>JAPQWN010000001.1:108870497-111770045 GCA_028538565.1 Umbellularia californica
TTCGTTGAGTTCCGGGACCTATAATAGTCGTCACACTCGTCATCTGTTTGGAGTTGGGTCGGACCCACAGGCGATGCGTAACCACCAAGTTTCCAGTTTCTACTCCCACTTTTTAAGTCCCTCCTGAAATGCTCTCTCACTACAGAGTACCCCAAATTCCTTCGGTCCAGCTCCACAGAGAGATTGAGAGAGAGCGAGAGAGGGGGGGGATGGCGAGTTCGATGAAGGAAGCCAAGAACACACAACTTCTTCCACCCAGGAGAGGTGCAGTGCTGAAGAGGATCTTGAAATCGTTGTTCAGTGCCATTCGAAATGTTGCTTGTGGTGCCAAGGAGAAGAAGAAGCATGTTAGGCCCCTGCCAGGCTAAAAACCACTACAAGCCCCGCTTCTTCCCCACAATAATGAATCTTCTCTGTAGGTATCTCATGTACATATACAATATTTCAGCTCCATTTGATGCTTTTATATGATCGATTGATCTTGGATATGTGCGTATGTATATTTTTTTTATGTAAATTCCAACTGTTTGAGCCATCCGAGCACTTCTCTCTCTTTCTCTCTCTCATGTTATGGACTTAGCATTGGATTGAAACGGCTGTTTTAGTCTTTGGGGGTATTAAAATCGATATCAATGTCTACGATGATGATCTTACTGGGCTTATGTTTTTAACATCCTTAGTCTATTGATGGGTCTATCCTTCAACCCTTGATTGGCGCTACTTGCAACTAGTTTTGTTTTTTGAATGGTGCAAATCAGATTGTGGGACCCACTTGGATTGATGGTAGTTAGGTGGTTACAAGGGTGGAGAAATATTATGGGTGAGCCAGAAATCGATTCCATCAGCTTCAAATACTCAATGTCTAACAGGAGATAAGATTAATTTTTATCATAGTTTGGTCCAACGAATTCAGGTTAGGTAAGGGGCATTTATTGATAGCTCTATTGTACATAACATAAATGGGTTCCTTTCTACCAAATAAAAAACATAAATGGGAGTCTACAAAGAGGTTTTATATGTAGATATTTGTCACACTCGAAAAAGTTTGGACTTTGGAGTAATATAAAAAGGAAATCTTATTTCTATACTTACAATGTATCCCACCTAAGCTAAAGCACCAATTAAATAATGATTTTATATTGCTGGCCAGATGGGAAATTTATTGGCCTCAGGTATGGATTTTTGGGGCCCTAGTTCTCTAATCAACTTCTTTATCCACCTTATCCCACTTACCACCTTCTGTCATTAATTAGCAAAAAATTATTTCAATTTGATTCAGATAAGTTGCATATTACTCATATTTATACCACACCTGATTAATTCCCAATAGCACAAATTTTCTCAAGAACTGACCTCCCTTTTTTTTCTTCTTCCAAATATCCAATTCTGTTTAGCATTTTCAGGATTTTTTTTTGGGGGGGCGCAGAACTGTAGAAGTTTTTAGCATTTTCAGGATATAACATACTTGTGAAAACCTACTTTGAAATTTTATATTGTAAACGCCACCTCGTTGAGAATTTCCTTGACCATCCTAACCGTTTTATATGGGTGTTATAATGATTTCAATTTGTCTAGAAGACCCAAAATGTCCTTCTTTTGGAACAGAATATGGTTGTACTTGTCTATAAAGATAACTTCAGCAAAGTGCATAAAAAATTTTGTATAGTACCCACCAAGATGATGATCAAGAAAATGTTCCTAGAGTTGGTAACCGCCCAAACCTTATCATCGCCACCTATCCTTCTGGATGTGATTGTACAACAATGTGATAAGAGATGATGAGTTGTGGAAGGTCCCATCATGGTTGAACATTTTTTTAGCCAGTTGGGGAGATTACCCTGTTTAGATCCTATGGATTGCCCTAGTATGTTACCCACATGAAGGAGCTGGTGGGCCTTATCATGATTTCAATCATTTCAGATGCCCCATTAGAATAATAAAATGGCGAGATAGTCAATTGGATTTCATATTAATCAAGTGTAAATCTGAATCACCTGCTTTACACTATTCTGATATCTGGGCCTTTACTAAAACAGAGGAGAGACGCTACTTTTAGCGGTTTGGATTTAAATTGGACCATCATCAATATCAGTGGCTACATTCTCCTTTCACAGTGGACAGATGATAAAAATGTGAATATTACTAGTCCCACGGGCCTTGGGACTTAAAAATGACAAGAAACACTTATTAACTTTGGGCCCGATTTAGAGGTTGGACAGCAACGGGCCATTGAGATTGAGTGTGGGCTTTTAGAAATGATATTCACTTCTTGCTTTCAAGGTCAAGTCATGAACTTTTGAAGATGATGACTATTAATGATTGGAAGTTACTCTTAGATGTGAATCAAGTGATGTTTGTTCTTGCCTTTTGTGGTGATCACGGGTCATGGGCCATTGACCTTTGTTTGGAAAGGCAAGCATGACTCATGACCATTTTAGGTGATGATGGGGGCACGAGCCTTGGATCTTTATACTCATAATGGACAATGTGCTTAACTTTATTGGACCAGATGGTGGTTGGCCCAGAAGGTGGTTGGCTCTGGAATTGCATTTTCATTTTTTTTGGGTCCATGGGTTGATTTATGCATTCAGTTCCACTGCAGCTACGACAATAACCGACTAGCACAACAACCCGTGCTCAGCACGGTATGTCTATGTATTACAAATTGAATATGCGTATATTAAAAAGGTCATGTGGAGTACCTCTTTCATAAATGAAAATAAAAAAAAAACAGGGCAGAAAGGGAGTAGAAGAGATGGGGTGAAATAAAAGATTTAAAAAAAGAAAAAGAAAAAGAAAGAAGTAGAACTAAAGTGAAGAGTAGTGGGTGATTTGATGACATAAGGATATGAGTGGGTAGTTACAAAGAAAGAGTGAACCATTCTAACAAATTAGGGTAACCGTAGGTCAAAATTATTACCAACGATCAAAATTGAGGTCAAAACCTCCTAGCGTAATATATTATAATAGGTTGGGTGGAGGAATCGATCCTTGACAGTGTTTTTTTGTTTTAATCTTCTCAAGATAGAGAACACATGGCATATTTATGGAGGCTAATGTCTTCATAAGATAAAAGGACTTATTGATAAATCATGTACCAAAAATCAAATTTCATGGATGTTGGTTTGTTTGTAATCTAATATCCTGGGGCTAGTTTGGCACTTTACTAGCATAGTAAAAGTCAAGTAAAGTTTTCATTTTTCAGACAAGATATTACATCAAAAGAATTTTAATTCAAAACTCCCTTCATCTTTTTAAAAAAAAGTCAAAAAACAACTATTTTTCTCCACTAAAATATAAAAAACCTCCACATATCCATACCAAAAAAAAAAAAAAACATAACAAACAACTAAAAATAAACTTCCAAATATAACTAACTTATATATATATATTTTTTTTTAAATCAACTGTACTTCATCTGACACAATTAGTAGAGTTGCCGAGGGATGATTTAAGAGTTTCCGGAATGCCGGATTCAAATCTTGGTGCTATCTGCCTTGTGGAATATGGTTACTCAAAGTCAGGGCTCATGTAAAAGGTCCCATTCTAAGAAATTATTACAAGCCTGGAATAAGTGCCTCCATTTTTCACTTTTTAATATCCAACGAGCACATGCCACGTTTGTCAGAGCCCTGAATCTTTGAAGGGGGACATGCCATGGACTTGATAATGATGATAGAAGGCGAAAATAAGCAACCTTCCCTTTCCACGATTGCTTCTAAATGCAAATGTGGCTCACAGCATCCCAAACATAATCTCTTCAAAATAGGGCCATCAATCACCACTCACATGGTAACGTGGTCACAGTGTCGCACCCCTAAAAGCAGTCCAAAATGTAATGGCTAGATTCATCACTTTTCCATCATGCGGTAAAGAAGGTGAAGGGCAGTCAAAAGAGGCCGACCCTCTTCCTTAATCCTTAATTAAAAGTGTCACTTCTCCATCACGTGACCATGTCGTGCGTCGGTACACGCATGTTTACCCACCCCTCATGACATTATATGACTCTAATGTTCCTAAATTGAGTGCATAACTTCATATCTATCACATGGGATTCATATTATAAGTGGTTTAAAATGAATATTAAAGGGAATAGGAAAAAAAAGAGAAGAAAAATGAAGAAACCAACTACCACCTTAGTAATTTATTTTCAGATTTTATTATATTACATTTTTCTAAAAAAATTATTTGATGCTAATTTTTTAGAAACTCACATTTGATCTCTATTTTTAACCACTTATAGTATGAATTCTATGTATTCAATTCTGATTTAATTTAATACAAAAATGTGTATTTTAAGTGTGTGACAAAGACTATGGGCATCTATTTATAAGCACTAATATATAGTTCTAGATCCAACCAACAAGCCTAAAAGTCAGGCTTAGGCTCGCTCAAACCATTGGTCAAATATAGACACCTAGTTGCGCTGGATATGTTGGATAGACAAGACCTTAAGCATTCTACGCCCTAGCCTACCCCATTTACCAATAGGCTCAGAAAGATAAACCCAAATACAACTTTTGGGCATAGAAAAGGCCCAAATTCAGCCAAATACAGGCTGCCCCAGCAAAGCACGCCTAAAAATTGAGACATTTTTCTTCCTTACAGTAGACACACACTTAATGATGGTGCGAAAAGGAGATTCCTGTCTTGGGATCAATGAAAGAAGTTCTCTATGTCAGAATCAATCCGGATTACAGCCAAATCCCAGCAATCAAGTCCAGATTAATTATGCAAGATTGCAATCCCAAGTGAAAAATAATCACAAGATTGACTGACAACGATCTTTGTATTGAACTGTATTTAACCTTTTGATCAACTGTTGTAAATGTGTGTATACCTCTCTCTTTATCTATAACTAACCAAGCACACACTATCTCAGGGATTTGACTGGATTCATTCTGAGATTGACTAACTTCAAATGGCTCCTGAGATCTGTCATTTTTAAATTTCTCGTCACTTTCATGCTGAAATTCTCTTCGAGAAACTTTATGCACCCTAAGTTTTATAAATGAGGTTTTTCCCTGTAGCTTTTATTTAGAGATGTGTTTTTCCTCCTCCTTCCAAAGAACTCCAATTTTTCCTATACCTCCTCATTGCCGGTGGAAATGTCAAGGCTACCCAAACCTTTTCTTAAGGCATCCTCATTATTTGAATTTTACTTTTTCCCCCCACCTATATGTGTATAATCCACTTTCATCTATTAAAGTGAAATACGATACCATGAACATATTGGGAGTGGTCGTTAATATTATGAAAACTTTAAACAATGAAAGTTGGGGCTCAAATAGGATAAATTAATTTTATATCCATTTCTTCTTTTTATACATTGGTCTTTTTTCCATGATCTGTACATCTTCTGGGCCATAACACCAAAAATCACATTGATTGATAGATAGTAAGGATGGAAGGCTCGTGAAACTTTAGTTAGTTGTCTTACTTAGGGCTGATTTTATTGCATGAAAATAATTTTTAGAAATTACAAGAAACCACTCTACCACTAATATCTTAGTCCGAACATATAACATGGTTTACTTATTTGTATGGAATCAAATTATCAAGGATTTAAAGAAATGAATTCATTATTGTTAAAATATGATCTACTAGTATGGATTTGAATTTCTAAGAATTCAAAAGAACCCATTATGCCATGAAATATGGGACCTATTAGTTCACATGAAATTGAATTCCTACAAATTCAAAGGAACTTGTTTTACCATAAAATCCCTTCTCTTAGGATTTTATAACATGTTTGTTTACATGGATATAATTTCAAGAAAATCAAAGAAACCCATTTCTTTATCTTGAAAATATAATTGGAGATTTTTCATTTTCATTGAACTGAATTCCTAGAAAATAGTATCGCCTTCTTGTCATTTAAAAAAAAATATTGTAACAAAATTATAAAGTTATTAACCATTTCTTTCATTTGAAAATTAAGGTCAATCTTGAATTTAGCGTATATTATAATATGGGATGATTGTCAAATTGCTTAGTTCAAAATCTATTGAATGTTTTGGAAATTGCCAAAAACAACAATATTGAAATATTATAATACTTTATTATATAATATCTTATTTTTCTAGTATTTAAATATAGAAATATTTTATTCTGTACATATCCATCTAGATATTGCATAAGATCTAAAAGAATAAAAGAAAATATATATTAGATCACCACTTTTCAATTATATAATAATGTTATATTTTTTCATCCAAACCCATTTTCACCATTGCATTTTCAACCCACAAAAGCAATAATACAAGTTTGAGTGTGTTCATTTACCAAATCCCAACTTATTTACAAGAATGCATTATTCTAATGTTATAGCTCACATTATGGGTATTTTAGTCCTAAAATGGTGTAATTGTAGATAGGGGGAAATATTCATACTTTGGGAAGGTGGAAGGAAAAGTCATCTCTAGAGATAAGTGATAGGGAAAAACCTCTTTATAAATTTCATGATTCATCGTTACTAGAAATGCTAAACGGAAAGTTATATAAGTTGTGGTACATATATACTACATAGGGTTCTCATTTAAAAATTATAATATAAGAGCAGTGGCAGACTCTGAATTTTTTTTGAAGGGGGTGGATCCAAATAGGTAGTTGGGTTTTGGGGACCAAGTCAAAATTTTCTTGTGAGTTTTGGAGGTAGACCAAAGATTTTTAATGTGGGCCCAAAATTCTTAAGTGAGCTTTGAAAGTGGACATAGATCCAGCGAGGGGAAACACCTCCAAAGACATATGTAAGTCAGCCCCTGACATGGGTTTGCCTTAGAACATGAGGCCCACGTTGAAAATTATGATATGTGGGGCCACATTGCCACAATAGAGATTTTGGTACATGGAGCTTACCTTTAGAAATTAAAATGTTAGGCCCATATAAAATCTGGGATGTACATTTGAAGATAACAACATAGGGTTCACCTCTGAAAAATTGTACGTGGTTACATCTTTATAAATTATATTGTGGAACCCAATTTTAGAAATTAGTGCGTCCCAATTTTGAGAAATTGCGGTAAATGGGACCACCATTTGGGTATTTGAATGTGGGCCCAACTTTAGGAATTACTATGTTGGTCCACATTTAGAAATTGAGGTTGCTGAAATCTTTCGGAGAAGCTGTTGAAGTTTTGAAATTGGAAAAATCTAAATCCAGAATTTTAATTAAGAAACATAAAACTATTGACATGAGCTCAAAGATTCCTAGTAAATCAGAATGAGGCATAAGTTCACTAAAAGGAAACAGGCAAGAAGAACTACATGGCTGTCCCAACGCTGTGACTCAGATGGTAAAGGATGTACGTGCGTGAATTCGAGTTCATAATTTGGCACAAGAAAGAAAGAACAAACTATATTTGCCCCCCATCACAGGTAATAATTTTATGACCAGTAGGCTTACAATGCAGCCACGATGCATTGTAATATGGTGCGGCGCCCATCTTTAATGCATGGTGGGGCCTCCTTTTTCAAAAATCCGAGCCCGAACCTAAGACCATAATATTTATTGTATCAACGTTTTCAAAGAAACTTTCATTGGGCCAATTGTTTAGATTGATGACACATAAGTGTGAATCCCTCCATTTCTATCCCAATAAGATAAACACAAGGTAAGTGCATCATGTATTTCAAACATAATTTTATCTAATGGCGGCCATCTTACCTATTGAAATAATAATTAATATAAGTTGATCATTATGAAGGACTTTTAAGGCTGATGACCGGCTTAGATTTTGAAAAGATGGGCTCCACCATGCATTGTAGGCACGCCCATTTTTGACGTTGGTAACCGACCCAACAATAATGGGTGGCCCAGACTCTCATTTCGGTGAAATTTAGCCCCGTTAAAAAGTGCGTATAAGACGAGTGTTGTATTATCACGTGTGGCACACACTTGACTAAACGCCTGTATTGGCTATTTAAATCAATGGTATTGACTCTGTAAAACTAGCCGTGGTGACAATTGGTTCGATTACATTCTTTTGTCACTGTCATTACATCTCTCATGGATGTATGTGTGTCTATTATTGAGCCAAGGGCGAACCGCTTACTTCTCCTTTGTAACAGTATAACATGGCTCTTGTGAGGAACGTTTTGAGTTGGATATCTCCCCCTCTCCTCCTCCTCCTCTCTCTCTCTCTCGTGTCATCATTGGACTCAATCAATCGGATCCTTTACTTTGTGTCGATGGGTCCCTGGGGTTGGGGAAGAACCAAGATTTCACCTCGGGAGGGAGGGGGCAGCAAAACTCGAATAAATTTTTATTTCACCAATTATTATAACTATCATATTTTTACATTTTCTTTGGATATAGTTCTTAGTTCAAGCATGAAAAATATATTACGATTTAAGACTAAATTTTATATAAAAATTAAACATAGTATCGTTGGCCTCTAAAAGCACAACTTTGAAATGTAAGCCATTGATGGAACGTGCTCCGAGGCGCCGTGGGGCGGCTACCGGGGTCGGCGGAACGTGGGAGTCCGTCGGGTCCGGCCCTTTCGCGTCCTGGCGGGCCTGAAGCGTGCATCAACATTTCTTTGTGTGGGTGTGCCAGATTTTCTATTTTACTTGGAATTGCAAGTGGTAATCCGTAGATCAACCTTCGCAAGTAAAAAGGAAATCAACTTCTTTCAAGTTTTCCATTGCACAGATATTTAAGAAAAGAGATATTTTCTTGGTTTGCCGTGAAAGGCGATTTTGTTTGGCATTTATAGCCGATTTTGGCGTTTATAGCCGATTTACAATTCTCATCAATAATGAAAGACAAGAGTTGTGATTTTTGTCTCTTTTAGAAAAATACAAACTACAATGAAAAGCAAGAAAATGAGGATCTAACTTCTCAGGAGATTGTGGGGGACTCGTTCAGATTGACGGTCGCAAGTCATGTATGGGCTTCGCCATCATCTATGCAGATGAGAACAGAAGATGCTCTTGATTCGCTTGACTTGGCTATAACCTCAGGTTTTTAGAGGACAAAGACCAAGAGAAGGTCCTATGTCCAATAAAAAGCTAAGTAGACGGGCTGAAAAGCCACGTCTAAGCCATTGGAGGCAGCGGGAGAAGGTAAGGACCTTGGGGGGGGGTGCCCCCCAAGGGACTTTTGTCACCTTGTAGTGGTGGCCGGTGCAGAACTTCAGCAGAGTTTTTCTCTCTTTTTCTTTCTCTGGATTCTTTCCGCTCTCTTCCGATCCGATCTCTTTTTTTCTGATCCTCATTTCAATGGAATGCTCTCCTATTTATAGGCTTTTGGTAGCCATTTAGGAGAGTTTATGGGCTCTAATGGCTTTAATGGGAGGAGTTACAAGATTTATTTCTTTGATTTTGTAACTCTTTTTTCCTTGAATCTGATTGGCCGATGGAGATTAAGGGCTTATAATCACCTTAATTACCATAATGGAAGGAGTTTCATGGGTTAAATGCCATGAATCAATTGACTTGTAACTCCCAAATGCTTGCTTCTGATTGGGCCGTCCAAAGAAATGAATTAATGACTGCAATAAAGCTAGTCAATTAACCACATTAATTGGTCGCCTAGCAGTCGAAGAGTCGCGGGCCGTGCCGTGTCTTCTGGAATTCTTCTGGCGATGATCATCGATGGATCTTCATGCTGATCGACATCGGATGAACATGTAACTTCAGACAGTGATAGCTAAGAGCGGGCCGGTGACATCTGTCCTGTCGATTTTTCGATCGATCGGGCGGAAAGTACACTTTTTTGGTCGACCGGTTGGCGATCAATGTTGATTTTGATACTTTTGGAGGTTGACCCGTGATTTTGACGGATGTCGGCGGACATGAGTCAATTTCAAGCACTAAAAATCACATTTTCAGGAAACCACAGGGGCCAAAGTGCGCGAAACGCGAAAAAGGACGGAAAAACGGGTCACCGGCGAAAAATCCGGTGACCCGGACTTCCATGGTCGCCGGCGACCATGGCCCGGCGACCATGGGCCAGGGTCGCCGGCGACCCTGAGCCATGGTCGCAGGCTGCGACCCTGGGGGTTTTTCCCCTGTTTTTGGTCCGTTTTGTGGTCTTTTTCGTCGCCGTTTTCTTCTGTATTTTTCCTGACATTTCTTCTCATTTATTGGCTTGATTTTCCTGTAGAAAACCTGATGAGAATCCTTGCATTTTTAGAGTGCAAAGTTTCTAATTTTCCGGGAAAGCCGAAGACTTTGTCGCGTAGAGCTGCTGATTTTCCGCTAGAAGCTGAAACTTGGTCAAACGATGTCGGAATGACCTGAAATTTGAGGTGAAGCTTCCTGAGCAATAAATAAGACCAACCATAGGCTTTTGTTTGAGTTTTGAAGCCGTTTGGGGTCCCGTTGATGCTTCACTTGATTTTGCTGCGGGAAAAATGCCGAGCTTTGATATGTGGCCAAACGATGTCCGATTGACCTGAAATTTGACGGGGAGCCTATTGGAGTCATTTTGAGACGTTCCATGGGCTCCATTTTGGATGTCATGATCTCGGGTTGCTCCGCCGCCGGTAGGCTTGATTTTCTCTCGGAGCATCGAAACCTGGTCAAACGTTGTCAGAATGACCTGAAATTTGACGTGCAGCCTTTTGGAAGCATGTTGAAGCCACTCATGCACTTGGTTTGATGAGCGAAGGCTTCGGTGGTTCCCGCCGACGGGAGGCTTGATTGTGCTGCTCGAGCATTGATGGAGGGTCAAACGTTGTCGGTTTGACTTGAAATTTGGCATGGAGCCCTTTTGAGACATGCTGGAGTCATCTGTAGGCTCTGATCGAAGTTTTGACGTCTCCGATGATGTCGCCGCCGAGAGCTCCTGTTTAGCTGTCGGAGAAGTGAAGTTAGGCCAAATGATTCTGAAATGGCCCGAAACTTCATGTGTACTCTTCTCTTGGCTATCTTGAAGGATCTTGCAGTTTTTGTTTGATTCTGACAAGATTTGATTTTTTGGAGAAATTGCATTGTCTATTTATGGCAGGTTGCGACTTCATGCAGCTTTCTTGATGTTGAAGAGGCAAAGTGACATTTTTGGTGTCAACAGCCATTGCACTGCATCAATTAAAGCCGTAAGCCGGAGTCGATTGTTTGCAATTTATTCCGAAGTGAATTTGTCAAGCATTTTTTGCATGTGTTGATATTGATTCATCAAGTCTTCACATGATCTCTTGGCAACTTTATGAGGAGAATTAGGATCCTTCCCACATTACTCAATAAAGTACAATTTTTTCCATCTTTAACTTTCTTCCAATTCTTAAATCCAGTAAGAGTGAATGCATTTTGCAATCAAATCCAGTTTGCTTATTAGAAAGGTAGCATGGTAGACAAAATATAGCATCTTTTTCTAGGGAATATTCAAACCATGACGGAAATAATTTGAATCACGAATGTTAAAAGCTACGAAGATGAGTTGTTGATTCAGATTTCAGATACTTTTAAAGCATAAGTTGGTATGGACCAACCTTAATGTACTTCTATCGAATTTCATCATGTCGATTAATGTCATAATTCCATATCTGTGGTCGCAATCTTGGATCACGCTCTAATGATCTAATATTAACTTCATTGATTTTAGTTCTTTGTGATTTTGTAGGACAATCTTTAGAAATTGGAATCTAAACGTTAGAGGTCAGCAATGATGCATCTGCTTCTAAGTTTTGAGGATTTTTTCTTTTAAAAATATATTAATTGTAAGGTCCGTGACCTTACTAGGTCAGTTGGACTCAATAACCGGCCCGTTGACCCATTTATTTTGATATTATTATTATTGTTTTGTTAGATATTTAGGTGAGTTTAGATGGTGAGCGAGTTTCTTTTGGAGTTAGAATAGTGCGTACGGAGTTTCGTGCGATTCTGAGTTCGTTTGACCATAGTAGGGTAGTTTGCAATTTAAGGAAAATGAGTGTTTTTCCGAAAAATTCTTATTGCCGTGATTTGGGTTCATTGGAAAGATCTCATCGTGTTGATCATTTTTGTCTTCTAGCTCGTTGCGATCTGACGACTAGAAACCCTTCTAATAATTAATTGCTTATCCGAACCCACTTAAGGGTAAACTAGTCTTTTCCTCTTCCCTTTCTTCTTAATCAAGAGATTTACCTGAATCTCTTTTCATTCTTTGCAACGAACGAGAATTCTACCACAACCATCTTCTTCTTCCTCATTTTTCCAAGGCTCCAGAATTCTTTCCCAGAAAGACCATCTTGAAGATCCGAACCGCTCATCTTCTTCCTCGCGATCTCCTCTTTTCATTGGCATCAGTTTGGTAAGATTTTCCTCACTTTCATCTTTTCAATCAACTCTCTTTGGTTTAGATTTGAGTTAGATCTTGATCTTTTCCTTTCTTTTCTTTTCCTTTGTGTGTTAGGTTGCATTGGTTGGGTTAGATTTGTGGGTTTTGTGATAGAGAGTTTCTCCTCGAATTCCCCGATTCCAATTTTCTTCTTGGTTGAGGCAAGTAGATTTGCAATTTATAATTAAGCATGTGTGTATGTTTCCCATTGATTGACTGTGTTTTCTTGTTAGATTTCTCAAATTCCAAGCCTGTTTCTATTATTAATTTGGGGTTAATATGCTAAAATAGTTTTGGATAATCTTTTAATTAAATTGTAATTTATTATTTAATTTGATGTTAATTGATGTAAGTGGATGCAATGATGGATGGAATGAATTATTGGGGGAGCACGGTGACTCATTTTTGTGTAGGTAAACTTTTGGAAGGATTTGGAGTAGATGAGAAAATGTTTTGGGTGAAAAGAAAGTAAATAAATAAAATAAAAGAAAATATGCTCTCTGTTGTACGTTCAGAATGTTCAGAACGTTCAGACATTTTGAACGTCCAGCGCAGGACGTTCTGAACGTCCGGCGCAGGGAATAATATAAAAAAAATATATATTTATATATTTATATATATAAAAATGGCAGATTTCTAAATGCTATAACTTTTAAACCGTACGTCGGAATTTCGCAAGCCATATACCGTTGGAAAGCTCTTAGAGAGTAGAATCCAATGGTCCATGTCTCGCGATGATTGGAGATCAGGAATGAGGTAATTAAGGAGATTAATTATTTAGATCATATTCTTGTTGGAAATGAGATTGTTAACTTAGGTTTGGGCCTTAGATATTGGAAACTATGAACCTAATCTCTCATGACCATTAATGGGGTTTTGAAATCGTAGCACGTAGCTTGGTGTGATTCGATAGGTTGTCTAGGTATTCGTGTATTGTGTATGGTTTAACCGAATGCGTATGGAGTTGAATTAATCAAGGTTTAACATGATTGTACATCTATGAATTCTTCATAAGCATTGACGATTCGAATTCCCTATGCACTCCGTTAAAACACATATGGTACAAGGATGACAACACTTGTCTAGGATTGGATTGTAATCTCCCCTTGACTTGTTAACTGTATTCGTTGATTATCGTTCCTTGAACACTTTCTTGGCATAAAATACCTAATTAATTATGAAACATAAACTCTTGCAGAATTAGGTCAAGGACCTGACTTAGAGTACCTTAGGAACTGTGTATTGTATGTTGATAAACATGACTGGCTAGCACATAAGGGATTATCAAGTGGACCTTGTAGTGTTTTGAATGAGATAATCTCTAATATCATGCTTTGTTTGCTGAGCTAGCCAGACTTACTTGTCTTGGTTTTTCCCCGCGTGTCAGCACCAATTTATTATTATTTGCATATCATAGCCAGCTGCAGTTTGGGGTTTTATTGATGGGCCGATTACTCGGACATCGAGGTGGACAGTCGGCTTTGGACGGCGTCCATGGCGTTGAATAGTTGGGAGCGGGCTTGGACCGTGCCACTATTCTCAGGACCGGGAGCTTGGATCCCCTTAGAGCCGGACTTTAGTATCAGTAGTCCGGTTAGGATTGTTACTGGTACCCTGTGAGGTGGCTTGGACATCCACGGAGTCTCTCTCTTGTGCATTGCATTACATTGGTAGTGGTGATTGTTAGTATTGTTAGGATTCCGGTTTATGATTCTGATGGTTATTTATTCATGCTTTATGCCTGGTTCTGTTCCTTGTATTCAATTGATTATTTCCTGTCATTATTCTTACATTCGATGCATATTATGATTTTAACTATATCTTGCTTATCTATGCTCAACATGAGTTGACTCTGTTCCTTATTGTGCAGACTCCTCAGGTGAGTACTACTACGAGGAGCAGGCCGGTGAGGAGATCCCAGATGATCTCCAACCAACAGAGGAGGCATTGGAGTGGAGTGCCGATGACGTAGAGTAGTGTCATCATTACCAGGCACATGAGAGACTCATTGGGGGATAAACATTAGATTTTATTTATTTCATTGTTATCATCGTTGAGCCTTCATCGATTTCATTTGATTTAATGGCCTTAGTTTCTGGGATGGCCATTGTAATTAAACTAACTTCCTTTTTAGCTTTAATTGTTTCTTGCAACTTTAAATTTAATTGAGATTTATTATCCATTGTTGATAGCATTGTATGAATTCCGCTATTTGTTTTATGATTTGAGGTTCAAATACATTATCCTCACAGCAGACTTACGATCCTCGGGCCAAAAAGGGCAAAGAAATTTTTAATTGGCCCAAAATTTCACTCCCCGGATCCGGTTTATTCTCTAATCGGGTTCGGGGGACGTGACATTAATTGTAGATGACTTTCCCATCTATAAATCAAATAAAAATCATATTTATTATGTGTCTCAAAATATAAACTATTCATCAAACAACTCAATAAATACACGGTGGTAACAGGGGAATGTTCATTTACACTGTTGATATGGTGAACGAATGAAAAACCAACCATTTATATTTGTTGCATCTTATATTGATATTTCTCAATTTATATGACATGCCCAACCCCTAATTCACCTTGAAGACATTTACTTTCTTATCTAAAATGATCACTGTTGGTACTAAGTACTAACTAGTATTAGTTTAATATCATATCATGGCAGCTACAACACTAGTACTAATTGAATAATGAATACTATCACCAATTTATTTACAAATATCGAAGACAAAGTCATAAACTATCAGATGCATTTTCAATTTACAAAGACAAAGTCATAAACTATCAATTTACAAAGACAAAAGTAATAAACCACAAATCCAAGTCACTCTCAACAAATCTCAGAAAAAAACCCAAATCTCATGAAAAAAAGCAATCTTTCTAAGACAATGACACGTCAATCTCTACTAATTCCAATGGTTGACCTGATAAAAAACAGTGGGTTTAACCAATCCTTGTTAGCATCAAACAAACAGAGAAATTACATGAACAGAGAAAACCACTTTACTAAAGTGGAAAATCCTAATAATAATGTGGGTTTAATAAAGTGGAAAATCCTGATAAAAGTGTGTTTAATCAATCCATGTCAGCACCAAACAAACAGAGAAATTACACTCCAAACAAGGTCTAAAAAACTTTTTAAAACATGACGAAGGCGAAAGCTATAACAAAGTAAAGAACACATAAATTTAAACCCCAAAAAACTCCAAACTCAACTCTGCATTCGAACATAAAAGAGCTGATGTCTGATGAGAATGAGATGATGAAATCACATACCCAATCGAGAGGGAACAATTGAGAATCGTTCTTCTTCACGAGCTGAAAAAATGAGAGGATCTTGATTCCTTGAAAATGCTGGACATCGAGAAGACGGCGTGCAAAATGATTAAATGAACCAAATTGAAGATGATAGATTACAGGATAAAAGATAAGAAGAGTAAAACGAAAAAGGAAAACTGGAATTAGGGTTGGAGTCTGGAGTCTGTAGGGGTTTTCTAAAAGAGGAGTTGTAAAGTCGCGTGTGGTGGGGGGGGGGGGGGGGGGGGGGGGGGGGGTGGGGGGTGGTTTGCATTTTGGTGATGTTAAAGGATTTTCCAAAGTCGGGGGTCGTTTGTGTACTGTGAAAGTGATTCACATGTGTAAATGACCCACATGTGAGTCATTTGCATATGCAAATGACTCACATGTGGATCAGATTCCACTGTTTGTTACTAGCATAACATTTCACATGTGAATCTATTAATAGGTTGTATATTGTTTGATGATATCTCAACATCCAAGCAACATCAATGGTTGCAAATTGGATACATGATCGTGTTTGAGCTTCTGAAGAATATGAACGGTCCTAATTTTACAGGTGGAGCACAGAACATTAAACAAATCACAAAAGGCGAACTGGGTATGTTAGTTACAATAGATTAATCCAACGGCTGTAATTATATTGATGATATCTCAACCTCCATGCATCATCAACGGTTGAAAATTGGATACATGGTCGTGTTTGAGCTTCTTAAGAAAATGAATGGTCCGGATGTTACAAGTGGGGTCCAAAAAAATAAAAGGCGGACTGTTCATAAAAGCATCGTAGCACTCCGCCTGGTAACAGTACCGTGTGAAACTCTTTCACACCTCTTGAGGTGTGAAAATCTTAGGCATAAAAGGGGCCAGCTTTCACACCATTTACATATCTATTTTACACGTGCGAATCGAAATCACACCAAACAAACATGATTTATGTGTATCCATTACTCATGTGATTTCATTGCATATGTAAATGGAAAAAACAAATGACCCCTTAATGTAGTTCCGCCCCTGCCTGGGGCACTGGATTCGATTTGTATAACTATGGTTATGTTACTTCTGTTATCATTCTTATCTTGATTGGGTCTCTCCGTCAACCATTGGTTGGCATGCAACTAGTTCAGGTTTTGAATGGTGCACATCAATTTGGGGGCTCACTTGGATTGATGTCAGTTAGATAGCAATAAGGGTGAGCCACAAAACCATTCCATCAGCTTCAAAATGCTCGAAGGGTGATAAGGTTGATTAATTATAGTCATGACTTGATCCAACGAATTAGGTTGGTGGAATTTCCGGGATAGCTAATTCCACAGAACAAAAATGGGTGTGTGTACAAAAAGGTTTTTTGTACGTAGATATATTTGTCACAATCATATATAAAGTTTGGAGCAATATAAAAATGGAACCCTATTTCTACATTTACAATGAATGCCACCTATTTGAAAGCATCACTGGAGAATAACGATTTGGGAAATTTATTAGCCTCAAGTCAATGTGCATGGATTTGTGGGGCCCTAGATCCCGACCTCTACTTTATTCACGTTATCCCACCGACCCCCTACCTTCATTCGCAGTTTAGAAGAAATTTATTTCACTCTGATTCAGACAAGTTTCAGATTACTCATGAACAGCACCTGATTAACTCCCAATATATAGGTCCAACACTAGTATTCAGTATTTTCTCATGAAAGGACGGGTTTTTAAACACCCCCCCCCCCCCCCCCCCCCCCCATATCCAATGTGGGTTAGTATTTTCAGGATATACCATTTGTGAAAACTCCCATTGAAATTGATAATTGTAAGGGCCACCTCATTTAAAATATTCAAAGGCCCCTTACTTGACCACCATTTAGTCCTTGTTATATGGGTATTATGAGGATTTTGATTTGTCTGGTAGACCCAAATGTCCTAATGTTGAAAGAGTTTAATTGGGTCCTCTTTTGAAATAACTTCAAAAAAACATACATAAGTGATTTTGGGTGGGACCCACAAAAAATGATCAAGAAAATGTTCCTAGCGTTGTAACACCTTTTTGAATATGATTGGTGATAAAGGGATGATGGATTGTGGATGGTCCGGTCCCATCATGCTTGAATCATTTTTTGCCAATTTTGGTAGATCTTAACGTGTTTTGATCAAATGGGTTGCCCTATAGTATGTTTCCATGATTTCAATTAGGTGGCGGTACCGGTACGTGGTAGGCCTTCCCATGATTTCAATTCGGGTGCCCCCACCAAAATGATAAAATGGAATTATTTCACAATACATGAGATTAGTGGGGGATAAAAGCCACGAATGGGTTTCAAATCTTGAGGACCTGAGGTCTTGGGCCTTTGTTTGGAATGTCAAGTTTGACACATGGACTTTTTAGAATTGGTTCGATTACATTCTTTTGTCACTGTCAATATTACATCTCTCATACATCACCATTACGCAACTCATACCTCATCTATCTAGGATTGATCAATAAAAACATGAAGTTACCTCTTCATTTTTATTTTTTAAGGCCAATTCCATCTATCTCATTCATCTATCTTGGAGAGTAGAACAAATCCTCGTCCAATCCCATTCCACAAAGCGATCAAGAAGGTAGGGAGATGACAAGTTGGAATAATGAAGCTCATAATGAGGCCAGCAAAAGCGCCTCATCACCACTTCTTCCACCGTGGAAAGGTGCAGTTGTGAAGAGGATCTTGAGATCGTTGGTCAGTTCAGTAAGAAACGCTGCCAGTAGTGTCAATGTTACCCCATTAATGCCTGTCCAAAAAACACTTCGCAACCACTCTTCTTCCCCCACAACACTAGCCATCAATCAGAAGCCTGTATCTTCTAATTCCTAGGCATCTCATGGATGTATGTGCCGGCCGGCTTTATCATAAGGCCAGCAAATCCATTGATTGCTTTAGGCCCAAAAATTTAAGGCAAAAAAAAAAAAAGAGAAAATGTGCTAGCATCTTTTGAAATTCCAAAAAAGCAAAATTTCCAATTGTAATTCCCTTTTTTCTCCACAAAATATAAGGCCCCAAAATAACTCTATCTTGAGAAGATAAGACCAAGATTTTCATTGGGCCTAAATTGTCATTTATAGCCCATTATATTTCCAAATCTGCCCCTTATATTTCTATTGCTAGGACTCTAATTGATTTTAGCATACCATTATATTTCTAGCAGATCATGTGTATCAAATTTCAACCATACATTCAGTCATGAACTTGCTTCATAAGAATTTCTCATTATTTCTGTGTATCTTATTTCAATAAGGGCCCATTTAGATTTGATCTATGATGTCGTTGTAATAGATCTATAGCTCGAGATTTCAGCCATAATAATAGATCTTAAAATTTAATATAAACAATAGACCCTGCTGGAATTATTCACTAGCCCATAGTGCGTATGAGCATCGTTGCGCATCTGAAACATCCAATACGTGGGGCACACATCTGAAGTCCATCTTGGGTGGTTCTAACTCATATTTTTGGGATGGGGGTTAGAGCCGAATAGATAGTTAGATTTTATGAACCAAGAATTCAATGTAAGATTTGGGGATGAGCATAACTTTCATGTGGGTTTTGGTGGTGGACTTAAGATAGATTAACAAAATTTGAATATAAAAATTTAATTAATAATATTACATCTTAAAAAAATAAAAAAAATAAATTTTAAATAAAATATTTATAATAATATTAAAATATAGAAAATATCTCATTTAGGATTGCGGCTTTTTGTGAGTTAATCTTTTGCTCCTCTCAATAAAGATATGATATTTGTCTTCTTTTAGCATTTTATGATGTCCAATCTCTCTCTCTCTCTCTCTCTCTCTCTCTCTCTCTCTCTCTCTCTGGCCTTTTTCACTCAATGAAGATATGATATATGTCTTCTTTTAGCATTTTATGATCTTGTCAAGTTATCATTGGACTCAAACAATCGGATACTTTACCTTAGGTCAATGGGTCCCTGGGGCAGTGGAATCGATTTGTATATCTATGATTATATTATTTCTGTTATCATTCTTATCTTCATTGGGTCTCTCCGTCAACCTTTGATTGGCATGCAGCCAGTTCGGGTTTTGGATGGTGCAAATCAATTTGGGGGACTCACTTGGATTGATGCCAGTTTTGGGTCCGACTGGAGACGTATTTTGGTTGAATCTGGGGAACGCGTGTTGGGATCATAGTTGTTAATATCGTTTCGGACCTCATTTCGCTCTGGCTTATAAAATGAAAATTTTCGGCCGATTCGGGATTTCGGCGAAACTTTTCGGAATTATATTTCGGGGAAAAAATAACAAAATATATATACATATACAAGTAAAAAAAATAGAAAAAGTAATAAATATAGACTTAATCCATTATAGTAATTTTTTTGGAATTATATTTTGTGAAAATATAAAAAATACAAAAAACTTGTGTAAAAAAAGTTAAAAAAAATTAATTATATAAAATTCCATTTCGGCAGAAAAGTAACATTTCGGCCGAAATCCCGAATTCCGGCCTAAATCGACCGAAAAGTTTTGAATGGAATTTCGTTTCGGCCACTTGACCGAAACAAAAAATTTCGGCCATTTCGGCCGAAACGAAACGATATTGATAACTATGGTTGGGATGCCTAAACATGATGAAGATTTCCGGTGGCAGAGGGGCCCAATATTTACTGGGGTAGGATCAAGGGCACCTGTGCAGAGATAGCGTGGCCCACTGAGAGTTGTTCTGATGATGGGAATGTGAGCATCTGTCTGATTCATCTCATCGTGAGATTTTGCCCTTTTTCCTTTTAAAATATATATCGCCGAGTCATGTAGGTTTATCTTCGGGCTAAAACGGGCAAAAATAAGAGGTGCAGGGCAAATTACTGTTTTGTACAGTGTGAAAGTCCCTCTAATATTTATTATATCTAAGTTTTAAAAGAAACTTTCATTGTGCCAATCGTTTAGATTGACGAGTGATGACACAGGAGTGTGCATCCCTCCATTTCTATCCCAATAAGAGAAAAACAAGGTCAGTTCATCATGTATCTCAAATATAATCTAATCTAATGGCGGCCATCTTACATATTTGAATAATAATTAATATAAATTTATCATTATGAAGGACTTTAAGGCCGATAATCGGATTAAATTTTTAAAAGATGGGCTCCAACATGCACTGTTGGGACTCCCTTTTTTGACGTTGGTAACCGACCCAACAATAGTGGGTGGCCCAGACTTTCATTTCGGTGAAATTTAGCCCCATTAATAAGTATGTATTAGACGAGTGTTGTATCATCACATGTGTTGCAGGTGTGGCACGCACTTGACTAAACGGCGGTATTGGCTATTTAAAAACAATGGTATTGACTTTGTAAAACTAGCCGTGGTGACAATTGGTTCGATCACATTCTTTTGTCACTGTCATTACATCTCTCATATATCATCATTACGCAACTCATACCTCATCTATCTAGTATTGATCCATAAAAACATGAAATTACCTCTTCATTTTTATTTTTTAAGGCCACTGGCCTCTCTAGCTTGGAGAGTAGAACAAATCCACTTGTCCAATTCCATTTCACAAACCGATCAAGAGAGGATAGGGAGATGACAAATTGGAAGAATGGAGCTGACAAGGAGGCCAGCAAAAGGGCCTCATCACCACAACTTCTTCCACCGAGGAGAGGTGCAGTGTTAAAGAGGATCTTGAGATCGTTATTCAGTTCAGTAAGAAATGCTGCCAGTAGTGTCAAAGTTACGCCAGTATTGCCTGTCCAAAAAACACTACGCAACCACGCTTCTTTCCCACGACACTAGCCATCAATAAGAAGTCTGTCTCTTCTAATTCCTAAGTATCTCATGGATGTATGTGTGTCTATTATTGAGCCAAGTGCCAACCGCTTCTCCTTTGTAACAGTATAACATGGCTCTTGTGAGGAATGTTTTGAGTTGGATCTCTCTCTCTCTCTCTCTCTCTCTCTACCGTGTAGTATGCATCTTTTGCTTGTTTTCTCAATTAAGATATGATATTTGTCTTCTTTTAGCATTTTATTATGTCATTTTATCATTGGACTCAAGCAATCGGATATTTTACCTTTGGGTCAATGGGTCCCTGGCGCAGTGGAATCGATTTGTGTATCTATGGTTATATTATTTCTGTTACCGTTCTTATCTTCATTGGGTCTCTCCGTCAACCTTCTTTGATTGGCATGCAACTAGTTCGGGTTTTGAATGGTGCATGTCAATTTTTGGGACTCACTTGGATTGATGCCAGTTAGATAGTAATAAGGGCCTATTTCTTTGTTAGAATTCTTGACACAGATTTTAGTGGTTGGGAGTTTTAGGACATAATGGGTATTTTCAAGTTCCTTATAACAGCTACTATTGGCACACAAGTTTTTTCCCTTCCCACACACACCCTGTGAAATTACCTTTTTGCCCACCCTCTCCCTTTCTCTCTCCCTACCTCCCCCTTTACCTTTGGCAGGCTGTAGAGTGGACGGTCGGGCGACCACAATGATCGCCAAGCTGCCTCATCTGCCGCCCCGATTTGCGTCGGCCTGGGAAAGGAAGGGAGAGGGAGAAACGGGGAGAAGGGAGAGAAAGAAGGAGAGGGAGAGAGTTGAGGAGGGAGAGACAAGGAGAAGGGGGAGAGAAAATAGTGGGGGAGGAAGAGGGAGAAAAGGGGAGGAGAGGGATCGGTTAATGCTCGCCGGTCCAGGCCGGATCTAGAGGTGAAGGGGATGGTAGGGGAGAGAAAGGGAGGAGAGAGAGAAAATAGTGGGGAGGGAGGAAGAGAGGGAGGGGAGGAGAGGGGTCGGTCGTCGCCGTCGGTGAAGAGGGAGGTGGGGAGAGAGAAAGGGAGAGGGTGGGCAAAAGGCAATTTCACAGGATTCTTTTTTAGAAGTGTGTGTGTGTGTGTGTGTGTGTGTGTGAGAGAGAGAGAGAGAGAGAGAGAGAGAGAAGGGAGAAAACTTGTGTGCCGGTAGCAGCTCCCATCCTTATTTCTTGTTAAGAATTTCTAAATTCAAGCACATGAAAAGTCCCAATTGGCCTTTGAGAATTTAGAATTTCTATCCTATTTGCATTTTGGTGGAACTCTTAAATGTTCAAGTCCAAAGAAGCATTTAAGAATTTCACCTCATCTGGAAATTTCCCCATACATGAATTCCTTGAATTCTAGTAAATGAACAGCCCTAAGCATGAGTCACAAAACCATTACATCAGCTTCAAAATGCTCAAAAGGTGATAAGGTTAATTAATTTTAGTCATGACTTGATCCATCGAATTAGGTTGGGGGAATTTCCGGATAGCTAATTCCACGGAACAAAAATGGGTGTGTGTACAAAATGGTTTTGTACGTAGATATATTTGTCACAATCATAAAGTTTGGAGCCATATAAAAATGGAAACCTATTTCTACATTTAAAATGAATGCCACCTATTCAGAGGCCCCTTACTTGACCACCATTTAGTCCTTGTTATATGGGTATTATTAGGATTTTGATTTGTCTAGTAGACCCAAATGTCCTAATGTTGAAAAAGTTTAATTGGGTCCTCTTGAAATAACTTCAAAAAAACATACATAATTAATTTTGAGTGGGACCCACAAAAAATGATCAAGAAAATGTTCCTAGAGTTGTAACACCTTTTTGGATATGATTGGTGATAAAGGGATGATGGGTTGTGGATGGTCCGGTCCCATCATGCTTGAATCTTTCTTTGCCAATTTTGGTAGATCTCAACGTGTTTTGATCAAATGGGTTGCCCTATAGTATGTTTCCATGATTTCAATTAGGTGGTGGTACCTGGTGGGCCTTCCCATGATTTCAATTCGGGTGCCCCCACCAAAATGATAAAAGGGAATTATTTCACAATACATGAGATTAGTGGGGGATAAAAGTCACGAATTGGGTATCAAATCCTGAGGACCTGAGGTCTTGGGCCTTTGTTTGGAATGTCGAGTTTGACACATGGACTTTTATAGGTGACGATGGGTCGTTCATGAACATTTGATTTTTGTGGTTAGAGTGGACAATGTGATTAACTTTAAGATTGTGATAAATGGGCTTTCAAGGTATCAACACTTCATCGGCCCAGAAGGTGGTTGGTTTTGGTTGTAATTTCTCTTCTCTCTCTCTCTCTCTTTTCCCCTAATCTCATTTTCAACGGAAAAAGTAAAAATAGCTCACATCAATCTGTCTTAGGAAAGAACCGCTCGTTACCTCACGAGAAAGGAGTTGGGTTCTTATTGGGGAAGTGGTAGATGACCTATATATTCCTGCATGTGTATATGTGGGCTTTCTTCCCACCTAGGTGCGCTTTCTTTCCAGGTGTGCCAGGCATGTGCCGGGGTTTCTTCCCACTTTGGTGGGCTTCCTTTCTAGGTGTACCGGGCTCTATATAATAATAATAAACTAAAAGGGTCCCAGCCACTAAAGCTGGGGTACCAAAAAATTGTCTAGGGGGAGAGCGGGGAGTATAGCCGAGTTGATTGGGTACACCGTTTCTCACCCTACTTCCATGGATAGTTCCTTAGCTTCCTCATGAGAAAGCAGGCTTTCCTTCTTGCATGTGCAGGCCATTGTGAGGCAAGGTTTTAGAAACTTTTATAGTTTTTTTACATATCCCCTAAGTTTTAAAAAGGCCACTATATATTTTAAAATCTTCGTGCACTTTCTTAAATATGGCCCTCCTAAGATTTTGTTTCTACATGGTGGTTTCCGGAGAATTCCCCAAGAATTCATGAGTATGTACTTACTCCTAGTACCCATGGCTGGATAGTAGTGTTAGATATTAGTGCATCCTTGATGAGTCCCGATCCCTATTTCATTGAAACTGTTTCGTTGAAACTGGAAGATTTGGCTTCATCCAATTAAAATTTGCCAACAGTATAAAATCTTAATATTTAATTTTTCATTCAAAGAAGTAATTGAGAGGATGCATTGACCGGCACGAGAGGATGCATGTGTGAATCTGTTTACTTCAAAAATCAACATATATCGGCTGGTTTGATGTGTAACCGCCGATTATTTAGTTACATTTGGAAGAAGAACGAGTATGGCCAAATTTTGAAGATGATGGTCATGCATAATCGATGTCTACTTTTGGACCTTTATAGGAAATGAACGGTTGTGGATATAAATTGTGATCGACCCTTGACATTCATTGTCACTTGAGATTGCAGGTCAAGTCTTAATGGTTCATGGGCCTTAACCACCGTGACATTATACGTTTTGGCTAAATGGATTTTGTGCATTTCTAATCTTCGAGGGAGGATGGCTTGATATATCTTTGATTAACCCCAAGGGATAGCTCAGTTGGCCTAGGACTGCGATTTGCATCCGGATGTTGTAGGTTCGAAATTGCTCTACTTTACTGGGGCTACAAAGGAGTTTACTCGGCTACCCTTTGGGCCCGGACGGATTTGTCCATTAGGAACCGATAGCCGTCTAGCCCAAAGGGTTAGGAACCGATAGTGCAAAAAAAAAAAAAAAAATGGAAAAAGAAAAATAAAAGACTTCGGCTGGGCTGTGAACTTTTATCATATGTATGTCTTTTTTCTTAAAATGTTTGTCTAGGTGGTTAATAATGTTGGGAAGTCCCACACCGCCTAAGTCCCTGAGTTGGACATGTCGTTATGTACCTGTTTGGATCTTCTACCCATCAGTTTAAGATTTTCGATTGGTACATTGTTTTCTACAAATAACACATTTTAGGGCTTCTAAAAATGAAGATGATCATAATGCTTGTAGCTGCATTCTTAACGGTCTTGAAGTAACCAATTGATATCCCAAAGTTGCCACCACTGCAATTCAACAAGTTTTCAGTATGGAGTTTTTTATATTCCAAAAGATTTAGGCGTACACCTGCGAACTTTTTTTTAAATTTTTTTTTGGGATTTCTTAACTTGTTTGGTATTAAACCATCCCCATTATAATTGAAAGATTTCTTTGCAAGTATGACTCAATTCGTATAAATGGAGAAGGAATTTAGCACCTGTAAAATACAACGTCGCAAAGAGTCTCTGTTAATGTGGGCAATGATTTCAAGTCTCCGGCTCTCAAAACTCCTAATTATTGGCATGTTTTAGGGCGGATGTATGTAGACATGGGAGTGGATGTCAAGGGCGCACCCAAAAAAACTCAACTTCGGGTTTTAATGTAAAAGAAATACTGGAAAAGGGATAAATCTTTAAAAAAAATTAAAAAAAAAAAAAGAAGATGTAATCTACGATGATGGCAAAGAAAAAAGTTTTTATCCAATCCATTCCTAGACAAAAGGGTTTCTCAAACAGGGAGAAGTGGAGTCGATGTGGTCAACCCTACCATCAGAATAGTCCTGCTTTCTACAGTTTATTACTCCCCCCAACCTTACAAGTTACAAGTGAGTTTAGCAAGCATGCCAAGTCGAATATTAAAATCATAGGCAATGTGAACACGAATGGTCAAGGAAAGCCTTCCCCAAGAGCCTTCTTCTGACTTTTTGAGTCAAAATCTAACATAAGATTTCCACGACGAAAGCTCCAGGGGGAGGAGTCATTTGTTTGGGTGCAGTGGGCCCACTTACACCTAGAGCGAACGTCCTTTCCCAGGAACGCATGCCATCTGTTGGAATTTGCCTACATCATCCAACTGAAGATTGGGGAGTTTTCTCCTGACTGCATATTAGTGATATGCAGTACAGCTCAATGAGAGCTGGGTAGATGGAAAAATCTTCTTGTTGATAATTTAGGAAAAGAAAATCAGCCCCATCATATTATCCCGACCTTTGATTTAATAGTTCAATATTTTAAGTATCTTAACTATAAATGTTTTTTCCTTGAGATTCATTCCAACAACGAGTTAAGGTTCAATAAGTATAAAATCAGGTTTGATGTCAAATTATGGAATGACAAAAGAGAATTAAAGGTGCTACACTAATCAAAGGTGGCCCAAGTGCACACCATAGAGCTGGCCTACCCATGCAGTTCGCTCATAGGATAACGTTCTCCCAGACAAGCCTTATTTTGTGCGGGGGGAGCAGGGGAGGGACAGGGTTCTAAAAAGCCCCTTATTATATGTTATGAGAATATTTTTTTTTTAATCGAACCTTGTTAAGAATATTTCTATATTTTTGTAGAAACCCTTGTAAGACAAGTTATTTTGGTTCGACCAGCTACCCTGTGGCCTGTGCTTTGTGATTGCTCGGATTCTGGACTATGTTTTTCGGAAGGAGATGTGCAATGCATGTTTGTACCAGTGGGGCCTATAAACGCAAAGGGGTTGGCCGAGTGGTTAGGACCACGGTTCCTTCCTCTTCCAGAATTAGAGGTCTTGGTATCGACCCCAAATTCCCTCTTTTTCAGGAATCGGAAATTGAGTCCACTTGTGCTACCACTTGAGGGCACCCGGCTTCTCTCGTCCTGGAGAGATTAGTCCAGCCCAAAGGGTAGGGAACCCTCCGTTAGAAAAAAAGAAAAAAAAAAAAAGAAGTGAGGCCTATGGGAGATGGCTTCAGTTTATTTTCTGGTCCTGGTCCAACGACTTTGGCCCATTGGAGATCAAATTACACATATGCGTGCCCCCTTTTAGTGGATCAAGTAAAATTTTAAGACTCATTGAAGGAAGGGTGTTCATTTTTAACTGTTGGGAGTTTAATGGGTGAGCATCTCTGCTTTTTTGAGAAACTCATGAATATTCGAATTCAAATTTGTTGCCAATGTTAAATATAGGGGTGTTCATGGGCCGGTTCAGCCAGAGACTGATCTTGGCTTAGCCCATTATGTAATTTGGGCCAGACTTGTATTAAGTGAAAGAAAGCCCAAAGCCCGGCCCGGCCCAGAGAAGGTGTTCATGCTATTTAACTTATATTGGCCAGATATTTGCAGAAAGCCCACGAAATTGATCAAAAGCCCGGTTCAGTCTGGCCTTGTTAGCTAAATCAGCGGGCTCATGCCTGACTTTTAGGACCCGTTTTGGGCTTGGTCCAGGCCTGGGCATGTGATTCTAAAGCCAGGCAGGGCCTGGATATGCCTCAACCCGGCCTGGCCATGAACACCCCTAGTTAATTATCGCTAGTCAAAGGCAGGGCTCACGAAGAGAAAAAAGGCCCACGTTTATAAGAACTTGTGAGCGTAAGAGGGCTTCATTTTTCATGCACGAAGATTACAGATTTAAAAAAAATGTGAAAAATAAGAATTTTAATACTTTTAGATAAACCATCAGTGTCAATCCTTGGAATTAGTAACTATCAGGGGTTCCCTATTGATTGCCAAATTTGGATGAGTTGCTAGTTAGGCCCCGAAAAAAAGTTCTCATATAATAGGTGAGAACTAGTTCTCACTTAAATGTTTTCCTTTAATGAAAATAAAAACTTACGTGTGATCCCACTATATCTTTCAAGAGTTGGGATCATCTAAGGATTTCTCCCATGGTGATCATGAGCGGACAAATCACGATCTACCCAGGGTGATGTCATTGGGAAAATCCTCAAGAGGATCCGGACTCATCTTTCACTCCGCACTTCTTTAATAATAGTTTATTGGAGCCTAATTAGACCATAAATTCCTCAACCATTAGTTCCATGCAAAGAATTGGAGCCTGATCAAGTCAAAGTGTGAACACAAGGTCTAACATTGCAATCACTGGCAATGTGAACACAAAGTTTAATATTCCAATCACTGGCAATGTGAACACTCCTCATGACTACTTCGTGGCACGAGTCTCATCCAATTGGTTACATCACATGATGGTTACATCATCTGTCCTCACAGAATTCAGACCACATCTAGCTAGTTGGAGTTGGGGTAGGATCTACCAATTCATGCCTCCATTTTTAAGGCCACGCTCTCGCAAAGTTGTAGAGAGCAGACAAAATATTCCATTGGTCTGGTTCCACAGAGATCAAATCAGGAGAGGAAGATGGCCGATAATGGGGCCACAAAGAGGCCCTCTTCATTGAAACGACTCCCACCAAGGAGAGGTGAGGTATTGAAGAGGATCTTGAGATCGTTGGTTCTTGCAGTTAGAAATTTTGCCTGTAGCAGCCATGGTGTCAAAGAAAAGAAACAGGTTTCACCATTAACAAATTGACAACCACTGTTCAGCTCTTCTCCTCCACAGCACTAGCAATTTAGAGGGTATCTGAGATATCTTGTGAGGAGGATACGTAAGAAGTCCAAATACAGTCTCCCCATCTTTATCTTTTAGAATTTGAAGAATTCTGCAATCCAATAAAAGCCTAGATCGATATGAAGATAATGCTATGGAGAAATTGCAACCTGGAGATGCTTATAAATATCAGGGGACAGCTGACTGATTTGGTGTCAGCCCTGTGTCGCATATCTCTCTCTCGATAGGCTTCTCATGGTTACGTGTGTGTCTACTATTGAGCCATCCGGGTTCTTCTTCACTGTAACATTCTGTCATGGCTCGCGAGAGGAACGTTTGCAGTTGCAGGTGTTTTATTTATTTTTATCTCCATCTAGTGTGTAAGTATGCATCTCTTGCTTTTTTTCAACAATGATATGATGTTTGTCTCGTTATCTCCATTTAGCATTCCCCCCCAACCCAAAACCACCCCCCAATTGGGGAACTCCAAAATACTTAGAAAGTGTCATTTAGCATTTCAAATGCTGGATTTTTAGAAATTCTTCTTGAAAAAATTAGTGGGCATTTGGAATGCGAGTCCGTAAAAATACTTGCAACCAAGTAGGTCCTTTCTCTCTCGAGGCTCACATGTCATGGTGTTAACATTGTCCACTCGGTCACTTTTCCGTAGATGTTTGGGGCAGTAGAATATATGATGATGATGATGTTATTCGGCTTATGTATTTGTTTCATTTTTAATCTACTCCTTGGGTCTCTTCGTCAACACATCGATTGGCATGGAACTAGTTCTGCATTTTGAATGGTGTACATCTATTTATGGGACCCACCTGGATTAATGCCAGTCAGATAGTTAAAGGGTGGGGAGATATAGTGTGTTTGGGGTGAGCCACAAGTCCATACGACCGGCTTGAAAATGCCTGGGATAAGTGGTTTTTTAAGTGTTTTTTTAAGTGATATTGACTTAATCAACATGTTCAACTTTTAGCCCACTCTTTTCACAATTTTTTGGGATGAGGTGGAACACTGGAACTGTAATTAATTGTATAACTTTATGCTTTTCTTTTAGATGAAAAGGAAATTGGAGCTATGTAAAAAGGTTCAACTTTTAGCCCACTTTTGTGTGCTTCTTCTTGTAGACAACGATGCAGGTATGTAATTGACACGAGATCGCAAGGGGTGAAAATACCTCGATCCATTTGTTTTATTGGGCATACTAAAAGTTTAGGGTGCGGGATCTCTAAATTTGTCTATTCAATAAATCAGTCAAAAAGTGTGCAAAAACAATAATTATGCAGTGGAAATAAAACCACAAGCATACACACCACTAGGACACCAGATTTTGCATGGAAAACCTTAATCGGGAGAAAAACCATGGATCCGAACTGGATAAATAATCAAGCACTATGAATCTCGTTATTACAAGAAACTTATATTTCCTCCCCAGATGAAGTTACCTTGTGTCGTTTCACATTTCAACGACTTCACATTGCTGATTGCATCAGACTCAATCTTGGGCTTGACTCCTCGAATCTTCTACGCAAGAAGATGATCTTCTACAAAGGATGCATAAGAAACTGACTCTAGAGAACTTGGTAGCACAACTTCTTAATAAATCTCTAGAGAACAATTCTATCAATTAAATCTCTAACTCAGAACTTTAAAAAGTGAGGTGTAAGTTTATAATAGCCCTTGAATCCTTTAAATAGCATTTGAAACGTGCTTAAGGTTGCCTAACTTGATTAGGATTAAAACAAGTAGTTTGGACACAATTAGAAAGAAGTTTCAAATCTGAGTCCTATTTGTCTTCTATCTTTATAGTCATTTTCTAAATAAAGAGTACAACTCAATGGATCCCAGAGTCGTATCCAACAATGAATAAGCCAATAAACAAAAACCTAATAATCTCCACGAATTAGCCAATAAACAAAAACCTAACACATACCATTTGTCTTCTTTAAAAAAAAAAATGAAAGGGAAAGAAAGAGGTTGACAGAAACGTGAAGCAAAAGACTAACAGTTATTTTCAGTTTGCCTGGAAACTTTCCTGCAAAATCTAGAATGACTTTTCATATTTTCTGTAAAAAGCTTCAGAAAGTATATGAATCTCAAACATCAAATATCCTCTTTGTTTTGTGCATAGTGCAAATGGCGTGCAGAAGAGTGAAGGATTAGCACCACTGGGAGTCAAAGAAAAGGAATTTGGGCCCAAACAACACACATGCTTGGGTCCCTAAACCTTTCTACATCTCACAGGCAACACAATATTTCAAGATCTATTATGGGCTTGAATCAGGTTCTAGTGATTCTTATTTTTACAGAAAGAGCCCACATAAATGGAAAAAAAAAAAGCTCACACAACTTAGAGGAGAAACCCACCAACTACCCCTTTTATCAAGTATACAATTGGAGGCTCCCTAAGGAGGAGGCAATTCATTTTGAACAGTTTGCATTTTCAATGGGGCGTGCTTTTCTGAGTTTCGGATTCACATTTTGGTGCCTTGTGGAATGTGGTTACTCAAATTAAGGCGGGGCTCATGAAAAAGGTCCCACTCTAACAATTACAAAAGCAAGAGTAAGGGAATTTATTTTTTCCCCTATCCAACGAGCATATGCCATGTTTGTCAGGAACACTGAGGGCCGGTTTCTTTACTAGGGATGTTCATACCCTGGGATAAGGAAGATCCTGGCCCGGCCCTGCCCGGCCCTCCCGGCTTCTAAACTGTGCATCCAAGCCCGGCCCTGGCTCGAATTGGGCTATATGGAGCTAGCCCAATTCAGAATTTTTAATACAAATAAGAAGACTTTATATTTTTGATAAATATTCAATGTTGGCAATGCTATGTTTCTTTACGGCTTTTGGGAATTCAAGAATTTCAACTCCTTCAATTTTTTTGTGGAATTTTTGATTGCTCAAGTACTAAAGAGCATTCAGGGCATGTTTGTGTTTACACTTTTTTTGCGGAAAGGGAAAATTGCAACGTCAGCAAATTCTATAGAAATAAAAACCTCAGAAAAGGATTTCTGCATAATTTAGAAATTCATGTTTGGTCCGAATTTCTTTTCCTCAGTGAATTGGTGTTAATGTTGTTTGATAGGGCGGTGGGTTCCTTATAGCTAGAAAATCAGATTTTCTTGTTTGGTGAAACAATTTTTTAAGAAAAAATAAGATAACACGTATATTATTTATTTAACATCAACTAATAATTTATTTAAAAAAATAAAAAAATGAAAGAGTTATAGGGTTTTAGGTTGAAATGGAAAAGAGGGAGAAGATTTTCGAGGAGATCCATTTTCCATATCCTCTTTAGGAAACTCACTTCCAACATTAGAAAGGAAAATTCCGATAAGGTAGGAATGCGTCTCCGTGGAATTATTCCACGCCAAACATACCCTCGGGAATCCCACTATGTCTAAGAATTTTCAAAAAAAATCTCAAAATTAATAGATAAACAATGTTGACATGTACTAAGAGATAAATAATGTTGGAAGGGAAAAATGAGCAACCTTCCCTTTCCATGACTTCTTGTAATTGGTGAAGCCAAATGTGGTCGCAAACAGTACAAACATAAATTTCTTCAAATTAGGGTCTTGATATTATGCTGTTATGTGGCGCAGAAGACGTGTGCCGGTCCAAAATAGCGGACCACTTTCGTAATTAAAAGTTTTCGCGTGCACATGGACCAATTCGTAAGTATTGGAGGCTCTATTATATTGACATCGTTTGGGGCCTTTCAACTTTTAAAATGTTAATTTCAAGGGTAGCTTAATTGACCCAGGACCATGGTTTGCATCCAAAGGTTATAGGTTCGAAATTGCACTACTACACTTGGGCCACAGGAAAATTTTACCCGACTTTTTCTCCTGAACCTTTAGGGATTATTCTAGCCCAAAAGACTAAAGATATATGTTCAAAAATGAGTATTAAACAATTACCTTTCATTTTAAAGTAATAACGTTAAGAAAATAAGATGGAATTGGATAAACCAACTATCACCTAAGTACTTCACTTTCCATTTTCTTTAGATTCAATTTTATGATGAAAAATAATTATTTGATGCTCATTTTTTGAAAATTTATCTTTGGTATTTATTTTTAACCACGTATAGTATGGATACTATGTATTTAATTCTTACATATTTTAATACAAATAAAAAGACACACCACTTAGGCTTTTACCATGACAATTAGTCATGGAATTTCCGGTTCTTAACCCATCCATAAGTTCTTTTATCCACTAAATAGTCCGGGCATTTAACCCTATTTATAAGTTCTTTTCTTTAGATTTTTCGGAAATCTATTATCCTGTTCTTTAGACTTTTCGGGAATCTGTTGTCTTTCATATTGAGCTGCGCAGGGTCGTCCAGAAGTTCATATGTGGATCTAGTTTAGTGGTGCTCATTCGTATATATAGAAATTCATGTCAAATTCAGAAATTCATACTATTTATTTACATAAACGGAAAATAACAATTTCCATTTAAACATATGATAAGTCCTTTAATATTGTTTCAAATGATAGCATAAAGGTCATAGAAACCTATAGAAAAGACCCTGCTTTTGTTAGAAGATAAATCAAATTATAAATAATAATCGGTTAATCGACCAAGTAGGTTAATCGAGGGTTGACCGACTCTAAAAAATATCTCTAAAATCATGCTCTCTAAAATTGTGACCTACAGGTCACCAATCTGCACGTCAGTTAACCGACCACCAAGCTCGGTTAACTGCCATGTTCTAGAATCTACATTATGAAGTAGAAACATGTTTCATTTTCAATAGTTTTCCTCCCTTATTTCTCTTGCACTTGCATAAATTTCAGGGCCAAGCCCTCTACACACACAACACACATATCAAATCACATTCTTCATTCATGATCTCCAATATGATCAAATCTCTAAATTAGAAGTAAATCATGTATCTCAATTAAACATATCCACTTGCCTTTGGGTTGAAAAGGAGCTCCACATATCAATCTTGGCTCAAAAGCCCCAAAACCTAGGAAAAGAATCAAACCCACATAAATAGCTATACAATTCAAGGGCTAACACGCTAAAACACCTATCTAACACTAATTAATGGAAAGCCCGCAAATTACCCAACCTTAATAACAAGAAACCCTTACTTAGGAGAGAGGAATTAGAGAAATCTCCAAGAAAATTACATCAAGAGGAAGCTTAGGTCCTTTGGAGATGGTGATGGTGATGGATTAGGAAAATAAATGAAAGAAATGAAGGAACAGAGTCTCTGTTTACAGAGAAATGAAAGGAAAGGGAGTATAAAGGAGGACTTTGAAGTCGGTTCGTAACCGTAGGATGGAAATTAGTTAATTTGTCTAAAAATGGACTTTGGGCCTGGATTTAGAGGCTCTTCGAGGGTTCGGATTATGATGATACTGGAGTATAAAGTTTAGGAAATTAAAACATCTATCCAACAGTAGCAAAATCTCAAAAATTTAAAATTACAAAAAGCCCCGTGTGTTTTCTGGAACTTGCTAATTACCCCTTATTATATCAAAATGAACCCGGATCTAAACAAATTAAACTTTGCACACACAATCCTAATAATTAATCGGCCCTACGTGGCTTTTAATTGAACTCCTTTTTTTTTTTTTTTTTTTTTAGCTATCGTAGGGTTCCTAAACCTTTGAGCTGGACTAATCCCTCTGGGCCCAGTGGGAAGCCGGGTAAACTCCCTTATAGCCCCAGTGTGATAGTACAGTTTCGAACCTACAACCTCCAGGTACAAACAGTGGTCTTAGGCCAATTGAGCTACCCCTTGGGGTTAACGTCAATTTGTGGCGCCGATGCCGCGGCACACCCGAGCAAACGGAGAGCGACCGGTGGAAGTCAACTAACACTACAATTAACTAGTCTAATTAAGGTTCGAGGCTTTACATAGGGCTCACATTTAAAACCTACACAATGGGGGTCTCTGGCCTGCCTTAAAACTTAGAACATAACACCGTTGTCTTTGGACGATTCCAAATTTTGCAAATGGAATTAGGGCTGTTTGCCCGGCCCAATGTTGCCCTTATGCTGCCGTCAATATATGTGGGTCGGACCAAAGCCCTTAGAGGGCTTGCAATAGTTAGCCCCGTACTATATCCTTGCAGGACAAGGCCAAGCTTAGGATCTGAAACCAAGAGGGCATACAGTCACAAATTGGCTTCATATAAGTCAAGTGTAATCTGAATGACCTGCTGCTAGCCCGATATCTGGCCCATTGCTAAATCAGAGAAGAGAATATACTTCGAATGGTTTGGATTTAAGTTGGGTCCATCATTGATATCAGTGGTTACTTTCTATTTTCATAGTGGAGAGATAAACTGGCTAATCGGTCCATGGGCCCTACAATGAAAATAAGCTGCTATTAGCCTTGGGCCTGATTAACAGTCTTACCCATCAACATGTGAGTTATGGACTTTTGCGGACGATGGTGATTGGAAGCTACTTTTTTTTGGGTAAAAGGAAGCTACTCTTAGAAGTAATGTTTCTTCTTGGCTTCTGTGGCTATCACAGGTCATGTGCCTTTGATCATTGTTTAGATAGTCAAGATTGACTTTTGGCCTTTTTAGATGATGATGGGTCATGACCATTGGATCTTTGCAGGTTTTTTTTTTTTTTTTAATGGGGTGTTACCCCAGCCCAGCCTAGGCTTAGACCCAAGAGAGCTCACACAAGTGGGAAGATAAAGTCCATATGGGAAGAGTGGCATGCCCAGGGATCAATCCGTGGGTAGCTAAGGTTGCCAACCAAATGAGCAACCTCTTGTTATTGGATCTTTGTGGTAATAATGGACAACGTGCTTCACTTGGTTATGTTAAATGGGCTTACTTAGTATCAGCACTTCATGTGCCCAGAAGGTGGATGGCCATGGACCTTGATTATTGGAAATGCCGCATTTGGTGTGTAACTGCAAGTTTTTTAATCAATATTTGGATATAGAGCGATCATGGGCCATAAAGAGGATGGTCATACATCTTGGTGAATTTGAGGTAATGTGGGCTCTAGATTTCAATTTTGATCGACCTTGGACATTCATTGTCAATAGGGATTGCGGGTCAATCATAATTGAAATCCACTGCCCATTTCAGAAGTTACATATGGATTTTGGTTGTCCCTTTACATATGGATTTTGGTTTTGACAAGCCTTTCATGTCTTTGATGAGCCATGGCCTGATATGTCTTTGATTGGGTGAATCATGATCCAGTTAATTTTACCAGTTCGTGGTCAATGGATCTCATGCTCGCTTCATGTTAATGATCCCAGTTTGTTAGGTTTGGATGAGATAATTCATAATTATGGATCCTCCATGCTACTGCAATTCTTTTTAAATTTAGGACTGTAGGGTAGCTTTTAGATCTAAGATTTGAATCAATGATACGATAGTTTCAGGTCCCATTCATGATCTCCCTGAACATTATTATATCAGGATACATGGATGATTTGCAATCTCCATGATAGTTGTTCAGAAACTGGGCCAGATTTTGGCCCAGTTGCAAAAATCAGGCCCAGTTACAAAGAATCTGTAGTGGGATTATCATTTTTAACCGTTGATATGATCACTAAAACATGTTTACATGGGCCCATGTGTTTAAGATGGATGGCTTATAAAACTGTACATTTGGAGGGTCGGGACCTGGCAACTCTGCTGCTTGATAAGATCTGTAGGAGGTCAAAAGTCCATCAGACAAGCCCTGAATCAGCATGGCCCATATTATTATTGTAAACGTATTCAAGTTCCAAATATTGAGCCCACTTAAGGTTTTAAATGGGCTTTAGTCCTGCATGACTGGTTCTTTTACCCATCAAGATAGGATGAGGCCCATGTCAATCCTTAGTCCAATTGCGTAATTTAGCCAAAATCTGAGTTGCCATATTCATGCAGATGGGTTCAGGATCATCTAAATGTGGTTCTCTAGGAATAATTAGGAGCCCATGGGCCATGGTTCTGGTGGTCCCAGCGATTGATTTGGTGGACCATAAATTTCCCTGATAAGATTATCAAGCACCTGAACAAAGAACTGCAAGAGCAGGAAAGTTTTTCTATTCATGTTGCACAGCATATGTGCTGCTCTTTACAAATTACAAGTGATAAATCCTGGGCTCTCATCAGGCGAGTCTCACTAAAATCATGTTCTGTATCAGTTGGTCAAAACAGGTGAGACTATTAGCTAAGACATGTGCATGAACTTTCATTTACATGCAAACTGAAGCACCATTACTCAGTTTAGGAAGAACCAAGTGGGCCCTATTTGCCAAATTTTCTGATTGTTTTAGGAAACAAACATTTTTCAAAATGAGATTTGCTTCAAACTTTTTTGGGTCAGCCCTATCAATGCACACCCAATTGTTATTCTATTATTAACATGAACCCTAAGATCGTGAACAGCATGATAATCACGTGTAGGATTTAATCTTAAATAAATTAAAGAGTACCTCCAGACATCTTGATGCAGAGGGCTTTCTGATCCTGCAGTCTGGTGTTGTTGCTGATTGATGCTGTGATCCGTCGAGAAAGAGACTATGTGAATGGTTTCGTTTTCTCTTTCCTTGCCTATAAAACCTTAATGTGTTGATTTTCGTGAATGCCTTTGTGATGGACGAAAGGCTTTGTTTTATAGGTGAAAAGATGACCGAATTTCCAATCAGGGTTTCCATAGACTTAATCTCAACCATCCATCAAGGTAGAGTTTGTTATGGAATACATCTCATTAAGAAACCTTTTTGTGTAAGGAATAGCATGTATCCTAAGAAAACAGATTTCCTATAATGACCACAATTCGGGAAAGGAAAGGACTTCTAGTCCAAGTAATAGACTTAAAGATAATTTCCTTACAGTCTCCCACTTGGTCGATAGGAAGATCCTTTAGTGTTTTTCATTTTAGGAATCATAAGGCGCGCATTATATGCTAAACATTTCGTGAGTCGGTTATCATAAGTGTCTTGGCTAATTCAGTGGTCAATGGGAGTCATGGCGTGCACACATTATTTTGCAACATGCTTACTTCCATGTACTACAGCAGTGACAACCTGCATAACTAGACCGTAATAGGAGATATACGTAATGGTCTCATCATGTCTATGTTGAAAGACTGTTTCTGTTTATCATTCATCCACACATAAAATGTACACAATGGAAAAACAGAAATAGCAGATGTAAAGTTGCATTAAGAGCTCAATAAATGTCAAATATAAGTACAGAAATAAAAGGCAGAAAATGATAATTAAGAACTATCTTCAAGACCCATGCTTTCAGTATGTCCTTGAAAGGTCTTTGGAGGTAGTCCTTTCGTGAATATGTCTGCGACCATGAAATCTGTACGTATAGACTCAATGACAAATTTCTGTAATCTAACATCTTGTTTTAGTGAGAGATATTTAAGGTCCATGTGTTTGGATCCCTTAGATATCCTGTCATGCTTGGAGAAGAAGGTTGCAGCTTCATTGTCACAGTAAAGGGTTAATGGCTTAGAGATGAAATTCAAAGCTCCAAACTGAGAGATAAAATTATGCAACCATGTTCCCTGAATTGCAGCCTCGTAACATGCGACATACTCAGCCATCATGGTGGATGAGTAAAGCAACTCAGATTTCTGGCTTTTCCATGATATTGCACCTCCACATAAGAGATACACATAGCCAAGAGTGCAAAGTCTGGTGTCAGGACATCCAGCAAAATCTGAATCTGAATAACCAGTCACCTGTAGGTGACTTGATTTTCTGTATGTGAGCAGGTAATTCCTTGTTCCCTTAAGGTATCTCAGTACTTTCTTTGCAGCTTTCCAATGAGCGATTCCTGGTTTACTCTGAAATCTTCCGAGCATGCCAACAGCATGACTAATGTCAGGTCTTGTACAGACTTGTGCATACATCAAACTCCCGACAAGAGAAGCATAAGGATATTTTTCCATTTCTTTAATTTCCAATTCGTTCTGTGGACACTGCGAAAGATCAAGCTTGTCTCCTTTATGCAGTGGAACAGGACTAGAGGAACAGGTCATCATGCCAAACCTCTCTAGAACTTTGTCAATATATGCTTTCTGAGACAATCCCAAAAAACCAAGTGACCTGTCACGGAATATTTCTATTCCTATCACATAGGAAGCTTCAACCATATCTTTCATTTCAAAATGCTTAGAGAGATAGTCATTTGTTTGATGTAATAAACCAAGGTCGCTGCTGGCCAGTAATATGTCATCAACGTACAGAACCAGAAATATGAACTTACTCCCACTGATCTTGAGGTATATGCAAGGGTCAACGATGTTTTCTATGAAATCGAAGTTAGTAATGATTTCATGAAACTTTAGGTACCATTGTCTCGAAGCTTGTTTCAGTCCATATATTGATTTCTTAAGTTTGCAGACCATGTCTTCCTGACCTTCAATGATGAAGCCTTCAGGTTGACACATGTAGACTTCTTCTTCCAAGTCTCCATTAAGAAAGGCAGTTTTCACATCCATTTGATGTAACTCGAGGTCATAGTGAGCTACTAATGCCATGATAATTCTAAGAGAATCCTTCCTTGACACAGGGGAAAAAGTCTCAGTATAGTCAATACCTTCTTTCTGATTGAAACCTTTGGCAACAAGTCTGGCTTTATGGCGTTCAATATTGCCTTTGCAGTCGCGTTTGGTCTTGAAGACCCATTTACAGCCAACTGGTTTGTGTCCTGGAGGCAATTGAACAACTTCCCAGACTTGATTTTCATTCATAGATTTCAATTCATCCTTCATGGCATCAATCCATTTACTAGAATTAACATCCTTAATGGCTTGTGAATAAGAAACCGGGTCATTAATTGTCCCTTCTCCAGATTCTACTTGGTAAAGCATGTAATCATCGGAAATAGCTGATCTCCTTTGTCTTTGAGACCTTCTTAATGCTGGTTCCTCTGGTGCATTATCCATATGTTCATTGGCGACAATCTCATTATGGAGTTGTTGATCATTTATTGGATTTTCCTCATTGTTAAATGGTTCAACAACAGGAGGATTGCCAACATCTTTCGGAATAGAGGGTAAAGGGATAGGTACCCTGATTTCCTGAATGATCACATCTTGAGGTTTATTACTCCCACTGATTTCACCATTCTCAAAGAATCTAGCATTACCGGTTTCAACAATTCTCGTACTATGGTTAGGGCAGTAAAACCTAAATCCTTTGGACTTTTCTGGGTAACCTATAAAGTAACCACTGATTGTTTTAAGGTCCAATTTCTTTTCATGTGGATTGTAGACTCTAGCCTCAGCTGGGCAACCCCAAATTTGGAGATGTCGTAAACTGGGTTTCCATCCTTTCCACAGTTCAAAAGGTGTCTTTGGAACTGCCTTACTGGGAACTCTGTTCAAGATATAAACAGCTGTGCGTAGAGCATCCATCCACAAGGATATAGGTAAGTTAGCATGACTCATCATTGATCTAACCATTTCCATGTACGTACGATTTCGCCTTTCAGCTACACCATTCTGCCATGGAGAACCAGGCGTTGTGTATTGGGCAACAATTCCAAGTTTTTGGAGAAGTTTTGCAAAAGGTCCAGGATGTTGTCCTGTTTCGTCATACCTTCCATAAAACTCACCACCTCTATCTGACCTTATGATTTTCACTTTTCTATCTAATTGCGTTTCGACTTCAGTAATGAACACTTGTACAGCATTCACAGACTGAGATTTGTCATGCAATAAGTATAAATAACAGTAACGTGAGTAATCATCAATAAAGGTAATAAAATACTTTTCTCCTCCAAAGGTTGGAACATCAAAGGGTCCGCAAATGTCTGTATGTATTATTTCAAGAAGCTCAGTACTTCTTGTGGCTCCTTTCTTTGTGTGTTTTGTTGTTTTGCCTTTAATACAATCCACACATACATTAATATTAGTAAAATCTAGATCCGGAAGGACACCATCTTTTACTAATCTTTTGATTCTTTCACTGGATATGTGACCCAGTCTTTTATGCCACAAGAAATAAGAGTCGAGTTTGGATGACTTTCGTTTTGTTTCCTTAGAATGCAGGGTAAGTTGGGTTTCAGCAAGTTGACTATCAAGATGAAACTTGTATAGCCCATCAATCAAAATTCCAGAACCAATACGACTAGAATTTTTAAATAAACTGAAATTACCATTTCCTACTTCAAATGAGTAACCAACTTTATCAAGTGCGCTTACAGAAACCAAATTACGGGAAAGAGACGGAACATAAAGAGTTTGACATAAGTCTAACTGATAACCGCTATCTAAAACAAGACGAAAAGTTCCAATAGCTTCAACTGGAGCTTTGTCTTTGTTTCCCATGAAAAGGAAGTTCTCACTTGGGTTTATGGTTTGGATCGTAAGGAATCCCTGCATTGAATTGGAAACATGAACATTAGCACCAGTGTCAATCCACCAAGCATCAGAAGAAACATAAGTAAGATTTGATTCGAAATAACTTACGAAACCCATAGGGTTACCTTTCTTTTCGAACCATTCTTTACGTTTAATGCAGTCTGCCTGAAAATGTCCAGGTTTCTTGCAAAATTTGCATAAGTTTTCCTTCTTTTTCTTCTTGGGGTTCTGACCAGCCTCATTAGATCTGGGTGGTGCCCGTTTCTGGCTTGAATTATGCTTTTTCCCAGCTTTGTGTCCAGCTCCTTGAACGAGATGAGCTACTTTAATCCCTTGTTGGTTCAGCCTGGCCTCCTCTTGAACCAGTTTGTTAGCCAATTCATTCATTGTCCACTTGTCCGTAATAGTGTTGTAATGAATTTGGAAAGGCCCGTACTGAGGAGGTAAACTGTTTAGGATAAATTGGACGAGAAACGCCTCATCCACTGATAATCCCAAATTCTTTAGTTTAGCTGCAAGGTTGGTCATCTCAATGACATGTTCATGCATTGATCTGGTGCCATCAAACTTCATGGTTGTAAGATCTGCCATTAGTTTCCCAGCAAGGGATTTGTCTGCAGTCTTAAACCTAGCTTCAATGGCCTTCATATAGTCTTTAGCATTCTCAGGTGTAGGAAGGGATGTTTTTATGTTGGTGGCAATAGTCATTCGCAAAAACATAGTGCTTAGTCTGTCAGACCTTTCCCAGGTATTAAAGAAGGTTGTTTCATCAGGGGTACTTTTATCAGTGAGTGAAGCTGGCTTATCTTTACGAAGAGCGATATCCAGTTCAAGTACCCCCAATGTAAACTCAACTTGCTCTTTCCATTCTGAGAAGTTGGTTCCATTGAGCTTAGTGACAGAGGTAGCATGCGAAGTGAGATTAGTGGTTGCAAGAACTGCAATAGAGATACAACAATAAGGCTTTAATAAAAATAAGACAACACACGCATAATATATGAATATAAACGACAAAATTTTAGGTGCTCCTGTGGGTAGTCACCATAATTTCTACGCATTATACCATCTAAGGTCGTCATATTCAAGGTAATGTAAATGAGTGATGTTAATCTTAATTAGGAACAAACACTCCTTAATTATTGTTCAATCGTATGAGTATAATCCGCCTGTGGGCGACTAAATGCTTCATACCTTCTTGAACAATATGTAATGTAAACATGATGATGGTACTTTTAGGGCCAAATTCCAGTATTTAATTGTTAGGGTCACTGTGGTGAGACCTAACCCTAAGCATACAACTTTGGTGATAAAAAAGGCTTAATATGAATATAAACATTATATATTGCATGCATTCATGATAGATCATTCATTGTATGAAAAGTACTGGTAAAAAGGCCAAGCCCCGAGGGCTGTCCTCCGGCTCTTTGGGGCTGAAAGCCCTATGCCTCAAAAAAAAAAAAAAATTTCATGCAATGATAATCAACATAATATGGAATTTATGAAAATATGATCCAACTATATGGCCTATTTTCTGTCCTTCTTTTCGATCATCTGTCTTTATCTTCGACTGCTTTAAAACGTCATCTTCAGTCTTGAAACAATATCCTCTTCAATCATGACGTACCAGTTACTGATCTCCTCCATTATTACATTGAATTTTTACTCACGCAGGAGTTTATACATAATTGAAAATTCAAAACTTAAATAAATCACGATCAAACAGTCGTGCCCAAATAAAAAAAATTGCGGAATAACATAAATATAAACCATTCATGCAGGCCATAATAGTTGGATCGATAAATTGCTGCAAAACAGAGTCAGAACGGATCTCCATTTGCCGATTATGGCGATGCATAGTTATCCTGATTAATGGACGATCATGTGTTCTAAAACCATGCTCTGATACCACATGTTATTCTATTATTAACATGAACCCTAAGATCGTGAACAGCATGATAATCACGTGTAGGATTTAATCTTAAATAAATTAAAGAGTACCTCCAGACATCTTGATGCAGAGGGCTTTCTGATCCTGCAGTCTGGTGTTGTTGCTGATTGATGCTGTGATCCGTCGAGAAAGAGACTATGTGAATGGTTTCGTTTTCTCTTTCCTTGCCTATAAAACCTTAATGTGTTGATTTTCGTGAATGCCTTTGTGATGGACGAAAGGCTTTGTTTTATAGGTGAAAAGAGGACCGAATTTCCAATCAGGGTTTCCATAGACTTAATCTCAACCATCCATCAAGGTAGAGTTTGTTATGGAATACATCTCATTAAGAAACCTTTTTGTGTAAGGAATAGCATGTATCCTAAGAAAACAGATTTCCTATAATGACCACAATTCGGGAAAGGAAAGGACTTCTAGTCCAAGTAATAGACTTAAAGATAATTTCCTTACACCAATAACCTCCGAGATTAGCTGCATTGGTTACCTGATCTGACCAAACTTAGGTTGGAAAAAAGCACCTCAGGTAGGCTTCAGGGTGGGATGAGGTAGCAGTTAGATTGGTCCATCTAGAACTTGTGTTGGGCTTGGGTTGACCCTGAACATGGCCAGCCCTTGTTATAAGCAACAAGCACAGCCCATTCACTGGGGTGTCCTGTAACACTAAAAACTATAAGGTGTTGGGTCACTTATTCCCCAGGTCCCAAAGCAGCTCGGTAAAATCCAAACCATTGATCCAAATAACTCTTGTCATTGAAAGGACAATTACACCAAATTTATACTTACCTAACAAATATTTGGCTCCATAAACTCCTACACGGGGTTTTAAATACTAGCCAATACGTACCGTATGCAAGTTACTTTCTCAAGAAACTGATACCTATCAATGTGACACCCAATTCACTCGATGGATGAATGATACAAAATATTATTTCATTTGTTCAGTTAAAACAAAATCACCTCTATTTGCTCTGTATCATCAAGACAGCCAATACATATCAATCTTTTTCCCTGAAGATACAGTGTGATACCACACTCAGAACCTGTGCTCCAACATGAGCTCAAAAAAGGATATTTAAAGAGATCAGATGTTGAGCACTGCAACTGAGTTTGCCATCTCTAACCACTTGGCTCAGGCCGAGTCACTTGACCCAGTTTTAGAAATGTGGAACAAGCAAGTGGTGGTATCACACTCTTATTTTATATACATTAGAAAGATTTTTTTGCTTTGGGTAGAAATACATTAGAAAGTACTCAAACAGTAACTTGGCCCTCGCTATATTCTATCTTGACATCTCCCATCATCAAAGTATGCTTTACCATCACACGATGGGTTGATTCTAAATCTATTGCAATATTTGGGCATTCAAAAGCCTACCTTTACTCTCTGCATCACAGCTCATAATGCTGCACTTATTACAAACATTAGAAGGCCCCCTTTTAGTGTGGATCAAAGCTTATAGATCCTGTACTTGCTAATATCAACAAAAGGCAATCCGACATAGCTTTAGTAGTAAAGGTTCTTTTAAAGTAGAAGCCAAAAGAAAAGGTGTTCAAACAGTTAGTCATATCAAATCAGGTCATTGTAACAACAGAATATGAACAAAACAGAGGTATCATGGACTTATGCAGTTGGCTACATGGAATGCAGTAGGGGCCTTTTCTTCTATCAAATCACCCATCTCCCCTCACAGAAACATGTGATTTTGAATATGGAGAGAAAAGCCTTAGTTCCACTACGATGGTCACTGGCCTATGTTTCCACTCTCTCAGACAATCCAGTTTCAAGGGATGTTAAACTATCTTGTCCCAAACTTTCACTAATTCTCTTTAATCTTTAAATGGGACACTATGCTTCCCCAATAGAGACTTTTTTCTTGATAATTGCTTTGGGGTGCTTTGATAAAAGTACCATATAACTCATTCTTTCAAGCTTGTTATTTACTTTTCTTTTGTCATTTGCAGAAGTGAATCTTTGAGTTTTTATTGACAATGACCCAAAAAAGAAAACCATCAAACTATACAAACAAGTAGATGGCATGCTTCCTCCATTATGTATACATAAGAGAGATAAAGATATGTAAATGTAGGTCCTTATGGGAAGCATGGAAGTAGGCTGTCTTGAAAATGGGTAGTTGAAGACACCAGGCTCATGTTGTGTTATACAAGTACAATGAGACATTGCCACCTTTTTCCAACTTCCATCATTGCTGACAAGATGAATGGCTCGATCTGCTTTTCCCACATGTTTATAGGCCATGTTTCTCCTTCTAGTAATTACAGCTACTAATTGTTACAAATGACTAAGTTGGGAAAACAAAATCTCATCTAATATATATATATATATATATATATATAATTTTTTGCTCTCAAATGGTATCAAATTCTCATATATTATCCTATGTTTTCATCTCAATAACGAGTAAAAAGACGAAGCTAACTTTGAAACATTGAAGGAGAATTTCTCATATTTCTTGGAACCTAAGTTTAGAGGGAAGCAATTTATGGTAGACATTCATTGCTTGTATGAAAATTGGTAGAATCACCTCTAAGATTCAAATGGATAGGGTACAAAACTACAAATAGAAAAATATTAGAAAAAAAGGTATATAAAAATATTATAAAAAGTTAATACTTCACTTGTTACTGATAAGGCCGTATAAACCCCATGTCATCCACATCAGTTGCATAATCAGCTGTAATAAGGGGTTTTGTCAATACGGTAACTTTTAGTCATATATAACTCCTCTAGTCACTAAGTTGAAATAATTTTCTATACACATGTACTCATGTAGTTTATTTTTTTGGACGAAGATGTCATTTACTATGTGATATCGCATGCCATATTTTTGTGGTTTCAATCATACCTTTTTTAATTTATGCAATATCGCACAAAAGTTTCCCCTCTTAGTGGGTTAACAACGGAATATATTTATGCAATATCGCACAATTTATAATTCTATTTGATATCGTACGGCTAAGGGTGTTTTAGTCCATAAAACAATACAAGTACCTATAGAAAATTATCTCGACTTCCATCACTAGGAGAAATTTTTAGTGGCTAAAGGTTAGGGCACGGACAAAACCCCATGAAATAATTTTGAAAGTAGGAAAAAAGAGACTTTTTAGTTGAAAAGAGACACTAAAGTCAACTGTATCAATATCGGAGTCGATCTAACGTGGATAAGTGAGTCTAAGGGAGATATGATGGCCGATGCTTTAGCCAAATAAGGTGTTGAAAGAGTTTTCCTTTAGAAGGGTTTTATTATGTAGTTGTGGCGTGAGGGAGCACATTACTCTTGTACTTTTGTGTTTCCTTCCCCTTTTTTTTTCTTTTCTTCTTGTATTTTCTGTTTGTATTCTATATTTCTATTCTCTTTTAATATAAGTCATTGTTACCGATAAAAAAAAAAAAAAAAGAGATGTCGGAGGGTTCTTTACTTGGATAAGGATGTTGAGGAGTACTTGCAGTTTGAAAAGAAGGTTTTGGTGTTATTCTTGAGATGGAAAGAAAGCCTTGTACCCAATTCAATCACAAAGGGAAAGTAAGAGTTGTTGGAGATCCGGAGCTTTTCAAAATATGGGTGATCCTCCCAACAAAAATAGGAGGGAAAGGGTTGTTTCTCCATACCATGCGATAGACAGATGGAACTAAACATGGTTTAGTGGCCAACACTTGGGGAGAAAGACAAGACGATGGCAGTGCTTTTTTTTCCTTTTTTGATAATTTGCCAAACACATTTAGCGAGTGAGAGAGACGTGCTTTGTCTGAGGCCTTAAAAAGGGCCCTTTGCCTTGGTGGGGTTCTTGCTTGGACCTGAACCCTTGACAAAAACAGTGTCTCTGCTCATTCGATTTGGTCGTCTGCGACGAGTCACAAGGCCATCTATGATAGTATGAGTTGTTAAGAGTATTTTGTAAAGGGTGTTATGAGTTGTTACTAAAGTAGATTTTACTTATCCTTAGGATAAGGTTAGTTCATATTTGCTTTTAGGTGAATAAAATTTAGGATGAAATTATGTGAATGTTTTGATTATTGAAAGACAAGATGATGGCGGCGCTTATTTTTTTTTTACCAATTATATATATTAAAGCAAAGGGGGAGGTGGGCTATGAGGGGTGCCACCTCAGAAACCTAATCATTCTCCTTTCAAATAAATATGAAGAAAAAACATAGAGTGCTTTAAAGTGCCATGTCATCACATGCCACAATTTTTTCTCCAAAAAATCTCTTTATCCTTATCATGTATCTCATAAAGTCTATCAATCAATATCCCCTAAAATCTCTCTATTTTGCTACAGTTATTCTCTCTCTCAACACCATCTATCTTCCATCCTTTCAAGATTCTCATCTTTTTATTTTAATATTTGGGGCCTGCCTTTCTAAAATTCATACTGATAAATTTTTCATTAAAAACATCATTTTCTTTTAGTTTCTAAATACAACTCTACTCTATTCAAATATTGTCACATTTGAACAAAAATTAGACCCAACATTTTGGTAAACCACCTCATGGATAGGCTTGTGATAAAAATATTTTGAGATTGGGTTTTTTCTGTTGAATTTTATAAGCATCATTTTCTAATCTGATTATATAGACATATGACCCTAGGTTTGGCCCACCATAAATCACACATCCGTGGGCCCATATGGACTCATAATTGAGAGATATATACATTGATCCAAGATGGGCCAATTATTACTGTGATCAAATAACACAAGCCTGTTGTTTTAAAGTCTCATAATTTATGACTTTTAAAGCTAAGATGTTTGTACATTGTTTTAAAAATCTAGAGCTAAAAAATGGTTTGATCAATTTTAAAATGGCATTGGTGCTACTTCAAAGGGGTAGAAAAGAAATTTGTGCGAAGGGATTGAAATGACCATTGGCCTATGTGAAAATTTAAAAAAATGGTACATTTGTGCAACAAGAGGATTGCACATTTTTATGATTTTCTTTGTTAATAATATTATGTTGTTTGGTGTGATTTATTTTCCTTGCATAGAAAAAAAAATGAACCATTTTTCCTTAATAGAGAGGACTTTGATTTTCAATAAAAATACAAAATTCCATTCTTATGAGGAAATAAAAATTTGCATAAACTAGAATTCTCTTGTTGCACAAACAAGTTCAAATGGGGTGGCTTTGTTTTATTGGGCTTTAAAATTATCAATGAGTAACAAAAACTTGAATGCATTTCTTATTACTAATATTATATATATTAACAAGATTCCCTTTTCTATATCTTCTTTAGTAATTATTGCTGTTATTATTATTTTTATGTTGTTGTTGAATGGATTTTTTTTAGCTTTATTTTCATAATAGTTTATTGTTGATGTTAATTACTTGTATTTGTGATTGAAGATGTGTTAACTATTTTTATATAAATATGAATGAATATATGCTTATATGTTTATAATTAATTTTAATATCTCATAAATTCAAAATGTAAGGCGTTGTTGCTAGTTTATCCTTAAAAGAAACTCATGAAGTGCACGTAATGAGTTTTAGATATTTGAGAACGTTTATTGAGATTTGAGAGTATTGAAGGATTTTTTTTTGGTAAATGTAAAAAAAAGAAATTAATTATAGTTTAGATGATAGGCAAAGCCTACGGTATAAACCCCCTATCATTTGCATCAGTTGCATCATCAACTGATCTAATCTTAGAACTAGAGCGACAAAGAAAAAAAAGAGTCTCTTTTGTTGAAAAGAGCCGCATTTTTGTCTTTCACTTGCTTGCAAAAAGGTAAGGATCCATTCTTCAAATTTTAAGGACAACGAATAGAAAGCAAGTAATCCTTGTAACTTGCTTTGGACAGTACCATCTTCTCTCCAACCAAAGGCCTTGCATCATTTGGAGACTTGAGTTGGGGTTAGAAATTCTTACTCTCTTTTTTAATTTAGTCATTTCCTTCATCCAAACATATAATATTTTATGGGGTTCTTAGTGGGGCATCTGCCAACTTAGACATTCAGTTTATAAGAGTTAGATTTAGACAATTAATATATGAATAATGTAGGTCATATATTAATAATGTATATTATTAATATATGAATATTGTAGATTATGCATATATATATATATATTTATATTTCAATCTGCACCATCCATTTTGCCAATAACCAATTAGATTGCAAGTGTGATACAAATGATGGAAAGTGCGAATGGGGGTTTCTCAGATTGACGGTTCCAATTTAAAATTGAACCTTTAATATTAATCTCTGTTGTCTATCTCATAAATCAACAATGATACGGAACCATCTCATCAATATGTTTTTAAAACTTATAGGCTACATAAGGTATGGTGGGCTTTACTTTTTTTTTTTTTTTTTTTGTTGTGGGAAAAGAGGATAATTGTAAAAACTTCTTTAATGGGATTGAGAAATGACTTTTTTTAACTTTTCATGGAAATCCTATTTTATGTGTAATATGATATTGTTTATATTCATAACAGCCTATTATTTTTTGTGAATCTTTTCTTACTTGGTTCTTTACACCACCTTGCCCACTGCAAGTAATTCCTGGCTCCAAAAACTGCCTATACGTACCCAATTCAATCAGAAAGAGAAAGTATAGGCTGTTGGAGATTTCAAGTTTTTCAAAATATGGGTGGTCCTCCCAACAAAAATAGGAGGGAAATGGATGGAGCTCCAGACAGATGGAACTAAGCATGGTTTTTAGTGGCCAGCACTTGCTAGAAAGACAAGGAGATGGCCTTTTTTTTTTTATAATTTGCTGAAGACATTTAGAGAGAGAGAGAGAGGGGGGGGGGGGGGGGGGGGGGGGGGGGGGGGGGCGGGGGGCGGGAGAGGGGGGGGGGGGGGGGGGGGGGGGGGGGGGGGGGCGGGGGGCGGCTTTGTCTGAGGCCTTAAAAGGCCCTTTGGTTCGGTGGGGGTCTTACTAGCTCGGACCTGAACGCCACTGCTTGGTTTGGTGGGGGGTCTTACTCGGACCTGAACGCCACTGCTTGGTTTGGTGGGGGGTCTTACTCGGACCTGAACCCCTGACAGAAACACTGTCTCTACTCACTTCGATTTGATTTGATCGTATGCGACAGGCCATTTGTAGAGAGAAAGTGGCAAGAATTTTTTGGGGTCCGACAAGATTGATCGTCAGTAACTTTGTAGGGCCATTTTCTGAATTGGGACCGGAGTGTCCAGGCCCACTAGTCCAGAGAGAAAGAGAGCTCTTGGAGTAGCATGTGAGCCAGGTCTACTATGATCCGGCCCATGTGCACCTTGTTCTTTTGAGGATGGCATTCTAATCAGCTTTGACCCGCCCCAAGTGTAGCTCATCTGGGCTCAATTACGACTGAGGTTTAGAGCCCATGTGGTGGATTGTTATTGTGATCCTAGCCTTATTCAATCAATCCAGTAGCAGCTAAATTTGTTCTGCTAATGTACCCCATATTCTCCCCCCTCCCCCCAAAACAGAAAGACACAAATGAATCATTTCAAAAATCCCCCCCACCCCCAAAAAAAAACAGAAAGACACAAATGAATCATTTCAAAAATCTCCCCCTCCCCCAAAACAGAAAGACACAAATGAATCATTTCAAAAATCCCCCCCACCCCCAAAAAAAAACAGAAAGACACAAATGAATCATTTCAAAAATCTCCCCCCCCCCCCCCCCCCCCAAAACAGAAAGACACAAATGAATCATTTTAAAAATCCCCCCCCCCCCCCCAAAAAAAAAAAAAAAAACAGAAAGACACAAATGAATCATTTCAACAGGAATTTTCAAGTTCTAAAATCTAATAACATGCATCCTCCAAAATGAACATGAAGATGTGGAGTATCTTCTCTAACTATTATACTAAACGACCAGGCAACTGAAGAAGCTGGATTTGGGCTAATTTTAGCCCAAATGCCTGATGAATAGTCAACTTGACATGTCTGACACCAATGCGCCTCAATGAAAACTGAACATCTGAGAGGGCATCAAGCCAAACTCTGAAGATTATCTGCTTACATGTTCATTAGGAGGTTGGCCCCACTTTTAGTAATTGGGTAAGGAAAACTTAGATGCTCGTTAGGAGATGTGCTCGTTAGGAGATGTGCCAGTTGGTATATTGAGAAGGTTAAATTAAGATGCATTTTCTGTTTGTCCCGGGCTTTTTTTTTTTCTTGTATGCATGTGTGTCTGAAATGTCAACATATATACACTTGACTAAATGGGTACGTGGGTTGAAAGATAGACCCAAGTTTAGACAGACGTCACAGACCCTAACTTCGTAACCAGATTCCCAGAGTGATCAACTACTAATAAAAGGAGACCATAGTTGGATTTTTTTGGTAGGGATCGACCTTGGGGTAGCCAGGCAATTTAGGGCACTCCCTTGGCCTAGGTGGTCTTGGCCTTTGTATGCTTGAAGGACGGGTCTGCGCCATATGTTTAGCATAAATGTGCATCTGTATTTTGCTAATGTGCTGTGCATGAGCCTTATTTTTTGCCCGTAGATTGGACCTATGCTTGAAGTTAGGCCCAATAACTGAATGGGATGGGATTGAGCAGGAGTTTTTTTTTTTTTTTTTTCCTTTCTTGAATCTTGATTCAACCCAATGAAGGATAATAGTAGGACCAAGATCATTTAAGATGCTGGGCAATTCACAGATTTAGGTTGGTGGCCGAGGCATTGGATTGATGATAGATGGGCCTCATTAGTCATTATAAAAGATAGAAATAGACACAAATCTGAGCTTTTTAGAGTTTCATTTTTACAAAACTGTCATTTTTCTTTGAAAAGAAGTTCAAGCTTTGTACCCATCCGTTTCGTAATTTTACTTGTCAAGTCAAGTAAAGTTAAAGATAGAATCAAAAGCACTTTAATTCAAAACTCCCTCTATCTTTATAAAAGAAAAAAAAAGTAAAAAAAGCAACTACCTTTATTCACTAAAAAGACAAAAAAAACTCTATTTTCTCATACAAAAAATCAAAAATATTCCATCACAAACAACTAAAAACAAAATACCATCATAACTTACTTATATTTTATTTCCTCTTTTTATTTCACTTCACTCCACTTTATTTTAAGAGGAAATTAGCGAAAAGTCCCTATAAGTCAATGTTTCCGGCCTCTAGTCCAAGGAAAAACTTGTTAAGGCCTATGGTCCACTCAACTAGACTTTTTCCAGCCCTAAGTCCCTGCATCCACATGATCTCATTTTTCAAGACTAAATTGCCCTTTCAACCGTTTTAGGCATAAAATTTTGAAATTTAAAATTTCAAATCTTCCCTCCTCCCTGCTTCCTCCTTCCTAAATCCTCTCAATCGTCCTCCTCCCTAAATCCTCTCAATCTTCCTCCTCACTAGGCCATGTCGAAATCCATCGAAGATCTGTCTGGGATGAATCTGTCTCCCTGCAAAAATTCAAGAATAGTCCCAAATCTTCAAATGTGAGGAAGAATGAAAGGAATGGCCAGAAAATGAAAAGGGCTTTAAGGAAAGAAAATTCCAGGAAACTAGAGCAAACCCAGAAACGCAAAAAGCTTGAAAAATCACAGGAGTGAATCAATTAACGCATATGTTGTCGGGATGGGTGGTGGTGCCTCGGAAGGACGTGTTCTTGTCGGAGGCCTCTCCGGTGATGAAGCTTATGAACTCCGACACGCACTCCTGCACTGTCTCATTCGCGTCCTTGGAGATCTTCGCGTTCGCCGGCAGAGCCTTCTTCATGATTCGGCTCACGTTAGCAATCGGAAGGAACCGGTCCTGCTCCCGAGGCGAGAACTCGCTGCTCGCGTTCCCGGCGTTATGCCCGCTGGACTCGTTGTCGGAATCCGCCATGGCCGCTAGATTCCAAAGCTCAGATCTTTACGCAAGATTGGATTCTCGAGAATTGACACAAACAGAGAGAGTAGGGTTTCCAAGAATAGTGGAATTGCTCTGCTCTGGAGATTCTTCTGTCTGGATGGAAAAACGGGTTTTTTTTAAATTTTTTTTCTGAATTAGGGTTTTGGAATAGAGAGAGAGAGAGAGAGAGAGAGAGAGAGAGAGAGGAGACAAGGTCTTGCTGCTAGAAGAGAGAGAAGTAGAAGAGAAAGATCCTGCATCCATGATGTTTACACCAAAAAAGAAAAAACAAAACACAACGTCTTCGTCGGCCACGCACCAGTCCCATTTTTCTGCAGCAGTCGAACGTCGATTATTGGATCTGCCTTTCAATTGGACGGTGGGCCACACAGATCGGTGATGATGATGATTATTGGATCTGCCGGATTTTATGCGTCACCGAGAAAGAAGAGTCCTGCCGTCACCGCCTGAAGATTCCGGAGAAGCTCCGTCCGCTTTATTCACTAAAAAGACAAAAAAAAACTCTATTTTCCCATACAAAAAGTCAAAAATATTCCATCACAAACAAGTAAAAACAAAATACCATCATAACTTACTTATATTTTATTCTCTCTTTTTATTTCACTTCACTCCACTTTATTTTAAAAGTAAAGTGTCAAACGGGAGTAATAAACAAGAAATATAATGTTGCTGATATCATTTGTGATGGCATTGCCAGGGCCACATGATTGGAGCATGTGTCGGCATTATCTTGCAAGTCGCTTGACACAAGGGCTTTTGACAAGGATTTAATTCGTGTTTGGGTGGACTCTCTCATGCCATGCTTACCAACTAAAATCTTCATCTAAGAGCATACCGCATAATGTGATTATACAATCTTGCTCGTGGGGATTCACTTCAATTCATTTCTATTATTGGGAGTAACATTGATGGAAAAGGTCTCTTTTTAGACAAAGGTCACGTAAAAAGTCAGCTCCATCATATTATTATCCAAACTTTTGATTTACTAGTCTTAAAGTTTAATAATGTTTTAATGAGGGATATTCAAGTGCATCAATGCCTCACTATTGTGGTGAGGGACACCCCCTTTTGGGGAAGTTTCAAGTACAAAAGAGAATACTTGAAACTTCCCAAAAAGGGGGTGTCCCTCACCATAATGGTGAGGAATGGATGCACTTGAATATTCTCCTATTTTAATTGTGATTCTTTTTAAATTTAATCCAACTATAAGTTGAAGTTTGCATAGCATAAAATTGATCAAAAGTAGCTAAACCAATCAAAAATGGGCCCAAGGAAGCCATATAGAGTTGGACTGTATATTCATTTCACTTAGATGAGAAAATCCTTCCACTTACCAAAAGAGGTAAAGTCTTTGCTGGAGGAAGAACCTATGGAATAACTTTTCTACACCTTGTGAGACAAGGGCCCACCAATTATATTTAAGTTGGACGATCGAAAGATCTAGATGAGACTATGCCATACGTAAAATTCCAAGTCAATCTCATCATCATAACCAACTGGTTTTTAGTCCCCAAGTTTAATGGTGACTAAATGCATAGTTTAAGTGATGTTCTTGGGATGAATACGATGTTTTGTGCAAAAAAAAGCTCAATAAGATGCAAAATGGATGAGTCAAAATTCATACTTTAAGATTTTAGAAAACAAAGTAGGGAGTTGGGTTCATCATTTTTTCCATAGAGTTGTACTATATCATCTTTCTTGTATTACATTTCACCAAATTAAAGTTGCAAATTAATTTCATAACTTTACTTCCAAATATGCTCATTTCCAATTCCATCTTTCTAGTTTTATCACATATCTATTTCAACATAATCATCTCTTTTACACTTATTTTTTACATGTGTTATTTTGTAGGTTATAGTTGATCTAATCGCTGTCTTGTGAATTTCTCAATCACTCTTGTTTGTGCATACTCGCCAATGACAAAGCATTTTCTTTGTTGTTTATCTTGAGTTTCAATATTATAACAGTTATATGTCTCTGTATGTTCTCACTGTATTTGTAATTCAAATATTTATTTTTGTACGACTAATTTTAAAACCTTTAGAATATGAAGCCTCTCCACATCTCTCAGGTTTTAAGTGATCCACCGACACTTTACCATTTATGAACCGCATATAAACACATATCCTTCTAAATAAGAGCAATTAGAGCTTTAATTAATCTTTGATGCAAACCTCTAGTTGCTGAAAACTCAAGTGTCTCCCTCTAACTAGTTTTCAAATTTGTTATCACTCTGGTTGCAAGTTCTTGAGTGATTTCAATATAAATTCTTGGGACACTTATTTTATCTAAAACTCCCTCTGACCAAAAATTTTAAGTATTTTGTGTAGCTTTTCTAAATTAACGAACACCACTATACACTATAAGATATTTCTCATCAATTATTTTGACTTGTTGGTCGTACAATCAAACTAATACATCAAGATATTTATTTTAAAAGAAAAAAAAGTAGGCACTACACTGCACCCAACAGAATCTAAAGGAGTGCTAATGGCTTGTATTGTCATCTAAGATTGTGGCTAATTATAGGGTGTACGGGTGTACGTACCTAAACTTGAGCCCGTGTGCATGGATTCTGTTGTTGGATTCGTACAACCCACACTCCTTGTAGCCCGGCTTACCGTATATTCTTCCCCCCAGTAATCCTTCTGCCACCGCCGCTGGTGCTCGTCTTGTCATACTCAACAGTTGACTCCACACTGAGTCCACCAACTCACATTGAAATTGAATTTACCAAATTCACCCGACAGTTGAAATTCGTTCGGCGCACTCGCATTCAGACATTCTTTCTTCTTTATTATTGTGCTGAGCTGTTTTTCTTGAAATTTGAACTCACGATTATTAATTTTAATATCATCTTAAATTTTTTTAGTTAGCCATTACTATCAAAACCTCAAAGCATTAGTAAATGTAGCAGAAATACTTTTCAATACAGCTATTTAGCAAATTCCCAAATGATAATTCGTAAAGGGGGGGGGGGGATTTAAAAAACTTTGAGTAAAGGAAAAATTGTGTGATATTCTAAAACTCCAAGAATCTTTTTTAACTTCAATTCCATCGAAAATCCCTTTATTTTTAGCTGAGCAATGCTAGGGACAGACGTCCAAAGATAAGCGGCGGACAGACATTAGAGGCACGCACGCTTTTCAAGGCACACGCACGCTTCTCAAGGCACCAAAATCACAATGTTTGTCCGCCGCTTGTCCCTGGGCGTCTGTCCCTGGGATTTCTCTTTTTAGCTAGCCAAGGAGTCTTGAGTCTGGACCTATACAAATTTTATAGCTATGAAAAGTGAACTCAAGGATCAAACTTGTGCAGTTGGGTGAGCAATGAGATACACAACCAACTAGGCAACCCCTGCTAAGTTATTCATCATATCCATCTATTGGAATCTACATATGGGTCTCCATGAGATTATTACATGAAATGTTTTGCCCATCCTACTAATCTTCTCCAGCCGTGGGACCTGCTTGCACCAGGTTGTGGGTAGATCTCCTTACAGCTCGAAAAGATGGGTAGGATGGATTGATGTGATCCATTAGAGATGCAGATGATTAATTGGGTGAGCGTTTCATGTGGGTCGTATTTAGGTAACAACAATGGATTGGGATTCCTTGTCAAGAATACCTATCATCCATTAGCACTGTGTATGTAAGGAGTAAGGATCCAATTAGCTCGAAGCATAGACCTTCGGCTCATTGTTGAACTTCTTAACAGCTCGAACAATTTAAGTGTGGGTCCAATAATTTAATTGTTCCTCTACCTTCTTTACTTTCACATTCCAGTCAAAGTATGAAATGGACATGATGTGGCGAGCATAATCCGCGGTCGGCAAGTTCATAGATTAGGTGGGCCATCATTAAAATTGGAGTGGCTCGTAATCCATTGACTATTTCTTGGCTAGGATAACATTAAAAAAAGTGATAGATATAAGATTCTATAAACATGAGTGGCCCACCTCACTGGATATTCACAAGAAAAAAAAATATGGACATGCTACTAGGCATTGAAGCATGGCAATAGACGTGTCGGCCACTTAAAGGAACTACGTAGTAGGGTGCGTGGACTCGTTAATAGCCATTATTAAGCTGGTGGATAATGTCCTCATACAACAAACAATAAGCCAAGTTCATGTCCTAAAATATCCTGTTTCAGGCTAGCAGGTTGTAAGAATCTACTTTTTTTTTTTTTTTTAAAACAAGATTTTTAAATGTAGAACAAAGACAAATCTTGCAATAATTCATTAATCTTAGAAGGTTTAACTAGTGATAAAGTTGGACAACCTGAGTTGTTTGGCAACCCGGCCAGATATTACCTGTTTCACTCTTCTCACTTGTGTGGAATAATTAGAGTCCTAAAATTTTATTTCATTTTGGCCTCTCCAAGAATTTTTTTTGCCCCCCAAAGAATATTGCCTAGTTGTTTCTGCTCCTCCATGAAATGGACGGTAGCCAGCTTCTTTGCTGCAATGATGGTGCGTGGAAGTTGACAAGATTTCAATATAGAGGGTAGGGTGATAGCTAGATGAGAAAGTAGACCCTAATTGGAAAGAGACAATGATACTATCCGACAAAAAAACCTAGTCTTTCATGTATGAAAAATGACTTCTTCTAGTATAAGATTTCCATATTGGAGATCCAATTTTTCCATATGAGAAGAGTATGAAAGTTTTTTCATATGAGAATGAAAAATGCTACTTGTCCCGACATCAGTCCCGATGTCGGGACCAATTTACACGAAGGAGGGCAAAATGGGTAAAAAAATTTTTGCCCCCTCCCATATAATCGGTCTTGACATCGGGACTGATGTCGGGACAAGTAGTATGGCTCTATGAGAATCTCACTTTTTTCATACTACCTGCATTCTCGTATGTTGAACAAGACCTATTATACCAGGCAATATGTCATTATGGGGGAATTTCAGAGTCTATATTCAAGAAATGCCCTTTCTAAAAATGGTTGGACTTTTTTAGTCTCCGGATAGGTTGTATTTTTTATTGGAGGGCTTCATTTGTTTGGAATATTAAATTTGAGATGGTTGTTTGGTCAGAAACTTTTACCTCTACGAAGGACTTTTGTCAAAGTTCATTTCTTGGAAAGGTATTTTTGATTGATGCGTTCTTCTTTTTTTTTAAAAAAGCTCTAAGTTGTAGTTGAAAGATATTTCAAGTTTTTTGATAATTTATTACTACTTAGAAGAATTATAATGGATGATGTTTTGAAATATGGAGTCACTCACCCTCTTGGCCTCACAAGGGTTATTTGGAACATAAAGAATCTTAATGGAGCTGAATTTATATAGAAAAAAAATTAAAATTATTGAAAAGTAATGCCTCTGCTAATGCCTTGATCAACTAGTACGCGTGGTTAGCTAAAGAGATTTAAGATGGCATCAGAGTCAACTGATCGCGAGTTTGAATCTCAAGAAGAACGTTTAGCACGAAAAAAATGCATGCCACCAAAAGTACACCGACCGGGTTCCACCCGAGGGAGAGTATTGAGAAGTGAGCTCCACCCGATAAAGAGTATTGAAAATTATTTATGCTAGCGCAAAAAAATGCATGACCCGAGGGGGAGTATTAAATAGTATTTATGCTGCCTTTATTAATACCTTGAGGTTTTAGTATGAATGATTAGCTAAAGAAATTTAAGAAAAACTTGTGGATCCTTATTGGAGCAAAACATCACAATAAGGTGAAAGTCGAGGGGAATATTTATATATATAACTCTTCCCCACTAACGTAGAATTATGTGATAGTAAAGTAGTTAAGTTTAAGTCTTAGGTTTAGCTGAGCTTGTTAGGGATGCCAATCTCTCTCTTTTAGGGGGTGAACGTGGGTAAGTTTGGAGACTTTTCAGTCCACAATGGTGTTTGCACACTTTACACTATTAGGTGCCTGATTTAAAGTTGTAAAATTGATGTAAAATGTATGTTAGCTAATAAAAATTTCTATTTTGTAGATAGGTAATTCTCAATATGTTTACATGAGAATCTTGGAAGGACCAATGAGCCTAGGGGTGCACAAAATATCCGTCGATTTGTAAAATCGATCCGATCCGCGATATTTAATCGAACCAAAGGTAAACGGATTAGTGACGGATTAAAAATCTTGTAATCTGTTAGCAAAGAATCGGTGACAAATTTCACCTTCAATCCGCGGATTCAATCCAATCTGATTCGTAGACATTAAATATAAATTAAAAAAAAAAAAAAAAAAAAAAAAAACCTAAGAGGTCTAAATATAAAAGAAGAAAAAACTTTAGGGGTCAAAATGTAAGAGTTCGAGGTTTCAATAGATTGAGTGTGATTTTTATGAATTTAATAAAATGTTTGGCTTTATTTGTTGATTAGAACTCTTTTGGTTGTAATGTAGATAAAAACAGCTCTTTGTATTGATCATCAATTGGGTAGCTTCCGGGACAAAAAAAAGATATTTGTAATTTGTATCCTTTTGTGGATTGTTAGCTTGTATGCTTGAAAGTTTAGGATTCACGATCTCTAGATTGGTCTACTCAATTAATCAGGCCAAAAGTGTGCAATAATAATAACTATGCAGCGGAAATAAAACTCAACAAGCACACATCACAAAGACACCGAATATAACGTGGAAAACCTTAATCGGGTAAAAAACTACCGATCTGAACTGGATCAACAATCAAACACTATGAATCTCGCAATTACAAGAAACTCAGATTTCCTCTCCATATATCACCTATCTAAAGACTGAAGTTACATTGTGTCGCTTCACGCTTCAATGACTTCACACTGTTGATTGTAACAGATTTAATCCAGCGCTTGACTCTTCAAATCTTCTATGCAAGAAGATGATCTTCTACAAGGGTGTAGAAGAATATAGCTTTCTAGAGTAGTTGGCAGCACAACTCCTTCATAAATCTCTAAAGAAGATTTCTCTCAATTAAATCTTTAACTCAGAACTTTGAAAGGTGAGGTCTAGGTTTATAATAGCCCTTAAGTCCTTTAAATAGCTCTGAGGTCGTGATTAAGGTTGCCTAACTTGATTATTATTATTAAAACAAGCGGTTTTGGCACAATTAGAAAGAGGTTTCTAATTTAACTTAGACTCTACCGCCTTGTCCGCTCTAGCAGACCTATCATCCGTTTGAGCTAATGGGGTTCTATCTCAGAGCAAATATACTCCTGTCAGGCGCGTTTGGCTATTCTAACAGTGTTCTCTCAATGAAGCTTTGGGTGCTCGAACGGACTCCATTCTGGATGATCTGGAATCTCAGCACTCTTCTTTCAGACTATCCTCTTAGAGTCCTTCCATTCTTCTATCTTTAGAGTCCTTTTCTTAAAAAAAAATTACAACTCATTGGACCCCCAAAGTTTTGTCCAACTCATGAATTAGCCAATAAACAAAAAACTAACAATGCTGAAACTCTTTATAATATGTTTAATCTTTTACTTAAACATTAGATTCAATGGATTGAATGGATTAAACCGATCCGATCTGGCCCTCCACGGATCGGATCGGATCAGTTTTTAACAGCCACGGAATGGTGACGGATTCTAAATCCATAAATCCGTAGGTAACGGATTGGTGACGGATTTGATCTAATCCGCACCAATCCAGTCCATGTACACCCCTATGAGTCTCACAAACCTACCATATGCAATATAGTAAAGTAGTTTACATAGACCTTCTTGGTAGCCCCTACAAGGGTCATGTTCGAGAGTCTGATGCAAGCATTATAGATCTATTACATGATCTAAACTAGGGTTTTCTTCTTTCTAAAATGGCAATCCCAATGAGTTCCTCTGTATACTTGTAGTATACAGCGGAGAGTTCCCTTGCTGTAGTCCAAGTCTCCGATTAGGATTGAAATATTTTTGTTTTTGGTTCTACTTAGTCCGGACATGGCCCCATGGCATGATGGGCTATGAGTTTTCCGACACTTTCTGCATGGAAGGGCAGGATCTGACGCTCCAAACTTGTAGAAGTCGAAAACATAACAAGATTTCCAAAGCCCATTGCGTTCTATCCTCAAAAGGCAATTATTATGATTAAGATATTTTGTTATCTTGATGTTGCGAGGATATTGAATTTGTTGTAGGTGGTGCATTGCACGGATCATAAAAAGTGGGAGCACACTGTACCTCTAGAAGTAGAAGTTAAACACCATACAGATATATATATATATATAGGGAAATGTTCATATGCATCTATCCCTCACCATTTTTGGTGAGGGACACCCCTTTTGGGGGTGTTTCAAGTACAAAAGTGAGGAAGTACACCTTTGTACTTCCTCACTTTTGTACTTGAAACTTCCCCTTTTGGGGTGTCCCTCACCATTTTTGGTGAGGGATGGATGCATATGAAGACCCCCCATATATATATATATATATATATATATATAGAGAGAGAGAGAGAGAGATAGATGATCCTAAGCACAAATTAATAGAACATTTTAAGCACAAATTAATAGAACATTTTTAACCATTATTTGATTTTTTTTCTTTAAAGATTCTTCACACGAAAATGTAGGGGTAGATTATTGTTACAGTAAGGTGCCATTTAATGCTTTGGAAAAAAAAAAACACAAAAACACAAAAACAAAACAAAGTGATCACATATCTCAACAGAAGGTACATTGATGAATCATCAGAGCTTTAAGAACTCAATGATACGATAAACAGCAAACACACAAGGTAAATCCATACTGGTAAATCATTTTCTCTCACGCTGATAGCTAACATTCCAAACAGGTCTATGACCCATATGGAAATTTTTTTTTTTTTTTTCGCTTGATGCCAGTATGGCCTTTTTTGGCCTTTTTCTCTATAACTTGCACACATAAATGCACTGCAAGCGTTGCTTCAAAAGACACTTAAGAAGAGCAGTACTGCAATACACCTTGGAAATTACTAAGGTATATACAATAGGAGTAGAATATCACAAGCAAAGCAGATGCCATGGATGCACCTACTAAAATCACACCACTCAGTCATATACACAAGAATAATACTACATCAAAGCAATGATCACAGGCCACCCAATGAAGCTAGCTAAGTTGTTTGGGACAGAAGCCATTTGGTGAAGCTTTGGAGGGTAGTGATGTCAGCTCTGTAGTGCTTTTGGGTGAACTCCAGCAATGCTGACCAGGTGAAGTCTGGGTACTTCCTTGGACCATCTCTGTCTACAAGATCTAAAGGGGGGCTCACCACCTTGTCCTCTTTTGGGCATAGGAAAAAAGCAAGGGATATCCTCTCCCTGTCCCTGTTCACCACTGCTCTATGCAAACAGCTTTTGTATCTCCCATTGGACAGAGCCTGAAAATTGGTTGTATAAAAAAGTTGATCAGAATTTGGAGTCCCAAGTAGAATACCTAAGCGAAGGACAGAGCCTGAAAAAAGAAATCAAATGACTCATATACAAGGGCCCATTTGGACCAATCTCTCTCTCATTGAGATTTTCTACTTCAATCATAGTCATTAGCAAATGGGTTATCACCTTCTAATGCATTGTTTCTGGGAACAAAAGCACAAAGTCGAGTAATTGCAACACGACAAATGTCTTCTTTTGGGGAAGTTTACAGAAACACCTCTACTTTCTCACATTTACAAATAGACTCTTCTTTTTTTACAATAGCCAATACACCTTCAGTTTTTCTAACAACCTCAAACACACCCCTGGAGCTATGGTCAATGGGATTCCAGTGATTCTTCACAATTACCTAAGAAATCTTTTTTTTTTTAAAGTCTTTTATTTATTATCTTATTGTAACGGTGACTTTACCATCACAAGGAGACACTTCCCTTTGTTTCATGGTATGAGGGACTCGTTTAATACTTTACTTGTGCCAAAGTCTTGCTATTTTCATCCTCTTTGGCATTGATTTGCCATAGGTACATTGAAGAGACTAATTCCTAGGAAGAGAGGATTTGAGAATGGAAAATAAACAAGGTAAAACATGCAAAGCAGTTAAACAAAAATAGAAGTAAAAAAATGGGCTTTTCTGTCAATTTTGATTGTTTGGATTATAACTTAACCAATGTGAGATCGATTTAACCAGAACAAAGTTTTACTTAAATCAAACAAAAGATACATTTAGGAGTTTTTGTAATTTCACCTACCTCATGGGTCTATACGATTGAACAGTTGTCAGGATCCCTTTAACCACCAATCCAAGGAGTGCATATGAGGGTGTCAAAAAAATTGAGGGGGGCTTTGCTATTACGAAAACTCAGCTATGAATTTCCCAATGCCAGAAAATAGAGGGGGTGCATCCATACACCCTAATATTGTTTTCTAGAAAAAGAAAATGTAGAGAAATGGTGTAAAGATGCATTGAGAAGGCCATGATTAATGAATTTACCATGAAAGTATCACCAATGTTGATGACAAGAGCATCTGGTCTAGGTCTGATGGAGTGCCATTTGCTGTTGGAGAACACTTGAAGGCCACTCACTTCATCTTGATGAAGCACGGTTAGCGCGGTGGGATCGCTGTGAGGCCCTGTTCCAAGTGTGAGAGCAGGCTCCGGGCAAGGTGGGTAGTAATTGCATCTCATTATAGAGCTATTGTCCTGGAAGAACCGCTTAAAGTGCAGCCTCTCCACTCCCAAGCTGATGGCCAACAGCTCCATAATCCCCAAAGAGAGCTCCTTCATTGCCTGACAGTACTTTTGGTAAACTAATCTGCAAAAGAACAAAGTTCATTTAAGCATTGTTCCTTTCTGTCTGTATGACATTTGTATGGAATGTGCAAGTTAATGTATTAAGTTAATAGAAAGGTTTGCACTATATATGTGTGGAGTGGTGTAGACTGAAGAGAGAGCTAAAAGGAGATTATGTGTGTAGCTCTTTAGCCAGACATCTCCGACTCCATCCTCCTTTCTTTTCTTCCATTGTAATGTATGAATATGAAAAACATGTTGGTTCAAGATGTAATCAAATATCAATGTCAAAGGTTGCATTTACACACCCTGTTTGCTGAAATTCTTCTCCTAGGACTGATTTGAAGTAGTCCACAACTATTTGGTGGGAACCATTGTCATGGTACCCAAAAGAGAGTGTTTCCTTCCAAGGTAATTTAGAGGAGAACCGATCAGAGTGTGCACCGGCATAGCCCCACATGCTGCCCGGCTTGCGCTGAGCCCTTAGCTTCTGGCTAAGGGGCAGCTCGAAGAAAGTGTCAATATGATGACGAGCAGACCGAATGAGGGCGGCATCCACACCGTGGTTGGTGACTTGAAAGAATCCATGGGTTTTGCATGCGTCCCTGATCAGCTCGGCAGCTTGCTGGGTCGCGGCCTCATCCCCCCGGAGGAACCCCTCAAGGTCCACCAATGGCTCATTCAGCTCTTCTAGAGTGTGAATTCTGTCACCCTGTGGCCAAATGAACTCTGATGGAATGTGGGGTTGTTTTTTCAAGTAGGAGGAGTCAAAGACCACACCAACATTGGCTTTGTTGGTGTTTCTAAGTTGTAATGGAGAGGAGAGTAGGAGGGTGGTGGCCTCTGAGTCCATGAAAGAGACACAATTCAGAAGATGTGTGGGTGCAAAGGGTATATATAGATGTGGGAAGACCAGAAGAGACCAAGAGATGAAAAGGAGAATGGAAAAAGGTATGAGAGAGAGAGAGGGGGGGAAGGGAGGGGAAAGGCCAAGGACTGCTCATTGGAAAGGTCGAAGGGAGGGTTGGAGTATTGTTTAACAGCCAACAACACCGACGAGTGACGCCCATCAAAACCATAGTCATTTCCAAAAGACAATCATCCCCATGCAACATTACCCGTCTCTCTGTTTGTTTTCTAGTCCCTACTCAACAAGTGAAATTCCATGTTTTCAAGGGCCCCCACCATATAGTTTTACTGTATCCCTAACTGGCATCTGGATTGATGTGTGTGGGCTATTCCGTCAGATTTTTTATTGTATTTTTCTATTAGGACAATCCTACAAAGATTCCCAAACTTCCATGTAAAAAAAATTTCCATCTCTTTGGGCCTTTTCTTAGACAAAGTTACAGAAAATCCAAACACCCATGTTAGTCCTAACTTTATACAGATTATAACTAGCTGAATTATTGGAAATCGACACAAATCTTGTTAGATCTCTGTATCCAACTCACATTTTCCCATAAGTAAAAATAAAGAGAGAACATGTTCACCAAGCATGTGATCTTATCTTCCAAAGTTGAGCCAAACTTGCTACAAAACATGACGTTTCATAAGTGCTTAAATCTGGTTCCAATATGTTAGCAAGAAACATTTATTTTATTGCACTGGCCCCTTCTCTCTAGAACATTTTAAGGCTGGCATTTTTGTGGTTCTAATCTGACTTAACTATCACATGAGCTGAATCCAAATTATGGTGACACGTTGTTGTATGAGTGGGGGTCTACCCCGATGAGATAGGGACAAAAGGAGGGATGTGAATTTGAATGTATCAATATCTATTTATAGGATTTTACTATAATGATTGAGGAAAAAGTTCACCAAACATAAGCAAAGAATATTACAAAAAGTCCTCTAATCAGCCTAATCAATATCTAATCAAGAGATAGCATGATTCTCCTCTAGTCAAACTAAGCCTAATCAATATCTAATCAAGAAATAGCATGATTCTCCTCTAGTCAAACTAATCATGATCTAATCAAGATCTTTAATGCGATTCTGTTCTGTTACTCCCCGTTAAGCTGATGGGACTCACAATTAGCAGTGAATGTACCCTTCATTTTGTGCCTTAAAAGCTTGAAGTGAGGTTGTGGCGGGCCTCTAGTAAAGATGTTAGTCAATTGAAAGGATGGCAAGACCAACTGTGTATGAAGAGTACCCGCAACAATTAGATTACAGCCAAAGTGGCAATCAACTTCAATGTTGTAGCATTGTGGACTTTCATCAATGTAAAAAAACTGAATGTGAATTTGAATGTTAGGAAAACAAAAAGTCTAGAAGCACCCTATTTATGGAGTTCTACAACAATGATTAAGGAGTAGAAAATCTCCAATCACAATCAAAGAATATTACAGAAAATCTTCTAATCAACCTAGAAAAGATTTAACCAAGATTTAACATGATTCTCCTCTAGTCAACCCAATCAGTATCTTATCAAGATCTTTAACATGATTTTCTTCTATAAAGTGGCTCCACACTTTTTAAGTGCAGAGGATATACATGAGCAAGTGCTAGGGTTATGAGTTGAGAACGAACGAGGGCTTTTGAAAGGAAAAATGGAGAAGAAAGCCATGGTGTGTCACCAAAGCTGACTGCAACCCATACCTCAGTTGAATTGGGTGTACAAATTCAGTCTAGGCCCAACACCAATCTGAGAATAAAAAAATTAGAACTTGGATTACATACCAATTAAACAATGCATGTCTTTGCATGAAAAAGATGGTGGGGCCTTAGCTCTTTCCCGAGAAATCAGTGGGGTCAGGCTATTGTTAGGTTGCTTCATGGAGTCTAATGAATGACTACCACATAAATGTCATTTCCTCCTCAAATAATGTTTTGAATAGTTGAAAGTATTCTCTCCAGGTGTTTGAAGATTGAGCATGTCTAATTGAAGATAAATTTCTTTTGAATTTGATAAATAAAGGTGTCAAATGACTGTGGAAAATGAAGCACCTAAAAAGTTGAAAGCACTAAAGTTTTCAACCATGTACTTTGACTTGACAAATTTCCATCAATTTGGGTGGTGAGGTTTTAGGTTTTTAATTTATTTTCAAGTTAATTTACAGTTTTTTTATGTTCTTAAGGAACATTATTTGTGTTTTTATATGTTTTTATTATTTTTAGCAAGTCAAAGTGAATTCAAAATTAAGAGTTTTTTTTTTCTTTATATATTTTGACATCACACTATCACAGATGGATTTCACTAGTATTTCTCAATTTTATTTTCAAAGTTGAGATTTTGTCTCAACTTCCTGGTTTTTGGTTCTGTTACTTTTGATGTTAATAGTCTCCTTTCATTTACATGCACCAGTAAGACCAGAACTTAACACTTAAATATAAATAATATCTTATCTAACACTTATTCAACTGAGTCTAGGAATAAATAAATAAAAGGTGGAGACTTTTAATCAAAATGAGCCCCATGAGCCAATATAGCTAAAAAAATAAGGTTTGTAGGTGTACCACATTTAGATTAGAAGTCTCCAACTTTATTGTATTTCATGTACTAAGATCAATGATCTAGACTAAATCCTTATAATAGTATTGTTGTCGACACAAGGAGACCCCTGTATTCATTGCATGAGATCACATACACATTGGGTGGTGGTAGGGACATGGCCGACATGAACTCCCGTGGACGCAATAGAGTTTTTTAAGCTGTGATGAAAAAAAAAAATCCCAACCAAGCAACACAAAAGGCTTAAAAAAGCAAAGAATTAAAGGTCAAGATCTACAATAAGTGGTAAAAATATTTTTCATTTGATAGAGAAGCTCACATACCTATCACAAAATTATTGTTCATTTGATAGAAAATTTCACCCATCACCCAAGTAAATTAAAATTCATGAACGTAATGGTCTCATTTTGATCGGCCATGCTTGAGCCCTTTATGGCTACATGCATGTGTCATGCTCCGTATTAAGCCTAGACCATCCACAAACCCAAATATTCAGAAAACATAAGTTTGATTAGGTTCAAAATCTAGACCTGATCTAGCTAATTTAAAGGGACCCTAAAAGAGTTCAACTCAATCAGAGAACTTGGACTTGGGACAAAAATGAAATTTTGCTAGACCCTAACTGCCAAAATCATTTTACTAAAATGTAGTGATTGGAGTAAGTTTCACTTTACTATCTGGGCCCTGAGCCTCTGAAAATCTAGAACTTTTCAACACCACACTTCCATCAACTGGGGCCACGATAAAAGTGTTGAAAAGATGAGTCACTGTCGATGGGATTGTCTTAAAATAACATCAAGGAATGGACAATTAACCACATTTGGATGGTTGCTATGTTACTTGTCAACCATTCTGATCAGTCTCTTCTTATATATCCTGGTGAAGCTTTATATTGTTATTTTATTGAACAAGGACTAAATAAGATTATCTTTAGATGCTCTCATGTTAACAAGATGTTTGTCTTCTTTGGACTTAAGGATAGAGAAGTACATGCACAATGTCTTTTTCCACAATATCGCTTTCACCAATTATTATAGACAAGCTTACATATGATCACCTATATTTTATGACAATACAAGAAGGCCACCTGTGCTTTTTTAATTTTACAAGTAACCACCTCTACTAATCATTAGTTCTTATCTTCACTTGCAATTAAAGGAATAAATCTTGACTGATGGATGAAATATTTAGGGCTTAAGTTGTGGGTAAATTTCGAATTATGGTCTCCTTGCACTATTGGCCGGCAGCAAGTGAGAATGGATCCAAAGAGAATTTCATCATCTTTGGATAGAACACAGCAGATTTCATTAATTAATAAGAAATGGGTCAATGATGACGGCGAAGGTGGTTAATTGAGATTTTTAAATTAATAAAGGTTATTTTGAAAAATTAAAAAAAATAGAAGTGGTTCTTTGTAATTGTCAAGAAAATGTATGTGGTGGTGTGTAAATGTCCTATTGTTCTAATAATCCACTGATTTACAATGTGATAGAATATCAATGAGAGAGAGAGAGAGAGAGAGAGAGAGAGAGAGAGAGAGAGTCAATACTCAGATGCTGTTGGGACAATCTGAACCGTCGGATCTTCACTTACCAAGCAGATGACTGATAGTCACAGGATCAGATTGGATATTTAAGGGGTGGTGTCCCATTTAAAATTGAACACATGATTTGGACGGTTAGGATTGGATTCAAGCGGCATGTGGACAGTGGGTTTAGTGGGGATCATTGTACTCCGGCAGAGCAACAAACAACGCCTGGAAAGGCAAATGCTATGTTAGCTTTAATGGGGTTGTAGGGTACTTTTCTAGTACCATCCCTTGTTAGTGGTATAGTTGTTTGTTCACCAGAACTCAAAAGCTTTGGCAGTCCTGAAAGCAGATGTTTGGTGATGGTTGGATAGTCCTATCCACATCCCCTCACTGCAGGCTTGAATTGAAAACAAGCGGGCTTCTTTGATGTGAGTAGGCCCAGCTTGTACAAGATGGTTCACCCATGAAAAACAAGTGGGCCTCTTTGATTGGTGTGGCCCCTCCTGCTTGCCCAAAATCACCCAAGAGCATGCACAAGACATGAAAATTGATGGCTGGCCCAGACATTGATGTCCACTCTCTTATTATCTCTCAAGTTCCCTTTTGGGAATAGAGAAGGGACAGACACACTTTGACAGGGATTGACGGCCACTTAGCCTAGGTAGATATTATTTCTTCATAGAACAGCTTTGAGGGTCTAAGTTCCTAGAGTTTTGGGTACTACTAGTATATTTGGCTAGGATCTGGACACTCTCCAGCTGAGTGCTCTCTGCTGATTTTTTATTTTTATTTTTATTTTTTTGGATTTTTCTTAAAGGACACCCAGCATGGTTTTGGGGCCCACTAGATTATTAAATGATCTTAAAAAACTGTGTTAGATTTTGGGCCAGGGATTGATTTCTGACGTGACCCACCTCATGAGTGGACCTGATCTCTGTTTTGGGCCAGGGAGCACATTGATGAACAAATTGGATCTTGGGTACAGTCCACATCTATCACAAGAAATCTTGATCTGTTGATTTAGTCCTCGTTGTGTAACACTGTTTCTGTGTTCATGTTGTAAAAGACAGAAAGTTTCTGCAATGTTGTGGAAAACCTTTTCCACCTAAAGGCGGGCCTTTACGGTAGACATTACAGTTTACACAACTGATCCAGGATAGTCAGCTGCCCCCTCCTATTTCATGAGAAAATGGATGCATCATTAGATGTTGGAATTCTGTGGCACAACATGAAAACGATACTATCAAACATCCATAAAATGAAAAAATTGAAGGCTTTTCAATGCTACTTAGGAATCCTTGCTGTTGCTCAAAAGTATCCTGAGTTCCATTTATAGGAGAGTCATACTCCCCATTGGAGTCAAAATAACACTAATCAAAGTGCAATATTGGAGTCTAGAAATTTCATGAGTTACATTTAATTTGATGGCTGGATTTTAACTGCAGTGGGCCCCAACAACAGAAAAGAATCAGATCGTATGTAGTCCTATGTACCAATTTCTTAAGAGTTACAGAAGAGAAAACTATTATTACTAAAAGCCCATATGTTCTCTGGAACATGAGAATCCTGCGTGATCGTTTACAAGCGATTCTCTCTCAGAAAATCTGCTCATTGACTACTTAGAGTAGGACTGTATGGGGATCATAGAGCTCAGATTCCAAACCGAGGCAAGGGCCATTGAGAATATATCTAAGCCATTATGTTTTTTCACATGGAGCCATTGGTCTGATGGTCCAATAATTGAGCTTATGGGGCACACCTTTGATGACCATTATTCTTGGTGTTGTAGTAGTTTTTGTGGGTGGTGATAGGCCAGGTTATGCTGCTGGGTATTGGAGACTGGCCCACTTGAGGCTGGGCTTGGACAGGTTTTCGACACTTAGGCCAAGGCCAGGACCATGACATAACCCAGTAAATTAAAGGGGCAGGCTTTCTACATTAAAGCCCATTGGCCCTAGTATAATTTCATAACAGGGCACCACTGATAAAAGGGATGGAACCTTTTATTGCTTCCCTCATATGTAGGGATGAAAGTAGGCCGGGTTGAGCAGGGCTTTGAGAGGCCCTACGCTCGGCCCTAGTATTTTTCAGTAGACCCTAGCTAGGCCTGAGTTCGAGAGGGCCTCAAAAACCCTAGCTCGGGCTCGGCTCTTATTAAATTATGAGGCCCTAGGGCCGGTCCTTTGAGCCCCGCTCGATTGAGGCCCTAGGCACGGCTCGTGAGCCCGGCCTATTTTATAATGATATAGCACTAGCTGGAAGAAAATATTTTCAGGAAAAAAAATCATGTCGAAATTCAAAGAAATCTGCATATGCAAACTAGAACAAAAAATGGTCAAATGCATGCATTCATCCCATATTCTCATTCCCATAATTTGGATTGCAGCAATAAAATTAACTAAAATAAGAAAGACTCCATAAAAGCAAAGGGAGCCTAATTCCAACACTCAATAATGGTTCAATATTAATGTAGATGAGCATTATCAAACTTCAACAATAATACAAATCAAATTAAACTTCAATAGCATCATAAAATAAAATAAAGTATTCGGCTAACATCATAAAATAAAGGTTTAGGGTTTAGGGTTTATGGATTATTTAGTGCTTAGATTTAGGGTTTAGGGATTATTTATATTGGATTAAAATTATGGTTTAAGGTTTAGTGCTTAAGTTTAGGATTTATGGATTATTTAGTACTTAGAGTTTAGTGTTTAGGGTTTAAGAATTATTTATATTGGATTAAAACTAAGTTTTAGGATTTATGGATTATGGTATATCATATATGTATTATATACTATATAGTGTACATATATATATAATATGTATTAATATATGTAGGCCCTAGGGCTTACGAGCCAAGCTACATCAAGCCCGAGCTCGGCCCTTTTAAGCAAACAGGCCTCCTATTAGACCCTAGCTCGGCTCTTTTGTCTTTTTAGCTGAGCTCGGGCCGAGCCTATAACGGGCCGGCCCACTTTCACCCCTACTCGTATGATGCTCCTATTTGCGTTTTTGAAGTAGGGCATACAGCAGAGTGTGTCAAGTCTATTGGCACTATTATATACAAAAGGACTTTTAGGATCCAATAAAAGTGAAGCCCTTTAGGACCCAATCAAAGTGAGGCCCGCTGTTGATTTATCTCATATAAAAATGTCGTTTTTAACTCTCTTTACTTTGCATATTTTAATGAAGTACATTGCAATTGATCAAACTGAAGGGACCAGAATCAAGAAAGAGGGTGATGTTGATGTTCAGCAGTTTGGGTTTCATAGATGGAACCAAAAGGATGGATGGTTTAAGGGCAGCAGGAGATCAAAACGTTTAAATATAAAGTGAAGTCCCATATCAAGGTACACTTTAACAAATAAATACAGTGAAATAGCTGCTATCATCTCACAAAATAATGAGAAAAAATAAAGCTATCATCTCACCTATGAAATCCAAACTGCTATTTTACATCTTCTCTTGTTCGAGTTGGTAAAAGATACTAACTCATATACAAGTTAGGTCCACCATTAAGGTCATCCCATGTAAAACATGTCACTCAACTCCATGAGTCTGGTGTAATTTATCACATGAAAGGGAACAGCAAGAGCATCATTAGCAGCAACAAGGAAAAGGTAAAAGAGACAATGTAAAGAACCAAAACTCTATAATACATACATCATCATCACCATCACCACCATCACCACCATCATCATCATCAAAGCCTTGTCCCAGCTATGTTGGGGTCAGCTACATGAATTCCCTTACATTTAATAAAACTCTATAATACATTAATTAACTATAAAATACAGTAGACAAAGAATACCTCTCTCAGAAATACAAGCCAATCAGGCAGCACATTAATATTGAAACCTAACCTGCATAAAGTGCATTAATTTATAATCATATTGTATCTTCTATTCTATTAGCACCTACTGAACCAAGAGCACAAATAGCATGACATCAAAACTGTCTGTGAAACCACTAATACGTTCTCTGACTCCCAGGCTTAGCCGAAGATGATGGCTTGGCCTTAGCAAAATCAACTAGGTCTTTGAAAAGGGAGTCCTCCTGCTTGGATGGCTTGACCGGCGGTGATGAACCTGGTGGAGCCGAAGGATAAGCATCCCTCTGATTGAGAGAGAGATAATGAGTTCGTTCCACCAATCCTTCATATGACATTCTGGACCCATTCGCATGGGTATCACCACCTGATAAAGCTTGCTGCTGTTGCTCAAAAAACTGTTGTCGCTGACTATATTTTGAGGGCGGGGGTGGCAAGGAAACAGATGCCTGCACCTCCTGAGGAGTTGATGTAAGCCCGTCAGTGGATTTCACTGCCAGCAACGGCTCAATGTGGTTGGGTTTCCTGGTGGAAATTGGAGATGGGGTTGATTGTCTTTGGTAAGGAGGAGATGACAGAGTAGGAATTGGTGGTGACCTGCTGCGGGAATTTGGATTGAGTGGACTCGAAACAGGTGCTGTTCTTGGCTTTTCAAATGGTTTTTCGGATCTGTAGACATCGCCGCTGAGATAATCAACTGTATCAGCATTTACATAAGATTTTGATGATGATGACGACGATGGTGGAGGCAATAGTGGACTGAAATGCGTCTGCTCATATCCAGCATTGGTAGCCTTTCCGCCTTGCCCCTCGACACTCTCTCTCGACGACCTGCCATATCTCAGTCAACTGAGTTGCAACAAAGTAATTCGACTTCAACTATAAGGAGAGTGGTTAGGAGAGGGCCAGTTCAAACTATATTGAATTTTACCAAAAATAATTAGGGAGTTCGAATCAGACCAAGAACTTATCTATGAAGGCTTTCAGATACAAGGTTATATTTTACTTCATCTGGTTCCATGCTTTATCAGATGTAGATTAAAGGATCAGATAACTCTAAATGGATATTTGATGTCTTGTGATGATTACTTTTTGCAATAAAATATGGAATTTTGAGAGTATAAAACATCTATTTGTTAATTAGGTTAAAATATCAGGCAATATGTATTGCATCTTGCTACTAAAAGTGGGAACATAACATGAGTACATGACATTCATTAAAGAAGTGGAAAATGCAAATTAGTAACAGCCTTCTGCTTTCAAAAGATCAACCTCCAGAGTTACTTGCTATTTGCAACATCATACTTTTCACCAGTGTTTAAAATACCAGACTTGGACTTGACCTGAGCCAAGCAGCAGAGTCCAAGCGACTTCACTCACATCTAATGTTTTGTTTTTTCTCTCTTCTTTTATAATCACAGGCTGAGTCTCCCAAATTAGAAGATGCTACACAGAAAAGCCAAGAAGATGAAGTCATTCTATACTCTCTTTTTTCTTTTTCTTTTTACATAAAGTTTGTTGGACTAGGATTTGGAAGAGAGGGTATATTGAGTTTTTTGGGGTTAGGGTCTGAGAGGGTTCATTGGGTTAGGATTTGTTGAGAAAACGAGGAAGATAGAGATGGGACAGGGACTCGGCCAATTCAGACTCAACCCTGCTTTTCACAGCAGGAAGTCAGGAGCCAATACTACTATCTGCACAGGAACTGTAATCCAGTAACATTCATAACAAGTCACTTATCAAGGATTGACATCAAGAGATCACTTGGACTGCAAAATCATGCTACCTGCGCGCTAGCTGGGAAAAATCTTTTGACTCATCATCCTCGTGGTTGACATTGACAAGAGATGCAACGGAAGTTTCTGACACAGGTAGTCCCAAGGTAGACACTCCGTTCAGCATGTCATCATGTTTTTGAAGCACACATTGCAATTCATCGTTCAATGCCAAACCCTGAAACAGAAGTTCCTCATCTCTGTAGAAGGTAATCAACCAACATGGTCAGGACCAAAAATCTAAACCAGATAGAACATATAAAAGACTAAGAACATGAGCATACGTTGTACTGTTCATGAGAAGCATAACACGCTTTTGGTAAGATTGACACTGATCAACGAGGTCAATTATTACTTCTTGCTTTAAACCCTGCCCAAAAGCAGCACAATTGGATCAGAATGAGCTTCCAAATTGGAATTTCTAAAATGCAATGCATTCACATGTCTTAACCATTGTATAAATGAATTTATTCTTCATTACCATCATCATACATGGACAAACTAAAATCATAATATGTAGTCTCTTCATACAATATCAAAGATGTAAGAGCACTTTGGTTCAGATACTCTCCTAAATATAGTCATTTAATCACAATATTCATCTTAAATAATGTAGCAGGGGAGGAGTCATGTAACAAGTCAGATATTATTCAATGTAGTATTAAGGAATGACAAATGAGACAGAATGAGGAAAAGCAATAAGCCAATACCAAAAGGGACATTTCAAAGAAGACATAACCATACTGGGTATGATTCACATGTTCAAAGCAATAAGAAAATAAATCACCTCAGGATTGTGAGGATCTAAAGCACTAAGCATTTCCATCAACACGTTCACAATTCCCCTGACATTTTGCATCTCTACCAAGCTGCATTAGAGAAAATCAGGGCAAGACAATTATAATGAAATCAGAATTACCCCATTCAAAATAGAAAAAAAAAAAAAAAAGGGAAGACTAATCATAGTAGATATGGAAACAGCAGCATAAAACTGAAACACTTCCAAGTCAACAACATTTTTTTTTTAAATAATAATAGGCACCAAGCACGTCCTATTAAGGTGCTGATGGGTAAACCTTTGAAGCGGAGAGAGAGAGTCACATAAATTTTGCATTCACTTTGATTAAGTTACTAACTAATGCATACAAGGCAACAAAATGATTCATTGACCAGAAGCACAACTTAATGGACTCTTTCAACCAATAATATATCATCTTGCACTTTAAGATTGATGGCCACTATCCATACTTGCCCTCTCACAGCTTCATTTAGGCGTGGAGTTCACTGGCAATTGGATAGCAACATTGTGTATTAACATCCATCGTCGCCCTCATTGCAACTAAAATCATTTGGAAATTGTGGAAACAACGATCTCACTATAGATGGCTTCGAAAGGGGGACAAAAATACTAAGTTCTTCCATGTCATGACTTCTGCTAGGCAAAGGGGAAACAAAATTGGCACTTTCCTTGATGGTGATAGCCGGCTGGTTGATTGTGAAGATATTAATAGGAACATTGTATTGTAGTTCTCCTTTCTCTACCCTAAAAGAGGATTGGGTTAGACCTTCCTTACAGAAACTGCATTTTGATTCCATTGGAGCGGACAAAGCCTCTTGGCTAGAAAATGAGTTTGAGGAAGATGAGGCTGAAGTGACAGTTTTTCATTTGTGGGGGTGATAAAGTTCTTGGTCCTCATGGTTTTCCAACTGCTTTCTTCCAAATATTTTGGGCTGATTTGAAGGAAGATGTCATGGGTGTAATGCATGAGTTCCATTTGAGAGGTAAGCTTTCAAAAAACTTGGATGCTTCTTTCATCACCGTCATCACTAAAATGATAGGTGCAAAGTGCTTAAAGGTCTTTCGGCCCATTAGCTTGGTTGGGAGCATTAATAAAATCAATCACTAACTGCAAGCATTACTTGTACAAGCCAGGCCGGGCTTAAGCTTTTTTAACTTAATCCAAGCCCGGCCCAAATATAAAACAGGCCCAAATTCTAGATCCAGGCCTGGTCCGAATACCAAAACCTAATGCCCAAACCCGGCTCAAAGCAGGTTAAGCCCAAGTCTGGCCCGGGCTGGCCCAGCTCATGAGCATCCATAGACATGGGTTCCAAATGAAGTGAAGATATAGGCAATAAAAGAGAAAAGAGAGATCACGCACCATTTCTTCATTCATTCAACCCATGAAATACATGTTGAACAGCCTCAACTTCCAGCTCTTTCAGTGATTATATATTTATATCTAAGGCTGTTGCTGGTTGCTGCCAGCCAACAAAATGTCAACACTGTGGTTGAGAAGCTTGAGGCTTTTCCTCATACATTCCATCTGAGTGGAAAAGAGAGCAGAAAGATCTAACCAAAAATACATCAGATATAGTATTATTCCAAATCCAATTATCTTTTTTCAAGCAAAGAAAAAGGCATGCCTTCAAGCATTCCAAAAAGATTCACCAAAGTCCTCAATTTCCTCCAAAAAGCACTAAGTACCATCCAATACCACATTTTTCCCTAAAGTTCATAGCGATCTCTTCACCATGTTTGGATGAAAAAAGTCGAGTGGAAAAAGCAAACTTATGATGTGACACTGCTTACCTTTTACTCCTCCACAAGCCTCTTCTTTTTTACTACAAAAAAAGTGTGATAAAGTTTGGGGTGGTAGACTTTATGACAAAAAGTGCTTTTCAATCTATAATCCCTCTCTCACATATGCTTTACCTCAGACCATCCGAACAAGGATTTTACCACCCTAATATCAAAGATTGTAAAAAAAAAAAAAAAAAGACTTTTGAGCGGGCAACGTCCAACCAACTTTCCTTCCAAAAATTTATATGTGCACCATCACACACATTCAAGGAGGTGCTTCTTAAAGTCAGCACATTTTCCAATAATATCCATGGACGTTTTTCCTACACTAAGCCTGGGGCGGACCCAAGTACAAGCTTTGGGGGCTGAAGCTCCCACCCAAACCTAATAAAAGTTCAAAAGTCTTAAGAACCCCCTGCAAATTCTGAAAATTAATATGCTTTTTTTTTCTTTTACATTTGCCCCTTCTCTCAAACCCCACCCCCCACCCCCACCCACCCAACACAAAAAAAAGAGAATTTCCTGGGCCCACCCCTGCACTGAGCTACATCTTTATTAAACCATATCAATGGTATCCATGGTCATCTTCTTACAGTCTGTCACATCCTTACTAAACCATTCCTTTCCATCTTCCCATATATCATTTCTCTTGATGGAAGATATTGCTCTATCCAAAAACACAAAAGCCACTAGCTTAAGGGCAGCAATATTCCTGTGTCACAAATTACTGATGCCAAGTGCACCACCATTTCAAAGTTACACCACTTCACTTCTAAACTCTCATTGACAAGTTGCTTAAAGAAAGAAAAGAAAAGGAACCAAAATGAATCTTGAAGCCTTGTAAGAAGAAGCTTTATTTCATAGGATTTCATTTTCCCAGAAACGAGTTGACAGGACCAAATTATTTCACCAACTTTGAAAGGATCAGCTAATTCCTCTCAAGGGTGAATGGAGAAAGAAGGCCCTATTTCCCAGCTAGACTTGACCCTAGGCCAAACAGGGTCCAAGTGAGTACTCTTCAACCATTAACATAAGAAAAAGCACACACGAACATGAGATCCTAGCCAAAAAGCACTTTGAGAAATAATTAATACAAAGTATAGTTGGCTGTGGATATAAATTTTAATGACCAGAAACACCAAAAGCTTGGGCTATTAGTGAACAACAGAACAATGCATACTAAAGGGTACTGATGGCCCCCTCACATGTGGGGTTTTGTAGGCAGACATAAACGAAGCCAAACGACCATACATGGATAGAAACACATCCCCAGGGATTCGAACACACGACCCCCAGCTCATACCATTTTAATAACCAAAAACACCAAAAGCTCGAGCTATTAGTGAACAACAGAACAGTGCATAATGCAAAATAGGTCAAGTGCTACTTTAATACAAAGTAGACTCAAAGTTTGGTTCAGTGAATTTAATGTCCTCAAGCAAATTAAACATCTACAGATTACTAGTTCTGTTTATGTACCTGTACCATATCCACTCAAAAATTACAGCCAGTGCATACTTTTGTTAATGCATGCATCAACTCCTAATGCTCCATTCAAGGATGAAAATAGCGGTAGTGGCGGGCGTAGCGGCACGCCGCCAAAACGCTAGCGGGCGCTACGTAGCGGCGTAGCGGTGCGATTTGGAAAAATCGTCAAAAAAATATGAAAAAATTCTAGAAAATCTAGAATATTGGAAAATGAGAGAAAATGTATTTTTTTTTTGCAAAAGTAACTAAAGTAAGGGGGCGTAGCGGTCCCCTCACTGTATGAGGTCCTGTATCGCTGTATAAATAGAAAATAATAGCAATGATCATTTTTTTCACATGTGTTCATGTTGCTTAGTTATGCTAACTTAGAAACTAATGAAAGGCTTATAAAAGAAAAAACTATGTCATGAAGTCAAGACTTAAAGAGTACCTAGAGAAAAAAATGCATCTACCAAAGGGGGTGTCTAATAGGATGTACTTAGAGAAGAATCATTGAGAAGAACTCTTTGTATCGAATGTAATTCGGTGAGATCATGTGTTTTTTTGTGTTCTTTTAAACATAAAAAGGTAGAAGAGTTGTGTAGAAATGTTATTTGGAGAGAAGAAGAAAAGAAATAAGTCTTATTATGTATTTTAAAAAAATTTGGAAAGTAGGAATTTTTCTCATCCCGTAGCGGTTGTAGCAGCCCGTAGCGGACGTAGCAGCCGCTACGGGTGCGACGGCCGATAAATCGGCTGTAGTGTAGCGGTGGCGGCCGCTACAGCCGATATAGCGTAGCGGCCGCTATTTTCATCCATGGCTCCATTACATAGGAAACATGTCATCTCTGGACTTAATGAGATAATGGCAGCAAGATTAAAAATAAGTTGAAGCTATCAAGATTAAAAATAAGTGGAAGATATCACTTAATTTGGTATAATTTTGCAAACTATAACAGACCACATAACTCTACAAAGGAAAGCAAACAAGAAAATTCAACAGTTCTGTGCATCGATTTTGAGCACAAGGTGGGAATCAATAAAAATGAATACAGGTTGCAGTGCATAAAGTACCTGAGGTCAGAAGCATCAGACTGAAGAGATGCAACAGCAGCAATATCATATATCGAAACATCAGAAGGGGCAGTTATAGGTTGCGTTTGAGGTGGTGTAAACAAGGGCACATCATTCTCTGCTCGGGGTGGGAATTCTACTCCAGCAGACTGTAAATCACCAACAAGAACAGATCACTTCAGTGCAAGGTTTGATGAATTATGGTGAAAAAACAGTGAGTGACTCTGTTCATTATGCAACTAGGATTACCTAGAAGACCATAATATCACTCAAAATGAACAGAAGAACTTCTAAAATTACAAAGTGAAGATATTAAATGCACATCTCATAAAAACTATGGAATATGCATGCACAAGCTGCTGCGTTTTTTTTTAGTACTGATGCACAGACACGCGTTACCCCATCCCTGACCAACAAAGCACCAACTGGGGATCTATCGCTGCTTTCTGTGGAGAGGGAGATGGCTCGCCTCGGAGCTATATGTGGATTATTATTTATTAATGAAACAAAACAACTAATCTTGCTAGAAACCAGGTGATTATATACATGTGTGTGTGTGTGTGTGTGTATGTGTGAGCTAGCTCTCCTAAGCTGAAGCTTAGGATAAGGTAAGCTGAAGTAAGCTCAATTGTGTGGTGGGGCCCATCTGGGGACCCACATGGGGATGGGGATGGGGATGGGGATGGGGGGATTTCAAGGAATCCTTGGGACCCTCCTTCCTGCAAAAAATTAGCCCCAACCATGGTTTCTATCATCTCCATCTGGGCACCAAAAGTTTAATGATCAACGGTCCATTCGGATCGGTACGTAGTCAATCCAACGGTCTAGTAAATTTGGATATGACCAAAAGTTGGTGGACATGTGCAATTTAGGGGGATCGTGTGTTTGGTCCATTTGGATGGACCAATGGTGGGCCCCAGAAGCGTTAGGTTACAGAATCTTATCCAAAGCTTACGCTGCGAGGTGGATTCTTGCGCATCCACCTCACACGGTACCTTGCGAGGCGGATTCTTCTGGGGCCCACCTTTCATTATAAAACTGAATTCAACATCATTAATTCATTATTACTAAAACCAATATCCCTCACTATTCAAAGAAAAAAAATCTAAAAAAAAAGAAAGAAAAACAAAGAAAAATATAGGCTTCATAAATAAAAAGAAAATAGAAAGTCAAATATTTGGATAGTTGACTGGAAGACATAAAGAAGGTATTAGAAAAAGGACAGGTCAGTGCATACACGAGAATATTGAAAAGATGACGGGACTTACAAAGCTACCACTATCAAGGGTATGAATGGCTAACTGAGACATAGATCAAAATATTTCAGCAGAAATGGAACATTTACAACTACACAACATCGTGCAGGACAAATACTGGGATTAAAAATTAGGGACATCCAGCCCAGGTAACAAGGATAGTATATTATTATGTTAATGAGCATTTAAAAATATTATTATGTCAATAATTCCTGTCAAGCTAAAGAGAATTGTGATTCATCTGCCCTAAATCAACACTTAAGAGGTATCTTCAGTTTGCCAAAAAAAAAGTAAAGGCGTGTCTTGAGTGTGATGTTGAATTCTGATGACCAAGAATGGTATCCATTGCCACAACCAAGCATACTGTTTTAAGGACATTGGAGTACAGAAAGTAATGAAATGATACCGATTGAAATTAACTAGAGCCAAATATTAAATGGAGTAAAGGCAAGATGGATTCTGGATGTAAATGTATGGTATCTCTCAGCATCCACTTGTACCCCAAAAAAAAAAAAAGCCCAATCTGTCTGTCTATATAAGGAAATACAAATATAGGTACTTTGAGCACAGATTCTAGTAAGGATGGCCATGGTGACAACGTGCAGACACAGTTAGAGAATTAACTGCTACAAAGAAAATATACAACAGCAAACATCTTAAGATGATGGGTTACAAAGGTAAATCACGGAAATAACAAGGTATGTGAAAACATATAAGAGGAGTAAGTTGTGGACTTTCAGTTCATTATATGCAAACACCAGCACACAGCTTAAGATAATGGGTAACAAAGGTAAAACACAGAAATAACAAGGTACATGAAAACATATAATAGGAGTTAAATTGTGCACCTTCAGTTCATTATATGCAGCATAGTATTGGGGATATTTCCCTCCTGCCCCCCCAAAAGCCTCTTGCCATGTATCTATGAGAATCAGTATCTTTTCCCTCACATTTAAGTCTGGCTGCAGAGTCGAGAATTGAAAAAATTGAAATTGGAACATTGAAATACCCCAAAAGTACAGAAAATTTATATGATGTGAAAATATTGTGTAACAAACACAAATAGGTAGTTAGTGTACCAAGAATTCACCAGAGTAAGGCTATCTCTAATATAGAACTATTGATCAAAGAATGAAGAAATCAAATGACCTTTTTCTTCACAATCTTCACCAATTCAAGCAAGATATTGCGTTCAATGATCTGGAGATGCACATTGTCCCCACAATTTTTGCTGAGAGTCTCTAACACCTGTGTTAATATTGCCCACAAAAAACATTTGTAAGTAGAGAACTCAGTAGCATTGTGATGCTACATGACTTGACCAACTAACTCAAGTCAACAGCATTTCCCACTGAGTCCAAGTACAGATATTAAAACACTGTTGCAATATTAAAAAAATACACATGAGCCACAGCACCAGTAGTTCCTAGAAAGACCTGCAAACAAAATTCTTTTTGTTTTCTTTTTCTTTTTTCTTTGAAAAATAAAAGTAAAAAGTTTATTGCACTAGCAAGAAAAGAACAACAGTCAAGTGGACCATGCTACCATCCACAGATAACATTAGACACAGAGAAAGAAATACCATAATTTCATTGTTGACAAACAACACCGCATACGGAAAAAACAAGATAAGAATTGATTTAGTGGTTTTACAAGAAATGAAAACAAAGAAAGCAATACCATAATTTCATTGTCAACAAACAACACTGCATGTGGAAAAAGTCTGGCACCGCATATGGAAAAAACAAGATAAGAATAGATTTAGTGGTTTTTAAAATGAACTCTAGTTTTTTATCCACAACATAAAAAATGAAATCCTCCTTCGACACTTGAGTCATTTTAGAAATACACTAAGAGTATGTTTCACGTTTATGCACTGACAACTTCCTTAGTACTAAAAATAGGCACAGCAGTATCACCTTTACACAATCACTAATCAACCGAGATGTTCAGCATGTGTGAAAAGTTGTTGACTCTTTTCCACAACAGAGTGATTGACTTGATGTATTGAAGCAGCTTAATTTTGTAGAAAGGGTCATTTAATATTATATTTAACTGTAGGGGTATGTTACAAATATGTAAGTAGGAGAGATTTATGCAAATTGTAAATTTGTGAATTAAAGGTCTGTCTGTGTGTAGAAAAAAATAATACATGACCCCCTTTCTCTCCACGTTCTCCATTTTTTTCTCTTCCCTCTCTTTCAAGTCGTTGTCTTCAATTTATAAAGGAAAAGGTTCTGGGTGCCTTTATCATAATTTGAGAACTCCCTCTCGAAAAATCCATAAAGCATTTACTCCTTGACACAGCAGAAATGTAAACATACTTTCATGATACAGGAATACTTTTACAGTCTGACATAAAGTTGGAAAAGGTATTAAATAAGGTATCTCTAAAGTTAAGTAGAACGATCTGTTAAATACTCACAAAGAGAGCTAGAAGTTGTATTTTGGGATTTTTACTTCCAAGACGCTTCTTCAGTGCCTTCATAGCATCCTTCACTTGCCTGCACTCTCGGTAGATAGATATAGTGAAAAAATACATCAATATAAGAAACAATCAACCACAACAACACAATTACGCAAATTATTCTAAAGAATAAGTTCGCGAAAAAAATGAAAACACACCTGTACAACTAATTCTAAGAAATTAAAAACAAGGAAAATGTAAAAGACCTTGTACAGAGAATGATCAACAAGATATCAAGTTGAAAACTAAGGCATTTAAGGTCATGCCTAACAGCAAGTAACAAACCTATTTCTTCTCATTTCAACACTTTTTTCACTATAAAATGTTAAAAATAAAATAAAATAAAAATGATCAATGTTTTCTCTTTGCATTGATTAATGATTCCGCATCATGTAATCGAGAACTAACCGAATCACATTCATTAGTCAGATATTTTGGCAACCCAAGGTGGCATGGTGAGCTTGGAGGTTACTTGGCTAAGCCAAAAGGTGACTCCAGACATGAATACGGCTGAGAAAAAGTGGAAAGGAATAAAATTTCTGAAAGAGCCCAATGTAAGGCCACTGATTCGCAAAAGATCAAGTTACCCATGAACTCAAGCAGAAGTGCAAAACCTTTTTCGACAATGTTGCCTTAAAGAAAGAACCAGTTTAAGAATGTGGCAAGACTTGATTTAGGTTGCATTCGGCTCCACGCCATTAAGGAGCTAAGATAGTTCTTTCCTCAAGAACAATGAACTATAATTAACAAAACAGACTACTGAACAGAGAAAAGGGGGAAATGAAAGGTTGAAATAGACAACTCAGCTAGAGAAGGCAGTTCATTTTTCCAATGAGCTATCTTAATCTGTTTGTGTAGGCGTAACAGAGTTTACTGGCAAAAAAGTTCATGCAAACTGAAAAATCAAATTTGAAGATAAAATTTCCCAGGTAGGGTAAGGACATGTCCATTGCTAGGAGGATATGTAAGAGCCCAAGTAGTGGTGTCAAAAATTAGTGAGATGCTGACATGGCAGCATAAGGGATAACTTCGGGTTCTTATAGACTCCCTGGAAATAGTTTTAAAGAGTAAGAATTCCTACAGCAAAAGCATCTCCATGTGAAAGAAAATATGCTATTTTATCAAAAATAAAATAAAAAAAGTGTCCAAGCATCTTATACAGAGAAACACTCATATTGTCCTTGGTATGACACTGACAGCAGCTGAAACCTTGTTGTGTGGAGCCCACCTTTGTGCGGTATAATTCACACAGTTTGTGTGATTCCCGATGTTTACAAGATGTCTCAAGTTTTATTTCAATGAGAGTGATATGAGCCATTGGATTGATCGTGTATGAAATATATATATATATATATATATATATATATTACAGCAATGCATATTATTCCAAGTGAACTGAAGTTTGGTCAAATACTGAATACAGAGAATGGCATTTGATATGAGCATATTTGAATACGGAGAATGGCTTTCAATGTGAGCAGATTTGATCAATAAAAGGCGGGCTGACATGGGCTAAATCAGCAATTAACTGCAATCAGCACCATACTAGCAGCAGCATATAATCATTTGTCTCTTACATATATAGCATGCACTGCAAAACGGAAAAAAAAAAAAAAAAGAATTTGGGGTGACTTTGAAAATCATACCCTGGGTCAATGTTAATAATGTCACAGATCTCCAAATTAGTTGCCCAGTCTGGACTACTAAGCTTGTCGCTTGTTGCCCTTTCGATGCAAGCAGTGGCATTAGCCATACTCCTTACTTCAAGCGACCAACCTTAAAATGCACAGAAAAACCGCAAAACACGGGCGTCAGTCAAAATACTATGTTTTATTAGAAACCTCATGTAAAGAAAAAGTTTCCAAATGAACCAACTCCACAAGCCAATAATAAGAAGCAATAATAGTAATACTGATAACAATAATATTAACATGAAATACAAGTTTCATGCAAGAATCAAAGCAAGAAAGCATGCTTCATAGAAGAACCTGGTTTTCAAAGTCTTAATATCAGTCAAAATAAGCACAACTTAAATAAAGGGTCAAAGCACCCTAAGAAGTGATCGATAAAGGCAACTAGTTTGTTGCAATTACAGCATCTTTGCAGTTCTCTACCCAGTGGAATGAAAACCTCATCAAACCATCAAAAGGAGATTCAGAAATTCAGATGAGGATCCATCAAAGATTGCAATCAAAAGCAATTGAACAAGGAGAACAAAAAAAAAAAAATTATAATAAATATAAATATAAATGAACTCAAGTTTCAATCAAATATGCTCTCAAGGGATTAAACTCCATCTCAACAGCAATTGAGAACTATAACTTGTCAAAACCCCCAAGAAAAAAAATGAACCTATCCACAAACAGCATGGTTCCAATTTTTACTCTCGCTCATCTCGCCCATCAAAAGGAACTCAACATATATAAAATTCACAACATCAAACATTAACAAATAAGCAATCGAACAGGAGAAGCACCAAATCCACATTTAAAAACTGGGATTAACATATACCTCTGATTTCCCTCTCTTTTTCTGTCTTCTTTTTTTTCTTACCTCCTCATATTACCAAACGATCTAGACTCAAGAGGCAACGTAGATATTCATAACTCAACGCATCAAACTCCACAGTAGTAACTAATTCAATAAGAATGAATGACCCAAAAAAAAAAAAAAAAAAAACCCATCCAACCACTGTAGCTTGCAGTCACCTAACTGATTTCTTTTTAGAGAAAGATAAAAAAAAACAACTGAAGTTCAAACTTCAAAGTATGAGACGACTTTCACCGATAAAAACCATCCAGCAAAACTTAATTGATCATAGCATCAAACAGCACCGCCCACAGCCAATCCACCAACAGAACCAATTCAACTATATATATAAATACATACTTTTATTCCTAGATTGTGACTCACACTCACCAAACCCATTAAACCAAACTCAAGAAATTCAAAATTCAACTCAACAAACATCACCCCACAAACCATTAACAAGTAAAGTCCATAAAAAAAAAAAGCAAAACTAAAACAACCCATTTCTCTACTTCCCAAAAAAAGTGATTTTTAACCGATTCGCAAGAGGAAATGGAAAAGAGCGGCAAGATCTAGCAACCCAACAACACAAGTGGGCTGAAATGAAAAGCCCCATAAACATACGAAACACAAGATCATGAATTGAACAGACAGAGATATAGAGAGAGATGAGAAGATTACCAACCTATCAACTAGGGAAAAAAATTGAGAGAGGGGAAATGAAAAGAGGTTTGGTGTTGCTGCTGTTTATGATGCCGTGTCAGGTAGATAAAGAAAGTAAATGGTAGTCGGTCGACTTTATTACCAAGCTTTCATCATTCAATGGGGACATTTCGATTTGGAATGCTGCACCTTCGGCCGTTGACTTCCCCTTCTTCTTCTTCTTCCTCTTCTTCTTATTCTAATTCTTTCGTCGTCGTCTTCCTTCTCTTATGTTCTCATTCTTTCATACGACCAGAGCCCTCAAGCCTGACACACTTTCCTAGGATTTGTGATTGTTTGTTTGATATTCATTTCCCTTGATGTATTCCATCAAAATTAACCAATTGTAGCTGATTTGGTTCGGAATATATTAAATAAAAATTATTTTGTGGGACCCTAATGCTATGTATATCAAGCGTGACATAAATCTAACCGTAGCTGAGCTGGTTAGGGATATATTATGTATGCTACGCGGGACAAATGAAAATCGTTTTGTGGGACCCAAATGTCATTTGTTGTATATTTATTTTTCAAGCTTTTAAAAAACTTCGTTTTAGTATTATTCATATTTTTATGTGTTTCCCATTAGTTCCAGATTCTCTCTCTCGGAAGGAATCTCCTCCTTTTAGTTGTGTTAGATATTCTTTTAGGAAAAAGTACTCTTAAAATGTCACGTGGGAAGCCTGAATAGGCAATTGAAGGAAAGTATCCCATTCCTTCCTTGGTTGGGATCCTTCACTTATTTTATTAATCTAGTAAGCAAGGCCCGCATCCTATAAAGCCATCAGTGGCCCATCTCAAAAAATGCAAAGCATTCAGTTGGGAATGAAATTTGTGGTGCTGATTCTCACCGATAGATGAATGATGAGTCAACTCCCTTCCATATAAATTAGGGATCCATCCCCAACTTATAGCTTTGGTACCCATTTTTTTTTTTTTTTGGTTAAAGATTAATCCCTAGTTGGAGGTGAGGGAGTTGGGTAGTGTGTGTCGGAATGTGAGTATTTTTTCATTTTATTTTTTTTTTTTTATCTTTTGCTATTGGAGGGTTTCCAATCCTTTGGACTTGTCTAATCCCTCCAAACTTAAAATGAAGCAAGGTAAACATCTCTTGGCGCCAAGATAGTAGCACTTGTGGACTCAACCTTTGATTCCTGAAAAAGCGGGAATCGGGGGTTGATACTAAGACCTCTAGCTCCAGAAGAGGGAGGAACCGTGGTCTTGACCACTAAGCCTGCCCCTTGAAGTTTGGGAATGTAAGTATTTAATAGAGAAAAGAAATTGGAAAAGAGGCCTATGATGGCCAGGATTTTAGTGGTTTAAAATTTTGAGTTCAAATATTTCATAATGAGTCCATGCCCTCTTCTAATTTGATAACATTTCATTTAAGTATAAATCATGCATTTTTTTTTCTAAAGATTTTAATTATTTTTGGTAATATATTATTTAAGTAGAATTCAAGGATTTATCGTATGGACCTGCCATAGATCCAATCAAGACCTGGAAGGGTAAAAAATAGAAGATATAACACGCAGGTTTACCGCCATATATAGAGGCGGTAAATATGCTCAAATGCAAGTTTGCCTTGAATAATAGCCGTTGTAAAGCTGCTTTACATGCATGTTTGTCATGAATAACAGCAGCGGTAAAGTTGCCTCTGGACCGGAATTTTCCACCTTTTATTGTTAAATTGAAGGTAAGCATTTGGGTTAATATTTTTGTTTTGATCCCCTTCTTTTTTTTTTTTGTGTGTGGCAAAAGGCTGATCCCTAGTTGTAAGCGAGGGACTTGGGTAAGGGCCCCACAAGGCTAGTGTGTGTAGGTGTGTGAGTATTTACTAGAGAAAAAAAAATGGAAAAGAGAGAATATGGACCAATGATGGGCGGCCATTTTAGTGGTTTAGATTTTAGAGTTAAGTATCCCCTACGTGGTCACTAGTATAATCATATTTTAGCTGCTATTTGTCACTATTACATAATTTATGAGACTAATGGAGCAAAATAGTGTTGAGAATAAGACCCAATTAATAAATTTGTAAGTTGTTAATTTCAACTTGTCATTTTCCCTTCTTTCAGTCATTTCATGACAACGGAACCTTTGTATATCAAACGTCTGTAGATTGAAATATAGACCTAATAACCCGTATTTTTCCGCTTAAAATTGAAGAGCTTTTCTACTTGTCCTAAAGCCCGAGAATAAGACAACTGTCAATTTTCACAACCACCCCCACCAAGATGGTCGGGCTAGGGCAAGATTTAGCTCGACCCGGCTCGATCCATCGTCCATTAGAATAATATGCGTGTGCGTATGATCCCAATCATCCTAATCCTATCTTTTGGAGCCTACAATTCCAATCCATTTGCATGTGGTGTATAGTCAATTTAATGATTCAGTCCATTTGAATGGGTGCAAGCCCCACGGGTCGTATTAACTATCGAGGCGGCCGGTTTAGTCCACTCTAACGGACCATCAAGTGGTTCCACTAGGGATGCACACTTTGTGCACTGCACGCATGGAATGATTTCCACTAGAGAAGTACACTTCTTTTTGTACTTAAAACTTCCCAAAAAGGGGGTGTCCCTCACCACAATGGTGAGGGATGGATGCACTTGAATATTCTCCTATATGATATATGTATGTATATGGTCTTTGTTCGTTATGTATGAAACAAATATTTGTGTGTTTTGCTTGTAAGATTGGTTTATGTAATTATATTAAATGAAATGGATATTTTAATCTACGTATGTATTTAATTCTATGTAAACAAACAAGCTCATTCAACAATAAATATATATATTGCAAATAGTAGACTCATTTGACAATAAATTATTATGTATCCAATTCCATGCAAATGAATAGACTTCGCTATTAAAATACAAACGAGAAAGCAGCTCACTCAAGTAGAAAAGAAACCCGCACACGCGGAAAAAAAGTCTACACAGGCAGGAAGAGGTGACGTGCTTGGGGCTTACCACTCGAGTAGGAAGCCATTCTTAGGTTGATGATGAAGTTAAATAGGAAAAATCAAGATTCATTTCTCTATCCTCGAGCCAACCGTAGCTCTTGAGAGTAGGTTAAAGAAAGCATGGACCGGTCGAAGCCTTTGGCCCGACCTAAGCCTAACCCACCCGCATTTATGAGGGTAGGGTAATGTGGACCCTAGCCGGACCCTCATTAAATGGGGGTTGCACCTCCATTTATAACTGATTTTGACATCGTATTCAACACATGATATGGTGTGGCATCCAATTTCATGTTTACTGATCTTTTATTCACCGTTAGATTGAATCTAGTAAAAATTTATGGTTTAGACGGATGCAACTAATTGTTAAATCAATGGCTAGGATACTAAGATAGAGCTAATCTTGTTTTCCCCATTTATATATAGATGAATCAGAAATGTAATTGGTAGCATCAAAGGTGGACCCCACACAAATCAGTGCCTAGCAACATTGAGATGGGGCCCACCACTTTCAGTTGGGCTGGAGGAAGGCGTCTGCCTGTGGCCTGACCCACGGCTAAGAAATTGCACGTGTCATTTCCTGCACTTGCCAAACAAATTGATGTGGGGCCCATTGTCCTGCGATCTATCGTTTATGATGTAAGCCGCCCGAGTTTCTGATATTTCATTCTAAATCCCCTGACTTTTGACTTTTGAGACCTTGAGAAACTGTTCTTGACTAGCCAATTTTCTTGTTGACTAGCCAATTTCAAAGATAACCCTTGACTAGCCAACTCTCCGGTTAACACATCAACATGTTTGCCAAAGATTTTTTTTTTTTTTTTTTTTTATCTCTTTTTAACATTTCCAAAGTCATATTTTCAAAGCAAGGATGTCCAATCCAACTGTTTTAGAAGACTTTTTTCTTGAATTTATACAAATTTAGGATTAAAATAAAGTATTTTGATGCTTATCATTAGTATTAGTATGAGAAATATTGAACTGTTCACATAAATTGAAGCGCAACAAAAAAAATGTAAAAAATCTATAAGTTGGAATATTTTGGAGTTTTTTCACAACTTTTTTTAAAATTTACGAAGATTGAAGATATGAACATTTCGGGATCCATTACACCAATACAGAAGGTGAACCGCTTGGATTACCAATTTAGAGCCCAAACTGGACAAATAGACATAAAAAAAGGGCTCAAACAAATTTAGAGCCCACAACCTGTCCAGGGTAACGATCCTATCCAAAGTTGCACTACCACTTATCTTCATTTACATATATATAACTATTTTATCATTGATAAGTACCCAATTGTTATGCAATTGGAGACTTAATTACCTTCCTATTACCATCATTCGTGTTTAAATTCCTTTGATTACATATAATTTTTGCACGGGTATTGGTTTTTAGTCATTTGCAGGAATTTGTGAAGCATGAAGCTTTTGGATGATGAATAAATCAAGTAGAGAGTGAAGGAACAAGTGGAATTGAAGTTCGGGTCAACAAAAAGAATGAAATTGAACTTCACCACTCTAACCAGAAGTTCTACCGGTAGAAAAGGCCAAAAATCTGGCAGAGAGCTGAAGAAATTGAACTTCATTAGTCTATACCGATAGAGCTACTCCAACCGGAAGTTCTACCGGTAGAAATGGCCAAATCCTGGGCAGAGCATTGTAGAAATTGAACTTCATCAGTCTACCGAAAGTTCTACTGGTAGAACTACTTCAACCGGAAGTTCTACCGGTAGAAGTTGCCAATTCCTGGACAGAGAGTTGAAGAAATTAAGATTCCTTACTCCAACCGAAAGTTCTACCGGTAGAGACACTCCAATCGCAAGTTCTACAGGTAGAACTGTCGGATTTGATAGGATTCTGCTTTTTTGTGGTATTTTTGTAATTAGATATGTAAGGACTTATATAAAAGCCCAAGAACTCGAAAATTAGGGTTGTCCTGGAATTCTCTTAGCTTTCTAGCCCATTTTTTCTCTCTTCTTCCATAGATCAATACATAGTTAGATTTGAGTGAAGATTATTGTTCAATTTTGGCGAATTCTTGGATTGAGATTGAATCTTTCAAATTATTTCAAGTTTCAATAGAGGTATTCTTACATTTATGTTCTTGTTGTTCTCTTGTGCTCATAGAATCTCTTTGATGGCTTCTCCATTAATGGAGGAGTAGTTTTATTGATGGTTTAACCTAGGGGAAATTCACCCTAGGATTTACATGGGTCATTTTTCTGGATTAGTGCTTTGATGATGAATGATAGTTTCCATTGATTTTCCATTTTCAGAAATCGTACTTGGGATGTTAAGCTTTTGACTAGTTGTGTTCATCTATGATGATACAAATAGTGATTAGGTCGATGGCTCCCAGATTACTGAATTGAGTGTTTAAAAATCTCTTTGGCAATTATTAAATTAGATTTCTATTCGATTTTCATGAAGGAATTTTCCAGGGAAGATGGGATTGGCCTAAATCTTACCTGTGTAATAAAAAGGAAGATGAAACCATGTAAATCCAAGTGAATTGAACCAAGGTTGAACCATCTCTTTAATATAACAATTTTATTCAATTCTCAGCAGTTTTATTCAGTTCTCAGCATAGATTTAATTCCATCAATTGAAAAAGTTGGTCACTCTCGACCAAAAGAAGTTCTCAAGAGCTGAAACCTCTAGCTCGTTCCCTGTGGATTCGACTTCTTCAAGAGTGAAGTGCTAATTAGCAATAAGTTTTGTCCTCCGCTTAGGACACACACCCAAAAACCACTAAGCATTTCTGGCACCGTTGTCGGGGAACGGTGATTTGAGGTAAAACAGCTTTGAGAGTATTTCTTCTTGTTCTTTTGTTTTTAGTTTCTTCTAGAATTAGGTGATTATTTTGATAATCGGGGTTGTTGGTTGTATATGTCCTCTTATTACCGTAGGGACAGACACAACAGATTAGTCAGAGTAGATCTTGCAGAAATTCCGATATTTGATTGGCCAGGGATTGACACTTTTGTTGACCTTCCCCTGCCCGATCCTACTTTTGAACCAATGGCGGATCGACAGAATAATGATGACCCCAATAATCAACATAATCAAGCTGTACCACCTAGGACAATGGATGATTATTTGACCCCTAGGTGGACTGATGCTCTATCTTGTATTGTTGATGACGCCCAGGGTGCAAATGCATAGCAGGTCAAATCGAATATTTTGACTCATATTCCCACTTTTCATGGAATGTCTTCTGAAATGCCATATTTGCATGTTAAAGAGTTCAATGCCATAATTGAAACCATGTGTCCTGCAGCTCAACGAGAGTCAGCCAAACTTCTGTTGTTTCCTTTCTCTTTGAAGGGGAATGCCAAAAATTGGTTGAACAATCTGTGATCTGTACGAATCACCAATGGGATCAATTGCAAAGGGAGTTTTATAAAAAGTACTTTCCTCATCAGAAAACAATTGCTTTAAAGAAAAATATTCAGAGTTTTGCTGAAAAAGGGGGGAGAGTCTTTTCATCAATGTTGGGATCGGTTTCATGAGACTTTAAACTTGGTTCCTCATCATGGTTTTACTATTCCTGAGTTAGTTACAATATTTTATGAGGAATTGAGTTGGTTCCTCATCAATGCCATAATTGAAACCATGTGTCTTGCAGCTCAACGAGAGTCAGCCAAACTTCTGCTGTTTCCTTTCTCTTTGAAGGGGAATGCCAAATTTTGGTTGAACAATCTGCGATCTGTACGAATCACCACATGGGATCAATTGCAAAGGGAGTTGTATAAAAAGTACTTTCCTCATCAGAAAACAATTGCTTTAAAGAAAAATATTCAGAGTTTCGCTGAAAAAGGGGGAGAGTCTTTTCATCAATGTTGGGATCGGTTTCATGAGACTTTAAACTTGGTTCCTCATCATGGTTTTACTGTTCCTGAGTTGGTTACAATATTTTATGAGGGATTGAGTTCAACAAACAAACAGTTCATTGATATGATGTGCAATAGTACTTTCCGTGCCAAGGAGCCCCATGAAGCTTATGCATATTTAGAGAGTTTAGCAGAGCAGTATCAGGTTTGGGATACCACCAATCCCAATGATAGGTCTACTCCGAATGTGTTTCCTAGTATTCCCAGTGCAGGAAAGTTTACTCTGAGTGAGAAGGAGGATTTGAGTGCTAGGATAGCTCAGCTTACCCGTCAGATAGAAGGTCTAGAGCTAAAGAGAGTCAGTGAGATTACTCCTGCACCAACTGCTCAAGTGGATCAAGTGTGTGCGATTTGTTCGCAGAATGATCATGGTACGGACAATTGTCCTACCATTCCGTCCATTAAAGAGTTACTCCATGGTAACCCTCCATCTGATGTCAATGCTGTAAATCCGCAGTAGAAGTCTTTTTCCCAGTCTAACCAGTATCAGAATTTCAATCCTAGGTTCAATGATCATCCTAATTTCCGGTGGAGGGACAACCCTCCCAAAGCTCATAGTCAGAATTCTTCAGGTTTTCGGTCTCAGCCCTATCAGAATCAAGGGCAATTTCCTCAGTCTAATCAGAGTCAGGGGCAATTCTTCCAGTCTGCCCCACAGTATCAGCAGCAGAGATTCCCATCTCAGCAGCAGCTTCCTCCTCAGTCTTATCAGCAGTTTCAGCAACAAGGACCCCCGCAGGGTCATGCTCCATATTAGCCTCCCCATAAGAGAAGTCTAGAGGATACCTTTTAAGCCTTTTTGAGTAGTCAGACTTCCATCAACGAGCAGAACAATAGGACCCTTGAGAACATCAAATCTCAATTAACTACACTTACCAATGCGGTAAGTGCTAGTCAAACTACTAGGGGTGCCTTGCCTAAGCTATTCCCAATGTTCAAGGCCAGCACTTTGTGGACGATTCCGGTGGGTCAGATGCTCAAGTGGAGCATCTAAAGGCTGTCACCGTTCTGAGGAGTGGTAGGATCATTGATAAAACCATCCCTCCCAAGCCGTCTAAACCTATTGTTTCTACTTCCGTGCCACCTCCTGCTTCGCCTGAAGTGGAGGAGCCTAAGAGTTTTGAGTCTAAAAATGAGTCTTCAGATAGGTCGAATGAGTCCAATGAACCTAAAAAGGATGAGTCTTCCACTTCAACTATTCAAGACCCTAGAGCCCAATATTTTCAACCCCCAGCTCCTTTCCCTTAGAGGTTGAGAGGGAAGTCCAAGCCAAATCTTGCAGAGTCTCTTAGGGAGCTTTTCTCTCAAGTTAAGCTCAACATTCCTCTCTTGGATGCTATTCAACACATTCCTATCTATGCGAAGTATCTGAAGGACTTGTGCACTTACAAGCGCAAGTTCTTGCATCAGAACAAGGTTCTCCCAGCAGCCAATGTCAGTACCACCATCTCTGGTTCTCTTCCTCCAAAGTTCAAGGATCCTGGTTGTCCGTGCATTTCAGTAGAGATAGGGGGAAAGAAGATAGAGAGAGCTTTGTGTGATCTAGGAGCGAGTGTCAATCTTCTACCTTATTCGGTCTACCTCCGACTCGGGTTGGAGGAACTTCAGCAAACCTCGGTTACACTTCAGTTGGCAGATAGGAGTGTTAGAGTTCCTAAGGGAATTCTGAAGGATGTGTTAGTTCAGATATGGAGTTTTGTGTATCCCGCAGATTTCATCGTGTTGGACACATGTCCAAATCTAGGGGTAAGTGATCAAGCCCCTATCATTCTAGGTCGTCCTTTCCTAGCCACCATAGATTCAGTCATCAAAGTTAGGAATGGAATATGTCTATCACTCTTGGAAACATGACCCTTGATCTGAACATCTACAATGTAGCGTTCCAATTGGGAGATGATGAGGAGATACATGAGGTGAGTTTGATAGAGAGCCTGGTTCAGGAACATGTGACACACACTTGTACTCAGATCCATTAGAGGCATTCTTGACCCATGAGGAGAGGGAGTTTCTTGAGTCCCCTGAGGTAGAGTATCTTTATTCTCTATTTGATGATGTTGAGGAGATGAAGTGTGCTGCGTTTTGGGCACCAAAATTTGAGGTGCTTCGAAGTCGGAAGCTAAGTTAATGCCTAATAGTGAGGAGACCCCTACGCTTGAGTTGAAGCCTTTGCCTTCTTCGGTAAAATATGCTTTTCTTGGAGTCGATGAGTCATATCCTGTGGTGATTTCCTCTTCTCTTGAGGAACACCAAGAGATCCAGCTGTTAGAGGTCTTAGGTAGGCACAAGAGAGCAATCGGGTGGACCTTAGCTGATATACAAGGGATTAGTCCCTTAATTTGCACCCATAGGATTCATTTGGAGGACGATGTTAAGCCTTCCCGCCAACCCCAGCGTAGGTTAAACCCTATTCTTAAGGATGTGGTTAGGAAGGAGGTTCTGAAATTGCTAGATGCTGGGATTATCTATCCTGTAGCTGATCGTAAGTGGGTGAGTCCTATTCAGGTAGTGCCTAAAAAGGCAAGGGTGACCGTTGTGGCTAATGGGGAAGGAGAGTTGATTCCTACTAGAGTTGCCACTGGGTGGAGAGTCTGTATTGATTACCGAAAGCTTAATGCCAGTACGAAGAATGACCACTTCCCTCTTCCTTTCAATGATCAGGTCTTAGAGAGAGTGGCGAGTCATACTTTCTATTGCTTCTTGGATGGGTATTCAGGATATAATCAGATTGAGGTATCGTTGGAGGATCAGGAGAAGACCGTGTTCACTTACCCCTTTGGGACCTTCGCTTATAGGAGCATGCCCTTTGGGTTGTGCAATGCCCCTGGCACCTTTCAGAGGTGCATGATGGGTATCTTTGATGACATGGTCGGGGACTTCTTAGAGGTGTTCATGGATGACTTTTCTGTGTTTGGAGATAGCTTTGCGGGGTGTCTAGAGAATTTAGAAAAGGTGCTAGAGAGGTGTGAGGAGAAGAAGTTGGTGCTAAATTGGGAGAAGTGTCACTTCATGGGTACACAAGAGATTGTCTTAGGCCATATAGTGTCTCCTAGAGGTATTGAGGTAGATAAGGCAAAGGTGGAATTGATCTCCCAATTACCTTCTCCCAAGTGTGTCAAGGATATTCGATCTTTCTTAGGTCACTGTGGTTTCTATAGGCGCTTCATTCGTGCTTTCAGCGCTATTGCACGCCCTTTGTGCAATCTTCTAGCCAAGGATGCACCATTTGTCTGGACCGAGGCTTGAGAGATGGCCTTCAGTGCTTTGAAGGCGTGCCTCACTTCTCCACCTATTATGCAAGCCCCGAATTGGAGTCTTCCTTTCGAGTTGATATGTGACGCCAGTGACTATGTCATTGGTGCCGTTTTAGGTCAAAGAAGGGGTAAAGTCATTTATGCTATTGCTTATGCAAGCAAGACTTTGAATGATGCTCAGCTTAATTACACCACCACAGAGAAAGAGTTGCTTGCAGTGGTCTTCGCACTTGATAAGTTTAGATCATATCTCATAGGTTCACCGATTGTTGTTTTTACTGACCATGCAGCGCTCAAGTATCTGATGAGCAAGCAAGACGCGAAAGCGCATCTCATTAGATGGGTTCTGTTGCTCCAAGAGTTTGATATCACTATCAAGGATAAGAAGGGGGTTGAGAATGTCGCTGCGGATCACCTTTCGCGACTTGAGTTTGAGGATAAGTCATCCCATCTTCCTGTCCTTAATTCTTTTCCTGATGAGCAGCTGTATTCAGTGTCGACGTGTCCTTGGTATGCGGATATCGTCAATTATCTTGTGACAGGGCAGCTTCCTAGTGACTGGACTTCTCAAGCGAAAAGGAGGTTCTTAGTTGAGGTGAGGAGGTACGCCTTTGATGATCCTTATCTCTACAAGTATTGTGCTGATCAGATCATTAAGAGGTGTGTCCCGGAGTCGGAGCAGCAGAGTATATTGTCTTTCTGCCACATTGAGGCGTGTGGAGGTCACTTCTCATCTAGGAAGACCACTGCAAAGATCTTGCAGTGTGCTTTCTTCTGGCCCACACTCTTTAGAGATGCCTATGAGTTCTGTCGTTCTTATCCTCAATGTCGGCGGTTAGGTGCTATTTCCAAGAGGAATGCCATGCCCCTTCAACCCATGCTTATCATAGAGATTTTTTATTGTTGGGGTATAGATTTTATGGGTCCTTTCCCTAGTTCTCATGGGTTCCTCTACATTCTTCTAACTGTCGATTATGTGTCCAAGTGGGTAGAGGCTATTCCCACTAAGACCAATGACCACAAGGTTGTGGTCAAATTCATGAAGGAGAATATCTTGTCTCGGTTTGGGATGCCGAAGGCCATGATTAGTGATCAAGGCACTTACTTCTGCAATCGTCCCTTCGCGGCCTTGATGGCCAAGTATGGGATCACTCTTAAGGTGTCCACTGCCTATCATCCTCAAACCAATGGGCAAGCTGAGTTAGCCAATAGGGAGGTTACGCAGATTTTAGAGAAGACTGTGAATCCTAATAGGAAGGATTGGTCAACTAGGTTGACTGATGCCTTATGGGCCCATCGCACGGCCTACAAGACGGTCTTAAGGATATCTCTTTATAGGCTTGTTTATGGCAATACTTGCCATCTTCCTGTAGAGGTCGAGCATAAGGCGTTTTGGGCTCTTAAGACTCTAAATTTCTCTTTACCCAAGGCAAGGTTTTTTGGAAATTTCAGATGAATGAGTTAGAGTAGATGAGAAGAGAAGCTTATGAGAATGCTAGCATCTACAAGTCTAAAGTCAAGGCTTTTCATGAAAAAGCATATTGTTAGGAAAGACTTTGAGGTGGGTCAAAAAGTGCTTTTTATAACTCAAAACTTCATATCCATCCAGGAAAGTTGCGATCAAGATGGACTGGACCTTATTTTGTGCATAAAATCTATCCTCATGGTGCTATTGATGTTTTTAATCAAAATGATGGAAAATTTTTCAAGGTTAATGGGCAAAGGCTTAAGCCCTTTTTGGAGAATTTTGCAAAAGATGAAATTGTGGAAGAATTAGTGGATCTGGTCTATCCGGAAGCCACTAGTTCTTGATTTTTCTTGATTGTGTTTGTTGCCATCTTGCATGCTTTCTGCTTTTTGTTTAATATATATCTAGTTTGTATGCATGATTGGCCTCATTGCATCTTAAAAGAAATAGCGGATGATGCTACTCCGTATTACATCATTCTTTGGTGTGATGTCTTGGGATGTGACTTTAAAAGACCAGTGATTCAATCATTCCCTTTCATCATTTGAGAGGTGGATGGTTTTTGGGGTGCACTCTCTGTGCTTGCCCCGCCTTTGCTTCTAACCGATAGTTAGTGTCTAAGTCTTAGCAGGTTATTCGTGCTACCGTACCAACCTTGGTAGATTGGTAACTTCGTTCCTCTCTTTTCCCTTTGTTCTTAGTTATTTTAAGCATTGAGGACAATGTTTCATTCAAGTTGGGGGGAGAGGTATGCAATTCATTCATGCATATAGTTAATTTTTCGCTATTTAGGATTTTTTTAATTCATTCCTTGCATTCATTTCATCGCAATTCTCATTTGGAGATACAACTTTTGTGAAATACATGATTTATGCCTTCTATGTTACTATGTGTCTTTGAATGTTGCGTGAGTTAATCATCACATTGGATTGAATTCGTACCATATCCCATGTTTTTTAGAGTGCTTTGAGTGATAGAGTAGATCCCACACACTTGCAAATTTATACTTTTGTAGCCTTGAATTGCATTCATTTTGCCTCTTGTGGGAGTGATGGCATAAATTGTTGATACAAGGCAATTTTGTTGTTTATGAAATCAGAAAAGAGTCACCCTTGTACCCTTGTTTGAGCCATGTTCTATATTCTCTTGTTCTTGTGCTAACTTTTAGGGAACCGGTGTAAAGGAGGTAAGGAGGAATGGGGGGTTTTGGAGAATTTTCTGCATGTAAAAATGGTTGTGTAATGAAAATTGGGTTTGGTTATAATGAATCTACGGATGGCTATAAAGTGGAGATGATCTTCTATGTTTTGGTAGTGGTGTTTGTGAGTGACTGAGATGAAGGTTTATTCTATAAGGATCGATTCATTGAGACTTCTTCTTTATTGGTATTCCATTGCATAGTTTGAGAAATTCGTGAATGAGTCGCTTCATTGGCCTATAAGTGAGACTCATGACTCAAGTTACTCGTTGGATGAAGGTTTTGAAAATCAGATGAAGGTGTTGTAGTTATGGCCAAGTCATTCATTCAAAAAAAAAAAAGGAATGAATGACAGTACCGGTAGAAAAACAGGTTTAAAAAGTGAAATTGGAGGCAAAGAAGTGATATTCCAGTAAAAGGGGTCAGAACCGAAAGTTCTACCGGTAGAGAAAAATGAATGAATGACAGTACTGGTAGAAAAACTGGTTTAAAAAGTGAAATTGGAGGCAGAGGGTTGGAGTTTCAGCAAATAGGTCAGAACCGGAAGTTCTACCGGTATAGAAATCATAACCGGTAGTTCTACCAGTAGAAAAATTATAACCGGTATTTCTACTGGTAGAGATATCGAACCCAGGCAGCCTACTTATACTTTTTCTCTCGTCTTGTTTTCTTATTTCATCTTCTTCCTTCTCTTCTCTCAAACCAATATTCCCTTTTTTCATAAACCCTAGCACCAAACTTCCAATCCCTCCATTAAACCACCCAATCTACACCTAAAATATCCTCACATCTTCTCCCCATCACCATATCTCCCTCATACTTCGAAATCCACCTTAAAAAATCACAAAAACCCATCATGGCTGAAAATTTCATATCTTTCTATTGAACCATATATTCCTCACACCCAACCCATTTTCCTTCACAAATCTTTTCTCTATTCCACATCCTACCTTACCCATCATTCCATTTCCCAAAAACCTGACTCCATCAAAGATCCCCAATTGTCCCAAAACCCTACATTCCGAAAATACCTATCCTTCCACAAAATTTCCTACCCACTTCCATACCTTCCCTAACCCATTTCATACATCCTACACCCAACCCTAAACCATGCCAAGAACCAAAAATGCAAATGTGGGGCAATACCAAAAAAAGGTGCAGTACCAAAAAGGAGTGGAAGTTCTAAGGGTGGGACTTCAAGGGGTGGTGATCGAAGGGCTGAAAAGAGGCCGAGGGAGCCTTCACCCCCTCCTCCACAGAAAAATCTGGGTTAGGTGAAATGGGAGAAAAAGGTGGATAAGAAGGCATTTTTGATTGAGCGCCGAGTCGATGTGGGCAAGCTGGGAAGTGGAGAATGCTTTGGAGCTGTTATTGACAGCTAGCTCGAATATATGGATACTGCGTTCACTGGGTATGTCCCTAACTTTGTGCGCCAATTTTATAAAACTATGAATCTTATTATAGCGGGTGGTGAACAAATTGCTATTACTGTGAATGGAACTAGAATTAGAGCTGACCCGTATATCATTGCCAAGGCCTTAGGGTATACTCCAGTAGATAGAGAAAGAATTACCTACCCTAGGCCTCAAAATGCCGCCTTTGAAATTCCCTATGCTTAGTTGGTTTTGAGAGAGGATGCTGTGGTGGATGGGACAACGCCAGTTGGAAATTTGAATGGCGAGGCAGGTATGCTGAATAAAATATTGCATTATAACATATATCCTCGAGGTGACGAGAAAATGTTGGGGAGGAAGGAGTTAGAGTTGTTATGGGTGATTTGGAGTCCGAGTGAGGGAATGAATGTGGCACAATTTATTTATAATCAGATGAGGAGGTATCCGGAGGAATCCTTAGCAAAGGCAGCACTCCCTTACTCTTGTTTGATCACTAAACTGTGTTTGGATCAGAAAGTTGAGATGGGTCCTAATGATTGGCTTCTACCTAGCGAGAGAGGAGCAATTACTGTCAAGACAATGGCGAATGCCCGATCTCAGAAAAGGGATCCTCCAGCTACAACTCAGACTACTTCTCTTCCGAAATAAGTAAAAGGTTCTTCATTTCAGACATACATGAAAGAGTTGTTGAAATGGATTAGTTGCAAGGTGGATGATTGTATTGAAGGACATAAAGAGATCAAGCAAGAACTGATGAGGCAGAAATCCCGACAAGATTATTTGATTAAATTTGCTGAGTCACAGGGAGCTAAGCCTTATGTGTCACCTCAGAGGGAAGCAGAGGCAGGTCCGAGCCAGCCAAAGGGTGATGGTGATGATGTTGCAGGAGAAAAAGATGATGATGAAGAAGATGATGAGATGGAGGATCTAGTTAGTGAATGAGTTGTCTAGTTGTGTTATGTGATATGTTGATGGGCACGGCTAAGGGGTAGTTGACTCAAGCCATGTTAGGTCGTGCCCCATTTTGTCTAAACTTTCCATTGTTCGCCCTTTTCAATTCAAGCCTAAAAGTCCTTAGTTGATCTATTTGTGTCATTACAATTTTTTCCATCGGCATGCATGTTTGAATTCTGTGCTACTTTAGTTTTGTTCTGTATGTGTGTGATGGTAGAATAGCATGGTGAGATTAGTTTTTATGGGATATGTTTGTTGAAATGTGCGACATTCACTTTGAGTGATACACTTTTGTGAGTTTTGGAATTGATTTTGATGTGATGGTTAACTTATTCAATCTACGCATCTTGATTCCATGTTTGGTTCTAGTGAGATGTAGATATTGATAATTTCATGTTCAAGTTTTGGTTGAATCTAGCATATTAGACATTTGTTTCGATATGACATAAGTCATGTATTTTCAGGGTTAGATGAGGATTGTCTGTACAGGGTAAATAACTTCTTCTTATTTTGCTAGGGACTAGCAAAGTCCAAGTTGGGGGGTATGATAAGTACCCAATTGTTATGCAATTGGGGACTTATACCTTCCTATTACCATCATTCATGTTTAGATTCCTTTGATTACATATAATTTTTGCACGGGTATTGGTTTTTGGTCATTTGCAGGAATTTGTGAAGAATGAAGCTTTTGGATGATGAATAGATCAAGTAGAGAGTGAAAGAACAAGTGGAATTGAAGTTCGGATCAACAAAAAGAAGGAAATTGAACTTCACCACTCTAACCAGAAGTTCTACCGTTAGAAAAGGCCAAAAATCTGGCAGAGAGCTGAAGAAATTGAACTTCATCAGTCTATATCGGTAGAGCTACTCCAACCGGAAGTTCTACCGGTAGAAGTGGCCAAATCCTGGGCAGAGCATTGTAGAAATTGAACTTCATCAGTCTACCGGAAGTTCTACCAGTAGAACTACTTCAACCGGAAGTTCTACCGGTAGAAGTGGCCAATTCTTGGGTAGAGAGTTGAAGAAATTGAGATTCCTTACTCCAAGCGGAAGTTCTACCGGTAGAGACACTCCAACCGCAAGTTCTACCGGTAGAATTGTCGGATTTGATAGGATTCTGCTTTTTTGTGGTATTTTTGTAATTAGATATGTGGGGACTTATATAAAAGCCCAAGAACTCGAAAATTAGGGTTGTCCTGGAATTCTCTTAGCTTTCTAGCCCCTTTTTCTCTCTTCTTCCATAGATCAATACATAGTTAGATTTGAGTGAAGATTATTGTTCAATTTTGGTGAATTCTTGGATTGAGATTGAATCTTTCAAATTATTTCAAGTTTCAATAGAGGTATTCTTTCAATTATGTTCTTATTGTTCTCTTGTGCTCATAGAATCTCTTTGATGGCTTCTCCATTAATGGAGTAGTTTTATTGATGGTTTAACCTAGGGGAAATTCACCCTAGGATTTACATGGGTCATTTTTCTGGATTAGTGCTTTGATGATGAATGATAGTTTCCATTGATTTTTTATTTTCAGAAATCGTACTTGGGATGTTAAGCTTTTGACTAGTTGTGTTCATCTATGATGATACAAATAGTGCTTAGGTCGATGGCTCCCAGATTACTGAATTGAATGTTTAAGAATCTCTTTGGCAATTATTAAATTAGATTTCTATTCGATTTTCATGAAGGAATTTTCCAGGGAAGGTGGGATTGGCCTAAATCTTACCAGTGTAATGAAAGGAAGATAAAACCATGTAAATCCAGGTGAATTGAACCAAGGTTGAACCATCTCTTTAGTATAACAATTTTATTCAGTTCTCAGCAGTTTTATTCAGTTTTCAGCATAGATTTAATTTCATCAATTGAAAAAGTTAGTCACTCTCGACCAAAAGAAGTTCTCAAGAGCTAAAACCTCTAGCTCGTTCCGTGTGGATTCGACATCTTCAAGAGTGAAGTGCTACTCAGCGATAAGTTTTGTCCTCCGCTTAGGACACACACCCAAAAACCACTAAGCAATCATCTAAGTAAATATATGATTAATATTTAGGTGATAATAAGAACAGCTCCTTATCCGAGTGGTAAGGAGCGTTAGTTCTTACCTGACTGCTCAAGGTTTGAATCCTGTGCCTCTTCTTGCTTGTATGGGCTCTTTTCAAACTTGTGTGGGCTAAGGTTTTCTTTCTGCTCGTGCGAGCTCATTTCTTACTTGAGTGGGTTGTCTTCCCACCTCTTGAGTCCCAGCACCCTTGGCTGAAGTACCAAAAAAGTTGTAACTATTCATTACCTTCAATATATGTAAATGACAAATTGGATATAGCCTCATCTACACACTATTTTTACATCCTATTTACGCATCACATGCACAAATAAACGCAAACAAATGCGTATATGATCGTAACGCATGTGCATTATTTACATGTAGACGAGTGCAAACAAAGAGCCTCCAAGGGCCTATTTGTTTGCGATAGAATGTATAGAAATTCATGCCCAAATGAGGTGTATTGGTAGTTGGTACCCATATAAATTGCAGGTGGTGAGGTCCAGATGATTTTTTGGGCAAGTGGGGCCCAAATGAAAATAATGATGTTCTATTGGCACACAATTTTCTCCCTTCTCTCACACACTTTACTATTTAAATGTGAAATTACGTTTTTGCCCACACTCTCCCTTTCTCTCCCCCCTCCCCCCCTCCTCTCTCACACACTTTACTATTTAAATGTGAAATTACGTTTTTGCCCACACTCCTCCCCCCCGCCCCCCCCACTACGTTCTCATTCTTTCATACGACCAGAGCCCCCCCGCATGTTCTCATTCTTTCATACGACCAGAGCCCTCAAGCCTGACACACTTTCCTAGGATTTGTGATTGTTTGTTAGATATTCATTTCCCATGAATTTCAATGTATTCCATCAAAAGTAACCAATTGTAGCTGATCTGGTTTGGGGTATATTAAATAAAAACTATTTTGTGGGACCCAAATGCTAGTATATCCAAAGTGACTCGAGTCCAACGGGAGCTGAGCTGGTTAGGGATATATTATGCTACGCGGGGCAAATGAAAATCGTTTTGTGGGACCCAAATGTCATGTGTTGTATATTTATTTTTCAAGATTTTAAAAAACTTTGTTTTAGTATTATTCATATTTTTATGTGTTTCCCATTAGTTCCAGATTCTCTCTCCTTTGGAAGGAATCTCCTCCTTCTAGTTGCTTTAGGGCCTTTTTGGATGTATGGTGAATTGAAGTATGGTGAGGTGAAGCATCAAATCAAGAGAAAATAAAATATAAGGTGTTATGATGGTGTTTTGTTTTTAGTTGTTTAGTATGAAATTTTTTTGACTTTTTGTATAGAAAGTCGAGCTTTTTTGTCTTTTAGTGGAGAAATGATGGTGCTTTTTTGACCTTTTTTAAAAAAGATGGAGGGAATTTTGAAATTATGTACTTTTGATATGACCCATTGTCTTTTCTTATCTGGATAATGGAGGCCTTACCTCACCTCACCTCACCTCACTTCACCACATATCCAAACAAGCCCTTAGATATTCTTTTAGAAAAAGTACTCTTAAAATGTCACGTGGGAAGCCTGAATAGGCAATTGAAGGAAAGTATCCCATTCCTTTCTTGGTTGGGATCCTTCACTTATTTTATTAATCTAGTAAGCAAGGCCCGCATCCTATAAAGCCATCAGTGGCCCATCTCAAAAAATGCAAAGCATTCAGTTGGGAATGAAATTTGTGGTGCTGATTCACCAGTAGATGAATGATGAGGCACCTTCCTTACTTATAAATTAGGGATCATCCCTAACTTATAGCTTTGATACCCAAGTGTTTTTTTTTTTTTTTTTTGTTAAAGATAAATCCCTAGTGGAGGTGAGGGAGTTGGGTAGTGTGTGTGGGAATGTGAGTATTGTTCTATTTTATTTTATTTTTTTGCTATTGGAGGGTTCCCAATCCTTTGGACTTGACTAATCCCTCCGGATCCAAAATAAAGCAGGGTAAACATCTTTTGGCGTCAAGGTAATAGCACTTGTGGACTCAACCTTTGATTCCTGAAGAAAAGGGAACCGGGGGTTGATACCAAGACCTCTAGCTCCAGAAGATGGAGGAACCATGGTCTTGACCACTTAGCCAACCCCTTAGGGCCTGTTTGGATAGCTAAAAAATAGAGTAGAGTGAAGTTAAATGGGCTCTAACCGTCTAAAATTTCAACTCTATCCTGTTTGGATGAGTCTGGCTCAATAGATGAAGTAATGTTGTGAGCCACATGTACTTTATTTCACTTCAACTCAAAATACTTCAATTTCCTTGAGTAAAAGTGGATTCTACTCCAAACCTTAACTTCAAAATAAGCATCCAAATGGAGTGAAGTGAAGTACTCTACTTTAATTTCAACCTACTTCTCTTCACTCCACTTCACATGTGAATTCCACTTCATTTTACTCCACTCCTCATTTATCCAAACAGGCCCTTAAGGTTTGGGAATGTGAGTATTTAATAGAGAAAAGAAATTGGAAAAGAGGCCAATGATGGCCGGGATTTTAGTGGTTTAAAATTTTGAGTTCAAACATTTCATAATGAGTCCGATGCCCTCTTCTAATTTGATAACATTTCATTTAAGTAGAAATCATGTATTTTTTTCTAAAGATTTTAATTATTTTTGGTAATATATTATTTAAATAGAATTCAAGGATTGATCGTATGGACCTGCCATAGATCCAATCCAGACCTGGAAGGGTAAAAAACATAGAAGATATAACAATAGCGCTGAAATAAGTTGCACATGTAGTTTTACAGCCGTATATAGAGGCGGTAAAGATTCTTAAATGCAAGTTTACCTTGAATAATAGCCGTTGTAAAGCTGCTTACATGCAAGTTTGTCATGAATAACAGCAGCGGTAAAGTTGCTTCTGGACCGGAATTTTCCATCCTTTATTGTTAAATTGAAGGTAAGCATTTGGGTTAATATTTTTGTTTTCATCCCCTTTTTTTTTTTGCAAAAGGAAGGTTGATCCCTAGTTGTAGGCGAGGGACTTGGGTAGCGGCCCCCCCCCGTAAGGCCAGCGTGTGTGGGTGTGTGAATATTTACTTAGAGAAAACCCACCCACCCCCCCCCCCCCCCCGTAAGGCCAGCATGTGTGGGTGTGTGGATATTTACTTAGAGAAAAAAAACTGGGAAAGAGAGTGCATGGACCAATGATGGGTGGCCATTTTAGTGGTTTAGATTTTAGAGTTAAGTATCCCCTACGTGGTCACTAGTATAATGCTGCTATTTGTCACTATTACATAATTTATGAGACTAATGGAGCAAAATAGTGTTGAGAATAAGACCCAATTAATAAATTTGTAAGTTGTTAATTTCAACTTGTCATTTTCCCTTCTTTCAGTCGTTTTATGACAACGGAACCTTTGTATATCAAACGTCTGTAGATTGAAAAATAGGCCTAATAACCCGTCTTTTTCCGCTTAAAATTGAAGAGATTTTCTACTGGTCCTAAAGCCTGAGAATAGCACAACCGTCAATCTTCACAACCACCCCCACCAAGATGGTCAGGCTAGGGCAAGATTGAGCTTGACCCGGCTCGATCCATTGTCCATTAGTATAATATGCGTGTGTGTACGAACCCAATCATCCTCACCCTATCCTCTGGAGCCCACAATTCCAATCCATTTGCATGTGGTGTATGGTCAATTTAATGATTCAGTCCATTTGAATGGGTGCAAGCACACGGGTCATATTAACTATCGAGGTGGCCGGTTTGGTCCACTTCGATGGACCATCAAGTGGTTCCACTAGGGATGCACGCTTTGTGCACTGCAAGCATAGGGATGGCATTTTTAACCCGTCCCGCCCCAACCCGGAGTGCCCGCCCCGCCCCGTACGGGTTTTCCCCGCCCCGAATCTTAGACGGGGCGGGGACGGGGAAAAAAAACATACCCCGAAGCCGGGGCGGGGCGGGGATGGGTCTGCCTCATGCCCCGCCCCATGCCCCGCCCCGTTGACCCGCCCCGTTGCCCAGCCCCATGCCTTGCCCCGTAACCCGCCCCGAAATTAATAATCCTCTAAAAAAATATATTTTTTAGATTTCTTTTATAATAAATAAACATATTTATATGTAAATGTATATATTGATTTTATGTTGTTATTAAGGGTTAAGTAGATTGATTGAAGACTTTTTTTAACGTTAAACATGTAATTGATTGAACCCTAGACATTATAAAAGCATATAATATGATCACATTCCCTCTAATTCAAATTTAATGAAATTAAAGTTGTTAAAAATCTATCTAAGCTTATTTGACTTTAATCATATATAATGTTAAATTGCGACATAATAAATCATATTAAATAAAACGAATATAATAGAATGATAGATCATGCTTTAAGCTTATAATAACATATATGATTAGAGATAGCAAGGTAAATTATAATTGGTATGATTCTAATCATACTAATAACAATATAAATTATACTAATTTGATATAGCATTACAAGATATATCATGCTATACGCTTATAATAACTCATACAATTAGAAATAACAAGGTAAATTATAGTTAGTAACTTAATATGATTCTAATCATACTAACAACACTATACATTATAGTAATTTTAATTATATGTGTAATTAACCTCTTTATTACTGAGTGGAGTTCAATACCAGAAATGAAGTGAAACTATGTATTGATGGAGTTCATGATATTTTAGAGAGATATTGTCTTTTTTATAAAAAATGTCTCAAAGCATATATGATATTTTCAAGTGCATGTTATTGGCCTTCAAGGGTTTAGAGAAAATCTTATATGAATAAATCTCACTTTAAATAGGTAAAATTTTAGGAAAAGGAAAATTTATAATATTAATATTAGATAATTTAAAAAATTTTAAACAATCTAATAGTGCCCCACACTTATAAAATATTTATGCTGGGAAATCTTTTTATTCTATTTTGGGAAAAATGTCATGATCCCTAGAAAGACTGATGTTTTGAGAGGGGCCTGAGTTTCGAGCAAATGAGTCAGCATGGTTGAGGGTTGTTTTTTATTAATATTATTAAAGGCATAGAGACAACATAGATGAATCATTCATGTGCTTTTTACCATATAAAATAAATGAATTTACCTTTTTCTTTGTAGTCAATCCAAAATTTAATTTATTTTGCCTTGAAAGAAAAATTATGAAGTTAAGAAAATTTTTCTTATTTGGGTCTTGATGTAGAATGGAGAAAAAGAATACATGTAGCCAACACCGTCACAACTGGAAGCCTGGGACAAGGCTTTGATTATGAGGGTTTCAATATAGTATGTACTTTCAATATAGCCGGGCCCGCTATAGGAGGTTCATAAATTCAGAGCTATACAATAAATAATGATTTAATATTCATATGACAATACTTGAAGTTCATATATAAATTCTATTTTTTTTAAACAAAATTACTAGTATATGTTTTTAGAATTTTTTCTACATTTCAAGACTTTTATAAATTTGAATTGCAAATTGTGTAATATTCCTTTTGGTGGGTGCTTATCATGTTTTCATCTTAAACAGGCAGGGCATATTATGATTGCACTCCTAATTCATGTGATAAAGATTTCGAAGCTTTTATTGAGAAACACAAGAAGAAATAATTAGGCCCAATCCCAATTGATGTCCAAAAAAATATTTCAGAATTTCAAAGGATTCTAGAATTTCCAAGCCATGAGTCCAATAGATATCCAAACAAAATGTTTGATCAGCGAAATTATTATTTTTAAAATAAAGTTCCATTCATTTCACAAGACCAAAAGATTTCAAAATCCAAGAGATGGAAACGAGCTCAATGTAGCTTTAAGGTTTCCAATTAGATTCCTTAGTTGTCTACATTTAATATTTTCCTTTTAAATAAATGATAAATAATATATAAGTCATAATATATATAGTAAGTAAGTGAAGTATGTATATGTGCGTAACAATCTTGAATATATTAATATATTTTAAATAAGGTAAAACATTACAAGAAATGAAGTTTAGTCTAGTGGTAAGGCAAAGCTCTGGTTGCTCTCCCACCTGAGTTCGATTCCCAAGTTTTGCACATTTAAAATTCTTACAATTGAGGATCGGGGCGGGGCGGGGTACCCGCGGGGCATGCGGGGCGGGGACGGGGAATATAAATTACCCCGAAGGGCGGGGCGGGCCAAGTTCGGGGCGGGTGCGGGGAACCCCAATTCCGTCCCCGATCCGCCCCGTTGCCATCCCTATGCAAGCATGGGATGATTTCCCTATATAAATGTATTACATATATATATATATGTCTGTATATGGTCTTTGTTCGTTATGTATAAAACAAATATTTGTGTGTTTAGCTTGTAAGTTTGGTTTATGTAATTATATTAAATGATATGGATATTTTAATCTATGTATGTATTCAATTCTATGTAAACAAACATACTCATTCATCAATAAAAAAAAATATATATATATATATATATATATTGCAAATAAGTAGACTCATTTGACAATAAATTATTGTGTATCCAACTCCATGCAAATTAATAGACTTAGCTATTTAAATACAAACGGAAAAGCAACTCCCTTAAGTGAAAAGGAAACCCGCACACGTGGAAAGAAAGTCTACACAGGCAAAAAGAGGTGATGTGCCCGGGGCTTACCACTCGAGTGAGGAGCCATTCTTAGATTGATGATGAAGTTAAATAGGAAAAATCAAGATTCATTTCTCTATCCTCGAGCTAACCCTAGCTCCTGAGAGTAGGTTAAAGAAAGCAGGGACCGGTTGAAGGCTTTGGCCCGACCTAAGACCACCAACTCACCTGCATTTATGAGGGTAGGGTAATGTGGACCCTAGCCGGACCCTCATTAAATGGGGGGTTGCACCGTCTTCTATGACTGATTTTGACACCGTATTCAACACATGATATGGCGTGGTACCTAATTTTACGTTCACTGATCCTTTATTCACCGTTAGATTGGATCTAGTAAAAATTTACGGTTAATATGGATGCATCTAATTGTTAAATCAAGGATAATAAGATAGAGCTAATCTTGTTTTCCCCATTTATAGATTGATGAATCAGAAATGTAATTGGTAGCATCAAAGGTGGACCCCACACAAATCAGTGCCCAGCAACATTTAGATGGGGCCCGCCACTTTCAGTTGGCCTGGAGGAAGGCGTCGGCCTGTGGCCTGACCCACGGGTAACAAATTGGACGTGTCATTTCCTGCACTTGCCGAACAAATTGATGTGGGGCCCATTGTCCTGCGATCTATCGTTTATGATGTAAGCCCCCCGAGTTTCTGATATTTCATTCTAATCCCCGGACTTTTGACTTTTGAGACCTTGAGAAACTGTTCTTGACTAGCCAATTTTCTATTGTTTAGAGCCCACAACCTGTCTAGGGTAACGATCCAATCCTAAGTTGCACTACCACTTATCTTCATTTACATATATAACTATTTTATCACCTAAATAAATATATGATTAATATTTAGGTGATAATAAGAACGGCTCCTTACCTGAGTGGTAAGGAGCATCAGTTCATACCTGACTGCCCAGGTTTTGAAACCCGGGTCTCTTTTTGCTTGTATGGGCTCCTTTCAAACTTGTGTGGGCTAGTTAAGACTTTATTTCCGCTTGTGTGAGCTCCTTTCCTACTTGAGTGGGTTGTTTTCTTGCCTCTTGGGTCCTAGCCCCTTTGGCTCGAGTACCAAAAAAGTTGTAACTATTTATTACCTTCAATATATGTAAATGATAAATTGGATATAGCCTTATCTACCACCATTTTTACATCCTATTTACGCATCACATACACAAATAAACTCAAACAAATGCGTATATGATCGTAATGCATGTGCATCATTTACATGTAGACGAGTGCAAACAAAGAGCCTCCAAGGGCCTATTTGTTTGCGATAGAATGTATAGAAATTCATGCCCAAATGAGGTGTATTGGTAGTTGGTACCCATAAAAATTGCAGGTGGTGAGGTCCACATGATTTTCTGGGCAAGTGGGGCCCAAATGAAAATAATTTTGTTCTATTGGCACACAATTTTTCTCCCTTCTCACATACACATTTAAAAAAATAAATTAATGTGAAATTACGTTTTTTGCCCACCCTCTCCTTTTCTCTCTCCCTAGCTCTCCCTTCACCCTTGGCACCGGTCCCTCTCCTCCCTCTCTCCCTCCCCACTATTTCTCCCTCATATCCCTCTCCCTCTCCTTCTTTCTCTCCCTCCCCACTATTTCTCCCTCCTCATCCCTCTCCCTCTCCTTCTTTCTCTCCCTTCTCCCCATCTCTCCCTCCCCCTTCCTTTCCTTGGTCGGTGGCAGATTGGATAGCGGGGCGATGCAAGGAGAAGGGGGAGAGAAAACAGTGGAGGAGGGAGAGGGAGAGAGAAAACAGCGGGGGAGGAAGAGGGAGAGAAGGGGAGGAGAGGAATCGGCCGGCACCAGTCCAGGCCGAAACCAGAGGTGAAGGAGAAGGTGGGGTAAGAGAGAGAGAGAGAGAGATTGGGGAGGGAGCGGGAGAGGGAGGGAGGGTGGGAGAACGGGGGGAGAGAGATTACAGGAGGTGAAAGGGGGAGTGAGGAGATTGAAAGGGAAACGGTGGGCAAAAAGGCAATTTCACCGGGGGGGATTTCTTTTTTTAAAAAATATATGTGCGCACTTTTTGTCTATACCCCCCAAGGTTTATAGGATTTGTAAATATGCCCCTAAGGTTTTAGTATTTTCAAATAGGCCCCTGTATTTTCATTTTAATACCTTTCATGTCCCCAAAATCAATTGTCTTCCAACCACCATAGATTTTTAGAGAGAAATGACACTTTTATCCATCCCTTTTATCCTTATATGCATAATTTCAAAAGCTTAGACTCATTTTTTTTATACAAATTAAACTTGTAACATTAACAATTACACTTTTATAAATTCATTTTTTTTATCAATGCAAGGCTCATTTCATTAAATCTAAATTGTTCTTGACGACAATCAACACATGTACTTACAATTACAGGTTATGATTTATCTAATCCATAAGTGATCCATCATTGGATTGATTAAAGTTTCAAAACACATGATTATGTTTCCTATGTAGGGGTGTAAAAGAAATACCGGGGGAATTAGCAAATGGAAAAAATATTAATTTTTAGAATTTACGAGGGGCGTGGTGTTTGGCCCTATGTAAAAGAAATATTAGGGAGGGGAAAATGTAAAAAAAATATATATATTAGTTTTTAGAATCTAAGTGGGGCGGCGGGGGAGGGGGGAATTTTAAACTTTTCTAAAATATGGGTGGGGGCTTCAGTCCCGGGGCCCTTGTACCGGGGTCCACCTTTGGTCATGGGTGTGTGAGAGTTATTTAGATAAATCATGGGGATTTGAGATATAATAATAGTACGTTTTAAAGTAATAATATACTCTTTTTGTTCAATGGATTGGATGTAAGGGCAAAGTTGTCATTTACATAAAAATTCAACAAAAATGTAATGGTGGCTGCCATTCTTGTTAGAAATATTGATTTTGGGGATATGAAATGTATTAAAAAGAAAAAATAGGGGCCTATTTACAAATACTAAAACCCGAGGGACCTATTTACAAATCCTACAAACTTTAGGGGGTATATACAAAAAGCTCTTAACAATATTGGACGGACTTGGACCTTACTCCAATTGAGATGATATCTTGCTCAACTCAATGAATGGAAGAAGTGATTTCTCCTGTTTGCTTGTTCCTCGAGTTCATTGGACTTGTGGGTTTGAATTGGGAGGTGCAGACACCACTCGACAGTGACTCCGTTGGCTCTCTGGAATAAAATTTGTGGGGCTGGGGAGGTCCCAGAATAGGATATGTGATGTGAGGGAAGGATTAGGACCAAGGTTCTGATCACTCAATGACTTCTGTTGCTGTTTTTTTTTTCGTGGATAAGACTGTTGCTTCATTCATAGATAGAAATGGGACTTTTCCAACGTCCTGATTCAAGTTGCCTTTGCTGACATTTTTCATCTGCTGCTGCATTTCCTCAAACGCATCCTTTCTCCTTTCTGGGCATATGCTTATTCCACCATTCAATCTCTGTTTTTTTTTTTTTGGCCCTTCAGATGCTTCAATGGTTTTTTCATAAAACAAGCTACAGACTCCCTTGGATCATTCTCCTTATTTTATTGGTGGTAAGCTGATTAATATCATAATATCAGTCCCATCATCCAGTCCGAACACTTAATCCAAGATTAGTCAAAATCTGATCAATTTAGTTTGGAGAAAATGCATTTTAAGTAATTGTTTAGTCATTTCTTAATCACTACTCAATGACTTATTGACCTGGCAGTTGCTCACTGCAAGGTAGGTCACACTGGTTCAAAGATATTGAAAAGGAAGGTTCTCAGAGTACACGAGTACCCTAACCTTGGGCATGGGTGCAAAAATTTGGAACTACTTTTAATTCGGGTCTGGGCCTGGGTCCATTACATGGGATGTGACAAATCTGGGCCGAGGTTCGGGTCCATGGATCTCATAGGAGACATATACTAAATGCTATTGGGTCTGTTTACAAATATTTATTATACATTTATATGGGCCTTGATTTAGGTCCTGCTCCAGACCCTTTAAGTGGCCCGAATCCTTTTGAGTTGAATTCGGGTACATCCATGGGTCCTGTGATCAAACATTTGTAATTCGGGTTTGAGTTTGGTTTACAGTATGGTCCCAACCCCACCCGAACCCCACACACAACCTTACTAGTTCTTCATCTTCTTCTGGAGTTGATTCATCCCAACCAAGAAGAGAAAAAGTTAAGGATACCAACTCATGCGTGCACAAGCAGTTGATTGAGAAATTTTAGATTAAACATATATATTGTGAGGTCCATGTAGATGCATGACAATCAGACAAAAAAAATATATAGTTTTAAATGCAAATTAGATGTGCACACCGAGGTATGTATAAAATCAACATAAGCAATGTACTTTCAATGGATTTGATTCACTTTGAGGACTTCTCACCAGACCGTTGATTATATATCATATATTGGATATTCGATAATTCATTATTGGATCATTTGCAAGGTGCTTTGTTATAGAATTGGCCCAGATTGATCATGTGGCAATTAAAGAAAAAGTTTCCCTGAACATGTGGCAAGTGGCATGCAAAGAAAGAAAAGAGAGAGAGCACATGATCTCACATTCTCACTTGAATGCCAGATGGTTTGTCACTGTTTAAAAGGTGTGGATGACGCACATGTGGTAAGGTTCTGGAAAATCAAAGCTTCCCAATTTTCCAACGGTTATCTCCAATTCCAAATTTCCAACTCAAAAAATCTCACAACAAGACAAGAAAAAGCAAAAGCATATACGTAATCTCTTTCAATCAATGCAGCATTTTCCTGTTAAAGCATCCATCGGATAAAGTTGAAATCAGCACGTGTATTTCTCAATCGATATCCTTGTGTATAAAAAATTAAAAATCCTACCCAATCATACCTGAAGGGAAAAGAGGAAAAGAAACAGACTTTTCAAACTAGTTCTCTGTGGGGGTTGTTTTTGCTGCAGTTTCTTGAGATGGGTTACTTGGTTTTTGTGGTTTTATTGGGGTTGGTGGCTTTGGGTGTTGATGGGTACCCAGCTGAGGATCTGATTTTGAGTTTGCCAGGGCAGCCCAAAGTAGGTTTCAGGCAATTTGCTGGGTATGTTAATGTGGATGAGAAGAAAGGGAGGAGTCTCTTTTACTATTTTGCTGAAGCAGAGAAGCATCCTGAGAAGAAGCCCCTTACTCTCTGGATGAGTGGAGGTTGGTTCTTCTTCTTTTACTACTATTTTATAAGTGGGTCTTTTTATCTCCTTTTTGCACTGTTTAATTTTTGGGTTGTAAAGATGAGACATTGGAGTTCCTTTTTTCGTAATTTTGGGTCATGGGATATTAAAGTTTCACCTTTTTTTTTTTTTTTTTTTCATTTCTCTCCTAACCATCTAGTCTTTTAGCTAGTTCTATATCTCAATTTCAAAATGGTTGTTTCTTTCTTTCTTTTATTTATTTATTTATTTTTTGGATTCTTGCTGATGGTACCTATGGTTTTTTTTTTTTCCTTCTAACTTGTATAATTTGTTTGGGTTTCGAGCTCTACTCAGTATTTTCATTCCAGGAAGAAGCTTTATGTGCCTCTTTGACAGTGTAGTTTCTGTTGACTGTCAATGTTTCTCTATCTGTGTTAACCTGTTACCTTATTTTCTGCAGTGACTGGACAAGCATCTCAGTATTAGAAAAGATAGTTCGATTGAAATTGGGGACTGGGAATGGCTTCTTTATTACTATAGTGTTATTAGACATAAAACAACAGGAATGCTGAGCTCATTGTCAATTTTCTATAATTATCGTTCCTGTCTTGGTTTCCATGGCATAAAACTTTACATGCCCGGCTCCTGGTGCAGTTCAATATAGGGAAACATTTTTCATCGATTAATTTTATTTGGAAGCAGGACTGTGTATATTTGAAGCGATTAGACCATGTGGGATATTATATCTTTGAAATGATTCACAAGTGACATTTAATACATAAGGTTGTTGAAGCCTTGAAATTGTGGATCAGATGCATAAATTTTCCTAGGAAATTCATTACGCTTGGAATGGGTTTTTTCCTAGGTTCACTTCTTTAAAGGCACCCCTTCACAACCAGTTTTTCTATAGGGGGTCGTTTCCCTTTTACACATGTGATAGAAAAAATGAGTTACATATTTAAATACTACATATGCAAATGTTACACATGTGAAGCACATTATAATTTTTGTCCAAAATCACCATTTTCAATGAATAAATGAGTGCATCCAATAACTTTAGATTTATATGATTTTTGGGTGTTTCACAAATTTCTCAAAATCCATGAAGGAGTAAGATATAAAACTAAACGTCCTGATATTTGCATTGAATGGTTCAGATCACAAATTAAGGGCCCACTGAACTCCAAAAATAAAGTGAAGATTTAACATAATCAAGCTTCAATATCGTGGGGTTTATTAGTTCAATAAACAAATTGAATGGTATGGATTACATATATGGGGCCCATATGAATGAGAAAAAATAAAGGTGTTTGATGGGCCCTAGGAGAATGTAATCACCATGTAAGAGGTATATTGACACCTTTTGAAAGAGGGGTGTGATTTACTTTCACACCTGTTTTGGTGTGTAAATGACATCATTCACACACTATTTTTTTTTTTTTTTGTGTGTGTGTGTGTGTATGTGAATCCTTCATATAAGTAAATGACTACAAACAATGGCCTGTTTGTTTGCATTAGATTACATAGGTATTGAATATAGAGGACTTTGCTAACGCACTCATGGTTGATTAGTGTTGGCACCTTTGTATTGCACACATGCCGAGGGATCGATCCTTGGGTCTTCATGTTGGCATCATTACTCTTCCCCAGTAGGCCAACCTAGCCAAATAAAGAAAAAGAAAAAAGAGAATACATAGGAATTTAAGGTAAGGACAAATGAGCTCCATGAAGGACTTTTATGTAGGTGAGGGGTTAAGGATACAAGGGAAGTATGAAAGGAAATAAGGTGGAGATGTAGATGAGACATTGACTTTCCTAGGCATTCAATTACTAGGGTGATGGCTTTGTATTCATTTTTATTATTATTATTATTATTTTTTTTTTATCTTCCCTTGATTCAATATCCAATTCCATTAAAAGGGAGGTTATTTGATGGGCATTTTTGGACTCTCACTTTGGTCTTCATGTTTAACCACTTGTGGTATGAATTGTCCCAATTCATATGTACTCAATTCCTAAGTATTCCAATGTTAACAAACATGCCCTAAAAGTTTGGAAAAATCACAACCCAAGTACCTTATTTTCCTAGGTTATGTGAATTGTGACGCACCAAAGAAAATGACTTGGGTTTTACTTGGATTTGATTTGATTTTGTCAGTCTCAGAAGTTGACAGGTATACCCTAAGGGTTTTGAGTTTGTACTCTTTCAACTCTCAAGGAGCCAAACATTCTCAATAACATGTTTTACTTGATTCATCCAATAAAAAAAAAAAAGGAAGTGTGGCCTGATTATGTTCCAATTTCAATTATTGTAGTGTCACAGAGGATATAATTAAAGAATTTAGAAGAGAGCATAAAAAGATAATTTCTTTGGTGTGAGATCTTTATTCTTATTTCCTCTTTGAACATAAGAAACATGAATTTTGTATATTGCAAACTTATTTTTAGCATATTGGAATTAGTCATATGGATGAACTACACATGGACTTTTATCTGAATCTTATGTTAAGTATACAGTTTTTTTGTTATCATTTTAATTAAGAATCACATCTTAGGTTCTTTTTTCCTTCTTATAGCAAACTCTTGACCTGTTTATTTTTGTTGTGGATTTTGTGTTCAGGCCCAGGCTGTGCTTCAGTGGGCGGGGCTTTCACAGTGTTGGGTCCATTTTCACCCAAAGGTGACGGCCGGGGCGTTCAAAAAAATAAAAGTTCTTGGAACAAAGGTCTCATGCACCTATATTAAATAAAACAACACTTATCTAATGTGTAGCATTTGTTTCTTTTAACTGCACTCCTCTATCACATAGCTTTGATTGTACATTCGCCTTAATGTACGTATGTTGTGTAGCATCAAATCTCCTTTTTGTGGATTCTCCTGTTGGAGCCGGATGGTCCTACTCAAATACAACATCTGATTACAATACAGGAGATGCTTCTGCTGGTAGGTGGAATATTCACTGTCATTGTTCATGTGTTAGGAAAAAGGAAAAGAAAAAGAGGAAAAAAAAAAAATTCAACTCCACCTATTCCTTCGTTAAATGCCATTTGCACATTGCTAATAATTTTGTTTGTGATATACATGCAAAGGGAAATTTTCAAGAGAAAACTGGTTCCTTATTTATTATTTAATTTTTATTCTAGAAACATTTAACTGTGCCCATGTTTGATGAATCCAAACCCTCACATATACCTAATCATCCAAGCATATATTGACAGCAGCAATCTCATGAAGGGCTTCTTAATTGACAGTTCATGTGATTTCGTTCATTTTTGCATGTTCTTGATTCAAATTGAAGTTTAAGCCCTGAATGGAATTTTCTTCATATCTAACCATCCAATGAACATGCAGCCAAGTGTTCTCCACAATGTGATTTGTACTAAGTGGCTTCGAAACGCTGCTACAATTGGACTTGATCATATCTCATATTTGTAAATATATGAAGGAATTTTCTTTAGAATTCCCTAATATAGCTATATGAAAACTACCTTTTTTGGGTCTTCTTGGATGCGAGCCAATAACAGGTAGAGGGATCTGAAGATCTGAGTATAGATTAGGGTGGCTCCAAAAAATTAGCCCAATAGATCATCAGATATCAGAATTTTTTTAGGGCCCCAAAGAAGGATGGTGAAAACATGAAAGATGGAGGATTCTAGGCCTTGGTGTTTTTTTTTTTTTTGGGTACATGGGAGGAAAAAAACTATCCTAGTCCTAAAATAGTCTAATCTAAATCCTAGTGATCATCCCTAGGATACGCCAATTCAGTGGCCGCCACAAGACCTTCATCTATGCTCCACCAGTGTACACCTGCTGTACTCCGTGCCACTAGACACTCCACATCTGTGCTATCCCTGTAGCACCTCTTACAATAGTGAATGTCAGTAAATTCCCATCCTTTGTTACCGAACCAGGGGAAAGAGGATGAATCTGGATAAAAGATTAAGCACTATCATATATATTATCTGAAAATTTGGCTTAGGATCAATCGGAATGGATAAACAAAATTCATGTAGCCAACCTGGGACAAGGCTTTACTGATGATGAAGATGATGTATATTATAATATATGTCACATACTTGATTCATTCGGAGATTTTTTTTTTCTCTTGGCAGCCAATGACATGTATGTGTTCTTGTTGAGATGGTATGAAAAATTTCCAGAGTTCAAATCAAGAGACTTCTTCCTAACAGGAGAAAGCTATGCAGGTTTAATTAACAGTATCAGCAGTTTACTGCCATTTTTTAACCCTTATTTTGCATAGTCCACTAATGTGGGTTTACGTGTTTATAGGTCACAAAATACCACCGTTAGCTATCGTTTTGCTGAACCACAATAAGCATTCAACTGGTTTCAAGTTCAATATCAAAGGAGTAGCTGTAAGTAAAGCTGTAAAGTTATATAGAGGGTAAATACCTAATGTTGCAATATTTCATTAAAACAGCATCTTGTTATTGTCAATTCCTGATTGGCCAAGGGCAGTGGAAGCAGAATCACATTATTTATCATTCAGTCCAACTAAATATTGTAATATTGAATATTTATCTCTTACCTAAGATGATCATTTTACTTATTGCAATATTTCTTGGAAGATGGAGAATTATCCAGCACTCCACTCTAATACTACCCTAATCTCTCTCTCTCTCTCTCTCTCTCTCTCTCTCTCTCTCTCATGTATTGATCTTTTGAAATCATCATTGTATCGGATGCAAATTGTATTAACAAACCTCCATTATTTCTCCTTACAATTTTGATTACTATATAACTGTTTTCATCCTTTCGAATAGCTTGGAAATCCACTTCTCAAGATCATCAGGGACATCCCTTCAATTTACCTATACTTTTGGTCACATGGGCTGATATCTGATGAAATTGGTCTTGCCATCAAGAACCATTGCGATTTTGATGTCTTTACCTTCACCAGCCCCCACAATGTTACCAATGAGTGCAATAACGCAATTGACGAAGCAAACAGTGTCGTTGGTAATTACATAGGAAATTACGATGTGATCGTCGATGTCTGTTATCCAGCAATTGCACAGCAACAGCTGCGATTGGGGAAATCTGTAAGTACTTCACCTCAACTCGAATATTTTTCTTTTGTTCTAGTATCATGGGTTGATTCATTGTTATTTTTGTTTGTTTTCGTTTCTTTGTCCACAGAGCAGGATATTTATATCTGGATTTCCTAACTGATCTACCAATTATTAAATGTTTCAGTGAAGGTTTTGCTCATGTATCACTAAACCATCTCTATAATACTTCAAATTGGCAGGCTACTAAAATTAGTCTTGGGATTGATGTATGCTTGAACTATGAAAGACTTTTCTATTTCAACCTTCCAGAAGTTCAGCATGCTTTTCATGCAAACAGGACTAGTTTGCCATACAGTTGGGTGATGTGCAGAACTGAGTGAGTATTCCATGTTTTCGTAAATAGATGGTTTTTTATTATCTTTTCCACTGTCTTATATACTAGCATAGCATTGTTGAATTAACAGTAACTTTTATATGAATGCTGAATTTGGAGCTAAATGCAACGTGGTCTTTCATAGTCATGTTGTGGCAAAACGTGAAAAGGGAAGAGAGGAAACATGTGCATGAAGCCATATGGTTTCAGTCGATCTAGTGGTCATTTATACTCTTTCCATCATGATAATATGATATTTACACACACATACATACACTCATTAGAATTTTTAGGTGCACAGTGTGCATGGTTCTTACAATGCACACCTCCTAGTGGGGCCCACCTGATCACCTATTCGAATGAACCAGAGACATACACCTTGCTAGTCACCGATCCCTTTTTTTCACACCCGATTCGAATGGACTGGACCATTGGGTTAAATGACTATTTTTTGTATTTGATATAAAACCGTTGAACTTGTGGGGACCATTGGATTCCCCATAGCCCATTGATTGGTGGGGCCTCAGGTGGGGCCCACAACAAGGTGTGCAGGGTGTGCATTAATATTGGATATGGTTGTGAGGGCCCCACCTTGATCTCTCATAATAAGGTGAGAGTGTCTCTCACAAGAGCACCTCCCATATATATATATATATATATATATGGGGAATCTTCAAGTGCATCCATCCCTCACTATTTTTGGTGAGGGATAGATACACTTGAATATTATCCTATATATATATATATATATATATATATATATATATAGAGATGGAATTTGGACACTCTTATCAGTTAAAAAACCACCTCTTAGATCGTAAATCTTCTGTTAGCAACATAGCGCGACTTATCGTTGGGCATAGGATCCAAAATTATCACGTTTTTCATTATCATCGGCAGATATCCAACAATAGTTATACTTTCTCTATTGGTCATTGTTTGCTATGGTTGATTTAGTTCTTCATTTCATCATTACACACATTTTGTTTTGATAAATAATTATAAATATGGGCAAAGTCAATTATCTCAAGAACTTTTGCACAAATTTAAGTCAAAACTTAAAGAGGAAATTACCTTTGATAAAAAAAAAAAAAATCTTAAAGATGAAATTATTGGAAAAATCACCTTACATGTGTGTGATGATGGTGTTCGGTTGTATTTGGGTGAGAGATGATGATGTGTGGTGTTTTGATATTGTTCGACTTTGGTAATGGAGGGATGGGGATGGGGCTGCTGTGATGAATGGGACAGTTTGGTCGGGTGGACTAGAGGTTGGAATGATGAGTTCAAGTTGTTTCATGTTTGGTATCAAGGAATAGGATGAGATGGAGAAAGAGGAGGGAGAAGAGGGAGAAAGGGAAGGAAGAAGAAGATACGAGCGACAACATCGTCACTCAAACAAACAGGAAAATTGGCCGGAGGGCCTTTATTGTTACATAGGAACTATTAGAGCCTTTTTGGTGCACCGGACATCTAAGGCGATTTTTTCGGTAATTTCCTCAAATTTAAATCTAGTGATATACCGTTATAATCTCTTTTATAGTATGCAATTTACCCATTTCAATAGTATGGCTATGGTAAGATATGACTGAATTCTTTTTTCCTTTCAAATGGTCCAGTGTAATAAATTACAGTAGCACAGATCCTGACACCAACATGCTTCCCTTGGTTAAAACCATAGTTCAAAATGGCATACCTTTTTGGCTTTTCAGGTGAGCATCTCATTATCAAGTACTTTTTTATACGCATGTAAATTTGAGGTCTAGACTCTCTTTAATATAGAGTTGTTAAACTTGTGGGCCACGGACAAAGGGGTTAGAGGAATGGGATTGACCTCAAACTTAATGTCTGGGCCCATCTAAGATGGATCTTTCTAGGCCCCCTTGTTCCGCAATCAGTGGGGCCCCATCAAGCTACCTCTCACCATAATACGATGAGAGGTGTATGCATAGGAACATTGCCCTATATATATATTGGGAAATGCTCTTATGAGAGATGTTCTTACCTTACTATGAGAGATAAGGTGGGGGCCCTCACATCCATATCCAATGCCAACAACTTGAATGTGAGCCCCCCGGATACTCTCACAGGAGCACTTCCATATATATTTATTTATATATTTAAACATATATATAGGGAGATACTCCTGTGAGAGCACATCTCACCATATTATGAGAGATAAGGTGGGGGCCCTCACATCCATATCCAATGCCAACAACTTAACCCCCACCTTTATCTCTCATGGTAAGGTGAGAGGTGCTCTCACAGGAGCATCTCCCATATATATATATATGGAAGTGCTCCTATGAGAGACACTCTCACCAACTTTATGAGAGATGGGTGGGGGCCCTCACTTCCATATCCACTCTCATCAACTTAAATGTAAGGACCCCCAACTTAAATGTGAGGGCCCCCACCCATCTCTCACCAAGTTGGTGAGTGTGTCTCTCATAGGAGCACTTCCCTATAAATATATATATTTATATATATATATGAACCATTAATCAGTTATCATCAATCTGAATTATGTTGTTGAGCTGCAGCGGGGACCAAGATTCAATTGTACCCTTGACGGGGTCTCGAACAATAATACGTGAGCTGGCCCAGGATCTGAAGTTCAAAGTAACAGTCCCTTATGGTGCTTGGTTCTACAAGGGCCAGGTACACTCCTCTTTGTTGTATCTCACGAGCTTTGCTAGATTACACTACCCATATAGATGTCGCACATGTGCACCACATTCCATTCATGATCCATGCCATATATTGGTAGAAGCTGTGTAGATTGCCGGCTGGAAAATCAGGCAGGCACATTCAGCAGTTGGGCTGAACACACACACATTGAATTTGAACTTGTTTTAACCACCCCCCACCCCACCCCACAAAAAGGAAAAAAAAAAAAGGAACTCTGGGGAGAAAATTTTCTCTCCATCCACTTATTGAACATACGTGGCACAACTGATGAGTGGGCTTGCCTGATTTCAGCACCTCGTGGTTTTGATGTGGCCCACCTGATCTATGTTATCGTGCATTTTCCATGTGTAGTGACACATTGATGGGTCTTCCATATGTAGTGACACATGGATGGGTCTATCTTCATCATCACGGGGGCTAAGCAAATGTTTAACTTCCTATATTCGCATTTATTTGTGGCTTAATTATTTGAACAGTCAGTATGTCTGTTAGCATAAAAAAATAAAAAAACTCAGTATGTCCTATCTAACATCAATTCATACTGGATTACCAGTCCATTTACCTTTCTTCCCTTTAATCTTCTTTCCTGATCCATTCTTTCTGCTTGTTTTTAATTTGTTTTAAGGTGGGTGGTTGGGCAACTGAGTACGGGAATTTACTGACATTTGCAACTGTAAGAGGTGCTGGTCATTTCGTGGCATTTACACAGCCAGAAAGAGCATTACTCTTATTCCAGTCATTTGTATCTGGTAAAAGATTGCCGAACACAACTTATCCTCCCATTGTCTGAAAAGCTTTCAATTTATCTCCAAAGTGCTGGGTAGCGGGTGGTTTTACATGAAATTCTCAGAATACGAGCAGCTTTTGTTGCTTTACGAATAAGAAAACAATAACAAAATGTTTCTTGCTTCACCAATAATTTTTTTTATTTTCTATTTTTAGCTATAAAGAAGTCACCCTGTATAGGGAGAATTATTCCTTGCTCCCCTACAAGTCTGTAGAATGGTATGGAACAGAATATATATAATTGCATGGTATATTATTCAGTTATGGTATGGAACATAATATGACAACCTTTTTGCTTGAAAAAGGATCGGACAGATGCCATGTTTCTTGGATCATGTCTCTTCATTTTTCTTGAGCAGAGTGTTTTTTTTTTTTTTTTCCTTTGCTTGAATTCTCACAATTTTACCTGCTCTACTGTTATTGATGATGATAAACATTTGGCATCATAAACCAAGAATTGATAATGATCAATGTTCAATGATATGACACCTAATTCTGAAAAGAATCCCATTTGCAATGAACTACAAGCCTAATCACATGTAAATTGTGTTTCAAAAGGATCAAACTGTGTTATGGGTCCAACGCTTATCAAGGGCCCAATGGTCACTCAGAGCAGAGTAATATTCATCATTGGAATGAGGTGATCTTCTTCACCCTAGGATCAATGCGAGATCACCATGCCAAGAACATGACTTTATTCTCAACAGTGAACACTACACTCGGGTTGCAATCCAATGATTTTCTTGAAGCCTAGATATCAAAAATGCCCACTGGATTCATATTATGCAGATGGGAAAAGTTCAAATTATGCTACAGTAAACCACAAAGGCAAAGCAATAAAACCCAGATAAGAGTTAAAAGGAAAAGTTAAAGAGAAACAACATACCTTCCAGATCCATGTCAAGATTAGAGGGAACATGGCAGTTTATCCCTGCAAATTTTCAGAACACACATTTCAATTCAGTAATCCACAAACACCAATTAAGCAAAAAGAACAAGCGATTCATTTTTTTCGTTAATTTATTCATTCATTAGGCTAATTGATCAACCATATCAAATAATCAAAATACTGAAGCTTTTCAGAAGTAGATGTCTGGGGGGCAAGGGGAGGTGTAGAGGATCTTCAATTGCTTCCCCCCTTGAGGAGGGGACACCTCTACCTTCTAGATGAGCAAAAACCCATCAATAGAATAACAAATCCAAATCCCAAAAGACCCAATTGACAGAAAAAAAAAAAAAAAAGTTGCAGATTGCCATCATTTTAAGATACAGAGAGTTCCATCAAAATCTTACATTTTTTTAGAACAAAAAAAAAAAAAAAAAAGGTCTCAAATAAGAAGAAGAAGAAAAACCCTTCAAAGAAGAGGAGTCAGGAGCTCAAATGGAATCAAAGGGAGAGAATACCTCTAACCTGACCAGCAGTTGGTGACAGTTGGTGACATTGATCGTCTCTTTTAGTCTGGCTCTTTATAAATGTAATCTTCCATTCGAGATGGCGTTGCAGAGACTTTGGCTTCTCTTGGGGTGATTTATAATACAGTGATAGAGGCTCTGGAGTTGAATGAATTGCAGAGGAGGAGGAGTGGTAAGTCAACAAAACTAGGTCATTAGGTCATCATTTCATAAGCATCTGTGGACCTAATTAGGTTTAATTGCATAAAATTACACTTAATTTCATGATTACATGTATTTGGAGATATTTTTGGAAACATGGTCAAAATAGGTCAAAATTCATTGAAGTGCACAATTTTTGTGAAATTGAGTTTTTCTCATCTCATTTATCACTCCAAAATTAAGCTTTTGGTTTCATCAATGCATATCTTGCTATTTTTGGCATCATGTGCTATTTTTGGAAAGTTGATCATTTTGGTGCATCACTAGGTATGTAGGGTCTCATACATGGTTCATAATTTTTTCTTACATAAAATTATTGTAAAATTGCCTTTTTCAATCTGTAGGAGAAAACAAGAAATGGGACCCGCATTGAGAAGAGATTGAGTAGGGACCACACTACACGCCCAAGGAGGAGCCCCACTTTGTTAGCATTCAAGTTTCCAAGATTTTGAGAGTTTCTTCTTTCTATGTGTTGCAAAAAATTGTGATTCAAATGCAAGAAAGAGATTTATCCAAGAATGGAAAGAAGATTTGAAGAAGCTTAGAAGAGCCAAACTTGTGGAAGAAGAAATCTAATCCAAGAAGGACATAAAGATTAAGAAAGAAGTAAAATCAAGAAGCAAGAAACAAGAGGATAAAACCCAAGTCATGTTGGACGTTCAAGGTGGGTCCACAAGCCTTGGACGTCCCACATATGGTAGCACAATTTTGGCACACAATCCGATTTTTTTTGGAATCCTTCTCATGTGCAATCTTAAAGATCTTTTGAGGAGTCCAAAGATGGAAAGAATTGGACCACAAGACTTTATCATTGGCAAGAAATCAATTGGAGTTTAAATTGTTGCCAAGATAGGAGGATTACTTGGAGTTCGAGTCAAGATGGAAGAGGAGTGTTACCAAAAAAAATAAAAAATAACATGAAAAACTATAAAGAGGGCTGGACGTCCAAGGGCCTTGTAGTTGAAAATCTTGGAAGTTTTATTTCCCTTTCCACTCCCATCCACCCTCTCTCTAGTCCCCTTCTTCTTCTTCTCCATTCTAATTCTTTAGACATAGATTGAGAGATCATGTTGAGAGAATGATGAAGAGAGAAGAATCTTAATTTTTTGTACTTCAAGATCAAGGAATAAAGACACCACTTGGATTGATTTTGCGTGTTCTCTATGTAAGTGTGTTAATTTTCTTATTTTGGTTCTTTTATGTGTTTTGATTGGAGACAATTATTTCACATGATTAGATCTAGGGTTTTGAAAATAAAATAAATAAATTAAAAGTCAAGAGACGTCAAATAATCACTTGCATAAATTTTTCCTACTCTGAGAAGAGAGGATTGCACAATCGCATTTTCAATACTTGTAAGATTGTCTAGTTTCTAGATCTTTGGTACATCTTTTCCGCTTTTTATTTTTCCACCCCTTTTATTTTTATTTTAAGTTAATATTCTTATTTTTTTTATTTACAAATTCTAGATTTAAAAAACCCAACTTGCATCTTTCCATGTTTAGTAGAAACTTACTATTTTTGTTACTTACGTAATCTATGGTTGGAAATTGTCTTTGTGCATACTTCATATTTAGAATTGCATTAGAATAATTTTTTGTTGCTGAAATCACAAGATTATTAACTGATTAGACAGACTAAATTCGAACTTGGTAGGACAATAGTGAAAAATTCTGCACAATTTTCGCAGAACTGACTCAACTGGGTTACAAAAGTGCGCGATTTAAAAACCAGATAAACGTGAATTTTTTTTGTCCTAAGAATAGCAGATTTAACGTATGGGAATAAGACTTTAAAAACCCAGAATTTCAACCAAAAATAACCTCGGGAACCTTGTCAACCAGAGGCTCAAACATGGGTACCCAGTAAAGCCTGTACCAGATTTTAGCAACATAACTGGTTCAAATAGGCATCTTTAGGTGATCATATCTTTTCGTTTTAAGTCCTTTTTCCATTCTTCTTTTTTTGTTGTGTTCATGCATCATCAGAATATTGATTCCAGCCATTAGATTTAGGTTTATATCATCTTAGACTAGTCGTATAGTCCAAAAAAATTGGTCCTATGCAAGAGTTTCCATACTTAGAATTTTTTACAGCATGCATCAAATATTTTAGAAACTTGCATAAAATTGCATTGTTAGTATTTAGAGCATTATAGATCATTCATATTTGCATGAAAAGTGATTTTGGTAATTAGGATCTAATTTAGGTAATTTTGTTTTGATTGGTTGTTTAATTTGTGTATTCTTTTGCAGGTCTTAGTTTAATTAGTATAATCTAGATTAGGTTTCTCTATTTAGATTAGTGTTTTATTTTTAGAAGTTATTGTATTTATTTATTTATTTATAGTTATTATAGCAAAGTTGGTGTAATTTGATTAGTTTCCAGTTAGGCCAGATTCAGTGTTTATTTAGGATAGGTCAAAGTTGGAAAGTCTCACAAACAACATTGCTCCCTGTGGATCGACCTGGACTCATCAGATCATTACTACAATTACACCCTACACTTGGGGTCCGATCAAGTTTTTGGCACCGTTGCCGGGGAGCGCCAGTAAAGGTAACTTTCTGACTTTCTATTTAAATTGAGCATTACTTTTGGCATCTTGCTAGAAATAGGGGGTGCATGCATGGAATGTTGAAACTGCATTAATTTGGAATTGGAAACTGCGTGGAATGTTAGCAACTCACATCATTGATTTTTAGAAAAATTCCAAAAAGTTACCAAAATTTTCAATTTTTTTAGTATTTATTTTTGTGTAGTTAGCTCCTTAAGGAAGGAAAGTGAAACTAAGGCCTAAAGCTGCGTTCTTTGGTTAAGCTCGATACCTAAGAAAAGCCTTTTCCCAAAAAGGGAGATAGTCAAGCTATTCGAGGCAAGTGGTTTTTAAGCGGGACTATTGTGACCTCACCATTTACCTGGGGGCTAACCTGGTCGAGTTGACTTCATAAGTTCGAGTTAAGGGTTGAGGTGAACTTTTTAACCTTTAGTGAGTTTCGTTGTTGTTCTAGGTTAGTTCCTTTATTTCCACCAATTTTTTTTTTTTTAATTCAAGATTCCCAAAAAGAAGGATAGGCCTCCACCAATTTGGCAAAGAGATTCTATAGGGCATAGATTAAGAAGGAAGGAATCTCCGATTAAGAGCAATATTGAAAACTTTGAATCTCCTTTGAGAACATCACCAATGGCGAGTGGGTCTGGTATTGGCAACAACAATAATGACCATAATGGCTGGAATGACAATGATAATAATAGGAAGGTAAACCAAAGGGCTAGGAGTTTAAGAGACTACCTTCAACCCACACGGACAACCACACCTTCTTACATGGTCATCCCACCCAATGTGAGAAATTTTGAAATAAAACTAGACGTGATCCAATTACTTCCTAAGTTCCATGGCCTCGATTCAAAAAGTGCATACTCACACTTAAGAGAATTTGAAGAAGTATGTGCCACTTTACACTTCAATAATATTGGGGAGGACATAGTCAAATTCAGATTATTTCCTTTTTTACTAAAGGAGAAAGCAAAAATATGGTTGCATTCCCTTAGGCCCAATTCGATTACCACTTGGAATGTTATGGTGCGAGAATTCTTGAAAAAAAATTTCCCGCTTCACAAAACCAACACTTTGAGGAGACATATGATGAATTTCAAACAAAAAGACAAAGAGTTTTTCTTCTAGTGTTGGGAACGTTACAAAGAGCTCTTACAAGCCTGCCCACATCATGGATTCGAATCATGGCGCGTAATTGGTATGTTTTATGACGGGTTAACTTTTGAAATGCGCCAATTCGTTGAAACGATGTGTAATGGTGAGTTTTTGAGCAAAAACCCAGATGAAGCATGGGACTACTTAGATTCTTTGGCAGAAAGTGCCCAAAATTGGGACACTTCGGATGGAATTGACAATCCAAGGCAATCGAATAATCCTAAGGGAGAGGGAATATATTGACTTCAGGAAGATGAAATGGAACCGAATGCAAAAGTAACTTCCCTAACCAGAAAAATTGAAGCCATGGAAATGGAGAGGAGTAAACAGCCCGTCACCGTGTGTGGTATTTGTGACTGTGACACCCACTCTTCGGAGGATTGCCTAACAATCCCAGCTTTCAAAGTGGTGTTACAGGAACAGGCCAATGCTACCAATGCATATCAGAGGCCATTCAACAATCAACTAGGTAACTCGTACAACCACACCTAGAGGAACCATCCCAATTTCAGTTGGAGGAATGGGCCTACTACTAATCAGGAGTCGGTCCCCCAAAGACCTACACATCAAGGTGGTGACTTTAGGCCCTTAACACAAGGAGCCCAATACACACCACCCCTTCCACAGTCTCAAAACAGGTCTCTGGAGGATTTGCTGACAAATTTAATTCAAACTCAGAATTCCATCATTCAAAAAAATCAACAATCTTTTCTAGACTTTCAAAATGAGGTGAGAATCTCAATTGGCCAACTCAGCAATGCCCTTCAAAACAGGGAGAAGGGGGCTTCCCAGCCCAACCACACCCGAACCTGAGTTGAAACCTTTGTCAGTTGATTTCAAATATGCATACGCAGGGGATGATGAAACGCTCCTAGTAGTAATTTCAGCACACCTAGACAAGGACCAAGAGATTGAATCAATGGAAATACTCAAGTAGCACAAGGGTGCAATAGTATGGACTGTGGCTGATATTAAAGGCATTGACCCTTACGTGTGTACCCACCATATTTACCTTGAAGAAAATGCAAAACTGTCCAGACAAATGCAACGCTGGCTCAACCCCACCATGCAGGAGGTCGTTAGGGCTGAGGTCTTAAAACCTTTGGATGTGGGTATCATCTATCCAATCTCGGATAGTTAGTGGGTCAGCCCTACCCAAGTAGTACCAAAGAAAGCCGGTGTCACTGTAGTCAAGAATGATAAAAATGAACTCATCCCTAGTGGATACCCACAGGTTGGAGGGTATGTATTGACTACAAAAAGCTCAATGCAGTCACACGTAAGGACCATTTTCCGCTACTATTTTTTGACCAAATTTTGGAAAGGGTAGCAGGCTACCCATACGACTGCTTCTTGGATGGATACTAGGGATACAACCAGATAGAGATCGCCCCTGAGGACCAAGAGAAAACCACATTCACATGTCCCTTCGGAACTTTTGCTTACCGGCAAATGCCCTTTGGACTATGCAATGCTCCTGCTACTTTCCAACGCTGCATGCTGAGCATATTCAGGGACATGGTGGAGCGTTTCCCTGAGGTCTTCATGGATGATTTCTCCATTTTCGGTAATTCTTTCAAAGACTGCTTAAGTAATTTGGAACCAGTCCTTGTAAGATGTGAAGAAAAGAACCTAGTGTTAAATTGGAAGAAATGTCATTTCATGGTTGAAAAGGGAATAGTCCTTGGCCATATTGTTTCATCTAAGGGAATGGAAGTTGACAAGTCAAAAATAGATTTGATCTCAAATTTGCCTGTCCCAAAAACCGTTAGAAATATCAGATCATTCTTAGGGCATGCAGGCTTTTACAGAATGTTTATAAAAGATTTCAGCATTATTTCCACACCATTGTGCAACCTTCTGTTAAAAGATACTCAATTTGAGTGGATTAAGGCATGCCACGAAGCTTTCACGATTCTAAAGGGAATGCTGACTTCCGCTTCAATTATGCAACCGCCTGACTGGAGCATGCCCTTTGAATTTATGTGTGATGCAAGTGATTATGTGGTTGGGGCTGTGTTAAGGCAACGTAAGGAAAAGAAACATTACGTAATTTCTTATGCAAGCCGGACTTTGAATAGCGCACAGATCAATTATTCCACCACAGAGAAAGAATTATTGGCTGTGGTCTTTGCGCTTGACAAATTTCGCTCATACCTGCTAAGATCCAAGATCATTGTGCTCACCTATCATTCGGCGTTGAAATTCTTCTTTATAAAAAGGATGCAAAACCGCACCTTATTCGTTGGATCCTTCTACCATGAATTTGATATCGAAATCCGTGATAAGAAGGGAGTAGAAAATGTAGTTGTAGATCACCTATCACGACTTTTCATTTCCGAATCTTTGGAATCCACACCCATCCAGGACAACTTCCCTGACGAACAATTTTTCGCAGTATCCCAATGACCTTGGTATGCAGACATTGCCAACTATCTTGCAACAGGAACAATCCCAGAACATTGGAATACGCAAGATAAGGATAAGTTATTTTCTGAGGTCCGAATATTTTTCTGGGATGACCCGTATTTATTTAAATACTGCCCAGACTAAATCATTAGGAGAGTTGTGCCAGATGATGAGAAAAACAGTGTCATCCCCCTTTGTCATTCACAGGCCTGTGGGGGCCATTTCTCTTCTAGAAAGACTGCCTTTAAGATTCTGCAATGCGGTTTTTACTGGCCCACCCTTTTTAAAGATGCCCATGAATATTGCAAATCTTGTGAAAATTGTCAAAAATTGGGTTCCATCTCAAGAAGGAACATGATGCCCCTGAACCCAATTTTGATCATTGAGTTGTTTGATGTATGGGGTATAGATTTCATGGAACCGTTTCCCCAAAGTTTTGGCTATCTCTACATTTTGGTAGCTGTTGATTATGTGTCCAAGTGGATTGAAGCTATCCCATGTTGGAAAAATGATGCTAATATCGTCAAGAAATTTCTGAAGGAGCACACATTTTCTTAATTCGGGACCCCACGAACCATCATTAGTGATGGTGGTACCCACTTCTGTAATCGTGTAATAGAAGCGTTGTTGAAAAAATACGGAATTACACACAAAGTGACTACCCCTTATCACCCGCAGACTAGTGGGTAAGTTGAGGTCTCAAATCAGGAAATTAAACGTATATTGGAGACAACAGTAAACCCTACTCGGAAGGATTGGTCATTCCAACTAACCGACGCATTATGGGCTTACCGCACTGCATTCAAAACTCCAATAGGCATGTCTCCATATAGACTGATTTATGGGAAAGGTTGCCACCTTCCGGTGGAATTGGAACATAAAGCATATTGGGCACTAAAACAACTAAACTTTGATATGGAGAAAGCTGGAATTAAGAGTGAAATTCTAGATGAATGAATTGGAAGAGATTCGCAACGAGGCTTATCAAAGTTCTTGTATTTACAAAGACAGGACAAAGGCTTTCCATGATAAAAACATTTTTAGAAAATCTTTTCACCCTTCACAAAAAGTCCTTTACAATTCTCGTTTGCATCTCTTTCCTGGAAAGTTGAGATCTCGATGGAGTGGCCCCTTTGTTGTTAAGCACGTTTTTCCACACGGGGCAGTTGAGTTGGAGAATCCCAAGGATGGTTCAGTTTTCAAAGTCAATGGGCAACGTCTAAAACCATTCTTGGAACCATTTGATTCAGAGGACACTATTTTACCCCTGACTATCAGGACTAAGGAGCAATTGATCTGACAGCGTTCAACTCTGTGTACATATGTAAATAGATCATGCTGCTTTATTTTTGTGTCTTTTGCCTCATTTTGGACAGATTCACTGGAGATTTGTAGTATCCCAGGTTCTTTTTACACTTGACCGTATGTTATTTTTATGTTCCTCATGTTTTGTATTTTCAATGCATATCATTCATTTACACATCGAGGACGATGTTCATAGGTTGGGGGGTGGGGATAAGCACACCTGTCCATCTTTAGACAAAAGTTTACACTATTTAATTTTTTGTTTTTTTTTTGTTTTTAGGGTTTAAAAATTGGGGGGGGGGGGGGGGGGGGGGGGGGGTGGTGGATGGATTTCGAAAGGATTTTTACAAAACGTAGATACCTTCAATTTCAGAATTTTCGATGCTTTGGGCAAAAAAGAATGGAAGGTTCATTATTTTGTGAAAGGAAAGAGTTTTTGGAAAAGTGCTGAATTTTGATCCCTCACTTTTACATAGTCTGTATACGTTTTCAAGGTTTTGAATATGAAGTCATGATTTCCGTTTTATTTGACGATTGGATTGAAAATATGATGGAAAATCGACCCTTAGTTTCATAGTCTCTTGGTTCATATGGGTGGTCTGATTAGCCACAAACCATTGAATTAATTCGGGCATATGGAAATGGCTGTCTATTGTTGGGGACCGTAGCAAAAAAAAAAAAGAAAAAATAGTGTTTAAATTAAAAAGTTATGTGACTTGTTTGGGTTCGTAGCCTTTTTAACCCGAGCCAGTAAGCTCGTAGGGGATTTACATACCTAGTGCCCTAAAGGCATCTGTCTTTGGAGTCATTGGCCGAATGCTCGCTACATGGGTTAATTAGAAAGCTTAAGAGACCTGGGCATTGCACAGTCACATCTGTGTGTTAAAAAAAAAGATATGTATATATAAATAAAAATTTGCGGCCTTAGAAAAAACAGTTGTGAGAAAGCTGTTATGGTTTCCTTGAGAGCAAGACTATTTTTCTTTGCTAAGGTTAGGTGGCCCAGAATTTTGGATAAAAAATCGTTTTCACGGAAAATTTTTGGTGGATCATTTGATGCCTATGTTTTATTTCGTATACACACTTATCACTGTGCATGATCAATTTAGCATGATTTCGAGAATTTCTAACCAAAAGATGAGATTTGTGAACCTAAGTTAAGATTTGCCTTTGAAAAATTTCGAGAATCGAGAATATCTGGTGTTTGTAATTTTCTTTTGGAAAAGTTCCCATGGCTTTGTTAGGTTATTACTTGGTTTAATTAGAAAAAAAAAAAAGAATTTTGTGGGTACATTCACTGCAAACCCTCACGAGGCACAACTTGTCTACTAGGGGGAACCTGGGGGTCTAAGGGCTTATTGCATACGCTAAATGCAGTCGAGAGTACCAGCGAAAGTGGTGTTTTTCATTTCTGTTTTTTGCATTAGTTTATTTTCCTTAGAATTAGTTTATGTGTTCTATTCCTTGTCGCTTAATTTGCAAAGGGACTACCAAAAAGCTGGTTTGGGGGTGTGATAGGTCCACAAAACTAGGTCATTAGGTCATCATTTTATTAGCATTTGTGGGCCTAATTATGTTTAATTGCATAAAATTGCACTTAATTTCATGATTACATGTATTTGGGGATATTTTTGGAAACATGGTCAAAATAGGTCAAAATTCACTGAAGTGCACAATTTTTGTGAAATTAAGTTTTTCTCATCTCATTTATCTACTTGTCCTAAAACTTGAGAATAAGACAACAGTCAATCTTCACAACCACCCCCACCAAGATGGTCGGCTAGGGCAAGATTTAGCTCGACCCGGCTTGATCCATTGTCCATTAGTATAATATGCGTGTGTGTACGATCCCAATCATCCTAACCCTATCATCTGGAGCCCACAATTCCAACCCATTTGCATGTGGTGCATAGTCAATTTAATGATTCAATCCATTTGAATGGGTGCAAGCCCAAGAATCGTATTAACTATCGAGGCGGCTGGTTTGGTCCATTGCGATGGACCATCAAGTGGTTCCACTAGGGATGCACACTTTGTGCGCTGCACGCATGGGATGATTTCCCTATATAAATGTATGACATAAATATATATATATATATATATATGTATGATATATGTCTGTATATGGTATTTGTTTGTTATGTATAAAACAAATATTTGTGTGTTTAGCTTGTAAGATTGGTTTATGTTATTATATTAAATGATATGGATATTTTAATCTACGTAGGTATTCAATTCTTTGTAAACAAACATGCTCATTCAACAATAAATAAATAAATATATATATTGCAAATAAGTAGACTCATTTGACAACAAATTATTGTGTATCCAATTCCATGCAAAGGAATAGACTTAGCTGTTTAAATACAAATGGGAAAACAGCTCACTCAAGTGGAAAGGAAACCCACACATGTGAAAAGAAAGTCTACACAGGCAGGAAGAGGTGACGTGCCCGGGGCTTACCACTCGAGTAATGAGCCATTCTTAGGTTGATGATGAAGTTAAATAGGAAAAATCAAGATTCATTTCTCTATCCTCGAGCCAACCCTGGCTCTTGACAGTAGGTTAAAGAAAGTATGGACCGGTCGAAGGCTTTGGCCCGACCTAAGCCCAACCCACCCACATTTATGAGGGTAGGGTAATGTGGGCCCTAGTTGGACCCGCATTAAATGGGGGTTGCACTGTCTTCTATGACTGATTTTGACACCGTATTCAACACATGATATGGCGTGGTATCCAATTTTATGTTCATTGATCCTTTATTCACCGTTAGATTGAATTTAGTAAAAATTTACGGTTAAGAGGATGCAACTAATTGTTAAATCAATGGCTAGGATGAAAAGATAGAGCTAATCTTGGTTTTCCTCATTTATAGATTGATGAATCAGAAATGAACTTGGTAGCATCAAAGGTGGACCCCTCACAAATCAGTGCCCCGCAACATTTGGATGGGGCCCACCACTTTCAGTTGGGCTGGAGGAAGGCGTCGGGCCGTGGCCTGACCAACGGCTAAGACATTTGACGTGTCATTTCCTGCACTTGGCAAACAAATTGATGTGGGGCCATTGTCCTGCGATCTATCGTTTATGATGTAAGCCCATTTCCGATATTTCATTCTAAATCCCCTGACTTTTGACTTTTGAGACCTTGAGAAACTGTTCTTGACTAGCCAATTTTCCGGTTGACTAGCCAATTACAATATATTAAGCTAGAAGGTTTTGGTTTCAATTTTTACCATCGGTTATAATTTTGACCGACGGTTATGTAACTACTAATGCATCTACCCACTCAAATTTCCATCAAACCACTCATGTTTTGGTTGTTCCTATGTAACTATACCATTTTGCTCCAATTTTCTCTATTTTTATTTTATCCAATTTGTCATATGGAAAGAGGTAAATTTTTTTAATATATTTATTTTGTATTTTCGGGACTTGGGAGATACCGTGCTGAGCACGGGTTATTGGGCTAGTTTCAATTATAACCCTTGACTAGCCAACTCTCCGGTTGACACATCAGCATGTCTGCCAAAGATTTTTTTTTTTTTTTTCCCTCTTTTTAACATTCCTAAGTCATATTTTCAAAGCAAGGATGTCCAATCCAACTGTTTTAGAAGACTTTTTTCTTGAATTTATAAGAATTTAAGATTAAAATAAAGTATTTTGATGCTTATCATTAGTATTAGTATGAGAAATATTGAACTGTTCACATAAATTGAAGCCCAACAAAAAAAAAAAAAAGTAAAAAATCTATAAGTTGGAATATTTTGGAGTCTTTTCACAACTTTTTTTAAAATTTATGCAGATTGAAGATATGAACATTTCGGGATCCATTACACCAATACACAAGGTGAACCGCTTGGATCACCAATTTAGAGACCAAAACTGGACAAATAAACATAAAAAAAGGGCTCAAACAAATTTAGAGCCCACAACCTATCTAGGGTAACGATCCTATCCAAAGTTGCACTACCGCTTATCTTCATTTACATATATAACTGTTTTATCACCTAAATAAATATATGATTAATATTTAGGTGATAACAAGATCGGCTCCTTATTCGAGTGGTAAGGAGCGTCAGTTCTTACCTGGCTGCCCAAGGTTTGAATCCTGGGTCTCTTCCTGCTTGTACAGGCTCCTTTCAAACTTGTGTGGGCTAAGGTTTTCTTTCTGCTTGTGCGAGCTCCTTTCCTACTTGAGTGGGTTGTCTTCTCGCCTCCTGGGTCCCAGCCCCCTTGGTTGAAGTACCAAAAAAGTTGTAACTATTTATTACCTTCAATATATGTAAATGACAAATTGGATATAGCCTCATCCATACACCATTTTTACATCCTATTTACGCATCACATGCACAAATAAATGCAAAACAAAGGCATGTATGATCGTAACACATGTGCATCATTTACATGCAGACGAGTGCAAACAAAGAGCCTCCAAGGGCCTATTTGTTTGCGATAGAATGTATAGAAATTCATGCCCAAATGAGGTGTATTGGTAGTTGGTACCCATATAAATTGCAGGTGGTGAGGTCTACATGATTTTTTGGGCAAGTGGGGGCAAGTGGGGCCCAAATGAAAATAATGATGTTCCATTGGCACACAATTTTTCTCCCTTCTCACACACACTATTTTTTTAAAATGTGAAATTACGTTTTTGCCCACACTCTCCCTTTCTCTCTCCCCACCTCTCCCTTCACCTTCGGCGCCGGTCCGTCTCTCTCTCTCTCTCCCTCCCTCCCCCACTGTTTTCTCTCTTTCCTCCTCCCTTTCTCTCCCCCAACCTCTCCCTCCCCACTTTCTCTCCCTCCTCATCCCTCTCCCTCTCCTTCATTCTCTCCCTTCTCCCCATCTCTCCCTCTCCCTCGCTTTCCCTAGCTGATGGCAAATCGGATAGCCGGGCAATGCAAGGAGAAATGGGAGAGAAAACAGTGGAGGAGGGAGAGGGAGAAAGAAAACAGTGGGGGAGGAAAAGGGAGATAAGGGGAGGAGAGGAATTAGCAGGCGTCGGTTCAGGTCGGAGCCAGAGGTGAAGGGAAAGGTGGGGGAAGAGAGAAGGAGGAGGAGAGAGAGAAAACACTAGCGAGGGAGAGGGAGGAAAGGAGAGAGAATGGGAGGAGAGGGATCGCTGGAGGTGAAAGGGGGAGTGGGGAGAGAGAAAGGAAAAGGTGGGCAAAAAGGCAATTTCACAGGGGGATTTCCTTTTTAAAAAAATATGTGTGTGCGCTTTTTGTCTATACCCCCCAAGGTTTGTAGGATTTTTAAATATGCCCCTAAGGTTTTAGTATTTTCAAATAAGCCCCTTTATTTTCATTTTAACACCTTTCGTGTCCCTAAAATCAATAGTCTTCCAACCACCATAGATTTTTAGAGAGAAATGACACTTTTATCCATACATTTTATCCTTATATGCATAATTTCAAAAGCTTAGACTCATTTTTTTTATACAAATTAAACTTGTAACATTAACAATTACACGTTTGTAAATTCATTTTTTTATCAATACAAGGCTCATTTCATTAAATCTAAATTGTTCTTGACGACAATCAACACACGTACTTATAATTACGGGTTATGATTTATCTAATCCATAAAGGATCCATCGTTGGATTGATTAAAGTTTCAAAACACATGATTATGCTTCCTATGTAGGGGTGTAAAAGAAATACTAAGGGAACTAGCAAATGGAAAAAATATTAATTTTTAGAATTTACAAGGGGTGTGGTATTTGGCCCTATGTAAAAAAAAAAAAAAAAATTAGGGAGGGGAAAATGGGCAAATGTAATATATATATATATATATATATTAGTTTTTAGAATCTGAGTGGGGCAGTGGGGGATGGGGGAATTTTAAACTTTTTTAAGATATGACTAGGGGCTTTAGTCCCTAGGCCCTCGTACCGGGGTCCACCTTTGGTCATGTGCGTGTGAGAGTTATTTAGAGAAATCATGGGGACTTGAGATAAAGTAATGGTATGTTTGAAAATAATAATATACTCTTTTTGTTCAATGGATTGGATGTAAGGGCAAAGTTTTCATTTACATAAAAATTCAACACAAATCTCATGGTGGCTGCCATTCTTGTTAGAAATATTTATTTTGGGGATATGAAAGGTATTAAAAAAGAAAAGGCAGGGGCTTATTTACAAATACTAAAACCCGAGGGACCTATTTACAAATCCTACAAACTTTAGGGTGGTATATACAAAAAGCACTTAAAAATATTAGACGGAGCTGGACCTTACTCCAATTGAAATGATATGTTGCTCAACTCAATGAATAGGAGAGGTTAAAAGGGTCATTCTCAATTGTTTGGAAGAAGTGATTTCTCCTGTTTGCTTGCTCCTCAAGTTCATTGGACTTGTGGGTTTGAATTGGGAGGTGCAGACACCACTCGACAATGACTCTGTTGGCTCTTTGGAAGAAAATTTGTGGGGCTGGGGCCGTCCCAGAATAGGATATGTGATGTGAGGGAAGCATAGGCCCAGGGTTCTGATCACTTAATGACTTCTGTTGCTGTTTTTTTTTTTTTCGTGGATAAGACTGTTGCTTCATTCATAGACAGAAATGGGACTTTTCCAACGTCCTGGTTCAAGTTGCCTCTGCTGACATTTTTCATCTGCTGCTGCATATCCTCAAACGCATCCTTTCTCCTTTCCGGGCATATGCTTATTCCACCATTCAATCTCTGCTTTTTTTTTTTTTTTTTTTCTCTTCAGATGCTTCAATGGTTTTTTCATAAAACAAGCTACAGACTCCCTTGGATCATTCTCCTTATTTTATTGGTGGTAAGCTGATTAATATCATAATATCAGTCCCGTAATCCAGTCCGAACGCTTAATCCATGATTAGTCAAAATCTGATCAATTTAGTTTGGAGAAAATGCATTTTAAGTAATTGTTTAGTCATTTCTTAATCACCACTCAATGATCTATGGACCTGGCAATTGCTCACTGCAAGGTGGCTCACACCGGTTCAAATATATTGAAAAGGAAGGTTCTCAGAGTACACGAGTACCCTAACCTTGGGCATGGGTGCAAAAATTTGGAACTACTTTTAATTCGGGTCTCGGCCTGGGTCCATTAGATGGGATGTGAGAAAATCTGGGCCGAGGTTCGGGTCCATGAATCTCATAGGAGACATATACTAAATGCTATTGGGTGTGTTTACAAATATTTATTATACATTTATATGGGCCTTGATTTAGGTCCGGCTCCAGACCCTTTACGTGGCCCGAATCCTTTTGAGTTGAATTCGGGTACATCCTTGGGTCATGTGATCAAACATTTGTAATTCGGGTTTTGACTTTGGTTTACACTATGCTCCCAACTAGGGATGTCAAACCCCCTGCCCGGCCCGCTCCAGCTAGCGGGCCGGGCCGCTAGGGAAAAACCTTGGCACGGCCAGCCATGGGCCGGGCCATGCCGGGCCAGCGGGCCAAGCGGGCCTGTTTATAAATTTTTCATTTTTTTATTTTTATTTATTTTTATTATTTTTTTATTTTTTTTTATCTAATGGTCTAATAATATATCACTCCAAGCTGAGATCATACTCCCATGTCCCATTACGAGAGCTCTATTTGTATGCTTGATAAATATGCTTTGGGTTGATTTGTTTGATGCAATTGAATTCTTAGGAAAGTTCTAAGACATTGTATTTCTTAAATGCGTCAAATAAAATGTGAATATCCAAAAATGACCATCAAACAACCTTTTCTTCAATGAAAATATAATAAGGAAAGATGGGAAATGAATAACCATAATTCAAGTCTCATAAAAGCCAAGGTCTTATCTACACTTCATCTTCTATCCTCGACCCCGCACCTGATATCCATCACCCTTCACTTCTTTAATAATACTTCATAGAGCTCATTTGACCATGAATTTCCATATATTATCATGTGCAACTAACTCGACCTACTCATGTTCAAATAATTAATATTAATTCAAAAAAAATCTTTTTAAAAAACCTTATTCTCTCACCTAAATTTACATTTATTATGGCTAGGGTTGTATATATATGGGTTGGTTGGGACCTAATATCTGATTGGACACATTCCAAAGAGATACCTGTGAGTCCAAGACGAGATCCATGGTCTAAGGCACAAGTGAAGAGACCAAACTATACTTAGAGTTGATTATGTTTTAATGGGATAATATATTCATAATAAAAGTAAAAGTAACATTATTTATATTTTTTGGATTACTATTATAATTTATAACTATTAACCGGGCCAGAGAAAAATATTAGAAAGGGATGTAATTTCGGTCAATAAATTTAGGTTTGGTTTCAATTAGACCCAACCTCCCAACCTATTTTCCAAGCTTACCTAGCCAAACCAAGCTATCTAGTAATGTTTGGTAGGTGCCAAAATAAAAAATGCACAAAAGAAGTTTGTGTTCTATTTGGGCCCAATTTCCATAGTGATTTTTGTCATAATGGGCCCATAGTGTTATATAATGATTGACATCATTTGTATATATATATTTTTTGGTAAATAAAACTTTGATTAAAAGAAAAAGAATAGAAGGGTTAGAATATTTATAGACTTTGTAAAATTGAAAAAGGACACAAAATACCACTTATATTACCGTTTTATGGTTGTTGGGAGGTTAAAATGAAGAATTTTGTGAAAAAAAAAAAAGCCATTTTTGGGCGGCCCATCGGGTCGTGCCTAGCGGGCTGGAGGCACCAGCCCACGTGCCAGGCGGGCCCAGGCCAAACGTGGCTGGGCCTTGCGGGCCGTGCCGTTGACCGGACCGGGCCAAACCACGGGCCGTTGACTAGCAGGCTAGAGCGGCCCGGACCGGCTCATTTGACATCCCTACTCCCGACCCCACCCGAACCCCACACACAACCTTACTAGTTCTTCATCTTCTTCTGGAGTTGATTCATCCCAACCAAGAAGAAAAATAGTTAAGGATACCAACTCATGCATGCACAAGCACTTAATTGAGAATTTTTTAGATCAAACATATATATATATATATGATGAGGTCTACGTGGCTGTATGACAATCAGGCAAAGGAAATGTACAGTTTTAGATGCGAATTAGATGTGCACACCGCGGTATGTATAAAATCAACATCCACCTACAAATCCAGATTATTCAACCCGTGCGACTTATTTTGTTGGAACATAATCAATGTACTTTCAATGAATTTGATTCACTTTGATGAATTTTCACCAGACTGTTGATTATATATCATATATTGGATATTCGCTAATTCATTATTGGATCATTTGCAAGGTGCTTTGTTGTAGAATTGGCCTAGATTGATCATGTGGCAATAAAAGAAACAGTTTCCCTGAACGGGGCAAGTGGCATGCAAAGAAAGAAGAGAGAGAGAGAACACATGATCTCACATTCTCAGTTGAATGACAGGTGGTTTGTCGCTGTTTAAATGGTGTGGACAACGCACATGTGGTAAGGTTCTGGAAAATCAAAGCTTCCCAATTTTCCAACGGTTATCTCCTATTCCAAATTTCCAACTCAAAAAATCTCGCAACAAGACAAGAAAAAGCAAAAGCAAAAGCAAAAGCATATACGTAATCTCTTTCAATCAATGCAGCATTTTCCTGTTAAAGCATCCATCGGATAAAGTTGAAATCAGCACGTGTATTTCTCAATCGATATCCATGTCTGCTTTCCTTGTGTATAAAAAGTCCTACCCAATCATACCCAAAGGGAGAAGAGGAAAAGAAACAGGCTTTTCAAACTAGTTCTTTGTGGGGGTTGTTTTTGCTGCAGTTTCTTGAGATGGGTTACTTGGTTTTTGTGGTTTTATTGGGGTTGGTGGCTTTGGGTGTTGATGGGTACCCAGCTGAGGATCTGATTTTGAGTTTGCCAGGGCAGCCCAAAGTAGGTTTCAGGCAATTTGCTGGGTATGTTAATGTGGATGAGAAGAAAGGGAGGAGTCTCTTTTACTATTTTGCCGAAGCAGAGAAGCATCCTGAGAAGAAGCCCCTTACTCTCTGGATGAGTGGAGGTTGGTTCTTCTTCTTTTACTACTATTTTATAAGTGGGTCTTTTTATCTCCTTTTTGCACTGTTTAATTTTTGGGTTGTAAAGATGAGACATTGGAGTTCTTTTTTTTCGTAATTTTGGGTCATAGGATATTAAAGTTTGACCTTTTTTTTTCCATTTCTCTCCTAACCATCTAGTCTTTTAGTTAGTTCTATCTAAATTTCAAAATGGTTGTTTCTTTCTTTCCTTTTTTTTTTTTAATTTATTTTTGGATTCTTGCTGATGGTACTTATGGTTATGGTTATGGTTATGTGTTTTTTTTTTCCCTAACTTGTATAATTTGTTTGGGCTTGTTAGCTCTACTCAGTATTTTCATTCCAGGAAGAAGCTTTATGTGCCTCTTTGACAGTGTAGTTTCTGTCGACTGTCAATGTTTCTCTCTCTGTTTTAACCTCGTACCTTATTTTCTGCAGTGACTGGACAAACATCCCAGTATTAGGAAAGATAGTTCAATTGAAATTGGGGACTAGGAATGGCTTCTTTATTACTGTAGTGTAAGTAGACGTAAAACAACAGGAATGCTGAGCTTATTGTCAATTTTCTATAATTATGTTCCTGTCTTGGTTTCCATGGGATAAAACTTTACATGCTCAGCTCCTGGTGCAGTTCAATATGGGGGAAACATTTTTCATCGATTAATTTTATTTGGAAGCAGGACTGTGTATATTTGAAGTGATTAGACCCTGTGGGATATTATATCTTTGTAATGATTCACAAGTGACATTTATAAATAAGGTTGTTGAAGCCTTGAAATTGTGGATCAGATGCATAAATTTTCCTAGGAAATTCATTACGCTTGGAATGGGATTTTTCCTCGGTTCACTTTTTTAAAGGCGGTTCACTTCTTTAAAGGCACCCCTTCACAACCATTTTCTCTAGGGGGGTCGTTTGCCTTTTACACATGTGATAGAAAAAATGAGTTACATATTTAAATACTACATATGCAAATGTTACACATGTGAAATACATTACGATTTTTGTTAAAATCACCATTTTCAATGAATAAATGAGTGCATCCAATAACTTTAGATTTATATGATTTTTTGGGTGTTTCACAAATTCTCAAAATCCATGAAGGAGTAAGATATAAAACTAAACGTCCTTATATTTACATTGAGTGGTTCAGATCACAAATTAAGGGCCCACCGAAATGCTAAAATAAAGTGAAGTTTTGACATAATCAAGCTTCAATATCGTGGGGTGTATTAGTTCAATAAACAAAGTGAATGGTATGGATTACAGATATGGGGCCCTATAAATGAGAAAAAATGAAGGTGTTTGATGGGCCCCAGGAGAATGCAATCACCATGTAAGAGGTATATTGACATCTTTTTTGAAAGAGGGGTGTGAATTACTTTCGCACCTGTGTGTGTGGTGTGAATCATTCATATATGTAAATGACTACAAACGAAAGACCCCTATAGGGCCTGTTTGTTTGCATTAGATTATATAGGTATTGAATATAGAGGACTTTGCTAAAACACACTCATGGTTGATTAGTGTTGGCACCTTGGTGTTGCACACATGCCGAGGGATCGATCCTTGGGTCTTCTTGTTGACATCATTACTCTTGCCCAATAGGCCAACCTAGCCAAAAAAAAGAAAAAGAAAAAAGAAAAAAGAAAAAAGAGAATACATAGGAATTTAGGGTAAGGTCAAATGAACTCCACGAAGGACTTTTATATAGGTGAGGGGTTGAGGATACGAGGGAAGGATGGAAGGAAATAAGGTGGAGATGTAGATGAGACATTGACTTTTCTAGGCATTCAATTATTAGGGTGATGGCTTTGTATTCATTTTTTATCTTCCCTTGATTCGATTTCCAATTCCATTAAAGGGGAGGTTATTTGATGGGCATTTTTGGATATTCACTTTGGTCTTCATTTTTAACCACTTATGGTATGAATTGTCCCAATTCATATGTATTCAATTCCTATGTATTCTAATGTTAACAAACATGTCTTAAAAGTTTGGAAAAATCACAACCCAAGTACCTTATTTTCCTAGGTTATGTGAATTGTGATGCACCAAAGAAAAAGACTTGGGTTTTACTTGGATTGGATTTGATTTTGTCAGTCTCAGAAGTTGACAGGTATGCCCTGTTTTGAGTTTGTACTCTTTCAACTCTCAGAGAGCCAAGCATTCTCAATAACATATTTTACTTGATTCATCCAATAAAAAAAAGGAAGTGTGGCTTAATTATGTTCCGATTTCAATTATTGTAGTGCCACAGAGGATATAATTAAAGAATTTAGCAGAGAGCATAAAAAACAGTATGTTTAAGTTAAACTTTGCAGATAAGTATAGCATTCTCCTAACAGCAGTTATCATTATCAAACTACAGTGTCTTTTTTCCGCAGGTGTCTAGCACTTTTAACTTGACCCTTAGTTGAAACCTCAAACAGAAAATCCTCTATTCATTGGTTTTTATTGTAGCTGTGGAATGTAAATGTTTACTTCTCTTGATCTGCTTCCCTCACCTGAGAAAAGATAATTTCTTTGGTCTGAGATTTTTATTCTTATTTCCTCTTTGAACATAAGAAACATGAATTTTGTATATTGCTAACTTATTTTTAGCATATTGGAATTAGTCATGGATGAACTGCATATGGACTTTTATCTGAATCTTATGTTAAGTATACATTTTTTTGTTATCATTTTAATTAAGAATCACATCTTAAGTTCTTTTTTCCTTCTTGCATCAAACTCTTGACCTGTTCATTTTTTTTTTGTGGATTTTGTGCTCAGGCCCGGGCTGTGCTTCAGTGGGCGGGGCTTTCACAGAGTTGGGTCCATTTGTACCCAAAGGTGACGGCCGGGGCGTTCGGAAAAATAAAAGTTCTTGGAACAAAGGTTTCATGCACCTATATTAAATCAAACAACACTTATCTAATGTGTAGCGTTTGTTTCTTTTAACTGCACTCCTCTATCACATAGCTTTGATTGTACATTCGCCTTAATCTATGTTTCCACTAGATTCACTGATTTTGCACACGTATGTTGTGTAGCATCAAATCTCCTTTTTGTGGATTCTCCTGTTGGAGCCGGATGGTCCTACTCAAATACAACATCTGATTACAATGCAGGAGATGCTTCTGCTGGTAGGTCGAATATTCACTGTCATTGTTCATATGTTAGGAAAAAAGTAAAGAAAAAGAGGAAAAAAAATAATAATTCAACTCCACCTATTCCTTCGTTAAATGCCATTTGCACATTGCTAATCATTTTGTTTGTGATATGCATGCATAGGGAAATTTTCAAGAGAAAACTGGTTCCTTATTTATTATTTAATTTTTATTCAAGAAACATTTAACTGTGCCCATGTTTGATGAATCCAAACCCTCACATATACCTAATCATCCAAGCATATATCTGACAGCAGCAATCTCATGAAGGGCTTCTAAATTGACAGTTCGTGTGATTCCGTTCTTTTTTGCATGTTCTTGATTCAAATTGAAGTTTAAGCCCTGAATGGAATTTTCTTCATATCTAACCATCCAATGAACATGCAGCCAAGTGTTCTCCACAATGTGATTTGTACTACGTGGCTTCAGAACGCTGCTACAGTTGGACTTGATCGTATCTCATATTTGTAAATATAAGAAGGAATTTTCTTTAGAATTCCCTAATATAGCTATATGAAAATTACCTTTTTGGGTCTTCTTGGATGGAAGCCAGCAACAGGTAGAGGGATCTGAAGATCTGATTATAGATTAGGATAGCCCCAAAAAATTATCCCAATAGATCATCAGATATCAGAATTTTTTTAGGGCCCCAAAGACGGATGGTGAAAACATGAAAGATGGAGCATTCTAGCCCTCCCTTTTTTTTTTTTTTGGTACATGGGAGGAATGGTAAACTATCCTAGTCCTAAAATAGTCTAATCTAAGTCCTAGTGATCATCCCTAGGGTATGCCAATTCAGTGCTCCGCCACAAGACCTTCATCTATGCTCTGCCAGTGTACACCTGCTGTACTCCGCACCACTAGACACTCCACATCTGTGCTCTCCCTGTAGCACCTCTTACAATAGTGAATGTCAGTAAATTCCCATTTTTTGTTGCCCAACCAGGGGAAAGAGGATGAATCTGGATAAAAGATTAAGCACTATCATGTATATTATCTGAAAATTTGGCTTAGGATCGATCGGAATGGATAAACAAAATTCATGTAGCCAACCTGGGACAAGGCTTTGCTGGTGATGAAGATGATGTATATTATAATATATGTCACATACTTGATTCAACCGGAGATTTTTTTTTTCTCTTGGCAGCCAATGACATGTATGTGTTCTTGCTGAGATGGTATGAAAAATTTCCAGAGTTCAAATCAAGAGACTTGTTCCTAACAGGAGAAAGCTATGCAGGTTTAAGTAACAGTATCAGCAGTTTACTGCCATTTTTTAACCTTTATTTTGCATAGTCCACTTACGTGGGTTTATGTGTTTATAGGTCATTTTGTACCACCGTTAGCTATCATTTTGCTGAACCACAATAAGCATTCAACTGGTTTCAAGTTCAATATCAAAGGAGTAGCTGTAAGTAAAGCTGTAAAGTTATATAGAGGGGAAATACCTAATGTTGCAATATTTCATTAAAACGGCATCTTGTTATTGTCAATTCCTGATTGCCCGAGGGAAGTGGAAGCAGAATCACATTATTTATCATTCAGTCCAACTAAATATTGTAATATTGAATATTTATCTCTTACCTAAGATGATCATTTTTCTTATTGCAATATTTCTTGGAAGATGGAAAATTATTGGCATTCCACTCTTAACACTACCCTAATCTCTCTCTCTCTCTCTATCTCTCTCTCTCTCTCTCTCATGTATTGATCTTTTGAAATCATCATTGTATTGGAAGCAAATTGTATTAACAAGACCTCAATTATTTCTCCTCCAATTTTGATTACTATATAACTGTTTTCATCCTTTTGAATAGCTTGGAAATCCACTTCTCAAGATCAACAGGGACATTCCTTCAATTTACCTATACTTTTGGTCACATGGGCTGATATCTGATGAAATTGGTCTTGCCATCAAGAACCATTGTGATTTTGATGCCTTTACCTACACCAGCCCCCACAATGTTACCAATGAGTGCAATAACGCAATTGATGAAGCAGAAAGTGTCGTTGGTAATTACATAGTAACTTACGATGTGATTGTCGATGTCTGTTATTCAGCAATTGCACAGCAACAGCTGCGATTGGGGAAATCTGTAAGTACTTCACCTCAACTCGAATATTTTTCTTTTGTTCTAAGTATCATGGGTTGATTCATTGTTATTTTTGTTTGTTTCCGTTTCTTTGTCCACAGAGCAGTATCCTTATATCTGGATTTCCAAACTGATCTACCAATTATTAAATGTTTCAGTGACGGTTTTGCTCATGTATCACTAAACCATCTCTATAATATTTCAAATTGGCAGGCTACTAAAATTAGTCTTGGGATTGATGTATGCATGAACGATGTAATAATAAATTTCTATTTCAACCTTCCGGAAGTTCAGCATGCTCTTCATGCAAACAGGACTAGTTTGCCATACACTTGGGCGATGTGCAGTAGTACTGAGTGAGTGTTCCATGTTTTCGTAAATAGATGGTTTTTATTATCTTTTCCACTGTCTTATATACTAGCATAGCATTGTTGAATTAACAGTAACTTTTATATGAATGCTGAATTTGGAGCTAAATGCAATATGGTCTTTCCTAGTCATCTTGTGGCGAAATGTGAAAAGGGAAGAGAGGAAACATGTGCATGAAGCCATATGGTTTCAGTCGATCTAGTCGTCATTTATACTTTCCATCATGATAATATGATATTTACACACACATACATACACTCATTAGATTTTTTAGGTGCACAGTGTGCATGGTTCTTACAATGCACACCTCCTAGTGGGGTCCACCTGATCACCTATTTGAATGAGCCACACACATACACCCTGCTAGTCACCGATCCCTTTTTTTTTACACCCGATTTGAATGGACTGGACCATCGGGTTGATTAAGTAATTTTTGTTCTCTGATATAAAACCGTTGAATTTGTGGGGACCATTGGATTCCCCAGAGCCCATTGATTGGTGGGGCCTGAGGTGAGCCCCACAACAAGGTGTGCAGGGTGTGCAGTAAAAAGCCTCCCAAGAGCACCTCTCATAATAAGGTGATAGTGTCTCTTACAAGAGCACTATATATATATATATATATATAGAGAGAGAGAGAGAGAGAGAGAGAGAGAGAGAGAGAGAGAGAGAGATGGAATATGGACACTCTTATCAATGAAAAAACCACCTCTTAGATTGTAAATCTTCTGCTAGCAACATAGTGCGACTTATTGTTGGGCATAGGATCCAAAATTATCACACAAATAATTCAGTTTTTCACAATCATCGGCAGATATCCAACAACAGTTATACTTTGTCTATTGGTCATTGTTTGCTATGGTTGATTTAGTTGTTCATTTCATCATCACACACATTTTGCTTTGATAACTAATTATAAATATGGGCAAAGTCTATTATCTCAAGAACTTTTGCACAAATTTAAGTCAAAACTTAAAAAGGAAATTACCTTTCATAAAAATAAAAAAAAAACCTTAAAGATGAAATTACTGGAAAAATCACCTTACATGTGTGTGATGATGGTGTTCGGTTGTATTTGGGTGAGAGATGATGATGTGTGGTGTTTTGATATTGTTTGACTTTGGTAATGGAGGGATGGGGATGGGGCTGCTGTGATGAATGGGACAGTTTGGTTGGGTGGACTAGATGTTGGAACAATGAGTTCAAGTTTTTTGGTATCAAGGAATAGGATGAGATGGAGAAAGAAGAGGGAGAAGAGGGAGAAAGGCGAGGAAGAAGAAGACACGAGCGACAATATCGTCACTCAAACAAAAGGGAAAATTGGCCGGAGGGCCTTTATCGTTAAATAGGAACGATTAGAGCCTTTTTGGTGCACTGGACATCTAAGGCGATTTTTTCAGTAATTTTCTCAAATTTAAATCTATTTACATACCGTTATAATCTCTTTTATAGTATGCAATTTACCCATTTCAATAGTAGGGTTATGGTACGATATGACTGAATTCTTTTTTCCTTTCAAATGGCCCAGTGTATTAAATTACAGTAGCACAGATCCTGACACCAACATGCTTCCTTTGGTTAAAACCATAGTTCAAAATGGCATACCTTTTTGGCTTTTCAGGTGAGCATCTCATTATCAAGTATTTTTTTATTCATATATATAAATTTGAGGTTCAGACTTTCTCTTTAATATAGAGTTGTAAAATTTGTGGGCCACGGACGAAGGGGGATAGAGGCATGGAATTGACCTCAGACTTAATAACTGGGCCCATCTAAGATGGATCTTTCTAGGCCCTCTTTCTAGGCCCCCTTGTTCCGCAATCAGTGGGCCCCATCAAACTACTCTCACCATAATGCGATGAGAGGTGTATGCATAGGAACATTGCCATACACACACACACACACACACATATATAACCATTAATCAGTTATCATCAATCTGAATTATGTTGTTGAGCTGCAGCGGGGACCAAGATTTAATTGTACCCTTGACGGGGTCTCGAACAATAATACGTGAGCTGGCCCAGGATCTGAAGTTCAAAGTAACAGTCCCTTATGGTGCTTGGTTCTACAAGGGCCAGGTACACTCCTCTTTGTTGCATCTCACGAGCTTTGCTAGATTACACCACCCATATAGATGTGGCACATGTGCACCACATTCCATTCATGATCCATGCCATATATTGGTAGAAGCTGTGTAGATTGCTGGCTGGAAAATCAGGCAGGCGCATTCAGCAGTTGGGTTGAACACACACACATTGAATTTGAACTTGTTTTACACAACCCCACCCCCACCCCCACAGAGAGAAAAAAAAAAAAAAGAACTCTGGGGATTAGATTTTTTGACCATCCACTTATTGAACATTTGTGGCACAACTGATGAGTGGGCTTGCCTGATTTCAGCACCTCGTGGTTATGATGTGGCCCACCTGATCTATGTTATCGTGCATTTTCCATGTGTAGTGCCACATAGATGGGTCTATCTTCATAATCACGGGGGCTAAGCAAATGTCTAACTTCCAATGTTCGCATTTATTTGTGGCTTAATTATTTGAACGCTCAGTATGTCCTATCTTACTTCAATTCATACTGGATTACCAGTCCATTTAACTCTCTTCCCTTTAATCTTCTTTCCTGATCCATTCTTTCTGCTTGTTTTTAATTTGTTTTAAGGTGGGTGGTTGGGCAACTGAGTACGGGAATTTACTGACATTTGCAACTGTAAGAGGTGCTGGTCATATCGTGCCATTTACACAGCCGGAAAGAGCATTACTCTTGTTCCAGTCATTTGTATCTGGTAAAAGATTGCCAAACACAACTTATCCTCCCATTGTCTGAAAAGCTTTCAATTTATCTCCAAAGTGCTGGGTAGCGGGTGGTTTTATATGAAATTCTCAGAATACGAGCAGCTTTTGTTGCGTTACGAATAAGAAAACAATAACAAAATGTTTCTTGCTTCACCAATAGGACACTGATCTGAGAGTGGGTATAATCTTTTTTATTTTCTATTTTTAGCTATATAAAAGTCAAGTCTGTATAGGGAGAATTAGTCCTTGCTCCCCTACAAGTCTGTAGAATGGTATGGAACAGAATATGTATAGGCTATCTGATTCTCCTTTCCAATAATAATTCAGATTCCTTCTAAATTGAGCCCTTTGTTTGCTTGTATTTGGGTTTTCAAAGCAGGTTGTTAAACCAGGTAGGCCTTGGGGTCAAGTTTTGGGCTTAATTAATTATAAATGATTAGAGCAATAACTGCTAAGGTCCAAACACTTTGATAACAAATAACTGTGAATTGATTTGGGCTTGATGTGATCTTGTATTCACCCTTTCTTCTTCTTTTCTTGTATTCTATCTTTGTAATTTTGTCTTTCAATAAAAGTTATTGTTACGGATAAAAAAATAAAAACAAATAACTGTGAATTGATTTGGGCTTGATGCGATAGTGTGACCCACCTTGATCTATAGTGTGCTGTGCTCCTCATCACTTTCATTGTAGTCCTTCATCATGATATTGCGAAATGGAAAGCCTGGAGGGTCAAGACTGCTGTAGGAATGGCGCAAAAGGGTTAAGCACGGTCTTTTACCGGAATTTATGATTAGAATTGGGAGGTTAGGGTTTTTTGGACATGATGTGACATCTTGTCCCCTGGCATTTGAAATGCTGTGTTTCTTTCGTTAGAGTTTTAAATTCCAACCACCCAAAATACCATTTGGAATTCTTGGAATTCCACTCTCTAAGGAAACATGTCTCTTCATTTTTCTTGAGCAGAGTGGTTTTTTTTTTTTTTTCCTCCTCAGCTTGAATTCTCACAATTTTACCTGCTCTACTGTTATTGATGATGATAAACATTTGGCGTCATAAACCAAGAATTGATAATGATCAATGTTCAATGATATGACACCTAATTCTGAAAAGAATCCCATTTAAAATGAACTACAAGCCTAATCACATGTAAAAAAAAAAAAATCCAATTTCTATGAAATTGAAGTAGTTTTAACTTCTTGTGTTTCAAAAGGATCAAACTGTGTTATGGGTCCAACGCTTATCAAGGGCCCCAATGGTCACTCAGAGCAGAGTAATATTCATCATTGGAATGAGGTGATCTTCTTCACCCTAGGATCAATGCGAGATCATCATGCCAAGAACATGACTTTATTCTCAACAGTGAACACTACACTCGGGTTGCAATCCAATGATTTTTTTGAAGCCTAGATATCAAAAATTCCCACGGGATTCATATTATGCAGATGAGAAAAGTTCAAATTATGCTACTTGTAAGTGCCTAAAATATAACGGACTTAGTTTAGATGATGAAGGGGGTTAGGAAAATCCTGTTCAGCTGGTTGGAGAAGTCGCCGACGGCCTGAATCCTGAAAAAGGGGAGAGGAAGAACAGTCAGGGCCCGAGGCTGCTGTCAGCCAAAGGCACTCCGACGCCTGAGTTAGTGCAGTCACTGAACTAGGGTGAAGTGGAGAAGAAGTGGGTGAAATAAACAGGATGTAGACTGTATATTGCTTACCTCTTAGGGGGCTCCCATGCAGGTATATATAGGAGAGAATAGAAGGTTCTATAGTGGAGATAGGTGATGATACTTGTCCCATCAGCCTACTCCTAGGATGGTAGGTGAGGATACTTGTCCTATCGGACGTCCCTTCAACCCCCTCACATAAATGTGGAAGTGATAGGGAAGGTCCCTTATCAGTACTTGGCCACCTTCTGTCAGGGAGGCTCTACTACCATGTAGCCGTCCCATCTCATAAATGGAGATTAAGACGGACATCCATCTCGGTTAAGTGGACCGAGATGGGAATTACCGAGATCGGGGGATGCAGGAGGTCGGTCATTGGTACCGAGGCGTTCAGGGCAGAGCCCGTTATGAACGAGGTCGGTAAGCAGACCGAATCCAACTCCAACTTGGTGACAGCTGGCACTTTTGCCGAACTGGAATAAATCAGGCCGGAGTGACCCCTAATTGGTATTTTGGTGCCGCGGTCGGAGATCACCTCGGTATTTCGTAAGCACTCCACACACTACTGTAATCCACAAAGGCAAAGCAATAAAACCCAGATTAGAGTTAAAAGGAAAAGTTAAATAGAAACAACATACCTTCCAAATCCATGTCAAGATTAGGGGGAACATGGGAGTTTATCCCTGCAAATTTTCAGAACACTCATTTCAATTAAGCAAAAAGAACAAGTGATTCATTTTTCTTTTTTCGTTAATTTATTTATTCATTAGGCTAATTGATCAACCATGTCAAATAATCAAAATACTGAAGCTTTTCAGAAGTAGATGTCTGTGGGGCAAAGGGAGGTGTAGAGGATCTTCAATTGCTTCCCCCCTTGAGGAGGGGACACCTCTACCTTCTAGATGAGCAAAAACCCATCAATAGAATAACAAATCCAAATCCCAAAAGACCCAATTGACAGAAAAAAAAAAAGAAAGAAAGAAAGAAAAAAAGTTGCAGATTGCCATCATTTTAAGATACAGAGAGTTCCATCGAAATCTTTCATTCTTTTAGAACAAAAAAAAAAATCTCAAATAAGAAGAAGAAGAAAAACCCTTCAAAGAAAAGGAGTCAGGAGCTCAAATGGAATCAAAGGGAGAGAATACCTGTAACCTGACCAGCAGTTGGTGACAGTTGGTGACATTGAACGTCTCTTTTAGTCTGGCTCTTTATAAATGTAATCCTCCATTCGAGATGGCGTTGCAGAGACTTTGGCTTCTCTTGGGGTGATTTATAATACAGTGATAGAGGCTCTGGAGTTGAATGAATTGCAGAGGAGGAGGAGTGATAACTTCACAAAACTAGGTCATTAGGTCATCATTTTATTAGCATTTGTGGACCTAATTAGGGTTAATTGCATAAAATTACACTTAATTTCATGATTACATGTATTTGGGGATATTTTTGGAAACATGGTCAAAATAGGTCAAAATTCATTGAAGTGCACAATTTTTGTGAAATAAAGTTTTTCTCATCTCATTTATCGCCCCAAAATTAAGCTTTTGGTTTCATCAATGCATATCTTGTTATTTTTTACACCATGCGCTATTTTTGGGAAGTTGATCATTTTGGTGCATCACTAGGCATGTAGGGTCCCATACATGGTTCATAATTTTTTCTTACATATAATTAATGTAAAATTGCCTCTTTTAATCTGTAGGAGAAAACAAGAAATGAGACCCGCATTGAAAAGCAATTGAGTATGGACCGCACTACACGCCCAAGGAGGAGCCCCACTTTGTTAGCATGCAAGTTTCCAAGATTTTGAGAGATTCTTCTTTCTATGTGTTGCAAAAAATTGTGATTCAAATTCAAGAAAGAGATTTGTTCAAGAATGGAAAGAAGATCTAATGAAGCTTAGAAGAGCCAAACTTGTGGAAGAAGAAATCTAATCCAAGAAGGAGATAAAGATTAAGAAAGAAGTAAAATCAAGAAGCAAGAAACAAGAGGATAAAACCCAAGTCATGTTGGACGTTCAAGGTGGGGTCCATAAGCCTTGGACGTCCCACATATGGGAGCACAATTTTGGCACACAATCTGATTTTTGTTGGAATCCTTCTCATGTTCAATCTTAAAGATCTTTTGGGGAGTCCAAAGATGGAAAGAATTGGACCACAAGACTTTATCATTGGCAAGAAACCAATTGGAGTTTAAATTGTTGCCAAGATAGGAGGATTACTTGGAGTTCGAGTCAAGATGGAAGAGAAGTGTTACCAAAAAAAAAAAAAATAACATGAAAAACTATAAAAAGGAGCTAGCCAAGAGGGCTGGACGTCCAAGGGCCTTGTAGTTGAAAATCTTGGAAGTTTTCTTTCCCTTTCCACTCCCATCCACCCTCTCTCTAGTCCCCTTCTTCTTCTTCTCCATTCTAATTCTTTAGACATAGATTGAGAGATCATGTTGAGAGAATAATGAAGAGAGAAGAATCTTAATTTTTTGTACTTCAAGATCAAGGAATAAAGACACCACTTGGATTGATTTTGCGTGTTCTCTATGTAAGTGTGTTAATTTTCTTATTCTGGTTCTTTTATGTGTTTTGATTGGAGACAATTATTTCACATGATTAGATCTAGGGTTTTGAAAATAAAATAAATAAATTAAAAGTCGAGAGACATCAAATAATCACTTGCATAAATTTTTCCTACTCTGAGAAGAGAGGATTGTATAATCGCATTTTCAATACTTGTAGGATTGTCTAGTTTTAAGATCCTTGGTACATCTTTTCCGCTTTTTATTTTTCCACCCCTTTTATTTTTATTTTAAGTTAATATTATGATCATTTTTTTATTTACAAATTCTAGATTAAAAAAAAAAAAAACCCAACTTGCATCTTTCTATGTTTAGTAGTAACTTACTATTTTTGTTACTTGCATAATCTATGGTTGGAAAGTGTCTTTGTGCATACTTCATATTTAGAACTTGCTTTAGAACAAGTTTTTGTTCTGAAATCACAAGATTATTAGCTGATTAGAAAGACTAAATTCGGACTTGGTAGGAGAATTGGCCGGTGGGTCTGGTATTGGCAACAACAATAATGACCGGAATGGCCGGAATGACAATGATAATAATGGGGAGGTAAACCAAAGGGCTAGGAGTTTACGAGACTACATTCAACCCACATGGACAACCACACCTTCTTACATGGTCGTCCCACCCAATGTGAGAAATTTTGAAATAAAATCGGGCGTGATCCAATTACTCCCTAAGTTCCATGGCCTCGATTCAAAAAGTGCGTACTTGCACTTAAGAGAATTTGAAGAAGTATGTGCCACTTTACACTTCAATAATATTGGGGAGGACATAGTCAAATTCAGATCATTTCCTTTTTCACTAGAGAAGGCAAAAATATGGTTGCATTCCCTTAGGCCCAATTCGATTACCACTTGGAATGTTATCGTGCGAGAATTCTTGAAAAAGTTTTTCCTACTTCACAAAACCAACACTTTGCAGAGACACATGATGAATTTCAAACAAAAAGACAAAGAGTCTTTCTTCAAGTGTTGGGAACGCTACAAAGACTCTTACAAGCCTGCCCACATCATGGATTCGAATCATGGCGCGTAATTGGTATATTTTATGACGGGTTAACTTTTGAAATGTGCCAATTCGTTGAAACGATGTGTAATGGTGGGTTTTTGAGCAAAAACCAGATGAAGCATGGGACTACTTAGATTCTTTGCCAGAAAGTGCCCAAAATTGGGACACTTTGGACGGAATTGACAATCCAAGGCAATCGAATAATCCTAAGGGAGGGGGAATATATCGGCTTCAGGAAGATGAAATGGAACTCAATGCAAAAGTAGCCTCCCTAACCAGAAAAATTGAAGCCATGGAAATGAGGAGTAGACAGCCCGTCACCGTGTGTGGTATTTGTGACTATGACACCTACTCTTCAGAGGATTGCCCAACAATCCCATCTTTCAAAGAGGTGTTATAGGAACAGGCCAATGCTACCAATGCATATCAGAGGCCGTTCAACAATCAACTAGGTAACTCGTACAACCCCACTTGGAGGAACCATCTCAATTTTAGTTGGAGGAATGGGCCTACTGCTAATCAGGAGTCAGTCCCCCAAAGACCTACACATCAAGGTGGTGACTTTAGGCCCTTATCACAAGGAGCCCAATACACACCACCCCCCCTCCACGGTTTCAAAACAGGTCTCTGGAGGATCTACTGATAAATTTAATTCAAACTCAGAATTCCATCATTCAAAATAATGAGCAATCTTTTCTAAACTTTCAAAAGGAGGTGAGAACCACAATTGGCCAACTCAGCAATATCCTTCAAAATAGGTAGAAGGGGGCTTTCCTAGCCCAACCACACTCGAACCCAAAAGGATAATATGAAGTGGCCAATGCAGGTCCTTCTACCTCAAAGGAGCAGGTGCAAACTGTGACCACTTTGCGGAGTGGTAAAGAAATTTCAAAAGATGATCCGAAAAAAGGAAAATCACCTGCATCCTCGGATCAAAAAGTTTCTTCCAATAAGGATGAATCGGAAGAGGTCTCAGAAAAGATTGCTGATGACAAAGGGAAGGAACCCGAAATTTCTGAGTACAAGCCTGTGGCCCCATTTCCCCAATGACTGAGATCGCCAAAGTAGATGGTCCCAAACGAGGAGATTCTGGATATCTTTAGAGAAGTCAAGATTAATATCCCGCTTTTGGATGCGATCAAACAGATTCCATCTTACGCTAAGTTCCTCGAAGATTTATGCACAATCAAGCGTAAGATGCATGTTTCTAAGAAAGCTTTCTTAACTGAGCAAGCAAGCTCGATTTTAAGACAAGATGCTCCCCCCAAATATAAAGATCCGGGATGCCCCATAGTATCGGGCATCATTGAAAATTTCCAGATTGAACAAGCATTACTCGACTTGGGGGCTAGTGTCAATCTACTTCTTTACTCGGTTTATCAACAGTTGGGGCTAGGCGAGTTGAAACCCACCTAGGTCAATCTCCAGCTCGCTGACAGATCAACAATAAAGAAACCGAGGGGGATGGTGGAAGATGTCTTAGTACAAATAGAGAAGTTCTACTTCCTAGTGGACATCATTGCTTTGGATACCCAACCTGTGGCAAACCCTAAGACTCAAATTCCGGTAATTTTAGGTAGACCCTTCCTAGCCACTTCAAATGCACTGATCAATTGCCGGAACAGGGTAATGAAGCTTTCCTTCGGAAACATGACCATTGAGCTTAATGTTTTCAATGATTGCAAACAAATGCGGGATGATGGTCCTGATTTTGAAGAGATTGACATGATTGAGGCTATTGTTCAAGAATCTCTTACGGAGTTCGCTGACCCCAATTCCCTGTACTCCTTTGAATCTGATTTGCCAAATTCTCTTGATATTGAAAATGATACTGTTCGGATGGCCAGTAGTGTGTGGAACCCAAAAAATGAGGAGCTAGTCCCATCTGGGTCTAAGTCTTTTCCCTCTCAAGTGAGGCCACCTGAACCTGAGTTGAAAACTCTGCCAATTGATCTCAAATATGCATACCTAGGGGATGATGAAACGTTCCCAGTTGTAATTTCTGCGCACCTAGACAAGGACCAAGAGGTGCAATTAATGGAAATACTTAAGCAGCACAAGGGTGCAATAGTATGGAATGCGGCTGATATTAAAGGCATTGACCCTTACGTGTGTACCCACCATATTTTTACCTTGAAGAAAATGCAAAACCGTCCAGACAAATGCAACGCCAGCTCAACCCCACCATGCAGGAGATGGTTAGGGCTGAGGTCTTAAAAATTTTGGATGTGGGTATCATCTATCCAATCTCGGATAGTCAGTGGGTCAGCCCTACCCAAGTAGTACCAAAGAAAACCAGCGTAACTGTAGTCAACAATGACAAGGATGAACTCATCCCTAGCAGATACCCACAAGTTGGAGAGTATGTATTGACTACAGAAAGGTCAATGTAGTACCATGTAAGGACCATTTTCCGCTACCATTTTTGGACCAAATTTTGGAAAGGGCAGCAGGCCACCCATACTATTGCTTCTTGGATGGATACTCAGGATACAACTAGATAGAAATCGCCCCTGAGGACCAAGAGAAAATCACATTCACATGTCCCTTCGGAACTTTTGCCTATCAGCAAATGCCCTTTGGACTATGCAATGCTCCCGCTACTTTCCAACACTGCATGCTGAGCATATTCAGCGACATGGTGGAGCGTTTCCCTGAGGTCTTCATGGATGATTTCTCCGTTTTCGATAATTCTTTCAAAGACTGCTTAAGTAATTTGGAACAAGTCTTGTGAAGAAAAGAACCAGGTGTTAAATTGGGAGAAATGTCATTTCATGGTTCAAAAGGGAATAGTCCTTGGCCATATTGTTTCATCCAAGGGAATGGAAGTTGACAAGTCAAAAATAGATCTAATCTCAAATTTGCCCGTCCCAAAAACCGTTAGAGATATCAGATCATTCTTAGGGCACGCAGGCTTTTACAGAATGTTTATAAAAGATTTCAGTGCTATTTCCACACCACTGTGCAACCTTCTGTTAAAAGATACTCAATTTGAGTGGATTGAGGCATGCCACGAAGCTTTCACCAAGCTAAAGGGCATGCTGACTTCCGCTCCAATTATGCAGCCGCCTGACTGGAGCCTGCCCTTTGAACTTATGTGTGATGCAAGTGATTATGCGATTTGGGTTGTGTTAGGGAAACGTAAGGAAAAGAAACCTTACGTAATTTCTTATGCAAGCTAGACTTTGAATAGCGCACAGATCAATTATTCCAGTTTGCGCTTGACAAGTTCCGCTCATACCAGTTAGGATCCAAGATCACTGTGTTCACTGATCATTCGGCACTAAAATATCTTCTTTATAAGAAGGATGCAAAACCGCACCTCATTCGTTGGATCTTTCTACTCCAGGAATTTGATATCGAAATCCGTGATAAGATGGGAGTAGAAAATGTAGTTGCAGATCACCTATCACGACTTGTCATTTCCGAATCTTGGAATCCACACCCATCCAGGACAACTTCCCTGACGAACAATTGTTCGCAATATCCCAATTACCCTAGTATGCAGACATTGCCAACTATCTTGCAACAGGAACAATCCCAGAACATTGGAATACGCAAGATAAGGATAAATTCTTTTCTGAGGTCCGAATCTTTTTCTAGGATGACCCATATTTGTTTAAATACTGCCTAGACCAAATCATTAGGAGGTGTGTGCCAGATGATGAGCAAAACAGTGTCATCTCCTTTTGTCATGCACAGGCCTGTGGGGGCCATTTCTCTTCTAAAAAGACCGCCTTTAAGATTCTGCAATGCGGTTTTTACTGGCCCACCCTTTTTAAAGATGCCCATGAATATTGCAAGTCTTGTGAAAACTATCAAAAATTGGGTTCCATCTCAAGAAGGAACATGATGCCCCTGAACCCAATTTTGATCATTGAGTTGTTTGATGTATGGGGTATAGATTTCATGGAACCGTTTCCCCAAAGTTTTGGCTATCTCTACATTTTGGTAGCTGTTCATTATGTGTCCAAGTGTATTGAAGCTATCCCATGTCGGAAAAATGATGCTAATATCGTCAAGAAATTTCTGAAGTAGCACATATTTTCTCAATTCGGGACCCCACGAGCCATCATTAGTGATGGTGGTACTCACTTTTGTAATCGTATAATCAAAGCGTTGTTGAAAAAATACAGAATTACACATAAAGTGACTACCCCTTATCACCCGCACACTAGTGGGCAAGTTGAGGTTTCAAATCGGGAAATCAAACGTATATTGGAGACATCAGTAAACCCTACTTGGAAGGATTGGTCACTTCGACTAACCGACGCATTATGGGCTTACCGCACTGCATTCAAAACTCCAATAGGCATGTCTCCATATAGACTGATTTATGGGAAAGCTTGCCACCTTCCGATGGAATTGGAATATGGAGCATATTGGGCATTAAAACAGCTAAACTTTGATATGGAGAAAGTTGGAATTAAGAGGAAATTCCAGATGAATGAATTGGAAAGAGATTCGCAACGAGGCTTATCACGGTTCTCGTATTTACAAAGACAGGACCAAGGCTTTCCATGATAAAAACATTTTTAGAAAATCTTTTCACCCTTCGCAAAAAGTCCTTCTTTACAATTCTCGTTTGCATATCTTTCCTGGAAAGTTGAGATCTCGATGGAGTGGCCCCTTTATTGTTAAGCATGTTTTTCCACACGGGGCAGTTGAGTTGGAGAATCCTAAGGATGGTTCAGTTTTCAAAGTCAATGGGCAACGTCTAAAACCATTCTTGGAACCATTTGATTCAGAGGACACTATTTTACGTCTGACTAGTCCTAACTATCAGTACTGAGGAGTGTTGGATCTGACAGCGTTCAACTCTGTGTAAATATGTAAATAGATCATGCTGCTTTATTTTTGTGTCTTTTGCCTCATTTTGGACAGATTGATGGGAGATCTGCAGTATCCCAAGTGCTTTCTACACTTTACCCTATGTTACTTTTATGTTCCTCATGTTTTGTATTTTCAATGCATATCATTCATTTACACATCGAGGACGATGTTCATGCTAGGTTGGGGGGTGGGGACAAGCACACCTGTCCATCTTTAGACAATAGTTTTACACTCTGTAAATTTTTTTTTTAGAGTATAAGAAAAGAGTGGGGTGGGGGGGAGGATTTCGAAAGGATTTTCACAAAACGAAGATACCTTGAATTTTGGAATTTTTGATGCTTTGGACAAAAAAGAACAGAAGGTTCACTATTTTGTTTAAGGAAAGAGTTATTGGAAAAGTATTGAATTTTGATCCCTCACTTTTACACAGTCTGTATACGTTTTCAAGGTTTTGAATATGAAGTCATGATTTCTGTTTTCTTTGACGATTGGATTGAAAATATGATGGAAAACCGACCCATAGTTTCATAGTCTCCTGGTTCATATGGGTGGTCTCATCAGCCACAAACCATTGAATTAATTCGGGCATATGGAAAGGGCTGCCATTGTTGGGGACCGTAGCAAAAAAAAAAAAAAAAAGAAAAAAAGGTGTTTAGAATAAAAAGTTGACTCGTTTGGATCCGTAGCCATTTTAACCCAACCTAGTAAGCCCATAGGAGTATTTACATACCTAGTGCCTTAAAGACATCTGCCTTTGGAGTTATTGGCCGAATGCTCGCTACATGGGTTAATTAGAAAGCTTAAGGGACTTGGGCATTACACAGTCACATGTGTGTGTTAAAAAAAAAGATATGTATATATAAATAAAAATTTGCGGCATTTGAAAAAACAGTTGTGCGAAAGCCGTAATGGTTGTATTGAGAGGAAGATTGTTTTTCTTTGCTAAGGTTAGGTGGCCCAGAATTTTGGATCAAAAATTGTTTTCACGGAAATTTTTTGGTGGACCATTTAATGCCTATGTTTTTTTTCGTATACACACTTATCACTGTGCACGATCAATTTAGCATGATTTCGCGAATTTCTTACCAAAATATGAGATTTGTGAACCTAATTTAAGATTTACCTTTGAAAATTTTCGATTGAAAATTTACGAGAATCGAGAATATCTGGTGTTTGTAATTTTCTTTTGGAAAAGTTCCCATGGCTTTGTTAGGTTATTACTTGGTTTAATAAAAAAAAAAATTTGTAGGTACATTCACTGCAAACCCTCATGAGGCACAACTCATCCACTAGGGGGAACCTAGGGGTTTAAGGGCTTACTGCATACGCTAAATGCAATCGAGAGTACAAAAAAAAATGGTGTTTTTCATTTCTGTTTTTTGCATTAGTTTATTTTCCTTAGGATTAGTTTATGTGTTCTATTCCTTGTCGCTTATTTTGCTAAAGGACTAGCAAAAAGCTGGTTGGGGGTGTGATAAGTCCACAAAACTAGGTCATTAGGTCATCATTTTATTAGCATTTGTGGACCTAATTAGGTTTAATTGCATAAAATTGCACTTAATTTCAAGATTACATGTATTTGGGGATATTTTTAGAAACATCGTTAAAATAGGTCAAAATTCATTGAAGTGTACAATTTTTTTGAAATAAAGTTTTCCTCATCTTATTTATCTACTTGTCCTAAAACCTGAGAATAAGACAACAGTCAATCTTCACAACCACCCCCACTAAGATGGTCCGGCTAGGGCAAGATTTAGCTTGACCCGGCTCGATTCATTGTCTATTAGTATAATATGCGTGTGTGTATGTTTGTCAATTCCCGCAAGTATACGGTTGTCTCAAGTAATATAGACTATGGAAGTCCGATTATCGTTCCCACGAGGATCGTTACAAAAAAAATAACAATGATCAATGAAAAGGATTATCAATTCAAATATAGCTAACAAATGCAAATGAGATAACAAAAACAATGGAAATACAAATCAAAATAATAACAATGGAAATAAAAGAATGCAAACTAAAAGAAAACAAGAAACTAAATAACAAAGAGATGTTAATAGAAAAACTCAAGTAAGAACAAACCAAGAACAAGATTAGTAACAAGAATAACAAAGTTAATAACAAAAACAAAATGACAAGGTTAATACACGAACAATGAAGAAATGCTAGATAGATCAAGTGAATAAGTGTGTGAAAATAAGTGCAAGATCAAGATAAAAAGAAACTAAAAGCATCCATGAAAACTAACCAATAAGGAGAATAAGATAGAAAATGAGTGGATAGACATAAAAAGAAATGTGCTAATAGTGTAAAATCAAAGGTGAAATTGATGGTGTGAATAAATAAATGGAGTGTGAGAATTAACATAAGTGAATAAATGTGTGAGAATGTGAATAGAATCTAACTAAAGTGAGTAAAATAAGCAAGAAACAATACTAATTGATAGATTGAATCATCTAGAATCCACTAAGTAATACTAATCCAATACTAATGCTCTTATCTTTTCCTAAACAAAGACTCAAATCTAATGACAAATCAATGCTTAAATTTGGAAAATATAACTTTAAAACTCAAATATAGAAATTAACAATCTAATAGCTAAGATTTTCTTCCCTTCATAAAAGAAAAGATTCCTAATGACTATCTATCAAAAGTAAGCATAAACCATCAAAAGATATTAACTCCTAAGCATGATTTATCAAACCTAAGCATAGATAGTAAAAAGAATGCTAAGAAATAAAATAAGCATGGAAGGTAGCACATTGCAATAAAGAAAAATCTATTCTAGCATGTTAAGCACATAAACAAAGGAAATTAAGAGCATAAGCAAAAGGAATAGTATTAACTTAGCTTCATCCAGAAGATCCAATCAAGTGATTAGCCACCCATTGAAGAAGATAAATCTTTCATTACAAATCTTCAAATTTTACAAGGCTTTCCTCACTTTCTCTCTATAATTTGCTCTCAATTACATGAAAAGCTTAAGCAAAGAGGAGGAGGCTCTCCTTGCTTGTGTCTCTAATGCTTAGAGCTCCCCTCCTTATATAGATACATTTGCCTTGCTCTATTTTGGTTTCTTTCCAATGTGGGACTTCACAAATATGGAAATATGAACATATGAATGTGATCCCATGTTAGAAAATAGGTCCCAGATTGATGTGCGATTTTGACCCCCGAAACGTCTGAATTGGGAAAAATGTTGTGAAATATGATTTGTAGATCTTAGAACAAGCTTTCCAATGCTTCTAAGATCACCTCAATCGGACACCCGAGTAAAAAGATATGGTCAGAATACCAACCCAGGTCTTTCATTTTTCTTCTTATTATTGGCCTAACTTTGTCATTTCTTCATCCAATTGTCTTCCAAACTTATCCTTACTCATCTTTAACTCTTGAATCTCAACTTTAATCTTCAATTAACACCTACAAAAAGAAGTCAACATAATTGAGAGTATTTTTGAACATATTTTGTATGGAAGCCATTAGAAGTTATATAAATGCATACAAATGACCATCTATAATGGAAAGATATGAGCAAAGCATGATGGGGGAGAAATTTATTGTTTTTCTACTAAAAATGGTGTTTTGAGTTCTTTTATCTTTAAAAACTCATAAAATAATACTATGAAAATGTATTTTTGTGAACTCATCAGTGTACAATCCCAGTCATCCTAACCCTATCATCTGGAGCCCACAATTTCAACCAATTTGAATGTGGTGCATAGTCAATTTAATGATTCAGTCCATTTGAACGGGTGCAAGCCCACGAGTCGCATTAACTATCGAGGCGTCCGGTTTGGTCCACTGCAATGGACCATCAAGTGGTTCCACTAGGGATGCACACTTTGTGCACTGCACGCATGGGATGATTTCCCTATATAAATGTATTACATAAATATATATATATATGATATATGGCTGTATATGGTCTTTGTTCGTTATGTATAAAACAAATATTTGTGTGTTTAGCTTGTAAGATTGGTTTATGTAATTATATTAAATGATATGGATATTTTAATCTATGTAGGTATTCAATTCTATGTAAACAAACATGCTCATTCAACAATATTAAAAACGGCTCGTTACCCGACTGGTAAGGAGAGTCAGTTCTTACCTGGCTACTCAGGGTTTGAAACCCGGGTCTCTTTCTGTTTGTATGGGCTCCTTTCAAACTTGGGTGGGCTAGCTAAGGCTTTCTTTCCACTTGTGTGAGCTCCTTTCTTACTTGAGTTGGTTGTTTTCTTGCCGTTTGGGTCCTAGCCCCCTTGGTGGAGTACCAAAAAAGTTGTAACTATTTATTACCTTCAATATATGTAAATGACAAATTGGATGTAGCCTCATCTACACACCATTTTTACATCCTATTTACTCATCACATGCACAAATAAACACAAACAAATGCGTATATGATCGTAACGCATGTGCATCATTTATATGTAGACAAGTGCAAACAAAGAGCCTCCAAGGGCCTATTTGTTTGCAATAAAATGTATAGAAATTCATGCCCAAATGAGGGGTATTAGCAGTTGGTACCCATATTAGCAAATGGTGAGGTCCATATGATTTTTTGGGCAAGTGGGGCCCAAATGAAAATAATGACGTTCTATTGGCACACAATTTTTCTCCCTTCTCCCACATACCATTTTTTTTTAAATGTGAAATTATGTTTTTGCCCACCCTCTCCCTTTTTCTCTCCCCACCTCTCCCTTCACGTCCGGCGCCGATCCCTCTCCTCTCTCTCTCCCCTCCTCCCTTTCTCTTCCCCCAACCTCTCCCTCTGCACTGTTTCTCCCTCCTCATGCCTCTCCCTTTCCCTTCCTTTCCCTACCCTGGCCATTGGCAAATCGAATAGTTGGGTGATGCAAGGAGAAGGGGGAGAGAAAATAGTGGACGAGGGAGAGGGAGAGAGAAAATACGGGGAAGGAAGAAGGAGAGAAGGGGAGGAGAGGAATCGGCTAGCGCCGGTCCAAGCCGGAGCCAGAGGTGAAAGGGAAGGTGGAGGAAAAGAGAGGGAGGAGAGAGAGAGAAAACACTGGGGAGGGAGAGGGAGAGGGAGAGGGAGGAAGGGAGAGAGGGAGGGAGGGGAGGGAGAGAGAAGGGGACGAGAGGGATCGCCAGAGGTGAAAGGGGGAGTGGGGAGAGAGAAAGGGAAAAGGTGGGCAAAAAGGCAATTTCACAAGAGGTGATTTCTTTTTTAAAAAATATATATGTGTGCGCCTTTTGTCTGTACCCCCAAGGTTTGTAGGATTTGTAAATATGCCCATAAGGTTTTAGTGTTTTCAAATAAGCCCCTGTATTTTCATTTTAATATCTTTCGTGTCCCCAAAATCAATAGTCTTCCAACCACCATTGATTTTTAGAGAGAAATGACACTTTTATCCATCCCTTTTATCCTTATATGCATAATTTCAAAAGCCTAGACTCATTTTTTTTATACAAATTAAACTTGTAACATTAACAATTACACTTTTATAAATAAATTTTTTATCAATACAAGGCTCATTTCATTAAATCTAAATTGTTCTTGATGACAAACAACACATGTACTTATAATTACGGGTTATGATTTATCTAATCCATAAATGATCCATCGTTGGATCGATTAAAGTTTCAAAACACATGATTATGCTTCCTATGTAGGGGTGTAAAAGAAATACTGAGGGAACTAGCAAATGGAAAAAATATTAATTTTTAGAATTTAAGAGGGGCGTGGTGCTTGGCCTTATGTAAAAGAAATATTAGGGAGGGGAAAATGGGCAAATGTAAAACATATATATTAGATTTTAGAATCTGAGTGGGACGGCGGGGGCGGGGGAATTTTAAACATTTCTATGATATGGGTTGGGGCTTCAGTCCCCGTGCCCTTGTACCGGGGTCCACCATTGGTCATGTACGTCTGAGAGTTATTTAGAGAAATCATGAGGACTTGAGATAAAATAATAGTATGTTTTAAAATAATAATATACTCTTTTTGTTCAGTGGATTGGATGTAAGGGCAAAGTTGTCATTTATATAAAATTTCGACACAAATCTCATGGTGGCTGCCATTCTTGTTAGAAATATTGATTCTGGGGATATAAAAAGTATTAAAAAGAAAAAGCAGGGGCCTACTTACAAATACTAAAACCCGAGGGACTTATTTACAAATCCTACAAACTTTAGAGTGGTATATACAAAAAGCTCTTAACAATATTAGACGGACCTGTACCTTACTCCAATTGAAATGATATCTTGCTCAACTCAATGAATAGAAGAGGTTAAAAGGGTTATTGTCAATTCTTTGGATGAAGTGATTTCTCGTGTTTGCTTGTTCCTCAAGTTCATTGGACTTGTGGGTTTGAATTGGGAGGTGCAGACACCACTCGACAGTGACTCTGTTGGCTCTTTGGAAGAAAATTTGTGGGGCCGGGGCCGTCCCAGAATAGGATATGTGATGTGAGGGAAGGCATAGGTCCTAGGTTCTGATAATCTGATCACTTAATGACTTCTGTTGCTGTTTTTTTTTTCGTGGATAAGACTGTTGCTTCATTCATGGACAGAAATGGGACTTTTCCAACGTCCTGTTTCAAGTTGCCTCTGCTGACATTTTCCATCTGCTGCTGCATATCCTCAAACGCATCCTTTCTCCTTTCCGGGCATATGCTTATTCCACCATTCAATCTCTGCTTTTTTTTTTTTTTTTTTTTCTCTTCAGATGCTTCAATGGTTTTTTCATAAAACAAGCTACAGACTCCCTTGGATCATTCTCCTTATTTTATTGGTAGTATCCCATCATCCAGTCCGAAAACTTAATCCATGAATAGTCAAAATCAGATCAATTTAGTTTGGAGAAAATGCAGTTTAAGTAACTGTTTAGTCATTTCTTAATCACCACTCAATGATCTATTGACCTGGCAATTGCTCCCTGCAAGATAGGTCACACCGGTTCAGAGATATTGAAAAGGAAGGTTCTCAGAGTACACGAGTACCCTAACCTTGGGCATGGGTGCAAAAATTTGGAACTACTTTTAATTCGGGTCTCGGCCTGGGTCCATTACATGGGATGTGACAAAACCTGGGCCGAGGTTCGGGTCCATGGATCTCATAGGAGACATATACTAAATGCTATTGGGTGTGTTTACAAAAATTTATTATACATTTATATGGGCCTTGATTTAGGTCCGGCTCCAGACCCTTTACGTGGCCCGAATCCTTTTGAGTTGAATTCGGGTACATCCATGGGTCCTGTGATCAAACATTTGTAATTCGGGTTTGACTTTGGTTTACACTATGCTCCCAACCCCACCCGAACCTCACACACAACCTTACTAGTTCTTCATCTTCTTCTGGAGTTGATTCATCCCAACCAAGAAGAAAAATAGTTAAGGATACAAACTCAAGCATTTACAAGCACTTAATTGAGAATTTTTTAGATCAAATATATATATATATATATATATATGGGGAACATTCATGTGCATCCATCCCTCACCATAGGGTGAGGGCACTTTCCCTTTTTTGCACATGAATCCCCCTTTTGTACTTCACCCTATGTATTTGAAATCCCCCTTTTGTACTTGAAAATCTCCATTTATGGAAGCATCCCTCACCATATATATATATATATATATATATATATATATATGGGGGGTCTTCATGTGCATCCATCCCTCACCATTTTTGGTGAGGGACACCCATTTTAGAGAAGTACAAGAGGGGTATTTTGTACCTCCCTCTTGTACTTGAAACATCCCCAAAAGGGGTGTCCCTCACTATTTTTGGTGAGGGATGGATGCATATGAATATCTCCCTATATATATATATATATAGGGAAGTGCTCATATGAGAGACACTCTCACCAACTTTACGAGAGATGGGTGGGAGCCCTCACTTTCATATCCACTCTCATCAACTTAAATGCAATGACCTCCAACTTAAATATGAGGGCCCTACCCATCTTTCCTAAAGTTGGTGTCAGGGCAGAACAATGTATAGCTTTAGATGCGAATTAGATGCGCACACCGCGGTATGTATATAATCAACATCCAGTTACCATAATCAATGTACTTTCAATGACTTTGATTCACTTTGATGAATTTTCCAACGGTTATCTCCAATTCCAAATTTCCAACTCAAAAAATCTCGCAACAAGACAAGAAAAAGCAAAAGCATATACGTAATCTCTTTCAATCAATGCAGCATTTTCCTGTTAAAGCATTCAACGGATAAAGTTGAAATCAGCACGTGTATTTCTCAATCTATATCCATGTCTGCTTTCCTTGTGTATAAAAAATCCTACCCAATCATACCCAAAGGGAGGAGGAAAAGAAACAGGCTTTTCAAACTAGTTCTTTGTGGGGGTTGTTTTTGCTGCAGTTTCTTGAGATGGGTTACTGGGTTTTTGTGGTTTTATTGGGGTTGGTGGCTTTGGGTGTTGATGGGTACCCTGCTGAGGATCTGATTTTGAGTTTGCCAGGGCAGCCCAAAGTAGGTTTCAGGCAATTTGCTGGGTATGTTAATGTGGATGAGAAGAAAGGGAGGAGTCTCTTTTACTATTTTGCTGAAGCAGAGAAGCATCCTGAGAAGAAGCCTCTTACTCTCTGGCTGAATGGAGGTTGGTTCTTCTTCTTTTGCTACTATTTTATAAGTGGGTCTTTTTATCTCCTTTTTTTCCTGTTTAATTTTTGGGTTGTAAAGATGAGACATTGGAGTTCTTTTTTTTTCGTAATTTTGGGTCATGGGATATTAAAGTTTCACCTTTTTTTTTTCATTTCTCTCCTAACCATCTAGTCTTTTAGTTAGTTCTATCTCAATTTCAAAATGGTTGTTTCTTTCTTTCCTTTTTTTTTTTTTAATTTATTTTTGGATTCTTGCTGATGGCACTTATGGTTATGGTTATTTGTTTTTTTTTTCCTAACTTGTATAATTTGTTTGGGCTTGTTAGCTCTACTCAGTATTTTCATTCCAGGAAGAAGCTTTACGTGCCTCTTTGACAGTGTAGTTTCTGTTGACTGTCAATGTTTCTCTATCTGTTTTAACCTGTTACCCTTTGTTCTGCAAAGACTGGACAAACATCTCAGTACCAGAAAAGATAGTTCAATTGAAATTGGGGACTGGGAATGGCCTCTTTATTACTGTAGTGTAAGTAGACATAAAACAACATGAATGCTGAGCTTATTGTCAATTTTCTATAATTATCGTTCCTGTCTTGGTTTCCATGGCATAAAACTTTAAACATTTTTCATCGATTAATTTTATTTGGAAGCAGGACTGTGTATATTTGAAGTGATTAGACCATGTGGGATATTATATCTTTGTAATGTGGAGATGTAGATGAGACATTGACTTTTCTAGGCATTCAATTATTAGGGTGATGGCTTTGTATTCATTTTTTATCTTTCCTTGATTCGATTTCCAATTCCATTAAAGGGGAGGTTATTTGATGGGCATTTTTGGATATTCACTGTGGTCTTCATTTTTAACCACTTATGGTATGAATTGTCCCAATTCATATGTATTCAATTCCTATGTATTCTAATGTTAACAAACATGTCTTAAAAGTTTGGAAAAATCACAACCCAAGTACCTTATTTTCCTAGGTTATGTGAATTGTGATGCACCAAAGAAAATGACTTGGGTTTTACTTGGATTGGATTTGATTTTGTCAGTCTCAGAAGTTGACAGGTATGCCCTGTTTTGAGTTTGTACTCTTTCAACTCTCAGAGAGCCAAGCATTCTCAATAACATATTTTACTTGATTCATCCAATAAAAAAAAGGAAGTGTGGCTTAATTATGTTCCGATTTCAATTATTGTAGTGTCACAGAGGATATAATTAAAGAATTTAGCAGAGAGCATAAAAAATAGTATGTTTAAGTTAAACTTTGCAGATAAGTATAGCATTCTCCTAACAGCAGTTATCATTATCAAACTACAGTGTCTTTTTTCCGCAGGTGTCTAGCACTTTTAACTTGACCCTTAGTTGAAACCTCAAACAGAAAATCCTCTATTCATTGGTTTTTATTGTAGCTGTGGAATGTAAATGTTTACTTCTCTTGATCTGCTTCCCTCACCTGAGAAAAGATAATTTCTTTGGTCTGAGATTTTTATTCTTATTTCCTCTTTGAACATAAGAAACATGAATTTTGTATATTGCTAACTTATTTTTAGCATATTGGAATTAGTCATGGATGAACTGCATATGGACTTTTATCTGAATCTTATGTTAAGTATACATTTTTTTGTTATCATTTTAATTAAGAATCACATCTTAAGTTCTTTTTTCCTTCTTGCATCAAACTCTTGACCTGTTCATTTTTTTTTTGTGGATTTTGTGCTCAGGCCCGGGCTGTGCTTCAGTGGGCGGGGCTTTCACAGAGTTGGGTCCATTTGTACCCAAAGGTGACGGCCGGGGCGTTCGGAAAAATAAAAGTTCTTGGAACAAAGGTCTCATGCACCTATATTAAATAAAACAACACTTATCTAATGTGTAGCATTTGTTTCTTTTAACTGCACTCCTCTATCACATTGCTTTGATTGTACATTCGCCTTAATGTACGTTTCCACTAGATTCACTGATTTTGCACTCGTATGTTGTGTAGCATCAAATCTCCTTTTTGTGGATGCTCCTGCTGGAGTCGGATGGTCCTACTCAAATACAACATCTGATTACAATGCAGGAGATGCTTCTACTGGTAGGTGGAATATTCACTGTCATTGTTCATATGTTAGGAAAAAAGAAAAGAAAAAGAGGAAAAAAAAAAAATTCAACTCCACCTATTCCTTCGTTAAATGCCATTTGCACATTGCTACAGTAGGACTTGATCGTATCTCCACAATGTGATTTGTACTAAGTGGCTTCAAAACGCTGCTACAGTTGGACTTGATCGTATCTCATATTTGTAAATATATGAAGGAATTTCTTTAGAATTCCCTAATATAGCCATATGAAAACTACCTTTTTGGGTCTTCTTGGATGCGAGCCAACAACGGGTAGAGGGATCTGAAGATCTGAGTATAGATTAGGATAGCCCCAAAAAATTAGCCCAATAGATCATCAGATACCAGAATTTTTATAGGGCCCCAAAGACGGATGGTGAAAACATGAAAGATGGAGCATTCTAGCCCTCGTTTTTTTTTTTTTTTTTTTGGTACATGGGAGGAATGGTTAACTATCCTTGTCCTAAAATAGTCTAATCTAAGTCCTAGTGATCATCCCTAGGGTACGCCAATTCAGTGCTCCGCCACAAGACCTTCATCTATGCTCTACCAGCGTACACCTGCTGTACTCCGCACCACTAGACACTCCACATCTGTGCTCTCCCTGTAGCACCTCTTACAATAGTGAATGTCAGTAAATTCCCATCCTTTGTTGCCCAACTAGAGGAAAGAGGATGAATCTGAAAGTAATTTATAAGGGCCGGGATCTCTAGATTGGCTTGCTCAAACAAAAATCAACCCAAAAGTGTGCATAAACAAATATACTGCGGCGGAAATAAATCAATAAGCACACACCACAAGGATACCAAATTTAAGGTGGAAAACCCTAATTGGGTGAAAAACCACCGATCCGAACTGGATCAAATCAAGCACTATGAATCTCGCAATTACAAGAAACTCAGATCTCTTCCCTAGATATCCCCTACCCAAGGACTGAAGTTACTTTGTGTCGCCTCACGCTTCAACGACTTCACACCGTTGATTGCAACAGATTCAAACCATTACTTGACTCCTCAGATCTTCTCGTAGGAAGATAATCTTTTACAAAGGATGCAGAAGAACTGACTCTAGAGAATTTGGCAGCACAATTTCATAAAAACTCTGGAGAAGAATTCTCTCAATAATAATCTCTAGCTCAGAACTTTGAGAGGTGAGGTGGTGTCTGAAGAATAGCCCATGAGTCCTTTAAATAGCCCTTGGTTCGTGCTTAAGGTTGCCTAAGATGATTAGGACTAAAACAAGCAGTTTGAGCACAATCAGAAAAGCAGTTTCTAATTTCGTAGGACTCTCTGCGCCTTGTCCGCTCGAGCGGATAAGGTTCTGTTTCAGCGATGGCTATTCTGACTCTATTCGCTCGAGCGGATGAGATGGTCGCTCGAGTGGACCCCATTTTGGCTAATTCGGAATTTCAGTAGTTTTTTCTTCAGCTTTCCTCTTCTAATTCTTTCAGACCTTCTGCTTTTGAGTCTTTCCAATCTTTTATCTTCAGAGTTCTTTTGAAAAAAAATTACAACTCAAAAGACCCAGAGTTTTGTCCAACTCATGAATTTAGCCAATACTAAAAAACCTAACAATCTCTCCCTTTGGCAATTCATGGACAAAACTCCCTAGGATAATACAATTGATCTACCCAAAATGAAACACAAAATACATTGAAAGTTTAAAAAAAAAACAGTACACAAAAAAATTGGCAGGCAATCAGCAAATGTAGATTTGTATTGTCTCTGACTCAGTATGAACTTCATGTTCTCCCCTTAGATCTGTCACCTTTCTCCCCCTTTTTGTCTATAATTTGTCAAAGCTAAAGATAAGAACATGCATCTTTCTTTTCAAATTGGATCAATAGCTCCCCCTCAATAGCAACTCCCTCTGAAAGTATCTTCATAGCAGCACTAGGGGTGGGAGCTTGATCTCCTTGATTAGGACTTTGTACATGTAGCCACCCACACTTACACTTGTGTAGTTTGATCTTTCAGCAAAGTGTGAGCAAACTCCTTAGGCAAATCAGATTTTCTAACCTAAATTGGAGTTGTCTTGGGTGTAGAAAAATTCTTCCGCCATTGCTTGGTCGAAGGTAGACTTTGCAACTTCTTACAATGGGGACGAATGTATCCTTTTAATCCACAATGTTGACAAGTGAATGTGCGTGCAGCTTGTGACACACTCTTTTTCTTGATACTACTCAACACATTATTTGAAAGTGCAGTATGTGGAGTAGTATGTGCAACACTTGGAACAAAAATTGTTTTACCTTTAGCATTTGAAGTGGATGCACCATGATCATAACTGAGACCGCTTCTGTCAAAAAGAGGCTTTTGACTACACAAGATGTCTGTAAGAATCTTCGAACCAGTGTTCATCTTGTTTAGAGAGGCTTGCTTGACTTCTAGCTCAGACAGAGTAATCTTCAGTCCTCCTTGTAGGTCTTGATTTTCAGCTTTCAATATCACTATTTCTTCATTCAGATTCACTACTTCTTTTTTAGCCTTTTCAAGGTTTTGACCATCAGTAGTCAAATTTTCAGCCAAACAGTTTTTCTGACTTTTCAAGAGATGAACCTGTTTAAGCGCTTGCTCTAATTCAATCTTCAAAGCAGAATTTTCTTCTTGAGCAGCCTTGTACTTGATAGTGATCTTGTTACCATACTTGGTCATCTTGACACAATCAGCATAAGTAGCATGGTACAATTCTTCCTAATCTTTTTCTTGGTCTGATAGCTCATCTTCATTATCTTCATCAGTATCATTGTCAGACACAGATTTAGTCATGGATGCTACAAACTTGCCATTCACATTATTAGAAGGATCATCTTCAAGATCTTTTGCGTTTTATTTTTCTTCTTCAGAAGATTCTTTATCCCAAGTTGTGTTTAGAGCCTTTTGCTTTGTAGCATTTTTCTTGTTGGCACACTCATTAGCATAGTGACCATAGCCTTGGCATTCAAAACACTATCCCTTTTGCAGGATCATTCTTCTCAAATTTGAAATTTTTTTTATTGGCTCGTTTTGTCTTCATGTATTTTTTTGAAACATTTCATAAACTCAGCCATATCATCTTCAGCTTCAGATTCAGAATCAGACTCAATTTTCTTTGCATGCTTCATTCTTGATTCTGAGATGGCTTTCAAAGCAATATTCTTCTCTTTTGATTTTCTTTTATTCAAATGGTTTGCTTCAAACGTCTGAAGATTTTCAGTCAGTTCATTTAACTTGAGGGTATCCAGATTCTTATTTTCTTCAATCGCATCAACTTTAGAATCGAACCTTGAAGGTAGAGACCTTAAAATTTTCTTGACAACCTTGTGTTCTGGTATTTCTTCCCCTAGAATGAAAACAGAATTGACAATATCATTCAGTTTGACATTAAATTGATCAAAGGTCTCAGCTTTTTCCATCACGATGGTTTCAAATTCTTTATTCAGCCTTTGCAATTTGGCTTGCTTCACCGTGTCTGTACCTTCATAGACTGTCTGTAAGACATCCCATGCTTCTTTTGCAGTTTTGCCAGTGGAAATTCTTCGAAACTCATCAGTAGAGACTCCATTGTATATGCAATTCCCAGCTTTGTTATTACAATTGGATCTATGCTTCTCATCCTTAGTCCATTGGGCTTTAAGTTTAGGAACAACTTGTCCATTAACCACAATTGTAGGTATGGAGTAGCCCTCTTCAACAATATCCCAAATATCATCATCTATAGGCTTAAGGAACCCAATCATCCTTTGCTTCCAATATGCATAATTAGAACCATCAAACAAAGGAGGCTTGGAAGTTGATGTCCCTTCTCTATTGAGCATCATTCTAGAAATCTTGTAGGATCAAACACAATAAGATAGTGCAACCGGCTCTGATACCAATTGAAAGTAATTTGTAAGGGCCGGGATCTCTAGATTGGTTTGCTCAAACAAAAATCAACCCAAAAGTGTGCAGAAACAAATATACTACAGCGGAAATAAATCAACAAGCACACACCACAAGGACACCAAATTTAAGGTAGAAAACCCTAACCGGGTGAAAAACCACCGATCCGAACTGGATCAAATCAAGCACTATGAATCTCGCAATTACAAGAAACTCAGATCTCTTCTCTAGATATCCCCTACCCAAGGACTGAAGCTACCTTATGTCGCCTCACGCTTCAACGACTTCACACCGTTGATTGCAACAGATTCAAACCAGCACTTGACTCCTCAGATCTTCTCGCAGGAAGATAATCTTCTACAAAGGATGCAGAAGAACTGACTTTAGAGAACTTGGCAGCACAACTTCACAAAAACTCTAGAAAAGAATTCTCTCAATAATAATTTCTAACTTAGAACTTTAAGAGGTGAGGTGGTGTCTGAGGAATAGCCCATGAGTCCTTTAAATAGCCCTTGGTTCTTGCTTAAGGTTACCTAAGATGATTATGACTAAAACAAGCAGTTTGAGCACAATCAGAAAAGCAGTTTCTAATTTCGTAGGACTCTCTGCGCCTTGTCCGTTCAAGCGAACCCACCATCCGCTCGAGCAGATGATGTTCTGTTTCAGCGATGGCTATTCTGACTCTGTTCGCTCGAGCGGATGAGATGGTTGCTCGAGCGGACCCCATTCTGGTTGATCCGGAATTTCAGCACTTTTTTCTTCAGCTTTCCTCTTCTAATTCTTTCAGACCTTTTGCTTCTGAGTCTTTCCAATCTTCTATATTCAGAGTTCTTTTGAAAAAAAATTACAACTCAAAACATCCAGAGTTTTGTCCAACCCATGAATTTAGCCAATACTCAAAAACCTAACAGAATCTGGATAAAAGATTAAGCACTATCATGTATATTATCTGAAAATTTGGCTTAGGATCGATCGGAATGGATAAACAAAATTCATGTAGCCAACCTGGGACATGGCTTTGCTGATGATGAAGATGATGTATATTACAATATATGTCACATACTTGATTCAACTGGAGATTTTTTTTTTCTCTTGGCAGCCAATGACATGTATGCAACTGAGTACGGGAATTTACTGACATTTGCAACTGTAAGAGGTGCTGGTCATTTCGTAGTATTTACACAGCCAGAAAGAGCATTACTCTTATTCCAGTCATTTGTATCTGGTAAAAGATTGCCAAACACAACTTATCCTCCCATTGTCTGAAAAGCTTTCAATTTATCTCCAAAGTGCTGGGTAGCGGGTGGTTTTACATGAAATTCTCAGAATACGAGCAGCTTTTGTTGCTTTACGAATAAGAAAACAATAACAAAATGTTTCTTGCTTCACCAATAAGACACTGATCTGAGAGTGGGTATAATCTTTTTTCTTTTCTATTTTTAGCTATAAAAAAGTCAGCCTGTATAGGGAGAATTATTCCTTGCTCCCCTACAAGTCTGTAGAATGGTATGGAACAGAATATATGTATAATTGCATGGTATATTATTCAGGTATGGTATGGAACAGAATATGACAACCTTTCTGCTTGAAAAAGGATCGGATAGATGCCATGGTTCTTGGATGACTATAAAACTCTCTAAGGAAACATGTCTCTTCATTTTTCTTGAGCAGAGTGTTTTTTTTTTTTTTTTCTGTAGCTTGGATTCTCACAATTTTACCTGCTGTACTGTTTATTGATGATGATAAACATTTGGCATTATAAGCCAAGAATTGATAATGATCAATGTTCAATGATATGACACCTAATTCTGAAAAAAATCCCATTTACAATGAACTACAAGCCTAATCACATGTAAAAAAAAAAATCCAATTTCTAATGGAAGTGAAGCAGTTTTAACTTCCTTGTGTTTCAAAAGGATCAAACTGTGTTATGGGTCCAACGCTTATCAAGGGCCCAATGGTCACTCAGAGAAGAGTAATATTCTTCATTGGAATGAGGTGATCTTCTTCACCCTAGGATCAATGCGAGATCACCATGCCAAGAACATGACTTTATTCTCAACAGTGAACACTAAACTCGGGTTGCAATCCAATGATTTTCTTGAAGCCTAGATATCAAAAATGCCCACGGGATTCATATTATGCAGATGGGAAAAGTTCAAATGATGCTACAGTAAACCACAAAGGCAAAGCAATAAAACCCAGATCAGAGTTAAAAGGAAAAGTTAAATAGAAACAACATTCCTTCCATATCCATGTCAAGATTAGAGGGAACATGGGAGTTTATCCCTGCAAATTTTCCGAACACGTATTTCAATTCAGTAATCCACAAACACCAATTAAGCAAAAAGAACAAGTGATTCATTTTTTTTCGTTAATTTATTTATTCATTAGGCTAATTGATCAACCATGTCAAATAATCAAAATACTGAAACTTTTCAGAAGTAGATGTCTGTGTGGCAAAGGGAGGTGTAGAGGATCTTCAATTGCTTCACCCCTTGAGGAGGGGACACCTCTACCTTCTAGATGAGCAAAAACCCATCAATAGAATAACAAATCCAAATCCATAAAGACCCACTTGACAGAAAAAAAAAAAAGTTGCAGATTGCCATTATTTTAAGATACAGAGAGTTCCATCAAAATCTTACATTTTTTTAGAAAAAACAAAAAAAAAAAAAGTATGAAATAAGAAGAAGAAGAAAAACCCTTCAAAGAAGAGGAGTCAGGAGCTCAAATGGAATCAAAGGGAGAGAATACCTCTAACCTGACCAGCAGTTTGTGACAGTTGGTGACATTGAACGTATCTTTTAGTCTGGCTCTTTATAAATGTAATCGGAAAAAATTTATAGGGTCCGCTATCTCTAGATTGGTTTGCTCAAACAATCAACTCAAAAGTGTGCAGAAATAAACAATATGCAGCGGAAATACAATCAACAAGCATACACCACAAGGACACCAAATTTAAGGTAGAAAACCCTAACCGGGTAAAAAACTACCGATTCGAACTGAATCAAATCAAATATTATGAATCTCGCAATTGCAAAAAACTCAGATCTCTTTTCTAGATATCCCCTACCCAAGGACTGAAGTTACCTCGTGTCGCTTCACGCTTCAACGACTTCACACCGTTGATTGCAACAGATTCAATCCAGTGCTTGTCTCCTCAAATCTCCTCGCAAGAAGACAATCTTCTACAAAGGTTGCAGAAGAACTGACTCTAGAGAACTTGGCAGCACAACTTCATAAAAACTCTAGAGAAGAATTCTCTCAATACAAATCTCTAACTCAGAACTTTGAGAGGTGAGGTGGTCGCTTTTGGAAAAGCCCTTGAGTCCTTTAAATAGCCCTTGGTTCGTGCTTAAAATTGCCTAAGATGATTAGGATTAAAACAAGTAGTTTGAGCATAATTAGAAAAGCAGTTTCTAATTTCGTAAGACTCTCTGTGCCTTGTTTACTCGAGCGAAACCACCATCCGCTCGAGCAGATAAGGTTTTGTTTTAGCGTTGGGCATTCTGACTCTGTTCGCTCGAGCGGATGAGATAGTCGCTCGAGCGAATCCCATTCTGTTGATCCGGAAATTCAACACAAAATCTTCAGCAGACTTCTTCTAATTCTTTTAGACCTTCTTCTTCTGAGTCCTTCCAATCTTCTATCTTCAGAGTCCTTTTATAAAAAAGAATTACAACTCAAAAGACCTAGAGTTTTGTCAAACCCATGAATTTAGCCAACACTAAAAAAAATCTAACATAATCCTCCATTCGAGATGGCATTGCAGAGACTTTGGCTTCTCTTGGGGTGATTTATAATAAAGTGATAGAGGCTCTGGAGTTGAATGAATTGCAGAGGAGGAGGACGAAGAATAAGAAGAGAAGAAAGTGGTTCTTTGGAAACTGTGGGTCAAGCGCGGTGTGAAGTCCACTTCTCTTTTACCTTCTAAAGTCTTGTACAACACCGGCCCCACAAGTTAGAGACCATCCATCAAACGATGTAAATATGGTGAACTGTCTAATTGAAGGAATAATATATAATTATATAATGGTGATTTTCCAAAACGCTCCACTTTTAAAATGTCCCTTTTCACCTCTTTTTTTTAATGGGGCCCACTTTCGTCCAATCTAGTCTTTTTACGCACGCTACACTCCCATGAATAGTCATAAGTCTAAACATCATCTTTTTCTTTTAAATTTAAATCATAAGAAAGTGATGCCTCTAAAATGATTAAATTCTGAGATCATCTATCAAAGGTTTATAATGATTTTACAGAGTTTTAAAATTTGAATATAACTACGTCTCGTGTCAATCTTTCCATCCTACGTACTTTTATGGTCATTATGCATCTCAATGGTTTCAACTAAAAAGGGCATCCCCTCCCCCATGTGGGATGTCATTTGATTTGACATCCGCTGCCCCATGTGGCCCCCCTAATTGGGATGTCATTTGATTTGACATCCCCTCCCCCATATGACAACCCTAATTGGTCCAAACAGGGGATCCGAATCCCCCAAATGGATGATCATGGTGCTACCTGTCTAGTGACTGAATCGTATGGGACCCTCTTGTCATAAGATCGAATCATGTGGGACATACTAATCTTATTATAAAATTAGATGAAATAATTTAGTTGAGAAGGGCTCACCATAATTTTTTCAATAAAGAGAGCTTTTTTGTTTTCCCAAATTGAATCCGTAGGATTGTATTTCCAGAAATGGTTAAAAATGAACCACAAAAAGTCCAATATCCAAAATTGATCATCAAACAACCTCTCAAGAAAAGATGTGAATGTAAAATGAATGCTGAATGCCTCAGCCATCACCCTAGTAATTTAACACCTAGGAAAGTCATTGTCACATTTCCATCTTCACCTTGGTCCTTATATTCTTCACCCCTTAACTATTCAATAATTCTTTTGTAGAGTTCATTTCACCATAAATTTTTATGTATTTTATGCTAACAAATAGTCTTTAGATGTATTGCCTAGTTATAAATTTGCAGTTGAGGCATATATGAATTTTGGGAAGTGAGGCCCACATGAAAATCTTTGGAAAAAGCGTCACGGCAATCAAGTAAGGCCCATGGTAGATTGGTCACTTTTATAGGGAACATATCTTTCACTCCCCTCCTCTGTTTTTCAGATGATAAAAAAGGGTTATTGTGAATGGCTTGGATGAAGATTTGTGAATGCTCCTCAGGTTTACAAGTGACATTAATTTGCAAGAGAGTTTGTGGGGCTGGCGTGGTCCAGGAACAAGCCATGTGAGGGAAAGCAAAGGTCCAAGCACATGCTGACTATTGTAGCTGTATTCATTGCTAGGAATGGGACCTGTCAATATGTAATCATTCTAATTTTAGTTCAAGTTGAATTTGCTGCCCTTTCTTTTATCTGCGTCTACATATCCTCCAAGACATCCTTTTCATCTTTCTGGGCATGCTTCTTCCACCATTAAAAATTTTGATTTAGACCCAACTTATGCAGTATTATTCCAAGGTTTCCCATCAGATGCCTCAAACTTTTCACACAAAACAAGCTACAGGTTCCCTTGGATCATTCTCCTTATTCTAATGGCGGTAAGATGACTTGGTTGATTTGTTCTTCGGTGGGTGTTATTCTTAGTTAGCATCATAATCTCAGTCCCATCATCCAGTCAGAAAGCAGTTATGCTTAATCCATGATTAGTCAAAATCTGATCAACATCCTTCAAGAAAAGGCATTTTTAATTTATTGTATAATCAATATTTTAATCACCACTCAATGAGTGGCAAGTGCTTCCTTCAAGGTGGGTCACACAAGTTCACAGGGATGGAAATGAGTCTAAGAAAACATGAACACCCTAATTTAAGATAGCTGGACATGGGTCCAACATTTGGAACTATTTTTAAATCCGGGTCCGGGTCTTACAAAAATTGGTCCTTGGCTCTCATATACAGGGACACAAATTCTCAATGGTATTAACAAATATTTATATATGTATTTGGTCCTTGATTTAGGTCTGGTCCAGACCCTTTGTGGGCCCAAGCCTATCTTAACTTGAATTTGGGAATGGCCATGGGTCCTGTAGCTAAATATTTGTAATTCGGGTTTGAGTTTGGTTACACTATTGACCCAACCCTACCCGAACCCCACCCACTTACATCCCTTCTAGTTCAACCTGTTGAGTTAATTCATTCCTACCAAGAAGAAAAATAACCGAGGATAGCAATCATGCTTGCACAACCAAATAGTTTAAAAATAACTGAGATTAAACGTATATATCTGAGAGGTCCATGGGGATGCATGACAATCAAGCCGAATAAGGAAATATATAGATTGAGAAGTGAATTAGGTGCGGACCCAATGTCAGTCATGTTCATTCAGATTAACTTGTGCCATAAAAGACTTTCCTTCATATCTGTCCAATTGATAGGACATCAGTACGTGTGGAATCAATATCTAATTATTAATCCAGAACATTCAACCTGTGTGACCCATTGGGATAGAAAATAACCAACACACTTGTAATGATCTCAATTCATTTCATCAATGCCGACCATTGATCATTAAAATTCATGTTTAAGTTCTCATAAGTTTTAAGTTGGCTATCATTTCCCAACACAGCCTCCTCCTTTTATATAAAGACTTGGGATTAGACAATTTAAGCTGAAAATGGTGATTAACCCCTTTTAGGGTATGCCTGTGCAATTTGATTTTTGTGGAAATAGATCCGTATTTCCTTGCTCTTCCAATTAGCTTTGATTGATGCAACCTTACCACAGTAATTCACGAATAAATAGCCATTAAATCTTCAAAAAAAAAAAAAGTCATTAAATCCGCCCTTTCTCAACCTCCATTTGGATTTTATTTTTGCTCCAGGTTTTCTATGCCACGGCTTCACACAAATAAGTCCTTAGAAAATATCTTATTAACCGATCTATTATTGGATTAGTGGTAAGATACCTGCCTTATTACTGAGTTGATCAAGATTGATCCGGGTAATGAAAGAAAAAGCTTGTCTAAGGCAAGTGGCATGCCAAGAAAATAAGAAAGAAAGAGGGGACAAAAAAAAAACACATGATCACCTCAACGTAAGGTGTGGACGACGCGACGCACAAGTTAAGGTTCTTGTAGAATCAAACCTTTCCAATTTCCCAACGGTTATCTCTATTCCAGCCCAAAGTCTTACGACAAAAGACAAAAAAGGAAACCAAATCCAGATCTGAATTCTTTACAGCAAAAGACAGAAAATTCGATATTTAAAGCATGGTTCTTTAGATAAATTTGCAATCAGTGCTCCTTAAAATCTGCACCCCAGACACCAGAATTTCACGTGCATTTTTCATGAGATATCCATTTCTGCTGTCCTTGCATTAATAAAAACTCCTACCCCAGCAACAAAAAGGAGCAGAGGGAGAGAAAAACTCCTACCCCAGCAACAAAAAGGAGCAGAGGGAGAGAAACAGACCACTGTTTCTCTTTGTGGGGGTATTTTTGCTGCAGTTTCTTGAGATGGGTTGCTGGGTTTTTGGGATTTTACTTGGGTTGGTGGCTTTGGGTGTTGATGGGTACCCAGCTGAGGATCTGGTTTTGAGTTTGCCAGGGCAGCCCAAAGTAGATTTCAGGCAATTTGCTGGGTATGTTAATGTGGATGAGAAGAAAGGGAGGAGTCTCTTTTACTACTTTGCTGAAGCAGATGAGCATCCTGAGAAGAAGCCCCTTACTCTCTGGTTGAATGGAGGTTGGTTCTTCTTCTTCTGCTACTATTTTATAAGTGGCTCTGTTTTTTTTTGTGTTTTTTTTCATCTATGGGTAGTAAAGATGAGAGTTTGGAGTTCTTTTTTCCTTAATTTTGTGTCATGGTGCCAGATTGTTATTCTAGTTTCCTCTATCAACATGTATGAAGCATGAATTTTGTATCTTGCTGACTTATTTTTAGCATGTTGGAGTCAGTAATGGAGGAACTAAACATGAACTTTTACCTGAATTTTATTTTTAAGTATACATTTCTCATTAGCATTTTAATTAAGAATCCTTTTTTTTTTCCATCATTAGACTCTTGACATGTTCATTTATATTGAACATTTTGTGTTCAGGCCCAGGTTGTTCTTCACTGGGTGGCGGCGCTTTCACAGAATTGGGTCCATTTTTTCCAAGAGGCGACGGCCGGGGCCTCAGAAAAAATAAAAGTTCATGGAACAAAGGTCTCAAGCACCTATTTATTAAACAAAGTTGAAATTAGCTGATGTGTAGCATTTGTTTTGTAAACTGCTCTTCTCTATCATATATCTTTGATTGTTCTTTCACTTTAATGTACCTTTGACAACATTCACCGACTTTGCACTTGTATCTTGTGTAGCATCAAGTCTCCTTTTCGTGGAATCTCCTGCAGGAGTAGGATGGTCCTACTCAAATACAACATCTGATTACTATTGTGGAGATGCTTCTACTGGTAGGTGGATTATCCACACTCTCATTGTTCATTTGTTTAAGGAAAAAAGAAAAGAATCTTCAACTCCACTTAATCCTTTGTTAAATGCCAATTGCACATTGCTAATCAGTGTGTTTGTGATAGATAGATGTGCATATTGCATAGGAGAATTTCAAGAGAAAACTGGTTCCTTTTTTTTTTTTTTTTAAACAAAAATTTAATGGTGCCCATGATGATGAATCCAGACCCTAGCATGCACCTAATCATCCACATCTTGGATGTAAAGGGCATTTCATACATTGCATAAAGCTGATCTCACGAGGAGCTTCTAAACTGACAGCTTGTGTGATTTGATCCAATTGTTCATTTTTGCATGATCTTGATTCAGATTGAAATTTAGGCCATGTATGGAATTCTCCTATTATCCAACGATCCACTGAGCATTCAAGTAACTGAAGTGGGCTCCACATTCCACAATGTGATTTGTACTAAGTGACTTCAAAATGCTGCTACAATTGGACTTGATCGTATCTCATATTTGTAAATATATAAAGGAATTTTCTTAGGATGTCCCTCATATAGCTATATGAAAACTACATTCTGGCGATGTGAGCCAATAACAGGGGTAGAGGGGATGAAAAGTTCTTTGTCATTTAGTAGATTTGTGGTCAATGCTAGGTCTCGAGTTCAAACCTTGGGAAGGCGTTGTTCCTTCAAGTCGCGTGGGCAGGCACATATCGCGTGGGTAGGCAAGTGTGGGTTGCAAACTCGAATGGCTTCCCATTTCGAGAGGAGGGGAGGTGTTAAGTAGATTTGTCTTCTGCTTCCTATTAACTTAAGCTTTTGGGATGTATTGGCTAGTCGGACTTGACATTCGTACGGATTAGGAATGCCCCAAAAATTTAGTCTGATAGATCACCATAGATTTGAATTTTAGGGTGCCAAAGATCAATGGTGAAAACTTAAAAAATGGGGCTTTTGAACCCAAATGCGAGTAGCACATCTTACAATAGTAAATATCAGTAAATTCCCATACTCAGTTGCCCAACCAGGGGAGGGAATGGATCTCGGTAAAAGATTAATCACTATTATGGATATTATAATATCTATTATCATATATACTTGAATTCAACCGGCTGATTGTTCTTTTCCTATTGGCAGCCAAAGACATGCATGCATTCTTGTTGGGATGGTACAAGAAATTCCCAGAGTTCAAAACAAGAGACTTGTTCCTAACAGGAGAAAGCTATGCAGGTTTAAGTAACAGTAGCAGCAGTGCAGTCATTTTCGACCGTTATTTTGCATAGTTCGCTAACACGGGGTTTCTTGTTTGTAGGGCATTACATACCACAGTTAGCTGTTGTTTTGCTGAACCACAATAAGCATTCAACTGGTTTCAAGTTCAACATCAAAGGAGTAGCTGTAAGTAAAGTTGCGAAGTTATATAGCGGGAAAAACCTAATGTTGCAATATTTCATTAAAAGTTTAAAATGGTATCTTGCTATTGTCAATTGTTGATTGCCCAAGGGCAGTGGAAGAACAATCACATTATTGATCATTCAGTTCAACTCATATTTTTTTGGAAAAGGAAATTTATTTCAACTTCGATCTTGACATGGCCGTGAGGAAACTCTCTCTCTCTCTCTCTATATATATATATATATATATGTGTGTGTGTGTGTGTGTGTGTGTGTGTGTGTGTTGGGCGTGCATAAATCTTTGAAATCATCTTCTGTTGTATGAAAATTGTGTTAGCACATCTCAACTTTTTTCCCTTCCCAATTTTGGTTGTCTATATTGTTGTTTTCATCCTTTTGAATAGATTGGAAATCCACTTCTCAAGCTCAATAGGGATATTCCTTCAATTTACGAGTTCTTTTGGTCACATGGGATGATATCTGATGAAATTGGTCTTAGCATCATGAATCAATGCGATTTTGATGACTATGCCTTTAGCAGCCCCCACAATGTTACCAATGAGTGCAACAATGCAATTAGAGAAGCAAACAGAGTGGTTGGTGATTATATAAACAATTATGATGTGATCCTCGATGTCTGTTATCCATCAATTGTACAGCAAGAGCTGCAATTGCGGAAATTTGTATGTTCTTCATCTCAACTCGAATGTTTTTCTGTTCTTTTAATATCATGGGTTAATTCAACATTATTTTTATTTGTTTCTGTTACTTTGTCCAGAATCCTTACATCTGGATTTCCTAACTGATCTACCAAATATTAAATGTCTGAGTGTAGGTTTTGCTCATGTCATTAAACAATCTCTAAAATATTTCAAATTGGCAGGCTACTAAAATTAGTGTTGGTGTCGATGTATGCATTACCCATGAAAGACGTTTCTATTTCAACCTTCCAGAAGTTCAGCATGCTCTTCATGCAAACAGGACTGGCTTGCCATACAGTTGGTCAATGTGCAGTGAGTGAGTATTCTGAGCTTTCATGACAGATGGTTTGTTTAAATAATTTTTGGCACTGTTTTATTTACTAGACTAGCTTTGCTATTTGTTTAATATTTAATGTAACACTAACTTTCTATATGAATGCTAAATTTGGAGCTAAATGCAAATGGTATTTCTTGGTCAAAGAGAGAAAACATGTGCATGAAGCCATACGGTCTTAGTCAATCCTGTGGTCATTTGTTCTCTTTCATCTTGATAAAATGATAAACTTGGACAATCTCTGAATGAACAACACTGCAACAGCTTCAAATGGACTGCAGAACTTCTGCTAGTCTATGATGCAAAAATACTTCAAAATGGGTAACGTATCATATCGTATCCAGTACTTCACCTTTTGTGTGTAAAATCCGTGTCCCTGCTGTGTCTATGGTATGTCCTTGCCATATATGGGCATCATAGCTGCCAGCACAATTGATCTTTGAGCGTAAGACTAAAATCTATCACTAATAACTCTCACTTTTCAATGGCATATGCAGATATCAGATAGCAATTTACTTTCTCTGGTGGCTATTGTTTGCTATGGTTGATTTCAGTCGTTTGTTTCATCATCTCACATGTTATTTTGATAATTAATTAAAATTATAGACAGGATTAGTTATCTAATGGATTCTTTTATGCTAAATTTAAGTTAAAACCAATTCTAGTCTTACTGTTATATTTCCTTTTATAGTATGCAATTTACTCATTTCAATAGTAGGGCTATGGTAACAGTAAAATTAGAACATTAGCATATCAAATGACCCAGTTCTTTTTTTTTTCCTTTCAAATGGCCCAGTGTAATAAATTACAGTGGCACAGATGGGAACATCAACATTCTTCCCTTGCTTAAAACCATAATTCAAAATGGTATACCTGTTTGGGTTTTCAGGTGAGCATCTCTTGATCAACATTCAAGACATCTTTTTTTTTTTTTTTCCTTTCAAATCATTAATCAGATATCTTCAATCTAAATTTGTGGAGCTGCAGTGGGGATCAAGATTCAGTTGTACCCTTGATGGGGTCTCGAACACTCATACGTGAGCTGGCCCATGACCTAAAGTTCAAAGTAACAGTCCCTTATAGCACATGGTTCTACAAAGGCCAGGTACACTCCTTTCTTTTTTCTTTCTCGCAAGCTTTGCTAGGTTTCACTACCAATGTGGATGTAGCAAGTGCACCACATCCATGTAATATGTGTTGACAACTACTGCATGATATAAAAGACCATATACACCCTTATATATTGCTACAACGTGCTCATAGATGCTGCATAGATTGGATGAAAATCAGGCAGGTACATTCAGCAGTTGGGCTGAGCACACATTGAATTTGAACTCTTGGAGAAGATTTTCTCACCACCCATTTATTGAACATATGTGGCAAACCTGGTGAGTGGACTTGCCTGATTTTAGTGCTTCATGGTAATGATGTGGCCCACATGATCTATGTTAATGCATGTTCCACCCGAAGTGACACATGGATTGGGCCCACTACATTATCACAGGGGTTAAGCAAATCTGTAATGTTTGAACGTTTGCATTTTTTTGTGGCTTAATTATCTGAATGCTCAGTATGACTTTGATACGTGATCAACTGTGTGGAACGCAGAAACAGATGCAGTTAACATAATAACCATCCAATATTTATCCTTCAGTTCTCAGATGTAGGGAGTACCAGTTGGGTGGTTCTATGTTTCTCTCAAATGTCTCATTTTACATCAACTTCATACTGGAATACTAGTCTTACCCTTCTTCCTTCTATTCTTCTTTCCTGATCCATTCTCTCTCTTCTTCTTTTTCTTCTGCTAAGGTGGGTGGTTGGGCAACCGAGTATGGGAATTTACTGACATTTGCAACTGTAAGAGGTGCTGCTCATATGGTACCATATGCACAGCCAGAAAGAGCATTGCTCTTGTTCAAGTCATTTGTATCAGGCAAAAGATTGCCAAACACAACTCATCCTTCCATTGATTGAAAAGCTTTCAATTAATCTCCAGAGCGCATGGTAGCAGGTGGTTTTACAATTTTCAATTTAAAGAGTTTAGGCAAATTCTGTTGCTTTGGAAGAAGAAAACAGTAATAAAATGTTTCTTGGTTCACCAATGAAAAGTGTAGTGATCTGAAAGTGGGTATTTTAGAGTTGTCTTTTTACTTTTTCATTTTAGCTTTAAAAAGTCAGCGGTGTATGGAGAATTATGCCTTGCTTCCCTACAAATCTTTATAGGATAAGTTTATGTAGACCCTAAGAATTGCAGGAAATCTTCAGCACACAGGATAAATTTTCTATGGATCTTTGTAAACTAAGTGTAAGCAACTCGGTCTACACTTAAATGAGGGTTAATGTGTTCGGATAACCTAATTTGCATGCAAGTGGTTGTTTTATAGCTTGCCATAACCGATTATAGGTAAATGAGGTTACAGGTATGTAGACTTCCAGGCTGATTCCAGGCCACTGAGTTCCAAGGATCCATACAGAGCCTTGAAATTCTCATAACCATCTACAATAAAACTCCTGATTAATGGTAGGAAGTTTGATATGCTCTTTATTTCATGACCTTCACTTGATAAATGAAACAACTTGATATATATAACCATTTCTATTACTCTATTCGAATGATGCATCAAAGACACCTTGTTGATTTCCAATAAAGGAACTTCATTTGTGATGAATTTCTTCCAATTCAAGTTCAAGCACCACAAAACCCCTGCTCGACAAAGAAGAAATGCACACTGGTTGGTTTCTCAAAGAACAATCAAATTTGCAAGAAGGCAAGAGTATTGGTGGTAGTTTTCAAAAGAATTTTTGGCCATCCACGTGCATGTTATAATTGTAAAAATCCTCATTAGTTGATTGAAATCCGTATGGATTAAGGCTTAATTTATCTACTAAATTGTAGATGGAGAAGACAAATTCCAGTCACGATAAACAAAGATCTATTTGCTTTACCTCATTCATGTATTTTCAACAGTAGAAGTCAGATCAAAGCATGGCTTGTAGTTTCTAGAGAAGGTTCCTTTTAGAGTCTGCTTATTCAACACATTCATGGGGTGGGTCCTGAACATGCATCTTTGCAATGAGCGCTGACTAGGATGGCAACACCCAAACCTTGACAAGATTGACCAAAAATGAAAAAAAAAAGAGGTAACATTTCAAAGGCTTTGCAGCTGTTTAGTAAGGAGATGAATAGAAATTGGAGGCATCATGAAGACATGAACACATTAATGCTGATATCAGGCCGTTAATGTTCCCAGTACATTTTTTTGCTAGAGGAGAAGAAACACAAACCAAACCTGTTTATAATAACAGATATGCACATTATGATGACAAGAACAGGAACCAAAGATAAGCTCACTCTACAATGCCTACAAGTCCCATCTAAAAGCAGCAACTGTTGAACCCTTGGCTTTGCAACATTTAAAGTGGTACTAGGACCATAAAGGGTTAAAAATCAAACAGTTATAAACTAGGTCTGTATCTGTTTGTACCTAATCAAACAGAGAAAGCCAATTGAAACAGTAAATCAAATGGCAATTGAAACAGACTTCTATCAAGAGGAGCCAAAGGATTAATCTTGGCAACAATGGTGTACTCGCTGAAAGTGGAGGTGCCAACAAATTGTTAAATTGGCTTTCCATTGATGAAGAACTTTGATTGCCCATCACCAATCAACAGGCCCTGATCTGTGTTTATTTGAGAAGATCACACATGTTGCTCCCTCCAACTTGCAGTGGGCACATTCCTTCATTCCCCTGCAAATACAGGGAGGACAAAGTCCGCTGATTTGAAACCCATCTCCCTCTCCCATGCTCTTAAGTATCCTAGCAATCACAATGTTAAATACACACAATTTTGTCCAAACTCAGAAGGAACTCTAGAAATTCTAACTATAATGCCAGCATACAGGCTGAGAACAACAAACTAAATATACATCTGTATCATATGGAGCAAAATATGACATCTTTTCATCTTAAAAAAATTACATAGATCCCATGATTCTTGGGTTGATTATAACACTCCTTAAAGAAACCTGTCTTTACAATTCACTTAATAGAGCTTGGTTTAAATTTTATCTAACTGCTCTAATATTATTGGTGATGATAAACATTTGGCATCATAAAGCAAGAATTGATAAACGATCAACGATAATATTAAAAAAACAATCCAACTACAAGCATAATCTTATGTAAGAAAAGGAAAATCAAGTTTCCCATTAAAGCGAAGCGATTTTAATTTGTAGCATTTGGAAAGGATCAAAACTGCTTATGGGTTTCAAACTTCAATGCTCATCAAGGGGCCAGAAGCCTGACTACATCACTCAGACCAGATAATATTTCACCATTGGAATGAGATGATCTTCTTCACCGATAATATGTGTAAATCACCATGCCAAGAAGATGACTTCATTTCAACAGTGAAAATTGCACTTGGGTTACATCCAAATGATTTACTTAAAGCATCGTTTGCAAAAATGCCGACAGGATTATTATAATAGAGATGGGAAAAAGTTCCAATTCTGCTGAAAAAATAATAAAACTAACAGTTCTCCACTATTATAACCAGAGAGTAAAAGCAATGAAACCAAGCTTAGAGAAATTGAAAAGCGAAAGTTAAATAGAAATGTTGGATTTATGTCTTGTATTTCGGGTTTACCGGATTGGTTCATTGGGTTAGCCAATGGCTGTGCTTAGGGTCAGGTGTATTTTGGTCTTTGTATTGGGGCTTTTTTGGGGCAAGGCCGGCTCCAGACAATTTGAAGCCTAAAGCGACAATTCTAAACGAGACATCAAATTATCTATTCTTCTCTCTCTTTTAAGTTTTGAGTAACCAGACTTGTGTTTTATAATAGACATATTTATCATTTATAAATTATAGCTAATAATATTTACAAATAAAATGAACACCAACATTAATAAACATATAATACAATATAAGCTTGGAATTAAAAAAATCCTAAAAGCATAGAACAATAGAACTTGATTTAGTGATTTATCATTTGTGGCCTCAAAGATTGTAGATATAGATGAGTTTCAAATTTGATGCAGCGTTTTCAATTTGAAAAACAAGACCAATTATATATGAGTTAGTGAGTTATATTAGCATATATTATCAAAAATATATTATGAAAAATACCTATATATAATATCAAAATATATCCACATATATTATTAAAAAAAGAAAAAACCAGATCAGTAAATTCTTAAAGAAGACTGCTTTAGGAATAATAAAAAAAAAGTTACAAAGAAAGGAAATCTATGCGAGAGACAGAGAGGGTGAGAGAGTTAAGAGTACCTAAGATGGAAAAGTGTTGGTGGGGATTAAATTTTTTGTAAAGAGATTTTAATATGGCAAGAGAAACATTAATCTATAAGAGAAGTGTTCATTTGAAAAACCTCATTGGTGAGGTGGTAGAGAGGTTGAGATTTGTTGGGATTTAAAAAGATACTATCGAGAGAAAAAGAAGGATGACAGGTCTTTAATACTTTTTTGAAGAGCAAAAAAAAAAAAAAAAAAAAAGGAAGTTGCTTTAATGCTATTTTAGAATGTGAAAAAATGACTTTAATAGAATGTGATAATATAGGACATTATTTTTTGGGGGGCCTAAAGCAAGGGCTTTTCTTGCCTTATGGTCGAGCCACCCCTCTCTTGGGGAATAAGAAATTGGAGATTATATATACATGTAATCTGTAATCTTGGCACACCGAAGGTGGTGAATAGTAAAGTGTGAGTTTTCTTTGGCCGTGGACGCAGGCACTCTGCGGAACCATGTAAATTACTCTTGTGATTTTCTCTCTTTTTTGTTATGGCTTGATTGTTGATCTCAGGTACTCGTGCTTCCTCACGCACGCGCACAACAAGAAACAACATGCCCCACCAAGTTCATGTCCATAGATTTGAGGGACATAGGAGTTTGTCCTTGGAAATCTAAAAATATCGATTTCATTTCAGTTATCCACAAACACCAGTCAAGCAAAAAGAACAAGAAAGTGATTCATTTTTCTTACTAATTTTATTCATTAAACAGAAAAATAATCATTAAGCTAATTAATCAACCGCATCAAAATTCAAAGTATCATGGCTTCTCAATTGTATACGTACGTCGGTGTAGCAGAGTGAGGTGTAGAGGATCTTCAATCCAACCTCCATAGCCTGAGGCGCCACCTCTACCTCCTCGATAACCAAAGGCTTTTTTCCAGCCTCCTATACAACTGCAGCTGCAATGCTGCATACATACAACCATGCATTCAAGTAAAAGAACCCATGAATTGTTTAGCAGAAACCCCATGAATAGAATGAAAAATCCAAATCCGAAAGGACCCGAATTACAGAAAAAAAATAAATGAAAGAAAGAAGTTGCAGATTGTCATCACTTCAAGTTCAAGATATAGAGAGTTCAAAAACTTTTTTTTAAGAAGAAGAACCCATTAAAGAAAAGAAATCAAGAGAGCTCAAATGGTGGCTTCTCTTGAGGTATTTATTGTAGGGTGATGGAGGCTCTGGAGTGAATGAATTGCTGAAGAAGAAGAAGAGGAGGAGAAGAATGAGTAGTAGCATGCCACTATTCTTAGAGGTCTTGATGGGCCGGGTTGGGCCATATGCGGTCCAAACCCAACACGGGCCGTTAATGTCAGAGCTGAGCCTGCCAATTTAGTGAATCGAGCCGGGCCGGGCCGGGCCGGTCTTTTTTATAAGTTGTTTGAGCTTTCTAGTTTCTATTACTCCTCATTTAGACTGGGATGGGTTGGGCTTTGGGCTTTCTATCACTTAATCTAATCCTGGCCCAAGTATTTAACCGGCACAGATTGTATATTCAGGCACAGTCGGAAGCAGGCTGGGCCTGGACAAGCCCAGTCTCGCCCAGCCGATGAGCACCCCTAGCAGTAATGATCTTATTTAAACGCACTGTGGGGCCCACTTTTTATTTTCCAAATTACCGATAGTGAGATACAACACCATGTATTGTTTTCAATAAATGATCTAACGGTGTATATTAGTTTGGTTGGATTGAAATTTGGGTAGTGATTTCGTCACCTGTCTCCCTGAGTCCCTCTTCAAATTTTAAATCACTCACTAGGTTTTTTTTTTTTTCCTCCAACGGAGGGTTCCCGATCTTTTGGGCTAGAATATTCCCTTTGGGCTCAGAGAAAAGTCGGGTAAAACCCCTATGGCCTCTTAGGTGGTAGCACAAGTGGACAAAACTTGTTGAGCAAATCACGCACTAGTTGGGCAAACGTTTTGGAGAAAGTCCCCTGTCGCCAATTAGGTGTTTTCAGCATTTTGGATTAGACAAATGCCCTACTCCAACATAACAAGAAAGAAAGAAATACACGTTAGTAGAGATAGCATTAATACTCCCCTCATGTGTAAATCAATAGGCATACTTTTGGGTGCACACATTTTTTTTTTGTATCGAGTCATTCCTCTTGGAATTTGAACTCGCTAAAAATTGTCTCTGATACTAAATTAAGTTTCCTCCAACCCTTTCTACCAAAACCACAGGGCGTTAGTAGAGGCAACATTAATATTTTTCAATACTCCCCCTCGGGTGGAGCCCACTCTTCAATAGAATTATAGTCTTACATGAGTGAAAATGAGTTGGCTCATATTTTAACTAGTTTGCATGCATCTTCAGAAAGTGGACCAAACATGTTAAAATTTGATCCAACCTTGTTTGACCACATGATATTCGGGCTGCACATGAGCGGTTCGGATCGGTTTAGTATTAAAATCAACCACCAAATCGAATCTATCGGTTTTTTTTATTAACCAGTCCGATCCTACTGATGAAGAGGACTTAGACCGAACCGAAGTATTCGGTTTGGTTCGGTTAGTTAAACCGTTTATTTTATTATTTTAAAAATTAAAAATTAAAAAATTTAAAATGACGACACCCCCATCCTATGCATTTATTCCAATCTTTAGAGCAAAATATAAAAACCCAAATAGTCAAATACTCAAATTACATAATATACCAGTCGGTTCAGTTTAGGCGGTTAACCGGGGGTTCAAACCGATAACCAACCGATCTAAGCGGTTTCTATGATTTTCAAACCGTAAACCGAACCGATCTACTATAAAACCGATCCGAATTGCCTTGTTCAGTGGTTTAATTCGGTTTAACGGTAATACCGGACTTTTTTTGCAACCCTGCATGATATGAAATTATGAATCCACTTCATAAATTGCTCAATTTCATTATCTCTTATGGGTTTGCATTGAGTTAAATAACAGTATAATTCAACTTGGGTCCATCCCGTCAATATATATGTTAGTTTCATAAAAGATCATTTGATATCAAGGGTCAAATAGATTTCACAATGTAGTTAAGAATGAATATCAAATATGGATTTTAAAAAAATTAGAATCAAATGACCTTTCCTCTTGCATAAAAGAAAACATTATTTGATGCCCATTCTTGAATAATAACCTTTTATCTTCATTTTTGACTTCTAATGGTATTAAGTCTATAAATTTAATTTCCAAGTATTTTAATGCAAAGAAACAGGCCTGTCTTGTTTTGGCTAGAATTTGATATTAACAATTCATTTGTCTTAGATTTTGATCACTGTCATTATTCTATTATTATGTTGATGCATGTCTAAGTGATCGAAGAACACACTATGATGCTACTTTTTAAAAAATGAATGAATGTAAATGTTTCAAGGGGAAATACAAATGGAATATATATATTGGGAGATGCTCTTATGAGAGATATCTCTCACCTTATATGAGAGATAGGGGTGGGGCCATCACATTTAAGTTGTTGGCGTTGGATATGGATGTGAGGGCCCAACACAATCTCTCATTTAAGATGAGAGATATCTCTTATATGAGTATCTCCCATATATAATTATGGCCGGTCATTTATCAAGATATCTATCAATGGTGATAGCCATCCCAGTTAAGGCAAATAAATATTGTCAAGATTTAAAACCCACTCAAGATAGCTATGATGTAGACTATGCTCAATATGATGCAGGGACCAACTCCTCTTATAGTAAGTTTTGGTCATATTCCAAGAAACAGGAACCCATTCATTTTTGGAAACATACTGCCAGATCCTGCTTGGGATTCACGCAATAGGGGTGCTAGTGGGCTGGGCCAAAGGCTTTGGGCCATGTTTAGGCCGTAGGTTTTAGTACTAGGGTCAAGCTTGTACCAAGATTTGGGCCCACTTAATATTTGGATAGGAAGTATTGCCCAGACCAAAAAAATATATATATTTGTGTATTTGAATTTAAAATGTTTACGTCATTTTAATCAGGCGTTTGGGCTCGATTAATTAAGGGGGTAGGCAAGGACCTAACATGTTTAAGGCATGCTTGGATTGAGCTATGCATTTACGACCCATGTCAAACTTGGGCTGGATATGGGTCCATTTTCTGGAGCCAGGTTGGGGCTAGATATGCCTTGGTATGACCCTTTTCTTTTGCATGTCAGCAATGGAGCGGACCTATGCATGAAATAGTTGGGCTGGGCCTACTGGAGTCATCAAGTGTTCTCTAGCTGGGAGTCCAAATATACAGTCATTCATTTTTCTCGTGTACTTCACATGGTCAATGATTCATTGCCAGTAGAAATCTTATAAAACAAGACCAAGGCCATTGCACACACACTAGTCCAACAAATCACATTAAATGCATAGATACTAAACTTGTATCAATCTCATATTTTTAAAGAAAGTTGACAGGTTTCTTTTGCTTACAACAGAAGGCATGAACCGGCTCTCCTGCTAAAGTACCGCCCACTCTTCTTTCTCTTTTTATCACCTTTTCTCTTCTCTTCTAATCCCCTTTAGAGAATATATTGTCACTTTCGTTGAAGCTGAAGCTTTGTTCTTATTTGTATGAGAAAAATGGCATCCAATATAGCTCCAGTGGTATTGCAAACGTGAATGTTCGATCTGGTATAATTCCTTCTGATTCCTTTCTATGATCTTTAGAGCTAATATTTTGATATATCATCATGATATTATTGAGCTTATTTCAAGGAAAAACATGAGTTATAGTGAGATTATTAGCTATTTTCCATCACGAAAACACTGTATTATATATTTGCCTTATTATCGATGAAAAGATTGCTTCAGTTAAAATGGAAAAGATCTAGGAAACATCATTAAACTATTTTTTTTTTTTTTTTGTGCTATTTCTCATCTCTATTTCATTTTCTTTGTTGCAGTTTTTATCTTTCTTACTACAGTTTTGTCCAAGTTTTTAGATGAAATCCATGATATAAATATAAGAACTCTTAGATTGAGAAAACAGGGAAAAGAAATTGATATGACATGATCATCACCCTAGGTGTGAATCTTCTGAATTGAGTGGTGTTGGCACTTGTATCACACACAAGCCAAGGATTAATCCCTGGGTCTTGAGGTTGATAGTATCACTCCTGGTCAAGGGCGGACCATTGGAGACTTAGGCCACACACTTACAGCCCATTTCAGACTTGGGCTGGATATTGGTCCGTGTTTCTGAAGTCAGGCCGGGCCCAGATATGCCTTGATGCGGCCCATTTCTTCTGCATGTCAGCAATGGGTCAGACCTAAGTTAATTTGGGCATGGATTTAGAACTAGTGGGGTTGGGCCTGATGGGCTGGTCCTATTGGATTCATCAAGTGTTTTTGCATGTTTTAACCCAAAAAAATAAAGAAAAAAAGAGTGTTGTTACATGTGAGTACAATACGCTACCGAGGCCATGCGCACACTTGTTCAACAAACCACATTAACTCCAAACGATACGAAACTGATCTCTTTCACATTTTTAGTGAAAATTGAAAAGTTTCTTCAACTTTCAACATAAGGCATGAACCGGCCTCCTCCTAAAGTATATATATAAACACTCTCTCTCTCTCTCTCTCTCTCTCTCTCTCTCTCTCTCTCGTCACATCTTCTCTCTCACCTTCCAACCCACTCACAAGAACATATATATATATATTATATATATATATTATATATATATATATATATATATACACGCGCGCGCAATGATGATGATTTTGCCAAGAGAGTGAAGCTTTGTTCTTGTTTCTATGAGAAGAATGACATCCATTAGCTTCAATGGTATTGCGAACGTGCGTGATGATCTGGTTTAAATCCTTTTGACTCCTTTCTTTAATTTGGAGCTAGTATATCTTTTCTTTCTAAGTTGGATCAGTGTGGTACAATGCATGTGAGACTACCTGCTCACTTGGGGATCAATCCCTATGTGGCTATACGAGATGAGACGTCCCTTTTCACTCAGGCATCTTTAGTTTCTTTAGATCTAATATTTTGAAATATCATGGTGTTTTTGAGCTTTATTTCAAGGAATAATATGAGTTATGATGAAATTATTAGCTTCTTTCTATCACAAAAACTCTGTACTAATTGCATTATCATTGATAAAAGGATCGATCGCTTTAGTCAGTAAGGAAAAAATCTAGGAAACATCATTTTCCCTTTTTTTTGGATGCTGTTTCTACTTTCCTCTCTCTTTTCCTTTGTCTTGATTGCAATTTTCATCCTACTAGCTAGGGCGTGAAGAAAAGATCTAGGAAACATCTTGTGTTTTGTGCTATTTTCTTCTCTCTTTCCCTTTTTCTTTATCATATGCTTCATCTTTCTAGCTAGGACTTTGCTTACTCTGTTGAATGAAATCAATGATATAGCAATATCTTATTTCATCTAATTCTCTCTTGTCCTTTTTCTTTTTAGTGTGGATTCTAAGGTTTCAATATCAATCCTGATTATAAGTTAGATAAAGGTCAAATTAGAGTGAATGCCGGTTCGTAAGGGTAGTTATAAGTTTGAAGGGTTTGCTTGATCATGAGGGGCCCTCGCAAGTTCTGGTTTATTTAGTTTTTATGAGGAACGTGTTGGGAATATTATTTGAGTACATGTAATATCATGAAATATAATTATTTCAATTTTTATAATAAAATATTTCAAACGGAAGAGTGCTATATATAACTGGAAATAAAGCTGAAAAATGCATGGGCACAAGGTGATAAAGAAATATAAAATAGAAATTTGTATTAGGAATCTAGAGCACACAATAATACACTCTCCATTTTTTTTTCCAATATTGTGTTTAACTGAAAGAACATCTCATAAGTAAATAAAAATAGTAATATGGTGAAGAACAAAAGAAAATACTCAAAACTTTCAAATGGAAATTAATGTAATAATAAAATAAAAGTTCATATGTGAGAAATAAGAAATAAACTTTAAGAAAAAAAATATTACATAATGAATAATACATATCAAAATAATATATAACTATAAAATGTAGAAAATAATATGTATTTCTTTAATATAATGTAGTTTTAAAATGACATGGAAAACATGTTACAATATAAAATGAGCCAAAATAATTTTTTATATGTGTACTGAACTTTTGAAAATAGAAAGAAGCCTAAAAGCCCCATTTGTACATAGTTTAGTGCTGAGGCATCTCCCCTCCCCTAAAACACGTAATAACCTTTTATTGGTTGTAGTGTTGATGGTGAGGGATTTAATCCATGTATATGGGTGTGTGAGTAATCACTATAAAAAAAAAGTTCACAAATTGTATAGTTACTTAAAGAAAATAAAAACTTAAGTAATGCATGAGCCCCAAATAAGAATTTGAGCTATTTTAAATAAAATAATACACCAATAAGCCATTATTACGAGTGTGTCGAAAATTAATTGGTTAATAAACAACATAAAAAATTCCAGTTAAATTATTGCATCCAAGTTTTTTACTTACTACATGGTTCTCGAAAGTATTATTAGCCCTCTTATCTTCATTTATTCAAGTCAACTGCTTCAAATATATACCTCACCTCAGTTGAGAGCCATTAAAGCATATAAACTAATTAACATAAGCTTGACAACTATGCCTTTTGATTGATTTAAATCTTTAGTTAGTTAGAAAACCCCATAACAGAAACCATGAAAAAATACACAAAGAACTAGGCATTCACTTATGAACTGAGAATGATATGAAAATGGAAAATGAATTTTTTTTTTAATTTTAAAGTAAAACAAGATCACTAACAACCCAATAAAATGCCCTGTTTATATCATTTAAGTGAACCAATTATCAAATATCCACTTGAAATCCTACATGCTCTTGGTACTATGGGGCCATAGAGATTGCATCATAGATCATACCAATAAGTCTATCTCTTAAACAACTCCCTGCAATCAAGAAACATCAATTTAACCTATATGTTTATATTCATAAAACGAAAAAAATTAAATTAAGATTCATGAATTTTTATTAGTAAGTATGTTTACACTAACAATCATACCGTACTGATATCCTCATGATATATCTATAATGATTCATTAATTTTGTCAAAATCTTTACAAAATAGTGGCCGTTACTACCCATATTTTCACAATATCGAACTAAGAAACTCAAAAGAAGAAAGGTTACCATGCAACTTCAGAAAAAGAGCTTACTTAGTGGTGGAAAAATGAAGAAAGAGAAACAGAGATACATGGTAAGTTGCGGGAAGAGAAAGAGATGCGAAGCGTGTTGTGGGAAGAGAGAGAGAGCGCGCGCTCCTACTGCCTGTAGCATGATGTAGTTTTGTCATCACTGCCTCATATTATTCAACCCTTCTACATGGACAAACTTTTTGGCATGAATTTGTGACAAACTCCCATGTGGCACAATCCTAGAGGTGCTTTTTCCCCCTCTCCCAAAAGTTGCACCTCTAAGATTGTGCTACATGGGAGTTTGTCACAAATTCATGCCAAAAAATTTGTCCATTTAGACTTTTTGCATATTATTATTACTTTTGCTGCTGCTTCTTCCTATTCCTCCTCTTTTTTATCCCTTTCCTTTCCTCTTTTTTTTCCATGAATAAGAGGGGCAAATGCTCTTTAACTTTTTTTTCATTTTAAAGTCTAGATCCTATAATGCTTGAACTCACATGAAATTTTGTAGGGTTTATAGTGGGTTATGAAGATTGGAAAGTACATTTAATGAAAACCCAAACAAGAAATGTACATTTATTTTGAGTAGTTTAAAATCTCAGGCTCACTTTTGCCTTACGAATTTTTTATAAGTTCAAGCCTAAATGGATAAAAACTTCAAGGCAGTAAGACATGCGGTAGAGAGTGAGTGACGAGCTAGTCTCACCAAATAAACATAACTTTAACATCAATCAATCTAAAAAACATGTATGAGTCACTATGGGCCATAATCAAAATTTCTGACCATTTAATCATATTTGACTAGATAGCCGACAACACCTGTTAGACCTAATTTCTTATAGATGGTTAGATATTAAATTCTATATTTAATAGGCCAATGACTCTAATCAGGTACTATATATGGTGAACTTAATGGCTGACACAACTTTTGTGTGAGAGTTTTTTTAATATTTTAGATTTCTTATTTTTCCCCAGATTTTTTAGGATATACACAGTTTTTGGGATCAACCACAATACCCATCGTAACCGAATTCTGTACTTCGGTTGGAAATCATATCAATTTTTTTTTCCAAGTAACTCTATGTCAAGAGTTAAGACTATGACAAGGAAAGGGGTGTCCCAACAAGAAAATATTCTATGGACACTAAAGACAATATGAACTGTAATAAAGAAGATGAACTGCATATCAAATAGGATCAGGCAACTACCATGGAGATCAGATATCACCTACTAAAGATCGACCTCTCCGAGTTCACTCTTCACTATCCAAGGGTAGGATGGACACCTTGATCATAGAACTAGAAGATGGATGGTTCAAATAGACCAAAGATTAATGATTTCATTGGCTTCCAATTAGGAATGTAAATGAGTCTCCGATTCTCTGATTATTTGGAGGTTCTGACCCATTAAAAACCGGGTCTGAGTCTATATTTAGGCCCGATAAGTAAATGGTCCGGGTTTGGGTCCGTTTCCACCTTGGTTCTGACCCGTGGACCCGAAACCCGCTATATTACCTCAATTTTCAAAAATCTCTCCTAAAAATTATATTTGTTTACGGTTCCGAAACGGTTCCAGGAACCGACCCGATTACAACCCTACTTCCAATCCGTTCTCTTTCTCTTGTTCTCTCTCTTTCTCACACGTTTTAGGAATAATATGCACAGGGATAACCCCTCCTTTATATATGTAATAGGTGTTTCCTCTTTTGAATGAGATATTTTTTTCCTTGAGATACTTTCAACTTACTTAAGAATCTTACCTTTATAAAGATCTTCTCAACATTCTTAAGAAACTTATCTTAGAAAGAGAAATAAGATATAAATTCTAATGAAAAATCCAATAATCATATCAAAGTGTGGGCACATATTATCTGTTAGTTGGGGCAGCCCAACCTGCGATAGTATGCGGGCCCAATATTACAGATGCCAACTAGACATTTCTTCTTCTTAGGAAACACTGAGTGAAGAGTTCACAAGTTTAACCATAATAGGCCTCCTTTAATAACAAATCATTATGCAAGACGAAGGATTTGAGAAGAGATTGAGTATTAATTAGAAGATATAAGATGGTTCAACCTTGGATCAAAAAGGGAAAAGGGCAAAGCTCTCCACAACTCAATGTGGATTATTTTTTACCAAAAAAAAAAAAAAAAAAAATCAATGTGGACTATAAACTATCAGGATGTGGATGTAGTGAAGGCACAAATATGCGAAGGTGGGGCTGCTACAAACGTGATCTAGGACTGCATTAGTTTAGATAAAGCATTAATGATAGGATCAACGATTGCCTCCTAGAGATTAGTCATGTGTGAGTCACTCTTCATGATCTGAGGGCTAAGATGGACTCTCCGGACGTGGAAGAAGAAGGAAGGGTCAGATCTAATGGGAAGAAGAAAGAACTTTTGGGATGTTATAGGACCAAAAAACCCTCTTCTTCTATTCCTCGTTAAGCCGCCTTTTATGGCAAGTGATCAAATCAATTCACGGGATAGGGATTAGGTCCAAATTCAAAGGAATTTTATTCTTATCACTATGGTCAGAATTAATTCTTCTCATTTTGGCAATTGTTGATGCTTGCCTTGTGAGAGGCATAACATTGTGATTTGGGTCTAATGACAGGTGCCAACATAAGCATGAAAAAATGTAAATAAATTTATATTTAATAGAAAGTAAAAAAGAGCCTTATAATGGCATCGCATTCATCTTAAATTTCTTTAGCAAACCATTCCTATCAAAATCTCGAAGCATTTGGATGGAGCCCACTCCTCAACAATTCATTGTTCATGTAGGAATAAGTGAATTTATAAAATAGTAAGTTTCTAAGAGAATGAATGGTTTGCCTTTGAATTAATACAGTTATTTGATTTGAAATATAAGATTCACTTTGAGAGAGAACATTTTTTTTTACATCAAGGAGAAAGATGACCATCATCATTCTACTTCTTCAGAAATTTACTCATGTGATCTTTCACCCTTTCCATCATAGTGACATTATCTTATAATCTTCCACCCTCTTTACCCTTTCCATCACAGTGACATTATCTTGTAATCTTTCCGCCTCTTCTGCATCCTCTAACCCCTTTCCATTTATTATCAGATACCATATCTAATTTTATGGTGTTTCGTTCAATGCATCTGTTTCAATCATGAGAGGAACAAGAAGCAAGGGTTGCACGGTGAGAGAGGACAATCGGTGGCAAAAGAGGCAAGCGAAGCGCGAAGGCTGTGAGGGAGAGGTGGGGAGGTTAACAGCACGTTTTTATAACACCATTTCCGTATAAAAAGGATTTATTTTCCTATACACAATTACATTTCCAGCAGTTTGACGTAGCACTTTTGATTGTAAGGAGAGGTAAAAAACTATTAATTCCTCAAATTTGTAGAAAATCATTTATTGGGAGGCGAGGGAGAGGTTGGAAGCACTTTTCCACATAAACAAAACTAGCAACAAACGCATGTACTAAACCCGGGCTAAAAATGAATGTACCTCGTATGAGTCCAGCACCTAATGGGTTGCTCGTGAGTCCTCCTTCGGATCCACGAATCAGATGGGTCATCAGGTGGCCCACCAAGATCCCGGTATCAACGCAAGAACATCAAGCCTTCGGGAATGACTGTTTTAATGAAAATATCCAATGCTTTGGTTTTCTAAGACATTTAAAACACGTGCTCTCCCTCCCTCTGATCAGACACTGGATGGTGGGCCAAACAAGGCTCACCTCGCACTGTTCCACCACCTACTGGTCACCCGTGGGTCCTCCTTCGGATCCAAGGATCAGATGGGCCATCGGGTGGCCCATCCAGGTCCCGGTATTGACGCAAGAAAATCAAGCATTTGGGACTAAAATACCTCCTCTCCCTCTTTCCCTCTCTTTGATGAGACGCTGGATGGTGGGCTAAACAAGGCCCACCTCGCACGGGTCCACCACCTAATGGGTCGCCCATGGGTCTTCCTTCGGATCCACGGATCAGATGGGTCATCGGGTGGCCTACCTGGGTCCCAGTATCAACTCAAGAAAATCAAGCCTTTGGGAATGACTGTTTTAACGAAAATATTAAATTCTTTGGATTTCTAAAACATCTAAAACATGTCCTCTCCCTCTTTTTGATCATACGCTGTATGGTGGGCCAAACAGGGCCCACCTCGCATGGGTACACCACCTAATGGGTCGCCCGTGGGTCCTCCTTCGGATCCACGGATCAGATGGGTCATTGGGTGGCCTACTCGGGTCCCAGTATCAACACAAAAAAACCAAGCATTTGGGAAAAAAACACGTCCCCTCCCTCTCTTTGATCAAACGCTGGATGTGGCCCACCTCACACAGGTCCACCACCTAATGGGTCACCCATGGGTCCTCCTTCGGATCCACGGATCAGATGGGTCATCGGGGTGGCCGACTTGAGTCCTGGTATCAACGCAAGAAAATCAAGCCTTTGGAAGAAGTGATTTTTTCGTGTAAAATTTTGCTTTGTTTGTTTGCTAGGATTTTTCGTGTAAATTAAGTTTAGAAAATTAGAAAGTGAAATTAATTTTTTGATTCCAATTTATTGCATATTTGTCATAGTGCATCAGATCTAAGACATGAGACTTCCAAATACTTTAATGCACAGCATTATTCCTCAAAAGTAACAATCTACCCATATTTTTTTTTTTTAAAGTTTCAGTCTTTGGGAATTATTTTTAAAGTTTCAATCATTGTTTGGGCCATTCAGTTTTACAGCCCTTCCGCTTGATTTTCTTACGTTGATACCGGGATATAGGTAGGCCACCCGATGACCCATCTGATCCGTGGATCCAAAGGAGAACCCATGGGCGACCCATTAGGTGCTGGACCCTTGCAAGGTGGGCCCTGTTTGGATCACCATCTAGCGTCTAATCAGAGAGAGACAACCTAATTATATAGCAACTGCACTTGGAATGCTTTTAGCCTAGAAAAATTGAACTCATCATTCTTGTTTATTTATGGAAGTTATGCGGAAGTTAGACATGACAGGTGTCTTCATCAAGGGAGAATACATTCCCTTAGGGGACGTTTGGCACACATCCTCGCCGCGGATTTCCTCCTTTTTTCCGCGATCCCGTGGAAAACCCACGTTTGGATCCGCGTGGAAAAGGGGTTAATGGATGAGCGGATTCTCTCTTTCCAATTATTTTACGAGTCAGACACCCCCCCATCGGATCCCCAGAATCCACGCGGAAGAGGATTTGCGGAGCTACAGTGTTTGGGGCGTTAATATGGAGCAGACCGGTTTTTCGCATTTTTTGGTTTCTATGGGACCCACAATCAAGATCTGAACCGATAAAAGTGTTAAGAATGTTCAAAACGGCTATGTCACAAAAATTCATCCGTTGATTCATCTTAGATCGTTAGATATTTGCAAAACCGTCAGCGACAGTGACGATAAGGTACAGGTAATGCACAGTGAAGATAATGTGGCCTTAATAAGTTTTTACTTTGGGAATGTACCTTTTAGATTCCCTAATCAAGATCCAAACCGTTAGTCACCTTTAAAAACTCCAAAACAGCCACCTCACCAAATATCAGCCGTTGAATCATCTTATATCTCGAGATGTGTGCAAAAGTCATTACTGTTCAAACTAATATTGAAAACAGTCCGTTTTTTCTCTTTTTGGGGTTTATGTGGGGTCCACAATCAAGATCCAAACCGGTCATTAGTTCTGGAAGGTCAAACACTACACGGTTACCAAATTTCAACCGTTAATTCCTCTTATATCTCGAGATATGTGCGAAATACGTCTGACTGTTACACTAATGTTGAAGACAGTAATAAAAATAGTCCGTTTTGTTTCATTTTTGTGTTTATGTGGGGTCCAAGATCAAGATCCAAACCGTTCATTAGTTCTGGAGGGTCAAACACGGCAAAGTGACCAAGTTTCATCCATTGATTCCTCCTATATCTCGAGATATGTGCCAAAACATTTACTGTTTACACTAATTTTGAAAATGGGAAATAAAAAACAGTCCTTTTTCCAAATCTTCTGGTTCTTGTGGGGTCCAAAATCATGATCCAAACCAGTCATTAGTTCGGGACGGTCAAACACGGTAAGGTGACCAAATTTCAACCGTTGATCCTTACTTTATCTTGAGAAATTTGTAAAAATATCAATTGGATCATACATTCTACTCGTTGTAGGAATCCTCCCTCCATCCAACCATGGAACTTTCATTGGGAATCATACTTGAGGATTATAGACTTCTTTGGAGATGGAGAGAATCCTCTATTTAGAGGATTCTTCGTGGTTTACCAAACGTGCCCTTAGTGACAGGTGTCTTCATGACTACATCCCCTTAGTAATAATGATTTTATCAGAGTGGTAGTGTCTCATAAAATCCTTTATGGTATCAAAGTCATTGACCAATGATGATCGCCATATATATGGTCTTATCTCTTATGCTTATGCGATAATCTCACTGTCACTTTTTTCTCCTAAATAAAATCAAAGCATTCTCTCTTGTCCATGCATCTTCTAAACTTTACGATATTTACCATCTTCATCATGTTGCATGATGAACGCTTCTGCAAGAATCACGAGAGATCTGATCTACACCGCTGACACGAGAGATCTGATCTACACCGTTGACACCAATAGATTAAAAAATAGCGGTTTATTGAAATGATAGACCCTGCGAGACAAACATTGATTACCAACGAAGATAATGATTATTTACGATATCAGGAAAGTTTAGATTTTTTTTTAATGTTAATAATTTGCATGAACCTTTTTTTTTTTTTTTCGTGAAAGCACAGTAGTTAGGATGATAGGTTCAGTTCCTTGAAGATAAGGACTAATTACCTTTCCTTAAAGATAGGATTAATTTGAATTTGATTTGAATTAATCCTCTCTCTCTCTCTCTCTCTCTCTCTCTCTCTCTCTCTATATATATATATATATATATAAGCTTGTATTACTGAAAAGTTACAATCATTTTATTTTAGTGGAAGTGTCTCTTGATATTCTTTAACACAAACGCGCCCCAAAGGATTATATGGTATTAATATGTACTATATTTAAACAAAAGACACATATATGTTATAGGGGGGTCTTCATATGCATCTATCCCTCACCATTTTGGTGAGGGACACCCTTTTTGGGGGTGTTTCAAGTACAAGAGGAAGGTACAAAGTACCCCTCTTGTACTCCTTTTGTACTTGAAACACCCCCAAAATGGGTGTCCCTCACCAAAAATGGTGAGGGATAGATGCATATGAATATCCCCCTATGTTATATATGTATATATATAAATATATATGGAGGTGCTCTTCTGAGAGACACTCTCACCTTATTATGAGAGCTCATTAACCGGGTCAACCCCATTAACAGGTACTGACCTTGTCCAAGTTATAGATGTTTAGCTCAATCCCAATCAATTCAAGCATGAAAGTTATATTTGAGTTTAGTTGTAAGCTTGAAAAGCCTGAAATACAAACTACTATACTGTTTAAGTCGATTTAGATTTGCGGGTCAGCCTATCCCAATCCATTTATGCAGGTTATGTTTGTCAACTTTCAATTGGTCCTTTTTTATTTTAATTGTAGGTTAGATTTATTTGGACCTATGAGAGATAAAGGTGGGGGCCGGCCCTAGTATTGTATATTTAATATAATGTCATTTATGACAAGCATACGTTACAAATTATATGACTTTTAATTAAACTTTTACAAGCTCAAGCTTCACATGAGTATTTTCAAGAAAGGCTCTATTTGGCTTGTTAACATTATAACTTGGCTCAAGCTAGGCAAATTAAGCTCCTCTTGGCTGTTCAAGCCAAGTCCAAGTGGGGCTAAATCGGCTCAGTTTGGCTTTTTTACACCCTTATTTAATAGGATGTTTTGATATATTGTGAGGGTCTCTATTAAAGCGTGTTTGTGTAAAAAGATTATTAATCTGCTCTTTATGGGTTTCTATTTCTATAGAAGAAAATGAATCATGTATTCCTACCACTCTTATGGGAAGTCAATTAAAGACCTATTTATTGAAAAATCAATTCATTTTCTTTTCTTGTCCTACATGTAAATGATGGATTTACATGTAGGGACTCAGACACACGTGCGTTCCAGCGATTGAAAAGCTTCACGGATCACTCTGCCTTTGTCTTGCTTACTAGAATGAAGAGTATCTAACCCTAGGGCACCTCCCTTATCCTTATATATAGAATTCCTATAAAGTCCCACTTACCAGAGACTCCTTTGCCAAGAAAACTATACTTTATTAATTCCGTTGGGAGTCTTATTTGTTGGTACAAATCAAGTGTTATTTTAAGTGAGATTATATTGTCTACTTGCTTATACTATGCTTGATCTGATGTGATATCGACGACATGCGGGCCAAACATACAATAGAAGTGTCGCATCAAACAACAAAAGAGTGGGTTGCATGGGAATCGAGCTATTTTCCTCTCTATTGTTGAATCATCTCATTATACAATCATACCTTGCTATTTTCTATCTATTCTCAGTTTTAAGTTTAAAGCTCAAGTGGTGTTCCAGGTAGCTGCATCATATCTTCTTTTTCCTCTTTAACTTCCTCTTTGAGCTTTTTATGGAGGTCTTTGATTCTACAAATTGTATTACGCCTTGTCTTAAATTCTCTCTTTTTTACTCGAAGCTGATATAATTATTGAATACAGAGCTGTGATTACGCTGAAGCATAAAGAGAGCTGTGTCTTAGTTACTGTATTTGAAAGAAAGGAGGACTACCAGTAATTGTTTTTAAATTGCAAATGGCAAGAGCTACTCTCCCACCAGGTGTTCGATTCCATCCAACTGACGTTGAGCTGCTTCTGTACTACCTAAAACGGAAGGTCTTGGGAAAGCCACTTCCATTTGATGTTATTTCTGAGATTGAAATATCAAAGTATTCTCCATGGGATCTTAAAGGTATGGTCAATATGTATCCTCATAAAAAAAAAATTTCCTTGAAAAATGGGCATTCTTTGTCGCAGTTTATATTGTTAAGTTGAATATCTTCTATTTCCCGGATGGCAGATTTTGGTTCCACTTGTTAAATGGGGATTGCAATATGTGCTAATATTTGTACTTGTTTGAGCTATTGAGAACATTGCATTTAATTTGTAGTTTCTTCATAAAGCACTTGGTTTTCATTTTCATTTTTTTTTGGTTGGGTAAATTAGGGGCAAGGGTAGAGGGAAAAAGTCTTCCTTGAAGAGGACACTATGTTAATAATAATAATAATAATAATAATAATAATAATAATAATAATAATAATAAAGGGGGCCACTACGTGGAATATACATATGATACTTTTGAAAATTTTAGGGGCCCCCAACCCTATTCAGTATTTACTTCAAAATTTTCACCCGATACAACACTAATTAATATTTTAAGTTCATCATGCAATATATGTTGCATATTTTCTTAAAAAACATAATAAAAGAAAATGATGGAGGAGATGAAAAAATTAATGAAAAAATTGATAATGGTTAAGTCTCTCTCATTAATTTCAGCGGCTATTTTATCATTAATTTCCAACGGCTATTTCTCTCGTTAATCTCCAACGGCTTTTTTTTTTTTTTTTTCATAACTTTCTCTCATAACTCTCTCTCCCTTGTAACTCTCTAACGGCTCTTTTTGGCAAACTCTATATAAAGCATTTACCGAGGCTTGGAAAAACATACATACACATATACTATTCTCATACAATTTCCTCTCAAATGCTTATTTTTCTACCAAGAAAGCTCTTTTTAATTTTTTTATTTAGGGCAATTCCATATTTCTATCTCTTGTGTGTAGACTTTTTTTTTTGGCAAAAAGAATATTTCATTTCACACAAAGAACCAACCAAACAACACCACGGAACAAGCAACTACTAGACTAACTCTTGTCCCAAACAACACAAGTCCTAGGAAAATATGACATTTTAGTAGAATTATGGGCAACCCCATTGAGAGACTTAAGGATAATGGAAAAACCAATGAATTCAATGTCTTGCAAAATAGAATCAATTTCCCAGTTGCTCCTACCATTAATTGCTTGGATAATTTTCATTGCGTTTGACAAAAAGATAAGTTTTGAGAACCCTTGGGCTCTCGCTTCCTTCATCGTAAAAAGGATAGCTCTCGTTTCTGCTTTATTAGAGGAATAGACATTTGGCCCATCAGAGAACCCTGCATACAAAAGCAAGCCATTAAACCATAATGAATTACTAAAGCCAACCTTCCCGTCAAGGGAGCTAAAGGCGGCATCAAGCAAATGAGGGCTAGATCCTTTTTTTATCCTCAATCCAAATTCATTACCCCCCTTTTTATTTAAATGGTTGGGGATATCAAGGGAAGTTCAAAATTCCTCAACAACTCTTTTTACTATATACAAAGTACTAAGTGGGTGGATTTCTTTACCCCTATATATTAATTCATTTCTCCTCTTCCAAACGACCTATCCAAAGAGCTATAATCCATGCTTTAGAATGAGAATTAGCAAGAGGACTATATGAAGCATTTGACTCGCATACGGTCCTCCACCCCTCCTGGATTTGAAGAGAGGAAAACATATATATGAGGTAGGAGACCAAGAGTAGAGCCAAACCGCATGGCTCTTACAAGGTTACAATGAAATAAAGCATGCTCAATGGACTCTACATTGGATTCACAAATAGGACATAAATCACTTGGACTAAAATTTTTATCATAAAGCAATCTACGAACCTGGATGGCTTTGTTGAGACACTTCCAGCCAAAGAAGAGCCCCCTTTGGGGCATATGGATTTTCCATAATCTTTTCTATTTGATGAAGAGAATGCTACTATCACCGTTATTTTTACATAATGATTTATAAGCATATTTTGTAGTTAGCGTACTATGTTTAGTGAGAGGCCAAACCCTAGACTCAGGGGCGGACCAACATTGTAATTCGCCCCAGGTCCTATCTGCATCATCCCATAACCTCAATGGATATCTTCAATATTTGATGAGGCAGATTAGAAAACGCCCCGGGTGCTTTGTTGAAAAAATCACCCTCTTTCTAATTTGCTAATGCACATTCTACAATATCCAATCCAATCTTCTCAATTCTCTCTCATCTTACCAATCTTCTCCTAAAATCTCTCCCGTCTTACCAATTTAACCTTCTCCTAAAACTTCTCTCATCTTACCTCTTCCTACAATTTCTCTCTAAATTTTTATAGCATTCCATTCTACAATCCCAATTAATACAAAATACTTATTAAGGTCAGAATGAAACTAATGCATGTGCAACCATTCACTATTTTGAGGGACTGTTTATATAAATTGTTTTACCTAGCCACCCATATAAATAAGCATTTTGTGGGACCCAATTGATGAAGATGCTATCACTTTGCATTACCTGAAGTCAAGGATAAATAGTCATTGCTATATCTTTGAGGTAGTTAAAAAACTTTTATGAGAATTGAGTTCTTTATCCTTAATTTGCAAAAAAATTTAAAAAATAAAAATTATGTCTTCGAACCATGCAATCATTGGAGATTATTTGTCGTCGGTGTTGATGATTGGTAGTTGCGATGATTTTAACTTTTATAATTGAACATCCTCCGCCCCACCCAAACGAAAATCATGGGTCCACCACTACCTAGACTCATCTCTTCTTTGCTATGGACCATATAAGTTTTGAATATATTATCGACATCAGTATTATTATTGAAAATGTCCCATCCTCTTTCACTATTCAGAAGATCTTTTACAACCAAATTAGAGTTGGAGATATCGGAAATAGGTTTCCTTAAGCCTCCCTTAATGGGGATCCACTTACAATGCCACATCGGAATCTTTTCCCCATTGCCAATTATTCAATCTACATTATCATTAATAAATTTAGTTGCTTCTGTAAACCCTTTTCAAAATCATGAGTTGCCTATTTTAAATTCCGTTTCCCATAAGGGCTTCTTCAAGCAATACTTGGCTTTGAGCACTCTAGAGCTCAAGAGATCTTTGTTGGCTAAGTTATTTTTTTCCATGTCCCGTATCCCCAAACCTCCTTCCTCAATGGATTTACAAATTTGACTCCGTTTGATTGTATGAAGTTTCTTCTTTTCCTTAGATTCTCCCCAAAAGAATTTTCTAAACATCTTTCGATAGATCCAATAGTCTTCGAAGGGATATAGAGGGCTGACAATTATAGATTGGAATTGTGGAGGCAACTAATTTGATGAGTGTACTTCTACCAGCTTAAGATAGAAGATGTGTTGGTGAAATTAACCGCAGTAAAATAAAATTACAATAAATAATAGAAATTTATACGAGAAACCAGATCGGACTGAGGTACGGCAATCTCGCTTTCTTTAAGGAGATTCAAGCTCTCTGCGGTTGGCAAAGCCCAAGAACCGGTGCAGCAGACCCTCTCTTCTTGACTTGTCTCGTCCAGGATACAACAGCCCGACTGTTCGCCATGTAATTCAAACCAACTTTGCACAAGTGGTTGGGCTCAAAGCTCCACCAAAAGAACACCTCTCTTTGACTGGAAAAACTCTCTAGTGTATGAAGCGTTTGTGAATATTGTTGTCTATCTTCTAAGGCTGGTTTTTTTTTTTTGTTTTCTAATTGGTAAATTTATATTGAAAGAAAGGAAAGGGCAGAGCCCCAAGAGAAAGAGAAGAAAAAATACATCCAATGGAAAGCAACAAAAAAAGGCCAACCTTTAAACAGGGGTACTGAAGCCAGAAATACAGAAGAGGAAGAAGCTTAAACCAGAAGAACACCTTGAGGCTTTGAAAAGGAGACAAGCTTCAACCAACAGAGAGCCTACTGACTGAGAAGAACTCCAAAGCTACTGCCACAACTGGGAGAGGAAGGAACTTGAAGAAGGCCAAAACAGGGAAGAATTGATCTATTCAGCAAAAGAGAGCAGACTGCAGGTAAAGAATTCAGCTCTTTGCTACACATTCGACCAAAGGAGAGGATGGAGAAAGGCAGCACTACAAACTGGCCAAGCAGCTGAAACTAAACAAAGCTGCAGCTAGTCCAGAAGGGGGACCAAACGAGGCGGAAAACAAGGGATCAAGCTGCCTGAGAACAATTAACCAAGGCTCTCCACATCTGAAAACGGCTCAGAAGCTACACGACAAAGCTGCACTGCTTAAGAGCATGAGGAGGAGCAAAAGAAGCCACCATCTGAGAGGAAGCTCCCACAAGGCCTGGGCAAAGAAAATGATCTCCTGAAAAACTCCATGGAGCTCTGAAAAGGAAAAAATCCAGGATTGAGCAGAGAAGAGGCTACAATGCTGAAAGCACCACAGCTGGCAAACTAAAGCTCTATGGTTGCAATTAAAAAGGGTTCAATGCTGAAAGCACCACAGCTGGCAAACTAGGGCTGGTGAAGAAGGGTTTATATAAAAAGCTCCATGGGCTATCAAAATAATGATGCAATTAAAAAGCATAATGGGTCATTGACTAGGTTAATGATGGTCTATTAACCAAGGAATAAAAAGTCACAACCGTTGAAATGTCCAAACTTAATATGGTAGGAGTTTCATATATTAATGGGTTAATTTAGAATTTACTTCCATAAGGAATTGAAAAGAAAAGTCAAATTAGTTAATGGTTGATGAATGTACCAATAAATAAAAATAAAACCAAACCATTAACTATTCAAATTCCTTAGAGTTATGACCAAGAATCCAACGCACCAACTTTACATTTACCCATTAAACTCCCACTAATATTGTTGAATGAAACAACTAATATAAAAATGGACCAACAAGATGAATATGCAAAGTCATGATTTTAGATTTAACTTTAGAGATAAGGGACTAAAAACTACTAGATTTGTTTATTTTAATGAAAAGAGGGTTATCCAAAACTTTTTTTTATTATCATTCATGAGTCTAACATCAAAAATTCTGGTGAGCTTCCTGCATCAAAGGAGGCAAGTGCCCTTACTAAGATATGCGGCGGATTTGTCAAGATTCACAAGTTGTCCTGACATAAAATAATAATCTTCAAAAATATCGCTAACAACTCTAAAGGGTAGTGTTACAACTCTAAAGGGTAGTGTTACCAAAAAGAAGATTGTCGACCGTAAAAAATAATTGTGATATGGAAGGTGCACTTCTTGCAACTTTAGGTCCATGTATTATACCATCCTTTTCTGCTTTTAAGGAGCATGCGAGACAAAACTCATGCTCCTAAGATAAATAGGTATGGAGATCTCTTAAATCAAGACTTGAGATAAAATCAGGCATTGTATATTTCTTGGAGACAAATTTTTTATTACAAATCACCTGCCCGTGGGGAAAATATTGTCCTTAAGAAAGTATTAGGTTATTCCTTGCGCCTTGCCTATTTTTTGTGCTTTCTTATTTTTCCCCAAATTTTATTATCCAGCCATTCTTTCTCATATTTTTCCAGCAATGTATTGGTATCACATGTCTCAATATAACTGATAAATGGGCCTCCATTGTTATCCATGTCCCAGATATTGGCAATATTTTGAAAATATTCCGATATTTAACTATTTTTTATGCAATGAAAATTACTTGATATTCTTGAAATATTACCAAACTTGAGAAGGCTAGCCACAACAATATCATTAAATTTGCAATAAAATCATGGTAAGAATGATAAGAATGGAAACATTTTGAAAGGCTCTCCAAACCCCCAAAGATTATGTATTTCTATTTGTCTCCATATTTCAAAACAGGAATGTTTAATGTGGTGTTAATTATTCAGACCCAATCTATACTTTTTTGATATCCAATAACCATCACACAAATACTTGAGATTAGTAATTGGAACTCTTAATAGTTTTGCTTTTGGATGCAGATAAATCATACTTGAAAAGTAGGGATCTTGAGTGGCATTTCTTTTGCCGTCGAGATAGGAAGTACACAAGTGGGTCAAGAGCAAACCGGGCCACTATTGGTGGATACTGGAAGACCACAGGAAAGGATAGAAATATCCTTAATAACTCTAAACTTGTAGGGACGAAGAAAACTTTGGTGTATCATCATGGCAAGGCACCCCAAGGCACAAGAACTAACTGGGTGATGTATGAGTTTAGGCTCCAAGACAGTGATCTGGAAGACAAAGGCATCTCACAGGTAATCTGATCATATGGTCATAAACTAATAGTTCAACTGCAATTATTTAATTGATATATGGAATGGATGCAACTTGGATCAGGTCTAATCCAAACCCGATTGACTGAACCCGAGCTTAGGTTGGGTTGGATTTTGATCTAGGTAGATGCATAAATCTGAAAAAACTGTGGTTTTTCACTCGCTCAAATTCATGAAGATTTACAATTGCCAAACATGGATGTTCCAAATTCTTGAATAAAACTAGTGAGGTATCTCTAAGAATTTAGCTGTCAAACTTGTAAACGGCAATCACTTATTAGCTCTATTCTCTAGCACTTATGAAGTCATTGACATTTTTTTTTTCCATTGGTTTAATTCTTTTGACATTCCTATAAAGATTTGTTTGTTATGTTCCTTTTTTGGACAAGAATTAGCACTGGTGTGATACGAGTCTTGTATAATGTGACATTAACTGATCTTTTACTGTACACCACCAGTCCCTAATAGGCTTTCAAGATGATTCTGGTAATTAGAACGAGCAATAAATATTCTCTCACTGTATTACTCTATAGATTTCACAAATCAATCAATAATATTAATCTTGAGGTGGCGAACAGTGAAGGCCAAAAGAGTAATAGTAGTTGAAAAATTGCTCTCTTACCAACACTGTATGCATTTCCTAAACTATGCTCTTAAAATTGGGTTGCAGGATAGATACGTAGTATGCAAGATCTTTGAGAAGCGTGGCCGAGGCCCAAGAAGAGGTGAACCACTTGGGGCCTCATTCATAGAGGAAGAATCGGATGACGATGAAATGGATGATTCTTTCGTACTTTATCCATTTGCAAATCCAAGTTCCTCTAAGCCACCTAATCCCCAAACAAAGCCGCTATTTCCTGAAGAAAGAAGAAGTCTTGTTGCACGGGAGGGTGGTTCTTCACTTGAGCGTTTCAATCCTACCATACTGTTGCAGGAGGTGTCTAACAATCATGGGCGTGCTTTAGTTTCCCGCAGAAGAGGTATTGATGAGGTTAGTATACTAAACTAGCTATTTTTGAAAGACCCTTCGTTACTGTTACTGGGTCCCTTTATCCAAGTTTCTAAATGGGTGTGGAGAAGCTGGAGTTAATCATTCCAAATCCACAGGGTCATATTCAAGGTGGAGCTGTTCTTGGAGGTGATAAGAACTTTTATGGTTTAAAGGGCAATGAGACCTTTCAGTTGTTTTTTCCTTCTGGCATTCCTACTACTTTACCTATGCCTGCAAATCTCCAAAATCTGGGCATAACAAATCTCTCAGTTAACCTCAAGAAATACAGTGACCATGTAATGGGGCATTTTCTTGAAAATGGTGAAGCTCCTGTGCCAAGGGAGGATGATTCTTCGCCTGAGCACTCCAATCCTCGTGTACTGATTGAGGAACTGAACAATCGTGTTGATGATGTTGATGAGGTAAGTAACTATATTAGCTGTAACAATTTGGATTTCTTTCCTTTATTTGAGGTAGCAGGATCATAATAATCAGTATTAAACCCATAGTTCATTTTAAGTAGCCTATGTGAGGTTCATTTTGAGTAGCTTGAGTTCTACTCAAGTCTTCGGCCAGGTATGTTCTCATTAACTCAACAATTTGCAATGTCTTTCCTCACTGCTTATTAATGATCTTTATTGGTGCTCTCCTTCTGATAATTTCTTGAACATGTAAACCTTTGGTACATCTTAGGAGCTTGGTTTATGTTCGTAGTATTTTATGTACATATTTGCACCATTACAAGCAACATTCCCATCAGCATGTGCTCATTCTTAGTTCTATCTTTTCTGGTGACTCCACAATTTATATTTTTGCTTCTCATTTCTTTGTCACCCAACATTTACCTTCATATAATATAGCACATCTAGCTATAGACTTGTAGAAGTACCCTTTTAGTCAAGTTGCACTCTATGGTCATATAACAATACACAGGCTTTTCTCCACTTTACTTCCAAAGTATGGATCCTATTTGCTTTATCAGGCTCAAACATTCTGGTCTGCTTACTTCTTACTCTAATGTACCCACTTCTTCTATCACACTGTGGCATCAAATTATTCTCAATTATTTGCCAACTGTACTTCCCTACTCTTAATCCATTTGAATCTGCATTCTGTGCTACCAACTTAAAAACCATTTGACATTAATGTCATTATCGAAACTTCTAGATCATCATTTGCTTGCTTTGATCTCTCACTAATGAGTACCAGATCTCTGCAAACAACATGTACTTTGGAACTACATCTTGCGCATGTGTTGTTAATGTGTCCGTGATTAAGGCGAATAACTTAGGGGCTCAAAGTGAATCTACAGTCCACCTCCAACTGGTGTTCAAACATTTACCAATAAATTTTTCACATTTTTTTTGCCCAATCATACATGTCTTTTATAATTTCCATACAATATAGAATGTTATCTTTTTTCATTCAAGTCTGTCAAATTAATAGGTTACCTCTCAATTGAGAAAATTATATGTTATAAACTCCTTTCTCTAAAGTTTTTCATGTGTTACCTTAATATGAAAATGGCTTCTGTAGGAGATCCATAACCCAAACTTGTCCTCCCAATTATTTTGCTCATGAATTTAAATTCCTCTGTAGTTTTTATAATTCTAGATACTCCTTTTGCTCTTGTCAAATAGGACCAAGGTGCCCGTGCTCTTTCTCCATCTGATGAGAATGTTCCTCATACTCGAGATTTTATTGGACAACTTGATAAGAAGTGAACCCTTCAGAACCGATACTTCAGTATGTATTTTGAGATGCTTCATATGTTTGTTTGTTTTAATTATTTTTGCAGTTGGCCTCAAACATTATGTTCAGATATTGATAATTGGAAGTGGTATGTTGACAGGTTGACAATTGCGAATACAATTTGGAGAAGTGGGAAGTGGGATACTCAGTTGTTACAGTAGCTTTGGCAGGACATACCTTTCACAAGCTGCAGGGTCCTTGCTATAAACTATTCGAATAATAAAAATCCTTGAAACGTGATAAAAAGACATGATGGTGTTTGTTGTTTCTTTTTAATGTTTTTTAACATTTAATAAAAGAGTCATGAACTTTATAGATTGATATTGGCAAGACAATTAAAATATTGTCTGTATTCTCTTAATCTTTTTAGCCATTATCTTTCGTTGAACCTCCAAATGTTTGTTCTGCAACCTCTGGTTTGTGTTTCTCCTATAGATGGTTTGGTTTCTGATGTGGGCCTTTTCTGCTTGCAATGGGTGCCTACCTTGGCAGCTATGAACATAAGTACTTTCTTGGTTCCCTCAATCATTATTGACACTGTTTTTTTGCAGGATTTCGATGGGTTTCATAATAATGTCATAGGAAGCAAGTACAGCGAGAATTTTAGCACTCAATAGTACATTATGTTGCAGTATCAAAATATTCTGCTCTGAGCTGAAGCTTTTTCTTTTTCTTTTTTCCTGCATTATTGTGTTCTGGACCACCAATCACTTGGGCCTCAGAGAAAATGAGCCATGGTCCTAAAAACAATCTTGATCAGATGATCCTGGGGTGGTCATCCAACCCCTAGATTGTGGTGAAATCAACTTGCAGTGATGACTTAGTGTGGACCTCCAAGGTGCTGATGGCTGATCAGTAATGTAATTAGAATTTGTTTTGCAGGGAATATTATTTCTGGGGCTGCCCCAATTGTGCGAGGATGTCGCAAACTTTTGCGCCAGTTTAGCATCTGTAGCTTTGATTGGCTCCTTGTCAATCTAGCAGCAGAGATCTTCTTCATTTTCTGTGAATTCTAATTTGATAATAATAGCCAAAACCAAAAGGATGCAAAGTTGCTGTCCAGAAACACTGTTGGTGGTCCAGTTGCCTTGATAACATTATATGTTGTTATCATTTTATTTGATGAGTAATGTTAACCCATAACCATGTCTTTTCAACATGAGCACCTTTCAACTGTGCTGAATGTTCGTGTCATAACACACATTTTGGAGAAATTTGGTGAGAAATGCCTAATGATTAGTGCCAAACGTGATCAAAGAGTCTCTAGTAATTCAACTTCAAGCCCAAGAGAATCCATCAAAGAAGATGAGGTTGGCTACTTCGTTAGACAACAAGTTGACATTGTCAAACCTTTTAATAATCTAGTACACATGTCAACTCTAGATCAATGAGAACTTCGGTCTTGAATCCTTGGATAGCGGGCTTTGTATATATATGGTTCCTCCGGCTGTGGAGTATTTCCTGCTTTTGAGATAGAGAGGAAGAAGAAAAGGAGATCGAGTAAAAAAGAGGAGAAGAAAAAGAACGGAAAAGAAGAAGGAAGAGGGAGATCAAGATTTTTATTCTTTCTCCTCTTTTTTTTTTCTTGTCTTTTTCTCTGCTCTTCATCTTCCTAAGGTGAAGAGAGATACTTGGAGTGGCAAATGACACATCATCCCTTTACGTCTTGTCCAGGTATTCTGATAATTCTTCTTATTTTCCATGTATGCCGAACAAGGCTCTCTCGCACTTCATCTACTATAATTTGTTTGTTCAGGAATCAACAATTGTAACGCATCACATCAAGCACCAAGCCCGGTGCAATATTTTCCTCTTTAGCTCATGGGCTACTAACCTAGGCCCAGTGCAATATTGTCATCTTTAGCTCATGAGCTACTCGACCAGAAAACTTGGCTCAAGCGCATCCAATCTTGCCTCAAGGTTTTAAAACACGTCACACCAAGTTAGGAAGGCATCGCACATTTAGCCTTCACTTTGGACACTCATATGAGCGATATGGGATGTAACAGCAATGGTACACCACACACTATTCACACCAAACTTAATTAGGTGTGAATTTGGGCATGGGGCCTACTTGGATGCTTCATAATTTCACCTAGGTTTGTAGAAAATAAGTTCCCTTGCATCATCCTAACCCTTTTGTCTTTTATCTATAATGTTTAATAGCTTGAACTATACCAATGTATTGAGTTTTCAATCCAACTGTGAATAACAGTTGTATGAGTGACAAATATATCTGGGTGCCGCCAATTCAAAATGGATATATATATATATATATATATATATATGGGAAGTGCTCCTATGAGAGACACTCTCACCAACTTGATGAGAGATGGGTGGGGGCCCTCACATTTAAGTTGGGAGTCCTTGCATTTAAATAGAGTAGATATGGAAGTGAGGGCCTCCACCCATCTCTCACCAAGTTTATGAGAGATGGGTGAGGGCCCTCACATTTAAGTTGGGGGTCCTTGCATTTAAGTTGGTGAGAGTGGAAGTGGAAGTGAGGGCCCCCACCCACCTCTTATAAAGTTGGTGAGAGTGTCTCTCCTAGGAGCACCTCCCATATATATATATATATATATATATATATATATATGTGTGTGTGTGTGTGCATGTATTATCAACTTTAAGAAGGGCAATAATCTTTGTATTTATAGTTTTTGGTTTAAAACTTTTCGTGTAAATTGAGATTGTTGAAGTTTGGTGTCAGGAAATACAAATAGCAACTTAAGCATTTTGCTCCTTCATATGTTGATATATTTTGCAGTACATTAGGGCAAAAATGAGTGTTTCAAGGTCAAGCTAGGGTTAAATCCGAGTTTGATATATGTTCCAAATAAGGTATCTAAGTTGATTTAGCTCATATTTTATTTGACCTTTGAGCTTGATTTAAATGCTTGTAAGCTGAGCTTGAGCTCATGTTCTAAAAGCTCAAAACAAGCACCAACAAATAGATAGTGAGCTTGACAATTATACTAAGGAGCCGAGTTTGAGCAAAGTGAACCATGACCTCAATTCGACGAGTTGTCAAACCTAATTTTTTTATGTATATATGTATATTGTGTATGCAGGGGTGAAACTTGGGGAGGACAAAGGGGCATAGCCCGCCCGGCCCCCCCCCCCCCCCCCCCCACCATGACCTCAATTCGACGAGTTGTCAAACCTAATTTTTTTATGTATATATGTATATTGTGTATGCAGGGGTGAAACTTGGGGAGGACAACGGGTCATAGCCGCCCCCCGGGGAGGACAACGGGTCATAGCCCCCCCCCCCAAAATCTTGAAATACCCATAGAGGGGACTTTTATGATTTCTTACATATGGACCCCCAAGAAAAAAAAATTTGGATAGTGGCCCCTCGAAGGGAATTTCCTCTTTCCCCCAGTGCATGTATATCATTTTCAAAATATCCAATTGTACTTATTCGATTTCCTCCGGTTCAACTTAGGAACACACCAAGCTTTGTCTACCCTGTTGGCAATACTCTAGAGCTTATCAAGGCATAAACCCTAAGATCTTTAGATTGTTGACAGCAAGAAACTCAACATGGCTCCAAGCAAGATTTCAAAAGGCCATAGGGAAAGTGAAGGACAATACGAGCATTGGCCTAGCTAAGGTAGCCAAGACCGACTCCATCTCTGACCTCGACGTCGCCATTGTCAAGGCCACTCGACATAGTGAACACCCTGCAGATGAGAAGCATATTAAAGAAATCCTGAGCATAACATTCTACTCCCGCGTCCATGTCAGTGCTTGCGTCGACACCCTCTCTAGGCACCTTATTAAGACCCACAACTGGACTGTCGCGCTCAAGACCCTCTTCTTGATCCATCGCGTGTCCTCGTCGAGGGCGATCCCTCCTACCAACAAGAGATCTTCTTCGCCACTCGACATGGCACACGCCTCCTCAACATGTCAGCTTTTAGAGATACTTCCCACCCTAACTCATGGGACTTCTCCGCCTTCATTCGCACTTTTGCCCTTTACATCGACGAGCAACTTGAATTTCACATGCACCACAGGCTTAGCACCCTTTCTGTCAACGATGATGGGGATGAAGTAGAAGAAGACCCTGCACTTGTTACCCCTCTCCATGAGATGAAGATCGACCACATTTTTGCTATGATTCAACGCTTGCAACTACTTTTCCAGCGACTTCTATCTTGTCAACCCACAGGTGAGTATATTTATTGCTTAAATTATAGTGTACCTCTCTCATCTCACTGTAAGGGCCCATTTATTTGTATAAAATACATATAAATTAAACGTGAAATGAGCTCCATCGAAGAATTATTAACGAGATAAGAGGTAAAACTGATATGAGCTAAGGGGTGAAATCTATAATTAGGTGGAGATGTTGATGGGATTTTAGACTTTTATTAAGTATTGAATTACTAAAATGGTGGCTGAGAATTTTTTTTTCATCTTCTGTTAACTCAATTTTCATTGAAGGGGAAGTTATTTGGTGCCCATTTTTGGATATTTACCATTGTTCTTTATTTTTAAACACTTATAGAAATATAAGCATGAGCACTCAATTACATGAAACAAACAGACACTAAGCATACATAAATGGAATTAATATTCATTGCTTAAATTTATATTTGCTAAAAATTAAAAATGTCCTTTTCAATTGTAAGGATGTCAAGAATAATTTCAAAAAAGAAATATAACAAAACTAGAAATAGAGATGCAACTTTCCAACAATATTAAGTAACTTGTCTGTTATAAATATGTAGGTGCAGTGAAAAACAATCGGCTAGTGTTTTTTGCGCTACACCCGATAGTGAAAGAAAGCTTCCAAATCTACTATGACATCACAAAGATTATGGGTGTGTTGATCTACCGGTTCATGATGCTTGAGAACTCCGATTGTGTGAAGGTGTTAGAGATATTTAGTCGAATTGCAAAGCAATTCGATGACTTAGACACATTCTATGCCTGGTGCAAGAAAGCATGCATTGCAAGGTCGCCCGACTACCCGGAAGTTGAAAGAATTACACCTAAGAAACTCAAGGTCATGGAAGAGTTCATCCACGAAAAATCCACAATGGTGCAACAACAAAAGGAGAAGCACCAAGAGCTAGAGATAGAGATCGATCAAGAACACGACATTGAACAGCCTGCCAAAGATGATTTAACAACTTTAAAGGCATTACCGCAACCTGAGAATTCTACCAAAGTTGCACATGAAGAGGAGAAGAGAGAAGAGACCAAGGAAGAAGAAAAGGAGAAGGAGAATATGGAAGAAGTTGATCTCTTAAACTTAAGGGAAGGTACAGTATCCGTAGAAGAAGGAGGAGATGAGTTAGCACTTGTGCTTTTCTCAGGAGAGTTGACACCTCCATCAGCATGGGAGGCTTTCGTCGACGGTTCGACAGATTGGGAGACGGCATTGGTGCAATCAGCAAGCAGTCTCTCCAATCAGAAGGCATCCCTTGGTGGCGGTTTCGACATGTTGATGCTAGACGGCATGTACTGGCAGGTGGCAGTACCATCCTCCGGGAGTGCTAGCAGTCTCTCATTTGTGGGTGGGACACCGCCACACCGGGGTTGTTGGCATTGACGGCGCCACCTGTAGGAGGTGGTAGTGAGGACCCTTTTGCAGCTTCCCTTTCAGTTGCACCGCCGGCTTACGTTCAAATGTCGGAGATGGAAAAGAAGCATCAAGTGCTGGTGGAGGAGCAACTAATGTGGCAGCAGTGTGCATAGAATTTAGAGTCAAAGCCATAAGTTGTTAATTACTGGTTGTTGACCATTGACTATTTGACTTGTAAAAATGGTTTATTAGGGTCATCTTGCATTGCTAGGGATCCGTGCATTTTGAGTAGACTTGAAGAATATGTTAGGTGATGTGGGTTTTTGACAGGGGAATTGTAGAGTTCAAGATCTTTGGCCGTAGACCTTGATGCTGGTCAACATGTAATGCAAGAGCGTGGTTATATTGTAATGAGAAGAGCATGTTGATATAATATTTGAGCTGGCATAAGAACTCCATCTCATTTGTTAATATCCTGTAAATTGATATGTGGTGAGATGAAGCATCAAATTAAAAGAGAATAAAATATAAAGTATTGTGATGGCGTTTTGTTTTTAGTTGTTTGGTATAAAATATTTTTAACTTTTATTATAAAAAAATAGAGTTTTTTTTTTAGTAGAAAAAGGAGATTGTTTCTTTTTTTTTTTTACTTTTTTTGAAAAATTCGAAGGATATCTTGAAATTATGTACTTCCGATATGACCCATTGTCATTTCTTGTCTAAATTCACTTTACTTTACTTTAACTAGTTAATTGCCAAACACAAAAAAAAAAAAAAAAAAAGAAAAAGAAGTCTAGCCATATGTTTCTACCTGCAAAGAAAGGAAAAAAGAGATGGCAATGTACACATGAATCACTCTCTTTATGTATTGTGTTAATCATTTATTTTGCTTTTCATCAATCTAACCATGCATGGTACCAACTTTTGATTTCGTCAAGAAAAGTAGAAATAGATCTATATCATCTTCAACAAAACATAAAAATTGAAGTATAATTGGAGAAACCAATATTAATGGATATCAAGTACCCAATGAAAATAGAGCAATGCTAGGAACAGACGGTCCGAGACAAGCGACGAACAGACATTCGAGGGATGCACGCTTCTCAAAATACACGCACGCTTCTCAAAACACCAAAACTACAGTGACTGTCCGCCGCTTGTCCCAGGGCATCTATCCCTGAGATTTCTCATGAAAATATGATAAAAAACTCTAAACATTCCATGCTTCCCAATACGGCCCAACAAACTTCTTTTCATGTCTTGGCAAGATGCCCAAATAAAATACTTTAATAAATGACACTTGTATAGAAAATGTGTCCCCTTTGTAATGGGCATGGCATTATATCATATCATCTAATAAATGTATTGATGTAACGTTATGTGACAGTACAATCTTACATGGTGGGCCATGTTATCTTCTTCATTCAATGGAAACATGGGAAGGATGTGGATCATTTCATGGCCTTTTAATTTGGGTAAGAACATGTCTGGGTGGGCCACTGGTTTTAAATAGATTGTTTCTTCATAAATGAGGCATTGGGCCGTCCTCGGATATTACTGTTGATGGAACTTGGATCTATACCTACCTCTGGTGATTATCCACCGTTGATCTGTTGAGCTCTATTGTGGATGTGTTATTCATCATATTTTAACCAGGCTTGAGCCGTAGACCCAATTATCAGTGGACCTGTATCTAGACTCAATCAGCATTTGGGCATTAAAAGAATGGTTCCATACCCGAATTTATCAGGTTAGGATCTTCCAATTCCCACCTCAATTTTTGTTCTAAGTCCATGCCCGCATAGGGCGGTGGTGGTGGCAGGGACATTTCCTACACAATGGGAGTACTTGGTAGGAGTCCTATGGGCTTGCGTGATTAGAAGAATTTTGAAAATTCTTATCTAAGGAGAATTATTAGGAATATATATAGGAAAATATTTAAGTGAGATGATAACTAGTTTTTACATGTTATATGAGAATTTTTTTGCAGAGTCCAGCTAGCAACCTATCTAAACCTACCAATAAGTGGAGACCTGTTGTACTCACTGATTCTAAGGATTGGCACACATCCGAATGGACTGAACTGCTGGATCGATGGTTGAATATTTTTTTGAATATGAAGCCATTAAACTTGTGGGCCACGGATGAAGGGGTTAGGGGTAGGACGAGTTTCCCTTACTGGATTATGCTGCAAAACTCTCAAGGCGTTTTTTACAATAAAAACGCACATCTTTTAGCAAATGAAAGTGTAACACGTGTCATCAATGGTACACTTATCAATTCTCTCTCCTAAATATTTTCCTAAAATTATGGATATTTTATAGATTCTCTTAAATCATTGACTAATAGATATGGGCAAGAACTCTCTTTTTGAAATTGGGGAGTTTTTGAGAACTTCCCTTACCTATATATATATTTAAGAATGGAGGGTGTTCCAGCCTTTTGAGCCAGACTAATTCTTATATGACGAATAAATGCTGAGTAAATCCCTTGTAACTCCAGTGTGATAGCACAACAAATTGAGATATCGCTAGTTGGTATGAATTCTTATATCTAAAACGGTCATTCATCTGGTTTTCAAAATGTTCAAGCTCAACCCAACATTTGGAAAGCTGGAATTCTAAGAACACTTAAAACCAAAGGAGAGAGAGAGAAAAAAAAATCCAAAAATCAATCTAGAACAAGATTATCCTCATATTGTGTTTCAAACAACTATTAAAGGTTATGGTTCAGATCGAGTTCGACCCGACTCAAGTGGTCCACATGGCATGGAATAAAAGAAGATTACGTCATGACTCCTCTATTGTGACATAAGACACGTGCAGTCGGAACAAAAACTTCCAACTCATTAAGTAAACCAAAGGCCCCCTGCTGTCGTCACGTACGGATATTGGACATTTGATAAAACTATCATGGTGGGGCCCACAATAATGATCAACGGCCCCAATTCCATATCACGAGCTCACCCTGAATTTTGTCCCTTGTAACGTCTCATCCTCACATGACTCCTGTCGTCGTCTCAAGTTGTCACCATCCCCCAGGCCCTTATCCATCTGCAGATCACACTTTCAGGTGCACTCGCTGATCACTTAGCCACACCTCGAAAAATGGTGCGTAGGGCGTAAGCGCACGTAAAAGCATTTGTCATCTCCAACAGCTACCGTGTCACTGACTGCAAAAATAAACCGCGAACGGTCCGGTACTTGTCGTGACCACCGAACTGCATCTACTATTCTGGGCACACGCACAAAGCATGTAAATTAGGGATTTTTAGATTATCCAGAGAGGTTCTGATTCGTTGAAAATCGTGTCCGAATCCTTATTTAGTCCCTATAAGTAAATGGTTTCAGATTCGGTTACACTTTGACTCAAACTGTGGATAAGATGTATTACCTTAATTTTTGAAAAATCTTTTTTAAAAATTATATTTGTTTATTCCGGATCCAGAACCAATAAACTGGATCCGAATTGGTTCTAGGTCCGGATCCGTTCCGCTTATCTTCAATGATTCTAATGGAACTAGACGAGAACCGACCCATTTTCAATCCTAATAAAAAGCTATTAAAAAAATGAGCTATTGTCATTTTGGACAGCATAACCCATATTTGAGTCATCATAGCCGTTCGATCAATTTGTCCTTCGTTTCCTTGGCAATGTCATCCATTTGATGGTCACGATGTAATAAAGAATTCGGATCCTTCTCTCTCTTTTTGGTAATGTCGTCCATTTTCAGGTGCACACGACGTGTTGTTTTGTAATTGTAAACGAAAAGGTAGAAAATCTCGTTACTCCTTCGGCCCACTCTATCTCTCTCTCTTTTTCACTAAAACCGATACGAACTGAAGCGAAAAATCCAAACAGCACGAAACCCTCCTTCGTTTTCTCCCATGCCCTTCGTCTTCCTTAAAACCCTAAAAAGCAGAGACTAGAAGCAGAGCCTCTTCTTTGCATGCATGGCGAATACCGGCGACCGGAGTTCTGTCTCGCGGCGTAAGAACCTAGGGTTCCGGAGGACCTGGTGCTGCTCCTTCATCCCTCCCAAAAGCCCTGAAAATCTCTCCTCCTCCATCAACACGTTAAACCCTACCAAATCCAAAGCCTCCTCAAATTCCTTTCCAAATTCTCCCTCTCCCATCAGTAGCACCAAATTAGGTTTAGGATTAGGCCGTCGGATCCTTTCCCCGGGCCGGGTCTCCCCGATCGACTCCGAAGGCCGTCTTGACCCCCTCCCCGCGATCCGGCCGGAATCTGAGCCGGACTCTTCTCTTCTTCCATCCGCATCTCCGGCGCGGGAGAGATCGGCGGGATCTTCGGAGGTGGTGGTCGTGGCGCAGCAGGGCGGGGTTTGCGGTGGGAGGGATCTCGATTTGAGGTTGGAGTTGAGGGGGAGGAATGGGAGGATCTTGAGCTTGGAATTGGATTCGGAGGTTATACGATCGAAGAGTGAGGTGTTTGCGGAGAAGATCGAGGTGGCGCGGCGGAGAAGTGGGCCAGGGGGTTGCTGTTTGATCGAGGTGGGTGATTTGGGAAATCTCGAAGCGTTTAGGGAGACGATCGAGTTGATGTACGAGAAGGACGTCGTGAGGAGGCTTATGAAGATGGGCGTGTCTCGAGCAATTGATATACTTGAGGTGAGAGCTATAGATCTCTTCTTCATGATGTGTTGATTTTTGCAGTCATTTGCTGTTCCATAATTCTGTTCCTGTTAGTTCTTTTGGTTTCTTTGAAAATTTTGATTAGACATGAGCTTTGGAAGCTTGATCTAATGATGCCTTTTAGAGCTTGGTGGTTGAAAGTTTAAGGTGGGGTGCAAATAGGTGGTTATGAATTTTAGGCTTTAGGAAAAATGATAGTGTTTTGGATGATGTTAGTATTTTCCATGGTTTTCTTTATCTGAGGTGAAGGCATTTTCTGCAGTTTTTGCAGGAAGTAGATTTTGGGGTACCCCAGAGGAGGAAAACCATTTTTCTGCTGTCTTGAACACACATTTCAGTGTGAAAAATGTTTCGCCGCACTGAACATTAGAGGCTGAATTTGTAGAAATGGGAGTCCTTAAGTTTTTATGAGAACCATAGCATCTTGGAATCGCATTGAAGCGTTCCTGGTTGCTTATGCATAATTTAATTCCTGAAGAGTTGTTAAAATTATCTGATGAATCAACCATTTGTAGGGCAAATTTCTTGATGCATAAATATATGTAAAGCTTGAAAGATATGAATTGATCTCCTTGCCATATGTGGGTTTTGTGGTTCTCATGGTCAAATTGATTCGTTAGTCACAGCCAACATGCTCTGTACTTCCATTATCGTGCAATGATGGATATTGTTCTGATCCCATTCTCTGTTTTGTTGGAAGTTTGATCTTACTATACACGAATGATCTGAGACATCTGAATATGGCCATCGTGTGGGGCATCATCTGATACCCTTTCATGGCACTCCTTGTGGATCATTCTTTTCGGTAATTAGCCCACTTACTCTCTCTGCTTTGACGTATGCGATGCCACCAGTTGGGCTATTACAAAGATCCACAATAAGATGGTCCGTGTCTTCGGGTAATTCTCTCATTTCCTGGGATTGCAAGAAAAAAGGTCGTGCATCTAAATCACTAGGTGAGGCTGAAAATTTGGCTACATCCACGTTTCATGCTAATGATACTGGTGCCATCCATATTACTTTCAATCCAAGCAAAGAAAGCATTTTCAAGTTGCTGTCATTCTATATGAGATTCGTTTGTAGGAAAGACTATTACTTTCCCACATGTGCCCCCAAATCTTCAACTTGCTGATATATGTACGAAAGGTCTGAGAAAGGGCATAAATCAGTTACTTGTTTACAAATTGATGCTGTTATGGAATACCATAGCAATACATGAGATGGTTACTGTATTTTGTAGTCAATAAGTGTGCCATAGTAGTGTAATCTTATGAGATCAGTCTCACAACGGTGGCTAGATTTGATTTGATTGTAATTCTCAAATTAGGGGAATAAATTCATCTAATGTGTAACTGTGTGTAGAAAGAGTTGTGTCTCAGCAAGAGAATGCAGTCTATTCTAATAATTTATACAATTTATTCCTTCATCCCCACTTGATAGTATGCACATTGGTCTATGTGCTGGTCACGATAAAGGATATCAATTGGCTAGATAGTTTGGAAGCTGGTCTGCCTCATCTCGATTGAAATGTGTGTGCATAAATGGCCTTCCTCATCTTGGTTTGTGTGTGCATGAGAGATTAATTTCAAGTTGCTTGCAGTTTTGTGTATTCTTCCTTTTTCTTTTTTCTCTCTCTCTTTTTCTTCTTTGCACCCGACCTTGTATTTGCAGTTCTATGCCATTAAATACTTGCTTAGCACAAAGCTATGTTTGCATCACATTCTAGTTATTCCTTGAGTTTAGCGTACAGATTGTAGTGGTTTCATAAATTTTTTCGTTGGCAGTCCTAATTACATTGAACTACCATTGTGGGTCTTGGTTTCACATGCATCAATGATGTCCTGGAGCATACGTTACTATACTGTGGATGCCTTTTTCTTTCACGGCAAGTTTTGTGTCAGAGAATCAATATTTCTAATGCACATGAAACAATGAATATGTCATGAAAAGGAATGCATTGGAGACTAAATTTTGAAGGATTTGCCAGTTGCTATGAGTGTCATTTTAATGAAAATTTGGGAATAATTTTCAAGTATAAATAAATCAATCCACCATGGCTGGTGTTGATTACAAACCAATCAAAATACTGGCAGATGCAAGCTAATGTTTTTTTCAGTCTACCTGATTATGCAAAGTTTTTATGAAGGCTACAGTAGGGTTTCAAGTTTCTGATTACTTAATATGGGTACGTATTAAATAAACCGGTCAACATGTTATCTACTATGTGCTATGAATGTGCAAGATTTGCATATCAATTGCCATGCTCCCAAATTTTTGTTACTTCCTCCATTGCCATGGGATTTGTCTGTTATTTATGGCCCTTAGTCAGTTAGTTGTAAGAGTAATCAACTTCCATTTTCTTGTCTTCAGGTCTCTTCAACCATCATGTTTGATATAGGTATCAAGTCTTGTTTGAACTATCTTGAGGCAGTTCCATGGTGTGAAAGTGAAGAGGAGAAGCTTAAAAGCCTGCTTTCAAGGTGCACATTCGACAAACTGGTGGCACATGAGGTCTTGGCTAGGTTGAATATGCAAGACCCAGTATCTCAACCTCTAGGACTGCATATTATCCAGTCTGTCACCCAAGGGTTTGATGTCAATGCAAAAAGGGAGTTAAAATTCTTAGTTAAGGGCCTGCTGTCCACAAGCTCGGTCTATCAAAAGGATCCTGCTGGTGTCAACAAGGAGGATTTGTATCGGATCTGTGACACTTGTATCCATTCATTGGAAAATTGTTTCAGAGAAGCTTCTGACCAAGTTCCCAAGGCCCAGGCTGCAACAAAAGATAGAAGAAGGCCATTGATTGGACGGATCTCAGAGCAAGTTGATAACATCAACTGGTTATTGGAAATTCTTATAGACAGGCAAATGGCTGAAGAGTTTGTGGGTTTGTGGGCGAATCAGAGCAAGTTACTTAGAATGCATGAGAAGGCTTCTCCAATGGTCAGATATGAGCTTAGCAGAGTTTCAGCATGTGTATTCATTGCACTGGGAAGAGGAAAGCTGCATTGCCGAGGAGAGGAGAGGTACAGTGTCCTCCGGGCATGGTTTGAGCCCATGCTGGTGGATTTTGGTTGGCTGCAAAGGTGCCCAAAGGGGCTCGATGTGAGGGAGTTGGAGGAAGCCATGGGTGATGCACTGCTTACACTGACATTGAAGCAGCAAGAGAGCCTTTTTATGGAGTGGTTTGGGTGTTTTTCCGGGCACGGAAGAGAGTGCCCTAATCTGAGCAAGGCCTTCCAGGTCTGGTGGCGCAGGATGTTTTTGAGAGCTACTACTGAGGCTCAATTTTGATTGGTTTTGATTGGCCAAGTGCGGATGTGCTTCCTCTGGCTGTTGCTGTTCTGACCTGTATGCAATATTAGCTTCCATGGCATGTGTTTATTAAGTGAAGGCTGAAGGGAAGGAATAGAGCAATCAACCATGTTCAACCAACCCCCTTCATATCTGGACCATTCACTTGTGTACCATAAGGCCGAGACGCCATGGCCAAAGGTTTGTAACATTTGGTAACCTTTGTTTGGATAGTACTTCCCCATGGAGTTTCAACTTGCTTATAGAGTTTCATTGGCTGTCAACTGATGGCAACTTGGACAACCAGTCCGTTCGTTAGCGGAGAGCGTCTTCTGTCTCCAGACATCCCAGTGGATTTAATTCAACAGATAAATGAGCCAGATCATCTTACAGGTTATCTACAGGTCGGCCTATATATGTGGCAGCACATCATAGTATCATTTTCTTTCCTATTATAGTCATCTTTGCCCAGCAGTTCCCAAGCCATTTCTTTTTAAAGCATGTATACGTGGGGTTCCTGGGGGCTATAGTCATGATATAGTGAAGCTGGAATATATGGAACTGCAAGATCAACCTTACCTGGGGGAGGTCACTGGACGAAGTTGGAACCAGTTGAGAGTTAATATGGGCAAGTTTTGTTTTGCAGGTCTTAATTTATGGTCTGTGCAAGTGCCAGAGTGCTGTCTATCTATGTACAAAGGGATCTCTGGCTCAATGTAATATTGGAACTACCTACAACTACTGGATTAGTAATTTCTGATCAAATGAGCTCAAAGCCTGGAAGATCCGTTGAAATGTCCTATTTCACCATGAAAGGAATGTCGCCCTGTCTCATCATCATACGTTAAGAGTGCTTAGACTCCCCATTGATGGTCAGCGCTCTGGTAAATAGTGGCCTCCATCTGTCCATGTGGTTCCCCAATGACCCACAATTGTCTCTGCCACGTGGATCACAACAACATGGGCCTACATGTATTGGGACTTGACAGCAGGATCCTATAATGGAGGAGCTGTGGGGTCCTCTGTACCCACCTGATGCCCAAAATTCTATCTGTACTAGTCCGAGTGATCAAAGTTGGTTTTATCTAAAATGATTCTGAGAACTCGGAATGATATGGTCTCGGAAGATCGGATCAGAGATATCATTCCGCTTCAGCTATTTTGGACGGGCATATATATATATATATATATATATATATTATTCACCAAAAGAGATGAAAAATAGATGTAGCGTTCGATTCAGATGGCAGTGGGCCCGTTTTGATGAAGTTGTCTTGGGGTCCAGGTCCAGCATTACAAGTAGCCTACAGTTCCTCTGGAAATTTTTTATTTTTTTGATGATTCATTAAAAGGCGCTAGACGGCCGTTATGTATTCCCATAACGGCTGTTAAGATTGGACCGGAGGGATGGAACCCGCAATGCATAACAGATAGGATAGGATATGATATCATATCATATGATGTCTTCCATGTCTGTGATGCGCATGTATGCTTCCATGCACATGCATCATTTTGTTGCCTTTTCGATTTCGATAATTTTGTCGATCTAGATATTTTGAAATTTGTAGTTTTTAATGAGATATTATTGGAAAAATGTTTTGCAGATAATAAAAGATAATTATTGTATTGTGTCGGGTTTTTTTTTTTTTTTTTGGGGTGCAAGCAGCTAGTAGTTGTTTGGTAAATGATTTAAAACTTCAAAAGAAAGTAGCTGGGTGGCCCTTGAATTGGTCTTTGTGTGACAATCTTTTTTGAAACAGTCATATATAATGTGTGTGTATATATATTGGCGTCGGCCACCTGATTGGGAGCTTGGCATTAGGGTTCTTTTATCATGGCTGGCCCCAGCGTTGTTCTTCTTTAAAGTGAAATTTGTCTAAACACCTATACATGAGGATCTCTCATTTGGGGCATAAAAGCTCACTGCAGGTATGTATATATATATATATATATATATATATATGAAAATATTCAAGTGAGAATTATATAAGAATTTTATTGCGGGGCCTAACTAGCAACCTATCCAAACTTAACAACCAATAGGGAACCTTTTAATAGTCACTAATCCTAAGGATTGACACATCAGAATGGACTGAATCGTTGGATCGAGTGGTGAATATTTTTTTGACTATGAAGTCGTTAAACTTGTGGGCCACGGATGAAGGGGTTAGGGGCATAGGTTTGGGATCAAACTTGATACTTGTGGTGGTCTCACATGGATCTTTCCATTTCGTTGGTCCCATCCCCAAATGGGCCCACAATTGGGCCCCACAAAAGTTCTCATATAATATATGAGAACAGTTACCACTTGAATATTATATAGATATATATACACACTCTTATTAGATATATCTCTCATCTTAAATGAGAGGTTGGATAGGGGCCTTTACTTCTATATCCAATGCCAATAATTTAAATACGAGGACTCTCACCACTATCTCTCATATAGGTGAGAAATATCTCTCACAGGAGCATCTCCCTATATATATATATATATATATATATTACGAGAGGACTGGGAAGGACACATCTCCAGCGTACCAGTTATTGTGCCTACGATAAACATTGGATAGCTCGATGGATAGAAGTTACTCTAGGGATAATAGATTGATCTTCCCCAAGAGTTCACAGCGATGGGAAGGTTTGACACCTTGATATTAGCTCTTTGGTACGTGAGCTAGGTTCAGAACGTCGTGGACAATTCAGTCCATATCTGGTGTATGCGTTTGAGCAATGAGAGGACACACACCCCATCATAATGTGATAATCCTCGAAGAACATTATAAACTATATAGACATTTATTCCACATCATTAATCTTTATAGAATACGAGATGTCTATCATGACAAAGCATAAACAAACCTTTTTACAATTAGCATCATGGAAAGGGTATTTTTACATCAGCAAGAGAAGTCCAAGACTATGACATTGTTGATCTTGTAATTGTTAAAGATAAAGAAGATTTTACATAAATCTTTGATTTAATTTTGGACCATAATTCAAATGACTCATTTTACTTGGCTTTATATTAATCCATCTAGATGATCAAATGGGATCAGAAAGGTGCTTCAATCCAGTCAACCTATGAGCCGGTTTGGCTATTAGCTTAAAACTAGGTAGAGGTCCAAACCTGATGAGGCAGCTGGTGGTGGAAGTAACTATATATATTTACTTAGCATTAAAGGGCATCTTTAATTTGAAACCAGTTAATTCTAGTTAACGTCTCTCATTATTTTCTCGCATCTTATCATGTGTAGACTGTGTAGTGATATCTAATTCCGCTCGTTTGGCTGGGCTGAGGCATATTTGGGCTTGACCTGACTTTAAAGACACAGGCTCGTATACAGCCCAATTTCCCCCCCCCCCACCCCCCCCACCCCCACAGTCAATCGGGATGAGCCAAATCGGACTTTTTATAAGTAGTGGGGGCTAATTAGCCTTCATTCGAACATATTATTATTTAAATTAATTACACGCACTCCTTATTTGGCGCAGGGCTTGGGCTTTTTATCACTTTGTCCAAGCCTCATGTGGTAAACCTTATATGTCATTGCATCATATAACTCCTTGCGTGTGCAAGTCCCTATTACCTTGGATGTGTGAATCATCACTCCTTGCATGCGAGTCCCTATTATTCACATGTGCGACTCTTTTAGGGCCCAGCCCCTTACCTGGGATAAATTGAAAAAAAAAAAAACCTCTTACCTATCGATTTCAACCTATTTTAATCTTCTATTGCATTTCCTACATACCGTTCCAATGAAAACCCAAAAAATTTCAAAAGTCCCAAAAAGATGAAATCCTGAAAACCATATATGCTCCAAACTCCACAGTCCACACCATGCATGAATATGATATCCTCCATTCACCACCCATCACATTCTGGCTTGAATGATGATCCTCCTCACACCTTCAGTGCCATCATCCATGCCACGTTGCACATTTGGTGAAACAGGATCCTCTTAGAACTGAACACCACCACCTCAATAGATTTCTCCATGAGAGCAGACAAAAGCTTTCCAAATGGGCCCCACCTTTCCAATATAATGAACAGATGGACTTGATTTGAATCCCACCTCATCAATACAACCATCAGATCTATTCTAATTTTAGTAAAAAGTTCCTTTCCAGAAGTGTTGATTTAGGAAAGTGGAACCACCCAAGAGAGAGAGAGAACTCTATCTTTTATAGGGTAGAAGACTAGCATGGGAGAGACTAAAGTAGTTCTAGCCATGGATGGATGGATGATGCATAACATGCATGACTCAATGCATATGACATGGATCCATGACTCATGAGCAGAAGAAGATTTGACTTATTTGGAAGAGAGAGAGAGAAAAAGAGGAGGAGAATGATAGAAAGAATTCAATCCATCTAATGAAAATTTGACGTCCGCAAGAACAGCGAACCAAGGAAGAAGAAGAAGAAGAGTACAGGAGAAGACGAAAGAAGAAGGAGAAAAAAGAGATTTTTATTTGAATAAGCAGCAAAAGAACCCTAGGAACAGCAATTACAGTATCTAAAGCAGCTCAGAAATGAGCGAGGAAAGAAAAGGGAAGAGAAGAGAAGAGACTTTTTTTTGAGGGTTCTTCATTTCCTCTCTCGATCAAATGCTGGTAAGTCCTCTGAATCGCAATTTTTCTTTTCTTTGAAGGTGTGGGCTCTAGAAATTTCACTTCTTTGAAGCTGAGAATCGTTGATTTCATGATTTGGGTTATGTTTTTTTTTTTTTTGTCATATTAGGGTTAATCGATGTTTTGTTGCCTTTTTCTTTTGCATATGTGAGTAGCTGAGATGATGGTTTGATCTCCGGTACTCCTGGTTTCAAGTGACAGAGAGAGATAGTGATAAGCAATCAATTAAGCGGAAGTGGTTTTGGGGGAAAAGATTGCATTTTTCGGCTCGATTCCTTTGGTATTTTAGCTGATTCTAAGGATGTGATTCGATCGGTTGATGTACCAGTTGTTATGATGAGAGTGGTTTTTGGGATTTTTGGGATCAGGGATTGTTGGTGATTTTATTTTGTTTGGCAGTTTGGGACTCTGGTATTGTATTTGGTGGTGAAGTTGTAATAATGAGAGGATTCTTAAGATTTTTGGAATAGGAAGTAGGAAGATTCTTCTTGACAAGTAGAGAGGAATATTAGACTTTTGAGGATGTTCAGGAGTAGCGTTTCTCGCCTTGTTTTAGTTCTCTTTGTTCTTAGTCGTGTTTTTGGTACTCGCCACCGTGCATTTAGATGGAAGGCATCTGCACTGAAATCAGCTTTAAGTGGTGTTTCAAGCTGTGGGTGGGATGTTGAAATGCCCGTTGAGCTGAGTTGTTTATTCAAGTGGATGTTTTAGGTTAGCTGATGCCATCTTAGTTAAATTTAGAGATTTTGAGGTTCATACTTAGGTTGAATTTAAATTCTTAGGAGATGGTTCCCTCAGGGCCTCCCACGCAGGCTGGCGGTGCGCAGAACATTTCGCCTTCTCTTCTCCGCAATAACTCTGGGATCTTGGGAACTCAAGGTGGGTCAGTCCCATCTCAACAGCCTGCATTTCCTTCACTAATCTCACCCCGTTCCCAGTATGGCAATATGAACTTGCTTGGAAACATGTCCAATGTATCATCCCTTTTAAATCAGTCTTTTGGGAATGGCGGGTCGAATTCTGGGATTTCTGGTTCAGCGAGCCTTCGTGGAGGCATGGACATGGGTGCCGAGTCCGATCCACTTTCTGGAGTAGGCAATAGCATGAGTTTTACACCTGCTTCTGTGTTGTTTGTGCCGTCAAGCACGGGGAATCCAGCTTCTTCTGGTCAAACTTCGGGGCAGCAATTTCCAAATCCTTCCAGCAATCAAATGGTTTCAGATCAGCAGCGGCAATCTGCACAGCTCGAGGCACATAGCTTCCAACGTGGTCAGCAGTCATTGCAACAACTCCCTCTTCCAAATAGTCAGCAGCAGCTGCAGCAACAACAGCAACAACAATATCAACCGCTTCACGGAGGGTTAAACCATGTGGTTTCTGTGAAAATGGAGCCCCAGATGAGTAATGAACAAAATGTCCAGCAGCAGCAGCAACAACAGGTGCAAACGTTTTCGTCAGTGAAAATGGAGCCTCAACAACTTCAGCCTTTGAGAGCTCTTGTTCCGGTCAAAACGGAACCGCAACTTGCTGAGCAGTCACTCTTTCTGCAGCAACAACAACAGCAGCAGCAGCAACAATTACTTCAGATGTCCAGGCAGAATTCTCAGGCGGCTGCTGCTCAGATTAATTTTTTGCAACAACAGCGCATGTTGCAGTTTCAGCAACAGCAGCAGCAGCAGCAGCAGCAACAGCAAATGTTAAAATCGCTTCCTCAACAACGGCTGCAATTCCACCACCAATTTCAGCAGAGTTTACCTGTGAGACCTGCTACTAAACCGGCTTATGAGCCTGGAACTTGCGCTCGTCGTTTGACACACTACATGTATCACCAGCAACACAGGCCACCTGTAAGTTTTCTCAAGCTTGATATGGAATTTTATATAAGGGTGTGATGGGTTAGCGCCACTGCTACTTATTGTGCCTATATATCTTCTGTCTTTTGTGCAGGATAACAATATTGAATTTTGGAAGAGATTTGTTGCCGAGTACTTTGCTCCCCATGCCAAGAAGAGATGGTGCGTTTCTCTGTATGGTAGTGGCACTGGCAGGCAAACTACCGGTGTTTTTCCTCAGGTCTGTTGCTGGTGAAACTTGCATTTTCCCCCTTCTTGTTGATTGCATGTTAGAGGCTTTCGGTCATGTTAAAGGAGGTTCAAACCCAGGCAACATAATATTAGATGATATTGCCACCCAGTCAAATTAATTATATGGTGCGCCATCCTTGTTGAGCCTTGATATACTTCATGTCTCCTGATAATTTGATCTGGATTTATGCTCTGCATAAGTTTGTCCCTCAGATGGGTATTGGGTTTATTCATTTTTGGCTAAAAATTCCATTGGAATTTGAATGTCTTTAAACATACCATTGCAATTTTGTAGGATGTTTGGCACTGCGAAATATGCAACCGGAAGCCTGGCCGTGGTTTTGGTATGTATGTATATATTTTTGTCCTTCAAGATATTCTTTGGTTTTCATAATGATTTGTATTTTTTTTCTGCCATCTAATCCTGATCTACATTGCTGCTCGCACTTCATTCAATTTAATAGCCATCTTTCATCATATCTGAACTTAGCTTATTATGCTTTCAGAAACAACCGTTGAGGTTTTACCCAGGCTATGCAAAATCAAATATGACAGTGGTACATTGGAAGAACTTCTTTATGTTGATATGCCCCGTGAATATCAGAACACATCAGGTCAAATTGTCCTGGATTATGCAAAAGCAATCCAGGAAAGTGTGTTTGAGCAATTACGTGTCGTGCGTGAGGGCCAACTTAGAATTGTTTTCTCTCCAGATCTAAAGGTTAGACATTCTGCAAATAACTTCTGAACAGAAGCTATTCCAGTAATTGATCTTTTGGACATAAAAAAGGAGAAAAAACAAATCTTATGATTTTGTACTTCACTTGTTTGTAGATTTGTTCCTGGGAGTTCTGTGCCAGGCGTCATGAGGAGCTAATCCCTCGGAGATTGATAATACCTCAGGTAATCTGTTAAAATGCTCCACTATGATTGGAGATGCTGGTTCTTTATATTCTGTTTTGAGTGGTCGTGATTAGATGTCGTCCAATTACTCTGGCAAAATATTATTGTTGTTAACTGTGTTAAGTCTTGGTTTCTAAAGTTCAATTTATTTTCGATTTTTATTTTAACAATTGGACTCTTGTAATTTATGTTATTGATTACACTCATTTTACTAGTTATCTCTGTCACAACCTTAGTTTACAACTTTGTAGTCATTTAGTTTTTCCCCTATTTAATTTTTTGGCATGCGCACAGAAAATCAGAAAACAACATTTTGTATGACTCATCGTATGAGTAAACGTGGCCCATTTGGTAATTTTACTTTTAAAATAAAGTGAAAAGTGAAATAAAGCATCAAATCAAGGGGGAATAAGATATAAGTGAGTTATGGTGGTATTTTGTTTTTAGTTGCTTGGTGTGGAATCTTTTTTACTTTTTGTATAGAAAAGTGGAGTTTTTTTTTAGTGGATAAAGGTGGTTACTTTTTGACTTTTTTTTAAAAGAGATGGAGGGAATTTTGAATTAAACTGCTTTTGATATGACCTCTTGTCTGAAAAATGGAGGCTTTACTTGACTTTTAATATTCTAGTAAAAGTGACAAACGGGAGACCAATGAAGACCTTTAATGAAGTAGTGACGAAAGACTTGATGGGTTGTAGAGTTTTTTTTTTTTTTTTTTTGAAAAAACTTAAAGAGTTATTAAGAATCCCTCATTTTACTAACTATCTGTGTAACAACCTTCTTTTTCAATTTTGTATTATTTAGTTTACCCCTATTTAATGCCTGGGCACACATACAAATAAACAGAAAATGGCCCTATGTATGATGTATTGTATGGATAAAAGTTTTAAGGGGCCATTTACCTTTTATGCAGATATCATTACATATGTGAAACAGATTTCCATGTTTGTTTGGAAGCTCCATTTTCACATGAGTAAATATTGAATGGTTCATATTACATATGTAAAATTTTCATTTATCTCAAAATATGTGAATATTTAAGACATGTAACTAAGAGTCTAGGGGTTTAATCATCAAAGCCTTGTCCCAACCATGTTGGAGTCGGCTTCACAAATTCTATTTCTCCATTCCGATCTATTTTGAGCCAAATTCTCAGATAAGTTACACTTCCTCATAACCATTTTTACCAACTCAATCCACGTCCTCTTTGGCCTACCCCTTCCCCTTGGTGGGCTATCCATCTTGGGGTTTAATCAATCAATAAAAAATTTCATTGGTTTGGAAGAAAATTTTGGGGCTGAAAGGAGTTGCAAAGTATAGGAAATGACGGCGGGGTTTGATATTGCAACCTCTCCCAGGCGGATTCTGTATTGGTGCCATTCTAACCAAGGAGGTGTCAATGAAAATGTTACATACCATTTTCACACCTTGCAAACAAACATGAGTATGTGTAAATTTTAACAATGCCCGTTGCGAAGTACTTTCTTTCTATAGCATAAGTTGCTGATGTCGAAGCCTCATTCTCATTTAAATTACATACACATCAATCCGTTTAGGAGGTGGTGGATTGGATTTCACTACTACCCTCCCCCAAAATCTCTACACATTTAAAAAAAAAAATCTATCTTATGACTGACACCTTTGAATGACCAGAAGACGAAATAAGGTGGCTTTTCTGAGTGCTGTATGTTCTTCAAAAAGTGAACTTGTCGTTTCCAAGTAGTCAAGTGCTTGTTAATTCTAATCATGATGCCCTAAAAGAGGCTTCTTTCAACAAGCAGGAGGTCAGGGTAATGCATTGGAAGTTCTTCACTGTGACACTGGATAAAAAAGTGTAGTAGTAAGTGGAAGTTTATAACTGAATTACCCTGTAACATATAAATTAAAATATGGTGCAAAAATCTTAAAAAAAAAAAAAGAAGAAAGAAAAGAAGACACAATTGGGGTACTGAACTGAGATGCATTTAAATATTTTTTTATAATATTTATTCACTTGTTTCATCTTTTACAATGCTCTCATACCAAATTTGTGAGCTGATCCGACCTTTTTATATCATCTCTAATTGTTTGCATTTGCCTCCTTAACACCCTACCTTTTATTTTGTTCTAGTTCTATTACCTTCTGATCTTCTTATCATGGTTGGTTAGTTATTTACTGGCAAGTACAAATTACAAGTCAGACTCTATCTGACTGATAAATGGAAAGTCCATCTGATATCAATCAACCTCTGTTTATGAGAACTTGTCGTCAGTTGTGATGTATCAGCATTTTTATTTTTATTTTTCTTTGAATGGTTACCGAAATGCTTCTGCAATCAGATAAAACTTTTTTCCCCTGAGTTTTGATGATTTGCAAAAAAAATTTCAAAATGGTGTAATCTTGTTCTCTTTTTTTAATGGTATGGTGCAATCTTGTTCTTGTCAGCATTACTAAGTTAGGATGGCAATTCTATTTTGTGTGGTGGGTGTTTTGGATTCTTGTGATGGATGTGGAGGTACCACAGTTCCAGATCATTGACTGTTGTCTTTCTTCTGCACTTGCAGGTTAGTCAGCTTGGAGCGGTGGCTCAAAAATACCAGGCCGCTACTCAGAATGCATCACCCAATTTGTCTACTCAGGAGTTGCAAGCTAATTGTAATATGTAAGTCACTCTTCTTTTATAGTTGGCCGAAGCCATTTGTGTAGCCTTAAGAAACTGGTTGAACTTGCTCTATCTAAATTGAATTCATGCTTCCACAAGATACGATGTTCTAAATTATAATAAAATTTACACCTGGCCCTCTGCTATAAATTTGATGAAGTAATGATCAGGTTACACTTTCACACTCACTACCCCCCATAAATTGACACCCATCCCATTTGACACATCCTAGAGGATTAAAAATGCAAAAGACACACTGCCTTTAAAATAAAAAATCAAGGGGTTAGGATGATTTGGTGGGGCTTATATTTTCTACATCTTCTGGTCTCAATAAGATCTTTCCACTCCCTCACCATGGTTGTTAGGCATCCAGGTGGGCCACAAAATGGAATTGAACTATAAATGGTGCACACATATAGAAAGATATATATATATATATATATATGTTAGGCTTTACTTTCATTCCATAACCAATTTGTTTATTTTGAATTCTTACTATATGAGGACCTGTTTGGATCTTATGTTTGTTCCCCCCCACCAACTTTTGCATTGATCAGTCTCAGTTGACATATGTTTGCCTTTGTACTCCAGGTTTGTTGCTTCTGCCCGTCAATTGGCAAAAGCACTGGAGGTGCCTTTGGTAAATGATTTAGGATATACGAAGAGATATGTGCGTTGCCTTCAGGTAGTTTGCTCTTTACCATGGCTTTCAATATGAACTGTTCATACATCACTGAAGAGAGAGAGAGAGAGAGAGAGAGAGAGAGAGAGAATCATCATACCAAATGTGTTTCCACTTTCCAAAACTTGAGAGATGTACTCCACATTTATATCTCCAAACTTACTTAATTATCCTTTGGAAATACCCATTTTTTAAATTTCAATTGAAGACCTAAAGCCTATATATATATAACTGATTATTTTTTTATACCATCATCATCATCATCATCATCATCAAAGCCTTATCTCAACTAGGTTGGGTTTGGTTATATGAATTCTGTTTCTCCATTCCAATCTATCTTGATTCAAATCCTCAGATAAGTTGCACTTCTTCAGATCGATTTTTACTACCTCCATCCACATCCTCTTTGGTTTACCCCTTCCCTGTTGGTGGGGCCATGAATCTTCATAACCAAACTTTTCCTGAATAATGTTATTGCTGGCCTACTTTGAACATGCCCAAATCAGCTCAAATGGGTTTTTCTAATTTTTCCCCGATTGATGCTACACCTAAATGCTCTCGAAGGCGCTCATTTCTAATTTTATCCTTTCTAGTTTTACTACACATATACCTCAACATTCTCATCTCTACTACATCCATATTGTGCATATATCGTTTTTTGATTGGCCAACATTCTACTCTGTAAGTCACAATTGGTCTAATTGTAAAATTTACCCTTGAATATTGTTGGCATTTGTTGGTCACAAAGCACTCTAGAAGCAAGCCTTCACTTCAACCATTGTACTTTTATTCTAGGTTGACATCTACATGACTTCATCAATCTCCCCATCTTTACTAATTATCGAGTCGTAGTATCTTATGGTATTCAATTCTCACGGTAGTTTCATCCCTTTTTATGTGGCCACTGAAGTTATAATCCATATATTCCATCTAACGGCTTACTTTAAAGCCTCCCACCTCTTGAGTTTTGCATTCACATCATCTCTTGATTCATCTCCAACACTACATCATTTGCAAATAACATACACCAAGGTACCTCCTCTTGAATATGAGCAGTTAACTCATCTATAATTAGTGCAAAGAGATAAGGGCTTAGGGCTGACCCCTATGCAAACATATGGTCACTGAGTACTCACCTGTCTCTCCACAAGTAGTTCTCACACTCGTTACCACTCCTTCATAAATGCGTTTAATAATTTCAATATAACCTCTTGGTACATTTCTTTTATTTTAAACCCATCAAATTAAATCTTTCAGTACCCTGTCGGAGGCTTTTTCTAGATCGATGAAGACCATAAACAGGTTTTTCCTCTTCATTTGATATTTTTTCATTAATTGCCTAAGTGAGAAGATAGTTTCTATTGTTGACCTCCTTGCATAAAACCAAATTGATTTTTAGATTTCTTGGACTTTTTTCTAAGTTGTTGCGCCATTACTGTCTCCCATAACTTATAAATTTAATCATTTTGATACCTACATATTCTTAGAAAAATCTCATATTCTTAGAAAAATCTCATATCAATATGATTCCAAAAATAGACAAAAATTATTCTCTCCTTGTATAAACACAGATGTATGTGTATATATATTTTCCTTTGGTTGCCGCTAAAAATGATGGTAATTGCAGCCACAATGCTAATATGTGCATTTCAGCTAATTTATATGGCAGCTTTAAACTATTCTGAAAAAAAAAAAAGGAAAAAAAATCTAGCAGCTGTCACAATTGTGTAAATGCAGCAGCTAATGTTAGTTGTGAAAGGGTAAAGATGTAACAAAATGAGACAAAAATAATGAGGTGGTTTTTGTAAATATTTTCAAGGACATGCATGTTTGGGAAACAAAAAAATACATTTATAATTTACTTGCCTTTTCGTCATACTTGGTATTATTACCTCCTGACTTAATTGATATGTTTTGTTCTTTATATTTTACTCTTCCTGTTCCTGGTAATTTTCTTCTGTATAGAAGTTTTAGTTACTTTATATTGAGGAGGAATTATGGGTCCTAGACTGGAGGTCTTGTAAGTAAGCTTGAGCTTTAATTTGTAGTGTGGGTCCCATGTGTTGGTGATCCAGGCAATTTTCCCCATGGCACCTGCCTTGGGACCCATGTTAGGAGATCTTAGCCATATCATTTTCTTCATTATATTGCAGTTGTTTCCATTATCTTTTCTAAATGTCAGTTGGATGTTGTCAATTAAAGGTCAAGGGTATTGCATGGGTAAAATTTTTAGGCATGGTCTATCTACTATGTGGCTCACCAAACTGTGGGTCTTGTTTTCACAACTCAAGATTTGGGGTTACTGCTGTACCCTGGGTTGAGGATCATAGAATGCCCTTAATTGATATACGTTGCACAAGTCAGTTACATATCTCATGGGTCAATTATGAAGACTTCTGGCAGATGTTGAGTGGCTTCATACTACGGTTATATTGTTGTTTGTCTATGGCTGATTTTGTGGGATTTATTTCTAATTCAGATATCGGAGGTTGTTAACAGCATGAAAGATTTGATTGATTATAGTCGAGAAACAGGGACTGGACCAATGGGTAAGCATCGCTTTTCTTTCTTTGGACATTTCTATGTTCAAGATATTGCCAATCTAGTGGAAGGTGCTCACTATTGCAACTTTGAATGTGGGACTTAAAGTCATACATTACTAATCAAGGGGAAGGAAAAACCCCTACTACGCCATTTTAGAAGATGGAACCTGATAGTGAATTGTTGCAACTGTCAATGATGATACCTTGACACTTTGTGAATATTCATTATTTAATAGATGTCATTCATCTTTTGGTTTTTCTTTTAGTTGGGCAGTAGGAAATTCTGCTTGCTTGTTGATATTCATTTTTTCAGTTAATTGATATTTTTTTCATTCTTAAACCAGTAACTAGAGACTTCTGTTTCTTGTTCAGAAAGCTTGATCAATTTCCCTCGAAGGACTGCTACTTCATCTGCTCAACAGCATGGTCAGGGACAACCATCTGAGGACCATACAATGACAGAGAACTCAAACGACCAGAATTCTGTCCAACAAGTGGTGCAACTTGCTGCTGGCAATGGTGTAGTTACTGCAAATAACTCGCTCAACGCTCCATCAGCATCCACCTCTGCCAGTACAATTGCTGGACTTCTCCACCAAAACTCAATGAATTCCAGGCAGGAAAACCCTATGAGCAATGCAAACAGTCCTTATGGCGGGAACACCATCCAGATCCCTTCAGCCAGCTCATCTACTTCACTTCCTCCACAGCCACAGCCCAACCCATCTTCCCCTTTCCCATCACCAACATTATCTGCTGCAAATAATAATCCCCCACAAACTTCTCACAATCCCTTGTCATCCGCAGCTGCAGTGCACTTGAACTCTGTGAACTCGTCTGCAAATATTCCCATACAGAAGCCATCTCAGTCCAGTGAAGTTGATCCAAATGATTCTCAGAGTTCTGTCCGGCAGATCATACATGAAATGATGATGTCGCAGCAGCTAAATGGAGGGGGTAACATTGTGGGTGTCAGCTCTTTAGGGAATGATATGAAAAACATCAATGGAATCACACAGGCAGGTAATGCAGTGCTGAATGGTGGAAACTGCTTAATTGGGAATGGCATAGCCAACAGTTCTGGTATTAATGGTGTGGGCTATGGCAATATGAGTGGACTCGGGCCGTCGGCTACAGCTAGCGGGATGAGAACTGTGATGGCTAATAACTCCATGACCTTGAATGGAAGGGTCAGCAGTATGCCTTCGATGACTCAGGATTCAACCATGAATCATCAGCAACAGGATTTGGGGAGCCGGTTATTGAGTGGGCTTGGGACAGTGAACAGCTTCAATAATCTCCAATTTGAGTGGAAGTCGTCTCCTTGAGTCTTTGTTCTTAATGTATCTCTCTTACACAATGAGAGCTGACCGAGCAAAAAGAGATCATATCACTCAACTACTCTGCTCTCCGTGGACATTCGGATGCACCTTAATTTCCGGGTGATTCGTGTCTCTTTCGCTGTATTTATTTCAAGAAAGGGAAAAAGAGAACATGCAGGTTAGGTTCTTCCAATGGGGTGATATTTCCTTAGTTGCCTCTTCTTCATCTAACTGTTATTTTACTGGTTGTGAGGCTAGTTTAGGCCGTCTGCAGTTTGTTGATGGTTGCCTGGCATATTTTGCTAATACCTTAATGTGGAAACAGTGAGGGAGATTTGATTGTGTGGTGGTTTTGAACTGTTGCGTTGGTAAAGAAAGGTGACTTATATATATATATATATATATATATATATATACACATGCGAGCTTGAGAAGCTATTTTGAGTGAAATGTATCTTTAATCAATTTCAATTCAAGTGTAAACTTGCGTCTCTCTCTCTCGTGTGTGGGTTTGCTCCATAATGGAGTGCAACGGTCATGTATATGGTCATGACCTGCTTTCTTTCTGAGTTGTTGTATGCGAGGACTGTTTGTTTAGCATAGAGTGCAAGGAGAGTAAAAAAAAAAGTGCCAAAAGGAGAGTAGTTACCCCACTTTTCCCCCACTTTATTTTAGTCTCCCCAAGTTAGTGAATTTTGTCCTTTAGTGCTTGTTATTTTAACCCACTTTTCTTTAACTTTATTCATGGCCCTGCTTCTCTTTACTCCTATGATGCAAACAAACTGGATAAGTCTATATGATGGAGGAATATATGTCTAAAATGTGAGGACCTGTAAACTTGCAAACTTATTCCTAGTCTAGATATGTTAACACTTCACAGTCTAGATGATGTGAGGACCTGCAAACTTATTCTGGGGCTGTCGATGGTTGCCATGAATGGGGAACAAGACGCTCCGAGTAGCTGAGAGCCTGGTGGAGTGGGCGGATATATTCAAAACCATTCAATCATCCTTTAATCTCTTTTGCAGACCAACAAACTGAACTCTAATTAGTCAACTGCCCAGAGCATAAGCAAAAATATAAACTCATTAAGCGATTGCCAGATATACCAACATACACAAGTGGCAAGGCTAAGCTCTGTTAAAACTTCCATCGATTAGTGGATGAATGTCAGATCATGGCATCATTATCACCAAAAGTGGATAAGAGAATTATTAGGCTGGAAATTAGACAACATATACGTAAATTATGCCCCTCAATTCATTAGAACTATAATAAGTTAAAAATTGCCAAATGCCGCAATGAGTAAGAAGTTCGTTTTATTTCTGCTTCAGGGACATGAATATATGCATTTTTGCCATTCCAGCTAATGAATTTTCTCAATAGAGAATAGTCATGAGAGAGTGTAAATCCCTGCACAGAGAAAGCCAGCAACATAAAAACTACTTCCTTCCGAAAGTTTATAGATGATGGTCTTCTGAAGTTGAGGCTGTTAAGCTAGCTATTGTTCTAAACAAGAACAAGGGGATCATAGTAATAATCCCCGAAAAGCATTTCATATTCTACATCAGAGCTATTGCTGAAGGCATCAGCTCTCTTGTAAAGAAAACACAGTGTTCTTGCAAAATTTAAGACTACGCGACTACAGCATTCGGGCACCAATGCTCTTGACTTGAAATGCTCCAGCTCCACCTCTCGGCAAGCTGACTCGATGTTACATCTAACAGAGGTGATGGCCTCATCTTGGGTGCAATGGGGATTGTCCCTCATGTAGCAACTAATGGAAGAAGCCATCTCTCCCACACTCTCTTCATGCTTGAATGTGGCAACATCGTTACAAAGTCGCTCAATGACACAAACAAAGTGCATGAATCCTGAATCTTTTTCGCTCAATGACACAAACAAAGTGCATGAATCGTGAATCTTTGTTTATGCTTTGCAATGCCTCTTTGGTGATTAACTCCTCCATTGAGAATATTGACGTCAATATACAAGTCGCTCCTGCAATTGAGACCTCTGCCTCCCTCATATAATCTTCCAATGGGGGAGTATGGTGTTTGTTTTTCCATGCAGCTTCCTTGGCAACTGCAGCCACTTGATCCTCCCACTAAAAAATCTCATCATATTGAATCACAAATTCAACAATCACTTAAATTCAACCTCAAATCAACAGAAAATGTGTCATTAACACTATATATATATATATATATATAGAGAGAGAGAGAGAGAGAGAGAGAGAGAATAGGAGGGATCAATAGAATGAAAATTCTGTAAAATGATGTGTTATACTTGAAAGAGCACTTCCAGATACATGTCTGTCTATTTGTGATCACTGCTTACTGAAGTTCCCATGCATGCACAAGAGTGAAATGCCCATAGCAAAAAAGAGTAACGAAAGTGCATGGCCTAAATCTTGTCAAGCTGGATCAAAGAGTAGCCTTTTCATGTGTTGCAACTGGCCCAGGTATTACTTATTAGATTTCTATTATACTCGTCACTGGATTGAAGTCTTCTTCGCTCCAGCATAAAATGCGAGATCATTGGGAGAAGAAAAGACTCCAATCCAACAGTGAATATGTTTCATATCTGAGATATCTGTTACAGTAGCAAGGAGATAGCACTAATCCAATTTCTGCCTTGGACAAAAAGGGGCTCCACAATGTACATTATGATCACCTGTATTGGAGCTCACAATTCATTAGCCTCAATAATTTTAAATCATCATTAGAAAATTTATAATTCTGGATTGGAACTCATAATTTATTGTAGCATATAGAATCATTACATAAATGCTCCAAAACTACTGATACTCAGTTACTCTGAAAAACTTGCAGTTTCAAGTTTATTTTCTCTTTGATGTTGAAAACTTTATATCTGTAATTTCTCATGGACAGGCAAATTGCATACATGTATAAGGTTCTTATTCCTTTTAGAAGGTAACTTACCAGGTTCTTGAAGAAGGGGAGGAGGTCATGACCCTGGACCTTGCTTGAATTATCTGCCAATTCGACCATAGTGTTGTATACAGCCATGTATATTGCCCTTTGTAGAGGTAGATCATCAAGTATAGAAGGATCCCACCTAGCATATGTACATAAAACCAACCATAATAGAGCATGAAGTTCACATCTGTAGTTTTAATGATAAAGGAACATTCTTAAGACGTGATGTGTATGTGTGCGAATCATTTTTAGTCTTTTAACATGTGCAAAGTGCGTAGGTATCGGTGTTCATGTCGACAAAGACACTGTGTGTAGATAATGTGTAGGCATAACTTAATGGAATGTGCATAGTGAATGGCATTGCCTTTGAACAGCTTCATGGAAACTTGTCAGCTCTTGGCTTTTTGAGTATTGATGATCAAAAAGGTCATCTACCAGAGTAACGAGGCAACCGGTTTTTGCAAAAGCAAGACGGAACATTGAAAATTGTGGCTCAAAGAGGGCTGTAGATATTGCAAAATGACACTTGAGAATCCCGCTTCTCAATCTTTCAGCAAATGCTAACTCACTCTCTTCCAGTGTTGCCCACCATCTGTGCATAAAGGCATAAGAAACCAGCCATCATGAAGCTTTTCTTATTCCTTTTTTACTTTTGTTGAACTAATGTTTGTTGCCTGTCTTTGCATTAGAAAAAGCTAATGAAAGGAATATCATTTTTGGTTACACCATTTTGTAGCTACCATCTACATAGAATTGATTGGATAAGTAGAATGTATCAAGCTGAACCCTAATTGATGGGATAAGGTAACGATGATGATGAAGAATATCTCTAGCCCTACTGCAATAAACTTCCCTTTGTTGACAATCGAAATCCATTTCCATTTTTCACAATGTAATTATATTAGTGATGACAATGATGGCCACATAAACCACTAAATCTATAGAATGTATGCAGTGTCCAGTACAGTGCTACATGCTGCAGTGTAATTTAAACTTCCTCAAATCCGAGTACAAGGAAATGTTGGGGGTGTTTATGAGACTGATCTTTTGAGTTCCTCTATCTCCTTCAGATGAAACTTTTAGAGCATTTCCATGTCTAGTTTTGCAAGTTCCAGGCACTTGTTAATTGTCCCATCCCCAGGCCACAACTGCTTTACAATGCTCCTTGATTCTAATCTAGGCAGAAGGCATTGTCTGGGGTACTCAAAAGCAAATTCTATCTTCATTTATAGAAAAAAAAAAAAGTATAGGTTAGGCAAAGAGTAGAAAGAAAAAAACTGTTTTGCACTTAATCTTGATTAATTGCTGCAATATGTGGTCCATAACTCATGCATGCACATTTCTACTTTAGGGCATACAAGTAAGCCAATCCAAAACTTTGGACCAAGCATGGATAGGGGAAGGAAGATGTTTTGAAATTCAACCAATTCCCATTAGATTCCGCAAGCGCCCTCCCTCCCTTTTTTTTTAAAAAAAAACTTGGACTTCTGTTCCTGGCCGCAAAAATCCTGACAAGGAGACCATATGTCACTGGGACAGTGAGATTTATCCACTAGAGAATCTCCAATTTCTTACCACCTGTGTTGGTTCTCCAATTCCAAGAACCCACATAAATTCTCCTACTAAATGGACACCAAGGGGTTACTGCTAAAATCATAAGGTCAGCAGTCATTTTCCCAAATATGGAGCTTGAGGCCTAACAAATTCACAATTATGCATATAGTAAGCATTAAGCAAAAGGGCCTTGTTTTTATCTTACCTCTCTTCTTAGATTATCAATTTGAAGGAGTGGGTCCCACTCTTCCAGTAAGAGAGCTCTAGTGAGTGGGGTTCTTGCAAATTGGTTAGCTTCATCCATGATATTTGATTCAGATGGAATGCTGTTTGGGAGCATCTGTACAAATTCAGCATATCTGAAACTCCTCTTGGAGTTTGGATGGAAAAGCATGAGAACCCTCCATTTGGGTCCTTGAGCACTTCAATCACATCTGCATAAACCAAAACCATGCACATGTTGATTGAATCTTGATAGATTATCTGAATTCTTTTGGTTGGACTACGGCTACAATGGGCATGTTTTCGTACCTGCAGATACAACAAAACCATTAAGCCTCAACAAGCGGGAGGCTAAGACAGTTTTTCCTGGGCTAACCAACCCTGATTCCTCCCTCCATTCCCTGCAGAAATGCAATTATACAATTCAATCAAACCAGGTTCCCATTTGGATGGACCAAAGAGAAATATGAGATCGACCCAGTTCAAGCCCAATCACATGTGCTAATTGGAGCAAGGTCCAAACCAATATGACCATTCACTTACCTCCTTTTATGATCTTCTTCCTTCATATAGGCCCATGCTTGAAACTTTACACTGAGACCCAGTTCAAGGAGTCTAGGCCTATCTAAAACTGTGATGGCCCTATGCTATCTTTAAAAATTTATTACTGGGTCAAAACTAGGTCTATGGGTCAAAACTAGGCCTACTTTTCAGAATTTAGTAATAAATGGGCATACTTGTTGGAACTTTCTACCTCTTATGCTTGGACCCTGATGATTTACTTCATTTGATTTTATTTTATTTTTAGAAAAAGACTTTTCAGAGCAGCTGAAAGAAGAAGGAAGGATTACTGAGTTTCAAAAGGTTACTGCTATATTCCACTCTATGTTTTCCAAGAAGTGATCCTATTGTAATTCTATTTTGGTTTATTCTCGACGTCTTTTTAATGATATTCAAATTTATGCATGATATTTAAATTTTTGCATAAAATGATGTCAAAATAACCTGCAATTAGACCGGCTTGAATCAATCTTTGTAGAGTTAGGACAGATCTATGACCAACCCTAGTCAAACTCAATTATAGAAACAGAAGTAGAATAAATGATTCTATATGGTTAAATATTACTTTAGAGAATGACTACAAAAAAAAATGAAGGAAGAATTAGTCATACGACCTGTATATTGAATGCAGTATTCCATTGATATGGTGGTCAAAATGTCTTTGAACTCCTAACCGTTGGATTAAGTCCACCAACAAGAGAGCATCATTTAGAGTCCCTACACCCCTCAAATCTCTTGACTCAATTGAACCAAGTTCTTCCCTTACTTCCCATATTAGCTTGTCTGCTTGGCTCTCCTGTACTACACCAACCTGTAAAAAACACACACACACACACAAGTAAATGTGTATATCATCATATTATCAAGGTCAGATAGAGACTCAGAGACTTTGTTGCATACACAAAACTGCATGTATACATTATGAGAGAGAGAGAGAGAGAGAGAGAGAGAGAGAGAGAGAGAGAGAGAGAGAGTACATCAAGGGGTGGTTGTATAGATGATGATAGAGAGCATGGCAATGGTCCCGTGGCACGTGCAAAACCCTGGGGAAACTTGGAAAGAGGGAGAGACACTATCGTCACGTGTGAAGTTGCCATGTTATTTGAGATGGCCATAGCTCTTGTTTCTTAGAGGGTTGGTTGGCTCTGAAGTCTCCTGCCTTGTATAGCTGCTTCCTATGGAACTGACACCAACTTAAATGTACTACAAAGGAAATTTATGGATAGCCACATGATATATAGTTTGACAATTACAAACAAAAACCAATTTATCTTTATTTATTTATTTTTTATTTTTTTGTATAACCACCTCTTTTTTAATTGAAAATCTCGAGCAATTAACCGCCTCCACAAGAGAGTTTGATGGCAATTTTCAACCATTTAATGAAACCCAATGTGGTTTATAATAAAAGCATGAAAGATTGTTTGATTTAACTCGATTTAGGTTAATTTAAAAGTGTTAATCCTAATTATTAAGTTAATTCTAATTTGAGAACAAGGGGTTGTCCAGTTAGATGGGACTTCTGCTTCTCACCTTAGTATTCAAGAATCAAACCAGGATCCCTACTCCCATGGATTGATCTCTAATACGAGTGCCACCCTCCTTTGTGCTCCCATTGAGTTTAGTGGGAATCTTTGTCCTGTTGAGGGGAAATACACCAATGGAGTGTACCTCGTCGGCAACCAATTAAAATGGCCTCTACAGTCAGTCAAGGGAGTCATGTGAAAATAAATGAGGAAAATAGTTGTTTACACTATCACAATCAGAAGGCATCTGCAATATTGTACCCCCCCCCCCATTAAACATATAGTGGGGTCAGCAAGCATCTACAATATTGTACACCCTCATTAAACAAATAGTGGGTCAGAACTCAGAAGGCATCTGCAATATTGTACACCCTCATTAAACAACTCAGAAGGCATCTGCAATATTGTACACCCTCATTAAACATATAGTGGGACCATCTTTGGAAAATACAACTGGTCTAACGCGTCTCAGATTCATTATATTGACTGTATATAAAATACTGTTCAAATTATTTCAGATTCATTTTATTGACTGGATATAAAGTACTGTTCAAATTATTAAGATGGCCACAGATGGATCGTATATATTTTTTTTTCTTACCCAATTTAAGGGGCTGAAACTAGGGGTGAAAATCTGGGCGGGTAGCCCAAGCCCAATGTAACGCCCCAATTCCGAATACCGAGAAAACCGTCTAAGTACCGAAATTGGCGCGCTACTTCCCGGAAAATCCGAGAACTTCCAAGATCGTAGATCCGCAGTGAGGTCCAATTTAAAACATTTTGAACAACATTATAACAACAGTTAAATTGCGGAAGCGTAAGAGTAAAGCGGAAGCAATAATTAGAGATAGCGGAAGCATAAGGTATCATCTCATGTATCAAATATATCGGGCTGAAGTCCAGCCTATGAGTGTCAAGTGATAAGAAAAGAAGTTTATTACAATTTATACTAAAACCCTGCTCACAACAAAAGTTGCTCAAAAACCAAATAAAGATGATCACTCAACCCCCCGTGCCGGCTCTCCAATCTCCGGCTCGACCTCTGGGTCGGCCTGTCCCCAAATGTAGTCACCAGCTACGGGCGCCTCGACTAGTGCGAACACATCGCCCTCGAACTCGGGGTCAAAACCTAAGCACCAAGAGTGAATCAGATCTAAAGATCTGGAAAGTCACAGTATGCAAGTAATATAGGATGCATGCATCAAATGAGTAGAGGCAGTAATAAAGTTGGGAGAATAACAAGAATGTAGATACTAGGCAGTTGAGCAAGATAAGCAAGTAGAATCAGGATAAACATAATAATAAACCTATACAAAATGGCACACTCACACAAGCTGGATACCGCGGGATATTATGCCGCGGCCCTCCCATACTGAACACAGTCGCGGCGGGGAAATCTCACCAGTGCTGGGGATTATCTAGCCCCGCAAATAACATCAACAACACACCCTGAGACCGGACCCGGTATCGCACCGTCCATCTCCAAATAATGCTCATCATGATAGCCACACAACACTCTCGATAGCTCCTACCAGTGATGATCAGTCCAACTGGCTGAGCTTAGATCAGCTGAGTGAATGTTTATGCCGACTCAGGAAACAATAAAGGTCTGTGTCTGTCTAGGCTTTGCCTTGCGTGAACAAGGTCCTAACAAAGTCCCTAAGAGGTCCAAGTACCCAAGCCCAACATTGGATCCATACCAAGGCCCACCAAATACCTGGCCTGGTCTACAACAGTCCAATGAGATAACAAACCCATGTCCAATAATATACAGTCCAAATAATTCAACCTCTCCAGTCTAGGATAATCCATATCCAAACTTAGGCCATAAAAGGGCCCGCCTAACCACAGACACGGGTTAATGTTACCCAATCATACCAACGGGTCACCTCTAAGTAGTCCTAGGTTCGGGTCCTTCGTTTTACATTTAATTAACAGGTATAAGCAAAATAAGGACAATAGAGTGACAATAATAATATGGGAGAGATGAATCTCCAAGTACAAGGATCAATGAAAGATAACAACAGTCCAACCTAAGTAAATGATCCACTTTCAGATTCAGGTCTATCTCAGGTAATTCGATCTTTAAGTGAAACCATAGATGCTAAGGAATATTGTGTTTGGTGCTTAGAAGTTATGAGCATCATTGGTAACGTATAAAGGTCGAATCATCTTAGATTACATAACCTGGACCTTAACTAGTGGACCCCACGAGTCAAGGTTGAGCCACACCATTGACTCGTGGTTGGCACAGTGATGGAAGTCTATTTGGATGGTCAATGGGCCCCACAATCGATCACAACATGAGAAACGAAAATCTGGAAAACTTACTGTACACAGTGTGCTCGGTCAATCTCCTGGCCTGGGGGTCAACCCGACACACTGGGATCAGAGAGTATTCACCCTTCAGGTAAAGTCCTGAATTATTGGAATTTCCAGTGTGCGCGGCCGACCTCCTGGCCTGGTCGGTCGACCGCGTACACTGCAAATTCTGGCTAAGGGGGTGTCCCAGGTTTTAGCTTCTTTCTCTGAAAATTCTGATCTCGGTCACTAGATCTCGGTCTTCTGGCTCTAAGCTCGATCAAGCACTAGGCTCGGTCAACCGTGCATATGAACTCTGGGTCGGAGGAAAATTCCAGATTATACATAAGAATTCCAATTGGGTTTAAATAAAATACTCAGGGCTTATTTTAATTCAAAAATCTAATGGGTCCTGGTAATTAATCCACAATTAATATACTAAACCCATGATTAAATTAAATTCTAATCATATGGTCCCAGGTCACTAGGTCAAAGGGTCTCATTGATTCCATTAGAAACTAAAGGTTAAATTAATTAATAAAACTAGAAGGTTAACAGATCAGTGGGCCCCACTGGTCCTAGTCCCAGATCAGTCTTCATCATTAAGGTCACTAAGCAGCCCTTAATCCTATGTCTGGACCTGATCTGAAATCAGGGACCCACTTGGGCCCCACAAGCTGCGGGACTATATTTTCCCACGCACCCTCACCATCACTCTTTTCCTATGTACCCACGGACTACCAAACCCCATACATCATCTTCCTTTTTTTGTTTCTGCATGTTCTGTTACAGAACCCAACGACGCCCAGGTTCATTTCTCACAGGGATGGTGGCCCACCTCTGATCAAAACTTTGATCAGACTTTCCCCTGAAGGTCGCCCAGGGCCTCTCTATCAGATGTGGGGTCCTGATTTCCCAAGGTGGACCACGTGGGCCCCACAGTTCCAAAAAAAGGGAATAAATCCATCCACGATTTGGGTTTAAACATTGGGTTTTTACTACACAGATTGTGGCCCCCTCCCTGATCAAATTCAGATCAGACTTCACCAACATGGTCGCCCCACCATATCAGGCCTGATGGACGGACTAGATCTGTGATCAGATCAATCCGTGGGTCCCGCAATCAGTCAAGCCAGGTTTTCTACAAACAGTCCACTCTTCCTATGATCAGACACTGGATAATGGGCCAGGGGGTGTCCACACACCATGGGACCAGCCCCTTTAGGGTCGCCCGTGGGTCCTCTATCAGATCCACGGTTCGGATCTATCATCGGGTGGCCCACCTGGGTCCCGGCCTCAACGCAATGAAATGGGTTTTCACTGTTCGTCTCCGGAAACTGATACAGATCACCCACTCCTCTGGAATTCTCCTCCTCGACCCATTTTCCATCCATTCCAACAAATAGAACCAGTAAACTACTCCAATTCCTAACCATCCATTGATCTTCCAAATGAGGTAACCTCATCCATCAATGGCCCAAGAAAAATCAAAAGACAAGCTCAATGACAGATCTACACATATATATATATACCTGAATTGGAATTACTGAATCAAGAAGAAGAAGCATGCATTCTAAGTTACCCAGGGTACTTGCCTGATCAATTACAGAAAGAAGGAAGAAACAGAGGGAAGATGCAGAACCAAGCTATAATAGGGAAATTCAGCAGCAGGCCTCGTTAGAGAGGGATGGGGAAGAAGAAGAGGGAAAAGAGAGATGGGAATGAGAGAAGGAAGTGAACAGTGTTTTCATTTGGGTAGGGGAGGGTTTAGTTTAAATAGTTAGAGGTTTTAGGGCTAAGGACAAGAGTGCCCTTGGGGTTAAAATGGGATTAGGGTTAGGGTAAAGGGTATATTGGTCTTTAGGTGAGGTTCTAGAAGGTACTATAGTGAAAACCCCTCCTATAATTATACTAATCACACAATTAGACTAATCTAATTAAAACCTAGGGAAATACATAACTACTCCCACTAAGCCCTATAATTAATATAATTAATATACTTAGGCTAATATATATTATTCAAATTCAATCGGAGGGCCCACAAGGGGTGGGGCCTCACACCCAACATGGGCCCGGCACGAAAAAATCGTGAGTCAACGGGCCGGTTAAAATCCGTGTCGTGCTGGGCCAGTGCCCCAAAGCCCGTGGGCGGCCCAGCACGGCTAGGCCCTGCCTAGGCACGGCCCGCAGAGAGCCCAACGGCTCCTTTTTTTTTAAAATGCATCCCCCCCCCCCTTCAAAAAAGTATAATTTTTAGAATGTATAATAGGCTTTCAACTTGTAATTTATTTTTTAGAATGTATCATATGTTTTTAAAGTTGTAATTTATTTTTTAGAATGTATCATAGGTTTCTAATGTTGTAATTTATTTTTTAGAATGTATCATAGGTTTTTAAGTTGTAATTCTTTTTTCATTTATCAGAAGATTTGAATTTCATTATATACATTGATCCAAGTTCAAATTTGTAATTTTTTTTTGAACTTTTGTAACTTAAATTTCAAGGAAATACAATTTATTTAATGTATTTTTTCAAAACATATCATTAGTGTTATTCTACTTGTTATTTTTCTTAATTTCTTTATTTTAAGGAAATTGGTCCAAGTCTCCAAGACCAACAAGAGTGAAGAGTCTAATTGTCTAAGTTTCTAAGACTTAAATAACTTAAAAAAGAAAAAAAATTAAAAAAAAAGATGAGGAAGATATGTGGGCCCCCCACGGGCTGCACGGCCCAGGCCCGACTAGGGCCCGGCCTAGCACGGCACGACCAGAGTCGTGCCCTGGGCCGTGCTGGGCTGACCCCAGAGGCCTTGGGCTAGGCATGGCACGGCCCGCAATTTATCATGGGCCGTGCCGGTTCGGCTCGAGGCACGATTGGGCCCTTCTTCAGTGGCCCATGCCGTGCAGATTTTCACCCCTAGCTGGAACCAGTCCTCCAGTAAGGAAAGTAGACCTCGGGTGAGGTGAGGAAACCCTCTGTTGAGAAAAAAAGCTCCATGGTGAGGAAGGATTAATGTGCAAGTTCGAAAACCTGAATAGTCAAGTAAGAACTAACACCAATCTCATTGGATTGGATGTACTCATTGGTGATTTACATATTAATGTGTCTCAAATATTTAACATCTGCATGTGTCATTTACGTATACAACACCCAAAAACCCAGAATTACTAATCACAACCACACATTGCAAGCAAGAACACTGTACACGATTCCAAAATCATGGGGTGAGTCTGAATTAACCGTTCATCAAAAGGCACTTGCACGTTTTTGTGGGTCGATCCAGACCTTTCAAATTCTGGGTCCACAAGGCATTACAGCCTAAAAAAAAAACACCACATTTGGTTGGATTATTAAACCATCCATATTAGCATCTCTCTCTCTCTGGACCGTCCATTTGGGTGGCCACCAAGTGGAAGTCTGAATTGGGTGGAAGAACAAAAGGCTCGTCATGATAGGGCATGTAATCAAACAGTTGAATTTGCATCAGTACTTACCTCTTTTCTCTGTCTTCTCATGTGGATGAAACCTTTGTGTTTGCAAGCGGGACCATGATTTTAAGGTGGTGTCGAGTCGCCAGGACCACCGAAGACAGTGGTTTTGGAGGTAGACACAAGCAGCAGAAGCAGCTGGTCCTCCATTGGTATTAGAATTATTGGTCTTTAGTGTGCCCAATGACCACACACTCATGTGAGTCCTTCCCTTTAGATGACCAACTCACCTACTAAGGATTCTTATATTGGTAAATCTCTGTGGAGTTGTCTTAGGTGTTTAAGAAAAACTGGTAATGTAACAGAGTTTCAGGCCACAGTGTGAAGTCTAGCAAATTCTTAATCAAAGGTAGCCATTCAAATAAAAATTGAACGTAATGGAATCAGATATGCATTTAATTTCAAATTTCTATCGTATTATTTAAATCAATTTTATTATTGTGTAAATTTGATTTAAGTTATGTTAGTACCAAACTAACAAATGTTGCAACCGCAAGTGACACATGCAGATGTTAAATATTTGAAACACATTAATATGTAAATCACCAGTCTCACATAGTAAATTAGTACATCCAATGTTTGATGGATTTTGACCAATTCTTCCCTTGGCTATAAAGGTCTCAATTCAGTTAAGTCAAATGAGTTAGCCTGAGGCTGGCCAGAATCACTGAGAGCTTCTCAGGGTCCTTGGTTTTCTTAACTAATCTAAGTAACTCGGTTAAGTTTTACTTAGTCCCATCAAGTTTAGGAGCTATTGAACAAACCCAGTACCAGGGTCCATGTTTGGACTCACTGAGTCTCTAAAATCCTAAATATGAGTCCGGACTTGACCCGGTGTGCGTCCGGCCCACATCTTCCAGCAATCAAACGGTTACTGTAAAGAGGGATAAAAGAGTTTCTACAATCTGCAAAAAGTGAAGTACTGTATCTTTACCTTGACCAATATCAGCAATTCCAAAGTGTTCATACCACACCATTTGGACATTTTGCTTAAGTAACAGAGTCCTCCAAGGCATTTTGTACTTCTATACAGCACAAAAATCCATGTAGTACATTGACCCATCTCAAATGATAAATTGTCATGGTGCAAAATGGCATTCTTAAAACAAATTGTACAGAATTAAGTCTTTCCTTATGCACCCACATATTTATTTATGGTTGCAGTCAATGCAGACTTAGGGACTGCACCTATGACACTTTCTTTCTTCTCCCCATTCTTGAACACCAACACAGTTGGGATGCTCCGAATTCCATACTGCGAGGCAATGGCTGGGCAATCATCGGTGTTGAGCTTGTAGCACGCGATCTTGCCCGCATATTCTTTTGCCAGTTCATCGATCACTGGCGCGATCATTCGACAGGGTCCACACCATGGAGCCCAGAACTCTACTAAAACAGGGGTCTCGCTTCCAATGACAAGGTTAGTCCAACTTGAATCAGTCACAGCGAGAACTGCAAATTTTGCCTAAGCAGATAATTAGGTACACAAGAACTACATAGGGATGATCAAACAACATGGTTTAGCATGGTGATAATCCTCAACCAGAAATGTGTTTTTTCTTCTTTTACAGAATCCTGGATTTCATGATCTCAATAATGGAATTAGAATAGGTGGAAGATTCAGAAAAAGCCGCCCAATTGTCATTCATAATGGTATGAACTCATGAATTTAGGATGCAATGCTTGATGGGTGTAATTAAGCAAATGGACTACATACAGCATGAAAAACACCCTATTCAAAGGTCTATAACTATCGATATCACAACACCTGGTGCACATGTGTTGCGGGGTTGTGTGCGTGCGCCCAAAGGAATAGTCTCGTCGAGTAAATATATCATCCACTTCATAAAAAATATATAAAAATAAAAAATAAAAAAAAACAAGCTATCACAATCTCACTTACCCATTATTGAAAAATTAGACAATTTATGAGAAATGGTACCAGGAAATGGACTACATCCCTATTTATGATGCTGTGAAGATTTCCTTATTCTAGTTGAAATTGCCTGATGATTATCCACTTATGGATGAAACTATGATTTTTAATCCAAACTATCACAGGAGGATTCTTGGCTAATAGCTATATACTTGAAAATTTTACTCTAATCAGGCCATGCACCTCCTTTCTTGCAAAATTCTCCAAATTTTCTAACACCAAAAGGTTTTAGATGCAACCTAGCCTTTTTTTCCCATTCAAATTCTACAAATTCTGAGTTTCCAAATGCTACTTTGCATGGAAGATGGAACCATTTGAGAAAGCTTGTGGAGCATTCATGGGAAAATATGAAACTCTCCCAACATGAATTTCATAAACTCCAACAATTCTCCCAATGAAACAGGCAATCAATCACAGGGTTTTTTGGATGAGTAAATTGTATATTATTTAACAACTTCTCAGTAGAAACCCAAATACACAATTGCATTTCCATGCATAGAGCTCCTGTGAATAGGTTCTGCTGTGCCATCAGGTTTCTAAGATTTTAAGTTCACATTCCACTTGGGACCAGGGAGAGAGGAGGAGTGATTAGTGTTCACATTTTCAGATCTAATAAAATCTATCATGATGGGGATATAGCCCCATGCAAAATCATGGGTCTTAAACTCCTTGATATCAAATCTAAATCTCTAATGATGGGTCCAGTCCATGCAGGGCTCCAATGAGTCTCCTCTCAATGAAGGGTACTGGCCGGATGTCTTTCAGGGCACAGGGACATCGCAAGGAGGGTCAGAAGTGGGCCCCACGGAGGCCACCAGCATGTGCATGTGTATTTTAACTAGGCACCAAAACCCAGTCAAGTCTGACCCAAATTCCCTACATCTCAATAACATGAACAATTCAATGCAAAAACATGTGAAGAGAGTATCGATTTCTGTATATACCTAAAGAGAGCCTAATATCTTATAAAACTAATTCAGAGACAGAAAATCTTTGGTTCCCATCTTTACATAACACTCAATTGAAAATTCATTCTAAACTTGGGTTACCTTCATTGGTTGTATTTTGAGCTTTGCAAATGATACGAGATCCACGGTTGTGGGTCATTGGAACAACTGGAGAAGAAGACGACGATGACAACGATGATGAAGAGAGGGAGATGGTGGGGTTCTTCAACCCCTTACATGTAGCCAAATTAAGCTTCTCTTTGGAAGAGAACGATAAAAAGTGGGCATGTAGCATACAGGCCCTGGCATTAGCAGAAATAGTGCTCATTTGAACAATGCCTTCCATTGCCATGTTTCTTCTCTTGCTCTCTCTCTGTATGTTGTAAGTGGGAAGGAGTTGGGGATGATTTGTAACACATATTATGCTCTTTCCCCTGCTCTTCCTCTGATTGGATATAAGAGGATTGGATTGTGAGGTGCTCAGGTGCCAACATCATGTGGATGGCATTTGTTGTGTCATACGCCCACGAAAACAGTACCCTTTCTAGCTTTGTTGCCGTGTGATTCGTAGGGACGAAAGTGGGCCGGGCCGAGCCGGGCTTTGAGAGGCCCTAGGCTCGGCCCTAGTATTTTTCAGTAGGCCCTAGCTCGGCCCGAGCTTTAGAGGGCCTTAAAAACTCTGACTCGCGCTCGGCTCTTATTAAGTTACGAGGCCCCAGGGCTGGCCTTTTGAACCCAGCTCGATTGAGGCTCTAGGCTCGGCTCATGAGCCTGGCCCGTTTTATAATGATATAACACTAGCTCAAAAAAAATATTTTCAAGAAAAAAAATTCCTGTCGGAATTCAAAGAAATCTGCATATGCAAACCAGAATAAAAAATGGTCAAATGCATGCATTCATCCCATATTTCCATTCCCATAATTTGGATTGCAACAATAAAATTAACTAAAATAAGAAAGACTCCATAAAACAAAGGGAGCCTAGTTCCAACACTCTATAATAGTTCAATGTTAATGTAGATGAGCATTATCAAACTCCAACAATAATACAAATCAAATTAAATTCTAATAGCATCATAGAATAAAATAAAGTATTCGGCTAGCATCATAAAATAAAAGTTTAGGGTTTAGGGTTTATGGATTATTTAGTGCTTAGATTTAGGGTTTAAGGTTCATGTATTATTTAGTGCTTAGGGTTTAGGGATTATTTATATTTGATTAAAATTAGGGTTTAAGGTTTAGTGCTTAGGTTTATGGTTTATGGATTATTTAGTGCTTAGGGTTTAGTGTTTAGGGTTCATGGATTATTTATATTGGATTAAAATTAAGGTTTAGGATTTATGGATTATGTTATATCATATATGTATTATATACTGTATAGTATACATATATATAATATATGTAGGCCCTAAGGCTTACGAGCCGGGCTTCATCAAGCTCGAGCTCGACCCTTTTAAGCAAACGGGCCTCCTACTAGGCCCTAACTTGGCTCTTTTGTCTTTTGAGCCAAGCTCGGGCCGAGCCTATAACGGGCCGTCCACGGGCGGCCCAGGGACTGCCCGGCCCACTTTCACCCCTATGTGTGAAGAAATCAGGAATGAGGGTCCCGCCGAGTTGGACAGTAATGGTATTAAGTTTTATTACTCTACTTTTTATTACTCCCTCTCCGTTGAGCCCACCCCTCAATACTTCCCCTAAGGGGGGACCCGGTCTGCACAACACTCATTTCATTTTGCACTACGATTAGAGATTAGAATTCACGACCATAATTGTTAATATTGTTTTGAACCTTATTTCCCTCTGGCCTGCAAAATGAAAAGTTTTGGCCGATTTAGAATTTCGGCAAAACTTTTCGAAACTATATTTCAAGGAAAAATAACATAATATATATACATATATAAGTAAAAAAAATAGAAAAAGTTATAAATATAGATTTAATCCATTATAGTATTTTTTTGGAATTATATTTTGTGAAAATATAAGAAATACAAAATTATAATGCCCCCAACACTTAAAACAGACCTATATACAGTTGGGTTTGCACCAAACCTTTTCCACAAAAACAATGAGCCAGCTATTACAATGGGGTTGTCTCCTTTTCGTTTTTTGGTAAATGGAAGTTGTCTCCTTGATGACAGCCTGCTTCACCTTATCTGTAAAATTTGGGCCCTTGACCTTAGGCTTGAGTAATTATCAGGTCCAGGTCCAGGTCCAATTCCATGGTTGTAGGGCCAGATAAGGCTCTTGGTTTACTTTTCAAATTAATTGACAATGCCCATCATGGATGGATCCAATCCAAATCCAAGCCATTAAAATCCTTAAGTTGGAGTATGACCAAACTGAGATGGCCTCTATAGGACCGCAGCTCAATGGCAACTAGTGGGCTCAATTCATTAGCTGCTGATGGTGCGTGGCAAACAGCATATTCGCTGAAGTTTTGTTGTAGTTTTCATACACTGCATCAAACCATACATACGTTTATTTGTTTATAAGAAGGGGTTGGTGCATCTCTAATCCAAAAGGCGCCAAATCCACTTTGGATATTTTTCCCTGGTGGGTTAGGCAGTTTGTCTGGACTGGACCTGGGAGATTTGTTGGTACATCTTTGCTACAAAAGTATAGTCCACTATCAGATTTATTATATGCATGGACGTCCAACTTAATTAAAGTGATATATGCTGTTGAATTGATCATAATTACGTATAAATATCTTCTTCACATGTAATTAACGTTAATCGTGTACGCCACTCAGGGGCGGACCTACATGTAGACCTAGGGGGGCCATGGCCCCCCCTAAGTTTTCAAAATTTTATTTTTTACTACTAAATTTTTTATAATTTTTTACTTTTATTCCAAATTGTTAAGATTTTCTTTTAATAATTTTCATTTGGCCCCCCCTAACTCCATTTTCTGGGTCTGCCCTGAGTCGCCACTACAATTTTTTTTTTTATAATGGAGGGTGTCTCGGCCTTTTTGGGCCGGACTAATCCCTAAAGGCCAAGGGAGAGCTGGATAAATCTCCTGTGGCCCTAGCCTTTAGTAGGAAACCGTAGTCCTAGACCAACTGAGCTATCCCTTGAGGTTATGTATGCCACTCCATTTGATTCCACTCATGAATCACGGTATCAATCATTGCATAAAAGGTTTTGGTATCGGCTGATAAAATATCTGAAGCTAAATGTGATCAGATATTTTCATTAATCAATTTGGTGGTATATATAGCTCACTTAGTCACTTTAATGAAAGTGAATATCTAAAAAATGCTTCATAAGCCGGTGGTAATGAGGCATCTAATCTTATAGCTGTCCAGGAATTATTCCCTGCCCGTGGCAATGAGGCATCAGTAATTCTAGAGTAGCGGGGAGAAAAAAGTTAGGTCTACCAAATATTTATTGTAGGGATTATAATTGTATCACGGCTTTTGGACCCATCAAAATTTAAATATTTCTCAGAGAGCACTCAAAGTTCAATGACCCTAAACTGAATCATGCAAACTGATGTCACACATGAATATCAAATTATGATAGATGAATTCGAAGGGATTGATGTTAAGTGATTAGGGTTATCACGGGCTGATTAAAAAAAAAAAAACAAAACAAAAAGGGTTCATCCATCACAAATGAGAGGTATTTGAAGAATCTTATATCTTTACATAAAAAATCTAAAGGAGTGAGTGTGTTGATATAAAGATGGGAGAATTTCATAAAAGTCCTTAAGTTTTGGCCTTATTTTAAAAAAAGGGCACAAGTTTCAAAACTTTTCAAAGTAATTCCTAAGTTTTCTAAGAAATTTTTAATTAAGGACATCCATCTATTTAAAGTTATTTTTCGGCAACTTTTTTCCTTTTTTTTTAAATACCTAAATTACCCTTCATTGTAATAAAACTCTTCTTCACTTCCTCTATATTCTCCTTATTTCCCTCGCCAGTGTCTTCACAGTGATCAAAGACATCCAGTATTCCCACAGCGACTGGCTGCGTGGTTGCCGAAATTATATCGTGGCTTTAAATGAAGGGTAATTTGGGTATTTTCAAAATACCGAGAGAAAAAGTCACCAAAAAATACCTTTAAATGGCCTGATGTCCTTAATTGAATATTTACTGAAAAGCTTAGGGACTAATTCAAAATTTTTTAAAACTTATGTCATTTTTTAAAATAAAGTAAAAACTTAAGTCCATATTTGAGAATTTTCCAATAAAGATATATGCAAATCCAATGCGGCCATGCCCATTTAAGAATAGCAACGAGAGTCATAGGGATTGGCTTCATCTAAATGGCCCATGGTACAAACTTTGAAATATGGCAAGTGGATCATAAAGTTTCACCCAACCTCTTGCAATGGAATCTGACACATCATAGGATGAGAAAACAAAGAGCTTTGTCTCCGCTCTTAACCTGCGCCACCGGTTCACGTTAGCAACAACCCCTCTTAATGTTCTCTCTCAGACATGGACTGGGTACAAAGGAAAAAGGCTCCAATCTTTCAAAAGGGTCTGTGATTTTCTAGTGCTTTCCTCGTTTTTCTTGGCGCTTTCGTTCTCAATCGTGTCTGGGCTTTGCTGGGTCATCTTCAGTTCCAGCGTAGATGAGATTTCATCGTTTAGTTGAAAGTCTCGAGCTTTGATGACATAAGACTTGTATGATGGTGAGTTTCTGTTCTTTGACCATTTTCCTGAGATGGGTTTGGCCTGTGAGGTTTTTTCTTTTGTTTGTTTTGTGGGTCTTATTTAGTAAACTTGTTTGCATCTTGACGAGGGAAATTGGGGTTGCAAGATATGATTTTGTTCAGTATTTTTGTGGGTGGGTGTTTGAATTGATCGTTAAGCTCTTTCTGGGTTTTTGTGGTGATTTTTTGCTGGAATGATGAGAATGATTGAAATGATTTTGATGGTCTTTGGGTGGATTTTAGGATTTCACTTTTGGTGTGTATATTAATTCAAGTTTGGTTTGCCAGTTTTTAAGACGGAGGATTAAGGAATACGTTTTATTGTTTTAAACAGTGATGTTTAGTTTTGATCCACCAAGGAAATACGCACATACACAAAGTGAGGAAATAGTAAAGTTACCTGCTTTGGTATTGTAGACTTGGTTCTCGGATATAGTGCAGTTGTTAAGTGGTTCTTCTCTATTGTAAGGCTATTTTACCCGAGTTGGATCATTTCAAAATGTGTTTATAGAGTTTCATTAGTGTTTCCTTTTATGTTTTCCAAGGAAATTTTACTAAATCAAGTGTTATGTATTTAGGGGTGCTTTGGGTTGGGAATTAAAAAATATGTGGTGGGTGGGATTAGAATGAGTAGGTTGGGTAGGGTAAACAGTTAATAGCTGAAAGTTTCTTTTGACTTTTCTTTTAAGATGATCAGCTAAGAAGGTGATGTACTTTTTCTTTTAAATACCATAATATTTCTTTTCAGTGACATCCCCAAGTCATTCCACTTCCTTTTCAGTGAAATGCCCATAGTATCTCTTTGCAATTGATCATCTGGCAATACGTCTCTTGAAAAAGAAAGGCCATTTGTTGCAATAATATGAGTCATTGTGGCACCTACTACTCCATGCCAAGGATACAAATTCGAGCAGTTAGCTTCGTACTTTCAGAATTAATTTGCCTTGGCATGACTCAAACTAACCACCTACTTCATTCTCAAGAGGCCAATTCATTGGATATTCAACTTCCTTCGCACTGTTGACAGACAAGTGTTATATAATTGGACAGCCATTTGGTCAGCACTACGGCTGTTTTTTTCCTTTTCTTTTAAGTGTTAAGAACAAAGGCTGGCTGACAACTTGGAGATAATGCTTCTGGTATTCTAGCTTAAAAGGAACAATGGATGTTGAGAACATATAAAGGGTGTGGTGCAGTCATGGATCCCCTGCTTGAGGATGCAATAAAGTAGTGTTGTAGCAAGTATATTAGAAGTTTTTCATAGCCAAATATTAGTCTCTCGGTCACTCGAATATTAGTTGTCACTGGCCTTAGAATATTAGTTGACATAGTTTTTCTGTTAGTAGAACGCTAGAACTCTTCAAGCCAACGATTAGGCTGTAATAATGATGTCAACAATTAAATGTTCCAAATTTAGAGTTTTCAATGGTTGTTAGCTCTGCATATAATTGGTCTAATGGTGAATGTATTAATCACTATGGTTTTCATTCTGCATGCCTAAATATATTTATGGATCCAGCTGTTTTCTGGAAGTCAACTTCTTGTACTGGAAGTCAACTTCTTGTAATTGGATTGTTTGCTGAGATATGTATTCAATTGTGGAGCTGAACTGGTGCTTTTGTGTATCATTTGTCTGATACTTTGTCTTTTCACTATCTGTATTTTGGTTTACTCATACTGTAGCCGTGTAGCGTGCTCCCCTGTACTCGGTTTTCCCCCCTTTTTGGTTAACAAAATCTTTACTCCGTTAACATTCCAAAAGAGGGGAAAAAGGGTAAAAAGGATATATATGCTGTCTAGATTTTCATACATTAGTTTCTCCCGATGAATTTTGTCCATACCTCACAGCTTAAATTCCCGGGTCCATCTCTCTTGTGTGGACCTTTTTAAACCTGTCTCTGAACATAATATATTGCATGATCTTGCACTATTTTTTTTATAATGAGTTGCTGTTGTTGACTGTATTATTTTTGTGTCATCTGTTTTCTCTATTCCTGCAGTTTTCTTGACTATGAAGCCTGAACAAAGAAGCTTGGCCTCACATTTACCTCAAGGAGTATTGTCTGTAGTCTTCCTTGCTAAACTTTTGACTTGTTTCATTGGGACATCTCATGGAAGTTACAAGTAAGGTTGCCCTAAATGGCGAAAGAAGCAAGTTGTTGATTAATGAGCAGAATGGAGTGGTAGGTCAGGTCTCAAGTCCTTCAAGTAGTGGGAGAAGAGAAATAGTTAGCAGGCATGTGCTTTCCACTTGCATCACCTGTTTCATATTACTGTATTGCTTTGGCTTCTTTATGTAATACTACTCCATTTCGTGTATAGATCCCTTTTAGGAATGAAGTCTTTCTCTAATGATGATATTGACTTGGAAGGAGGTAAATTAGAAAAGGATAGAGAAAAGGCTGTACGTGGCAACAAACCAATCAAAATCCATAACCAAGCGCTATTGTCTGGCCTTGCATATTGCATCTCATCATGCAGCATGATTCTGGTTAATAAGTTTGTGCTGTCAGGCTATGATTTTAATGCCGGAATATCTTTGATGCTTTACCAGGTGCAGTTACTGGATCCTGTCCACTTTAATTATGAATACCAAATTACCAGTGCTTGAGCTTAGTTATTATGAAACTAACTTGTGATAATTAACAAGTCCTTGCTTATTTTATGGTGATTGCAGAATCTTGTATCGGTGGTTATTGTTTCCATACTGAGCTTTGCTGGCCTAATCTCAACAGAACCGCTTACATGGAGATTGATACAGGTCTGGTTACCTGTGAATGCTATATTTGTTGGGATGCTTATCACAAGCATGTTTAGGTATGAGGACTTTTCTATCAATAATCACCCTTCATTTGTTTCCATTTATGTAACCATGTAGGAAATTACCATGTATGTATGATGCACATGGTGGTTGGTTGAAGTTTGTATCCCAATGTACACAGGCAGTAATTTTGTGCTCCTCATTTGGTAGCTAGGGTAGTTTATAACCACTCCCAGCATCCACGTCAGATGTTTGAAATGCACCAGAAATGATCTATTCATGTCATGTACCAAGCTCTCGGTGACATTCCTGATCTGTTCAACATTTAATTTATGCATCCGGTGCAGTTGATGTAGCTGCAAGTGGGCCGGGCAAAGGCTTGTCAAGGCCTACTCATTTATTTATTAGGCACAGTAGTCAGCTTGAATCCTGCCCATGAGCCTAAAGGCCAGGTTTGAGTCCAGCCTGCTAGTGAATTACTAGGTCCTGACATGGCTCAGTTAACGAATTGGTCAGAAGCTCAGACCCTTCATGCCAAGTTGCAAATTTTTAGCTCGAAGTAAACTGGGATCAATCTGACCAGTCCCCGCTGCAGTCTTAGTTGTGAACTTGTGGTCTTTCTCTTGTTACCATTCTATATATATTTTTGTTGGGTGCTTTATTGTTACTCGATTATGCTGTTCTTGGTGGGTTACCTAAGAAGCACAGACACGACAAGACAAGGACACACCGACACGGCATTTCTAAAAAAAGTAGGACACGGACACGTTGGAAACACGTTAATAATTAATAATAATAATAATAATAATAATAAGCGGTGGCTATGGTACTAACAAGCTGCAAATGATTCAAAAACCATAGCCACAATTTCTTGTTGATTGATAACATGAATAATAACCGGTGGCTATGGTGTAGGGGTGGCCCACCCTTTTTGACATTAACCCATTCCATAAAAGAAAACAGAATTTCTACAAAACTTGCACCTTTTTCACTCACAATTAGACAAAACTCATCGCCCATATTTCTCCCCAAATACAACTCACCTTCCGGAACACAGTAGCATAAGCCCGGGATTAGGGTATACTAGACAGTGGACTTCACTGGCCTAATCCACGATCTGACCTACTCCTTAGGGTTGCCCAAGGGTGTCCCTGCAGATCCTTGGATCTGATCAATGATCAAACAGTTCCCCTTGTCCCACAGTCTCAAAACAAACAGGGTCTTTTATGTATACTGTCTTCCGCCTCTTAGATCTGATGCCACAAATTGGTGAGCCAACCGGGACCCACTGCACATAGGACCAGCACCACTGAGGTTGCCCTTGGGTGCCATTCCAGACATAAGGATCTGATCCTTGATCAGGTCAGTCCTATGGTTCCCAAAAGACTGTAGACAACTCACAACAGTCATCTTCCCCTTACCCAAACACACCTCCTGAACTAGAGGCTGGTAGATGGTCCACCGTGCGGGGCCCATTCTACATGGGTCCAGTGCTACAGTGGTCGACCATGGGTCCTCCTTCAGATCCATGGTCCCGATCCCTCATCAAGTGGGCCATGGGGTCCCACAACCCCTGTTGATAGATACCGTTTGCATCAGGGAAGAAAGTGCAGAATCACAAAAGAAGCAGTACTTGTAAGATCTTCTTTTTTTCTTTCCCTTGAACGGACGAATGTTATTAGGGCAGCGGAAGAATGGCTCCTTTGCTTTTAAGTTATGACCTTTTACAAACAGCCCCCTTTGCTTTTCCCTTTTTACTCTAATTTTAATTTTTTTTTTCCAATTAAAAGAGGCTAACGTGTTCGGAACGTGTCCCCAGCGTGTCCGAAATATAAAACATTAAAAAATAAATTGGACACTCTTTTTGGCGTGTCCGGAGCTTGTCCATGTCCAACAAGGCCCCGGAGAGGTATCCGTGCTTCCTAGTGGGTTACAAATAAGTTCATCTAAACAAATCTATGTGTATGCATGAGTATCATAGATAAGGCATTCCATGTGTGATGCATATTTACACATGCCTATTTGTTTCTAGTGTGTGTATGCCTTTATGGAAAAGAAGGTAGCCCATGAGTTTTGAATATAGTTCATGCATGTGTAGGCAGGTGAACCTTGAAAGCCCGTCCAAGCTAGCCATTTTAGTTATCATAGTCCCAGCCCATTAGCAAAATGTTAAGCCTACTTGCTCGAATTCTGCAGGCGCTGACAATTCAGTTGGTCCTTTAGGTTGAGAGGCCCAAACTGAGCATCTTTATCGTTGGGCCAAAAAATAAACTTGGAGGCCATTAAATCAAGGGATAGGACAATATGATGGAGCTGTTTTATACCCAAACATAATCCACAATGAGGCCTTTCCTCCACCCTGTCCCCAATAATTGGCATGCATTCAAGCTGGCTGCATATGAGCAATATGCAGAATGCTTGTAGACTAAAACCTCTCATAGTTCTATTAATCATCCTATCACATGCACAATTTTTTTATTTTTTATTATCTCCAACCGTTGCTTAATCATTGGCATTGTTATTTGCAGTTTGAAATATATTAATGTCGCTATGGTAACAGTTCTAAAGAATGTTACTAATGTGATTACTGCTCTTGGTGAGATGTACCTTTTCCAGAAGCACCATGACAGCAAAGTTTGGGCTGCTCTTTTCTTAATGGTAATACCAAGAATTCCTTGTTGTATGGTTAGACTGTAAGCTTGATTTGAGATGGGGTGTCTTTTGAAATGTGAACTTCCTTCTTATAGCTTTTCATTGTCCTTTGTCAATTAGGTCTTTAACTCCTTTTAACCCATTGTGCATGTCAGTTGTTCATACTAATTTGGATTCAACCTTCCTATAAGTGCAATATATTGGTTGATAATATTGAATAAACGAAAGGCAAAGTTTTCACAAACACACATTTTTTAAGATTGGTGAGCATGTTGTCTGTAATTAATATTTTCTTTGCAAAAATAAGAACAAGGGAAAATTTTGAAAGGGATTGAATCATTTTATAAATTTTAAAAACCTGATAAAATTTAATAGTTTAATCAGAACGAGGACTTCTACTCACTGTAAATTATTTTCTTTGAGTTGGTCTGTATGTCCTAATGCTTGCAGAAGTTATTTTCTTTTAGTGTTCCTAATAGGTACCTAGCACTCCACCTCTCAAATTGGGCATGTTTGATGATCCATGACTCACGTGGTTTCATCCTTGTTGGTTTTGCTTTAATTAGATCTTGGCAGCATTCTATTTTTATTGTCCTTTCTAGAATTTGTTTGATCTGCATTTGATGAGTCTCAGCATGAATGTCAAGGAAGCAGTCTCCTCTGAGATTGACCTTTACAGGTTTTACTGGCAGATAGAAATTGAACTTTTATGAAAATGACCATTGATGTCCTTAGCAATCATGTATAGTCTTTTTCTTTGTGGTCTTCACCATGTTTTTAACCTTTTACTTTAGGACCTGATTGTTTGCTTGGTATTGAGTCCCTTCCTATCAAATGGGGGTAAGATTGAAGTAGCAAAGGTGAGAATCCACCTATCAACTAGGCTCCCCTTGGGTACAAAATGATTACCCAACCATCATCCTAGTGAATCAAATCCTAGGTAAGTGATTGCCCTATGCCCCGATTTATTTCATTACTTTTATGTCATTCACTTCTCACCTCTATAATGTTCCTATGTTATAACCCACTTTACAATGAATTCCTATTAATTCAATACAAATTAGTGGGCCCTTAAAGAATTTTGATGCATATAGCTTGGGGAGTGGGGGATTGGATAAATTAGATCAAGAATTAAGGCTTTCTTTGATTCACCTTCTTAATTCTCTCTCAACCTTGAGGTTGTGGGTTCTGTTCATGTTACATATCAAAAAAAAAAAAAAAAAAAAAAATGATCTGTTTAAAACAGAAGTTACGTGTTCATCTATTATACTTTCATGTATCTATGCAATTAGTCTTATCTATATCATTAGAAGGCTTGGTCATTTTTTGTGATGCATTAATGGAACATTTCAGTTGAATAGATAGTTTCACAGACATTTTTTTATTAAACTGAAAATTTTATGTTGCTTTATCTCTTGATAATTTTTGTTCTGTCTTTCCTCTTTAGAAGGATACAGAGGTTTGGCATTGTGGTTTCTGTTGATAACTTTTAATGGGTTTTCTTTTTTGTGTAGATCATTTCAGCAATTTCTGGAGGCATCACAGATCTTTCCTTTCATAAAGTTGGTTATACATGGCAGATTATAAATTGCTTCCTGACGGCATCATATTCGGTACCATTTTTTAACGAAAATTGGGAGTTTGTTACTATGGGTCACATGTAGATTATTTTATTCAAAGTCATCATTAGTGAGGTTAAGACTTGAGCTCCAGTTGTTGTGATCAGATTATTTTGCAAGCCTTCTTGAGTCTGATTGATTTGCTGAACCATTCAATGCATTATCATTATCATCATTAAAGCCTTATCCCATCTATTATCATTTTCCATTTATGTGGGGATTCAATCTTCAGCAGCTCAATTTAATTTTGTTGCTTGGTGTCGGTAAGCAATTAATGGATTTTGGAATATGTACATTATATCATTACGTTACTTCTCTTTTTCCTATTGCCCTTTCCATCACATCTTTTGATATGCATAACTGAATTTTAGCTGATGAAAGTTTGTTTTGTTCTCCAGTTAACATTACGAAGAGTCATGGATACAGCAAAGCAAGTAACAAAATCTGGGAACTTGAATGAATTTTCAATGGTCTTGCTCAATAACACACTTTCATTGCCTTTAGGGGTTGTGCTTGTTTTTTTATTCAATGAAGTGGACTACCTTTTTAAAACGTGAGTTCTTCCATTTACTTCAACTCTAGTATTCAAGGATTACTTGTTTTTCAATTTCACTTTCTTTTCTTTTTCTTTCTATTTTCCTGATTTTGTTTCGTTTCTTCTTTGCCTCAATAACAAACATCACTCTTATCTTGTTATTTTATGTAATATATTCATATTTCTTTGTATATAATGAAATCCCAAATCCAATCTTTTTGGGCATGATGCTCAATTTAGTTAATTCTTCATTTAACTGCAGTATTTTGATACTTCTAGTATTTTCTTATTGGGCTCATTTATCTGTGAAGTGAATTGGCAGGCCACTTTTGAGGATGCCAACATTCTGGTTGGTGATTACATCAAGTGGGCTTTTAGGCCTTGCAATCAGCTTCACATCAATGTGGTTTCTTCATCAGACAGGTGCTACCACATACAGGTAACCAAAACACCCTCTCATGTTAGAAATAATGCTCTCATGTTAGAATAAATGGAAACTAGCACAAAAACCTGTGCTAATCACAGGTATGCATGAAGAGATAGGATTCTATGTATGTTAGAAACGGGGGAGATGAGAGTCCATAAGTGGGGAAAGTATAGTAGTGGTAAGTGGAGAGAGTACGTTAGGAGTTGCAAAAACTGAAAGTAACTTCAAGTCAAACTAGAAAGCACAGTCAAAATTGAATCCAAAACCTTCTAGCTTAATATATTATTGATTGCTGTTGAAACCCTTCTGTGCTTTTCTACAATGTGTAGCATGCCTATTAAGGAATTGGGAGACTTCCATTAATTTAAGGTGGATTGTACAATGTGTAGCATGCCCTTTAAGGAGTTGGACCCCTTGTAATATACAAATATATTACAGTTACAGCCACATTACTGTGGCATTTACGTTTGTAATATCTTCCCTTTCAACCCCCAGTTTGATCAATTTGCTTACCTCACAATTAGTTTCTCTCATAGCGTGCCAAGAACTTTTTGATATCTTCTGCTATGGCTTTGATTTGTTTATATTTTATAATGCAAAAAAACCACCACAGCTCCTTTCTTTCCACATCCACTTGTCATGTGATGGTTTCCTCAGACAATCCTCCACCAGTGCTGGCTTATTTTCTTGTTTTTATGATTTTTAATCATTTTTTTTTAGTTGGAAGATTTTTAATCATTCTTTAATGGCATCATTAGAAAAAACAATAATAATAAGAAACATACAAAATAAAAGGAGCTGCCCTTCAATCCAAATTACTAAATAAAGGCTCGGTTGGTATTAGCTGTATGCCATTTTGTGTTACGTGTACAAGGCCATGCTGGATGAATGTACAGTCAGTTTGAGCCCAAGCAGTCTGTCACAGGTGTTGATCATCTTCCATTGATCCATATCTTTCATTTGGCAGTTCCTACTATCACAGTGGATGAGCAATGCGATGAAGAGCTTCCCTAGCCAATAATAACATCTACTTGATAAATAGGCTTGAAGATAGATGGTTTAGAAGAAAAATACCAGTAGTCCATATTCAATTGAAAAACAAAAGGGGAAAAGAAAGAAAGAAACCACCAGCCTGATTGCTCAATAGTTGTTTCTTTTCATTCCCTACCCTCCATGGCACCCATGAGGGGTACAATATAAATCACTGGGAAGATGGGCCCCACCTTGAGAGATTTCCTGTACAAACAAAGTTTGAGCTTTGGATCATATCATATCACTCCCCATGGTTGATAATGGTGTGTGGAATCTGTTGAATGTAACCTGTACTTGGAAGAATCATTCTCTTTCAAGGTTTGGTACAGACTGCATGTGTGAAAACACATACGCATGTATGTATTTAGAAAAGGAGGGGTCCAACATGTTAATGATAATGCACTTCTTGTTTGGTTGATTGTGCAGCCTCGTAGGATCTCTAAACAAGATTCCTCTGTCTATTGCTGGGATCCTTCTCTTCAAAGTTTCAACCAGCCTGGAGAACTTAGTCAGCATCCTTTTTGGTAGGTTCTTTCTTATCAAATATCAACCCACCCTACTACTTCCCAGTCTCACAGAACATCAATGAACTGTTTTTCTGCAGGCCTTTTGGCTGGAGTCTTTTTTGCAAAAGCAAAGATGATGGAGAGATCTTAAACCCAAGTCCTGCTGTAACTTGATACTGATGTTACTGGGCACTGGACGGTGAGGAACAATTCCATTACATTCCGGGCAATCCTGCATTTCCGAAGTGTTGCGTTTTTTCTAGCCCCACATTGAAAGCTGAAACTTTCAGGATCCAACGGAGGAGAATAACAAAGTTCATTGAAGAAGAATGTCCGTGGCAAAACACAAACGGTTTCGCATTTCTCATTGTTTTGGCAGCAGAACAAAGATGGGTTTGGGATTATGTTTTGGTATTTTCTATTTATTCCATTTCTGGTGTGTGTAAAAAAGGCCGTTTCTGGAACAAAATATTGTTGTATAACTCTTTTTAACAGTGATTTAGAAATGAATTGTTATAAAACAATGGCTTAATTACGAAATCCGTTGATGTTGTTAAGCACTTTTCTGATGCATAACATAAGTTTACGCATTTGCAGGTCTGGTTTCAAACCAAGATAAATGCTTCAATTGGGATTAGAATATACATTAATGAGCCTGTCAGTCGGAGACAAAAATGCCATAATGCTTCCTTGTCTCTCTAGAGTTGCTGCTTATCAGATTTCAAAGAGGCCATATGATTCCAACTTAAAACTGTGTAAAACAACTTCACAGTTATTTTCATTTTACACAGCTCGATCAAGGCGTGTTTGGATGGTTGATTTTCACTAAAAATCGGTGTACTTGTAAATGCTCTTTGAGAGATGTTTTAGGTGGTCCACTTAACTGTCTCATATGGCGGATTGCCAGTAGAAAGATGGTTTGGACATGCCTGTAAACAGAACTAAGCTACCACCACACTTGGTCTATAACTGGAGGCAAATGACCCTGTGCATCAAGGTAGCATGCTAGCCCACCTATTACCAACTTGAACCATTAACACACACACAGATTGAACAAATTTACACCCAATCCCGCCTGCACCGGCATGAATGGACGGGACTATTAAATTGAGGGTCAAATTTCTTTTTTAATATAAAGCCATTAAACTTATGATCTATGGATCAAGAGATTAATGTCATGAGATTGACGTTAGCTTTACACCAGGGGCCTAACTAGATGGGGTCCTAAGTGAGCCCCATCCAACTATCTCATACCATATTAAGGTACATACACTTCGTATCATGATGTATGGTTCGGAGCTTGACTATGTAGTCTTCCACAAATCATAGATTTGGAAATTGTCAATTGATTATCGATTTCTTTTTCTTCCACCATTGGAGTGGTCCAAACTAAATATAACCATATATTACAAAATGAATAAAAGGAAAGAGGGTTAGCATCAGACAATCGACTATTGATCTAGAAAAACTTGTAGAACTTACACAAATTCACTATCGAATTTGCCACAAGTCATGTTCACATGTTATCCAAGTTTTATTAAAATCATCTAAAGATAGTTAAAGAGGCATTACCACAAAACTGTACTGCAGGTTAAAACAATACTATCATGTGATTTCTTTTTTTTAGAACCATCAAGTGAGGATGAATGTTAACAAATAAGAAGTAATGGGAAAATAGAGCTGACCTGTTGGTAAGGCATCCTGCTCCCATTCCTTCCGCCAGGGATTGATCCCTAGTGGGAGGTTTGAATCTCCTGGGCTACAGAAGAAGAAACAAAAAAAAAAAAAAAAGAAGGTAATTAGTTAAAGTTCATATGGTTCAGATACTAGTCTTTAGATGGTGTATAGAACTACAGAATGATAGTTTAAGGACCAAGCCAAGCCCATGGAAGTGTTTTTCCCTTTTTGGTTAGGACCATTGGATGAATCAAACTTTGTAGACTTTGGACACGATTAGGTCATAATCTTAATTTGTAAGGATCAAACCTGTTGACCCAAAAATTAGTGGCCACAGAGATCGGAAAGCTAATATGAAAATGATCAGCATATGTAAGAATAGAATAAACAAAGAAAACCCACTCAAGAACTACTGGCTGTTTGGGCATGAGATCCCATATGGTTTGAAGGATCTGAACCGTCTATCTTCATTCACAGTGACCTTTTTTAATGGGCCACACTCAGTTGATCATATCACAAAAGTAGAAAGGTGTGCTCTTTCTCTGACATATAGATCGAGAGAGATCGAGAGAGAGAGAGAGAGAGAGAGAGATGGAAAGGGGACCAGAAGAAGAGGAAGGAGGAGGAGGAGGAGGAGGTGGTGGTGGGAGGAGGCATGTGGGGGGAGGAGGGCTTATCTCGCGCGCCCCTCGCGTATGGCCGACGATTGACGGTCCTCTTGGCCTCACGGAAGAAGACTCTGAGGCCTACGCTCGATCCTTCTTCAAGTACGGATTTTTCCTCCTTCCGTGGCTCTGGGCTATCAATTGCTACTACTTCTGGCCCGTCTTTCGCAGCAGTCCTCGTTCTTTCCCTCGAATCCGTCGCTGTAAGTTCCAAGAATCCACTCTTCCTCTCCTAATTTCATCTGGGTTATGTGGAATCTGATTATCCTGACATGAGTTCTCATGATTTGGCTTTTCTTGCATCTGGGTGTTTTATAAAGCTATATAATTTTCCTCTCTTCACGCGGATACGAGAAGATAGATTGTTAAAACAGTCGATTTGTATGCGGATTCTGATATCTGGGGTACCTTCTTTTAGTTAAGGTCTTGCATCAGTAGAGAGAAAAATTCTGCCTTTGAGAAGCTGTTTGTTTTCTTTAGTACATCGAAATTGAAGAAATCTTTGGATCAGAAGTAATTGTACTTATTTGTAATGTTTGGCTTTCTTTAGTTAGAAAAGCCCCAGCTTCTTTTACATCAAAATGGAATCTAATTAAATGTTGATTTTTCCCACTGGGGTTCTTTGTTTCATTGTACTACACCTTCCTTCTTTTTATTTTTTTTATTATAGATGGTTCTGCCTTGATAAGTTGTCTGATTTACATAGAGTTTGGAATATGAATACTCAAGTCTCTTTCTTTGCTTTATAATTGCATTTGGGTTTTTGGATATAGCTATGAAGGGAGGTTTCCACCTCATTAATTTTTCTTTTTTTCTTTTTTTTTATAGAATGGAATGGATGAACTGAGAATTGTCGTATGATATGTTGGAGATTATTTAATTCACTCCAATGTCATCTTTTTGTTTATTGTCGAGTCATGTCAGCATAGTAGAGCTGTGTGTTGCTTAAAAATCTCAATTGAGCTTTCTTTTGTATAAGCTTTATATTGAAGATTCACGATGGCCTAACATTACTACATTATTTTGTATCATTTATTAGTTACTTTTAATTGAAGAGAAGCCCCTTGTATGATGATTTTAGCTTGCGATTTTCAGAAATATATATTTAAATTTTTTTCCTAAATCCACCACTTTTACCTTCCAATAATCCAATACTTGATATATTTTCTGTATTTCCATAAATTGCATTAATTACAGAGTTTCCATTGTTCCCTACATCGAATATCTGAGTCGAAGGATGAAATATACCCAACCTCTGGTGGAATTTGAATTTGGATGACTAGGTATCGGTGCCTATATCATCTGTGATTGCTTTTTGCATGTATTGTCCCTATTCTTGAGTTTGTCAGTTTTGTTTTGTCTAGGGAACTAGCTAATGTATGGTAGGCAATGCACACACGTTTATTTATTTAACTAGTTTTGATCCTTTAGATGCCAACTTCTACAAGAACTCCAATCAATGCAGTTTATTGATTTGTGTATTCTTCATCTTCTTTTTTTTTTAGATGTCATTGCATCAGCAATTGGATTTGTCATATTTACAGTGCTGCTTTTCTCATGGGCTCTCACGTTTGCAATTGGAGGGGAACGGCTCTTTGGCCCTGTATGGGGGCAGCTTGTCATGTATAATGTTGCAGACAGATTGGGTCTCACAGGTTGGAACTGATTCTCCCGCATTAATTGATCAAAGGATTCAAAGCATACCTGTTGTTATAATAATCTACCTGTATGTGTTCAAGGGCACTTCAACAGTCTACACTAGATTTTTACAAGAAATTCTACTGAACCAAGTGAAACTCATTACTACTTCTATCATCCCCTTTAAGTCATTTTGTCAGTTAAGTTGCAAATAATGCGATGCAGGAATGCATGATGTGTATGCATACCTGCTGCAGGAAGTTTGGAAATGCTTATATGTGTCTCTTCTTGAACCACCCTTAAGCTGGATCAACTGTTAACCAAGACAATATCCTAACTTTCGTAAAGGCATACAACACAGAATCCCATGGAAAACATTAAGAGAAATATTTACGCTAAGACAGTCCCTTTTAAAGTGTCAATTTTCCTTCCCTCTAGGGAGTTGCAAATAGACATATCTCAGTGCATGACTCATTGTTTACAGGTTTCTTGCACTGAAATCTGGGCTAACATACAAAGCCTTATTATCTCAAGAAAACTAAATTAACCTAGCTGGGCATGGGTGAAACCATGCGAGCCAGGTTTGGAAACTATTGATTGCTCAAATTATAGATACAAGCATTGTGAAAAGCAGTACAAGAGAATGAAAATTACAAAACGTGTGTGTATATTTTTCTATCAACAGTCACCGTATTGTTTTTGTTTCCTTGCTGACCCCCATAGTATTAGACCAATTTAGTTGTACATGAAAGTCATATGTGAATGAGTATTATGAAGGGAAATTCCTGTCTGATAATTTGGTCCATGTAACAGTGGAAGGATCATCCTTTTGGAATTACCTTTCTTTTTTTTTTATCACAATAAAGGGAAAATATTTGAAGGATAAAATGGAAAATTTTTCCATATGATGCTGGTTCTGCTGCTGTGTGATAATTTGGTCTATGTAGCAGTGGAAGGATCATCCTTTTGGAATTATCTTTTTTTTTATCATAATAAAGGGAAATTTCTTGAAGGATAAAATGGAAATTTTTTCCATATGATGCCGGTTCTGCTGCTGTGTGGGTCAAATCAGCAACTTAATTAGGCCTAGTTCCCCAAGCTGAAACTATATGTGGTGGAGCTTTTATATTAAAGAATCTAGTGTGTATCAACCGTACAGAGAGATTTGATGTCTCAGCTGTTTTAATGTATCTTTTCGCTTACCATCCCTTTCTAACATGCACTACAGTCATTTTCGATAATATCAGTACTTTGTTCAATACATTCATGTTTATTGTTCTTTAGTTGTTTTGGGTATCTGAATCCAACCCCATAACAGTTGAATTGGTTCCAATTAAAAAGTGGCTGCTATCTCATGGAAGAAGTAGAGTGATAGACGAATAAAGAGGAGTTTGATGTGCGTGTTTGCACGCACGTGTGAATGAGTGTAATAGCTGTGAACTCATGAGCAAGCACAAGTTAGAAGAGGTGGGTTGGTGTGTGGACTGTGGTGATGGTCATAAGTAGAATTCAATTATATGGATCTGAAATGGGGTGCACTTTTCTTTTTTAGTTTTTTTACCAAATAAATATAAACCCTGAGGAATATATGGTTATGGGAGCATGTGCCTGGTTGGATAAATGGGATGGTTTACCTACTGATATATGGTATCTACTTTATGCGTTGACTGGTTCCTTTCTTTGTTGTTACTATCTGATAAAAGCCTTGTCTCATCTGTATCTTGGATCATATTTGTGAATTCTACGTTTCAAGCTTAATCCTTTTGAATTCATGCTTCTGTGTAACTCTACAATTTGTCACGTTTTTCTTCATGAAAATCAAGGTCTTTATTGGTCTTCCCTGCCCACATTAGTTTCTTGAACTTGTGAAGCCTTTTATTCTTCGTATGGGTTTCTCTCTCTCATGTGCTAGTCCGAAGGGTTTTCTATGTCTGATGTGCTTTGTCCGAACCATTTCAAACAATCATCATCCTGATTCTCTTCTACTGTGGCCACTTGCCAGTTTCCTCCCTTGAACTCTCCTAATTAATCTTTCTTAGCATTCGTGCTAATCTACATTTTGTTGTCTTATAAAAATGCCCCTTTAAGTGGCGTTTGACTATTGCACAACACTAGCTCAGCTTAACCTTTTTCCACCCTACACTTAGCATAGTTCCTACTTATTGAAATTTTGTACGTTTCCACATTAAATTACTTGTAATTAACCAATTCACCTCCCCTACTCTTGGCTCTGCTAAGTTCCTGCTTAATATATTGTCTTGTATGGGTTACTTTTCAATCAATTGACTCGAGCCTTACTCTGAAGTCCTAGCTTATCATTCACTAGGTTTCTTATCTAAATAACGAGTACCGCATCTTTTACTTAGGACATACACAGGGAACTTTGCCTTGAGTATTTGTCATTGGATTTTCGTAATTAAGGTAAATTATACAGTTGGAGGTTGCTTGCTATGCGACCACAATTGCGGGTTTGAGTCATATCACCAATATTAAAAACAGGAAGCTTTTGGTGCAATTCAATTGTGTATCTGGGAGCTCAATCAACTCTCTGCGAATAGTTCCTACAATCTTTAGCGACTCTTATACATCTACAAGTTCCACCAAAACAGTATGCCTTTTCTTCAATTTAGCTGCCTAAAATGCTTTGAGGAAAGGTCCAAAGATGAAACGCTGCGCTCTCTAGAACATGCCCATACAGTTAAGCAGATGAGTGATTGGCTGGTTATTCAGAAAGGCCTCTTCTGCCTTGAAATTTTTTGCTGCTTTTTTAATACAGTAAGGTTGAGAGTAAATGTTTAAGTTTTTTTCTTAGTATCTGTTCCAGTTTGGAGACAGGAATGCCAACGGTCGTTTAGTAGTGGGAAAGCAAGATTTGAGATTTCCACCATGTGGAGAAAACAAAATTTTCACTTTTCACTTCACTCCTACCTTACATTGGCAGGACAATAGGAGGTGCAGAGTGCACTGCAGCAACTTACTTTCATGGTGGATGGTTTGATGTAAATGATAATTTTCAATCTGTCCTAGTGTCCATAACAAGTGGATCATGCAAAAATGAATGGACTAACCATATTGTTCTGGTCCTTTATTTTGGAGGTCCCTCGAGTGATGATTACTAAATGAAGGCAGTCCCTTTGCCATATAATAGAATCTATACAAAAAGCCTTTACTTCCTATCATCAACTGTAAATCTAGGTAGTAAAGTACAAAATGGTTGTATTGTTTATGTGTAAGCCTTTTCAAAAAAAGGGGAAAGAACTAGAAATGCCTTGTAAAAATCTCAGCCCCAATCATATATACAATAGAGAGATCTAAAACAAAGAAACTGGGACAGGAGTGGTTGCTCCCCAGGTCAGATTTCAGAGCCTTGCATGATGCTTTGAGAAGTTATCGTGAAATTCTTGAGACCTCCCTGCACGCACACACAAAAGGAGGAGTGGTAGCATTGTTTCTTATACAGTATGCCTACATGATAAAACAGAGAACTCCTACATCTATACAAATTTGAGTGAAGCACTGTCATCACGGGGAATATTTTTTGACTTGAGGGAGAGAGATCAAATGTTGCACAGAAAATGAGAGTCCAATAGTCCTAAGATCCTGTCATGCTCATGAACCAGAGAAAGTAGGCGCAAGCTGAGTTGATCCTGTCAAAGCACACTTTGCATGTTGTTTTCCAAAGATGGATCTGTTTGTCCCACAGCAAGACTTTTACACCGAGTCACAGTTCAAGCCTTCTATTTTCTAACATCAAACCAGAACCAGTAGCCTAAATGTGTCTGTAAAAAGTCAAAGGCCCCAGGAAATCCTAGGAGTGTGTGCACCTAGATGAAAAACCATTTCTCTGGAGTTGGGAACATGGCATTGGTGATACTCCAACTGCATCACCCACAACAGACTCACAGTGCCATGTTGCAGGAGGGCCTATACCATCTAGCTGAACATTAGTCATGCATATTCCCTCAAAGGGTGCACCCTCAAGCCCCTCTAGGACTGGCGCCTGTCTGATGTCCACGCCGGTCACATTACCTACGAAAATGCCCCTCACCACAGGAAGGGCGTTAGGGTCCCACAATTCATCAGGATGGTCATTAGAACCACTGCTAAATCTGATGGGTATCTTCACCCTCTCCATTGTCATGTTAGCTATGGTAATATTGGTTATGTATCCTCCTCTTCTCCTATCTGTCTTCACTCGCAGCCCTGCTGCTGCATCCCACACGTGCAAATCCTCCACCAGCACATTTGATATTCCTCCAGACATCTCATTTCCTATTCCAACACCAGAGCATGTTGGGGTTGTGCCAGACACCCTCCTTATGATGATGTTCGAGCTTGGACGAGCGAGACTAATCCCATATTGGTCCCACCCGCTCCACTGCTACCAAATCGTCTCCACTCTCGATGTAACAGTCTTCAATGCACACATATGAGCTTGAGTCTGTGAATTATCATATAAAAGAGCAACATCTTGATTACTATCCTCGTACTATGAGAGCGCAATCATTTTCAACAAACTTTAATATGTTTCATGGATGAGTTCCAACTTTCCAATTCACGGGTAGTTTCATTTTGGCGGAGGCAATGGCTAACTATTCCAATGTGTTCTGTGTTGAAAGTGAATATTGGAATCATGATCTTCGGCCTTCTTGACTGCAAATCATTATTAGCATTGAGCTTGATTTGGGAGCAAAATATCCAAAGAAGTGATTCACATTGTTTGAAATTTTAGACCTACCACCCAAATTCAGAAGAAAATGGGCGACCATCCATTCTGACAAAACATTGTCTATGCTTGTCATCTGGGATACAGTTCTCCTGAGTAGAACACATTAAGCAGACCCCAAATCAATGAATTAAGTTTAAGAAGATGATAGTGATGGAGATGGTGGTGGTGATGGTGGTGGTGGTGGTGATAATCTGAATGTTAAAATAATGTTAGTTTCCCTCTTTTTCTTTGGTAAAAGTTAGTGAGTTACATTAGTGCAGAGAAAGCTTACACACCTGGGTCTATACCATCTGTATTGGGGGCGTTGAGTGGGGCCAAAATAGTCACTCCTTTAATCACTACATTACTGAAAGGAAAAATGCAGCAAAACCTGTATCTGTAGTAGTAGTAAAGTAGAATCTGAAGGAAATCACTAATTTGTTGGAAGGCTAGAATAATACCTGCAATAAACAGGATGGATAGTCCAAAAGGGTGAGTTGAGGAAGGTGACATTGGAGATGAGAATGTTGTGAGAGTTCATCAACTCAAGGAGGTGACCCCTTGTGTGTTCCAAAGTCCTGTTCCACCACAGCTTCCACCACATCCTTCCTTGGCCGTCGATTCTCCCTTCCTTTCCTGTAACCAACCAAAATTTTTATGGGCTGATCCCTCTTGAAGCACCAATGAAAAGGTGCCTAACTTATTCCTGGTCAGATGGGTTTGAGATACCTTTTCATCATAGTGAATGAGGTAAATTCATAACATGACCATTATAATAGGAAGTAGTGGGATATTTAAATCATGAATACCCCATAACACTCAAGTATAATGCTAACAAGCCCTTGATCAATGAATTTTGGTGATGGATCGAAACCGTCCAATCAATTGACAGACTGGGAAACTCAATTAGAAGTTGATGATTATGTGATACATTCCACTTCTTATAGATGGTCATGATCTAAATGATTTGGTGAGCAAATTTTGACCCTATCCATAATTCAGCCCATCTGTTGGTCTGTCTGGATTGATCCACGCGATCAGCAGCTGACCTCATAACTATCTCTCTTGAGATTTGCTTAGGTTATATCCTCGTAATTATGATCAAAATAAATTATAAAAATTAGTCGGTACTCAAATCAATCAATCATGTAATAGATAAGAAAATTTGGGTTACCCGTAATGACAACATCGTCGAGTCCATTTCCATGAATAAGGCTGATATGTCTCCCTCCCAATCTCTCCCTCCCTCTTCCATATGAAGGCAAAGGCTCTATCACGGGCCACTCCTTTGGATCCAGTTTGAATTCTCCCACATACAAAAACAAGAAACACCAATATAACTAAACGCCCATAGCTTATGAAAGAACACGTGATTACATTATAGGGAGGATCTTATAAAGCATGATTATACTTCCCTAATTTCTTTGTATGCATCAAAGAATTTTTGAGACGTACGTGAATATAAAGTTTCATCAAATTGAGGACTCATCTACCAATTTTTAATGAACTTCTCTTGTAACAATTAATATCATCAGTAAGAAGGTAGAAATATTCATCTTCCATTTCTCCTATGTAGATCAAAGATAAAAGAACTCAAAACACTATTTTTAGTATAAAAAATTATAAATTTCCTCCTCATCATGCTTTACTCATATCTTTCCATTATAGATGACCATTTGTATGCATTTATATGAGTTTCAATGGCTTCCACACTTTCATAGCATTATTTTATGAGTTTTCAAAGATAAAAGAACTCAAAACACTATTTTTAGCATAAAAAATCATAAATTTCCTTCTCATCATGCTTTGCTCATATCTTTCCATTATAGATGGCCATTTGTATGCATTTATAAGAGTTCCAATGGCTTCCACACTTTCATAGCATTATTTTATGAGTTTTCAAACATAAAAGAACTCAAAACACTATTTCTTAGCATAAAAAATCATAAATTTCCTCCCCATCATGCTTTGCTCATATCTTTCCATTATAGATGACCATTTGTATGCATTAATATGAGTTCCAATGGCTTCCATACAAAATATGTTCGAAAATACTTTTAATTATTTAATTTCTCTTTGTATATGTTAATTAAAGATTGATTTGAAGACTAAAGTCGAGATTTAAAAGTTAAAGAGAGTAATGATAAGTTTGGAAAACAATTGGATGAAGGAATGATAAAGTTAGGCCATATCTTCATATCTTTTTCTAATAAGAAAAAAAATGAAAGACCTGGGTTGGTATTTTGACTATATCTTTTTATGCGAGTGTCCGATTGAGGTTACCTCAGAAGCATTGGAAAGATTGTTCTACGATCTACAAATCATATTTCACAATATTTTTCCCAATTCGAACATTTAGGGGGTCAAAATCGCACATCAATCTGGGAACTGTTTTCTAAGACGGGAATCGCATTCATATGTTCATTTTTCCATTCTTGTGAAGTCCCACATTGGAAAGAAACCAAAAGAGAGCAAGTCAAATATTTCTATATAAGGAAGAGAATTCTAAGCATTCAACACACAAGCAAGGAGAGCATCATTCTCTTTACTTATGCAATTCATGTAATTGAGAGCAATTATAGAGAGAAAGTGAGGAAAGCTTTGTAAAAATTGAAGATTTGGAATGAAAGCTTTGTCTTCTCCAATGGGTGGCTGATCCCTTTGATTGGATCTTCTAGATGAAGCTAAGTTACTGCTATTCTTTTTGCTTATGCTCTTAATTCCCTTTTTTTATGTGCTTAACATGTTAGAATAGATTTTTATTCATTGCAATGTTTTACCTTCCATTCTCATTTGCTATCTTAGCATTCTTTTTACTATATATGCTTAGGTTTGATAAATCATGCTTAGGAGTTAGTATCTTTTGATGGTTTATGCTTACTTTTGATAAATAGTCATTAGAAATCTTTTCTTTTAGAGGATTTTACTGGAAAATGCACCATATTTGCATGTTGCACGAAAAAATGCAGACTATTACCTGCTGTAAGACCCCGTCCCGAGTTAATCAAGATTAACTCTAATTAATTACAATTAATGCTAAATAATTAAGTCTAATTAGGCTAATGATGGTTAATGACCCAACTCGATGAGATTAGTCTCGAATGATTGAATTAAGCCTAATGAGATGATAATGATGGGTATTAAGTGAATTGAATGATTTTAGACTCAAACTAAGAAAACAAGACCTTTTTCGTAAATACGGATTTATACGTATTTTGTCAAATACGGAAACTCTTGATACCAACGCGTGTATCTCGACGAGTACGTTAACTTTCATAATAGACTCGAAGTCATTTGACAAGGATTTGGTCGAGTGACCCTTCATTCGACTCAAGATATGAATAGTCTTGATAATGGGGGCTCAAATGCAAAATGTCTCTTATAAGACTAAAAAGGGGCTCCCTTGAGTTCATTTTCCACCCCATTTCCATTGAAGAGAAACCTTAGACCTCATTTCTCTTCTTCTCCCTCATTCCTCATCAAGTGACAAGGATTGTTAGTGGCTTGGGTTGAAGTTGGAGCAACTCCATCTCCATCTCCATCTTCTTCTTGTACTTGCTTTCTATTTGAAGTGTTAAAGCTTGGAGGAGAAGCTCAAGGATTCCCTAACCACACTACAAGTAAGTGTTTGAGTATTTTATGGGATTCTCAAGTTCTATTAGGTGCTTAGGAGTGATTGCTTGCCCATTTAGCTCATAGGGTTTGTGTTTTGATGTTTCCATGGAAATAGGCTTGAAGAGGGTTTTCATTTGGGGGTTTTTGTCTCAAAGTCAAGCTATCAAGGGATTTCTTGCTAATAGGCTTGAAAGGCAAGTATAAATGCTTCTTTATGATTGAACATGCTAGTATCCAAGTTTTCTTTGAGTTACAAAGATGGGTTCTCAAACCCTATTGTTAGAAATGGAGATTTATGGATTTGTTTGAGCTTTATGGATTTCTTGATGCATTAATGATAGGATAGAAGTGTTATTTGTGTATTAAATGATGAATGAAGAAGGGATATGAGATTCTTTAATGCATATGCAAATGGTGGTTGAAATGGATGAAAAGAAGAGTGAATGTTCGGATTCCAGAAATGGAGTTCTGGACAGTTCGCTCGAGCGAACCAGTTACTGCCTGACGCGAAAAAGTGTCCGCTCGAGCGAACTTTAGGTGCGCTCGTGCGATGAAGGTTCTGTTTGGGTCTGCTCGAGCGAACTTGGATCCGCTCGAGCGAACCTGATATTGGCCCAAACATGAAATCGTAAGCGAAAATTTTTCCAATCGATCGGACCTTTGGATTTTACGAAAATTTGTAGCACTCCTTGTGAGTATAATGCTCCCTAAATTAGTTCGAAGACTAATCGTGGAGTAAAGCGAAATGATTGAGAATTAAGGATAATGAAGGAAGGACTTCATGGTTAATAAGTTGTGGTCTAAACTCCATGGATGGTAACCACAGGGACTATAATGCACACACTAAATATAAATGTGATGTTCATCAAGAATAACACGTGCATTTAGTACCGTTGGCTATATCTACATGGTGGTTTAGATTTAAGAAAGAATTAAATAGAATCATAATTGTCCAGCAATTCCTATTGTAACAATGTTTCCCAATCTAATGTGATTGGTATTATTATCCTTTTCTTCTCTTACTATGAAGAGAATCATTGAATTGAATTGAATCGAATCTAGGATTGGATCGTTCACTGAGAAATGTGGACCTTGGAGTCTGGCACTACCTAGCAATTGTACTAGGACTCTAAATGAGTTCATTAAATGAATAAATGAGACAAATGTCTAATCCTACTGCAGTAGATGGTATTTGGGGGCGTTCCGGAGCTCCGTGGTGATGCTAGTTGTCCCTGGCCCGGACACTAGTAAGTCCCACTAAATTCCGATCGTATCTATGGGTATTGATCGATGCCTTCCAATCGGGAGATGAATCCTTCCTTTGAGGGAAGATGGTAATGATAAATCCTTCCTTTGTGGGAAGATGGTAAATGAAATGAATGAAATGACAATGACTGCTATTGTAGTGACCATCCATATCGTGTCCACAAGATTGACTTTTTATAGTTGTATATTGTTATTGTAGGAACTTTCTACACTTATCTAGAATTGGAACTGTCACTAATAGATTGATTAAGTTTGACTTATGTACTAACATAATATTGTGAGAAGTGTTTATACAATGTTGAACCGTCGTGTTCATTAGTGTTATTGATGGCATTACAGGCCAGATTGCCCATGCCGGTGCAGCAGCGCCCTCGGCGGGAGCGGAGGAGACCGCTCCGGTTCCTCCAGGAAGATTGATCGAGTGGAATGGCCGGGATACCGTTTGATACGGGCATCCGAGTGCGAGAAGGAATATTTGTTTTGAGAAACATTTTGTGAAGCTATTCTTTTTGTATAATCATTTTGGAATGTAATTATGGTCACTGCACAATATTTTGGACATGCACTATTGGGAAAGTAAATGATGGATTTGATACATGTATAAGGGACGTTATTTTGTATACATGTACATCTTGATTGATATTGTTAAGTGAAATTGTTTCCGCAGAATTGTGTAATTGATAGGTTATTGTGAATGTTATCCCTTGTGGATTTCGTTTTAACGTCGGTTAATTCGAGATTTACGGGAGTAAGTATGGGCTCACGGCTCGGGGTTACCCGATCTCGGGCCCGGATCGTGACACCTGCTGAACGAGATCATTCATCCCGGTTGTTTTTTATTTTTCTAAGAATTTTTTGCACTAACGACGATAGCGTCGCTATTCACTATATATATCCCCTGCCCCCACGTTGCGCTTTTCCTCTTTCGTTTTCCCTCATCCCTTTCTAGGCCTCCTTATCTCTTGGAAAAGTTCACCACCTACCTTTTCTTACACATACATCCACCTTTTTTTGCTCATTTAGATCCATTTCAGAGGCTGTTTGCCTTCATTAAAGAGGTTGGTTGTCTTCTCCAAACTATTTGTTTATTTATATTAAAGGAAGGGATTAATGTCAATTTTTCCGATAACAATAAGTTAACCCAGAAACATACCATTTTATCCGACAACAACCATTTAACAATAAAAGAGGGCCCTCACATGTATGGAAGTACTGGATGACTCATCGGTCTGAGTGCCAACTCCAACACCTGCGACGTTGGTAGGTTTTTTTTTACCCTTCCATTTTGATGTTGTTGGTTGGGTCATCTCAGGTGTTTCTGCTCCTTCACCATGTCTGCCGCAAACAATTTTCCGGATTGAGTTAAATGAATACCATAAGAAATACTCTTCTCGATGCTTTTTTTTCAGTTATCTTTTGTCCCGCGTAGGATAGTATCCCTCCTTTTATCCCATAGTCTCATGACATCTACATCATATTGACTATAATCCATCTCGAATTTCTATAAGCAATCTACTCTCATAAATGGTAGATAAAATGGTGGTGGGACAACTTGTTTGATGCCAAATTGTTTTTAAACACATTCTGGACAGTGTCTTTCTACTACCCAGTAATGAAGGAGTACGGACAACGAACTAAATAACTCCTTGTCATGCTTTGGGACTTGTTGGAAAAGCTTCTTAGGCATCTTAGCATAAGGCTGCCAGTAGAACTGCAAGATTGAAACGAAACATATCAATACGAGTTATTAATACACCCAACATCAATTTGTGAGACGCTTTATTACCCCATCCTCAGGCAAGTTGTTGATTTGCCGCCGAATTTCTTTCATATTTGTAACCTTCTTACTCTAAAGCAGTCTCGGTTCCCATGTCTTAAAAAGTGGGAATTGTAGATCCTTCTTCCAACTGGGATCAAGTTTCGGACATCTTTCAATAGCCATTCTCGAATATACCCATATATACAAAGAGAATAAGTGAAATCCATTTACAACACAATAAACGAAGATATTTCAGATCCAAAGTAAAAGTATAAACTTTAAATCACCTGTAGCAACTGGAGGGGCCCTATTAGAGTTTTCAATTTTGTAATCTTCGAACTTGATCCTTTTTCTCCCCCCTCAACCTCTTCCTCTTCCTCCTCACTTTTTAACAAGGTTGTGGCCCTTGTAAGCATCCGGTAAAGGGCTAGCAAGGCACGCTGGACCCCATGCATAGCTCTTGAATTCCCTAAAGAGATCCAGTTGCCAAGCTGGGCCTCAGGCACCGGACGAATTGGAAAATAGTTGCCCAGAAACCAAGAAAAACAAGTAAGCCCTGGTTCTGTAGATCTCATTATTCTTCTTCGAAGGCTTAAAATTATCTTCTAACCACTTGAACTTTATTGTAATGCTAATGGAATCCTTGCCGGCCCGTGGAGCCATACAAAGCAACTCCATACAAACTTTTGAGACGTTGGCATTTGGAAATGTCCTTCCCGTTATGGGTGGACCATCGATAGGGAGTCCATAGATGTATGCGATTAGTGTTAGTGAATTCTAGATAATTTAATCTATCAAATAATATTGCTTGTTGCTTATTTTACTTACTTTACTTTGATTTTATTTACATTCCCACACAATTATTCACTTATTTTAATTTTCACACTCCATTTCTCTATTCACACCTTCAATTCCACCTTTGATTTTATACTACTTTAGCACATTTTTTTTTATATATTTATCCACTCATTTTCTATCTTGTTCTCCTTATTAGTTAGTTTTCATAGATGCTTTTAGTTTCTTTTTATCTTAATCTTTCACTTATTTTCACACACTCATTCACTTGATCTATCTAATATTACTCCATTGTTCTTGTATTAACCTTGTCATTTTGCTTTTATTATTAACTTGTTGTTAATCTTGTTTTTGGTTTGTTCTCACTTGAGTTTTTCTATCTTTACACTAATATCTCTTTGTTATCTAGTTTCTTGTTTTTTTTAGTTTGCATTTTTTTATTTCCATTGTTATTATCTTATTTCGAGTTTCCATTATTTTTGTTATCTCCATTTGCATTTGTTAGCTATATTTGAGTTGATACTCCTTTTCATTGGTCATTATTATTTTCCTTGTAACGATCCTCATGGGAATAATATTCGGACTTCCATAGTTTATATTACTTGAGACAACCGTATACTTTAGAGAATCGCACAAGTTTGAAAGTAAACTGATCAAACTTTAATTTCCCCAAGTTTCATCGAAAAATAATGTGTTTAGATCAGGTTTCTAATAACAAACTTTTCACACAAAATATGTCTTGAAAATTCTAAAACAATGTGCTGAATTGTGCACTTTATGTTGGGATCCGAATTTCCAAAAATTATTTGGGCTAGATTATTGATTCAAATCTCTGATTTTTCTTGCTTATTCAATTTAAAACTCCAATTCTAGTAACTTAAACATATTTAAACTCCACCAATATGAATATGCATGCAATGTTAATTAGTTCCAACCATAAACTATGCATAAAAATTCACATAAGCGTTTAAGAAACATAAGAAAGAAAGAAAACAACAAGTGCTTGAATTTAAATGTGTAGTGTAAAAAAATAAATATGTGGATTGCATAAAATTAAATGTGTGGCATTAACAAGAAATTAAATGTGTAGATTTTTCAATAAATGTAAATGTGTGGGAATTGCAATAAAAATAAATATGTGATAAATGTGCTCTTTTCTTTTATTCTCAAACCGGGTTCATAATTACTTATTTCATGCCCTTAGGATCTTGGATTGTCAATCCAAGAACAACAACAAAGAAAACACAATTCAAGCATTAATCACATGAGAAAGGGAATATTAAAAAAATCACACTTCTACTAATATGCAATGTTCTACATAAAAGATGGAGAAATAAAATTCCAAAAAAATTAACTACAGACTAGGATGAAAGAAATATCTCTAGTTGAAGCATCAAATTGAGACAAGCCTTCTTGAAGAGAGATGAGCTATGGTAGAAAAAGGAGATGGGTAGAATGGTAGAGGAATTACACTAGTAAGGAGGCTTTTTCCTTCATGAAAGGGAGTGGGCATCCAAGGCCTTCTTTAATAGGGTATGGGCTACCCTATTCTTTCTCCCTAGTCCTTACTTTGTTGCAAGAATCTTCTTCACTTAGTAAATCTTCTCCATTCTATCTTCATACACTTATCATATTACCTTCTTTAGCAAATCTTTCTTTGATTTGACATTTATGAGAGACACATGAGGTGGCAAACTCTAAGTTGGAATCAAGAGAAAATTGAATGCCCAATATGTGTAGATTCTTTCCACTTTTGTCTCCTTGGGAATCTTTTTTCTTGCTTTGGCCCTTCATGGATTTTCTTTGATTATCTTGAATTATATTCAAAAATGAACTTGGGATTTTGTGCAAAAAAAATAGACCCCCCCTCTTGTGTGGGACCCTTTTTTTCATTTCCTGCAAGCAAAAAAATGAATTTTATATGAAAAGACAAATTTACCCTTAATTCACAATTGCATGAGTGAGGGCCCATTTCTCATGAAATGATGAATGAATGCACCTGATAATAAATTAATTTCATGAGAAAAACACACAAACAAATCTTTCCAAAAATAAAATTAAAAAAATGGCAGGCTTCATGATTTGATCCAAAAATGATGATTTTTTAGCAAATTATACAAGAATGTACTACAATGGATCTAAAATGCATAAAATCATGGTATAACACTAAATGAAGCTCTCTTGACTTGATAAGTCCTTAAACTTATCAAAAATAGCCATGAAAATGTGCATTTTTAAGGACTTATCACTATCGTATGCTTTTGCTAAATCAATCTTTATACACATGCGAGAAACTCCTCTCCTCAAATGAAAGTTATGAATTGAGTCCTGGGCTACAAGAATGTTGTCTGCAATACTTCTTCCTGGAATGAATGCTGACTGCATAGGACCAACAATCTTAGAAATAATTGGTTTCATTAATCTATTGACTAATATTCGACTAATAATCTTATATAGTTCATTAGTCAAAGAAATAGGCCAAAATTTATCTAGGGAGGCTGCATTCTCACTTTTTGAAACACACTATAAAAGTGGCTTTCAACTAATTAAGCTTTCAACTAATTAAGCATAGTCCCATACTTAAAGAAGTCAATAATTCCCTCACGAACATCATTACCAATGATAGGCCAAAATGGCCCTTTGGGACTTGCCGAAGCCCATTAAAAAGAGGGTTTTTTCTTCTTGTCCTAAAGTCTGAGGGTAAGGTAGGGACTAATTTTGAAAAGCACAATAGTTTGAGGGTCGGGTTAGGACTTTATCAAGCTTAGCCTCATCCTTTGTTCATTTAATATACATAATATAAATATAAGAAGCACACAAGTTTCAAAACTTTTAAATTAGGGCTTAAGTTTTTCCGTAAGTTCTCAACTAAGGGACGCAAACCATTTAAAGTTATTTTTTGGCTATTTTTTCACTCAATTTTTTAAAATATGCAAATTACCCTTCTTTGAAAGTCATTACATGCTTCTAGCAGCCACTACATGCCACATATCGCCATGGGGATGTTAGTTGCCATCAATTATTGTGAGAATGTTGACAAATGAACGAAAGAGAAATTAATAGAAATGGAGGTTTTATTTCAATGAAGGGAAACTTGGGTATTTTATAAAAAAAATTAAGGAAAATCTGTATCCTTGTATGAAATGAGGAAAAAACTTAAGACCTTATTTGAAAATCTTCCAATAAATATATGTATTTGTGTATAGGTCCTTTGTCCATTTTGTATATGATATGTGTGAGCGAATGTATGTAACGGATTTTTGTAATTAAATTTCCATTTTTTTTATCAATAACTGAAACTTTCATTAGTAAAAGGATATAATATAAAAAGAAAAACAACAATGAGGCAAGAACACAAGAAAAGAAAGAGAAAGATAAAAGAAAATGAAATTAAAGGGTACAAGAGCATTGTACCCCACCCTACCCCAATTACATAATAAAACCGTCCCAGGATAGCTCCTCTCCACCCCTTGCTTGGCTAAAGCATTAACAATATAGTTGGTTGTTCTAAGTTCATGACAGCAGACAACATTAATGGTAGTAGTGAAAGATCGAATTTCATTAAAGAAGAATTGAAATTTCCAAGGAAAATGCTTCATATTAGACACGCAAGCAATCGCATTAAAGGAATCACTCGATCTCCACCATAAGATCACCTTGGAAGCATCTTAAAAAGCATCGGAGGGCTTCTAAAATAGCCAAAATCTCCGCTTCATTAGAATAGAAAACACCCACATGCTTTGAAAATATAAATATGAATATTTTTCATATGCATATATATTGAGTTCTATTCAAACAATACCAACAAAACTCGTATTACATGCCTTCACAATGAGCTTATTCATTATTTAATATTTATTTATACAACCCCCAATTGGCTAACACAGAAGATCCTACTGTAACTACAAAGTCCTCCTGCATAAGTCTACATCTCATTGCTATAACACATGTTGATGTCCTTAGCTACGTTCTGTGCATCCATGGAAAGCCCTGCCAGCCCCCTTCTTGAAAACCCAACACAGTAGAGCCCATTTTTCCCTTTCCAATGATTTGGAAAATCAATTTTGGGCATCCCCTCTTGGTTAAGCAGATAATCATCTTCCTGCACAAATGAAAAACACATATAGCCCATGATTTTTCTGTGCTCTAAATTCAACAATAAAAAAATGGAAATCTGTTGCAAACATTAATGTTACCTTAAGCCATTTTTTAGCAGTGCTTCTATATCCTGTGGCGAAAATTATAGCATCCAAGCGATGCGAGTTGCCATTAGCGAAAATTGCTTCATTGCCATCGACCCTTTTTAGCTCTGGTAGAACCTATTTGATAAAGAATAGAAGTTGTGTTCTAAGTAAGGCCAAGAACTCTTTTAAGGACACGGATTTTCTCACAAAATACTTGATTCGGTCAATTCCGAAAGAATCAGACTGAGTTTGTGAGAGTAGTAGTCATGGGTCTTATTCAGAGTATGTACCTGTATATCTCCTGACCTGATCTTCTCCAATGTGCCAACATCTATCACAGGAGACCTGCCAGTGGTCTCTTTATGACAAAATGGCCCCTTGGATGGCCTAATAATCCCATATTTGGTCAAATCACCAAATTGCAACTTGCTAAGTAAGAGAACTAAATCATCAACCATGTTGCATGGGAAGGAATATTTCAGGAGTGTCATCCCCAATTGCACCATCTCTTTAGTCAGCACATGAAACTGCAGAGAAAATAACCGTGTATGAGTTTTTGCATGAGTAGAGAGGACCAACTGAGGAACCGTGGACTTGACTTCATATACTATTCAAAAAAACATGCAAACAAAAGAGAACACAATGCAAACAAAAATTAAGGTGCATTGTGTTGTATAGGATGAGGGCTCGGTGCTGCCCGAATTTTGGGCAGTAATCCGAATCCAAACTCTCTACGTCCCTCTATTGGATTTTTGTTTAATGAAGTTGGAAAAAAAAAATCTTCTCCGTGAGTAAATACAACGCACCAATTAAATTCAGATCATCTAGAAAGGTAAAGCAATTTTCCTCTTTATCTTGGAATGCCCCTAATAAATTCTCCCTCAAAGGCCTTTTGCACGGGTATTTCAATAAAATTAAGTGTATAGCACGAATACTTTTGTAAATAACCATGCCTTCTTACCTATTTGTAAAATACCCCCTTCGGGATATGTAATTATAGAACACCCTCATTCCTCCCCTTTCTTTGGTTCAAATGTCCAAAAATTTCTCTTGACCAGTAGCTTTAAACTTTTTTTTTTAGAATTCTAGCAATTTCTCCGTACATTTTTGTTATATACCAATGTGATTATACTTATTTCTAAATTAGTGCTATTTTAAAGAAAAACAAATTACTTTAGAAAAGGCATGTCCCATTATGAGTGGGGCACCTCCTTATTATCAAAATCATATTAGAGATCAAAGCTCTCCAATGATAGAAACATGGTGAGGTCATTCGAAAATTAAAATAATCCAATCGATGTGGGGCTTTCAAAATTGATGAAAAGAAAGAAAGAGTTATCCACAACTAATGGGGCGCACCCACTACTCGTGCAGAAGCTCACATGGGAGGAACTAGAGGGGATAGGAAGTATTTTGATTTTTTAATTTTTGCCTCCCAAAAAATTGTTAGTTTTACATCGATGCCCCCCAAGCAAAATTTTTCCACCCCCTAGCTTCTCATCATTGAAGTGCATCACACATAACAAAGTGGCATGAAACAAGTATAACCATGCATATATATTTGGAGAGGGATATATGTGTTCGTGTGTGTGTGTATTGTCTGTGAAGATGGATGTGCGCCAAGAAAAATTTTCTCCAATGAAAATGTTTGCATGTGAAGGTCCCAACTCAGGGGCAGCCATCATGAAAATGTGAACGTCCAATGGAGAAAACTCCCTTGTGCACCAAAGCCATAAGTTGACTCTGCATAAATTGGACAAGGGTTAAGCTAATAAAAACTAATTTTGACAAAATAAGCAAGCAGTAAATAGAATTTTACCGGGCTTCTAACCACAATAGAAGATCTTGCTCCATAATTTGCAAGATCATAAGCTATTTCCATCCCTGAATTCCCACACCCAACAACCAAAACAGCCTTACCACTGTACTTGGACCCTGATTTATAATTGCTAGAGTGCAAAAGCTCCCCATTAAAACTCTCTAAACCAGGAACGTCAGGGATGAACTCCTCACTATTTTCTCCAGTAGCAACCACCAAGAACCTACAACTATACTCCTCGGCCACGCCCGACTCCGAGTTAGTAGCCATGACACACCATCTTTTGGCCTTCCCATCAAACACTGCCGACTCAACCATCCTACAGTATTTAGGCTTCACATCAAAATGTGATGAATAGTCTTCTAAGTATTGGATGAAATCCTTTCTGGGTATGAAGGTTGGTGCTTCGGGTGGGTGGGGCATGTGGGGGAGTTGGCAGAATTCCTTGGCTAAATGTAGGTTTAGGCGATCATACGCTCTGTGCCTCCACAGAGAAGCACTACAGTTCTCTCTTTCAAGTATGATGTTGGAGATGGAGAGGAGGTTTAGGCATGCAGAGGTTGCAATGCCAGCAGGGCCAGCTCCAACTATCACTACTGCCACTTCGTTCTTCATCTCTTGCCCGTTTTTTTTTTTTAATGTGTCTTCCATCAACTTCTTCCTTCAATTTATAGTTCTTCAGGTTCTTGGAATGCATTTGAGAAAAGTGAACCGAATTTGGTCTACTTAATCTTTCAAATACGATTAGCAATTTTAGGATGCCAGAGTATCTTAAGGAAATTTCCACGTTTGTATGAATTCTTTGTATGCGGTCCTAATCTGGGCCAGTCATTTAATTCTCAATCTTGCCCTGTTAGGAAATTGATTATAACTCTCCAAACAGATATCTTCTCCCAGGGAGGTTCAAAGAATCCCAATAACTCCCATAGAGAGATTAGTCATCAGAAGGATTTAGGACCGTCAAAATTTAGACTATATATGTCCGTTAGATTTTGCAGACGCATCTCTAGGACTCGGATAACGTGCTCAAATCTAACATTCTACTTAAGTCTTTCGCCTTAGACGTTCAATGTATCCATTCATCGTGACTTTGTTGATTGTCATTCATGCAAATGGGTCTCACAAGAGGTGATTATTACTAAATGAAGGCAGTCCCTTTGCCATATAATAGAATCTATACAAAAAGCCTTTACTTCCTATCATCAACTGTAAATCTAGGTAGTAAAGTACAAAATGGTTGTATTGTTTATGTGTAAGCCTTTTCAAAAAAAGAGGAAAGAACTAGAAATGCCTTGTAAAAATCTCAGCCCCAATCATATATACAATAGAGAGATCTAAAACAAAGAAACTGGGACAGGAGTGGTTGCTCCCCAGGTCAGATTTCAGAGCCTAGCAGGATGCTTTGAGAAGTTATCGTGAAATTCTTGAGACCTCCCTGCACGCACACACAAAAGGAGTGGTAGCATTGTTTCTTATACAGTATGCCTACATGATAAAACAGAGAACTCCTACATCTATACAAATTTGAGTGAAGCACTGTCATCACGGGGAATATTTTTTGACTTGAGGGAGAGAGATCAAATGTTGCACAGAAAATGAGAGTCCAATAGTCCTAAGATCCTGTCATGCTCATGAACCAGAGAAAGTAGGCGCAAGCTGAGTTGATCCTGTCAAAGCACACTTTGCATGTTGTTTTCCAAAGATGGATCTGTTTGTCCCACAGCAAGACTTTTACACCGAGTCACAGTTCAAGCCTTCTCTTTTCTAACATCAAACCAGGACCGGTAGCCTAAATGTGTCTGTAGAAAGTCAAAGGCCCCAGGAAATCCTAGGAGTGTGTGCACCTAGATGAAAAACCATTTCTCTGGAGTTGGGAACATGGCATTGGTGATACTCCAACTGCATCACCCACAACAGACTCACAGTGCCATGTTGCAGGAGGGCCTATACCATCTAGCTGAACATTAGTCATGCATATTCCCTCAAAGGGTGCACCCTCAAGCCCCTCTAGGACTGGCGCCTGTCTGATGTCCACGCCGGTCACATTACCTACGAAAATGCCCCTCACCACAGGAAGGGCGTTAGGGTCCCACAATTCATCAGGATGGTCATTAGAACCACTGCTAAATCTGATGGGTATCTTCACCCTCTCCATTGTCATGTTAGCTATGGTAATATTGGTTATGTATCCTCCTCTTCTATCTGTCTTCACTCGCAGCCCTGCTGCTGCATCCCACACGTGCAAATCCTCCACCAGCACATTTGATATTCCTCCAGACATCTCACTTCCTATTCCAACACCAGAGCATGTTGGGGTTGTGCCAGACACCCTCCTTATGATGATGTTCGAGCTTGGACGAGCGAGACTAATCCCATATTGGTCCCACCCGCTCCACTGCTACCAAATCGTCTCCACTCTCGATGTAACAGTCTTCAATGCACACATATGAGCTTGAGTCTGTGAATTATCATATAAAAGAGCAACATCTTGATTACTATCCTCGTACTATGAGAGCGCAATCATTTTCAACAAACTTTAATATGTTTCATGGATGAGTTCCAAATTTCCAATTCACGGGTAGTTTCATTTTGGCGGAGGCAATGGCTAACTATTCCAATGTGTTCTGTGTTGAAAGTGAATATTGGAATCGTGATCTTCGGCCTTCTTGACTGCAAATCATTATTAGCATTGAGCTTGATTTGGGAGCAAAATATCCAAAGAAGTGATTCACATTGTTTGAAATTTTAGACCTACCACCCAAATTCAGAAGAAAATGGGCGACCATCCATTCTGACAAAACATTGTCTATGCTTGTCATCTGGGATACAGTTCTCCTGAGTAGAACACATTAAGCAGACCCCAAATCAATGAATTAAGTTTAAGAAGATGATAGTGATGGAGATGGTGGTGGTGATGGTGGTGGTGGTGGTGATAATCTGAATGTTAAGATAATGTTAGTTTCCCTCTTTTTCTTTGGTAAAAGTTAGTGAGTTACATTAGTGCAGAGAAAGCTTACACACCTGGGTCTATACCATCTGTATTGGGGGCGTTGAGTGGGGCCAAAATAGTCCCTCCTTTAATCACTACATTACTGAAAGGAAAAATGCAGCAAAACCTGTATCTGTAGTAGTAGTAAAGTAGAATCTGAAGGAAATCACTAATTTGTTGGAAGGCTAGAATAATACCTGCAATAAACAGGATGGATAGTCCAAAAGGGTGAGTTGAGGAAGGTGACATTGGAGATGAGAATGTTGTGAGAGTTCATCAACTCAAGGAGGTGACCCCTTGTGTGTTCCAAAGTCCTGTTCCACCACAGCTTCCACCACATCCTTCCTTGGCCGTCGATTCTCCCTTCCTTTCCTGTAACCAACCAAAATTTTTATGGACTGCTCCCTCTTGAAGCACCAATGAAAAGGTGCCTAACTTATTCCTGGTCAGATAGGTTTGAGATACCTTTTCATCATAGTGAATGAGGTAAATTCATAACATGACCATTATAATAGGAAGTAGTGGGATATTTAAATCATGAATACCCCATAACACTCAAGTATAATGCTAACAAGCCCTTGATCAATGAATTTTGGTGATGGATCGAAACCGTCCAATCAATTGACAGACTGGGAAACTCAATTAGAAGTTGATGATTATGTGATACATTCCACTTCTTATAGATGGTCATGATCTAAATGATATGGTGAGCAAATTTTGACCCTATCCATAATTCAGCCCATCTGTTGGTCTGTCTGGATTGATCCACGCGATCAGCAGCTGACCTCATAACTATCTCTCTTGAGATTTGCTTAGGTTATATCCTCGTAATTATGATCAAAATAAATTATAAAAATTAGTGGGTACTCAAATCAATCAATCATGTAATAGATAAGAAAATTTGGGTTACCTGTAATGACAACATCGTCGAGTCCATTTCCATGAATAAGGCTGATATGTCTCCCTCCCAATCTCTCCCTCCCTCTTCCATATGAAGGCAAAGGCTCTATCACGGGCCACTCCTTTGGATCCAGTTTGAATTCTCCCACATACAAAAACAAGAAACACCAATATAACTAAACGCCCATAGCTTATGAAAGAACACGTTATTACATTATAGAGAAGATCTTATAAAGCATGATTATACTTCCCTAATTTCTTTGTATGCATCAAAGAATTTTTGAGACGTACGCTAATATAAAGTTTCATCAAAATGAGGGCTCATCTACCAATTTTTAATGAACTTCTCTTGTAACAATTAATATCATCAGTAAGAAGGTAGAAATACTCATCTTCCATTTCTCCTATGTAGATCAATTCCTTCTAAAAGCAGTTTTTGAGCCTTTTCTTTTCAGTGAAACTGCATGTGAGAATTTCTTAGGATTATCAATGGTGGGTCATTTTTGAAATTTCTTTTGTTTCCCTTTTTCTCCCAAACAAACGAATTCCAAGTACCTTTAGTTTCTTTCACACAGTATGTCACATCCCGGTCCCGAATCACCCTGGCCTAGGGTAATCCCTGAGGTGGAACACACGTGCTCCCGTGTGTTTGTACCTGTCGCGAGTCAAATACAAGCACACGAAGGAGAAAACAAATTCACTCGTGAGTCGAACTCACTGATAACCATCAATCAACAGTTAATATAGCGGAAGCTTATATCAAATGATCATCATAACCCTGTACAATCCCATATATATATAACATGACATTCAAGTTTAAAACAAAAGAATTATACATTGATATACAATGTTTGTATCAAAAGAAAGTTTTATACATCATTATCCAAAATACATAATAAAATGAATTAAGGTAAGTGTGACCCAACAAAAACACTAGTCACACATCTACTATGCTCTCAAAATATCTTGACGCTCTCCGAACCGAGGAGTCTCTACATGGGCCCTACATCGGGCCACTCCTCTAAACCTGAAGGTACCTCTTGGGTAACCTTCTCTCCCTCCGTGGTCTCTGCTGGACCGAGAGCTGCATCTGTGCTTGTGACACCAAGAGTAGTATCTCAATACAACGATTGGCAAGCATAAACAGTAAACATGAATACAATGAAGTTTCTGAAGACAATTATAATTTGAGAATAATAATGAGACGAGTAAAAGAGAATTCAGATAATCCATTTTCCTGAGTAAGTCCTTTTAAAATCATTAAAGAAAATACAACTACAAGAATTGGCAACTACATAAAGCTCATCCTCTCATTGAGAGCAAATCGTGTTGGGATGTCACTAGGGGTCCGGCCAAAGATCCTCCTAGCTACTCGGGTCCTGGAGTTCCGGTACTCCAGTCTGTCAACTGCGCAGCGACTTTCCATACTAAACTAGGATTTAACCCCGTCGGGTATCATCAAGTCAAAGCTAAGTAGTGCCGACTAAATCAAATCGAATAACCTTTCAAATATTTGGACGTTCACTCAAATCAATTGCTCCATTCATATCAATCTCAAATAATGAAAAACAACTTTTGGGGGAACAAACGGGAAATCAAATGTAAGACCCATTGTATCAATATGACAATAAGTAATTAATACTAATTTATTACTCATATAACCTACTACTATCCAATACAAGATTAATTTAAAGAATCAACACGTTACTATCTACTTAGTGTCACTTAAGATGATATTATGTTGAATCTCTAAATTAGTCTTCATGGTTTAATAATAGATTATGATTTCCTTTGGGCTTACTTAGGGGGTTAATGGTTCCAATTCTAAGACCTAATTTAAATGAAACCTAAGTTCCTATGGTAAGGAGGGTATACATCTTAATTATTAATTCATTCCAACTCCTTTCTACCATTAATAGCTTAATAATTTCCTTTCCATTCCCCAAACATTCATGGCCCATAGGTGACTTAACATTTCCAATAGGGGAGAGGAAGCCTGCTGAAATGGGCCTGGAAATCTGCTGAAATGGGGCCTGGAAACCAGCTGAAATGGGCTTGGAAATCTGCTGAAATGAGGCCTGGAAACCAGCTGAAATGGGCTTGGAAACCAGCTGAAATGGGGCCTGGAAATCTGCTGAAATGGGCCTGGAAACCAGCTGAAATGGGCCTGACAGAGCCCAGGTCCGTTCGAGCAGGTCCAGCTGCTGTCTGGGTCCATTTCAGTGCATAATTCTGCACTGTTTCCTGCCTATTTGAGTTGTCATTTCCTTCACATTTCTCATGCATTTGAATCTTTCTTAAACATTAGTAAATCCCATTCCATATGCATTAGTAACCAAAATTTTCAAAGTTCAATATAAATAGAAATGTAGAAATTCAAAGACTCATAATTTCAACAATAGAATCCAAGTAATACATGTAAAAAATCATAAAAACTTGATTGATGCAAATCAACACATTTACACAATATGTATAGCATGTTTAGAGTCTATACTTGCCTCCAAGCAGCCTTTCAAGCTTTTACTCCACAATTCTTAGCCCAAGTGAAGAAAACCCCAAATATACAAATCCTAATCATGGAAAAACATAGATTGTTGATGAGGATGAAATGCATGCATGAGGATGGGTCTATTTGCCTCTAAGATACTCAAAATCATGGTTATAGGGTTTTGTTACTCACCTCTATTAGGGATTTCAAAATTGAGAGGAAATAGAGGGAGTTGGAGAATGCTTCTTGTCACAAAATGAAGGAAAATGGAGAAGATGGGGAAGATGATGATTCACACTCCACTCTTCAAGCCTATGCAATAATCCCTTGGTGATTGGGTGAGAAGAGTGAATTGGAAGAGAAGAGTAAAGAGAGTTGTAGAGTTAGGGGACATGAAATGAATGAAGGAAAAAGGGGTTTATGTCTTATATATGAGAGAAGAATGGGCTTTTTGCAAATTAGCCCATTAGTTAAGAACATTTCCTTATTAAGTCAATTGAGAGTCCACTTTCTCAATGAGTGGTCAAATGAGGTCAACTCTATTATGAAAGTTGATGGGATCGACGAAATACACGCTTTAGTAGTAAAATGACGTGCAAATGATGCAATTTATGAAAATCAAGAATTACGGAAAAAGTCCTTAATTACATTAAACCGAGCCAAATCGGTGTCAACTCACCTATTCAAGGTTCAAAACTCATCCAACTCACTCAAATGCATTCATCAATACTAACTTATCATAATTGGAAGTCAAGTATAATTAACTTGGCTAATACTCAATTAATTAGTAATAATCAAGGTTAATCAAGCTTGGGGTGTAACACAATAACATGAGACATTCTTATTCCTGGGTCATTTAAACCATTACATGTGCATACATACACCAAAGCTCTATGTGTAAACTCTTATACCATTTTTATCCAAGACTACTCCGTCAACCATCTCACTTCTGATAGGTCCCAACGCAGATGTTCAAAGAATTTACTGATTTCTCTTCGGGTGAGAAAGTACCACACGGTTTTGGGATAATAAGATTTTTGATGCCTTTATTGATAACCTTGGACTGCTTAAATAAGCAAAGCCACGTACAGAAAACCCGAATCAAAAGGAGAACTGATAACAACTAATTGAAATTCAAAACAAACTTAAAAACAGAACATATAAAAAAACAGAACATAACTACGGAAATAAAAGTGCCGTAAAAGTCTCAACTGCACGATCGACCCAGTCAGTCCACTACACGACCCAGTCCACTGCCTACGTTGCCATGATCTTTCACGAACAAGCTTATCCCAAATATTTAGGATTCGGCTTATGGCCCCTTGCAGAACGTCGCGGCTTATCATTACCTCCCCCATCAAGTGGATCCTTGTCCTCAAGGTCCATATTTGGAAACATCTCCCGTAACTGCCTAGTGGACTCCCACGTTGCCTCCTCGGCTGGAAGGTGCTTCCATTGCACTAAGCTTTCTTCAACCAGTTGGGTTCCTTGCTTGACCCATCGATAGTCTAAAATAGTATGTGGCTCCAATAAGACTATCCCTTCATCGTTGAATGGCGGTAACTCGGCCTGTGGTGTTCTAGCATCGCCCCCGTTGCCTTGGTATCGTTTGAGTAACGACACGTGAAACACCGGGTGAATGCGCGCACCTTCTGGTAATTGCAACTTGTATGCTACAGGCCCAATCTGCTCTAGAATCTGGTAGGGTCCATAAAAACGGCTAGCTAGTTTCTGGTGGACCCGTTTGAAGACCGTTTGCTGACGGTATGGGTGTAGCTTCAAAAGTACCCATTCGCCAACATCGAACGAAGTGTCCCTTCTCTTTTTATCTGCCACCTGCTTCATTCTGTTCACCGATATTTCTAAGTTGGCCTTCAATTGCCGTAACAGTTCATCTCGTTTCATGAGTTGCTGATCAACTTCATGTACTGGTGAAAGCCCGTCTTTGTACATCGGAATGGGGGGTGGCAATCTTCCGTACAGCGCCTGAAAAGGGGTCATCCCTGTCGAAATATGGTATGTAGTATTATACCAATATTCTGCCCAAGGTAAATAGTAGCTCCATTTTCGTGGCCACTGATGAACGAAACACCGAAGATACTGTTCTACGCAGCGATTGATGACTTCCGTCTGACCATCCGTCTGCGGGTGGTATGTTGAACTGAGCTGTAGTTTTGTGCCCGACATCTTGAAAAATTCTTTCCAAAAATTACTGATGAAGATTGGGTCCCGATCACTAACAATTGATTTGGGCATACCGTGAAGCTTGATGATGCCTTCCACAAATTTTTCTGCTACAGTTTTTGCAGTAAAAGGATGGCTTAGAGTAAGGAAATGAGCAGACTTACTAAGCCTGTCGACCACCACCATGATGGTGTCATTTCCTTGCGAAACCGGTAAGCCTTCAATAAAGTCTAAGGTGATGTCGTCCCATCCTTGGCACGGAATTGGCAGGGGTTGAAGAAGCCCAGCTGGAGCTAATGTCTCGGCTTTTATCTTCTGGCATACATCGCATCCCTTGACGTAGTCTTGCACTGATCTATGCATCCCAGGCCAATAAAATTGCTGTCTCAATTTCTTGAATGTGCGCACGACGCCCGAATGACCCCCCACCTTGGTGTCATGCATTTCGTGTAACAGTTTGGCCCTTAAGGCTGCCTCGTCTGGAACAATGACCCTTCCTTTGTATAGTAATAGCCCTTGGCGCCATGAATATGATCCTCCAGGTTGTTCCGTGGCCTCATGCCCTTTTGACTGAATGTAGTGGTCTTCTTTCGCAGCTTTTTTAATTTCCTCCCATAAGCTAACCTGTGGAAAGAAAATATGGTGAAGAATGGGACTGCCCTTTTTTCGAGAGAGAGCATCAGCTGCAGAGTTCTCACGACCTGGCTTGTATTTAATTTAATAATCGTAGCCCAAGAGCTTAGCAACCCATTTTTGCTGCTCCGGAGTTGCTATTCGTTGCTCAAGAAAATATTTGAGGCTACGTTGATCGGTCTGAATAAAAAATTTCTGGCCGAGAAGGTAAGGCCGCCAGGTGCGTATGGCTTCGACGATAGCCAACATCTCCTTCGCATATGTCGACCATGATTTCTTGGTCACTCCGAGAGCTCGACTCATGTATGCCACTGGTTTGCCTTGTTGAGACAGGACCGCCCCGATTCCTTCTCCAGATGCATCCGTGTCAATAGTGAAAGCATCGTTGAAGTTTGGCATAGCCAATATAGGAGTGGTCGTCATGGCCTGTTTGAGAGCAAGAAAGGCGGTTTCGGCTTCCTCATGCCATCTGAATTGCCCTTTTTTAAGTAGATTGGTGAGAGGCCGAGCTAGAATGCCGTAATTCTTGACGAACTTCCGGTAATATCCTGTCAAACCTAAAAACCCACGTAGTTCCGAAATGTTAGTAGGTTGAGGCCAAGCTATCATAGCAGCAATTTTATTTTCATCCACTTTCACGCCCTGACTAGTGATGATGTGCCCCAAGTACTCCAATTCTTGCTGCCCAAATGCACATTTGCTAGCTTTGACAAAGAATCGGTGCCTCCTCAATATTTCAAGGGTCTGCCTTACATGCACTAAATGTTGATCCCAATCTGGACTATAGATCAAAATATCGTCAAAGAAAACCAACATGAATTTTCGAAGATGAGGACGAAATATGGAGTTCATGATAGCTTGGAATGTGGACGGTGCATTACATAACCCAAATGGCATAACCAAGTATTCGTAATGACCATTATGTGTTCGGAAAGCAGTTTTATGAATATCACATGGTTTAACACGTACCTGATGGTACCCCGCCCTTAGATCAAGCTTGGTAAAGTAAGAAGCACCGTAGAGCTCCTCCAACATATCTTCCACTGTGGGAATCGGAAATCGATCTTTAATGGTTGCGGCGTTGAGCGCGCGATAATCCGTACAAAAGCGCCAATTCCCGTCTTTCTTTTTTACCAACAATACGGGTGATGAGAAGGGGCTAGTGCTGGGTCGAACAAGCACGGATTGCAGCATATCATGGACTTGCTTCTCGATCTCGTTTTTTTGATAATGCGCATACCTGTAAGGCCGAACATTAATCGGCTCGGTTCCATCCTTAAGGGCAATGCCATGATCAACCTCCCGTGTTGGTGGTAAGCTCGAGGGCTCTGCGAACAATTCTGAGAATTCCTGCAATATCTCCCGCATGCTCGGGTGAATATCTTCTTTCGATTCCGTATGGGCAACCTGTAAGCATAAAGCAAACAGAACATGGCTAGGATGAATTGCTTTAGTTAACGCTTCAATTGATGCCGCTTGGATATTTTGTCCATCGATGCCTACCAATCTCCTAGTTTGGTTCTCCCACATGAATTCCATGGTTAATCGTTTCCAGTCACACACCACAGAGCCAAGTAACTCAAGCCATTGAATCCCCAGAACTACGTCCAACCCTGTGAGAGGTAAGGAATAAAGGGTTAAGGAAAAAATAGTGCCCTGCAAATTGATTTGTACCTCCTCAAACCGCCCTTGGCATCTTAGATTTTCTCCATTAACAACTCGGACCATGAAGGTTTTCGTAGGCACCACAGGTAGATGCAGCAGGTTGGCCATACGTTCACTAATAAAGTTGTGCGTTGACCCACTGTCTATGAGTACGATGACGTCGTGGGAACCGATCCTGGCTATTATCCGCATGGTCTTGGGCACTGTCCATCCCGTTAATGCATGCAGCGTAATTTCTGGTTCGGTGGGCTCCTCATCATTATCTTTGGCTGGCTGTTCATCGGTGTCATTTGCATCTAAAAGAGTGTCACTGCCATCGTAACCCTCCAACATAAGTATCCGTGGCCCTTGACATTTATGCCCTGCAGTAAAACGGTCATTACAATTAAAACATAAGTTCTGAGCTCTCCTCCGCTGCATTTCCTCCCAAGTGAGTCGCCGAACCGGATTGGGAGGGACGGATGGTGCTGCTGCTCGATTGGCAGGGGGAAGGGCTAGGGAAGTTTGCAGTGGTGGTGCAGGCCTGACAAACCTTCTTTGTCTGGTAAGTTGATCATCTTTCATCCGTGCTAATCCAATGGCTTCTTTTAAGGTCTGAGGCCTAAACATTCGGATGCCATCCGAAATGTCAGATTTTAAGCCACCCATAAATGTTCCCACAAGAGCTTTCTGCGTCCAACCTCGTACCCGATTACCCAAGCGTTCGAATTCCCGCTGGTAATCTCGTAAAGAACCATTCTGCCTTATCCTTGAAAGGGCTTCGTCAAAATCTTCGCACTCCGAAGGCCCAAAGCGAGCCCAAAGTTCGTCTTCAAAATTTGCCCACGAGAGAGCGCGTCCTTCTTCTTGGAACGTCCTGCGGATCCACTGCCACCACTGGTTGGCCTCTCCTTCCAGGTGGTAGGAAGCCAAAGAAACTTTCTGGGCTTCGGGAGTATTTTGGAACTCAAAAAATTGGTTCACACGATTGAACCACTCCGTCGGATCATCTCCTGAGAATCGAGGAAATTCAAGCTTTGCTGTTTTGGATGATACAACAAGCCGTCCCCCATCGTGGCTTTCACGGTATTGATTACCATGGTTTGGAGGCTCCTGTTTTGTGAGCAGTACATCAGAGAGACGGTTAAGAGTTTCTTCCAGATGACGAAGCCTGTCCGTCATTCCGAGCTCCATTCTGTGTAACCCATCTTGCACTCCACCAAGCCCTACCTCCAGCTGCTCAATACGTTCCTTATTGGTTCCCATAAAGCCTCCAGCGGCTCTGATACCAATGATAGGTCCCAACGCAGATGTTCAAAGAATTTACTGATTTCTCTTCGGGTGAGAAAGTACCACACGGTTTTGGGATAATAAGATTTCTGATGCCTTTATTGATAACCTTGGACTGCTTAAATAAGCAAAGCCACGTACAGAAAACCCGAATCAAAAGGAGAACTGATAACAACTAATTGAAATTCAAAACAAACTTAAAAACAGAACATATAAAAAAACAGAACATAACTACGGAAATAAAAGTGCCGTAAAAGTCTCAACTGCACGATCGACCCAGTCAGTCCACTACACGACCCAGTCCACTGCCTACGTTGCCATGATCTTTCACGAACAAGCTTATCCCAAATATTTAGGATTCGGCTTATGGCCACTTGCAGAACGTCGCGGCTTATCAACTTCTGCAAGAAAAAACTTACAAAAAAAAAAAAAAAAAAAAAACCCATGGAAGCCCTGCATTTCTTCTGTTGACATTACATGATCTTCTAATTACTATCAAAATTAATGAGAAGGAATCACGAGAATACCGATTGTTCTTCTTCTTCTTACCTTGGAACCGAAAATAACAGCACCCTTTTCCAGATACAATGTGAAATTGCTTGTGAGATTAAAACTACCCGTGACCCATCTTCCTACAGGGACATTGAGTTGTGATCCTCCCTTCTCCCCATAGCCCTTGAGATGTTCCACGGCGCTGTGAAAGGCATTGGTGTTGGACGTCTTTCCATCACCGACTCCTCCAAAATCGGTTATGGACATGACCACCTTCCTCTTTGGGACGGATCCATGAAGGTAGAAGCTCGAACAGGTCTTCTGGTGTTGTATGGGAGGATGAGGGGTTTGGGTATGGGTGACCTCCCACGTTGAGAGATCTGTTTTGGTTGTCACGTGAAGCCATGAAACGGCTAAAGCTGCTAGGACTAGCAGTATAAGACCCCAAGAAGGCCTGCCGAGACCACCCCAGATGCTGCTCATGCATGGTTTTTCCAAATCCACGCGAGGAAAGAGAAAACGAGAAGAAAACAACATGCATAGGATAGTGAGGAGAGATGTTAGTGTTTGTGTTTTGGAGTTTCCGGGTTTCCAAAAGTACGATGGTTGTAGGACAGGACCCGATTCAGTACTGTTCCTATGAGAGGAATCTATAGAATTCCACCATGGAGCCCATTGATTGATATTTTGAAAGGTTCAAAATATGTCATCCACTCTAGTGATATATTCTAAAAAAAATTTACTTTTGAGTCGGTTCCACCATATGATTAGGCACGTGACTGATAAAAGTGATTAGCACAATTTAATACATTAATCACACATTATAGTGACGTGCTCAATCTTATGGTTGGACAAATTCATATAGAAGTGAAATTTGAGAACAAGAAGGGGTGGCAAGAAAATCTAATGGCTCAAATTTATTAATAGGTTGTGGTCACTGTAGAGTTCCAAGCACTTGGGCGACAGTGAGGGTTCCCTGCTCAATTCTTATGCAAACATGGGTGCATTGAACCGAACCAGGTGGCCTGCTTACGTTTTCTGATGCCCCTTCAAATTTAGAGATGTCTTTTGGATTTTGCAATATATAATACAGGTAAATCGGAAATCTCTAATATATCCTGTATCTATATTAATTTGATGCATAAGTATCTAATACACCTATCATTCTACAAAATAGCTCAATGTCATATCCCATTTGTATCCGACAGAGCCAATGAAATCCACAAACTTTGCCAGTGAGTCCTATTATAGAATCTTAGGTGATTTACCAATAGGGGATCTCAATCCTTTGTGCATATATTCTTTGAGACCAAACCCACAAATCCATTTGTGGCCACTCTTTGAATAGCTCCAAATTACCATCCAGCTTTGGGGCGGCCTTTAAAATCTAAACTGCTCAAAATTATTGACTATAAGTAATTTATTTCTAGGCTAAATCTTACCTCAATTGTAATCATATTTATCTTAAATCCTAAGATGATCATACGCATAATATATTATTTTATTTTTTCTTCTTATTTCACTAATATATTTACTTGTGGTCAATTCAACATTAAGAATAACTCTATTAAAGTGAGATTTGCCAATTTCGCACAAAGCCGCCGGTGGATGTAGGCCCAGAAGAATTCATTCCACATTAATTCATGCTATCAGAGAATCCAGAGTTGTTTGTTTACAATTTAGATATGTGATCATATTAGCATGCTGCATGCATGAGATGGAGGCCTATATATATATATATATATATATATATATGGGGGATCTTCATATGCATCTATCCCTCACCAAAAATGGTGAGGGACACCCATTTTGGGGTTGTTTCAAGTACAAGAGGGAGGTACAAAGTACCCCTCTTGTACCACTCTTGTACTTGAAACACCCCCAAAAGAGGTGTCCCTCACCATTTTTGGTGAGGGATAGATGCACATGAATGTTCCCCTATATATATATATATATGAGACAGGTGCTCCAGCTAGGGTTGTAAATGGGTCCCTGATTCTCCGATTATCCGAAGGTTCCGACCCATTAGGTTCCGGGTCTGGGTCCTTATTTTGGTCTTGATAAGCAAATGGTTCAGGTTTCAGATCCATTTTTTGGAGCTGATACCTAAACGGTTCCGGTTCCGGATCCACAGTGGCTCAGACCCGTGGACCCGGGACCCGACCCAATATACACTAACATAAGGTACATTTAGTATGTGAAAACAGAACCCTTTATACTTTTATACTTTTCTATATTGGGGTTTCTACTATTTTACATCTCATACCCAGAACTAGAACCAAACCCGCCTCACAAATGGTTCCGATTCCACTTTTGGTTCCCATTAATATTATCCGTTCAGGTTTCGAAATCAGTTTTCTGGTTTCAAACCGGGTCCGATTCCGGTTTTGGTTCCCCCTCTTAGAAAACGGTTCCGGTTCCACCCTGGACCCGGACCGAAACCGACCCATTTACAACCCTAGTTCTTGCACAGGAAGCCTCATCCACTTTGTTGGGTAGCCGTTGCCCAATGCCCGTTGCCTGTTGGACAGACCACCACCATTTGAAAATTGCATGTGATGCCATGAAAAGCTCTTGTTGTTATGCTACATCTTGATCACGGGTTGCCGGCTTGCTGCTCTCTTGCGCTTGAGTCTCTTCTTTGTTTTTGCTTGACTCTTTTCCCATTTATAATCTAGAGATCCATGGCATTGTATATGTAGATTTGGGGGCAATCAAATATGGGCCCTGCTTCTAAAACTCACATGAAAATTATGAGTTTGCATCCAAAATCCAACTACATATTTGCACCTCCCCCCAACAAAAATCCTTTATCCGCTGCTGTTGGGGAGGGTTCTTCCACAACAGGAGTGCCTGCTGATTACAATTGATCCATGTTGTGGGTCCTACCTCCATGTATGCCAATTATTGATAAAGCAAGAAATAGGTCTTAACCATGGATTATGTGAAAGCTAGGAGTATCATATTTCTAACCTTTGTGATTTAACAGCATTAAAGTTTACGAGTGTCGTACACATGTTTTCTTTTTTGGATACATGCAATGAATGGTGAGAAACGGCTATATTAGGGTCAAATTAGGCATGATGCTAATTCTGGACATTAAGGGTGAAGGGGCAGCTTGACCAAAGGTTGAAGTGGGCAATTTGTTGGAACATAACCGTTTCTCATTTTCATATTGATCGGTGAGTAAGGTTGTCAATCTGGGCCCCTTTTTGTTGAAGAGTAAGTTAGATCTTTATTTTCTCAAATAAGTTAATGTACTGAAAAAGAGGTCTGAAAACCAACATGGTTATTAGAACCTCCCCAAGGGGCATGCCCCAGAGAACTTAAAAAAAAAAAAAAAATCTAATATTCCCAAACTAAGAAATGAATATCTCTAAAACAATGCACCTATAAGAGTTTTACAAAATCTGCAAAATTAAATTTCTAAAAAAAACTGAAAGAGTTCTGGCGTCCAGACGCCAGTCCTGTGGTGTCCAGACGCCCACAACCAGTAGCTTCAGCAATGAAATTTTCTCCCTAGCGTCTAGATGCCAAACCATTGCGTCCAGATTCGCCTTCGATTAGCACAAGGCTTCAAGAAAGCAAACTAAAAGACAAATCCCCCTTGGTGATAAAAAAAAACCTTACATTATTGCCTTGGGACCTCCATGTCTTCACTTGTGACTCGACAAGGAGCCAATCTGGAAAGACTCATCCTTCTGCTGAACTGAACTGAACTGTTTTTGGGTAAGGATATTCAAAGTTGACTTGGGATTTCTGAATGAAATCTTTTATTCGCGGCACCTGAAATCTTAGATTCCAGGGAGATTTGTGAGGGTAACTTAATATTCTTAATTGATAGAGCTGGATCGGCCTCAACCATAAGAGAAGAAAGGTGATCAGGAATAAGTTGCATCAGATGGAGAATTCCTGGATAATAGTCCGATCCAGATCGAGTTGCTCCTTCAAGTGGCTGGTCAATGTCACTCCAACTTATTTTAACAAGAACTTGTCTAGTGAAAACAATGGACAATCTCCACCTGGTTTTATAGCATGAAGTATCTGGGAACGCATGGAAATAATTGGAGGTTTTATAGCATGAAGTATCTGGGAACGCATGGAAATAATTGGAGGAATATCGATGTTCCAAGAAACATTATCCGGGAGCGACGTTCCAAGAAACACCATCCTACTCTGGAGAGCTTGAACAATATTGTGCATCACACTAAGGGCTGGAGTAGACTTGCCTCTGATATACGCTTGTTTCTTTCATTCTAGATATGCCATATGAAAGCACAACAAATTAATTTGCCCACTGTTTGAATACCCTTATGACGCTGATCAACTCGAAGAATAATTGATTCTAGTAAATCTAGAGGTGAGTTACAAGCAATGTAGTTCAGATTGAGCTTTGCCAAAAGGATAGACCATACTGTTTGAGCATAAGAGCAATGAAGCATAAGATGTGATCCAGATCCCCATGTACAGTCACATAACACAAAGCAGGACTTGCAGACAACATTTCTTTGAAGGAGGAAGTCCTTCGTTTTCAACGTCCCTCGAAGAAACATCCAAGCACATATAGAATGCTTTTTAATACAGCCTTTGAACCATATTAAAGGAGCCCACTGCAGGTTTTGATCACAATTCCCACGTATCAAATGGTAGGCAGATTTCAAGGTGAAGTTACCATCCTCTTCTAAAATCCAGACAATTTCATCATCAAATTCACACTAGGGACGTTGTACTTCAGCTTGAACATCCCGGAAAATGTCCATAAGAGTATTCGAGGTTTGAACCGGATAGTCCCATTTCTGATTAGCAATGAATTGAGAATTCCGAACCTCCATTCCCCAAACCAAGATCATACATTTCTCTACCTCCAAATCAATCTTTCAATCTTCCTCCATTTAGCCAAGGTTCCGTCCAAAACTTCACCAAGTGACCATTTCCCACAAGGAATTTTATGTGAGGCAAAGCTATATCTCGTGGAGGTCAAGAATCCCCTTCCATCCCCAGGATGCAGCCTTTAGGATAGAGACAACCCAAAAGGATTTACCCTTCAAGTATTTAGCATTTAACCATATATTCCAACAGGTTAGTTTATTTTGGACCACATTCTACAGTTATCTCAAAAGAGCAGCCCCAGAAGTTCCCACAAAGGAACGAATGTTCAACCCTTCTGAAGAAAAAGGCTGGCATATAAAATCCCATGCAACTGGATGAATATAATGCTGAGTCCACTTGTTCCAAAAGAAATCTCGTACATGTCTATCCAAAGCATTTAGAGTAGCTTTAGGAAGAAGAAAAACTGCGGACCAATAAAGGTGGATGGTAGATAAAGTAGATTTGAAGAGCTCCACTCTCCCTGTATGTTAGGTTTTTGAGTGTTGGCTAAATTCATGGGTTGGACAAAACTCTGAGTCTTTGAGTTGTAATTTTTATTTAGAAAAGGGCTTTGAAGTTAGAAGATTGAAAGGACTCAGATGAAGAAAGCCTGAAGGAATTAGAAGAAATCTGCTGGAGAAAGATAGCTGAATTTCCAGATCAAGTCCAGAGGGGAGTTCGCTCGAGCGACCATTCCATTGGCTCGAGCGAACAGTGTTCTGTCTTGCCCAGTTCTGAAACAGAGGGTAGTTCACTCGAGCGAACCTGGCGCGGACAGTGAGATGAAATTGAAAACTTGATATTCTGATTGTGCTCAAACTGCTGTTTTAGTCCAATCAACTTAGACAACCTTAAGCACGAATCAAGGGCTATTTAAAGGACTCAAGGGCTATTCCAAAGAGTGACCCTCACCTCTCAAAGTTCTGAGTTAGAGATTTTTATTGAGAGTATTCTTCTCTAGAGTTTTTATGAAGTTGTGCTGCCAAGTTCTCTAGAGTCAGTTTTTCTGCATCCTTTGTAGAAGATTATCTTCTTGCGAGAAGATTTGAGGAGTCAAGTGCTGGTTTGGATCTGTTGCAATCAACGGTGTGAAGTCGTTGAAGTGTGAAGCGACACAAGGTAACTTCAGTCCTTGGGTAGGGGATATCTAGGGAAGAGATCTAAGTTTCTTGTAATTGCGAGATTCATAGTGCTTGATTTGATCTAATTCGGATCTGTGGTTTTTCACCCGGTTAGGGTTTTCCACCTAAAATTTGGTGTCCTTATGGTGTGTGCTTGTTGATTTATTTTCCGCTGCATATTGTTTTTCTCTGCACACTGTTGGGTTGATTGTTTGAGTAGACCTATCTAGAAATCCCGGAGACCCCTGCACTTTTTCACTGTATAAAATAAAGCTTTGGATTTCCATCCAGCTAGACGCTGCTGAATTTTTGCAATAAGAGGTTGGGAATCATTGAAACCCAGTCTCTTAGGTGAAAGAGGCAGAACCAAATATCTCATTGGAAATTTCCCAAATTGAACATGAAGAATGTCCGAAATCATCTACTGCGCATTCATAGTACAATTAGAAAAGAAAATTGCACTTTTTCCCCAATTAACTCCCAGGCCCAAACAAACTTTGAAGTTATCAAGGAAGAGTTTAAGATGTACAACAACAACATTTGTAGCATTGCAGAACACAAACAAATCATCAGCAAATATAAGGTGAGAAAAAGCCACTTGATTCTTTTGAAAAGGAGTTGGAATCAGCCGAGAGGAGATACAATTAGACATAATTATAGAGAAATACTCCATTACTATGGCAAAAAGGAATGGAGATAAAGGGCAGCCTTGTCTTAATCCTCTCGTGCCTTTAAAATAACCTTTAGAATTGCCATTCACCAGAACTGAAAAATGACCATCAGATACACATGCCATGATGAGCTTGATGAAGTGGTGAGGAAATCTCATACCCAGAAGTGCTGCTTCTAGATAATCCCATCTGACACTATCTGATCGCGGCTCCAAGTGCAGAGCTTCGAATGCAGTAATAAAATTGGTGAGACCAGGTCAATCCACATGGAACATTAAAAATAAGGCTTTCCAACTTTGTCACCTGCCCTAAATAAAATCTAATTTTAGCCTAAAATCTAAAAAAGTACATTCATCATTCCTACTTTAAATTAAAATAAAATACATTTCCAAAAATAAAAATTCCTAAATTAAAAAATAATAATGAATTACAAGTTGCTACAAAAGAACATACAAATTAGAATATCATATTACAAACAATCCAAAAATAAAACTAAGGAGTTAAATTAGAATCAAAATAAACCTAAGTTAGAAGCCAAATCAATCAAAATATGCTCAACAAAGATTAGTAACAAATCAAATCACTCAAAAAGAAAACAACCTACTTTCTAAAATTAGTATGAAAACCTTACCACATTAGTTTCCTAAATTAGAAACTAGGTTAGGCAATTAGGGTTAGTATATTTCCTAAGTTAGTGAATTGAGTTAATCAACTCCCTAAAGTTAAGGACTTTCCAAATAAATAAAGATTGTCAAATCATAACAAATTTAGAAAGCATTAAGTTAATCATACCTTATGTTAGAATTTTCAAATCTTAAAAAACCTCCTAAGTTAAAATCTTCAATTAACAAAAATTAGAAAGATCTTTTATTTCTCGAAATTATCTATATAATAAAAAAGACAAAATTAGAAATTAATCTTAAAGTTAGAAAGTTAGTAATGCAATGTATGCCATGAGATGTTAGAAGATTCTAAGTCTAGAAAACTAGTATATAAGGCTGTTTTTATGCTTGAATTTTCCTAATCTAATGCAACATAAAACCGAGTTTAATCGCTGTATTTTGAACTGCAATGATGCATGAATCAAAAAGAAAAAAAAAAAAACAAAAGTAGAAAATGATTTAAAACGAATGAGATATGAGTGTATGAACATGACAAAAGAAATTTGTGCAGAAATCTTGCACACAAGTGGGTCTGACTAGCCATGTTTGAGCCATTGGTTCACCATCTTTCCAAAATTATTTTTGCTTGAAATTCTGGGGTTTGTGATGAATTTACAAAAGATACACTTTCATAGCATTATTTTATGAGTTTTCAAAGATAAAAGAACTCAAAACATCATAAATTTTCTTCTCATCATGCTTTGCTCATATCTTTCCATTATAGATGGCCATTTGTATGTATTTATATGAGTTCCAATGGCTTCCACACAAAATATGTTTGAAAATACTCTCAATTATGTTAATTTCTCTTTGTATATGTTAATTGAAAGTTAATTTGAAGATTAAAGTTGAGATTTAAGAGTTAAAGAAAGTAATGATAAGTTTGGAAAACAATTGGATGAAGAAATGATAAAGTTATGCAAATAAGAAGAAGAAAAATAAAAGACCTGGGTTGGTATTTTGACCATATCTTTTTACTCAGGTGTCCGAATGAGGTGGTCTCAGAAGCATTGGAAAGCTTGTTCTAGAATCTACATATCATATTTCATAATATTTTTCCCAATTCGGACATTTATGGATCAAAATCACACATCAATTTGGGAATTGTTTTCTAACACGGGAATCGCATTCATATGTTTATATTTCCATTCTTGTGAAGTCCCACATTGGAAAAAAACCAAAAGAAAGCAAGTCAAATATTTTTATATAAGGAAGAGAGTTCTAAGCATTCAACACACAAGCAAGGAGAGCATCCTCCTCTTTACTTAAGCCATTCATGTAATTGAAAGTTATTGTAGAAAGAAAGTGAGGAAGGATTTGTAAAAATTGAAGATTTGGAATGAAAGCTTTGTGTTCTTCAATGGGTGGCTAATCCCTTTTGTCACGTCCCCCGAACCCGATTAGAGAATAAATCGTGAAATTTTGGGCCAATTAAAAATTTTGCCCTTTTTGGCCTTAACATCGTAAGTCCGCTGTGAGGATAATGTATTTGAACCTCAAATCATAAAACAAATAGCGGAATTCATACACTAATATCAATAATGGATAATAAATCTCAATTAAATTTAAAGTTGCAAGAACAATTAAAGCTAAAAAAAGAAGTTAGTTTAATTACAATGGCCATCCCAGAAACCAAGGCCATTAATCCAATGAAAGCAATAAAGGAAGGTTTAACGATGAAAACAATGAAATAAATAAAATCTAATGAAATGTCCCCAAAGTGAATCTCTCATGTGCCTGGTAGTGATGACGCTACTCTACGTCATCTGCACTCCACTCTCGTGCCTCCTCTGCTGGTTGGAGACCCTCTGGGATCTCTTCACCGGCCTGCTCCTCGTAGTAGTACTCACCTGAGGAGTCTGTACACCAAGGAATAGAGTCAACGACATGTTGAGCAATAGATAAGCAAAATATAATTTAAACATAACATGCATCAAGTGTAAGAATAATGACAGGTATAATCAAGTGAATATAAGGAACAGACCTAGGCATAAAGCATGAGTAATAACCATCAAAATCATAAACAAGAATCCTAGCAATACTAACAATCACCACTACCAATGTAATGCAATGCACAAGAGGGAGACTCCGTGGATGTCCAAGCCACCTCACGGGGTACTAGTAACAATCCTATCCGAACTACTGATACCGAAGTCCGGCTCCAGGGGGATCCAAGCTCCTGGTCCTGGGAATAGTAGCACGGTCCAAGCCCGCTCCCAACTATTCAATGCCATGGACGCTGTCCAAAGCCGACTGCCCACCCCGATGTCCGAGTAACCGGCCCATCAATAAAACCCCAAACTGCAGTTGGCCATGATATGCAAATAATATTAAAGTGGTACTGACATACGGGAAAAACCAAGACAAGCACGTCTGGCTAGCTCAACAAACAAAACATGTTCTTAGTGATTATTTTATTCAAAACAATACAAAACAAACCAACCACACGATAATCCCTTACATGCTAGCCAGTCATGTTTATCAATACACGATACCCAGTTCCTAAGGTACACTCTAAGTCAGGTCCTTGTCCTAATTCTACAAGAGTTTATGTTTCATAATTAATTAGGTGTTTTATGCCAAGAGAGTGTACAAGGAACGAAATCAACGGATACGATTAACAAGTCAATGAGAGATTACAATCCAATCCTAGGCAAGTGTTGTCATCCATGTACCACATTTGTTTTAACGGAGTGCGTGGGGAATTCGAATCAACAATGTTTATAAAGAGTTCCTGGGTGTACAATCATGTTAAACACTGATTGATTCAACTCCATACGCATTCGGTTAAACCATACACAATACACGAATACCTAGACAACCCATCAAAGCACACCAAGCCACGTGCTACGATTTTAATACACCATTAATGGTAACATGAGAGACTAGGTTCATGGTTTCCAATATCTAAGGCCCAAACCTAAGTTATTAGTCTCATTTACAATAAAACATGAGCTGAAACATTAATCTGAATATTTACATCACTTTCCAACCTCCGATCGTGATGAAACTAGAACCATTTGATTATACATCTTGAGAGCTTTCCAAAGGTATATTATATGTAGAATTCCAACGAACAGATTAAAAGATATGGCCCTTAGAAATCTGCCATTTTTACATGTATATAAAAAATATATAAATATATATTTTATTATTATTAAATTGTACCTGCGCGACGGACTGAACATTCAGAATGTCCTGACGTTCTGAATGTTCACAGTGCAAGAATTTTTTTTTCTTTTTTATTTTTTTTATATTTAAAAAATCCCGCCGGCGTATAGACGTTCATGATGTTGAACGTTCAAAACGCAACAGAGCCTCCTCTCTTTTTTTATTTTATTTTATTTATTTCTACCCCAAAACCCTTTCTCATCCACTCCAAATCCTTCTAAAAATTCACCTGCACAAAAATGAGCCACCGTACTCTCCCAATAATCCATTCCATCCATCATCATCCACAAACATCAATTAATATCAAATTAAAGAATTAATTACAATTAAATCAGAGGATTACTTAAAATCTATTCTAGCATATTAATTCCAAATTAATAACAGGAATAGGCTTGAAATTAGGGAAATCTAACAAGAAAACACATCCAATCAATGAAAGACATACACACATGCTTAATTATAAATTGTAGATCTACTTGCCTCAACCAAGAAGAAGATTGGAATCGGAGAATTCGAGGAGAAGCTCTCTATCACCAAAACCCACAAATCTAACCCGACCAAACGCAACCTAACACGCAAAAGAAAAGAAAAGAAAGGAAAAGATTGGGATCAAGCCTAAATCTAAACCAAAGAGAATTGATTGAAAAGATGAAAGTGAGGGAAATCTTACCAAACTGATGTCAATGAAAAGAGGAGATCGCGAGGAAGAAGATGAGCGGTTCGGATCTTCGAGATGGCCTTTCTGGGGAAGAGTTCCGGAGCCTTGGAAAAATGAGGAAGAAGGAGATGGCTGCGGTAGAGTTCTCGTTGCAGAGAATGAAAAGAGATTAGGGCTAATCTCTTGATTAAGAAGAAAGGGAGGAGGAAAAGACAAGTTTACCCTTAAGTGGGTCCGGTGAAAGAATGAATTATTAGACGGGTTTCTGGTCGTTGGATCGCAACGAGCCAGAAGACAAAAATGATCAGCACGACGAGACCTTTCCAACGAACACAAAATCACGGCCATAGGAATTTTTTGGAAAAACACTCAATTTTCCCTAAATTGCAAACTACCCCCTCTACTAGGGTCAAACGAACTCAGAATCCAACGAAACTCTGCAGACACTATTCTAACGCTAAAAGAAACTCGCTCACCATCTAAACCCACCTAAATATCTAACAAAACAATAATAATAATAATATAAAAAATAAGTGGGTCAACGGGCCGGTTATTGGGCCCAACTGACCCAGTAAGGTCACGGACCTTACACCTTTAATTCGATCTTCTAGATGAAGCTAAGTTACTGCTATTCCTTTTGCTTATGCTCTTAATTTTCTTTGTTTATGTGCTTAACATATTAGAATATATTTTTATTTATTGCAATGTTTTACCTTCAATTCTTATTTTCTATCTTAGCATTCTTTTTACTATCTATGCTTAGGTTTGATAAATCATGTTTAGAAGTTAATATCTTTTGATGGCTTATGCTTACTTTTGATAGATAGTCATTAGGAATTTTTTGCTTTTATGAAGGGAAGAAAGTCTTAACTATTAGATTGTTAATTTCTATTTTAGAGCTTTAAAGTTATATTTTTCAAATCTAAGCATTGATTTGTCATTAGATTTGATTATTTGTTTGCGAAAATAAAAGAACATTAGTGTTGGATTAGTGTCACTTAGTGGATTCTAAATGATTCAATCTATCCAAAGTATTGCTTGTTGCTTATTTTACTTACTTTACTTTGATTTTATTTACATTCCCACACAATTATTCACTTATTTTAATTTTCACACTCCATTTCTCTATTCACACCATCAATTCCACCTTTGATTTTATACTACTTTAGCACATTTTTTTTTTATCTCTATCCACTCATTTTCTATCTTATTCTCTTTATTAGTTAGTTTTCATAGATGCTTTTAGTTTCTTTTTATCTTGATCTTTCACTTATTTTCACACACTCATTCACTTGATCTATCAAACATTACTCCATTGTTCTTGTATTAACATTGTCATTTTACTTTTATTATTAACTTGTTATTAATCTTGTTTTTGGTTTGTTCTCACTTGAGTTTTTATATCTTTACTAACATATCTTTGTTATCTAGTTTCTTGTTTTCTTTTAGTTTGCATTTTTTTTTATTTCCATTGTTATTATCTTGTTTTGTGTTTCCATTATTTTTGTTATCTCCATTTGCATGTGTTAGCTATATCTGAGTTGATACTCCTTTTCATTAATCATTACTATTTTCCTTATAACGATCATCATGGGAACGATATTCGGAATTCCATAGTCTATATTACTTGAGACAACCGTATGCTTACGGGAATCGCACTAATTTGAAAGTAAACTGATCAAACTTTAATTTCCCCAAGTTTCATCGAAAAATAATGTATTTAGATCAGGTTTCTAATTGCAAACTTTTCACACAAAATCTGTCCAAAATATCCTACAACAATGTGCTGAATTGTGCACTTTATGTTGGGATCTGAATTTCCAAAAATTATTTGGCCGAGATTATTGACTCAAATCTCTGATTTTCTAGCTTATTCAATTTAAAACTCTGATTCCAGTAACTTAAACATATTTAAACTCCACCAATATGAATATACATGCAATGCTAATTAGTTCCAACCATAAACTATGCATAAAAATTCACATAAGCATATAAGAAACATAAAAAAACAAAAAAACAAAAAAGAAAACAACAACTGCTTGAATTTAAATGTTTTGTGTAAAAAAATAAATGTGTGGATTGCATAAAATTAAATGTGTGGCATTAACAAGAAATTAGATGTGTGGATTTTTCAATTAATGTAAATGTGTGGGAATTGCAATAAAAATAAATGTGTGATAAATGTGCTCTTTTTTTTTATTCTCAAACCGGGTTCATAATTACTTATTTCATGCCCTTAGGATCTTAGGTTATCAATCCAAGAACAACAACATGAAAAACACAATTCAAGAATTAATCACATAAGAAAAAGAATAATTAAAAAAATCACACTTCTACTAATATGCAATATTTTTACATAAAAGATGGAGAAATAAAATTCCAAAAAAAAAAAAAAAATATCTACATACTAGGATGAAAGGAACATCTCTAGTTGAAACATCAACTTGGGACAAATCTTCTTGAAGAGAGATGAGCTATGGTAGAGAAAGGAGATGAGTAAAATGATAGAGGAATTACACTAGTGAGAAGGCTTTTTCCTTCATGAAAGGGAGTGGGCGTCCAGGGCCTTCTTTAAATAGGGTATGGGCTGCCCTATTCTTTCTCCCTAGTCCTTACTTTGTTGCAAGAATCTTCTTCACTTAGTAAATCTTCTCCTTTCTTTTCTCCATTCTATCTTCATACACTTGTCATATTTCCTTCTTTAGCAAATCTTCCTTTGACTTGACATTTATGAGAGATACATGAGGTAACAAACTCTAAGTTGGAATCAAGAGAAAATTGAATGCCCAATATGTGTAGATTCTTTCTACTTTTATCACTTTGGAAATCTTCTTCCTTGATTTGGCCATTCATGGATTTTCTTTGATTATCTTGAATTATCTTCAAAAATGAACTTGGGATTTTGTGCAAAGAAAATAGACCCCCCTCTTGGACGCCCCACATTTGTGACCTACACATGTGCATGTGTGAGACCCTTTTTTTCATTTCCTACAAGCAAAAAAAAAAAAAAAATGAATTTCATGTGAAAAGACAAATTTACCCTTAATTCACAATTGCATGAATGAGGGCCCATCTCTCATGAAATGATGAATGAATGCACCTGATAATAAATTAATTTCATGAGAAAAACACACAAAAAAATCTTTCCAAAAATAAAATTAAAAAAATGGCAGGCTTCATGATTTGATCCAAAAATGATGGTTTTTTAGCAAATTATGCAAGAATGTACTACAATGGATAAAAAATGCTTAAAATCATGATATGATACTAAATGAAACTCTCTTGACTTGATAAGTCCTTAAACTTATAAAAAATAGCCATAGAAATATGCATTTTTAAGGACTTATCGCTATCATACGCTTTTGCTAAATCAATCTTTAGACATGTGCGAGAAACTCCTCTCCTCAAATGAAAGTTATGAATTGAGTCCTGCGCTACAAGAATGTTGTCTGCAATACTTCTCCCTGGATTGAATGCTGATTGCATAGGACCAACAATCTTAGCAATAATTGGTTTCAATCTATTGACTAATATTCGACTAATAATCTTATATAGTTCATTAGTCAAAGAAATAGGCCAAAATTTATCTGGGGAGGCTGCATTCTCACTTTTAGAAACAAGCACTATAAAAGTGGCTTTCAACTAATTGAGCATAGACCCATACTTAAAGAAGTCAATAATTCCCTCACGAACATCATGTCACGACCCGGGCCCGAGATCTGATCACTTCGGACAAACCCCGAGTCGCGAGATCATACTTACTCCCGTAAATCCTGAATTAACCGAAGTTAAGACAAGACTCACAAGGGATCTAACCTGTATACCTGTCAATTGTACAAATTGCAGAAATACATGTATACATTGACAATAAGTAACTTTACATTAAAAGTAAAATTCACATGTACAAAAGCACAGTCAACAAACACCAACACTGCACATTTAAAATACAATGCAGGTGGTATCTAACTACATTTCAAAATTAATTATTACAAAAGTATTTATCCAAAATAATTCACTTCCATCGCCCTCCGAACTACGCCCACTCCACTAAACCTCCTAGAGGTATTGGATGGGCCTCCTCCGCAACCGGCGTGGCCTCTGCAAGACCGGCACGAGTATTTGGGCCTGTGACAGCATCAATAACACGTGAACACGACGGTTCAACAAGACATATGCATTGTCATGAATTTCCATGCTATCTATCAATTCTATATGAGAATTTATCAATACAAGAACTTAACAGTTCTATATAACCAAATTCAATTCATTAACGGATATCTATTTCAGTTCATTTCTTTTCATTTCGTGTCTTCCAATGGAAGTAGTTTAACATAATCATTAACACAAGTATTAAACAATTATGCACAATTAATTTCAGTCGATTTACTTAAGCACAAGGCGGAAGGGCAAACCATTTATGGCCTAGGCTTCAAGATTTTTTCAGTTTCCATTACATGGCTTATCATATATGGTGGAAATTTACCAGTGTCTTGATCAGAGAACACTAGCATTCCACGAGGCTCCGGAATGCCCCAACATCTACTGCTGTAGGAATTATTCATTTATTCACTTTACCGTTACCTTTAGTGACTATTCATTTCATTACATTAATTCGATTTGTGCATTATGTCAGTGAAGTTCAACTCTGTATTACTTCAAGGATTCTATTCACTTCTACTCAATCCTATGCATACTTCCAAGCCAAACAAATGAGTGAAGCATTCGTTATCCAAAGTACGTGTTATTTTCGATGAATATCATGTTATGCATTTGATTTGTACATTAGGACGACCTTAGCTAACACTTATGTAGGCTTAGACATTAACAAGAAACAGCTTGTACACTGTAGGCTTCATCCTAAAAATTCCCTCTAAGCTGTTGGCTCAGCTGTCGGCTGACCGGCGATACCATATCAGTTAACCGACAAATCGTCGGTCCGAATTCCAGAAGCTGGATTTTCAATCCATTTTCTGACATGTTTGTCGGTCCGGCCTCGGTCAGTTGTTGGTTGACCGACAATACCATCTCGGTTGACCGACATCTCGTCGGTTCGAATTCCAGAGAGCTGGTATTCACTGAAACAGATTCCAGATCTGTCAGTTAGCTTATCGGTTGACCTGTCGGTCGACCGACACTACTATGTCGGCTGATCGACTCAACGTTGGTCAGAATTCCAGAGAGCTAACATTCACTGATACAGAACTCAGATCTGTGTCGGTCCACTCGTCGGTCGACCGACATATGCCTAGAAGCTCAGTTCTGAGCTTCGGATTTTCTGAAGCTAAAATCCAAGAAATGAGCCAAATGAACTCCAACCTCTCTAAAACATTTCAGTTCATAAGAATACATATGTACTTGCCTCTAGTGTAGATTAATGGATGAAAACCCCTTTTTAGAGCTTGATTCCAAGAAAAAGACCTTGAGTCCAAACTTCACACTTCCACAAATTGAAAACAAAGTTGGGGAAGATGAAAAGGAGGATGAATGCTCCTTGAAAACACTTGCAAACTCCTTGCTTGATACTTGATAGAGTGAGATTGGAAGGAAGAAGACAAAAGGAAGAGAAGGTGGCTGTCTAGGGTTTGAAACAAGGGAAAGATGAGTGAATGACTCATTTGAGTCATCTCATAAGCTTTATAAGCTTATTTTTACATCAAAGTCCACTTCATCAAGGCTATTTACATTTTGAGTCAATTGGAGGGTCATTTGATCGGATTCTCGTCAAACGACTTTGAGTCTATTACGAAAGTTGACGTACTCATCGAGATACGCGTGTTGGTATCAAGAGTTCCCGTATTCGATAAAAATACGTATAAATCTGTATTTACGAAAAAGTCCTCGTTTCCTTAATTGAAGCTCAAAGCTTATTTAATTCATTTAATCTCCTCATTATCACTTCATTACATACATTTGTGACTAGTCTCATTGAGTTTAGTCATTAATTACAATTAATCTGGTTAAATATAATTGACTAGCTTTAATTTCAATTAATTAGAGTTAATCTTGATTAACTCGGGACGGGGCGTTACACATCATTACCAATGATAGGCCAAAATGGCCCTTTGGGACTTGCCAAAGCCCATTAAAAAGAGGGTTTTTTCTTCTTGTCCTAAAGTCTGAGGGTAAGGTAGGGACTAATTTTGAAAAGCACAATAGTTTGAGGGTCGGGTTAGGACTTTATCAAGCTCAGCCTCATCCTTTGTTCATTTAATATACATAATATAAATATAAGAAGCACACAAGTTTCAAAACTTTTAAATTAGGGCTTAAGTTTTTCCGTAAGTTCTCAACTAAGGGACGCCAACCATTTAAAGTTATTTTTTGGCTATTTTTTCACTCAATTTTTTAAAATATGCAAATTACCCTTCTTTGAAAGTCATTCCATGCTTCTAGCAGCCGCTACATGCCACATATCGCCATGGGGATGTTAGTTGCCATCAATTATTGTGAGAATGTTGACAAATGAACGGACGAGAAATTAATAGAAATGGAGGTTTTATTTCAATGAAGGGAAACTTGGGTATTTTATAAAAAAAATTAGGGAAAATCTGTATCCTTGTATTAAATGAGGGAAAAACTTAAGACCTTATTTGAAAATCTTCCAATAAATATATGTATTTGTGTATAGGTCCTTTGTCCATTTTGTATATGATATGTGCGAGTAAATCTATGTAACGGATTTTTGTAATTAAATTTCCTTTTTTTTTATCAATAACTGAAACTTTCATTAGTAGAAGGAGATAATACAAAAAGAAAAACAACAATGAGGCAAGAACACAAGAAAAGAAAGAGAAAGAGAAAAGAAAATGAATTGAAATTAAAGGGTACAAGAGCATTGTACCCCACACTACCCCAATTACATAATAAAACCGTCCCAGGATAGCTCATCTCCACCCCTTGCTTGGCTAAAGCATCAACCATATAGTTGGCTATTCTAAGCTCATGACGGTAGACAACATTAATGGTAGTAGTAAACGATCGAATTTCATTAAAGAGGAATTAAAATTTTCAAGGAAAAGGCTTCATAATAAACACCCAAACAATCGCATTAGAGGAATCATTCTCCACCATAAGATCACCTTGGAAGCATTTTAAAAAGCATTGGAGGGCATTCAAAATAGCCAAAATCTCCGCTCCATTAGAATAGCAAACACCCACATGCTTTGAAAATATAAATATGAATATTTTTCATCTGCATATATATTGAGTTCGATTCAAACAATACCAACAAAACTCATATTACATGCCTTCACAATGAGCTTATTCATTATTTAATATTTATTTATACAACCCCAATGGGCTAACACAGAAGATCCTACTGCAACTACGAAGTCCTCCTGCATAAGTTTACATCTCATTGCTATAACACATATTGATGTCCTTAGCTACGTTCTGTGCATCCATGGAAAGCCCTGCCAGCCCCCTTCTTGAAAACCCAACACAGTAGAGCCCATTTTTCCCTTTCCAATGATTTGGAAAATCAATTTTGGGCATCCCCTCTTGGTTAAGCAGATAATCATCTTCCTGCACAAATGAAAAACACATATAGCCCATGATTTTTCTGTGCTCTAAATTCAACAATAAAAAAATGGAAATCTGTTGCAAACATTAATGTTACCTTAAGCCATTTTTTAGCAGTGCTTCTATAACCTGTGGCGAAAATTATAGCATCCAAGCGATGCGAGTTGCCATTAGCGAAAATTGCTTCATTGCCATCGACCCTTTTTAGCTCTGGTAGAACCTATTTGATAAAGAATAGAAGTTGTGTTCTAAGTAAGGCCAAGAACTCTTTTAAGGACACGGATTTTCTCACAAAATACTTGATTCGGTCAATTCCGAAAGAATCAGACTGAGTTTGTGAGAGTAGTAGTCATGGGTCTTATTTAGAGTATGTACCTGTATATCTCCTGACCTGATCTTCTCCAATGTGCCAACATCTATCACAGGAGACCTGCCAGTGGTCTCTTTATGACAAAATGGCCCCTTGGATGGCCTAATAATACCATATTTGGTCAAATCACCAAATTGCAACTTGCTAAGTAAGAGAACTAAATCATCAACCATGTTGCATGGGAAGGAATATTTCAGGAGTGTCATCCCCAACTGCACCATCTCTTTAGTCAGCACATGAAACTGCAAAGAAAATAACCGTGTATGAGTTTTTGCAGGAGTAGAGAGGACCAACTGAGGAACCGTGGACTTGACTTCATATACTATTAAAAAAAACATGCAAATAAAAGAGAACACAATGCAAACAAAAATTAAGGTGCATTGTGTTGTGTAGGATGAGGGCTCGGTGCTGCCCGAATTTCGGGCAGAATCCGAATCCAAACTCTCTACGTCCCTCTATTGGATTTTTGTTTAATGAAGTTGGAAAAAAAAAATCTTCTATGTGAGTAAATACAGTGCACCAATTAAATTCAGATCATCTAGAAAAGGAAAGCAATTTTCCTCTTTATCTTAGAATGCCCCTAATAAATTCTCCCTCAAAGGCCTTTTGCACGGGTATTTCAATAAAATTAAGTGTATAGCACGAATATTTTTGTAAATGACCATGCCTTCTTACCTATTTGTAAAATACCCCCTTTGGGATCTGTAATTAGAGAACACCCTCATTCCTCCCCTTTCTTTGGTTCAAATGTCCAAAAATTTCTCTTGACCAGTAGCTTTAAATTTTTTTTTTTTTTTTTTTTTTTTTAGAATTCTAGCAATTTCTTCGTACATTTTTGTTATATACCAATGTGATTATACTTATTTCTAAATTAGTGCTATTTTAAAGAAAAACAAATTACTTTAGAAAAGGCATGTCCCATTCTGAGTGGGGCACCTCGTTATTATCAAAATCATATTAGAGATCAAAACTCTCCAATGATAGAAACATGGTGAGGTCATTCGAAAATTAAAATAATCCAATCAAGGTGGGGCTTTCAAAATTGATGAAAAGAAAGAAAGAGTTATCCACAATTAATGGGGCGCACCCACTACTTGTGCAGAAGCTCACATGGGAGGAACTAGAGGGGATGGGAAGTATTTTGTTTTTTTAATTTTTGCCTCCGCAAACATTGTTAGTTTTACATCGAGGCCCCCCCAAGCAAAATTTTTCCACCCCCTAGCTACTCATCATTGAAGTGCATCACACATAACAAAGTGGCATGAAACAAGTATAACCATGCATATATATTTGGAGAGGGATTTTTGTGTTCGTGTGTGTGTGTGTATTGTCTGTGAAGATGGATGTGCGCCAAGAAAAATTTTCTCCAATGAAAATGTTTGCATGTGAAGGTCCCAACTCAGGGGCAGCCATCATGAAAATGTGAACTTCCAATGGAGAAAACTCCCTTGTGCACCAAAGCCATAAGTTGACTCTGCATAAATTGGACAAGGGTTGAGCTAATAAAAACTAATTTTGACAAAATAAGCAAGCAGTAAATAGAATTTTACCGGGCTTCTAACCACAATAGAAGATCTTGCTCCATAATTTGCAAGATCATAAGCTATTTCCATCCCTGAATTCCCACACCCAACAACCAAAACAGCCTTACCATTGTACTTGGACCCTGATTTATAATTGCTAGAGTGCAAAACCTCCCCATTAAAACTCTCTAAACCAGGAACGTCAGGGATGAACTCCTCACTATTTTCTCCAGTAGCAACCACCAAGAACCTACAACTATACTCCTTGGCCACGCCCGACTCCGAGTTAGTAGCCATGGCACACCATCTTTTGGCCTTCCCATCAAACACTGCCGACTCAACCATCCTACAGTATCTAGGCTTCACATCAAAATGTGATGAATAGTCTTCTAAGTATTGGATGAAATCCTTTCTGGGTATGAAGGTTGGTGCTTCGGGTGGGTGGGGCATGTAGGGGAGTTGGCAGAATTCCTTGGCTAAATGTAGGTTTAGGCGATCATACGCTCTGTGCCTCCACAGAGAAGCACTACAGTTCTCTCTTTCAAGTATGATGTTGGAGATGGAGAGGAGGTTTAGGCATGCAGAGGTTGCAATGCCAGCAGGGCCAGCTCCAACTATCAATACTGCCACTTCGTTCTTCATCTCTTGCCCGCCTTTTTTTTTTAATGTGTCTTCCATCAGCTTCTTCCTTCAATTTATAGTTCTTCAGGTTCTTGGAATGCATTTGAGAAAAATGAACCGAATTTGGTCTACTTAATCTTTGAAATACGATTAGCAATTTTAGGATGCCAGAGTATCTTAAGGAAATTTCCATGTTTGTATGAATTCTATGTATGCGGTCCTAATCAGGGCCAGTCATTTAATTCTCAATCTTGCTCTGTTTGGAAATTGATTATAACTCTCCAAACAGATATCTTCTCCCAGAGAGGTTCAAAGAATCCCAATAACTCCCATAGAGAGATTAGTCATCAGGAGGATTTAGGACCGTCAAAATTTAGACTATATATGTCCGTTAGATTTTGCAGACGCATCTCTTGGACTCGGATAACGTGCTCAAATCTAATATTCTACTTTAGTCTTTCGCCTTAGACGTTCATCGTGACTTAATTTGTTGATTGTCATTCATGCAAATGGGTCTCACAAGAGGTGATGATTACTAAATGAAGGCAGTCCCTTTGCCATATAATAGAATCTATACAAAAAGCCTTTACTTCCTATCATCAACTGTAAATCTAGGTAGTAAAGTACAAAATGGTTGTATTGTTTATGTGTAAGCCTTTTCAAAAAAAGGGGAAAGAACTAGAAATGCCTTGTAAAAATCTCAGCCCCAATCATATATACAATAGAGAGATCTAAAACAAAGAAACTGGGACAGAAGAGTGGTTGCACCCCAGGTCAGATTTCAGAGCCTTGCAGGATGCTTTTAGAAGTTGTCGTCAAATTCTTGAGACCTCCCTGCACGCACACACAAAAGGAGGAGTGGTAGCATTGTTTATTATACAGTATGCCTACGTGATAAAACAGAGAACTCCTACATCTATACAAATTTGGGTGAAGCACTGTTATGTACACCTATCATCACGGGGAATATTTTTTGGCTTGAGGGAGAGAGATCAAATGTTGCACAGAAAATTTGAGTCCAAGAGTCCTAAGATCCTGTCATGCTGATGAACCAGAGAAAGTAGGCGCAAGCTGAGTTGATCCTGTCAAAGCACACTTTGCATGTTGTTTTCCAAAGATGGATCTGTTTGTCCCACAGCAAGACTTTTACACCGAGTCACAGTTCAAGCCTTCTCTTTTCTAACATCAAACCAGGACCAGTAGCTTAAATGTGTCTGTAGAAAGTCAAAGGCCCCAGGAATCCTAGGAGTGTGTGCACCTAGATGAAAAACCATTTCTCTGGAGTTGGGAACATGGCATTGGTGATACTCCAACTGCATCACCCACAACAGACTCACAGTGCCATGTTGCAGGAGGGCCTATACCATCTAGCTGAACATTAGTCATGCATATTCCCTCAAAAGGGTGCACCCTCAAGTCCCTCTAGGACTGGCGCCTGTCTGTGTTAGTCAAACACTGACTATTCCAGAACTTTCTCCTTCTTGTTTTTTTTTTTTTTTTTTCTGGAATTGTCCTATGAAGAGACATTTAGAAGTCTCTCATCACCTCCACCTCACACAACCAACATTCCCATTCCAGAATATTCAAGTCTCCCATCTCCTCACTTTTTCCAGAGACTTCAAACCGACACAAAAGGCATGATGTAAAAGAGGCCACGTTGATTAGGCCTCCACCACATGGTCCATCACCAACTCAAGTAAAGTGCCTATAAATAGTAGTGCTCAGCCATCCTTTGAGATCATCAAGTGAGAATACAACTCAAGTGAAGAAGTGAAAAGTCCACTGAAGTGTGAGTGTAGTCTCTTTCTTGTGTGAGTGTAGAGTGCGATACACTGAAGTGTGTAGTGAAAAGTAGAGTGAGTGCTCCTTTGTAGTAAGTGAGTGTATTGAGTAATTTATAGTGAGTGAGTCTTTTGCTTGTAAGAGTGTAGGCTTAAAGTGTGTGTAAGTTGTAAGCTTTGTAATAATGTATTTGTGTAAAATTTATAAAGTGGGTTCTTGTTCTTAGTAAAATTTGTATTTTTGTAATTAAGCTGTAGGTAGTGTGTTTCTCCCATTGTCTAAGTTATAGAAGCCATCTTCCAACAAAGTGGTATCAGAGCCAAGTTCCCTTGCAAGCAGAGATGGCATCAAGCTTGGTTCAACCCCAAATCCAGAAGCTGACAAAGGAGAACTATGAGAACTGGAGTATCCAGATGAAGGCGTTATTCGGATCGCAGGATCTATGGGAGATCGTCACCGAAGGATACGTGGAGCCCACTATAGAACAAGAAGTTGCGTACACTCCGGAGCAGAAGACTGCCCTTAAAGATCAAAAGAAGAAAGATAAGAAGGCCTTGTTCCTACTCTATCAAGGGGTAGATGAATCAACCTTCGAGAAGATTGCTGAAGCACCATCTAGCAAGAAAGCATGGGAGACCCTGAGCGCTATCTCCAAAGGCGTTGATCGGGTCAAGAGGGTACGTTTGCAGTCCCTCCGAGCAGAGTTCGAAGCCACACACATGAAAGAAGGTGAGAATATCTCTGATTACTTTTCACGATTGCTAGTAATAGTAAATCAAATGAAGAGAAATGGTGAAAAGATAGAAGATATTAGAGTTGTAGAAAAAGCATTGAGATCCCTCACAACCAAGTTTGAGCACGTGGTTGTGGCTATTGAGGAGTCTAAAGATTTAGAGACTCTCTCAATAGAAGAATTAATGGGATCACTCCAAGTCCATGAGCAACGTATGCAAAAGAATGGCTCCATGGTCTTGGAACAAGCACTAGAGTCAAAATTGACTCTAAGTGAGCAAAAGCCCGGTCGCGGAAGTTCGAAGCGGGGTGGTAGCACAAATAGCAATCGCGGTAGAGGTAAAGGGGGAGCAAACTCTCAAAGCCAAGGGCAATCTCAATCAAGGAACTCCAACAATCGCGGAAGAGGAGCTAGTCGAGGTGGATTCACTCGTGGTCGTGGTAATTTAAAAGGTGTCCAATGCTACAACTGCAACAAGTTTGGACACTTTGCCTCGGAGTGCTGGAGCAAACCTGCGGAACGGGAGGAGCGATCTAACTTTGCAGAAGCAAGAGATGAAGGAAAGAATTATCCACAGTTCTTCTAGCACAAGAGGAAGGCTATGGCCAAGAAAATGTTTGGTACCTTGATTCCGCGGCGAGCAACCACATGTGCGGGAAGAAGGAACTCTTTGAAGAGCTTGCAGCAGATGTCAGCGGAAAAGTAAGTCTCGGAGACTCATCAAAGCTTCAAGTACAAGGTAAGGGAAATATTAAGATTTATCAGAAAGATGGTGTGCCTGCATATATCTCAAATGTGTATTACGTGCCCAACATGAAAAGTAACATCCTTAGTCTTGGGCAACTCCTGGAGAAGGGGTATGTAATACACATGGAAAATCTCTCTTTGTCACTGAGAGATGTACAAGGGAGGCATATAGCTCGAGTCCAAATGGCGAAGAATCGCATGTTTCCACTCCATCTTAATACAAAGCTAGAGAAGTGCTTCCATGGACTTATAAACAATGAGTCATGGAAGTGGCATCTTAGATATGAGCATCTTCACTTCAATGGGCTCAAGCTATTATCCACTGCAAATATGGTGCATGGCTTGCCTTCTATCGAAAAGCCCAAGCATGTGTGTGAGGCATGCATATTTGGCAAGCAACAAAGAAACTCATTTCCAGTAGGGAAATCATGGAGAGCAAAAGCACCATTGCAGTTGGTTCATACAGATATTTGTGGACCATTGGAGACTCCTTCTCTTGGAGGTAATAGATACATCATCACTTTCATTGACGACTTCAGTAGATAGCTTTGGGTATACTTTATCAAAGAGAAGTCTGCAGCCTTCACTACCTTCAAGAATTTCAAAGCCCGTGTAGAAGTAGAAAGTGGTTGTAAGATTAAGACACTTAGATCTGACAGAGGTGGAGAGTACACCTCGAAAGAATTTCAAGAGTATTGCGAACAATGGGGCATCAGGCATAAGTTCACAAGTGCCTATACACCACAGCAGAATGGAATAGCGGAAAGGAAAAACCGCACCATCCTCGATATGACGAGGACCATGCTTAAAGAAAAAGGTCTGCCAAAAGAATTTTGGGCAGAAGCTGCTGCGTGTACAGCCTACTTACTCAACAGATGCCCTACAAAAAGTGTCAGGAATAAGACACCACAAGAGGCATGGAGTGGTCACAAACCAAGTGTGACTCATCTAAAAATATTTGGGTGTATTGCATATACCCAAGTACCAGAGGCAAAAAAGAAGAAGCTTGATGATCGTGGAGAAAAGTGTATCTTTATCGGATACAGTGAGGAGTCTAAAGCTTACAAACTCTACAACCCATTTACTAAAAAGGTGGTGGTAAGTAGAGATGTAGTCTTTAGTGGAGAAGAGGCATGGAGATGGAATGAAGAAAATACATCCCAAGAAAAGCCTCTTGAAATAGAAGAACAAGAGACACATCTTCAAAATAATGAAGGATCGCGGCAAGGTGATGCAACATCTCCGCATACAGCATCATCACTTCGAAGGAGTTCTGAAGAACAAGATGGATCATCAGCAAGTAGCTCATCAGCTCAAAGCTCTTCCTCTTCCATCACACCAATCAAGATGAGAAGTCTAAGAGACATCTATCAGGAAACTGAAGAGACCAACCTCTTATGTCTCTATGCTGACCATGAGCCTCTTACCTTCCAAGAAGCAGTGAACGAAGATTATTGGAGAAAAGCCATGGAAGAAGAGATTCATGCCATCGAGAAGAACGACACTTGGGAGCTTACTACACTTCCTCTAGGCCAGAAAGCTATCGGTGTCAAGTGGGTATACAAGATCAAGCGCACGATCGAGGGAGAGATTGATCGATACAAGGCGAGGCTCGTAGCTAAAGGCTATAAGCAGCAATATGGTGTGGATTATGAAGAAGTCTTTGCTCTTGTTGCCCGACTTGATACGGTAAGAATGATTATCTCTCTTGCAGCACATCATAGATGGAAAATTTACCAACTAGATGTTAAGTCAGCATTCCTAAATGGTATACTTGATGAAGAAGTATATGTAAAACAGCCAGAAGGCTTTATAGTAGAAGGAGAAGAGCAAAAAGTATACCGTTTAAAGAAAGCATTATATGGGCTAAAGCAAGCCTCACGAGCATGGAATGCTCGTATAGATAGCTATATAGAGGAAAACAGGTTCTCCAAATGCCCGTATGAGCATTCAGTCTATATAAAGAGAAATACTCATGGAGAAATGCTCATAGCATGCCTCTACGTTGATGATTTACTATTCACTGGGAACAGCCCCCAGATGTTTGAAGAATTTAAGCATGCTATATTCAAGGAGTTTGATATGACCGACTGCGGACTAATGTCCTTCTTCCTGGGTATAGAGGTCAAGCAGCAGCAAGATGGTATTTCCATCTCACAGAAAAAATATTCTAAAGAACTCCTTGAAAAATTCAGAATGAGCAATTGCAATCCTGTAAGCACCCCTATAGCAACAGGTCTGAGACTAACGAAAGAAGGAGAAGGAAGAGACATTAATCCAACACTATTCAAAAGCCTGATTGGATGCCTAAGGTATCTCACAATCACAAGGCCAGATATTGTTTATGGTGTCAGACTTTTGAGCCGATATATGGAAAGGCCAAAGGAGTCACACTGGGTCGCAGCCAAAAGAATCTTACGGTACATTAAAGGTACCATGGATCTTGGTCTTTTCTATGGCTATGGCAACGAAGCCAAGTTATATGGATATTCAGACAGTGACTGGGGAGGTGATCAAGATGAGAGAAAGAGCACTACAGGGTATGTATTCTATCTTGGATCTACAGCTTTCACATGGGTCTCTAAGAAACAAAGTATTGTAGCACTATCTACATGTGAAGCCGAATACGCAGCAGCATCAGCAGTAGTCTGCGAAGCTATATGGGTGAGAAACCTCCTGGAAGAATTTGATCACCCACAAAATGAATCCACAACTATACATGTGGATAACAAGTCTGCCATTGAACTTGCTAAGAATCCTATACAGCATGGAAGAAGTAAACATATTTGTAAGCGCACAAAAACTCACAGACCCGGGGGGAGTGATTTTGCGGCCCACTTGAGAAGGATGGAGGTTGCTGCTCCTTGGTGATGATGGAAGAACCGTTGCCCCAAGCCTGAAAGGGGAGGAAGAAGAAGGTTAGAGGACCCTGGCTTGGGCAGCGCAGGGCTCTCCGATGCCTTTGTTAGTTGCAGTGGCAGGACTAAGCAGAGGTAGGAGATGTAGTTGGAGAAGAAATGGCATACCAGTGAGTGTGGTGTTCGTTGGCCATCCTGCTGGAGCTGTTGCAGTGTATATATAGAGGAAGAGAGGAGACAAGAGGGAGGCTCTGTCAGAGCCTGATCCCATCATAGCCCACTCTGCAGTCCCATCGGGCCTGACTTCTGGGCCCAGTCCCATCAGGCCATTTTGAGCCATGCACTTGGCAGGGGTGGATAAGGGGGAAGAAATATCCCCACACAAAGCCCCCCAGCTTTTAACTTCTTAGGGTGCTGCAACCCCTTGGAAGTTTGAAAGCTAAATAGCCTGATGGTTTATCCGAGCTTGAGCAACACGACCTGCTGGCTCGTCACCAGAGGTGCAGTCCTTCGACGTGTAGGCGGAAACTGGCGCGTGGCCAAAATGAGGGACGTAACTGGCTGGTACTGTTACCAGAGCCAGTGTAGTCTGTCGCCGCGTAGGCGGAATCTGGCACATAGCCAAGATGAGGGACGTAATTGGCTGATACTGTTACCGGAGCCAGTGTAGTCTGTCGTCGCGTAGGCGGAATCTGGCAAGTAGCCGAGATGAGGGACGTAACTGGCTGGTATTGTTACCGGAGCCAGTGTAGTCTGTTGCCGCGTAGGTGGAATCTGGCACTTAGCTGAGATGAGGGACGTAACTGGCTGGTACTGTTACCGGAGCCAGTGTAGTCTGTCGCCGCGTAGGCGGAATCTGGCACGTAGCCGAGATGAGGGACTTAACTGGCTGGTACTGTTACCGGAGCCGAGATGAGGGACGTGACTGGCTGGTACTGTTACCGGAGCCAGTGTAGTCTTTGGCTAGCGATCTGGTGCTATCACCGAGATGCTGGACGTAACTGGCTAGTACTGTTACCGGAGCCAGTGTGATTTTTTCGAAGCTGGTGTCATCACCGAGCTTGAGTTTTTTCGACGCTGGTGCCATCACCGAGCGTGATTTTTTCGAAATCGGGACGTAACTGGCTGGTACTTTTACCGAGGCCAGTGTGATTTTTTCGAAGCTGGTGCCATCACCGAGCTTGAGTTTTTTCGACGCTGGTGCCATCACCGAGCGTGATTTTTCCGAAATCGAGACGTAACTGGCTGGTACTTTTACCGAGGCCAGTGTGATTTTTTCGAAGCTGGTGCCATCACCGAGCTTGAGTTTTTTCGACGCTGGTGCCATCACCGAGCGTGATTTTTCCGAAATCGGGACGTAACTGGCTGGTACTTTTACCGAGGCCAGTGTGATTTTTTCTGAAAAGGCGAATGTTACTGCTGCCGAGCTAGAGAGGACCGAGTCATGCTCACCCAGCTGGTACTGTTACCGAAGCTGGTGGCCTCGATGCACTGCTGCCGAACTGGAGAGTTTACTTCTGCCGAGCTGGAGAGTAGCATTGCAGCCGAGGTATACGTTTGGTATAAGGTTGTGGCCGACGTGGACTTTTTTGGGTGCATGTGTGACATGTGTAAATCATTGGAACTTAATGATGGTCATGGGGGGTGGATAGCAGGATCACCAATTTTGGTGGTCAGTAGGATTACCAAACCCATGATGTGATGTTAGAAAAAACCCATGGACCAAATCCCAAGGCCCCCAATTGCACCAATCTCCAAGCTCAAACTTGTCTTCAATACCTATCCATATCTTCAATACCTATCCATATCCCCTTCCAGCAAACCACCTGGACCAATGAAAACCGGCGAGAAGCCTGCCACAATAAATTCAAGCTATTGCCTGACCCATTTCAACACGTCCTCTTCAACAAGCTCTCAGCTTCTTCCTCGCTCGTCTGCCTACCAATTTGCACTCTGCTCTTTAGCCGACTGGTGTGTATGGATCGACGAGCAAAGAATCGGAGTCGAGGAGTCGATCGAAGGGCTGAGAATAACAAGTAAACTGACTTACTCTTGGTGATGGAATCGTTGACATTGATGGCAGGGAAAAGGAGCGTCCCATTGGCCTGTACCTGATACAACCTCTTCACACCAGTGGTCGTCTCCTCAGATACACCAACAAGACTCCCCAGTCGAGGCACCGCTTAGTGCACCACCAGTACTCCTGGAGGGTCTCTCCCTTCCAAGCGAACACAGCGGCGGAGTCGCGGGCGATGGCGGCGGCGGCGTGGTCTTGGGTGGAGAAGATGTTGCAGGAGCACCAGCGGACCTCAGCGCCGAGGGCGGTGAGGGTTTCGATGAGGACGGCGGTCTGGATGGTCATGTGGAGGGAGCCGGAGATCCGGGTGCCCTTGAAGGGCTGAGAAGGGCCAAATTCGGTGTGGCAGGCCATGAGGCCAGGCATCTCCACCTTCGTGAGCGTGATCTCGAGGCGGCCGAAGTCGGCCTGGGACATGTCCTTCACCTTGTACTCGTGACCGGAGGTCATCTTCTCCACAGAGAGCCATTGATGCTGTTGCAGAGATGAGAAGAAGATAAGATCAAATCTCTCTCTCTCTCTGTTTCTGCCTTTTCTTCTCTTTGTAACTAAAGAGAAGAAGACTGATGTGTGAAAATCTGCAGTGCATGTGTAGTGTAAGCGTCTCGAGCAGGGGCATTTCTGTCCATCTTCGTCTCTGGTCGATTGAGGAATCGAGCAGATGAAGCAGGGAAGCCTGCTGCGATCATCGTATGTGCTGGTGTGCTGCCGTGAAGGACCTGCCGAGCTGAGACGAGATGGGGTCTGCCGAGATGGGAAGCGGGGTGCGTCCTCTGCCGAGCTGAGAGGCAGTCCCGGCCGAGTTGAGAGACCTGCCGAGATGGGCTCTGCCCAGCTAGAAACAGGCCTAACGGGGAGAGTAGCCACAGACTGTCTGCCGAGAAGGTGGGCCTGCCGAACTGGAGACGTCTGTCAGCAGTCATCTGCCGAGATGAACCTGCTGCGCCGATGGTGCCAAAATGACGGACCTGCCGTACTGAGATGAGATGCAGTCTCGGCCGAGTTGAGATGAGGTGGGAGGTCAACCGAACTGACGCTGCTGAAATGTGGTTGCCCAGTTGGCTGTTCGGGCGTCATGCAGTGTCTGCCGAAATGGGAGGCGTCAGCAGATCAGCAACTTCGGGTCGTCGCCGAGGTGGGGATTTCAGCAGAAAATGCAGGAGAAGAGAGCGGGCTTGGTCTTTTGCTAGTCACGCAATGCTCCTGGGCTGCCGAACTGCTGAACTGGGAGCCGAGATGAGACGATCGTGCTGAAGTGGATCTGCTGGTGACGTCTGTCGAGATGGGGAGACTTCTACGCTGGGACCGAGCAGGTATACTGAGATCATTCTGCTGAGCTGGGACCGAGCAGGGAAGCCTGCTGCGATGATCGTCTGAGCTGGGGGCACCGACCGAGCAGGGATGGAGGATGGCCGAGCTGGACCTACTGGTGACGTCGGCTAGCCTGGGATCTCTGCCGAGATGGAGTGTCCGAGCTGCGTTGTTGAAGTGGGGTAGGTGGCCTGGCAGAGGTGGCCGCAGCGGAGGATGAGTCTCCGAAGGGGGGATGTTGAGGGGGTCTAGCAGACCTTCCCAGTTGTTGGAGCCCAGTAATTCAGGCCATGTTGGTTCACTGCTTCCTGCCATGTCCAAGTGACGCATCTTCGGATGAAGAAGAAGGAGAGTAAAAAAGGGCAGTCTATTCAGGAAAAGTGTATATTTGGATGGCTGTAAAAAGGGATGTAGGACAGAAGTTGGGTTGGTACGTGCCACCTAATAGCTAAAAGTCTTCCGAACTGGGAGACTTGCCGAGCTGGAGATTTCTGCCGTTCTTCATCCGCTTCACCTCCTCGGCTCTTCTGCCTCTTGAAGAGGCCATGGATGATATGGAGAAGGAGAAAGAAATGGCTTTACAGTCACAGACTTCCCCAGCTGAAGAAAGGAAGAGAAAGAGCTGCTGCTGAAATCGCCCCTCTCTGGTTCTTCGAGGCATGGCGTTTGGGAAGATGGCTTTTTGATCGTTCCCCACAGACGGCGCCAATTGTAAGCGCACAAAAACTCACAGACCCGGGGGGAGTGATTTTGCGGCCCACTTGAGAAGGATGGAGGTTGCTGCTCCTTGGTGATGATGGAAGAACCGTTGCCTCAAGCCTGAAAGGAGAGGAAGAAGAAGGTCAGAGGACCCTGGCTTGGGATGCGCAGGGCTCTCCGATGCCTTTGTTAGTTGCAGTGGCAGGACTAAGCAGAGGTAGGAGATGTAGTTGGAGAAGAAATGGCATACCAGTGAGTGTGGTGTTCGTTGGCCATCCTGCTTCTGGAGCTGTTGCAGTGTATATATAGAGGAAGAGAGGAGACAAGAGGGAGGCTCTGTCAGAGCCTGATCCCATCACAGCCCACTCTGCAGTCCCATCGGGCCTGACTTCTGGGCCCAGTCCCATCAGGCCATTTTGAGCCATGCACTTGGCAGGGGTGGATAAGGGGGAAGAAATATCCCCACACAATATTGACATCAGGTTCCATTTCATAAGAGATCATGTAAAGCAGAAGACAATAAAGCTGGAGTACTGCAACACCACTGAGCAAGTGGCAGACATCTTCACCAAGGCATTATCAACCGACACCTTCACAAGGTTAAGAGAAAAGCTTGGCATTAAGACAGTGTGAAAGATTACGAAGGTCAGTGTTTGAGGGGGAGTAATGTTAGTCAAACACTGACTATTCCAGAACTTTCTCCTTCTTGTTTTTTTTTCTGGAATTGTCCTATGAAGAGACATCTAGAAGTCTCTCATCACCTCCACCTCACACAACCAACATACCCATTCCAGAATATTCAAGTCTCCCATCTCCTCACTTTTTCCAGAGACTTCAAACCGACACAAAAGGCATGGTGTAAAATAGGCCACGTTGATTAGGCCTCCACCACATGGTCCATCACCAACTCAAGTAAAGTGCCTATAAATAGTAGTGCTCAGCCACCCTTTGAGATCATCAAGTGAGAATACAACTCAAGTGAAGAAGTGAAAAGTCCACTGAAGTATGAGTGTAGTCTCTTTCTTGTGTGAGTGTAGAGTGCGACACATTGAAGTGTGTAGTGAGAAGTAGAGTGAGTGCTCCTTTGTAGTGAGTGAGTGTATTGAGTAATTTATAGTGAGTGAGTCTTTTGCTTGTAAAAGTGTAGGCTTAAAGTGTGTGTAAGTTGTAAGCTTTGTAATAGTGTAATTGTGTAAAATTTATAAAGTGGGTTCTTGTTCTTAGTATAATTTGTATTTTTGTAATTAAGCTGTAGCTAGTGTGTTTCTCCCATTGTCTAAGTTATAGAAGCCATCTTCCAACAGTCTCATGTCCACGCCGGTCACATTACCTACGAAAATGCCCCTCACCACAGGAAGGGCGTTAGGGTCCCACAATTCATCAGGATGGTCATTAGAACCACTGCTAAATCTGATGGGTATCTTCACCCTCTCCATTGTCATGTTAGCTATGGTAATATTGGTTATGTATCCTCCTCTTCTCCTATCTGTCTTCACTCGCAACCCTGCTGCTGCATCCCACACATGCAAATCCTCCACTGGCACATTTGATATTCCTCCAGACATCTCACTTCCTATTCCAACACTAGAGCATGTTGGGGTTGTGCCAGACACCCTCCTTATGATGATGTTCGAGATTGGACGAGCGAGACTAATCCCATATTGGTCCCACCCACTCTTCAACGCTACCAAATCGTCTCCACTCTCGATGTAACAGTCTTCAATGCACACATATGAGCTTGAGTCTGTGAATTATCGTATAAAAGAGCAACATCTTGATTACTATCCTTGTACTATGAGAGCGCAATCATTTTCAACAAACTTTAATATGTTTCATGGATGAGTTCCAACTTTCCAATTCACGGGTAGTTTCATTTTGGCAGAGGCAATGGCCAACTATTCCAATGTGTTCTGTGTTGAAAGTGAATATTGGAATCATGATCTTCGGCCTTCTTGACTGCAAATCATTATTAGCATTGAGCTTGATTTGGGAGCAAAATATCCAAAGAAGTGATTCACATTGTTTGACATTATAGACCTACCACCCAAATTCAGAAGAAAATGGGCGACCATCCATTCTGACAAAACATTGTCTATGCTTGTCATCTGGGATACAGTTCTCCTGAGTAGAACACATTAAGCAGACCCCAAATCAATGAATTAAGTTTAAGAAGATGATAGTGATGGAGATGGTGGTGGTGATGGTGGTGGTGGTGGTGATAATCAGAATGTTAAAATAATGTTAGTTTCCCTCTTTTTCTTTGGTAAAAGTCAGTGAGTTACATTAGTGCAGAGAAAGCTTACACAACTGGGTCTATACCATCTGTATTGGGGGAGTTGAGTGGGGCCAAAATAGTCACTCCTTTAATCACTACATTACTGAAAGGAAAAATGCAGCAAAACCTGTATCTGTAGTAGTAGTAAAGTAGAATCTGAAGGAAATCACTAATTTGTTGAAAGGCTAGAATAATACCTGCAATAAACAGGATGGATAGTCCAAAAGGGTGAGTTGAGGAAGGTGACATTGGAGATGAGAATGTTGTGAGAGTTCATCAACTCAAGGAGGTGACCCCTTGTGTGTTCCAAAGTCCTGTTCCACCACAGCTTCCACCACATCCTTCCTGGCCGTCGATTCTCCCTTCCTTTCCTGTAACCAACCAAAATTTTTATGGGTTGATCCCTCTTGAAGCACCAATGAAAAGGTGCCTAACTTATTCCTGGTCAAATGGGTTTGAGATACCTTTTCATCATAGTGAATGAGGTAAATTCATAACATGACCATTATAATAGGAAGTAGTGGGATATTTAAATCATGAATACCCCATAACACTCAAGTATAATGCTAACAAGCCCTTGCTCAATGAATTTTGGTGATGGATCGAAACCGTCCAATCAATTGACAGACTGGGAAACTCAATTAGAAGTTGATGATTATGTGATACATTCCACTTCTTATAGATGGTCATGATCTAAATGATATGGTGAGCAAATTTTGACCCTATCCATAATTCAGCCCATCTGTTGGTCTGTCTGGATTGATCCACGCGATCAGCAGCTGACCTCATAACTATCTCTCTTGAGATTTGCTTAGGTTATATCCTCGTAATTATGATCAAAATAAATTATAAAAATTAGTGGGTACTCAAATCAATCAATCATGTAATAGATAAGAAAATTTGGGTTACCTGTAATGACAACATCGTCGAGTCCATTTCCATGAATAAGGCTGATATGTCTCCCTCCCAATCTCTCCCTCCCTCTTCCATATGAAGGCAAAGGCTCTATCACGGGCCACTCCTTTGGATCCAGTTTGAATTCTCCCACATACAAAAACAAGAAACACCAATATAACTAAACGCCCATAGCTTATGAAAGAACACGTTATTACATTATAGAGAGGATCTTATAAAGCATGATTATACTTCCCTAATTTCTTTGTATGCATCAAAGAATTTTTGAGACGTACGCGAATATAAAGTTTCATCAAAATGAGGGCTCGTCTACCAATTTTTAATGAACTTCTCTTGTAACAATTAATATCATCAGTAAGAAGGTAGAAATACTCAGCTTCCATTTCTCCTATGTAGATCAAAGATAAAAGAACTCAAAACACTATTTTTAGCATAAAAAATTATAAATTTCCTCCTCATCATGCCTTACTCATATCTTTCCATTATAGATGGCCATTTATATGCATTTATATGAGTTCCAATGGCTTCCACACTTTCATAGCATTATTTTATGAGTTTTCAAAGATAAAAGAACTCAAAACACTATTTTTAGCATAAAAAATCATAAATTTCCTCCTCATCATGCTTTGCTCATATCTTTCCATTATAGATGGCCATTTGTATGCATTTATAAGAGTTCCAATGGCTTCCACACTTTCATAGCATTATTTTATAAGTTTTCAAACATAAAAGAACTCAAAACACTATTTTTTAGCATAAAAAATCATAAATTTCCTCCCCATCATGCTTTGCTCATATCTTTCCATTATAGATGACCATTTGTATGCATTAATATGAGTTCCAATGGCTTCCACACAAAATATGTTCGAAAATACTTTTAATTATTTAATTCCTCTTTGTATGTGTTAATTAAAGATTAATTTGAAGACTAAAGTTGAGATTTTAAAGTTAAAGAGAGTAATGATAAGTTTGGAAAACAATTGGATGAAGAAATGATAAAGTTAGGCCATATCTTCATATCTTTTTCTAATAAGAAAAAAAATGAAAGACCTGGGTTGGTATTTTGACTATATCTTTTTATGCGAGTGTCCGATTGAGGTGATCTCAGAAGCATTGGAAAGCTTGTTCTACGATATACAAATCATATTTCACAATATTTTTCCCAATTCGAACATTTAGGGGGTCAAAATCGCACATCAATCTGGGAACTGTTTTCTAACATGGGAATCGCATTCATATGTTCATTTTTCCATTCTTGTGAAGTCCCACATTGGAAAGAAACCAAAAGAGAGCAAGTCAAATATTTCTATATAAGGAAGAGAGTTCTAAGCATTCAACACACAAGCAAGGAGAGCATCATTCTCTTTACTTATGCCATTCATGTAATTGAGAGCAATTATAGAGAGAAAGTGAGGAAAGCTTTGTAAAAATTGAAGTTTTGGAATGAAAGCTTTGTCTTCTCCAATGGGTGGCTGATCCCTTTGATTGGATCTTCTAGATGAAGCTAAGTTACTGCTATTTCTTTTGCTTATGCTCTTAATTCCCTTTTTTTATGTGCTTAACATGTTAGAATCGATTTTTATTCATTGCAATGTTTTACCTTCCATTCTCATTTGCTATCTTAGCATTCTTTTTACTATATATATGCTTAGGTTTGATAAATCATGCTTAGGAGTTAGTATCTTTTGATGGTTTATGCTTACTTTTGATAAATAGTCATTAGGAATCTTTTCTTTTAGAGGATTTTACTGGAAAATGCACCATATTTGCATGTTGCACGAAAAAATGCAGACTATTACCTGCTGAACGAGATCATTCATCCCGCTTGTTTTTTATTTTTTTAAGAATTTTTTGCACTAACGACAATAGCGTCGCCTAAATGCAATTTAGGCGATGCTAGCGTCGCTATTCACTATATATATCCCCTACCCCCACGTTGCGCTTTTCCTCTTTCGTTTTCCCTCATCCCTTTTTAGGCCTCCTTATCTCTTGGAAAAGTTCACCACCTACCTTTTCTTACACATACATCCACAATTTGCTCATTTAGATCCATTTCAGAGACTGTTTGCCTTCATTAAAGAGGTTGGTTGTCTTCTCCAAACTATTTGTTTCTTTATATTAAAGGAAGGGATTAATGTCAATTTTTCCGATAACAGTAAGTTAACCCAGAAACATACCATTTTATCCGACAACAACCATTTAACAATAAAAGAGGGCCCTCACATGTATGGAAGTACTGGATGACTCATCGGTCTGAGTGCCAACTCCAACACCTGCGACGTTGGTAGGTTTCTTTTTACCCTTCCATTTTGATGTTGTTGGTTGGGTCATCTCAGGTGTTTCTGCTCCTTCACCACGTCTACCGCAAACAATTTTCCGGATTGAGTTAAATGAATACCATAAGAAATACTTTTCTCGATGCTTTTTTTCAGTTATCTTTTGTCCCGCGTAGGATAGTATCCCTCCTTTTATCCCATAGTCTCATGACATCTACATCATATTGACTATAATCCATCTCGAGTTTCTATAAGCGATCTACTCTCATAAATGGTAGATAAAATGGTGGTGGGACAACTTGTTTGATGCCAAATTGTTTTGAAACACATTCTGGACAGTGTCTTTCTACTACCAAGTAATGAAGGAGTACGGACAACGAACTAAATAACTCCTTGTCATGCTTTGGGACTTGTTGGAAAAGCTTCTTAGGCATCTTAGCATAGGGCTGCCAGTCGAACTGCAAGATTGAAACGAAACATATCAATACGAGTTATTAATACACCCAACATCAATTTGTGAGACGCTTTATTACCCCATCCTCAGGCAAGTTGTTGATTTGCCGCCGAATTTCTTTCATATTTGTAACATTCTTACTCTAAAGCAGTCTCGGTTTCCATGTCTTAAAAAGTGGGAACTGTAGATCCTTCTTCCAACTGGGATCAAGTTTAGGACATCTTCCAATAGCCATTCTCAAATATACCCATATATACAAAGAGAATAAGTGAAATCCATTTACAACACAATAAACGAAGATATTTCAGATCCAAAGTAAAAGTATAAACTTTAAATCACCTGTAGCAACTGGAGGGGCCCTATTAGAGTTTTCAATTTTGTAATCTTCGAACTTGATCATTTTTCTCCCCCCTCAACCTCTTCCTCTTCCTCCTCACTTTTTAACAAGGTTGTGGCCCTTGTAAGCATCCGGTAAAGGCTAGCAAGGCACGCTGGACCCCATGCATAGCTCTTGAATTTCCTAAAGAGATCCAGTTGCCAAGCTAGGCCTCGGGCACCAGACGAATTGGAAAATAGTTGCCCAGAAACCAAGAAAAACAAGTAAGCCCTGGTTTTGTAGATCTCATTATTCTTCTTCGAAGGCTTAAAATTATCTTCTAACCACTTGAACTTTATTATAATGCTAATGGAATCCTTGCCGGCCCGTGGAGCCATACCAAGCAACTCCATACAAACTTCTGAGACGTTGGCATTTGGAAATGTCCTTCCCGTTATGGGTGGACCATCGATAGGGAGTCCATAGATGTATGCAATTAGTGTTAGTGAATTCTAGATAATTTAATCTATCAAATAATATTGCTTGTTGCTTATTTTACTTACTTTACTTTGATTTTATTTACATTCCCACACAATTATTCACTTATTTTAATTTTCACACTCCATTTCTCTATTCACACCTTCAATTCCACCTTTGATTTTATACCACTTATTTTCTATCTTGTTCTCCTTATTAGTTAGTTTTCATAGATGCTTTTAGTTTCTTTTTATCTTAATCTTTCATTTATTTTCACACACTCATTCACTTGATCTATCTAATATTACTCCGTTGTTCTTGTATTAACCTTGTCATTTTGCTTTTATTATTAACTTGTTATTAATCTTGTTTTTGGTTTGTTCTCACTTGAGTTTTTCTATCTTTACACTAATATCTCTTTTTTATCTAGTTTCTTGTTTTTTTTAGTTTGCATTTTTTTTTTCCATTGTTATTATCTTATTTCGAGTTTCCATTATTTTTGTTATCTCCATTTGCATTTGTTAGCTATATTTGAGTTGATACTCATTTTCATTGATCATTATTATTTTCCTTGTAACGATCCTCATGGGAATGATATTCGGACTTTCATAGTTTATATTACTTGAGACAACCGTATACTTCAGAAAATCGCACAAGTTTAAAAGTAAACTGATCAAACTTTAATTTCCCCAAGTTTCATCGAAAAATAATGTGTTTAGATCAGGTTTCTAATAACAAACTTTTCACACAAAATATGTCCTGAAAATTCTAAAACAATGTGCTGAATTGTGCACTTTATGTTGGGATCCGAATTTCCAAAAATTATTTGGGCTAGATTATTGATTCAAATCTCTGATTTTTCTTGCTTATTCAATTTAAAACTCCAATTCTAGTAACTTAAACATATTTAAACTCTACCAATATGAATATGCATGCAATGCTAATTAGTTCCAACCATAAACTATGCATAAAAATTCACATAAGCGTTTAAGAAACATAAGAAAAAAAGAAAACAACAAGTGCTTGAATTTAAATGTGTAGTGTAAAAAAATAAATATATGGATTGCATAAAATTAAATGTGTGGCATTAACAAGAAATTAAATGTGTAGATTTTTCAATAAATGTAAATGTGTGGGAATTGCAATAAAAATAAATATGTGATAAATGTGCTCTTTTCTTTTATTCTCAAACCGGGTTCATAATTACTTATTTCATGCCCTTAGGATCTTGGATTGTCAATCCAAGAACAACAACAAAGAAAACACAATTCAAGCATTAATCACATAAGAAAAGGAATAATTAAAAAAATCACACTTCCACTAATATGCAATGTTTTACATAAAAGATGGAGAAATAAAATTCCAAAAAAATTAACTACAGACTAGGATGAAAGAAATATCTCTAGTTGAAGCATCAAATTGGGACAAGCCTTCTTGAAGAGAGATGAGCTATGGTAGAGAAAGGAGATGGGTAGAATGGTAGAGGAATTACACTAGTAAGGAGGCTTTTTCCTTAATGAAAGGGAGTGGGCATCCAAGGCCTTCTTTAAATAGGGTATGGGCTACCCTATTCTTTCTCCCTAGTCCTTACTTTGTTGCAAGAATCTTCTTCACTTAGTAAATCTTCTCCATTCTATCTTCATACACTTATCATATTTCCTTTTTAGCAAATCTTTCTTTGATTTGACATTTATGAGAGACACATGAGGTGGCAAACTCTAAGTTGGAATCAAGAGAAAATTAAATGCCCAATATGTGTAGATTATTTCCACTTTTGTCTCCTTGGGAATCTTCTTTCTTGCTTTGGCCCTTCATGGATTTTCTTTGATTATCTTGAATTATCTTCAAAAATGAACTTGGGATTTTGTGCAAAAAAAAAATAGACCCCCCCCCCTCTTGGACGCCCCACATGTGTGACCTACACATGTGCATGTGTGGGACCCTTTTTTTCATTTCCTGCAAGCAAAAAAAATGAATTTTATAAGAAAAGACAAATTTACCCTCAATTCACAATTGCATGAGTGAGGGCCCATTTCTCATGAAATGATGAATGAATGCACCTGATAATAAATTAATTTCATGAGAAAAACACACAAACAAATCTTTCCAAAAATAAAATTAAAAAAATGGCAGGCTTCATGATTTGATCCAAAAATGATGATTTTTTAGCAAATTATACAAGAATGTACTACAATGGATCTAAAATGCATAAAATCATGGTATAACACTAAATGAAGCTCTCTTGACTTGATAAGTCCTTAAACTTATCAAAAATAGCCATGAAAATGTGCATTTTTAATGACTTATCACTATCGTACGCTTTTGCTAAATCAATCTTTATACACATGCGAGAAACTCCTCTCCTCAAATGAAAGTTATGAATTGAGTCCTGGGCTACAAGAATGTTGTCTGCAATACTTCTCCCTGGAATGAATACTAACTGCATAGGACCAACAATCTTAGAAATAATTGGTTTCCATCTATTGACTAATATTCGACTAATAATCTTATATAGTTCATTAGTCAAAGAAATAGGCCAAAATTTATCTGGGGAGGCTGCATTCTCACTTTTTGAAACACGCACTATAAAGTGGCTTTCAACTAATTAAGCATAGTCCCATACTTAAAGAAGTCAATAATTCCCTCACGAACTTCATTACCAATGATAGGCCAAAATGGCCCTTTGGGACCTGCCAAAGCCCATTAAAAAGAGGGTTTTTTCTTCTTGTCCTAAAGTCTGAGGGTAAGGTAGGGACTGATTTTGAAAAGCACAATAGTTTGAGGGTTGGGTTAGGACTTTATCAAGCGCAGCCTCATCCTTTGTTCATTTAATATACATAATATAAATATAAGAAGCACACAAGTTTCAAAACTTTTAAATTAGGGCTTAAGTTTTTCCGTAAGTTCTCAACTAAGGGAAGCCGACCATTTAAAGTTATTTTTTGGCTATTTTTTCACTCAATTTTTTAAAATATGCAAATTACCCTTCTTTGAAAGTCATTCCATGCTTCTAGCAGCCACTACATGCCACATATCGCGATGGGGATGTTAGTTGCCATCAATTATTGTGAGAATGTTGACAAATGAACGGACGAGAAATTAATAGAAATGGAGGTTTTATTTCAATGAAGGGAAACTTGGGTATTTTATAAAAAAAATTAGGAAAAATCTGTATCCTTGTATGAAATGAGGGAAAAACTTAAGAACTTATTTGAAAATCTTCTTATAAATATATGTATTTGTGTATAGGTCCTTTGTCCATTTTGTAAATGATATGTGCGAGTGAATGTATGTAACGGATTTTTGTAATTAAATTTCCATTTTTTTTTATCAATAACTGAAACTTTCATTAGTAAAAGGATATAATATAAAAAGAAAAAAAACAATGAGGCAAGAACACAAGAAAAGAAAGAGAAAGATAAAAGAAAATGAAATTAAAGGGTACAAGAGCATTGTACCCCACCCTACCCCAATTACATAATAAAACCGTCCCAGGATAGCTCCTCTCCACCCCTTGCTTGGCTAAAGCATTAACAATATAGTTGGCTGTTCTAAGTTTATGACAGCAGACAACATTAATAGTAGTAGTGAAAGATCGAATTTCTGTAAAGAAGAATTGAAATTTCCAAGGAAAATGCTTCATGTTAGACACACAAGCAATCGCATTAGAGGAATCACTCGATCTCCACCATAAGATCACCTTGGAAGCATCTTAAAAAGCATCGGAGGGCTTCTAAAATAGCCAAAATCTCCGCTTCATTAGAATAGAAAACACCCACATGCTTTGAAAATATAAATATGAATATTTTTCATATGCATATATATTGAGTTCTATTCAAACAATACCAACAAAACTCGTATTACATGCCTTCACAATGAGCTTATTCATTATTTAATATTTATTTATACAACCCCCAATTGGCTAACACAGAAGATCCTACTGTAACTACAAAGTCCTCCTGCATAAGTTTACATCTCATTGCTATAACACATGTTGATGTCCTTAGCTACGTTCTGTGCATCCATGGAAAGCCCTGCCAGCCCCCTTCTTGAAAACCCAACACAGTAGAGCCCATTTTTCCCTTTCCAATGATTTGGAAAATCAATTTTGGGCATCCCCTCTTGGTTAAGCAGATAATCATCTTCCTGCACAAATGAAAAACACATATAGCCCATGATTTTTCTGTGCTCTAAATTCAACAATAAAAAAATGGAAATCTGTTGCAAACATTAATGTTACCTTAAGCCATTTTTTAGCAGTGCTTCTATAACCTGTGGCGAAAATTATAGCATCCAAGCGATGCGAGTTGCCATTAGCGAAAATTGCTTCATTGCCATCGACCCTTTTTAGCTCTGGTAGAACCTATTTGATAAAGAATAGAAGTTGTGTTCTAAGTAAGGCCAAGAACTCTTTTAAGGACACGGATTTTCTCACAAAATACTTGATTCGGTCAATTCCGAAAGAATCAGACTGAGTTTGTGAGAGTAGTATTCATGGGTCTTATTCAGAGTATGTACCTGTATATCTCCTGACCTGATCTTCTCCAATGTGCCAACATCTATCACAGGAGACCTGCCAGTGGTCTCTTTATGACAAAATGGCCCCTTGGATGGCCTAATAATCCCATATTTGGTCAAATCACCAAATTGCAACTTGCTAAGTAAGAGAACTAAATCATCAACCATGTTGCATGGGAAGGAATATTTCAGGAGTGTCATCCCCAATTGCACCATCTCTTTAGTCAGCACATGAAACTGCAGAGAAAATAACCGTGTATGAGTTTTTGCATGAGTAGAGAGGACCAACTGAGGAACCGTGGACTTGACTTCATATACTATTCAAAAAAACATGCAAACAAAAGAGAACACAATGCAAACAAAAATTAAGGTGCATTGTGTTGTATAGGATGAGGGCTCGGAGCTGCCCGAATTTCGGGCAGGAATCCGAATCCAAACTCTCTACGTCCCTCTATTGGATTTTTGTTTAATGAAGTTGGAAAAAAAAAATCTTCTCTGTGAGTAAATACAACGCACCAATTAAATTCAGATCATCTGGAAAGGGCAAGCAATTTTCCTCTTTATCTTGGAATGCCCCTAATAAATTCTCCCTCAAAGGCCTTTTGCACGGGTATTTCAATAAAATTAAGTGTATAGCACGAATATTTTTGTAAATAACCATGCCTTCTTACCTATTTGTAAAATACCCCCTTTGGGATATGTAATTATAGAACACCCTCATTCCCCCCCTTTCTTTGGTGCAAATGTCCAAAAATTTCTCTTGACCAGTAGCTTTAAACTTTTTTTTTTTTTTTTTTTTAGAATTCTAGCAATTTCTCCGTACATTTTTGTTATATAGCAATGTGATTATACCTATTTCTAAATTAGTGCTATTTTAAAGAAAAACAAATTACTTTAGAAAAGGCATGTCCCATTCTGAGTGGGGCACCTCCTTATTATCAAAATCATATTAGAGATCAAAACTCTCCAATGATAGAAGCATGGTGAGGTCATTCGAAAATTAAAATAATCCAATCAAGGTGGGGCTTTCAAAATTGATGAAAAGAAAGAAAGAGTTATCCACAGTTAATGGGGCGCACCCACTACTTGTGCAGAAGCTCACATGGGAGGAACTAGAGGGGATAGGAAGTATTTTGATTTTTTTAATTTTCGCCTCCCCAAACATTGTTAGTTTTACATCGAGGCCCCCCCAAGCAAAATTTTTCCACCCCCTAGCTACTCATCATTGAAGTGCATCACACATAACACAGTAGCATGAAACAAGTATAACCATGCATATATATTTGGAGAGGGATATATGTGTACGTGTGTGTGTGTGTATTGTCTGTGAAGATGGATGTGCGCCAAGAAAAATTTTCTCCAATGAAAATGTTTGCATGTGAAGGTCCCAACTCAGGGGCAGCCATCATGAAAATGTGAACTTCCAATGGAGAAAACTCCCTTGTGCACCAAAGCCATAAGTTGACTCTGCATAAATTGGACAAGGGTTGAGCTAATAAAAACTAATTTTGACAAAATAAGCAAGCAGTAAATAGAATTTTACCGGGCTTCTAACCACAATAGAAGATCTTGCTCCATAATTTGCAAGATCATAAGCTATTTCCATCCCTGAATTCCCACACCCAACAACCAAAACAGCCTTACCACTGTACTTGGACCCTGATTTATAATTGCTAGAGTGCAAAACCTCCCCATTAAAACTCTCTAAACCAGGAACGTCAGGGATGAACTCCTCACTATTTTCTCCAGTAGCAACCACCAAGAACCTACAACTATACTCCTCGGCCACGCCCGACTCCGAGTTAGTAGCCATGACACACCATCTTTTGGCCTTCCCATCAAACACTGCCGACTCAACCATCCTACAGTATTTAGGCTTCACATCAAAATGTGATGAATAGTCTTCTAAGTATTGGATGAAATCCTTCCTGGGTATGAAGGTTGGTGCTTCGGGTGGGTGGGGCATGTGGGGGAGTTGGCAGAATTCCTTGGCTAAATGAAGGTTTAGGCGATCATACGCTCTGTGCCTCCACAGAGAAGCACTACAGTTCTCTCTTTCAAGTATGATGTTGGAGATGGAGAGGAGGTTTAGGCATGCAGAGGTTGCAATGCCAGCAGGGCCAGCTCCAACTATCACTACTGCCACTTCGTTCTTCATCTCTTGCCCGCCTTTTTTTTTTTAATGTGTCTTCCATCAACTTCTTCCTTCAATTTATAGTTCTTCAGGATCTTGGAATGCATTTGAGAAAAGTGAACCGAATTTGGTCTACTTAATCTTTCAAATACGATTAGCAATTTTAGGATGCCAGAGTATCTTAAGGAAATTTCCACGTTTGTATGAATTCTTTGTATGCGGTCCTAATCAGGGCCAGTCATTTAATTCTCAATCTTGCTCTGTCAGGAAATTAACCAAAACTCTCCACACGAATATCTTCTCCCAGGGAGGTTCAAAGAATCCCAAGAACTCCCATAAAGAGATTAGTCATCGCGAGGATTTAGGACCGTCAATATTTAGACTATAATGTCCGTTAGATTTTGCAGACCTATGTCTAGGACTAGGATAACGTGCTCTAATTTAATATTCTATTTTAGTCTTTCGCCTTAGATGTTCAATGTATCCATTGATCGTGACTCTGTTGATTGTCATTCATGCAAGTGGGTCTCACAAGAGGTGATGTTGTATCATCATCTGAGTAATCTAGATTGTGTCAGTATGTTATTTAGAGGTCGTATTGTAATCTATGATCAAAATTCTTCCTATCCACTATAGCGATCAATCAAAGGGTATGCATTGTCTATTTCTACTCCTAGCAAACGAGAATCATTGACACAAGGTATGCATTATCTACTTCTACTTCTCGCAAATGTTGTCTCATTGACACAAGGTATGCTTTATCTATTTCTACTCCCAACAGATGGGAATCATTTTCACAAGGCTTATTCCAAATTCATGATCAGTTTTAGCAATCTAGATAACCACAACATCATCCCATTTTAAAACTCTACTACAGTCATTAGTCATTACTCATTATAACTACTTAATTACTATAAACACCATGCATAGGCCTGTCAATGGGGCGGGTATGGGGCATGGCGACGGTAAGAAATTCCCCATCCCCATACCCGCCCCATAACCCGAGCGGGTATGGAGATGAATCCCCATCCCTGCCCCAGTCGGGTCACGGGGAAACCCGACCCGCCCCGCTGACCCGAAAGTTTCAATGGTTAGTTGAATCAATCATTTTCCCAAAGTTGGAGTGATCAGATGAACTAAAAAAATCTTATTTCCATTTGTTGGGTTTTGGTCTCTTGAGTATTTTTTAATGACCATCATTTGATGGAGTACCAAGTAGATGGGTCTGCATTAACCAATCATAATGATATAGAGGGGTTTAGACTTTAGACACTCATGATTGATGTATTCATGCAACCATCACTAATGTTCATTTGGCCAGATACAAGCTGATTAAGTACTATTACTATTGTTATCAATTGAAGTGCTTGCCAGTTACCACCACTTAGATGGCCATAGGCCAAAAGTTGCAGCGTTGGAGAAAAATGGCCCCTTTTATCTGAATCTGAATACACCACAAAGGTGCAGTACTCTATTCTTAAGGCTCTGTTTGCTCCATAGCAGCAATTCTGATTAACATTCTCATTTACTGGTTAAATATTTCACATCTTTCTATTTGAAAATACAAAGGCATTCTGTTTTTTCATATCATTGCCACAAATGAGGTTAACAGAGTTATTAAAGCCGGAGTTGAAAAATAGATATTTCAAGATTTTCTTTTTTTTTTCTTGGTTTATTAATGGAAAAATATATATCCGGGGCGGGTATGGGGCGGGTCGGCCGTCCCCATACCCGCCCCTGACCCGGTCAGCTCTTTGACCGGGTCCCGGTAGAGGTGTAAATCTGGGTCGTGCCGGCAGATACATTCTAAAAAATGAAATTCAAACCTTCTAATAAATGAAAAAGAATTACAACTTTAGAAACCTATGATACATTCTAAAAAATAAATTACAACTTTACAAACCTATGATACATTCTAAAAAATAAATTACAAGTTAAAAGCCTATTATACATTCTAAAAAAAATTATACTATGATATATGTAACCCTGCTAGCTCGTCTTCTATCTCGATCTCATCATCATCGAGGTGTTGTTCCCTATCATGTGCTTGATACTAATCCCGTAAGCACATGCAGGTCTCAACGGTTTCTTCTGAGAGCATAGTCCGCCTCCTGGGGTCAATAAGGCGCCCACTTGCACTAAATGCCTGCTCTGATGCAACTGTAAACGCTGGTATTGTTAGCATATCACGGGCTATGGCGGAAAGCACGGGAAACTTAGTTTCGAATGATTTCCACCATGCCAAAAGATAAAAATCATATTCATCTTCATCCCCGACCACAATAGGATCGCTCCCCAAGTACATTGTTAATTCATTAAGGTTGTAAGATCCTCCGGAAGAAGAGGAGTTACTTCCATGAGATTTCTTCAAAATACTCCAAATTGCCTTCTTTTTTCCTTTATGTACTTGGGGAGGGCCTGTTGGGACCGTGGGTGCTATGGATCTACCTAATCGGGTAGCATAATCCAAATAAAGTGTTTCTAATTGTGTCTTAATTGTTGTAATGTCATTTATATTAGTTGTATTCATATTAGAGTTTATTTCATCAAGAAGGGTTTCTACACCTTGTAATTTGAATCTAAGGTCTAATATAGCAGCTATACAAAATGTTAAATGAGCTATTCTCCAATATGATGAAAACTTTGCCTCCATTTGTATACACATGAGTTGAAAAATTGGAAAATCTCTATACTTTTTAAAAGTAATACTTATTTCAAAAAAATGGGATAAAGCTTGATTTAATGTGGGATAATATACCCCAGAAAAAAACAATGTTGCATTATGAAAAACTTCTAAAAATCTCTTATTATCTCAAGAAGGGTCCATTTATCATCACTTATAAAAATATTTTTATGCTCCAAATAAAGTTGACAATATTGATTTAGTGTCATTTTATAAGCACATGATTCTTTTAACATTTCATAGGTAAAATTCCATCTATGCTTTACATCATATGATATTTTCTTTGGTCTTAGATTCAAATTTACATATGTCCCTCCACCATTGTTTTTGCGAGGGAGAACAAAAAATGTATCCTACAATCCATTTAATAGTCTCTAAATCATCTCTAATTAATTTCACCCCTACTTGTACAATAAGATTTATGATGTGGCATGCACATCTATTGTGAAATAGATATCCATTTAAATCAAGTTGAATTGATTGTTTTATTAACTCTACTGCGACATTGTTAGTGCTTGCATTATCTAAAGTTATAGAAATTATTTTATTTTCAATTCTATATTCTCTAAGTTTTTCAAGGATGGTGGACTCTATCCTAGCACTGGTGTGTGGAAATTCTAGCATAGAAAATGAAATTATTCTTTTCTACATCACCCAATCACTATCAATAAAATGTGATGTGATTGCAATGTACCCCAGATTTTGTTTAGAGGTCCATAAATCTAAAGTTAAAGCTATTTTTCCAGGAATATTTTCAAAAACATGTTTTAAATTCTCTTTTTCTTTCAAAAAAGTTTTTATTGCATCATTTCTAGCAGTAATTCTAGATATTCTTTGCCATGAAGGAACAAAGGCAGACCTCAAAAATCTTTCAAAACGTCGGTCTTTAGAAAGTACAAATGGATATTGGGAAGAAATTATATACTTAATAAGTTGATATCTAGCATTAGTATGGTCATAATTGAAAATTCCTAAACCGCCAGATGAATCTGTTTGAGAAAGTTGTGTTTGAACCATCCCACGGCTCCCACCTTTTCTTCTATCGTTAGCGTTTTTCGCTTGTTCGCGTAGACACTTTTTCATGTGTCTATTAAGGTGGCCAGTGCCACTTGATGATTTGTCACTAAGGAGATCTTTGCAAATTTTACATTGTGCCTTTTCCTCTGTTCCTCCCGTGGGACATGGGACAGTAACTTTAGTAAAATAATTCCATACATGAGAAGTCAATCTTGATTTTCTCTTCTTTTTAGTTGTAGCAACCGAAGATGATGCAGAATTTTGGGGATTATTGCTAACTACTTCTATATCCTGATTTTGATCTAAATGAATAAATCCAGGATCTTCCTCATTTAGAGAGAAGTCAAGGTTGAAAGGTTGTGATGGTCCAGCCATTTTTCTAAATAAAAGATAAATTTTTTTTTGATAAATAATTATGTATAATGTGTTTTTTGTGATAATTTATATAAGAAAGGGGAGAAGATGAGACTTAATATATAATATTACTATGTATATTATTACTAAGTAAAACTCAAAATTAAAGAAAATAAATACCTTTATGAGAGAGGCTGAGAGGGAGAGCTAATGGAGAAGTTCTTCTTAGTTGAATCCTCCACTTTAGAGAAGTCACCCTCACTCTTCACTTCTTAGAAAACTTTATATAGAGAGCTTAGACTTTATAATGAGACTTAAGAGAGCTTAGAGCCTTAGAACTTTAGAGGGAGTGTGAGAAATGAGAGAGTAGATGAGTGTAGAGAAATGAGAGGAATAAGGGCTATTTATAGAATTCCTAAGTGATAAAATGACATAAAATACCCCCTCATATGACCGTTTTATAGCAATTGGGGGGGTATAATGGTAAAAAATGATCAAAAGACACTAATACCCTCCCATATGACCGTTTATAGCTGTTGGAGGGGGTTAAAAATGTAAAAAGACCCTTTTTTGGGAAGTGGGGGGGATTTTTTGAAAAAAAGAGTCGTTGGGCTCTCTGCGGGCCGGGCTGCCCGTGGGCCTGGCCGTGCCTCGGGCCGGGCCGGGCCGCCCGCGGGCTCTGGGCACTGGCCCAGCACGGCACGGATTTTAGCCGTGCCGTGCCGGGCCGTGCCTCGGGCCTGGGGGACCTGGGCCCAGCACGGCCCAGCGAGGCTTCCGGGCCGGGCCGGCCGGTTGACCAAGTCAACGGGCCTAGGCACGGCCCAGGCACGGTTTTTTCGTGCTGGGCCGGTGCTGGGCCTGGGCCGCCCGCCCATATTTACACCTCTAGGTCCGGGTCAACCCACCCCGTTGACCCGAACGGGGCGGGTAATTTATGACCCGACCGGGTCGGGTCAACCGGGTCGGCAGGTTTTCCCCGCCCGGTTGACAAGCCTAACCATGCATGTTAAGTGTATTTTTTACTGTTCAAATACACGTTACTTACAACAGTGATGCTAGCAAGAAAGATGATGTTTCTCCTTTTTAAAATCAAGGCCTTGGTGTCCAAAAATAGAGGAAATAAAATATTTGGATGAAGAAGTGGGCGAATGTGAGAATGCTTGGGTTTATAGGTCCCAAAATAGACATATTTATGAAAACATTTAAAGATAATGTGGTATCTATAGGTTATAGCTTAGTTGGTTAGAAACATAGTTGTGTGAGTTTGAAACTTTGATGTGGCAGAAAAAAACAGAAGATTCTCATTTTCAAGCAATAAAAACATGATAGACGCTTTGTGCACTCCTAAATATTTAGGACAATGCTTTAGTATAATGTGAATATTGGTGTAATCAAATTTACTTTTGAGTTTGGTTGCAAATGGGTATATAAATATCCAAAGTCTTTGGTTCCGAATATAACAGGTATGAATCTAATTTTTGGGAGAAATCCGAGTCCTGATATATATAATCATATAGGATGCGAAACATTTGGATCCAGAACGTAATTCTTGTTAGTTCTAACTCGAGGATCCAAATAAAAATATATGTATATAGGTTTTAAGGGCCTAAATAGCTTGAGTTAACTTATATTAGAGAGTTTACATATTTTTAATCATATACCATTTAATAATCTTACTTGTATATTTAGAAAAGTTTTTGAAGCTCTTTTATCCACTTATATTAATGCACTATGCATTTTATTTAGCTCCAGATCCAAGACCTCCAACATAGCTCAGTCCTGTGAGCTTTTCCACAAGTGTCACAGACTGGCCTGATCTCATTCCTCTCACCCTTAGGAATGAACTTCTGTTTCTGCTTCTTATTCCTGTATTGTCCTCCTTTCTTAAACCATGAATCACCACTTCTCTTGGTGTTCACAGCCTCTCTATCTCTCTCTGGATTTCCTCAGCTGTGTATGCCCTATCCACGGCATCATCAAACGTTGTAGGCTTTTGTCCAGCCAATACAACCGCCTTATATTAATCTTGGTTTAGTCCAATGAGGAATCTCCTAACTTTCTTTTCTTCAGTATCCACCAAGCCGGTAGCATACTTGGATAATTGTAAGAAGGTATGAACATAAGCAGCTACGGTCAGTTGACCTTGTTTCAAGTGTAGGAATTCTGATTCCTTCTGCTGCTGCACATGCTCTGGAACAAACTTCCTTTGAAACTGCTTTTTGAAAGTCTCCCAAATATCTGGTGTGGTCATGGCTTTGAACGTGTCCTTGACACTTTTCCACCATGTATTTGCTCCCCCTCTAAACATTGTAGAGGTGAGCAACACTCTCTGTTTACGAGTGCAGACAACTGTGTCAAACACATCTTCAATGTGTTCCAGCCACTCATCTGCCTACATCACATTCTTACTTCCATGAAACTCTGTGGCTCCCCTCTTACGAAACTGCTCATAGATAGCATGAGGGTCCGTATCTTTGTGCTGTAGCACTAACTGAGTCCCAACATGAGGTTGTTGGACCGGTTGTACAGGTGGAACCTGTAACCGAGCCTGCATCTGAGCTTGTGCTTGTAACATCGAGGTAATTTGGGCTTGCATACCCATTTGAGCCTCATGGCTCCTCACTAACTGCTCTAGTATAGCAGTCATCCTCGCATCAGTATCCGATACGGGAGGAGGAGGTGTAGTACCATCATTGACAGTAACTTCTATAAAGTTATCACTGCTTGATCCAGAAGCCATGCTGTAAACAATACGGAAGGTAAGACACACATCTTAACACTTCCATCTCATATATATCACATATAGTGAAATCAATAAACACAAATCCCAAGTTGGATTTGTCCTAATCGTAACGTTCCTCACTTCATTCTTAGTGTTTCTAAGTCTTTTTAAAATTGTCTTAATCTAGTTTCTTAACTATTCTCTGATACCATACAATAAGTATGTCATGACCCGGGCCCGAGATCTGATCACTTCGGACAAACCCTGAGTCGCGAGATCATACTTACTCCCGTAAATCCTGAATTAACCGAAGTTAAGACAAGACTCACAAGGGATCTAACCTGTATACCTGTCAATTGTACAAGTTGTGGAAATACATGTATACATTGACAATAAGTAACTTTACATTAAAAGTAAAGTTCACATGTACAAAAGCACAGTCAACAAACACCAACACTGCACATTTAAAATACAATGCAAGTGGTATCTAACTACATTTCAAAATTAATTATTACAAAAGTATTTATCCAAAATAATTCACTTCCATCGCCCTCCGAACTACGCCCACTCCACTTAACCTCCTGGAGGTATCGGATGGGCCTTCTCCGCAACTGGCGCGGCCTCTGCAAGACCGGCACGGGCATTTGGGCCTGTGACATCATCAATAATACGTGAACACGACGGTTCAACAAGACATATGCATTTTCATGAATTTCCATGCTATCTATCAATTCTATACGAGAATTTATCAATACAAGAACTTAACAGTTCTATATAACCGAATTCAATTCATTAACGGATATCTATTTCAGTTTATTTCTTTTCATTTCGTGTCTTCCAACAGAAGTAGTTTAACATAATCATTAACACAAGTATTAAACAATTATGCACAATTAATTTTAGTTGATTTACTTAAGCACAAGGCGGAAGGGCAAACCATTCATGGCCTAGGCTTCAAGATTGTTTCAGTTTCCATTACATGGCTTATCATATATGGTGGAAATTTACCAGTGTCTTGATCAGAGAGCACTAGCATTCCACGAGGCTCCGGAACGCCCCAACATCTACTGCAATAGGAATTATTCATTTATTCACTTTACCGTTACCTTTAGTGACTATTCATTTCATTACATTAATTTGATTCGTGCATTATGTCAGTGAAGTTCAACTCTGTATTACTTCAAGGATTCTATTCACTTCTACTCAATCCTATGCATACTTCTAAGCCAAACAAATGAGTGAAGCATTCGTTATCCAATGTACGTGTTATTTTCGATGAATATCACGTTATGCATTTGATTTCTACATTATGACGACCTTAGCTAACACTTTGTAGGCTTAGACATTAACAAGAAACAGCCTGTACACTGTAGGCTTCATCCTAAAAATTCCCTCTGAGCTGCCGGCTCAGCTGTCGGTTGGCCTGTCGGCTAACCGACAATACCATATCGGTTAACCGACATATCGTCGGTCCGAATTCCAGAAGCTGGATTTTCAATCCATTTTCTGACATGTTTGTCAGTCCGGCTTCGGTCAGTTGTCGGTTGACCGACAATACCATCTCAGTTGACCGACATCTCGTCGGTTCGAATTCCAGAGAGCTGGAATTCACTGAAACAGATTCCAGATCTGTCAGTTAGCTTGTCGGTTGACCTGTCGGTCGACCGACACTACTATGTCGGCTGACCGACCCAACGTCGATCAGAATTCCAGAGAGCTAACATTCACTGATACAGAACTCAGATCTGTGTCGGTCCACTCGCCGGTCGACCGTCGGTCGACCGACATATGCCCAGAAGCTCATTTCTGAGCTTCGAATTTTCTGAAGAAAAAATCCAAGAAATGAGCCAAATGTACTCCAACCTCTCTAAAACATTACAATTCATAAGAATACATATGTACTTGCCTCTAGTGAGGATTAATAGATGAAAACCCCTTTTTAGAGCTTGATTCCAAGAAAAAGACCTTGAGTCCAAACTTCGCACTTCCACAAATTGAAAACAAAGTTGGGGAAGATGAAGAGGAGGATGAATGCTCCTTGAAAACACTTGTAAACTCCTTGCTTGATACTTGATAGAGTGAGATTGGAAGGAAGAAGAGAAAAGGAAGAGAAGGTGGCTGTCTAGGGTTTGAAACAAGGGAAGGATGAGTGAATGACTCATTTGAGTCATCTCATAAGCTTTATAAGCTTATTTTTACATCAAAGTCCACTTCATCAAGGCTATTTACATTTTGAGTCAATTGGAGGGTCATTTGACCGGATTCTCGTCAAACGACTTCGAGTCTATTACGAAAGTTGACGTACTCATCGAGATACGCGTGTTAGTATCAAGAGTTCCCGTATTCGATAAAAATACGTATAAGTCTGTATTTACGAAAAAGTCCTCGTTTCCTTAATTGAAGCTCAAAGCTTATTCAATTCATTTAATCCCCTCATTATCACTTCATTACATACATTTGTGACTAGTCTCATTGAGTTTAGTCATTAATTACCATTAATCTGGTTAAATATAATTAACTAGCATTAATTTCAATTAATTAGAGTTAATCTTGATTAACTCGAGACGGGGCCTTACATATCATCAATGATAGGCCAAAATGGCCCTTTGGGACTTGCCAAAGCCCATTAAAAAGAGGGTCTTTTCTTCTTGTCCTAAAGTCGGAGGGTAAGGTAGGGACTAATTTTGAAAAGCACAATAGTTTGAGGGTCGGGTTAGGACTTTATCAAGCTCAGCCTCATCCTTTGTTCATTTAATATACATAATATAAATATAAGAAGCACACAAGTTTCAAAACTTTTAAATTAGGGCTTAAGTTTTCCGAAAGTTCTCAACTAAGGGACGCCGACCATTTAAAGTTATTTTTTGGCTATTTTTTCACTCAATTTTTTAAAATATGCAAATTACCCTTCTTTGAAAGTCATTCCATGCTTCTAGCAGCCACTACATGCCACATATCGCGATGGGGATGTTAGTTGCCATCAATTATTGTGAGAATGTTGACAAATGAACGGACGAGAAATTAATAGAAATGGAGGTTTTATTTCAATGAAGGGAAACTTGGGTATTTTATAAAAAATTAGGGAAAATATGTATCCTTGTATGAAATGAGGGAAAAACTTAAGACCTTATTTGAAAATCTTCCTATAAATATATGTATTTGTGTATAGGTCCTTTGTCCATTTTGTATATGATATGTGCGAGTAAATGTATGTAACGGATTTTTGTAATTAAATTTCCTTTTTTTTTTTTTATCAATAACTGAAACTTTCATTAGTAGGAGATAATACAAAAAGAAAAACAACAATGAGGTAAGAACACAAGAAAAGAAAGAGAAAGATAAAAGAAAATGAATTGAAATTAAAGGGTACAAGAGCATTGTACCCCACACTACCCCAATTACATAATAAAACCGTCCCAGGATAGCTCCTCTCCACCCCTTGCTTGGCTAAAGCATTAACAATATAGTTGGCTGTTCTAAGTTCATGACAGCAGACAACATTAATAGTAGTAGTGAAAGATCGAATTTCATTAAAGAAGAATTGAAATTTCCAAGGAAAATGCTTCATGTTAGACACACAAGCAATCGCATTAAAGGAATCACTCGATCTCCACCATAAGATCACCTTGGAAGCATCTTAAAAAGCATCGGAGGGCTTCTAAAATAGCCAAAATCTCCGCTTCATTAGAATAGAAAACACCCACATGCTTTGAAAATATAAATATGAATATTTTTCATATGCATATATATTGAGTTCTATTCAAACAATACCAACAAAACTCGTATTACATGCCTTCACAATGAGCTTATTCATTATTTAATATTTATTTATACAACCCCCAATTGGCTAACACAGAAGATCCTACTGTAACTACAAAGTCCTCCTGCATAAGTTTACATCTCATTGCTATAACACATGTTGATGTCCTTAGCTACGTTCTGTGCATCCATGGAAAGCCCTGCCAGCCCCCTTCTTGAAAACCCAACACAGTAGAGCCCATTTTTCCCTTTCCAATGATTTGGAAAATCAATTTTGGGCATCCCCTCTTGGTTAAGCAGATAATCATCTTCCTGCACAAATGAAAAACACATATAGCCCATGATTTTTCTGTGCTCTAAATTCAACAATAAAAAAATGGAAATCTGTTGCAAACATTAATGTTACCTTAAGCCATTTTTTAGCAGTGCTTCTATAACCTGTGGCGAAAATTATAGCATCCAAGCGATGCGAGTTGCCATTAGCGAAAATTGCTTCATTGCCATCGACCCTTTTTAGCTCTGGTAGAACCTATTTGATAAAGAATAGAAGTTGTGTTCTAAGTAAGGCCAAGAACTCTTTTAAGGACACGGATTTTCTCACAAAATACTTGATTCGGTCAATTCCGAAAGAATCAGACTGAGTTTGTGAGAGTAGTAGTCATGGGTCTTATTCAGAGTATGTACCTGTATATCTCCTGACCTGATCTTCTCCAATGTCCCAACATCTATCATAGGAGACCTGCCAGTGGTCTCTTTATGACAAAATGGCCCCTTGGATGGCCTAATAATCCCATATTTGGTCAAATCACCAAATTGCAACTTGCTAAGTAAGAGAACTAAATCATCAACCATGTTGCATGGGAAGGAATATTTCAGGAGTGTCATCCCCAATTGCACCATCTCTTTAGTCAGCACATGAAACTGCAGAGAAAATAACCGTGTATGAGTTTTTGCATGAGTAGAAAGGACCAACTGAGGAACCGTGGACTTGACTTCATATACTATTCAAAAAAACATGCAAACAAAAATTAAGGTGCATTGTGTTGTATAGGATGAGGGCTCGGAGCTGCCCGAATTTCGGGCAGGAATCCGAATCCAAACTCTCTACGTCCCTCTATTGGATTTTTGTTTAATGAAGTTGGAAAAAAAAAATCTTCTCTGTGAGTAAATACAACGCACCAATTAAATTCAGATCATCTGGAAAGGGCAAGCAATTTTCCTCTTTATCTTGGAATGCCCCTAATAAATTCTCCCTCAAAGGCCTTTTGCACGGGTATTTCAATAAAATTAAGTGTATAGCACGAATATTTTTGTAAATAACCATGCCTTCTTACCTATTTGTAAAATACCCCCTTTGGGATATGTAATTATAGAACACCCTCATTCCCCCCCTTTCTTTGGTGCAAATGTCCAAAAATTTCTCTTGACCAGTAGCTTTAAACTTTTTTTTTTTTTTTTTTTTAGAATTCTAGCAATTTCTCCGTACATTTTTGTTATATAGCAATGTGATTATACCTATTTCTAAATTAGTGCTATTTTAAAGAAAAACAAATTACTTTAGAAAAGGCATGTCCCATTCTGAGTGGGGCACCTCCTTATTATCAAAATCATATTAGAGATCAAAACTCTCCAATGATAGAAGCATGGTGAGGTCATTCGAAAATTAAAATAATCCAATCAAGGTGGGGCTTTCAAAATTGATGAAAAGAAAGAAAGAGTTATCCACAGTTAATGGGGCGCACCCACTACTTGTGCAGAAGCTCACATGGGAGGAACTAGAGGGGATAGGAAGTATTTTGATTTTTTTAATTTTCGCCTCCCCAAACATTGTTAGTTTTACATCGAGGCCCCCCCAAGCAAAATTTTTCCACCCCCTAGCTACTCATCATTGAAGTGCATCACACATAACACAGTAGCATGAAACAAGTATAACCATGCATATATATTTGGAGAGGGATATATGTGTACGTGTGTGTGTGTGTATTGTCTGTGAAGATGGATGTGCGCCAAGAAAAATTTTCTCCAATGAAAATGTTTGCATGTGAAGGTCCCAACTCAGGGGCAGCCATCATGAAAATGTGAACTTCCAATGGAGAAAACTCCCTTGTGCACCAAAGCCATAAGTTGACTCTGCATAAATTGGACAAGGGTTGAGCTAATAAAAACTAATTTTGACAAAATAAGCAAGCAGTAAATAGAATTTTACCGGGCTTCTAACCACAATAGAAGATCTTGCTCCATAATTTGCAAGATCATAAGCTATTTCCATCCCTGAATTCCCACACCCAACAACCAAAACAGCCTTACCACTGTACTTGGACCCTGATTTATAATTGCTAGAGTGCAAAACCTCCCCATTAAAACTCTCTAAACCAGGAACGTCAGGGATGAACTCCTCACTATTTTCTCCAGTAGCAACCACCAAGAACCTACAACTATACTCCTCGGCCACGCCCGACTCCGAGTTAGTAGCCATGACACACCATCTTTTGGCCTTCCCATCAAACACTGCCGACTCAACCATCCTACAGTATTTAGGCTTCACATCAAAATGTGATGAATAGTCTTCTAAGTATTGGATGAAATCCTTTCTGGGTATGAAGGTTGGTGCTTCGGGTGGGTGGGGCATGTGGGGGAGTTGGCAGAATTCCTTGGCTAAATGAAGGTTTAGGCGATCATACGCTCTGTGCCTCCACAGAGAAGCACTACAGTTCTCTCTTTCAAGTATGATGTTGGAGATGGAGAGGAGGTTTAGGCATGCAGAGGTTGCAATGCCAGCAGGGCCAGCTCCAACTATCACTACTGCCACTTCGTTCTTCATCTCTTGCCCGCCTTTTTTTTTTTTAATGTGTCTTCCATCAACTTCTTCCTTCAATTTATAGTTCTTCAGGATCTTGGAATGCATTTGAGAAAAGTGAACCGAATTTGGTCTACTTAATCTTTCAAATACGATTAGCAATTTTAGGATGCCAGAGTATCTTAAGGAAATTTCCACGTTTGTATGAATTCTTTGTATGCGGTCCTAATCAGGGCCAGTCATTTAATTCTCAATCTTGCTCTGTCAGGAAATTGACCAAAACTCTCCACACGAATATCTTCTCCCAGGGAGGTTCAAAGAATCCCAAGAACTCCCATAAAGAGATTAGTCATCGCGAGGATTTAGGACCGTCAATATTTAGACTATAATGTCCGTTAGATTTTGCAGACCTATGTCTAGGACTAGGATAACGTGCTCTAATTTAATATTCTATTTTAGTCTTTCGCCTTAGATGTTCAATGTATCCATTGATCGTGACTCTGTTGATTGTCATTCATGCAAGTGGGTCTCACAAGAGGTGATGTTGTATCATCATCTGAGTAATCTAGATTGTGTCAGTATGTTATTTAGAGGTCGTATTGTAATCTATGATCAAAATTCTTCCTATCCACTATAGCGATCAATCAAAGGGTATGCATTGTCTATTTCTACTCCTAGCAAACGAGAATCATTGACACAAGGTATGCATTATCTACTTCTACTTCTCGCAAATGTTGTCTCATTGACACAAGGTATGCTTTATCTATTTCTACTCCCAACAGATGGGAATCATTTTCACAAGGCTTATTCCAAATTCATGATCAGTTTTAGCAATCTAGATAACCACAACATCATCCCATTTTAAAACTCTACTACAGTCATTAGTCATTACTCATTATAACTACGTAATTACTATAAACACCATGCATAGGCCTGTCAATGGGGCGGGTATGGGGCATGGCGACGGTAAGAAATTCCCCATCCCCATACCCGCCCCATAACCCGAGCGGGTATGGAGATGAATCCCCATCCCTGCCCCAGTCGGGTCACGGGGAAACCCGACCCGCCCCGCTGACCCGAAAGTTTCAATGGTTAGTTGAATCAATCATTTTCCCAAAGTTGGAGTGATCAGATGAACTAAAAAAATCTTATTTCCATTTGTTGGGTTTTGGTCTCTTGAGTATTTTTTAATGACCATCATTTGATGGAGTACCAAGTAGATGGGTCTGCATTAACCAATCATAATGATATAGAGGGGTTTAGACTTTAGACACTCATGATTGATGTATTCATGCAACCATCACTAATGTTCATTTGGCCAGATACAAGCTGATTAAGTACTATTACTATTGTTATCAATTGAAGTGCTTGCCAGTTACCACCACTTAGATGGCCATAGGCCAAAAGTTGCAGCGTTGGAGAAAAATGGCCCCTTTTATCTGAATCTGAATACACCACAAAGGTGCAGTACTCTATTCTTAAGGCTCTGTTTGCTCCATAGCAGCAATTCTGATTAACATTCTCATTTACTGGTTAAATATTTCACATCTTTCTATTTGAAAATACAAAGGCATTCTGTTTTTTCATATCATTGCCACAAATGAGGTTAACAGAGTTATTAAAGCCGGAGTTGAAAAATAGATATTTCAAGATTTTCTTTTTTTTTTCTTGGTTTATTAATGGAAAAATATATATCCGGGGCGGGTATGGGGCGGGTCGGCCGTCCCCATACCCGCCCCTGACCCGGTCAGCTCTTTGACCGGGTCCCGGTAGAGGTGTAAATCTGGGTCGTGCCGGCAGATACATTCTAAAAAATGAAATTCAAACCTTCTAATAAATGAAAAAGAATTACAACTTTAGAAACCTATGATACATTCTAAAAAATAAATTACAACTTTACAAACCTATGATACATTCTAAAAAATAAATTACAAGTTAAAAGCCTATTATACATTCTAAAAAAAATTATACTATGATATATGTAACCCTGCTAGCTCGTCTTCTATCTCGATCTCATCATCATCGAGGTGTTGTTCCCTATCATGTGCTTGATACTAATCCCGTAAGCACATGCAGGTCTCAACGGTTTCTTCTGAGAGCATAGTCCGCCTCCTGGGGTCAATAAGGCGCCCACTTGCACTAAATGCCTGCTCTGATGCAACTGTAAACGCTGGTATTGTTAGCATATCACGGGCTATGGCGGAAAGCACGGGAAACTTAGTTTCGAATGATTTCCACCATGCCAAAAGATAAAAATCATATTCATCTTCATCCCCGACCACAATAGGATCGCTCCCCAAGTACATTGTTAATTCATTAAGGTTGTAAGATCCTCCGGAAGAAGAGGAGTTACTTCCATGAGATTTCTTCAAAATACTCCAAATTGCCTTCTTTTTTCCTTTATGTACTTGGGGAGGGCCTGTTGGGACCGTGGGTGCTATGGATCTACCTAATCGGGTAGCATAATCCAAATAAAGTGTTTCTAATTGTGTCTTAATTGTTGTAATGTCATTTATATTAGTTGTATTCATATTAGAGTTTATTTCATCAAGAAGGGTTTCTACACCTTGTAATTTGAATCTAAGGTCTAATATAGCAGCTATACAAAATGTTAAATGAGCTATTCTCCAATATGATGAAAACTTTGCCTCCATTTGTATACACATGAGTTGAAAAATTGGAAAATCTCTATACTTTTTAAAAGTAATACTTATTTCAAAAAAATGGGATAAAGCTTGATTTAATGTGGGATAATATACCCCAGAAAAAAACAATGTTGCATTATGAAAAACTTCTAAAAAATCTCTTATTATCTCAAGAAGGGTCCATTTATCATCACTTATAAAAATATTTTTATGCTCCAAATAAAGTTGACAATATTGATTTAGTGTCATTTTATAGGCACATGATTCTTTTAACATTTTATAGGTAAAATTCCATCTATGCTTTACATCATATGATATTTTCTTTGGTCTTAGATTCAAATTTACACATATGTCCCTCCACCATTGTTTTTGCGAGGGAGAACAAAAAATGTATCCTACAATCCATTTAATAGTCTCTAAATCATCTCTAATTAATTTCACCCCTACTTGTACAATAAGATTTATGATGTGGCATGCACATCTATTGTGAAATAGATCTCCATTTAAATCAAGTTGAATTGATTGTTTTATTAACTCTACTGCGACATTGTTAGTGCTTGCATTATCTAAAGTTATAGAAATTATTTTATTTTCAATTCTATATTCTCTAAGTTTTTCAAGGATGGTGGACCCTATCCTAGCACTGGTGTGTGGAAATTCTAGCATAGAAAATGAAATTATTCTTTTCTACATCACCCAATCACTATCAATAAAATGTGATGTGATTGCAATGTACCCCAGATTTTGTTTAGAGGTCCATAAATCTAAAGTTAAAACTATTTTTCCAGGAATATTTTCAAAAACATTTTTTAAATTCTCTTTTTCTTTCAAAAAAGTTTTTATTGCATCATTTCTAGCAGTAATTCTAGATATTCTTTGCCATGAAGGAACAAAGGCAGACCTCAAAAATCTTGCAAAACGTCGGTCTTTAGAAAGTACAAATGGATATTGGGAAGAAATTATATACTTAATAAGTTGATTCTAGCATTAGTATGGTCATAATTGAAAATTCCTAAACCGCCAGATGAATCTGTTTGAGAAAGTTGTGTTTGAACCATCCCACGGCTCCCACCTTTTCTTCTATCGTTAGCGTTTTTCGCTTGTTCGCGTAGACACTTTTTCATGTGTCTATTAAGGTGGCCAGTGCCACTTGATGATTTGTCACTAAGGAGATCTTTGTAAATTTTACATTGTGCCTTTTCCTCTGTTCCTCCCGTGGGACATGGGACAGTAACTTTAGTAAAATAATTCCATACATGAGAAGTCAATCTTGATTTTCTCTTCTTTTTAGTTGTAGCAACCGAAGATGATGCAGAATTTTGGGGATTATTGCTAACTACTTCTATATCCTGATTTTGATCTAAATGAATAAATCCAGGATCTTCCTCATTTAGAGAGAAGTCAAGGTTGAAAGGTTGTGATGGTCCAGCCATTTTTCTAAATAAAAGATAAATTTTTTTTTGATAAATAATTATGTATAATGTGTTTTTTGTGATAATTTATATAAGAAAGGGGAGAAGATGAGACTTAATATATAATATTACTATGTATATTATTACTAAGTAAAACTCAAAATTAAAGAAAATAAATACCTTTATGAGAGAGGCTGAGAGGGAGAGCTAATGGAGAAGTTCTTCTTAGTTGAATCCTCCACTTTAGAGAAGTCACCCTCACTCTTCACTTCTTAGAAAACTTTATATAGAGAGCTTAGACTTTATAATGAGACTTAAGAGAGCTTAGAGCCTTAGAACTTTAGAGGGAGTGTGAGAAATGAGAGAGTAGATGAGTGTAGAGAAATGAGAGGAATAAGGGCTATTTATAGAATTCCTAAGTGATAAAATGACATAAAATACCCCCTCATATGACCGTTTTATAGCAATTGGGGGGGTATAATGGTAAAAAATGATCAAAAGACACTAATACCCTCCCATATGACCGTTTATAGCTGTTGGAGGGGGTTAAAAATGTAAAAAGACCCTTTTTTGGGAAGTGGGGGGGATTTTTTGAAAAAAAGAGTCGTTGGGCTCTCTGCGGGCCGGGCTGCCCGTGGGCCTGGCCGTGCCTCGGGCCGGGCCGGGCCGCCCGCGGGCTCTGGGCACTGGCCCAGCACGGCACGGATTTTAGCCGTGCCGTGCCGGGCCGTGCCTCGGGCCTGGGGGACCTGGGCCCAGCACGGCCCAGCGAGGCTTCCGGGCCGGGCCGGCCGGTTGACCAAGTCAACGGGCCTAGGCACGGCCCAGGCACGGTTTTTTCGTGCTGGGCCGGTGCTGGGCCTGGGCCGCCCGCCCATATTTACACCTCTAGGTCCGGGTCAACCCACCCCGTTGACCCGAACGGGGCGGGTAATTTATGACCCGACCGGGTCGGGTCAACCGGGTCGGCAGGTTTTCCCCGCCCGGTTGACAAGCCTAACCATGCATGTTAAGTGTATTTTTTACTGTTCAAATACACGTTACTTACAACAGTGATGCTAGCAAGAAAGATGATGTTTCTCCTTTTTAAAATCAAGGCCTTGGTGTCCAAAAATAGAGGAAATAAAATATTTGGATGAAGAAGTGGGCGAATGTGAGAATGCTTGGGTTTATAGGTCCCAAAATAGACATATTTATGAAAACATTTAAAGATAATGTGGTATCTATAGGTTATAGCTTAGTTGGTTAGAAACATAGTTGTGTGAGTTTGAAACTTTGATGTGGCAGAAAAAAACAGAAGATTCTCATTTTCAAGCAATAAAAACATGATAGACGCTTTGTGCACTCCTAAATATTTAGGACAATGCTTTAGTATAATGTGAATATTGGTGTAATCAAATTTACTTTTGAGTTTGGTTGCAAATGGGTATATAAATATCCAAAGTCTTTGGTTCCGAATATAACAGGTATGAATCTAATTTTTGGGAGAAATCCGAGTCCTGATATAATCATATAGGATGCGAAACATTTGGATCCAGAACGTAATTCTTGTTAGTTCTAACTCGAGGATCCAAATAAAAATATATGTATATAGGTTTTAAGGGCCTAAATAGCTTGAGTTAACTTATATTAGAGAGTTTACATATTTTTAATCATATACCATTTAATAATCTTACTTGTATATTTAGAAAAGTTTTTGAAGCTCTTTTATCCACTTATATTAATGCACTATGCATTTTATTTAGCTCCAGATCCAAGACCTCCAACATAGCTCAGTCCTGTGAGCTTTTCCACAAGTGTCACAGACTGGCCTGATCTCATTCCTCTCACCCTTAGGAATGAACTTCTGTTTCTGCTTCTTATTCCTGTATTGTCCTCCTTTCTTAAACCATGAATCACCACTTCTCTTGGTGTTCACAGCCTCTCTATCTCTCTCTGGATTTCCTCAGCTGTGTATGCCCTATCCACGGCATCATCAAACGTTGTAGGCTTTTGTCCAGCCAATACAACCGCCTTATATTAATCTTGGTTTAGTCCAATAAGGAATCTCTTAACTTTCTTTTCTTCAGTATCCACCAAGCCGGTAGCATACTTGGATAATTGTAAGAAGGTATGAACATAAGCAGCTACGGTCAGTTGACCTTGTTTCAAGTGTAGGAATTCTGATTCCTTCTGCTGCTGCACATGCTCTGGAACAAACTTCCTTTGAAACTGCTTTTTGAAAGTCTCCCAAATATCTGGTGTGGTCATGGCTTTGAACGTGTCCTTGACACTTTTCCACCATGTATTTGCTCCCCCTCTAAACATTGTAGAGGTGAGCAACACTCTCTGTTTACGAGTGCAGACAACTGTGTCAAACACATCTTCAATGTGTTCCAGCCACTCATCTGCCTACATCACATTCTTACTTCCATGAAACTCTGTGGCTCCCCTCTTACGAAACTGCTCATAGATAGCATGAGGGTCCGTATCTTTGTGCTGTAGCACTAACTGAGTCCCAACATGAGGTTGTTGGACCGGTTGTACAGGTGGAACCTGTAACCGAGCCTGCATCTGAGCTTGTGCTTGTAACATCGAGGTAATTTGGGCTTGCATACCCATTTGAGCCTCATGGCTCCTCACTAACTGCTCTAGTATAGCAGTCATCCTCGCATCAGTATCCGATACGGGAGGAGGAGGTGTAGTACCATCATTGACAGTAACTTCTATAAAGTTATCACTGCTTGATCCAGAAGCCATGCTGTAAACAATACGGAAGGTAAGACACACGTCTTAACACTTCCATCTCATATATATCACATATAGTGAAATCAATAAACACAAATCCCAAGTTGGATTTGTCCTAATCGTAACGTTCCTCACTTCATTCTTAGTGTTTCTAAGTCTTTTTAAAATTGTCTTAATCTAGTTTCTTAACTATTCTCTGATACCATACAATAAGTATGTCATGACCCGGGCCCGAGATCTGATCACTTCGGACAAACCCTGAGTCGCGAGATCATACTTACTCCCGTAAATCCTGAATTAACCGAAGTTAAGACAAGACTCACAAGGGATCTAACCTGTATACCTGTCAATTGTACAAGTTGTGGAAATACATGTATACATTGACAATAAGTAACTTTACATTAAAAGTAAAGTTCACATGTACAAAAGCACAGTCAACAAACACCAACACTGCACATTTAAAATACAATGCAAGTGGTATCTAACTACATTTCAAAATTAATTATTACAAAAGTATTTATCCAAAATAATTCACTTCCATCGCCCTCCGAACTACGCCCACTCCACTTAACCTCCTGGAGGTATCGGATGGGCCTTCTCCGCAACTGGCGCGGCCTCTGCAAGACCGGCACGGGCATTTGGGCCTGTGACATCATCAATAATACGTGAACACGACGGTTCAACAAGACATATGCATTTTCATGAATTTCCATGCTATCTATCAATTCTATACGAGAATTTATCAATACAAGAACTTAACAGTTCTATATAACCGAATTCAATTCATTAACGGATATCTATTTCAGTTTATTTCTTTTCATTTCGTGTCTTCCAACAGAAGTAGTTTAACATAATCATTAACACAAGTATTAAACAATTATGCACAATTAATTTCAGTTGATTTACTTAAGCACAAGGCGGAAGGGCAAACCATTCATGGCCTAGGCTTCAAGATTGTTTCAGTTTCCATTACATGGCTTATCATATATGGTGGAAATTTACCAGTGTCTTGATCAGAGAGCACTAGCATTCCACGAGGCTCCGGAACGCCCCAACATCTACTGCAATAGGAATTATTCATTTATTCACTTTACCGTTACCTTTAGTGACTATTCATTTCATTACATTAATTTGATTCGTGCATTATGTCAGTGAAGTTCAACTCTGTATTACTTCAAGGATTCTATTCACTTCTACTCAATCCTATGCATACTTCTAAGCCAAACAAATGAGTGAAGCATTCGTTATCCAATGTACGTGTTATTTTCGATGAATATCACGTTATGCATTTGATTTCTACATTATGACGACCTTAGCTAACACTTTGTAGGCTTAGACATTAACAAGAAACAGCCTGTACACTGTAGGCTTCATCCTAAAAATTCCCTCTGAGCTGCCGGCTCAGCTGTCGGTTGGCCTGTCGGCTAACCGACAATACCATATCGGTTAACCGACATATCGTCGGTCCGAATTCCAGAAGCTGGATTTTCAATCCATTTTCTGACATGTTTGTCAGTCCGGCTTCGGTCAGTTGTCGGTTGACCGACAATACCATCTCAGTTGACCGACATCTCGTCGGTTCGAATTCCAGAGAGCTGGAATTCACTGAAACAGATTCCAGATCTGTCAGTTAGCTTGTCGGTTGACCTGTCGGTCGACCGACACTACTATGTCGGCTGACCGACCCAACGTCGATCAGAATTCCAGAGAGCTAACATTCACTGATACAGAACTCAGATCTGTGTCGGTCCACTCGCCGGTCGACCGTCGGTCGACCGACATATGCCCAGAAGCTCATTTCTGAGCTTCGAATTTTCTGAAGAAAAAATCCAAGAAATGAGCCAAATGTACTCCAACCTCTCTAAAACATTACAATTCATAAGAATACATATGTACTTGCCTCTAGTGAGGATTAATAGATGAAAACCCCTTTTTAGAGCTTGATTCCAAGAAAAAGACCTTGAGTCCAAACTTCGCACTTCCACAAATTGAAAACAAAGTTGGGGAAGATGAAGAGGAGGATGAATGCTCCTTGAAAACACTTGTAAACTCCTTGCTTGATACTTGATAGAGTGAGATTGGAAGGAAGAAGAGAAAAGGAAGAGAAGGTGGCTGTCTAGGGTTTGAAACAAGGGAAGGATGAGTGAATGACTCATTTGAGTCATCTCATAAGCTTTATAAGCTTATTTTTACATCAAAGTCCACTTCATCAAGGCTATTTACATTTTGAGTCAATTGGAGGGTCATTTGACCGGATTCTCGTCAAACGACTTCGAGTCTATTACGAAAGTTGACGTACTCATCGAGATACGCGTGTTAGTATCAAGAGTTCCCGCATTCGATAAAAATACGTATAAGTCTGTATTTACGAAAAAGTCCTCGTTTCCTTAATTGAAGCTCAAAGCTTATTCAATTCATTTAATCCCCTCATTATCACTTCATTACATACATTTGTGACTAGTCTCATTGAGTTTAGTCATTAATTACCATTAATCTGGTTAAATATAATTAACTAGCATTAATTTCAATTAATTAGAGTTAATCTTGATTAACTCGAGACGGGGCCTTACATATCATCAATGATAGGCCAAAATGGCCCTTTGGGACTTGCCAAAGCCCATTAAAAAGAGGGTTTTTTCTTCTTGTCCTAAAGTCGGAGGGTAAGGTAGGGACTAATTTTGAAAAGCACAATAGTTTGAGGGTCGGGTTAGGACTTTATCAAGCTCAGCCTCATCCTTTGTTCATTTAATATACATAATATAAATATAATAAGCACACAAGTTTCAAAACTTTTAAATTAGGGCTTAAGTTTTCCGAAAGTTCTCAACTAAGGGACGCCGACCATTTAAAGTTATTTTTTGGCTATTTTTTCACTCAATTTTTTAAAATATGCAAATTACCCTTCTTTGAAAGTCATTCCATGCTTCTAGCAGCCACTACATGCCACATATCGCGATGGGGATGTTAGTTGCCATCAATTATTGTGAGAATGTTGACAAATGAACGGACGAGAAATTAATAGAAATGGAGGTTTTATTTCAATGAAGGGAAACTTGGGTATTTTATAAAAAATTAGGGAAAATATGTATCCTTGTATGAAATGAGGGAAAAACTTAAGACCTTATTTGAAAATCTTCCTATAAATATATGTATTTGTGTATAGGTCCTTTGTCCATTTTGTATATGATATGTGCGAGTAAATGTATGTAACGGATTTTTGTAAATAAATTTCCTTTTTTTTTTTTTATCAATAACTGAAACTTTCATTAGTAGGAGATAATACAAAAAGAAAAACAACAATGAGGTAAGAACACAAGAAAAGAAAGAGAAAGATAAAAGAAAATGAATTGAAATTAAAGGGTACAAGAGCATTGTACCCCACACTACCCCAATTACATAATAAAACCGTCACAGGATAGCTCCTCTCCACCCCTTGCTTGGCTAAAGCATTAACAATATAGTTGGCTGTTCTAAATTCATGACAGCAGACAACATTAATAGTAGTAGTGAAAGATCGAATTTCATTAAAGAAGAATTGAAATTTCCAAGGAAAATGCTTCATGTTAGACACACAAGCAATCGCATTAAAGGAATCACTCGATCTCCACCATAAGATCACCTTGGAAGCATCTTAAAAAGCATCGGAGGGCTTCTAAAATAGCCAAAATCTCCGCTTCATTAGAATAGAAAACACCCACATGCTTTGAAAATATAAATATGAATATTTTTCATATGCATATATATTGAGTTCTATTCAAACAATACCAACAAAACTCGTATTACATGCCTTCACAATGAGCTTATTCATTATTTAATATTTATTTATACAACCCCCAATTGGCTAACACAGAAGATCCTACTGTAACTACAAAGTCCTCCTGCATAAGTTTACATCTCATTGCTATAACACATGTTGATGTCCTTAGCTACGTTCTGTGCATCCATGGAAAGCCCTGCCAGCCCCCTTCTTGAAAACCCAACACAGTAGAGCCCATTTTTCCCTTTCCAATGATTTGGAAAATCAATTTTGGGCATCCCCTCTTGGTTAAGCAGATAATCATCTTCCTGCACAAATGAAAAACACATATAGCCCATGATTTTTCTGTGCTCTAAATTCAACAATAAAAAAATGGAAATCTGTTGCAAACATTAATGTTACCTTAAGCCATTTTTTAGCAGTGCTTCTATAACCTGTGGCGAAAATTATAGCATCCAAGCGATGCGAGTTGCCATTAGCGAAAATTGCTTCATTGCCATCGACCCTTTTTAGCTCTGGTAGAACCTATTTGATAAAGAATAGAAGTTGTGTTCTAAGTAAGGCCAAGAACTCTTTTAAGGACACGGATTTTCTCACAAAATACTTGATTCGGTCAATTCCGAAAGAATCAGACTGAGTTTGTGAGAGTAGTAGTCATGGGTCTTATTCAGAGTATGTACCTGTATATCTCCTGACCTGATCTTCTCCAATGTCCCAACATCTATCATAGGAGACCTGCCAGTGGTCTCTTTATGACAAAATGGCCCCTTGGATGGCCTAATAATCCCATATTTGGTCAAATCACCAAATTGCAACTTGCTAAGTAAGAGAACTAAATCATCAACCATGTTGCATGGGAAGGAATATTTCAGGAGTGTCATCCCCAATTGCACCATCTCTTTAGTCAGCACATGAAACTGCAGAGAAAATAACCGTGTATGAGTTTTTGCATGAGTAGAAAGGACCAACTGAGGAACCGTGGACTTGACTTCATATACTATTCAAAAAAACATGCAAACAAAAATTAAGGTGCATTGTGTTGTATAGGATGAGGGCTCGGAGCTGCCCGAATTTCGGGCAGGAATCCGAATCCAAACTCTCTACGTCCCTCTATTGGATTTTTGTTTAATGAAGTTGGAAAAAAAAAAATCTTCTCTGTGAGTAAATACAACGCACCAATTAAATTCAGATCATCTGGAAAGGGCAAGCAATTTTCCTCTTTATCTTGGAATGCCCCTAATAAATTCTCCCTCAAAGGCCTTTTGCACGGGTATTTCAATAAAATTAAGTGTATAGCACGAATATTTTTGTAAATAACCATGCCTTCTTACCTATTTGTAAAATACCCCCTTTGGGATATGTAATTATAGAACACCCTCATTCCCCCCCTTTCTTTGGTGCAAATGTCCAAAAATTTCTCTTGACCAGTAGCTTTAAACTTTTTTTTTTTTTTTTTTTTAGAATTCTAGCAATTTCTCCGTACATTTTTGTTATATAGCAATGTGATTATACCTATTTCTAAATTAGTGCTATTTTAAAGAAAAACAAATTACTTTAGAAAAGGCATGTCCCATTCTGAGTGGGGCACCTCCTTATTATCAAAATCATATTAGAGATCAAAACTCTCCAATGATAGAAGCATGGTGAGGTCATTCGAAAATTAAAATAATCCAATCAAGGTGGGGCTTTCAAAATTGATGAAAAGAAAGAAAGAGTTATCCACAGTTAATGGGGCGCACCCACTACTTGTGCAGAAGCTCACATGGGAGGAACTAGAGGGGATAGGAAGTATTTTGATTTTTTTAATTTTCGCCTCCCCAAACATTGTTAGTTTTACATCGAGGCCCCCCCAAGCAAAATTTTTCCACCCCCTAGCTACTCATCATTGAAGTGCATCACACATAACACAGTAGCATGAAACAAGTATAACCATGCATATATATTTGGAGAGGGATATATGTGTACGTGTGTGTGTGTGTATTGTCTGTGAAGATGGATGTGCGCCAAGAAAAATTTTCTCCAATGAAAATGTTTGCATGTGAAGGTCCCAACTCAGGGGCAGCCATCATGAAAATGTGAACTTCCAATGGAGAAAACTCCCTTGTGCACCAAAGCCATAAGTTGACTCTGCATAAATTGGACAAGGGTTGAGCTAATAAAAACTAATTTTGACAAAATAAGCAAGCAGTAAATAGAATTTTACCGGGCTTCTAACCACAATAGAAGATCTTGCTCCATAATTTGCAAGATCATAAGCTATTTCCATCCCTGAATTCCCACACCCAACAACCAAAACAGCCTTACCACTGTACTTGGACCCTGATTTATAATTGCTAGAGTGCAAAACCTCCCCATTAAAACTCTCTAAACCAGGAACGTCAGGGATGAACTCCTCACTATTTTCTCCAGTAGCAACCACCAAGAACCTACAACTATACTCCTCGGCCACGCCCGACTCCGAGTTAGTAGCCATGACACACCATCTTTTGGCCTTCCCATCAAACACTGCCGACTCAACCATCCTACAGTATTTAGGCTTCACATCAAAATGTGATGAATAGTCTTCTAAGTATTGGATGAAATCCTTCCTGGGTATGAAGGTTGGTGCTTCGGGTGGGTGGGGCATGTGGGGGAGTTGGCAGAATTCCTTGGCTAAATGAAGGTTTAGGCGATCATACGCTCTGTGCCTCCACAGAGAAGCACTACAGTTCTCTCTTTCAAGTATGATGTTGGAGATGGAGAGGACGTTTAGGCATGCAGAGGTTGCAATGCCAGCAGGGCCAGCTCCAACTATCACTACTGCCACTTCGTTCTTCATCTCTTGCCCGCCTTTTTTTTTTTAATGTGTCTTCCATCAACTTCTTCCTTCAATTTATAGTTCTTCAGGATCTTGGAATGCATTTGAGAAAAGTGAACCGAATTTGGTCTACTTAATCTTTCAAATACGATTAGCAATTTTAGGATGCCAGAGTATCTTAAGGAAATTTCCACGTTTGTATGAATTCTTTGTATGCGGTCCTAATCAGGGCCAGTCATTTAATTCTCAATCTTGCTCTGTCAGGAAATTGACCAAAACTCTCCACACGAATATCTTCTCCCAGGGAGGTTCAAAGAATCCCAATAACTCCCATAAAGAGATTAGTCATCGCGAGGATTTAGGACCGTCAATATTTAGACTATAATGTCCGTTAGATTTTGCAGACCTATGTCTAGGACTAGGATAACGTGCTCTAATTTAATATTCTATTTTAGTCTTTCGCCTTAGATGTTCAATGTATCCATTGATCGTGACTCTGTTGATTGTCATTCATGCAAGTGGGTCTCACAAGAGGTGATGTTGTATCATCATCTGAGTAATCTAGATTGTGTCAGTATGTTATTTAGAGGTCGTATTGTAATCTATGATCAAAATTCTTCCTATCCACTATAGCGATCAATCAAAGGGTATGCATTGTCTATTTCTACTCCTAGCAAACGAGAATCATTGACACAAGGTATGCATTATCTACTTCTACTTCTCGCAAATGTTGTCTCATTGACACAAGGTATGCTTTATCTATTTCTACTCCCAACAGATGGGAATCATTTTCACAAGGCTTATTCCAAATTCATGATCAGTTTTAGCAATCTAGATAACCACAACATCATCCCATTTTAAAACTCTACTACAGTCATTAGTCATTACTCATTATAACTACTTACCGTAAACACCATGCATGTTAAGTGTATTTTTGACTGTTCAGATACGCGTAGATACATGTACATTGTATGGTACCTACAACAGTGATGCTAGCAAGAAAGATGCTTCAAGTCCTTGGTGTCCAAAAATAGAGGAAATAAAATATTTGGTCATTTGCAAATATGCAATGGACATTATTATCTAGACTTAAATGTTTGATTATGTCGTCGGGTAAAACAGGGCGATAACAGCCTCTCGTATCTCTGTGCTGCATGCGCTCTATTTTATTTACAAGTATCATAAAAACCCGAGAAAATTGAACTCAATCTTGACCAAGTAGGCTCAAGAACCCAACATCCTACTTTTTTTGGTAATCCGGTCAATGGGGTTAGCACCCAAGAGAGAGCCAGTATAAAAGCGGGAAGACAGCCCCCACAAACAGGAAGAAGGCTCACGCAGGTGGAAAAGAAGCTCACACGAGCGGAAAGAAAGTGCACATAGGTAAGAAGAGGTGGCGTACCTAGCGCTCGAAAAATGTACATAAGTGGAAAGAGGTGGCATACCAAGATAACCCCGGACAACCAAATGAGAACTGTTGCTACTTACCAATGAGGTAAGTGGTCGTTCTCAACCCAACAGCCTGCTCAATAAAAAGGTCAGGCTAATTTGACCAAGTTTGACCAAAACTCAATAATACTTGAAAACACTACAAGTGAGCCTAAGTGTTGGCTGTTACCCCATGCCAATGGTAAGAGGCGGCGGTTCTTACCTGGCTTCCCAATATTCAAACTTGGGCAATCACCTTCCCTCACTTAAGATTGTCCTACCCCACCTAAGGTCTACTCGTCACCCGAGGGCTCCCTTACCTCACCTAAGGTCTACTTCCCTCACCAAGAGGGTTGGTCCCAAAAAAAAAATAAGAATAAATTTGCAAAAGGTCCCTCATAGAGGTCTTGTAAGGCCTCCACTCTATCAATTTTTCCTTTAAGCCCTGTAGTCTCTTGATACAATTTTCATGACTGATTTACCGTTTCAACCGTTTTAGGCATAAATTTTTAAAATTTCAAATTTCAAATCTTATATTATCACACTTCTTATGGGGCAAAGTTCAACTACAAGTCTCAAAAGATCCGATTTCTCAGTTCCGGGTTGAATTTTAGATGGGGCTACAACTGCTTGATCGGAGAAGACGCAGAGACCTCTGTGCAATTCGAACCGAAGAAGACAATGTTCTTTGGTTTTACATTTGATGGCCTGATCACGGAAGTCCGGCGATAATCACTACTTCGATTCCATCGCCGGAGAAGAAGAGAGAGGACAGTCTCTTGCGGACATGGGATTCGCCGCGGAACATTGCTGCCGCAGAACCCTGCAAGTCCCACGTGGACTGTTTGGTTCCGAAGAGAGTTTTCTCTCTCAGCGACCTTACCATCACCACGACTCCTTCCTTTTGTTTGGTTTCAACCCAACTCTTCAAAAAAATCCTTTCCTAACACGTGATCTCTTTCTTTCTCGCTGTAACAGTAACCAACAGTTACTATCCCACCTCCTCCGATCCCTATCCCTATCACTACCGTCATCCTCCTCCACCACCTGTAACAAATCCAGGTTTCCTATCTCATCTGCCCCCTCCTCATCTCTATCCAATCCCACCGCTGATGGAGAAGAGGGCATTCGCTGGAGAAGGAGCCGCTGCATTCCGTGGTTGAGGAAGAAGATGAGCGCCCCCTGGTCTTTGTGTCCATTTGCAGAAACAGAACAAAGAAGAAGAAACCATCTCCTTTTTGTTTTGGGTTCAGCATCGGGTTGGGCCCAGTCCAGGTCAGACCTGGACCCGTTGTACAGAAGCCCAGAAGCAAATCAGGGAAAGGCATCGGTGCAGCTACTGATGTCAGTAGAAAGCAAACAGGTGACGTCAACGGACAGTACGGTCAAAGGCAGTTTGACCGAATCAACGGTTGAAGTTTGTTTTCGCAATATCTTGACGATCCAAAATCCGATCTGAGATCCAAACGTAGTCGACAGTGCTGCGCCATCGCTAGAGAAAGAAGGCAGTGGGGCTGTTATATTGTTTTTGACAAATCCATATGAGTTTTTATGAAATTTATCTAAGTTTTTATGAAATTTATCTAAATTTTTGTAAAGTTTATCTGAATTTTAACAAATTTACAGGGGTTTCTGTCAAATTTATCTTAGTTTTTAATTTTTCGTCAAATTTATTTAAGTTTTGCTTAAATTTATTTGACTTTTGAAACAAATTTCTTTGAGTTATGGACAAATCCATATGAGTTTTTCGCTAATTTATCTGAGTTCTAGATAAATCTATCTGAGTTTTTGGGAAATTTATACAAATTTTTGAAAAATATAGCTGAGTTTCCGACAAATTTATCTCCATTTGGCAAATTTTAACTGAGTTTTTGAACTAAACTCAGGCTGGTCTTTTGAAAATTAGTTGAATTTTTTGAAATAAATTTAACTAGGTTTTGGAAAAAATACTTGAGTTTTTTGCAAATTTTTTTGAAATTTGGAAAATTGGTTTATCTTAGTTTTGGCATATGTATTTTCCTTTTTAATTTTTTTTTCATTTTTTAATTTTATTTACGTCTTTTGAAATTTATTTGCCACTTTTGAAATTTATTTATATTTTTTGAAATTTATTTAGATCTTTTAGAATTGATTTTCATCTTTTGAAAAAAAATTTGAAATTTATTTGGATCTTTTGAAATTTATTTGCGTCTTTTTAAATTTCTCCGCATTCTTTTGAAATTTATTACATTTTTTGAAACTATTGCGTTTTTTGAAATTTATTTGCGTTCTTTCGAATTTGTTTGTGTTTTTTAATTTTATTTACGTATTTTGAAATTTATTTTCGTCTTTTGAGATTTATTTATTTTTCAAGATTTATTTGGATCTTTTGAAATTTATTTAGCCAATTAAATGGTAGTTGACCATCATTAATGGCATATCCCACTAAGCGTGGGATATGATTTTGAAGAAAGGATAAATTATATATTTTAAGTCTTCAAATTTGAAAAAATGACCTATCACACTATGAAAAAAGATTGTGAATCTAGAGCAATAAAATGAAATAGTCAAGGACCTATCGCCGAATGCCCTTAAAAATAAAAATAAAAATTACCAAAAGGGGTAAACTTGATGTGCATGTGTTAATTTGAAATGCCCACAATACAATACCCGTAAAAAATCGTTAAAAAATCGAGCCACGATTAACCGTGTTAGACACTTTGGTTATGCTTAATTATGACTTAAAATACATGTTTTTTTTTATCAGAATGCAAAATATATTTTCAAAAGTCAAAACCAAATATCCTAGATAACAAATTACATAATTCCAAAATACTAAAGTAGCATTAAAATGTTCACATAGACAAATGAAATAATAAAGTGTTGAAGTGTAACGGTTCGGTTAACCGTGTGTTCAGAAAAAACAGTTAATCCAATCATATTTTACGGTTTGGTTTATTTAATAACCGTGAGTCCAGATTAAAAATTGAGACCGAACTGTGAAGTACGGTTTTTCGATTTTAATAACCATAACTGAAATCGTGAGACACGGTTATCAACCATCGGTTCGGTTCGGCCGATTAGAGGGTTTTCTGATTTTTTTTTTTTTTCTTTTTTACACCCCTACTCATTTGTACAACATCAAGGATTTCTCAATGGTAAAAGAATGCCTATAAATTTTTGCGCTTATTTTTTTTTTATGTTTGGTACAACACTTTTTCATTCTAGAAGAAAAAAAGTTAAATTATTTTTTCTCAACTTCGCAAAAGATCATTTCTTATGGGAGGGTGGCAGGAGTTTCTTTCCACAATTTCAATGGTCTCATAAAAATTCCAACTTGCATAAGCCCGTCTAAAAAAAATGAAAAAATGAAAAAAAAAATTCATTTTGACATAAGTTCAATATATAATCTTTTCTTTTTTTCTCAAATTATTTGAACTCATCATACACTACACTGTCCTAAACTCACTCACAGCTGGAGCACGGCTCATCAGACATTGGGACAGTGCATCTTGCAAATTACCTGTGCGGATTGATGACAAAGCCAAAACAGTGTCCAAGGGCAACATTTTTTTATCCTGCTTAACTTCATATAAAGTTTTTTGATTGATGACCAGGCCAAAACATTGTCCCGGGGCACCATTTTTTGATCAAACTTTTTTTACCAGATCCACTCATCCACCTATTCTCCAAACTCAAAAAAAAAAAAAACAAAGAACTCACCCAACGAGATCTTGCAGATTTCTTTTGTCTGTCTGTCATAACTATGGCAAGGGACCAGACCACCTTGTGATAATGATTGAACCCAGCCCACCTTCCAACTGATGATGCTGTTTCAGAACTCCTCCCAGTGGGCCCTACAATGATCAGTGTCACAGATGTTGTCCAACAGGTCTTTCAGTGGAATATCTTTTGCATGTCATGTGTGATGGTGAGGCAGACAACAAGAGCAGTCACAGATAATAGAAAAAGGAAAAGGAGAAATTAAAGAGAAGAAACCCAGATTATTTGCAAAATGGGTGCATGCAAAATCTCCTTTATCCATCATCTTCCTGTTCTTTGGAAGAAAAAGCCCAAAACCCTGCAACATCTCTCTGTCTCTTCTTCTTCTTCTTCTTCTTCTTCTTCTTCTTCTTCAACAAGGAGGGGTTTGCTTCTCCTCTCTGTCCCAATCTCTGGCCTCCTTCTCCTTTCCAACACCAGCCCTCTCTCTTGCGCTCCCCTTCCCAAATTCGATCCAATCAGTCCTTCCGAGAAGGACGCCAGTGCTACACTCTCTCAACGGGTATCTGAAGCTCTGGGGTTGCTCGAGAAAGGTAGAGAGTTGCAGGCCCAAGGAGACTTCCAACAGGCTCTTGACTACTTTACCCAGGTACCCATTTCTTCATTTTCTCTATGGTTGTTTTTTTTCTCTTTGAAATTTCCATTGAGTTGTGTTGGATGTGCATTCAAGGGTGTGGTGTTTGAGTGGAAAAGATCAGTTCTTGGTACCCCAGTTCCTAGTTTTATCCGTATCGGTGTTTCTTCCCCCTCGGTTTTGTTTGAATTTGCAAAATTTTGTTAGATGGGTTTGCTTATGAATGACTGGGGTCTTCTTGTTTTATTGATGGTTCTTATGCATGCTCAGAGTTCTTGTGATTTTTCTGTTGGCATTTTCAGGATTTGAATGGTGGGTTTATCTGTGTATGGTCCAAATTAGGGCCTGATAATTCTCTCCTGTTCTTGGGATAGTGCTTTGTCTAAAGACTGGAGCCATACATAGTCGTTCTAGATTGACATGAATCAATTTTCACCACCCAGTTTTTATTTTTATCAGATTCTCTTCCTAATTAAAACTCAAAGATTCTCATTAGATGGATATATCATGGCCATTGCTGCTAATGTAAAAGGCATTTGTAGTCATGTCACCAATTAAAAAAAAAAAAGGTGTCCTCAATTTGGTAACTAAAGGCTATCCTCCAAGTTCATGGTTTTCTGCAATTTCCTTTTATATATTCTATTGTCAGGCAGCCTGTACATCAGCTTAATACCTGAGAAGAGATGAATACAAGAAAATGATTTAACCCTAACTGAGTTTATTCAGTTACTTTCATGGGAAGAACACATTAAAAAGTTGGAATTAAGTGGGAATGGGAAAAAGTAGTAGCCGAAGAATTCTTGAGGGCCTTAGAATATAAAACGGGCTGGAAAAGGAGGGTGAAGTCCATGGGTTTCGACTTGATATTAAAATGGAATATATCTTCACAACACTCACTAAGTTAGTGTCCAATCTAAAAATTATCTCAGACAATTAGAATGTGCCTTCTTAACCACAGTCTCCAGCTGGTCATCTTGGCTAAGTCATGTGTATGGCTGCTGGGACTCTGAAGATTGCATGTGGCATCGACTGGGAAAAGGAGTCTTCCATCGTGATAGAGTTTGAAATGGCTTGGTTTGGTTGGGTGATCAAAATTAATAGGGATAGGCAAGGTTTTAAAACTCGGACTCAGGGGATGATGAGATTGCCCTCTAGACAGGTCGACTCAGCCAAGCCGCATCGGGGAGGCCCGAGACCAGTTAAAATTTGTGAAAAGTGGTTCTTAAAAATCTTTAGAAGTTTGAATATGGTGCATTATGGATCTAGAATTGTAAGACATTTTAATTATTATGAATGAATTTAAGTAGAAATAGATGGCCGCATCTATTTTTTGCCAAGTCAAAATGAATACTGCCTCCAATTTCTGATTCCTTACATATTCCATTAAATGTGGTTCTAATTTTCCAAAATCACTGCAAAAGGATCCCGGAAGCATCCCACATGATCTCACAACATGAAACTGGAAAATATAATCACTTTTGGCCTTTTCCCATAGGAAGCGGTTGGGGTGCCTCAAGTTGGTAGGGGTGCAGAGTTCAAGTCAACTCAAACTCAGATGAATTTTAAAGCCATGGGAACATGTGACCAGAGACATTCTTGATAGGAAACAGCGGGCGTGGGCTTGAGAAAAGATGAATTGTGAAAATGCCCAGCCAGATTTCTCAGTCTAATCAGCTCAACATTGATCAAAGCTCCACAGCCCTGTATTGAGTACCCTTGCCACCAGAATATCGCACAGAGGATATCTTGGAGGGTTTGCACTCAAGACAGGAGAGACTGTGTTGGGGAGAGGGCAATCATCTGTAAAGGGTGTCAAGGAATCCATTGGGTGAAGTCAATTAGAATGAGATCTGTTGATAGAGAGTTCGATGAGGATGAAGTCCGCTGGAAAATTTTCGTTGAAAAGTAAAATCCATCAGGATAGTTTGATGCAGATGAAGTTCTCTAAAATGAGTATTTGGACTTCTTTGTTAGGGATAGGCTTTCTTCTCAGTGATTTTAGAATGCTGCCTGCATGCGACCTGCATGCTACCTTTGGGTGCATCAATTCTTGGGGGATTATTATAGGCTTTTGCTTCTTCCAAATTTAATGATTGTAAAACATATCTGCATGTCATTGCATAGACACAGAAATTCTTGGCATTCCTTCATGAGCAATTGATAAAATCTACATTAGAATTCCATTTTACTTGAGACAAGTAAACTAGAAATTGTTCAGTACCTTGTACTTCAGGAACTATGCATAGTACTTTCTTTTGGTGTCTCATCAGTCATCATCATTACATCATTTCAGGTTGTCAAAGATTACAAAGACTTTGCATTCTCAGACTATGCAAGAGTAGGGAGGGCATTGGCCTTGTATGAGGTTGGTGACAGGGAAGAAGCAATCACTGAGATGGAAGACGTCTCTATATCTCTCAAGGGATATCCAGGTGCGATCAATGAGATACTAGTGCTCCTTCATTGAACATAAATACTGAGTGAGATCATTATGAAATGTTTTCGTCGGATTATGTTTGTTCTTGGTTGTTTGCAGAAGTCCATGCAGCTTTAGCAGCAGCTTTATATGTCGACAAACATGCTCCATTGCTAGCTGAAAACCAGTTTACAATCGCGACTCTTCTTGATCCTAAATATACTGACATAACATATGTCAGAGAAACAAAGCATTGGCCTCCGAGCCTGGTTAGTTCTTTGCAACACTTCATCACACTTTCCTAGTTGCCATACAAAATATGTACTGTTAATATATAGTTTTGTTATCTCTCCACACATCTCAATTTAAGAACGAGAGTAAATACCTGTTTTGTGTTCTTTTTTATTGGATGTCTCTAAAGAGACTGCTTGTGTTTATTTTGATTCTATTTCCTTCTATTGATCTTGGTGGCTGAAATGTGTCATGTAATTAACATATAAAAGATTGTGATACTTTTGTGGTAACATGAAGTGGTTCTTTCCGAGGTAAATGGTGGCCTGTAGGTATGCAAAGCCTCTATGGTTCATTGCTTCAATGCTCATGAATCTTGAAGTCACTGTTAATTTCTTTTCTTTCCTTTTTTTTCTGATTAGTAGCATCAGTGGGAAGAAATTACAAAGGCGATGAAAGTATCATCCGTGTTGTGGCTTTCACCACATATGACGTGAATTACGATTCACAGCGTCTTGTGCACTCTATATGTACACGTCTATGATGCACGGATACTTTAAAATGGGCAATGTATTGTGTCGTATCGTATCCGATACTTCACTTTTTATGTGTAAAATCTATGCCGTTGCCGTGTCTATAGTGTGCCCTTGCCGTTTCCATGCCGTATCTATGCATCATAGGTACACGTAAATTGATACAAAAACACGGGCCACACGCTCCTGTTCCCTTCTTCTCCTTCTATTCCCTGTCCAAACAGGGAGATGAGCACGCTTAATGATCAACTTAAGTCTTTTTGGATGGGTCAGCGTGTGCATGCTCGTGTTTGGGTTTCTTCTGCTAATATTGGACCAATTTTCTCTTTAAAAAAATGGAAGAGATTCAATGGCTTGGATTTTGAGTAGCTAACATGGAAAATGACTTCAGTGTGAAGCCTTCATAGTTCCTGGTCTTGTATAAAATTTCCTGGTCTCTTTATGCAGGAAGGGGCCTTAGTTGGTTTTTCTCTCTTGTTTTCCATTAAGCATTCATCTCTGCACAAAGATACAATTCAAGTCAGAATTTCAGTTTTTGATTATGGGGTTGTGTGGGAAATTATCTTTACATGGTGCTTGCTGTCGATGATTATCAGAATGTCTGAGATTGAATTCCAAACACACATTAAGCTTAGAAACAAGAGGACACCATTACAAAAAGAAACTGCACATTATCCTCAGGTTCCAGCCTTTCCCAAGATAAATTTATTCACTTCATCCACATTTCACAGTCAAATCTATCACATGAGATGCCAGAGCTGATGAGGAGAGAGCTCTAGAAGTCCCTCCCTGAATCATCAATTGTAGTGGATGAAAGCCTCTTATACAGCAGACAGATGATGTCTCCTTCAGCTCCAACTTGCTTTCCATCGCAGGGCAATGCTAATGTTTGGGTGAGGAATTTCTCTATTCTCTGACACATTTTCCTTTAAATGTCCATATGCTTCCAATTCCTCCTCAGACGCCTTTGCCGCTGCTCTGTGATCAGCTAGCGGTCATCTTCTAATTACACTCTCTCAGTTGTTGCATGCGGAATGCAAGCATATAAACCAATTAAAAGAGGGAGTTTTTTTTTTTTTTTTTTTTCATTTTCTACCACTTGATCCAACTTTGATCAGTGCAGTCCATTCATGATTCACCCCTTGTCCCCGTGATCTCATCATGCCGAATTTTATACTCATCCAACTTTTACTCACTTTGGATTGAATCTAAAAAAAATCTATAGTGCAGAGCTTATGGGGCTGGTTTTTTCCATGGTCTTTATTCATAAGAAGACCTTTCCATCCATTCTGGCTCCAATGATAGGAATGCATTCAAGTGGACCATAAGCTGATCTGATTAAGCACAAAACGCGGTCTGGGAGTGATTTTGTATGGATCAAAATACATTGTACCTGTTGTGTTTATGGTCAGATGAAGCCAAGTAGCCAACCATGGAACGGGATGCCTCTTTCAGTTGCAGTCTTACACCATGTGATCAGCAATGTTGCAAATGTCAATATTGGTATAATAGCTGAGAGAGTATGCATGTGGTCCGCATCATGTCACCCTGTTTGAATAATCACATTAATCTCATACAGGAATAAAAAAAGATATGGAAGGGAGAGAGGAGGATCCAACCATTCAGTTTATTGTATCTTGATTTGATTCCTGATATTTCTCATTTGGGATAAATTCACAAATTGTTCGCTATATGAAGTTCACAGCGGGCCCCTTCTATTCAACTAACCATGATGCAACTGCAAGGGGTAATTCCTCTAGGCCCGAAGGGATTAGTCTAGCCCAAAGGGTCGGGAACCCTCTAATAGCAGCACACGGAGGAAAAAAAAAAAAAAAACTAACCATGCTGCAGCAGCTCCACTGTGCGGGGCCCACCATAGACAGAACCACAATAGGGTATTGATGAATTGGTCTGAACCCTCTTTAAGGGACTCGGCCCAAAATGGTTGTAGTCCTAATTAGCTAATCACTGCCTTGCAAATCAAATTATTTGAAAAATTCAGCGACGGCTCTATGCCTAAGCAGCAAAATACAAGTGATCAAACGGTCTGGATGAGCTCAAATAGCACATTTCACTTTTTTTTCAATTTTAGTTTTTAGCAAAGAAGTGTGTTTTTACTAGCACTTCTAAAAATCACTCTCCAACATGTTTCAAGTTTTTGAGACCTATATATTTTTTAGAGAAAAACAACAAAAAATCCCTAAAACTAATATAAAATCATCAAAAAAATATATAAATTTAAATACCACCACAAAATAAAGGAAATGCCTCACCCCATCAGAGTCAGTTCTTTTATCAATATGAGATGCAAAATGGAACATGAGGATGGCCAAAGTCCAAAGTCCAAAGTCCAAACTACCTTTTAAAACAAAACCCTAAGGGCACGTTTGGTAAACGTCGAATAATCCGTTATTTAGAGGATTCTCTCCATCTCCAAAGAAGGCCACAATCCTCAAGTAGGATTCCCAAGGAAAGTTCCATGTTTGGATGGAGGGAGGATTCCTATAAACCGTAGAATGTATGATTCAATGGTTATAAATATGTTTTATAAAAATTTCTAAAATCCATGAACAATCAAGACCTCAACTTTCATCTCAAAGTTGTTTGTGGTCATCTAGAAATTCTGAACGGTTCAGATTGTGCAAAGGGGGCCCACAGGAATAAGAAATTAATATTTTAGTATCTGGACTTTTTTGCAAATATCTCAAGATATTGTAAGGATCAACGGTTGAAACTTGGTCAAATAGCCGTGTTTGACCTTGTAGAGATAACTACCGGTTTAGATCATGATCGTGGGGCCCACAAGAACCAGAAAATTGAAAAAAACGGATTGGTCTCCATCCCGGTTTTGGCCTAACAGATCTCAGAATTTGGTCATCTAACGGTTTGGACAGATTTGCATATATCTCAAGATCTAAGATGAATCAACGGCTGAAACTTGGTGACATGGCTGTTTTGGATTGTTTAAACATTATTAACGGTTTGGATCTTGATTTTGGGACCCAAAAGATGCATTAAAAATGCAAAAACCGGTCAAGAACACATTACCGTCTCCGTCACTGTTCATGCACTGTAGCTCCGCCTTTCCACTCTTTCAAGGAATCACCGGGTCCAATGGGGGGAGGTCTCATTGTACAAATAATCACATGAGAGGAAAGTTAATGTCATTCCTCTCAAAATCCTCTCCTAACAAAATATGAAAAATCTTCAAAAACGCAGAAAATGAAGAGAATTCCATTGTCATGCCCTTTGCCAAACGTGCCCTAAAAATTGCCAAAGAAGCTGTCCAAATTCAAATCCAAATCAAATACCAACTAAAAGATCTTCCCAAGGTCTAGAGGAACTTTTTTGTGTTTGTTTTATATCATAAAGAGGAATGCTACTTGTCCCGGGACTCATGTCCCGGGACTGGCCCGACTCCATAGGAGGAGGGCATTTTGGTCATTTGCCAAATGACCGCTACTTGTCCCGGGACTCATGTCCCGGGACTGGCCCTCCTCCTATGGAGTCGGGCCAGTCCCGGGACAAGTATACTTTTTGTATCATAAAATAAGTCAGGTTTCATCAAACATTCGACAAATGGCATCCAATTTTCGGTCAAAGTGGTTGACCAAGAATTTTAAATTACAATATTGTTTGTATTGAAAGAAAGACGGGTGGTTTCTTGTAATTGTTTTAAACCACAAGTCGTTGGTTATAAAACTCCCCTTTCAGATAAAATTCAATGAAAAAATCATCTCTCCGTAGTACCTGCCTCTCCATTTTTTCCGTTGTCGGAGGGGGATGAGTGGGGAGGAGCCATGTTGACCATGAGAGATCCCAATGTCCTCTTGAGCGGTGGTGGAATAAGGTTTGATCTTAAGCTTCTTTTTCTATAAACCCCAGTTGAAAAAATATATGTATGAGAAATAATGTTATTACCTTTATCATCATCATCATCATATTCATGTGTGGCTTTCATCTTGATTTTCTTCTTTTTTTTTTTTTTTTTTTTTTTTTTTCATCTGGGTTATATTGTTGGGATCTAGTTGTTCATGGGTTAGTTGTGTTTTTTTCATCTTGAACTTTTTTTTTTCATCTGGGTCATACTGTTGGGATCTAGTTCTTCATGGGTTAATTGTGTTTTTCATCTGGGTCATACTGTTGGGATCTAGTTCTTCATGGGTTAACTTTGATTAATCGTGATTGTTTGGTGTTAAGAGTTTTTTGTTTATTAATATTTCCATTGAGTAATGTAAACCCAGGATTTTCATGAATGTTTTGGGGGCAGACCCATAATCTTCTTGTGGGTTTTGGAAGCAGACCCAAGATTTTCATGCGTGTTTTGGAAGCTGGACCCAGGTCCAGCGGGGGCGACCGCCCCCAATACTATATATGTAGGTCCGCCCCGGCCTAAAATCCAATGATGAATGTCAATTAGATTGACCAACCAACCTCATGAGACAGATTTTGAGTTCATAATTTGCTTCCCGCTAGAAAATTCATGTCTGTGTAGAGTACAATTGGTAGTCTCTTACATTTCTCCTTGTAGACCTCACCATGAATGGATTTCTAATAATAGAGGTTAAGACAGGATGGGCAGGGTTTGATGTGGATTAGGAGTGACAAATATATAAACCAAAGTTACTCAAACAATGTTCTATACAACAAAGAATCGCAAATACCAAATAAAATTTTCGTTCTTTTTTATATCAACAAAATCAACATTTTTTAGCTTTCTATAAGGTCTTATTCATCCATTGCGCAAGAAGTGCCGTAAAAATGGATCTATCTATTCTCAAGAAAGTGTGATGAAGAACATTTGTAGTAAATCTCCAACATCTTCTAATTGGTAAATGAAAGAACTGCAAAAGAAGAAAAGTGTGAATGTTTCTTTCTAAATTTTACCCCCTTTACACACACTTGAGAAAAGTCAAGAGGTTTGTGTAGGTAGCTAAGTCAGTGCATAAGATCCTACAGTGTGGACATCTTTGAGGAAAGGCACTATGATGTGTATGAATTGCATGCATACATGTCTCATGACATTTGAAGAGATGCATAAGCCTTTCATGCCTTGTTTAAGCATTTGATATATGTTTCCCTAGTTAAGTTGGATCCATCTTCTCCAAATTCGCATGATTAGGTCAATGTTAAATCTAGAATGGTTTGCTGCATTAATTCTTGTGTAGTGGTATAAGTTGCATATAAAACTAAATTAAATGCATTTTCTTTTCTTGACAGCTTCCTCACTGAGAATAAAAATGGAAAGATCAGCTATGGATACTCCAGTTATAAAGGTAAAAGGGCATCAATGGAGGATTTCTATGAAACAAGGATATCAGAAGTTGATGGTCAGGTGGTTGCCTTTTTTGGTGTTTATGATGGTATGTTTCAATCTCTTGATCTTTTGTGCCATCTATACTGTAATGGCAAATATTTCTTATTCAGCACATGAACCTAGTTCAGATAGTACTTTTGTCTGTTTCTGCTTTTTAGTGGACTTTGTTTCTTCATTTGAATTCTTGAAAGCTGTGCGTGAAATTGTTATTAGAAGGTGTGTGGCGAATATGATTGGTGAATCGTTTGCTAAGGAATGCACTTGTTTGCATTCTTTGAGACGTCCTTTTCCCTTTTGTACCAATAAGAAGCATGTATAGGAAATGATGTCAAGTTCGGTATTTTTCCCTTTATATTAAGTGTTTGTATATCTTGTGTTTTTTTTTGTTGATTGAACAAGACTTGGTTGTTAACCAATGAAGGTAATGTTGAGAACCTCGATGTGTATTCTTACTGTTCTCTGTTGAACTCTGATTTAGGTCATGGTGGTTCACGGGCAGCAGAATATGTCAAAAATAATCTTTTCAAGAATTTGAGCAGTCATCCAGATTTTATTAAAAATACAAAGTCTGCTATTGGTCTGTGGTTTGTGCATTGTCAATTTCTGATATGTACACAGATTCATAATTCTTCATTCCTTATCTAAGTGTGTCATTCTTCTTACAGTGGGCATTCAATATTCTTGATTGCAGTTGAAGCATTTAAACAAACAGATACTGATTATCTCAATGAAGAAAAAGGCAAGCAAAGAGATGCTGGTTCAACTGCATCAACAGCAGTTTTACTTGGTGATCGCCTGCTGGTAGCTAATGTGGGAGATTCTAGAGTCGTTGCTTGTAGAGCTGGTACAGGTCGGCCTTCTCCGTGAACAAGTTTGCCACCCATTTGATTGTTACAGATAGCTGGTTATATATATCACACACGCATGTGTTCGCACACACACACATACAAAAAACCACATACAAAAACACTAATATTTAAGGGTTAAAGATCGTAAAAAATTAAGGGCCTTAAATCAAGGGTTAGGATGATTTGAATGGGACTGTTTTTGGCCAAGTCCTAGTCCACATCAAAATCCTCTCTCTCTACACACACAATGGTTCAAAGGCTCCTCCTACGTCCTCCATATATATCGGCATACTGCCATGCTCACCTTTCTGCATAACTCTAATTCTTGGGACACCAATACAGGTCTACATTAAGCCTTTTTTTTGTTTTGGGTTTTACAGTATGGAAGTAGCTACCAGCTTGCAGTTCCATTCTTTAACAATTTTTCATACATGTGGATATACCTTCTACAGCCGATGAGATCTCTGACTTTCATATGTTTGGTTGAAATGGCCACATATTCCTCCACAGCAATTCCGTTGTCTATTGATCATAAACCTGATAGGTCTGATGAGCGCCAACGGATTGAACGTGCTGGAGGATTTATTATTTGGGCAGGTAAGGTGTTCATTCTCAGTGTTGGCGAACGTACATGATTTTCTCTTACTGCATTTATGAAATAGGGTCTTCAGCTAATTAGTTTAAGTAACTCCTCTAACAATGAATACTTTTAGGAACTTGGCGTGTGGGCGGTGTACTTGCCGTTTCTCGTGCATTTGGTGACAAACTACTTAAGCGATTTGTTGTTGCTGAACCAGAGATTCAGGTAATTTGGAACTCCTTTCTTTGTCAATAGAGAAATTATTTCACACCGAGGATTTTTTGTGAGATTTATTTCGTAGAGATATGCTCTAATACCATTTGACTAGATTGGAGAGCATTTGATATTTAACCCCATTGCTATGTTATGTCAAAACCAAAAATGAGGATTTCTACATCAAGAACTAGCTTTTTATCTTTGATTTTTTTAAACATGAATCTGCATCAAAGCATTATAATTACAAGATGTGTTTACTGAATTTAAAAGGACATGAAAATGTTGAAACCATGTTTAATGACGAAATGAATTCTATTTAGAAAAGAATTTTGGTATTTTGAACTTTATTTGTCTTTGAGAAACCTGACCTGGATGTTGTAAAGAGCTAAAGATTTTAAACAGATTTATATTATTCTGAAATTGAAAATTGATGTCGCAGCTAGAAGAAATCTAGGTCGGGCAGGTATGTTAGTCACTCAATGATTAGAAATTCAACCAAGTTTATTTTTTCAGGTACAATTAGGTTCCTTAAAGATTGAATGATGATGAAGCTTTTGTGATGAGGGGAGCACTAAGATGTTTTGTCAAAATCCTAGGACATGGGGTATAGTCTTATGATTTGTATAAAATCCTAGGGAAAAAGAGTTGTTTCTGTGCAGTGCTAAATCATAAGGTTCAGACGTGAATCATTACTAGCAATATTGAATCCCGTGGCTGGGCCTATTTATCTGGGCGAGAATAGCAGCAGCAAAATTATTTTTAGTCATTTTTACATTCCTTTTTTTTATTTTAGTATTTCCTTTTTTAAGAGGTTATCTAGTGACTAGCGAAACCTATTAGAGTAAGAATTTGTGGGATTTTGGGAGATTTTACAGGGAAACAGGGAATAAGTGTATGATTAGAGCATTTAACTACCACATGGGTTCATCCTGTATTCTTTTTCTTCATTTTTTTCATGAATCATTTTTTTTAAACTTCAGACGACACATCGTAACCATATTATGTTGGTGTTTGATAGAACAAGAAAACTATAACTGGTTTATTATTTCCAAGTAAAGTTGATATCCTAAACATATACAAATATTCACACATGAATTATATATGATATATTGATATATGTCAATGATTTTCTTTTTATGAAATGTAACACGGTCTTATTTGTCACTCTATTGATGCTGTTATGGATGGATTACAGGTAGCTACTATTTTTTCTTACTTTCCTATTTTCTATAATTTTTATTTTTTACCAACGAATAAAAATAAATCACATGATTTACAATATGATTCATGACTTGATTTGACCTCTTGAGCAATTTGCGATACAATATTGATTTTCAGAACAATGCTAAGATGTATCAAACTGCAGCTTGCTATAATGCAATAGCATGGGTGAAAGCTAGGTGAAAGGAACCATGTAGAATAACATTCTTGTATTTGAGTAGGAAATAATCGAAGTGGGTTATGTATGCTTTGTTCATGTTCGTCGAGTAGAGTAGCAAATGAAACTGTACATCCTTGTCTAGCAAGTGGTAGATACGGATGTTATATTTGGAGAATTATCCAAATCAACCTGGCTGTTCTAAAGTGAATGATGTTGGCTTGTGGGAACCAACTTCTTCCCCACCCACCCACTTGTGTGTGTGTACCCAATGACCATGCACTTCATCTTAATCACCATTATCAACTTCGCCTCACTCCATTAATTTGGGATCCATTATAGAGTCATAGTATCTAATTATAAAGGCTATATTATCCAGATGCTTCCTACTTTATGTACATTCTTAGGCCATACATGGACATTCCCATCCTCCTTAATTATGGAACCAAATGATTGTTTTGGCATGCATCCAGATGGACCCTGCTGCCAGATCTGGATTTGCTCTGAATAAATCTTTTTTTGTTCAGAGCGCAGTCAACCCCATAGGGGGGTTATATCATGTAGAAGATACTATTGAATCAGCTTAAATGTAGCTTGTATAGGTTTACTAAAATGAAGCATGAGAAACATACATGCTAAGAAGGGAAAGTATGAGCATATATCTGGGGATTTTCAGATAAAGTAGGTCACTTAGTATCAAAATGTTTTGGTTTTAAACCCATTGAGAGGCATCTTGTGATGGAATGCCATATTTTGGTCTTTAAACTTTAAAGAACACTTTTCAGCTTGTCGTGTGTGTATGTAATAGAAGGCATTTTGGTATATTATTCTGTATTATATAGCATTTAAAGTTGTATGGAGCCTTCTAGACTTATTTGTATATTAATTAGGTGAGATCTCTGATGTTTCATTATTGTTGATTGACACTATTAAGGGAAAGATAGTCAAGAAAATGGTAGAACACCCCTTATTGAAAGCAGGTCCTTGTCAAAGAAGCGTTATGTCTTGTGACTGAAAATGGAACAGCACTTTGATATTTTCCTCCTTTGATGAGAGTTGCATACTTCAGCTGTATTTTGCATGCATGATTAAATAACAAATCCTATTTAGCCCTAGATTTCTTAGTCGTTTTTGAGGAAACAAAGAGGATGCTTTCACGTTGTACGATTGTTTACTACAATGAAATACTTTGGCTCTGTGTTGATGAGATACTTTGATGGGCGATTCTCCAGGGCTTTAACCAATAAAATCTGCCCTGCTTCCTCATCTGTTACGTGCTAACTTAATGACAGTTATCGTTCCTGCCTTTATATTTATCCACGTTTGATGGATTCTACTTGGGTGTATCTGCACATTTTAGTTTAAGGTAGCATGCTAGTAATTATGTTGATGTGGAAATATGGTGGAAGTGGTGCACTCATCTTAGTTTGCTCTCTTGTTTCCATTTATAGGAAGAAGAACTCAGTGGTGTTGATTTTCTAATTATTGCGAGCGATGGATTATGGAATGTTGTATCAAATAAGGTAATTGTTGCCTTCATTAATTTTTTTCTTTCTCTCTTCTAGTCAACCCCAGAAGTATAAGATGCATATTTATCATTCAGAAAAATTATAGGATGCATAAATTGGCTATCTGATTTATCCCAAGTCCTTTATTTTTTTTGTTCAGGAGGCGGTGGATATAGTGCATGCCATATCTGATGCCGAAACATCAGCCAAAAAACTGACAGAAGAAGCCTATGCTCGTGGCAGTTCAGACAACATCACATGCGTTGTAGTTCAATTTGAAAATTCATGAGTCTGCCTGTTTTTCGGTTCTTTGGCCCTGTCAGTTTGGCTTCTTGTTGTAAATCTGTAAACGAGAAATTTCCATAACTGGTATTGTGTTGTGTGCATGTTTTAACATGACCCTTGGTGGAGGTTGAATTGATTTGGTGACTGATTCTTCTGACATGCTCTGCTTCCCCTTCCCATCCCATGCAGTCTTTTGTCTCCACTGTTATCAATCAATTTATTAAATTCAAATTACAAGATGCTGTTTATGATATGCACTTCTGTCTAATTTATTAATTTTTTGGTGTCTATAAAAGGGTTAAATGTAAAATGTGTCTCCTCCACTTCATTCACTTGTGAATATTGAAATTCTGTTGTTGACTTGATACTTGGAATATACCTTCTACAATAGAAAGAGGAATAAAAGGGCCTTTGGACTACAATTGGGTGGCGAGCATAAAGTAAATAACCAAGGGGGTCTCCACTCTTGTGACCTGTTCCCTCAAACAGGTGGCCAACTTGATCCTGATGTGAGGACAGGATACTTTACCATATTTAGTTATAGGATAATTTTCCTAAGTAGCATGTGTTGAATTTTCTTACTCAAATCTTAAATAGCCTCAACTACTGAATTACAAGCATCTAATTAAATGAAAATGTTTCACAAGCAGAGTGTATATAGCTTATATGCAGTCCAGATCATGGTACCGTACCCATTTAGATGCAAGCTTACCAATGGGATGAGGGCAAACAGAAAGGTCTCTTTATGGACAAGGGGGATCAATTAGCCCCACCCGACCAGATCACCCTAGCCCTCAACTAAGCAGCCTTAAGATTTAATATGGCATCTTAATCGTTTTTTTTTTTTTTTTATATTAAATCCAACTTGAGTGAAGATTTAGTGAGTGTAAAATTGGGCAACATGCTAGATCATGGGGTGAAAAGACTATCAAAATGCTGCATTGATGAAAGGTGGGCCCTCTATAGTGCTGAACTGCACTTGCAGTTGCTTGTAGAACATCCTTCCCATTAATTAATATAAATTAGCCCAATAACACGTGCTCAGCACGGTATCTCCTTGCAAAATAAATAATCAAATATTAAAAAAATTAACTCTTTCCATAGGACAAGTTGAATAAAATAGAAATTGAGAAATTGGAGAAAAAATGATATAGTTATATAGAAACAACTGAAACATGAGTTGTTTGATGGAAAAATGAGCAGGTAGTTGCATGAGTAGTTATATAACCGTCGGCCAAAGTTACAACCGACAATCAAAATTAAAGCCAAAATCTCATACCTTAATATATTATAATAGTTACATAGAAACAACTGAAACATAAGTTGTTTGATGGAAAAATGAATGGGTAGTTGCATGCGTAGTTACATAACCGTCGGTCAAAATTATAACGGATGGTCAAAATCAAAACCAAAATCTCCTAACTTAATATATTATAATTGCTAAAACTACTTTTAGTTGCATACAGGCAGTTGCAATTCAGAGATAAAATTAAAGTAGAATTTCATGTCAAATCATAGGAGATCCTGTCCTCAAAATCTTCACAAGTCCAAACTGTAGGTTTTCTACCTCACACCAGAAGAAAGAAAGGTTCAGATATATATGGACAGAAGATGAGACTGAATATCCATTCCTTTATACGTTGGAAATGTTTATGATTTTTTTATTAAATGAAACTAGTAGGAAGAAATTTCAAGAGAAACTCTTGACCAGTCCTAGATAAAGGAACAGTGTTCCCAAATGAGTTCTAGTCTGTATGAAATTTGGAGGCCAAGAGAGCACTTACAAAATTGCGAGCTTGAAATTGCTTCTTCCTTCGTACAAATGAAATGATAACAATACTATACAACCCACTCGTATAAATTAATGGCTAAAATTGGTTCACATGTCACTCATTCCACAATTAATAACATTATATATCATTCTCTGAAAAAGTTCTACTCAACCCTATCAAATCTATGAAATCTTTGGACTTCTCTTTTATTTATAAAATATATCCCTCTACACAATTCAAAACTTCTCTTGATCTAGAGTCTTCTAAACTGTAATAAGAGTATCTAAATCCGTCTATCAATATGATCATCTCACCACTTGGACGGTTATGATGCACTTCTGAACTAGCAAGCCTCCTTATTCCATGCTATTTTGCGACTCGCCAGCACTTGTGTCTCATGAGTCATGAACACAAGGCATAGCTAGTTATGATGCGCATTAGTATAAGCATGTTTAAAAATGAAATTTAAATGTTAATCATTTAGATATGTGGTATCTGAGCCGCGGTTTAGGGACTCAGATTATGTCAGTCATGATTCAAAGGAAGCATGCAGATGATAAAGAAACTCCAAGGACAATTGGTGCTTTAAGCTTTTCCTCATAAGTAATCTAATTGAGTGATTGATGATAACAATATGAGAAGTTTGTCACCAAATCAAGGGAAGAGGGATACAATAAACACCAGACAACATCTCTCCACAGGAAGGATAAAAAAAAAATCCACTCTCAGGAATCAACCAGACCATATTTTAAACTAGAAATGCTTGGGTTTTCTGCCCACATGGATCTAAGCAGCTTGAGCAACAGCCTGGCCTTGGTCTTGACCCTAGTACTGGATTGGCTTTGAAGCAGCAGCAGTAGCTGTGTCACAATTCCTTCACTAATAGCCTTTTCTCTGACCCTTAATGAGTCATAAGACATGATTAGGAGAGAATTAACTGCACTTTCAGAGCCTTCATGATCACACACTCTGAAAACCATCTTCACCAGGGCATGGACAGCATTCGGGTTACTGATTACAGCCTTTTTTCCACTCTCCAGTTCCAAGAGAAGTTCAATTGTGGCCAAAGCTCTTGACGCGCAGCTTCTATCAGGATTTGAGAGGTATCTTATGAGGCCGTCAATACCACCTTCTTTAATGATGTTGTCCCGATTCGATTCCCAAGTACATAGACCTGATACAGCCCTGGTTGCAGCATCAGAAGCGCATTGATCAGAACACTGAGAAAGGAGTGAGACCAGGAGATGCAGAAGGGTGCAATTTTTTCCAAGCACCAAGGAAATTTCTTTGGTGTCCAAAGATGACGAAATTGCTTCCACCAGATAGCATAAACTTATCTTGATCTTCATACTGCCTTGGTCTAATAAACTGACCATAGATGCTAAACTACAGGCTTCTTTCAGCATGTTAAGAGAAGCCGATTGGGTACAAGGTGATAGATTCAAAAGGCAATTGAGAGCTTCTTCTATAAGCTCTGTATCTTCCACACAGAATTTTGTTGCAACTTGGTGACTTCCAAATAGCAATCGAAGTAGTAAAGGAAAGAAGCCCAACTGAATCAAACAAAGGCGCCTTCTATCGGATTCTCTGGACAAGATTTTTATCTTTCTGAGTGTTTCCATCTTTGTAGCAAAGGTGGCGTCCTTTGATTGAAGGTTGTTCTTCAAGGTTCCCAAGGACATGTCTCGGTCGGTCCATTCGATGTTCTTAAGGTCAAATTGTGCATCCATGAGAAGCCACTGATCGATCAGATGCCGCAGAGTGTGGTTGGGTACCATGGTCATGTCATGGAGCTTCTGCATTGTAACTGGACAAGTAAGATTTCCATCTGCCAGCCATTTCTCTATGCTGGATCTATCATAAGTTTGGCCTGTGCTGAGAGTAACTGGATCAGTGAATAAGTCTAAACTGATGGGGCATCTAAATAGAGGAGGGATGCTCATTTGGATTCTCCTACAGCAAAGAAACGCAATGATTTGAAGAAGGAAAAATAAAATAATGACTGGGGGGGGGGGGGGGGGCGGGCTTGATCAATTCAAAACCCAAGATTCCTGCAGACTTTGATCAATTCAAGTGGTAAAACTGAAATGAAAAGAGCCAGCTACCAGAAGAAGCAAAGACACAGCATAGATTCTTGTATCTATATAAGGTACCTGTGAAAATGAAAGAAGTGGGAAGTGGGTTTCTAATCAAGATCCTTGCTGACACTGAAAACCAACAGGAAATGCAAAACTACAAGTGGGTTTCCATATAAAACTATATTTCATTGGCAAACAATCAAAGAAGTAGGCCATCTATCACAAAACAATACAAGAAAAAAAAAAAAGGGAGAGATAGAGGGCTTGGGAAGGATTCTAATGAGTGCCTTTTAATGGCTAGAGAGGTGGGCAGTTGCAAGTTGCAACTCATGGCAATGGGCACTTACAGTAGATGAGGAAATAAAGGAGAAGTGACAAACAGAAAATATTTAAAACGAAAGTTGATCTTAGTTGGAGGAATCAAATGATCAGACCAAAATACAAACACTAGGTATATCAATGGTTGTCTTTATCTTGGTGTGTTTGTAAGATCATCACAAGTAGTAGAATAATGGAGGAACATTTTTTTTTTCTTTCTTTTTCTGTTCTTCTCAATCAATCAAGCCAGTCAAAGTGACCCATTTAGACCACTAAAAATAAATTGCTTTGGCTTTCAAATCCAACTAGTAAAGGAGGATCAAAGGGGGACAGTTATGGTAGTCATAAGACTCATGAGAACGACAATAAATACACTATAGCCACCTAAATCAGCATTCATCAGTGAAATGGATTCTTGGGGTGGCAAAACCTGATCCGACCTGCACCATGTGCTGGTCCCCATTTGAAGTAGTCAGAGACGAGTTCAGTCGCCTAACCTGCCTACACCCTGCCCCACCCTCCCTGTCTATTGGGCTGACCAATCAATCTCTTATCAACCAAACAAAGAAAATGGGACTCAAAATCAGTGTTCTCACATGTTACAGATCCGGGGTTGGTTCAACCTGCATTCAGTACAGGTTGTAGGTATTTGACCCATCCAATGTGGGCCCCACACCCCTGAGGCCCAATTTCAACCCGACCTGTTTACCACCCCTAGATGGTACTTGTTGCCAAAGACTGCTATCCAACATCACTGGTGGATGGAAAAGTAATAATATGTCCACTTTCTCTTTGAGGGCTGTACCTATTTGCAGCATATATACTTGGTGTATATATATGGGTGTAGTGGAATGATCAGTGTCTGATCATTATCTCAGGCATGGTTTGGAGCATGGAGTCACCATTTTCTATGGAATGCATCGGAATCATGAAGAATGCCAAAAGTCATGGGTCCAAGACTCCCAAGTGTATGAATTATTATCACATTGACTCAATTGACTCAATAATTTGAGGCCAAGCGCCTGCTATTAAAAGGGGGCCATAGAGCCATCACCCCTGTCAAACTCAACTTCTATGCGACTAACTATTTACCAATAGCTTTTCATTACTTCTCTCTCCAAATTCTTGTTCCTATTTGGATGAAGAGAAAATTATCCATATTTCAAATTTACGCTGTGATAAAGCATACGGCTACGCTCGTCAAACTCGTCCAAATGTGACCTACCTTAGACAAGTGACTGGGCTAAATTAGGCCAACCAAGAGTAGTTTTTAAACCATAGTTATGAGACTATGCTGCAATTCGTCCTTGCCTGCAATAGGGTCAAGAGTGGTCTAATCCAACATATGGCAAACCATTCAATGTTGATAGAGAGGGAAGTTAGGGATCCTTACCTACTCCATTTGTACCCACTAGGCATTCTCTTGCCTCCTTGAAAATTACACAACCGAAAGTTTTCTGGTTTACAGTACTGGTCCCAGACACTCACTTATAAGGTATACAAATGTTTGGTTGTCTTTGTATTCAACAATTGCATCACAAGAAAGAAAGCACAATACTTAAATGTGTTCTAAGTGAAAACACCAATATCAACTTGGTAAGGGAATACCAAGAATCTGGATTGTTAGGTCTGATTGGTTAGGTATTCCAGATTCCCAATCCATAGAAGCTGTCTTATCAACCATCTTTTTTTTGTCTCTAAATTAGTAGAACTCTTTAACCTGATGGGGCAAGCAATGACCCAAAATTGGTGGCCATGATCCCACCAAAATTTTGAAAATATTTAGTAATCAACTTCTAGAACACGTGACCAGCTTCCTTAGCTTTCCATCTCTTTCAAAACTGGGTCATTATGTGTAAAATCCACTGATTATCTAAAGGTTGGCCCAGTGAAATTAACTTTTAGGGAGCGTTTGTGCAGATATGAGATCTGCGGGATTGCCGTCCGACAAGGCACGGTGTGTTTGTGCAGCAATGAAAGCAACTGGAAAATCCCAAATCTCAGTCTTCATTTCTGCGCGACAGGGGATTCGGAGTTCCAACATTCCTGGTAGGAAAGTAAAGCCGTGGAAGGGGAAAATAGGACAGACCATCAGTATTTAGTTAACTTCACCCAGATTGATATACATCATTGGATCAATCAATGTAAAAGTATGGACTTAAATTAATAGCTAATCTCATTTTGATATATTGATCTATCTAATAGCGGAAGACCACTCTTTTGTCATTGAGGGCATGTGATATGGATGGCTCAGATTTTAAAAAATGGACCCTGAGCCGACCGTACATCGTCTGCATGGCTCCCAAGCGTACATCACCATAAGATTAGTCCACAAAACATAAACAGTAAACATTATTACACAACATGGTCAAAACATATTAGAACATACGGATTAGAGGTGGAGAAATAAAAATAAAGAATTTCTCCACATGTGATTTTTGTTTTTTTTATAACACAGGATTCCCAGCCGTTTGGCCTAGAATAATCCCTACGGTCCCAGGAGAGAAAGCTGGGTAAAATTTCCCAATGGCCCCAGTGTGGTAGTTCAGTACATGTGAAAGTTTTTCAATGGACAATTTTCTCCACCTTTTCTCCAAATCCAAATTTGTTTCGGTAAACATTATAAGTAACTCTGAGAATTTCTTGTTTGGTGTGGCTTGTTGTTTTCTAAAATGATTTTATTGTGATGTGTAAACATTTGTGATCAATTGACACGACCCGAGCCCGAGATTATAATTAATCCGAGTTAACCCCGAGTCGCGTCGCATACTTACTCCTGTGAACTTCATTCACATAAAGTCACAAGGGATATCACTTAACACATTATGCGGAACATATAAACAATATATACATTGCTCATGTATAACCAAAACTTATTTACATTCTATACTAAACTAATCACTTGTATATTTAACTACAATGCAAGGATTAAAAGTATGAAACATTCTTTTACAACTTCCATCATCAAAATTTCATTTAAAGTTTCGCTTCAATATCATATTCAGATGATATTGGTCATTTCCACTCAACTAGTCCTCCTGGAGGAACCGTAGCGGTCGTCTCCGCTGGCGCTGAGGTCTTAGAAGGACCGGCATGGGCAGCTGTGCCTGTAATGCCATCAATAACACTATGAATTTGACAATTCAGCAATGTATAAACAGATACATGATTTAACATGCTAAATACACATTTAAATTGTCTAAGCCAATGTTAGACTAATACCATTTCCAATTACTTCAAATCAAATCAATGAGAGTCTTTAATATTTGGCAATCTACAATAGCATTTCATTTCAAATCACATCTTCCTAAAAATGAAGGAATCACATCTTCCACACGGAATGAATCACATCTTCCACACGAAAGGAATCACATATTGTGGGATTTATCAGTGCCCGGGCCAGGGACATCTGACATCACCACGGAGTTCCAGAACACTCCCAAATAATCTGCTGCAGCAGTATCAGCTTTAATGAGCTTATAGAAATCACTATGTAGTGCCAGACTCAAATAAATAATTCACTTACTCCTGTCATGTCATTTCTTTATAAATTTCAATTTCAATTCAATATATAAATTCAACTAAACAATATTATCCAGTTAGGTGCAACTTCCAGATGTTTAATGTATATGTTATTCTAGATGGACATTACATTATATGTATGTTTTGTACATTAAAGTCTCTTCGTTAACACCCATGGAGATACCACAATCTAGATAGCCTTGATTTAGATTAAAGCAATAGGCTCTTTATTTAATTCAAAATAACTTCTAAAATCACCTTAGCTTCAGTGAACTTAGCCATACTGAATCGACTAGCTTTACAAGCTAATCTTTATCATCTATTCATAATATTCAGCTTCAATTAACTCTTTTATTATCTCATAATCCATCTTGGATCCAAGTCCAAGAATATTCTTTTAGAGAATGTTTAATTACTTAAACTCTCTCATTTATTTAATAATTAGTCATTAGACTAATTCTACAAACCACTTATAATCATACACAAACCATTTGATTCAAATTGAATCAAGAAATTCACTGGACTCATCTGAGTCCTCCGATCGATCGGACCTGCAACGAATTCCAGTTGCAGATACTGATTTTAGTTTTTCTCTCCTTCATTTCCAATCTATTTCTTCTTGAACCTGCACATAAAATAGGACCTCCTGTCCCCTTCTCAATAATCTATTCATACAGACACACTTCTCCAATCCATTTCAACATATGGAATCATCTTCTTATCCAAAACAATCATTCAATACACAATAAAATCATATACAAAAACTAAATTCACTCTCATAACATAATCAATAAGAAAAACCCAATAACTAGCAGTTAATCACAATCACCATTTATACTTGCCTTATGAGAATCAAACACAAAAACCCTTTGTCTTGAGCTCAATTTGAGACAAATTTCCCAATTTCAAAACCCTAACATTAGGAAATCACCCAAATATAAATTCAATGAATTTTGAAATGGGAAAGAGTTTCAAGAACTCATCTACAAGTGAAATACTCCAAACACTTACTTGACAACTTGAGAATGAGACTTCTCTCAGTTTCTAACTCCAAGAATCCAACAAACTTGAGAAAATGATGAAGAAAAGATGACAATCACACTTTCTCTCCAAACCCACTTGCACTAATCCTTGTCTACACACTTGATAAAGAACGAAATGAAGAAGAAAGACCCAAGGCTCTCCTTTTCTCTACGTTACAGAATGTTTCAACTGTAGACACGTTCCACCAACTAAGATGGTGATTCATCAAGCTTATAATAACACCTTTTACATTGAAACCCCACTTCCTATATGTATTTCTAGTTTGAGTCAAACTACAGCTCATTTGACTCATGTGAGGTCAAATTAACACGAGCATATTACGAAAGTTTTTGTATTCATCGAGATACACGTGTTGACACCAAATTTTACCGCATTCGATGAAAAACGTATAAACCCAATTTTACGAAAAAATCCTTAAATCCATTACTTTGAGACTAAATTCAACTCTATCAATTCAATCTCTTCCAAACTTGTTCATTATGTTTACTTCAGTCAAGTGTGACTAATTTGATTCATTTTGTTCACTAATCACATCTATCGTGATTAATCACACTTAATCCACATTAATCTCGCTTACTTAGAGTTAATCATAATTAACTCGGGATAAGGTGTAACATCAATGGCCAAGATTCATGCAGAAGTGGTCAAGCACTACAAATAAAATGTGATTTCTATTTCTTTCGCCACTGAAAGTACTGCAATAACTTAGAGGTTGAGGCTATTGTGGCATTTTTAGCAGAAAAAACAGCCGCTAAAAGCGGCTTTTCCCGCCCTTAATAGTTACTTTTTTTTAGTGAGGTCTGAATATTAAATTATGGAGACATGTTGATTTGAATGAGGCGAGAAGTAGAGTAAAATAAAGGGTCAAATTAAGATAAAAAGAAAAGAGAATGGTTGAGGGTAAAAGGCACTATTGACATAAAGTTATAACTCGGAAAGGAGTAACTTCTTGTTCTTATCTTTTAGCGCATTTTGTCAACAATATTTGGTATTTGCTGAAAATAGAATAAGAGAATGGGAGAAGTTCATCTTGTTATTGAAAGTAAAAGAGGGCTCAATATATAGCCTTTACAAGAAACAGAATCAAAACAAATAACAGAACCCTACATAATAGGGATTATTCAAACCACTAACCAACTAAGCCTAAAGACTCGATCAAACTGAGACTAAATCAACAAATGATTCTAACATCCTCCCTTAAACTGATGCTAATTACACTCAGTTTACACCTGGAAATGAGCAGACCCCCATCAGACTTCTCAACTTCACAAACACATCTAACTTCAGCGGCTTGGTCATTATGTCTGCTATTTGTTCTTGAGTGTGACAGTGAACTAACTTAACAACACCATCTTTAGTAAGCTCACGTAGGAAATGAAACCTGACATCTATATGTTTGCTTCGGCCATGTAACACAGGATTCTTCGAGATCTGAATGGTTGAGCTATTGTCACAGAAAATAGTTGTATCATCACCTTGATTCAGATTTAAGTTCTTCAAAATTCTTCTCATCCAAACCACTTGACAAGCACATGAAGCTGCAGCCACGAACTCAGCTTTGGTGGTGGACAACGTGACTATTGGTTGCTTCTTAGATGACCAAGAAACTGCACCTGAGTTGAGCATAAATACATAGCCAGAAGTACTTCTTCTATCATCCAAATCTCCGGCATAATCACTGTCCGTGTAAGCAATTAATTCATCTCCTCCCTTCCGATAAAGTATTCCAAGATCACAAGTTCCTTTTAAATACCGTAACACTCTCTTGGCAGCCTGAAAATGAAGCTCAGTTGGATGATCCATATACCTACTTAATAGACTCACCACAAACATAATGTCGGGTCGAGTGTTAGTCAAGTACATTAGACTACCCACAATCTGCTTGTAGTGAGTGCTATCTAATTTCACTCCATCTGCATCTTTCATGAGTTTAATGCCTGGAACAATTGGATTCAACACAGGATTGCATTTATCCATTCCAAATCTCTCTAACACCTCATATGTGTACTTCCTTTGACAAATGAAGGTACCCTCTGGTTCTTGCATCACTTCTAACCCAAGAAAATACCTCATCCTTCCGAGGTCAGTCATATCAAACTCATGCATCATGGAATTCTTAAATTCAGCAAACATGCTTTCATCATTGCCTGTGAAGATTAAATCATCTACGTAGAGACAAATGATAAAGATTTTACCTCCTTCCTTCACCTTGATGAATAAGCTATGCTCATATGGACACTTCTCAAAGCCTTCCTTTGCAAAATAAGATTCGATGTGGCTGTACCATGCTCGTGGAGCCTGTTTCAAACAGTATAAAGCCTTTTTTAATTTGTATACCTTATGCTCATCACCTCTCTTCACATAACCTGGAGGTTGTTCAACAAAGACCTCTTCGGAAAGTTCTCCATGTAAGAACGCTGACTTAACGTCGAGCTGAAATATCGTCCATTTCTTCTGGGCTGCCATGGAGATCACTAAACGAACTGTATCCATACGTGCTACAGGTGCAAACACTTCGGTATAATCAACTCCATAATCTTGGGAGTAGCCTTTTGCAACTAACCGAGCTTTGAACTTGTCTATCTCACCATTATCGTTGAACTTTGTCCTATACACCCACTTCACTCCAACTTTCTTGGCACCAGCAGGTAGATATGTCATCTCCCAAGTGTCATTTCGTGAAATTGAATCCATCTCTGCATCCATGGCCAATCTCCACTTCGAGTGCTTCACAGCTTCTTCGAAAGACATGGGATCATTAGCGGCAGCAAACATGACCATGTAAGACTCTTCCTCTTCCTCAGTTAATTCCTCCCCACTGACATAGTCTTTCATCCAAGAAGGTCTTCTACGCTCCCTTTCTGCATGAAGTGATGACTCATCAATTGGTATAGAACTTGTTGAGCTTCCTCCTGTTTCACTCACATCTGGATTGACGTGTTGAACAATTCCTTCAGGACTTGCTAATCCTTCAGGACTTGTTCTCTCATCATTCAGAGCTTGTTCTTCCGCACTGTCTCCCCATTCTAAATCAACAATCTGATCCGACTTTTGACTTTCATCCCAATTCCAGCTTTCATTTTCTTCAAACACCACGTCTCTACTCACTATAATTTTCTGTGAAGTAGGATCATATAGTCGGTATGCCTTTGATTCTTTGCTAATGCCAAGCAAAACACACTTTATACTTTTATCATCAAGCTTGGTTCTCTTGCAATCAGGTACATGAGCATGGGCTATGCAACCAAAGACCTTAAAATGATCGACTGAAGGTTTAATGCCACTCCAGGCTTCTTCCGGGGTCTTGTTCTTAACTGGAAATGTTGGACTTCTATTCAAAATGTGAATAGTCCAATTGACAGCTTCTGGCCAAAACTTCTTTGGAATCTTCTTCTCTGACAGCATGCTTCGAACCATATTCATAATGGTCCGATTTTTTCTTTCCGCGACTCCGTTTTGTTGAGGAGAGTAGGCTGCTGTAAGCTGACGGCGTATGCCATGTTCATTGCAATAATCAGTAAATTCCAGTGAGTTGAATTCACCTCCACGATCAGTACGAAGACCGTTAATACATAATTCGACCTCCTTTTCAACATGATTCTTAAAAAGCTTGAATGTAGTGAAAGCTTCAGACTTTTCAACAAGAAAATAAGCCCAAATTTTGCGACTATAATCATCAATAAAAGTGATTATGTACCTCTTGTTGCTGTTGAGATAGGAGTAATGGGCCCACATATGTCAGCATGTACAAGTTGAAGGACTTTACTGGCTCTCCATGTGGTTGCTTTAGGAAAAGAATTTCTTTGTTGTTTGCCAATCAAACAATCGCCACAAACCTTTGATGGAGCATCAAAGTTTGGTAGTCCTCTCACCATCCTTTTTTGTTGAAGAAGATTCAATCCTGTGAAGCTGAGATGACCATATCTGTTGTGCCACAGCATAGCATTATCTTCAGATGAGGAATTAAAGCATACCTGTTCTTTTGATTGTATCTGGGCAAACAATTTGAACATTCTATTGGAGGCCATGGCAATCTCCATAATCAGCCCTTTTTCAGGATGATATAACTTGCAGGTTCCCCGTTGAATGAGAATAGTGAGACCCTTCTCAGCTAGTTGCCCTATGCTCAATAAGTTGTTCTTCAAACCTGGAATATAAAACACACCTGTAATGATTTGCACAAAACCATTTACAAGCATTCTGATATTTCCCTTTCCCATCACGTCCATACTCGAATTGTCTCCCAGCTTCACGGTCTCTCTAAAACTGCCATCGAAATCAGCAAATAGCTCCTTTTTCCCACACATGTGGTTGCTACATCCCGAGTCGAGAAACCACAACTCCTCCTTGCTTGTCGCCTTCTCATTGACATATGCCATTAATAACATTTCTTCTCCTCCTTCTGCATAGTTTGCCTTCCCTTCGATCACTTTATTTGGGCACTCATATGCAAAGTGCCCCAACTTGTGACAACTATAGCATTCAATGGTGGATTTGTCAAAGCTGCGTCTGCCACCTCCTCTTCCTCTTCCTCGAAAAGATCCACGTCCTCTCCCACTTGATGAATCGCTGGACGTAACCTTCAGTGCATGCTCCTCTATTGTATGAGCATTCATACGCTGCTCGTGTACTAACAAACTACTTTGCAACTCATCTATAGATATCACATCGAGATCTTTTGATTCTTCAATAGAGCAGACCGCGTAATCAAATTTCGGGGTCATGGATCGCAAGATTTTCTCAATGATTGATACATCTGTCAAATTCTTCGCACCATTTGACCGCATCTTGTTAACCACAGTCATAGTACGAGCAAAATACTCAGTTACAGACTCCCCTGCCTTCATGTTGAGCATCTCGAACTCTTTCTGAAGAGCTTATCGTTGCGCACGTTGCACTCGTGCTGTACCTTGATACTTCTGCTTCAAGGAATCCCAAATGCTCTTGGCTGAATCCTTGTTCAAAATCGTCTCCAGAATGGAACGATCAATACTCTGGAAGAGATAATTCTTCGCCTTTAGATCCTTCTATTTCGCATCCTCAATCACCTTCGTCTGAGCTGGGGTAGGCTGGACTCCATCGACCACTGTTGGAACTCCATCTTCAATTAGACCCCAATACTCCTTTGAACGGAGGAAATTCTCCATGAGCATGCACCAATGATCGTAGTGTCCGTCGAACCTCGGAATTGACGGTTGCACAAACCCTCCCTCTGTAGCCATCTCCAATGCTACACCTGGCTCTGATACCAAATGTCAACAATATTTGGTATTTGCTGAAAATAGAATAAGAGAATGGGAGAAGTTCATCTTGTTATTGAAAGTAAAAGAGGGCTCAATATATAGCCTTCACAAGAAACAGAATCAAAACAAATAACAGAACCCTACATAATAGGGATTATTCAAACCACTAACCAACTAAGCCTAAAGACTCGATCAAACTGAGACTAAATCAACAAATGATTCTAACACATTTTTCTCCCAATCCCTTGTCTTCCTTTTTCTCTTGACACTAATCTTCTGCAAACAAACAAGGGATAAATGAAATGGTAAGATTCTGAGTTTAAACAATGCAAAATACAAGGTATGGTAATCATTTGTAGTGGGTATAACTACGATGTATGCACATTGTAGGCTGCAAAGGTAAGGATTTAAACGGGTCCCGGTTAACCAATTAGCCAAAGGACCAAACCCATGAAATTTGAGCATGGATCATTTTTGTTGTCGCCTGAGCATGAACCATGTCCAAATAACCTTTTAACCTAGTACTATATATAAATTACCTTTTAACCTAGTATTATATGTAAATTCATAAATCTGGGGTGTTTGACAACAAAAATAAAACAAAAACAAAATGATTGGGTTTGTTCTGGTCACAGTAATATTAAGGAAAAGAAGATACTTCTCCTGTTGACCTCCCATATGCTTGTATTCCTCACTTTAAACAGCCTGAGCCATTTTGAAACTGCTAGAGAAATTATGAAACCCCCAAAATCTTAACACCAATCCAAATTAAAAGACAATGGAGAAGGGAGTGTTAAGGAGGTCTACTACAGTATACCTTGAAAGAAAACAAATAAGTCTTCGTATGTATACATCCTAACCACTTTTTTTATACAAAGCATTGCATTGGGGATTCCATTTCATTCATTCTACTATTGTTTCGAAATCAATCCCTCTCTTCATTAAAGCTATTGTTCTTCTTCTTCTTCTTTTTAATGAAGAAGAGGGCGTGCCAGTCCTTGAATTCTTGACCTCTTTTATGTGGCCCTAACTCCTAACCATAAAGAAAGCTATTGTTCCTTGTTCTTCTTCTTTTAGTCGCATTTCTCTTTCAATTGCAGCTGTGGTTTGGGTGCAAGTGTGTTTAGGTCAACGTCTACCCTCACTGTGGTTTGGGTACAAGTGTGTTTAGATTCCAAGGCGGGCTTTTTTGACTGCTGAAGCTATTTAGTAGAATCATTGTGTCTTCCTAGATGATAATTGTTGTTGAAGGCAGCCTCTACTCCCATGTTTATAGTTTTGAGTTCAGCTTCCAGCAGATTTGAGGCCATTATTTGGAAGGAAAAGCCAAAAACAAGTTTTTATCTTCATGACTTTAATTCCCCCAATACCTGCCCTCTCTGATTTCTTCTCCATCAAAGTTAAAGGTTGTGAAAGGGGGTTCTTCTGCACTCATTTGCGTATATAAATAATGCACATATACAATGGCGGACCCAAAATTTTTATTTGGGTAGTGTAGGCAATGGTCAAGTGAAGAAATTTAATAATAAAATAAAATTTGTAATATACTATTAAAATTGCTTTTTGAATTACACATAATGATCTATGCATCATCCATTTCGTTTGCACTCATTTATACATATGAATATTTGATGCATAAAAGACATGAAAAATTAGCATGTAAGCTTTGAGGAAGTGGTAAATGGTTACATACCTAACTATAGCTGAGCAGGGTACCAGTTGTAGCAGGACATGTTGTGGCTTTACACCCTTTAACCAGTTCTTTTTGCCCTCATGTTCATGATCTGAACCATACATCTTCTTTATTGATCCGATAAACCTTTAAAACATTTAGTTTCATATCCTAAATCTTCATAGATTTTTATAAACTTACAAAAAGTTATAAAAGCTCCAACTTATGATCTAATTTTTTGCACTTTATGAGCCCCCAATTTATGATCCGAACCATTCAATAGTCTCATACTAATGATAAGAATTGATAAGTATACTTCCGAGTTTCATGTCTTATATCGTTGTGAAATTTGTGAATTTTGTAAGAAACATCTAAAGAAATCTAAACACATCTAAAACCATTAGATGCACTCGTTTACTCGTGTAAAAATAGTGATTTAGACAAATATGCTAATGTGTTTCCCTTACTACACATTTGCATATATAATTACATATGTAGAACCCATTTCATATCCCATGCATAAAAGGCAAACGCCTAAGCTTCTAAGTGGAAATACTTATAAAGTAGCCTAAAACTTTGAATGTAACCCTTTTTGGCGTATTTAAGGACCAGTTTGTATGTGTGTAGGGTATTTCCATAATCCATAAATTATCTCCCAGTTCGGTAACAGTATCAATTGGGGTGCTTGCTCTGAGTTCGGTCTTGTTCAGTTCGGCCAGCAAGTGCCGAGACCCGATCTACATCGGTAAATAGAACCGAACACACTCCCTTGGAGGTCGGCATCTCATATTCCAGCATCTGACTCTCGACCCCGGATCCTCTCCAGTTCGGCCACATGCCGAGGTGAATACCGGGCGTCTAATCTCCATCATGGGATGGGACAGCTGCAGTGCATAGCACCCTGACAGATAGGGTGGCCGCCGAATACTGATAAGGGACCTTCCCTATCACGTCCACATTTATGTGAGGGATTTGAGGGGACGTCCGATGGGACAAGTATCCTCACCTACCAAGGGTCCTAGGAGTGGGCTGATGGGACAAGTATCCCCACCTACCTCCACTATGGAACCTTCTACTCCCTCCTACATATACCTACATGGTAATCCCATAAAAGGTACGCAAGAATACAGTCTATATCCTGTTATTACTGCTCACATCTTCTTCCTCACTTCACCCTAGTTCAGTGACTGCACTAACTCAGGTGTCGGAGTGCCTTTGGCTGACAGCAGCCTTGGGCCCTGACCTCTGTCTTCTCTTCCCTTTCAGATTTCGGATCATCAGAGACGTTCCTGTTCAGCTTAAACAGCCTCTCTGTAAACCCTCATCACCACTTAAATTAAGTCCGTAATTTTTAGGCACGTACAATTTGGCGCCGTCTGTGGGGAGCGATCTGAAAAATCCATACTTTCATCCTAACAGCCATGCCTCCTAAGGCTAAGAAGGGAAAAAGCGTTGTTGGACCGTCCAGATCCAGTCAGCCAGAGACATTCTTGCCTCTCATGCCGCCTCCACTCCACTGGTGACGAACCAGGCAGGGGCATTAGTAACAAGCCAGCAAAGGGATGCCAGGCAAACACCACCCAACCCTCAGTCGAAAAGAGCGGAAGGGGAGCCTGGTATTCGAAGCGTAGGGTCACCCGTCACGGTGACACACTCATCGTCAAGAGGTGTACCAGCGTCTCCTCAGAGCAGTCCTGTAGCAATACGGGCTCGGACAACGTCCTCCCAGGCAGAGCGTCCACGTCTGGAGGTTGTTTTCACCCAAGCACCCCGCAAGGACGTTCCTCCTCAGGAACAGTCCCAGCGAGGTAGGACTCCTGAGCAGTCTCAACCTCTTCGGTCTCATCACGAAGACCACATGGAAGAGGACCATATCCACCTCGGTGACGAAAGTGACGACGACACGGCCCTAGAGGAAGATGTTGAAGCCCAAGCTGAAGCAATCAAGGCTCAGAACCTCGTCATTGAGGAATAAAAGGCGCAGATCCTACAGCTCCAGCGACAGCTGGAGGTAAAGGACGGAACCCTACCCGAAGCCTCTCACACGCCTCCACCTCGGCGGAAAGCCCGGCGGGGCCCCGATGGTCAGCCAGATCTAAGGGAGCAACTAAACGAGAGGCGTGCCCGAGCTCGGGAAGAGGGCTCGAGTAACACCCACGCCAGCGCCGACCAGCAACAGTGCCGGAGGCAAAGGCGGGAGACCGGGGCCGACCCCGACATGGCCGCTTATATTGACCAGCAAATTAAGCTGGCCGTGCAGCAGAACCTAGAGCATGTCGGCCTCGCTCGAGGTCGGTTGGCTACTTGATATAGCGACATCCACGGCATGATGGAACGCGCTCCGAGGCGCCGTGGGGCGGCTACCGAGGTCGGCGGAACGTGGGAGTCCGTCGGGTCTGGCCCTTTCGCGCCCTGGCGGGCCTGAAGCGTGCCTCAACATTTCTTTGTGTGGGTGTGCCAGATTTTCTATTTTACTTGGAATTGCAAGTGGTAATCCTGAGATCAACCTTCGCAAGTAAAAAGGAAATCAACTTCTTTCAAGTTTTCCATTGCGCATATATTTAAGAAAAGAGACATTTTCTTAGTTTGCCGTGAAAGGCGATTTCGTTTGGCATTTATAGCCGATTTTGGCGTTTATAGCCGATTTACAATTCTCATCAATAATGAAAAAGACAAGAGTTGTGATTTTTGTCTCTTTTAGAAAAATACAAACTACAATGAAAAGCAAGAAAAGGAAGATCTAACTTTTCAGGAGATTGTGGGGGACTCGTTCAGATTGACGGTCGCAAGCCATGTGTGGGCTTCGCCGTCATCCATGCAGATGAGAACAGAGGATGCTCTTGATTCGCTTGGCTTGGCTATAACCTCATATTTTTAGAGGACAAAGACCAAGAGAAGGTCCTATGTCCAATAAAAAGCTAAGTAGACGGGCTGAAAAGCCACGTCTAAGCCATTGGAGGCAGCAGGAGAAGGCAAGGACCTTGGGGGGGGTGCCCCCCAAGGGACTTTTGTCACCTTGTAGTGGTGGCCGGTGCAGAACTTCAGCAGAGTTTTTTCTCTCTTTTTTCTTTCTCTGGATACGAGCTCTGGATTCTTTCCGATCGATCAATCTCGATTTTCTGATCCTTTTTTTCAATGGAATGCTCTCCTATTTATAGGCTTTTGGTAGCCATTTAGGAGGGTTTATGAGCCTTAATGGCTTTAATGGGAGGAGTTACAAGATTTATTTCTTGATTTTGTAACTCCTTTTTCCTTGAATCTGATTGGCCGATGGAGATTAAGGGCTTTTAATCACCTTAATTACCATAATGGGAGGAGTTTCATGGTTTAAATGCCATGAATCAATTGACTTGTAACTCCCAAATGCTTGTTTCTGATTGGGCCGTCCAAAGAAATGAATTAATGACTGCAATAAAGCTAGTCAATTAACCACATTAATTGGTCGCCGAGCAGTCGAAGAGTCGTGGGCCGTGCCGTGTCTTCTGGAATTCTTCTGGCGATGATCATCGATGGATCTTCATACTGATCGACATCGGATGAACATGTAACTTCAGACATTGATAGCTAAGAGCGGGCCGGTGACATCTGTCTTGTCGATTTCTCGATCGGTCGGACAGAAAGAGCACTTTTTTTGGTCGACCGGTTGGCGATCTTGGAGCGATCAATGATGATTTTATGCTTTTGGAGGTTGACCCGTGATTTTGACGGATGTTGGAGGATATGAGTCAATTTCAAGCACTAAAAATCACATTTTCAGAAAACCACAGGGGCCAAAGTGCGCGAAACGCGAAAAAAGACGGAAAAAACGGGTCACCGGCGGAAAATCCGGTGACCCGGACTTCCATGGTCGCCGGCGACCATGGGCCATGGTCGCAGGGGCCTGCGACCTTGGGGGAGTTTTTTCCCTTCGGAGCCCGTTTTGCGGTCGTTTTGAGGTCTTTTTCGTCGCCGTTTTCTTCTGTATTTTTCCTGACATTTCTTCTCATTTATTGGCTTGATTTTCCTGTAGAAAACCTGATGAGAATCCTTGCATTTTTAGAGTGCAAAGTTTCTAATTTTCTGGGAAAGCCGAAGACTTTGTCGCGTAGAGCTGCTGATTTTCCGCCAGAAGCTGAAACTTGGTCAAACGATGTCGGAATGACCTGAAATTTGAGGTGGAGCCTCCTGAGCAATAAATAAGACCAACCATAGGCTTTTGTTTGAGTTTTGAAGCCGTTTGGGGTCCCGTCGATGCTTCACTTGATTTTGCTGCGGGGAAAATGCCGAACTTTGATATGTGGTCAAACGATGTCCGATTGACCTGAAATTTGAGGGGGAGCCTATTGGAGTTATTTTGAGACGTTCCATGGGCTCCGTTTTGGATGTTATGGTCCCGGGTTGCTCCGCCGCCGGTAGGCTTGATTTTCTCTCGGAGCATCGAAACCTGGTCAAACGTTGTCAGAATGACCTGAAATTTGACGTGCAGCCTTTTGGAAGCATGTTGAAGCCACTCATGCACTTGGTTTGATGAGTGAAGGCTTCGGTGGTTCCCGCCGCCGAGAGGCTTGATTTTGCTGGTCGAGCATTGATGGAGGGTCAAACGTTGTCGGTTTGACTTGAAATTTGGCATGGAGCCCTTTTGAGACATGCTGGAGTCATCTGTAGGCTCTGATCGAAGTTTTGACGTCTCCGATGATGTCGCCGCCGAGAGCTCCTGTTTAGCTGTCGGAGAAGTGAAGTTAGGCCAAATGTTGTCGAAATGGCCCGAGACTTCATGTGTACTCTTCTCTTGGCTATCTTGAAGGATCTTGCAGTTTTTGTTTGATTCTGACAAGATTTGAATTTTTGGAGAAATTGCATTGCCTATTTATGGCAGATTGCGACTTCATGCAGCTTTCTTGATGTTGAAGAGGCAAAGTGACATTTTTGGTGTCAACAAATGCCCCCTCGAGGTACAGCGACGAGTTGCTTGACTTTTGTAGTCGATGTGCCTCGAAGAGATTTTTGAAGGAGAGCTTGTGTCTTGACCAAGAGTCTTTGAGCAATCTTTCCTTTGGTAGAGTAGCCTTTGAGCTTCCAGGGGAATTTTATGGTAATGAAAGGAATCAAATACCATCTCGAGGCAAAGTTTTGAAGATGACATCAGGGATGTGGATTTGGGTTTTTGTTTTTGACCTTATGACCTAACAAGCTGTATGTGGCAGGTTAGGGGGTCGGGTTTTGGTTTTGACCTTGTGACCCAACAAGCTGTATGTGGCAAGTTGGGGGATCATGATTTGGTTTTTGGTTTTGGTCTTGTGACCTAACAAGCTGTATGTGGCAAGTTAGGGGACCAGGATTTGGTTTTTGGTCACTCTTTGGGACTGTGTGGGTCCATTGGAGTGGTTTGGATTTTTTTGTGGAATGTCAATTTCAAGATTTTGGCTCAATTTGGTATATGAGGCTGGATGGTTTGATTTTTGGAAGCTCATGGGGCTTGGGATTTTTTTGTATGGTTCAATCAACTCAGAAGAGGCATGGAACCATTTTTGTATGCTCTTGGTAAGAGGGATTTTTTCTGACTAAAAGCCCATTTTTTTTTTATAGTGCCTAGGTGGTCAAACCTGGCTCATATGGGCTAGCCCATGGGACCTTAAGCTTTTTAGGATGGCTTAGATCTCATGTGGGGCCATTTTTGTAAAGAATATCTAAAGATATCTCATTTGGATAGAGAATATCTAAAAATAGCTTTATGGGAGAGAATCTCTCATATTCCCTTAATTTGGGAGAGAATATCTCAAGGTATCTTTCTTTTTGGGAAAGAATCTCCAATATCCTTTTTTGTTGTTGGAGAGAATCTCTCATTTGATTGATTTTGGGAGAAAATCTCTCAAAGACATCTTTCTTTTTGGGAAAGAATCTTTCTAATTCCTTCTCTTTTGGTAAGGTTACTAATTAGTAGCACTTACCTTTCTTCTTTATTTCCTTCTTTGATTTGCTCTCTCCTATAAAAGCAAAGGAAGGTAGGATCTCTTGCTCTTATTGCTTTCTTTTGCAACAATCTCAAGAGAGCTCCAAGACCAAGAGTTTTTCTTCTTCAAGGATCTTCAAGCTTTTTCCTTCTTCTTCTCCATCAATGGCTTCAAGTAAGTTTTCTTTCTTTTTCTTTCAAGAAAACTCTATGTAGAGAATAGGATGGAAAAAAAGTGTCTTCTCTTTTTTTTTTCTTTCTTCTTTTTTTTTCTTTTTTTTTTCTTTCTATTCTTCTTATCTTTTTTTTTTCTTTTCTTTTCCACGTGATTTCTGTTTTTTTTTTTTTTCACGTGTCTCTTTTCTCTTTTTTTTTTTTTTTTTTTTTTGTGGGCCGTACGGACAGATCCGTACGGATCTGGTCCGTATGGCCACGTGGCCTGATTTTTTTTTTTTTTTTTTTGCTCATCATGATAATGCATTTTTATGCAAATCTAGATGTTCATGCATGTACTTTTTGTAAATTGAATTGAGTAGCATGATGTGATAGCATACCTGAAAATCTTTGCAAATTTGGGAATTTGGAGCTCGCAGCGATGTTGAGCCCTTCTTGATTTTGCGGAGATTTTGAGGTTTCGAAAGTTTGGAGTTTCGGAGCTCGCAGCGATGTTGAGCCCATCTTCAAAACTTTCTATTTCTGTCGGGGTATTTCCTTTTTCTTTGGAATTGCCCCGGAGTCATGCCAAAATTTCGCCAGATTTTTGGTGGGACAAAGTGACCCCTTTTTTTTTTTTTTTTTTTTTTAGCGAAATCCTGTCATTTTGATGACGATCTTTTTCTTTTCCAACCTTTGCAGGTGGTTCCTCCAGAGCGAACAAGGGTAAAGAGCCTGCTACAAGCGTACCTCGTCGATCTGCTAGATCTTCCAATGTGGTCGTTCAGCAAGCCTGGGAGAAGGTCCAGTTTGTTGAGAAGAACTTGGAAGAATCGCGATGAGATGAGACAGCGATTGATTGCTCTCAAGGATGAGGAGTTCTATAAGATCATGGTAAGCAACCGTCCTTGGGTTATGGACGATCTGAGGGTTTTACCCAAGCCTACCTTCTTCTTTGGAGATGCAGTCCCTGACGACTTGACATACCAAAGGAGATGTTTTCAGTTCTCTTACACAGCAAATGGTGAGGAGAGAACTATTTCTACCCGGTCGTCTTTTGATCGGACCATCTCGATCCTGAGCCTTTCTCCCACGTGCCCTAAGAGGGAAGATCCTCCGAGCTGGGTGAAGAGGACCAGTGTGATCAAGACCGGGGTTTTTGTTGGTGGACCCTCCGGATATGGGGAGAAGCCACCTGTCCATATGGACATGTTGATGCCAGCCAGCGGCTACCAGGGCTCTGATTATCCGTCGGTCGATTTGAGACCGGTGGGCCTTGGCGTTTTCAGCGGTGACGGCAGTACTTGGGTGAAGCCTTTTCGACTTCGTGGCCGTTTCAATGTTGACTCCGATTGGAAGTCATGGACTGACCACACCTTGCTGATTGGGGGCGCCGTTTTGAAGGAAGCCGGGATTTTTGATGCGGTCCGCGCTTTTAGGGAGACCGTGACTTTTTCCGATAATGCCTTCATGGCTATGTTGGAGTCTTTCCTCCCTCAGACCAATACCTTCGTTGTCACGAACGGTGAGATTGGTTTTTCTCTGAAGGAGTTAAGTGCTATTACTGGATTGCCCATCCTTGGCAAACTCTACGAGGAGTTCATGCCGATTGACAGCGTCCTCGAGGAGCAGTCAGAGGAGTTCAGGCTCCTATACTTTCAGCTCGTCGCCTTCTATGATTTTTTGAAGGAGGGCTCGAAAGTAAGATCCAGCAGTTGGAAGAGTTGTGGCTCTTCGTTCCCTAACTTCTTCGACGGTGGAGAACCTTCTGATAGCATGACCCGGGAAGACAGGAAGAAGACTTCGGCCATGCAGGAAGAGTTGAAGGGTTTCTTCGCGAGCACAGATGCCATTTGTTCTGACATTACACTGCGGAGAGATCTTGCTGTTTACCTCACTTTTTGGCTGGGTGAGGCTATTTTTGCTGGTGGAGATGGGACGCACATCAGGCCGCATTGTATTTTTCCGGCTTGTCAGATGGCTTTTGGAGAGCGGCTTGCTTTGGTGCCCGCTCTTTACTCCTACCTGTGTACCGAACTGCAGGCTGCTGCTTTCTTGGTTCGGCTTGGGCTCCCTATGAATAGGGTATTTTCAGCCCATATCTTTTATTCGTGGTTTGTATGCCACTGTCCTGGCTTCCACCAGCTGGGTGCTGCACAGGATGATGATCCTCTGATGATTCGATTGGCTAAGGGAAAAGCCGTATCTGAATCACTTTTGTTTGCCCGCATGAGGATCCGACGGTTCAGGGATGTCGAGATGGGGCAGTCTTCAGTGAAGCTTTCTCCGGAGTTGCGGAAGAAGGCTTTTGATTTTGGTGCCTCCCGAGACTCTACCAGAGCAGGGTCGGGAAGGCATTACCCTTTGACCAATGCAGAGAAGAAGTGGCTTTTCAGCATACGAGTCGGCATGATGGTGTACCGCAGACATCTTTTCGTCGACATCCAGCCGTATGTACCTTCTCGCTTTGCGCTTCAGTTGGGCTTCTCTCAAGGCGTTGTTGGAGCGCCTTCGAGTATGGTGAAGCGTTTTGGGGGTTTGCAGGATGGCAGAAATGCATGGGCTTTCTATAGTGCTGAAGACACTACTGCCACGATTTCTTATCCTGAGCTGTCGACTTTCCGAACTGCCGGCTTCACGAAGTGGTTCGCGGAGAGCTTTTTGGCATATCGGGGGCTTTCCAAGAAGGAGCTTGATGTAAAGCTGTCTTCGGAGAAAGGTACTGGAAAGTCGGATGGCGTCCGGCGAGAGGAAGTTTGGGCCTTCCTTTCTGGAGAGAAGCACAAGATAGGCTTTCTCGGTGACCAGGGCGTCATTGGTTCTGAAGCTGTTCGGGAAGTACCTGATGAGGCTTTGGAGCAGTTAGAACAGGAGGAAGCTGAACTCGACGCTTGGATGCAAGCGGCACAGAGACGAGCTTCCGTGGAGTCTACTGGCAAGAGCAGACCATCCAGTGAGGAGTCAAGTGAGAAACCTGACTCTGATAGTGGGGCTGGTTCTTCTAGGAAGCGAACCCGTAGAGGTAGGAAGAGGAGGAGGAGTCAGCGTCACACGGGGCGGGACGAAGACTCTCCTAATGTGGAAGTCCCTCTCACTGTCAATGAGGAGGTGCCAGAGGAAGCTGACGACCCTCCGGAGAAGAGGATTCGGGAAGAAGAGACCATCGGTGAAGGTATGATTCCTCCTTTTCCTTTTTCTGCTTCTTTCATGGGGCTTTCCATGTTCTAATTTGTTTTCTCACCCTGCTGCTGCTTTTTTTTTTTTTAGCAGAGGATGAAGACTTGCCGATGCCTGAGGTTCCGACCGATGAGGCGGTGATGGAGCCGGTTATGGCATCTGAAGAAGAACCGAGGGACTCTGGAATGATTCCAGAATCTCCAATTGGTATAACTTCTTTCGTTTTCTCTTTTTTTTTTTTTTTTTTTGCCTGCGACTTGATTTGCTAACATTTTTCTTGTCAGCTGACTTGCCACAGGATTCCGATGACTTTGAACCATCAATGGACGCAAATGTTGATGATGCTTCTGATGAGTTCATGGAGGAAGAGAGTGTTCCGCCAGTCGTCGAAGAAGGTACTTTGTAGTGATGACTGTTGACACCAAAAATGTCACTTTGCCTCTTCAACATCAAGAAAGCTGCATGAAGTCGCAACCTGCCATAAATAGGCAATGCAATTTCTCCAAAAAATCAAATCTTGTCAGAATCAAACAAAAACTGCAAGATCCTTCAAGATAGCCAAAAGAAGAGTACACATGAAGTTTCGGGCCATTTCAGAATCATTTGGCCTAACTTCGCTTCTCCGACAGCTAAAATGGTGCTCCCGGCGGCGACATCATCGGAGACGTCAAAACTTCGATCAAAGGCTACAGATGACTCCAGCATGTCTCAAAAGGGCTCTATGCCAAATTTCAAGTCAAACCGACAACGTTTGACCCTCCATCAATGCTCGAGCAGCAAAATCAAGCCTCCCGGCGGCGGGAACCACCGAAGCCTTCGCTCATTAAACCAAGTGCATGAGTGGCCTCAACATGCTTCCAAAAGGCTGCACGTCGAATTTCAGGTCATTCCGACAACGTTTGACCAGGTTTCGATGCTCCGAGAGAAAATCAAGCCTACCGGCGGCGGAGCAACCCGGGACCATGACATCCAAAACGGAGCCCATGGAACGTCTCAAAATGACTCCAATAGGCTCCCCGTCAAATTTCAGGTCAATCGGACATCGTTTGGCCACATATCAAAGCTCGGCATTTTCCCCGCAGCAAAATCAAGTGAAGCATCGACGGGACCCCAAACGGCTTCAAAACTCAAACAGAAGCCTATGGTTGGTCTTATTTATTGCTCAGGAGGCTTCACCTCAAATTTCAGGTCATTCCGACATCGTTTGACCAAGTTTCAGCTTCTGGCGGAAAATCAGCAGCTTTACGCGACAAAGTCTTCGGCTTTCCCGGAAAATTGGAAACTTTGCACTCTAAAAATGCAAGGATTCTCATCAAGTTTTCTACAGGGAAATCAAGCCAATAAATGAGAAGAAATGTCAAGAAAAATACAGAAGAAAACGGCGACGAAAAAGACCTCAAAACGACCGCAAAACGGGCTCCGAAGGGGAAAAATCCCCCAGGGTCGCAGACCCCTGCGACCATGGCCCATGGTCGCAGGCCCCTGCGACCATGGCCCATGGTCGCCGGTCCATGGTCGCCGGCGACCATGGAGGTCCGGGTCACCGGATTTTCCGCCGGTGACCCGTTTTTCCGTCTTTCTTCGCGTTTCGCGCACTTTGGCCCCTGTGGTTTCCTGAAAATGTGATTTTTAGTGCTTGAAATTGACTCATATCCGACGACATCACGGGTCAACCTCCAAAAGCATAAAATCATCATTGATCGCTCCAAGATCGCCAACCGGTCGACCAAGAAAGTGCACTTTCTGTCCGACCGATCATGAAATCGACAAGACAGATGTCACCGGCCCACTCTTAGCTATCAATGTCTGAAGTTACATGTTCATCCGATGTTGATCAGCATGTAGATCCATCGATGATCATTGCCAGAAGAATTCCAGAAGACACGGCACGGCCCGCGACTCTTCGACTGCTCGGCGACCAATTAATGTGGTTAATTGACTAGCTTTATTGCAGTCATTAATTCATTTCTTTGGACGGCCCAATCAGAAGCAAGCATTTGGGAGTTACAAGTCAATTGATTCATGGCATTTAAACCATGAAACTCCTCCCATTATGGTAATTAAGGTGATTAAAAGCCCTTAATCTCCATCGGCCAATCAGATTCAAGGAAAAAGGAGTTACAAAATCAAGAAATAAATCTTGTAACTCCTCCCATTAAAGCCATTAAGGCTCATAAACCCTCCTAAATGGCTACCAAAAGCCTATAAATAGGAGAGCATTCCATTGAAATTGGGATCGGAAAAAAGATCAGAAAAAGGAGGAGAAAATCAGAGGATCAGAAAAAAAAAGGATCAGAAAGAGATCTGAGAGAAAGAAAAAGAGAGAAAAACTCTGCTGAAGTTCTGCACCGGCCACCACTACAAGGTGACAAAAGTCCCTTGGGGGGCACCCCCCCCCAAGGTCCTTGCCTTCTCCTGCTGCCTCCAATGGCTTAGACGTGGCTTTTCAGCCCGTCTACTTAGCTTTTTATTGGACATAGGACCTTCTCTTGGTCTTTGTCCTCTAAAAACCTGAGGTTATAGCCAAGCCAAGCGAATCAAGAGCATCTTCTGTTCTCATCTGCATGGATGATGGCGAAGCCCATACATGGCTTGCGACCGTCAATCTGAACGAGTCCCCCACAATCTCCTGAAAAGTTAGATCTTCCTTTTCTTGTTTTTCATTGTAGTTTGTATTTTTCTAAAAGAGACAAAAATCACAACTCTTGTCTTTCATTATTGATGAGAATTGTAAATCGGCTATAAACGCCAAAATCGGCTATAAATGCCAAACAAAATCGCCTTTCACGGCAAACCAAGAAAATGTCTCTTTTCTTAAATATTTGTGCAATGGAAAACTTGAAAGAAGTTGATTTTCTTTTTACTTGCGAAGGTTGATCTCCGGATGACCACTTGCAATTCCAAGTAAAATAGAAAATCTGGCACACCCACACAAAAGAAATGTTGATGCACGCTTCAGGGCCCGCCAGGGCGCGAAAGGGCCGGACCCGACGGACTCCCACGTTCCGCCGACCCCGGCAGCCGCCCCAACGGCGCCTCGGAGCGCGTTCCATCAAGCTGGCACACCCGGTGGGACTCGTTCATTTGAGAACACGGTGCTTGGAAATGAAATATTTGCATATCATACTTTTTGCTCTATGCTTATACTTCTTTTCCGGATTCCTTGGCTACTTTCTAGCTGGTAGCCTATGTTGGATTTTGCATCCTCTAAAAAAAAAAAAAACATGAGATGGGATTTTTTGGAAATTTCTATTTCTTTGAGTTTGTTTCCATTCTTTCTCTTTTCAAAAAAAAAAAAATAAAAAAAAATAAAAAAAAATCAGTTTTCTTAGTTTGGATTCAAAATTGAGAAACTTTGATCCTATCCTATCGTTCTTTGGTGCTTGCAGAAATGTTGAGCCCGTTCGACTAAGGTTTTGGACCATCGTTTCTCTTCGATGAGTTCATTAGAGATTTCAAAAGAAAAAAATAAAAAAATAATCAGTTTTCTTAGTTTGAATTCAAAATTGAGAAACTTTGATCCTATCCTATCGTTCTTTGGTGCTTGCAGAAATGTTGAGCCCGTTCGACTAAGGTTTTGGACCATCGTTTCTCTTCGATGAGTTCATTAGAGATTTCAAAAGAAAAAAATAAAAAAAAAATCAGTTTTCTTAGTTTGAATTCAAAATTGAGAAACCTTGATCCTATCCTATCGTTCTTTGGTGCTTGCAGAAATGTTGAGCCCGTTCGACTAAGGTTTTGGGCCATCGTTTCTCTTCGATGAGTTCATTAGAGATTTCAAAAAAAAAAAAAATCAGTTTTCTTAGTTTGGATTCAAAATTGAGAAACCTTGATCCTATCCTATCGTTCTTTGGTGCTTGCAGAAATGTTGAGCCCGTTCGACTAAGGTTTTGGACCATCGTTTCTCTTCGATGAGTTCATTAGAGATTTCAAAAAAAAAATATTAAAAAAAAATAAAATAAAAAAAATCAGTTTTCTTAGTTTGGATTCAAAATTGAGAAACCTTGATCCTATCCTATCGTTCTTTGGTGCTTGCAGAAATGTTGAGCCCGTTCGACTAAGGTTTTGGACCATCGTTTCTCTTCGATGAGTTCATTAGAGATTTCAAAAAAAAAAAATATTAAAAAAAAATAAAATAAAAAAAAATTAGTTTTCTTAGTTTGGATTCAAAATTGAGAAACTTTGTTCCTATCCTATCGTTCTTTGGTGCTTGCAGAAATGTTGAGCCCGTTCGACTAAGGTTTTGGGCCATCGTTTCTCTTCGATGAGTCTATTTGGGATTTTTATAAAAAAAGGGACATAGACCACTAAGGTTAAACCAATTGCGTTCTTTGATCACGATTGATTCAAGAAAAGCCTTGTCCAGAGTGTGGAGACAGCTTGACTGTTCTAGGCAAGGGTCCTCCAAACGGGTTCATTAAGTAATCCTACCCTTACCTGGGGGCAATTCTATCAATTGAGGTTTCATAAGACCGGGTTAGGAGGCCTATGTGTACTCTCTCGTCTTTAAATCTTAAAAAATTAAAAAAAAATAAAAATAAAAAAAAAGATTTTCAAAAAAAAAATCTTAAAAAAAAAAAAACAAAAATTTTCAAAAAAAAAAAATAAAATAAAAAAATAAATAAATAAAATATTTAAAAAAAAAATAAAAAATAAAAAAAATAAAATAAAAATAAAATAAAATAAAAATCATTTCAAAAAAAAAATCTCCAAAAACTCGTCACTTTTTGGATTCAGATTCGAGAAATTGTGGTCTCTTCCCTTCTGAGTACTGGCGCTCGCGGAAATCGTTGAGCCCGTATTTGAATCGGAATGCCACCTGCTCTCTTTGACGAATCCATTTCTGACATTTCAAAACAAAGAATCCCATCTCATGGATGCGATCTCCAACATTTGTGCATAGCAATACTGGTACGCCCTTTCAGGGTCTACTGTATCTGTGACCGGCACATTTGTAACTCCTACCTTATATTCTTCTTATCTCGAGCAAGCCCTGCTTCTCGATAAGTCGAATTTAGGTTTACAATTGCTTCTAACAGTCACTTGAACGCTCATTCTGGGCTCACCATACTTGCTGTCAGAACAATTGTACCATCTATGGCTTTTTGCCTTCTTCATGTCGCTTGGGTCATATCCCTTAAGCGATTTGAAAAGACAACCATAGAAATTCCCATTTATGATCATTATATTCTTGTGATTACTAATGGATGTGGTCTTGTTTCAGAACTTTTTCGAAACTAACAATGAAAACCTTAACCATTATCTTCGATGAGAACAAGCACCAACTCATGCTTCAACAGAAGCAAACCGAGCGCACTTACAAGCGCCCCGCCAGCTGCCGAAGCGTCAACTCCCTCGGCAACTCTCTGAACTCCGGGTCGACCTCGACTCCCCGGACCATCGTCTTCGGGACACTGGGACCATTCCCACTTCCCGAAAAACAAACTGCGCCTGCCAAAAGGCAGAAGATCGCCTCTCAACGTGTCACTCCCGTGACACCAAAGGCGAGCGCCCAAAAGCCTGAAGCCCGCGGCACCCCCGCGAAGCCTCGACCCACAAACAACCAGGTCTATCCCAAGACTTGGTCTCCAAGACCTTCCCCAAAACAAAGGAGGTCTCAAACCTCCACCAAGCCAGCATACGTGGCCCCACTCAAGGAGAACCAGTTCTACCCTCTTGCCTACATGAAAGAGGAGAGACCCATCTCCAACTTGACTCCCAAGTCAACCCAGCATGAGCCGGCTTGTTCCTACAGGCCCAAAATTAGATCATGCATCACCAGGCCTCTCCAAGCACCTGCTAAGGCCTACACTCCTTCAGTTCGACCCTTCATCTCTACAGGGGCCGAACTCGAAAGGTTCAAAGCTTCGCTGCAACAGGCAAAGGACCGGGTCCGCATCCTATCCTTGCCCAACCACAAAGAAGACAAGCTCGGCTGCTGCGCCCGAGGGAGCACGTCCTTCATCGTCAGAGCCCAGCCAGAGCTGACCAAAGCTCAAATCGCTCGTCGAGCACGCCGGCGTGCGTCATATCGACAAAAGAGACTAGAGAAGCAAAGGACCCAGCCTCCTACACTTCAAGTCTCCCGCAAATGGGTCGAAAAAGAAAGACCCGACCAAGTTGCTGCCGTCCATATGGTTGGAAAAACCAGAAGACGCCAAAGGTCAGCATCAAAAATCCATGTCCGACGTCCGGTGACCCGTAGCATCACCAGGACACAAAGACATCCCGAAGAATCTCCTACCCCTTCCAGCCAAGGACGGGAGAGTAATCCTTCATCAAGCTCTTCATCAAAAAGAATGAGCCCCAGCTCGGTCACTAGGACGATTTCTTCGTTCGAATCCCGAGGGATGAACGTCTTGGCTACAAGTTCTGAGCCGCCACCTCAGAATCCACCTCGAGATGATGCGCTCACACGCATCCAGCAGTTGGAACAAGGCCAGCAGAGGATTGAAACTCTGATGGAAAACCTTCTCCTCGTTGTCCAAAATCAGGTGAACAATGAGCCTCCTCCGAATCATGGCAATAACGAGGAAAATGGAGAAGAAAATGAGTCACGCGCCCTTACCAAAAAGGACGTAGACAGTATCCTCGCCAAAGCAAAAGAAGAGGATATACTCAAAGAGCATGGGATCAAGCCACCATATCCTTTATGGATGGACTCGGTCCCGTTCCCCACAAAATTCAAACATCCTACTCTCCAAACATATACGGGGAAAGGATCAGCCAGACAGCACGTCATCCACTTCAAGATCTTGACGGGAGCTATCGCGGATCAAGATGCACTCAAGATCCGCCTCTTTGCAAGTACCCTAAAAGGTACGGCCTTCGATTGGTACTCCACTCTGCCGGAGAACTCCATTCAGAACTGGGCTATGCTGGAGACACGCTTCCTGACCCACTTCCAAGGTGAGGATCATCCTGTTACTATGGCTCAGCTCTGCAGCCTAAAACAGGGAGAGAATGAGTCAACTTATGACTTCATTCACAAGTGGAAAGCAATGGCGTACAAATGCTCAGATGTACTGCCACAAGCATCGCTAGTCGACATCTGCCGAAACAACATGAGAGCCAGAATACGCTCCATGATCATCGGCAATAAATCAAAGAACCTAGGGGAACTCCTGGAAGCTTCCATGGAAGCTGAAACGGTGATCAAAGACCTCAACAGTCAGAAATCATCAAAGAAAGAGCCGACTACTGTTGCAACCTCTAAACCAAAGAAGAAGGAGGTTCTCAATGTGCGGACTAAGTCAGCTCCTCAGCAACCAAAGAAAGCTGAAAATAGAGCTGCAGGTAAGAGACCTGAACTCTCTGATGCCTTCAAAGAGCGAGTAGAAAAGAAATATCCGTTCGATGAAGACGTCGAAGAAATCTTTGAGGCTCTCCTAGCAAATGGCAAACTCATTTTGCCAGAGCCCAAAAGACCTGGAGACGTTGGCAAAACCAATGATCCTCGGTACTGTCCATACCACCAGATGGTCTCGCATCCTCTCAATCAATGCTTTGTTGTGAGAGAGAAGATAAACGAGATGTGGAAAAACGGAGTCATCACCTTTGACAAAAACTATGGGACTGCCTCCGTCAACATGGTGTCATGTGGACAAATACCAAAATCACCGAAGAAGAAGATCACTACTTCCTTCAAGGTGATAAAAAGAATTCAAACGTCCGAAGTGTTGGTTCCTTACCCGACACCAGACGGACAACCCATATGGGTACATCCCGATCTCTTGGAAGATGAAAACTGGGAGATCGTAAAAACAAAGCCGACAGCTCAACAGCGAAGGCAGGCTAGGAAACATCTCCTCAGGCTCAAACGGCAAGAGAAGACCCAGCCAAAACAAGAAGTCCATGAAAAGGCAGAGGCCTCCTCTACCACTTCACTCGGGGCAACAAAAACGTCCCTTCCAGAGACTTCAAAGGCGGTAAGAAACTTCACTCTCAGTGATTTCATGCCACCTCAATTCAAAAAAGAAGCCATGCAGGGGGCATTATACTCTTGCAACTCGGTAGTTGGATTCTCCATTGATGGATACGAGTCCAGCGACACCGACGATGGATTCGAGCCCAACTACACCGGCGAGTGGTAGGAATCTCTTGAAACAGGAGAATATCTCTCCGATGAAGAATGGGTTCCTGAAACTCACCTTATGCCAGTAATCTGGTATAACCCCTTGCAACCACAAGGATCCTGGTCTGATGATGAAGAAGACCAAGAGGCTGCACAAGAAGATGCTGTTAACCCAGCACCTATCATTGCTCCAGTGGAAATCAACTATCTTGAGCCACACGGAGAAGACGAAGAAGAGGATCTGGCTCCCATGCCTGATCTTGAAGAATATGCAAGGATCTTGCAGCGTCTCGCTCTAGAACAAGAGCAAGACCGCGTCAACGAGATTCCTCACAATCCAGAGCCGGAAGTCCCTGAAGCCCATCAGGTACCTCCTCCCTCAACTCCTGAAAATGGAGAACATTGCTGGATTGACGATCCTCTTACATCCGAGGATGAGTCTGACTCCGAGCAGGCAACATCTTTTATCAGAGCTTCCTGTAATGTAATATATCAGGATTATAGCTCTTCTGAAGCGTCGTCTGATGAGATTACCTACACTCCGACAACGCCTAGCAATGTATCCTCTGGAGCTACCTCGTCTCACGTGACTTTCACAGAGATGACACCCTCTCAGGTTTCTTCTCCTGAGACTGTGACTTCAGGATACACATTCTTCCCGACTCATCATCATGAAGAAAACCCAACTTGGGGTGATGGATGGGTCAACGAAGAAGAAAAGCTGCTGGATGCTGTTCAGGACTTGCTCCCGGAAAATGCTCCGTGCAACACAATCACTGAGGATGGCAACTCTGCTGCAGATACATCCCCAGTAGATGAAAAACGACAGCCTCTTGATCCTGAAGACAATCTTCCAAACGAAGATCCTTCTCAAGAAGCTCTCGAAGTCAGTAGAGGCACCCGCTCTGGCCGGGACTACCACAAGAATTACAACCAATCTTCCTTTACTTATGTAAATCCTTCGGGAAAAGATGTTGTAAGCGCCCCCAGTGGCAACAATGATGAACATGCAGGCCCTAAGGAGGCTTTCAAGTATGACTTGGTTGAGCACTTCAAACACATACCTGCACGTCTTCACATCCTGGATTTATTACGAATGTCTCCACGCACTCGTGATAATCTCATCTCAGAATTACAAAAACTGAATGAGGATGTCGACAAACATGCCCCGCAAGTCCTCCAAATTGAAATGGACTACCTGGTCAAAAACTCTGAAACTTCCTTAAAAGAAGAAAAAAAGAAAACTGAGGGATCATGCATCCAATGCCTCTCGGTTCAAAAGGCAGCCAGTGCAACCATCGCCTTCACTAAGGAAGACCTCCTACTTGGCGAAGCAAGGCACAACCGACCCCTGTACTTCACAGGGTACATCAAAGAAATGCCGATACATAGAGTTCAGATCGACCCAGGTTCTGCACTCAACCTTATCTCCACTTCGGCTCTTGAAGAGTTGGGCATCCCACCCAGCAAGCTAAGCCACACATCTGTATCTATCTTTGGATACGATGGGAGCACTCAAAGGCCTATCGGCAAAATCAGGTTCAAATTGCAAATCGGTGATCTTATCTCTGAGGTCACTGTGTATGCAATAAAAACCCCCTCATGCTACAACATCCTTCTCGGACGTCCTTGGATACACGAGAATGGTGTTGTTCCTTCAACTCTACATCAATGCATCAAGTTTGTCGGCGACGACGGCATGGTACATCGAGTCTTTGCGGACAGGAAACCCTTCAAAGGTAAAGAAGTCCACTTCGCAGACTCCCAAATGTATGAAGGCGAAAAAGAAGAAGAAGAGGAAATAGCACCCCCTGCTGAAAATCTCCAGAAAGATAAAGGCAAGGCTCCTCAAAAATCACCGGAAGAAAACAAACCCTCCGGCAAATTAGAAGAGAGTAGTCAATCTCCCTTCGTTATCTCCCTCAAGAATTCAAAACCTTTGGTCATCATGACTAAAGTGAAGAAGGCGAAACAAAAGCCTGGGGGCAAATTTGTTGTTTCTCTCGTGTCTATCATGCAAGACACAGACTCGGACTCAGAGCCAGAAGACGATGCATCGTCAAGCCAAGCTGACACTCAGCAAGTTCAGCCTGCTCTCACTCCGATGGAGACACCTGCTGATGTAGAAGATCCTACGTCAGCTACCTTTGTTGTTCCGGCAACATCACCAAAGCAAAGGCCGATCTTCTTCCATAGATCGGACGCTTCTTCATCAAACTCCATGCTGGAACCTTTTCAAAATGAAGGTATGCCTCAGCTATCTCTATATAGTCCTGTGGCACAAGCAATTATGAAGAAAATGGGCTTTGACGCTCAAAACCCAGTCGGTTTGGGAGAAAGACGCGGTATTCTCACGCCATTGGAGCCCGCTTTGACCAAAAGCCAGCTGGAAGATTGGAGACTCTACGGTCATGTAGAAAAGTCTTCATATGGGTTAGGGTATGATCCTGATACTCCTCTGAGACAGTTGACACAAAGGCTTAAAAGTCGTTTTACCGACCAAGCCTCAACATCTCAAGTCCATGAAGACATCGATCTCCCTGGATATCTCTTTAAAGAGTTACCTGACAAAAATCCAGGAAGCTCATCCAATTGGTATGATTTCTCTGATGATAAAGAGGAATCGTCCGATAATGCAGACATGTGGCATCCTGACCCAGAAGAACCCTCGTCTCCAAAAGAAATACCAGACTCAACAGGCGATTGGGACTATCTCATAGCAAGCCTTGAGGAGATCACCAATCAAGAAAATCCATGGAAAGGAACAGAGCCTTGGTCTGGTAATGCAGTTGAAACTCCAGAAGGTTTCGTTGAGTTGGAAGCCTCCGAAAATATTGTGGAGGAACCACCTTCGAACCTTCCGACAGAAGATCCTGTTCAAAAGATAAACTTGGGAACACCTGATAACCCACGTCCTGTATTCATAAGCAAGAATATAAAGGATGATGAGTTACCCGAGTATATCGCTTTTCTTCGTGAGTTCGTTGATTGCTTTGCATGGTCCTACGCTGAAATGCCTGGTTTAGACCACAAAATAGCAGTCCACAAACTCAATCTTCAAGAAGAAATCAAGCCTGTCAAACAAGGCCAAAGAAGATTCCGTCCAGATGTGATGGATAAAATTGAACAAGAAGTTCAAAAACTCAAAGGCGTTGGCTTCATCCGTGAGGAACAACATCCAGAGTGGTTGGCCAATATTGTCCCCGTGACAAAGAAAAATGGGCAGATCAGGGTCTGTATTGACTATAGAGACCTGAATGGCGCTTGCCCTAAAGATGAATTCCCGCTCCCCATACCGGAGGTGATGATTGACAATACCTGCGGATTCGAGTGAATGACATTCATGGATGGCTTCTCTGGTTACAATCAGATAAAGATGCATCCCGAGGATGAAAAACACACTTCATTTCGGACTCCATTTGGCGTGTATTGCTACACTGTCATGCCATTTGGTCTGAAAAATGCTGGTGCCACATATCAGAGGGCTATGATGAAAATATTCCAAGATATGCAGCACAAGACGGTCGAATGTTACGTTGATGACCTCGCCGTCAAAAGCAGAAGAAAAGAAGACCATCTCAAAGATCTTCGGGAAGTCTTCCTCCGACTTCGCAAACACAAACTGCGGATGAATCCTCTAAAATGCTTCTTCGGCGTCTCGTCGGGTCAGTTTCTCGGATTCCTGGTTCGGAAAGCTGGAATAGAACTTGACCCCATAAAAGTCAAGGCTATTCTAGAAATGCCCTCTCCAAGAACCTTGAGAGAACTAGAAGGGCTCCAAGGGAGATTGGCCTACATCAGACGGTTCATCTCCAATCTTTCGGGGAAATGCCGTCCATTCTCTCGATTGATGAAAAAAGGTGTAGACTTTGTCTGGGATACCGACTGCGAAGCCGCATTTCAAGATATCAAGTCATACCTGACCAAACCTCCAGTGTTAGCTGCCCCTGCCACTGGAAAACCATTCATCTTGTACACAAGAGCTCTTGATCAGTCTGTAGGCGCTCTGCTTGCACAAGAGAATGGTGAGGGAAAAGAAGCTGCTCTGTACTACCTCAGCCGCATGCTAGTAGGTGCAGAGCACCGCTACTCTCCAGTCGAAAAAGAATTCCTTGCAGTGATGTTTGCCGTACAAAAGCTACGTCACTACTTGCTTTCCAACACAGTCTACCTCGTCTCAAGGATCAACCTCTTGAAGGTCCTTGTCACAAAGGCAGGTTCTCTTAATGCCCGACTGGCAAAATGGTCCATCCTCTTGTCACAATTTGATATTAGGTATGTGCCACAAAAAGCAATCAAAGCCCAAGCTCTAGCAGATTTCCTCGCAGAGCATCCATTGCCTAGAGATTCACCACTCAGAGATGATCTCCCAGACGAACCTGTCTACAACGTGGAGACTTCCTCACCAAATGCCTCCTGGGACATGTACTTTGACGGTGCAACCAGGACAAATGAAAACAGAAAGCTGATCTCGGGAGTTGGCATCCTCTTTGTTAGCCCCGACAAATGCATGATTCCACACGCTTTCTCGCTACTGGAACCATGCACAAACAATGCAGCTGAATACCAAGCTCTGATCCTAGGATTGGAACTCGCCATCGAATCCGGTATCACTATGCTGGAAGTCTTTGGAGACTCTCAACTGATCGTCAACCAGATGAATCAGAAATATGAAGTCAAGAAGCCCGATCTGCTGCCTTATTACAACAAGGCACAATCGCTTCTGCAAAAGTTTGACATCTGCAACATCACCCACATTCGTAGAGGTGAAAATATCCGTGCAGATGCCCTGGCCGGACTTGCCGCATCAATGGCGATCCAGGAAGGGGAAAACATGCAAATTACAGTGTGCGAGAGAAGGATCCTCCCTCCTCTTAACACACACCAAGCAGTTGCCGAATGCCACCGAGTGGTTGGAAGTCGGATCTCTATCCTTCAACCTTCAATCGTCGACTGGAGGGATCCGTTCATTGATTACACTATGTTCGGAATCCTACCTGAAGATCCAAAAGAACGGGTAAGCATACAAAGGCGAGCCCCAAACTTTCATTTGGATATTCCTTCAAAAATCCTCTACAGGAAATCCTTCAACGGAGTACTTCTACGCTGCTTGTCACAACAAGAGGCCGAAGAAACACTGAAAGAAGTTCATGCTGGTCTTTGTGGAGCCCATCAGGCAGGTCCTAAGCTCTATGATCAGATAAAAAGGTTAGGTTACTATTGGCCTACCATGGTTGCTGATGCAATGCAATTTGCCAAACGCTGCCAGCTATGCCAAGTTCACGGAGATTACATTCACATGCCTCCGGAATGGCTGCATCCTACAGCAATCTCATGGCCTTTCGAAGCATGGGGCATGGACATCATAGGTCCTATCTCTCCCCCTTCAAGCAAAGGTCATCGCTTCATCTTCGCTGCAACGGATTATTTCTCCAAGTGGTCAGAAGCATTTGCGTTCAACGAAATGAAGACCTCATCAGTTTTTCAATTCCTACGCACCAACATCATTTGTCGTTTCGGCATACCCAAGAGATTCGTCCATGATAACGGACCACAATTCCGGGATCATCGATTCTACAGGTTTTGCGACAAATACAAAATCCAAAGCTGTCCTTCGACTCCATACAATCCGGCAGCAAACGGATTAGCAGAAGCCTTCAACAGGACACTCTGTAAAATCCTCAAGAAAATGGTCTCTAGTCACAAAAGAGACTGGAGCGATAAACTGTCTGAAGCTTTGTGGGCCTATCGAACCACCGTTCGAGGACCAACCCATAGCACACCATTCTCCTTGGTCTATGGATGCGAAGCTGTCGTGCCCCTAGAGGTACAAATTCCTTCTCTGAGGGTATCTCTACAAAATGACATGACTCAAGAAAGCAATGTCAAATTGAGACTCCATGAGCTGGACAATCTCGACGAGAGACGGCTCGAAGCTCGACAAAGCATTGAACTTTAACAAGCACGCATGGCAGGATCTTTTGACAAAAGGGTCCGGCAACGCGCCTACAAAAAGGGTGACTTGGTTCTTGCGGTAAAAAGACCAATGGTCTTCGCACACAAATCCAAAGGCAAATTTGAACCAAAATGGGAGGGACCCTACGTCATCGACAAAGTCTTCTCCAACGGCGCATATGCCCTCCTAAACATGGAAGGCGACAGATGTATGCTGCCTATCAACGGCAAGTTCTTGAAGCGGTACTACCCTTGAAGACTTACCCAACTGGGTAAGAGCAATGCCTGTATGGCCAAAACCTGTTCTCAGGTACTCGCTCGTCAAACCCACTCTCTTTAGAATTTTCATATCAAATGTCAAAATTTCTAGAGATTCAAAAACAATGCTTACTTTCATCGTTTCATTGTTCAAAAACAAAAAAAATCCAAGTTTAGGAGCCTCTCCCTGACTTGACCAAAGCTTTCGATCCTTAAACCAAAATTCATGGTTTGAAACAAAAATCCGGATTCAGGGATTTCCACCCTAGTCCACCTTACCTTTTACCGCCAAATGGTTCTAGGTCAAAATTTACGACCCTCGTGTCTTTAAACAAAAAAAAAATGGTTTTTCAAAAATCATGGGGAAACGACATCAAAGTCAGTACCCGCAAAACAAAAAATTTTGAAAAAAAGCAAGGATGCGACATTCCATCGATACTTGCACCCAAAATCGCAGGGAAGCGACATTTCGTCGATACTTGCAAAATCCAAAAACCGTGGAGAAGCAACAAACCAGTTGATATCCACAACCCAATTTCAAAAATCATGGAGATGCAACATACCAGTTGCTATCCACAACCCAAAATTACAAATGGTTCGAGAAAACCTCAAATTTCAAAAATCGCGGAGAAACGACATCAAGTCAGTACCCGCAAAACCAAAAGTCTTGGGAAAAGCAGGGAAGCGACGCTTAGTCGATATTTGCACCCCAATTCGCGAGGAAGCGACATTCCATCGATACTTGCAAAACCTAACCCGCGAGGAAGTGACATTCCATCAATACTCGCAAAACCGAATGAGCAAGGAAGCGACATTCCATCGATACTTGCAAGACCATTCAGCGGGGAGGCGACATTTAGTCGATACCTGCATTTTGAAAACCAAAACTCGGCTATAAATGCCAAAATCCGGCTATAAATGCCAAAACAAAAATTTCCGGCTATAAACGCCAAAATCGGCTTTCATGCCAATAAAACAAAACTCGGTTTTCAAAAAACTCGGCTACAAATGCCACACACAAAAAAAAAAAAACCTGACTCTCATGTCAAAACCGGCTATAAATGCCACAAATTGGCTATCAATGCCACCAAACCGGCTATAAATGCCACCAATTGGCTATCAATGCCACCAAACTGGCTGTAAATGCCACAAAAATCCGGCTTTCATGCCAAATTCGTTTCCCCTACCAAAACAACCATTTGACAAAAGATTTTCACAAAATGACAAACCTTTTGATCAAATCCCATTTAGCAATTGCTTTCATCACAAAAAGATTTGAGTGAGCGTAGGGAACAAAAAAAAAAAGGGTACCAAAAAAATACATGTGGTACCAAAGCAAAAAAAAAAAAAAAAAAAGAAAGTGTTCACAAGCACTACAAAAAAAAAGAAAAGTACCAAAAAAATACATGTGGTACAAAAAAAAAAGAAAGTGTTCACAAGCACTACAAAAAAAAAGTACCAAAAAAATACATGTGGTACTAAAAAAAAAAAAGAAGAATGGTTTCTGCTATAAAAAATCAGGAGCTTAGCCAAAAATGGTCTCCAGCCAAAGCTTCAGCTCCTCAAGCAAACTTTTGGCCTCAGCCGTCAGAGTTTCCAAGGCACGCTTCTTCAGGAACTTGCCATGAGATGCTGGCGAATGCCGTAACCCTTCTTTTACACCGGGAAGCTCTTCCCCAGCAGTTTGCCAGCGTTCGTTTTCTAGAGTCCTCCTCTCGAGAACTTGACCGGCATCTGCAACCCTGCGGATCAGAGTACTCTCCCTGTCACGAGCCTCTGTTATAGCAGCCCACTTCGCATCGACTTGTGCCTTCAAATGCTCAAGACGTTTCCTGGCCTCCTCAACTTCCCTATCAAGGACGTTAAGGTCATGCCTCAATCCGATGATGGCTAGCTCTTCCAAGTTCTTCTCAACAAACTGGACCTTCTCCCAGGCTTGCTGAACGGCCACATTGGAAGATCTAGCAGATCGACGAGGTACGCTTGTAGCAGGCTCTTTACCATTGTTCGCTCTGGAGGAACCACCTGCAAAGGTTGGAAAAGAAAAAGATCGTCATCAAAATGACAGGATTTCACTAAAAAAAAAAAAAAAAAAAAAAGGGGCTCACTTTGTCCCACCAAAAATCTGGCGAAATTTTGGCATGACTCTGGGGCAATTCCAAAGAAAAAGGAAATACCCCGACGGAAATAGAAAGTTTGAAGATGGGCTCAACATCGCTGCGAGCTCCGAAACTACAAACTTTCGAAACCTCAAAATCTCCGCAAAATCAAGAAGGGCTCAACATCGCTGCGAGCTCCAAATTCCCAAATTTGCAAAGATTTTCAGGTATGCTATCATGCTCAATCTACAAAAAGTACATGCATGAACATCTAGATTTGCATAAAAACGCATTATCATGATGAGCAAAAAAAAAAAAAGAAAAAAAAAGAAAAAAAAAAGAAACTTTCTCAAAAAAAAAAGGGAGAAAGAAAAAAAAAAAAAAAAAAAAAAAGAGGGGAGAAAGAAAAAAAAAAAAGAAACTTTCTAAAAAAAAAAAAGAAAAAGAAAAAAAAAGAGACACACGTGAAAAAAAAAAGAAATCACGTGGAAAAAAAAAAAGAGAAGAAGAATAGAAAGAAAAGAAAGAAAAAAAGAGAAGAGAAACTTTCTTTTTTTACCATCCTATTCTCTACATAGAGTTTTCTTGAAAGAAAAAGAAAGAAAACTTAGTTGAAGCCATTGATGGAGAAGAAGAAAGAAAAAGCTTGAAGATCCTTGAAGAAGAAGAACTCTTGGTCTTGGAGCTCTCTTGAGATTGTTGCAAAAGAAAGCAATAAGAGCAAGAGATCCTACCTTTCCTTTACTTTTATAGGAGAGAGCAAATCAAAGAAGGAAACAAAGAAGAAAGGTAAGTGTTACTAATTAGTAACCTTACCAAAAGAGAAGGAATTAGAAAGATTCTTTCCCAAAAAGAAAGATGTCTTTGAGAGATTTTCTCCCAAAATCAATCAATGAGAGATTCTCTCCAACAAAATAGGAGATTGGAGATTCTTTCCCAAAAAGAAAGATACCTTGAGATATTCTCTCCCAAATTAAGGGAATATGAGAGATTCTCTCCCATAAAGATATTTTTAGATATTCTCTATCCAAATGAGATATCTTTAGATATTCGTTACAAAAATGACCCCACATGAGATCTAAGCCATCCTAAAAAGCTTAAGGTCCCATGGGCTAGCCCATATGAGCCAGGTTTGACCACCTAGGCACTAAAAAAAAAAAATGGGCTTTTAGTCAGGAAAAAAATCCCTCTTACCAAGAGCATACAAAAATGGTTCCATGCCTCTTTTGAGTTGATTGAACCATACAAAAATTCCAAGCCCCATGAGCTTCCAAAAATCAAACCATCCAGCCTCATATACCAAATTGAGCCAAAATCTTCAAATTGACATTCCACAAAAATCCAAACCACTCCAATGGACCCACACAGTCCCAAAGAGTGACCAAAAACCAAATCCTGGTCCCCTAACTTGCCACATACAGCTTGTTAGGTCACAAGACCAAAACCAAAAACCAAATCCTGATCCCCCAACTTGCCACATACAGCTTGTTGGGTCACAAGGTCAAAACCAAAACCCGACCCCCTAACCTGCCACATACAGCTTGTTAGGTCACAAGGTCAAAAACAAAAGCCCAAATCCACATCCCTGATGTCATCTTCAAAACTTTGCCTCGAGATGGTGTGTGATTCCTTTCACTACCATAAAATTCCCCTGGAAGCTCAAAGGCTACTCTACCAAAGGAAGGATTGCTCAAAGACTCTTGGTCAAGACACAAGCTCTCCTTCAAAAATCTCTTCGAGGCACATCGACTACAAAAGTCAAGCAACTCGTCGCTGTACCTCGAGGGGGCATTTGTTGACACCAAAAATGTCACTTTGCCTCTTCAACATCAAGAAAGCTGCATGAAGTCGCAACCTGCCATAAATAGGCAATGCAATTTCTCCAAAAAATCAAATCTTGTCAGAATCAAACAAAAACTGCAAGATCCTTCAAGATAGCCAAAAGAAGAGTACACATGAAGTTTCGGGCCATTTCAGAATCATTTGGCCTAACTTCGCTTCTCCGACAGCTAAAATGGTGCTCCCGGCGGCGACATCATCGGAGACGTCAAAACTTCGATCAAAGCCTACAGATAACTCCAGCATGTCTCAAAAGGGCTCTATGCCAAATTTCAAGTCAAACCGACAACGTTTGACCCTCCATCAATGCTCGAGCAGCAAAATCAAGCCTCCCGGCGGCAGGAACCACCGTAGCCTTCTCTCATTAAACCAAGTGCATGAGTGGCCTCAACATGCTTCCAAAAGGCTGCACGTCGAATTTCAGGTCATTCCGACAACGTTTGACCAGGTTTCGATGCTCCGAGAGAAAATCAAGCCTACCGGCGGCGGAGCAACCCGGGACCATGACATCCAAAACAGAGCCCATGGAACGTCTCAAAATGACTCCAATAGGCTCCCCGTCAAATTTCAGGTCAATCGGACATCGTTTGGCCACATATCAAAGCTCGGCATTTTCCCCGCAGCAAAATCAAGTAAAGCATCGACGGGACCCCAAACGGCTTCAAAACTCAAACAGAAGCCTATGGTTGGTCTTATTTATTGCTCAGGAGGCTTCACCTCAAATTTCAGGTCATTCCGACATCGTTTGACCAAGTTTCAGCTTCTGGCGGAAAATCAGCAGCTTTACGCGACAAAGTCTTCGGCTTTCCCTGAAAATTGGAAACTTTGCACTCTAAAAATGCAAGGATTCTCATCAAGTTTTCTACAGGGAAATCAAGCTAATAAATGAGAACAAATGTCAAGAAAAATACAGAAGAAAACGGCGACGAAAAAGACCTCAAAACGACCTCAAAACGGGCTCCGAAGGGGAAAAATCCCCCAGGGTCGCAGACCCCTGCGACCATGGCCCATGGTCGCAGGCCCCTGCGACCATGGCCCATGGTCGCCGGTCCATGGTCGCCGGCGACCATGGAGGTCCGGGTCACCGGATTTTCCGCCGGTGACCCGTTTTTCCGTCTTTCTTCGCGTTTCACGCACTTTGGCCCCTGTGGTTTCCTGAAAATGTGATTTTTAGTGCTTGAAATTGACTCATATCCGACGACATCACGGGTCAACCTCCAAAAGCATAAAATCATCATTGATCGCTCCAAGATCGCCAACCGGTCGACCAAGAAAGTGCACTTTCTGTCCGACCGATCATGAAATCGACAAGACAGATGTCACCGGCCCACTCTTAGCTATCAATGTCTGAAGTTACATGTTCATCCGATGTTGATCAGCATGTAGATCCATCGATGATCATTGCCAGAAGAATTCCAGAAGACACGGCACGGCCCGCGACTCTTCGACTGCTCGGCGACCAATTAATGTGGTTAATTGACTAGCTTTATTGCAGTCATTAATTCATTTCTTTGGACAGCCCAATCAGAAGCAAGCATTTGGGAGTTACAAGTCAATTGATTCATGGCATTTAAACCATGAAACTCCTCCCATTATGGTAATTAAGGTGATTAAAAGCCCTTAATCTCCATCGGCCAATCAGATTCAAGGAAAAAGGAGTTACAAAATCAAGAAATAAATCTTGTAACTCCTCCCATTAAAGCCATTAAGGCTCATAAACCCTCCTAAATGGCTACCAAAAGCCTATAAATAGGAGAGCATTCCATTGAAATTGGGATCGGAAAAAAGATCAGAAAAAGGAGGAGAAAATCAGAGGATCAGAAAAAAAAAGGATCAGAAAGAGATCTGAGAGAAAGAAAAAGAGAGAAAAACTCTGCTGAAGTTCTGCACCGGCCACCACTACAAGGTGACAAAAGTCCCTTGGGGGGCACCCCCCCCCAAGGTCCTTGCCTTCTCCTGCTGCCTCCAATGGCTTAGACGTGGCTTTTCAGCCCGTCTACTTAGCTTTTTATTGGACATAGGACCTTCTCTTGGTCTTTGTCCTCTAAAAACCTGAGGTTATAGCCAAGCCAAGCGAATCAAGAGCATCTTCTGTTCTCATCTGCATGGATGATGGCGAAGCCCATACATGGCTTGCGACCGTCAATCTGAACGAGTCCCCCACAATCTCCTGAAAAGTTAGATCTTCCTTTTCTTGCTTTTCATTGTAGTTTGTATTTTTCTAAAAGAGACAAAAATCACAACTCTTGTCTTTCATTATTGATGAGAATTGTAAATCGGCTATAAACGCCAAAATCGGCTATAAATGCCAAACAAAATCGCCTTTCACGGCAAACCAAGAAAATGTCTCTTTTCTTAAATATTTGTGCAATGGAAAACTTGAAAGAAGTTGATTTCCTTTTTACTTGCGAAGGTTGATCTCCGGATGACCACTTGCAATTCCAAGTAAAATAGAAAATCTGGCACACCCACACAAAAGAAATGTTGATGCACGCTTCAGGGCCCGCCAGGGCGCGAAAGGGCCGGACCCGACGGACTCCCACGTTCCGCCGACCCCGGCAGCCGCCCCAACGGCGCCTCGGAGCGCATTCCATCAATGACCCTGATGATTTTTTTTTTTTTGAACAGGATCATATTCATACCTTTTTGTGTTTCATTTGCAGGTTTTGAAGTGACAGAAGAGAGTCCATCGCTTCCTTCAGAACCAGAGCAAGGGATGCCAGAGGTCGATCCGGAGGTAGAGACCAGTTCTGACATGATTGAGGAGATGCCTCGTGTTGAGATTCCCTCTCCAGTGGCTCCAAGTGAAAAGAGTTCTTTTGTTACTCTTCCAATGGGACATGACATGAGCAGCCGATCAGCGGAGAAGGGTGAATCTTCATCCAGTTCGTCTCTTCAATTTGCGAAGAAGGTGCTGGCTCGGGTTTTGAGTTCTTGGGTCAAGACTCTCCTTTCTGGACACTTGGAGGCAGGATTTGGCATGATCCCACATGTACAGGAGATTCTGACCGACACCGAAGAGGTTGGTCTGGATGTCACAGGTGCCAGGGCGATCGTTGATAGGATCATTGCACTGGGTGACAAGTGGTTTGAGACCATGGGTTTCCCTGACGACCAATTCTTCAAGGAGATGTTCTTGGACCCTGCTGATAAGGCTAAGTCTGACCTGAATGAGGCTATACAAAGCAAGAAGCAGCTAGTTAGGGAGAAGAACAAGGAAGAGCTAGCCATCATCGGATTGAGGCATGACCTTAACGTCCTTGATAGGGAAGTTGAGGAGGCCAGGAAACGTCTTCAGCATTTGAAGGCACAAGTCGATGCGAAGTGGGCTGCTATAACAGAGGCTCGTGACAGGGAGAGTACTCTGATTCGCAGGGTTGCAGATGCCGGTCAAGTTCTCGAGAGGAGGACTCTAGAAAACGAACGATGGCAAACTGCTGGGGAAGAGCTTCCCGGTGTAAAAGAAGGGTTACGGCATTCGCCAGCATCTCATGGCGAGTTCCTGAAGAAGCGTGCCTTGAAAACTCTGACGGCTGAGGCCAAAAGTTTGCTTGAGGAGCTGAAGCTTTGGCTGGAGACCATTTTTGGCTGAGCTCCTGATTTTTTATAGCAGAAACCATTCTTCTTTTTTTTTGGTACCACATGTATTTTTTTGGTACTCTTTTTTTTTTTTAGTGCTTGTTAACACTTTCTTTTTTTTTTTTTTTTTTTTTTGCTTTGGTACCACATGTATTTTTTTTGGTACCTTTTTTTTTTTGTGTTCCCTACGCTCACTCAAATCTTTTTGTGATGAAAGCAATTGCTAAATGGGATTTGATCAAAAGCTTTGTCATTTTGTGAAAATCTTTTGTCAAATGGTTGTTTTGGTAGGGGAAACGAATTTGGCATGAAAGCCGGATTTTTGTGGCATTTACAGCCAGTTTGGTGGCATTGATAGCCAATTGGTGGCATTTATAGCCGGTTTGGTGGCACTGATAGCCAATTTGTGGCATTTATAGCCGGTTTGGTGGCATTGATAGCCAATTTGTGGCATTTATAGCCGGTTTTGACATGAGAGTCAGGTTTTTTTTTTTTTTTTTGTGGCATTTGTAGCCGAGTTTTTTGAAAACCGAGTTTTGTTTTATTGGCATGAAAGCCGATTTTGGCGTTTATAGCCGGAAATTTTTGTTTTGGCATTTATAGCCGGATTTTGGCATTTATAGCTGAGTTTTGGTTTTCAAAATGCAGGTATCGACTAAATGTCGCCTCCCCGCTGAATGGTCTTGCAAGTATCGATGGAATGTCGCTTCCTTGCTCATTCGGTTTTGCGAGTATTGATGGAATGTCACTTCCTCGCGGGTTAGGTTTTGCAAGTATCGATGGAATGTCGCTTCCTCGCGAATTGGGGTGCAAATATCGACTAAGCGTCGCTTCCCTGCTTTTCCCAAGACTTTTGGTTTTGCGGGTACTGACTTGATGTCGTTTCTCCGCGATTTTTGAAATTTGAGGTTTTCTCGAACCATTTGTAATTTTGGGTTGTGGATAGCAACTGGTATGTTGCATCTCCACGATTTTTTAAATTGGGTTGTGGATATCAACTGGTTTGTTGCTTCTCCACGATTTTAGGTTTTCTCGAACCTTTGAAATTTGGGTTGTGGATATCAACTGAAATGTTGTGTCTCCACGATTTTTGAAATTGGGTTGTGGATATCAACTGGTTTGTTGCTTCTCCACGGTTTTTGGATTTTGCAAGTATCGACGAAATGTCGCTTCCCTGCGATTTTTGGGTGCAAGTATCGATGGAATGTCGCATCCTTGCTTTTTTTCAAAATTTTTGTTTTGCGGGTACTGACTTTGATGTCGTTTCCCCACGATTTTTGAAAAACCATTTTTTTTTTGTTTAAAGACACGAGGGTCGTAAATTTTGACCTAGAACCATTTGGCGGTAAAAGGTAAGGTGGACTAGGGTGGAAATCCCTGAATCCGGATTTTTGTTTCAAACCATGAATTTTGGTTCAAGGATCGAAAGTCTTGGTCAAGTCAGGGAGAGGCTCCTAAACTTGGATTTTTTTTTTTTTTTTTTGTTTTTGAACAATGAAACGATGAAAGTAAGCATTGTTTTTGAATCTCTAGAAATTTTGACATTTGATATGAAAATTCTAAAGAGAGTGGGTGTGACGAGCGAGTACCTGAGAACAGGTTTTGGCCATACAGGCATTGCTCTTACCCAGTTAGGTAAGTCTTCAAGGGTAGTACCGCTTCAAGAACTTGCCGTTGATAGGCAGCATACATCTGTCGCCTTCCATGTTTAGGAGGGCATATGCGCCGTTGGAGAAGACTTTGTCGATGACGTAGGGTCCCTCCCATTTTGGTTCAAATTTGCCTTTGGATTTGTGAGCGAAGACCATTGGTCTTTTTACCGCAAGAACCAAGTCACCCTTTTTGTAGGCGCGTTGCCTGACCTTTTTGTCAAAAGATCCTGCCATGCGTGCTTGGGAAAGTTCAATGCTTTGTCGAGCTTCGAGCCGTCTCTCGTCGAGATTGTCCAGCTCATGGAGTCGCAATTTGACATTGCTTTCTTGAGTCATGTCATTTTGTAGAGATACCCTCAGAGAAGGAATTTGTACCTCTAGGGGCACGACAGCTTCGCATCCATAGACCAAGGAGAATGGTGTGCTATGGGTTGGTCCTCGAACGGTGGTTCGATAGGCCCACAAAGCTTCAGACAGTTTATCGCTCCAGTCTCTTTTGTGACTAGAGACCATTTTCTTGAGGATTTTGCAGAGTGTCTTGTTGAAGGCTTCTGCTAATCCGTTTGCTGCCGGATTGTATGGAGTCGAAGGACAGCTTTGGATTTTGTATTTGTCGCTGAACCTGTAGAATTGATGATCCCGGAATTATGGTCCGTTATCATGGACGAATCTTTTGGGTATGCCGAAACGACAAATGATGTTGGTGCGTAGGAATTGAAGAACTGATGAGGTCTTCATTTCGTTGAACGCAAATGCTTCTGACCACTTGGAGAAATAATCCGTAGCGGCGAAGATGAAGCGATGACCTTTGCTTGAAGGGGGAGAGATAGGACCTATGATGTCCATGCCCCAGGCTTCGAAAGGCCATGAGATTGCTGTAGGATGTAGCCATTCCGGAGGCATGTGAATGTAGTCTCCATGAACTTGGCATTGTTGGCAGCGCTTAGCAAATTGCATTGCATCAGCAACCATGGTAGGCCAATAGTAACCTAACCTTTTTATCTGATCATAGAGCTTAGGACCTGCCTGATGGGCTCCACAAAGACCAGCATGAACTTCTTTGAGTGTTTCTTCGGCCTCTTGTTGTGACAAGCAGCGTAGAAGTACTCCGTTGAAGGATTTCCTGTAGAGGATTTTTGAAGGAATATCCAAATGAAAGTTTGGGGCTCGCCTTTGTATGCTTACCCGTTCTTTTGGATCTTCAGGTAGGATTCCGAACATAGTGTAATCAATGAACGGATCCCTCCAGTCGCCGATTGAAGTTTGAAGGATAGAGATCCGACTTCCAACCACTCGGTGGCATTCGGCAACTGCTTGGTGTGTGTTAAGAGGAGGGAGGATCCTTCTCTCGCACACTGTAATTTGCATGTTTTCCCCTTCCTGGATCGCCATTGATGCGGCAAGTCAGGCCAGGGCATCTGCACGGATATTTTCACCTCTACGAATGTGGGTGATGTTGCAGATGTCAAACTTTTGCAGAAGCGATTGTGCCTTGTTGTAATAAGGCAGCAGATCGGGCTTCCTGACTTCATATTTCTGATTCATCTGGTTGACGATCAGTTGAGAGTCTCCAAAGACTTCCAGCATAGTGATACCGGATTCGATGGCGAGTTCCAATCCTAGGATCAGAGCTTGGTATTCAGCTGCATTGTTTGTGCATGGTTCCAGTAGCGAGAAAGCGTGTGGAATCATGTATTTGTCAGGGCTAACAAAGAGGATGCCAACTCCTGAGATCAGCTTTCTTTTTTCATTTGTCCTGGTTGCACCGTCAAAGTACATGTCCCAGGAGGCATTTGGTGAGGAAGTCTCCACGTTGTAGACAGGTTCGTCTGGGAGATCATCTCTGAGTGGAGAATCTTTAGGCAATGGATGCTCTGCGAGGAAATCTGCTAGAGCTTGGCCTTTGATTGCTTTTTGTGGTACATACCTAATATCAAATTGTGACAAGAGGATGGACCATTTTGCCAGTCGGGCATTGAGAGAACCTGCCTTTGTGACAAGGACCTTCAAGAGGTTGATCCTTGAGACGAGGTAGACTGTGTTGGAAAGCAAGTAGTGACGTAGCTTTTGTACGGCGAACATCACTGCAAGACATTCCTTTTCGACTGGAGAGTAGCGATGCTCTGCACCTACTAGCATGCGGCTGAGGTAGTATAGAGCAGCTTCTTTTCTTTCATCATTTTCTTGTGCAAGCAGAGCACCCAGAGAGTGATCAAGGGCTCTTGTGTACAAGATGAATGGTTTTCCAGTGGCAGGGGCAGCTAACACTGGAGGTTTGGTCAGGTATGACTTGATATCTTGAAATGCGGCTTCACAGTCGGCATCCCAGACAAAGTCTACACCCTTTTTCATCAATCGAGAGAATGGACGGCATTTCCCCGAAAGATTGGAGATGAACCGTCCGATGTAGGCCAATCTCCCTTGAAGCCCTTTTAATTCTCTCAAGGTTCTTGGAGAGGGCATTTCTAGAATAGCCTTGACTTTTATGGGGTCAAGTTCTATTCCAGCTTTTCGAACAAGGAATCCGAGAAACTTACCCGACGAGACGCCGAAGAAGCATTTTAGAGGATTCATCCGCAGTTTGTGTTTGCGAAGTCGGAGGAAGACTTCCCGAAGATCTTTGAGATGGTCTTCTTTTCTTCTGCTTTTGACGGCGAGGTCATCAACGTAACATTCGACCGTCTTGTGCTGCATATCTTGGAATATTTTCATCATAGCCCTCTGATATGTGGCACCAGCATTTTTCAGACCAAATGGCATGACAGTGTAGCAATACACGCCAAATGGAGTCCGAAATGAAGTGTGCTTTTCATCCTCGGGATGCATCTTTATCTGATTGTAACCAGAGAAGCCATCCATGAATGTCATTCGCTCGAATCCGCAGGTATTGTCAATCATCACCTCCGGTATGGGGAGCGGGAATTCATCTTTAGGGCAAGCGCCATTCAGGTCTCTATAGTCAATACAGACCTTGATCTGCCCATTTTTCTTTGTCACGGGGACAATGTTGGCCAACCATTCTGGATGTTGTTCCTCACGGATGAAGCCGACACTTTTGAGCTTTTGAACTTCTTGTTCAATTTTATCCATCACATCTGGACGGAATCTTCTTTGGCCTTGTTTGACAGGCTTGACTTCTTCTTGAAGATTGAGTTTGTGGACTGCTACTTTGGGGTCTAAACCAGGCATTTCAGCATAGGACCATGCAAAGCAATCAACGAACTCACGAAGAAAAGCGATATACTCGGGTAACTCATCATCCTTTATATTCTTGCTTATGAATACAGGACGTGGGTTATCAGGTGTTCCCAAGTTTATCTTTTCAACAGGATCTTCTGTCGGAAGGTTCGAAGGTGGTTCCTCCACAATATTTTCGGAGGCTTCCAACTCAACGAAACCTTCTGGAGCTTCAACTGCATTACCAGACCAAGGCTCTGTTCCTTTCCATGGATTTTCTTGATTGGTGATCTCCTCAAGGCTTGCTATGAGATAGTCCCAATCGCCTGTTGAGTCTGGTATTTCTTTTGGAGACGAGGGTTCTTCTGGGTCAGAATAGCACAAGTCTGTATTATCGGACGATTCCTCTTTATCATCAGAGAAATCGTACAAATTGGATGAGCTTCCTGGATCTTTGTCAGATAACTCTTTAAAGAGATATCCAAGGAGATCGATGTCTTCGTGGACTTGAGATGTTGAGGCTTGGTCGGTAAAACGACTTTTAAGCCTTTGTGTCAACTGTCTCAGGGGGGTATCAGGATCATATCCTAACCCATATGAAGACTTTTCAACATGACCGTAGAGTCTCCAATCTTCCAGCTGGCTTTTGGTCAAGGCGGGCTCCAATGGCGTGAGAATACCGCGTCTTTCTCCCAAACCGACTGGGTTTTGAGCGTCATAGCCCATTTTCTTCATAATAGCTTGTGCCGCAGGACTATATAGAGATAGTTGAGGCATACCTTCATTTTGGAAGGGTTCAAGCAAGGAATTTGATGAAGAAACATCCGATCTATGGAAGAAGATCGGCTTTTGCTTTGGTGATGTTGTCGGAACAACAAAGGTAGCAGACGTAGGATCTTCTACGTCAGCAGGTGTCTCCATCGGAGTGAGAGCAGGCTGAACTTGCTGAGTGTCAGCTTGGCTTGACGATGCATCGTCTTCTGTCTCTGAGTCCGAGTCTGTGTCTTGCATGATAGACACGAGAGAGACAACAAATTTGCCCCCAGGCTTTTGTTTCGCCTTCTTCATTTTAGTCGTGATGACCAAAGGTTTTGAATTCTTGAGGGAGATAACGAAGGGAGATTGACTACTCTCTTCTAATTTGCCGGAGGGTTTGTCTTCTTCCGGTGATTTTTGAGGAGCCTTGCCTTTATCTTTCTGGAGATTTTCAGCAGGGGGTGCTATTTCCTCTTCTTCTTTTTCTCCTTCATACATCTGGGAGTCTGCGAAGTGGACTTCTTTACCTTTGAAGGGTTTTCTGTCCGCAAAGACACGATGTACCATGCCGTCGTCGCCGACGAACTTGATGCATTGATGTAGAGTTGAAGGGACAACACCGTTCTCGTGTATCCAAGGACGTCCGAGAAGGATGTTGTAGCATGAGGGGGTTTTTATTGCATACACAGTGACCTCAGAGATAAGATCACCGATTTGCAATTTGAACCTGATTTTGCCGATAGGCCTTTGAGCGCTCCCATCGTATCCAAAGATAGATACAGATGTGTGGCTTAGCTTGCTGGGTGGGATGCCCAACTCTTCAAGAGCCGAAGTGGAGATAAGGTTGAGTGCAGAACCTGGGTCGATCTGAACTCTATGTATCGGCATTTCTTTGATGTACCCTGTGAAGTACAGGGGTCGGTTGTGCCTTGCTTCGCCAAGTAGGAGGTCTTCCTTAGTGAAGGCGATGGTTGCACTGGCTGCCTTTTGAACCGAGAGGCATTGGATGCATGATCCCTCGCTTTTCTCTTTTTCTCCTTTTAAGGAGGTTTCTGAGTTTTTGACCCGGTAGTCCATTTCAATTTGGAGGACTTGTGGGGCATGTTTGTCGACATCCTCATTCAGTTTTTGTAATTCTGAGATGAGATTATCACGAGTGCGTGGAGACATTCGCAATAAGTCTAGGATGTGAAGACGTGCAGGTATGTGTTTGAAGTGCTCAACCAAGTCATACTTGAAAGCCTCCTTGGGGCCTGCATGTTCATTGTTTTTGCCACTGGGGGCGCTTACAACATCTTTTCCCAAAGGATTTACATAAGTAAAGGAAGATTGGTTGTAATTTTTGTGGTAGTCCCGGCCCGAGCGGGTGCCTCTACCAACTTCGAGAGCTTCTTGAGAAGGATCTTCGCTTGGAAGATTGTCTTCATGATCAAGAGGCTGTCGTTTTTCATCTACTGGGGATGCATCTGCAGCAGAGTTGCCATCCTCAGTGATTGTGTTGCACGGAGCATTTTCCGGGAGCGAGTCCTGAACAGCATCCAGCAGCTTTTCTTCTTCGTTGACCCATCCATCATCCCAAGTTGGGTTTTCTTCATGATGATGAGTCGGGAAGAATGTGTATCCTGAAGTCACAGTCTCAGGAGAAGAAACCTGAGAGGGTGTCATCTCTGTGAAAGTCACGTGAGACGAGATAGCTCCAGAGAATACATTGCTAGGCATTGTCGGAGTATAGGTAATCTCATCAGACGACGCTTCAGAAGAGCTATAGTCCTGATATATTACATTACAGGAAGCTCTGATAGGAGATGTTGCCTGCTCGGAGTCAGACTCATCCTCGGATGTAAGAGGATCGTCAATCCAGCAATGTTCTCCATTTTCAGGAGTTGAGGGAGGAGGTACCTGATGGGCTTCAGGGACTTTAGGCTCTGGGTTGCGAGGAGGCTCGTTAACACGATCTTGCTCTTGTTCTAGAGCGAGACGCTGCAAGATCCTTGCATATTCTTCAAGATCAGGCATGGGAGCCAGATCCTCTTCTTCGTCTTCTCCGTGTGGCTCAACATAGTTGATTTCCACTGGAGCAATGACAGGTGCTGGGTTAACAGCATCTTCTTGTGCAGCCTCTTGGTCTTCTTCATCATCAGACCAGGATCCTTGTGGTTGCAAGGGGTTATACCAGATTACTGGCATAAGGTGAGTTTCAGGAACCCATTCTTCGTCGGAGAGATACTCTCCTGTTTCAAGAGATTCCTCCCACTCGCCGGTGTAGTTGGGCTCGAATCCATCGTCGGTGTCGCTGGACTCGTATCCATCAATGGAGAATCCAACTACCGAGTTGCAAGAGTATGATGCCCCCTGCATGGCTTCTTTTTTGAATTGAGGTGGCATGAAATCACTAAGAGTGAAGTTTCTTACCGCCTTTGAAGTCTCTGGAAGGGACGTTTTTGTTGCCCCGAGTGAAGTGGTAGAGGAGGCCTCTGCCTTTTCATGGACTTCTTGTTTTGGCTGGGTCTTCTCTTGCCGTTTGAGCCTGAGGAGATGTTTCCTAGCCTGCCTTCGCTGTTGAGCTGTCGGCTTTGTTTTTACAATCTCCCAGTTTTCATCTTCCAGGAGATCGGGATGTACCCATATGGGTTGTCCGTCTGGTGTCGGGCAAGGAACCAACACTTCGGACGTTTGAATTCTTTTTATCACCTTGAAGGAAGTAGTGATCTTCTTCTTCGGTGATTTTGGTGTTTGTCCACATGACACCATGTTGACAGAGGCAGTCCCATAGTTTTTGTCAAAGGTGATGACTCCGTTTTTCCACATCTCGTTTATCTTCTCTCTCACAACAAAGCATTGATTGAGAGGATGCGAGACCATCTGGTGGTATGGACAGTACCGAGGATCATTGGTTTTGCCAATGTCTCCAGGTCTTTTGGGCTCTGGCAAAATGAGTTTGCCATTTGCTAGGAGAGCCTCAAAGATTTCTTCAACGTCTTCATCGAACGGATATTTCTTTTCTACTCGCTCTTTGAAGGCATCAGAGAGTTCAGGTCTCTTACCTGCAGCTCTATTTTCAGCTTTCTTTGGTTGCTGAGGGGCTGACTTGGTTTGCACATTAAGGACCTCTTTCTTCTTTGGTTTTGAGGTTGTAACAGCAGTCGGCTCTTTCTTTGATGATTTCTGACTGTTGAGGTCTTTGATCACCATTTCAGCTTCCATGGAAGCTTCGAGGAGTTCCCCCAGGTTCTTTGATTTATTGCCGATAATCATGGAGCGGATTTTAGCTCTCATATTGTTACGGCAGATGTCGACTAGCGACGCCTGTGGCAATACATCTGAACATTTGTATGCCATTGCTTTCCACTTGTGAATGAAGTCATAAGTTGACTCATTCTCTCCCTGTTTTAGGCTGCAGAGCTGAGCCATAGTAACAGGATGATCCTCACCTTGGAAGTGGGTCAGGAAGCGTGTCTCCAGCATAGCCCAGTTCTGAATGGAGTTCTCCGGAAGAGTGGAGTACCAATCGAAGGCCGTACCTTTTAGGGTACTTGCAAAGAGGCGGATCTTGAGTGCATCTTGATCCGCGATAGCTCCCGTCAAAATCTTGAAGTGGATGACGTGCTGTCTGGCTGATCCTTTCCCCATATATGTTTGGAGAGTAGGATGTTTGAATTTTGTGGGGAACGGGACCAAGTCCATCCATAAAGGATATGGTGGCTTGATCCCATGCTCTTTGAGTATATCCTCTTTTTTAGCTTTGGCGAGGATACTGTCTACGTCCTTTTTGGTAAGGGCGCGTGACTCATTTTCTTCTCCATTTCCCTCGTTATTGCTATGATTCGGAGGAGGCTCATTGTTCGCCTGATTTTGGACGACAAGGAGAAGGTTTTCCATCAGAGTTTCAATCCTCTGCTGGCCTTGTTCCAACTGCTGGATGCATGTGAGCGCATCATCTCGAGGTGGATTCTGAGGTGGTGGCTCAGAACTTGTAGCCAAGACGTTCATCCCTCGGGATTCGAACGAGGAAATCGTCCTGGTGACCGAGCTGGGGTTCATTCTTTTTTATGAAGAGCTTGATGAAGGATTACTCTCCCGTCCTTGGCTTGAAGGGGCAGGAGATTCTTCGGGGATGTCTTTGTGTCCTGGTGACGCTACGGGTCACCGGACGTCGGACATGGATTTTTTATGCTGACCTTTGGCGTCTTCTGGTTTTTCCAACCATATGGACGGCAGCAACTTGGTCGGGTCTTTCTTTTTCGACCCATTTGTGGGAGACTTGAAGTGTAGGAGGCTGGGTCCGTTGCTTCTCTAGTCTCTTTTGTCGATATGCCGCACGGCGGCGTGCTCGACGAGCGATTTGAGCTTCAGTCAGCTCTGGCTGGGCTCTTACGATGAAGGATGTGCTCCCTCGGGCGCGGCAGCCGAGCTTGTCTTCTTTGTGGTTGGGCAAGGACAGGATGCGGACCCGGTCCTTTGCCTGTTGCAGCGAAGCTTTAAACCTTTCGAGTTCGGCCCCTGTAGAGATGAAGGGTCGAACTGAAGGAGTGTAGGCCTTGGCAGGTGCTTGTAGAGGCCTGGTGATGCATGATCTAATTTTGGGCCTGTAGGAACAAGCCGGCTCATGCTGGGTTGACTTGGGAGTCAGGTTGGAGATGGGTCTCTCTTCTTTCATGTAGGCAAGAGGGTAGAACTGGTTCTCTTTGAGTGGGGCCAGGTATGCTGGCTTGGTAGAAATTTGAGACCTTCTTTGTTTTGGGGAAGGTCTTGGAGACCAAGTCTTGGGATAGACCTGGTTGTTTGTGGGTCGAGGCTTCGCGGGGGTGCCGCGGGCTTCGGGCTTTTGGGCGCTCGCCTTTGGTGTCACGGGAGTGACACGTTGAGAGGCGATCTTCTGCTTTTTGGCAGGCGCAGCTTGTTCTTCGGGAAGTGGGAATGGTCCCAGTGTCCCGAAGACGATGGTCCGGGGAGTCGAGGTCAACCCGGAGTTCAGAGAGTTGCCGAGGGAGTTGACGCTTCGGCAGCTGGCAGGGCGCTTGTAAGTGCGCTCGGTTTGCTTCTGTTGAAGCATGAGTTGGTGCTTGTTCTCATCGAAGATAATGGTTAAGGCTGCCATTGTTAGTTTCGAAAAAGTTCTGAAACAAGACCACATCCATTAGTAATCACAAGAATATAATGATCATAAATGGGAATTTCTATGGTTGTCTTTTCAAATCGCTCAAGGGATATGACCCAAGCGACATGAAGAAGGCAAAAAGCCATAGATGGTACAATTGTTCTGATAGCAAGTATGGTGAGCCCAGAATGAGCGTTCCAGTGACTGCTAGAAGCAATTGTAAACCTAAATTCGACTTATCGAGAAGCAGGGCTTGCTCGAGATAAGAAGAATATAAGGTAGGAGTTACAAATGTGCCGGTCACAGATACAGTAGACCCTGAAAGGGCGTACCAGTATTGCTAGGCACAAATGTTGGAGATCGCATCCATGAGATGGGATTCTTTGTTTTGAAATGTCAGAAATGGATTCGTCAAAGAGAGCAGGTGGCATTCCGATTCAAATACGGGCTCAACGATTTCCGCGAGCGCCAGTACTCAGAAGAGAAGAGACCACAATTTCTCGAATCTGAATCCAAAAGTGACGAGTTTTTTTTTTGAAATGTCAAGATTGGTTCCATCAAGGAGAGCAAATGGTATACTGATCTGAACACGGTCTCGGCGATTTCCGCGAGCGCCAGTGCTCAGAAAAGAAGAAACCAAAATTTCTCAGATCTGAAATCAAAAGTGACGAGTTTTTGGAGATTTTTTTTTTTTGAAATGTTTTTTTTTATTTTATTTTTTTTTATTTTTTTTTTTAAATATTTTTTTATTTTTTTTTTTATTTTTTTTTTTTTGAAAATTTTTGTTTTTTTTTTTTTTTTTAAGATTTTTTTTTGAAAATCTTTTTTTTTTGTTTTTTTTATTTTGATTTTAATTTTTTTAAGATTTAAAGACGAGAGAGTACACATAGGCCTCCTAACCCGGTCTTATGAAACCTCAATTGATAGAATTGCCCCCAGGTAAGGGTAGGATTACTTAATGAACCCGTTTGGAGGACCCTTGCCTAGAACAGTCAAGCTGTCTCCACACTCTGGACAAGGCTTTTCTTGAATCAATCGTGATCAAAGAACGCAATTGGTTTAACCTTAGTGGTCTATGTCCTTCTTTATAAAAAATCCCAAATAGACTCATCGAAGAGAAACGATGGCCCAAAACCTTAGTTGAACGGGCTCAACATTTCTGCAAGCACCAAAGAACGATAGGATAGGATCAAAGCTTCTAAATTTTGAATCAGAACTAAGAAAACTGATTTTTTGATTTTTTTGAAATCTCTAATGAACTCATCGAAGAGAAACGATGGTCCAAAACCTTAGTCGAACGGGCTCAACATTTCTGCAAGCACCAAAGAACGATAGGATAGGATCAAAGTTTCTCAATTTTGAATTCAAACTAAGAAAACTGATTTTTTTTTTTTGAAAAGAGAAAGAATGGAAACAAACTCAAAGAAATAGAAATTTCCAAAAAATCCCATCTCCTTTTTTTGGGTGCAAAATCCAACATAGGCCACCAGCTAGAAAGTAGCCAAGGAATCTGGAGAAGAAGTATAAGCATAGAGCAAAAATATGGTATGCAAATATTTCATTTCCAAGCACCGTGTTCTCAAATGAACGAGTCCCACCGGGTGTGCCAGCTTGATGGAACGCGCTCCGAGGCGCCGTGGGGCGGCTACCGGGGTCGGCGGAACGTGGGAGTCCGTCGGGTCCGGCCCTTTCGCGCCCTGGCGGGCCTGAAGCGTGCCTCAACATTTCTTTGTGTGGGTGTGCCAGATTTTCTATTTTACTTGGAATTGCAAGTGGTAATCCGGAGATCAACCTTCGCAAGTAAAAAGGAAATCAACTTCTTTCAAGTTTTCCATTGCGCATATATTTAAGAAAAGAGACATTTTCTTAGTTTGCCGTGAAAGGCGATTTTGTTTGGCATTTATAGCCGATTTTGGCGTTTATAGCCGATTTACAATTCTCATCAATAATGAAAAAGACAAGAGTTGTGATTTTTGTCTCTTTTAGAAAAATACAAACTACAATGAAAAGCAAGAAAAGGAAGATCTAACTTTTCAGGAGATTGTGGGGGACTCGTTCAGATTGACGGTCGCAAGCCATGTGTGGGCTTCGCCGTCATCCATGCAGATGAGAACAGAGGATGCTCTTGATTCGCTTGGCTTGGCTATAACCTCAGATTTTTAGAGGACAAAGACCAAGAGAAGGTCCTATGTCCAATAAAAAGCTAAGTAGACGGGCTGAAAAGCCACGTCTAAGCCATTGGAGGCAGCAGGAGAAGGCAAGGACCTTGGGGGGGGTGCCCCCCAAGGGACTTTTGTCACCTTGTAGTGGTGGCCGGTGCAGAACTTCAGCAGAGTTTTTTCTGTCTTTTTTCTTTCTCTGGATACGAGCTCTGGATTCTTTCCGATCGATCAATCTCGATTTTCTGATCCTTTTTTTCAATGGAATGCTCTCCTATTTATAGGCTTTTGGTAGCCATTTAGGAGGGTTTATGAGCCTTAATGGCTTTAATGGGAGGAGTTACAAGATTTATTTCTTGATTTTGTAACTCCTTTTTCCTTGAATCTGATTGGCCGATGGAGATTAAGGGCTTTTAATCACCTTAATTACCATAATGGGATGAGTTTCATGGTTTAAATGCCATGAATCAATTGACTTGTAACTCCCAAATGCTTGCTTCTGATTGGGCCGTCCAAAGAAATGAATTAATGACTGCAATAAAGCTAGTCAATTAACCACATTAATTGGTCGTCGAGCAGTCGAAGAGTCGCGGGCCGTGCCGTGTCTTCTGGAATTCTTCTGGCGATGATCATCGATGGATCTTCATGCTGATCGACATCGGATGAACATGTAACTTCAGACATTGATAGCTAAGAGCGGGCCGGTGACATCTGTCTTGTCGATTTCTCGATCGGTCGGACAGAAAGAGCACTTTTTTTGGTCGACCGGTTGGCGATCTTGGAGCGATCAATGATGATTTTATGCTTTTGGAGGTTGACCCGTGATTTTGACGGATGTCGGAGGATATGAGTCAATTTCAAGCACTAAAAATCACATTTTCAGGAAACCACAGGGGCCAAAGTGCGCGAAACGCGAAAAAAGACGGAAAAACGGGTCACCAGCGGAAAATCCGGTGACCCGGACTTCCATGGTCGCCGGCGACCATGGGCCATGGTCGCAGGGTTCTACGACCATGGGCCATGGTCGCAGGGGCCTGCGACCTTGGGGGAATTTTTTCCCTTCGGAGCCCGTTTTGCGGTCATTTTGAGGTCTTTTTCGTCGCCGTTTTCTTCTGTATTTTTCCTGACATTTCTTCTCATTTATTGGCTTGATTTCCCTGTAGAAAACCTGATGAGAATCCTTGCATTTTTAGAGTGCAAAGTTTCTAATTTTCCGGGAAAGCCGAAGACTTTGTCGCGTAGAGCTGCTGATTTTCCGCCAGAAGCTGAAACTTGGTCAAACGATGTCGGAATGACCTGAAATTTGAGGTGGAGCCTCCTGAGCAATAAATAAGACCAACCATAGGCTTTTGTTTGAGTTTTGAAGCCGTTTGGGGTCCCGTCGATGCTTCACTTGATTTTGCTGCGGGGAAAATGCCGAACTTTGATATGTGGTCAAACGATGTCCGATTGACCTGAAATTTGACGGGGAGCCTATTGGAGTTATTTTGAGACGTTCCATGGGCTCCGTTTTGGATGTCATGGTCCCGGGTTGCTCCGCCGCCGGTAGGCTTGATTTTCTCTCGGAGCATCGAAACCTGGTCAAACGTTGTCAGAATGACCTGAAATTTGACGTGCAGCCTTTTGGAAGCATGTTGAAGCCACTCATGCACTTGGTTTGATGAGTGAAGGCTTCGGTGGTTCCCGCAGCCGAGAGGCTTGATTTTGCTGCTCGAGCATTGATGGAGGGTCAAACGTTGTCGGTTTGACTTGAAATTTGGCATGGAGCCCTTTTGAGACATGCTGGAGTCATCTGTAGGCTCTGATCGAAGTTTTGACGTCTCCGATGATGTCGCCGCCGAGAGCTCCTGTTTAGCTGTCGGAGAAGTGAAGTTAGGCCAAATGTTGTCGAAATGGCCCGAGACTTCATGTGTACTCTTCTCTTGGCTATCTTGAAGGATCTTGCAGTTTTTGTTTGATTCTGACAAGATTTGAATTTTTGGAGAAATTGCATTGCCTATTTATGGCAGGTTGCGACTTCATGCAGCTTTCTTGATGTTGAAGAGGCAAAGTGACATTTTTGGTGTCAACACGGCACCTCCCCATTTACTCGGGAAATCAGAGACCATCCACTCCCTGATAAATTCAGCGTCCCACGCTTCAATCTTTATGATGGAACGTCAGACCCCGAAGCTCATCTCCGACACTTCACCCAAAAGATGTCGGTATTCAGCGGCGACGTCAACCTCGATTGCAAGGTTTTCTCCTCCAGCTTAGGTGACCTCCCGCTTCGGTGGTTCTATGCACTCTCCGAGGGATCGATTTCGAGCTAGCGACAGCTCCGAAACTCCTTCGTCGAGAAGTTTCAAGTACACCGGGTCATCCCGAAGACCGACGCCGACTTGATCTCCATCAAGATGAGGCCGACTGAGAATATCACTCGATTCGCCAAACGGTTCTGGACCATCTACAGCGTAATCGAGAATTCCAATGACGAGGTAGCCGTAACGGCCTTCCAACAAGCTTTGTTCCCAGGCAATGAGCTTCGGAAGAAGTTGGTACGTCACCCCGCGGCTTCGGTAAAGGCACTCATGGCCCGGGTAAACCAGTACGTTGAGCAAGAGGAGGACGAAATCCGAGCCCGGGAAAGCCATAATGTTTGGCAGGAGGGCCGTCCGGAGGGCCGTCTTTCGAGGAAAGAAAGGAAGCTTGCTAAGAAAGAGGCGGATCGAAATAAAGAGCCATCTAGCTCGGCAGCACGTTCTGTCCCCACCTCGGGAGGCAGCTCGAGGCCGAAATCAAGTGGTACCTCTTACAGAGCAGTTAATACCATTTTCAAGGAGCCTATCTACAAGCTCCTCGGCAAAATCCAAGCCCAGCCCTTCTTCAAATGGCCCCAGCCAATGAAAAGTGACGCTGCCTCCCGAGATCAGAGTAAGTTCTGTGCCTACCACAAAGATAGAGGACACAGAACCGAGGATTGCTATGCCTTCAAGGCGCACCTTGAAAAGCTCGTGAAAGATGGGCACCTCCGAGATCATATCAAAGAAGAGGGTAGAATAAACCAAGCCCAGCAGCACCACTCCGACGATCGAGATAGCGATGGGCCTATAGGGACCATCGACGTCATTCACTTGGCCCCCGCCCCTAGAGGCAGTGACCGGGCCCGCGCCGAAGCCAAGAGGGCCCAGCACGGCAAACAAGTGATGATGGCCGAGCTTGGTCCCTCTGCAAAAAAGGCACGTATAGAGAGGCCAAAAATTTGGTTCTCTGACAAAGACTTGGCCGGGGTCCAGCTACCCCACAATGATCCTCTTCTTCTAACTATGAGGTTACAGAACTTCAATGTCAAGAGGATCTTAGTGGACCCCGGGAGCTCCTCAGAAATCCTCTATTTAGATTGCTTCAAGAGGATGGGTCTAAAGGAGGAGGACCTTCAGGAAGCTCGCACCCCATTGGTGGGTTTCAGCTCCAAGACAGTGTACCCCAAAGGGAAGATCTCCCTCAAGGTCGAGGTTGGAGGGGCCCCCATGACAGCAGACTTCCTGGTGGTAGATGCTCAATCTCCCTACAATGCCATCATGGGAAGAACCTGGCTCCATAACATGGAGGCTGTCCCCTCCACCCATCACCAGAAGCTCAAGTTCCCGTTGCAGAACGAGAACGGAGGTTTCGAAGTTATCATAGTCCGTGGTGACCAAGAAATGGCCAAGGAATGTCTCATGGCCATGGTCCCCGGAGATGCAGAGCCGCAGCGAGTCCACATGACCGAGCTCGAGGCCGAGCTCGACGCTGTGGGCCGAACTCCCGAGCAGAAGAGCATTGAAGACCTTACCGAAGTCAGGATCGATCCCAACGATCCGGAAAGATTCTTCATGCTTGGTAGCCAGCTTACTGAGGAGGAAAGGGCCGAAATGCTTGACTTCCTGTTAAAAAATAGAGAGGTCTTCGCCTGGACCCCATATGAAATGCCTGGCATCGCCCCCGAGGTCATGAGCCACAAGCTGAATGTAGATCCCAAGCATAAACCCGTTGTTCAAAAGACTCGCAGGACGGGCGCCGAACAAACAGAGGCTGTGACCGAGGAAGTCAAAAAATTGCTAGAAGCCAAAGCTATCAGAGAAGTCCACTACCCCGTGTGGTTAGCCAACACGGTTGTGGTGAGAAAGAAGAATGGGAGCTGGAGAGTCTGCGTGGACTTCACTGATCTTAACAAAACCTGTCCCAAAGACAGCTTTCCCCTCCCGAAGATAGACCAGTTGATCGACGCCACTGCCTGGCACGATAGGATGAGTTTCCTCGATGCCTACCGAGGTTACCATCAAATTCCCATGTATGAGCCTGATCAAGAGAAAACTGCGTTCATAACACCCAGAGGCACCTACTGTTACAAAGTAATGCCCTTCGAGTTAAAAAACGCCGGGGCGACTTACCAGAGGCTGGTGACCACAATGTTTCAGGACCAGCTCGGGCAGACGGTCGAAGTTTATATCGATGACATGGTTGTTAAGTCTAAAAGGTCACAGGACCACTTAACTGACTTACATCAGACCTTCTCCGTCCTCAAGCAATACAGGCTCAAGCTAAACGCCTCCAAATGTGCCTTCGGCGTCGGCTCGGGCAAATTCCTGGGCAACCTGGTTACTAGACGAGGAGTCGAGGCCAATCCCGATCAAATTTCGGCGATCAGGGCCCTACAGAGTCCGACCTCGGCAAAACAGGTTCAGAGACTTACTGGAATGGCAGCAGCGCTGAACCGCTTCATCAGCCGAGCTTCAGATAAGTGTCGTCCCTTCTTCCAGCTCTTGAAAAAGAGCTCAGGATTCAAATGGACCCCGGAGTACGAGAATGCCCTCCAGGCACTCAAAGTGTACCTCTCCTCCCCTCCCCTGCTTTCCACCCCGGAACAGGGTGAGGTCTTATATCTATATCTGGCAGTTTCGGACCATGCAGTAAGCTCTGTACTCATACGAGAAACTGACAGGGAGCAAAAGCCCATCTACTACACAAGCAAAATCCTGCTGAATGCCGAGACGAGATATCTACCATTAGAGAAGCTCGCATTTGCACTCGTCAGTGCGTCCCGCAAGCTCTCCCACTACTTCCTGATATATTCCATCGTGGTTGTAACCGAACACCCACTCAAGTCCCTTCTCAGAAAGGCAGACTTTTCCGGAAGAGTGTCTAAATGGGCTGTTGAGCTGGGGCAATATGATATTCAATATCAACCCAGGACGGCCATCAAAGCTCAAGTGCTGGCCGACTTCATCGTGGAGTTCACCTCTCCTAGTTCGGCACCGAGCCACCTCGACACCGAACTGGAGGGCCAGGAGGTGGAGGCAACCACTACTACCGAGACCGAACAGGAGCGGTCCTAGAAACGGTTCCTCGACTCATCTTGGAAAATCTTAGTGGATGGATCCTCAACCTCCAGAAGGGCTGGCGCTGGCCTCGTCCTCCAGTCTCCAGAGGGCCTCGTCATTGAGCAAGCCCTGACTCTTGACTTCAAAGCATCTAACAATGAAGCCGAGTATGAAGCACTAATTGCAGGGCTGAGCAGCGCAAAAATCCTAGGGGCACAACAACTGGTGATCTTCAGCGATTCACAGCTGGTAACAAGCCAACTCAATGGAGATTACTAGGCCCGTGATGACAGGATGGCAGCCTACCTAACCCATACCAAGCAACTTCTATCTCAGTTCAAAAAGGCTGAAGTCAGGCAGATCGGGCGAGATTCCAACTCTCACGCCGACGCACTTGCAAACCTGGCCTCTGCTGTCGAGGCAGGAAGAAAAAGAACTGTCGAAATAGAAGCACTAGACAGACCAAGTATAGAACACCACCCACCTCGGCAGATAACATGTATCGATCTCGGCCCGAGCTGGATGGACGAACTCATCTCCTATCTCAAAAATGATCAGCTTCCCGAAGACAAGAACCAGGCCTACAAAGTCAGGCTAAAAGCAGCCCGATTCTGGCTCTCTCCGGATGGCAAGCTCTACAAAAAGTCCTATAATGGCCCTTACCTCCAGTGCGTCCATCCGAGCAAAGTCGAGGACTTCCTTTATGAAATCCATGAAGGGATCTGCGGCAGCCACATCGGAGGTCGGTCACTGGCTTACCGAGCTATCAGCCAGGGTTACTGGTGGCCCTATATGCAGAAGGACGCAGAGGTCTATGCCAGGAAATGTGAGAAGTGTCAAAAGTTCTCTCACTCTCTCCATCAACCAGCACATGACCTAAGTCCTTTTCCAGCCCCTGGCCCTTTGCCCAGTGGGGACTGGACCTGGTGGGACCTCTCCACCGAACTCCTGGGAATAAAAGATGGTTGATAGTAGCTACTGACTACTTTACCAAATGAATAGAAGCTGAAGCGTTGTCCTCCATCACCGAGAAAGACACCAAAAACTTCGTATGGAGAAACATCGTAACAAGGTTTGGAGTGCCTCGAGCCTTGGTCAAGGATAACGGGACCCAGTTCGACTCCAACTTCTTCAAAAACTTCTGTCAAGAATTTGGCATCAGAAACTACTTTTCTACTCCAGCATACCCCCAGAGCAACGAACAGGCCGAAATCTCTAACAAGGTAGTGCTTGACGGACTCAAAAAGAGACTAGATCGAGCCAAAGGGAGATGGGTCGAGGAACTTCCAAGTGTCCTCTGGGCATACCGGACCACTCCGAGGCGCTCGACCTAGGCCACGCCCTTCTCCCTAGCCTACGGGATGGAAGCCGTGATTCCGCTCGAGGTCGGCCTACCGACCCTCAGGTCGGAGTTATTCGATCAAGGCCGGAACGACATAAACCTCGCCACGGAGCTCGACTTGGCTGAAGAGCGGAGGGAATCAGCATCCATTCGCCTCACCTCTTATCAGCAACAATTGGCCAGGGGTTACAATCTGAAGGTCAAAGAAAGAAAGTTCTCACCTGGAGAGCTGGTCTTAAAAAAGACACTTCCAGCAGACAAAAATCCCAACGAAGGAAAGCTCGCACCGAACTGGCATGGGCCGTTCAAAGTGACTTCGGTAGCAGGGCAGTCTGCATACAAGCTTGAGGACATGAAGGGTAGGGAACTGCCACGTCCATGGAATGCAACGCACCTCAAGAAATATTACTTTTGATATGTATTCGGATATCGAAAGTCAATAAAATCAATTCTTTTTTCAGAGTATTTTATTTTTCAAAAATCTGGCCAAGTGATAGAGCTCGGCATTGGTAGAAAGGCTCGGTCACGGGACCAGCTTACTCCACACGGCCAGTTCTACCGAGATCAGTGCTTTGTTATGGTTGTGAAACCTAACGGACATACCTCGGGTAACAAACTTGATGCTTCAAGTTCGGTCATAGAAACCGAGCTTGGTCCCACTAACCTATTTAGTGATTCTTGATTGCAAGAGATAAACGAAGGGATTGAAGAAAGTCTTTTTCATTTATTATGAATATACTTACACATGAAAAGAAAATACAAGTACTCTCCCCAAATTACAGAAAAATAAAGGTACAACATCAGTGTTCCTTATTCCCCCTTTCACCAGCCTTGGCGTCAAGATCCACGGATGTCGAAGCAGGAGGGGGATCTGAAGAAGGCGGAGCATCAGAGCCGGGACCTTCGGGAGGAGGGACCGGAGCCGAGGTACGATGAACAAATTTGGGCGGGTCACGATAGACGAGATGATCTTCCGAGATCCCCACCTCTTTCAAGGCAGCCCTGCCCCCAAGTTCGTATGCTTTTCGACAAACACCGTCGAGCTTGCCCTCATAGGTGTTTGTCGTGAACCTCACTCCATCTCTATATGAGAGTTCGGCCATCTCCTTGCTCGTATTCTCCTTTTCGGCCACCTATCTCTGCAGACTGGTCTCAGCTTCTGTCTTTGCTTTTGCCAAAGCTGCCTTCTCGGCCTGAAGTTTACGTACTTCAGCCTCCAGCTCGGCGGCCCTCTTGGCCTTTACATCCACCACCCCTTTTAGGTCACTCGTCTCGTTCCTTAGCCTGATAATCTCGACGCCAGCTGAGTCCATCTCCGAGGCAAGCTTCTGGTTCTTCTCTTCCAGCTCCTTTATCCGCCCCGTACTTACTTCGAGGGCGGCTGCAATCTTCTTCTTCTCGCCCTCTAGCTGAGAAGCCTTGGAAGACCTGGCCAGAGTCCTCTCCAGTACCACTTCGAGCTTCTAGACATTCTGCGTCAGAAAAATTCAAGTCAGGAAGATTACCGAGATGATGAAAACTATGAAGCCACAGGAAAGAAGACAACTTACAGCAATTGATGCTTGCATTGCTGACATCACCGAGCCGCATCCTCCTGCTTCTCGAATTTCTCCATGTCCTTCGGAAGGCAACAAGCTCTGGTGATCGCAGCGGCCACAAGGGAATCGCTACAAAGCCTGTCGTTGATCGACAAAGGCCTCCCCGGACGCACCATCATGTTCGGCTGAAAAGGGATGCAGACAGTCCGCTTGGTCGGGTCCTCCTCGGCAGCCTTCTTTGCGACAGTCTCATCCCGCCGCTCCATATTCCCTGGGAAAGGGGGAACGGCATCCCTCCATGATGGGGCATCCCCCTCCTTCGGAGGGATAATTCCCTCTTCCAAAGCGGCGCTCTTCTCCGCGGGAGCGCCCCCTTTCCCGGACTCCTCCACTGGCCCTTCTTGCCGAGACCACTTCTCGGGCGGGCCTCCCTTCTTCTGGGCAGGGCGTTTTTGGGGGCCCTCTGCTAAGCGCTTTACCGGCATCCCCGGAGGTATGATTGGCGCAGGAGGAGGCCCCTTCCCGTCAGAGGCCGGGGGAATAGTAGCCAATGGGGTCGGCTCCCCGAAAGCCTCAAACTCCAGGTCTATGAACTGGACGGGGGGGCGACGTCTCTGCAGTGGCATCTCTTCCTCTTCCTCGAAATTCGAAGCAGAAGCGTTTGCCTGTCGAGAATCCGTGGATTGTTGTAATGGCACCGAGGTGGAGGTTCCGGCTCCAAGGTCAGGCTCTGTTTTCACCTGTACGGTCGGATGAAAGGGTGCCGAGGTGGAAGCACCAACTCCTGGATCAAGTTCGGGCTTGATCTCCGGCTTCTCCTCCGACAAATCCTCACCGGGAGGATGTCCAGGGCTCCCTTCGGACTCTTCAGCAGCAGGAAGGCCCCCCGACCTTCGAGGAATAAAGGAATTGTAGATCGGCTTATAACCAAGAAGGTCCCAGGCTGCGCGAGTATGGTGGCCCGTGTATTTCTTCACTGCCTTCAGCCACTCAACGTTCCTTTTCTACCCGACCCTGCGAGCTTCCCTCTTCCTTTCACCGAGATCTGCCAAAAAAAAAAATAGAACAAGGTGTGAGTTCGGTAAAACAGATAAGTGCAGAGCAAAACATCTGAGCTCGGCATTTACTTGGAGGTGTTCCGAGATGACGGGGGATCTTGTAGAATTTGACCGAAGTAGGGGCGGACGCCTCGAACTCCCAATCCCCAGAAACAAATAGGCGGTCTTCCCCGGCATACCGACTCGAATCCTCCAAGTCATGCACAAGGGGCTCTGTTCTCGGCTTCACACGAAGGTAGTAATGGACTTCGGACTTCGCGGCTTTACACAAATCGTATAAATCCTCGATGTCATGCACACCGAGGTTGATCCCTAGGATCCTATTCAGTTCGGCCGCCCCCATTATTATTTTGAAACTATTGGGCATTAACTGGCAAGGGCAGAGCCTCCACGTCCGAAGACACTCCCTTAAAAGCGGATGGACTGGGAATCGTACCCCGCCTTCTATAATGGAGACCAGCGGGAACGCCATCCAGCCAGTCCGCCTGGCCAGACTGTCGAAAGGATCATCCGGGTCATCTAACCTAACAAGGACTTCCTCGGGTATGTTATACAGCCTCTTGAACTTTGCCAGGGCCTGAGGGGTATCTACCCAATGTCTATAGGCTCCCACCTTTGGCTTCGAGTCACGAGGCATGACTGCTGGAACTCTAAACCCTAACGGGGCCAGAAGAAGAGCAAAAAACAGAAAAGGAGGAAGAGACTCACGAAGGTTAGTTGGCATGGCGAAGACGGAAAAAGGAATCCAGACAGGAAGAGCTCTAACAGCAGGAGTTCTTCTTCAGAATGCCAAAATGAAGGGACGAAGAAGACACCGTGTTTTTATAAAGTAAGGCAGGCATCCGTTCGAATCCCTAGGTCACGCCGTCATAAATGTCGCTTTGGGAGACGTACGCGTCGCTTCAGTTCAGCCACACCACCTGCCAAATTATGACGCGTGGCGCAACGGTACACCTACCACTCCTGTGCAGCCCTTGCAATTAATTACTTCGGGCAGACGAAGCGACATTGATGCTTTCAGCCAGCGGAGCGATATAATAAAGAATAGACAGCAGCAATCTCTAGAGCTATGAGCTCGGTACCAAGAAATCCCCCATCATTCCGCCCTCGACCTCGGAAACTTGAGAGCTACCGAAGTCGGGGGCTGGGGGGCTATTGTGTAGGGTATTTCCATAATCCAGAAATTATCTCCCAGTTCGGTAACAGTATCAATTGGGGTGCTTGCTCTGAGTTCGGTCTCGTTCAGTTCGGCCAGCAAGTGCCAAGACCCGATCTACATCGGTAAATAGAACCGAACACACTCCCTTGGAGGTCGGCATCTCATATTCCAGCATCTGACTCTCGACCCCGGATCCTCTCCAGTTCGGCCACATGCCGAGGTGAATACCGGGCGTCTAATCTCCATCATGGAATGAGACAGCTGCAGTGCATAGCACCCTGACAGATAGGGTGGCCGCCGAATACCGATAAGGGACCTTCCCTATCACGTCCACATTTATGTGAGGGATTTGAGGGGACGTCCGATGGGACAAGTATCCTCACCTACCAAGGGTCCTAGGAGTGGGCTGATGGGACAAGTATTCCCACCTACCTCCACTATGGAATCTTCTACTCCCTCCTACATATACATGCATGGTAATCTCATAAAAGGTACGCAAGAATACAGTCTATATCCTGTTATTACTGCTCACATCTTCTTCCTCACTTCACCCTAGTTCAGTGACTGCACTAACTCAGGCGTCGGAGTGCCTTTGGCTGACAGCAGCCTCGGGCCCTGACCTCTGTCTTCTCTTCCCTTTCAGATTTCGGATCATCAGAGACGTTCCTGTTCAGCTTAAACAGCCTCTCTGTAAACCCTCATCACCACTTAAATCAAGTCCGTAATTTTTAGGCACGTACAGTATGCACTGAATTAAAAGCCAAGCATTAGAATACAGCAGCTATCATCTTACTATGATCCATGTTTAAGAATATGCGTGGTTTTTACTGTTATCTATTTGCTCAAGTCAGGACAAAATCAAGGTAAAAAGAATTGGAGGGAGAGAGGGAGAGAGAGAGAGATGACCTCACTTTAATCCTCATTATATGAGACAAATCAAAACAATGATTTTTTAATAAAGGTAAGCTGACTCAAATCCAACCCACATCACAATAAACACCTTTTACAAAAGTGGACTGGAGCTCTTGGAAAGACCCAAAATCTTGACCCACATAAAGCACACAGTCCCGACAAAGCCTACCTCCATGGTGTGGCCCATCCATGATAGTATACATTGATTTAGGGAGAATATTTCTTTTTCTTTTTTTTTTTTTCTTTTTCTTTTGTTTGTTTTTGGGTGGTGGTGGAGATAGACCTAAGAGCTGTATATCCAAATGGTAGTCTTCAATCCAACGGTTGAGAACAAAACATGGTCAAGCTTTATAGAGATGGACCACAATAGAGATGGGCCAGTGGCATAGGGCATACATCTTTATTGAGAGGGACCCACTTGGATGAGTACGTTAGTCAACCCATAACTACAAAGTTTCAGTGGCTGAATGAAGTAACCATCATCCCCTGTCTACCACTCTGGCATTATTATGCTTAGTAAATAATGCTGCCCTGCAAAGATCGGCCTAATAATACTAATAACTAGACCATGATCATGCATGTCTATGTTCCATATACTAAATCTCAGTGTATGTTGTATCCAAAAGTTAATTACAAGGCCGCTTCGCAAGATGGTATGACACGCCAAACTGGTTTTTAAGTAGGTAGGTGGGCATTCAAAATTACAGATCGATCATGTATAAAAACACTGTTATTTCACTTCTTACTCTAAATTTTAATAATATACTTTATATGTGATTGATTTGATGATGGCCCTATATCCAATTGAACAAATAACATTGATCTTGAGTGGTTTGAATTTCAAAAGGTAAGCCTCCAAATTTAAAAATAACATTGAGTTGAGTACAAGGAGCCAAGCCACACAGAATTTTGGCATGCATTAATATCAAAGCTCAGACATTCATATTGGCTATTGGGAGGTGGCCCCACCTACACCATCCGATGGGAGAGAATACAGTCACCATGTCCCTACGTATAATAATTATTCTTGAGTTTACACTCTATAACGTAGACTAAAAGGAATGCTTGACGAACCACCAAAACTGCATACAACATCTCCATTCCTCCAAAAAGATATCAAAAAAACAATAAAGAGACAACCCAAAAGCAAAAGTCAAAAGTATAAAGTGTTCTAATGAAAACTGAAAAGCAGATTGGGCCTTCATACCATCCAAGGAATTAAACAGTCTTTCTACCAAACATTAAAAAAAAAAAGGAATTAAACTGTCTTTCTACCAAACATAAGAAGGAGGAATTAAACAGTCTCTGCACATGGAAGATGCATCTAATACAAAGATGACATACATTCTTACAATCCACCATGCTACTTCCAAAGGGTTCACGGAATCCATATAAGATGGCTTTGAGATCAAGACAAGTTCTATAAATTAGGCTTATTCTTGGTTGATTACATGTCCTAAGCAATGAATTAGACAACCGAGTAGATAAACATAATCATTTTATATCCTAAAAATAGAAAGTCATCCACATAGATGATAAAGCTTAAATTAGAAGTCATCTACATTAGTTCATAAAGTTATCTTGCATCTAGGCCTCCAAATTGTCCTCTTAAGACCCCAATCTATATGTGTGATCCCTTGAGGCAATATCAGGTTTAGTGTTCTTTTAAGCCAAGTAGCACCTTGAAGCCTTTTAAGCGTGCCCGGTCGAGAGCTCGCGTGTGCACTAGCCAATATCATACTGAGTTAGGCGGGGCCGTGAGATTAGAAGGGAGTGTGTCCTGTAACAAGATTTGGATTTAAATCCCTATTAATAAATTGTGTTGTTCAGTCGCAGGCAATAATCAACCCTACCCGTTTTCATCCCATTAAATACGTCCTCTTTCCATCACTCCTTAACCCCTCCATTCAGCGATCATGCTCCATCTCCAGCAGGGACTTATGCCTGGATACCAAGCTCAAACCCTCGACCACTTCACAGGACCAAATGGGCATTTGGGTTCATTCAACAGATTCGAGTTGGGTGTTCTAACCCCAACAATCACCAAAAACTACACAAGCAGCATTGCCAATTCAGGTGCCGAACTCACCCTTTCAACTCAAACAAATAATGTACTCTTCGGAGATTCAGACAGCTCTTGTGGTATCGAATTCAGCACTGGTTACCATCTCGAAGATGACTCCGACGTCTCATCGCCACCTTTGTGGAAGACTAGTCCACTCACCACCCCCACCACCATAGCTTCTCCTCTTCAGCATCTTCACCGCGGGGCGATGGAGATGATCCAAAGCGTGCCCGAGTCGAGCCAGGAGCTCACTCTCAAGGACCTGGCCGAGTTGCCGGCACCCACATGGAAGACTCGAGGACTGAAGGGTGAGGCGATTCGAGAGGACAACATGAAGAAGATGAAGAGGAGAAGGGATGAGAGGCGTGCTTCGAGAAACAGAAGCATGGACAGCAGAGATTTTCTTCTCAAGATGTTCTTGCCAGCTGCTTTGGGCCCAAAGAAGCGGACCTTTGGCAATGGGCCACGTTCAAAGCTTTTGCCAAAGCCTCAGGATCAGATGGAGAAGAGTGTGGATAGTGAGTGGTGGAAGAAAAGGTTTTCTAGTTCAAGAGAGAGTGTGAACAATAGAACTAGCAGCAGTAGCAGCAGCCACGACAGCAGTACAAGAAGGTATCTATTTTTCTTTTTTTTCCTACTTTCCTTACTCAAAAACAATTTTTCTGAGAAACCCATGATTTAATTTTATCAAGAGATTGTGGAATCAATAAAGGTTCAAACATATCTAGCTTTGTATTTTTATACGTATCTGAAATATTAAGTTTGAGAGAGAAGATGAATAGCTTTTGACAAATGTTTGGATCAATAGTAGGTTTTTTTTTTTTTTCCTTGAAACATTGGATCAATAGTAGTTAAAGACTAAGAGAGTAGTCAAATGCCATTTGTAGCACAATTCCCACATCACAGGCAATTCTAGTTTGTGTTCTTATCAAAAGATGTATGATCAAGTGTCATTCACAAATAACTCTTGATCATTTTTCCTCTGTTGTTACAGGTATGTAGGTGGTTTCTTACCAGGTTGCTGGTCTTTCTTCTACACCAACAAAAGTAAAGCTACGGGCCACACAGGATGCTTCATTTGATGGAATTATGGATTGGGACCCTCTATAGCTCCGCATCGAGGAGTGCTCTGCTGATTTTTAAACAGCAAATGTGGCAGATTTTGTGGGGCCGCTATCCCAAATGATACAAAAGGGCTTTGGATTTGACCGTTAAAAGAAATTTGAAAGAAAAGCCCATTGGATGTTGCAATTATCCTATTTAAGGCTATGAAATTTGCAGTATGCAGTATACAAAGTTTGTATTTGACTATCTATTTTATGATTTTAGATCCAACAACTGATAATATTTATATACCCAATATTTAAATTTAGAAAGCACTAGGCTATTTTTATATCCGGCATGCTGCATTGATTTTTATAGTCAATAGGGCTAACAAGGCTCTAATCCATATCCTACTTTTACCCAGGCATGTCAAACGTGCCACAGGCCGAGCCGAACAAACGGGCCGTGCCGGCCCTTCATGCCTGCCTTGCTTCGTGTGCCTCTTTTAATTTTTTTTTTCTATTAATTTTTTTTTTCCTTTTCAGTATTAAAATTAAAAAATTAGAACACAAACACGAAGAATAACAAAGATATTTAAGTGATTCGGTCAAACTCAACATACTCCACTAAGAAGAATGAGAGGGGTTCGGGTATTTATAGACTTGGAATTTATGAAACTCAGGATGCCTAGCTTTTTAATAAGAATCTCCCACATGATTTAGACAATTCAAAAATCCAGCATTTAAAATTCATAGACGCCCACCAGAAATGAATCCTATAAATTATTGCAACTAAAAGAGTCTGTACATGTGCAATGAGAATCCATATTAGGTTTGCCCATCCTGAATCCCCATTTACATCCTCCAAAGTGGCTAGTGACTTGGGTGGGTTTTTCAAATCTTCTGCTCCTTCTTGGATACACCTCCTACATGAAGATAATGTGGAAAAAGGTGACATTTGTTAACCTCGTTTTAGCAGAGGAATCTACTAGTAATGTTCTTAGAAAGTTGCACCATGCTCTGAAATTATGCAGTGCAATCCACAAACTGAATACTAGGTCTAGGAACTGAGATATGAATGACCCCTAAAGTTCACACAGGTTTGCCTACCATGGTTAATCCATTAATAAAACTTGGAACAAGAGCACCATTATTCTGAAACATGCACGCGCAAAGTCATGAAGAATCTTGACCGGTAAAGCATATAAATATAACCTATTATAAGTAAAGATATTTAAGTGGTTCGGTCCAACTCGACCTTCTTCATTGAGAAGAATAGGAGGATTCGAGTATTTAGAGACTTTGTAAAATTCAAAAGGACACAAAATATTCCTTATATGATCGTTTTATGGTTGTTGGAGGGTAAAATGGATAATTTTTTTAAAAAATAGTCATTTTTGGGCGGTCCAGGCCTGTCTTGCCTGGTGGGCCGTAGTGGTCGGCCCATGTGCCAGCATGCCAAACGGGCAGAGGCCCGACGTGCCCAGTACCCTCGGCTCAGCACGTCCCATGGCACAGGCCGGGCCGCGGGCCATTGATTGGCTTCACGGCCCAGTCTATTTGACATTTTTTTGGCTAGAAGTGGATTATAAATAGATGTTTGCAAAAAGCCTGGCCGAGTTCAAAACCAACAGCCCCCGGGGTCATGACACAAAACTACTTCACAGCAGAGTCTTCCATAGCTGAAGGAATTGGGATGTCCCTGTAGTCCATGGCAAATTTCACCAAGGAGAGGACTTTGTTCGAGCTCCCATTACAATGTCAATTGCGTGGATTGATCCCAATGAGAGGTGAGGATCCACATTACCACACCTCCAAGTTTCCAACTTCAATTGCATTAGCTGCTCCGCATAAACCCTTATAATGGTTCAAGAGATTGAGAAGGAACAACTGATGGTTTATGTTTGAAAGGAAGATAAAACAGAGAAGATGGATGGCTAGAGACAAATATTTCAATGAACTATAGAGGCCATTTTGTTTGCTAAGAATTGAATCCTAGGAATTCATTGGTTAAATGGGTTTCAACTAAAAACTATTAAGGTGGAGGTGTACATAGAATCGTGATGAATTCCCCACTTTCCTTGGATTTCATTTACCAGTGGGTATTTATTTCCTATCTCGGCTTAGCTCATTTTCCATTAAAGGAGAGATTAATAGGTGGGGTCCAGCTTCGGTCTGGCACGTAAAATGAAATTATTTGGGTTAGATAAGGTTTCTAAACAGGTTGACCGATCAAACAGCAAACAATGAAAAATTAAACACAACCTGTTTGTTAATTGGGTACCTGAACCCAACACAAAAATAAAAAGGGGTTGATCTGGGCCTAAATTATCAGGTGGAGCTCAGGTTGGGTCAAGAATAATGGCCCGATGTCATTTCCATAGAGTGTGGCCTTGGCATCTGAAGGAAAAACAGAGATCCAAAATGACTTTTTGCTCAGATAGCTACAAATAACAATTCTCCTCAAAAGATTCAGCACCTCAAGAAATTTCATTGAGGACTCTCTTCAAGCTTCCCATTGCAATGTCCACTGCCTGGCTAGCTAAGCATGTGATGGATCCAAATGAGTGGTGAGGATCCAGTTTCCAACAATTCATACGCTTTTTGTGGTGATCAGGGTCCATGTTCCAAATTTATGTATGCAAATTATACCACCAAGAGATGGGAGGGGGCCTGCCTCATCCCATCATTTTTTGTGGGTGTGATCAACCTTTAGTAACATCATTAGATGGGTGGGACACACCACTACTTTATCATTGTTTGGGGGAGCTGGGCCGATCACAGATTCATCAAAAAATTGTTGGCACCCACGTTGATTACTAGGCTTTTCCAGGTAGTGATGTCAGTCACTGTAACATTTTTATCAATTTTTATGGTGGGGACAAGGAGGGGAGGGAGGAGATTTTGAGGGAGCCACTATGTAAAAATGATTTGTGAGAGGGGAACTGTGTAAAGGCACATGAGATTTTTGAAACGTTTGAGGAGATTATAGTGGTTCACAAGGATAATGGCTGAGTATTCATTTTTCATTAATGGGGTTTATTTGCTTCTAAATGTCACTATTGACCTTTAAAATCAACCCTTCTAAATCTTACTATTGGCCTATAGACTTTTCTATATTTCAATTTTCAAAATAATATATTGCACTTCAACATTTGTGAAACTAGGTGGAATACAACATCCCATTCATAAAATCCTCAATTAGGATTTTCAAAATTCTAGACCAAACCATCCCTTACTCTTTCTTTTACAAGAATTCTTGACGAGAATACTAAGACCCCATTTGGCATCACCATTTTTTGTCTCTATTTCTCAAAATCTCTAAACCGGGTAGTAGTTTTGAGAATGAAGGCATTTGGGAGCATTTAACAGCCTTGTAGAGAAGTAGAGGCAATGTATCTGTTTCCCACAGCCCATCATTCCATGCATGTAGAAAGTAGAGGGGAAAAATAAAGGCGCTTGGGTGACCACGGTTCTTGCCCATTCACGCCCTAGTTGGTTTCTCTTTTTTTCAAAATCTAAGAGTGTAAATTAAGATCCAAGCCATTGAAATGTTCACAAGATCAAACACAGCTATGAGACCAAATTTCGGTCATTGGATCATCACCAATCTTGAAATATGTACAAAAAAATATGAGCCATTGGATGCAATTTTTTGGATTCTGTGGACCCCAAACTAGAGATCCAAAAATTTGCAAGGCTGAAAACGGCTAGTGGCCAATTTTCAAGGCTTGATACCTTGTGAACTCGAGATATTTGTAAAACAATATTAGCCATTGATGTATTTTACTCATTATTAGATTTATTCATTAGAAGTAATGTCATTCTATTTTTATTTTTTTCGGGAGTGTAAATAAAGTTCCAAACCGTTAAAAATGCTCAAAAGGTCAAACATGGCCATGAGACTAAATTTCAGCCATTGGATCATCAACAATTTTGAGATATGTTCAAAAAAGTGAACCACTAGATACAATTTTCACTAGTTATGTGGGCCCAAAGCACAAGACCAAACCGTTAGATCTCTTAGGGTGTATGCACACATCTATAGGTTCAATTTTCAAGGCTCGATACCTTGGAGATCTCGAGAAATGTATAAAAGAAACTTTCAACCATTGAAATGAAAAAGTCTATTTAACATAGATCCTTGCATAACCAAATAATTTTTTTTTTATTCTAGCCTCTTTTTTTTTATAACTTTTTTTCAATAGCTCTATTTTGATGGGTCCATCCAAAAAAAAGTAGAGGTGCCAAAGAAGGCCTTAAAAGTGTTTAAAACTTTTGACACCATGTTAGTGGTTGTACTCCCAACATTTGATATTCTCAGATTAATTTGTAAAATTATCAAAAACCTAATATTATAATTAATAACATGGACTTATATAATTTTTCAAATTCCAGTTTTTAAAAATGCTGGGAGTTCACCAGCATACATGTGAATTTGGGTGTTCTTTTAATCAACATACCAATGAGTTGGTGGAGCCGCATAAGGCGTTGATTTGCTCCCCCACCTCTTGTGTTCAAAATATCTTCAAATTTCCCTAATTTGCATGGATTCCGTGGACTCTACTCTTAAGAATAACCTTGCTGGGTCAAATTAAGACCTCAACGATCCCCGACTACTGCCATATCAAGAAAGAAAGAGAGAGACGAACAAGGAAAGATCTAACAATAAGTCTATTTGGACAAACTGCCTGGACCGAATATTGGACCGATCCGACGTGGCCCAACACGTGGCGCTGACGTGGTTTGGAAGTTGCATTCAACTTTTGGGCAGAGCGGGAGAAATGAAAAGAAAAGGGCAAATGGAGGGAAACAGAGGAAAACCCAGGAAAAGCAGAAAAGGCTGGCTAATAGCATGTTGGCCCAACCGTACACTTTGCATGTTACACTCTGCCTGGTCAAGGCTCATTTTTCCTTCTTCTTGTTGAAAATGAGGTCAAGCCTCATACAATGCCTCTTACATAAAATAGAATATAAACTGGCTAATAGCATGTTAGCAACCAATATCATGAGTGGGATTCCATCATCAGCCCTAAGAATAGAAGAGCAAGTAGTTTGGCCATTTCATGCCAGAAATGACAGATGACCACAATGCTTTTGGCTGTTGAATAACAAAAGAAGCAAAATAGGTACTAAAAGACAGATGGATTAAGGTTATCATTCCTTTGTTCTTAAATCTTATGGAAAGATCAGAGCTTGGATAGCCAACAACATGACCTGGAGTAAAATATACAATCTGCCAAGAGATTGACAGAAAAACCCCACTCATAGTCAAAATAAAATATACAATCTGCTAGGAGACATTCCCCCTGCTTCAAATCACATGCTGGAAAACATAATGCTCTGGGATGCATAATTGCATACTGGCCGGAAGTTAATTAACAAGTCCAAGTGCTTAGATCATCTCTCAGCATCAACCCTTGAAACCTATGAACTTGTGTAGCTGAAAACTACTGAATTACAAAGATCCAAATTGTTTACTGATTGAGCAAAAAGATTACCCAAATGAACAGGTGATTCAAATCTTTCAGAAAATGAATAAAATAGCATCCAGTTACAGGTTTTAGCTGGCTGCTGAAATCTGATCACTGATGCTGATTTGGGTTCGAAATGATTGCGCACAACAGTGCAATACTTGATTTGTTTTATGATTCCCATGCCGCCCCAATTCCAAGTTGGCATTTATTCTGCGAGCATTTTTAAACAGAATGAGACTTTTTGTGCAATCTAGAGAACCCATCATTTTCTAAATATGGGTGCCCATTGGAAGTTGGAAAGCCTTCTGTATCCTGCCGCTTGAAATGTTATGGATCTCTCATGATCTCTGTTTTTTCTTTTTTCTTTTTCTTTTTATTAAGATACTGGGATTTTTTTTATGGATACTGAACGGATGATTGTCAAATGATCAAGTCCTTTTCAACAGCCAAAGTACTCCAAACTGAAAACTGGGGTCATATTCCATCTCAAATAGCATATAAGAACTACATGCAGATGCCAAAAAACCCCAAATCTCACAAACAGACAAACACTAAACAGAAACCATACCTGAAAAAAGAAATATTCATGGCAAACAACACTAAAAAGGAGCACAAACAAACAGCTGAGATGAAGGAAAACCAAACGCCTCATATGAAACACAACACAGCAACATGGATTAGAGAAAATAAAGAGACAGAGTGAGAAGATAGAGGACCAGATCAAAGATGCGCAGACAAAGCTATTCTGTCACCGCTACTCCTCTTCCATCACCGCAATAAAGAGACAAAAGGAGAAAATAAAGAGAGTGCTGCTCATCTTCCGTCACCGAGAGAGAGAGAGAGAGAGAGAGAGAGAGAGACCGCTGCTCCTGTTTCGTCACCGGCGACGAGTATCGATCCAGAAACGATTTGCCCAAAGGTTGAATGCCCGCTCTGCGTTTCCCTTTTTCTGCGTTTCCTGGGTTTTCCTCTGTTTCCCTCCGTTTCCCCTTTTCTTTTCATTTCTCCCGCTCTGCCCAAAAGTTGAATGCAATTTCCAAACCATGTCAGCACCACGTATTGGGCCACGTCGGATCGGTCCAATATTCGGTCCAGGCAGTTTGTCCAAATAGACTTTGTGCATACCTAAAAATTATGGACTTGGTTTAGATGGTAATGAAGCTTATGAAGATGTTGTTTAGCTGATTAAGGAGATCGCCGACGACCTGGGACCTGAAAGGGAGAAGAAATAGAGGTCAGGGCCTTGGGCTGCTGTCAGCCAATGGCACTCCGACGCCTGAGTTAGTGCAGTCACTCAACTAGGGTGAAGTGGGGAAGAGGGTTCAAGCAAGATAGCACAGTGTATAGTGTATATTTGCATACCTGTTCATGGCTTACCATGCAGATATATGTAGAAGAGAGTAGAAGGTTCTATGGTGGAGGTAGGTGAGGATACTTGTCCCATCAGCCCATACCTAGGACCCTAAGTGGGGGTAGGTGAGGGTACTGTCCCATCAGATCTCTCCTCAAATCCCTCACATAAATGTGGATATGACTAGCTGATAGGAAAAAACCCTTATCGATGGCCGACGGCCACCCTATCTGTCAGGGCTCCCTGTAATGTGGCCGTCCCATCTCATAATGGAGATTAGACGCTCAATACCCACCTCGTTCAAGTGGACCGAAGTGGATGTCACCGAGGTCAAGCTTGCTCGAGGTCGGGTACTGTTACCGAGACGTTCGAGGCAGAGCCCAGAAAGAGCGTGGCCGGTACACTTACCGGGACCAACTCCAAACTGGTGCCAGCTGGCGCGCTGCCGAGTTGGGTGAATGAGGTCGAAGTAGCTCCTTATTGGCATTATTACCCAAGTCAGGGATAACCTCGGTATTAGATAAACACCCCCACACAATTGCCCCTAGCTGCTGACCTCATTAGAGCTCCGGAACTTATTGAGGTCGGGAGCTAAATACGTGGGAGTCTTATGAATGCCGAGCTCGCAGCATCGTTTTTTGAAATCGGCCGTTGATGTCGGATCCTCATCATGACCGTTGAATTAAGGGCTTCATTACTCTGTCGCCAGCCTGTCTGCTAGAAGGCGCCGAAACTGCTGCCCCTGCCCGAGGCAATCAATCATTCTGACAGCGTTTACTGCAGAAACCGTATTGCTCTCGCCACGTGGCATTGCCTGGCTCGTAGTACGGCTGCTTCGAAGCAGCGCACGTCTTTTTGAGGTGGCGTGTTGAATGCGTGCCCTCGAAATTCGAAAAGGCGTCCTGCTGTCCTATAAAAGCAGCACTCTCCTTCTTCCTTCTTCTACTTTGGCGTTCGATCTTTGGGGAGACTCTGCTCGAATTCAGACCAACCTTCTGCTCTTTTCTCTGCCTCCCTGCTTTTATACTCCTCTGCCTCTTGCTTTCTTTTCCTGTAAGTCCCCTTCTCTTCGTCTTCCAGCATCTTTTCTTCTGTTGCTTTTCTCGTTAGGGTTCTACCTTCTGCACCCTTTTAGCTTTCGAGGATTTATCAGACATGGGAATAGGGGTGTACCGCTGTCTGGCTGACACCAACGGAGCCATGAACAGCTTTAGGGAGAAGTATAACATCCCGGAAGACGTCCGGGCTAGGTTAGATGACCCAAAAGACCCCTGGGACGATTACTCCTACCGAGACAGATAGATGCCTTTTCCTCTGGTCTCGGTAGTGGAGGGGGGAGTTAGGTTCCATGTTCACCCTCTTCTTAGGGAATGTCTGGCTACATGGCACCTCGGCCCCTGCCAGTTAATGCCGAACGGCTATAAGATAATAATGGGGGCGGCAGAATTGAATAAGATCTTAGGCATCCACCTCGGCGTGCACGATATCGAAGACGTCTACGACGTCTGTAAATCAACAGGGGAACCTGACCACCGCTATTACCTCCGGGGAAAATGTAAGATGGTCCCCTTAGTTACTTCCCTCGAGGATTCGATGCGCCACGCCGGGAGAGATAGATTGTTCGTTGCCGACAACTGGGAGTTCGGCGCGGAAGATACCGAGGTGGAGAGGAGGTACAGGGTACCTCACCACTTCAGGGTTCTCCCAAGTAAAAACCGAGCTCCATAGCTTGAGCCTTTCATCCATTTCCTTCACCTGCCGAACTGACTTTCTTTATCTATCATGCAGAGGCCAGCGAGAGAAAGCAAGCAGCTCGGCGTGCTGGCTGGAGGAGGAATGGCGACTGGTTGAACGTCATTCAGCGCTACCAAGGTCACCAAGGGAGGACTATTTATCACCTCTTGGGGTACGAGCCGAGATACAAATCATACTCTAAGAAGGGGCTCGAGTTTTTGGTGATCGGGGCCAGCTACGCGCCAGAGTCGGTTGAGCAACAACCTAGCTCCTCCACCACCGACCGGGATCAAGTTTTTGAGGAACCTCCTTCCGGCTTAGCAGAGATGGAGAGGGGTCGTCAGGGATTTGCCACCACCAACCTTAGGGAGAAACTTCTCGACAAGCGGGCCTCCTCTTCTTCGAGGCCTGCCGACTCCTCCAGGGACGCCCCTAGGGCTCCACCCTCCAGCTCCTCCCATCAACGATCTACCGAAGTGAGGGAGGAGGAGAAGCAAACGAAGAAGGCAAGGGGTGAAGACCCGCGCCAATCCAGACCTCGGAAGGAGATGGCGTCCCGCTCGACCCTGACGGAGGAGAGGAGGGAGCCGAGGCGGAGGGCCGAAGAGGAGGAGGAGGAGAGAAGGGAGGAACAGAGAACAGAGGTGGAGCAGGGGCAGGAAGAGAGGATGCCGGCGACGCCCATGGGTGAGGGTTCGTCTCGGCAGGACCCTTCTCAGCCCTTGGTGCCCCATGCTCCAGAGTTCTAGCGGAGGCCATCCCTCTTCCTCGGGCCAGGGGTGCCACTAACTACCGGACATAGGCTATCCGGCAGTTCGGTAGTTGCGGCGGCGCTGGCGGGTGCGTGTACGCTCCCGGCAGATATTGACCGGCTGAGGAAGATGGATGAGGGCGCACTGCATATGTCCAACCTCACGTCGGCCCTGCTGATAAGAAGTATTTCGAGTTGTCTAACTCTCTGGACGCGCTTTTGAGCTATGCTAACTCTTATCTCTTTCCTTTTTTTTTCAGATCGTGCAGAGGTCTCAGGTGGCCTTGGAGAAATCTCGCCAGAGCTGCTCCATGATCCAATCACTGCAAGCCGACAGGCAAAAGCTTGCGGAAGCTCTGGAGGGGAGCTCAGAGGAGCTAAGGAGGTCTCGCGAGGAGTACACCAAGCTGAACGAAGAAAATGAGGGAGCCATAGAGGAGATCACTAGGATGAGTGCTGAAAATCATGAGCTCCGGGCTATGGCAAACGAGAAGGAGAAAGGGCGGGCCAACTGGAGACCGAGATGGAGGCCTTGAGGAGAGAAAAGGTCGAAGTCGACGCTCTGCTGCAAACCGAAAAGGAAGCCTCGACCAAACTGAGAGCCGACTCCGAGGTCTTGCAGCAAGCCTCTTTTCAGGATGGGGTGGCCCAGGTGACTAAACAGTATGAAGATCAACTCGTAGGGCTGGGAGATGAACTATTTGAAATGGGTTGTTTGGCCGTGCTCAGAGAAATGGGGATCCCCGAGGATAACCCCATATACCAGAGTTTGCCCAAGCTCCCTCGCCCCGAGCCCGAGTCGCCTGCCCCCTCATCTACCGAGGCCTCTCTTGATCCTCCAGCTGCCAAGCCCTTGGTTTCCTCTGAGATTCTTCAAGAGACTTTTCAAGCTCCAGCTGCCGAGACCCCATCTGCCAATCTCGGGGCCGACAATGTGGAGGTTCCTCCTCCTTCTCCTGCTGGTGATGGTGATGGTGGTGGTGAGACTGGCGATGTTTCTGTCATCGATGTTGACCGGTTGTCATGATGTTGTCTTTTTATTTTCTTTCTGTACTTGGGGGGGAGATTGTATTTTTTTTTTTTTTTCATTTGTACATGTAAACACACTATTTTGATGAATGAAGTCTTTTTTTTGCACCAATCTCTGTGTTTGAATGTTTGCTTCTTCTATCTCTTTTCCTGTTTTGTATTTGGTCTTGCAATCAAGATAAAATAAGTAACAGAAATAAAGACTAGTAATTTAAACTTAGTTCTGTAACCGAAGCAGTAGGATGGATCCTTCATCCAAGGTCAAGTGACTGAATTAGGTTCCGTAACCGTAATAACTCAATGAATTTGGTAGGACGAAATGAGCTCGATCCTGTGACCAGAGCTGAAATTATTGAGTCTGATTCAATCACCAGAACTGAGGTTGTCTGGTCCTGTGACCGAGCCAAGGCAGCTGGTTCTGTAACCGAGCTAAGGAGGTGGTTAGTCCTGTGACCGCGCCGAGAAAGCTGGTTCTGTGACCTAGCTGGAGGTGGCTATTCCTGTGACTGCGCCGTATGCAAGCTAGTCATGCGACCGAGTTGTGTGCATATGCCGAGTTCCATAACTTGGTCAGATTTGAAAGTAGAAAACATTTTTTAAAAAGAACCAATCTTATTGACTTCCAAAATCTGAGTACATCTTAAAAGTAGTATTTCTTGATGTGCGTGGCAATCCATGGACGTGGTAGCTCTTTACCCTCCATGTCCTCAAGCTTGTATGCAGACTGCCCAGCTGCTGAAGTCACTTTGAATGACCCATGCCAGTTCGGTGCAAGCTTTCATTCGCTGGGATTTTTGTCTGCTGGAAGTGTCTTCTTTAAGACTAGTTCTTCAGGCGAGAACTTCCTCTCTTTGACCTTCTGATTGTATCCTCTGGCCAGTTGTTGCTGGTAGGAAGCGAGGAGGATGGCTGCTGCATCCCTTCGTTCCTCAGCCAGGTTAAGCTCTGTGACAAGGTTCACATCGTTCTAGCCTTGATCGAACAATTCTGACCTGAGGGTCCGAAGGCCGACCTCAAGTGGAATTACAGCTTCCATCCCGTAGGCCAGGGAGAAGGGCGTAGCCGAGGTCGAGCGCCTTGGGGTAGTTCTGTTCGCCCAAAGGACACTTGGAAGTTCTTCTACCCATCTCCCTTTGGCTCGGTCTAGTCTCTTCTTGAGTCCGTCGAGTACTACCTTATTAGAGATTTCAGCCTGTCCATTACTCTGGGGGTATGCTGGAGTGGAGTAGTAGTTCCTGATGCCAAGCCCTTGACAGAAGTTCTTGAAGAAGTTGGAGTCGAACTGAGTCCCGTTGTCTGAGATCAGAGCTCGAGGCACTCCAAATCTTGTCACGATGTTCCTCCACACGAAGTGTTTAGTATCCTTGTCGGTGATGGAGGACAGTGCTTCAGCTTCTATTCACTTGGTGAAATAGTCAGTGTCCACTATTAACCACCTCTTATTCCCTGGAGCTCGGTGGAGAAGTCCCACTAGGTCCAGTCCCCATTGGGCGAAAGAGGACTTAGGTCGTGTGCTGGCTGATGGAGAGAGTGAGAGAACTTCTGGCACTTCTTGCACTTCCTAGCATAGACCTGAGCGTCCTTCTGCATGTATGGCCACCAGTAGCCTTGGCTGATAGCTCGGTAAGCCAGTGACCGACCTCCAATGTGACTGTCGCAGATTCCTTCATGGATTTCATAAAGGAAGTCCTCGACTTTGCTTGGGTGAACGCACTAGAGGTAGGGGACATTGTAGGATTTCTTATAGAGCTTGCCATCTGGAGAGAGCCAAAACCAAGCTGCTTTTAGCCTAATTCTGTGGGCCTAATTTTTATCCTCGGGGAGCTGGTCGTCCTTGAGGTAGGAAATGAATTCGTCCATCCAGCTCGGACCGAGGTCGGTACACAGGATTTGCCGAGGCGGGTGGAGCTCTATGCTAGGTCTATCTAGTGCTTTTACTTCGACAGTCCTTTTTCTTCCTGCCTCGACAGCAGATGTCAGGTTGGCAAGTGCATCAGCGTAAGAGTTGGAATCTCTGCCGATCTGCCTGACTTCAGCTTTTTGGAACTGAGAGAGGAGTTGCTTGGCATGGGCTAGTTAGGCTGTCATCTTATCGTCACGGGCTTGGTAGTCTCCATTCAGTTGGCTCGTCACCGGTTATGAATCACTAAAGACCACCAGTTGTCATGCCCTCAGAATTTTTGCGCTGCCCAGCCCTGCAATCAGTGCTTCGTACTCTGCTTCGTTGTTAGATGCTTTGAAGTCAAAAGTCAGGGCTTACTCGATGACAAGGCCCTCCGGAGATTGGAGGACTACACCCTCGCCAGCCCTCTTGGAGGTTGAGGATCCATCGATGAAGACCTTTCAAAATGAGTCGAGGGACTGTTTCCAGGACCGCTCCTGTTTTGTCTCGGTCTCAGTGCTTGACCCCACCTCCTTGCCCCCCAGTTCGGTGTCGAGGTGGCTTGGTGCCGAAGTAGGAGAGGTGAACTCCACAATGAAGTCTGCCAGCACCTGGGCTTTGATTGCCGTTCTGGGTTGATATTGGATATCATACTGACCCAGTTCGACTGCCCATTTGGACACCCTTCCAGAGAAGTCTGCTTTTCTGAAGAGAGACTTGAGTGGATGTTCCGTCACAACCACTATGGAGTAAGTCTAGAAGTAGTGGGAGAGCTTGCGAGAGGCACTGACGAGCGCAAGTGTGAGCTTTTCCAATGGCAGGTATCTCGTCTCGGCATCCAGCAGGATTTTGCTCGCGTAGTAGATAGGCTTTTGCTACCTGTTTTCTTCTCGTACGAGCACTGAGCTCACTGCATGGTCCAAAACTGTCAGATACAAGTATAAGACCTAGCCCTGCGTCAGGGTGGACAGTAGGGGAGGTGAAGAGAGGTATCCTTTGAGCTCTTAAAGGGCACTTTCGCACCCCGGAGTCCATTGGAACCTCGAGCTCTTCTTCAAGAGTTGGAAGAAGGGACGGCATTTGTCTAAAGCTCTGTTAATAAAGCGGTTCAATGCTGTTACCATCCCCTTAAGCCTTTGGACTTGCTTTGTCGTGATCGGACTTTGGATGGCCTGGATCGCCGAGATCTGCTCGGGATTGGGCTCTATTCCGTGTCTGGTGACCAGGCTGCCCAGGAACTTGCCCGAGTCGACGCCAAATGCGCATTTGGATGCATTCAATTTGAGCTTGAATTTTTTGAGGACGGTGAATGTTTGATGCAGGTCAGTCAAGTGGTCCTGTGACCTTTTAGACTTGACGACCATGTTGTCAATGTACACCTCGACTGTCTTACCGAGCTAGGCCTGAAACATTTTTATTACCAGCCTCTGGTAAGTGGCACCGGCGTTTTTTAACCCAAAAGGCATCACTTTATAACAGTAGATGCCTCTAGGTGTTATGAACGCGATCTTTTCTTCATCAGGCCTATGCATCGGAATTTGATGGTAACTTCGGTAAGCATCGAGGAAACTCATCCTATTGTGCCCGGCCGTGGCATCGATCAGCTGGTCGATCTTTGGAGGGGGGGAGCTGTCTTTGGGACAGGCTTTGTTGAGGTCGGTGAAATCTACGCAGACCCTCCAGCTTCCATTCTTCTTCTTGACCACTACCGTGTTGGCTAACCACACAGGGTAGTGGACTTCCCTGATGGCTTCTGCCTCCAACAACTTTTTAACATCTTCGGTCACTGTCTCTGCTTGCTGAATCCCAGTCCTACGAGTCTTTTGGGCTACAGGTTTGTGCCCGGGATCCACATTCAGTTTGTGGCTCATGACCTCGGGGTCAATGCCGGGCATTTCGTACCGAGTCCAAGCAAAGACTGTAACAGAAAGTCAAGCAACTCGGCCCTCTCACCGTCTGCAAGCTGACTTCCGAGCAGGAAGTATCTCTTTGGATTGTTAGAGTCGATCCTGATCTCAGTGAGGTCCTCTACGCTCTTCTGTTCGGGAGCTCGTCCAACAGCTTCGAGCTCGGCTTCGAGTTTGGCCATGTGGACTCGCTACGGCTCTGCTTCGCCAGGGACCACGGCTATGAGGCACTCTTTGGCTATTTGCTAGTCGCCGCGGACTATGATCACCTCGAAGCTACCATCGCCGTTCTGCAACGAGAAATTGAGCCTTGGGTGATGAGTGGAGGGAACAGCTTCCATGTTATGCAGCCAGGTCCTTCCCATGATGGCATTATATGGGAATGGTGCATCTACTACCAGGAAATCTGCTGTCATGGAGGCTCCTCCTACTTCGACTTTGAGGGAGATCTTCCCTTTGAGATATACAGACTTGGAGCTGAAGCCCACCAATGGGGTGCGGGCTTCCTGCAGGTTGTCCTCTTTCAGACCCATTTTCTTGAAACAGTCATAATAGAGGATTTCCGAGGAGCTCCCAGGGTCTACCAGGATCTTTTTGACATTAAAGTTCCGCAACCTCAGAGTTAGGAGCAGGGGATCATTGTGGGGTAACTGGACCCCGTCCAAGTCTTCGTTAGAGAACCAAATCTTTGGTCTCTCTTTCCTTGCCTTCTTTGCTGAGGGACCGAGCTCAGCCGTCATTACTTGTCTGCCGTGCTGGGCCTTCCTGGCCTCAGTACGGGCCTGGCCGTTTCCCTTAGGAGTGGGAGCCAGATGGATGACGTTGATGGTCCTTACCTGCTCATCGTTGTCCCGTTCATCGGGCTGGCGTTGTTGAACACGGTTTACTCTGCCCTCCTCCTTCACGAGGTCTTTCAGATGCCCGTCCTTCACGAGCCTTTCGAGGTGTGCCTTGAAGGCGTGGCAGTCCTCGGTTCTGTGCCCATTCTGTTTATGGTAGCCACAGAATTTGCCCTGATCTCGGGAGGAGGCATCACCTTTCATCGGCTGGGGCCATTTGAAGAATGGTTGAGTCTGGATCTTGCCGAGGAGCTTGTAAATAAGCTCTTTGAAGATGGTATTGACGGCCTTGTAAGAGGCACCACTTGACTTCGGCTTCGCACTGCCTCCCGAGGTGGGAGAAAAGCGTGGTGCCGGGCCAGATGGTTCTCTGTTTCGGTCCGCTTCCCTCTTGGCTATCTTTTTGTCCTTCTTGGAGGGTCGGTCCTCCTGCCAGAAGTTATGGCTCTCCCGAGCTCGGGCTTCGTCTTCTTCTTTCTCGACGAACTGATTCACCCGGGCCATCAGTGCTTTCACCGAGACCACGGGGAACCGCACCAGGTCCCTCCGAAGTTCGTTGCCTGGCAACAGACCTTGTTGGAAGGACTTGATGGCGACCTCGTCGTTGGCGTCTTCGACCTAGCTGTAAATGGTCCAGAACCTCTTAGTGAACAGAGTGATATTTTCGGCTGTCCTCATTCTGATGGCCATCAGGTCGGAGTCTGTCTTCGGGATGACCCGATGCGCTTGGAACTTCTCGACGAAAGAGTTTCGGAGCTGCCGCCAGCTAGAAATCCATCCCTCGGAAAGCGCGCAGAACCATCGAAGTGTGAGGTCACCCAAACTGGAGGAGAAGACTTTGCAGTCCAGGTTGCCATTGCCGCCCCACACCGTCATCCTCCGGGTGAAGTGGCGGAGGTGCGCCTCTGAGTCCGAGGTCCCGTCATAAAGATTGAACCTCGAGACGCTAAACTTATCGGGGAGGACTTGATCTTTGATCTCCCGAGTGAATGGGGATGTACCATGGTTGTCAATGTCATTGGTAGCTAGCCGACCTCGGGTGAGGTCAGCAAACTCCATGTTCTGCTGCATAGCCAGTTTTATTTGCTGGCTGATATAATCCCTCATCTCGGGGTCGGCTACTTGTCTCCTCGGTCTCTGGCGCTGCTGCCGAGGGTCAGCACTGGCGTGAGTACTGATCGAGCCTTCATCGTAGGCTCGGTCACGCCTCTTATTGTTTATGATTTGTCTCAAGTCCGGCCGAGCTTTAGGAACCTTTTGGGCTCGCTGCTGTGCAGGAGGCACGAGCGAAGTCCCAGCCGGGGCCTTCTCTTTCCCTTCGAGCTGCCGCTGGAGCTGGAGGATCTGGGCCCTCTACTTTCAATAATGAGGTTTCGAGCCCTGATTGTTTCGGCTTGTGCCTCGTCGTCCTCCTCCAAGACCATGTCGTCGTCGCTCCCGTCATCAAGGTGCACGTGGTCCTCCTCCACGTGGTCCTGGTGACGAGACTGGCGTGATCTGGACAGCGCTGGAGTCTTGCCCTGCCGGGAACGTTCCTGAGGAGGAACATCCCTGCGGGACTGCTCCAGTAAGATGACGTCCTGACGAGGATGCTCCGCCTAGGAAGTATTCGGCCGAACCCGTTCCAGAACGGGGCCGTGACGAGATACTGTTGCGCCTCTCGACGAGGAATGTGTCTGTGTGACAAGCAAGCCCACGCTTCTCATGCCGGGTTCTCCGCCGACCATCCTCTATCGAGGGACCGATGGTGTCTACCTAGCCGCTTCCGCCTGGTTCGTCACCAGTGGAGGTGGATGGGCATAAATGATTCTGGCGGTATGGACTTGGATAGTCCAACGCCCTTTCCCTTCCTAGTCTTTGGAGGCATGGCTTTTCAAGGTAAAAATATGGGTGAATATATGGTTTTTTCAAATTGCTCCCCACAGTCGGCGCCAAATTGTGCGTGCCTAAAAATTACGGGCTTGGTTTAGATAGTAATGAAGCTTAAGAAGATGTTGTTTAGCTGATTAAGGAGATCGCCGACGGCCTGGAACCTGAAAGGGATAAGAAACAGAGGTCAGGGCCGCGGGCTGCTTGATGGAACGCGCTCCGTGGCGCCCGCTGGGGCGGCTACCGGGGTCGGCGGAACGTGGGAGTCCGTCGGGTCCGACCCTTTCGCGCCCTGGCGGGCCCTGAAGCGTGCATCAACATTTCTTTTGTGTGGGTGTGCCAGATTTTCTATTTTACTTGGAATTGCAAGTGGTAATCCGGAGATCAACCTTCGCAAGTAAAAAGGAAATCAACTTCTTTCAAGTTTTCCATTGCACAAATATTTAAGAAAAGAGACATTTTCTTGGTTTGCCGTGAAAGGCGATTTTGTTTGGCATTTATAGCCGATTTTGGCGTTTATAGCCGATTTACAATTCTTATCAATAATGAAAGACAAGATTTGTGATTTTTGTCTCTTTTAGAAAAATACAAACTACAATGAAAAGCAAGAAAAGGAAGATCTAACTTTTCAGGAGATTGTGGGGGACTCGTTCAGATTGACGGTCGCAAGCCATGTATGGGCTTCGCCATCATCCATGCAGATGAGAACAGAAGATGCTCTTGATTCGCTTGGCTTGGCTATAACCTCAGATTTTTAGAGGACAAAGACCAAGAGAAGGTCCTATGTCCAATAAAAAGCTAAGTAGACGGGCTGAAAAGCCACGTCTAAGCCATTGGAGGCAGCAGGAGAAGGCAAGGACCTTGGGGGGGACTTTTGTCACCTTGTAGTGGTGGCCGGTGCAGAACTTCAGCAGAGTTTTCTCTCTTTTTTCTTTCTCTGGATTCTTTCTGATCCCTTTTTTTCTGATCTTCTGATTTTCTCCTCTTTTTTCCGATCTTTTTCCGATCTTTTTTTTCAATGGAATGCTCTCCTATTTATAGGCTTTTGGTAGCCATTTAGGAGGGTTTATGAGCCTTAATGGCTTTAATGGGAGGAGTTACAAGATTTATTTCTTGATTTTGTAACTCCTTTTTCCTTGAATCTGATTGGCCGATGGAGATTAAGGGCTTTTAATCACCTTAATTACCATAATGGGAGGAGTTTCATGGTTTAAATGCCATGAATCAATTGACTTGTAACTCCCAAATGCTTGCTTCTGATTGGGCCGTCCAAAGAAATGAATTAATGACTGCAATAAAGCTAGTCAATTAACCACATTAATTGGTCGCCGAGCAGTCGAAGAGTCGCGGGCCATGCCGTGTCTTCTGGAATTCTTCTGGCGATGATCATCGATGGATCTACATGCTGATCGACATCGGATGAACATGTAACTTCAGACATTGATAGCTAAGAGCGGGCCGGTGACATCTGTCTTGTCGATTTCACGATCGGTCGGACAGAAAGTGCACTTTCTTGGTCAGCCGGTTGGCGATCTTGGAGCGATCACTGATGATTTTATGCTTTTGGAGGTTGACCCGTGATTTTGACGGATGTCGTCGGATATGAGTCAATTTCAAGCACTAAAAATCACATTTTCAGGAAACCACAGGGGCCAAAGTGCGCGAAACGCGAAAAAAGACGGAAAAACGGGTCACCGGCGGAAAATCCGGTGACCCGGACCTCCATGGTCGCCGGCGACCATGGGCCATGGTCGCAGGGGCCTGCGACCATGGGCCATGGTCGCAGGGGTCTGCGACCCTGGGGGATTTTTCCCCTTCGGAGCCCGTTTTGCGGTCGTTTTGAGGTCTTTTTCGTCGCCGTTTTCTTCTGTATTTTTCTTGACATTTCTTCTCATTTATTGGCTTGATTTCCCTGTAGAAAACTTGATGAGAATCCTTGCATTTTTAGAGTGCAAAGTTTCTAATTTTCCGGGAAAGCCGAAGACTTTGTCGCGTAGAGCTGCTGATTTTCCGCCAGAAGTCGAAACTTGGTCAAACGATGTCGGAATGACCTGAAATTTGAGGTGAAGCCTCCTGAGCAATAAATAAGACCAACCATAGGCTTTTGTTTGAGTTTTGAAGCCGTTTGGGGTCCCGTCGATGCTTCACTTGATTTTGCTGCGGGGAAAATGCCGAGCTTTGATGTGCGGTCAAACGATGTCCGATTGACCTGAAATTTGACGGGGAGCCTATTGGAGTCATTTTGAGACGTTCCATGGGCTCCGTTTTGGATGTCATGGTCCCGGGTTGCTCTGCCGCCGGTAGGCTTGATTTTCTCTCGGAGCATCGAAACCTGGTCAAACGTTTTCGGAATGACCTGAAATTTGACGTGCAGCCTTTTGGAAGCATGTTGAAGCCACTCATGCACTTGGTTTGATGAGCGAAGGCTCCGGTGGTTTCCGCCGCCGGGAGGCTTGATTTTGCTGCTCGAGCATTGATGGAGGGTCAAACGTTGTCGGTTTGACTTGAAATTTGGCATGGAGCCCTTTTGAGACATGCTGGAGTCATCTGTAGGCTCTGATCGAAGTTTTGACGTCTCCGATGATGTCGCCGCCGGGAGCGCCATTTTAGCTGTCGGAGAAGCGAAGTTAGGCCAAATGATTCTGAAATGGCCCGAAACTTCATATGTACTCTTCTCTTGGCTATCTTGAAGGATCTTGCAGTTTTTGTTTGATTCTGACAAGATTTGATTTTTTGAGAAGTTGCATTGCCTATTTATGGCAGGTTGCGACTTCATGCAGCTTTCTTGATGTTGAAGAGGCAAAGTGACATTTTTGGTGTCAACAAATGCCCCCTCGAGGTACAGCGACGAGTTGCTTGACTTTTGTAGTCGATGTGCCTCGAAGAGATTTTTGAAGGAGAGCTTGTGTCTTGACCAAGAGTCTTTGAGCAATCTTTCCTTTGGTAGAGTAGCCTTTGAGCTTCCAGGGGAATTTTATGGTAGTGAGGGGAATCACACACCATCTCGAGGCAACGTTTTGAAGATGACATCAGGGATATGGATTTGGGTTTTTTGTTTTTGATCTTGTGACCTAACCAGCTATATATGGCAGGTTAGGGGATCGGGTTTTGGTTTTGATCTTGTGACCCAACAAGCTGTATGTGGCAAGTTGGGGGATCAGGGTTTGGTTTTTTGTTTTGGTCTTGTGACCTAACAAGCTGTATGTGGCAAGTTAGGGGACCAGGATTTGATTTTTGGTTTTGGTCTTGTGACCTAACAAGCTGTATGTGGCAAGTTAGGGGACCAGGATTTGGTTTTTGGTCACTCTTTGGGACTGTGTGGGTCCATTGGAGTGGTTTGGATTTTTGTGAAATGTCAATTTCAAGATTTTGGCTCAATTTGGTATATGAGGCTGGATGGTTTGATTTTTTGGAAGCTCATGGGGCTTGGAATTTTTTGTATGGTTCAATCAACTCAAAAGAGGCATGGAACCATTATTGTATGCTCTTGGTAAGAGGGATTTTTTTCTGACTAAAAGCCCATTTTTTTTTTTTTTTTTTTTTTTAGTGCGTAGGTGGTCAAACCTGGCTCATATGGGCTAGCCCATGGGACCTTAAGCTTTTTAGGATGGCTTAGATCTCATGTGGGGCCATTTTTGTAAAGAATATCTAAAGATATCTCATTTGGATAGAGAATATCTAAAAATATCTTTATGGGAGAGAATCTCTCATATTCCCTTAATTTGGGAGAGAATATCTCAAGGTATCTTTCTTTTTGGGAAGAAATCTCCAATATCCTTTTTTGTTGGAGAGAATCTCTCATTTGATTGATTTTGGGAGGAAATCTCTCAAAGACATCTTTCTTTTTGGGAAAGAATCTTTCTAATTCCTTCTCTTTTGGTAAGGTTACTTAATTAGTAACACTTACCTTTCTTCTTTGTTTCCTTCTTTGATTTGCTCTCTCCTATAAAAGCAAAGGAAGGTAGGATCTCTTGCTCTTATTGCTTTCTTTTGCAACAATCTCAAGAGAGCTCCAAGACCAAGAGTGCTTCTTCTTCAAGGATCTTCAAGCTTTTTCCTTCTTCTTCTCCATCAATGGCTTCAAGTAAGTTTTCTCTCTTTTTCTTTCAAGAAAACTCCATGTAGAGAATAGGATGGTAAAAAAAAAGAAAGTTTCTCTCTTTTTTTTTCCTTCTTTTTTTTTTCTTTTCTTTTTTCTTTTCTTTCTATTCTTCTTCTCTGTTTTTTTTTTTCTTTTCTTTTCCACGTGATTTCTTTTTTTCACGTTTTTTTTTTTTTTCTCTTTTTTTTTTTTGTGGGCCGTACGGACAGATCCGTACGGATCTGGTCCGTACGGCCACGTGGCCTATTTTTTTTTTTTTTTTTTTTTTTATTTTTGCTGTTTTCTTTCTTCTCTTTTTTTTTTCTTTTTTTTTTTGTTTGAGAAAGTTTCTTTTTTTTTTTCTTTCTCCCCCTTTTTTTCGAGAAAGTTTCTTCTTTCTTCTTTTTTTTTTTTTTTTTTTTTTGCTCATCATGATAATGCGTTTTTTGTGCAAATCTAGATGTTCATGCATGTACTATTTGTAGATTGAGCATGATAGCATACCTAAAAATCTTTGCAAATTTGGGAATTTGGAGCTCGCAGCGATGTTGAGCCCTTCTTGATTTTGCGGAGATTTTGAGGTTTCGAAAGTTTGGAGTTTCGGAGCCCGCAGCAATGTTGAGCCCATCTTCAAAACTTTCTATTTCTTTCGGGGTATTTCCTTTTTCTTTGGAATTGCCCCGGGGTCATGCCAAAATTTCGCCAGATTTTTGGTGGGACAAAGTGACCCTTTTTTCTTTTTTTAGCGAAATCCTGTCATTTTGATGACGATCTTTTTCTTTTCCAACCTTTGCAGGTGGTTCCTCCAGAGCGAACAAGGGTAAAGAGCCTGTTACAAGCGTACCTCGTCGATCCGCCAGATCTTCTAATGTGGCCGTTCAGCAGGCCTGGGAGAAGGTCCAGTTTATTGAGAAGAACTTGGAAGAATGCGATTCCCTCAATCGTGATGAGATGAGACAGCGATTGATCGCTCTCAAGGACGAGGAGTTCTATAAGATCATGGTAAGCAACCGTCCTTGGGTTATGGACGATCTGAGGGTTTTGCCCAAGCCTACCTTCTTCTTTGGAGATGCAGTCCCTGACGACTTGACATACCAAAGGAGATGTTTTCAGTTCTCTTACACAGCTGATGGTGAAGAGAGAACTATTTCTACCCGGTCGTCTTTTGACCGGACCATCTCGATCCTGAGCCTTTCTCCCACGTGCCCTAAGAGGGAAGATCCTCCGAGCTGGGTGAAGAGGACCAGTGTGATCAAGACCGGGGTTTTTGTTGGTGGACCTTCCGGTTTTGCGGAGAAGCCACCTGTCCGTATGGACATGTTGATGCCAGCCAGCGGCTACCAGGGCTCTGATTATCCGTCGGTCGATTTGAGACCGGTGGGCCTTGGCGTTTTCAGCGGTGACGGCAGTACCTGGGTGAAGCCTTTTCGACTTCGTGGCCGTTTCAATGCTGACTCCGATTGGAAGTCATGGACTGACCACACCTTGCTGATTGGGGGCGCCGTTTTGAAGGAAGCCGGGATTTTTGACGCGGTCCGCGCTTTCAGGGAGACCGTGACTTTTTCCGATGATGCCTTCATGGCTATGTTGGAGTCTTTCCTCCCTCAGACCAATACCTTCGTTGTTACGAACGGTGAGATTGGTTTTTCTCTGAAGGAGTTGAGTGCTATTACTGGATTGCCCATCCTTGGCAAACTCTACGAGGAGTTCATGCCGATTGACAGCGTCCTTGAGGAGCAGTCAGAGGAGTTCAGGCTCCTATACTTTCAGCTCGTCGCCTTCTATGATTTTTTGAAGGAGGGCTCGAAAGTGAGATCCAGCAGTTGGAAGAGTTGTGGCTTTTCATTCTTCAACTCCTTTGACGGTCGAGAACCTTCTGATAGCATGACCCGGGAAGACAGGAAGAAGACTTCGGCCATGCAGGAAGAGTTGAAGGGTTTCTTCGCGAGCACAGATGCCATTTGTTCTGACATTACACTGCGGAGGGATCTTGCTGTTTACCTCACTTTTTGGCTGGGTGAAGCTATTTTTGCTGGTGGAGATGGGACGCACATCAGGCCGCATTGTATTTTTCCGGCTTGTCAGATGGCGTTTGGAGAGCGGCTTGCTTTGGTGCCCGCTCTTTACTCCTACCTGTGTACCGAACTGCAGGCTGCTGCTTTCTTGGTTCGGCTTGGGCTCCCTATGAATAGGGTATTTTCAGCCCATATCTTTTATTCGTGGTTTGTATACCACTGTCCTGGCTTCCACCAGCTGGGTGCTGCACAGGATGATGATCCTCTGATGATTCGATTGGCTAAGGGAAAAGCCGTATCTGAATCACTTTTGTTTGCCCGCATGAGGATCCGACGGTTCAGGGACGTCGAGATGGGGCAGTCTTCAGTTAAGCTTTCTCCGGAGTTGCGGAAGAAGGCTTTTGATTTTGGTGTCTCCCGAGACTCTACCAGAGCAGGGTCGGGAAGGCATTACTCTTTGACCAATGCAGAGAAAGAGTGGCTTTTCAGCATACGAGTCGGCACGATGGTGTACCGTAGACATCTTTTCGTCGACATCCAGCCGTATGTACCTTCTCGCTTTGCGCTTCAGTTGGGCTTCTCTCAAGGCGTTGTTGGAGCGCCTTCGAGTATGGTGAAGCGTTTTGGGGGTTTGCAGGATGGCAGAAATGCATGGGCTTTCTATAGTGCTGAAGACACTACTGCCACGATTTCTTATCCTGAGCTGTCGACTTTCCGAACTGCCGGCTTCACGAAGTGGTTCGCGGAGAGCTTTTTGGCATATCGGGGGCTTTCCAAGAAGGAGCTTGATGTAAAGCTGTCTTCTGGAAAAGGCATTGGGAAGTCGGATGGCGTCCGGCGAGAGGAAGTTTGGGCCTTCCTTTCTGGAGAGAAGCACAAGATAGGCTTTCTCGGTGACCAGGGCGTCATTGGTTCTGAAGCTGTTCGGGAAGTACCTGATGAGGCTTTGGAGCAGCTAGAACAGGAGGAAGCCGAGCTCGGCGCTTGGATGCAAGCGGCACAGAGGCGAGCTTCCGCGGAGTCTACTGGCGAGAGCAGACCATCCAGTGAGGAGTCAAGTGAGAAACCTGACTCTGATAGTGGGGCGGGTTCTTCTAGGAAGCGAACCCGTAGAGGTAAGAAGAGGAGGAGTCATCATCGCAGCGAAGGGCCACATGAGGACTCTCCTGACATGGAAATCCCTCTTACCATCAACGAGGAGGTGCCAGAGGCTGTCGACGAGCCTCCAGAGAAGAGGAGTCGTGGGGAAGAGACCATTGGTGAAGGTATGATTCTTCCTTTTTCTTTTTCTACTTCTTTCATGGGGCTTTCCATGTTCTGATTTGTTTTCTCACCCTGCTGCTGCTCTTTTTTTTTAGCAGAGGATGAAGACTTGCCGATGCCTGAGGTTCCGACCGATGAGGCGGTGATGGAGCCGGTTATGGCATCTGAAGAAGAACCGAGGGACTCTGGAATGACTCCGGAATCTCCAATTGGTATAACTTCTATCGCTTTCTCTTTTTTTTTATTTTTTTTGCCTGCGACTTGATTTGCTAACAGTTTTTTTTTTTGCCAGCTGACTTGCCACAAGATTCCGATGACTTTGAACCATCAATGGACGCAAATGTCGATGATGCTTCTGATGAGTTCATGGAGGAAGAGAGTGTTCCGCCAGTCGTCGAAGAAGGTACTTTGTAGTGATGACCCTGATGATTTTTTTTTTTTTTTTTTTTTTTTTTTTTTTTTTGAACAGGATCATATTCATACCTTTTTGTGTTTCATTTGCAGGTTTTGAAGTGACAGAAGAGAGTCCATCGCTTTCTTCAGAACCAGAGCAAGGGATGCCAGAGGTCGATCCGGAGGTAGAGACCAGTTCAGACATGATTGAGGAGATGCCTCGTGTTGAGATTCCCTCTCCAGTGGCTCCAAGTGAAAAGAGTTCTTTTGTTACTCTTCCAATGGGACATGACATGAGCAGCCGATCAGCGGAGAAGGGTGAATCTTCATCCAGTTCGTCTCTTCAATTTGCGAAGAAGGTGCTGGCTCGGGTTTTGAGTTCTTGGGTCAAGACTCTCCTTTCTGGACACTTGGAGGCAGGATTTGGCATGATCCCACATGTACAGGAGATTCTGACCGACACCGAAGAGGTTGGTCTGGATGTCACAGGTGCCAGGGCGATCGTTGATAGGATCATTGCACTGGGTGACAAGTGGTTTGAGACCATGGGTTTCCCTGACGACCAATTCTTCAAGGAGATGTTCTTGGACCCTGCTGATAAGGCTAAGTCTGACCTGAATGAGGCTACACAAAGCAAGAAGCAGCTAGTTCGGGAGAAGAACAAGGAAGAGCTAGCCATCATCGGATTGAGGCATGACCTTAACGTCCTTGATAGGGAAGTTGAGGAGGCCAGAAAACGTCTTGAGCATTTGAAGGCACAAGTCGATGCGAAGTGGGCTGCTATAACAGAGGCTCGTGACAGGGAGAGTACTCTGATCCGCAGGGTTGCAGATGCCGGTCAAGTTCTCGAGAGGAGGACTCTAGAAAACGAACGATGGCAAACTGCTGGGGAAGAGCTTCCCGGTGTAAAAGAAGGGTTACGGCATTCGCCAGCATCTCATGGCAAGTTCCTGAAGAAGCGTGCCTTGGAAACTCTGACGGCTGAGGCCAAAAGTTTGCTTGAGGAGCTGAAGCTTTGGCTGGAGACCATTTTTGGCTGAGCTCCTGATTTTTTATAGCAGAAACCATTCTTCTTTTTTTGGTACCCCATGTATTTTTTTGGTACTTTTCTCTTCTTTTTTTTTTGGTACCACATGTATTTTTTTGGTACTCTCCTTTTTTTTGTTTTGGTACCACATGTATTTTTTGGTACTCTCTTTTTTTTTGTTTTCCCTACGCTCACTCAAATCTTTTTGTGATGAAAGCGATTGCTAAATGGGATTTGATCAAAAGTTTTGTCATTTTGTGAAAATCTTTTGTCAAATAATTGTTTTGGTAGGGGAAACGAATTTGGCGTGAAAGCCGGATTTTTGTGGCATTTACAGCCAGTTTTGACATGAGAGTCAGGTTTTTTTTTTTGTGTGGCATTTATAGCCGATTTTTGAGATGGCATAAGAGCCAAAAATTTTGTTCGTGGCATGGGAGCCAATTTTGAGATGGCATGGAAGCCGAAATTTTATGACGTAAAAGCCAAAATTTGGGTTGGCATGGAAGCCGAAATTTTATGGCGTAAAAGCCAAAATTTGGGTTGGCATGGAAGCCGGTGTTTGTTTTGTTGGCATTTATAGCCAGTTTGGTGGCATTGATAGCCAATTTGCGGCATTTATAGCCGGTTTGGTGGCATTGATAGCCAATTTGTGGCATTTATAGCCGGTTTGGTGGCATTGATAGCCATTTTTGAAAGCCAAGTTTTGGTTTGTCGGCGTGAAAGCCAATTTTTTGTGGCATTGATAGCCGGTTTGTGGCATTTATAGCCGGTTTGGTGGCATTGATAGCCGGTTTTTGGGCAAAAGAGCCAGGTTTTGGCGTTTATAGCCAGATTTTTTTTTTGCTTTCAAAATGCAGGTATCGACTAAATGTCGCCTCCCCGCTGAATGGTCTTGCAAGTATCGATGGAATGTCGCTTCCTTGCTCATTCGGTTTTGCGAGTATTGATGGAATGTCAATTCCTCGCGGGTTAGGTTTTGCAAGTATCGATGGAATGTCGCTTCCTCGCGAATTGGGGTGCAAATATCGACTAAGCGTCGCTTCCCTGCTTTTCCCAAAACTTTTGATTTTGCGGGTACTGACTTGATGTCGTTTCCCCGTGATTTTTGAAATTTGAGGTTTTCTCGAACCTTTGAAATTTGGGTTGTGGATAGCAACTGGTATGTTGCATCTCCACGATTTTTGGAATTGGGTTGTGGATATCAACTGGTTTGTTGCTTCTCCACGGTTTTTGGATTTTGCAAGTATCGACGAAATGTCGCTTCCCTGCGATTTAGGGTGCAAGTATCGATGGAATGTCGCATCCTTGCTTTTTTTCAAAATTTTTGTTTTGCGGGTACTGACTTTGATGTCATATCCCCACGATTTTTGAAAAACCATTTTTTTTTGTTTAAAGACACGAGGGTCGTAAATTTTGACCTAGAACCATTTGGCGGTAAAAGGTAAGGTGGACTAGGGTGGAAATCCCTGAATCCGGATTTTTGTTTCAAACCATGAATTTTGGTTCAAGGATCGAAAGCTTTGGTCAAGTCAGGGAGAGGCTCCTAAACTTGGATTTTTTTGTTTTTGAACAATGAAACGATAAAAATAAGCATTGTTTTTGAATCTCTAGAAATTTTGACATTTGATATGAAAGTTCTAAAGAGAGTGGGTTTGACGAGCGAGTACCTGAGAACAGGTTTTGGCCATACAGGCATTGCTCTTACCCAGTTGGGTAAGTCTTCAAGGGTAGTACTGCTTCAAGAACTTGCCGTTGATAGGCAGCATACATCTGTCGCCTTCCATGTTTAGGAGGGCATATGCGCCATTGGAGAAGACCTTGTCGATGACGTAGGGTCCCTCCCATTTTGGTTCAAACTTGCCTTTGGACTTGTGAGCGAAGACCATTGGTCTTTTTACCGCAAGAACCAAGTCACCCTTTTTGTAGGCGCGTTGCCTGACCTTTTTGTCAAAAGATCCTGCCATGCGTGCTTGGTAAAGTTCAATGCTTTGTCGAGCTTCGAGCCGTCTCTCGTCGAGATTGTCCAGCTCATGGAGTCGCAATTTGACATTGCTTTCTTGAGTCATGTCATTTTGTAGAGATACCCTCAGAGAAGGAATTTGTACCTCTAGGGGCACGACAGCTTCGCATCCATAGACCAAGGAGAATGGTGTGCTATGGGTTGGTCCTCGAACGGTGGTTCGATAGGCCCACAAAGCTTCAGACAGTTTATCGCTCCAGTCTCTTTTGTGACTAGAGACCATTTTCTTGAGGATTTTGCAGAGTGTCTTGTTGAAGGCTTCTGCTAATCCGTTTGCTGCCGGATTGTATGGAGTCGAAGGACAGCTTTGAATTTTGTATTTGTCGCAGAACCTGTAGAATCGATGATCCCGGAATTGTGGTCCGTTATCATGGACGAATCTTTTGGGTATGCCAAAACGACAAATGATATTGGTGCGTAGGAACTGAAGAACTGATGAGGTCTTCATTTCGTTGAACGCAAATGCTTCTGACCACTTGGAGAAATAATCCGTTGCGGCGAAGATGAAGCGATGACCTTTGCTTGAAGGGGGAGAGATAGGACCTATGATGTCCATGCCCCATGCTTCGAAAGGCCATGAGATTGCTGTAGGATGCAGCCATTCTGGAGGCATGTGAATGTAATCTCCGTGAACTTGGCATAGCTGGCAGCGTTTGGCAAATTGCATTGCATCAGCAACCATGGTAGGCCAATAGTAACCTAACCTTTTTATCTGATCATAGAGCTTAGGACCTGCCTGATGGGCTCCACAAAGACCAGCATGAACTTCTTTAAGTGTTTCTTCGGCCTCTTGTTGTGACAAGCAGCGTAGGAGTACTCCATTGAAGGATTTCCTGTAAAGGATTTTCGAAGGGATATCCAAATGAAAGTTTGGGGCTCGCCTTTGGATGCTTACCCGTTCTTTTGGATCTTCAGGTAGGATTCCGAACATAGTGTAATCAATGAACGGGTCCCTCCAGTCGCCGATTGAAGTTTGAAGGATAGAGATCCGACTTCCAACCACTCGGTGGCATTCAGCAACTGCTTGGTGTGTGTTAAGAGGAGGGAGGATCCTTCTCTCACTCACTGTAATTTGCATGTTTTCCCCTTCCTGGGTCGCCATTGATGCGGCAAGTCCGGCCAGGGCATCTGCACGGATGTTTTCACCTCTACGAATGTGGGTGATGTTGCAGATGTCAAACTTTTGCAGAAGTGATTGTGCCTTGTTGTAGTAAGGCAGCAGATCAGGCTTCCTGACTTCATATTTCTGATTCATCTGGTTGACGATCAGTTGAGAGTCTCCAAAGACTTCCAGCATAGTGATACCAGATTCGATAGCGAGTTCCAATCCTAGGATCAGAGCTTGGTATTCAGCTGCATTGTTTGTGCATGGTTCCAGTAGCGAGAAAGCGTGTGGAATCATGCATTTGTCGGGGCTAACAAAGAGGATGCCAACTCCCGAGATCAGCTTTCTGTTTTCATTTGTCCTGGTTGCACCGTCAAAGTACATGTCCCAGGAGGCATTTGGTGAGGAAGTCTCCACGTTGTAGACAGGTTCGTCTGGGAGATCATCTCTGAGTGGAGAATCTTTAGGCAATGGATGCTCTGCGAGAAAATCTGCTAGAGCTTGGCCTTTGATTGCTTTTTGTGGCACATACCTTATATCAAATTGTGATAGAAGGATGGACCATTTTGCCAGTCGGGCATTGAGAGAACCTGCCTTTGTGACAAGGACCTTCAAGAGGTTGATCCTCGAGACCAGGTAGACTGTGTTGGAAAGCAAGTAGTGACGTAGCTTTTGTACGGCGAACATCACTGCAAGGCATTCTTTTTCGACTGGAGAGTAGCGATGCTCTGCACCTACTAGCATGCGGCTGAGGTAGTATAGAGCAGCTTCTTTTCCCTCACCATTCTCTTGTGCAAGCAAAGCGCCTACAGAATGATCAAGAGCTCTTGTGTACAAGATGAATGGTTTTCCAGTGGCAGGGGCAGCTAACACTGGAGGTTTGGTCAGGTATGACTTGATATCTTGAAATGCGGCTTCACAGTCGGCATCCCAGACAAAGTCTACACCCTTTTTCATCAATCGAGAGAATGGACGGCATTTCCCTGAAAGATTGGAGATGAACCGTCTGATGTAGGCCAATCTCCCTTGGAGCCCTTTTAGTTCCCTTAGGGTTCTTGGAGGGGGCATTTCTAGAATAGCCTTGACTTTTATGGGGTCAAGTTCTATTCCAGCTTTCCGAACAAGGAATCCGAGAAACTTACCCGACGAGACACCGAAGAAGCATTTTAGAGGATTCATCCGCAGTTTGTGTTTGCGGAGTCGGAGGAAGACTTCCCGAAGATCTTTGAGATGGTCTTCTTTTCTTCTGCTTTTGACGGCGAGGTCATCAACGTAACATTCGACCGTCTTGTGCTGCATATCTTGGAATATTTTCATCATAGCCCTCTGATATGTGGCACCAGCATTTTTCAGACCAAATGGCATGACAGTGTAGCAATACACGCCAAATGGAGTCCGAAAAGATGTGTGTTTTTCATCCTCGGGATGCATCTTTATCTGATTGTAGCCAGAGAAGCCATCCATGAATGTCATTCGCTCGAATCCGCAGGTATTGTCAATCATCACCTCCGGTATGGGGAGCGGGAATTCATCTTTAGGGCAAGCGCCATTCAAGTCTCTATAGTCAATACAGACTCTGATCTGCCCAGTTTTCTTTGTCACGGGGACAATGTTGGCCAACCATTTTGGATGTTGTTCCTCACGGATGAAGCCGACGCTTTTGAGCTTTTGAACTTCTTGTTCAATTTTATCCATCACATCTGGACGGAATCTTCTTTGGCCTTGTTTGACAGGCTTGATGTCTTCTTGAAGATTGAGTTTGTGGACTGCTACTTTGGGGTCTAAACCAGGCATTTCAGCATAGGACCATGCAAAGCAATCAACGAACTCACGAAGAAAAGCGATATACTCGGGTAACTCATCATCCTTTATATTCTTGCTTATGAATACAGGACGTGGGTTATCAGGTGTTCCCAAGTTTATCTTTTCAACAGAATCTTCTGTCGGAAGGTTCGAAGGTGGTTCCTCCACAATATTTTCGGAGGCTTCCAACTCAACGAAACCTTCTGGAGTTTCAACTGCATTACCAGACCAAGGCTCTGTTCCTTTCCATGGATTTTCTTGATTGGTGATCTCCTCAAGGCTTGCTATGAGATAGTCCCAATCGCCTGTTGAATCTGGTATTTCTTTTGGAGACGAGGGTTCTTCTGGGTCAGAATAGCACAAGTCTGTATTATCGGACGATTCCTCTTCATCATCAGAGAAATCGTACAAATTGGATGAGCTTCCTGGATCTTTGTCAGGTAACTCTTTAAAGAGATATCCAGGGAGATCGATGTCTTCATGGACTTGAGATGTTGAGGCTTGGTCGGTAAAACGACTTTTAAGCTTTTATGTCAACTGTCTCAGAGGAGTGTCGGGATCATATCCTAACCCATATGAAGACTTTTCTACATGACCATAGAGTCTCCAATCTTCCAGCTGGCTTTTGGTCAAGGCGGGCTCCAATGGCGTGAGAATACCGCGTCTTTCTCCCAAACCGACTGGGTTTTGAGCGTCAAAGCCCATTTTCTTCATAATTGCTTGTGCCACAGGACTATATAGAGATAGCTGAGGCATACCTTCATTTTGAAAAGGTTCAAGCAGAGAACTTGATGAAGAAGCATCCGATCTATGAAAGAAGATCGGTCTTTGCTTTGGTGATGTTGCCGGAACAACAAAGGTAGCAGACGTAGGATCTTCTACATCAGCAGGTGTCTCCATCGGAGTGAGAGCAGGCTGAACTTGCTGAGTGTCAGCTTGGCTTGACGATGCATCGTCTTCCGGCTCTGAGTCCGAGTCTGTGTCTTGCATGATAGACACGAGAGAGACAACAAATTTGCCCCCAGGCTTTTGTTTCGCCTTCTTCACTTTAGTCGTGATGACCAAAGGTTTTGAATTCTTGAGGGAGATAACGAAGGGAGATTGACTACTCTCTTCTAATTTGCCGGAGGGTTTGTTTTCTTCCGGTGATTTTTGAGGAGCCTTGCCTTTATCTTTCTGGAGATTTTCAGCAGGGGGTGCTATTTCCTCTTCTTCTTTTTCTCCTTCATACATCTGGGAGTCTGCGAAGTGGACTTCTTTACCTTTGAAGGGTTTTCTGTCCGCAAAGACACGATGTACCATGCCGTCGTCGCCGACGAACTTGATGCATTGATGTAGAGTTGAAGGGACAACACCGTTCTCGTGTATCCAAGGACGTCCGAGAAGGATGTTGTAGCATGAGGGGGTTTTTATTGCATACACAGTGACCTCAGAGGTAAGATCACCGATTTGCAATTTGAACCTGATTTTGCCGATAGGCCTTTGAGCGCTCCCATCGTATCCAAAGATAGATACAGATGTGTGGCTTAGCTTGCTGGGTGGGATGCCCAACTCTTCAAGAGCCGAAGTGGAGATAAGGTTGAGTGCAGAACCTGGGTCGATCTGAACTCTGTGTATCGGTATTTCTTTGATGTACCCTGTGAAGTACAGGGGTCGGTTGTGCCTTGCTTCGCCAAGTAGGAGGTCTTCCTTAGTGAAGGCGATGGTTGCATTGGCTGCCTTTTGAACCGAGAGGCATTGGATGCATGATCCCTCAGTTTTCTTTTCTCCCTTTGAGGAAGTTTCAGAGTTTTTGACCCGGTAGTCCATTTCAATTTGGAGGACTTGCGGGGCATGTTTGTCGACATCCTCATTCAGTTTTTGCAATTCTGAGATGAGATTATCACGAGTGCGTGGAGACATTCGTAATAAATCCAGGATGTGAAGACGTGCAGGTATGTGTTTGAAGTGCTCAACCAAGTCATACTTGAAAGCCTCCTTAGGGCCTGCATGTTCATTGTTTTTGCCACTGGGGGCGCTTACAACATCTTTTCCCGAAGGATTTACATAAGTAAAGGAAGATTGGTTGTAATTTTTGTGGTAGTCCCGGCCCGAACGGGTGCCTCTACCAACTTCGAGAGCTTCTTGAGAAGGATCTTCGTTTGGAAGATTGTCTTCAGGATCAAGAGGCTGTCGTTTTTCATCTACTGGGGATGTATCTGCAGCAGAGTTGCCATCCTCAGTGATTGTGTTGCACGGAGCATTTTCCGGGAGCAAGTCCTGAACAGCATCCAGCAGCTTTTCTTCTTCGTTGACCCATCCATCACCCCAAGTTGGGTTTTCTTCATGATGATGAGTCGGGAAGAATGTGTATCCTGAAGTCACAGTCTCAGGAGAAGAAACCTGAGAGGGTGTCATCTCTGTGAAAGTCACGTGAGACGAGGTAGCTCCAGAGGATACATTGCTAGGCGTCGTCGGAGTGTAGGTAATCTCATCAGACGACGCTTCAGAAGAGCTATAATCCTGATATATTACATTACAGGAAGCTCTGATAGAAGATGTTGCCTGCTCGGAGTCAGACTCATCCTCGAATGTAAGAGGATCATCAATCCAGCAATGTTCTCCATTTTCAGGAGTTGAGGGAGGAGGTACCTGATGGGCTTCAGGGACTTCCGGCTCTGGATTGTGAGGAATCTCGTTGACGCGGTCTTGCTCTTGTTCTAGAGCGAGATGCTGCAAGATCCTTGCATATTCTTCAAGATCAGGCATGGGAGCCAGATCCTCTTCTTCGTCTTCTCCGTGTGGCTCAACATAGTTGATTTCCACTGGAGCAATGACAGGTGCTGGGTTAACAGCATCTTCTTGTGCAGCCTCTTGGTCTTCTTCATCATCAGACCAGGATCCTTGTGGTTGCAAGGGGTTATACCAGATTACTGGTATAAGGTGAGTTTCAGGAACCCATTCTTCATCGGAGAGATATTCTCCTGTTTCAAGAGATTCCTCCCACTCATCGGTGTAGTTGGGCTCGAATCCATCGTCGGTGTCGCTGGACTCGTATCCATCAATGGAGAATCCAACTACCGAGTTGCAAGAGTATAATGCCCCCTGCATGGCTTCTTTTTTGAATTGAGGTGGCATGAAATCACTGAGAGTGAGTTTTCTTACCGCCTTTAAAGTCTCTGGAAGGGACGTTTCTGTTGCCCCGAGTGAAGTGGTAGAGGAGGCCTCTGCCTTTTCATGGACTTCTTGTTTTGGCTGGGTCTTCTCTTGCCGTTTGAGCCTGATGAGATGTTTCCTAGCCTGCCTTCGCTGCTGAGCGGTCGGCTTTGTTTTGACGATCTCCCAATTTTCATCTTCCAGGAGATCGGGATGTACCCATATGGGTTGTCCGTCTGGTGTCGGGAAAGGAACCAGCTTCTCGGACACTTGAATTTTGTTTATCACCATGAAGGAAGTAGTGATCTTCTTCTTCGGTGATTTTGGTGTTTGTCCACATGACACCATGTTGACGGAGGCAGTCCCATAGTTTTGTCAAAGGTGATGACTCCGTTTTTCCACATCTCGTTTATCTTCTCTCTCACAACAAAGCATTGATTGAGAGGATGCGAGACCATCTGGTGGTATGGACAGTACCGAGGATCATTGGTTTTGCCAACGTCTCCAGGTCTTTTGGGCTCTGGCAAAATGAGTTTGCCATTTGCTAGGAGAGCCTCAAAGATTTCTTCAACGTCTTCATCGAATGGATATTTCTTTTCTACACGTTCTTTGAAGGCATCAGAGAGTTCAGGTCTCTTACCTGCAGCTCTATTTTCAGTGCTGAGGAGCTGACTTAGTCTGCACATTGAGAACCTCTTTCTTCTTTGGTTTAGAGGTTGCAACAGCAGTCGGCTCTTTCTTTGATGATTTCTGACTGTTGAGGTCTTTGATCACCGTTTCAGCTTCCATGGAAGCTTCCAGGAGTTCTCCCAGGTTTTTTGATTTGTTGCCGATGATCATGGAGCGGATTTTAGCTCTCATGTTGTTTCGGCAGATGTCGACTAGCGACGCTTGTGGCAGTACATCTGAGCATTTGTACGCCATTGCTTTCCACTTGTGAATGAAGTCATAAGTTGACTCATTCTCTCCCTGTTTTAGGCTGCAGAGCTGAGCCATAGTAACAGGATGATCCTCACCTTGGAAGTGGGTCAGGAAGCGTGTCTCCAGCATAGCCCAGTTCTGAATGGAGTTCTCCGGCAGAGTGGAGTACCAATCGAAGGCCGTACCTTTTAGGGTACTTGCAAAGAGGCGAATCTTGAGTGCATCTTGATCCGCGATAGCTCCCGTCAAGATCTTGAAGTGGATGACGTGTTGTCTGGCCGATCCTTTCCCCGTATATGTTTGGAGAGTAGGATGTTTGAATTTTGTGGGGAACGGGACCGAGTCCATCCATAAAGGATATGGTGGCTTGATCCCATGCTCTTTGAGTATATCCTCTTCTTTAGCTTTGGCGAGGATACTGTCTACGTCCTTTTTGGTAAGGGCGCGTGACTCATTTTCTTCACAATTATCCTCGTTATTGTTATGATTCGGAGGAGGCTCATTGTTCACCTGATTTTGGACGAAAAGGAGAATGTTTTCCATCAGAGTTTCAATCCTCTGCTGGCCTTGTTCCAACTGCTGGATGCGTGTGAGCGCATCATCTCGAGGTGGATTCTGAGGTGGTGGCTCAGAACTTGTAGCCAAGACGTTCATCCCTCGGGATTCGAACGAAGAAATCGTCCTGGTGACCGAGCTGGGGCTCATTCTTTTTGATGAAGAGCTTGATGAAGGATTACTCTCCCGTCCTTGGCTTGAAGGGGCAGGAGATTCTTCAGGATGTCTTCGTGTCCCGGTGACGCTACGGGTCACCGGACGTCGGACATGGATTTTTGATGCTGACTTTTGGCGTCTTCTGGTTTTTCCAACCATATGGACAGCAGCAACTTGGTCGGGTCTTTCTTTTTCGACCCATTTGTGGGAGACTTGAAGTGTAGGAGGCTGGGTCCGTTGCTTCTCTAGTCTCTTTTGTCGATATGACGCACGGCGGCGTGCTCGACGAGCGATTTGAGCTTCAGTCAGCTCTGGCTGGGCTCTGACGATGAAGGATGTGCTCCCTCGGGCGCAGCAGCCGAGCCTGTCTTCTTTGTAGCTAGGCAAGGACAGGATCCGGACCCGGTCCTTTGCCTGTTGCAGCGAAGCTTTGAACCTTTCGAGTTCGGCCCCTGTAGAGATGAAGGGTCGAACTGAAGGAGTGTAGGCCTTAGCAGGTGCTTGTAGAGGCCTGGTGATGCATGATCTAATTTTGGGCCTGTAGGAACAAGCCGGCTCATGCTGGGTTGACTTGGGAGTCAAGTTGGAGATGGGTCTCTCCTCTTTCATGTAGGCAAGAGGGTAGAACTGGTTTTCTTTGAGTGGGGCCAGGTATGCTGGCTTGGTGGAAATTTGAGACCTTCTTTGTTTTGGGGAAGGTCTTGGAGACCAAGTCTTGGGATAGACCTGGTTGTTTGTTGGTCGAGGCTTCGCGGGGGTGCCGCGGGCTTCGGGCTTTTGGGCGCTCGCCTTTGGTGTCACGGGAGTGACACGTTGAGAGGCGATCTTCTGCTTTTTAGCAGGCGCAGCTTGTTCTTCGGGAAGTGGGAATGGTCCCAGTGTCCCGAAGACGATGGTCCGGGGAGTCGAGGTCGACCCGGAGTTCAGAGAGTTGCCGAGGGAGTTGATGCTTCGGCAGCTGGCAGGGCGCTTATGGGTGCGCGTGCTTTGCTTCTGTTGAAGCATGAGTTGGTGCTTGTTCTCATCGAAGATAATGGTTAAGGCTGTCATTGTTAGTTTCGAAAAAGTTCTGAAACAAGACCACATCCATTAGTAATCACAAGAATAATGATCATAAATGGGAATTTCTATGCTTTTGTCTTTTCAAATCGCTCAAGGGACATAACCCAAGCAATATGAGGAAGGCAAAAAGCCATAGAGGGTACAATTGTTCTGACAGCAAGTATGGTGAGCCCAGAATGAGCGTTCCAGTGACTGCTAGAAGCAATTGTAAACCTAAATTCGACTTATCGAGAAGCAGGGCTTGCTCGAAATAAGAAGAATATGAGGTAGGAGTTACAAATGTGCCGGTCACAGATACAGTAGACCCTGAAAGGGCGTACCAGTATTGCTATGCACAAATGTTGGAGATCGCATCCACGAGATGGGATTCTCTTTTTTTTTTTGAAATGTCAAGATTGGATTCATCAAAGAGAGCAGATGGTATTCCGATCCGAATACGGGCTCAACGATTTCCGCGAGCACCAGTACCCAGAAGGGAAGGAACCACAATTTCTCGGATCTGAATCTAAAATGACGAGAGTTTTTTTTTTTTGAAGATTTTTTTTTTTAAGATTTTCATTTTTTTTTTTTTTTTTTAAAAAAAAAATCTTTTTTTTTTGTTTAAGATTTTTTTTTTTGAAAATCCTTTTTTTTTATTTTTTATTTTTTATTTTTTTTTTATTTTGATTTTTTTTTTTTTTTTTTAAGATTTTTTTTTTGAAAATCTTTTTTTTTTATTTTTGATTTTTTTTTATTTTTAAGATTTAAAGACGAGAGAGTACACATAGGCCTCCTAACCCGGTCTTATGAAACCTCAATTGATAGAATTGCCCCCAGGTAAGGGTAGGATTACTTAATGAACCCGTTTGGAGGACCCTTGCCTAGAACAGTCAAGCTGTCTCCACACTCTGGACAAGGCTTTTCTTGAATCAATCGTGATCAAAGAACGCAATTGGTTTAACCTTAGTGGTCTATGTCCCTTTTTTTTTTATAAAAATCCCAAATAGACTCATCGAAGAGAAACGATGGCCCAAAACCTTAGTCGAACGGGCTCAACATTTCTGCAAGCACCAAAGAACGATAGGATAGGAACAAAGTTTCTCAATTTTGAATCCAAACTAAGAAAACTAATTTTTTTTTTATTTTTATTTTTTTTTGAAATCTCTAATGAACTCATCGAAGAGAAACGATGGCCCAAAACCTTAGTCGAACGGGCTCAACATTTCTGCAAGCGCCAAAGAACGATAGGATAGGATCAAAGTTTCTCAATTTTGAATTCAAACTAAGAAAACTGATTTTTTGATTTTTTTTTTCTTTGAAATCTCTAATGAACTCATCGAAGAGAAACGATGGCCCAAAACCTTAGTCGAACGGGCTCAACATTTCTGCAAGCACCAAAGAACGATAGGATAGGATCAAAGTTTCTCAATTTTGAATTCAAACTAAGAAAACTGATTTTTTTTTTGAAAAGAGAAAGAATGGAAACAAACTCAAAGAAATAGAAATTTCCAAAAAATCCCATCTCATTTTTTTTTAGGATGCAAAATCCAACATAGGCTACCAGCTAGAAAGTAGCCAAGGAATCCGGAAAAGAAGTATAAGCATAGAGCAAAAAGTATGATATGCAAATATTTCATTTCCAAGCACCGTGTTCTCAAATGAACGAGTCCCACCGGGTGTGCCAGCTTGATGGAACGCGCTCCGTGGCGCCCGCTGGGGCGGCTACCGGGGTCGGCGGAACGTGGGAGTCCGTCGGGTCCGACCCTTTCGCGCCCTGGCGGGCCCTGAAGCGTGCATCAACATTTCTTTTGTGTGGGTGTGCCAGATTTTCTATTTTACTTGGAATTGCAAGTGGTAATCCGGAGATCAACCTTCGCAAGTAAAAAGGAAATCAACTTCTTTCAAGTTTTCCATTGCACAAATATTTAAGAAAAGAGACATTTTCTTGGTTTGCCGTGAAAGGCGATTTTGTTTGGCATTTATAGCCGATTTTGGCGTTTATAGCCGATTTACAATTCTTATCAATAATGAAAGACAAGATTTGTGATTTTTGTCTCTTTTAGAAAAATACAAACTACAATGAAAAGCAAGAAAAGGAAGATCTAACTTTTCAGGAGATTGTGGGGGACTCGTTCAGATTGACGGTCGCAAGCCATGTATGGGCTTCGCCATCATCCATGCAGATGAGAACAGAAGATGCTCTTGATTCGCTTGGCTTGGCTATAACCTCAGATTTTTAGAGGACAAAGACCAAGAGAAGGTCCTATGTCCAATAAAAAGCTAAGTAGACGGGCTGAAAAGCCACGTCTAAGCCATTGGAGGCAGCAGGAGAAGGCAAGGACCTTGGGGGGGACTTTTGTCACCTTGTAGTGGTGGCCGGTGCAGAACTTCAGCAGAGTTTTCTCTCTTTTTTCTTTCTCTGGATTCTTTCTGATCCCTTTTTTTCTGATCTTCTGATTTTCTCCTCTTTTTTCCGATCTTTTTCCGATCTTTTTTTTCAATGGAATGCTCTCCTATTTATAGGCTTTTGGTAGCCATTTAGGAGGGTTTATGAGCCTTAATGGCTTTAATGGGAGGAGTTACAAGATTTATTTCTTGATTTTGTAACTCCTTTTTCCTTGAATCTGATTGGCCGATGGAGATTAAGGGCTTTTAATCACCTTAATTACCATAATGGGAGGAGTTTCATGGTTTAAATGCCATGAATCAATTGACTTGTAACTCCCAAATGCTTGCTTCTGATTGGGCCGTCCAAAGAAATGAATTAATGACTGCAATAAAGCTAGTCAATTAACCACATTAATTGGTCGCCGAGCAGTCGAAGAGTCGCGGGCCATGCCGTGTCTTCTGGAATTCTTCTGGCGATGATCATCGATGGATCTACATGCTGATCGACATCGGATGAACATGTAACTTCAGACATTGATAGCTAAGAGCGGGCCGGTGACATCTGTCTTGTCGATTTCACGATCGGTCGGACAGAAAGTGCACTTTCTTGGTCAGCCGGTTGGCGATCTTGGAGCGATCACTGATGATTTTATGCTTTTGGAGGTTGACCCGTGATTTTGACGGATGTCGTCGGATATGAGTCAATTTCAAGCACTAAAAATCACATTTTCAGGAAACCACAGGGGCCAAAGTGCGCGAAACGCGAAAAAAGACGGAAAAAACGGGTCACCGGCGGAAAATCCGGTGACCCGGACCTCCATGGTCGCCGGCGACCATGGGCCATGGTCGCCGGCGACCATGGACCGGCGACCATGGGCCATGGTCGCAGGGGCCTGCGACCATGGGCCATGGTCGCAGGGGTCTGCGACCCTGGGGGATTTTTACCCTTCGGAGCCCGTTTTGCGGTCGTTTTGAGGTCTTTTTCGTCGCCGTTTTCTTCTGTATTTTTCTTGACATTTCTTCTCATTTATTGGCTTGATTTCCCTGTAGAAAACTTGATGAGAATCCTTGCATTTTTAGAGTGCAAAGTTTCTAATTTTCCAGGAAAGCCGAAGACTTTGTCGCGTAGAGCTGCTGATTTTCCGCCAGAAGTCGAAACTTGGTCAAACGATGTCGGAATGACCTGAAATTTGAGGTGAAGCCTCCTGAGCAATAAATAAGACCAACCATAGGCTTTTGTTTGAGTTTTGAAGCCGTTTGGGGTCCCGTCGATGCTTCACTTGATTTTGCTGCGGGGAAAATGCCGAGCTTTGATGTGCGGTCAAACGATGTCCGATTGACCTAAAATTTGACGGGGAGCCTATTGGAGTCATTTTGAGACGTTCCATGGGCTCCGTTTTGGATGTCATGGTCCCGGGTTGCTCTGCCGCCGGTAGGCTTGATTTTCTCTCGGAGCATCGAAACCTGGTCAAACGTTTTCGGAATGACCTGAAATTTGACGTGCAGCCTTTTGGAAGCATGTTGAAGCCACTCATGCACTTGGTTTGATGAGCGAAGGCTCCGGTGGTTTCCGCCGCCGGGAGGCTTGATTTTGCTGCTCGAGCATTGATGGAGGGTCAAACGTTGTCGGTTTGACTTGAAATTTGGCATGGAGCCCTTTTGAGACATGCTGGAGTCATCTGTAGGCTCTGATCGAAGTTTTGACGTCTCCGATGATGTCGCCGCCGGGAGCGCCATTTTAGCTGTCGGAGAAGCGAAGTTAGGCCAAATGATTCTGAAATGGCCCGAAACTTCATATGTACTCTTCTCTTGGCTATCTTGAAGGATCTTGCAGTTTTTGTTTGATTCTGACAAGATTTGATTTTTTGAGAAGTTGCATTGCCTATTTATGGCAGGTTGCGACTTCATGCAGCTTTCTTGATGTTGAAGAGGCAAAGTGACATTTTTGGTGTCAACACTGCTGTCAACCAACGGCACTCCAACGTCTGAGTTAGTGCAGTCACTCAATTAGGGTGAAGTGGGGAAGAGGGTTCAAGAAAGATAGTACAGTGTATAGTGTATATTTGCTTACCTGTTCATGGCTTACCATGCAGGTATATATAGAAGAGAGTGGAAGGTTCCATAGTGGAGGTAGGTGAGGATACTTGTCCCATCATCCCATACCTAGGACCTTAAGTGTGGGCAGGTGATGGTACCGTCCCATCGGATCTCTCCTCAAATCCCTCAAATAAATGTGGATGTGACTAGCTGATAGGAAAGAGCCCTTATCAATGGCCGGCGGCCACCCTATCTGTCAGGGCTCCCTGTAATGTGGCCATCCCATCTCATAATGGAGATTAGACGCTCAATACCCACCTCGGTCAAGTGGACCGAAGTGGATGTCACCGAGGTCAGGCTTGCTCGAGGTCGGGTACTGTTACCGAGACGTTCGAGGCAGAGTTCAGAAAGAACATAGCCGGTACACTTACCAGGACCAACTCTAAACTGGTGTCAGCTGGCGCGCTGCCGAACTGGGTGAATGAGGTCGAAGTAGCTCCTTATTGGCATTATTACCCAAGTCAAAGATAACCTCGGTATTTGATAAACACGGCCACACAGACTTATTGAAAATCTAAGGTGTTCTTTTGATCAAATAGCCCTCAACAAGTGTATTTGAATTTATAGGTGGGGTCAGGCAGCAGCATTTGGCCATCCTGCTGGTTGACGGACAGTATCTGGATAATTTGGATTTACTTCTAACCCATCTTCTTTTCGTGTAAGCAATGCACCCTACATTAACATCATTTATACAACAACAGTCACCCTGCCATGGAAATACTCGCAGCCATGCAGCCTTATCTCATCGTCCTTCCCAAAACAACTCTCCGACAAGATAATTATATGATCCCTTCACACATGACATGCAAAAAGCCAAATCTCAAGGAAGAAAGCAACGATTCATATTCATCGAAAAATGGGCCATTTTCTTCACCTTACAAGTGTAAATTCTGATCAATCTCCTATCCACAGTGGGGCCCATCAAGGACACTGCATGCATTGCCTCTGTCTGGGTATCACCAAACCATGGAGGCATGGACCCTCTGAATTCGAAGATAACTCAAAGGGGGCCAATTTTCGCACCCCATGTTTTAATAAGGGCACCACATTGTCAGAAATTGTGACAGATTTTCACAAAGGGCTTTTTTAAATGCACCGACCCTAGTTACTAAATGCACCCACCCTATACATTATACCTATGTAATCTAGTGTGTGTCTTATCATGGATGTGATAAGAATGATGTGCAAAAAGCCAATGCCTTTGGCTGCTAGCTGCTATCTGCTATCTGCCAAATCAAATCCAACGTGTCTTTCAATCCCTATACACTCATTTATCCATTGGATCAAACACCACCTCTCCCCAAAAGACATGGACACACCTGAAACACAATACATCCTGTTCATTTATTTTCTAGTATTAATATTTCAGTTTTTTCATTTAGAGAAAAATAAATAGTTGAAACAAATCAAAACAATGTTAGACCATGCATGTATTAAACCATTTCGCTACTAGCTAGATGATCAACAATGCCCGGCAATTAAATCTTTTTAAAAAATGCTCTCTACTTGTTAAAATCTTAAAGCAATTTTTTTTTTAAAATACTGTCTCCCACAAGACTTCTATTTTTATTTTATTTTATTTTTTTAAATAACCAGACAAACTTTTTTGGGTCTGCCACTTACCATCAATAGAGTCCAAAGATAGTAACCCGGCAAAATGCAATTTAATGGCCAATTCGAATCTTCCAAATTCGTATGTATATGAAAATGGAATGGTACGAAATCATGAAGATGTTAAGCACATAATTTGGCAACGTTTAAACAAGAAACAGAAATTAATCTGCTAGCTATAGATAATAACTCTTGATTTCTAAAATGTCTATTTTCATATATTTCTATAAAAATCTCAATCCTTGGAACAATCAAAGCGGAGGACTGAGATGCAGAACATCGGATGCTCAAATCAGATCCAATCCCATCATCACAGAAGTGGTGGGCCTCACCTTAAACATTGTCAGAAATCGTGGGGCCCAGTATGTCACGGGGGCTCAGTCAAATTATGGTCTTCTTCATTTTCGCTTCTCAGAGCACGGCTAGAGTTTTAAAAGGTATGGTTCCAAGGCCATTTAAAATCCTTATTAATCAAAACCATTTTTTACTTTTTGCTGCTTGAATTGTGAAATTGGTATATAAACAATGCATACAGGAGTAAAATTCCAGTCAGAAATCCTTATAATTATGAAACAGAGAATTCAGAAAATCCAGGAATTCATGAATTCTCAGGCAGGAATTCAGACATAAAAGAAACAGGGAATTCAAAAATGACAGAATTCTGTAGCATTTCAGAATTCCAGCATTTAAAAATCCCAGACATGAATTCCAGGAATTCTAGGAAAGAAACGGGCCCTAAGTCATGCAGGGATGGGATCATGGGACATACTATGCTCAAGATTCTCATCCTATCCATTCAAATTTTTTTTCACTCTCTTTCAATTTGAGTATGCATAACAACTTTTTTTTTTCTTATCAGACTGAATATGGGAGGGCCATACTAAGAGTGACCCATTATATCTACGTACACTCAGAAGGTGCAGGGCTACAGCTACAAAAAAAAAAAAAAAAAAAAAAAAAAAAAAAAACAGAGCAACATAAGCAGGTGCAGAGGCACAATGGTTTTCCCCTTTTTTTCTTTGGGGAGCATGGTTTAAAATCTCGGTCTCGGTCCCGGTATCGGCGGGGCCGAAAAACCGATATGATATCGGTATCGGTCGCGAATATCGGTCTGTCGCGGTCGTCGCGGTGTAAATTTATTTTTAATCTAAAAAAATTCGCAAAAATATCAAAAAAATCTAGAATATTAGAAAATGCTGGAAAACAATATTTTTTCCATTAGTAACAACAATAAATCTTCCACTATTAATACAAATTATGATTCATCTAATACAATGGTTTCAGAAGGAAATATAGAACGAGTACACTGAATGTATGATGCAAGTTGTTCTGTATACGGTGTAACCCATGCAGCTGCGCAATCGTTCATGTATGTAAACCATTGAATCATAATGGAAGGCATCGGGTAACCCTCTGCCAAGGCAATTTGGACAAAGTGATTATTATTAACGAACCCAATAGTGATAGTAACATGTTCATGCGACGGTGGAGGCACTGATCACAGTGGCAAAAATGTCAAATACTGGTCAGAACTAAAAAGATGTAATATGATATTGTAACTTGAAGCAATCAAGTGACCCATGTCAGGCATTGTCATCCAGTTCTGAATTGGTGCCGGTCTATCTGATTCCCAAAAGTTCAATGAGTCGTAAATGGAACATGCTTGATCATAACTGTCAAATATGAGAAAATATCGACCTTAGCCAGATCGTGCAGAGCAGATATAGCAGTAGACATATCTGAAAAAAAAAATAATGTCCAGATACCACTGGCCGTGATCGCAGTCCAAAAAATTTCTGACCGTTGGAATGCTGATCTGTCGCGTCTACCAAATAGTGCTCGTCACCACGAATCCACAGAACCAAACCGCTCGTCGATCGGAGGTCGGATGAAGGAATTACGGCCAGTCAAAGTTGCTGTTGACTATTTGACCGGGACCCGCACGCGCGGACGTCACGAGTTGGTAGTGGCACTGTTCCCTCTTCCCTTGCCTTGTACGCGTCTCGAGGCAGCACCAAATCACACGAGTTGAAACACGTTCTTGCCTAACGGATTTGTGGCACACATCCCGATGCTGAAAAAGCAACCAAGTAACTTTAAAAATCAGCCAACCAACTGTCCCTTCTTTACCTTCACACGTCCCGATGCAGCAAGGTCCCATCATATAGGGGTGCATAACTAAATATTGTGGTGCCAATATGAGCGCCCTAACTCAAAAAATCTCTCTCAGTCTCTCCGATTGAAATGATGAAAAAAGCATTACCCATCCAATCGATGGGAACTACAAAAGCCTCTCTCTCTCAACTTTATCTCTATTAATGATGATGATGAAGCCTGAGAACGTCCAGACGCCAAACTGCAACCGTACAATATCAGTAGTTTCTATGGTAGGATTGCATTTCAGTGGTACGTGAGAGTTGAGACCACTGTAGTAATTTGTTTTTCCCGTGAGTTGATGGGAGCATAGCATACATCTCAATAAGGCCATTGTTACAAACACCCCCTTTTTTTTTTTGTAAGTTGTTACAAACACCCTTGTTGAGTAGTTATGGACGAGTCACGAAATTTCCCAACATGGAGGTTCTTATCAGGATGTGATTGACAAAAAAGAAAGTTCTGAAGAATAAGATAATTAGAAAATGATATCACGAGAGACACTTATTCGGTGAGAAATTGGTGGAGGCCCTCACTATCATATCCACTCTCGCCAAATTAAATGCAAGGACTCTCAACTTATATGTGAGGGGCTCCACCCATCTCTCACTAAGTTGGTGAGAGTGTCTCTCGTAGGAGCACTTCCCACATTAATTTACGTAATTGAAATAATATTAGAAGATACAAAGTACAAATTACATAGTATTAAATTTAGGAATTCTTATGAAAAAAAATGTAGGCTAAAGTCCAGTTAAAATAATAACTGGCCGAGGGTATGTGTGGTGCATTTTTTTAAAGAACATGCTCATAGTCACAGTTTATATTTTTTTTTCTCTTAACCCCGTTACCTTCTTTGTCACCGTGCTCCAAAGCTTATATCTTTGAGCCTCAAGCTTCCTTAAGAGAAACTCCATGCAGAGGTTTAAAAAAAAAAACAACTTATATTCAATTAGGTTCCTTGAACCAAGAAGTAAGTTTTTTTCTCTAGCTTTAGGTTCTTTGAAGTGTGCTCAAGGCTCAAAGAGATAGATTTTGGAGGGTGGGAAGAAGTAAAATGATGGGATTAAGACAAAATTTATGAATAGTGGCTATATCGCCACCGAGGGCATTTTCATTAAAAGAAAATGTATGACACCTTCTGTCAATTTTTTTAATGTTTTTGTATACTTATTCTCTTAATCACAATTTAAGCCTAGTTATTCATAAAATAAAATAAAATAAAATAAAAAAAAAACCCTCTTAAATTTACTTTAACAAGTTTATCCTTTTTCACTTCAATTTTGATATTAGTTTGATGTTTTTGGACTCTAACATTATTTTGAAAACACCATGATGCTATCTGGAAATTTTATGTTTATATTTGGATAAATATTTTGGATTTATAATGAAAATTTTTCAAAAATATCACCCATATTATTTATACAATTTCTTAACGCAACTTGAGGCCAAACATCTATACAATACATTTAAGGCATATTTGTTTGGTTAGAATACATAGGAGTTCATGGAGAAATGAGCTTCATCAAATGATCAGTGTCGAGAGATGAAGGGTGAAGGACAGAAACTAACAATATAAATGAGACCTTGGAAATTATAAGATTTGATCCACAGGGTGATGATCATTTTCTATCTTTCCTTGATTCAATTTCTACTTAAGAAAAGATAATTTGATGATTATTTTGAATACTTATTTTTAATTCTTTATTTATAATTACTCAATGAAATACTGATCACATGAAACCACATGAAATCCCAAAGAAATAAACCACTTAAACCAACAAGCCCATATTTTTAAACAAGTCAACCATTCACAACCCTAGAGATAGGGTGTCTGATCACCAGACTAGTATTAATTGTACGACCCTTTTGCAATAGTCTTTCTTATTTAAGTTACGTGGACCTAATTCGGTTCCGAATTTAGGACTGAACATCTTTTTGGTGCTTTTTGCGCTCCCCTAAAAAGTTAAATGTTCTTATTGTCCACATCATGCCACTTAGTGATTCGGTCCTCAAATCGGAACATTATTCCGTCCATTTAGACTTTTTCTTCTTATTTTCCTTCGAAGTTTTGTTACATGTTGGTGTGCCTCACGTCTAATTAATTGCTTGTGGGTACAGAGGGTTTAGAGACAGGTTGGGTGAGTGAACCCGTGTGTGTGGAACCCATATATGGTCCGGGTCCAATATGGGTGAAGTTGGGTGTGGGTGGGACTAGGTTTTGCCGCCCCTGTTAGAGACCGTGTACTGTTATCTCAAGCCAATGACGTGATGAACATCTGTGATCTATTTTGAAATCTATGGACCACACTTTGATATATCTTTGGTGGGCCATGGCTGTACCATATGCACATTACATTACATTGACCTACTAGGCATAGGCCCTAGGGGGACTATTACCCCTACTGCACATTCAAGACCAATTGAGACGGATCACATGGTAGAGTCAAACGTACAATTTTGGGGGTGGGGCGATGTAGGCTGGGTGTAGCCAATCCCATCAAATCTCTACAGAGACTTTACTTGTAATAGCAAAGAAAGAAGGAATTACTTCCCATCTTACTTTACTGCAGGTTTCGTACGGGAAGTTTATTTTTGGTAAAAGTTTTCGTCCGACGATTCGGGGTCTTGTCGAGTTGACGCCTGTACGCATTCTAACGCGAACGAAGGGGCCCTAAAACAATGATGGCAAATTGAAGGTTAACTTTCTTATTATCTAATTTTTTGGTTGGAATCATGGTTTAAAATTTTGTCCATATCGATTTATATGGGCAGACAACGCAATGGTATTTTATTACGATATCGAGTCGGGCAAAATATCCTCAAAATATCGATCCATTTGAGTCTATATAATCAAAATATCGGTTTGACTGATATCTTAGCTAATATTTTGGATTAATGGTCAAAGCTCTAATTTTTTTGTAGCTATTTCTCTATTTTAGCATTTTCTTCTTATCTCCCCTTATCTCTTTAGAGCAACTATGTCTCCATAGCTCATTCTCTTATATATTTTCAAATTCCAACACTATTTCTTGAAAAAATCATTTTATTTAATAAGAGAAAATTAACTTAACTTCCTTATTTTTACTTTTTTGTATTTTTTATTTTTTATTTTTTATTTTTTATTTTTAAATAAAGTATAGAAATGAATGAAAAGATCATTGGCATGTCATTTTTGGGTTTGTATTGTGTTCTTCACTTAAATGTACACACTTTCATACTAGATCTATTTATAAACATGATTTTGGGTGTAGAAATTTTTTTTTTTTTAAATTTACTTCTTTTAAAAAAAAAGTTGTTGGAGTATTTATGATAGATACTAAATAGTAAATACAAATAGCTCATTAATAGTGTATAGATAATTGTATGTTATCTTTATTTTCTTATATTTTACACTAATAAATTGACTACGAGCCAAAATAATAGTTGCATTATATGAAATACTGGAATAGACAGCGAACTGTGACACAGACAAAACTCTTAAGGTGACAGATATTTTGATTTATTTTTTTTATTTATGGAAAAAAAAATATTGTTTTCCAACATTTTCTAATATTTTAGATTTTTTTTGGTATTTTTGTAAAATTTCTTTTATTAAAAAAATCAACACCGAGATGACCGCAATAGACCGATAACCACAACTAATACCGATATCATATCGGTTTTGTGCCCTGGCTAAAACTGCAATCAATACCGCGATTTTAAACCATGATTGAAATTCAAAAAATTTATGCACGGAGTTACTACAAAGCTATTGCCTGTGAAGAATTCCTGAATTCTCTTGGTGGGAGTATTTGGGGATTCTTAAGCAACATTGAGATTTAGAAATTAAGGAAACAGTGGTTATTTTCATAAATAAGATAAAAATTATATTAAAAAATATAAAATAAAAAATGGCAAGAAGACATCCATCACATCATCGCATAGAAATTCCCAGGGCATTATAAATCTCCATCCAAAATTTTGTGAAACAAACAGGCCTAAGAGGAGGAGTTGTTGATGATCCCCACTTAGTTCTGATATTGATAGGTGATGGTGATCCCGAGCCTTCCCCCTCCCCCATAAAGCCCATTGATTTTGAATGGCGTGGTAAAAGTACCGCAGGCAGAAGAAGCTCATCAAAGACAGTTGGGTTGGTCGCACTCTTCTGATAGCAGCAACAACCAGATAGATGAATTGTGGAAGCCCTTGTGGTGGCCAGGTGTACGGTCAGATATAATGTATGCCAAAGGCACTGCACTACAGCCAACAGGACATTAGTAACATTGGATTCCTTTCCCTTGTTACTTCTCTCAGTCATGTCACCTTGCTTGCTTTTAATTAAAGTGAAATTTGCATAACAATATATCTACCAATCCCAAAAATATCAGTAGGGATGTAATCTTGGCAGTAGCATTTCCACCATCACATGATTAATGATTTTATATTGCTTTCTAGAGGATTGAATGTGAAACCATTGTTATAGAAATTTATATCCACAAATTGTTCCCTTTGTCATCATCAGAATTCATAGCCTTTTCCATCACTTGAAGAGTGTTGTTTTTTTTTTTTTTTGGTAAAACCATTAATTGCATAGTCACAAAATTTTCTACTGCAGACTTCCACACACAACCCCTGCATGAAAATGGATCTTACCCAGGCCAACCATAGTCAACCTGGCTTTATAACTAGAGTCAGACATGTTGGCTTTCATGTATATCTTGAATTTTGATATCATACTCACCAGGATTTTAGAAAAGTAACTTAAAATAAAAAATGAATACTAATAATTTACTGTCATTACCAAGCCTAGATGAAGGAGAAGATTTTATTAGGTTAAGGGGGGACATAGAACTTTTGTGACATTGAGGACATGATTTCTGACATGACTCATAAAGATTAGGCATGATCCCAGCAAACACAGCCTTGTATGGTGCACATATAAAGGTCCAATGGTCAGACAACCACACCATGGCATCTGTCAACAATCTATCCACACACTTGGAAGTAGAATTTCCAGTGCACTGAATGAAGGGACCCAGATGAATCCAAGAAAAAACCCATCGAGCAGACAAGGACCCACCATATGGTTATCAGCATTGTCCAATTCACAAACTACCAGAAAAAATATGGAAATCAGATGAACCATTAGAAGCAGCTCCAGTAGAATAGGCCAAACTCACAGCTCTAGAGACGTGGGTATTTGGAACTCTCCTCCTGTTGTCTTCTTGTTATATAATTTTAGAATCTCACAGGGAAATGGTGTTTTTTTTACTGAAAATCTTACAAGCACCACAAATTGTAGGGCTCCCATTCTTTTCATGCCAACAGTTTTGGTCCCTGGTTTTCTCTTTCCCCTCATCAGGCTGTTTCCATTCACTTTTCCAAGTAGCCAAAAACCATGCTGAGGTCATGCTTCCTAATAACAATAATGAGCATCTTGAAGCTTGCACTTTGTGCCCAAGTATCTGTGGTATTAGGTACATAGAGAACTGACCTAATTAGCTGCTTACCATTCAATATAGAAGAGTGTGTGCTGGCAGTGAAACTGCTGGAGACTTGGATTACAGTGACAGTTTTGAGTTTGCCCCTACTCACTGAGGCAATTTTCACTGGGACTCATTGATGAACCATCAATATTTAACAGTACACTTGACAGTTCCAAACATCTATTTCAGGCCATTGAGCCCACCATTTGGATTGAATAGAGAATAAATGGAGGAAAAGCTTTAGTGTTTATTTCTTTTAAAAACCCAAACCTAGAAGGTTCTTGGAACTAAAATGGATCTTTGTGGATAGAAACCCCACAATAAACCCATGACAAGAGAAGAGCATGCATTTTAGGAAGTATCAGTGAAGTTCATAAAAAGCAAAAAGTTACAAAGTGATGAGTAATATGCATGAAGATGTAAAGACTAGTCACAAAACTCATGCTAACAAAATGCCACTCTCAAAAGTCAAAGACAAAACAGCTTGTGTTTATATAATTCAAAAACTGAAGCTTGCCCTCCAACGCCTTGACGCTCAAGACACGTATAATGCCAAAATCAGGAGCTTGAGTCAGGAAGGAAAGAAGGAAGAGATTCTCAGCAAAATCAGCACCATACCTATAACAAGTTCAGCAGTAATTGACAGTCAAGCTTGAGAACTGGCTAGACAAGCATGACCCGTGAGACCCATCACCCAAATTCCTTCTTTTAGGCTCCACCTTTGGAGGATTCCAACTGATGGTCCGAGAGGACTCATCATCATCACAACTTTTTACGTCCTTCTGTGTGCTATCTTCTGTTTTAAAGATGGGGAAACCAATGGTGGAGATTTTTTGACAGCATGACAGCCACTTAGATTGCATGTAGCTAGCTTTCCTCCAAGGAGGGATGTGGAGGCCTCTTTCTTTTAAGGACTCCTTAGCAGCTGAGCAGAGAAGGGAGATCATCTTGCACAACTTCTCCTCACTTCCAACAAATACGGAGGGGAGAGTGTTGAATAGCTGTGTGTAGGTTGAAGTAGGCCTTGCTAACTCAAACTGGGACTTGAAATCAATATCTACAATCAACCTAAGCGAGACCCCATTCTCATCCTCCATCATGATATCTATGTAGTCATAATCCCCTGCAAAAAGAGAGTAATTGTAAAAATCAATATAAAATTATTTACATTGATTAAAAAGGGGTAATAGGAAAGGCCTTGATTTTATAAATCCTTGTAAAATAGAGGTGGCCTGATGAAGCATGAACTTGAAAAGGACATCTAATCTCTTCTTCAAAAATACTATAACTGGCTTCTAAAGAAAGGAAAAGAAAGCTGGAATCACCTCCTAGACGCCCAAAAGTAGCAACCCAAGAAGATTTACATAAAGAAGCATCATAACCATCTATTCTCAACCACATCATCAGTTTCCTCTTCACACAACTACTCTTCCTCTCATTCACCATTTTCTTCACATACTTCAAAAGAACCAAAACCCTGTCATAAACCTCCATCTCAGCCTCTGTGACACTACCAACGATCCCCTGACAAAGTGAAGAAGATGTTGGAAAAAGACCCACAAAACCAGTCAGTCACGTGACCATCTAAACATCTGTTAGCTCAACCAAAACAAGAAGATCATAGATTTTGAAAGAATACCTGTGATGAAACTAGATAGGATTACCTGTAGTGTAAGGTGTGTGGAATGATGGAAAGTGGTGGTGTGTGATGAAGGGCTCGATGTGGGTGGTGTTGTCTCTGATTCAATGAAGTCATGGACCATCTGAGCCAGTTTCTCCTCCTCCTCGACCTCTTCCACTGGACTGCCCATTCTTCTCTGGTAACAGCAAAATCGAAACACAGAGCTTCTTGGATAATGTAAGTGAACGAACAACCTGCATGGGTATCGAGGTGATTTATATTTTTCCTTGAGATGGGAAAATGCCATTTTGGTGATAAGACGATGTCATACATAAAAATGTTCAAGAAAAGATAAAAATGTTTGTAACTCTGTGTGTGTGAGAGAGAGGGAGTACAGTGGGCCCACCTATTGTAAATTGGCGGCTCACGAGAAATACATTCATTGTGAGGTCGGGATGCCTTCATATTTTACTTCAATAGAATACGGACATCGTAAAATTAACCATATGATGTTTTTAATTCATTTACCCAGCTATTCCTATCAAAATTTCAAAGCATTAGCAGAGGGAGCCAAAATACTTTTCAATATTTTTTTTTGGGTAGAGCCCACTCCTTCATACTCCCCCTTATATGGAACTCCGCCGGTGCATTTATAGCAACACGCTTTTTTTTTTTGCGCCTAGTCGTTCCTCTTGGATTCGAATTCACAATCAGTTGGCCCTAATACCATTTTGAATTTCTTTAGCTAGCTATTCCTACCAAAATCTCGAGGCGTTAGTAGATGCAACGAAAATACTTTTCAATATTTCTCATTGGGTAGAGCCCACTCTTCAATAATGATGAATAATGTAATTGACACAATCTTGTATATTATTAACTTGTTTGTTTATGATAGGGTGAATTTTATTGTGCACTCAACTCCTGTTTGAGTAAACTCTGGGAAACTCTCATACAAGGTGAGGATTTTCAATAAGTAGCCCCCATTGTGGGGTTCCACTCTTTCAACTGGGATTAATACTCCAAGGTGAGGGATTGGCTGCCCTGAATGTGGCCCACCAGTACCTAGGGAGTTAGAGAATTTCCAAGTTTTAATCCCTAGAATGAGGCCCACCTATTGAATCAAGCCGCTCCTCAAAGTGAACATCCTCATCACCTATGATAGGCCAAGCCCAAGGGCCCAGCTCCAAGAGGTACAGCTAACCAAGCCCAGAGAAGTCTACACCCGGTCAAGCTCATCGGGTTCCAGGAGCTACATCACTAAAGGAGCATGCAGGGTTGTCTAAGAGCTCACCCTCATCGCCTTGGAAATAGTCAACCCTCACCTCATCTTTTACCGAGTCTCGTGGAGAACACCTCAACCACCTCACCCGTTGAGAAGAATCCGTGAGATAGTTACTCAGTTGCTGTAAAGTCGCCCCAACCTGTTAGGGGGCGACTATAAATTATAAGCCCCGCCAACACTTGGGGGAAATCACACTCATACCTGAGCACTACTCTCCTCCCCCTCTCTAAGCTTGTACTCTCTGCTCTTCCAGTACTCCTGAATTAATAAAGTACCCAGCGACCCTAGCCATTCAGAAGTGGACGTACGTCACATTGACCGAACCACTATAACTCTCGTCTTCTCTCTCTCTGCTTTAACTACTGCATTTATTACCAATTACTTGACCGGTGGTGTACGAGGTCAATTTGTGCATCATCAACCTATGCCGATAAAGTTGACCATATGATAAATAACATGTTCAATAAATCTGGCCAATCTTAAGGTAGGGCCTATTCTACTTAATAAAATCTTGAAAAATCCCATTCGAAGTGCGCCGGTTAGATTTTAAATGAGTGGGTACAAGAGTCTTACCATGGCATTCCACTCATCAAACAAAGGAACTCTTGAGTCAAAATGATTTAGGCTCAAGACTCAAAAGATCCAGAATTTAGGGGTGTTCATTGGCCTGGTTAGGATGTTTGAGGCTTATCCGGCCGGGCCAGACCGAATCAAGCTTTTTATCAGTTGTATGGGCTTTGTAGCAATTGCGGAGACGGTTATATGCCATTAGTGATTTTACTCTCAGCTCCCACTTCTCTCTCTTCTTTTGATTTGACCCAAATCTTCTACATGCCAAACTGAGATCCTGTTCTATCGGTTCAATACTCAAGCCTAACAAGCCTACACCCCCACAGGGCTCAACTGTCCTCCAAACAGTTCTCATTTGGGTTTGGACCTAGACCAATAGAACATGTTGTAGAATGTAGCCTGACCAGAGACCATACCATAAATCCTTCCAATTTCCTGCCCAGCACATGGGTTAGATATGAAGGCCCATCCCACCAACGGTCCATTACCAAGGGTCTATTTTCCAAGCCCAAAACACCTGCTAGATGAGAATTGCAGTTGAGGTAGAACTCATATGGGTACAAGCAGAACTATAGGAACCTTGGCAGCTGCCTATTTTGCACGATGCTGTAGTGTTATAGTACTTGATCTGAAAGGAACTACTATAGTGATTGTCTTTTCTGCATGAAATAGCTAGGTAGAAAGTTAGATGAACATGCGAAATCCTCACCTTCCTACTTCACATAAGTGTGCAGTGTGCTCCCAACTAAATCACTACTAACTTAGAAGGACAGATGCAATCACACAACCGTTAGATCTTAAAATGACAAATCTAACCTCTACAATAAATCACTCATGAAGCCCATGATGCATATTTGCCTCACATTGTTCACACCAACTTTAAGATGTGGACCTCACTGTGGAGCCCATCTAAATGCTTGACATTGATACCCACGTTTCTTTTACCAAGGTCCTTCAGTTAGCACCTTTTGCCTAATATGACTTAGAGTGAACAAATTTTAAATAAATGTGATGATGAACCAATCCTATAAAATATTTCAAATCAAGGTTTAGTTTGCACAAGATTAATCCCACCTGAAAATTAGCCTGGTTCAACCCAACAAATTTTCCAGTAGCGTAACAGTGTAAGTAGAACTTTGAGAATTTGCAATAATGTCACAACATTTACCCAGAATTGCATTTTCCTGATAAAGTTGAGCGGCTTTCAGAATATCAACAAAATTTTATTGTTGTTAGAAAACCATGAGAATACTAGACTACGGAATTAGGAAGAATTGAACAAATTTGTAAAATTATTTTAATTATTAGAAAAAAATATGTTACGATCGCTTTCTCCTGACTAATATGGATTGAAATCTAAATCTCAAAATGTCCGAACATTTTTATGAGAAGATAGCTTACATAGTTCTAGACTTTCAGGCCTGTGAACCAAGTCTGGGGCTATAAATTCTACTCAAAACTTGCGGCTAGGGTTGGCCAAACTTTGGAGTGCCCAAATGATGTGGAAGAACAAATGGTATGTTTGAATGATGAGGACTTTTGTGATAACCAGGAAAATTGTCTTGATGCTCCAGGCAATTCACTCTTCTATTATTTGGTGCGAATGAACTGATTTCCTCAATGGAGAGGATTTGGAAGGTAGAAATGCCGGATTCTGTAATATAGCAATATTACATCACTAATTTTAGAGGGATCAGAGGCATTTGTCATGCTGCTTGCTGATTCGCTTCACCAAACAGCAGAACCCAATCTTATGAGAAACAAAAATCAAATGCATAAAAGTAAGAGCTCCAAATGTGATGAGGCATATGGGCTTTTAGGCCTTGCCTTTGAGGCTGAATTGACCAACCAGGGAGAGCAATGGACAATCACTTTAGTCATCGTTATGTACTCTTCATCTAATTTTAGTCCCTTTCATAGGCAGTCCTAAGCTGGAATTTCTTATAAATCCAATCCCTGTCAAACAAACAGTTAATATAACTTATGATGAGAAACTAACAATTCTTTCTGATCAAAATCAACAGAAAAGTAGCTTTCTAACTCATACAATATAATTAGAAAGGGGATGTTGATCCTTTCAAAGTTCGAACAGCTACAAACATAACATATATATATATATATATATTTTAATCAGTGTGCAGAAGCTTCAGTTCTCTAATTGTGCCACATTTTGTTTAGAGAAGCGCTGATACTACACTTTCCAGAGAAATATACCAGCAACAAACTTTGAAACCTGCACATCTTTGATAAGGAGTGAAATTTTCACCACTATACACATAATTTTCAATCCCCACCATCCACGAAAGCGAAGTGTTGTATATTAAGGTGTCGATCGAAGATCCTACACAATAGCCATGTGGGTCTCCTATAGGAGAAAATTCCCCTTGATCTTTAGCTTACCAAAATGCGCACAAATCATTTGATCATGTATGATGATATGAGGGTCATATCAAGTATTTTGATTTTCCAACTTATCCACCATTAAAACAAATGTTTGATGATCATCCGAGTATGATTGATTGTGGTCCTACTTTGCTATAAAGACCCCTTTTTGTTACATTATTTGATTAGTGACATGCAATAACTTTTCTCATTTGGTTGTTGGAGTTCTTTTCCTTATTTAATCAAATGTCAACACTATTTTCTTATTTACCAAATTAAACACATTTACATAAAATGAAACGGAGTTAAGTCAAAGGCATTTTAGTCTTAATAAATAAGAATTCAATAAAAAATCAATGTCACTCAATTGACCATACTTATAGAAGCGTGAGATGCCTTAGTGGTAAGAGGGATGCATCGCTTACCTTGACCATACTTAAAAAAACATGAGATGCCTTAGTGGTAAGAGAGGGATGCGTCACTTCTCACGTTTAGAGCGAGGGATCAACCTTGGCATTGCGAGAATACTGCCCTGAGTGTACTCGAGTGGAGGATGGACTAGAGGCGTTCTCCCTCGCATGGGAGATGATGGAAAAGGAGTAGTTAAGTATATGCAGACGGAGCAGACAATTTTGAGAGAACCCCAAGATTATGGGCTGATATATTGGGCTAGTTCATTAATTGTATAGTTTACAATACAATCAATTGGAGTCCGAATCATCTATTGCAGTTATTTTATTTTCATCGTGAATGGACCAATAAGAGTCCGCCATGTTATTCAAAAATTTAGGTGATTTTTTTAATTTAAAAAAATTTAAATTAGATGAAATTTCTTTTTTTAAATTTTTAAATAACGTGGCGTACTATTATTAATCCACTCACGATGAAGGTATAACAACGGCCATGATTGATCCGAACTCAATCCTATGTAATCAAAGAGGGAAAAAAAAAAAAAACCAACCACAACAAGAAGGGCTGTTTCGTACTTCCACTGTAGCCTACCTACCTACCCTTCCCATTCCAACGCCCGAATCTTTGCTATAAAATGTCGCCTTCTTCTCTCCACTCTTCCCCGCCAAAAAAACCCGTTTTAACCCAAATCTCTCTCTCTCTCTCTGTTGTGAAAAAGATGCAAGGAGGTCGGATGATGATTGAAGAGCCCGTACGGCTCGTTTCTGTTCTCACACCTACCAAAACTGTAATCTCTCTCTCTCTCTCTCTCTCTAATTGATTGATCGATCGATTGATAGAATCAATGGAATGGTAAGCCTGATTTCCCCTAGTTTTAGTTTCTCTGTAATGGATCATCTTGTTTGCATTCCCGCATAAACAGAAATCGGGCTTGGTTTCTATTCTCGAGTGATTTTACCAGTGTTACACTGTTCTTCTCATGCTGCTCATTCTCTATTTATTTATATAAGTTGCTGCTGCGTTGAATTCCTTTTGTTTGAACCTTTCTTTCGAAGAAGATTTTAGGGTTCAAACTCCTTCGTTTTCTTATGTTGTTTGATGGGGCAAGGACCCTTTTTTATTCTATTTTTTGGTCTTCGCTTTTTTCTTTGTTCTGTAATGAATGTCTTCTTTCAAGAGATTTTTACTTTCAATGCAATGATTTCTTTGATTATTCGGTGTGATGGGTTTTCTAAATCTCATTTTTCTCTCTCCTCTCTCTCTCTCTCTCCTTAGCAAGGAGTTGATTACCCTCAAATTCAATCACATGCTTTACTTTAATGGCACATTATAGAAGATATTCAGTCTAGTAGGAGGCGATTCTCTGTTGGGTTGCCAGCTGTGTTGTGAAATGATAAGTAGTTTCAGTCAGCACTGCTCCAATTCTGGTAGTTTTGAGATAACTTCATACACCCCACCAAAAATAAATAAATAAAAAAGAGAGAAACAAGAGACACCCCAGTGGAGGGGGGAGTCTCATCTCACACAGCTACCCCGCGATCGCTCCTTCGATGTGTAGGTTGCCCCACATTACTGAACCACTGACCCAACTTAGAGAAAAAAAGAAGAAGAAGAAGAAAGAAATAGCAAAAAGAAAATAAAAAAAGGTGTTCTGCCTCTGACCCAACTTGGCATTGAATTTTTATTAATTCAATGTGTGGTTTGCATGTGATATTTCAATGCCAAATGTTCCAAAATACGAGTACATTGCTTGCTCAGATGCTCTGTTATTTTTCTTAATTTACCATGCATGCTTGAAGTTGAATCTGTGTTTTTTGCCTAGGGTATTTTTCTTCAATGATTGAATTTCCTTATCTGTGTTTTAAAGCTTCCTAGCCTATAGGACAATATATGTGACTTCTTTCGTTTTTTAATCTTAAACTCTCTCATTGTCTCTAAACTTACAGAGCTTCTCCACGTCATTAACTAAAATTGTTGGGACCCTTGGACCCAAGTCACGGTCCGTTGAGGCGATTGAAGAATGCCTAATGGCAGGAATGTCAGGTGATTTTATAGTTGTTCCTCGTTATTTGCTTCAGAGTTGCTCATCACTTGCATTCAAGCTAATGTGGTTGTACTTTTTTGTTATGGCAGTTGCACGATTTGATTTCTCTTGGTTAGATGATGAGTACCACCAAGAAACTCTTGACAATTTGAGAAAAGCCGTTAAAATCTGTAAAAGACTATGTGCTGTAAGTTGCATTTGTTTTTTCAGAAAATCATGCAGGCTACTAGAGCATGTTTATTCTCTGTTTCATATGGCTTGATTATAGTATTCAATGCTTAATTACTACTAACATAAGCATTCCGTGAATAACACATCATAGGGACTTAAACTGCTATTGTAGTCTGTTGCTCCATCCACATTCTTGAATCTTACTTTGTTCAAACCTGCTTCCAACGAGGACAATTTCGTTTTAGGATGGATGAGCAGTTCAACATCTGCACATTGTCTTGAGTTTTTATCATTGTTATATAGTAGCTACAATGCCATTTTGTTCTAGTACTATAGTTTAATCTGAAGAATTTTTCCCTTTTTGGATAATTAACAGTGATCTACATTACTCCGAAAATAGGAACATGTTAGGACATAGAAATGCAAAGTGACAATGGGAACCAATATGTTTCCACATTTAAAATGGAATTGCATTGTTATTTCTTTCATTAACTATAGTGGTCTTTTATAATGGACTCTTTATTACCTGCATTGTTATTTTGCTCATGGAACTGGTTGCCATCTGATTTTTTGCCTTATTTAATGGACATTTCATTAATTTCCTCAGGTTATGCTAGATACTGTGGGCCCTGAGCTTCAAGTTTTCAATAAGACAGGGAACCCCATTGAACTCAAGGCCGATGATCTTGTTACAATCACTCCAGATATTTCAAAAGAACCCTCTGCTGATGTTTTATCTATTAATTATTCTGGACTAGCTGAGGTATGTTTGAGACTTTATTCTAACATATTTTTGGAGGGTATGAAGCAGTTTGCTCTTCTGGTATTTATGTTTATTAGTCTAGTAGGACGTCTTGATTTTTGAATTCTCTGTCTTCCTTTAAAGTAATAAGGTTCCTCTGTGACAAGCGGTGTGGGAATTTGTTGAGAAAATGACTGCTGAAGTGTTTTCTTCTCACCCACTTCTAATATATTTTAGACTAGCAGGGCACAGTCATGACCGATGGCAGTTTATCAAGTGCTTTTACTATAAATAGTTCATGATCATTGAAAGATCAGTCCACTTGACTATGATTAAAGGGAAAATGAAATCTCACCGAGGTCCAACCAATGCATTCAAGACTGTAAAAGGGCTTGGCTGCCCCATTGGGCCTTTAAGCTCAGCCCTTTCTGAGATAGGCTGAGACAGAACTTTTAGGCCTATAGGCATAAGCAGGTCTAGAAATCAAGCCTATTCAATAAAAAGGCTAGTCCCATTAAGCTCCTCTTCTTAGATTAGTATAGGCACATAGCACTTATTGATTTTTCTTCACTGAAATTCTGAACCTTATCTTGCATACCGGAACTATATTTAAGGTGCTGGAAGTCACTTTGATTGATGGTCCCGACTTCCTGGTCAGTGCCCTTCCAATGGACATTGAAGTAAAAATATATAATGACCCACATTTACCAGAAAAATAGTAAAATCTAGCTATAATTATGAGGCATTGGCTTACACGTTTCTTGGGCTAGGACTAGGCCCAGCATTCACTTTCTTAGAGCTAAAGAGGCCTAAAATCAGGCCTAAATATATGGGCTGGATTGGACCGACCACAGCTTGGCCTAAGACTGATCGGTCTCTGGTTCAGATATTCTATTTTTCCTCTGAATCTTTGGTTTTTCTTTCTATTTCCTAACAATATCTTTAACTATTGGTATTCCACTGTATGTCAGTTTGATTGACACCCTTACAATCAGTTTGAGGTTCAATGAACATTATAGAAGAAGAATTAATTTTAAAATGTATATAAACTCTAATTGTATTTGCAACATTTTTTAAGTATTTGGACTCGAGGTTGTGTATAGAAAGTAAACTCACACTAGTTATACAGTTAGTTGTGGTAGTGCGACAAAACAGTTTGTCACTGTAGGAATGAACTACATGATTGTTAATGTTATAAAATATTAAGATTCTGTGCCAAACCCGCTTTCTTTCATTATTTTCCTTTTACCAACAGTTTCTTTGGAAATGTAGGCAGTTAAGAATGGTGATACCATCTTTGTTGGGCAATATCTTTTCACAGGAAGTGAGACAACCTCAGTATGGCTTGAGGTGAGCCTTTACTTGGTTTACTTGATTTGTTTCTTAGTGAGGCTTGATCTAAGATAATCTCTCTCAAAGTCTTCCTAAACCATGGTAATTTATGCAGGTACAAGAAACAAAAGGTTCAGATGTCATTTGTCTCGTGAAGAATAGTGCTACACTTGCAGGCTTTATTTTCACAATGCATGCTTCCCAAGTGCACATCAGTTTGCCTACTCTAACTGACACTGATAAGAAGGTGAATCTTAGCTTCTTAAAAAATTAGTGCTTAATATAGGAGCATAGATCATTAATTGTGTTAACACTTTGCAATACTATAATGTTTAAAACTAAGTTTTTAAGTTCTTTCCTTTTCCTTTTGTTTTCTTGAATTAAATTCTCACATTGTAACTGTATGGCTCTCAAAAAGAAAATATACGCTCATGCTGTGATTGAGGTTTTCTTTTCCCTTTTGTTTACTCTACTTCCGTAAATACTTGGTTGAGTGAAAAAATGGATTCACAAAACTGACCATAGATAGATGGGATGAGGCTTTGATGATGATGATATTCATTTTCTATTTTCACTTTGATGATGGCCAGCAATCAAATTTTTGGCAGCTTCTAACAAAAATGATTATCATTAACCAGAAACACTCTTTATAGTTTCATTTGTATTTTTAATAGGTCATTTCAACTTGGGGGTCTCGCAACAATGTTGATTTTGTTTCCCTTTCATATACTCGTCACGTAGAAGATGTAAGAGAGGTGAGTTTTTATGGAGTCATTCTTTGTGTGAAGGTACATTTTTATATCTATGAATATTCTCTACAATCTTTTCATCTCCCTTTCATGTACTTGTCATAAAAAAGATGTGTGGGTGTAAGTTTCATGTTAGTGTCAATTTGATGTAAATCTATATGCATACTTTCAAGTTTTTCCCTCGTAATCTTCTCCATTATCGTGTCGTTCTTTTATCTCCTTGATACGATAAACATATCATCTGACATGGTCTCAAGTCTCAAATCTCAAGTCATTTAAATTGTGTGAACATAAGAATATTTGTAAAGCTAATGTGGACGTAAACATTTTAGCAAAAGAGGAAAGTTGAGACATTCTATATTTTTGGGTTTTCCTTTTTTTTAATTTATTTGCACTAATGCATATGAATGGTTACACCTTTTTTCCCCTTCATCACTAATACTACCGCTAGTTGAGAATGGACCAATGATAACCTTATAGTTGAATGCAATATTGATCATGTTTTAATACATCTCTTAAGAAGAATAATTGGTTCAGAAGTAGTCTTAGGCTCACTAGCAACTGGTTGAAAATTATTTGCCTTCCTCGCTTTTGTTAATGTGAAGGATTTTTACCAAAAGTAAAATAAAAATAAACATGTTTTCGTCAACAAATGACAATTTTGAATATTGACTCTAGAGTGCCTGGAGTTGTAGTTATTTTATTTATTTATTTTGACGAAATCATACCTAAATCACGATATCTTGATTCACGGAGGCTACAATGTTGTGGCATATTGGTTTTTGGTTATCTAGATCTTTCTCAGTGGTGTTTGACTACAGAGTATACCTTTTTCAGCTAATATTGCATATTAATGTCTGATGCAGCTTAGAGCTTTCCTCAAAACACATAATCTTCAGGAAACTCAAATATTTGCCAAAGTTGAGACTCTGGAGGTAAGTAAAAAATTGGTTGACATATGGATATAGCCGATATTATATTGGCGTTTGCTTCATTTTTTTAATACTTGTTCTGGTATTAAGCATTCAATTTATGACCTTTGCTCACCAGGGTTTGATGCATTTTGATGAGATTCTTCAAGAAGCAGATGGAATCATCCTTTCCCGTGGTAATTTGGGAATAGACCTTCCCTCTGAAAAGGTACGAATATCCCATACATACTGAATGTGTCAGCAGCACTCAATTAGTTTTTTTTTTTTTTTTTTTATTGTCCTAGTGGCTGTGGACCTGTGGTAGTCAGTATGTGTATGCCACTATGCCATTGAATTATTCCACTTAACAATTGCATTGGTATAGATGTAGTTTTTAAGGATGTGTTTGGTACAGGTTTTAACTATGAACTGGGTTAGGACCATTTTCTCTCATTGCCTCAGAGAAAAATCAGCTGATCGCTCCTGAGTTGGTTGGAGTGCATTTGACTGTCTTCCATTTTTTTAAGAGTAAAAGAACTCCTGCTGCTACATTTTTTTGAGGATTCTGTGAAATTTTCTTTGTCTCTCCTACCGTGCTGTTGATTTTTCTGAGTACTAGAGGCTTTATTCGTGTTGAAAATTAAGGGAGCCAAATAAACCCACAAGTCAACTGCTATCAGTAGAAAAATTGAAACTCCAATTCTGTTATAAAGTTGGTCAAATGACCTTCAATGCCTTATAATTGGGTGCACAGTTCATGCTTCCGGCATACATCTAAAACTGCTCTTTACCTCTTCTTCCTATGCACTAATGCCTAGGATATACTATTAAGTCTTATGGCATAGTTGGTACATGAATATGTTGGGTTGGACAAGCAATTGAAGGAGGATTGGCTACTTATCTTGTATTTTAAGGTCATCTTCCCATTCTAATTGAAATCATAGATGTCCACAGAACATTTTCCCCCACCTCTCTACATGCGCGCATATATCCCCCATATATATATGCTAAAATTTTTCCATAAAAATGGAATTAAAACAGGAATATTATGGAGTATTTTTATGTCCTTTCTCATTCCTTTTTTGCAGCTAACATCAATTTTTCGGTAGATAATTTGAATGTAGACCTGATTTAGGAACAGTAAGTTTTGTTAGGACTATGCTTTCCACATGACTTATTTCAAACAGCTACACAACAGCTGAAAATTTCAAGTTGGAATTTGCATCACAGATCAACTAGTTATACCCACCAACCAAGTGTAGGTTCTCTCCATGTTGAATAAGTGGATGGTCTGAAGTTGTTGACCAAAGCAGTGGATCTGATATTCAGTGGCTTGGTTTCCAACTGATACCCAAGAAACCCCTTTAACAGCAGGATTTTGTATGTAAAGTTGTGAGTTTATGTAGAATTTCTTTCACATAATAATGACTGCATACTGGCATATGGAATAAATACTCTGCTCTTTGTGGCTGTGGATCTGCTATTTTTTAAATGATCTATCAATTTACACAAGGATAAAGTGATTGCGTGGTGGCAAAAAAAAAAAAAAAAAACTTTGTACAGTGTAAAGTGCATTAGATATCTCTTTTGCAGACCAATTTAATGTGGAGCGAGTTTGTGAATATAATGCCAACTGATCAATGTATATATTTTATACCTCTTGATGTGTAGAGACTAGAGAGACATTTCTCTCCCAAATATAGCTTTTCATAGATGTCCATCTCTTAACTGTCAAAGATGGCTATATATTGGGACGTCTTCCTTTGTCTTTTCTATGATAGGTAACATGAATTGAACCTGCATTAGTTCTTACACACGCACATGTATGAAATCTATGTATTGCAGGTGTTCCTATTCCAAAGGTCTGCTGTTCATAAGTGCAACCTGGCTGGAAAACCTGCAATAATTACTCGAGTGCTGGACAGTATGACTAACAATTTACGCCCTACTCGTGCTGAAGCAACTGATGTGGCAAATGCTGTCCTTGATGGTCTGTTGATTTCTGTGATGCGAACCTGAAAATAGTGGTTAACATACTCAATGCCCCTTCTGATCAAAAGATTTCTCTCTTTACAGGGACAGATGGTATTTTACTAGGTGCAGAGACACTTAGAGGCCTCTATCCTGTTGAGACAATAAAAACCGTGGGTAGAATCTGTGCCGAAGTAAGCCTCTTCATCTTACCTATATGGATGTATTTTTTATTGATAGATGTGTGTGCGTGCATACATACATAGTATCCGATCCTAGTATCCAACCCCTCACACACTCTCTCCATCCTTACCCCACTTTAATCGGCACTTACCTCAATTTTAAAACTTACCCAACCCATGTTCACTGTTGGATTGATAGTCTTCTTTTTAATTGTTTTTGCCATTGATCAGTAGGACCTTAAATTTCATAGCTACAACGTTCTTGGTGATATCTCTCATCTACACATTGACCTTTCCATCCACCTACTCCCTGGTATGTTTGGCATCATCATGGTTGAGAGTTGAAAACATACAAAGGAGAACCAGTTCTTGATGAAACTTTTCAAGTGGTAATTGGCTCAATATTATTTAGGAGAATTTTCAATGGTAATTGGTTCAATATTTTATAATTAGAAGTGGTTCTTACCGATGAAGAATTTCAAACCCAAACAAACCCTCATGTATGCCTAGCCTCATCTGTGTAATGGGCTAATGGCACTCACCCAATTTAATTTAATTCGAATCAGATCATGCTATCCACCATTGGATGGAATTGCAAAATAAAAACAGGCACTTCATCTAAGCGATAAGAATTTGTGGCCCCTAATCACTGATTAGGATGATTTGATTTTGAGGATTTTTGGTCTACCCAAATCCACGTGTAGCCCAGACCTCCCCACATTAACTCATGAATCATGATTGGTCTGTATTCCTACTTTAAAATAAAGAGCACATTTGATTCAGAGCTCTCTCTCTCTCTCTCTCTCTCTCTCTCTCTCTCTGATGAAATGGTAATTTGTTGGGTCAGCGCCTAATAGTGTATGGGGTTGGTGGGATGTGCAGGGCCTCATGGATAGGAGATGGGTGAAAAATACCCCATCCAATCACCTTAACCTTGTGATTTGGGAATCAATCGCCTTAATCTTGTGATTTGGGATTTTTTTTTTTATGTGGGATCAGATATCAAAGTTAGGGCGATTGGACAGGGAATGATTTTTCACACACCACCATCACCCCTGTAATGTAGTACTGGACTTGGCAGTTCCCATGGTTTTTAATGCACCATGTCTCTCTCTCTCTCTCTCTCTCTCTCTCTCTCTCTCTCTCTCTCAGCATGGAAGTTTCCTGGCTGTCGAACCTATTTCTTGTTATATGGGCACAAAGCATATGTCCATCTTGTGTATAGCTACTAGTCCAAATTTCAACTCATCATACTGGACCCAACTGTTGGATTGTATAAGCCATTAACTTCATTAGAACCCAATTCATTGAGTATTAAGCACATGTCAATTCAAAGGGGGAGGTTTTGATTAAGGCTTTGGACACCCCACAGCTGAGCTTCAAAAGAAGTCAATTGCAACCAGGATGCACTAGATCATTTTCCATTTGCATGTGTGATATGTATATCTCAAGAAGGTCATTATGCTTTGTAGGCCGAAAGTGTGTACAATCAGCCTCTTAATTTCAAGAGAATAGTCAAATATGTTGGAGAACCCATGTCACATCCAGAATCTGTTGCTTCATCGGCGGTATTTAGACTTCTCATTTACTATTATTCCTTGAGTTATTTTTTTATTTTTCTCATAGAGAACAGGTAAAATACAATATGCAGGCTAATGCAATTTCTTTTTTGCAATTCTTTCTACTGAAGGTGCGTGCTGCAATTAAAGTCAACGCTGCAGTCATTGTTGTATTTACTTCATCTGGGAGAGCTGCAAGGTACTTATGTTTTTATTCCTCAAAATCATTATTATTTCAGCCAACCCCACATTTGCAAATGATGCACGTTCCAATTTCCAAATAACAGACAATCTGTATGTTTGCTATCATAGATTGGTTGCAAAATACAGACCTACGGTACCTGTGTTGGCTGTTGTGATCCCAAGGCTTAGGACAACTGCATTGAAATGGAGTTTTTCAGGCACATCACAGGTACGGAAGTTATCTTAATTCAGTTTAGGACTGTCATTGTGTTGGTTATTTCAAGAAGGTTGCTGCAATTAGTTGAATTTTTTTTTTTCCAGAACCTTCTAAGATATCTTCTCTTTATAAGAACAAAATGCACTATAATACTTCACATTTTTATTATGGTGCAGGCCAGGCAATGCCTTGCAGTGAGAGGAATCTATCCTATTCTGGCGAATCCTAATGTGGTAAGTGATTTGATAACTTAATGATCGGAATAACAACCTGATAATTAAACTTTATTTAATGGGGAAACTAATTCAAATCTTGGTTATGAGAACTTTGTCTTTTACTATCGTTAGCTCATATTTGGGAACATAAGCTAAGGGTGCTGTTCAACACTTCAACTGTGGAGTCACCACCAACTGTTTTGAGGAAAGTAGGTTAGAATTTAGAAAAGCCAAACAAAATTACATTTCATTGAAGAATTGTGTGACTACTCATGGAGTGGAGAGGTGCTGGTTTTTCATCATCACCACCATGACATAACTGAGAAAGACATGAAACAACACTATCAAATCAAATTGAAAGTGAAAATAGAATTGCAAAGAGAATAGGTGATTATAGCCTGAAAGGAATCCTGCATGAAGCACTGCTCCAGGGGCATCTAGGTTATGATAGGAGGATCCAAGGCCAAGCACTTCTGCATGGCCCCTCAAGGTTGAATTCAAGCCTTTAACTGGGCCATGGCAGGGTGGTAATCCTACCTCCCTATGTTTTATGGTTACCTGGCCCTTCAGCACCCGGGAGTCCTGATTGAGAATCAATAAGTTTGACAATCATGAAAAATTATGTAACTTGTATGAGGTGGCCTGCGTTGCTTGCCTTGAGTGATGATGATGTCATGGTACACACTCTTGGACGCCAGATATTGACCTAGCTGTGCCCGACCCAAGTTTAATGTGGCTAGGCCCAAGCCCAAATTGAAAGTTCCAGCTTGCGTTTGACTTGGGATGGACTTGGCTAGAGTGCAAGAAGAAAGATGAGGCTCAAGTGCAAGAAACCTTGTTGTGCAAGTGTCAGGCTCAGTTAGATTATATTAGTATTTAGTGTAAACTAGGCTAATACAACATAATGTAATGGATGTGATGTAATATTTATAGTTTGCTAAATATATACGCGGTATATGTTTATTAAATTTATGAATTCGGGTACCAAGTCCAATTCATGTACCACAATCCCGAGCCTGAACTCATAAATGGTCATCCCGCATTGGGTTTTAATGCGAGCTAGGGCTTGGCCCAGCCAAGTTTCACCCCTCATTGTTAGGAATGGACACAAAAGCCTATGGCACAGTTGGAAGGTGCCAATTGTTTCAACCTCGAGGTTGTGGGTTTTTCATGTTACCAATTGGAAGAATGTTGTAAAAGATGAGGATAGTAGTTTATACAATTGAGTCTTGTAGAGAGTGCAATAGTTGAAACTGGAGGATGCCCCTTTTACAGGGGGACCATATGCATGTGAGGAGTTGTATGAGCAATACTTGTCATCATTTCAAGGTCTTTTTGTTTGGGAAAGGAAAACGCTTGTAGAGGGTGCAGAGGTTAAAATTGGATTACTCTCCTTTCAAAGGGGACTGAGTGCCTGGGAGGAGTCTAGGATAAGTGACACTCATCTTTCATTTAAAGATCTTCAGGGAATAAAGGGGTAGAATAGATTTTGAGGCATTTTAGTAAAGAAAGTGGAGGGAGTGGGTTAAAGCGAACAAGGGTAGGATGGCAATTCAATCAAGGACAAAATGGTTGTTTCAAGGAATAAAGTCAAATTTATAGTTTCCCAGTTTTACCTTCTTTCTGATCCTCCAGATGAGAGCTTGAACCATTGCAAAGTTGAGTTCAGGAGCTTTCCAATGGCTTAGATGCGGAGGCCAGATTCATTGTAGATCAAGAGTCGATCCACTTTTAAGGTCTGCTAAAATGGATAATCTGATCTGATGTATGAATTTAGTTGAATGACTTTGACCAATCAACAACAGTGGGATGCCATGGCACGGTATGCATTAGACAAAGGTTACATCAGGATGGGTGGTGGAAAATAAACCTAAGGGAATGGATGGGTGTTTACTCGAATTTCTGATGGGACCTCTCCTAAGTGTGGGGTGTGTAGTATGTACAGTTACGAATCTGCAAAAGTAAAATGTTATTTTCCGCCCCATCCTTGGAGCCTGCCAATATGTTTAGGTGGATGCTATGTGAAGCGCACCTCATAGATACAGGGTAGTTGGAATTTCCACTCACCCAGTTACCCAAGATGCGATCTAGGTTAATTCCAATTTCCACAATTTTGTTGGAAAGGAAGTCAAGTTCCTCTGTTACATGTATAGGATAATCGGATGAGAATGAAATCTCACCAATCCCTCATCCACATGATCCCATTTATGTCGCATTTCCTATTCCAGGTGGCCCCCTTCAACTTTCCACGGTGCTGAGATTCTCACTAAATCACTGGTCTATATACTGTGAGAAATTAATGAATGCACTCTTATGTTGCTATAAGTAGCCCAAACCATGTACTGGACTAATCATTTGAAATTGACATTTTATCATAAATTTACATCTTTTTACTGATTAATTAATAAGTTTTTTCTGTTGCAGGCTAGTTCTGCTGCTTCTGATGAAGAGTCAGGACTCACACTAGCATTAAATCATGCCAAGTCAGTGGGTCTAGTCAAGGCTAACGATCGAGTCGTTATATTCCAGAAGGTCGGGGACTCATCTGTTGTGAAGATCATTGAGCTTCATGGCTAACAGAAAAGACTCATAGCACGCAACCCTCTCATTTCTCGGCATAAACCTCCAGTTTTGGATATCATCTGTCACTTTCTAATTACTTAGTTTTAAGGGCAATTTGTGGCTTCTTTTGATTATTTTGCTACTTACTCAGCGCCAATATTGGTGATTATTGTGCTTGGGGTTGAAGACAGTTCTAGACTTCTAATTCGTCTCTCTTCATTCCCATTCATCAGTGAAGTTAGGCTCCAGTGCTGTTAGTCTGTCATCTTTCTAGGCAACAGTGAATTGTGGTATAAGACCAGTTGATTGATGCACTGAAGTAATGTTGTTGGCCTGTGATCTTTTTAAGCAACAGTGATACATGAGCTGACCGGTTGATATCTATAATCCAACAGACTTAACCTACCTGAAGAGAAGTAGGTCCTGAATAGCATACCTTCTATCATTTCTCATTTATTGTTTCCTTTCAAAGCCACACTGGGAATTGGAGATGAGCTGGTAGTTAAAAACCTAGCTAAAGTTTGCTCCAGAACAATCTTGGCGCATATCCTATAGTCAATTCATCCGAGCTAATTATCAGGAAAAAGAAAAATTTTCTTCCAAGTTCATACTGAAAAAATTTCTTCTAAGTTCGTACTCTGTAATACGGCAGGGGCTTACCCACGCGATTTTCTGATTGTCTGGGTTGAGGCCTTCAGATGAACATTGATATCAAAAGGAACTAGCTCAGAATACCTGTGCTATACCTGGCCATTGACTCCAGAAGATGCCATCTAGTGGGGACAACCAAACATGAGCTTGATCAAACTGGGCAATATCACTCTGTCTCATGCATGGTCTCTTTGCCTAAAATCTTGCTCCAGTGGAAGTGTTGGGTCTCCATGGAATGAATCATGTGCGAATTCTGAGCAAGTCCTTGCAAACTTGGGGTTCTTGATCTGGAGAGTTTCCTTGAGTCGCTGAAATCCTGGTGTTGTTTGAGGGTGAGTTCCGTGGGCTGGTCATGCAGGTCAGATTTGGAGGGTAAAAATTTGAAGCAGAGTGACTTCGAATTTACATCACCCTCTGCCAAACTTGCCCCATTGCCATCCCTAATCGCTTAGTTGACTTATTCATAGTCAAGCTCAAAATTCAATCCAAGCACGACCACACCAAAATGCTTGGTTGACTAAATATATTCATGCCTATTCATGTTTAGTTTTGGTATTTTTAATAGGGTAAATTAGCCAAAAGTCCTTGTTGAGCACAGTCTTTTAAGGCATCAAGGACAACTACTTTTTCTCTAATGTCTATAGTCCAGACAGCTGGAGATATTTTAGTGAGAGGTCCCTAATATGCCACATCATATATTTTCATGACTAAGTTGCCCCTTTCAACTGTGCCAGAGAACTCCTTCATTCTTCTTCTCTCATTTTCCATTTTCCATTCCTTTCCATAGTTGCAGAGTATCGTTGCAGAGCACCTCTCGTCGCCACCATGACTTCCGATTCTCTGTCTTTCATTTCTTCAAAGATAGACACAGTTTTACTTTATCTTGCTCTTTCATCTGTAGTCTCTTCCAAATCTATCTTTCTCTCTACAACTGATTCGAAAGAGAGCATTTTGCACTTTTTCTTGTTTCCCCCCTCTTTTCTCAATTGGATTGTAGTCATCAAGTGTCTTGTTTTGGATTTCGATTTTTATTAGAATCTGATTTTCCGTATTCTGACTTTTGGTGTTGCCGAGCTCAGATAAGTTTCCCATAATCTCTGATAAACTAGACAGAAACTCAGATAAAATTATCGAAGTTCTGCCAGAAACTCAGATAAATTTACAAATTTATCTGAGTTTCTGGCAGAACTCAGACAAATTTATCTGAGTTTTGAAGAAATTTTATGAGTTTCAAACAAATAGCTATGTGAAGTGGTGTCATCCGATGACCTACATCCATCTCTCCTTTCTTATTGCAGTGGTTGTGATTCGTGATTCGCGTTTTCTTTCTCTGCCAGTTGACAGAAGGAGAAGAAGGAGCAAGGAACTATGGGAGAAACCAAACATATTCTGGTTTTGTGGAAGTGATAAAGCAGCGATTATCAGGTTTAAGCATTAGATAACACTTATTTTGATTTTTAATACTATAACCTATTAACCTTCATATCATACCTAAGTTATATCAACGGCCATGATGTCAGTTTGGCCACCTTGATAGAGAAACTTGATTGTCATGTAATGTGGGTTTTGGCTGTTCTCTTCTACTCTCACAGGCAAGTTCTAGTGTTGTATTCACAAGGTATCCTGTGTCCTGATTTCAAGAAAGCCCAAGTCAGTCAATCTGTAAGTGGTTTTAACATGTGAAAGGATGGTCCAGGACCACCGTCCACAGGCTACACATATGATCATAACCATGGTTTAAACAGCGAGAAGATTGCCTCAGAAGACTGACAAATTTATCTGAGTTTTATCTGAGTTTTGAAAACTCAGATAAATTTATTTGAGTTTTGCTTTTGCTGACATATACAAGAGCGTTTTTGTCTTTTTCAGTTACAAGAGGACTGATGTCAGTACGATAAAGTATTGTGGACCGTTTACAATAAAAATCACTGTTGAAGGACCTCCGCCCAAATGCCCCTTTTTAATATTAACCTCATCAACTATATGAGCTTTGGAATAGATGGATTGTGTCAAATCCAAAAACCACTTGTTAAGTTCGGTTCCCTTGTTGCTAAGAAGATCCAACCCTGCCAAAAATCCTCAAAATCTTTCTTCACCATCTCGATTGCAGAGAAGTTGCAAACAAATCCTCAAAAATCTTTTTTTCACTCAATGTTGGTGCCTTTTTCTTTTTCTTTTCTATCCTAAATCCTAATGAACTGGGTTGAATTTAGTTAGGTGGAGTCTTCACTGTACTCTTCATATTACCTCAATAAAGCTGTGCTTAGATGGTGTGCACTCATGGATTTAAGGCCTGCCTGTTAGACAGCAATGGCCAAGCCATCTTAATTTTATCTCATCTAAACCCGACTCGCCCCATCACAGGAAATGCATGTGAATGAGAGATCGTTCACACCACGCACCTTTTTAATAGAATAAATAAATGTATATCATATATATGGGGGCGGGCGAGTAAACTAATAAAAATTCAAACTTATCCTAAAATTTTTATATATATATATATAAGCGAGTAAACTAATAAAAATTCAAACTTATCCGAAAATATATATATATATATATAAAACTACCAAAACCTGTTCCTAAAAAGGGTAAGGAATGGGTCTCAGTTTAAACCTGACCCATTGTCTCGCTGTATAAAATGATGGGTATGTTCTTTGCATATTATGACGACCATGGGTTCATAGGTGCGGAAATCGTGGGAGAAAATTTTTCACCCAAATTGTGGTTGTAGAGAACTCTAGATCGCTGTGTTAGAATAAGTGGGTCAGGGTGGTCCGCTTGACTGACGCCCCTTGTGGGTCCCACCTTGGTCACGTAAGCAATCAAAGACAACTCCTTTATTCCCTTTCTAAGAAATTTAACTTACCAGTTACCAGTTACTACTCAAGTAAGTAATTAGAGAGGGAGTCTTTTTTTTCTTTTTTTTTTTATTGATCAGACAGAGAGAGACTTTTTTTTTATTTTTTTGTTTAACCTAGCAATCCGGGCACGGAAGACGGTCCACACAAATGGAAAAGGAGTCTGAACCAATGGGAAGAAAGCGCACACAAGGGGGAGAAGGAGTGGTGGCATACCCGGGATTTGAATCCCGAGAAACTAAAAAAATTAGAGAGAGAGAGAGAGAGCGAGAGAGAGAGAGAGAGAGAGAGAGAGTCTCTTTTAAATTAGAAATTTTAGAGAGAGAACTCTCAGAGAAATCTAGAAATATATTGGTCTAGCGTTACTTGTTTCACTTCAAATATTGGATTGCCCGGAATCCATCAGTATTCTTTTTTAAGCGCATATTTTAGGCGGCAAATCCATGGCTAGCAGATCAGCTGGCCATGGATGAGGTAGCTGAATCTCTTGTTTGATGGGTTTTTTTTTTCTTAATTAACGAACTCCTCTTTAATCCTAAAAAATAAGAAAAAAATGTATTTGCGAAGCATTATGCGTTTTGTGTGTTAGAATGGGGATCAATCGGTGGATCATCTCTTTCTAAACTGATTAACCCTTCTCACTTTCTATCCAATGGGGTGTTGATACTTTCAAGTGAGAGATTAAACTTTATGGAGGATGGTACCTCACACCCTTAGATGGATGTGTGGAATGAGTGCAACAGAGTCTTCAATTTAATCTCAATTTTTGAAGGGGGCTCTGTTTCAAAGATAAGCTCTTGGTCAATAACTTGAGCCACAACTTGGGGCAGAAGAATTCAAGAGATTGGAGTTGATCCTTCTAGGGCCCATCATGGGTGGTAAATGTAGCTGATACATGTATTTGCTCCCAACTGGATTTGTTGAAATTGAAAACTGATTGGCTGTTGTGATGATAATCTAGGCAGATTGGAGGGATAATCAAGGATGATTGGCATCATCTACCTTTGCAGCTTGTTTAGTTGTGTGGAAACTTTTTTGGGGGAAATAGCTATCACAGGAAATATTACTTAGCTTGTAATGCTTTCCTTGAATGAATTGTTTCCCATTTGGTTATGGAAAGTGTGGTTAGGAAAAGTCCTCTCACTGGGCAGATTCAACAAAATGGACCCTTCTGGTAACTTATAATCTTCTAAAATAGAGATGGTCATGGGAAAAAAAATCAGTTTATAGCTATAGCTGAGCTTTCTAAAGCTACCCAAACTACCCCTTAGCTTGCTTGGGTTCTCTGAAAAGTGGCGACTCAAATGGAGCATAGATGTTCTTCGTCAAGAAGGGTCTTAAGCCAAAGAACCCTTTAATTTGCTAATTGATGAGGGTGATTTTATCAGTGTACTTGCTTGGGTTGAAGGCAAATCAAAAGAACCATGATGCTTCATTTCATACTGAATGATACAGGGGTTCTAGTCTCAGCTATGGACATCTATTCTGGCTTTTTACCAAGGTGACAAATCTGACATCTGACGTTGATAACATTTGGGTGTGTAGAGCTGATTGCTTCACTTAAGATCCGCTGAGATCTACCATTTACTAAGGTCTGTCATCTGCTCAGTCCATTGCCAAAAGGTACCTCATTGGCTCAGTGCCATTCAACAGGAAGCTCATAAATTTGACCAATTTAAATCTATATTGGTGGGCATGATTAACTTGGAAATGACCCAGATTGAGACTGCCTTTTTTTTTCATAGTACTGATATGGCCAATTAGGAAAGAAGAACTATTTGCAATAACAGTATGAGATATTTCTCTAATCATTACTTAATAAAGGTTGAACCAGGGGGAGTGACTGTCCTTATCATACAACGTGGACTAATTAGAAAGAGAGAGAGAGAGGGAACAGAGTTGCAATTACAACGTGGACTAATTAGAAAGAGAGAGAGGCAACAGAGTTGCAATTATAGTTATTGGGCAACTCAACATCAGCATATTATCCTATGGGATCATATTTTGATTGATTGATTGATTTAAGAGGTGGCAATGCAACGAGGCTCCCATATCAGCATGGGCCTACGAGGCTCCTCCTTGCACCTCCTCACAAGAAGGAAATTCTGGGGTTTCAGAAGGATGGGTTTGTTGGAAAGATGGAACGGACTCTCATTGCTCCTCCAATAGCGCTCATATGCATTGAAAGGCGCCACCACCTTGCATTCCTCTCTCTTTCCTCCACTCATTTCATCCCATGGATTTTTATTTGTGGGGTGTTTGTTGCTCACCATCTTGTTGAAAACTAATGCCAATCTATGCACCATCATTACTCCACTTGACCTGTCGACTGGAGTAACCTGCACTTCCAAGACAAATTTTCCCTTGCTTATCACTACGTTTGCTGCTGCTTCTTTTTCCTCAGGATTCAATTCAGTTTCACCTTCTACCTTTTCAATCTCTAATTGTGAACCCTTCTTTAAGAATTCTTCTTCTTGTTCTTGCTGCTCTTCTTCACTATGGTCATCGATTGCTTCAGTTTCTTGTTTTTCTTCAGTGGGAGGAGTATTAACGGAAGTGAGCACGAGGCGACCACCTTGTCGTTGGGTATGGAAGCAGTTGTAAGAGGAGACTGGGACTGCTTCAAGTAGTAGACGGCCATCCTTGCGGTGGGGTCTTATGGAGAGGTTTGGGCCATCATGGAGAGAAAGGGATGGGAGAGGGGGAGGGAAGGAGTGAAAGGGCAATTTTTGTGTAATTGAGCCATTTTCATTTTGGTTCTCAGCATCTAGTCCCTTCTCTGCATCTTGCAGTTCTGTTCCTTGTTTAATATCCTCCTGGTCTTCACTTCTTTGAATTGGTGAGTGAACAAGACCATCCGACAACGAAGAGCCATCTGAGCCACTCTCAGATCCAAGGCTCTCTGTGCAAATCCGCAGGCTCTTTTCACTCAGCAAGCTTTTGGACCGTTTCGCAAGCGGGTGAACATAAGTTGTTGGAGCAGAGGAATTGGAATCGATTGCCTTCTGTGACTGAATTGCACTCCAGATATCAAGCTGCCCCTGCCTTTCAGGCTCCTTGTTTGAACCTTCTGCTGCTTCTGTTGCTGGAGATTCAGGGGCAGATGAGAATTCTTTCTTATTTTCCAATGGAAAGTGTTGAGACAGCCATTTCTTAGAGGAAATATTGGCAGAGAAACTCCTTCTATGGGAGTCCCTAGTACCTCTGGCTGATGAACATAATTCTAGTCTTGATCTGATCTCCTGCCCTTGCTCAGGTCGAAGGCCTTCGCAGACAGCCGACATCTCGGGCAATTAAGTTCGAACACAGACCACCTCAATGCATGCAACAAGTATCCCTGCATAGAAAAGCTAACTATCAAGCCACAGCCAAGCCAATCTCCCAGCTAAGAGAGAGAGAGAGAGAGAAGAAAAGAACACACAAAAGTAATGAGTAGAGAGTAGAAACAGCACCAAAGAAACATGAAAAGTAATAAGTAAAGAGTAGAAACAGCACCAAAGAAAATGAATTGGGTGGTAAAGATGCAGTGAGGGAAGAAAAAGGACATCAACCAGTAGGAAAAAGATACTAACATACTCAAGTACATACACATCAAAAGTTCAGAAGAGAGTAGAGTAATATGTAGTTAAGGATATACCTCAAAAGACCACAAACAGAAGAGAGCAAGTAAAGAGGCTCTAGTGTTTCTGACCAAATTAAGGTGCAGAAGATGAAGGGTCTAAGAGGTAGAATAGATAAGAAACAGTGTTTGAGGATGCTGTGATAGATAGATAGGGGAAGGGGAAGAGGGGTATTTGTAGGGTGCAAAAAGGGGCATCTGGAAGCGCCTATCACAGTCCTGTGGCAGAAAGAGGAAGGTAATGAAAGGTTAAAAAGAGAGATATTCCTCCTGTCGGAATGCTCTGCTTTGCACTAAGTTTAATGACAGTATATGGTTTTTTCTTTTTTTTAGTCTTTTCACTTTTGCCTATTTATAGAAGCCACTCAAGGAATTGGTTTTTGTATTAAACTCCTGCCTTTTGTTGAATGTCCCCTTTTTTTGTATGAGAGATGTCATAATCATGTTTTGCCTCATCGCCTATCGTCCGATAGGCGTCATGTGGTTCTTACTTTTTGGGCTTAAAAAATAAAGTTTTTATAATAATAAAAAAAATTAAAAGATACACACAAAGAAAAGTACGGCAAACAAATTTAAGTGGTTCGGTCAAATTCGACCTGCTCCATTGAGAAGATAACTATTTAGATATTTTCTATTTGAAGATTTTTCAATAGGATTATATTCAAAACCTTTACAATTTTCTTGGATAATAAAAAAAATTAAAATACTATTTTTTATATTTACACTAAAAATATCAAATATCCCATGCCGTACTGTGCTGCCTGACGGGCCGTGTCGTGTCGTGTCGTGTCGTGCCTCTAGCGGGTCATGACAACCATGCATGGCACAGTGGGCCGTGCCCTGGGTCAAGCCAGGCTATAACACGTTGGCTGTCGTGTCATGCTAGGCTGGCCCATTTGACATCTCTTCACGTAGATTCTTGACTGTGTTTTTCTAATAGACCAAAATGTTTTTTTTTTTTTTTTTCATTGTAAAAAGAAGGGTCTTTTTTTGTTTTGGGATGAAACTTGTTGTTGAATTTTAATAGTTTTGGATTCAATTTATACACTGGTTTTTAAAAAAGAGAATTCTCTAGACATGGTTGGACACACTCAGTACTCATCAACATGGTGGTGAATCTGTGATATAGAGAGCAATATTGGTGTATTTGGCGGTAAGCCATATTGTGTTTGGATAGTGGACGTCACTGATTCTGATGTGGCCACCACCCAAAATACTTTATTTTTCCTTTTTCAAAATATTTTTTTGTAAAATATCTTTGAGGATTTTATAAAAAAAGATTACCTTAGAATTAATAAAGACCAAAAAAGCCCTTAAATTCCAATACTGCCACTCTATTGTTTTGCTAAGCCGGCACGAGAATATCCATGCTTGGGAAAAAAAAATGAGCTGAAACATACCCGTTCAGGACCTTTTTGTTCGATATTAAAATTTAAAGGCCTTGTTTTCACCAAGTCTATAGAGATTTTTTTAATAAAATCTTCAATATATATATATATATATATTTTGAAATCATCATCGTCATCATTAAAGTCTTGTCTCAATTTGCTAAGTTCATTACATGAATTCTGTTTCTTTATTCCAATCTATTTTTATTTATTTAATTTTTTAAAATAATAATAATTTTTTAGTATTTTTTTTGCAAAAAACAAACACATGAAGACTTACTTAATCGAAACATCTTTGGGAAAATTTAACCAATTTATATAAGGGCATTTGAATGTTTCACCCAAAAAAATGGGACAATAACCGTACGAGTGTCCTTATTATATCTAGCAATTTCCCCAAAATAGTCAACAAAATAGATAATTCAGATAAAGTTGTTCGTACAAGAAATGGCGTTGTACAGGTGACAACTTTGTAGGATATCCCAGGGTGGTAGGATATCGCATGATTTGTTATCCTACAGACGTAAAATATTGAATTATGCGATATCTTTACATCAATAGAATATTACACACATCACTGAAAGAGTTTTTACTGTGGTTCTTTTTCTCTGTTTGTGCATTTTCCTTTCTTCAATGGAAAGGAATTAAGAAAATGAAAAAAAAAATCTGAATTTTTGCGATAGGCGAAGGGATGTCGTACATTGCGATATCCTACAAACATGAGATATCACACAAATTTAAAGGTAAAGTGGTAACTTTCATACCATCTTTTCTTGTACGAATATTTGTGCGGGAGTTATATGATTTTTGATCATTTTGGGGCAATTGTCCAGTATAAAATCAGTCGTACCATCAATATAAAAAATATAAATAAATAAATAAGAGGGAGATAAGAGGTAATGTGGCATCAAGCAATCATCAATTCCTTTACAGGACCCTTTTTTTTTTGTCACAAATAGAAAAGAGCCAAGGATGGATGGTGTAAGCAAAAAGGACATTAATAAAATATTTAGGCACGGAACAAAAGTGCGAATTCCCGCAATCATAAAAGGCAAGGAACCCCAATAACAAGGAATGGGAATCTAGCGAGTGGTGGATTGCCACGCGTCAGGCAATGACGTCACTCGTCGCTATCGGAGCTTTATGAGGATTCGAGAGCGGATCGGAGTGTTGGGGTGGGTGGTCGTAGGTGGGCCCACCGATGGGAAGTGCTGCGGTGCCTCTTGCACCCTCTTTTAGCCCATGGCCGTCCGCCACCCGAACCTTCGGTGCGTAAATTCCACCCCACAAACAGCTGTTACATGGAATCTTGGGAGTGGGGCCCACCACACACATAGTCTCCACTTGTAAGCGGGACCCGGAATTCCCGCCCCCCCCCCCCCCCCCGGGGGCGGCCCAAACATGTAGTTGGGTTTTATATTAATTATTTCCAAAATTTTCATGTAGGTTTTAGGAGCATTTTTGTGATTCTTGAATTTTTCGTATCGAGTTTAGAAGGTAAATCTAGAGGGCTTGTGGATTAGCTAAGATCATACCTTTTTCAGCCTCTTTTATGAAGATCAAGTGAGGCTTCTCTCTTAAGTATAATTGTTCACTTCAAATTGATGGCTGGTAAAATATGATTCTTCTGATTTTTTGTATATATTGTGGGAATGTACCTTAAGACATGCCATCTCTCACTTTCTTGAAAGATCATAATCACTAAGTAGCATTTTGGATAAGCAGCATGTCAGGAATATTTGCACATTTTTTTGTGGGAGTGCACCTTAAGACATGCCATCTCTCACCTTCTTGAAAGATCATAAACACTAAGTAGCATTTTAGATAAGCAGCATGTCAGGAATATTTGCACATTTTTTTTGTGGGAGTGCACCTTAAGACATGCCATCTCTCACCTTCTTGAAAGATCATAAACACTAAGTAGCATTTTGGAAAATCGGCATGTCAGGAATATTTGCACATTGTTGGATTTTTTTTTTTTTTGGGGATGTGGAAAAGAAATGCAGCAAAAAGTAAATTAATTCTTAAATAATTGAATAAACGAATATATAAAAGGCACGTTAAAAGTATTTTGGGTTTTTTCCTTCCATTTTATTTGAATATAATGTCATCTTTTTTGGATATTTTTAACTTTAACAGTATTTTGGAATATCTCTTTTGGGGCATGTTAAAAGTATTTTGGGGTATTATATGACTTTTTTCAAAATATGGGTGATATTTGTGACATGGGTGTGGATGGGGAATAGCTCTTTTACTACTCTTTTAAAGCATGACTTGGGTAGATAAGGACTTACAGGTATGCCACATGGTGTGCATATTACCAAGAAAGGGAGCGATCTTGTCAAATCCTATCTTTATAGTGTTTGGTCCACATATTATTGATTTAGTAGGAACAAACCATTATGTTGTATTGTTGTCCAGATCTGTACCTCAGCTGAAAATAGAATTGGAATTGGATAAGATAGCTTACAAGAATGGTTTATAACTACTAGAAGAAAAAGAAATTACTCTTCTTTGCTTTTTTATTTTTTTACTTTTGTAAAATTGTTAACTGCATAAAATGACTTTTAGTGTCAGACAGTTTGGTGAAAACTGACCCATGCATAAACCCAGTGACCCAATTAAGTTTTGATAAGGCTAAATTACAACTATAGTAATGTTCGATCTCGTCCAGCTAATTCACTAATTGAGTATGTAAAATAAACTTTCCACCTTAAAAAAGAGATTCTTCTCCTAAGGAGAATAATTCTAGTCCATAGAGATCATGGTGGTGGGTGAATTGATCACTCATGTTTTGCTTTTATATGTAATATATAGGAAGATTATTTTTTTTCAATAGTGATTACTAGGAAAAAAATAAATTATTGTATGTGCTAATCAGCCAGTGATAAGTGGAAAAGAAGTGCCTTTTTGAGCTGTATATATAGTAATGGACCTACCACAACCGACTGCCACTTGTGACAGTGCAAGCAAGGGCTTCATTATCCATTTCTTTGGTCTCACCTAGTGGAGGGCTTTCATAAAAATCTTGGACTGCTTTCGACCTCACTTTATAGGGCAAAAGTATCTAGATTAATGACAATCAAATGAGGTCAAATGAGATACAGGAGCAAATGGGTTAAGTGGATGATGGATGGGATATTTGCTTTGTTAGGGAGGCAAAACTACACTTCATGCATGAGCAGTGAGCTCCCTACTTAAATACTTTGTTTCTAGTAGGTCTTAGTTTATGAGTTCTAAATTATTAACACATACTTAATTAACCACCTTGTATTATTGGCTTCAACCTGACTTTCAAGTCAATTGCAGTCATGGGCCCTTAAATACTTTGTTTCTAGTAGGTCTTAGTTTATGAGTTCTAAATTATTAACACATACTTAATTAACCACCTTGTATTATTGGCTTCAACCTGACTTTCAATTCAATTGCAGTCATGGGCTTACCTAAAGATTTACTATATTTTGTATTTTGAGTGTGTATGTGCGTGATGGATTCCATTTGATTTTCTAAAAATGAAGAAGAGTAGTGAGTGTAGCGATAACAATGGGTCCGGTTGGATTTGGGTTTACATGAACCAGATCCGACTCAAATAGCATTTCCTTTGCCCCATTCTTATCTTGCCCGGAGATGTTCATAATTAGTGATGCCAAACCTGCCTTATGACTAGTATTATTCAGGTTTTTTTTTTTTTTTTTTTATTAATGATTCCTTTTTGTTACAGTTTTTTTTTTTTAAAAGATCATGTGTTGGATGGGAATCAAACCGATGGCCTTAAGAATATTATTTACTACAGTCTACAATTTCTACTGATGTAGTTGTTTTGTAGAAAGACTTACTGAGTAGTATATAAACTAAAAACAAATGGGGCAAGGTGGGCCAACTACATCCAAACTCAAACCTGATCCGAATTTGACTCAAGCTAAAGACGTCTAAGAACCCATATCCACCCTAATAGAATTAGGTTGGGGTGGGTCTCCAATCTCCATTTAAACTTGACCCATTGCCATCCCTGAGGGAATGAATCTGTTATTCACAAACAAGAACTTTCTTCTTTTTCTTTACAAGAGACTGAGCTCATGCAACTTGACACACTGCACGATGTACAATTGTCCATAACCAGTTGACCTAATAGCTGAGTAGTTCAATAGAAGGTCTTCAGCTTATCGATCTAAGAGAGGTGGGCTCAATTGTGTTTATTATGATGCTGCAACTGCACTATAGTTCTGCCCTTGCAAGTGAACTTTCGTGTCTTGGCTCTATCAAATGGTGGATAATTGTCAAATTAGTTTTAAACTGGAATGCGTGTTGATGTAGTAGTAAGTGTGTCGCTGAAGAAGACGTAGATTATTGGAAGCATGCAAGTCTTTGATCTATGGTACATTTTGCTGGAGACGAAGGGTGTGCTTGGCATTGTATAATTAGGATGTTTTCATGTTCCCACGAGATAAGGTTGTAGAAAACATGTTTGGTATGTGTAAATCATTGTTCTGAAATTTGGTCTCATTGGAAGGAATCTCAAAATATTAACCCGCTGGCATACAAAAGTTGGAATAAAAAAACTTTATTTTTTTAAGAAACAATACACTGGCATAATTATTTCATACTTATCTCTTGCTTTTTAAATAATGACATTTAAAGATTTCAAATCCTCTCACTTATCTCAAATAAAGTGGCCACACTTGGTAATTCCTAAAGGTGGTGGTCACAATCACAAAAGGTAGGGCCCATATTTTAATCCCTAAAATGGTGGGACCACATTATAATTTTTATGGATGTAAACCCCATATTTCAATTTCTAAAGGTGGGCATCACATTGTGATTTCTAAAGGTGGGTCACATGGTCACAATCACAAAAGGTGGGCCTATATTATAAACTTATAATGATGGGACCACATTATAAATCCCATGAATGTAGATCTGTCTTCTAGTTTATAAAGGTGTGAATGACGTAATGGTGGTCACAATCACAGAAAAGGTAGCTCCACTTTATAATTCTTAAAAGTAGTTCATATGGTCACTATCACAAAAGGTCGAGCCGCATTGTAGATCCTATGAATGTTGGCCTACATTGTGAATCCTATGAATGTGACCTCATGTTCGAAGTTCTAAAAATGGATACCATATTGTTATTTTTTAAAAGAGGGTCCCGTGTTCACAATTGAAAAAAAGATGGCCCTACATTATAATACCTGACCCACATTGTAAATCCTATGAATGCATTGTACTTATGTTTTAATTTTTAAAGGTAGGGCACCACATTGTAGTTTTTAAAGGTGGGACTTATGTTTACAATCACAAAAAATGTGGATCCACTTTATAATTTATAAATGTGGGTCATATGGTCACAATCAGAAAGGGTGGACTCACATTATAAATAATATGAATGCGAGCCCATATTTTGATTTCTATAGGTGGTACCATATTGTAATTTTTAAAGGTGGGTCCCATACTTACATTTACAAAAAGGTAGCCCCACATTATAATTTTTTTAAAAGTGGGCCCACGTTGTAAATTCTATAAATATAGGTTCCATGTTCTGATTTTTAAAGGTGTTAGCACATTGTAATTTCTACAAGTGGGCCCTCTGTACGATAATAATAGAGTGCTGCAAACAATAAAAGGTAGGTCTCCCACATTGTTAAACTTATGTTCACTAAGCAAAATTTTATAATGTTACCAAACAAGTTCCGTACAACATATTTTCTTTAGAGTAATTTAATATAATGTTTCCAAACAAGCTCTTGAGAGTATAATTTCGGCATAACCCGATCTCAATACAACCGTATCCGAGCACAAAACTGAGAACAACATGAAAACAATGCCGAAGCAAGTTTGTCCATGTGTAAAGTGTTTTCCGGGGAAAGGAATATTGTATAAGTGATCTATTTCTTTAATACTTCATTTTCTGTCATAGGAATGGAAAAGTGATCTATTTCTTTAATACTTCATTTTCTGTCATAGGAATGGAAAAGTGATCTATTTCTTTCATACTTCATTTTCTATCACTTGGTGCGGATAATTTTTGACAATTGTCAGAATATTAGTATTTTTTGGCTTGATTTACGTGAGTCAGCAGAACTGTCCCCATAGACACATGCACTATGCAAACGTCCTCTAATTTTGCTTGAATTTTCGTGGAAACTACTCGACTAGTGCTTATAACATATATATGGTTTGCAACTTTACATTAATAACAAAGTAAATGAATTGTCAAATACATAAATATATGTTCTATCTCCCAAGTTTGTATTTTTGGGTTTTATTTCTCAAAACCAAAAATAACCAAGCCTTTTCCCACTAGGTGGGGTCGGTTATATGGATTTGACGACGCCAATCAAGTCTGTTTAGGCCATGTCCTCCGTTAAATCCATGTAGGCAAGGTCATATTTAATAGTTTCTTTGCCAGGTATGGGTCGGCTATATGGGTTTTATCTCTCAAAAAAAAAAAAATTGCCAGGTAAGAATTGAGGCTCCTTACCTCTCGGGTAAGGAGCCGTTCTTGCCCTCTCCCAAGTTAAAATGTCATTAAACTGTGATATATTTAAATATATATCATTTCGTGCACGAGCTGAGAGATATCCTTTGTATGCTTCATATGTGGGGCCAACCTATAATTAATCCAATCCTATGATACCCACTAATGTCATACTATTAGTTGACAAGTTACCCGGATTTGACGATAAATGGAATATACACGGACAACTCTTAAAAATGGGTTTTTTTTATTGGTAAAAGCTCCTAAAGAGGGCTTTTTTTTTTTGTAAATACTTAAAGAGAGTTAATTTTTTATAATGTGGGTATCCTTGAGATCTTTGACCTAACATGACAATTTTTTTTTGTAGAGCCAGCTAAATTCATACAAACGCACACTGAGCAAATCTGAGATAGTTTCAAACATGAGACGCAAGGAACAAATTAACCTATCCTTTATGCCACTCCACCAACTCTCAGATGGGACTTAGAGGGGCTTTGTTTTTTACAAGGTTATCATCCATGATCGGAGCTTCCCATACCCAGCCTTCATTGGCACCTACTGATATATATGGGCTCCGCAAGATATTCTGCATGAACATCCCACACTACATGTCCCAAAGTAATAAAAAAAAAACAAAACAAAACAAAAAACCAAACTTAAACACAACAACCAAACTTGAACACAACTTATATTCTATGTCTATGCATTGATTCATGTAAGGGTGCGTATCAACGCTCTAATTTAGTGAAAGTGGAGCCACAAGCGAGGTGGGTGGGTTGCGGATGTGATGTGAGTGGTTTGGATCATATTAAGATAGGCCTCCTGGCTTGATTGAACACTTCCATGTCGGTTATCCCATGCGGACTTCGGCATATGGTCTTTCTTTCATATATATACAAGACGAAATTTCTTCGCATATGTTCCTTTACACTACTTTTAGGTCTCTAAATTTGGGTCTTCTCTCCAAGGGCTGAGCACTAGCTTTCCTCTTATTTTTGTTGTTGTTGCAGCTGCCATCGTTGTTACCATTGCTATTACTGGTGTCGTTGATGCTGTTGTTGTCACCATTGGATCCAGAGTTTAGTGATTTCAAAAGGTGAGGGTGGAGCTTCTTCATATCTGATAATTGGACAGGCTTCAGCAGAAACTCCTCTGCTCCTTCTTCCAGACATCTATTTATCAAATGGAAGAGTAATTCAAACAAAGCTACACATCAAGAAAAACAAATACAACAAAAAAACGAAGTTATGAAAGAGGTAGGTAGGCTCAACTCCAACTGGTGTGAAGAAGCTGCACCATTACATACAGATGCTTATGGACCAGACCATCTCGGGCCCAGCCAGCTTCACGCCCAAGGGGGTGTTGGACCTTATATTTTACTACTTGGGTCGGACAATGATCTAAAATTGAGGCTATCTTATGTTTGGTATGGGCTTGGACTAAGAAATATAAAGCCCAAGGCCTGGCCAAACAAGTAATATATGCTTATAATATAGTGACTTATTTGCATGAACAAGTGAAAAAAATACCGGTCTGGCCCGATTGACTAAATGGGTAGGATGTAGGTCGTGACATATTTGAGGTGGGTCAGGTTAGGCATAGACAGTTCTAGCCCATGTTGGGCTTGGGCTGGGTATGGGCCTTTTCTTACGTGGGCCAAGCCTATAGATGGCTTATTCACCCCAACCCAGGCCATGAGCCCCATGAGTCCAAATTCGAGTGTTTTCGATTTCAGAAGTCCTCCCTGTTGACAGATTTATGGGACTAGCCTCAAAAGGAAACATATCCAACTATATTTATAGTTATTTAACCGTTTAGAGGAGGATTTGACCCATTAACAGTTTATGGGGCCATACAGGGATTTGAGGATCTTTTGAGAGAGAGAGAGGTAGCAAGTTGGACGAAAAGCTGGACCATCAGTCAAGGTGACGGCTGGCGCCCGTGACCCTGGTGGGCCATGGGAGTACAAAATTCAAATTTAAATCCAGCCCATACATACATACATGCAGCTACGAAGAGTTCATGTCAATTAATTGATTGAAATTTGAAAAGGAGAAGACCAACAAGGTGCATGCAGTTAGGAGAAGATCTTCCCATGACACAGAAGGGTCCATCTCCCTCAATTACAACCACACAAAATCAACCATTTAATGAACCAAACTCCACTAATCATAAATTCACAATTAATCAATCCAAATGTGGGCCAGGTTTAGAATTTAAAAAAAAAAAAAAAAAAATTGACCCAAACTGGTCCAAAGGCAGAAAGTTTAATTTGAAATTAGCTGGTCGTTACCTGTTGATTCTAGAAGGCACGTTCTCCGATGACATGACCACGACCGGGACATCTTTCCATGAAGATTTCTGCAAAACAACACCACAAAACCCGCGATATTTTCCTTGGTTTTCTTTCTCTCTCTATCTCTATCTCTTCTATTTTGACAAGGACATATCAATCGAATGAAAAGTAAAGATGTTGTGTCGAGTTTTTCGGTGGTTGACCTTGACTCTCCTGAGCAAATCGTAGCCGCTCATCCCTGGCATACAGTAGTCTGTGATTATTAAGTTCACGTTCACTTCCTCCTGCATAGCTTTCGTGATATTAGAACGGCCTTATTTCAACATCCACAATCATGTGGTAGACCCAATACAATAAAAAACATAGTGGCCACAAAACATCAATCGTATCAAATTGACATTACGTTAAAAGGAACAAACCTATTCTCGATAAAATAGGCCAGTAGGATTCCTGATTAGAATTTATGATGTTGGGAATTCAAAAGTAATGATGTCAGGGTAGGTGACCATGAGATTTTTGAATGCAGCTTTTTTTCTTACTTGAATCTTGAATTTAAACAACCTTCGTGCTGGCCCAACTAAGGGGCTGAAACTCTTGAAAGACTCGCACATGAGGAGATAGGGAACTCGCACAAGCGATGAAGGCGTAACTCGTACAAACGAGATGCTTCAATGGAGAGGAGACTTCCACTCAGGGTATACAGCAATCAGACGGATCGCAATGTTTTAGCTTCGCCATGGGACATGGAAGTTGGGACCCGCCAAGAACGGTAGGATTCATCAACCATACAGCCACTTGTGCGGTGGTGGAAAGGGAAACAAGACCAGATGCTGCGGCTGTGGAGTCATCTCAAGGAGGAATGTGTTGGAAGGGAAATATGCTCCTGAGCATATAGGACCCGGGAAATTTTTCTGATATGGGTAATGGGGCCCCTATTCTGAGGGTTTTTGAGACTTACTACATCTGAAAACACCCATGTATTGCAATTTTCAGAAGTGATTCAGGCAGTTTTGGCACACCCATTTGACAGGAATCATGATTCTCACCAGAAGATAACCCACTTAAATGAGAGAAATGACAAACAAAGATTAAGTTGTTTGAAGAAGATAAAAGATAAAAGTAATTTGGTTTGAGGAAAATAAAGATGAAAGTTACTTACACGTTGTTGGGTTGGAGATGATGATGATGAAGAAGAAGAATTTTCAATGTTGGCAGGCAAGCCCAGATACTCTAAAGCTTTGCTTCCAGATTCCACACATGTTACTGTAACAGCCACGACGACGACCACAACAAATGAGATGTGTAAGAGAGAAACACAGCTACAAACAAGTGAAATATACATGTGGAAAGAGGTTTAGTATAAACATGGAGAGAGAGGGAGGAAGGGAGGGAGAGAGAGAGAGAGAGAGAGAGAGAGAGAGAGAGAGAGAGAGAGAGAGAAGCATAGAATCATAGATACCCTTGTATGAAGAGGTCTTAAGAAGCTTCTCCAAGAGTTTCCTGTCTATGAGGCTATCATCAACAGCTAGAACATGGAAGTGGTGTTGGTGGGTGTCTTCAATTTCTCCTCCTTCTAAGTCCATTTCCATCTCTCTGATCTCTTCAGTCCTCATTTTTCTTGCATCTGGGTCTTTGAATCCTTCCTCTTCTGCTTATATATAGAGGAGAAGACAAAGAAGAGGAGAAGAAAAGGAAGCAGAAGGAAAAAGAGGGAGTAATGAGTGGGGACCAGTGGTGCCTGGTGAGGGTATTTTTCACTTGATCTTGTTAGATTATGTATAAGGCGTCAGAACAGCGACTTATGGTCTTTTTTTTCTTCTCTGGATCTTGACAACTTTTCCATTTCTTCCTTTTTGTTTCCTCCTTACTCTCTTTTGATTGATTACAAAGAAAAGATTAGAGGACTCGTCTTGTTCCCATCTGTCGTGCTAAAGAAAAGAGATCTCATCTTTGTTGAATGCGGATCCTAGGCATGGAAAAAAGGAACTTGTAGATAGATAAATAGATAAAGAAGCTCCGGAAATCTTGCATGTGATACTCTAAAGATTATTAGTAAACGCTCTACCTTTTCTTTCTTTCTAATACCCAGTACAAGAAATGTGTTATTGCTGGTATTAATGCCTCTACTAGGAGAGGTTATTTGTCTTGTCTTTTTTTTTTTTTTTTGGTTCAAATAAAGACAAATAACACCCATGTAGTTTTATTGTTTTAACAAGTTTTATTATTACAAGAAAATTTGTCTCAATAAATTTTAAAATCTAGAGTTCCTCATTAAAAGAGTTTTTTTGTATATGCCCCATATGGTTTATAGGATTTATAAATAGGCCCTTAAGGTTTTAGTATTTGCATACAACCCCCTGCATTTTCATTTTAATATCTTTTGTGTCCCCAAAATCAATAGTCTTTTGATCACCATAGGTTTTTAGAGCAAAATGATACTTTTGTCCATCTCTTTTATCCTGATATGCATAACTTCAAAAGCTTGGACTTAAATTATTTTATAAAGCATGTAATATTAACAATGGCATTTAGTGGGAGAGAATAACCCTACATAAATTCATTTTTTTTATTAGTACATAGTTCATTTTATTAAATCCAAATTGATCATGACGACAATTGACACTACTTATAACCGGTTATGATTTATCCAATACAAACATGACCCACCATTAGATTGATGAAAGTATCAAAATACTTTATTATATTTCATGTGTATAGGGGGTTTAAAAGAAATATTGGTGGAATGGGTAAATGTAAAAAAAAAATTAATTTTTATAATTTACGGCGGGGGGTGTTTGGCTCTATGTAAAAGAAATATTGGGGAAAAGGGCAAATGTAAAAAAAAAATTAATTAATTAATTTTTAGAATTTGCGGGGGGAGGGAAGGTATTTTAAACTTTTCTCAAATATGGGTGGAGGCTCCAATTCCCAGACCATTATACCTGGGTCCACCCCTGGTCATGTGCATGAGACAGTTATTGAGGGAAAGCATTGGGAATTGAGATAAAATAATGGGATTTTTTAAAGCAATAATATACATCTTTTTTTGTTTAATAGATGTAAGGGCGAAGTTGTCATTTATATAAAAGCCAACACAAATCTCATGGTGGCGGCCCCTTCTTGTTAAGAATATTGATTTTGGGGATATAAAAGGTAATAAAAAGAAAAGGTAGGAACCTATTTACAAATACTAAAACCTCAGGGCCTATATACAAATCCTACAAACCTTAGGAGGATATATACAAAAAGCTAAACTCAAAAATAAAGAATATAAGTTATGTTTAATAAAGAAATAAAGATATCAATGAAACTCTCCAGAGGACATTAATGAGGACATTTGGTGATATCCATGGGATCAACTCTTGTTGGGAAGGAATTTGATGATATCTAAGATTTAAAACAAGTGGGTCCCAGTGTAGGATTCCACTCCTTCCACTCACAGGAAGAATGAGAAAGACACTCAGGTTTCAAGTATTCCAAGATAAAGAAAAGAGTGAGCAAATCTACCTTAGAAATAATATAAAGTGACATTTTGTGTTGCACTTTGTGGTGGAATCAGGAAGTTTTTCTCGGGACAATACTATGTGAAAAAGAAAAATCTTTCAAGGAGGAGGGGATTAAGATAAAAAGCATAAACAATACCCTTTTTTATGTCCACGTGGATGCATGAAAATCACGGAAGAAAGAAAGATGGAAAGGTTTGGACATATAGATTTTGGTATACATAATATTGATAATATCAAGTGATCCTCGCCTTCAATTTTAGGTTCTCAAAGCTTAAAAGGTGTGCATTGGTATACACTTACTGTTATAATTAAATTAAACAGTAACCACAATGTGGGTGTGAAGGGATTCACTGGATCATTAGTACTGATCAGCTATTTAAATGAAAATGTATAGGAGATGCCTACATTAATGGAGTTGAGCAGTTGTCACCGGCAAAAGCAACGTAATTTGCAACGTAGGCAATTTATTCTATGACGAAGCTTGTAGAGGATCCATATACTCAATATTTAACATTTGTTATCTCCATTGTGATGGTATCGATTGTGGGCACTTTAGGCAACTATTTAACCACGTTAGATGAAAAATTGCACTACATTTACAAAGGTCAAAGCCAAAGATCACGCATCATGAGAAATTATGACTAGATGCAGCTGCGCCTTATAGAATAGGACAAACACTCAGATCACAAGATCTATGGCTTTTTCTAAGTTAAGTATTCCAATCTTCTGCATGTGTTTTTAACCTCAGCCTTTTTCCTTCTTTTTTTTTTCTTCTGAAATTGAAGAGGACTTGGGATCTAATCATCTAAAAAAAACAAGAAAACTTGCTTTTACGTTCATCTAAAATCATAGAATGGATGAATAAAATAGTGTCCAAGATCCTGAGGGTTTTTTTTCTCCGTCAATAACTAGATATCAAAGATTCTTATATACACCAAAAACTGTGCCATGTTCTTCATTTTAAGGGTCTATTTGTTTGGAGGTATTTCAAATGAGATTTGTGAGTGTTGGGGAATATGTCCCCGTTTCAAATACTTTGTTTGATTGCTCTTCCTTTTAAATGTGGCTTGTTTGCTTGCAAGAATTTTGAGAATTTTCAATTGTAAGAATCTAGAGTTCTCCAAACACTGTCTTCCAAATGGGATTCTAAATACTCAACTGCTTTCCACCATTCAAAAAGTTGAAATTCTAAGAACTTTGAAAGCCAAAAGCCATTTACCGGGCTATTTTTGTGAATTAATCTCATGATTCAAATAGAGAGTTAAGAACTCCCAAGGAACAAACTGTATTCCTGTCATAAATACCCTTAACAAATGGGGCCCTTAGCGAGGGCTATCAATCACCTCAACCCGTACACGACCCCTTTCGAGTCAAAAAATCCAACCCGAACACGACCCATTAATTTAACAGGTTACACGACACAACCCATGAACTGTAAATTAAAAAAATATATATACAAAAAATAGAAGAAGAGAAATATATAAGCCACATGAACTGTAAGTGAAGATCTCGAGTGGATTCTACCTAAAAACCTACTTTGAAACAATAAATTTTAATTTCTTCTTTATCAATATAAATTAATTCTAGTTACATTTAGGAAGTAAAAGAAATTTAACTGGTTAAGCAGGTTGTTAACGGGTTACTGGATTAATTCGTACATAACCCGTTAACTTAAAGTGTTAACGGGTTTGACCCGTTAATGACCCGAACCCATTAAGAGTGAACCCGAACCTATTAATATCGTGTGGGTTCGTGTCGTGTTAACGGGTCGTGTGACATTTTGACAGCCCTACCCTTAGCCTCTTAATTTCTCAAAACTCCAACGTTCTAGATGCTAGAATGGACATGTGCATTTGGAATTGCATTTGAAAGACAACAATTTTGATAATTCCAAATTCTCTGATAATTATGAACATTCCAGCAAACAAATAATTCCTTAAGAGCCCGTATCTTTACTAAGATTCATGGAGTTCCACCAAAAAGCAAAGGGGGTGGAATTCATGAAATTTCAAAAGTCAATTGAGACCTTTGAGGTGTCTAAAATTTTAAAATGCATGTGATGAACATGGCATTTACAAATATAAGGGGACAAGACGTGACTTTATGTCCAATAAATCTCAACACGACAAATTCTTATCAAAAATTTTAGTAAAAAAACAGACCCTAGAGCCATTGCATATAGCTCATTTAGTTAGTAACATGGGTGTGTGAGTGAGGGTGCATGAGTTCAAACCTCCAATATAAAAGTAAGAAAAAAAAAAAAAAAAAAAAAACACACAGACACTTAGAAAAATGTAGGGAGGGATATTACTAGGGACCCCTGAGACATTTTCTAATTCTTTTGTTCCCACTAATAGCTTTAGTTTGGTGGAAAGAAAAAGGGCAACATTGAAATGCAGGGAACTGGAATAAAATCCTGTAATGATGCTGGTGGAGACAATAATGTTAAGGTTGGGGGAACACCTGACCCACAACCTGAAGGAGGCACGCTACATATAAAATCTTGGTAGGGTAGTTTCCTGTGTGTTATTATTACGGGGGTCCTGAATCTGTCCCCTTAGAGGGTGGAACCAAAAGCTGGTCAGTCCCCACGCCTTGCACTCAGGAAATTGGAGTCAACCTTTTATAGACAGAGTATGTGGGGCTCACCAAAAGAAAATGGTGTGGCCATCTAGTTCTTTACTTGGGATTTTGATATCCTAATTACATTGGATATTGAAGTGAGATTTTCAATCCTTGCCTTTAATCAAATTCAGTAGCGTTCTTCTATAAATGATGTTAGGGGGTTGAAAATTAACCCGCACTAGTTTTTGTGCAGGACTTCCATAAGCAAAAATTCCACCTACACTTATTGGACTGCCCTTTGCTACCCATGCCTTCCATAATATGCTTTTTCCAATCCAAGTAGGCAAATGTGTTCTTAATTTGTATTTAATTCATAAGATTTTCTAAGCATGCCTTTCCATGAATCAATCGAGTCTAAACAAACGAATTAAGGTGAAAATCGATGGAATCATCAAATAATATCACATTTGATTCAAAGAAAATCATCCCCAGTAAGTTATTGGATTTAGATTAATCAATTGATTTTCCATAGTAGACAACAGTTTGATTATTTGGATATTGATGTAAATGCATGCGTCAAACCTGGATGGTTTGAAGACAACTGCTTTTCTACAGAGTTTCAGGGTTTGAATGGTTTGAATTGACGTCCATGCATTTCAATTTTCAACACGAGACTGGTAAATCAATCAATTGCAGAAGACTACAATTTTGATGGTTTCAATGGATGTACATACATTTCACATAGCACATGTAATAGTGATTGCTACTTTGTATTCAAATTAATCAATTGTTTTCCAAAGAGGACCAACATTTGGATGGTTTGAACTGTGGGCTTGCATATGTAGGGTTATACTCCTCCCTTTCTTTATACATATCCTAATATATCCATCTTAGTCCACTATATTTTTAGAGCATTAATGGCCAATATGGTTTAATTCCAACATGAACTAGAACTTTGATACTTACTTCCTTTCAAAGGACTTTGATATCCCTTACCAACTGGGATCCTAACATAAAACCATGAGGTCACACTTAAAATTTTAAGTAGCATGTAACATGTGTTAAAGAAATAACTATTACCTCCCGAAAGGAGTTCATATCCACCTACTCTGAGAATTACTTAAAATTTGGTGATACTTTTCAATGGGGTGAATCTAAACTACTTAAAATAAATGTTTTCCTCTTATTTTAAGTTCTCGCCAAATTTTGCCGAAATGGAAGCTGGCCCATTTAAATTGATTACAAATAAAGTATTTTAAAAATTTTATATTTTACATGTAACTAGGTCCAACTTATATTGGAGTAAAATATGATAATAGCCAACTTTTATGAGATTGAAATCTGACAAGAGCTGTAAGGGGGGAGAGATTTGTTTTGAATAGTTTAGCCTTTTACAAAGTAGGTCCCACTGAAGAGCTAGCACAGCACCAAATTTCATGTGATTCTTGGAATCAAAGGATCTTGACTCTCCTATGGGACAGAAACAGACACACCCACCAAACAACCCCAAAGTAGCAATTCTCATTCAAAGAGTTCATTGAACATGGGATTTCATCCTCTCAAATGACATCATGTTTTAATTGCATCTTCCCTCGGACATTGGCCACATCACCTCCATGATTTGCCCAGGGGTAAACAATGGACTAAAGACAGCCATTTCCTCCTCTTCTCTTAATGATATTTTGACTATCTCTCATCAATAAAGCCTCTTTCTCTATAAAGTTTGGCAAATTCATAGAGACAAAAATAGAGTTTGAAAACTTTCCCATTCATTTATTTACTTTTGCTGGGTGTTTTGCCAAAGCTTCCTCTCACACCAAAGAGTAAAGATGAAAATAGGTGGCTTTGGACAAGAACTTGTCATGGGAAAGACCGTGAATAAAGTCAGGGTATCTCCCTTTCCCTTTTGTCTTTTCCTTTTAGTAACGGTGATGGGTAACTGACTCCAGTACAAATCATTTGACTCATAGCCACACCCGGATTTTAATTAAAGGTCTGAAGTGAACCAAAACCAAAGCAAGGGCCTGAGCAATGGTCCAAATTGAAGACCAAATAATTTATATCTCCCAAGTTTTTAATGGTGGGAATGATACTCTGTTCTCTATGGTCACGTTTAGATATCAAATCCTCGGGAATTCTTCACTCAGTTTTTACAGTCACCCACAATTGTATATCACCGAGGTTTTTGGGCTAGTGAGAATTCAAGTCCAAACCCATTCCATAAGATTTGAAAATCCTCTTTTTTTTTTTGCAGATTTACGCGCGGATACCAAATTTTCTCTGCGATATGCATGGATACGCACCGGTATCAATATAAAATTCTCAGTAATACAAATCCTCCATGAAGTGAATTTCCCTATATGATATATGGCTGGTTCTTTGGGTACAAAATCCATGCAGCCCAACTTCTACTTGGTTAAAATGGGTCTAAATATTGGACCTACACCTGGTATTTTCATTTCAGACCCTCCAGGCATTCTGAGACTGTTTTCATCAATAGAGAATAGACAGGAGGGCTAAGAATCTCCCCTGCACATTTGGTGGTTTTTTTTTTTATCATGTTATTTTACCAAGCACGGGCAGGTAAATGTATATGGTATTTACTATTCGAACAATGTTTCCAAGTCATTCTTTTGACTTGCACAAGATTTACAGGATACGGTGATTCACAGATTCACATTGCTGTTTACTCTCTTGCTTGTGACTGTTGACTTGGTGGAGAGTGTTTTGGATTCGGTGCCATGAGAGCTAGAGAGAGAAAATCATGGTCTTCTACCTATCTATCATAATGCATTGGTGTTACATGCAAATTCAAGGCTTAGGCCCCTATGAATCATGGTTGAGGCAAGTGGGCGGATTTTAACCTTTTTCATTCTCCCTCTGTTGTGTAGTTATAATCAGTAGAACAACTCCTGACACAGATTATAATGCAGCTGCCGATATATGGGATATCAATAGACAATAGACCTAGGCCCAGCCAGCAACAATAGATTTGGACTGCCTGACAGGATAATTTGTATTCAACATTTCCCTAAGAATAAGGGTTTTGCCTAGGCCTGATAAGGGCAGTAAAAGTCAGGCCTGAGCCCACCCATTCAATTAATTGGACCTGGCCAAACCGCACCTTTTTTATTAAATTTGTGGATATTCGAGCAATTGATTGGACTAATAAAATTAAATTACATGCATTCCTTAGACAGGTCAGACTTATGCTTTCTCTAGCACTTAATCCAAACCCAATCCGGTTATTAAACGGGCCTTAATTACGTATCTAACCCCGGCCCATGAACACCACCCCTACCTAGGAAGGTCTTCCTATCTGTACTTCAAATGGGTAAGTCACGACCTGGGCTTGATTAAGTTTAGGCCCACTTATTTGCAGTACCTGAGAAGAAACAAATGAACTTCAGGCCTAGTCAATAAACTCTTTCAGTCTTCACACCCAATGCCAAGGCCTAAGCTACAACCCGCAATTTCCATTGCAACTCCTCTCATTACACTTCAAGGGTTGGCTCCCCATTCCCCAACGCACCCATCCAAACAGCAGAATCTAGAGTCCATGGAAACAAGATGCCCCAGTTTCCTATTTCCAATAATATGTACAAAGAAGAGGATTGCCCCTTTCAACAGTGCAAGGATCTGAACCTTCCAGTCCAATTTCCATGGATGGGTCATATTCAATATTGCAGGGAAAAAGAAGAAGGATTCCTCAAATCGGACCAAACAAAACCCAGAAAAACAAAATACACAAAAACAAAACAAAGACAAGATGAGAAGAAAAAGAATCTAAAGAAAGCATAAAAGAAGAGAATGAGATGAATGCATGTAACAGAAGAGCCAAACCGGCAGACCACAAAAACTAAGGCCTGCAGGCATTAGACTTCTGTTTCGATGTCCGAAAAGGAGAGATTGAAGGTCTGATCTATGAAAACCAGCCCAGACCACACATCTCCTTTCCTATTTCCGACCGTTGGAACCCTAACTACAGCTTATATAGTGATTCCTCATGATAACAGTCCCACAGGAACCCTAACTTGCCAAAAAACAAAAAAAAAAAAAAAACAGACACCAGAGTCCCTGGCCTTTTCAATTATCACCTCCATATCCCACTTGTGGAAAGAGCCAATGGGCTGGGCTTCTGAGGGACATTTCTGCCATTCTCTCTGACCTATATGGGTTGGATCTGGGCCTCCGGCACTACTTTTTCTACAAAAGGGACTAGAACTCACACATTCTTCTTACTCGCACTCATGTCCCAACCAGCAGGAAGACATCTTTGATGTGGGGTTTGCAAGTGACCTTTTTTATCCACTGAACCTCTAAAGTGGATTTTTTTAGTCTTTTTATAAAATCCACTAAGAAAAAACATAACCAGTAACAAACCCAACCAATACCGTTTAGGAGTGGGTTTGGTATTACAATTCATAAACTTGTCATGGGTACAGTCAACTATGGGTTGGGGCAGATGTGAGTTAGTGTGGTTTGGGTTTAGCCTAACCTATTGCCATCCTAAATTTATGCCACTGGGCTAATACAGATTGATGCAGACTGTCAACCCAACAGTTTGTTTAAGAAGGTTGTGCTAGTTTTTTACTTGGGTGGGTGCTCATTCATGGGGAATAGTGGGTGCCAATGGGTAGGATTAATAATTTGTGGACCCTGTTGAGCCCACAAGCTAGGCCAATAATATTTAGGAATAATGGCCAGCTTCAGAATCCACATTAAAAAGACAATGATTTCAAGCTTTGAACGCTGCATTTAGCTTTGGCTTATGGATCCGGAGTTATTTTCAGGAGTGTTTTTAGTTGTCTAGCAATTAAAACCCTTTACTTGTAGGGCATGTTTGTGTAACACTTTTCCATGGAAAAGTGGACGGTTTTCCGCGGAAAACCCATTTTTCCGGCGTTTGGTGCAGAACAATTCCGCGGAAATGTTTTCCTGCCTCGTCAGCATTTTCCTTGATAATTGTGGAAATGGGTTTCCTATGGGGGGGCATGGGAAATGGATTTCCTCGGAAAACTTCTCCCTTTTTTCTTTACTTTTGTCCATTTCAACCCAAAAACCCTACAACTCTTTCATTTTTTTTCTTTATATAAATTATTATTTAATGTTGAATAAATAATATACATGTTATATTATTTTTCTTCAAAAAATTATATCACCAAAATAAGGAATCCATAGCCGCACCAAACAACATTAGCACCAATTCAATAAGGAAACTCTTTTTGCACCAAACATGAATTTCTAAATTCTACGGAAATCCTTTTCCGAAGTTTTCATTTCTATGGAATTTGCTGACGTGGCAATTTCCTCTTTCCGCGGAATGGGTGTGTACACAAACGTGCCCGTATTCTCTTTAGCACAATACTGATGGTGCAGAATCGTCTTAAGTGCACTAATCAAATCAATCTCAAAACTAGGGCCTGATAGTTCGGCTGAGGGATTGACTTGTTATTGAGCTCGAGCTCGAGCTCGAGCTCAAACTGATGTTCTTTTTTGGTACAGTCCGGAGGCTCCCACACACATAGGGGGGAGAAAGCCCTCACTATAGGAAGGAGAGCCCGCACATGTGAAAAGAGTGGTATACCCATGGATTGAAACATAGGAAACCAGGTGACATGAAGGGTTGCCAACCATTTGAACAACCCCTTCTCGTCATCTCAAGATTGTATATGTTTACAGAGTAGATAAGTTGAGCCCAAAATCACTCTTAGTTCAATCAAACTGACTAATATGAATGTACATATAAGAACCCAAGCAAGAGATTAAGTCCAAAATCGGCTTCTTAATATATATACAAAAAAAATATGTAAACCCAAGCTGATATGGGGAGGACAAACCAAGCCGGATATTGGCTCCTCAAGCTTAATTAATTAAACTGGGTTCAAGCTACGGATGACATGCAGGATCCCTAATTAGAATAACTCATATGACATAAATCCCTTGCAGCAGCATTATCTCGTGGAAATACTTGTCAATATTCCCCCTTGGATGGAGCTCACTCCTCAATACTCTCCCTTAAGTGGAACCCGGCCGGCACACTTTTGGCGACACGCTTTTTTTTTTTTGCACCGAGTCGTTCCTTTTGGGATTCGAATTCAAGACCGTTTGGCTCTGATACCATTATGAATTTCTTTAGTTAACCATTCCTTCTAAAACCTCAAGGCGTTAGTAGAGGCAGCGAAAATGCTTTTCAATATTCCCCTTTAAGTGGAGCCCACTCCTCAATCTTATCATCCCCTTTACCTGCCACAAATTTCACTATAAATAGAGAGTTATGCCTCCTTACACAACATAAATATTTGTTAACAAATGAAATATAAGCCTGTGATTAATCATGAGAGGCATCTGGTACAAAAGAACTGAATTAAAGAAAGTCAGGCCACACATTTGTTTTTGTCTTTTCCCCCTTTTTATGGTTAACTGGCAATTGTTAGTAGAAAACAAAACAAAACAACACCGCCAAGAAACAAAAACAAGCAATCATCAACCCCAGAGAATTCCACAAGCAAGACCTGACTCTCCACCTATATTGCTCATATGCCTAGGAAACCTGATTGTTTCTAGTCCTCCAAATGGCCCATCAAATGACCATCACCCAATTCCAGTGTATGAGGATGTCTAGCAGTGGGGAGTATGTATTGAGCATCATCTATCCATTCTTCCCACATTGAACTTGTGGGACCAAAAGGGGCCCCTGGCACACATTTGTTAAAACAGGTATAAGCTAACATACCCACACTTGATCATTCCTCCCCCAGCTGTGAGAGAGAGAGAGAGAGAGAGAGTACCAGATTAGAAATGACGCGTGGATCGAGCGTGTGTTGTCGTCTGATGTTCGATATATCCTGGTGGAAATCATGATGATGGACAGTGAATAAAGATCACTATGACGTAATGGTTGCATCCCCTCCATCTATTGTCACATTGAAAACACTAGAAAAGAACCTTCCAAGCTTCATAGTCCACTTAAAACTTGAGAACAAGCAGATTCCAATCGTTCCAGAATGGCAAAAATAACCCTACTGCCCTGCCCAGCTACTCCCAAGGGGCTTGCTAATTTCAGGACGTTTCTGACACCTAATAAAAGTACACTACACAAGAGCTGTGATTTCATGGTATTTATTCCACCAATCCTGACTGTTAAATTGAGAGATCCATCAAAGCTTGTGGAATGGAAGTCTTGGGGTGGAACTAATGAGGAATTGAGGATGGCCTTCACAGGTTCTGCAGAAGAGATTCTTATCAAGTTCATTAAAATTTTGGTGAGGGGAGTAGATTTTCAGATTGAAGTGATCTCTTATTTCTAGTTTTTCTAAGTCAGAAAAGAAAGATGTGGGTCTGAAGTTGGGTTTGAGTTAAATGTGCCCAAACCCTTGTTGCAAAAGGAGATGAGGAATACAAATGAAAATGGGATTGGAAAAGCAGGAGCCAAAAGGTTATTTTGGGGGATTCCGGATTTTTGCCTGGCAGAGATGTGGTCCTATTGGTTTGGACATTGGACATGATATGGTGATATGCCAATTTGACCTTACAGTTTAAATTTGGACTGGCCCAAAACCTCAAATCTGATCCTCTTTAAGAAAAACAACCATAATATTTAACTATGTATCTTTCCACTGACTAGTAAGAAGTAGTTATAATAGATGTCTTGTATAATTTGTTGCATCATGATATTTGCTACCACAACATTTTGTGTGGAGTTTTAGGGTTTATATAGGTAGCAGTTGTAAGTATGACAGGCCAGATGCCCATATATATATCATCATAAAGATTATTTGTACGTATCACAAATAATCAAAGGTTTGACCCTTTTAGATGTTGTCCCATGTTTTAGCAAAGTTTATGGGACTCAAAATTGATCTATTCTTCTGTTATGGGACCCCGATTCTTGATCCAAATCATTTAAGATTCGCATATTATTGATAAGCATCAAGGCTTTTAGTTTCATATCTTAAATCTTCATAAATCTTGAGAATTTTTTTAAAAGATATTAAAAATCCGAACACATTGAAAACCATTACTTACTCATTTGCTTATGTGAAAAATGATGATTTTGACTGCTAACGTGCATAATGCATTGTACAATCAAGCCATTTGAAGAGCGGGACCCACCTTTGAATTTCACACAAGGACTATCAAGATGTGCATTACATAGCTTGATAATGTGTACATTTTTCTATGATATTTGCATATGGACAACTTTTTTTATCAGTAATGGGCTCTTCCCATCTCCATAATAGGTTTTCATTCCTCTTCTAGATAATTTTTGCAAGTGAGAGGCCCATTATTTGTTACTTGAGGCCCCATCTACTTGTAATCTCACTCGAACCCATATTACATATGCCAAAAAGGTCGTCATCTGCTGATTTGAGATTAGGGTAGATGAACGGTTTGGATTGTTGGTAAGGTGGGCCTCATCCTAAGTGTGAGAAAGGGCTCTGAAGTTCTCTCTCTCTCCTCCTTTCAAATTTGGAGCTGAACTGAAGAGCTATTGACATGACACGTGATCGATGGATAGAATTTTTTACGAGGAAGATACACAGGATCAGCTGTTTGCGTGGAGCACACTTACTTTAGCATTGGACGCCTAGCCACTCAATCAATGAGTTAGCCTTCTGTGCCCTGCCAGGAACCAATTTTCACTAGAGAGAGGGTGCAGGCCCACTGTGCAATTGATCACAGCTAGAGAACAGAGGTAACACTTGTCTCATGCACTTTCAATCAATCAGTGGGCCACTTTCAATAGAAATGAAATCTCACCCAACAGCTTGTACATGGATAGCTATTAAAATGCCATTGATTTAATCTAGCTGAATGAATACAACCAACCCGGTGTTCATGCCGTGAAAGTTTTCTCAAGGGGATTATTTGTTTGCATAGAATACATTCAAATGCAATAGATAGGAACCCATGTTTAAATCCTTGGCAGATGTCATGGGTTTGCTCCTTATATACCTCTTATGCTAAACAACCAAAATCATCCGGTGCACGTGTATTGCAGGATCATGTATGCATCCGAAAATTAGTTATTTGGGGTCAAATGGTACAAGATACCCTTGTTGGCGCCAAAAAAAAGGTGAATAAAAGTTAATACAAAAAATAATCATCAAATAATTATCCTAAATGTAAAGTGAATTAAGGGTGGATGTAAAATGAATACCCTGAATCTAAAAAAGTCTAAGCTCTATTCTATATTATTATATTATATCCTTCACGCCTTACCTCATATCAATTACACTTCACCTATCTACTAATTCTTCGGTGAGCTCATTTGGGTGTATTAAATTCCAGTGCATTCTAATGCAAATACATAGACCTTAATTAAATGTGAAAATATTATATACATATATATATACTTCAAACTTCAAAGAAGTGTTCATACTTCATACAATCACCACTGTAATGGGTCATAGGGTCAAAATCAGCCAATCATCCTTATCTTTTTGCAGTCACATGAGCCTTAAAATTGTGCTTCAAGCCATTCAAGTTTTCTATTGAACTAATAAAGCCAAAGATGTTTAGTTTCATATCTTAAATCCTTATAGATTCTGATTTTATATATATATACACACACACGCGCGACAACACCAAAAAAAAGAAACTCAACATGTAGATCTACACTTGCAGGCCTCTAGTTCATTATCCAAATCTTAGATCTTCATGGATTTTGAAGAAAAATATTAAAAACCCAAATACAAGTAAATCCCAAATGATTTATAATGCGAAAATCTTATTTCCATACAAACATATAACATATTTCACATATGAAAAATATGTAAGATTTGCATATTGAAAGTCCATTTTCATATCTCATGCGTAAAATACAAATGTGTCCTGAATGATACGAATTTGAGATGACCAAAGCCGGTGGGCATGCAACATGTGAAATGCTTTGTCATCTTTAAACATGAGATCCAACAATAGAGCTGTGTAGGGGCTGCGGTTTTCATTTGGAGGTCCAGACTTCCAACTTGGCCTCTACCCTCTCTGGATATATGAGTTGTTATTACATCATTTGCGCGAATTGTATCTCGATAAAAGAATTATTTTAAAAGGTCTAAAAGGTCTACGGTATGAGTCTCCTCCCAAAATAGGAAGGGCCTTTTGGAGGATTTTTTTTAATGGGTAAATGAAATTTAGAGTTGCTTAGATTATATTATTGGGAACTGCAATTCTCACGTTTACAATTTCTCTCTCTATGTAGCATTACATTTTTTAGTTTTCTGCCAGTTCATGAGGCCAAAAGGCAGACCTTTTTCTTTGTTTTAAAAAGAAAATATCAAGATGGGTCCCACTAAGAAGATACTTGATTACAAAAATCAAGATAGACTACTTCTCAAGTAGGTCAAGTATGTAGGCCATGCCCATACAATACACATTACAAAATGGCTGAGAAAACAGGGATGATGAGTTTTGGATGTGTACTACATTATTTTGTCGATTCTCTTTGACCATTTTAATAACCGCTAACAAAAAATATGAATATGACATAGTATTTTTTTAAAGAAGCTTTTAGAATGAATAATTTTATTAGTCTCTTTTTTGAAAAAAAAAAAACCCACATGTTTAATGTTACTTGAACCAATATAAAAAATATCTAATGAAAGCTCAAAATGGCATTTTGAAACATTTTATGAAAATAAAAGGAGGTTGTCTGAAATTACCTTTGTTTCTTCATGACTAGGAACCCATTGATCTCCTCGTGTTGTTCCTTGGTAAACCCGGATACACAATACCACTCACTTAGCCCCAAATTAATGATTCCAAACGGTGACCTCCAGCTCATTGGTGGACTTCCTAACCGCTTTAACCATTTAATAGAGACAAACAAAAAGGTAAATGGGTATATTCATAAAACCCTTATCTGCTGTTTACTACTTTCCAAAACATTTGAAACATTGTATCAATTATTATACAACTATTGATAAACACCTTACTGCTTTTGTGGGTAGAAAGTGTTATCAGTTGCAGCAACTGAACATGTTAGGTGAATAGTATAGATTAAGACATGCATGTAGATCAGATGTGTAATGCGAGTTCTGCAAATGCATTGATAGCTTTTCCAAGGGGAGTATGGTCATTAGTCATCTGCTTCATTGATCTAATGTCCTAGACTATGTAAGACTTCTCTGTGTATTTATGAACAATCTTCATCTGAGGATATAGTAGGAACAAAAGTATGATTTAATGGAAAAGGTATAAAAGGATTACTGGAGGGGGCCTAGCAAATGCGAGCCATATGTTCCACAACATGTTTGCCAATTGAAGAAAAGAACTTGAAGCCAGTTAGGGAAGGGAGTACAAGACGACATCACCTGCTCATGACATGCGAGTTGAATCTTGAAACCTCCCTCTTAATAGGGATAGGACCACCTTCCTCTCAAATCTCCCATCTAGGTGAATTGTGGTGCCCACTTTTCATGATTCTTGTGCTGTTTATTGTTCTAACAAAGATTTTTCCTTTTTTTTCAATATTGAACGTTGCCACTTTTCTGATGCAAGGTTACAAAATGGAGGGATCGTTGGGTTTAATGAACATAAATTGAACGGTTAGCAATGTCAAATGAATAAGAGTTTTTGTACAGTACTGCTTGTAAGAAAGACTTCTTTATGTAGCTAATAATAGGCCCCATAAAAATGCTTGGGTAATTTTTTTGGGTTGTTTGGTTGGGGGCTTTACTAATAGAATTGAGTGAAGTAAAAATTATTTTGAAGAAAGAATAAAATATAAGTGAGTTATGATAATATTTATTTTTAGTTGTTTATTATTTAATTTCTTTGACTTTTTGCATAGGGAAGTAGAGGTTTTATGTTTTTTAGCGGAGAAAGGAGGTTGTTTTTGTTTGTTTTTTTTTTTTTACATTGTTTTTGAAAAATAGGGTGAAATTTTTGAATTAAAATACTTTTGACGTGACCTTTTTTTATAAAATGGAGGCTTCACCTTACTTGACTCTATTAGTAGAGTTGCCAAACAAGCTGACGTTTGTGTATACGGTTTTCCACATAAAAAAGAGTAAAAAGCAAAAAAAGTTTCCAATTTACTATGGAAATAGAATACCTCGTATGTCGCAATTCAAGCTAGCCCTAGGTTATACCAAAAAAAAAAAAAAAAGAGCTAGCCCTAGGAAAGTCAAGGTCGACCAATTTAATCTATTACCTTGTATCCTTCATCCTTCTTGACATATCTTTCAACTCTCATCTCCCTGACCTCTTTAATGATCTTAAAGACGTTAACTCATATGTATCATACAGTAAACAAAAATTGCCCTCAAACTCTTATCTATTATATAGCAAACAAACATGCTCCAGGCTTGTTTCTTTGGCATAAGATAGATTAGAAGAGGAGTAGAAAAGGTTGTAATGGTTGAAATTTTTACCTCAAAGCGTGTTTAGATGGAACACATGGGGTAAGTGAAATGAAGTTGTTGGCCGACATGGCACCCCCTTTCCTCTACTTAACTCATCGAAATTTCATTCTAGAAAACCTAAATAACTTGCTTACTTTACCCCCACATTCTTTCTATCCCATAAAAGTTGGTGCCCCTCGCTTTCATTTTACTTTTTTCCAACAAACCAAACACATGTAATGTAACTCAATACTCATTTTATTTCAACCCATTCTTTTTTAATTTCATTTCTAACGTGAGACTTACTCTACTCTTATTCTATCCCTCTTAGAAACAAACCGGCCCTACATGGCACAATTGGTTGAGTTCACATATAGCAAACCCAATTTACAGATTTTATAATTGTAGAACACACTCTGTGTTACAAGTGGAAGCGAGCTAGATGGACTTATAATCTATTACATATTTATAAAAGTAAAAGTAAAACAAACATGTATTTCCGATACTCGCACCTATTCAATTCAACACCACTCAACATACTCATGGTTGAGTGGTGCTACCACCTCATTATCACACATAAGTACCTCGCCTTCGAGTTGATAATATCACTCCCGAGGAATACGCCAACCTAGGAAAAAAAAGGACGACGACAGCCTAATGCTAAACCAGTTCAGCAATTGTATTGTGTGCTTAAGTGTGGTTTTCAGTCTTGTTATCCATAAATGAAGTGGTTGCTCAGTTAGCAGGCAGGGATCCGACCAGTGGACTGTTGGACTATTAATTTGGAAGGTCTGGTCTAGTGGGCTCCTAGTGGCCAACAAGTAACAACCAAATTAACAACCTACTCGTAGGCCACTGGGATGAAGTTGGTTGGACCCATCACTTCCATTTCCAACACCACCAGACCATAGAGCATAGAGCAGAGAGAGGCATTGACGTCGTTTTCGTAGGGGAGGCAAACTCATGATCCTCTCCTAGCCATTGTTTGTTCTGAGATTGGATGTGAACAAAACCCACTTCTACTCTCACCCACCACATTTCTTTCTTGGGTCATCAGCCTCTCACTCTCTTCTCTTTTCAGGAGTAGGGGCCATTTTTTTGTGATCGGGACAGTTGGACCGATTGGCCCCACAAAGATAAGGGCGTGGTCTAATAGATCTGCATTTGGAAGATCATCCATGCTTTTCAATGGGTATGAAAGAAATCAATAATGCTCTTAAAAACGTTTCTTCTTCTATATATCAACGTGAGTCTTCATCAAACACAGCCTCCATTCAACTTCCCAAGTACCATCCATCATACTAGCAAGGAAACAAGTGGATATGCCTGGGTGATGCAGATCAGCATATGTATTGCATTGGAATGAATTTATGGAGTCCCTCATCCTCCAAGCTTTGCCTTATTGGGAAATCATGAATTGAAAGATTGGAACTCAACAGTGAGACTTTTACCAAGTGAAAATTAGAGCTAGTGCTTAAATTATGCGCCCATCCAGTTAATGGGGTTATCGCAAAATTCTAAACCAATTGGTCCCGCTATAGGATTCACCATTTAATAAAATTTACCCCTAACTTAGGCCTTCTTCATTGATTACATTTTCTATTTATTAGATGATTACTTGTACAATGGGACCAACTCTTATTGTGATAAGACATGTGGGTGTATAGTTTTAGCAGCTTTAACGTTCAACAGGTGAGCCCCAGTGGAGTTTTACTCCTTCAACATAAGAAGTCTCTAAATCCATATAAGGCTATGAGGTCCAAGGCTTGAATTTATTATAGCTTGAAATAGAAAATCTGTTTCAGCATATGGCCATATGGGCCATATCATCAACTATACGAAATAGCCTAACAAGTAATGCAGATGCAAATTGGAGGAGATAACATTCATACCATATCACTTTCTTGATAATTAAACCAGTACATATTTGTCAACATATACAAAAAAAGGTATGCCTTTAAATTTAAACTAGCTATAGGTCTAGTTATATAGGATGTCATCCTCTACCCAAATTAGACCTCACATCAGTCGTGATAATGGCGTTCAAACGTAAAAGCTTCAAAAGCTATAATGAGAATGAAGATTTCATTTTATTTTTTTCTTAAAACATAAGTTCTCTTCTTTTTTTTTTTTTCTTTTTTTTTTTTTTTTTTTTTGAGAGAGAGAGATAGAGAGACAATGGTTGGAATAACCCAGTGATGTGTATTGACTCATACTACAATCTCAGTTGAGAAATAACAGTTTTGAGGCCTAATACATCTAGAATGCCTGACACCATGCTAAGATTGTTAATAGCTAAGAAAAGTTTCACAGTTATATGCAATCACCAAAGACGCATTAGCATTATATGCAATCACCAAAGGCATACTAGCAGTCTTTGGGATGATGACCACTATTTTGATGACCAATGGACATTAAAAGAGCCCAATGGGCACTTAATTACAATGAAAGGTCAGTGTAAGTTTGGTGAGCCGGTCTTAATCACCATTGCTAATCAGATACTAGCTAGCAACATTCAATACCATTGATTCTTACTCATGGGAGAATGGTATTCTATGTAATAATGGGCAGCGGGATCCACATGCAGGCGAAGATGTAAGAATAGAAGTCAAGTACAAGGAAGGATTTTCAAGTCAGCTAGACCATCACTAAATCTCATACATGACCTATATGTCAATTAATCTTTATGGGATGAATTGCCGGTCATCATCCGAGTGGGACAATTTAGGGCCTGTTTGGTTAAAGATATTATGAGGATTTTTGTCTAAGAGAATTTATGAATTCTTCAAATGTTGTCTCCATCAAATAGCTTCAAGCATAGAGTAACACTTAGAATTCCAACTCTTTGCAGCTTCGGCCTATTTTAATAAAATCTATGTTACCGTTTAAAAAAAAAAAAAAAAGAAATCCCAAAAGGCCAAATGTGCCTTATGAGGAGATTGATTTTCTGAAAATTAGCTTGCAAGGAGAATTTCAGATGCTTTAAAGACATAATCTAATACCAACATTAGAAACTCTTAACAAAAATAGCTCTAAACAAACAGGCTTATATAGTTTTGTAGACCTTTGAATGATCATATTTATATTTGATAGTAGTTATCTTTTATCCTGAATATTAGAATTTGGACAACTATAAGGCCCTACGAGGGGATGGTTTTCATTTCTATTTTGTTAGGTGGAGGTAGATCACTCTGCCTCCCCTCTAGGTGGGCCCATCAAGCCATTTCATGCAGGGACCTTGACCTTTCCAAAAATCGCTTCACGAGTATTAATGATGGGCTTGAGAAGCTAAAATTCATCCGAAGGGTAGTTCTTACAAGCAGATTGTCTAAGAAATTTCTTCTGATTTTACCTAATAAACTAATAGTATTTTTTTTTAAATTTTAATGGTGCATATTATTCTAATTATATGAAATTCTAACTAATGCATAATAACAATGAAAAAAGAAGATGGCAAATGAAAATGTGGCCTCAAATGGAGGTAGAGAAACATTAGCTTAGGATAATTATCTTATACTAGTTATTGAATTAAAAGTGTACTTGGGACAAAATACTAATCGTGTACATGTCGTAGTGAAGACGGCAGAATAAGTGGAGCAGGCATCGAACTTCCTTGTCCTCAATTTGTGGGCATATGCATCTACCAGTACCACCCACCCATTGGGTTGATTCATTCCTCTGATATTCCAAGATTCATGCCCTTGGCTTTGGTTATAATGTTTTTGTTATCCAACAAACAATCATCCAAAGAACCAATCAAAATGATGGATACCTTTTAACCCCACTATGTTGTGTTGTTGAATCCACCTGTGGAAGTATACATTAATACGTTACCCTTGTGTTAGATTTGGTTTACAGTGTGTTTTTTATTTGCTAAATCATATTTACATTCTTAAGCTGCTGTGCCTGTCTTTAACTTTCTCTTTAAAGCTCTATTGGCCTCTAGCCATGTCCAAATGGGTGTCGAACTTAGCCAACTGCCCCTTTTTTTTCCAGAAAAACCTTGCCTCCCCTTCAATAACTATACATTCAGGAGTTCGATTGGGTCCACCTAATTAAAGTGGAATAGCTGCACAAGATTCATGGGTGATTGTGGGGTGAAGTCACTAAACCCCATTTCTAGTGTAATCAACATAAAACAATGGTACCCCACCTTTGATCAATTTAGTCTTTTAAACACTTCATCAATCCCATGAATTGACACTCATCCCAATTCACAATAATATGTGACCATGATTGACAAAACTCACGATAAAGAAAAGTTCAAGCACAAACTTGTTATACAATGAATATGTTCCTCATATCTACGAGTTTTGATTATTTAATGGATGTGATGTTTTGACCAAACCCTAATCCACACCATATCCTTCACCCTCTACTCTTGTAAAATGATTTGTAATGGGGTGGGTTTCACTGTAAACGTCTAGAGAGTATTAATTCAAAGATCATGTATTTTCGTAAGAAGAGGATTCCATGTCCTTTGGGTTTTCGTTTTCCACGGAGAGAAAGAAATCTTGCATTGCTGCTTCTTTCATATGAAATCAGAATTCGTTCTACTTTTTTTATTTTCTTGCACAAAGCAATCGGAAGACCATATTGAATATAAAAGTAGACTCTTACTTTTTATAACATCTTTTAATTTATGCAAAAGAACTCTTAACCGTTCTGCCTTAATTGTAATCCTTATCCTTAAATAAGCAAAATTAATTTCCCAACAATTTTCCTCATACTTTTCTACTATCAACCAAATTATATATCAAGGAAGGAAGGCACAAACCCAAATAAACTTGAATGCACACCACACATACATATAAACATCTTGAATATTTGAATGATCACATCTCTTAGCTTCAGGCCTAGACTAGATAAAATTAGCAGTGAATCCTTACCATCTAAAGCACTAGAGATTTGCCTTTTAACTGAATTGACTATAAATTAATGAAAACAAGTGGCCATGACATGGCATGGCATGCTACTAGCAACATACACCAACACACACTGACTGCTATATATATATATATATATATATATAAACACAATGAAGCCAGTCACTGTAGTATATGCAAGGGCATGACAGTCATTTGAATCTTAAATGCAAAAGAGGCTATTTGGGGGTATATTTCCCCTTCCTTGTTGCAACATTCCCAAGACAGAGAGAAAAAAAGAAAAGCAATACCACTCTCTCCCCCTCTCTCTCACTTATGTGCTGCTCTTCTTCTTCTCTCTCACTGTCTCACAGACAAAGCTTTAAACTCTCATACTCTGTTAGTCTTCCACTTTTTTTTTTTCCATTCTTCTTCTCATCTGTTTGTTACAAGGCCAAGGCCAAGGCCAAGGGCATAGATTAAAAAAAAAAAAGAAAAGCTCAGATTCTGTGTGAGAGAGAGGAAATGGTAGCTCCGACTCGGAGCTGAGTCGAGAATGCGCGAGTCTTCAGGTCATGAAGACGCTGACTCAGTTGAGAGCAGAACGAAAGAAGACTCGGAAGAGGAAGAAGAAGCAAAAGAGGAGAAGAGGAAAGACGAACTAGGAAGAGAAGGGGAACTTTTGGTGGTCGCTGTACCACCAGCTTCAGTGGTCCGCACTAGATCTCAGGCAGGCTCCCGCCGCGTGACCCCGGCTCCGACCGCACCAACCACCGCGGATCGCAACCACCATCGCGTCGAGAAGCTCCTCCCCAACGGAGACCTCTACACAGGGACTTTCGCCGGAAACGCCCCACACGGCGCCGGAAAGTACCTCTGGAAGGACGGGTGCATGTACGAGGGGGAGTGGAGGAAGGGCAAAGCAGCCGGACGGGGGAAGTTCTCGTGGCCATCCGGTGCCACCTACGAGGGAGAGTTCAAGGCCGGACGGATGGACGGATACGGCACTTTCACCGGCTCCGACGGAGATACCTACACCGGATCGTGGTCGTCCGACCGGAAGCACGGCTACGGCCGGAAATGCTACGCCAACGGCGACTTGTACCAGGGGACGTGGCGCCGGAATCTGCAGGAGGGGCATGGACGGTACGTGTGGAGAAACGGCAACGAGTACGTCGGGGAGTGGAAGGACGGCGTCATCTCCGGCCGGGGCATCCTGATCTGGGCGAACGGGAACCGGTACGAAGGGCAGTGGGAGAACGGCGTCCCGAAGGGGAACGGGGTTTTCAGGTGGCCGGACGGGAGCTGCTACGTCGTCGGCTGCTGGAGCAAGGACTCCGACCACCGGCTTCAGGGGACGTTCTACTCGGCGGAGATCGGAAAGGACATGGTGAATGTGAGATCTAGCCCCTTGATCTCGCCGTCGAGGAAGCGATCTTCCGTCGACGGGATGGCGAGAGGGAGCTTGACCGACCGGAATTTCCCCAGAATCTGCATCTGGGAATCGGACGGTGACGCCGGCGACATTACTTGCGACATCATCGACAATGTGGAGGCTTCGATGTTCTACAGCGACGGGACGACGCCGGATCGGGGGACCACCTTCTCGCCGCAGCGCCGGAGCCCATATTATTTCAGCAATGATGTGAAGAAGCCCGGTCAGACGATCTCAAAGGGGCATAAGAACTATGATTTGATGATTAATCTGCAAATGGGTATCAGGTATTTTGATTTGGGAACGACCCTTTGTTGTTTACACCTGCATTGGATGATGATGATGATGATGTTGGGGGGGTATTGTGAGATCTGGGTTTGTTTGATTTTTAGGTATTCAGTTGGGGATTCTTTCGATTTGTGTATTGGATGACGATATTGGGGGTATTTTGAGATCTGGGGTTGTTTGATTTTTTTCAGGTATTCAGTTGGGAATTCTTCAAATCATGTACGGACTCTTAAGCCTGGAGATTTTGATCCCAGAGAGAAGTTTTGGACGAGGTTCCCACCTGAAGGGTCCAAGGTCACACCTCGACATCAGTCTGGGGAGTTCAGATGGAAGGATTACTGTCCCATGGTTTTCAGGTGTGTGTTTGGTTGATTTCAGATTGCTTGGATTTATTTTTGGTTTTTATTTCTTTTGGATACTTGTCTTGCTTATGGTGATAAGTTTGGTGGGTGTTCAGACATCTGAGGCTCTTGTTTGGCATAGACCCAGCGGATTATATGCTGGCAATTTGTGGGGATGATGCACTGAGAGAGCTTTCTTCCCCTGGGAAGAGTGGGAGTATCTTTTACCTGACCCAGGATGATAAGTTCATGATAAAGACCGTGAAGAAATCTGAAGTGAAGGTTAGAGAACTCTGCAGAAATTTTCATTTTTAATTTCTGTGTTGTGTACATCTCTAATTTCTGAATGCATGTGTGCACTAATTTTGAATAATGCAGAGAAACAGGCAACGCGTGGCTGTTCTTCTGTTATTTAGATAGAATTACCATTTCCTCTCTAATGCTCATAGATTTGCATTTGAGTTCAATATTCAGACTGGTTACATATTAGGATACATTCGGTTATTCAATCCATTAACTAGTTCTATGCCCTTTGTATTTGTAAATCAACATGCAAATCTCGGATTCAAATTCACAGCCTATTTAATAACCATGTTCAGGTACTTCTTAGGATGCTTCCCAGTTACTACGAGCATGTTTGTCGATATGAGAACTCGCTCGTTACCAAGTTCTTTGGCGTGCATTGTGTTAAACCAGTTGGGGGTCAGAAGGTATGCGGTATAAGATATTTATTTCCTGCGACAGTAATTTGTATGTTCAAAGTTGTCCTGACATTGATTTCTGCTCTCCATTTATGCTTCTCTGGTTGATAAATCAGGTTCGGTTCATTGTAATGGGCAATTTGTTCTGCTCAGAATATCGAATTCACAGGCGATTTGATCTCAAAGGGTCCTCACATGGCCGGACAACGGACAAGTCTGAGGGAGAGATTGATGAGACTACCACACTCAAGGACCTTGACCTCAATTTTGTGTTTCGCTTGCAACGGGCTTGGTACCAAGAACTCATGGGGTAGTTGAGCATTTTCTCCATGCACTCAAATTTATATTGCAATATGTCAGAAGCAGTTTTGTTTCCTCTTTCTGGTTTACAAAATGAACATCCAATGCTTATCATGGGTTCTTTTTCAGACAAATTGATAAGGACTGCGAGTTCTTAGAAGCAGAGAGGATTATGGATTACAGTTTATTGGTGGGTCTTCATTTTCGTGATGACCTTTCAGTTGATAAGATGGGGATGCCGCTTTTTTCCTGTAAGTCCATTTCCTCCCTTGCTTGTGTTTGCGCTCCCTATAACTGATTGAAGTCAATGCAACCTAGGATATCTTCTCAGTGATGACTCTCTGTCTAAATGATGGTCTTCAATACTTTTCCAGGCAAAGGAGACTCATATCAAGGTGACAGAAGTATATCCGAGTGTCACTTCTCAGAAACAGAGGGGCGTGATGTGGATCGCATTCTCTCTGGCCGGTATGATTTTTCTAGTGATTTCTCTGCATTAATCTTCTGGGTTCCAGTTTGTTGCCTATTCAATTAGAATGTGAACTGTCTTTTACCCACGATTCAAAGTTACATAGAAAAATTAACATGCAGTTTCTCTACAAAATTCTGCTCATCATTTGGGAATTATTTTGAGTGCTCATGTGTGTAAGAGAGATCTAAACAGTTCTCATTATGTAGGATGGAGGGGTGGGACAATCATCCTTTGGATAAGCACAATGGTTTCCATTGTTGGAACTTTGATCACTTGTGATAAAATAAAAATATTCAATTTTCTTGGAGAGCATAAAAATATTACATTTCAGAGGTGGGTCTTTCTATGCCTTGCCATCTGACTTGCACAGCTGGCTTGGATAAAAAGTTATTGTTATTTAAATTGCAATGAAAGAGATGTTCCCTTATTAAGGACCTCCAATTTAGGTTTTTATGTTCATTTCTTTGATGGCATCGGACAGGATTTATCAATTACTAGAAGCATTCTGTCTTCTACTCGTTCTTGTTTCTGATCTTATCAAAAAAGGAGAAAAAAAAAAAAAAAAACTCTTTGTATTATTGGCAATTGACTGGTGGTTGTTTCAGTTTCACTGGCATTCTGTGGGAGTTTTTGTGATCATGGTCTTGTTAGTATGCCTTGAGAATTTTCTTTTCTAGCTCAAGAAAGAGAACTCCATCCCTGAATATTCATTTGCTGTCTGGAAACATGAGAACAGGAAGCTCTTGATACGATTGGGTTCAAACATGCCAGCAAGAGCGGAGCAAGTGGGGAGCAAAAGCGACTATGATCAGTATCTATTGTATCAGTCGAGCGGAAGTGATTCCACCCCTGCCGGAAATGGTGAAATCCGCGAAGTAATCCTCTATTTTGGGATAATCGACATCCTCCAAGACTATGACATCAGCAAGAAGCTAGAGCATGCCTACAAGTCTTTGCAGGCTGATCCCACCTCTATTTCAGCTGTTGATCCAAAGCTCTACTCCAAGAGATTTCGAGATTTCATACGCCGGATCTTTGTGGAAGACAAGTAAACCACCATTGAAGAGAAAACAGAGAGGGAAAAAAAAAATCCCAAAATCGCTGCCTGTCATGGCAAAGGAGGAAAGTTGGGAGAGTCATCTGATTCCCTCATGGGTATTGCTCCCTTATTGGATGTAGGTCCATGTAATCATATGGACTATAGGGCTGGCGCACTGTGAGAGTGTGAACCAGGAAATGCAGAGCGGCAGTTGATGTTTGGGCTGAATTTTGAAGCTCGCAGCCTTGCGGAATTTGTATATGTCAATGGGTGGGGAGATTCGGATTATGATTTAATTTTTTTTTTAAATCTTTTTTTTGGTGACCCAGTAAAATGTGAGTTGGAAGCAGAAGGGGAGTTTCTCTTCCAAAAGATTTCAAGTGAGGGGTATTATGTGCAATAAGAAGTGTACAGTGGAAAATAGAGATGATGAATTTGATTTTTTTTTTCTTCTCTTATATTTTTTCCCCCTTGGAGAGGTGGAGTTCTATTATTTCACTGTTGTTTTGTGTTGAATGGAGGGAGGGAAGAATGACTCACTTTTTGAAGAAGCCTACTGCTGGCTGCAGAGCTTGGTAAACAAAAGAGCAGGACAGAGAGGAGAGGAGGCATGAAAAGGAGAGAAAAGCATTGGAAGAAATGTTGGGAGTGTGTTATTTTTCTTCTTTTCCCTCCACTTTAATTTTCCTGCTTTTTCCTTCTTTTGAAGGATGAAGGAGACCAACGTAACCAGTTCCCTTTGTCCTCACTCCAGCTGTTTTACATAGGGCAGGCATCACTGTAACTTGGTAAAAGGCAAAGGGCATTTAGCCATTGAATGTTGGTGCTAAGGAGGATCTAAGTTTCCAATCCATTCATTGATTAAGTGGGGACTTCAATCTTGATCTATTGTGTCACTTGAACTCTGACAGAAAGCAGTAGGGGTTGATCAGGGCCCATTCCTGAGAAAGGAAACACTGTATTTGTATTTACCTCCTAAAAAGAAAAAGTTAAGAGTACTATGGAAATTGGAAGGTGATTGAAAGGCATTTATGGCTCATGTCATTGTTGAAATTAAGGTGTATCAGTATGGAATAAACTTTATATTTTGACCCCAAATTTTCAAAAACAAAGAAGTAAAAAACGAAAGAGGATAAAGCCCACGCGAAATGGATGCTTGATTGGAGGCAAGATCCCCATGAAACTACTGGCATGTAAATATTGTCTAGAGAGAGAGAGATTCCAATTCCCATTTTCTTGTGATGTTCTTTGTTGTAGATTATTTCAGGGGCTTAGAAAGACAAAAATCCTCAACAAATAATAAATTACAGGATCTGCTCTCTAATTGGTGACAAATGGTCAATGACTAGAATTTCGAGGAAGAAAAAAGTCAAACTGATCAAACCCCCTCTTTTTTGGGTCCATCTGTAGCCGAGCCTAGACAATGGACTAATTGTGGGGGGTGTAGCCAAAATTGTCCAACCACATGGATTGAGGAGAGCTCAGGCTAATAATATATTCAAATCAAACTAAGCAATAGGCTCCATTTCCGTTTGAACTGGGACCCACAAGTTATAGGTGGCCCAATTATTCAGGTGGGTACGTCCCACATGTTCCGGAAATTCAAGTGAGCTAGTAAGGTGGGTTGCTAATCCCGGGGCCTACCACCCTTTACTTAAAAATTAACTCTACTCCAAGTTTTCAAGGGGTAGTTGTCCCAATAGACACCAGGAGACAACATCCTTCTAAAAAAATTTCATTTTCACATTCCTCATGGCCACTGTTTCCTCCTTATTTTGAAAGGAATCATGCCACCCACTTTGGAATTAGGAAAGTTTCAACTCCACTTGACTGACTACCATGTTTCCTCTTTACTAGATATATGTTTTAATTTTTATCCTTTTGGGAGGCTCCTCCCTCCCTATCAAAGAAACCCTAAAACCCCCAGACCAAACAAAACACACACTCATCCTAACATCAAACCCAAGGCTATAGGTATATAGGGTCTTCTCATCTACTTATCTGGCAAGAGAGAAAAAAAAGAGAGAGAAAATCAGAACTGGTTGGAGAAGTTGGAACATTGTTTTAAACAACATTTAAAGAAAACGGTACAGGACTGTGTATCGGTGGTGTCACTTACAGCCAAAGTCTTGTGCATGTCCTTGTACTGTTGTAGTGATGTGACACTACAATACCATAAACATACACGCTTCTGTTGACTAGAGACAAATTGTGTTGTAGGCGTCGCATCTTAGGGACCATTTTGTACCCACTTGAATATGGTTTGGTTGGAACTTGCCGGCCCAATGAGATGTGGTTGTCCCAATCCCATCCATCCTCCTCTCCTTTGGTAGTAACTCTCAATTGTCTCATGTGAAGGGGGAAAGCTATCTTGCTTTGTATTCTATTTGGAATTGTCCTTGTCTATCCCACCTTCCACTTCTTTGTAATTTTGAGGTTTTAAGTGCATGTTCATCTGATAAAGCTTTTTACAAGAGTTTGGCGTGTAGGGTTTTTTTTTTAGATACAAGTGATCGCTTGTCTTGGGCATTTACAAATTCCATATTGCTTCACAGGAATTTTAAAATCTTAGCCACCTAGAAGGTCTTAAATGATTTTAAATTTTTTTGAAATCTCAAAAAATAAAAAAAATTTAATTTAAGTAAGATGAATTTCAAAAGTAGGTACATACATATTAGAGGGTCAGGAATTTGAATTCATAATAGATTGGTCCCATCATACAAGATAGGAATAGGATCTTAAAAAAATAAAAATAAGAAGAACCAGGTGTTAAGGAATTTTTGCCAGTTTAATTAAGAACTACACCACCCACTTAACAGTGCAAACAACCCATTCGTGGAAAGTAGTTGGACACCCCATCCCATGTCAGTAGCTGGAAGACGTTGACTTGGTGGTCCCTGTTCCTTTAAAATCTCAAAATTTATCATTGGCTGCATCCTGCCCATGCTAAGTTCATGGAATTCTTAACTCCTTTGACACAATTGGTGCACCACTTACGTTTAAGATAGACCATCTACCCATCATCATACTTTACGTGGCACACTCCTGATATTGATGTTTTTTTTCTTCTTTTTTAATATCTCTGGAGAGAAAAGACAATTTTATCATAAAGAAAGCAACAAACTGAAAAGCGCCAAAGATAAACAAATACACAAAAGCAAAAGTCTAATGATCCCTCTTATCTGTTAACATTCTCAAATATGTTCCTGTCCAGTTTCTCATTCTTCCTCCAACTGATCGATGCAGAAAGTCTTGCAGGTTCTAAGATGGTGACTCCTCTCTCTCCATCCACATTGCAATGAAACTCGATTCATCTGATTATGTTTCCACATTAATGCTTTTAGAAACTTTTCCTATTTCATAATTTTTTTTTCCCAACCCCTCATAGGAAATACTATTTTGAGGGATTACGGAGAATTTAGCTCATTTATTTATTCTTTAATGTTGAAAAGGGGCCGGAATAAATATGAAAAATTATTTTCACAAAACCTTTTTCCGTGGAATGCGGCTGCACAGTCATTTTATTATTATTAATTTGTTATAGAGAGAGAAGATTGATGTGTGCAAGTGAGAGATTACACATTGACCAAAGAAAGCTTAATGCAACATGAACTTCGTGTATCCTTTTGAGTTATGGTGATGATGGATGATGGAAACAAGTAAGATATATAACATGTCTATACGTGAGAATCATCCTTTCACGTTGATGGAATGATTAGTGAGTAGTTGGAATTAAATAAGTTCATGACTTCAAAGTTCAAACAACACCTTCCTTCAATGTCCCTTTTTTCTTATTACCATTATTACTCGACCATATTCGGATACGCGATGATTGTGGAGATATTAAAAGCTAACACACCATGGTTCGATTGGACGTATATTTATTAAACTATGAGATGAGATGGGTCAGTGTTCTCTTTCTTTTCCTTTTTTTTCAGCTGGGTTGTTTATTCAGCTATCTTCCATCCTTAGCCTTTGATTTTAGTGGGATTAGCAGTGTGATTTCGTGTATAATGATAATTATAGACGATTAATTTTCCACATTTAATGGGGATGGTCAGGATCATTGAGCAGGGGTTTTACTTAACAATATTATTACCCATCTGTTGTGGTATGTAAACTTGTTTTATAGCTAGAATTTTATGAGCAAACTTTGTCTAAATAAAATTAGCCAACCAGAACATAGTAGGGAAAAGGCACCACGATGATCATAATGATTCATGGTCTAATTGAATCATTTACATTAACTTTGCCAGAGGATATAGATCAATTAAACATCAATTTTAATAAGTCTTATGTCAAATAGATCACACAAAAATAATGTCAAACAGCACATAAATATAATAACCAGGATAAACTGAACTCCAAATAAATAAAAATGATGCCTTGTGACTGCTGTACTGCGTAAAGCTACAAATCTCGATCTTGTGACAATCTCCACCTGTTATGAAATCAAAGTTTGGGATCTCTATTGAGAAGATATCATGAAAATCTATTTTTAAACGATACATACATATATATATATATATATATTCTTTTGCAGCTTTCGTCCCAAAACAAAAAATACAGCAACATGTCCAATTTCATGATAGTGAGAATTCCATTATCAAGAAAAATGACTTTCCACACAACTTCACAATAATTTTCTCCTCTATTTTTAGGCCACATCCATGATATTTGTGATGGACCGCTTGGGCTACCCTAATTTATCTCATCTCATCTCATCTCTAGTAACCAATATCATGAATTGCAACTTGAAGATTTTTTTCCATGTCGTGATTTTTAGACAAGTAACAAAGTATTGCACATGTGATGGGAAAGGATAAGAGAGCAGATTACCCCGTCAGTCAGGTAGGCCACACCACCACATGGATGGGCAATAGAATAAGCCAACCAGAGAGAGAGAGAGAGAGAGAGAGAGAGAGAGTTTTTATTTCATAGCAACAGGTATTCAGTTTACATGCCATTGGGCATCTCAACTTGCTTGAAAAAAATGCGAGCATTGCTACTGGAATCACAAGATCCCAAACTGAGAATGAGAACACAAATTTCATAGCAACAGGTATTCAGTTTACATGCCATTGGGCATCTCAACTTGCTTGAAAAAAAATGCGAGCATTGCTACTGGAATCACAAGATCCCAAACTGAGAATGAGAACACAATGTGAAGCAATGGCTCAAAAAATAAAAAATAAAAGAATCATGCATCCCTTCTCACAAGATTCAGAACGAACCAAATGAAAGAAGTGAGTCTATCAGTGGATTATTGTATGGTTTGCAAGGGTTGGCCAAATATATCTGGACATGAATCCCAGCTGTGGCGTTCCCTGGCCTCCCAATACCCACCAGAGTACCGATACGTGCCAGTTGCTTTATCCTTTGCAAACCACCGTGGCATCCAACCCTGCTCTTGCATCTTCGTTGACTGCAATGCAATTGCATTTTTTTTAACTAATTTTATTGCACAATACTAACAGCAGCAGTTCTAAAATAGTGATTAAAAAACCCATCAAGTTACTATCATGTAACATGCAAATATAGCAATAAATGTTGAGACAAACATAGTACGAACTGAAACCCATGCATATCTTGCAACAATACTCTCATAATTATAAAATGCATATGGTTCATAAATTCAGAATTAAATTATGTTATGCAGACTTAGATATACAATAGAATTCTATAAAAATAATATCTGCATATTGAATACTGTTAAAAATATGAGAAGTCATAAACAAATTTTAATCAAGTATTTCCCGCAAATGATGTTTCAACCACTGTTATAACACTTGTCCAAGTCCGAGCCAACTTGGACTCAATTGTGGACAAGTCAGGTCGTAAGGGCCACCACCATGTCTCTAACCTCCATTTACGTCGTCGTATTCTTCTTATTCATCTTATCCCAAGTTCCTCTCGCTAATGGCTTCCAGCACCCTTTACCCCACACCCATGAAAACTCCACCCTAAATCCCTTTCTTCGGCCATGTCTTCCAAAAGACCCACCAAAAAATCACTTTCCCTCTTCCATACCTCTTCTAAAACCCCCTAAAAACCCTAACACCATGAAATCACATCCCCTCTTCTATCCTCTTCTTCTCCTCCTCTCGGTGTTTTAATGGAAACTCATCTCCCAATTCACGTAGCAACTCGACCTGACTTGACTCAACCTATCCATGACTGAGTCAGGGGCCGAGTTCAAGTTTTAAAACACTGGTCTCATTAAAACTTGAGACTGTTATTTCCTTTATAATCTAAGAAAAAAGACCCCGACTTTTTTAATTGATAAATAAAAGATACCCTACTATATTGGTTAATAAACAAAAGCATAGACAAACAAACATTTATAGCTATGATTTTCACTCCTTTTTTAAAATTATCATATATATATATTTATATATGGGGGTACATTCATGTGCATCCATCCCTCACAATAGGGTGAGGAACACTTATATGGCTTTCCCTTTTTGCACATGAACATTCTTTTTCTGCATATGACCATATATGGCTTTTCCTCTTTTGCACATGAATATTTTCAATTATGTAAGTGTCTCTCACCCTATGGTGAGGGATGGATGCACATGAATATTCTCCATAATATATATATTTTTTTTCTACCTTTAATTGAGTTCTGAACCTTCAACTGAGTGCCAGACACATTACAAACTCATCCAGTCATTCAGTCCATGTGACTAGTGCCAGATTGGTACCCGTGTATATTAAAACAAAAAATGTATTATTCTCAAATGAGGGCTCACCTGCCTCTGCCTCTGCTCTAGTCGCAACTTCTCTTCATTGGCCATATCATACAAGCCATTCTCCAGGCATCTCTGATCAGGCCTCAGCCTTGAATCTGTGGGCGGCAGCTTTTCCTGTTCATGAAGGAAAATAAACTCAACATTAAAAGGTTAAAATCCAAATCAACTATACTCCTATAGGATTAAAAAAAAAAGAAAGAAAATTGAATGCATCAAGGACCTTTAATCCAGGGGTGAGCTCATTGAGCGTAATTGCAAAGCGTGTCAAGTTATATCTTGTGGGGAACTCAGCTGGCTTGCTCTTTTTCCAGAGCATGGAAGCCTCGGATATTGCTTCTGAACCTTTTCCCTTCCCTGAGCATTCACCTAACACATAGTGCATACTCTCATCCCATTTTCCAAATAGCGTAGCCACTGTTTTCCCATTCTTGTCATGAACTGTACCTTGTACCTGTGGAAAAGCTTAAATATAATCATGAACTCTGGCTTGTCCACAATCACTGTGCAGAAACCATAACCAAATAACGAGAGAAAATTCTTCACTACTACTAGTACACAAATGCGGAGAAAAGCTACCATTCTAGTACCTAAAGGGCATGCTTGGACAGTGAAACTAGCAGAATAGAAAATTTACAAATCTGAATATTAACAAATTTCATTTGCACAGCCGATAATACTGATATGTTTTTGTTTTTCGTAGTTGCTGCATATTTCACTAAATTCTAAACTGCTCCTTTTAGTTCTATCGGAATATTTTCAATAAATTATGAACTGTTTGTTGGCTGTTTATTTGTTAGTAAAAACTGCAGAGTGCATAACACTAAGAAAAAAAGAAGCTCATGTGCGAACTTATACAATTATCAAATAACACTAAGAAAAAAGGAAGCTCTACCACCATTCTCAAAGAAACCCGAGTCTCTCTAATGAATAATCCTAATTGCTAGATTAGTAGATGCCATCCTTTGGTAGCCATCAATTCAAGGACTTGTGAGTGAGGAAGAACGAGAAAAAAATGAGCCTAGGAGTGCAACCCATAAAGTGAGATAAAAGTTTTCTTTGGGCCTAAAAAATAGAAGATTGTGATCTATAGGATTATAATTCTAAACTCCTTTCTTAAAGAAGTATACCTAACGTATAATAGTTTCTAGATCATCCAAACAATACAAACACTAGTGGGTATAATAGAATCTATTATCTGATATGAGCCATTAATATATAGATTTCTTTAACACTATTTTGTATCCAAACAACCCCCAAGGTATTAGAAAGTCTGTATTATATAAAATCTTATGATATAATCATCATTATATTATTTTATCAGACTTGAATAAGCAGGTTTGTTCTGAATTAATGAAACAAATGGAAACCAATTCTCCCACCATGAGCATGGGTACAACAACATCAAACAGGCAACAGATGAAAAGGAAGTGAATGTGCATAATTACCAACTTGTTTATTGGCTAACGAAAGAAATCAAACTCCATGACGATTACAGAGTGCACAGATGAAAAGGAAGTGAATGTGCATAATTACCAACTTGTATATTGGCTAACGAAAGAAATCAAACTCCATGACGATTACAGAGTGCTTAAGTAGAATGTAAGTAGTAATGCAACTGCTAAAACCAGGCACAGAGACAAAAAATTAGAAAAAATAAATAAATAAATAAAAGCAAAAGAGGGTGGGCCTTGTCTCAACGCCAACGGTAAGGTTGCTCCATTGAAACATGGGCGTCACTCGTTTGAAATGCAGAAACAGCCTCTCTGCTTGTGGGGGTAAGGCTGCATACATCTGACCCTCCCCAGACCCCGCAGTGGTGGGAGCCTCGTGCACTGGCCTTTTTCAAATAAATAAAAGAAAAAACAGAAGCCCAGTAACAATAGAGCAACAATATACATCATGGGACTACTTACAGTAATAATCTATGATACCTAGATACAGACACGGATATGGGGATTGGAATATGAGACTGTACTTTTGAAAATCAAAGACACATGGTTGCGGGCCGGCAATCCTATCAATGACATGAAATCTCATATTTTACGTAAAGATTTTTATATGAAGTATTGATTTTCTTCTTCATGACATTTCTAACTTGATGAAATTATCATTTTTCGTATTCCTTTCTGACATTTTTTTATGTTGAAAAGTAATAAAAAACAAAACTATAGGACCATATGAAATAATGGACTCAATATAGTAAAATATGCTAAACTTGTACCCTAGAAATATTAGTGGAGTATCAAGTACCAGCATGAGACTGAGAGTATCGTATCCATCCAATATGGGCATGCATATGCATGCTAAGCATATACAAGTATCTGGGTATTATCATAGGTAATAATATATGTACTCCCAACTCTGGTCATTAGCATCAGTAGCTACATCAACAATGATTCAACAATAAAGAAAATGACATCCTGCTATAGCCTTCATAATTAAAATTAGTTAAAGCTTCTAAATTGACGCAGTGAATCAATACCTGGTGAGGATTTCGGTCTATCAAAGATTGCTCCTTGAACTTCAGCTTGCAAGAATATTCGCAATTTCCTTGAATACGCATGGTACCATAATGATCGCAGTAGAGCTTTCCCAATATAAGGTTGTAGATGGAAGTTGTGACCTGAAGGAGAGAGTGAAACATTCAGCTTGAACCCAATGGAGAACATTTTTCATATAAATATTCATGATCACATACCTTGCTCCACTGGTATATTTCTCCATCATCAAACTCTAGAGTTAGAATGCCAACAGGGTCAAGTTGAATCGAACGACCAGAAAATTTGCTTTTCAGATTGGTGTCTCCCCAAAATTTCCATCCTTTACCTTCACAGTGGCAAGCAACAATCATGGGATGATGACTCACCTGTCTCAAAATGAAAAGAATCTTTCAATGTAGAACTTGTGCCACCAAATACTATTTTATCATGCCTTGCAATTACAACAAAAATGATAGGATATAAAAATAAAGCATGAAAAACCCAAGAAACATATGTTTGTGTGACTGCTTAGAAACAGTACTAAAACGCGATGTATAATGAACATATGGAGCAAGCTTGAAACCAATATGTAATTATGAAATAATATCTTATCATGCCTCACATATCATCTTAACAAAAAACAGAAGATAGGAAAATGAAATATGATATAACCAAGAAACATGTTTTTGTGAGTGTGACTGTTAAGAAACAGTACCACATCCATACTGAATTATGAACATGTGGAGCAGGCATGAAACCAATATGAACTTGGAAAGGTTGCTGAATCATAGAAACTATGTATGCATGCGTATAGGTTCTATCCTTCCCTTTTTTTTTTGGTGGGTGTGTGGTGTGGGGGATCTCCAAAGAATGCACACCGTAAAAGGGCTGAAAAGTGTTAACAAGTAGGGGACGTGCAGAATCCAGAAGCAGTTTTGTATTTTAATTTTGCCTTCACTTGGATGTGCCTTACCATTGCGATACATGCTGGTTTGGTACCGGAAGCACCTTGTTGACTTGTCAACTAACTGAAATTTAATCAGCATTACTTGTTTTGTGCAACAAAGTAAAGTCTCTTTTAGTCGAAACTTTTGAGAGATAATGAAATAATTTTATACAGATTACAGATCACAGAATGTTTGTATTCCATGATTTTCTTTTTCTTTTTTCTGTTATAGCATAATTAGTTCAGGCAAGATCAAATCCAGTACAAACCTCTAGGACTGAATCCCAAGACCTGTTCCCCTAGTGGGAAATGCCTAACCTGTGCACTACTTGTGTTGTCAGCATGCTTGTATTCACATGCTTTCTTACACATAGGCAAATGCCAGAAGGTTTTCTTGAGAAGTTGCAGTTATGAAAATACTTGAATTCGGGTGTGAGATCTAAAAATTTCCATATTCCCCAATACAAGTTTCCAATGAAGCATAGGTATTTGTAATATCAAATGAATTAGCTTTGTATGAGAAAGTAGCATCCATATATCAAATTGGGAATAAATCACAAAGAGAAAAAATGATCAAACCCACAGGTCATGGCCACTGAGATGTATCCTCGAAAGAGATTTATAGGATATCTTATCAGTTGAAGCCCACATTCATAAAGGATTAGAATCTTAAGCAGTTTCCAGCAGCAGAAAACTGCAGGTTCTTATGTGTGTCAGGAGTGTTTAGAAATGAAACCTAAGAGATAGTGAGGAAGATTCAACTCATTTGATTCAATCCACATAATAAACAAGCATGTATTGAAGAAAATTGGTTGCGTAGAAACCTTCTCTGAGAAAAAGCGGATGCCTTTGTCTTGACAGTCAGCTTCATAAGTCTCCCCAAGAAGAGGATTAAATGGCTTGCAGCTTCTTCCTTCAGTAGAAGCATATCCAGATACAGCAAATGCAGCCACGTTAAGAATCCTCATAAGGCTATGATCCTGCAGGTTTTCATCAAGCAGGTGAAAATTAAGGGGAAAACTGCAAAATCAATTAGATGGCCACAATGATTATGGAGTTTCTTTACATGTGAAAGGCACTGCACTCTGTCAAGCTAACATTAAATAAACAACTCTTTGTTTATTACTATTTTTTATAAGTGATGATACAGAAAAACTTATGTGGCTAAAAAAGAAACTCTTCAATCTTATGCATTTGGATTTTGGCAGTGTAACATGAACTGTAGAACCAAATGAATTTCAAAGAGAAAAAATGTAGAGGGAAATGCATATCCAAGATGTAGACACTAATTTCATCGGCAAACTACATCAGTAGAAGAGTTAACTGTCATGAGATATAATTCACCTTATGAAAGTCTCAAATCAAACCTCAAACCCATCATCTCATCCAACATTAATCACATTTGCATATTAATAAATTCAAATTTGTATAATCCTTCTTCTTTAGGCCTATTACAGGTTTTGGGAATGAGTCCAAGGTTAGAGGGGAGGTCTTCAATAAAGGGTGGGTTTTTGTGATTGGGGAAGGGAGAGGTCCGGTTTGGGTTGGGGCCTTTGTGCAACCTTTTTCTTTGAGTCCTCAGTTAGTGGGTGTTAGTGCCATATTTAGTAGATTTATTTATTGATTCGATTGTAATCACTCTGTAATTCCTCAATTGTAGAAATGTAATACCATACAACTAACTCAAATCTGAAAATAATATGAACAAAAACTGCAAATCAGTGGATCACAACTAGTTTTAATATGTAAAGCATCCGATCTAAACTTCTTGAATATGAAGAGGCCCGGAAAGCTTACCTTTTTGCCCCATTCATATGCTCGGTCAAGAAGGAAAGAGTATTCCAGATCTTCAAAGCACTTTTGTAAAGAAGACATAGGCTCATTAAAGTAAACAGGAAGGCAGACTTTGGTGAGATCCTTCCCAATGTTATCTTTAATCATAGACCAGAGGCTGACTCCTTTCTCCTTTTCAACTGGATCAGGCAATCTTTTACGACGCTGGACATAAGGATAAGTAAATCCAACAGATTTCATGGAAGCATCACCACCATTGGCATAAAAATCGTCAACATCAGAATCAAATGATGATCTCCGATAATCAGACCCACTACTTCTAAAAGAACTTGATGATGACAAGAAATCCCGTGTATCAAAAAAGGCATGGTCCTCATCATCTGTTTCTTCCTCTGCAGCATCATGCCTTTCATTGTCATCATCAGATTCAGATGGACTCCCATCTGAAATCCATTTCAAAGCAAAAAGAAAACTCAATACAACACATCACCTTAGGCTGAAGGATAAAGATATAACAGAAAGGCAAAACCGTCTATATACGTTTACTATAGATAGAGGGCATACAAAAACCAAATTGTGCGCCAAGCCAGATTTTCTAACCAACCTCTTATCTCTTGAAAGTTTTCTCAAATGAAAGTCATGCAACAAAATATTTGAAATCATTGAAAATTTACAGGTATCTGCTCTCCTGATCTAATCAGTGAATCTGTAAGAGCATTTGTCCAACGAAACAGAGTCTAGACATCAAATCAACAAGCCATTCTTGCAAGGTTTGTTATCCTTTGTCACAAAAAGACAGAAAAGTTTCCTCCGTTGAAGCATTTTCAAATCGAAGGCTATAAATTCCTTTTGATCTTCTAGTATTTGTATAGGAAGAACTGCTTTTATCACTCATCTTAAGCCATCTATTAAGAGGTCGCTGATGCCATTTAGTTTTCTCTTGAAGAACATTAATTTTGAATTCTTCATTTAGTTGAGATAACTTCCTGTCCTCTTCAAGCAAGATGCAATTTTGACTATTACTGAGGAAGTGATGGCTCAAATCCCAATAGGCTAAAAAAGAGTTGTAAATTGTGTTCTTCAAGTTCTTATAATTGCATACTCCAAGACAAACACGATCTCCAGAGGCAACTGCCATAAAGGTCAGGGCGAAGGTAAAGTACGGGCCTTAATGACAAATGAGTTTCAGGAGGTGTTGTGTTCTGATTAGTGGACGTGCTGCCATGAATGATGCGGGGTTTTCACTCTCAACTTGTGTAGGCTTGATACTTTCATAATGCTTCTCAAGGCTTGTACCCTATTCTGATATTTTTCTTGTAGTTGAATAAAGCAATTGGTTGCAAATTAAAAAGTAATCTTTTCAATCAGAGGTTTGAGTCAAAGCAGATGAACAAGGACCTATTATGTAAGCATGCAACATTAACTTATTTGCATAGCACAAATTAGAGAGAGACCATATTATGGTCACAATCACAACCCAAAAGAAAGTGACCATAAAGCCTTTTATAGGCAACATCACACAACATCATGGTTGCGACGATGGGCATCTCAACTTTGCTATGGACGCTTTACCAAAAAAAAAAAAACCTGCACTATGGGGCTCTTTCCGGCCTTGCCAACTATATCATTTTGCTTTGACAATATTATAACATTTTGTCTGGGATTGATTCCTCATAATCATAGCCTCATTTTCTGCTCTTCTAAAGACTTAATTGATTGTTTACTACTCTTTTGTTGCTTGTCTAATCTCCCTAGTCCATACAGCATATTATGATATTTATTTCTGTTTTTATAGAAATGTTTGCATTTAGAAATTATCATGCCCAACTCTAAATTTTTTTGCAATTTAGAAAGTCTCATTTTGCATGTGACTTTACCACAGAGAATTCATACAATAAGAAGAAACACAGACTCCTGGGTGCATCAAATCCTCTTAATGAGCAACAGCATTCTTGATATAGGTGAGTGCCAAGTAAGATAAAAATGTTGAAACATCGAGATTTTTAGCGCTCAAAGTTCATTTCTTCTTTTTGAGTTTTCTGTTTGAAACAAAAGCCCATCATAGTTTTGACTTCATTGATACAAAAATGGAGTTTTGCTAGTGTTTTGAGAGAATGAAACCTACCACTAAATACCCATATGCCAAAATAGTCACGAATGCAAGAAATTTGAGGAAATATAAGTAGATAAGAATATAAGATGGGAACAAGTCAAACATGTGCAATCTGAATTGACTTCAATTTACATTTCACCATACCACTAGATCTGTCATTCCTCAATCTAGAAGCATCACCATGCTTCTCCTTCAACATTCTTTGGTTCTCATCAACAACAGTATTCTCCAAGTCAACTTTTTCTGTCTACACAACCAAGAATCAAGATGGTAGATATTTAGTGGACAAATACGAATACTTATATATATATATATATATATATAAAAGCTTGCATTGTAAAATAAACAGCCAACAGGCATTGATACAGTACAGTAGTCAGTACTATTATCAAAAAAAAAGGAAAAACTTCCAACAACAAGGACAGTAATATGCCAAGGCTGAAACTAGTATCCCCTATCTCCACTATGCAAAAGAATATTCTACAGATAAAAGTTAACTTAGTCAGCCATGACACAGTAAATAGGATAGATTAAATAAAGCAATAAGTTTGGACAAAATTTTGGAAAAAGTGCTAAGAGTGAACATAGAAATCAAGAGAATGCCACTGCATCAACAATACATTAGTCCTATCTGCGTCACATATAAGAGATCTCATGCAAGTATTGTTCTTCATGTTTCATATTAAATGGCATTAATTATTCTCTTTTTTTCCCTCTTGGAATATGATACTGGGAACGAATTCAGAGAAACCCCATATCGAATATATTTTTTTATCTTCATTGTTTCATTCTACAATCAAACTCATCATTATGATTAAATAAAGGATTTAGCTTTTGTCTGTTTCGGTTTCCATCTTTGCTTGTAGCCAGAACCTAATCAATCCTTAATTTCTAGGGAGTTTCAGAGGTCCCAGAGTGTAAGAAGCCATCAAGTGCATGTCATAGGCTTCCATTCTATTTTACTCGGCTCTTCTGGAAGAAGCAATGATGGAACATACTTAACAGTCTAAATATGAGGCAAAGGCAAAATTTTAAAAGCGCTGAACAAAGAAAACCCATTCGTTCCATGCATTTCTTTTATTATAGAAGAAAAAAGATATAAGAACTGTAAAAAAACCATAACAATTTTTAAGATTTTCTTTACTTTTTCACACTGTTGTTATCTTATCCATTTTTCAAACCCAGACCATTTACTATTGAGTTCGTACCTTCATAATAAACAGACATTAAAGCTACCTAATTGCATTTATTTCTAGAGCCTATTTGATTGCTCCATACTGAATTCCTAGGAATTCTAAGCAATTTGTTGCTATGAAAGGGGCTAAAATTGAAAAGGTAATGGTGAAGATTTACAAATTCCATCAAATAGTCTCTCCTTGATGGGAATTTGATTACCCAGCAATCACCTAGTTGATCAAATCCTAGGCTCCCATCTGCATATTCACCTTTTATCCTCCACTCCACATCCATTCAATTTTTACTTTTCAAGACATCTCTTTGTAGTGAATCCTAAGAAATCGTCAAATAAAAGATTTTTATATGAAAGCCAAACAAACAAACATACAATCTCTTAACACATCCAATAATGCATATAAAAGAGACAAAAATCAATGCAACAGTAGGAAAAACAATGGATATAGTAACTGCAAAAGAAATTCAACAGGATCTCATTCAAAAATGTACCTCGAGCTGTCGCAGCGTGTCCATGAGCAGCGTTTGCTTTTGCTTTAAAATCACCAGCTGATTCTGCATCTTTGAGAATTCGCCCCTCATGATCTGCTCGCTGTCCTGGATCGCCGCCTCATTCACCCCTTCCTCCATCAGCCGCTGCCTCAACTTCTCCGTTGAGACGACGATATCGGCCGGAGCCATGAGCTCGCTGTTGGACATCCTAGGAAACATATCCTTAACAGCATGGAGCGCTTCCAACCACGCCGCCCGGTCCTCCCGCGAGTTGGCGCGCAGGTGGAGCCGCTTCGTCCCGGTGAAGATCGAGAATCGCTTGTCATCCGAGCCGCTCTCTCTAATCGACGAGACCTGATCTATCAAGAACCCTAGTTGGATCCAAAAACCATCCACAGAACTGAAAACACAGCCAAAATTCGAGAGATTCAGATCGATCGAATCGTCACCTTGAGGTGGATCTCGCCAAATGGCTTGCGACGCGACTGCGATTGGCTGCGCTTGCGGCTGCAGACGCGTTTGAGGGATTCCCCGCCGATGACCTTCGATCCTTTCTCGGTTTCTGGATTGACGACGATCTTGTCGGGGCCGTGGATCTTGAAATAGGAGAGGACGCCGTCCTGGAGGACGAACCACCGGGGGCGCCACCCCTTACCGTAGTTTACCCACTTGTGCAGGATGCCGGAGATGCCGGAGCCGACGACATCGTTCAGCTTGACGGCGTCGCGGTGTTCGCCGTCGAGGAGGGAGGAGGGGTCGAAGGAGGCGGTGAGGGAGCGGGATCGGGAGAGGGAGGGGAGCAGGGGGCGGGGGCGATGGTGGCGCTCGCCGGAGGATGGGGAGGACTCGTGGCTGCAGGCTGGGCGGCGGCCGACGGTGTCCGATCGGAAGGATCGCGGCATTTCAAGCGAGAAGGAATTCGACGACGCTGCCGCAGCACTTCACATTGGAATACGGAGAGAGAGATAGAGAGAGAAGAAGAAGAAGAAGATGTCGTTAGAGAGGGATCGTTGAATCTCTGTGGTGCGCAGGAGTACCGTATGGAATGAGGTGAAGAGAGGAATCGGCGGGGTTTTTTGAGTTTGACGGTTACGAAGGAGAGAGCGGCGCGTGTGGTTCGTTGGAGACGTTTCATTGCGTATGTCTACGTATACGTTTACGCGTATGTTTGTACGTATGAGTATGAAAATACATGTGTCGGATTCGGTACGTACATATGTAATAATTATATACTAAGCACAAAAACTCATATTAATCAAGGATATGCATTGAAGAGGTAGAATTATATGTATGTTAAAAATAGAGAGGATGAGAGTCGATAATTGGAGAAAATATATTCGTAAAATTTGAAAAAGAATATATTAAACATTGTAAAAATTAAAAGTAACTTTCGGTCAAAATAAAAATCACAGCCAAAATTGAATCCAAAACCTGGGTAATGAATATAGTATAATGATGTAGTTTTGGAGCTGATGTGGCCAAAATTGGATTGGGTCTGCCGATCTGAAGACATGGGAGAAATCGAACCGAAAGGGAAAGAATGATTTGAGGTCCTGAGGGTAGGATGTGGACCAGACCTTGTGGTCTGCCAGTCAAGTCAAATGGTCTCACAGATCTGACAGGATAGGTAGTGCCAATTTGATTTGGTATAGATTGGCAAAAAAGGCCTGTGTCAGATTGTCGAGTCCGGAATTCTGGTGCCAGATCTGTAGGCACTAAAAATAATAATAAATCAAATTGCTCAAGAAGATGATGGACCTCTTAAAAATGGATCATCACCCATCTGTTGATAGATATTGGGGCTTGTTTTTGTGTCCATGTAAAGAATCCGGATCCCTGTTTGGTCCAGTCAATCATGGGGTACCTGTTTCGACCAATAAGGGGTGACATATGAATTTGTTGAGTTTAAAAATTAGTGTTGTTTTTAAAAGCCAGCTCCGTCTTCTTAAGTACAAAACAATGTATCACCTCCTGATTGGTCCAAATAAAGGATCTGGACTCTCATGAAAAACATTTGTGTACGACAATTGCATTCAGATATTTGCATGTGAACAATGATAATGGCTCAACTTCGATTATATAATGAGGTTTTGGCCCAGTGAAGAGGTCCATTGAGAGTTCGGATTCTCTCTCACTTCTACTTGCTGCAGTGGAACCTTATGAGAGCCGGCTTTAATCAAGAGGCAAGAAAAGCCCTTACTTTAGGCCTCGGGCCCCAAAGGAGTTGGCATCTTTTCAAATTCCTAAAGAAGAATTTGTGATTTTGTTTCTCCCCAAAAAAATAAGACCCCATAATTAGTTGTAAGCAGCCAATTTCAAGGGGAAAAAAAACAATCCCATTAGACGTTTCATATGCCTTTTCCTCTTTTATGAAACAAACTTTCTTCTTCTATAGCACACACCCTTTCTTATAAAAATAAATTAAAAAAAAAAAAGAAACAACTATACTATTGTGCATGCTATTGTTGCTCCTCTCTGTTCCATTGTTCCTAAAGCTGGAATTTTTTTGGTAGTCGGTACGTCTCCAAATCTCTCAATCTAATATGCAAATTTTGCTATTATTACTATGGATTAATTCTGCATTTACGCCTCTTGTCTCTCAATTTCTTTCTCGACTTTTTTTTTATTATTTTGACTTCTCCTTTCTGTTGGTGCTATCTTGTAATTTGATGGCGAAGATGGATGTTGTTGCTTTGTATATGGAGCTTAATAATAATGGGATGGACTGTGGTTTGTGGTTTTGTGTTGAACATGACCATGATTTAGTAACTTTGCATCACAAAAAGAGAGAAAATACATTTTAAATAAAATATTTATAATAATATTAAAAAATAGAAAAGGCCTAATTTAGGATTATCGCTTTAGATATCAAACTATCTCGAGCCAATCCTGATGGAACTCTAATATGGGGCTAATATAGAGATTATCTGGACCGTGCTCAGAAGGAGTACTTGGTCCCACCAACCGATTTAGCATCATAATGGAAATGTGATTTAAACAACATCACCAACTAAGCCAAGTTAGTGCCTAGTCACATTTCTATCAGTTGCTCAATTGGACGTGAAACCTGAGGATATATGGTTGGAGGGGATGAGATTCATGTTTGAATTATATGGATGATCTCTATACGGGCCATACAATGCAGTTCTAGAAAAGTGTTACATAGTTGTTGTGTAATAGATGCAATGGAGGATCCGGACTCCAACATTGATGGGTATACAAAGATAGTTCATTAGGATCGACAAGTATAAATGAGAGCATATATCATTTCTTTCACCCTAGGATTACCTGAATAATTTTTTGGTTTGATGGACATTGGCACGGCCATTCCGATTTTCCTTGAGGTAGTGGTAATGCATGGGGCTGTCCATTTAATATAATTAAGTTTATGACTTGGTCCATACTTGTTTGAAAAGGTCAAAATCTGAAGTCTAAAAATGGCAGCCCTAAGATGAATTTAACATTGATTTGAATCCAATTACAATAAAATAATAATATCAATTAGTTATGATTTCAAGAAAATTTTCAATGTGCATTCTACTTAGGAGAAGCTAAATAAAGAAACCCCAAGGGATAGCTCAGGACCATGGTTTGCACCCGGAGGTTGTAGGTTAGAAACTACACTACCACACTAGAGCAGGGAAGTTTACCTGGCTTCCCTCTAGGCGAGGAATGGATTAGTTCAGCCCAAAGGGTTGGGAACCCTCCGATCGTAAAAAAAACAAGAAGGAAAGAAGCTAAATAAAAATTATATATACCAATCAATATATATTTATATAGTGCCTGATTTTGTCAAAAGAAAGAGAATTACGTTGGGTAAGTCAACGGCCGGCGTAAAACTTTTGTCATAATCCAAACGTAAACTAAAGTTATTCTATTATTATATATTATTGATTGAGAAATTGGCTGATTGGCTCCTAGTTTTGCAATTGATTTTTTCCATTAGAATGTCTTGAAACTCTTTATAGTGATACAAAGAATATTTATCTTATTTAAAGTTTTAGAAGATCAGGACTCTTTTCTTTTCCAACTTAGGCAATATTATTTCCTAATCCTATACCCAAATCCCCGGCTTCCATCATTACATTCTCACCCTTACTGGTAGCATTAAAAGTTCTCATCAATTCATCATTCCACGTGGAGACTATAATACTAATGCCATTTTAGGCTTTCCAACTCACCGGTTTAGGTATGTGAATCTTTGAATGCAATCCCAAAGTGGGAACAATCAGTCACTAAAAAATTCTTATTTCTCTTCACGATATTCAGGTAACTATCCTCCATTTGATGTATCTGTCTTCAATCATCCATCTTCATTCAATATTTATTTGATCTCATTTGAGTTTCTAATGCTTGGGTTTTTTTTTTTTTTTTAATTATCTTTATGAGTTTTTATTTATTTATTTTTTGTTTCAGATCTTTTGAGCACAGATGATTTCAAGTGGAAGAGGAGGTCCATCCTTTTTTTTTTCTTTTTTTGCCCTTACTCCTACGATGAATATGACATTGCCTCTCTTTTTTCATGTTTGGATTTGAGCATTTTTTTTTTTCCAATTGAAAGTAATAGTTAGTGTTTAAAAACTTAGTTTTTCTTCTTTGGCTCTTGAAAGATTGAGTTCTTTCTATATGAGTTTCTTCTTCTTCTTTTTTTTTTTTTTTTTTTTTTTTTTTTGTTGTTCATTTAGAAAGTAATCTACTTGACATCTAACTTCTCATTGCCTTTGAAAAAAACTTGTCAAAATGAAGGTAGATAGGGACAACCCAACAAAGTGGGGAAAAAAAGAAAAAAGTAATTTTTCTGTATGGATTCCTAATTTGGTGCAAGTTTGGCTAAAGTTCCATGTTTGGTGGATTTGCAACCTAAAGTTATATTTTTGGTAAATTCCCCTTTAATTTATTTAGATAGGCCCACAAAAAAATGACATTGCACAAAAAGATCAATAAGAAAGGACCCACAATGATGACATTAAAAACAAAGGAGAGATATGAATTGAAGATTTTAATTGGGGATTTGATTTCGGGGTTAATTATGCCTACAGTTGAATTATGTGATCTCATGATAAGATTGCATTATGTAATTTAGTTTTGCACAGTATTATATATGCATTTTCAATAATTTTTACAACATAATCATGTCATATATCTTCCCATTCTTAAATCTTTTTTCCTTTTTCATGTATGAGTTTTTGTGCTTTAATATTTTTTTGCTTTTTCTCATAGTTTGCTTTATTTATTTTTTTCCAATTTTGATGAGTTCTTTTAGTTTATGAGATAGGTTTTCATGGATTTATATTTTCTTTTTTATTTCTTGGTTTCAATTTTTGGTGTTTAGGCATTGGGTTTCCACGAATTTATTTGTTTCTTTTAAGTTGTTTTTATTATTGGATTGTCTATGGACTTTTATTTTTATATTGTATTTTCGTGGTCGTTTTATCAAAAAAAAAAAATCTTATTATGGGTTTATTCTTTTGATTTCAAAAGAATGTTTGAAGTAAGTAAAATATTCAATAGTTTCAAACAAATTAAAGTGCTCTCTCACACACACATTATATCAATTATTTTTACGAACTTTGTTATCTTTACATTTTTTTTTTTATGGATTTATTATAATAAAAAAATATTCGATTCTAACTACAGAGATCTTTTGCTAAATAATATGTTTTTTTATTTTTTATTTAAAAAATACTAAATTTAAATGTTTGCTAGTGGGTGATTAAATATATAGCAGGGAAATTCCAGATGAAAGATGACAAACAAGAAAACGTAGTATGTCTTCCTTGCAGCTCATTCCAATTGATTGATTTACTATAGGTTGTGATGTGTCCATTCATCCAGTGCCACTGTGGATGGGCCACATGAACATGGTTGTATTAGGACACCAAGTGCCAGCCAGATAGAACAGGACAAGATTGACTGGTGATTCAGAACCATCAATTCAATCCAATGTCACACCCTGAAATATACCCATCTAATAGATATATAATCTCATGAGTAATAAGCATAGAATGCATGGTGGAAAAAGCTGTATCCTATTTCAAGCCCATGGAATCACCAAGCCCAAATCAGGAACTGAATGAAACCAGCAACTCCATTGAGTCCATAGGGGTAATTAGGTTTGCTCATGAAACAGATTGTATTCATACCGGCCCAGGTCTAATATGGGCCCACCTCATATTTAAAATGATTTGTGCAGCTTTTTAAGTCTCATTTACTAGGCCTTGTTCATATTTTCTGGCCCATTAGTTGAATAGACTGGGATGATTAGATGTACAGCCCAATTTGGGGCAAGTATACCTGCGCTATGATTAGATGTACATACCTAATATTCAGGCCCATGGGCTGGATACTAGGCCCTATGAATAAACAAACTGGCCTTGGATAGGCTTTGGCCCAGCTCAACCTGGTCAGAAGACATGCCTATGGTAAATCTCAACTTGGGTTCTAACCCGAGCCGGGTGATAATGGAAATTCCATGCTCCAGTTTTTTTTCGGTCACATTTGGTAACCAAATCTTTAGGGAAAAGATTTCGATTTTTCTAAAGTTATGGTAAATCCATGTTTAGCAATTATAAATTCCTGAGGATTTGGGCAAATGAAAATCTTCATTTGTTAGGATTTTCAGATCCTACCACCCCTCATAAGATTTGAGAATCCTCACTTGAGTGGATTTACACACCGAACCCTATTTTTTTAAGCTATCTGCATTAATATACACCCATTTCAATGTGAAATCTTCAACTATACAAATCCATAGCGAGGAATCCTTATTCCAGTGGTAGTGAAGAATCATCAAATCTATAGATTCCTCACTTGTTATCAAACATGCTTCATGTCTAGAAAATTCCTCAACAATTTTTCATCAAGTTGTGGAAAACTCATGTTTTTGTGTTTGGCAGTTGTGAATTTTCAAGGATTTTTGCCAATGGAATATCCTCATCTTTGTGGATTATCAAGTCCGACTATGTTTGTCAAAGGGCAATGCCGGGGTCTGGTTTATCATCATTAAGCCCTCAATTTATGCAGGGGCTGGCCTGGCCAGGCCAATGCACTACCTAGGTCCTTACCTTACCTTCGCAAGCTAGGCCAAGCATAGGGCTTTGAAAATAGAAAAAAATAAGTTCTAATTTTTTTTACACCGTCACCCCATGCGTAAGTGTTAATTGATATTTTGTTGAGGTCAATGTTCACCCTCGCTCGTGAGCGGTCATAATTGTGGTCGAGCCTCTTGCCCTCACCCTCGCCCTCGCCTTCACCCTCACCATAAAACTATTGTTGTGCCGTTTCCTATCACCAATTGGTTTTGGAATAAGGGGTAACTCAATTAGATTTGGACTTGGAACCAACGGTCTTGGCTTTCTCCTCTAATTAACCCCAAAGGGTTCTAAAAACATTGGTAAAATACATGCTTTTGAGCCCATGTTTTACTTTCAACTGATGAATTGCAGGACAGAGGATGCAAAGTAAAAAAAAAAAACCTAACCCACGTACACATAAATGAGCATGCACACAAACGAGCAATATGTAGTTTAGCTACATAAATTAAAATAATATGACCTTAAGCACTTGATACACCTTTTTTCTTTTTAAATTTTAAAATCAAAAAATGTTTAAAGAAAAAGATAACCAAAAGGTCAAATGCCTATCATCAAATATTGATTCATTTTAGGTGTATAAGAGCAACATATTTCATATAAACCCATTATTTCATATCCTAAAAAAATAAAAGAATTATGAAGATTTCAATGAAGCCCAAAAAGAAAAACACTTCAAAAGGGGCATTTTAGTATATAATTAACTAATTAAATATATATTATATAAAATAAAGAAAGCTAGGACTATTGGGTCATGCCATGTCTAGCCTAGTAATGTCTAAGCCCGACCCTCAAATTTCAATTGTCCTTAATAAGCATCCACAGTTTATCATTAACTATTTTTAATCTACTGCTCCACAGATTGGACTAATAAAAAATAAATAAATAAATAAATAACGAGTTGCCCAGAGTCAAATCCAACGACAGAGCTACAGAAGCTCTCAGGAATTACATTTGATCCGAGTCCACCAGACCACCGGATTTAAAGGCCTCCACTGAATCTGCTGCTAAAAAGGCCTCCACTGATGTGATTACAGCTGCATTTTTTGCTGTATAGGATCAAGTCCTTTATTGTAATACAGTGGGACGTCCGGGCCAATAGATGAAATGCTGTCAGCCACCTGTATGGATTTTGAAATGGGAAAAAGGTGGGTCCCAACAAAGCATGTCATGAAAGAAAGGAGAAAAAAAAAACTAAGACAAAACTATGAGTAGATGGGTGTTTTCTGGAAGATGACCATGGCCCATGATGAAGCCCCACTAGATGAACGTTACTGATTTGTGTACCATGCCCCATTTCCACCAGTGTATGGCACTGATAGAAGCTGGACAGATTTCATCCACATAACAGCAGGTTAATAAATGCTGCTTAGAATGAAAAGCGTTACACAGGAAGAAATCAAAAAAATATATCAAATCGAGTGAGCTGCCTTCTAACTTTAGCAAATCTAAAAAAACCGTGTGCAGGTCACTGTATTGGGAAAGATACCATGTATAATAACTTTGAAACCTGCTAAAAATCTTAAATGGCCTTAATCCATAAATGAGCATTTCCTTCTTTCTCGTTGGCAAATCAAAGCAGAATCTTTTTTCTCTCTGCCCATGAAATCAAGGCAGGTAGAACAAGAGAGAAAACAAAACCCAAAGTTTCAGTCTTTCTCATTGCAGATGGATAAAGACATAGAACCCACAAAGTATCACTCTCATTCACACTCACAGCAGATGGGTAGATATAGAAGAAAACCCACGTTTCATTTAAGATTTTATGATCTTCTTGTATATCTGTTCTTCCTTGTTAGCATCCAGTTTTCTGCAGCAGGTCAGTGCTTCTCCCATTACATGCATGTTTCTGTTTTTTTTTTTTTTTTTTTTTCAATTATTTATTTTTTCTGTATGGGACGAGTCTAAAATCCTTTCTTGAGCTTCCAAGAGAAAATCCAAACAGTCTCCATCTGCCAATATCCATTTGACACGCTCGCGGCTCTTCTTTCTCTCCTGCTTCCACGTTTTCCGATGTCCCAAAACATCCCCGTCCCTATAAAGTCTCCAAGAAAGAAAAAAAGAGGAACAAGAAGAGTAGTTTTCTGTTTTTTTCTTCTGACTGCTGGGTAGCAGATCTGACCTAGGGTTTCCATGTTTCACAAAAGAGGTTTTGACTTTTGAGGTAATTACAGCAGAGTATTTCGCATGAACCGCTGAATCAAAGGGATCTCCAATGAAGTTGGGGTACTCTCCATCTCGTTTATTTCTCTACTACGTGTCGAAAAGAAGGGACGCACAAAACCCGAAAGGAATTCCAGGGAGCTGTGGATCTCTAACGAGCCAACGGATATTAGGTTCCATTCAATCATGTTGGGTTTTGGCCCCCTCTCTCCAGCTTCTTCTTCTTCTTCTTCTTCTTTCTTTCTTTCTATTTTGTTTTTTTAGTGGCTTCATCTTCATGATCTGACCGTTGTCATGTCCAAGTGCTAACTGCTGACAATTGCGCATCCGATAAAAGACAGGTTCTTCCTCAGGTTGTTCATTGTACTGGAATTGTACGGCTTAAAAAAACTATTTTATGCTGACTAGTATTTCATGGCAAGGTAGTAACTAATTTTTTTTTAATGTTAATTTTCAATCATTGAAACTTTTAAGTACACGAAGAAAATACTAAAAAGCCAAAAAGAAAAGAAAAGAGAAATACAAACCAAATACCATCAAAATTAAACTCATAACCACAAAAACCAAAGAGATAAAGAAAGGAGCAATAACAACTCTAGCAATAAGAAACATTAAAGGAAGACCACCTTGCTTCAATTCCTCAAAATGATATTAATAGAAATCCCATTAAATTGAAGAAGGAAGAACACCCATGAAATTGAGGCAAGTAGAACAAGAGAGAAAACAAAACCCAAAGTTTCAGTCTTTCTCATTGCAGATGGGTAAAGACAGAGAACCCACAAAGTATCACTTTCATTCACACTCACAGCAGATGGGTAGATATAGAAGAAGACCTACGTTTCATTTAAGATTTTATGATCTTCTTGTATACCTGTTCTTCCTTGTTATGATCCAGTTTTCTGCAGCAGGTCAGTGCTTCTCCCATTACATGCACGTTTCTGTTTTTTTTTTTTTTTTTTTTTTTTCAATTATTTATTTTTTCTGTATGGGACGAGTCTAAAATCCTTTGTTGAAATAGACAATCGAAAACTTATTTGTTGTATTTTTTTTTTTTTTTTACAGATGCATACGATCCAATGGACCCCAAAGGGAATGTTACTGTCAAATGGGATATTGTAGAATGGCACGATGATACATACACAGTAATCTCTCTCTCTCTCTCTCTCTCTCTCTCTCTCTCTCTCTCTGTTTTCTTTAACAACATTTAGAGCACTGGAAATTGTAGTCCTTGGTTGAGGTCTTGTAGATCAAGAGGTGGGCTCCACCCATGGGGTTTTAAATGATCTAGCCCTTTGATCTATGGGTCATATAATGTATTACCTGCTGTCTAATTCTGATATTCTTTGGGGGGTATTCTCACCTGTTCTTTGAAAGCAATGAAATTGTTCCATTGAGGGGTTGAAGACTTGAAGGAACCCATGGGCGTTCAGAACTTGAAACGTGTAGTTTTTAAATGAAAGGTGTGATTTTGCAACTGCATTCTAGGCTGTCATCTAAAATATAGGGGAGAAAAAGACACAATGAGGAAGTGATCTCACACTTTCTATTAAACACCCTTTCTAAATCCACATGTGTTCAGAACCGTCGAAAGTGTCTTGATCAGTGGGACCCACCTAAGACAATTCTAAAAAGATGGCATCAAGTGGGACATTCTCCACAGTCCACAGTCCACACCAATGAGAGTCCTCTCTCTTACTGCACGAATCAAGGTCAGGGGCAGAGCTGAGTGGGCCCCCTCAATTTTGAGGGTTGAACACTCATGTTGAAAGAGGTGAGTGAAACTTCAAAGTTGGGCCCACATATTAAAAATCTTCAAAATAAAGGTCGCACGTTCTTCCATTGGAAGAGTGAGCATAGGAAGATTGAGCATAGGCGGGGGACCACTATGCAAAAGAGATTTTCTGAAGGAGCCCACTGTGCAAATATACTAAACCTTCTATAAACATTTGGGTGGCTTTTCAAGCCTTTTGGGGTGGCAATGTTAAAAAACTAAAATCTTCATTAAGAATGGGGGGTTTCTAAATTTCAGATGAGCCATGGCCACCCCCATCCCCCATCTAGGCGTTCATTTTGAGCAAACTGGATTTTTATTTGGTGGGCCTCACTGTTGGTTTCACTCCTTCGTAGGCATGAACTTCTCTAACTATGGTTTCATTAGAGATTTGGATGGGTTCTGTTCTATTCTCTTTTCTTTTTATTTACTGTCGTATAGAGAATGAAGTTCAAAACATTTTAAGTTGGACTGAAGCACTTATGTCACGACCCGGGCCCGAGATCTGATTACTTCGGACAGACCCCGAGTCGCGATCATCATACTTACTCCCGTAAATCCTGAAGTAACCGAAGTTAAGACAAGACTCACAAGGGATATCAAAACATAATACCTGTCAATGTACAATGTGCGGAAAACATGTATATATACATTGACTACAATTAACTTTACACGAAAGTAAAGTTCCCTTATACAAATTTACAGTTCACTACAACCAATACTGCACACTTAAAATACAATGCAGTTGGTATTTAATTACAATCCAAAATTCTCTATTACAAAAATATTCATTTACAATCGCCCTCCGACTACGCCCACTCCGCTAAACCTCCTGGAGGTAACGGACGGGCCTCCTCCGCAGGCGGCGCGGCCTCGGCAGGACCGGCACGGGCATCTGGGCCTGTGACATCATCAATAACACGTGAACACGAAGGTTCAACAAGGTACATGCATTTTCATGATTCTTCATGTTATTTAACAATTCTATACAAGAATTTATCAATGCAAGAACTTAACAGTTCTATAGAACCTACTTCAATTTCCATAACAAGTATCTATGTCAATCATATCCTTTCATTCCATTTATTTCGTTCATTTCGTGTCTTCCAACGGAAGCAGTGTAAGCACAAGGCGGAAGGGCAAACCATTCATGGCCTAGGCTTCAAGATTATTCAATTTTCATTTAGTCAATTTAATTAAGCACAAGGCGGAAGGGCAAACCATTCATGGCCGAGGCTTCAAGATTGTTTCACTTTTCATTACATGACTTTTCACAAATTGTTGAAATTTTCCAGTGTCTTGATCAGAGAGCACTGGCATTCCACGAGGCTCCGGATCGCCCCTCACATCTACTGCAGCAGGAATTATTCATTTATTCACTTTACTGTCACCTTCAGTGACTATTCATTTCATTAATTCAATTCGTGCATTCTGTCATTTCGTGCATTATGTCAGTGAAGTTCACCTCTGTGTCAATTCATGGATTCTATTCATTTCTAATCAATTCTGTTCACACTTCTAAGCCAAATCAACGAGTGAAGCGTTAGTTATCCAATGTACGTGTTATTTTCGATGAATGTCACTTTATGTATTTGATTTGTACATTGAGACGACCTTCGCTAACACTTATGTAGGCTTAGATATTAATATAGAATAGCCTGTGCGTCTTAGGCTTCATTCCCTTAATTTCTCTGAGTTTGACTCAGCTGTCGGTTGGCCTGTCGGCTGACCGACAACACAACGTCGGTTGACCTCTCGGTTAACCAAAACTTTGTCGGTTCAAGTTCCGGAAGCTGGATTTCCAGTCCACTCTCTGATACATTTGTCGGTCAGGCCTCGGTCAGGTGTCGGCTGACCGAAGACACCACGTCGGCTAACCGACTTATTGTCGGTTCGAATTCCAGAGAGCTGGAATTCCCTGAGACAGATTTCAGATCTGTCGGTTAGTCCGTCGGTTGACCTGTCGGTCAACCGACACTCTCATGACGGCTGACCGACGCAACGTCGGTCAGAATTCCAGAGAGCAGAAAACTCTCTGAGACAACTCCCAGAGCTGTCGGTTCACTCGTCGGTTGACCGTCGGTCAACCGACACTGACCCAGAAGCTCAGTTCTGAGCTTCAGATTTTCTGAAGTGAAACTTCAGGATTTGAGTCAAATGAACTCCAATCTTTCTAAAACACTATAAATCATAAGAATACATATGTACTTGCCTCTTGTGAAGGTTGAATGGATGAAAACCTCTTTCTTGAGCTTGATTCCAAGAAGAAAACCTTGATTCCAAGCTTCACACTTTCACAATTTGAAAACCAAGCTGGGGAAGATGAAGTGAAGGATGAAAACTCCTTGAAAACACTTACAAACCCCTTGTTTGCTACTTGATTGAGTGAGATTGGAAGGAAAGAAGAGAAAAGCAAGAGAGAAATTGAGTCTAGGGTTTGAAAGGGTTTAGAAGATGAGATGAATGACTCATTTGAGTCATCCTTAGCTTATATAAGCTAGTAAATTGCATTCAAGCCCATTAATTTCACTAAACTACAATTCGAGTCAAATGAAGGGTCATTTGACCGGATTCTCGTCAAACGACTTCGAGGTTATTACGGAAGTTGACGTACTCGTCAAGATACACGCGTTGGTATCAAGAGTTTCCGTATTCGACGAAATACGCGAAAATTCGTATTTACATAAAAGTCCTTCATTTCAATGTTTGAGTCTAAAACTCAATTTAAACCATGCAAATCCATTCCTTACCATTCCATTAAGCCCAATTCATTCATTTGAGGCTTATCCCATATCATTTGGTCATAAACCATTATTAGCTCAATTAACCGCAGTTAATTAGCCTTAAGCATAACCAATTCACTTAATCTTTTCATTATCCGATCATTACATTCATTTGGGACTAACTCCATTGAGTTTAGTCATTAATTACTATTAAACTAGTTAAACATGGTTAACTAGCACTAAATTCAATTAACTAAAGTTAATCTTGATTAACTCGGGACGGGACCTCACAACTATCTCAACTTTTTGAACTATTCGGTCCTCCGAATGCAATTCAAATCAATGTAAGGTAACTAAACAATTCAATTCAAAATTACCTGAACGAATAGCTCGGGATACTTCTGAGCCATTTGCTCCTCAAGCTCCCATGTGGCTTCATTAGGTTCATGATGATCCCAAAGGACCTTGACCCACTTGATTGTTCTAGTACGCAGAACTGCCTCCTTTGTATCTATGATCTGCATTGGCTTCTCAACATATGTGGTGTTAGGCAACACTTCGATCTCTTCATGACGAATGACATGTGAAGGATCATACACATACCTCCGAAGCATAGAAACATGAAATACATTGTGAATACCGGAGAGTTCTGATGGGAGGTCTAGGCGATAAGCCACATTTCCAATTCGACTCATGACCTTGAAAGGCCCAATAAATCTCGGGGAAAGCTTCCATTTCTGCCCGAATCGAACAGTGCCTTTCATTGGAGAAGTCTTCAAAAAGACGAATTCATCAACTGAAAACTCTAGATCATGCCGACGATTGTCAGCATAGCTCTTCTGCCGTGATCTAGCAACTTTTAGCCTTTCTTGTATTCTCTGGACTTTCTCTACTGTTTCAGCAATAATCGTAGGACCATGGAAACTCCGAGTTCCAACTTCTTCCCAGCTAACTGGGGTCCTACACTTCCGACCATACAATGCCTCAAATGGTGCCATCTCAATGCTGGAGTGATAGCTGTTGTTGTACGCAAACTCGCACAAAGCTAAATGGTCATCCCAATCACTCCCGAAATCAATCACACTGGCACGAAGCAAATCTTCCAGAGTCTGTATAGTCCTTTCTGACTGCCCATCTGTCTGTGGATGGTAGGCAGTACTAAACTGGAGTTTAGTGCCAAAGGAATCTTGAAATGACTTCCAGAATGTGGACACAAAGCTGCTATCCCGATCGGAGACAATCGAGACCGGTGTTCCATGCAAGCGAGTCACTTCTTTGACAAACAGTTTAGACATCTCACTGAATCCTATATCCTTTCTGATTGGAATGAAGTGTGCAGACTTTGTAAGACGATCAACGATCACCCATACGGCATCGTGCTGCTTCCTCGTCCTCGGTAAACCCGATACAAAGTCCATCGTAATGTGCTCCCACTTCCATTTAGGGATTTTCAGTGGATGAAGCAATCCTGGTGGTTTCCGGTGCTCAACTTTTACACGCTGGCAAGTTAAGCAGGAAGATACATAACCTGCTATCTCTCGCTTCATATTATTCCACCAGAATCTATCCTTCAGATTCCTATACATCTTTGTACTTCCAGGATGCATAGAATATCTGGTGTGATGAGCTTCAAACATTATAGCTTGCTTAAGATCTTCTTGAGCTGGGACACATAATCTGTCTCTAAAATACAGAACTCCTTCTACTAACACGAAATCTGGCTTAGTGGCAAGGTTATCTTTAATCTTTACCAAATCAAGGTCTTGAAATTGCCTATCATTAATCTCCTTGATAAGCATTGGTTCAAAGACAGACATTGCTGCAAGCATCACTTTACTGTCTATCATTTCAATAGCCACATCCAGATCTCTGAATTCTTCGATCATGTCCCACTCATCAACTAACGATGCCAAGTCAGCTGATTTCCAACTCAAAGCATCTGCCACGACATTACCCTTTCCAGGCACATATTTGAATGGAAAGTCGTAATCCTTGATTAGCTCTAACCAACGGCGTTGCCTCGAATTAATATCTTTTTGAGTGAATAGATACTGAAGGCTCCTGTGATCGCAATGGACTTCAAAAGTCTCTCCATACAGATAATGTCTCCATTGCTTCAATGCGAATACAACCGCCGCGAGCTCTAAATCATGTGTGGCATAATTCTTTTCATGTTCCTTCAACTGACGCGAACCGTAGGCAATCACCCTACCATTCTGCATCAATACACATCCCAAGCCAATACCCGAGGCATCTGAGTAAATCTCAAATCCTCCTCTTCCATCGGGTAAAGACAAGATTGGGGCTGAAATCAACTTTTGCTTCAAGGTTCGAAAACTAGACTCACATGCATCATTCCATTCAAAGGAAGAGCTCTTACGAGTCAGTTTCGTTAATGGCGATGCTATCCTTGCGAAGTCCTTGACGAACCTCCTATAATAGCCTGCCAATCCCAAGAAACTTCTCACTTCTGGCACATTCTTCGGGCTCTGCCAATTGGTAACTGCTTCAATCTTAGCTAGGTCAACTGCTAATCCATCTCCGGAAATGATATGACCCAGAAATGCAACCTGCTGCAACCAAAAGTCGCACTTCTCGAGTTTTGCATATAACTGATTCTCTCTCAGTATCTGTAAGGCTGTCCTCAAATGACGTGAATGCTCGACCTCTGACTCTGAATAGACTAGGATGTCATCAATGAAGATTACCACAAACTGGTCCAGGAAGGGAGCAAACACCCTATTCATTAAAGCCATAAACACTGCAGGTGCATTGGTTAGACCAAAAGGCATAACTAAAAACTCATAGTGGCCGTAACGAGTCCTAAATGCCGTCTTCTGCACATCTTGATCCTTAACCCGAATCTGATGATAACCAGATCGGAGATCAATCTTGGAGAAATATGATGCACCCACGAGTTGATCAAACAATTCGTCAATTCTAGGTAGAGGATACTTGTTCTTGATTGTCATCTGATTTATCTGCCTATAATCGATACACATCCGCAGGGTACCATCTTTCTTCTTCACAAACAATACAGGTGCTCCCCATGGTGAGACACTAGGTCTGATAAAACCCTTGTCCAGCAAATCCTGTATCTGCTTCTTCAACTCATACAACTCTGATGGTGCCATTCGATACGGTGCCTTCGATATTGGTGCAGTACCGGGCACAAGTTCTGTGATAAAGTCCACTTCCCTAGCTGGAGATAGACCTGGCACTTTATCCGGGAACACGTCTGGAAATTCACAGACTACAGGAATGTTTCGCAATTCCTGTACAGGCTTCTTCTCTGAAATGAATGCGATGTAGCCTTCACAACCACTACGCATCATACGTTCAGCCTTAAGTGCTGAAACAAGCCTGGTGTCGTACTTCTTCTGAACTCTCTGAACTCCCTCAAAGAGTACACTGGCACTGGCCTCATCCACCCTAAAGGTGATGACTTTGCGGAAACAATCTAGACAAGCCCTGTACTTCGCAAGCCAATCCATGCCGAAGATCACATCGAAATCATTCATAGGTAGTATCACCAGATCAGCTGGCATTGATACATCTCCAATTCTAATAGTACATTGTGAAACATATAATTCACACACTACTTTACTCCCTAAAGGAGTAGATACAGTAAAATCATAAGACAATTGCATGATCCGGTCTTGCATGCTACCAGCAATTGCGGGTGCTACAAATGAGTGTGTGGAACCGGGATCAAACAATGCAATTGCAGGTCTATTATCTACAAAAATTGTACCTTCAACCACATTCGTGGCAACATCAGCTTGTTCTCTGTTGACAGCATAAGCCATTCCAGCCATCTGTGGCCTGTTTGGCTGCTGCTGCTGTCTCGGTTGTTGTCTCTGCCACTGACGCTGCTGGCCCTGACGTTGTGGCTGTGGTTGCTGTTGCTGCTGTGGTCTAGAAGGAGGAGCTGGTAAGGCTAACCTCTGCGGGGGAGCAGGAAGTGCTGCTTGACCCTGCGCAGGATACTGGTATGGGGCTCTATCATCCCTCCTAGCTCTTGGACACTGTGCCATTCTGTGTTCCAACGAACCACAGACGAAGCAGGCTCCAGTATTCCTCCAACATAGCTCAGTCCGGTGACCTTTGCCACAAGTCTCACAGACTGGCAGATTCTCTCTTCTCTCATTCCTAGGAATGAATTTCTGCTTCTGCTTCTTATTCTTGGACTGCCCTCCTTTCTTAAACCAGGAGTCACCACTTCTCTTGGTGTTCACAGTCTCTCTATCTCTCTCTCTCTGAATTTCCTCAGCGGTGTATGCCCTGTCTACGGCATCATCAAACGTCGTAGGCTTCTGTCCAGCCATTACGATCGCTTTGTAATCGGGGTTCAACCCTATGAGGAATCTCTTAACCTTCTTCTCCTCAGTATCCACCAAGTCTGTAGCATACTTGAACAACTGTAAGAAGGTATGAACATAGGCAGCTACGGTCATTTGACCTTGCTTCAAGTGTAGGAATTCTGATTCCTTTTGCTGCTGTACATGCTCGGGGATAAACTTTCTCTGGAATTGTTTCTTGAAAGTCTCCCAAACGTCCGGTGCGGTCATGACTTTAAATGTGTCCTTGACACTCTTCCACCAAGTATTCGCTCCCCCTCTAAACATGGTAGAGGTGAGCAACACTCTCTGCCTGCGAGTGCAGACGACCGTTTCCAACACATCTTCAATGTGTTCCAGCCACTCATCAGCTTGTATGACATTCTCAGTACCATGGAACTCTGTAGCTCCTCTTTTACGAAACCGCTCATAAACAGCATGAGGGTCCGTCTCTTTGTGCTGCAATACTAGCTGAGTCTCAACATGAGGTTACATTGGAATAGGCGGGGCTTGCATGACTTGCAACATCGAAGTCATTTGGGTTTGCAACCCTAACTGAGCTTCATGACTTTTCGCAATCTGCTCGTTAGTTCTGGCTAACTGTTCCAAAATAGCAGTAAACCGAGCATCATTATCCGATGCTGGGGGAGGAGGTCTAGTACCGTCATTGACAGTAACTTCTACGATGTCATCACTCCCTGATCCAGAAGCCATGCTGTAAACAATACGGAAGGTAAGACATACATCTATACACTTCCACGACATTTGTATCACATATAGTGAAAGCAATAAATACAAATCCAAGATTGGATTCGTCCTATCGATAACGTTCCTCACTTCGTTCTTAGTTGTACTAAGGCTTTTAAAAGTTCCTTAACCTAGTTCTCTAACTAGGCTCTGATACCATACAATAAGTATGTCACGACCCGGGCCCGAGATCTGATTACTTCGGACAGACCCCGAGTCGCGATCATCATACTTACTCCCGTAAATCCTGAAGTAACCGAAGTTAAGACAAGACTCACAAGGGATATCAAAACATAATACCTGTCAATGTACAATGTGCGGAAAACATGTATATATACATTGGTTACAATTAACTTTACACGAAAGTAAAGTTCCCTTATACAAATTTACAGTTCACTACAACCAATACTGCACACTTAAAATACAATGCAGTTGGTATTTAATTACAATCCAAAATTCTCTATTACAAAAATATTCATTTACAATCGCCCTCCGACTACGCCCACTCCGCTAAACCTCCTGGAGGTAACGGACGGGCCTCCTCCGCAGGCGGCGCGGCCTCGGCAGGACCGGCACGGGCATCTGGGCCTGTGACATCATCAATAACACGTGAACACGAAGGTTCAACAAGGTACATGCATTTTCATGATTCTTCATGTTATTTAACAATTCTATACAAGAATTTATCAATGCAAGAACTTAACAGTTCTATAGAACCTACTTCAATTTCCATAACAAGTATCTATGTCAATCATATCCTTTCATTCCATTTATTTCGTTCATTTCGTGTCTTCCAACGGAAGCAGTGTAAGCACAAGGCGGAAGGGCAAACCATTCATGGCCTAGGCTTCAAGATTATTCAATTTTCATTTAGTCAATTTAATTAAGCACAAGGCGGAAGGGCAAACCATTCATGGCCGAGGCTTCAAGATTGTTTCACTTTTCATTACATGACTTTTCACAAATTGTTGAAATTTTCCAGTGTCTTGATCAGAGAGCACTGGCATTCCACGAGGCTCCGGATCGCCCCTCACATCTACTGCAGCAGGAATTATTCATTTATTCACTTTACTGTCACCTTCAGTGACTATTCATTTCATTAATTCAATTCGTGCATTCTGTCATTTCGTGCATTATGTCAGTGAAGTTCACCTCTGTGTCAATTCATGGATTCTATTCATTTCTAATCAATTCTGTTCACACTTCTAAGCCAAATCAACGAGTGAAGCGTTAGTTATCCAATGTACGTGTTATTTTCGATGAATGTCACTTTATGTATTTGATTTGTACATTGAGACGACCTTCGCTAACACTTATGTAGGCTTAGATATTAATATAGAATAGCCTGTGCGTCTTAGGCTTCATTCCCTTAATTTCTCTGAGTTTGACTCAGCTGTCGGTTGGCCTGTCGGCTGACCGACAACACAACGTCGGTTGACCTCTCGGTTAACCGAAACTTTGTCGGTTCAAGTTCCGGAAGCTGGATTTCCAGTCCACTCTCTGATACATTTGTCGGTCAGGCCTCGGTCAGGTGTCGGCTGACCGAAGACACCACGTCGGCTAACCGACTTATTGTCGGTTCGAATTCCAGAGAGCTGGAATTCCCTGAGACAGATTTCAGATCTGTCGGTTAGTCCGTCGGTTGACCTGTCGGTCAACCGACACTCTCATGACGGCTGACCGACGCAACGTCGGTCAGAATTCCAGAGAGCAGAAAACTCTCTGAGACAACTCCCAGAGCTGTCGGTTTACTCGTCGGTTGACCGTCGGTCAACCGACACTGACCCAGAAGCTCAGTTCTGAGCTTCAGATTTTCTGAAGTGAAACTTCAGGATTTGAGTCAAATGAACTCCAATCTTTCTAAAACACTATAAATCATAAGAATACATATGTACTTGCCTCTTGTGAAGGTTGAATGGATGAAAACCTCTTTCTTGAGCTTGATTCCAAGAAGAAAACCTTGATTCCAAGCTTCACACTTTCACAATTTGAAAACCAAGCTGGGGAAGATGAAGTGAAGGATGAAAACTCCTTGAAAACACTTACAAACCCCTTGTTTGTTACTTGATTGAGTGAGATTGGAAGGAAAGAAGAGAAAAGCAAGAGAGAAATTGAGTCTAGGGTTTGAAAGGGTTTAGAAGATGAGATGAATGACTCATTTGAGTCATCCTTAGCTTATATAAGCTAGTAAATTGCATTCAAGCCCATTAATTTCACTAAACTACAATTCGAGTCAAATGAAGGGTCATTTGACCTGATTCTCGTCAAACGACTTCGAGGTTATTACGGAAGTTGACGTACTCGTCAAGATACACGCGTTGGTATCAAGAGTTTCCGTATTCGACGAAATACGCGAAAATTCGTATTTACATAAAAGTCCTTCATTTCAATGTTTGAGTCTAAAACTCAATTTAAACCATGCAAATCCATTCCTTACCATTCCATTAAGCCCAATTCATTCATTTGAGGCTTATCCCATATCATTTGGTCATAAACCATTATTAGCTCAATTAACCGCAGTTAATTAGCCTTAAGCATAACCAATTCACTTAATCTTTTCATTATCCGATCATTACATTCATTTGGGACTAACTCCATTGAGTTTAGTCATTAATTACTATTAAACTAGTTAAACATGGTTAACTAGCACTAAATTCAATTAACTAGAGTTAATCTTGATTAACTCGGGACGGGACCTCACAACTTAGAATTTGATGGGTTCTATTTTGATGCCACAAGATGGTGTCAATTAGTAGGTCCCAGTGCAAACCACCTAAAAGTTCAAAGATGATAAGCAATGGATAATGATGAAACAGAATCTTCCACTACAATTTTCAATTCTGGCTAAAACTAGCATCAACTCCAGCTTTTATACACTTTGTTGGGAGACAATAGTGCCCTGTTTGATCAATCTATACTCTTAAATGCATCTATACATCCATGACTCATACTCACCCTACAATTAGTTTATTTTACAATGAAAGTTGCTATACTTGCATATAATTATTAAGCTTTTGAGGCCTTCAAACCAAGAGTTTTGATAATGAATTTGAATGACTCTTGACCTACACCTTATCAACATGAAACTTTCCCATCCATTCCTGCTCATTTGATCTAAATTCATATAGAAGGCCCCACCATAAGAGCACCAAACTTACCTTAAATGAGGTCAATATCATCCTTTCACAATGCTTGTCTCAAAGATCAGTTTGAATGACTTAATTTATTCTCACAATTTCTTTTTCAATAATATCCCAAATAACGTCATATTTCTTTAGCTTAGGAGAGCCTTGGCCTATATATATATTTTCTCAGAACAAGGATGTTAGTGACGATGACTTCTATATCTATATCCTATCCAAGTAAATAAGGCCTACAATATCAATAGTTCTGCCTTCTGATGATCTATTTAAAACACAGACTATGTACTTAAATTGTAACTTTTTATGTTCCATGGGACATACATTGACTTGGTCATTTTGTGTGTTGATCTACAAAATTCCATGTAGGCTGAGGTGACCATCTTCAATTTCCAGCTCTATCGCCACGTGGAGATGCCAGGTTGGAGATTTGGCTGGGCATGGAAAGGTAAGGAGGTGATATGGAAGATGTGGGGAGCAGAGGCCACAGAGCAAGGCAACTGCTCCATGTTCTCTGGGGGCAACATCCCACATTGTTGTGAAAGGAAGCCAGTGATCATAGACCTTCTACCTGGGACAGCCTACAAGGATCAGTACTACAATTGTTGTAAGGGAGGGGTCCTGTCCTCCATCACCCAGGACCCCTCCAAGTTCGCTTCCTCCTTCAAATTAGTGGTTGGAAATGCCCACATCACCAATAATGCTCTCATACCTCCAAAGAATTTCACCCTTGGCGTACCCGGCTACACTTGCGGGCCTGCATATGTGGTCCCTCCGAGCAGATATTCTGATGATGGAGGGCGAAGATGGCAACAAGCCCTAGGTAAGTAAACTGCACATACACTTAGCATCATTGTGTCATTGATGTTGTTGAGGGAGGATCAAGTGTGACCCATTTGCATTACATCAGAGTCGCTCATGCATTGGATTCTTGTAAGGGTCACCTTGCATTTTGTATGTACCAATTTAAATCAAATTAAATGCTCATAACTATTGAATCATGATCGATCCTTTCTAAGGCCATGTTTATCTTTTAGTCCACCATGTATTTGTCTTCCCTCAATCCTTACTGCTTCATTTAAGCATTTTGATGGTCTCTTATTAAAGCACTTCAATCCTTTGTAGAGGGTTTGTTTATGATCTTTTTGGTGTCGAAATCATTAAAATGACTTTCCTTATTTTCTCTTCTATATAAAAAAGATAAAATAATAAAAACTCCTAAGATTCTGTTTCTGTACTCAATTTTAATTCTACCCTGTCCAATTCCTCTGTACATCCATCTTAGCATACCCTTCTAACCTTCTCACTCGTAGTTCAGTTCTTTTCCCTGACTTGGCGAACATTTGTCACAAACACTGAATCATAGGCAGAAGTTTGGTCCATAGTCAATTCCATGTTGCCCTTTATTTAGCTGTATTCATGTGTCCATGTGTGGGCATAAGTGCAACAATATTTTAACAGGGTTGTACTTGATCATTACTCACTAATCATAAATTTTTTGTTGTCATTCTTGATTGTACATCACTGACAATTAGTAGAAGTTGAACATGAGTTTTGTTACTAGCTTGTTTGTGGCATCCAATCCCACCATCAATTGAGCAACTTTTCATGTGCCTAGGCCCATCAATATTCTACTCCAAAATCTAGTGGGGTCACATGTAAGGTTGAATTTGGACCCTCATCAGACGCTGTCCAAGGCGCAAACATAATGGGGTCACCTGATTTAGGCACTGGCACCATCTCCTAAAATTTTCGATTCTTTTCTTCTTCATTTTTGTGCAGCAACTTGGAGTTTAACATGCTCCTACTCCCAGTTCATGGCATCGAGGAGCCCAAGGTGCTGTGTCTCCATGTCATCCTTCTACAATAGCACCATCGTCCCATGCCCGCTTTGCAGTTGCACCTGCCAAGGCCTGGATTCAGCAGCAAAATGTGTCAAGTGAGCTCTACAGCTCCGCATTCATAAGTTTTCTTCAAACTTCTAAGTTCTATGAATTTCACTCTCTTGTGAACATGTCACAGGCCTGGTCAATTGCCACCGAATCTCCAGATGCCAAACGGCAATGGCGCGCCAGACCCGGTAGTGATGTGCACGCAGCACATGTGCCCCATTAAAGTGCATTGGCATGTGAAGGTGAGCTACAAGAAATATTGGAGGGTTAAGGTGACTGTAACCAACTTGAACTATGCTAAGAACTTCAGCGAGTGGAACCTTGTGGTGCAGCACCCCAACTTGCAAAGCGTTGAACAGGTCTTCAGCTTCAACTACAAGCCTCTTCACCAATATGGCAGCATCAGTAAGTCCTCTTCCTACCCTTCCAATGTAGAAGCTTTAATGACCCATGTTTTTTTCAATGAAATATTGAATGTTGGATCCACCAAGTTGCACATTTGGGGGCATGGATTTAAAATGTCTGCCTCTAGAAAATGATCCATTTTTTTTTTATTATTGTGGGCAACGTGACCAAAACCTGCAACACCAAATGTGCCAGAGCACTAATCCCCGGCATAATTAGCCTTACCAGCCATTGTATTAATGTTTGGTTACTGCATGTGGATCTGTTGGAAAAACACTATTACACAAGGTTTTCAACCCTACAGGGTTTGGCTCAGTTCATTTTTGAAACTGAGCCACGCCCAGATAATAACAAGCAGTTTTTATCTTTTATTTACAATTTGGATTCCGACAAAGCCCACTTGTATAATCCTTGTGACAACATTATTTGAAGATATTTAAAAAGAACTACAAAGGTTAAAGGACAAGAGATTCATAGTCTAACTTTGATTGAATGAATCACTTCTGTTGAAAAATGTATTATTTGTCATTTTTTGTAGACCTTTCCTTTTGCATTGTTCTGTCCTAAAGTTTTGATTTCGGAAAAAAAAATGTCCTCTTTTTTCTTTCTTCCTCCATTTTCTCATTTGGAGAACTTTCTGTTGGACAATAAAAATTTGTCAACTGAGACTAGAGGCGTCTTGCTTGGATCCACTGAACTTACCTACTGGGTGGTGCAAGGTTTATTTGATTTATCCTGTCACCCTCAATTGGATGGCTAGAATTGTCTAATGGGAATGATTTTTGGTAAGCTTCTCATCATGAGTTTATTAAGAGCAGGATCTTAGTATATAATGTAATTTTAAACAACTATACAAGCCAATCCCAAAATCTTAGTCACCTAAATAAAGTCTACTTGAGAATATTTGTATAATATATACCTTCATTTCATAACAAAATATACAAATGTGTTTAAATTTAAGAGAGCCTTTTGTTTTTGTTTCATCGATGTTATTTTTGAAAAAAAATAAATTTTATGTCTACTTACAGACGATTCTGGAATGTTTTGGGGGATTAAATTCTACAATGACATGCTGCTACATGCTGGAGAACTAGGAAATGCACAGTCTGAAATACTGTTGAGGAAGGATCCGGGCATATTTACATTCAATCAAGGTTGGGCATTTCCAAGGAGAATATCATTCAATGGAGATGATTGTGTGATGCCCCCACCAGATACCTATCCCATGCTCCCTAATGGCAGCCCTACATGTCACCTAGCACCACATTTTATTTACTTTGCATCTTGCCTCTTCTTCTTCTTTTTTCTTGTATTGTAACTATAGAAAAGGATTGAAGGCCCTCTTTTGGGACTTGGGTACCAACAAAATTTCCCTTGTCATCTATATACATATGATTGAAAAAAAGAAAATGGAATGTTTTATTGAACAATGTCAATAAATTCACTAAGAATGTAATTTGTTTTAGTATTTTGTATGGTTCTTTTTGGAATGTAGCTCATTTATTTTTGAAGGAAGAGTTACCTACCTCTTGTTTGGATGACTGGCCTATCTCCTCTTCTGTACATAAGACACTTTAGAGTTGAGTGCACTTGGTTTATCTTAGCAGTGGATCTGTCTACGTTGCTTCCCAATGTTCTAGGAGGCTCAAAAGGAGTAGGATTTTGGTAGGCCCATGTGATCATCAACTGGAATTTGGGCCCTGTTGAGCTGAGGACTTGTTTTTGTTCCCAAATGCGTTTTCTTCTTGGGCCCCATGGAATATTTTGATTTTACCCCAGTATTAAATTCCAAGGTCCACTTTTAAACATAGTGTTTAAATGCCCAGGCCCAGCTAACAGTACGCTCGTCCTGCCCCAGATCTAGGCCCATTTCCGTGCTTACCAGGTATAATTTTGTTTTCTCTCAGTTAATGAAGAATGAAAAAAATGTTATTCAAATTTTAGAGCTCATGATATATGGGTCTAGGTAGATCTTAAGATGCAATTTCTTTTCAGAAGATGACATGATTACTTGATCATGCAACAATGCTACTAGGCCTTGGAAGTTCTTTTTAATAGATATTGGATGCCCCAACAGTTCTTTTTTGGCTACAGCTGCCAGCCAACACATGTTGCCTCTCCCACACAGCATGGATTCATATGGGTTGAAGTATCATTACCAGAACCTTTATATGCTGCTGAAGGAACCGATCGATATGTATTTTAAGCATAAAAGGTCCAGGTCCACCTAATTTACTGCCGGGCCAGAAAATCAGGCCTGTTCATCCTATGGCCTGAAAAACACAACCAAAATCCAGATCAACCTCTCCGAGCTCAACTCAGACTTGGACCCATGATGATCGCCCTTAATAAGAGTGTGCTTCTTGCTGTGTCGGCAAAATACATTTTCCACCTAAAATGTATAGGAATTGCCTAGATAGATGTGTGGGTGATACAAAGTCAATGGGCTGCCCTAGGATACAAAAAAAGGGTCATCTACCCCATTAAATAAGGCAGACTAAGATGTTTGTTAGAGGTCTCCATCCATCTCCAGAAAACCAATCAAAACACTCCTTGGAGCAACATTTCTTATCCCACCACACCACTTTATTGAAAGTCTATGCATGATTCTGATTAATATGACTGGGTGTCTGGAGAAATGCCAGCTAAAAGAAGACTAGCTCTCTCATGCAATTGGCTCAGTTGTTCTCTTTTCCATGAAAACCAAACAAATCAAGGGTCAAAGCACTTAAAAGTGCAGTACGTTACATCAAAGACCTACTTAAAAGGTATCTTAGACTCATTCAAGACATCATTTTCTAAATGAAAAGTATCCAAAAGAAAACTGTCATTGATGTTAAAAAAATTAAGAGATCCCTCCCAAGTGACCAATTGCTTGAGACATCTGTGAGCTTCCAACTGAGATGAAAGAAAAATATAATAATAAAGGACTTATGTTCTTGTACTACCCCGGACTATCAGAATTTGTAGCTTAAGCAACCTCTGCCATGCATGGTGCCTGGCTTAACACATGCCATGATACCCATTTAAATAATTTGTAGTGCCAAGTTGATAGATAATTGGTCAATCTCCAGAATGGGCTGTCTTTTATGTATTGGATGATGTACTGATTTTACTAAAGGTTTCAATTATACAGATAGATATAGGTTATGGTATATGGGGATGTCAATTAATTATCCATATACACAGTGGTACACCCTGAAAACTTCAAAACGATTAGACCCAAAAATATTAGAACATGGACATTTCTTTCATCTATAGGTTAATCAAACTTGGATTTGAATCTAAATTTATGAGCCTCTTCATAATCAAGTTGTATCCTACTCGATCAACTGCCCGTTTAATCATATAAAATTTATGAACCTCCCCCAGCAGGTTAGGCCCCAATTGAACTGTCTGTCTCATGAGGTCAGGATTGGGCTGGACCAGCCCATGCTCCAAACCAACAGTTGTTACCAATGTCAAGATATAAACTGAATCTTGTGATTTGTGAGGGCTACTAAATTAGGGCAGACAGCAGGTAACATACGCCCTGCCTTTCAACAATATATTAATAACCACAGATGCTCAGACACACCTCACGGAATATATGAAGCTGCAGAATGGCCCCATCTAGCAATATATTAATGCCTACCTACCTTGATTCTTGACATTCACAAGATTCACAACAGGGTTCATGCATCAAACCATATTATGTGCCGTGTCCAACATTTAGGGAGATAATTCTGTTGGGTGGCCCACTGAGGAAACCATAATTAATTAAGACAACCAGCTGGCAGCATATATGCCCTGTTATGAGGAATTCAATATTCTACTAATTAGCAATGGTACCATCACTTCTATGTTTCTATGTTAGAATTCTAGTAGACGCTTCAGGTGATGATTTGGTGGTGTCCAGTCGGGTAGCAGAGGCTTTGGATGCAAAAAAAGTGGGTTTGAGTTGAGTCAGATTTCGAGTCTATTTCATTTTACTATTTACTATTTAATATATCTTGAATCTTATAATTTACTATCAAACCTAGGGCTGTCAATCGGATCGTGTTAACGAATTCTGGTTAGAATCACCTTAACCCGAACACGACCCATTAAAAAAAGGGTCAAAAACCAAATACGAACCCAATTCGTTTATTTAATGGGTCATACGATGCAACCCGTTAACCCGTTAATTTTGAAAAAAAAATATTCATTAAACTTAAAAAGTGTCTCTTTTCTAAATCATGGAGCCATACTTCATGTTTTGAGGCTAGGCCCATTTTCTAAGTAACTGTGGTATCTCTTCTAATTAAGTGCATCTTCCAATGAACACAAGTTAATTATGTCACCCACACTTTGATTTGTTACATGGTAATGTGATGTACACTTGGAAGCATGACTTTTTTGCGGGTTGTATCGGGTCGTAATTGGTTATTGAATTTATTCGTTAACGACCCATTAATTTAACGGATTATCGGGTCCGACCTATTAATGACCCGAACCCATTAAGGGGTTATCCAAACCCGTTAATATTGTGTGGGTTGTGTCGTGTTAACAGACCGTGTTACATTTCAACCGTGGTAACCAAACCCGCCCCTAGTAAATAAAAGAGCTTTTTCCCAAAATAGCACCCTCAAATAAACTAATTCCCATAATAGCACCCATTTGAAAATAATACCCAGAATAGCATCCCGAGCCTACGTGGCATATCCAATCCTAATAAAGTCTAAGCAGGAGGTGTTTGAAGGTTTCAACGTCAAGAACTTGAATGGGGTGTTTGACTTGAATGGTGTTTGACTTAGATTTGCTTATAAAATAACTAACAAGTACATAAAGTGATCAGAGGCACTTAAACAGTGGTATCCACAGTGAATTGTCTCTCCCAAAAATATTCAAGAAAAGCAATGTAGTAAGTAGTCACCCTATACCATCATAAATGCCTTACAGAAGCCCAACTGCAATTGTGAAGTGCTACCCATTGCAGCTTACTAGACTTCCAACTAACAAATTGAGCCACAATAAATGAAGAGTTATGATGATATTATCAAAGATGTATGTGGCATATTTTCAGTATATTTTATTACACTCATTATATGCCATTAACTGGGCTCTCCACAACTTAGAAAAGCATTTTAAGAGCTAACTTTGGTCCAGCTTGGTTATCAAATCTTCAAGGGGATTTCTGACCAGTTTTCTACAAAGTTTTTGAGGAAATTCTAAATATTTTTTTGGGAGGAAAACCTATGTTTTTGAAAAAACCTAAGTACCATTTATTCAAGAATAATCTTTTCTGTTTTCTGTTCAAGAATAACCTAAAATTCGCATTATCCTCCACCTCTATCCACTTGACCACTGCCCCACTTCTGCCGGTGTTGTGTGCACTTGTCATGGAAAAGACTAAGGGCATGTTTGGTTATAAGCTTTTTGTTAGTGACTTTTCCTGGGTCCAAACACGGAGGCAGTAAAAAAAGGTGAATAATTGACAATTGGATGTATATAATATGGAAGCCCTCATCACGTGCTTTCATCATGGGTCCTTTTATCATTCCAAGTCTGCATGAGGGACAGTTGAGTTGGCATGGGATATATTAATCTGACTATGAATCATCCATCCAATCCATCGATCACTTGGGACGATGTATAGTGGCGGGTCCAAGATTTTTATTTGAGGGATGTGATCCTTATAGTTTGGTTTTGAGGGCAAATCAACGATTTTTATTTGAATTTTGAGAGTGGATCTATTAATTTTATTTTTTTTTAGTTTTTTTTAAGTGCACCACGGTTTAACGGATAAAATCGAACCCGCCTGATTGTACCTAGTCCGTCCTTGAGGGTGGATGCATAGGAGACAGAGACTCGTTGTTGTGACAGCGATCTCCAGCTACCCAAAGCCACTAATTCCTAATTCAGAGGCCTTGTCAAATCACATATTTGGGTCTTTACCAAGAAAGCAATGCCTTGTCAAATCACAAAAAAGCAACGCCTTGTCAAATCACATATTTAGGTCTTTACCAAGAAAGCAACAGTTCTGGCATCACTAAACACATAGAAGATATCAAATAAAATGGTTTTCATCACTTGATAGTATGTGATGAAAACCCACTTTTCTGTCCAAACCCAATCACGTAAAAGGTAACAAATTGCATAAACTTTGAAAATATTGATTAAGATATCATAATTAAATTCTTCACAGTAAATCAAATTGCCAAGCCACTTAGCATATATACTTAATCAAAAAACCACTTTTTTGTCCAAACCCAGTCATCGTCTGCAGTTAATTAATACAGTAATAGCTCCATTTAGCATCAAACAAAATAAATAAGTTTTGCTCCACACTTTCTAACTGCAACATTTGACAAATGCATATCCACCAACCTGCCATGCCAAGAAACAACACTGTATTAGATTTAAAAACATAAATTGAAGAGGTAAAATGTAATAAAATCACAACTTACTTCATTGGTTTCTATTTGGACAAGAACGCCGATTATGACCCGTATTTCCACATAACCCACACGCCAAAGGCTTGCGACTACTGTCTCTATCGTCCATCTCATTATGAATACGAGTGGATTTTGGACGACCTGCGATATTTCTCCGCATATTTTCATCCGGAATGAGAGTTGGACCATTATAAGTGGGCCAATAACATTTATCCGGAATAGGGTGAAATGTAGGAGCCCAACATTTCATGTAATTTTGCATAGAATAAAATTCGTCCACAAACTGAAGAGCACCAATTCTACGTGAAGCGCATGCAGCCAATACATGTGGACAAGGATGATGATAGATTTGCCACTTGTTACAAGAACAAGTTCTATTGCCAAGGTGAACAATGTGCACTCGTCCACCTCTAGCCCGATTACCAGAGCGTGCTGGTGTAGTTTTCACTTCAAATAAGCCAGGATTATGGTAATACATATGAACTTCATGCCCATTCGCCTCAACTCTTAACCCAGATAGTTTAGCATCAATTGTTGTAGTGAATAAAGCACTAGAATGTAGTCGCGCCTCCCCCTGCTCACGTCTAACTGCAAAGTAGCTATTGACTCTATAGAACGTAAGCTGCACCAAAGCTGTAATCGGCAAAAAACGAACACCTCTCAAGACAGATATAAATATCTCAACCATATTTGATGTCATATCTCCCCACCTTCGTCCTCCATCATGCAACAACGTCCAAGATTCAAGAGAAACCCTAGTAATACATGACTTCACCGAATCATTATCAAGGTTTTCAATCTCAGCCCACATCCTATCAAATTTGTGTTGTTGATTAGTCATGGCGAGCCCACTTATTACTGACTTCAAATGCTTATTCTTGAACTTCGTGTTGAAATTACTGACAAAATGCCTCATGCAATACCGATGATATGTCATTGGCTCCTTCCAACCAAGATATGGATCTTGCATAGCGTTTATTATTCCGATATGTCGATCAGATATAACACATAAGCCCTCGCGGTTTGTCACTTTCTCTCGAATGCAAGCCATAAACTACCCCCAAGTGTCATTGGACTCTCCCTCAGTTATGGCGAATGCCAATGGAAGTAGCTGTCCATTTCCATCAATCGCAACAGCTATCATCAGCTTTCCACAATATTTTCCATACAGATGAGTAGCATCAACACAAATTACAGGTCTACAATACCTAAAACCCTCAATAGAAGGACCGAAAGCCCAAAAGACACGTTTAAATTTCTCCACTCCAGGAATGGATGTAGCCTTCGAGTTCCAAACTACAACTGATCCTGGATTGGCTTTTTGCATTTCCGCCATAAATGCTGGCAATATCTTGTATGACTCCACCCAATCACCAAACAATAGAACCACGGCATGTTGCTTTGCTAACCATGCTTTCTTGTAAGAAATTGTAAAATTATATTGCTCCTTTATCATAGCTATGATTGCTCTGCTAGTAATTGACAGTTGGGCTTTGACAACATCCTTTATGCAATGAGCCACAAAAGCTTAATTAAGCTGCACATGATCACGATTTTCGATCGGATTAACGCAAGTGTGAGGCCCCTGATGGACTGCAATCCTGAAATAACTACTTCCCAATGGTATAGATGCTCTTAGTCTCCAAGTACACCCATTATGTGCAAGCTTACACTTTAATATCAATCTTGTGGAGTTGGAATGCGTAACTTTGTACTCCGCATGTGCATTAAGGTGGAATATCTTTACTGCACTAATAAGATCATCCTTGTTTGCATATTGAGCTCCAAAAACCAAATCAACACTTTCTGCTCCATTTGATTGTTGTGGAACCCATTGACTAGCAACAGCTTCATTTACCCAACTAATATCAATAAACTCAGGAACCATTGGCTCTTGAGTAGAAGACGACGGTCCTGACATTGTACTCAAATCTGGTTCATCATGATCAACTGTGTGGTCCACCCCAAGAACCTCGTTATCTACATCCAAATCTTCATAGTGAACGTCGTTGTGAGTGACTGTCATCAAATTGAGAATATATGGGTCCTCCGTAGATATAATATTAGGAATCTCATTCAGGTTTACTGCATCAGAATCCATATTGGATTTCTTCTTAGGCTTGCGATGCAATAAAAATAAAAAACAACTGAAACAAAAGAACAAAAAGTAGCAGCAAAAACCACAATCAAAATAAAACAAAGAACCACAAGTAGCAGCAAAAACCAAATGAAACAAAAGCAAAAAAAAAAATCACAAAAGTTATGTCCATATAATATAAATGGGACAGGCACAAAAGTTTTGATTATGATATAATATAATTGGGATTTGGGACAACCAAAAAATTTTTGTCCATGACCAACGTGCAGTAGTAATATAATTGGGACCACTAGCATACATGTGTGTGTGTGTGTGTGTGTGTGAGAGAGAGAGAGAGAGAGAGAGAGAGAGAGAGAGAGAGAGTTCTGAGAATGAGAGAGTATAGAAAGAGAGGAGAGACAGAGAGAAGAGGGGAGTGGCAGAGAGAGAAGGAGAAAGAGAGAGAGAACGAGCAGAGAGAGAGAGAATGGGCGGTGAGAGAGAGTACTAAGAGAGAAAGAGAGGGAGAGAGGGAGTAAGGGAAGAGAGAGAGGAAGACAGAGAGAAAAATAGAAGAAGAGGAAGGAGAAGAAGAGAAGGAAGAAGGGAAGAAAGAAGAAAGCAGCGGCAGGGGGAGGAAGATGGGCGTGCGCAGGTGGGTCTGGGTGCAGGTGCTGTGGAGGGAGACAGGGGAGAAGAGGAGAAGAAGAAGAAAGAAGAAAGGAAAGGGAGAAGAAGGTGTGCAGGCGGGTGGTGATGCAGGGCAGGTAGTGTGGGTGTGTGCAGGTGGTGGGGCGTGTGGGGAAGAAGGAGAAAAAAGAAAGAAGAAGAAGGAAAAGAAGAGAAGTGCAGGTGTCATGCGTGGAGGAGGCAGGGGTGAAGTGCGGTGAGAAGGTGGGTGCATAGGTGTGGTGTAGTGGGTGAAAGGAAAGGAGAAGAAAGAAGAAGAAGAAAGAAAAAAGGAGGAGAAGTGCAGGTGTCGTGCGTGGAGGAGGCAGGGGTGAAGTGCGGTGAGAAGGTGCGTGTGTAGGTGTGGTGTAGTGGGTGAAAGGAAAGAAGAAAAGAAAGAAGAAGAAGAAAGAAAAGAGGAGGAGAAGTGCAGGTGTCGTGCGTGGAGGAGGCAGGGGTGAAGTGCGGTGAGAAGGTGGGTGCGCAGGTGTGGTGTATTGGGTGAAAGGAGAGAAGAAAAGAAAGAAGAAGAAGACGGAAGAAAAAGAAAAGGAGAATGGTGAAGAAGGTGTGCAGGCGGGTGGTGAATGCAGAAGATGAAAAGGAAAGGAGAAGATGGGGAAGAATAAGAAGAAAAGAAAGAAAAAGGAGAGAGGTGATGGGTCTGTGCTGGGAGAAGAGATGAGGGGGGGGGGGGGGGGGGGGGGGGAGGAAGAAAGAAGGGAAACAGAGAGAGAAAGAAAGAGAAGATGGGTGCAATGCAGGCGATGATGCAGGGATGAGATAGGCGCAGGTGTGGTGTATTGGGTGAAAGGAGAGAAGAAAAGAAAGAAGAAGAAGAAGAAGGAAGAAAAAGAAAAGGAGAATGGAGAAGAAGGTGTGCAGGCGGGTGGTGAATGCAGAAGATGAAAAGGAAAGGAGAAGATGAGGAAGAAGAAGAAGAAAAGAAAGAAAAAGGGGAGAGGTGATGGGTCTGTGCTGGGAGAAAAGATGGGGGGGGGGGGGGGGGGGGGGGAGGAAGAAAGAAGGGAAACAGAGAGAGAAAGAAAGAGAAGATGGGTGCAATGCAGGCGATGATGCAGGGATGAGATAGGGGAGGAGAGAGCGTACCTGGTTGGGCATCCGGCGTATTTGTTCTGCACGGGGGAAGTGGGTGACGACGACCGCTGGTGGAAGGGACGCCTGGGACGAGTTTCTGCGCAGGGGAAGAGGTGGAAGAGATGGGTGACCGGGGCTGCTACTGCGTGGCGTGCGTCTAGAGGTGTTGTTGCGTCTGGCTGAGGAAGGTGGGGCAGAGGGAGAGATCGAGAGGGATGAGGGGTGAGGGTGATGGAGAGATGGGCGCAGGGATGGATGGGAGAGATGAGAGTGGAGATGGGCTGGGAGACGTATTAGGATTGGATATGCCACGTAGGCTCGAGATGCTATTTTGTGTATTATTTTCAAATGGATGCTATTATGAAAATTAATTTATTTGAGGGTTCCATCTTGGAAAAAAGCTCTAGATAAAATGGGAAATAGAAAGCCATTGCGAATTGCCATCCCTATCAAACAATGTCAAAGAAAGTACAGGTAGTAGGACACGCGTTTGCATGGCGCTGGCCCACTTGTCGTGGGAAAAAGGAGGCGGGAGGCGTCGTTTAGCAGAGAGAGCGGTTTTCCACTTTTGAAGTGGCTCTTCCAGAGAGGCGCGGCCGTGGCTCGTGGGTGCGCCGAAGGTCGAGAATCTTCTCCGCAGAAATAAAAAACTGCACTTACTACAGATCCAAGCCATATGGGCTGTTGTCTCTTTCTGTGTCTCGCTCTCCTCATGCATATGGGCTATGGTCCACGTCAAAGAATTATAGCATTCATGATTCATGCCACAATGGTTTACTTGTTACCACTTCCCATGCAACTTATAGTAATAAGACTAGCCAGCGTAGCAAAAAGTCAGTGGGATGATGCATGATGGATTAAATTTTATACAAATTATATAATATATTAATAAAAAAATTACATGTCTCAATTGAAGTTTGAAGTTTGAAGTTTTTTTTAAGTATATCTCAATTAAATATTCACTAAGTATACTTGTATGAGAAAATGATATCTGAATTATCAAATTGGCTTTTGATTGAAAATCAAATCAAATTTCAAAGTGGGCTACACCTAAATAATGTAATAGCCTAATAGGCATGGCCATATGATTTCTCTAGCTAGTTTGTGACGTTATCAGAGGTTTTGAATCACTCGTTTGTCAAGATATTTCCTCACAGAATCTGTTACACCCCGACCCAATTTAACCCTAATTAGTGTTAATTAAGTGTGTTTTAGCTAAATTAATTGTATTTAATGTTACTTAGCCTCTTTAGACTGAGTGAGTTAGGCCTCGAGTTTTGAATAGATAGTTGGAACTGATTTGACTCGGTTGGATAGAGTCGAGGGCTTTTATGTAATTAATGATTTTCTCATTTTGCATCATATGTATGTCATCTCGGCATCATCGCGTGTATCTCGTTGAGCACGTCAATTTTCGTATTGAACCCTACTTCAATTGAGCACATATTGAGTATGTGGGCCCTCATTTAACTTAAAATAAAATACATGAAAACCACTGGACCTTTGTACAATTGGGCACCCTTATCACTTCAACCACTCCACTCCTTCCACCCATTCGTTGTTCATTGTGGCTAAGAGAGAAGAACCATTCTCCACATTTTTTTTTCTCCATTTTCTTCTCCTTTCTTTTTCCATTTGGTAGGAGAGATTGTTGCTTGGGTTTGGAGACATAATTTGGGTCCATCTCCATCTTCTTCACCCTCCTCAACTTATTGTGACAAGAACCTATCTCTTTAACCCTTCACAAATTCGAAATCACTTCATAGGTAAGAATCAACCCCATTCTTTTTATGCTTTTGAGTTGAAATGGAGTCAAGAGACTCATTTATAGTCATACATAACCATTCATTGCATTTTTCATTTGGATTTATGGTTAGGGTTTGTTATTTGGGGTTTTTGAATCTTTTGAGCAAAGGTTAGAGAAAATGCTTGGAAAGCTTCATTTGAGGCAAGTATAAGCTTTAATTAAGAACACATGTTTACCTTTTTTATTAGGTATTAAATTCTATTATTTTCCTTTTTCTGTGATTAGCCTCTTTGACCATAAATTGAGAATGATTATAGTATGGGTTTGAGTTTTGGGTGTTAGTAGTCTTAATTTGGAAAGGTAATAAGGAGATGGGATTAGTGATGAAGTAGTGTAGTTAAATAATCGTGAAAGGCATGTGGGTGTACATGTAAATATATGTGCCAGGGGAGCATTTTATCTAATGCTTGTGCAAGAGGTTGAAATGAATGGAATCTTTTATACAAATGCAAGTGAAATGGTGAAATGGGTAGTTTGGATGATGACATGTGTTATTGCATGTTGAAAATGGTAGTGCAGGTGGGTTCTTGAAAAATAAGAAAAGAGGGGAAAAGAGATGAGTCCATCGCTATAAGCAAGGTGGGGTTCTGTGTTGGGCCCAGATTTTTTTACCAAAAATGCTTCTTTTTACACACTGAAGTTGACGAACACCTTATAGTGTGTATTTATGAAACTAATTAGTATCTTGAACTCCGAGGGATTTATAGGACCCTAGAAAATGGCAAATTTGACGAGATCAACGGACCAATGATAATTAATCACGTGAGAGATTATTGAGGCTAAGATCATCTCATATGAATTTTATCTTTCATCTAACATCATGTCATGGATGAGGATCGAAAAATCCGGTACACTACACTTATGTAAAGTCGCACCAAATTAAAGATAGCCATACACCGGATCCCTAAACTTCATCGTTTGAGAATGTGAAAGACAAGAGCCGAGTAAATGACTCTTGATTCTTCTTAATCAATGCATGTGCATATTATAATTCGTTTTCTATTCAACTTTCAATTCTAAATAATGATTTATATGCATAAATTATTTCGTTTTTATTCGTTATATTTGTACGGTTATACGATATTCAATTGAAATTCGAGATGAGTAAGTTTATGTGTCAAATATTTTGGATATTAATGATTTGATTCGATTCAAGTAAAAACAATCTTACTCATGTGTATATTTATTCGATACGGTTGGTCTGGCACTACTGAGCTTCGACCTCGTGGTACCCGACGAGGTTAAACTTGGTTTTGTTATTCGAGATCACTGCAGTAGATCATCTGGAGCACCGGAACTCTAGAACCGGTTAGCTAGCTAGCCTTTGGCCGAGTCGCTGATGATATCCCAACTAGATTTGCTCTCTATTTTAGAAGATAAGCTTAATGCAGTAGCCAACTAGTGTGTTTTATTCCTCATTGATTCGTAAGGAATGAATTATTTGATTTTGGCACAATTGCCTAGTTATTACTTGATATTGACATCTTTTAATTAAATGTCTATAAATTCGATTTGATACATCATGTGATTTATTATTAATGCCTATGCTTGCCGAATCGTCGTATTCATGATGCTAAACTTGGTGTCACAGTCACAGGTGCAGCCCCTGACTTTGAAGAGGCCAAGGAGGAAGATTATGTTACTCAGGAGGTACCTCCAGGACTAGAGGAGTGGCCAGAGCCGGGAGCCGCATAGATTCTTTTCCTCGGAGTGCATTGTATTCTTTTGAGGGCTTCTTTAAGGTGTGGCTAGCCCCTTTTTGTGTGGGCCACCATTAGTGGGTAGTTATTCTTTTGACTATATTTTTTGTATGGTTGTATAGGATTCTTTTATACACTCTCTTTTATAAGGCAATGTGTATAATTGTATTATTCTTTTGTATTAAACTTGAACAGTGATTTGGACTGAATGGGAATTGATACCCTTCATATGTGAATTACAGCTTCCGCTATTATTTAAATGCCATTGATATATTCTAGTAAGGCAGACTCACGTGTGGAAAAATTATCTTTCTCTCCTTCGTGTGTTGTATTTGGTTCGAAACAAGTACAGCATCACGGAAGTACATGTGTCGCACATCGAAAATTACTCTAGACCGGGTGATTTAGGACTGGGATATGACAGAATCACTGCTCAAACCAAGCCATCCATATTATACTATGGTTGGGCCTTTTCTTTTTTTCTTTTTTTTTCTTTTTTTTTGTTCCGTAGTAAGGGAGAACACATTTGACTTCAAAATCCAAATATTCCTATCAGTCATCTGACCCAAATCTGTCTATCCAATAAAGACCATGTGTTTTGTCTTTGCATCCAGCTGTATTGCATGCATCAGCAGATATGTGGCTGTGTTTGAGTGGGTCGTATCACTGTATCAATAGTACAGGTTTGAAAAAGGTATTGTTATAAAACACTATATGTAATAATATCTGAAAAACCAGATGTAAATTCGCTAATGCAGAAAGTATTAGCTACTATGTAACCTGCTGTTATGATCATCAGATCAGTCTTCTTGGTCAATCAATGTAATCCCTTGCTGTGAAACATCTTTAAAACTAAAAAGTCAAGCCCATATATTTGGGTTCAAATTCCACTGGTTTTGAATATCTACTATTTTCTGATAAGTATCATAGTTTCATGAATTTTTTTAAAGAGGAGAGAGAAGACTCCTTTTCCCTCGTTCAATACTCAATAGGAAGCATCCATTTGTGAAACGAATCCTGTTTGGACCAATATTTGGACCAATGCCACATGGAGGAGATATCAAATCTCATCTCCTCCAAATGAATAAAAAAAAATTTATCTACCCATGTGTCACTCCCTAATTGGGCTAAACAAGGTTTCCCTGTTTATCTCAGTTTCTATATACTATGCACATTTAATATGAGAGAAGAAAAACAAGGACACTTTCGTAGTTCACAGTAAGATTCTTTTTCACCGAGAAAAGGGGAGCCAAAGAAGTGTGATGGTTGAGGTTAGATGTTGGGCAATTTTAAGAGTTTAATAGTAGGACCCAGTTATGAAAAAAAACCTAATTTAATTAAAATAAATAGTCTATTTTTCATTAATAATTATAAAAAATTTACTTTAATAGGAGTTGGGCCTACCAATTGATTGAACACCATGAAAAACTTTAAATTTCCATGATTGAACAGTGGAGCTAGCCAACTCATGTTGAAATGAAATTTGGCAATGGGGCATCAAACATGAGGCAATAAATTTAATTGATTTGGATTCCTCGTAAGAAGGCCCCATGGGTAAAAGAAATTAACATGAAACTTGTGCTAAGGTCATTCAAAGGTACAGCCATTTTTTTGAAGGTTTAGACAAATGTAACACTTTAAACTCATTTAAAACTCAAAGCCAACCCCATTTCAAAGCAAGACCGGCATTGTACGTGGTTTTCTTTGGTTTGATGTAATTATCAAGGGAAGAAACGCCCTTCCTAAGAGGGCATTTTGTAGTACTCTTCTTTTTTTTAATAGAGTTTCACTTCCATAAGAGTGATGAATTCAGTTCACACACACCGTGAACATTATGCTTTGAATTTCTATAGGTTTTCTTTTCCCCTACACCACTTGACTGCTTGCATTAAAATATAGATGTGTAAACTAGCATATGGTGACCGTGCAATATACAATGAAACATCCTCTTGTTTAAACTATATACGCCTGCTATAATATATTTGCTGCATTGCTGCATGCGAATATGGGTCTCCAAATAAAACTCCTGCCATTAACTTGTCATTCTAGTACCTCTAGCAACGTCCATGTAAGATACAAGAGGATCTGCAAAAATATCAGATTTGTTATAAGACGTTGCCAATTATCTGATATATTTCAGGCCGGGTGGACCAAATGGAGGAGTGCTTCGGGGTTCTTGTGTGATCGGAAAGTCCCCCTCAGGGTTAAAGGAAAGTATTATAAGGTGGCGGTAAGACCAGCATTGTTATATGGATCAGAGTGTTGGGCAGTAAAGCATAATTATGTTAAGAAGATGGAAGTTGCGGAGATGAGAATGCTAAGATGGATGTGCAGGATCACAAGGAGAGATAGGATTAGGAATGAGGAGATTAGGGGCAAAGTAGGAATAGCACCGATTGGAGATAAAATGAGAGAAAATCGACTAAGATGGTTTGGCCATGTTAGAAGGCGTCCAATGGAAGCACCTGTTAAAAGGTGTGAAGGCATAGAGATTGCCAGGAGTAGGAGAGGGAGAGGGAGACCCAAGAGAAGTTGGAAAGAAACTATTAAACATGACCTGGCCTACATGGATCTAACGGAGGACATGGCCCTAAACAGACTTGATCGGCGTCATCAAATCCATATAGCCGACCCCACTTAGTGGGAAAAGGCTTGGTTTGGTTTGGTTTGGTTTGGTTTATAAAGCTGCTAGATGGACGGACAGAATACGTAAAAGGATAAGTTTCTATTTCGATTATTGATTTGTGGCCTTGGATTGATCTGGTGTCATGCTCATAAACTTGTGTTTTTAAGATTGATGGGATCCTAAAAGGATTATGATGGATGGCCACCCAAACTCGCTCTAGTAACTCAGCATGATAAGTCATTAGTCAAGGAGCGAAATCATTTTGACCGTCTGACCCATTAGTCAGGGGAGACTTGGTCTGATTACTTTCCTAGAGTCAGGTTGAGATTCCAAGTATCTAAACAATTTTAAATAATAGAAGTTTACGTGACAGTATTCAATCCATCCAAAGAAGCCCATAACACCACTAACATCCGAGAGGTTTTTTCCTTTAGGGCCAGTTTGGTAACTCTACTAATATAGTCAAGTCAAGTAAAATTGATTTTGAAGAAAGAATAAAATATAAGTGGGTTATGATGGTATTTTGTTTTTAGTTGTTTGTTATGGAATCTTTTTGATTTTTTGTATGGAAAAGTAGAACTTTTTTGTATTTTAGTGGATAAAGGTAGTTGCTTTTTGACTTTTTATATGAAAAAGATGGAGGGAGTTTTGAATAAAATGCATTTGATGTGACATCTTATATGAAAAATGGAGACTTTACTTGACTTTAATTGTATTAGTAAAGTGCCAAACGGGCCCTTAATTCCTTTTTCAAAATGCAAGTTATTGCACTCCTCATCTGAAATGAAACTGTCTTCATGAAGGAAAATGACACCAACAACAACGACACCACAGCCTTCAGTCCAACATTAAATGAGATTCATCATGCTTCATTTTGTAAGATTTTGTAGGATAAAGGAAGAGAAAACACACCATAATAGAAAGCTCCTATGCCTACTGGGGAATCTGGCCAGCATTGGTCATTCTTGCTTAAACACACAGCCTTTTTAACTAACAGATTTTAAATAAGAATACCAATATATGATTCAAGACCTACATCTATTTCATATTTTCATCAATACTCTACAGAAGAAACAAGGAAAAGAAGAACATTACAGAAGAAGAAACCCATGCCACAAATAACAACCAACGTATATACATATACACAGTAATTACAATCCAACCAAGGCCCTACTCAAAACGTCAATAGAGAGTTGTTGACGTCGTAATTCATCTTCTCCAAGTTGGGTACCACAGCAAACTTTATCATCGGCGGGGGGCCGCAAGCGAGCGCCAAAGTATCCTCTGACCCTTCAGGTATATGCTCTCTTAGAACACTCTCAGTAATGAAACCAGTACTATACTTCCAACCCTCTTTCATGTTCTCCACAACATACCACACCTTGACATTCGAATGCTTCCTCTCCCACTCATCCAACTCCTCTCTCAGCAGTATATCATCCTCGGTCCTATTCGCATAAACCAGATACATCTCCGTTTCATCGCTTGGGTCTTTCAAAATTGCCTGCATTACCTGATACATGGGTGTAATTCCGGTGCCCCCGGCGAGCATGGCAATGCGCCTCGCAAACTTGTGTTTGCCATTGACGGTGAAATTGCCATGCCCCGTGTACTCAATGTGGCCGAGAGGGCCCTTGATTTCGAGTGTCGATCCGATCGGCAGCGACTCGAGGTGCTGCGACATTTGCCCGCCATTGGGGAACTTGGGGTGCTCGTTCTTGAAGTAGACCTTGATAAGGAGATCGAAGCAACCCACCTCGTCGATAGAGCTCGTCGGCGTGTAGGCCCTCATGCAGAGCTTGTCGTCGATGGTGGCGCAGAGGAAGATGTGCTTCCCAACAGGCAGCCCAAGGACTTGGTCTGCAGAGGGCAATGCAAAGCGAAAGAGACGAACGTCACGAGATATTGTCTTCTTGGAGATGAGCTTGCATGGGATCTTCTGTCCCGGAACAAGAGCAGAACTCCTGGTGACGACGCCTTCTTTGATGGGTGCTAAGTGAGTAAAGTTGGTGGCGCCATGGACGGAGGTGCTGGGGGAGGAGGTGTCGGAGGTGTAGCCGGTGGTGATGAGCTCGCCGATCCGATAGTCTTCGAGCATGGCCTTGGCCTTGTCGGAGTGGATTGCGTCGAATTCTTCGGTGCAGTCGGTGCCGGCGTTGATGAGGATGCTGTCGGCACCGCCGGGGTGGTCCTTGATGAAGTGGGTGCAGTCATAGACGTGGCCGTGGACGACGATCCAGACCGACTCCGGGGAGCTGTGCTTCTTGACGTCGGACATGGAGAATTGCTTGGAGGAGGTGTTCATGAAGGGAGTGGAGACGCTCTTCTTCAATGTCTGCGTCTCCGTCGTCTCCAGGTGCTTCTGGCGGGCCATCCACCCGCCCGACTGGTTCGCGGGTAGGGTCGGGTGCTCGAACAACAACCCGATTTCACCTCTGTGGGGCTTGCACACGTTGGTCTTCACACGGAACCAGCAGTTGTTCATCATCCCCTGAACAATTATATTATAAATTCATGTGTTAACTTTTATTGCAAGCAACAATTATTTCAAAACATCAAATATAAGTCACAAATTATAGTAATATAATATTATAATCATTTTTTCCCCTTCTAGGTTGGCCTACCCGACCCGGAACAATTTTACCTACTTTAATGCCTAGAAATCGATCTCTAGGCATGTATATATCACACGACGTGCCAACACCACTCATTATTTTCAAATTGCCAACCCCATTAATTATCTAAACATCAAATTGTTTAAGTTCCAAACTATCCATCTTATAGTTTAGAATTCAAATAACTTGTTGAAAAAGGAAAGCTAAAGACGCTTGTATTTGACTTGGTCTTTCGTCAAAATAAACTGATGACTTGGTGGAAGAGTCAACTCGCCGGATTTTTATGTAAAATTAAAGAAAAGGGAGGTGAGTAAAAGTGAATACTGACCATGACGTTCCAGATGAGCTTTTCAGGTTGGGTGTTGAGGGTCTCGTCCCAGGCTCGAACGGCTATCTCTTTGGTGCCCAGAAGGTCGAGCACCTCGACCTCGAGGGACCAGAAGCACCAGCACCAGTACTTTCCGTACTTGTTGGGTTTCTCAGGACGGTCGATGTCACTTACGCGCCATGTCTCCCCATCGTCCAATGTTACTTCTACTCTCGTCACCTTCTTACCACCTCCTGCTTCCATAACAACCAACATTACATTACATTACATTATTCGATGATCAATGGTCACGATCAATTTGATTAAATATTCGAATAGAATAACTACTTAGTCGAATAGAATTCATGGTTGACGTCTCACAACCATGTTGTCGCAAGATACTCTTATTATTTTATCATAACCCATATTGAACTCATACTAAGTTAAATTCCCTGCATATCGAAGTTCTAAGTTTGTAATGACGACAAGATTAAGAAAGTGGTAGATGAGTGATGGAGATTAATTAAATCTTTTTTAAAGGGGAGATGTTCCATCGTGTTTGGAGCTGATCACATGATGTTAAACCATACCACTCACAAAGACAAGACCCTCCCTTATTATTCGAGGCTGAATATAGTCATTCAAAATAGGTCCTAATTAATGTTAGATTGGTAACATGTAATCCATGAGGTGACTTGCATATGATCCAATGTCTCAATCATGTGCTCTTTTTTGTGATCGTGGATTAAAGTGAGATTCATCCAAATAACAAGATAAGAGTGCTAGCTGTTAATTATGAATTGATTGATATGGTTTAGTTTTTGGTGTCCAATGTTTGAATTGATAATGGTGATGTAGGTAGAGAAAGTTCGACCGGTCCCTGGCGATAAAGGTAATGTAAATACGTCATGCGTGACTCAAGTTGTTAATAATATAGAGAGAGAGAGGGAGGGAGGGAGGCCGTGCATCTTGTGGGCTGGACATGTATGACGTTTTCATGTGTATGGACCATGGACACCACCGTACTCAATTTGCCATCTTGGCTGTAAAAAATTTCGTTTTGTCATTTCAACATGTAACGTGGGCCAACCTGAGCATAAAATCACCTCTACAAAGCCCGCTACAATAAATATGATCTATAGTAAGCTATCCTGCAGGATATGTGGTGTTTGCATGTTTTCTAATCAAAACAAGCCTACCTGTTGTGGGACCCATTCAAAAATGGCCAGGGAAACAATATCAGATGGAACAATTGGTGCTAAATTAGGCTGTACATGTGCAAATCTAATGTAATAAAGTTTAGTATATATCTGAATTAGTGTAGTAGAAGTAGAACCAAAGCCTATCTGAGGTAGGCCGTAGGCAGGCAGATTGTGGTTAAAGAGAGAGAGATACTACAGAAAGGTGTATCGATCCAATGAAATATTAGGAAATATCCAAATGACCAACGTCTCGTCCAATACGTCATAAAAAGAGAAAATTCCAACCACAAAGCACATGCATGCACTTTCCAACTACGCAGTCCAGCAGGAAAAAAAAAATACAAAGCATCTTTCAGACAAACACGTACCAGAATATGCGTATCCCTTCAACGTATACGGCCTTTGAGTAGTCGCCGAGTTAATAGGAAGAATCTCTTCATGACATGGAGTCGTTATGACCGAGTTTATATTCAAATCGTTGATGATATACTCCGGCTTATACCACCATGCTATCACAATCACACAAAAACAATACAATAAAAATCATCAGATCTGATCAGATCAGATCATTCCTCCTCTCATTAGTTACTAGAAATCATAATTCTCTTTAATGCACTACAAGACTCAATTCAATTCACCCCTATAGAGGGCCAGACCCAAATCTCGCTATACCACACATTTAAACCAAGATCACGTTTGTGTGGTCGCTTTTTAATGTATCAAAACATGGAAAGTAAAAATCCTTTTCATATATAGGAATGAACTTATTTTCTGCAATTTATGGAAAATCATTTTCGATGAAGGGGTCTAATTTGGTTTTCTTGGAAACCGATTTTCCGCAACGCAACACAAACGGGTCATAAAAAACAATATATAAATGAAAGGAATAAATAAAAACTTGATGCATGTACCTTCGGCATTTGCGAGCTCGGCATCAACATGAGAAGGTAAAACTCTGTTATCTCTGTAGTGGTAGTAGTTCTGTGACTCCTCTGTAGTCACTATAATCCTCTTGAGCCATTTCACCATGCGCCCACCGATGAACCCAGGTATGATCATCCGAACCGGGAACCCATGATCAGGAGCCAAAAGCTCCCCGTTCTGCATGTAGGCTATGATAATATCTCGAGCTGGGTCCATGGCAATCTCCTTCCTTAAATTGGTCCCATACTTGGACCCACCACCACCAGGAAGATCCTCAGCCCCTTCAAAGCACACGTTCAAAGCTCCTTTCTTCCTAGTCAGAATCCCACATCGCTTAAGAACATCTCTCAGCCGCACGCCGCGCCAGACCGAAGTCGACACGCCGGCGGCTCCCCAGTTGAAGCCGATGGTCTGCTTCACCATGTTCTGCTCCTTGCGCCGGTTCCCGGCGCAGACCAGAGTGACGGGCAGCTCGCGCGCCGGGAACTCGTCCACGAGCTGCGCCATAGTGAAGCGGGTGGGCCGCTTCACGAGCCCGCAGACCTCGACGGTCCATTCGTCCCACGTGGCCTTTGGAACAGGCCCGTGGTTCCGGACGTAGTGGAGTGGCGCGGGAGTGATGAAGCCGTGGGTCATGAGCCGGGTCAGGGGCGGCTCGCAGTTGAACGGATGCTTGCCAGTGAGCCGGATCAGAGCCGGGTTTCGCTCGATCCAGCTGTCGGATGTGCCCTCATCTCTCGTGTCCAAGATGGACGGCTCTAATTCCATTTGGGTTTTTGCATGATACAACTCCTTCCAGTCGGGTTCGTCATCTTCGTCGCTTGAGGAGTCGCCCCCGAAAGTCTTCGTTTTCGGAGCCGGCATGGAGTACGTGTGGTTACGGACAGGGGAGTCGGGTCTTCGGGTCGGACGGGTGAACCGGGACAGACCTGGTTCCACAAACTTCCGGCTCTCTATAGATGTGGCCATTGCAGGACACACAGAGAGACAGAGAGAGAGAGAGAGGTAGGTTGCAAGGTTTTACTTTTCTTCTACTTCTACTTTCCTTCTCCTCCTCTTCTTCTCAATGCTTTTTCTGGGAAAAAATGAGATTGTTGATTGGTTGTTTATATAGAGAGAGAGGGGGAGCGTGGATGCCGCAGGTGTTGGGAACGGGCCCCACGCATGATGAGTCTGAGTCAAACCATGGCCAGTGGTTTTGGGAATCCATGGTTCCTTCCCAGTGCCAAAACCTGCCTAAGATGTTTGAACCAACATTTAATGTTATATGACTATGTAGATCTTGGGTAGTTATGGAGCAATGAATGATTCAATTTAATGACCCATTTGGATTTAAGTATGACGTCTGAGATTCTAAGGGGAAATGATCTGGTCAAGTAGGTTCAAAAGAGGGAATCTATTGAACATAATGGGCCCAGGCACGTGTCATTGTGGTCTAGAATGTGCGAGATCCTGAAATTTTATTAATGGGACCCAGTGCATATACTCTTTGATGCAATATAGAGCTGGATAAATTAAAGGTGTAATACCCATTTTTGAATGGTCTGAAATCGTCCAGCTTTAAGTTGACACACCTGTGGGCCAATTTTGTAGAGGATTTTGATGGTCGGGTCCATTTTGAATGAGCCAAGGGCTCAGGTATGTATGTGCCACTTGTGAAGAAATGCAGGCAACTGTACTTCATTTCAATTGCAGAGTCCGGACGATCCTCGATCATAAATATGGATTTATGATATATAGGATGGAATGATCAATATTTAAGTTCAACATGGTGGCCTACAAATGACAGCCCAACCCACATGGTGGGGCCTCTGTGCTTGCCTGTATGCATATTGAATGGTCAAATATAAATGATGAAAATGTTCATTATTCAATTTGATTGAACCATCATAACCATTAGATTAGTATCAAGTAAAATGAACGGCTGTGGGGCTTTTATATGCATGGTGTAGTGCTTTTGTCTCCAGCCACTAATAAGGCACATGGATTATGGAGTGACAAATGAAATAGGCCCCCCACAAAAGATGCACTGGACAGCAATTGCAGTCCTGCCAAGATGGAATTTATCATTTCCTAAAAGTGATCAGTTTTAAAAAAGAAAGAAGAAAGAAGAAAAAGTGGAAAATTAAACCTTTTCATCAACACTTTTCTAGCCTCTTGTGGAAGACCAAATCCACTTTCTCATTCTAAATTTCTTGCATTCTGTAACCACTAACCACACAGAGAAGCCCAAACTTCCTGCCATCTGAGAAGTGATGAAACAATATTATAGACTTATCTTAGTCGTTTTCATCAAAATCATCTTTCATAATCTCTCCTAAATGTAGCCAACCACTGTGATATGGACCTCATTTAAGTTTTTTCTATCAAATATTAAAACTTCGGAACAATAAATAAATACAATATTCAGCTTTAAGTTATTCTTATCGGTTTTTCCATTTTTCATTTTCCATTTTTATTTTATATATACTGTCATGATTCTCCCCATATTTTTTTACTTTTTAGTATATTAAAAATATACCGCGATGTTATCAAGAAAATACCATTTTAACTAAATACCGCAATATTAAGGATATATTTATATATATAAAAGATGGTGGTGATAATGGTCTTGTTTAAATTATTCATGTGGAAATGAGATGCCAAATTAATGAATCACTAACCATCAATACTTACAGCAGCCATATTGTTAAGATGTTAACATGCAATCCATTGAGTTAAACCCGTGACCTCAAATTCAGATCTTTCTATTTTAAATGGGGTCCCTGTGTTTTCTTCTCATTTCAGATGATATGTTTATTTAATCGTGTAATATTCCATGAAGGTGCAGGTTTAAGCTATCCAATTAAAGATTAATGAGAGAGAGAGAGAGAGAGAGAGAGAGAGGGGGGTGTTTTGAGAAGGTGTGGGAAGTGGCGGATGGAGTATTCCAAGGGCCAACGAAAGTCTGGGGTGGTTTACAACCCCAGGTGACTCCATGGAGCATCAAAGGGCCAAACGTCCCCTTGCTTTCATGGGTCACTCACAAGACAGCTAGCCGCCGCCAGTTCATGTGGCCCTTAGTGTATGAGTTACACAAGCCACCCATTTTCCACCTCTGTTTCCTCTTTTGGAGAAGTCTTTCGAGACATTAACCACGCCCACCACTCCTAGTCAAACAAAGTGTCTCCTTAGAATAAGTTTAGTTACACCCACCAATGGTGAGGAATATTCCTTGCAAAAAAAATATTGTGACTTTTGGGCTATCATAATTATTTATTGAGATTCATTGATCCTAGGAATCTTATTTGAAATGAGTAGTGGCAACCAGCCAACCACAGTGGTTAGGAATGCTGGAATGAGAAAGCTGGGGCTCTTTCTTTTGTCACAGTAATTCAGATTCATTCAACTCACTCAAAAGTTAGAATTGCATTATGTCAAGGCACACCTCAGCTCTTGCCAATTTGATTAAAAAAAGATCTAGTAATAAAGGTTTACAACAAAAGGTAATGATAAGGGCCCAAGCTATTATGGTTAATGGATTGATTTTCTCTCTGTGCGTTTGTGGGTTGTTGACCCAACAAGCAAAGGTCGAACCAATCAAGTAAATCCAAAGTGCGGCTTTGAAATGATCAAGTCCAACCAGTTGGACTGTTAATAGCAGCTTAATATGCTTTAGGGGGCCCCATTGTAACCATCACTATTCATTTAGATGATAAGATGTCACTTACATATGGCCTAAAGTTTAATTTGATTTGATGGACATAATAAGGATTCAAGAACATGTAAAATGCACAATAGGACTCAAGTGTTCTAACCATTTTTGTTTAAGAGTCCCATTCTTTGATGGCTAAGATCATAAAGAGGCTTATTTCAAGCTATGCGCCAGCTATATAAAACCAATCCTGTCCACCATGGACCACGTAAACAGGCAGCCAAAATAGAAAACCCCACAAGATAGAATGGGCTAATGGTGTTCCTGCAGGTTTGAACTTTGATTTTTCCTCTAAACCAAAATGTGTTATTGGCAGTATCTGAAGCAAATTGCAACCAATCATCAAAACAAACGAACTTCAACTCTATGATTACATATAATGTTTATTGTCAAGGATTTGAACAACCATGTCTGATAGTAATCGATGTGAGTTGCACTAGTCAATTGCTAGTGATTACAGAAATATGAATACCTTTTATTTTGTTGGTTATAATCTAGAAAAGCAAGTCTAATGGGCAATTAGAGCATGGATATTAATTTCGTTTCGTTTCGGCCGAAATGGCCGAAATTTTTCGCTTCGGTCAAATGGCCGATATTTCAACTTTTCGGTTTGGATTTCGGCCAATTTCGGCCGAAATTCGGGATTTCGGCCGAAATATGACTTTTTAGTCGAAATGGAATTTTACAAAATTAAAAAAAAAATTAACTTTTTTTACACATATATTTTGTATTTCTAATATTTTCACAACATATATTTCCAAAAAATCACTCTAATGGATTAAATCTATATTTATTGCTTTTTCTATTTTTTTTACTTATATATGTATATATATGTTGTTATATTTTCCTCGAAATATAATTCTGAAAAGTTCCACCGAAATCCCGAATTGGCCGAAACTTCTCATTTTACAGGTCAGAGCGAAATGAGGTCGGAAACGATATTAAACTATGAATTAGAGTCCATTCCCTTGGTTTTTTTTAGTCGAGTGCATTGCACACACATGTACACTGAAAGGATGCTACCATTCTACTAATATAGCTAATAGACCATCGAAAATGTGAACGTTTTCAAGACAATGTATCTTCCTCAGCATGTAATCATCTCATAGATACCTCCAACCATAATTTCTAATCCTACTTAAAGTTGAGGGCTAGCTACAAGGTTGAACTGTTTTAGGGAAATTTGCATTTAACCATATATATGGGAAATTCTCAAAAACTCCCCATTTCAAAAGGGACGTTTTCACCCATTTTGATTTGTCTAATGAGATAACGCTTACGCCACTTTACATTGTTTATGCTAACTCATATTTACTTACTCACCTTTATTATAGGAGTGTATAGGAGAGAAAATAAGAGACGTGACAAAGAGAAAATAGGAGGTTTGAACTCCTAAAAAATCGGATACAGTTGGATGCTTTAAAAGAGCAAATTGCACTAAATAGTTGGGTCCACCATGGTATTGTGGAAATTGCAAGTTTTTCGTGGTGCTCAATATAATGGAGGGCCCACTTCCTATTTGATTGAATTTTGTTGAAGGCTATGATGGTGGGCCCACTTCCTATTTGATTGAGTTTTCTTGAAGGCTAATAAAAGACTTGCCACTAATGGACTAATTTATTTTTTTCAAAAGAGGTCACTTTGAATGATGATCTCAATCATAAGATTGATAAAAATAGACCATTCATCATGATCCCATTAGCTGACAGGTGTAACCTAAGCTATTTTATTTTTTATCATTAATTTGGTCCCCACATTGAGTAGATTGATCGAAAGGTAATTAATAAATTGTAGCATAAGTGGGATTTATACATGGATTTTAAAAGTCTTCTTCATATTGAATGCCCTAAAAAGAAGGAAGTTAAACAAGTTCGTTAGAGAGAGAGGAAAAAAATGAGAACGTGAGGATGAGTCATGTAACTAGATGAGGATAGGAAAGAAAAATTAGGAAAAAATCAGAAAATCATGGAAGCTATTGAAGAGTATGTTGCATTCATTTATGCTAAGTCCAAGTCACCAAGAGTAGAAAAATCTCATTGGTTCGTGAGTAGGGGAGGTTTGCTTTACACAATGCCCTGGGCATTTTGTAGCCCTCCCCATAAATAAATAAATATATATATGAGTAATGCTACAAAACTCCCATTTTACAAAAAAAAAAAAAAAAAAGAGATAATTAGCGAAAGGTCCCTCATATAGGACTTGTAATGCCTCCAGTCCATCAACTTTTCCTCTAAGGCTTGTAGTCCATGCAGCTTGGACATATTTCGGTGAGAGGTCCATAGACACGTCACCTCATGGAGAGAGGTCCTTGGACATGCCAACTCATATATTTTTATGACTGATTTACCCTTTCAACTGATTAGAAATGAAATTTTAAAATTTAAATCTACCATTCTCCCTCCTCTTCTTCTTCAATCCGTACTTGGGCATTGAGGAATTGTTTCTCAACACTTGAGATCGAAGTCGTCTCGGTAATGGCGCATTTTCACTCTTTGAAGTCGGCCTGGTATAGTGGTTTCCATGCATTGGAATTGAAAAGGACTTTTTTTTAGTTGATAAATACTACTCCTCTCCTTATTTTTGGGTTCGTGCATCGTGCAGCAATTCCATTCGTTTTCTTTTTCTTTTTTTCTCTCGGTTTGGGTTCGTGTGGCGTCCAACGTGTTACTGTTACATCCTCTCCTCGTGGTGCGTGCAAGAAAAGGCAAGGAAATCACTCTTTGCAGGTTGGGCGAATCCAACCCAGTTTCAACCTTTGTTTTTTTTTTTTTTTTTATCCGAGAACGAAATTAGGATTTTTCAGAGAAGTAGCATCGCTAAACACTGCTGCTTCCTTAGCCTACACGCCATTGCCAGAGAGGAAGAAGAAGACCCCTACAACCTTACCCAGGTTCTGTTGCAGACTTACAGAACACGAAATGTAGAAGAAGACAATCTTCTGCGCCATCGTTGGATTTCCTGAGTCACAATCGTTTTTGTGTGTCGCCGGAGAAGGGGGATCACCACCGGACACTGCGCCATGCCATCACTGGAATCGAGGAAGAAGGCGAATAGGAAGATGGCTTTTGTGTTTCTGATTTCAGAACGAAGAAGAAGAAAGTGGGCCTGGGCTTTGCAACAGTTCCGGGTTTGTTCCGGGTCAGGTTCGACCTGGCCCGTTCCAGAAGTCCATCCCCATTCCAGTCAAAGTCAAATTTATTTGAGTTTTGTATTTTTTGTCAAATTTATTTGAGTTTTGGATAAATCTATCTGAGTTTTGGCTATTTATCTAACTTATGAAATAAATTTATTTGAGTTCTGGATAAATTTATCTGAGTTCTAAACAAATCTATTTAAGTTTTTGGCTATTTATCTAAGTTCTAGAACAAATTTATCTGAGTTCTGGACAAATTTATCTGAGTTCTGGATAAAGCTATCCGAGTTTTTAGCTATTTATCTGAGTTACGGAATAAATCTATCTGAGTTATAAATAAATCTATCTGAGTTTTTGGCAAAATTATTTGAGTTTTTGAAAAATATAGGTGATTTTCTGACAAATTTATCTCCATTTTAAAAAATTTTAACTGAGTTTTTGAAAAAATCTTTTTGTGTTTTTGGCAAATTTATTTGTATTCTCTTAGATCTATTTATGTTATTGAATTTTATTTGTGTCTTTTGAAATTTATTTGTATTTCTTGAAATAAATTTAACTGATTTTTTGACAAAAAGACTTGAGTTTTTTGCCACATTGTTCGCTAATTTGGAAAATTGGGTTATCTTAGTTTTGGCAAATGTATTTGCGTTTTTTTAAATTTATTTGCATTTTTTAATTTTATTTACTTCTTTTGAAATTTATTTATATTTTTTTTGAAATTTATTTGGATCTTTTGAAATTGATTTTCATCTTTTGAAATGTATTTATATTTTTTGAAAATTATTTGTGTCTTTTTAAATTTATCTGCGTTCTTTTGAAAGTTATTGCGTTTTTTGAAATTTATTTGCGTTTTTTGAAATTTATTTGGGTTATTTTGAAATTTATTTGTGTGTTTTTAGAATTTATTTGAAAATCTCATTAATGAGATTCCATTAATCGTGGCCCATTAAATGGTAGTTGATTATTATTAATGGGATATCCCACCAATCATGGGATATGATTTAAAAAAAGGGTAAATTAGACATATTAGGTATGAGATGTGTTAGAGGACCTTTGGCTGCATGACTTTTTTTTGTGGATTGTTTGCAACAAAATCATACTTTGAGGGACCTTTCGCCAAATCCCCAAAAAAAAAAAGCCCTTATTTTATAGATTCTCTTAAATCAGTATTGGCTAATAAATAGGGGCAAAAACTTCCCTTTGAGATAGGGGAGTTTTTGAGAATTTTCATATATATATATATATCTATATAATAAGGGAGAGCAGTATTTGAATCCCTGGATATTTTGGACCATTGGATTTATGTACATATTTTTGTACATAAATCCTAGGGCTGAGAAGGGATTCAAGAGCTTGGTAATTTTGTAATTATTTGAAAATAAAGGGGTAGTAACTTTTTACTAAGTACAAGAGGATACGGGAGTGCCATTGATTTTTTGTGAAATTACGAAACCTGCCATTATATTTTTCCAGAAGATATGGAAGTGTCTTTGGTTTTCTGTGAAATTACGAAACGTGCCATTATCTTTTTAAGACTTCCTTGCAAGTAAAGATATGATTAAATACACGGCTATAATTGCAATTGAGTGATTGAACGGTGTGGAATTTGGGCCCACAACTTACCAGTTTGCCCTTTCACATATATATGTTGTTTTTCACGGATTATGGAATCTGGGCTAACTTGGATTGTTTTGGTAGCAGATGCAAACGTGGCTTGCATGCAATTAAACTAGACTGCTTATAGTAGTGGGCGACTTCTGGTATTGAATGGTGGTTAAACAAGGGTCCAATTGGCTGGGCTGTTTTACCTAAAAAAATAAAATCCAGATGGGCTTGATTTGAAGCTGATTGATCCAATGGGCCACATAGAAAATTTGAGTTAAATTTGTTAAATTATGGGCGGTGTTAGTTGTTAGGTGGTCAAAAGAAGAGTAATTAGATTTAGTTGTACTCAGAGCGTGATGGGCTGTGCCTTCAGGCACGGGCAATAACTAGTCTATATAATAAGGGAGAGCAGTATTTGAATCCCTAGACATTTTGGAACCTTGGATTTATGTACATATTTTTGTACATAAATCCTAGGGCTGAGAAGGGATTCAAGAGCTTGGTAATTTTGTAATTATTTGAAAACAAAGGGGCAGTAACTTTTTACTAAGGACAAGAGGATACGGGAGTGCCATTGATTTTCTGTGAAATTACGAAACCTACCAGTATATTTTCCCAGAGGATATGGGAGTGTCCTTGGTTTTCTGTGAAATTACGAAACGTGCCATTATCTTTTCAAAACTTCCTTGCAAGTAAAGATATGATTAAATACACGGCTATGATTGCAATTGAGTGATTGAACGGTGTGGAATTTGGGCCCACAACTTACCAGTTTGCCCCTTCACATATATATGTTGTTTTTCACGGATTATGGAATCTGGGCTAACTTGGATTGTTTTGGTAGCATATGCAAACGTGGCTTGCATGCAATTAAACTAGACTGCTTATAGTAGTGGGCCACTTCTGGTATTCAATGGTGGTTAAACTAGATTTAGTTGTTCTCAGAGCGTGGTGCGTTGTGCCTTCAGGCACGGGCAATGACTAGTATATATATATAAAAGGAAACACATATTGGAGATTAGGAAAGTGCAAATTTGGAGAATCTTGCTGATGTTTCATGTTAGCAAAAATCATATATTTTAGGAAACGATTGATGTCCCTTTTTCATTTCTTTTTTCGACCTGAGGAAAGAGCCGGCCTCTTGCAATTATCTGCTGCACTTTCAGAAAGTTGTGAGCTACTTAACCCAGGGAAGCTTGTTCTATCAGAACCATGAAAATATGCATACAGTATCCACATCTTCTCTCTTAGCACGTGGTTGTAGTGTTACAACTTACATGACAATGACCACATAATTCTTATTGCAGACATGACCATATCTCATCCATGGTAATTATGTGTGGCCCACCTGCTTTCATTCCCTACCAATTGATAGGACTTGACTCTTGATCAGGTGGGGCTTCATATCTATAAACAAAATATCAAATGGAACTTTCATTGTGCCCTCAATCTGCGCCATGTTATTTTCAACCTCTCCTTAATTTTCCGTTTATGTGAACTCAACAAGTTGCAAATGTCGTTTTCCTTACAATTTTTTGTTATCTTTTACACCCTGTGGCACTGCTCCTCTGCCAAAGTTCAGCCACACTTAAAGTTTACACACTAAAATTAATGGGGCCCATCCAATGGTGAGGATCATCATAGATGAAGCACAGCCAGGAAATAATGCATAAGCTGCCAATTCTGTTGTGGTCGCCATATCTGCTTTTTTCCAGAGAGCAGATCCTTCTTAAAATTCTCAAATTTTAAAAAAAGAAGTTATCCACTGGTGGCTTAGTGCCGAGACACCTCTCCCACAGATAACAACAAGGGATTAATCCCTGACTGCAGATGTCTGAAAGTGAGGGATTTCAGAAGGATGTGTGTGAGTGTTTAATGTTTATTAGAGACAAAAATAGAAAGGTACAAGAGTGAGTGAAAAACTAAGTTGGTTTTTTTTTTTTTTTTTTTTTTTTTTGATCTAACTATTTCAAATGGATTTAATCAGCTTTAGGTTTTTATATATGGTAGATTTCTACATTTTATCATTTACCCTAGCCCCTTCTATCCAAGTCCTTCTCTTAGATAACCCTAGAAATTGTTATCAAACTAAACCAAATGGTCTCTAAATATTCTCAGGACACTAATCACATGCTTGAGAAAAGGAAAGTAAATTTTAAATAGAAACGGTTCACCCAAAAGCCGTAACAACATGGGACCTAAATGTTCTTAGGGAACTAACCATAAGCTCTAGAAAAAGAAGGAAAATTAATAATAAAAATGGTTCACTTTTTCTTTTTTGGGTATCCCAGCTAAAGGGCTAGGACTCAAGATACTCGGCAAGGCGATGGGAACTACACATGCAAGGAGATACAACTCACACATATGAGGTGATAATAACTCACATATACAAAGAGGAGGGAGGCCAAGATTGAAGCCTCGACCTTCCGATGAGAACTGCCATTCCCGAGTGCGGTAAGGAGCCGTTCTCTTGCAATTCCTAAGACCCAACTCCTAACGACATGAATAATAGCTTGGTTTATTTGGATTTTCACTTTAAGCTTTCTCCATCCTTTTAGCAATTACATTGACCTCCCTACTCTCGTTTGGGAAGGCAGTTTGAGTGACCCATCACCCATGTCCCACCATCGGTGATTCACCAATTTGATTGATTGGACAAGGACCATTTTATCAGTTAAAAAAAAAATCTCTCCCTCATTATTAACTGCAATAGGGCCAGCCATGTGATTGAGGATTCAGGTATTTTGAATTATTTCTTTGGATTTGATCATAGTCAGCATTTCTTGAAATCATATTTAATCTAAAGTGGAGTTAGTCAGACTGCTGTTCTTCTTAAAATAAACTCGGGATTTAATTAGACAATAATTATACAATTAGGCCTATCAAGAGAGTGAAGCTCTCACCTTTCCGGAATCTTCATGTTTCCTGATGAAACCTAACAATTGGCCTGCCAGAAATCCAAAAAAGCAAGCTCTGAGATTTACCCAAATTTGGCTCAAGCTTTGATGATAATGATGGTCTCAAAAAATGTCAGACCCATCTATTAAACGGGCCTAAATAAAAGGTCCAAGCCCAGCCCAAATGCAAAAACCTACTGCCCTGGGTCGGGCTCAGGTCAGGCCAGTCCATGAACACCCCTACCTGCAGAGAGAAGGCAATCTCCAGACTTCTCATATATATGTGAAAAGTTTTCAAAATAAGAAGGGCCTCAGTGAAGCAAACCCAAACACCCCCCCTAAATAAAATAACCAGTGTTTTTGGTTTTTGCTAATCCAACCAAAAATGCATCTAATCCAACAGCCATTCTCAAGGCCCTGCTAGCACCACATAATCCCTGTCACAATCCATTTCCCGCCAGGGATCAAAAATAATCACCTCACAATGAGCACCACAGAAAGTACTGATCTTCACTAACAACATTCTTGGACATCTCAATGAGACCAAGATCAGTTGATCATCATGGTCAGCAAATTATTATTATTATTATTATTATTATTATTATTTATTTTTACTTTTTTGGAGTGATGGGTTCCGAACACAACCCAACCTTGAATCGATCATATCATATTCCAATCATCTACGCCACCAAACCAAGATATCATAGTAGCTCAATAAGAACATGAAGAAAATAATGCCAATGACAGTTCAAACTGTTTGTTGCAGGGAAAGAAGAACTCTTGATAACCAGTGTTTTTTTTACCAATGAGAACCGCACCTTCCAATGAGAAGAGACAATATGTAGAGGGCATAAAAAGAAGATAACAAAAGCTTAAAATATTTATCATTCAGAAGAGATGAGGATCCAAAAGCACTGCCACTGAATGTTCTGGTTTGTTGGGTCTCATCATTTGTATACAACCATTTTGACAAGAGGTGCCCAACTAAAAACTAGAATCCAGCCACGAATAGCTAAACCTCACACCATTTTAACACCAACCTTATGAGTTATGACAGTGGGGGTGCCTTTCTATTCTCCAGAAGCTTAAGCTCTTTGCGCCACCCTTCCAACTTTGCCAACTTATCCGACTGCTCTGGCTTCAAATCATCTTGCTCAACATTTTCCAGTGCTTCAGTGAGCCGAATCTACAAAATTGGAACCCCTTCTCAAATACCAGTAAAGATCAGTATCAAATGCATTAAAAAAAGGACATGAGAGAAATGAGGAGCATTGATCTCTACTTATTTCTGGAACCAGTTTACCTAAATCAGAGAAATGAGGAGCTGAACAAAATGGAACATGAAGACACATATTACTGAGATTATATTATTATTGAGAGAGAGAGAGAGAGAGAGAGAGAGAGAGAGAGAGAGAGAGAGAGAGAGAATCAATAAACAATAGAATCTGGAATCACTGAGGTTGCATGCCCAACTCCCAAAAGACAGAAGCCAGGTGGACCTAGGTACATGGTCCTGGAGAATAGGTTAGAATTCTATATAAGAACAAAAACTGAAAATTTTGAAAATTAGTATGTTTTATTTTATTTGCCCCTTCCCCCAATATTTCCTTTACATAAAGCCCCACCAAGTTGAATTTCTTGGGCCCGCCCGTCTTTAGACCTCCACTTGAAGTCCACAGGGGCATTACAGTTGTTGATAATTAGGGAAGGCAATTATTTAATCATTTCTCCCACTCTACATCTTAATAGGGTATAGGCATATAAATGAAAGACCAAATGACCCAACATTAATAGACAAGTTGAAGAGGAGGGTGATCACTACAAGGAGGGAAGGGAATCACACCACACTTCTGATTCCCTACCAAAGTGGTTCTGGGCCTGTGATTTGGGCCTGTATTTATGGGTGATAGAATTTATAAATTCACGTGTAGCAACCTCCTTCCCATGCAGGGGTGCACTCTCAGTCCATTTTAAGAAGAACAAAATTGAAGTGTCTCAGGTGTTAAATTATGTCCAGGTGTATAAAATGCAATGACAACTTAAGTCTTACACAAAAGTCTCTCCTGAAAAATAGATTGCTATGTTAGCAGCGCACTCAATGGTACCTTTTTGTTCTAAAAGCAGTAAGTAGGATTCCAGTCATACGTAAATAACAGAATTAAAGCTTCTTCGGTGTTAAAAAGAGGCTAGATGAGTCATGTGTGAATCAAAAATAAGGTGCGGAAACAGACACATACTAAATGACAGATGTGCAAAGAATTTACCTTCTTTTTCAGCGCTCTAATCTTTTTATCAAGATCTAGACCAGGACCTCCAGGGTTTGAACTCTCTGTTGAAACAGACGGAGGAACGGATAGTCTGGGTGTTGTACAAACAGACAATTTGTTCATCTGATGTGCAACTGATTCCACAACTTCTGATCTTTGGCCCACATATTCAGTAGAGACCAAATCTTCAGTTCTTCCTTCTCCAGCAGCCTTGGAGTCCAAGTTCTTCCCTTCATCAGATGCCAATGACACAAGAGCAACCTGCCAATCATTGGTTTTTTCTTTGGGTTCAAACAAAGTCCTAAACTTTAAAATAACAGATAAAGAACAGTTTGCCAATAGAAAAAGAATATTTTCAACAAGAAACTGGAATTTGTCTATTCATCCGTCTTCCTAGTGCAGTTAGTAATGGACATCAAAGTCCTTTCTTTGGGAGGCAGGGGTGCAAACTTGCAGGTCCCTAACCTGGTATGTACAAGGAGGCATTAGCATTTGCACTCCTAAAGGTAAAGATAGGTAATTTACGTTCCTGTAACCCATCGTACCCACCGGGGCAGGTACTGGGGGCTAGGGATCTGACCATCCATTTCCTTCAGAGTTCAGAGACTGGGCTCTATTATTTCATTAACATAACAAATAAGATAACAAAACTAGAAAGTTGATTGTAACTGGGCATTAAAATATAGAATCACTTCTTTGGCTGGAGAAGGGGTGGCAAATTTTTCCTTCTCATCTTTAGATTGTATAATCCAGCATAATTAATATATATAATTCACTTAAATAACCACAGAAAAGATTTTTAAGACAGACACCAGGTTTTTTTATTTATTATTTCTTATTTTAGTGAATGGTACAATTACAAGAGAAGAAAGATTCAGAAAGGGGTGTGGACCAAACTTGGAGATTACAGATACAAACATAGCATCAACAACTTTGTCAAACCAAACAACACAGTATTATGCCCTGTTCCCACTCTGACCAATCCATCATCTCTTTATTGTCCTCTCAGTCAGTACGAAAGACAGCAATGTCTTACTTAAGGGGTTAATATGAAAGAAGTACCATTTCTAAAAAGTGCCCTTATTATAAAGAACTTATCAGGAATATGGCCATCTTAACCAAATATAAGTTCGTATGTCAAGTGAAACCTGAACAAACATTAACATTTTCTTGGCTATAGAAGACCACAGCAGAAGAAATCAGCACATGCCTAGCCTTATAGCTTGTTCACAGACATCTGTGTAGAGTATTAACATTGCAGGGAAATAATGTAATTTCCTTTTGCAGGGAACAACATAACAACAGCTATCGAAGATGAAGTTCCATGGTGTATATAGTTTATCGATGACATGGTACTCATTAGTCAGATGAGAAAACAAGTGAATGATATGAAAAAAACTTTGGAGAAAGGCTTTAGAGACCAATGGTTGAGAATTAGCATATCTAAGAGAAATCATATCAATTTGGGAATAGAGAATGTGAGTTAGTAAAATTTGAAAATAAATTATTGTATGCAGTGTGGCACGTCAGGCATATGTCCATAGTGTTAAAAGCCGACAGAGTCCAAGTCATATGAACTCGGCCAGTAGCGAGTTAAGTCATCCTCCAATTTGCATATATGACCAATTCCTTTGACTTTTGGGGACTAGGACTTGGCCAGTAGCAAGTTGAATCATACTCCGATTCACATATATGACCAATCAATTACTTTATAGTTATGGGTTTTTATCCCTTTCTTCTTTTTTTTTCCTTTTGTTTGAAAAGTGTGTGAGAGGTATCCAACACAGTATTGGTGTGAGTTTTGAAAGTTAAAATTGATGTTATTTTCAAGATCCAATGACACAAAGGTCAAGGTTACTATTCATTGGGACACAAAGGATAAATCTCAAAACCAAAAGTAATTACTTTGACCACAAGATTTCATTAAAAACAGATAAAATATAATGTAAGTCCTTAATTTCTACAATTATAGAAAATTCTTCTTCATTTTTAGATTTATATGTATTTTGCACATTTTAAGTAAATTTATAGGTTTTGGATGCAAGTTGGCTAACTCGTTAAGTCCCATGAGACTTGACACAAGGATGACCAAGTCACGCCTTGAGTCTGAGTTTTAAAACTTTGCCATGTTTATCTCTAGCACGCACTAGCTCAGTTTAGATTATTGATGACAATTGACAAGCATAAGTGAGGTTGTTTTGGGTCAGTCAGTATTGCAATGTATTCACATAGAGGATTTAAATTGGATTTCACAGACTAGATTAGGCAAGATGGGCTAAGTGGAGATAAGTTAGTGGGGTATATGATCATCAAGTGCCACGTTGATTAATGAGGAACTTTTGCAACCCAGTATGACACATTGAATGATAGGACGTTGAATGGTGAAAACAAAAGCATGATAGAATGTGGAATTACAAAGAACCTGGCTCTCAATAGAGTTGAGATCTGAGATTAAAAGTAAAGCTCACAAAACTGACCCTTGATAGGATATGGCCACAATGACGGCAATGTTCAAGATACTGTTGAAGAATAAACATGCCTACCATTCAAAAAAAAAAAAAAAAGGTAACATAACTAAGATGTGGAATAAATAAGGAGAGGAAGACACACATATGCACACTAAAAAAAAAAAAAAAAACACCAAAATTATTTTGTGCTTCTTAAGGGATGAAGGTAGGAAATTAGAAGTTCAATTTGGATTGTTGTCCCTTCTGTCCGTCCTTCCTGTAGCATTTCCTTCGTGAAAATCTCATTAGAGTCAATTTCTTTTAACTTCATTCATACTAGTTTTCTCTTGTTTTGCTGAGGAGAGGAACCCCCTCCTCATGCTCTCTCTAAAAATATTCATTTTGTGCTTCTTAGGGACATGCAGGTAGGAAATTAAAATCTCCATCTGTTATGTCATCCTCTCTGTCTTTCCTTCCAGTTACATTTCTTTCTCCAAAATCTCACCAAACTTAATGTCTTTAACTTTATCATAAAACCTAGCTCTCCTTCATTTTGCTTCTTGCCATCTAGTACATGTCAAGTTGCAGCACATTCTTTCCTTCTCTAATATAATCATTGTTGTCACTCAAAATTAGTCACATAAGTTATGTAATGCAACCTGCAATTTTTCTTTAGCAAAAAACAAAAACATTCCTCAATGAGTACATGACTACTTCATTAAAATTTAACCTTCCCCACAAAAGCAAATTCTTGATTGTACCCAAGTTCTATACACATCCAACATCGAATATTAAAAAAAAAAAATTTCAAAACAGAACACATAAAATCTCTAGCTTCTAACATTGCAAAGTCGCATTGCAACTAATTAGTACTAACAATATATCAATCAATCTACATAACCACAACACAAGAGCACTCAGTACAAGTCACCATAACAATGCAGGCATTCGAGGGGATTCTAAGAATAATAACAATAATAATAATCAACACCTGTTGCTTCTTCTCCTTCTTCCTCTCATTCCTCTTCGCAGACCTCGACGTCTTCGCCTTTGCATCCAATACTGGATCATATCCAGGAGGCACCTCCACACCATTGCATTTCCTCAGCTGGACCCAGAAAAACAAAAACACCCATCAATTGAAAAGAAAAGAAGAAACCCCACAAACAATAATAACGGAAATAACGGGAAAAACGGTATTATGAAAACCAACCAGAGCGCCTTTGGATTGGTAGATGGCGACCTCATCCTGAGGAACGTAGCCCGCCCTAATTCGAATGGGCTTGCGGAGAGTCCCATCGGGTCTTCTGGTGGGCACCAGAACTCGCTCTCCTTCTTTTAGGGTTCTTCCAGAAAGGGCAAGCTCCTCTTCTTCTTCTGTTGTTACACTGCTGCCCATTGATTTTTTTTGTTTTGTTTGTTTGGAGATGGAGGAAGAATCATTGGAGATGTTCATGTGTTGGAATCATTTGAAGTTGAGTGTTGATGTTTGGGTTTTGAGAGTTTCTGGTGCAATTTTAGGATCTTGTGATTTTTGTAATCACAGTCTGAAACAGATGACGGCGCCGGAGAAGAGAGAGATGAGAGGAGAGAAGATTTTGGTTGCTCCACGATTATGATTTTTTTTATTTTATTTTGTTTACTTGTGAGTGGGCCTCCCACATCTGGGCCTTTCCATTAATGTTTGCTAACTTGTCAAAGAAACAAAGCTATTTTTATCTTTGTTTAGGTCAACGTTGACTCTCGCTCGTAAGCAGGCATAATCGTAGTTGAGCCTGGCCCTCACAATAAAACTATTGTTGTGCATTTCCTATCACCAATTAATTTTGTGATTAGTGGTAGCTCAGTGTGCGTAAGATCCTACAATCTTTTTGGATGATGAGGACCAAAGGAAGAGTGCAAGATATCAAGAGTCCCTAAATTTATTACTACTCTCTCTCTCTCTCTCTCTCTAACTTTGCGTACATTGGGGCCTTGCATTCATTGTAAGGGTCACTCCACAACCACAAGACACTCAGAGTGGAAGGTGTTTTCTTTTTTGTTTTGTGAATAATGGAGAGTATCCCAGTCCTTTGGACTAAACTAATCCCTACAGACTCCCGTGTTACACTTAGTATGGTATCGAAGTTTTAAACTCTGTAATTTCCAAAAATAAATCGTGGTTCTAAGCCGACTATTGTAATTTTGAGGTTGTGTGTTTTCTCGAGTTTTGTTTCCAATTAAAAAAAATAAAGACACAGTATTTACACTAACAAAAGAAGCACATATATGGAATGTAGAACATCCATGTTTCCTAGCCCTACTTTTATGGGCCAGCTAAAGATGAAAGATATCTTTTACTTTTTCTCTTTTTAAGGAAAAAAACTGGCCACTGTTGGTTCATATTTGATGAGCAAGCAAAGACAAGAATTACCTGACAGGTGCATTCTATAGGGATACTATTTAGGTACCCATTACCTGAAGACCAAACCAAATCCGGATCAACAGCTCATCTACATGGGCCCGCTCACAGGGATAAAGAGCCCACTTCCAAGAAAACAACATAGAGACCAGCATCGGATACTCCTATTGATCCATTTACTTTCTCCTAGTGCAACAACAGGAGGAAAATTAACCACCACTACTGTCTCTTTCTTTATGGCTTTTTATTTGATGAAGAGACCCACCCCACTAGGTATGTGACCCCAAGATCCACCCAAAACATGTGAATTCAAAAGTTCTACAAGTAGCAGTCTTGGACAATACTTATTAACTTGCATCACACTCCTCGATTTTCACAAGATAAGGTCCAACAGTCACCTAATAGCAACAATACATCAGCAACAATGTTAGGTGATGAATCATGAATCACGCAACATCACCTGTCAGACATGGAATATGTCATATACCCGGTTACCCCACCTATTTGTATGTTGACACATTAATGGGTGTAATCATATTAGGCAGTGTTTGGTTCGTGTGAATGGAGGTCGGAATGGAATGGTCATTCCAACAGAATGACCATTCCAGCGTTTGGTTCGCCAAAAAGAGGCGGAATGGCCATTACCTCCGGAATCACATTCCTTTATGTGAGGGAATCACCATTCCATTCAAGAACGGAAGGAATCACCATTCCATTCCTTTCTAACTTTTTATTGAGACCAAAATACCCTCGCTTGTAATATTATTATTATATCATAATAATAATAATATAATATCTTTTTCACCCAACCATTGTGGGGCCCACCCAAAATATTATAATAAAACATAATAATATATTATTATATCATAATAATAATAATATAATATTTTTTCCCAACCATTGTGGGGCCCATCCAAAATATTATAATAATATATTACTATATCATAATTATAATAATATAATATCTTTTTCATCCAACCATTGTGGGCCCACCCAAAATATTATAATAAAATATAATAATATATTATTATATCATAATAATAATAATATAATATCTTTTTCACCCAACCATTGTGGGGCCCACCCAAAATATTATAATAATATATAATAATATATAATAATATATTATTATATCATAATAATAATAATATAATATCTTTTTCACCCAACCATTGTGGGGCCCACCCATAATATTATATCTATCTATCTGTCTGTCTACTATTATAAAAAATGCTATGTTACATGGTTTTTTCAACCAACCATTGTAGGGCCCACCCCCAAATATTATAATATAATATAAGAATATATTATTTTGAGAAATTACAAAATTTTTCACTACACCTTTGTGGGGCCCACCCCAAAATATTATAATGCAAACTTTTTCACTACACATTGTGGAGCCCACCCCCAAATAGTATAATATAATATAATAATATATTATTATGAGAAATCACAAACTTTTTCACTACACCTTTATGGGGCCCACCCCCAAATCATCCACCACAAACAATGCAAATGTGACAGTAGAATCTAACAAGGGTATTTTGGTCAATCTTATGTAAATTTGATTCCATTCCAGGCAGTATTCCAGCGTACCAAACGCAGGAATAGGAATCAGAATCTCATTACTAGGTTGATTCCTCAGCGTACCAAACGCTGGAATGGAATTGACTATTCCTGCCTCATTCCATTCCATTGTCATTCCGGTCTCCATTCCATTCCTGCCTACAACCATTCCAGTGAACCAAACGCTACCTTACACTCTCTTCCAGTTTCCAAATGGGGTACTTTAACGCAGGGAGTGTGAAGATGTAAGTAACCTCATGTAATCCCAGAAGATAAAAATAAGAATCATCAGGTGCATATGCATGGTGCAAAGTTAGATAAAAGGAGCCAGGGGCGGACCCATGTACTGGCACATGGGTGCATCCGCCCCCACCCAAATCGAAAAAATCCCCATAGAGGGCTTTGTACCATCTGGCCCCTACACCCGCTGTTCAAAATCATTCGCACCACCCAGACAAGAAGGCAGGGGCGGACCCATGTACTGGCACATGGGTGCATCCGCCCCACCCAAATCGAAAAAAACCCCATAGAGGGCTTTGTACCATCTGGCCCCTGCACCCGCTGTTCAAAATCATTCGCACCACCCAGACAAGAAGGCTTCTCCTCTTCTCAGGAGCTACTCCGTCCGTGGCATGGCGCTGCCTTCCTCTCCGACTGGCAGCCCAGCAAGTATTCCCCTATCTCTCTCTCTCATACACACACAAGCCACAACCAAACCAAACTCTTTTATTTATCCCTAAATTTCTAAACTCCAATGCTTAACCTTAACCATAATCCCTTATTCCCTTTTCCTAAATCTTAATACCTAAACTACAATCGCTAAATGCAAACCCTGATCAGTTATCTCTTTTCCCAATCCACAATCCCTAAATCTTGTAACTCAATCCCCAATCGCTAAATTTCTACATATTTTGATGGGTAGCAGTGTCTTTTTTTAATCCAATCTAAATAGGAATCCTATATAATGAGCCAAACAAAGTTGCCATTTGTTTATTGATTGTGTTTCAAGTGTCATTCCAAGACTTAGATTGGGTAAGGAATGTTCTCATGCCCTGAAACTAAAGCGGGTTGAGATTGTTGGCTTATGCCGTTGTTCATCCATTTAGACTATGAGCATCTAAGCAGTACAAGCCTCAATCGCTTTGTTGGATCAGTTAAAAACTTTATTAGCGAAAGAAGAAATTATTTAGATCGTCAACTCCATTTCATCAATATAATTTTCGATGTCTGGGAATTGAAATTATACTTGGCAATTGCTAAAGACCATGGCTTCTCTGTTCAAACATGTAATACAATATTTGGTTTGTATATTGACTGCTACCTATTTTATTTAACTTCTATTTTATTAGTGATGCCACTTTGATATTAAAACTCCATTTGTGACTTGAATCTCCTTCTATGAATTTCTCATTCTAAGAACTTTTTTAGCATTCTTGTCTGTAGCATAGTATGCGTGTAACAGAAGACCTGACTTATAGTTTGGCATCTTCCATTCTTTAGTTAATGCTTAGAATTATAATCGTCTTTTACTTTCAATGGAGGATTTATGTTGAAAATATATGCAGTTGTTGTAAAAAATCTTCCCCACCTGCACATTCACCATGAGCATCATAAAAAATGTTATTCATCAATTTCTATGTGAAAAGGAAAAAACCAGAAATGATAAAAAGGTATGGAGTACTAAATTTCGGTGAGAAACTGTTAGTTAGTTGACGCAATTAAATCATTTGTATCTATCTAAATTTTGCAATACATTTGCACTTTTGTCATTGGTAATATAATGAAAGTATAGCAAAACACTGATTGGCTTTCTTATTTGACTATCGTTTGTCCGCCCCACCCAAAAAAAAATCCTAGTCCCCCACTGAAAGGAGCCTATCTTGGCTTCATATTTGCATATGGCTGTGCATCAGTGGATAGTTGATTCAAACTGTTGGCTGTCCATTTTCGAGGTCCCTGTCTACTATTTAGGGTGAAGTTTAAGTTATAGGCAATCAACAGTACTAGGTCCTTTCAATCACCATCAGGCCATACGCATACTATGTTAGGGTGCAGAAGGATTGAGATAACAGCCCCACAGGGATAAAGTAGTTGGCTTAGCACTTTTTTGGCATCACTATTTTTTGCCTCTATTTTTCAAAATCTCTAAATCATGTAGAGATTTTGAAAATAGAGGCATTTGACAATGTTTGGCAGCCTCTAAATGGTGTACAGAAGTAGAGGCAATGCATATATTTCCCACAACCCACCATTGGATACATCATGCATGTAGAAAGTAGAGGGAAAAAGGTAGAGACGGGTGAACAATGTTCCTGGCCATTCACACCCCAGTCCTTTTTAAATTTTTTTTTTCTCAAGATATAAGAGGGTAAATGAAGATCCAAACCGTTGAAAATGTTCACAAGATCATACACAACCATGAGACCAAATCTCAGTCGTTGCATCATCACCAATCTTGAGATATGTGCAAATAAACATGAGCATTATATGCAACTTTCTGAAATCTATTGGCCCCAAACTCAAGACCCAAACCGTTTGATCTCTTTCGAAGGTTGAAAGCGGCTATATGGTCAAATTTCAAAGCTTGACACCTTGTAGATCTCAAGATAATTACTAAACAATATCAGTCATTGAAGTATTATGCTAAATATTGGATTTGTCCATGAGCAGTAACGTTTTTCATTTTTTTATATTGTTTATAGGAGTATAAATCAAAATCCAAACCATTAGAAATGTTCACAAGATCTGAAACGACCATGAGACAAAATTTCAATAGTTGGATCATTACCAATCTCGAGATATGTGCAAAGACTATGAACCATGGGATGTAATTTTCTAGATTATGGGGGGCCCAAACGCAAGATCCAAACCGTTAGATATCTTTGGTAGATTGAGCACCACAATTGGGTCAATTTTCAGAGCTTGATACCTTGTAGATCTTGAGAAATTTAAAATAAAAAAAAATCTCAACAATTGATATTAAAAAGTTTATTTAACATAGATCCTTGCATTACCAAACACTTCTTTTGATTCTAGCCTCTTTTTTTTATAACTCTTTTTTTAGTGGCTCTATTTTGATGGGTTTATCCAAGAAAGAGTAGAGATACCAAACAAGGCCTTAATATCCTGCTTTTCACCCAACTGCCCGAAATTTGATCCTTGGATTCAGATTCACTCTCTACGTGAGCAGGCTTTTCTCTCCACTGTAGTGGGCATTATCTCCAAGCATAAGCAGATTTCTCTCCCCACGTGAGTGAGCAATATTATCTCCCCATGGCTAGGTTCTCTTATGGGTCCCAGCCCCCTTTGCCGGGTACCTAAGAAAAAAAAAGGGTGAAGGAGTGCACTTTGGCTATATGACACTGCAAGCAAGGTGGATACAATTTAGCATAAAGTTGTGCAATCCAGACTCCATTGTTGTATGACAACTCACATTTGATTCTTCATTTTTAACCACGCATAGAAATACAATCCTAAGGCCAATCTCAGCCTTGTCAAGATGGTTGAAACCTATGATTTAGACCATTAGGTCATGGCTTCGAGATATGCCACCAACAAAAAAAATACAATCCTAAGAATTCAGTTACATGAATCAAGCAGGCCCTGAAAGAGAATGGAAAGCTATTGTTTTTCTATCTTTTAGATTTTCCATTGCTGACAATTATTTCAACCACAAGTACTGCCACAAATTTTCTCTGGATTCAGTCCTGTAAACCAAAATGGGAGTTAAATTCCTTCTCACTTTCATATTCAATCATTTAAATCAATTCATCTTGATTCACTTACATGTAGAGGTGGCAATCAGGTCGGGTTGTGCTAAACGGGACGGACCCGTTTATTAAACGGGTCGGACCCGTTTATTAAACGGGTTAGACAAGTCTAACCCGCATCCGACCCGTTTATTAAACGGGTAGGAAACCCCTAACCCGCACCCACCACGGGTCAACCCGACCCGACCCACTTAAACCCGCATAGCCATTGCGGGTTATACAAGTTAGGTCGACCCGTATACTTGAATAAGTGAGTGATAAGTTTCTTTACAAGAAAAAAATGTTAGAAATAAACAGTTTTTTCATAAAAATAAAAAATATCATATCAAAATAAAAAGATACTATAGAATTGAGTGATAAGTTTCTTTACAAGAAAAAAGAAAATAATAACAATACAAGCATGGCTCATGCAAGACAAGCACATCGTAGTTCACAAATCATTTAAAAAAAAAAAAAAACCATCCATGTAAGATGAATAACTCTAAATTGTGTGACTCATGGTAAGCATAATGTTACTTAGTCCTACTATAACAAATATGAAATATAAAATCATTGTTATATTAAAAAATTCTGTCATGCACCATCCTTAAATTAAGTATTGGTAATTTTTAAACAGACTTAAATACAAGAATTAATGCGGGTTATGCGGGTCAAGCAGGTCAACCCTAACCCGACCCGCTTAATTGCGGGTCATGAATACTTGACCCGTGACCGACCCGCCTATCAAACGGGTTGGGTTAAGTGGGTAATACGCGGATCGGGTCGGGTCTTATTTTGCCACCTCTACTTACATGCTGCCACATTTAAGTCGTCTGTTTCTGGCTTTTATGTTATGGGCCCTTCTTGCAAGAAATTAAGGGCCCCAATTTATTCGGATTTGACTTTGTTTTTATCTTGATCACTAAAATAGTTTTACCTGATTTGTTTCACGAGATTGTTACAAAGGAGAAACATCATATGGTGATCTCAGCCGTCCAACAGCTTAGCCCATCATGGTTAGTTAGTCACAGCTGATATGATATCTAAGCTATAATGAATTATGAATGATCGATGGGGCCTACTAGGAGGCCCTTATGATCCCATTAAAAGTGATTATTGATAGTACCAGTTAAACATCAATGACCCACATGACAAATTGATGATTTACAGTGAGGCCCACGAGCATGAATCAGGACGTATGGATCTGACCATTCCAATGTAGGCCACCAAATGGTCCCAGTCCAACAAACCCAGAAGAGAAATGAACACATGAGAGAGTTCTCCCTTCCCCCAGCAGTGGGCACCCATTTTGTGGGCCCACATCCCCAAATGGATAAATGATAATTAGGCCAACAGAAAGTGCAACCTGTCACTACCATTCTACCAAGGTAGAGTGGTCCAGTGTCCACATTTTCCTTGTAGCGTTTGGCATTTCCTGAGAATAGATTTCTGTTCTTTGTTGGGTGCATTAAAATTTTGAATAGAAAGATAACTGTTGCTTATCCCTGGTTTTATCTAAAATGTAGTTATGTGAAAAGTGACATCTTTGAAGGCTTATCTGATATGTCCAGTTTTAAAGAGAGATGGGCCTACTTTCTGATGATCTCTTTAGCCATTAGATAGCTAGACCACAATCTTTTTCTTTTTTCTCTAGATGGCCATACTTCAATGTTCTTGATGGATGCCTCACATATAGACATCTAAGAATCTACTAATAGCCCGTTTGTTTGCATAAAATACATTGAATTGATGGTAAAATCAGCTCCACCGAAAAACTATTGAAAAGATAAGGAGCAAAGGATTTAATATGGAGATATAGATGGCACCTCAACTTTCTTAGATATTGAGTTACTAGTATGATTGTTGGGTATTCATTTTCTATATTCCGTTAATTCAATTTCCATTAAATGAGAGGTTATTAGACGGTCATTTTAGATATTCACCTTTTGGTTCTTCATTTTTAACCAATTATAGAGAAGTACAATGCCTAGCACAAAAAAAAAAATAAAAAAAAAGTGCCTGGCATTCAATTACATGAAAATAGTCCTAGCTAGTGTCATGATCCTGGCCCTAATAGCCATGAAGATCCTAGCCATCCATCCATGGGCCCTCATGAATCGGCTTATAATTGTATGAGGACTAAGAGGAAGAAGCAGTAATAATGAGACCACGTGGATTGGTCTACACACACATCATTTATCAAATGAATTAATCAATTCATATGATGTATTAAAATCAATTCTCATTAACAGCTACAGATGCACTGTTCTAAACTACTCTAAAATTGCTCGGTATGCATTTGTGTGGGTTTAAGAGGAGCCACTCCGAAATTAGTCCTATATTGGGTCGGAAGCCTCGTGGATACTCAGGTCATGAAAAAGAAAAAACTCTAATGAATAGCTCACATTTTTTATTTTATTAACCCAACCGATTGAGTGCACCATGATATTGGAGTAAAGTTTGGATGAACTTTAAAACAAAATGAACCCATGAAGTATATTTTAAAAAGAGGAAGCACGTTCACACGTTCAAAGTGCAAGTAAATTTTGGATGAATGCCATCCTCATTCTATCCCTGTATATATATATATCTAGCAAAACCAAGGGAAGAAAAGTAGAAGGGCTTTCTTGTACGTGTGGTGGAGACATGGAGAAGAAGGAAGGTGATCAGAGAGAAAAGAGAGCACCCCAAGTGAGAGTCTTCGACAATGAAGAGGAGCTCTCCACAGCTCTAGCAGATTATGTAGCACAGCTCTCTGAGAAGGCTGTCAGAGAGAGAGGGACCTTCTCCATAGTTCTTTCTGGAGGAAATCTCATCTATCTCTTAAGGTTTCTCTCTTGTTTTTACCTTAATTCATTTTTTCCTTTCGAGATTGAGAATGGGGTGTTCTTCAGTTTCTTGTTTTCTATTCAAACGATCACCAACTGAAGTGTGTGTACATGTGTGTTTTTGTGGGTGGGTTTGAGCTTGGACAGGAAGTTAACGAGAGCTCCATACGTGAAAACGTTGGATTGGTCAAAATGGCATGTGTTTTGGGCAGATGAGAACGTGGTGGGCAGAAGCCATCCTGATAGCAACTACAAACAGGCCAAAGATGGGTTCCTTTCAAAGGTTTGTATCTTCTTTCGACTCTTTCTCACTACACATTACATAGGCCTTGTTTTAGGAATCTCATTTCACCCTTCTTTGTTTGGAACTCATGGTTGTTTTTGTTTATCTTTGAATTTTGGTGTTTCTTGCTTTCCAAAAGGGCATCTATCCTTGTGGAACGGATGTCTAATTTTCATCTTCAACTGATATCTCTTCCGATGATGATGATGATGAAAGTATAAATACGTTTTAAGAAAAGACAAAACTTAATTTGAGGGATGATTGCGTAGGTGCTGGATAGGTAGAGATATAAAACCATTCGATTGAGGGATGATTGTGATCCCCTGATTAGGATGATTGGACAGTTGAAGAGGTGGGCTGCATCATTGATCATAAATTGCCTGTGCTCAACAGTACTTATGTTCACTCAGTGTCACCATGGATGTCTATAATATGTTTGCCAGCTTCCTTCTTAAATGGTTAGGATTTTATTTTCATCTGCAGAGATTTAGGGCATTTCATTGTAAGAGGATTTACATCTACTTCTCTAAAGTAGATAAGCAAGTAGAGAATGAATTGTGTACCAAATTTTTTTTATTTTTCAAATCTCTAATATTTTTAAGACAAGTAGAGGTTGGAAATAGAGATGCCAAACATAGTAGGACTTTTGGCGAGGCCATTGGCTCTTGCACAGCTGGTTAGGGAGACAACGGTGTGGGTGAGAGTGCAACGAGTCCCAATCAACACCATATTTGTTCGAGACAAAAGAAGAAATTTATTTGATGTGGTGTAGCCGTGTAGGGCATTCCTAACTAGCTAAACTACAACTAGAATAATATCTACCATGTATCTCTCTACCAAGAAGTAGAGATGTGTTGTCAATATGGCTTCTATAGCAAGATTACTCGGACATAAACGATGTGGGAGCCATCATTTTTTTTTTTTTTTTGGTTCAAAGGGGACCATCAATAAATTGTAGCCTCCTAAATTTCACAGCGCCAATCTTGATAACCTTACACATCCATGTGCATGAACGTCTCAAGGGAGGAAAAAAAAAAATTTACTGAGTTGGCCCAGTGGCCAAGAACATGGAAGGAAACCTGCCCCTCTAGGGATCGATCTCTAGTGGGTGCTGTGGGAGCGGGTGTTGCTATGCACAGCAACACTTTATGACACCCTCTTTCTTTATTCTTTTTCTTTTTCTTTCTTTTTTGTTGCTAAAAGGAGATTATATAAGAAGGAAAAATCAAGAGTGGCATACAAAGTTTTCTTTTTTTATCAATAACAAGAATAATAATTCAAAGGACAAAAACAAAATACAAAGGAAAGCAGGGGAAGACAAAGGAGAAGTGTAGCATACAAAGTTAGGAAATTACCTAGCTTGTAGCCTTGTACATATCAGTTTGAGTAAGGGCCTCCAGCTGTATGGCAAAAGAGAAAACCTCCAAATTACAAGAGACTTGCCAATCAAATAAGAAATTCCAGATGTTTGACATGCCGTGACAAATTATTAACAAGAGTTCCTGCAAACAAACAAGCACTTGCTGCATCCATGATAAACATATGAACTTTATAATAGCACCAATTCCATCATCATTATTATTAGGCCTTTATTTGAAACCATTGTGCAGTGCATTGACTGACTATCCTTTGTCCTGGCACAACATGATGTTCGGATAGTACGTGGAAGATGAGTTGTATCCCCATTTGGATGAGATTAGATTCCAAAAAAAGGCAGTGATTGGACAAGGAAAAGAAAATCCCATGTTTGAATCTCAGGCCAATGCCCCCTTTTAAACCAACTCCCACAGGCCATGTATCTAATCAAATAATGCTGCAATGCTTTTTATCTTAAGCTTTGGATTGTGGACCCTGGATGACTAACTGATTGAAGTGCATGTCCTGTCCGAGTGGAGCACCGCCCCTTCTGAAAGAAGCATAACGAGATTGAAACTAGCACCAACCTCTTTCAGTGCTGATGCCAGAAATAGTGAAATAGCGTTGCTCTGTTGTTTTCAAATGCACATGACAATGGTGTTCTTGTCAAATGAAAATTGTGCGGTTCCTGCACTGCAGTAGACAGTAGTCATACATGATTTTGCATGCCAAATAGGCCTACACCACATGAACTGAATTCTTGACCCCACCTAAAAGAAATTGTACGGATTGATCAGGCCCACAAACTATTCAGAATCTTGTTGTATGTGTGTACCTTATTATTTCTTTCTACAGGTACCCATACACCCTGGGCATGTTATATCAGTGAACCATGGTGGGTCGGCCGAGTCGGCTGCAGGGGAGTATGAGTTTGCGATTCGCCAGCTAGTGCGTAATCAGACGGTGGGGGTCTCTAGATCCAGCGACTGCCCCAGATTTGATTGTATACTTCTGGTTATAGGGGGTGATGGGAGGGTGGCATCACTCCTTCCAGGCCACCCAGTACTGACCGAGCACACCCAATGGGTGGCCCATGTCACGGGTGTGCCCTGGGACAGTGTCACTCTTACCATCCCTGTCATCAATTCTGCTGCCAACGTAGCCATCATGGCCACTGGCAGTCATGTGGCCCGCCCACTTGCTGCTGCAATCACAGATCATTGCCTCCAAGATGTGTCCCACCCTGCACAGCTCATTGCACCTGCAAATGGTGAGCTCATCTGGTTTGTGGACACAGCTGCAGTCTCCCTCATTTGCCAAGATGAGGCTGCCACATCTTAGTACTGAGATTTATAACTGGGGAAAAAATGGTAGGACCAAGTAACGAGAGTTGAGTGCCTGCAACCGCAATGAGTCAGTTCCACTGGGAGAAAGCATTCTATCTTATAGACAGGAGTGCAATTTACACATTGGGGCTGTGATGGGAAGGCTTGTAGCCTCTCTCTCTCTCTCTCCATGCCTGTTAGCATGTCTTTTTTTTTTTCTTCTGTTATTTAGTCCTCTGTCCTCCAAGTTTGTAGCATGAAAAGAGAGCAATGCTAATTCTTTTTTCTGGGAGTAAAACGAGAGTTAGCATTCTGCAAGAAATGGGTCGTAATAGATAGTGCAAAGTTGACTAAAAACAGGGGTCAGTCATAGGTGTGTGGTGTGCCACATCTACTCAACGTCTCAACCTGCCAAGTGTGTGTGTTTTGCCTGAGAAACAGTGAGACAATAAGCTTACCACATGCCTTTTAAACAGTTCGATGAAATTATTGCAAAAAATTATAATTTGATGAGACTTAACTCCTTGCAAATTTTGCATGGCAGCCAAGGTTGATTAGTGTTCTTGAATGATGGTTTCTGGAGACTGAAACTTACATTTTCTGGAGACCCTACTAATTTTTGAGACTACTGTTCATTCTTGAGGCAAATTGAAAAATAAAAATTGGGTGAAGATATCCTGAGAACAATCATTTACCCTTACAGTGGACACAGTTATGGCAACCCCAAAATGATACACTATTGTAATTCCTTTTCCCCTTTGGTAAAACAAGATTACAAGAGATTATACATGTTTCGGTCTTCCTTTTCCCCCTGGGTAAAACTAGATTACAAGAGATTATACACGTTTCGGTCTTCCTAACAATTGACACCAGAGCTTATCCGGCCTTACTTTGCTTAGCCAATCAAGAAAAAAACCCTCACAAGAATTTTAAAAATAAAAATAAAAATCAAAACAATTAGGAGAAATATGAATTACAAATAAAAAATGTGGGATATTGATGAAACCCCAGTTTTCTCAGAACTTCACAAATGATGACTTCATATCATTCCCTCTTATCTTCTTCTGGGCCATCTTCTACACTGAAAACCTCTGCACTTCCGACACTCTTCTCTTTCTTATCTTGTTTAACCAAGGATAAATCACCTTCTGATGTTCCCATGGTTAAAGACACGGATTCCTCATCAACTTCTTCTCCCAATTCATCTGAGTAGGCATACCTGGTTTTGAAATGCATCTCAGCTGCGAAGTTATAAAGCTAAGGATCTACAGAATTCAAATGTCTACATTAAAAGCACAAAAAACTAATACCGTTGTGAATTTTGTGATGGTGGCCAAAGATAACAGATAACACAGAGCAACCCAAAGGCGAGAATGTCCCAGAAGGCAGTAATGACCCAAGCACTCTGCCATCGTTCGTTGAACGGGTCTGTTGCTTTGTAGTAAATCTGGAATACGGAGTTTTAATGCTAGATCAAATCAGTACAGTAGTTCGGAAAAAAATCCTGATCCATTGAATACGTAACAGTGCCTTGTATAGGTGTATAGTTACCCATTATTTTATCAATCACAAACATGCTTCAGGTGCGTCGGAAATACATTATGTAGTGACCATGCCATGCGATGCAAACACTATTTTACTTATGGTTTGAATTGATTAGATTTGCATTGTCATCTGAGTTGCATGTGAAAATTAACACAACTATTGCAACGAGCTTTCAATTTAGTGTTGCTGGTCCTGGGTAGATTTCAAAAGTTTGGCAGGGCAGTTCAGAGCACTAGTGCTATTTGTGGCATAGGAAATTTAGGACAAAGAACCCAAAAAATATTTGAAGGGTCAATTGAACTAGAGGTACTACTTCCTGAGGTCATTGCTTATTTTCAAGGTGATTGTAATTTGATTTGGCAAATGGGTGTACATTATCCATTATAAAAATGTGTACATTGCCATCACCCCAATGCAAAACATCTCAATTGTATATTTTCCCAGTCAGGTTGCTTTTATCTCCATATCTTCTTTTGAGGACATGTTATTTTCATTGTCATCTTACACAATTACAACTGGATGCTTATGCCGCCAATAGAAATCATACTTCCCTTCCATCAAGGTCTCAGTTTACATCATAAGGAATCAAACTCTCAGTTCAATGACATGGCAATATTTGAGTTTTTGCAGAAACAAGAAAAGTAACTGAGGGTAAGTGGAAACCCCCTCAAGGCTCAAAGTTGCAGCAATGTGCGTCTTTGATATGCTAATTTTCAACCCACTTTATTTGGAAGCAATACTTTTAAGTTTGTTATTGTCCTGATTGAGAACCACATCATATACGAACAACACAGCCAAAGAACTTTATCTCGAATATCTGCCGTTAAGTTGTCCGTAACCAAAGCAATAATTAGAGACTTAAAGCAGACATACAAGGTAATCAAACTCCAAAAGGGGAATGAGACTTGCCTCAGATACACTTCTCAAATTTGTGACTTCCCCTATAATTCAGATATAACCATTGGGGTTGCATTTTGTTTTTCAATGTTTGCTATCATAGGCCTTATCTAAATTAATAAAAACAATAAATATTTTTTTTTCTTTCTAAACTTTTTCATAGTTGTCTAAAATGACTTCTATAGTATAGATTTACCTAGCATAAGGCCTTGTCTAACTTAATAGAAGCAATACAAAAAAGAAAAAAGAAAAAAAAAAAACTTTTTCTTTCTAAATGTTTTCTTTAGTTGTCATAATAGGAAGACTTCTATAGTAGATTTACCTAGCAATTTCTCTGAAAAGGTTTTATCATTGTCCTTGAGTTTGCAATACAAAAAGTTCTATACTCTCTGAAGCAGTCAACGGGCCAAACATGACTCATCAAATAAGGCGCAAGAAGACCACCACAAGCCTAATTGACTTAGAGGCCCATGACTTAAGTGTTTAGTTAGTCACACATTTCTTTATTGAGAGATGATTTGCTTAAATTCAGAAAGATGTGTGGGTCAATATCTTAGGAGCCTTGATTAGAAATTACAATCTCTAATTAAGAGTAAAAAACTACTGACTACTCTAATTAGAGAATATAATCTCTAATTGAGAGCAAAGATTGTTGGCCACCAGTCACACTGCTCTATATAGAAGTTGTAAAGGCTCTATTAAGGACATCTCTCTCCTGTATTGAGTAGGTGTAAAACCCTCTCTTAGCCTTGTATAGACTCCACATGGCTCTCTCTCTCTCTCTCTCTCTCTCTCTCTCTCTCTCTCATATATAAAAGCATTTCATCATATGGCTCATAAATTTGATATGGCTTGATAGTTGTCACAGTTATAAATATCTCCATTCCTCTTGTAGAAAAGATCACAAGGCATTCTCTCCATTCATCAGGCATCTTTCTTGTACTCAAAATTTTGGTTAACCAATCAATCACAATTCCGCCCGTCAAAAAAAGTATTTATATTGGGCACATGCTTTTTTTTCATCCTAGCTAAGGTCGTCTTTACTTTCTTCAATAATTTCTAAATTTGGTTTTAAATCATAGTTTACTTGCATTTTTTTATCAATATTACTTGCATATTTCGTACATAATGTTTTTAAATATATCCCTCCTCATCTATCATCAAACTCTTCTTTTCCATTTCATTCCGCATTCACTTTATTTTAAGGTTTAACTCCTAAATTTATCATCTTTAAATTATGGATTCATGAATCTGAGACCTTACAGGAGAGAGAAGTTCAAAGATAGTGCTTTCAATCAAGGTCACCTTGGTTTAATAAGAACTTAACATTAAAAATAAGACAACTTTGGCCTCAAATAGTCCAAATGAAAAGTATAATCAAAATGCATCATCATCATCAAAACCTTTTCCCAACTATGTCAGGATAGAATAAAACTGCATTGTTTATATATTAAATATATATATGTGTACTTATATAACAATGACAATGACAATGACAACACATTATTGCTGGGAGATTGAAAACATACCTCATACCCAATCCAAGCAACTGAAGCAATCACAGCGATTGTTAATGCATTTGTAAATTTTCTATAAATATCCAATTTAACATAACTCCTCCTTGCCTGGTCAATTGCAAATAGAGTCAGTATGAAAACCCTAAACATAATATACATGTTTGAATTGATATTTGTGTTTTGATAGAGACACTATTCTTTCTAATTTTGCTAAAATGGTAGCATCTCATTCAAATGCCAGAAATAGAAAAGTTTCTAGTTAAAATCATGAGTCTATATATCTTCTCTAACTATGTTCATCCATGAATTTAGATAGATAGATAGATAGTTATAGGGTTTCTTCCCCTATAGGAATCCCTCATGGCTACCATGTGGGATTTTCAGTCCCTGTCTTTCATGCAAGGGGTCCCACTGCTGGATGGCAGAGATTGGAAACCCCACCATGGCACGCATAGGTGCCGGAGTGTTGCAGACTTGCGGGCAAAAAACCACTATATATACATATATTGAGAGAGAGAGAGAGAGAGAGAGAGAGAGAGAGAGAGGCCAACTTCTTGGACTGCAATTTGGTCCTCACTATGGGACCACCTGCACAGTTGGTGGATGGATGGTTGGATAGGAGGGAACCATTAGGGATCGTTTGTCTCTTTTATGTATGGAATATGAAAATGGGATCTACATATGAACACATGTAAAATTTACATGTGAAATAAAATATCATGCCAGTTGGAAGCACCATTTTCACATGACTAATTGTTGAATGATTTAAATTACATCTGTAAAATAATCTCAAAATCTATGAATGTTTAAAACATGAGACTAAACAGTTTGCGGTTGGATGGGACAATAAAAAAAAATGAACGATTCAGATTAAAATTTTGGGGCCCTACCATTCAAAAAAAATTTGGGGCTCACAGGAGTCACAAAAACTAAAAAGTGGTCAACGGGTTTGATACTGTAACCTATTCCAAGCGAACTTTTGTATTGGTGCCTTCTTAACCAAGAAGGGAGTGTAATCGTTTCGCCCTTTTAGATGTGAAAGTTTTCATATGAAAATGACCTCATTTATACACCATTTTCACATCTCATTTATACATGTGGTGCATAAATGAGCGCAAACAAATGCGTGTATGCGTAAATCTTATGCATATAAATGCGTGCATATAAATAACCTTAATGATTTTTTTGTGCTACAGAGTCCTCTTGACCTGCAACCACCAAATCAAAGGCCTGCAAATTGGATAGTTGCAAATTGTTCTAAACATCTATTTTACGGACCCTCATAGCGGTTTACTCATCCGACTAGAGTCATTTTGCACTACATGAAGGTGTCATGATCCTATCCAACCATCCGTGGGTCATATGAGTCTCAGAATTGAAGACCTCATCAAACAGCAATGAGGTCACCAATCTTTGCCAGAAGTCTCTATAAAAAGATAAATGAATAGATGAATCATTAAGTGGGAGAGGTTCACACCATTATATAGTACATATCAAATTGTAGTAACCACCTGCACACAATGTAGATAGATAGAAGGGGCACGCTGTGGATTGCACATGGACCAAAATAAACCCAACTGGATGATCACAATCATTTAATAGGATTTAATAGGGGCCCTCAAAATATACTGTTAGTACAATGTGACTCAACTGTTGGCGGTTATGATCATCTAATCAGGGCATTTTTCATCCATATGCAATCCGCGATGTGGAGCTCATGTCCCATCCCATGTGTACAGTGCATGCATGTGGGCCCCAAAACATGGTGTCCATGGTATCATAGTGCAGGTTGTTCTCAGATAGATCATTCCTATTTTGAGAGAGAGAGAGAGAGAGAGAGAGAGAGAGAGAGAGAGAGAGAGAGAGAGTCTCACCACATCTTTGCTATAGACATCGTGGGGCCAACATGAGTCTCACCACATTGTTTGCCATGGACATTGTGAGGCCCACCTGGATGCATGACCATTCATGGAGAAGGGGGTGTGAAGTGCACATCGAGGACTGGTATGGTTGAAATGTCACCCTAATTGTATGACTCTAGCAATGTGTATAGGTCCTTTGGACCTTCAAAAAAGAGAAAATTTTAGTCCAGCATCCATTTTGTAAGTTGTTGAATACATGGCTACACTCATCCAACAGGGGTAAAATTTCGCCCATTTCCAATCTATGCTGCGCCCTTCACGGCCCCCCTGGTTGTGCATGTTTGCATGCTAATGTGTTTGCAGGAACTGAACTAAACCAGTTCTGAAAGTATTTACCATATCAACAACCTCTACATAAATAGAAAATTTGAGGTACCTGTAGCTTCTCCAAGGTCTTAGAAAGAGAAGTGAAAATCCACAGTATTAGAAATGCATCCAAGAATGCATCAGGGAGTACTAGGAAGAGTCTTGCTTTCCCTGCAATATCGCTTATAGTCCCCACATTCTCTGTAATATCAAGTAACTCAGATGCCAAGAAATATGTCACCCCAAGAAGAAGCACCTTCGTAGTAAGGCCACCGAGTGTAGGCCGTACAACACCATACCCCATAGACACAGAGAGTATAAGAAGGCGGGACAATGTTTTTCTCACAGCTCCAACTGTCACTACCCATGTGGTGATCCCAACAGGCCTCATTCCAGAACCATTAAAATTTGAATACTCAATATACCAGAGGGCCATTTCAAACAAACCAAGCACGATGACTGAGGTGATACAGTTCTGAATCTGCAATATATCTTTCCAAAATTTAATGTATTGAGAAAACCAAATGAGGCAAAGAAGCACATAGGCTAGAGACATGACGAAGTAAAATTTCAATAATGGGGCCATCCTCCCTGGTAAATAACCACTAGGATTTTTCCAGATAGTCCTTCCACTCATTACCAGTCCCTTGAGATTTGGATCACAGGATATGAAAAATAAGTTATACATTCCAGTCTTTGTTATGTTAACATCTGTAGGTTCCATTTTTGTAGACAAAGAATCTCCACCAAATTGAGTACTTATTACCATAGGCCAGTTGGGATCCCCAGAAGGTCTCCTAAGCACTTCACCTTGTTTGCAACCTACAATTTTTGCAAGATCTGGGGTGCAACATAGAGATCTTTGTCCACCATAAGCAGAACCACCAATATTATCTCGATCAGCTGCCTCAAAAATAATTGCTTGAATGAATCCAGTACTATTCTCCGCACTCGAAAACTTGTCAGCAGCCTCCTTACTCCTCCAGAATGTAACATTCTCGAACCTGTTTGAACGGCCAACTTATCAGTGCTTGAGCCACTTAATAGTTAAAAAAAAACTGAGTAATTTTAAATTTAAATGACTCTGTTTAAGCATTGAGTAAATATGGATCAGGGGAACAAATGATGCCTAAAAAATATCAACTTTGCTTTGCACTCCTTCAAATTGAATTTATTAATACCAGTATTGCAGCATGCAGCAAAAACAATGTCAGACCTAGCAAACTTTTGCGTTATCATCAGAATGGCAAGCAACGAAATCAAAATATCATGTTGAAAAATTATGTCGTAATTAAAATATCATGTTGAAAAAATTATGTTGGAATAGAAGAAATCACAGTGACAGAATATCTCAGCATCAATTATTAATACATAGTGAGTATGAATTTATATGCAAATCATGAGTAAAAGTAGCAGGAATAGAACTTCAAATTTTGGTTATCCAGAAATTTAAAGGCATGTGAATTGAATTTTCACCATCAAGTAATTGATAGGGAAGTTAGTTAGATGGAGAATCTAAAGCTTACAACTGCAAAAGCAGATGAATTGAACTTCTTAATGAATCCTTACTTGGAAGATCTCCATGCATTAATATCTCTAACAAAGATCCTTACTTGGAACAGATAGTATAAATTTCAGTTCCTTAACTCATAAATGTTTGCCGCGTGGCACTTATTGCCATTTTGAAAAAAAAAAAAGGATGAATGATTTCATTTCATTAATATGGTAATATCAAACCTACCAATCTGGATCTCTTTCCACTCTGCTTGTCATCTCAAAGTACCACCACGCAACCTCAGTATGCAACTTTTGAACAAGAAATGCGCACTCAAACTACCTTCTAGGAAGACAACCCTTCACAGAACAAGCATCCAAAAGAGCCAAACAAACTAACCCCTATCCAGCTTAATCCAAATTCCTAGTTTTCCTATGTCTTGAATCACCCAAATCAAACAACAATCTCCCGATTTTTGACCCCGCATCCACATCGAGAATTCACGTCCATAGACATGGTGGATTGGTGATGTTAGTCATGAGATCCAGGCAAACAGTGCCTGCTTATGATCTCCACGCCTCAACAAATGCTCTCACCAAACAAACAGCTATCAATTTCTCCAAAACCATTTCCAATTACGTGATAGATACATCCAACTTCCAAACAAGTCATAAAATGCAGGATTTGCAATTCCACACATCGGCATTTCAAGCATTACATCTACTAACACAAATCATATCACTCAATTCCTCCTCAGATCTATTTCTAGAGTTCAAATCGACTCTTCGTTCATCAACCCAAGCAATTTATCAATCAAACGAGAACAGAAAGCGGAAGAGATCCGATGTGAATTTTTACCGAATGAAGGAGCTGGCATCGCCAACGCTTGATCCGACGTTCCTGTGTAAGGCGTCGATTGAAGATTCAGCAACGATCCCTTCGCTACCGCCGGATAACAGATACGAATTGCCGAGCTCCTTGAACGATTCTCGATCGTGAATGTGGATTGAGGATTCTGCAGATGGAGAAAATGTGAGGAAGGAGATGAAGAAAGTGAAGGAAAGGAGAGAGGAATGTGGTTTCCATATGGAGAAATCCATGGAGATCTGAGGACATAGAGAGAGAGAGAAAGAGAGAATAAGAGAGAGGGAGAGGTGTGAGAAATGTAGGTGCAGTGTCGTTTTTGCCACATCCGTCCGGGTTGGAGGTAGGGTTGCAAAACTGACGGTTACTGATTAGAACCATATTTTTGGACTCGGATTCGGACCCGACCCGTTTATAAATAACTGGTTCTGGTTCTGATTTTGGTTTCGATTCGGATTCGGTTTTGACTCGAAACATGTTTTCTTAGTTCCAGACTCGATTCCAATAAAAAAGCTCGGATTCGATTTTGGAACCGGGTCCACTTAAAGAATTGAAATCTAATTCCAAAATCGATTTCAATTTCTCTTTATTCTTCATTTTTCTTATAATAATCAAATTATTCAATTTATAACAGTACATCAAGTATACTACCTCTAATATAATACATAAAAATGTCAAGAAACAAGTTGATTTTGATGTATAATTTGCAACATCAAAGGCTCATATGCCGGGTTCCGGGTCAGAATCTATATGGACATGTTTATCAATCGAAACCTAAATTGGGTTCCGACTTGGACCTATTTATGAACCGGAACCTAAAATAGGTTTCATACCTGGTTTTTTGCACGTTGAAACTTCTGGGTAATTGGAGAATCGAATACTCATTTGCAACCCTACTGGGAGGGATGCAATTGCAGCCGTACATCGTAAAGTTTGGCCTCATTTGTGGGCCATCGTGCAATTTGGGTAAGAAAACGGAGACAATTGAAAGATGTAGAGTCACTTGGATAGGCCTGCAACCCGCTTCAAAACGGGCGGGGCAGTGTCAAATTTGGTGGGCTTGTGTAATTGATGTAGGGTCAATTTATTGAGCATGAAGTAAAAAAAGATGTAGGGTCAATTTTCACTGCAACCACACGATTGATATGTTTGGGCTCGACGCATCTCAATTGAAATTTGGTTGAACTATAGCCAATTGCGTGCATTGGATATTTTTTTTAGCGGGGGAGCTATTTATGAAAGGCATGTGTGATATTAGGGATGTTCCTTGATTATCATGAGGACCCATAAATAATTAGGTTTAGAATTTATTTTAGGTTCCAGTCCATAAACAGGTGTAGATCCGGAACTCAATTTAGGTTTTATTGATAAATGGATCCGATTCGCTGAACTATGAAACAAATATTTGCCTATCCCTTTCTTATATCTTAAATGCTATGCTTAATGATTCTATTAATCAGAATATAAAAACTGCAATTATTCTATTGATCTTTTAAATTTGACATTTTAATGTTTAATATTGAATGTAATAAACTTATGCCCTCTAGTTGGTCAAATGATATTCCTATCTTAAGAAAGGAGGAAGAGAATAATAAGGAGGGAGGGAAGGAAGGAACCTGGCTTGTGATGGTGTTATGATTTATAGTACTAAACCTACTCTCGTGATGAGTAGGCGTGCGGTGGGGTTATACTTGAAACCCCGTACAAAAGACTCTTTTTTGTTTTTTGGGGCTAACGGAGGGTTTCCAACATTTTTGGTTGAACTACTTCCTCCAGGCTCATAGACAAGTCGGGTAAAACCCCACACGCTAGATTCAACCTGTTGCAATTTTATAAGTTGGGATACCAATTTGATAGTATTATGTATAGATTGGCCTTCATAAATCATACCATCTATTTTTGGTTCAAATTTTTTCTTTCAAGTAAAATCTAAAATACAATTATGTATAATATGATTTTTCGCCCATGAGACTCCCGGTGGGATCGATGTGATGCGAGACATTTAATTAACTCCATCCACAGAAGAAGTTGGACCCTCTCATCGAAGGCACCCATTATAATTTTCACGCATAGCTATAAGAGACCCCTGAATTAAATGCATCTATTAATAATCCCGTACAGCAGCCACATAAAAATCCCACGGGTGAAAATATCAACATTTGGTGTTAATAAATGTCCAACGCCAGCTTAAATAGCAAGGCTTCATGGCTTATTTTTATTAATAAAGGGGGTGTTTGGAAACAATATATTTTAAGAGATCTTAGTTATATTATCTACTTTATAATGTAATATATTTACCTAAAAAGAAAGTGTTTGGATAATTTATAAAGTATCTTATAATATTTCACTTTTTTCAAAAAAAGCCTTTATATGACATTATTCAATGACATACTTTATAAAATAATATTTAAAAAATCTTTTCTAAATACAAAAGGAGAGCCATTCGAGAGTTCATGAGCAACCATTAATTATAATGGCCTACTATAAGTTTTAACATTTATGAGTCCCAATATTAGATTGGCCCCATAGTGCTTACAAATTTAATGTAGAGTCCTATGGTATATCACGATTACATAACCCTTATTAATTATCAATATTATGTGGGTCCTACAAATGTCACGCTCAATGCTTTTATCGTGATTACCAAAATTAAGTGGGTCTTATACTACCAAAATTAGTCAGGTACTATGATTACTAATATTGAATTGTGCGATTGTAATTATCAATTTGCCATCATCAAATGGGTCCCATTATTTATGGCTACCAACATCAAATTGGTCCTACATAGGCCTGTCAATGGGATAGGATGAAACGGGTAAAAAGCCCGGCTAGGCCCGTCCCAAGCCTGAAAATACAGGGCTTTTAAAAAAAATTTGAGCCCAAAGGGACTGGGTTTGAACAATACATTTTAAATCCCGGCCAAAATAGGAATGAGACTGGGCAGAAACAACCCAGTCCGTTCAGCCCAGGCCCGGCCCGCTACAAAGCCCTTTAACAATAATTTTATATATATATATATTGAGGAACAACTCTAGGGGTCGTTCTTACAAAAATACAATAGGGAATGAGGAGAATATTGATGAACAAGTATGGTGTTCGCTGGTATATAGTTAATAGAGCGGAGCCTCAAATGCTCTTGTGTCCATTGTGGCTCACATGCCAATACCCTTTTTTTCAAAGGCACCATTCTTTATCCACCTGAAGCCTAGAAGTATTTTTCGATCCAACCAACCAACCCATAACTTAAATGATGACTACATAAACCACCGATTAACATATATGGTTGATAGACACCATTTCCTGCATCCGATTGAGAGAAAGATAATACTAAACTAGCATTGGAATCTAAATCTCTCATCCATGGAGGGTGCTGATGCTACAGACAACAATCGTTGAATAAGAAAGAATCGGTAGATTAAAGGATTAGGATCATCAAAAGCAAAGCCTATTATGATAGATGATATTTCTCTTGGTATAAAATAGCTGCTTCAGGCATCAACTCAAGAACATCTGAAAGTCCCAACTATACCATCTCTCTGTTCGAGTGTCCCAAAGAGGATGTTTACCACCAGGGCCTTGAGTTTATGATGTAGACTGCTTGTAGGACGACCCCTAAAAAATCTGCCAAATGTGGCAACTACATACCATTACAGATGAGCTGAATGTAGAAAAGTCTAGATGATGGACCCATGGAATGTTACAAACCACTTAAGCATAGAATGAGTTTTGCTTACAAACTTGAAGGGCTCAACTGGAGAATGTTTTGCTTATCTCCAGGATCGGGCTAATCCCAGGCCTGGCACTGTCCCAGCCCGGGCCCGTACGGGATGGAATTAGATGTAGGCTCATTCAATTTAGGGCTGGGATTGGGCAACACCTAGCAGGCCCGTCCCATTTTCGGGACGGGATTGGACAACCCAAGCCTAAGCCCGGCCCCGCCCGGCCCATTGACGGGCCTAGTCCTACAATGATTTCTCATAAAAAAGCAAGATAGGGCCATTTGTGATAATCACCATTGGTGGACCCGTCTTAATTGAACAGCATTGCTTGGATCTCATTATTTAAATTTAATCTTGTATATATTTTTTATAATAGATGGGTCATACCATGATTATTAACACCTGTAATTACTAATTTGTGGGCCATGTGCTGGGTTGATTGATTATATTCTCTCCATTTCTTATTTTATACATCATATTGTGAGTTTTATTTTTTTATAAATTGCCAAACACTTCAACTATGAAGATTGCCAAACACCATGAGCGACACAATATAATAATATCACGCTATTTTATTCTATAATAATGAAATCTCACAATATTTAAACTTATTGATATTATATTATGCACTTATCCAAACACCCATAAATATGCAAAACAATCATAAAGTGACACACTAGGAGCTTGTTTGTTTGCAAGAATTACAAGAATCCTTATGAGAGGGTTTTATGAATTCTCCAAATGTTGTCCGTACAAACGTACAAATATCATGCAGGTTCAGAAACCACAATGGATAAATTTTCCATACAAAAAGTGACATTTTACAATCACAACGGGCCCAAATTCATAAAACCAAACGCAATTCTCACTATAAGCATTTAGAAATCTTTTTGCAAACAACACATGGGAACTCGTAAAACCCAGCAAAAATTCTCATAATTCTTGCAGCCAAAACCAATATGACTTGAGATATTCGGTTTACATTAAAATATTTCTCAATCCAACAAAACCACTAACAAACCTTACCTAACGCGACCCATTGCTTTCGCGGGTCGAGCCATCCGGGTCAAATTTCTCTCGGACAGCGCGCATAAAAACGTTATAACGCCCGTCAGTGCCACCGTGAAATTGAAAAATCCCCAGTCGCTTCCATTTCCCTCTCTCTTAAAACCCTTTTCCCTCCCTTTTTCCCCCTTCTCTCTCTCTCCCTCGTTTCCTCTCCGCCATGGATTCCATCACCGAATCCTCTCTAATCGCAGCCCTAGAATCGCCCAACTCCACCTCTCTCTACCACCATTTCTCCACTTTCCTCCATCCCTTCTCAGATTTCATCTCCATCGACGCCCCAAACGCACCCACCATCTCCAAACCCAAGAAAACCGCTCCGAAGAAGAAGACCACCCAAAGCAAGAACAAGGACACAGATCCCATCAGCTCAGTCCGGCCGCTCGCAAAGCAGTTCCTCCCTTTCCTCTCTCGCATTCTCACCATCATCCCCCCTCGCCTTCGAGGAAGCAGCGGCGGCGATGATAATGCCCTTGAACTTCTCAGAATCTACAGGCTTACCCTTGACTGCTTGTCCTGTATCTCTCCCTGTTTGGCGGGAAAGCCTCATTTCGTCCACCTGCACAGGTCCCTCTTCCTCAAGTGCTTGAAAGGTTGCGGGCGGTACAGTGAGGCGGAAGCAGAGGGCTTTTCGATCCTCGAGAGCCTTCAGGCGGTGGTGATGGACCAGAAGAAGCAGAAGGCGAGGAGGATCAAGGTTTGCCTGTTGCCTGAGCTGCCGGTGGAGGGCGACGTAGATCCTGAGCTTGCGGTGTTGGTGGTGGAGGTTGTTGTGTGTACTGTTTCGTGTGTTTCCGAGGGTGGGAGTAAGGATGGCGCTGCGTATCAGAGGGTTCTTGATTTGGTTGGGGAGGTCGAGCATTGGTTCAGGTATGATGCATAGTTGCAGTCCAGTGGATCACCAAACTAGGATTCAAATAGAAACGCCTGTTTCTATGTATATATAGTCATAGACTAAACCTAAGTTATCCATGACTTTTGTCACTAAGCCTTTTGCTTTGATGAATGTGTGAAATGTTGTAAGCTACTGATTACAAACCATTGACGTGCATTGTTGTGCAGAGCTTTAAATTCAGATTCATTTGAGAAGTTCCACACTGCCCTTGTGCGAACATTATTCAAATGCGCTCTGTTCTTGGTGGAAGAGTCGGCTTGTTTTGACGGAGATCTGGTTCACAGAGTTTGCATGAAAACATTGACCGAGTGCTTGAAATCATCTATGAAGGATCAATTTCCAAAGGTTCAATCATGTTTGACACTGGTGTACTTATATCTTGCTAAATTTTTTATTTTATTATTATCGTTTGTTTTTACGCCAAAGATGAACCCTTGGAATTGCCAATTTACATGGTTGAATTGTGAATGTTGCAGTTTGCCCGCAGAATTTGTTCTTCTATCAGTTTGCAGTGGGAGGGCAGACACTCGCTCTTTATTGACGTATTAAGATGTGCTTTGGAATCTATCTCGTGTGAATGCAAGGTTTGATGATTTGGCCTTAATGGTCATCTGTTTTTATGAAACTATCTTCTTTTATCGTGTAAATATTATGTGAAGATTTACGTGGTCAACCACTAATGTGTTTAAGATTTCCTAGATAACCTGTAATGCTAGGTGAAATTTGTTATATGGAGTCTGTAAGTTCTCTCTTTCTATTATTTTGTTTTCTCGTGGAAGGTTTTGACTTCTTTATATCATGCCTCATATCGTTGATCGCACTTCTAACAATGTGGCTGAATATTTGTGGTTCTGTGCTGTGAGTTGGATGTGTCTAGTACATGTAAATAAACACTATGATTATATGTCCTCTTATGTTTGTAGCTATTCTGCTCTGAAACCAACCTACACAGGATTCTCTTTACAACATTTTCTGTGCCGAATCAATCTTCAATATGAAACTCTGTTTTTTCCAAGGAACCTTGTAGTTAGAACCAACTGCCAATGTAGAGTTTCAAATAAATGAAAGGTTATCAATGGCATCCCAAACTACATGAACCCCATGGGATCCTCGCACGTTGAATCCAAGAAGGGAGTTTGGATTCCCTCAAGCTTCATGATATACATAATGTTCTCCTAATTTAGCTAAAACTCATGCTTTTACTTTTTATGTTTTTTTTTATTCATTTTTTTCCCCTTTTTCCTATTCGGGGTGATGGTGGTTATGATTTAGAAATTAGGACAACACTCTTTAATTAAGTAAATTTTAAATAGCTAGGATTTATACTATGTTTTGATATAGAAACTTTACCAAAAAAAAAAGGGTGGATATTGAAAGCTAGGATTAAAGATAGGTTTAATTGTATGAGAAGCATTAAAGTACCTCGGAGGGATGTATGTCAATATCAGTTTTGGAATGGGTGAGTAGAATTTGTGAAAGCTTCTTTCACTCCCTGAAGGTTCTCTTCTTATTCTCTATCCTTCTCACTTTCTGTGTTCTCCCTTCAAGGTAGTTTCTTCTCCCTTTGTACCCTTTCTTCTCTCTTAATTTGAACTGTGTGCGGCAACATGAGCCCAAAGACCCTGGACAACAAATGCCCACTTATGTATCTCCAATCAAATTAAATATGCACGTCATCAACATGCATGCAGCCCGTGAGATAATCAAGCAAATTAAGTACGTATGTCATCATCATGCATTCAGCAAATGAGATTATCGCTCCTATTGTTTTCATAAAAGGAACTTACAACAATATTTTTGCGGTTCTTACATTTAAAATCATTAATATGAAATGTGTATGCTACTTGTATTGCTGTGGCCTTTTGATGTATAATGACATGTGCAAAAAAAAAAAATGAGATTCTTTTTTATTTATTTTTAAATTAACAATCCAGACAACAATCTTTTACCTGCTTCAAATGGTCCAGGGCCCTAGGTTTGGAAGTATAACCTGGGAAAAGCCATAAATAATTGAATGATTGCACTTACTGTAACCTGGCCGATTGGACATTGTTTGTTTGAATTTTACCTATATACTTAGACAGGTTGATAGTATGCTTCTTGTTTCAAGGAAAAACCAGTGCTTCATCTGCAATATGACGTTGGCTTATTTATTGTTTTGCAGGTGCATATGGTATACAATGTAAATGATGTTCTCGACTTTCTATACTATTGTTCTAACAATTGTAGGACTGCAAGCGTGGAAATATGTAGGGATGCTGCCAAACGTCTTAAAACATCAGTGAGTGACATTCTGCCGGAACTATTTTTGAATTTCAGACTGTTTGTGATTCATTGATGCTATATATTTAGGTTATAGTAGTGCAAGGATGAACTCTCACTCTCTTACGGTAAGTTCTAATTGAATAAATTTTCAACAGGTATCGACATTTGTTGCTCCTATCCTTGATCTGTATACCGTGGGATTGTGTTTTGTGGGCAGTGATATTCAGGCAAGAGAGAGAGATTCTATCCCTGAAAAGCTTGGCTCCAGAATTTCATTGTTTCTTGACAATGAAGATATTGTCCGATGCTTGGCTTCATTTGATCTATTGGCAAGTTATTTTCATACTTCTGGAGACAACAAGGGACTGTTGTCCACTTATACTGAAAAAAGAATAACAGATGCGCCATTTATTGATTGTGAACCTAATACTAAGATTTGGAAGGAGTGCAGACATATGCATGGAGACATCTCCATATTTTCCTACTTAAATGCATTGCATTTCTTGTGCAAGCCCTTTGCAGAGTATGTAAATACAACTTGGAAACATATTGTCACGGAAAAAGAAGCAGTTCCATTGTCTGCGAACGTGAAGTATATTCAGGATGCATTCTATCAGTTCTGCAATGTTTTCATTAATGTATTCAGGTGAATTAGATATAATTCTCTCTTTGATAATTCTTTACAATACTCTGTATTATTTGTGAGATTCACAATTTTGTTACTCCTACAAGTAAAAGAAATCTAAAGTTTGCTGCAATTGACCTGTCATTGTACCAGTGCAGCATCAAATCTGAAGGGGAGAGAGAGAGGTGGCATGAGAGCCGCAGGACATTGTTTCATGTGACCATGGCTGCTTTCAGAATCTCCCTCATGACTGGTGAAAGCACCCAGGTTCATTCTTTTTCTCCTCATTTTATGATGATCCGGAAGGTGGATAGTCTTTATTTATTACAGGGATCAGATGGTGTTGAACTGCATCTGTTCACTTTTTTTTAAGTTTACCTTGTCATTTTGTTGTTGTTCTTATTACAGAAGAGCATGAATTCCATTGATTGTGTTATTTCAAGAGAATGGATCCAGCTTCAAGAGCTCAAATTTCTTACTTCTTCTTTCTATAACATTGGTGTGTCACTGTACAATACAAACCAGTTGAAAAAGGTACCTGCCTTTAACTGATGCTGTCATTTCATTCCACGGTTGCATTGTCAAGGTCTCACCTTCCTAAAATGAATTACTGTTACCATATTTTTGGTTGGTTAGGCTTTCTTCATTTTGACTGTTTGTTTTGTTATATTTTTGACGTCTTCCATTTTTGGCCAAATTGATTGGGATTTCTTTTGGAAGAACTTGACAAGCATAAGCTGCTTATTCATATATAATTATCAATGGCCCTGTGTGCCTGTTGCTTATTCGTGAAAATGGAAAACTCTGCACATCTTTTTGCTACTGTTTGTGTCATAGATTTTCATTGAAAATATTACTGCTGCTCAGAAATTATATATACACAATAAAAGCTTCAGAAATACATTGTTTTTTGTTCTTTTATTACATTGGAAGACTTGAGCTCATGCACTGTCGCACTCACGACTGTGTCATTAACCTGCTGAGCTACTTCTTGGGACTCAGTACATTTATTGTAAATGTATGTTGTGAAACTGCTTTTAGAATTAAGCAAACCTCCCAAGTATGGCTAGGGATATGGACTATTGTGTAAATCAATTATTGAGTTGTATGTAGATATCTTTGTATGCCATATTCAATCTTTTGTATCATCTATGTTATATTGACAAATGCTGCAACTTGTTCTAGCAAAAATAGAATTGAATGTATAATGCTTACTAGCTGTGCGGCTGTGCCTACTTCCTATTATTCCTTTGCTTCTTTCCCCCTTTGAAGTAAATTCCCATTTTAAGCTTGCTTTTATTTTGCTTATTATAGATTTGTCTCTCGGTGATCTTGATATTTCATATTTCATCTGTTTGATATCTTTCCTTTATAGGCATCGATGGCTTTGGCATTGTGTTATCGATCATTGTGGGCTCATGTTTCACTAGCTTGCCAGAAGTTCACTGAAAAGGGGATCCATGATGACTATTTATCAGAAGATGCAATCCTAGATATTGTCACAGATGCATGTGCAAAGAGTGCTATGTTTCTTGATGTTCTCCATCAATGTGGCAATCCTGATATGAATGAAATTATTGTTAGTAGTCTTTTAAATTGGTCTTCTGCTGACAATATGTTGAAAAAGTCGGTTGGTCCTATGGTCTTGGTGAAACAATGGGTTAAGGTACGGCTTCAAGGTGCTTCATACTTGTAATTGTCTTGCCCAGTTTGTTTCAACTAACTGTTCCTTGGTCCTCAGATAGTGTGTAAAGATTTCAAGGATGTTAGTACAGAGGATAATACTCCAAGTCTCTACTCGTTATTGTCAAGCTTTGGAGAAAAATGCTCAGAAACAACACTTGGAGTGATTCTGGAGCAGGTTTCAACACTTGTGGTGGATTTCTTTCTTTTTATGCATTTATAACTACTGATCTCCCATAATAGTAGTCTGTTCTTTGCATTTTTTGCAGGAGCTTGTAGCGTATGAAGAAATGGAATCTAGGCACCCAAATCTATGCCGCAGAATGCAATTAAAAATTATAAATATTCTTTTGTGCAATGTATATATCAAAAAGGATTGTTATCTACAGAGATGCAGGCTTCTTGTTAAAAAAGGCAGGTTCCATAGAGCTTGTGGGGTTGATGGCTTAGACAGTTGCATTCAGTGCTTGTCTGAGGCTGTTTCTATACTCGTGAGTTATTTATTCGTATATTTAGCTTTAGTTTACTTTTTAAAGCTGCTTCCATTGATTCTGTTTTATTTTGGAGTTGCTTGTGTGGCTGATATCATGTATTCAATGGAACAGAATAATACATCTGGTGTGCCTTTGGGCTCTAATGCTCCATATTGCCATCAATTAGCTCTCACGTATTGCTTGCGTGCACTTTGTACCCAAGAGCTTGATCAAAATTCTGAGGTGGTATTGCCTTCACTTTTGTTTTAAGTTACAATGTTTTTAGAGAGAATAATTATAGCCTTTCTGTTTTAATCATATATTTGAACGATATCTTTCTACAATAGGTAATCTTGCAAGATATTAATTCTGCACTAAAGTTGTGGGCAGACATTTCAAGTCATTTCTCTACAGATGATCACCCTGAACTGATGACTGAAAATGCAATACCATTGCTGTATCATATTTCTGACTTGTTATCCATGAAGGTAAGTTGTTTTAGCTATTTACACTTATTTCTTTCTTTCTTTTTTCTTCTTCTTCTTCTTTTTTTTTTTTTTTTTTTTTCTGTGCAATCATTATCTCTCACATGCTTTCTATGCACGTGGACTTGTAGCAACTGTTGCATTATTTTTCTCTAATTCCTCAGATTGATTACTCTTATTATACAATTTCAGGGTTATTTTCATATTCAGTATGGCATATATAAGATGATCATCATTCTATACAAACAGAAAAATGTCCCACTGGAAAGGTGCTTGTCAATGCTATGGGCAGACAGAAGGCTAAATCATGCACTCTGCACTTCACCTATTAATGAGACTTTCATACTGAATATATCACAACAGTTTGGTGTTCCTGCCAATTTAGTTAATTTCTGGATGGGTTGTATGGATGACTCTCCACCATTGTTACTAGGATTCTGTCAGAAGCTTTTGCTTTTTGATTCTTTTCCATCCCAAGTACGCATTTTTCATCCTAAAATATCCATGGATTTGGATGTTACTGTTGACAAAGTAAGAGAGGCTGCAGCCAATTTGATCTCAAGTGTAAGATCCCCTGATCTTGGTCCATAAAAGTCAATATGGCTTGTTCTTTTATGCAAATTAAAATTCCTATTTACCATTTGGTATTTCATGGTATAGATTCCTGTCCCCAGTCATTCAGCATTCCTTGCAGGACATCTTTACTATGACTTGTGCGAAAGGCTACTTTCAAGTGGGCAAATGTTGGAGGTAATATGCAAGATATTCATCTGTTGATTTTTTCCCTTTCATTTCTTTTCAATTGGTGATCAAAGTCTGAATGTGCATCATTTAGAAAAGGGAAAACAATAGAATACCTACCTGGACTTTGGTCATTTTGCAGAGTATCCTCTGCACTTTGGTATTTTGTACTAAACCTACCTGTAGTTCTAATTAACATACAAAACTCACGGATTCTGTTAGTATTAACGGCGTAAGTCGTATAAATGGTGTCTAATGCATACTGGCGGCAAATTACTCGCCTAAAAAACTTATTTGCCCCTGGGGAGAAAAAATCCTAGGCCTGCTTTTTTTTTTTTCTCATTTCCCCCTTTCCAAATTTCTAAACCTAATCGATCTACAACTCTCCCTCTCTCCGGCCTGCTATGGCCCATTTCCCACTTCAATTTGAGACCCATTTCCCACTTCATTTGTAGAAGATTCCTCATTCAACCTCGGGCCAAAGCTATGTGATTTAGATGAAGTACTTGAAGAACTTGATTTTGCCTTCTTTGGCTCCTCGTTGGTATAAACACCCTCATCACCTTTATCTGTGATCTTTGTCACAACAGATTCCACCTAGGGATTGTTGTTTATGAAAGGAATGGGTGTGGGAAGATGTCCTCTCTAAGAATGAAACAGACCCCCCCTTTCTTCCTTAGCAGAAGAAGATGCAGGAGAGGGAAAGTTGTGACAGAAGGAGCTCAAGTACAGGGGGTGCTCTGCAAAATGACCAAAATACAAGTAGGTATTCTGCTATTTTCCCTTTAGAAAAACAGAACTCTAATAAAATAACTCTAAATAAAATAAAGATAGGTGGGCTGGGCCCAAAATCAAGTTGACCCATGAAGGCCACAGGTCTGTCTTTCATCAATTTGTCAAACATGTATACTGAATTAATTCCAATTCGTCCTGTCATTCTTCCATCAATTTTATAAATTGCAAATCAAGCTCTCAAAATTTCCCACTTAATTTCTTTTTCTTGTAGGCCTAGATTTTTTTTAATGCAGCCTCACCTGATAACTGTTCGTATTGGTCATTTTCTTTAATCCAAAACCGTGTTCTTTGTGTTAGAATTAGTATTGCTTCACCTCAAATCACCTATTTTGTGCTAAATGCAATGGTCTTCATGATGTTTGGAATACTTGAAAACTATGTTTACTTAGCAGTAGTTTTTTTAACTTTTTGCTCTTCAATTGATTACATGTATATAGATATATATAGTTGCATATTTTAAACTCCAAAATTTCATTTTATGTGCTTTTCTACTGACGTTGTCAATTATTGCCTTTTAGGCTCTTTCTTGTGCAAAAGAGGCACTCAGGTTACGCACAAGACTATTACATAGGAAATTTGTTTGCTCTTTTGGGCAGCAGTCAACAAAAGTTATGGAGACTAAGGAAACTACTCAACAGAGCAAGAGTAATCATGTTCATATTGAAGCAATTGGATCAGTGGTCACAGCAATTTGGCCAGATATTATTAAACCATTGAACATAGATGGCACTATTCTTAGTCCATGGAATGTACTTAAATGCTTCCTTGAAAGTTCTTTGCAGGTATATTTTTCTTTATCACATTTTGAGTGGCTATAAGATTTTTGAGCTAAATTTTCCATTGACTTGTTATGACTTCTGAAATATTTAGGTTGGGATTATTCATGAATCAACTGGAAATGGGGCAGAGGCTGAAGCTATTCTATTGATAGGGAAAAAGATATCCAGTTTGCAAGGATTACCCCTTTTTGGGGTTGCTTTTGCATCCTTCTTAGGTACTGCAATTTTTAGACACTTCATGTCTATATAACATTGGTTATATCTTGTAGTTTCTGCTATCTATAAAATTTTGCTTGTATCTTGTAGTTTCTGCTCATGTAGAAAGATCCAGGATCTCAGCATCTTTTGATCAAATTATACTGATTTCCAGGACGAATGTACTGCAAGAAACAACAATGGGATATGGCAGAAAGTGAACTCAACACTGCAAAGCAAATTTTAGTTGATAGTGGCGCTACTATTTCTTGCAAGCAATGTAAATTGATCTGGGAAGTTACTGTTGATATGCAAATTGGAAATTTGTCTAGAAGCCGTCTCCATAGCAAGGAGGGTCACCCTAACAAAAATTCATCTCAATTTTTAGGCTTGTATGAATCTGCTCTAGAAAAGCTGAATCTTGCTGAACTGGGAAATCACTTCATGTCTAAGACTGACAGATGCAAAACTCTTGTTGAGGACGCTGATAATGGGGTTGGCAACACATTACACTCATCAGCAGGGCCACTGAGAATGGTAGTTTGCAACAATCCTGCTTCTGTTAGGTGCAATGTGAACAGTCACTTCAGTGGACCAGATGAGTCAGATACTGGAAACCCTTCCTCTCTAATGGCTGACAATGATGAATCACATGTTAATGTGGATGCTAAGAAGTCCAAGAAATCTAAGAATACCTCAAGACATGCACCAAAGAAGCAAACATTGAAGACTGAATGTACCTTAAGGAGAACTCGTGCTTCCAATCGGTCTTCTCATTCTAAAATTGTTCAAGTTGAGGATCTGGTGGATCATGAGTTGGCTAAACATTCAAATCACAGTCATGAGGTTGCTAGCCAGAGAGGGGAACAATTGCAGGTCGGCAGGAGTTCTACAGCTCATTTTGCTTGTGATGACAATGAACATGGGTTTATGCAAGATATTATTTATATGAAATTGGAGAGTCATCGCAGACGCCTTTTACTGAGACTACTCCGTAAGATAGGTACAGGACACTGAAAATTGAACGTTGTGTCTATACTATAGAAATTCTAATAGTGTTGGTTTATTGTTCCTTAATTATGCCTCTGAGATGCTAGACTTTTTTAATTTAAGATAGAGAAACCCATCCGACTCTCTCTCTCTCTCTCATTTTATTTTTCCTTTTCTTGTACAGGGAAGTGCACTAGGCTTCATTGTGATATTCATGAAGTACATAAAATCTTTTGGCAAAGCATATATGTGCTGTTTAACAGGAACCCATTTCGTCAAGCTTACTCTGATGCTCCAGATTTGCTTGAGCTCCTTGAGAAGGAAAATCCGAGTGATATATTTGCCATTGAACGTGCAGCAGTGCTGTATGATATCGGTTGGTTTACTGTAAAGAATTGTCACTCAAAGCATTCTAGGTGATTTTTAAACAAGGGCTGATGTGTTTGGATAAACTAGATTTTTTTAAAAATTTGTCTGATGATTCCTCTATGTTTTCATATTTTCTTATTTTGTTTACCAGAAAACATTGCTGCTATTTGTCTGACATTCCACTATCGAGGGTAGTTACTTGGCTATTCCAAGCTTTCATCCTTTGCCGTGAGCTTCCCACTCTTTTTACTAAGGTTCTACTCTTTTTATTTTTATTTTTTTTGTTTGTCCTTTTTTTTTTTGGTGGGTAGACTTAACACTGCTGGTTCAGGGAGTACCATGAAGCCATGAACAAGACATAGGTCCTCATGGACTCGATTGCAGTACCCAGCTCTAGTAACAAAAGATGCCTACCAGTGTCCTAGTCACTCTGTTGGTTAAGGGTCTCCCTTAGAACAGTTGCTCATAGATAAAAAAAAAAAAATGGCATCTATGTCCATAGATTCATTTACGCTTCCATGTGCCCAAATGAAAGATATGTCAAGAATCTGATATCTACCACCCAACAAATTCCGAAATTTTTTTTTTTTTTGAAAAAAGAAATAGATTCTGATCTTAACAGAATCAAACTACTTCTTTTACTCGGCTTATTAATCAAATATAATAATCACCCTCTATGACTATCCAGAGAACCTTCTTTAAAGATCTTCAAACCCTCTTTAACTGCAAAAAAATGCAGCCTCGTTAGATTCTTTTAATCCAATTAATTGGCCTCAAAACATATCCCATCAATACCTTTCATACCGGCTTGCCTTGGGCTGTGGCGCTGTGCAAACAATGATTTGGCATTAGGCTTGCCTTTAGATGATTTATTGCAACATTTCTTTAGATTTTGCAATATTTTCAGACTTCTGCAAATCTAATTGCATTTAATGTAGTTCTTGTTTTTTAGTTGGCACCACATGCTCATAATTATTCAGTAATTTAAAATTTGAGTTACTAATATCTCGACTTAAAACTTATTTATGTCTGTGAGCTGCTGTGGGTAAAGTTCAATGTTTCTGGGCTTCTGAGTCTTTGTTTATTAATGCAGGTGTCTAGGCTGCTTTCTACCATCTTTGTAGTCTCTGTTTCAGCCGAGTCAATTTCTTTGCCTCTTTGTACTGGCAAAGCTCTCTCTGCAAGTCACTGGGCTGCATATTTCCATCAAGCTTCAGTTGGTAGTTACATGCATTATCAATACCTTTCTAGTATGAAGGGAAACAATGAATCCGGCTACTCCAAGGCTTCTAAGGTTTGTTACCATGTTCTCTTAGAGAATCTGTTTTGATCGTGTATTGTGTAATGTGTAATGCCTGCTCTCTCAAGAGCCAATATTTCTATGGACCCCATGTGGACCATGGAGCCTTATGGGGTTCAAAGTTTAGTCATGGGGTTCGGAGGTTAGTCCTTCATTCTGGTTGCTGATCTGACCCTTGCAGACCTTAGAACTGTCTAGGATAGCCATACACTAAGCTATGCACGCCACACAATTATTTATTGCTAAAGCCTCCTCTTTTTTTTTTTTCTTCTGGAACTTGGTCAATTGCTGCCAATTTAATGATATATGTAAACCATGCTGGGATCCTATAATAGCCAATAATAGAAAGAATTGGCCCAAGACAATTGTGGGCCCACCAACAATTCAGTCATAGTGGTACTCTGATGAAAATCACATTGGATTCACCTATATGATGGAAAGCACAGTTTCCACCACCGTTAGAGACCAAGGTGACTCACCTATTAAAGATAGAATTTGGGCCTGTAATGAATGTGAAGCCATCTAATAATGAAAAAACATGGTAGGCTTCACCAAATGGTTTTTTCATTTTTTGTTGGCTCAATCATATTTCTTTTGTTAGATGGACCCACCAAGATCTTGTTCATTTGGTAGGGCTGCAAATTTCCATCACTGAGTGAGCCCCACCTTGCTTTTCATCATTGCATAGAATATCATGATTTTTCATCATGAGATTGTAGTATTATGCTTTAATTGTTGGGTGAACCATCATGTTTTCATCTTTGGTGCCACCCCTTGCTATAATGAATTATGTTGGTGTTTTTTCTGTTGATTCTTTGCATGGCATCCCTTCTATTGCAGGAGTTACTTTCTAGTATGCTTAAAAAATAAATAAGAAGAAAACCCTAATGTGCTCTAAACCCAATATCTTCTGCTATTGATGGGTTATTATCCAGATATGTCAATTGTTTGTTATGCACTACCTATAGTTCAGGCTACAATTGGCTCTTTGCAGTTATCGCAGCGGAGAAATTTTCTCCCTTTTTTACCTCACTTTAAAATCGAGAGAACATTCCAATTTCTAAAATGGCGAGTTGCTAAGTGAAGCCTTAGGTATTTCTTGTCCCTCATAATAACTGTACTACTTCTTGACACTAAATAGGCATGCCAGGTAAATTTGGTGGAGATCCATTCTGTAAAAATATATCTGTTTCTTCAACGCTTTAGTGAAAATTTGTTCTGTCTGCATTTATGTGCTATAACTCAATGTTATTCTTTTGCTTAATCAGGGAGCATTTGGTACTGGTTCTAGAGACATTGTTTTGGGAGCATTCAGACCCCTCAGGTATTTAGATTATACATTTAGGAAAAGCACATAGACCATGCTTCAAATCTGTTAGAATAATTAGGATTAAATTAGAAAAATGATCTGGCCTTGGTCAGTCTAACAAAATGCTCGAGTGACAGAATTTATCCATTCCCCCTTGATGTTGCAGATTTGTGCCTGAAAAACTTGAGGATCTTGAAGGCTTCGTAACTAATTTTTTTGATGGCCTCCCTAGTGTAAGAATTGTCTGCATAAGTTTGCTTGGAGGCAGCTGCAGTAGCCTCATTGGAGGAATGCTTCTTGCACCTTCATCTTGTCCTGCATGGATGCTACTATCACGCTTCCATTCAATGGAGCAACCTGTTATTATGCTCTTACCTGTGGATTTGGTTGTTGAAGGTGCATACCTCCTGGTGTTCAAGAAAGATTTCCAATCCTATCATTTTCCACTTATCACTAACTTTAACATGTGCTAATAGATCTTCCTACTTTTCATCAGAAAATCTTCCTGATGATGCAAATTATGGAATGGAATCTATCTCCAGCCTTGATTCCAGTAAAAAGTGGGTGTGTCCATGGGGCCACACTGTGGTGGATGATGTAGCTCCACAATTCAGGTCAATACTGGAGGAGAATTGCCTGTCAACCTCGATGTCTACCTTAACTGATACACAAAAAAGCAGGTTCATCTGGTGGACTTGGAGAACCAAACTTAATAATCGCCTCGATAATTTCTTGAGGTAGGTATGTGTGATCCTGTGCATTTCTTCCGGTAACAGTTAACTTTATTTCAAAGATGTGAGTACAAAAAACCAAAAAAAGAAAAAGAAAAAAAAAAGATATCAACATCATGTAGCAGTGTGACCATTCAAAAAAAAAAAAAAAAAAAGTCATGTAGCAGTGTGACTAACCCATAGCTAGTTAAATTATTGGTTTTGATCTTTGCCTTGATACGATAAGTTTAAGATTATGATTTCTAGCCTATTGCGTTTATCTGTTTCTACTCGTCCATTTTGGTATTAACCCAAATCTTTAGTTTGTCTATTGATCGATGTAGCTATTGCCCAGCTTCTAAATTCTGTTAAAGCTGTTACACAACATGGTTATGCCATGACAGATATGGATCCCAAATATTTCATACTAAAAATTCTAGAAAGTGTATAGTTTATTATTGGGGCTAGTTGTAATTAATCAGAGTTGTGTAGTTGAGGTTTTTTTTTTGGTAAACAATTCACTAAGCCAGGAGGACTGATTTTTAAGGGGGCAAGCAGTTTTGAACCCTTATCCTCCCCTTGGTGAGTGATGTGTCCACCAGCACTTGCATCCACACCCATACACTTACTATTAATTACGAAGAAATCCCTTAACTATGCAACTATGATTAATTACAAATAGCCCTCAATTATATTGCTCTTTCTTTAGAAAGGACATTTTAAATTACAACAAGAATAATAGCAGATATTTTAATTATAGCGGCTAAACTAATTAAAAATTCACATGTCCACTTGTCCAATGATTTGGAGAGGGCCAATTAAGCCAAATAGTGTGTTCATTACTGCTTGGCAATGTGAAAACTTCATGTATAAACTAAAAGAAATCATAAAATTTTAACATTGTGTTTTTATTTTACATGGGCAGAAGTGTGGAAGGTTCATGGTTGGGTCCTTGGAGATGTTTGTTAGTGGGGGACCACTTAAACTGTGAACGCTTGGACATGGTGGTCAGGAAGTTGAAGAGTGATCTGAAAAGTAGATGCAAATTCGAAGTGCACGAGAGTCTTCTCAAAGCAGTTGTCGGCGGTGCCCAATCTCTAGCCGAATCAGAAGTTTGTGTTTCTCAGTTACTTTCATATAAAGGCTACCTTGGTAGAGGTGGGTGTTGTGGGGAGGATATATTTGGGTCCATCTCTTCCTGCGATGCAACTGGAAGCATACATGGATTGCCTTACCAACTGATACTAGAAGCGGTTGGTGATATTGTGGAAGAATCAGCTGATAGAGAACCAGTGGTTCTTGTTCTGGATGCAAATGTGCAGGTATGTTTTGGGTGGGTTTGCTGCCCATTATATTATATATTGGAATTTTTTTTGTGTCACTAAATTACATTAGAGATTCTGGTAGGACTTAAATCGTCTTATTGTCCATTTGACCTTGATCACGTGTCCTGCTATAGTAGAAGATATGTCCTACTTCTGCTACTAGCAAGACCTTATTCCTTTTCTTTTATGGATTTTTACAATGTAAAGCTTTTCTTCATCAATTACGACCCACTGATATAAGCCAGTTTTTTCAGATATGGGCAATTGAAAAAGAGAAGGGAAAAAAAGTGTACAGACATATCATCTGATCCAAATTCTTTGGTTGGGCTGGTGGTGATACAATATGGAGACGAGACATTTTTCTGCCTCAAATATTGATAACTTTTTTTTTCCTCCTTTATGTCAGTACTAATAAATAAGGAGCTCTGATTGATTTTGAAAAGTTCCTACCTAAATCGAAAGATGGACGTATGACTTCCGGAAAAGAGGATTACATTTCCTCAATTATGTGGATGGAACCAAGATCCTTGCTTGTTCCTGCGGCCTGAAGACCACTCTTACGTGAGTGGTATTCATTGTTGGTTGAATTGTGCGAGAAGGCATGCCTCTGATGTAATTTAACGGTGAATAACACTCTGGCCAGAGTGGTGTTTGGGCTTCCAACCTACCAAAAGGGGAGTTTGCCATCAACAATTTCTTCCATGAAAGGTGGCTGTGCAGTTAAAAATTTCGAAGGATAGAAAGGAATGCACAATGCATCTTTCTTTGAACGTGATATATATATATATATATATATATATATATAGGGGGGTCTTCATATGCATCCATCCCTCACCATTTTTGGTGAGGGACACCCCTTTTGGGGAAGTTTCAAGTACAAAAGAGAGGCACAAAAGAGAAGTACACATCTCTTTTGTACTTGAAACTTCCCCAAAAGGGGTGTCCCTCACCACAAATGGTGAGGGATGGATGCACTTGAATATTATCCATATATATATATTTGAAATGAATTATTCATATTTATTACACACTGCTAGATGAATTTGCACATCCATGTTTTCAGCTACTGAAGCATGACCTTTTTTGCTACATTACCTGAGCAGTATTTGAATAGACCAAGAGGCAGGGGTGGACCCATGTGTAAAGTCTTGGGTGCGGTCGCCCCATGTTGGATCGGGAAATAGCTCAGGAGGGTTATGGGCCAGTGGCTCATGCACCCCCTAACTTTAGCCTTTGCCCTGCCTTTCAAACGAAAGCCCCTTTGGCTTGCTGGTTGTACATTTGATGGTTTGGATCAAGCGACACAGGCTGTAGATCAGCAGGTTCTTGTCTCCGTCATTTCTACCAGTTTCTGCAACTTGGTGAAGGAGGAACTCATGGATTTTTTTATACACAGAGAACAAAAGATATCCTTCAAGCCACTGGTAGAGGCTTAACTTTTTTCTTCTCTCTTAGTCAGAGAGAAATAAGAGAGAATGAGGTATTTTGATTTTGTCCTTTCTTTCATCTGAAGTAAATAGGAAGAGAGGGACAAGAGAGAATGTAGTCTTTTGTCTCTTTTTAAATTAACTTTGGCACATGGAAAGCAATTTTGTCCTTTCTCTCATCTAAATGTAAATAGGAAGAGAAACACATGTAGATTCAAGCCAGCTATTTTTATCACTTTTCTTTGGTGGACTTACATATATGGTACTGGGGCGGGGCTAGATATGGTTCTGCTTCCAAAATTTAAAGTTTTGGGTCTACTTTCAGAACCCACGAAAGTTCGAAACCCACATGACTTTCGTGGGTTCACTCCCAAAATCTATATAAAAATCGAAGGTTTGGCCCCAAAACCTAACTTCCAATTTGGGTCCACCATACCCAAAGGAACATCTTGGGTCCGCCACTGCCAAGAGGGACTATTTGTTTATCCATATTTCTACGTATAAATGTCTCGGCGAAAATGTAAGAAGCTCTCTTCACTGTGATACTGTTCTGTAATATGATCATGTCCTTTGAATGGTGCCAAGTTGAGTTAATCTTAAGAGCTTATTCATTTTATGAAATTATATTTCGCCTTTCTCATGCTAATATAATGGTTGATTGCTTGCTGGGAACAGATGCTTCCTTGGGAGAATCTACCAATACTTAGGAAACAGGAGGTGTATCGCATGCCATCTGTGATTAGCATCTCTCTGGCACTAAACAGAAGTTGTGGCCAGGAAGAAGAAGTTGGTGGGGTTACTGCTACATTTCCATCAATTGATCCTTGGGATGCATATTACTTATTGAATCCTAGTGGTGACCTCAGCAGCACACAGGTTGAATTTGAGGATTGGTTTAGAAACAAAAACTGGGAGGTAATTGCTAGATCCCTCATCATTTGGCATAATTTTTAGAAATAAGAAGTCTAGTCATGATAATTTCCTTGAGAAAAAAGACCTAGTTGGGAGCTTGAAATGGGGAAAATCTGCAACTGTGGATCTTATTTCCTAATTTTGTCTTGTTGTGGATTTTCTGCCATTAATAAGTTAGGCAGTGTTACTCCTACGATTACTAGGAAACCGATTCCACTTGAATTCCAATATTTCATTTACTTGTTTCATGCTTCTACATGAATACTATGATATGCTAGTGAACTGTTGAGTTCCTGGACATCCATTTGCAAAATTTGCTTGTCATGTAACTCAATTACTGTTCAGAGATTTTGAGCACTTTCTTTTATGCTTCAATTGCTGCCATGTGCATTTTTTCATCTGGATATTGAAACGAAGTTGCTATTGAAATTGTGTAGGGAAAAGCTGGAAGTGTTCCCCCAACTGAAGATTTGGCTTTAGCTTTGCAAAACCATGATCTTTTCATATACCTTGGGCATGGCAGTGGTACGCATGACCCGAGTTACAGCTCCTATTATATTTTTGCTACAGCTAATTCTCCAATTTTACAATTTTACTATCACTGTTGTTGCCGTTGCTGATATGGCCAATGCTCTGATGTAAATGACTGAATCATCTAAATGTGTGGTAATGCAGGGATGCAATATATACCTGGACATGAGATTCGGAACCTGGACCGCTGTGCAGCTACTGTTCTAATGGGCTGCAGTAGTGGTTCTATGTCTTTCACTGGACATTATGCTCCTCAAGGAGCGCCTCTTTCCTACATTCTAGCTGGTTCTCCTGCTATTATTGCGAACCTGTGGGATGTGACTGACAAAGATATTGACCGGTTTGCTAAGGTCATGCTTGATGCTTGGTTGCAAGAAGAATCAGCATGCACGGATTGCCCTGAATGTAATCATGTGGTTGAAGAATTTAGATGCATGACACTAGCCAACAAAGGAAAGGCAAAGGTCCCAAAGTCTAGGAAAAATACCCTAAAAGTACAGAAGCTGCAGGGTGTTTGTAATGATTGCAAGCACAGAAATTGTGGTGGAAAACCAAGGATTGCATCATTCATGAGTCAGGCCCGAGATGCTTGCAAACTCTCATTCTTGATTGGGGCATCTCCAGTTTGTTATGGCGTGCCTACAGTCATAAAGCGGTCACATTGATATTCTAACCAAATTAATTCCGTCCACTTGGAAGTGAAACCAATGTCTCAAGACACCGCGTAGCCCGGCATGACTGCCGTTAACGTGCAATCAGTTTGCTCTACATGGTTTGCTTTTGCCATTGAAATAATGAGGGAGAATAGATTGAACTAGACAACAAGACCATTGATCCATAACTTGTGGGGATGAAAGCAAATTCAGTTACTTGGGGAATGATCTGGAAATAATACAGGTGATCTTTCCCCTTGATACATCAGCTTACATTTATTCTACCTGATCCTATCCCGTTAATACATCAGGTTTACTTGTACACTACTTGCTCCTACCTTGTTGCTGTTACATTTCATCTTGTACTTCACACATACAAAATCTTTCAGAACCCGTCAGATCAGATCCAGAAGTAAATGTAGATTCTACTTGCCTCAATTTTCTCTATGGTGTAAAGCTTGTATCATGCAATGCCTACTTAAAATTATTTTATGTGATTCCACTAGTCTCATGTGGAGAGAAATCTTGCTGTATGGTTATCATTCATGTACTGTAATAGAGAAGGCTCTGGTTAAGTGTAGTATAAATTTGATCAATCAGTGCAGAAATTTGAAAACATTGATGAATATTTGCCATGATGATCGACTCTGGTCTTCCTGTTCTTGCATAATGGATAATAGGAGGATAGGCTATTAATCTACTTTACTCATCTTTCTAATGTTTTCAATACTATGTGCTATTAATGCTACCCAGCAAATCTTGTGTTTTTCATCGTGGACAGCTCTTGTTTCAATTAAGATATCAGCATTAAGAATTTGGAATGTGGTTTTTTTTTTTGAATGTTTTCTTCTATTTTCTGTGATTAGAATGTCTTGGGAGCTAATATGCTTAGCTACGATTGTAAATGGGTATTTGATTATCTGAGTATCCACCGTCTTCAGTTTCAAATACAGTGGGTGTGTATCCAAAATTTTTATTTGAGATGATTATGTCCACACATTAAAAGTATCTTTAAGCTTTGAGGGCTTATCTAGCTGGAGCCATTGATATTTAAGTCTGTAGTTTTAACCATCTATTATTTTAATAGCCACACTTGTATATTTGAAAATTTCATCTTCCTTCAAACCAATTATTCTCTTATTTCGGATCTTGATCCTTGAGGTGCTCATGGTTTGGACCCAAATTGTTTTGGGCCTGGTTAAGACATTAAGTTTTAGTGTTTGGGCTAGGGGTTATCTTAAAACTTGGACTCGTTTGATATTGTGCCGGGCTTGGATTAAGCAATAGAAAGGCTTGGCCAGGCCTGGCTGAGCTTGAATCTGAAAATATTCTGATGGGTTGGACTTTGGCCTTACATGATTCAGGTGGGGCTGGCTTCGTCCTGTGTCAAACCGAGGCTGGCCTTGATGTGCCTCAGTTTGGCTCGACTAGGCTAAAGATCTTTTCTATGAATCTGGAACTGAATCTGTCTATTCTAGCTGATGCCAGATCTGTATCGAAGCAATAGATGGATCCCATGGTTCCAACCCGGACCTGACCCTGTTTGCAACCCCTATGATAGGCCAATAAATAGATTTCAGATCAAGGTTTGGATTCATAAAAATTTGGATAGGTTCCTAAATGGTGCCACGAGAAATTCTAAAAAGAAAAAGTGTTGTGTGGGTCCTTGTTGAATTTTACTCTAATATGAATTGGAACGAAAAAGCCTATCAATCACTTCTGAATCAAGTGAAAAAATATTATGAAAAATTCAAGTGTCTTGTATTAATCAATCTTGTGCTGGGTTGACTTGTTGGAGTGAAACTCGCCCACGATCCATTCAATAGGGATGTATTTACCTATAGGGATCCATTCAGGCTCAGGTATTTAGAAGCGATCCTCGCTGAGGTGCCACCACCTGACCTTTTTTTTTTTTTAAATTTGTTACCCCAGGCTAGGGCGGGGATCGAAGAGAAAGGATAGCCTGCACATGTGAGAATAAGAATGGGGAATAGAGACACATGATCTCGAAGAGGCGCACCACCCATTTAACTGCGCTCAATCATCGTTTTGACATTGTTGCAATTGAATTTGGTGGATTGATGTGTTCGCCATTGAGACCCTGCCTTTAATCTAGAATTATGTTAAGATTGAAAAAAGGTAATGTAAACTCAGCACCAAGATTCCTTTGCCTCTCTCAGCCCTTTCAAACAGTGTAAAGTAGGAATTGTTTTTTTTTTTTTATATTTATTTTTATGGACCGTAAGGCAGATTGTGAGACCATGGATAGAAAGTTTGTTGCTTTTAACAATGTGTATTGCAACCCCAAGGGGTTGGCCGAGTGATCAAAACCATAGTTCTTCCCTCTTCTAGAGTTAGAGGTTTTGGTATCGACCTCCGGTTTCTCCTTCTTCAGAAATCGATGATTGAATCCACTAGAGCTACCACCTTAGGACTACATGGGTGTATACCCGGCTTGCCTCTAGGGCCAAAGGGATTATTCTAGTCCAAACGGGTGAGAACCCTCCGATAGAAAGGAAAAAAAAAGGGGGGGTTTCTCTGACACATGGCCCGTGCATGGACAGGTAAGGCAATTGAGGTACGGAATGCAGGGTCTAAGGCTTTCTCTGGGGTTGCATCATGACCGTTCAAGTTGTGCGCATGTGAACAGATGAATATGGAGAGATCAATGGAGATCTTAAAGAGCTTGAAAGATTCTATATTAATCTAGAAAGGGTGCAGAATAAGTAAGGATATTCTTGTGAAATATACAGTGTGTGATAGAGTAATCTAGCAGATTGTGGATAAAAGCTAGGTTAGTTTGCAAGTTTCTGGAGTAGGTTCTGAAATGTTCTCATACATTGGATGAGTGACATCCAGAAAGATCTTAGCCATTCATACAAACGGGGCCTTGGCTTTCACATGTAACGAAGAAACTTCTCTCTCTCGATCTTCTTTTAGATGAGTGTCTCCTAATTGAACTCATTCACACCTATCCACAGGTTTCAATTGTCAGTGTATGCTATTGTGATTCTTTTTTTTTTTTTTTCCCTTGATTTCTAATCAACGGATGGTATTTCATTAGATATGGACTAGAAGAAGAAATGAAAATAAGGATTTTTTTTCATTTTATATTAAAGGAAATGTAAAAGGTCCATAAGGAACTCGTGCAGCTTTACCGCCACTAAAATAGGTAGTTAAGTTGCATTTGCAATTTTCCTCCTCTTAGAGAGGAGGAAATGTTGCATTTACAACCTTGCCACTACTTGTAAAGGTGCAAAAGAGGCATTCGCAACTTTTCCTCCACTATGAGCGGAGTAACCCTGCTTGTGCTATTTTATTTTTCTTTTAGTTACATCTGGGTTGGGTTGAGGGTCAGGGTTTGGGCCCACACAATGATGGAAGGTTATGTATGATTAATGTTTAGATGCAATAATATCAAATCACAACAAGTACATAATAAATTGCTTGTTTGGTTAATTTACTTTAACGATGAAGTGAAGTGAATGTTTAATATAAGAGAGAATAAAAATAAAGGTTTGCGGAAACCAAAAGGTGAGAGAGTAACTTTTTGAAATCTTGTTTTAAAAAGATAAGTATTTTTTTTGTAAGGGTGCTTATGGATCTGACTCAGCCTGCTTTTGGTCAGGCCTGGGGTTTTAGGTTATAATAGATTTTCCGTGCTCAGATTTTTTTTTTTTTTTTCAATTTGTACTTGGTGGTTGAGAGCTGAAACCCCCAACGTGACCCAAATATGCAAATAGTTATATATGGAAGGGAGTAATAATGTGGGGGCTTAAACCTATACCCTCTGACAGAAGGTGATGTGACTAGATCGGTTGAGCCGGCCCATGACAGGGTATGAGACTCATTTTTTTCCTATAAGCCTATCACGGGCCTGTCTCGGGCTTCATCATTTCCTTGTGGGCTTGGCTCAAGCCAGCAACTTCAGGCTTGACTCATGCTTGGGCCAGGCTTAGGCTTTTAGTTTAGTAGTTGGGCCGTTTTGGACATTCCTAAGCCTAGCCCAGCCTGGTCCATGAACACCTCTATTTTTCTTTTTTTGTCATTCTGTGGCATGCGAAACTTTTAAAGTATCTTTTCAACATTTTTTTTGGGGTTTTTATTTTCACTACTTCAAAATCAAATGTGCTTCGAAGAGCTTCATTAACATCACCTATCATATTATTAATGTTCATTCCCCACTTTGATTTAATCATATTTACCTCCCGTTATCATGAAAAATCGATAACCATAAACTCAACTTAAAAAAAAAATCAAAAACCCTTTCCAAACTCTAAATCCGGCCAGTACTTCACAATAAAGGGTCCCCAGCATCATACTATTTTGTTTATCATCTCAAATCAAAGTTGGCCTCACCTATGCCTTATCTATAGTCATAAGAAAATTAAAACCAAATTGATCTTTTTAAATCTGAACTCATTAAGTTTAGTCCAAGCATGACTTAAAACTAGTTATATTCTACTCTCAATTTAAAAGAAAAAAGGCTCATCAAACTGTATATATATCTGGCAAAAAAAAAAAAAAAAAACATTGGTGGTTATTGGCTTGACTCATAAATGCATGGATGATGAGGTCCACCTCACAAGCAAGGGACTAACGTGACCTTGACCGACAAGTGAGGAAAGTTCATGTAGAAGAAAGTTCGGTAAGATGTCCATTTTGAGGAAAGCTGGGTAAGAACCGAAATCCGGGAACTTTACATTTTGATCCCACTGAGGTGCCATCTCCACTACCATTCTTTTGAATTTCAGAAGTGAGGCTAATTTCAGATCTAAAATCTTAAACCATTGATATGACGCCAATCCACTGAGCTGAAACATGACCCACCATTGAATTCTATCTGAACTCATTATAAAGCCATTAAAATGTGAAGCTTAAAAATCTAAAGATAGAATTAATTGATAGGTGAATTCCAAGGGGTAGTTCGGTTGGCTTAGGACCAGGGTTTTCTCCTGAAGGCTTTGATTACGAGGACAATTCTCGGCATAGCCTACACAATTGCATGATGGAACATAGTCAAGTTATATTTTCTTTGGCAAGAGTCACCCACACACAAAACCCAAAAAAAGAAAAGAAAAGAAAAAAAAACTAACAAACAAACAAAAATTATATGATTGATACACTTTGGCCTTGTTCGGTACCCTACTCTCTCAACTCCACGAAGCAAATCCAAAATAGAGCCATGAAAAAAAGTCGTAAAAGAAAAAGAAGTCAAAAGCTCTTATTTTCAAGCCTGGAATTGGGGTAGTTTATTTTTAAGAGGATTTGCCTTCACTTCGCTAAAGCAGGTGGAGGATAAAGTCGTGTGCTAAATGCACCTATTTTTCAAACCTCTACCTGCTTTAGAGATTGAGACAAGTAGAGTTTGGCAATATAGATGCCAAAATGGGCTTTACTAGACTCTTCCTAAATGCTCTTAGCCGCATTACAGAAATAAGCTGCTTTGAGGATCTTCAAATGTGCAGGACCAATGACAAACAAATATAACACCTGCTCAACGGAAGAATCACCGGATACTCCCTAGGTCACATGCACCTCAATGTGTATTTATCACTGACTTCTTCTAGAGGTGTTAAGTCACAATGATGTTTATAAACTTTTATAACAGCTTCTATTGATGTGTTTACAACAAAAACAAAACAAATCAAATCCCAATATAAATGATGTTATTGTTATAGGGTTCATTGGCTATCAACCAAGCAGCTTCTTCCATCTCCCATAACCCAGCATGAGCAGGAAAAGCAGAATGCATGCAGCCGACACGCCATAGACGAAAGGTTCAAAGACGCCGTTTATGTTATACCATGTGCTAGGGATGTTCATACCAAAAAGCCCTGCTATAAGATTTTCCATTGCTATCGCAAAGGCTGCTATAATCAGCGTCAGCTGGAATTGAATGAGTTCATTTCTCTGGTTGTCAAGCTGGATGTTTACATAATCCTCTGTGTCATCGATATATTCACGCACCTGGAAACGTCAAAGAAAAAGGGAAAATCTCATGTTAACTCCAAGAAGATGCAAGCATTAGAAATTCATCATGGCCTAAACAAGGACATCTGTTGTGTCCTTGGGCTTTAACATGTACAAGCGGGGCACATGGTCTGCTAATGCCATTGATGTTAACACCCCCACCAAGCAGATCGAGAGATAGGAAAATCTTAAACCTTTGAAAGAGGGCCTACACATGGAAAGATAAGAAATAAATGTAGAAGCAGTCAACAAAAAAAGTGGCCAATGCTGAATGCCAACACACAACACACAACACATCCACATCATCATCATCATTATCAAAGCCTTTCCCAACTTTATTGGGGTCGGCTACATAAATTTTGTTTTTCTATTCCGATATATCCTGAGTTAAATCCTTCAATAAGTGGCATGTATTCAGATATATTTTTACTACTTTTATCCACGTACTTTTCCTTACCGGCACCATTGCTGATTTGACTTGGACATGCTTAAACAATTTTAAATGGGTTTATCTAATTTTATCACTATTAATACCCACCTCTAAATGCTCTCGACAACACTTATTTTTAATTTTATCATTCATACCTTTACCACACATCCACCTCAACATTCTCATCTCTACTATATCCATTTTGTGCATATGTTGGCCAACATTCTTCTCTATAGGACATAGCTTGTCTAATAGTTGTCTTGTAAAATTTTTCCTTCAATCTTGTTGGAATGCGCCAATCACAAAGAACTTTAGAAGCCGGTCTCTACTTCAACCAACCCACTTTTATCATATGTTCGACATCTTCAACAATCTCTCTATCCTTACTAATTATCCATCCAAAGTAATGGAATGAATCTCTTTATAGTTTGTAGTATCTCCTGCGTTCAATTATCACTATGGTTTTTTTTTTTTTTTTTTTATCTTTATGCATGCCCATTGAAGTGGCAATCCATATATTTTGTCTTTGTACAGCTTACTTTAAAGCCTTTCAATTCTAAAGCCCCCTGCAATCTCTTAATTAAGTTTTGCATTCTCACCATTTCTTGATTCATCTGCCAATACTAAATCATCTGCAAACAACTTACACTAAAGGTACCTCCTCTTGAATATAAGCAGTTAAGTCATCCATAATTAGTACAAAGAGATAAGAACTTAGCGCAGGACCCCTATGTAAACTTATAGTCACTGGAAAGTTACTTGTTTATCTGCAAGTAGTTATCACATTCGCTACTGCTCCTCCATATATGTCTTTAATAATTTTAATATAACCTCTTGGAATATTCATTTTATCTAAAAACCACCAAATTAAATATCTAGGTCCCTATCATAGGCATTTTCTAAATCAATGAAGACCATATACAGATTTTGATGCAACAACACTATCTAGTCGTTGGGGCAAGACTCATGGTCCAATTGTGGGACCCAAGCAAGATTAGGAATTCTATATTAATTGTTATTAGTTTCTAATTTTTATTTAAGAAGTTGCATTTAGAATTAGTTTCTAATTTGGATAGGATTATCATTTGGTTTTCTAGTTTGATTATGATTGATTTCTTAGCCCCTAAGTTTCTTATATTATATATACAACATTGTAGAGATTGGTCATCTCAGAGATTGAAGTTAATAGAATTTTCCCTTTATGGGTGTTGGAGAGTGTCTTCATTGTCTGATTGCTCCATCAAAACCCTAATTGTGTCTCGGCACTTGCGATCGTATCAACGATTGCATCAGATTTTTCCTCTTTGCTCAATATTTTTTCATACCATATAAACTCAAGCAAACCACAAAGCTTCATCTCAATATGTTCATCAATTGGGGGAATAGTTTTGTCATGTAGCTATACCAAGGGGATACCAACGTTATACATATGTTCATCAACCACCTAGTGTTTCAAGGATTGAAAAGAATTATCCACACATGGCAATCACAAATATGTCGTCCGGAGGGCCTAACTTCAGCATTCTAACACATCAACATTTCTTGCAATTAACTCTTCTCCAACATGATGCATATTGGCTTACTTTTTGAAGATCTTCGCCATTTGACACCACTTCAAAGCACCTTATATAGACTTGCTACTTTTAATCATTCCCCTATATCTAGAAAACAAGAGTCGTCGTCGTCATTATCAAAGCCTTGTCCCAACTATGTTGGGTCAGCTACACGAATTATGTCTCTCCATTTTGATCTATCTTGAACCAAATTCTCAGATAAGTTATACTTCCTCAAATCCATTTTTACCACCTCCTTCCACGCCCTCTTTGGCCTACTCCTTCTTCTTGGTGGGCCAACAGCTTTCATAATCAAACTTTTCCTTACTGGCCTATGTTGGACATGCCCAAAACATTTCAAAAGGTTGCTCTAATTTTATCCCCTATTGTTGCTACCCCTAAATGCTCTCGAAAGCACTCATTTCTCATTTTATCCTTCCTAACTTTACCACACATCCATCTCAACATTCTCATCTTTGCTAAATCCATTTTGTGCATATGTTGCTTCTTGATTGGCCAATATTCTGCTCCATAGGTCATACGTGGTCTAATCATTGTTCTGTCAAATTTTCCCTTTAATCTTGTTAGCATTCGTTGGTCACAAAGAACTCCAGAAGCAAGTCTCTACTTCAACCATCCTGCTTTTATCTTATGTTCGACATCTTCATCAATCTCCCCATCATTACAAATTATAGAGCCAATGTAATGGAAAGAATCACTTTGTGATATCTCATGGTCTTCAATTCTCATAGTAGTTTCAGTTCTTTATATATGCCCACTAAAGTTGCAAAACATCAAGGTACCCTTTATTGAATATGAGCAATTAACTCATCCATAATCATTGTAGAGAGATAAGGGCTTAGGGTTGACCCCTGATGCAAACTTATGGTCACTAGGAACTCCCCTATCTCTCCACAAGCAGTTCTCACACTTGTTACTGCTCCTTCATACATGTCTTTAATAATTTCAATATAACCTCTTGGAGCATTCCTTTTATTTTAGACCTATCAAATTAAATCTCTAGATATGTTGTTGTAGGCTTTTTCTAGATCGATGAAGATCATATGCAGATTTTTCCTCTTTGCTCGATATTTTCTCATTAATTGCCTAAGTGAGAAGATATCTTCCATTATTGACCTCCCTGACATAAAACCAAATTGATTTTCAGATATCTTGGTCTTCTGTCTAAGTCTTTCAGCCATTACTCTCCCATAACTTCATAGTATGATTCATAGTTTAATCCCACGATAGTTGATACAGTTTTGAATATCTCCCTTGTTCTTATATATAGGTACCACAATACTTCTTCTCCATTCATCTGGCATTTTCTTTATCATTAATATCTTATTGAAGAGTCTAGTTAGCCAAACCTCCCTAACTTCTCATAAGCATTTCTAAGCCTTAATCTGGATGTTATCTGGGCCCGTAGCCTTACCTTTCTTCATTTCTTTAAATGCTTTCCTCACTTCCACCACCCTAATTTTACGAAAAAAAAGTATACTTTGCTACTGAAATATCCTCTTTTGTTCTTATGTCTCCTAATAGTTTTTCATTTACTCCATCCACCTTTCTTTGATATCGTTGTCCTTCACTAAAACTTTTTGGCCATTGATCTTAATACATTTGACATGATCTAGGTCCTTACTTTTCCTTTCTCTTATTTTTGCAAGCTTAAAAATATCATTCTCTCATTTTATTATTCCTAACCTATTATATAGGTCATTATATGCTTTGCACTTTGCATCACTTACTACTTTCTTAACTTTTTTCTTTGCCCTTTTGTACATCTCATAGTTTTCCATATTCCTACTACCCTGCCAAACTTTGTAACATCGTCTCCTCCCAAAGAGCTTGCTGAACCTCTACACTAAACCTCCAGGTTTCTTTATTATGTCTTTTCCCTTTCGACTCTCCAAGCACCTCTTTAGCAACCTTCCTAATACAATTAGCCATTTGATTCCACATTGCTGTAGTTTCTCCTTCAAAATTCCATTCTCCCTCATTTCTCACTTTGTCCTTAAATATTGTTGCTCTTTGTCAGTGGCGGACCTATGCACATACAACCTGGGGCAGGTGCCCCAGGATGATTTTGAAATTGCAAAAACTTAAATGGAGTTATATGTCAAACATATATATAATAATTAGTCGCCTCATGTTTAAACCTTATGATCGCCCCACGTTACAAAACCATGGTGACTGAGAGTACCAGATCCTATTCGCGTTGTTCTCTTTCGACATCTTCTTTCTACTGAGAACTCGAGATCCTCTTTGTGCCTATCAAGCTTCTCGTCGCCGGTACTCTCATGGTTAGTCTCTATCTCGTCAAATAACCCTAAATAAAGCAATCTCCCTTCCTCCTCATATTTAGTATAATCTTAATCAATCTAGCCCTTAATCTCCAAATCTTAATTTCAAACCCTTAATCTCCAAATCCTAATTCAAACCCCAAGCCCTAAATCACCTAATCTAAGCATATCTACAAGTCCGAAGATGACCAAATCACCATTGGGCACATTTTAGTTTTCAATTCATAAATAAATCATGCCTTAGGGTTCATATGTTTGGATAATTTGAGTTACATTTAAGTGGCAATTTTTCTTCTTTGCCATGAGCCCATGACCAACTATAGGGAATTATTTTTATAGTTAAGTAAGTGTAGGGAACTAAATTTCTTAGGTCGAAATAGAATCCCTTTGGGAACCCAAATTGGGTAACTGGGTGCTTACCCAAATCACCGTTTCAAGGCATTTAAACACCTAGGATAAAAAGAAATGTTATCTTAGTTGTTTTGATGATGATGAATTGATGATCACCTGAATTTGGGAGAGGTAGTGGGAACCCTTCAATTAGGCAAGAGATTTGAGCATGGAGAAGTGCCCAATCATTTGGTATTTTAATATGAAAAAAGTTAGCAAACTTGAGTAAAAGTTTAGCCCCATCTAAATAAAAATCCTGGGTCCGCCACTGCTCTTTGTCCTTTCAAATCCCTCTACCTTGTTTTAGGGCACATTTTATTTATTACCCCTCTCTTTCTACTTCTAATGCAAATATCTAAAACTACTAGCCTATGTTGCGTGGTCGAACTCTCTCTTGAGATAACTTTACAATCTTTACAATACAATTGTTAATGTTTTCTAACTAGAAAAAAGTATGTCTGGCTCCCACTAGGTCCACTTTTATAAGTAATTAAATACTCCCCTCTTTTTAAAGCAAGTGTTTGTTATTACAAGGCCAAATGCTAATGCAAAGTCCAAGATAGTGTCTCCTAACTCATTTTTTTTTTTCCAAATCCTTATCCTCCATGCACTCTCTCATAACTTGTATTATCCTTTCCTACATGCCCATTTAAGTCTTGTCGTAGGAAAATGTTTTCATTAGTTGGAATTTCTCGTAGTAAACCATCTATCTCCTCCCAAATTTGGCTCTTGAAACTTTCATTTAATCCTTCTTGGGGAGCATATGCACTAATGATATTAATTATGTCTTCCTCTAACACTAGTGTAATTGCTATAATTATATCCTCCAATCTCTTTACCCCCACAATTTTCTCTCTCAAATCCCTATCAACAACCATATCCACTCCATTTCTTGTGTTGTTCTTTCTTGCATAAAAAAGTTTGTAGCCATCAGCGAGCTCTTTAGCCTTATCCCTCTTCCACTTTGTCTTATGTAGATAGACTACACTTGCTCTTCTTCTTTTCATTACTTCAACCAACTTCATGCTCTTGCATGTTAAGGTTCCTATATTCCAAGTAGCAAGTCGAATCTTCCTCTTCTTCAGCTGTTGGACTGATTTCTTTAGCTACACTCATCCATAATGATGCGGTAGCCCTTGCCCACTTTCCACTGCAACCAAGCGACGCTGCAATGAGTTGCTTAAAGTGGGAAACACCCTAGCATGATCTTGGAATGTTATAATCTCATAATTCATGTTTGGATTGTGACAAATTTTTACGCTGGCTATCAACCTACCTAATACAACCCTCCTCCTTTACCCGGGCTTGGGATTGAAAGTAAAAAAATTGGTGGAGTTCCATATTACAAGTGTCATTTGCAAATACAAATGTCTTAAAGTACTATCAATTGCATCTGAAGCCTCAATAAATTAGTGTAACTAGCAATTGTTGGCATTGTATCTTCCCGCTAGAGTCTCACACTCCATCTTGTTCCTAGCAGTCACCAAGTCATTTTCCTTCTAGGGTACATCATACATATGTATCATCTCTCTCTCTCTCTCTCTCTCTCTCTCTCTCTCAGTGAACAAATGGTGAACTATAGTCCATGAAATCTCAACCCTAATACAAAATGAATGTCAAGATCCACAAGTTGGTAAAAGATCCACAAGTCGAGCCACACCGAAAGAAGCTCTTCTCAATACAACATCATAATCCTCTTGAGAGATATGGATTGAGAGGATTATTGATCGAGTTTTTCAAAATAAATGTAAACCTCCTGAGGAGATTGTTTGGTTTGTTATTTGGGTTATTTTGGAAAGGGTAATTAGGAAGGCTGAATTTGTTGGAGCTTCATTGGAAGCTCTTAATAGATCTTGGCCAGCCCATTTTCAAGGTGGCAGGCGTCCTAATCTTAGACAAAAAATATTGTGGGAACATCCCCCGAATGGTTTTCTTAAATTAAATTTTGATGGCAGTTATTTTCCGCATATTCAAATGGGTGGAATTGGAGGTGTCATTCATGACTTCTTTAGAAAAATTGTCAAAAACTTTGCGGGTTCGGTGAATTGTGTCGATTCAAATGGAGCCGAAATGTATGCTTTATTGGTGGGATGCTGCAAACTACGTCAATTGTGAGGTTATCATGCAATCATTGAAGGAGATTCTTTCTCTGCGATTCAGTAGGGTTATGGAAAGTCTTCTTATCTGTGGACTTTGGCAGATTTAGTGGAGGAGGTTCAAGATATTTCGTCTCGGCTAGGGGCTTCTTTTATTCATATTCCTCGTGAAGCGAATGTTTTGGCAGATGGTCTTGCTAGGGAAGGAGTCTTTTGGCTACATATTTCTTTTGAAGTATAGTTTTTTGTTTGTGTTTATGTTTAGTCTTGTTCGTTGTTCTTCCCTTTGTCTTGTTCTTCTTCTTTGAATAAAATTTACTGTTATAAAAAAATACAACATTGTAATCCTCATAAACTGGATTTTGTTCCATGCCAGAGTGATGCAAGCCAAACCCATGATCCATAGGTTGACCAAGCCCACAGGGTTCATCCAATTTACAGAGGAATTTAAGTTGATTAGGATTCTTAATTAGGAGAACTAAATTATCAAGGAGTCTTTAAGTTAGAAAATGAGTTTATTTGGTTTGTTTTAGGAGATTTAGTTTTCTCTAATGATTTAGTTTCCCTTAATGTTTAGGAAAGTAGTCCTACCAGCCACTAGGAAAGGGGATGACCAATGTCCTTCCTAAATATATGTAATCCAATGGGAGAGACATCTTTTATTATTCACTAAAGATTTGTTTGGGTTTCCCTATGGTTATGAGTGCTTCTCTTAAAGTTTAGAGCATTAGTGCGCATCAAGACCCTTCCAAATTAAGCCAAGCCCTAATTGGAGCTTGGCCTCTCTCATTGAATCCCTTGAGGTTTTGGCCATCCCCCTCATAGACTTGGTCTGATTTCTTATTCATGAATCCGGGGCTGCGTCATATACCCACACATATACTCAAATAAATCCACATACATATAAATAAGAAAAATAAGAGGGTCAGGTGGGCTTCGTATCGTCCAAGTCTAGCCTTCAAATTGGCAGGCCTACAAAAAATTTTTCCAAACCAGAAGCTGGGGCTTTTTAAGAAAAACAGAAGCCCTCACTTTGGAAGTTCTTTTGAGGGTGGGGCCAGGATGGGTACCCTCATAGGAGGGCACTATTGACAGCCCATATGTATGAGTGTTGAGCTTTTATTCACCCTAATAGAGGAAGTCAAAATACATGAGTTATACACCAATATCTATGGTAACTGATAAGTTGTTAGAAGTGATTGGAGATATAACAATAGATATGAGCAATAATGACCAGGTCCAACAACGATAAAATAGGAGGAGGTGCCTTCATATACATGCTATCTTTCAAAAGCATGATGGAGATCCATTAGAGGAGAAGTTGGTATGGAAGCTTCTACCCCATATTTGGAAGGTAAAAAAGAATAGAATTACAATCTAATATGACTCAAAATGTCACAAAAAATTATTTTGTTACATTAGATCCCTGCAATGCTTCCCAGGTCGGGTACTTCAAATGAATGATTTCTATTATATTTGCAGTTCTAAACCTATTCTATACAACAGGAAAAGGAGGGCTTACCGACAAGATCTTGTTGCGAGTCCCATCTAGTTGCATGAAATAAGCCTCGAGCAACATCTCTAGATCCTCCACATCATGATCATCTGATTGTATGCTGGTAACCATACTTGCATTGCTGTGAATATTAGAACTAAGTCGTGCCACATTTGGATCAGCATTGATGATGATATTTGCAGCACCAGCTGCCATCAAAGCTTCAGACTGTTGATTCTGGATACACTTCCTTGTTAAGTACAGATGTTCCATATCTTCGTTGTCATCCAAAAGATGCTCAATTTCATCCCTAACCTGATATTAGATGAATATTTGTCACTTTTGAAATACAAATATGCATATATAGGAGCCCACACACACACACACACACACAGAGAGAGAGAGAGAGAGAGAGAGAGAGAGAGAGAGAGAGAGAGAGAGAGAGAGAGAGAGAGAGAGAGAGAATCAGTGTCCTTGGGGTATGCATGTTGTTTCACACACACATGTCAAGAACTACTAATGTATTTTTTTAATGGCAATGCAAGAACAAATGTATGTATTCTGTGCATGGTTTTCTATAATATACATACATGTCTATCTGTGTCATCCATATCTACTGTAAGAATATAAGAACTGATAACATAATCTACTGCCTGAAGATAATATTTCTCAATGTGCACATAACAATTGAAACTTGCAGATAAGTTAAAAAAAAAAAAAAAAAATTCACTAACCATAATCATCATACCTTTTGTACCCGTGCTAGCAGATGGGTAAGATTGCTTTTCAGACTTCGAACGCTCTCAAGATTCTTTGTAGTAACATTCCTCGCCAGGTCATCCAACGCGGGATAAGCAGTGCATTCCAGATCAGCCACACTAGTGTCGAAGTATGTGCAAACAACCTCCAATGCTATCTCTAGAACCTGAAATTCAAATGGAAGTTCCCGCTGCAAACCTTCAGCTGCCTCCATAAGTCCATCAGTTGAAATCATCTCTTTCTCATGCAGACCAGGATTCTGAAATCTAAATGGGCTTTTAAGAGGAAGTTGTCGCTTTAATTGATCTACAAAAGGAATAACGTCCTTGCCCAGAGGATCCAGCACCAACACTTCTTCAGCAGTGACTATGGCCTTTATAAATTCCAAATTGACCACCATTGCTTTCTCCCTGGCTGTAATGAAAAGAACAAGGAACATAAGTTCCCTCATGGAAAATGCAATAAACTTATCAGCCCAGAGCAGGAACAATAAGGATCTACCTGGAAAGCATAAATAGTTATAACAAAAGCTTTAATCATTTCCATGATATGCCTAAAATGAGCTTGTATACTCGGCATTTTTTTAGGAGAAAAACACCCCTCTTAGTACGGGCTACTATGATGGATGATGATTGTGGAAGTCCGTTGGATCGAAAGATCTATATGAAACCCACCTATGTATAAAATTTGGACTCCATAAGATCATCCTAACCTTTAGATCCATGACTCTAAAATTAATGGTTTTAGAGACATCGTTTTCTTATGATATTAATCCAGTGGTGATGAAAAGTTGGATGAGTCTTAAATTCGGACTTGTGACTATTCTCTTTCTTTTTTTTTTTCTTTTTTCTTTTTTCTTTTTTATTTATTATTTTTTCTTTGTCCATTTTTTGTAGGGGATGGGGGAATGAGGGTTATGTGTGAAAATAATAGGTTGGCTCAAAATGGGCCCCATGCATTTGTGTATATAATTAGAACAAAAAAGTATCATCCAATATAAGAGTATTTGTAAGATTTTTCTATGATCAAATCCACAACATAGCACAACATATGAATTATTGGTATCGTCTCAAGAACATAATTTTACCGATCAAGGTACCAATTGATGCATTCCATTGCATTGGAGGCCAAGAAACAAGAAGCAGGCTTACGTTAGGATAGTGCCAATCCCACCTAAGGGCTAAGGCCACCACCAATGAAAGGATAAGCACGTCAATACGATCGTGAGAAAGAGTTAAAGCCTCAAACATCAGAGGTAAATATATATATGTCAAAAGGGATCAGAATTTAAAGACAAATCTACACCAATTGAGTCACTATCCGAGCCTAAAATCCAATCTTGAGTTGACCCACCAAACTTCAGCAGCAATTAAAAACATGAAATCCAAAATTCGCAGAAACCAGTAAAAAAAAAAACACCACCACCAAAAAGCACACAAATCGATCAAACAACACATTCTAATCTAACCAACCGCATAATTCTCAACCAAATGAACAGAAATGGATTCGATCGATCAATCTATCATACCGAGGATATTGGAAGAATGAGAGAAGACAGGTCCGAGGATCCTCAAATCCCGAGCAGGAATTGACACGCGCTCGAGGATCGCGCTCTTATCGTACTCCAAAAGCTCCGAATGCCCGGTCCAATCAAACCGCATCCAAAGCCGAGATCCAGTCTTCTTCTTACTCTTAGTATTTGCAGTGCTGGTGCTGCTACTAGGGTTAGGGTTAGAAGAGGGATCGAGCGGCTGCAACTCCGTCTTCTTCTCCTCCTTCTTTTTGTATTGCAAGAATCTCCCGGGAATTGGAAAACGCCTTTTTGCCATTTTTGATTCCCACCATAAAAAAAGAAGTCTTTTTTATTGATCTTCTTCTCCTTCTATGAGATGGGAAAAGGAGATTAGGACGAGACATATAAGGATTCGTAGACCCTCATCTGCTTCAGTACCATTAATCTCTATTTGTTGCCTCGGTTTTGAGAGGAGGAATGACGGAGGGTTGGTAGCTTGGACACGTGGACATATGTGGGACCGCTCATCGTTTACTACTTGGAAAAGCCATCCGCTCAACTGTCCAATTCACCAATGACAGTTAGATAGAACTGAAACTATACATACAAAATAAAAAAACAGTAACCAAATTTACATATGTGGGACTGCTCATCGTTGACTACTTGGAAAACCTATCGGCTCAACTGTCCAATTCACCAATGACAGTTAGATAGAACTGAAACTATACATACAAAAACAAAAAACAGTAACCAAATTTACAAGATGTTATAGGTCAAATGCCGACCTAGATTTTATTTTATTTTTTTTCCTACAAGGGTGGGTTCCCAAATTCTTGGTCTAGACTAATCCCTCTAGGCCTAAAGGGAAGCCGGGTAAACTCCCCTGTAACCCCAGTGTGATAGTGCAGTTTCGAATCCACAACCTCTGGGTGCAAAACGTAGTTCTAAGCAAACTGAGCTACCCCTTGAGGTTAATCCAGATCGTAGAGCTAGAGCAAGCAAACTTGAAGCCATTGACTATAAAAATCTAAAGAAATTTAAGTAGCATCCACACAAGAAGATCATGAAGTGAGGTATATTATTTTCCTTATCTTGCTCTAGCTTTTATCTAGTGTGATAATTGTTGTTATATTTATGCATTAAAGCAAGCTTCTTCTCTCTTCATTTTATATAAGTTACACATCATCAGTAGTGGATTCTCTTGACTTATCTATTTACCCTTATAAAAGAGAACAAAATGACGTGCTCATTCTCTACACACCTAAGCGGGCCCCACTTACAGCTCATCTGGTAAAGGGACATGTATCTCTACCCTTATAAAAACTCTCTACCATTATAAAAGAGAAAAAAATGACGTGCTTATTCTCTACACACCTAATTGGGCCCTACTTACAGCTCGTCTGGTAAAGGGAAATGTATCTCTACCCTTATAAAATCTATCTACCCTTACATACCCTTATAAAAGAGAACAAAATGACGTGCTCATTCTCTACACACCTAAGCGGGGCCCACTTACAGCTCATCTGGTAAAGGGACATGTATCTCTACCCTTATAAAAACTATCTACCGTTATAAAAGAGAATAAAATGACGTGCTCATTCTCTAGACACCTAAGCGGGGCCCACTTACAGCTTATCTGGTAAAGAGACATGTATCTCTACCCTTATAAAAACTATCTACCGTTATAAAAGAGAACAAAATGATGTGCTCATTCTCTACACACCTAAGCGGGCCCCACTTATAGCTCATCTGGTAAAGGGACATGTATCTCTACTCTTATAAAATCTATCTATCCTTCTATACCCTTATAAAAGAGAACAAAATAATGTGCTAATTCTCTACACACCTAGGTGGGCCCCACTTACAGCTCATCTGGTAAAGGGACATGTATCTTTACCCTTATAAAACAGAACAAAATGACGTGCTTATTCTCGACACAACTAAGTGGGCCCCACTTACAGCAGGTTTGAAATTCAAAAATATCAAACTTGTCAACTGCCATCCATTTTTTTTACTCCCCAAAATATAATGCCCCATAACAACTCTCTCTTGAGAAGATACGACCAAGATTTTCGTGGGGCCTTAAAGTGTCATTTATGACCTATTATATTTCCAAATCTGCCCCTTATATTTCTATAGCTAGGAGCCCAATTGATTTTAGCACACCATTATATTTCAAGTAGTTCATGTGTATCAAATCTCAACCATACATTCAGTTATGAATTTGCTTCACAAAAGACTCTCTCATTATTTTTGTGTATCCTATTTCAATATGCGTCATTCAGATTTGATCCATGATATGGTTGTAATAAATCCATAACTTGGGATTTCAACCCTAATAATAGATTTTAAAATTTAAGATAAACAATGGGTCTCCGCTGGAATTTATTCACTTGCCCATAGTGCATGTGAGCACTGTTCATCTGAAACATCTAATACGCTGGGCACACATTCGAAGTCCATCTTGGATTGTATTGACTCATGGTGCATATGCGCACTGTGCGCATGTGAAAATGCTTTGAGCCCCATCAGTGGTAGACTCAAGATTTTTGGTTGGGGGGGGGGGGGGGGGGGGGGGGCAGGGGGTTGGTTTGGAGCCAAATAGATAGTTGGATTTTTTAACCCAAGATTTTCATGTGAGTTTTGGGGATGAGCCCAAAATTTTCATGTGGGTTTTGGAGTTGGACTAAAGATAGTTTAGCAAAACTTAATTAGTAATTTTGCATTACAAAAAAGTAAGAAAAATAAAATATTTATAATAATATTAAAACATAGAAATTGTCTTATTTAGGATTGTCGCTTTAGGTCTCGAATTGTTTTGAGCCGGCCCTGCGGCTTCACCATGCTTGATCACTCCCACAATTGCAAGTAGGCCGATCTCCGAATTATCTATCAACTTGCTAGACTTCATTACAGTGTTCACCATGGATTATACCAATGGATGACCCATATCTAGGTTTTCATTCATCTCATCATCATCTCTAGATTTTCAAGAGACTATATGCACATCCCTTTTCAGAGATGGTTATTTCCGAGTGATTCACTAACCCTGGGTCTCCAGATAACTACTGCTTTCCCCTAAGTCCCACCAACTTTGCAAAGTGTGCAGTAACTTGCTTATTCCGAAAGCCCAATTTTCACTTTTACTTTTTAAGAAGTTCTTTTCACAATGCAATAAGCAAACATAGAAGTTCTTTTAAATAAAAGAATATCCTATCGACGATGCGGGTACCAAAAAATTCGTTATAAAATATTTTTTGGATTTTCATTGGAAAGAAGGAAAAATCTGTGATAGCATAAGTTAGAGATTTTCAAAAGATAATCCCTGGAGTCCAATTTGAGGGAATGGATTTCTCCCGCAATTTGTAGTTGGTAGCACAACTCCCACCATCTTGGAAGGAATTTTGGATATCCATAAACAATCATGCTACATGGACAAACTTTTTGTCCAGAATTTGAGACAAACTACCATGTGGCACATTCCTAGAGGTGCCTTTTCCCTCTCTCTCAAAAGTTGAATGCATTGTTCACCTCTAGAAATGCACCACGTGGTAGTTTGTCCCAAATTCTGGACAAAAAGTTTGTCTATTTAAACTTTTTGATCCTTAAAACATAAAAAGAATGAAGTGAAAATGGAAGATTTCATGGTCCGACTCTAAATCCAAGAACATCACGAGGATCATGAAATAAATAGTAAGGACTTATAACATGTGGGCAAGGCCCATTTTACTGGGACTAAAAAAAAAAACTCATTCCTATGATGCGAAGTATTTATTTCTTGTTTAATAATTGTTAAAACTCTGTCTTTTATAAGTGAGATGCTAACCCTTGATATAGTACACTGATATGAGTGGAAATCAGGCCGCTTCCAATGACAGGTAACGGTACTCTCTAGAGCACTTATGAATATCAGGATAACACAATACCGTTAATGTGCACGGTTTTATAGGAATCCTGATGACCCCGAGATTATGTATGTAGTAAGTATGATCTACTGGATAAACTTTTGGTTTAATATCTTAGTTTATCATGGAGTTTTGGTATTTTCAAACTTACTACACTAGGTGAAGGTTCAAGACTCTCTTCACCTATATTTATGCATAATTTCATCAGATTGTCTTGTAGCAACTAGTTTTCTTTCCATCTATATAATAAGGTAGAGCAGTATTTGAATCCCTGGACATTTTGGACCCTTAGATTTATGTACATATTTTTGTACATTAATCCTAGGGCTGAGAAGAGATTCAAGAGCTTGGTAATTTTGTAATTATTTGAAAACAAATGGACAGTAACTTTTTACTAAGGACAAGAGGATACGGGAGTGCCATTGATTTTCTGTGAAATTAGGAAACCTGCCATTATCTTTTCCCAGATGATATGGGAGTGTCCTTAGTTTTCTGTGAAATTACGAAACATGCCATTATCTTTTCAAAACTTCCTTGCAAGTAAAGATATGATTAAATACACGGCTATGATTGCAATTGAGTGATTGAACGGTGTGGAATTTGGGCCCACAACTTACCAGTTTGCCCCTTCACATATATATGCTGTTTTTCACGGATTGTGGAATCTGGGCTAACTTGGATTGTTTTGGTAGCAGATGCAAACGTGGCTTGCATGCAATTAAACTAGACTGCTTATAGTAGTGGGCCACTTCTGGTATTCAATGGTAGTTAAACAAGGGTCTAATTGGCTGGGCTATTTTACCTAAAAAAATAAAATCCGGTTGGGCTTGATTTGAAGCTGATTGATCCAATGGACCACATAGAAAATTTGAGTTAAATTTGTTAAATTATGGGCGGTGTTAGTTGTTAGGTGGTCAAAAGAAGAGTAATTAGATTTAGTTGTGCTCAGAACGTGGTGCGCTGTGCCTTTAGGCACGGGCAATGACTAGTGCTTTAATAAGTGGGAGATTGTTGTTATACTTAAAACTTATGTAGTATTAAAGCGCATATTTTCCTTTTTATTTTATAAGAGTCCCACATATCGATAGTGGATAACTCTTAGACTTTCATTTAAAATGCTTTATTTTATTGCTTATGGTGTTTGACTTGGTAGTGGGTTAGGTGGTAGTAACCATCAAGGGTGGACCAAGGAAACTCAACTTGAGGGGGCTCTATGAAAAAAATGATTTTGGGGAAATGGACAAATGTAAAATAAAAAAGTATAATAACTCTCAGAATCGGGAGGGTTTTTCTTTTTTTTTTTTTAAATTCAACTTTTTCAAGTTTGGTGGGGACTTCAGCCCCCAGATCACTATACCTGGGTCCGCCCATGGTAACCACACGTGCATGTGTCGGTGGGTTGTGCCGTTCATGCATGGCAGGTAGGCTGGGCCGCACGCATGTGTGTATTTTTGGACCCGGGTGGGTCTGAATTCTATTCCACTATTCGATGAGCCCATTAGTACTTATACGTAAAGTCTTTGCACTTATGGCCCCATTGCGCGTTTGAATATGTGGGGTAATAGTCGAATGTTACACCGTTACCCTTCTTATATAAGAAATATTCAAGTGCATGGATGGTGGAGATTATTCGATTAAGAGGCTGTCTTATCCTGTGACAGACGTCCGCGATTCAATTGCACCTGTCTGGGGTTGAAACCCACCTAAAGAAAACATCTTCAAAGACGTGAATTGCCTACCAATTGTTTGGTCATTTTTTATCAATTAAATTAATATTTTATTTCTTTATAATTTCTGAAAATATATTTTCCAACAGCCTCCTAAGCGATTGTATGCCTATGATTGACCTGCCAAGGTGACCTTTGTGGTTTTTTTTTTCTTCATTCTGTCTGTCTGCAATTTCTCCTTGTAAACTGCATCCACATTAGGAGGCAAAATTTTTGAAACATAGTTAAAGTTGGCAAGAGAAAGTGAGTCAGTAAATGTGCAGCTTGGTTTGCTGAGTGAGTGGTACACTGGTACCCTACTTGTGAACTAACAACCTAATCTAGGGGGCAATTTGATCGGTTTTAATTTTGACCAAAGTCTAATTAATCTTAAGATGAAGGATAAATCTGATCTCTTTGAAGAAAAAAGCTCGCAGGAACTTTATATAAATCTAGATTGGACTTTTAACTAGTTCTTTCAAAACATTGAGTCATTCATATTCTTAATTTTTTGTCGTTTCTCAAGGAAAGCAAATCTAATGGGACTCATAATTCCTATCCCCCACAGGACCTCTCACTCCTTCATTACCATATGAAAATCATAAATCACCAACCACATGGAAACAGAGGAATAGCAATGTTTCTTACAATATAAGCATCTACTGTGCAGTTTTATTGCTGGAGCAACTATTTCACTGTTCTTGTATTTTATTTCATTTGTTGTTCCTCATGTTCCTCACTGGAGCATCCTTTTTTTTTTTTTTTTTTTTTGTTTTAACTATTTGTGGATTATCTATATTTTTTTATTCAAAATTAAACACAAAACAAAGTAAACAAAGTTAAGGAACATGGACATTGCATGTAGATAAGTATCAGACGGTACAATTCGGAATCAGAGGCAATAAACAATCAGATCCTAAGTCAGTTGTTATTCCTGAAGTCTCGTACAACCCTACTTTGTCAATGAAAAGAATCAAGGCTCGCGATACCTGAACGAAACATCTTCGTGCATAGAAATAAATGGGGTATACTGTTCAAAATTGAGGTAAGTTGAACTCTGAGAAAACCGGAATAACTACGATAAATCGTTGGCTCAAAACATTCCTTATCGAATCCAAAGTAGGCATCAAAGGCATTACTAAGGGTCCCACCTAGGTCATCTAACTAGAGAAGGAAATGCCTTTTAAAAAGGAAATTAGGACACTCCATGGTTACCTTACGGCTAGCCGTGGAGCTTTTTTTTCTAGAAAATATATTCAAACATGTGTTTTGTGGTGAGCTCCACAATCTGTCACATACCTGGAGTTTGGATTCTCACATGCTTAAGATTTTGGGAAATTCTTGAGGCTCTTTGATGGACTCCCTTATGAAAAATTTAAATGGTATAACATAAATTTTCCCTCAAATAACACAAAATTCATTTCAAGGAGTTGGGCCCGATATCAAATTAGTTGCCTTTGAGGAATTCAAGAGGCTCTATAGTGAGACCACTTGTTAAGAGTATAAAACGCTCAAAATAAGTCATACTTCGTTGTTGATTTGGCCAAATCTTACTCTAATAAAAGACGAACAAGTCCACACACATATATGTTTGCGTCCCAAGAGGATCCAAAATATATTAATAGTCACGAGAAGAGAGAGCTTATTTTGAGCAAGTCCCTCGATCCTCAAGCTCATCCATTAAAAATTGGAACCGCCCAAAATAATGTTGTCTTCTTACGTGGGATATTACCATATTTTAGCCCAATTGATCCTTCTCGCACGTAATCCAGCTCATGGGGCCACTAAGATACATGTCTATAAAATGAGAATGGGGCTGATAGAAAGGACATGGGAAGCCCCAAAAAAGAAAAGAAAAAACAGCCCTATGGCTCCTATCAGATTATTCTAGCCCATTGATTTAATTAAAGGCTTTAAACTTATTCTAGCCCATTGATTTAATTAACGGCTTTAGACTTTAATGACATCTCACCCATAAGTCTTTTTTCCCTTTTAAGATTCAATTCAATAGCGAGTGAGTGGTCACTGAAGGACAAGAGAATTCAATAGTGAGTTTTTTTTTTTTTTTTTTCTCACTTCACTTTACTTCAATTCACCATACATCCAAACACGCCAAAAATTTAAATTGCACTAATCAAAGGTGAGTGGGCCCAACCAGTTTAAAAAAGTTTCTATTAGGTGGGCCCAAAAACAACAACTTGCTGGCGAGTCAGAGCCCAAGACAAAGGTGGTCCAAATCTTTAAAAGGATTATTATCAAGACAAACCCATTTTAGGGCTTTCTTAGACACAAGACTCAAGACTCAGGAAGAGAAAGAGTACTGAAGAAGAAACAAAACCAAGAGGAAGAGGAAGAGGAAAGTAAGAAAGAAAGAAAGAAGAAATGGCAGCTGCAGCAACCAGCAGGTCCAACACCCCCACTCTTTATATATTCATCTCTCTCATTTGTTTAAGTTTTAAAGCCCTCTAACCGTTACACAAAAGATCGGTGGATGCGGCCGACACAGCCGATATTTATAAAATATTGATCGATAAGGATTGCAATCAATATCCCAAAATATCAAGTGATTGGTGTGGTCTCCCTTGACATTTTAAACCATAGTCGAGACCAATTCTGATCTCGTCCAACTTTCAAAAGTGGGATTTGATAGGCACTTTAGTCAAAATTAATTTAACAAAATGTGTCTGTTACGGATTATTAAAAAAAAATCAAGTAACCAAGTTGAAATTTTGAAGACCCACACCACATTTGCTTGACATATCACAAGCCCTAGATTACCCACAATTTTGCATTAAAATTGAGCTTTTAAGGATCCATCAACATCAAATTTTAGACATCTTATTTACTGGGGTACCCATTTTTGTCACCTTTTCTTCATCCCTGTCAGTGTTTTCCAATTTTTAACTGTATCATGATTATGATGGTTGCAAATTCCTTGTAGACAATTAATTCTCTAACCTGTTTTTGACCTCTGAATTTTGTTTGTATGTTCTTTCATTTCATTTCATTTCCTTTTAGAGTCTCATTTTATCCTTAAAGGTTTGTTTTGAGAGCGGCCGCTTTCCCAAAATTCTAGTGAAGTTTCTAGGAAGTTCCATGGCAGGGGAAACAATGAGATTTACTTAGTTTCATACCTGCATTGGTTAAGTAGATGAATAGAACTTTTTTGATCAATTCTCTGCAAATAACAAATCTCGGATAGTGAAACAATAAAGGGACCTTTCTCCTTAAGTTGTCAACTGTAGATATATTTCCCTGCATTGGCCAACAAAGAAAAAAGGCATATAGTTTTGAGGGACCCAAACTTTGCGAATCCAAGAATTCAAGTATATATGTGTGTATGTGTGTGGGTATTTTTATTGGTAACATGACTTAAATGATTCCAATTTGATTGTTGCTTGCTTTCATTCCTTTTCTTTTTTATGAGACGCTGACCCCCTTGTGGTTGATCATCGGTAAAACCCCGGATATACAACACCACCCACTAGCACTGTGTATCGGGTAAGGCCCCAAATGGTTCGAAGCCAAGACCTCCAGCTCATTACTGGACTTCCTAACCACACGAACATTTTAAGTGTGGGTAATCAGTCCTCCATCCAACTCTACAAGACTCCGCCTAAATGTAAAATCACACCAAGTTTCCTCTTAACCATTTATGATACTTCGTTATTTTTTTTTTTTTTGACTATTACTTTGTGTAACCCTATATATTTAATCCTCAAAGATTCTTCCCACCTATAGATTATTCCAAAATATAACTATATCCCCAAACCTAATTTGTTTATAACCTATCTCATCACATGACTCAGTCCCTATCTTGGGAATAGGACTCCCATTCCCTCGACTCTTTAGATCTTCAAGCTACCCAATTTCCAACCACTCTGTTTAACCCCCATAGTTACTAGCAACAGCCTTTCACCTTAAACCTTTTTCCTCCTCATCATACTTTTGTCATCACTTAATAATTCCCATCAAACTTTAGCCTGAAATTCAGTGACAACCTTTTCTTTTACTTGTAGTTAGATGCATTACTTTCTGTGATCGTGTTATCAAAATGAGTATGTTGATTGTGTTCATACAATTGTACACCATTATTTTATTTTGTTCTTTTGAAGGTTGTAAATTAAATTATTAGAATTTTTCATAAAAAATGTATCTTAAAACAATTCAACAACTGCCACTTGTGAAGTCAGTAGTCATTATTGTGGTGAATCAATGAAGATGATCTCACATATACGACTCCAAACAATGTGATATATGCATTTGCTATTTCTTTTGGAGCCCAACTAGATGCATGACAATCAGGGGATGTGTAGTTTAGCATTTTTATTTGAAGTGACCTCAGTATCAGTCCAATCAAATTATCCTAACCCTTGATTTTAGCTCCTCATTAATGGCTGCATATTGTGCAAATTTGTTGGGACAAAATACAACCGTTACTTGTGTTCAGATCTCAAACTAGGAATTTGGCAAGTTAAAAGGGGGCAGTTTTGTGTTAAGGGATGGATTGGTCATAGGTGGAATATATGAGTAAACAAAAAACGGGGAGCAACTAAAAAGGATGTTTGTAGACCCAGGATGTATGTCTGATACATAAATATTAAATAATGTCTAATACATAAATATTAAATAACTTAATAGCAACAAGCAGCCTGTGGCTTGATAGTTAAGGTGCATAGTACTCTCTTTCAGAACTCGAGGTGAAACCTGGATAACCACAATTTTTGATGGTTTAAAGCCCCAAAAATTTGCATCAACTGATATGATTGATACATACCAGTCATAACAGTGGTGCATATCAATACATCAGCCGGTACCCATGCAATACTTGTATCATTCTGGTTTCACATATTGGCTGCTGAAAAACCGATACTTTGGCTTTTTTGTTACAACCATGGTTAGAGCTCTAACAATCAATATTTGTCTGTCCTTGCTCTTTTTTAATGAAACAAGCATGATTCACTATTGATTTTGAAGCTCTGATAGTTCCCTTTTTGCTATGCTATGTTGCTTCCCCCCTTTTTTCTTGCTAATCATGTTACTTAGTTGGATCAATTCTGCCTGTAAAGTTTTTATCTACTCAATTTTTATAGAGACATACCCATGACCTTTTAGGAGAACATTCTTTAGCTTTCAGGTAACTGATGCTTATTGATTGTCATTACTGGTGTGTGCAAAGGACCTTCTTTATCACCTTTGCTTCATTGATTGCCATAAATAAAACCTAGTGGTTTGAGAAGGAGTATGGAAAAGGCTGTTTTTTCTTTTCTATGTGTGCGGTGATTGCTATAAATAAAACCAATTTCTGGCCAAACCTTTTCCCCCCTTTTTGGCAGAAGACATGTTTAAGCATATAGACCAAACAGTAAATACATGACAATAGTGATAATGTAATGTTCAGAGTTAAAAGAACAGTTGAAAACAATGAATGAAGATTACTGTATGCAGTGAATAGAGAGATTACGAGGATTAGAATAAGGATGAAGAAAGTAGTAAAAAGAGAAGAAAACTAGAAAGAAAAGAGGAGTAAGTTGTGAGTCACCTGATATGTCCTATTCTCTTTATTTATTAACATAATTAATGAAGTTTTATTATTGACAATAAAGTAACTAATGAAGTTCTATAAAATCACAACTGACACCCTTGCCATCTGATGTAATTATGACGAGACACAAAAGCTAAAAGAAACCAAAGCACCTGAATAGAGACAACTATCGTGTATCTTTGGACAAGAACAAACTTCATTTTGAGATTTTTGGGTGGATGCGTGCTCTCTTCTCTGTCTTGATAGATTGGTGGGCTTGCTGCCTTGCTCTTTTTGCTTCTTTTGTATAATCTTCAGTGTTCAATGAAATAATTTCATCCGAGTTTATTTGGTGTTTTGCATTGTTGTCTGCTCTCTTTATTGTCTACAAAATTGGTTTTGCATTGTTGTCTGCTCTCTTTATTGTCTACAAAATTGGTTCCTACTCTTCTCGTTTTATTTTCATGTATCTTTTTTGCAATGAAGGTTCTGGCATTATTTTAAAAGAAAATATATCAACCATGACATGTGGTCAATGTATTATACTATATAGCTATCTGCAGATGAAGACCATGTACTAGCTTATACTAGCATTTTCCTGCTTAACCAAGGGTGTGTTCGGTTGGGCTTATTAAAAGTCAAAATTGCTTTTCTAAAAGTAGCCGCTCTTGAGTTATTTTTTAAAGCTTCTTTCAGAAGAGAAGGTTGTTTGGGTATACAAAATTTGCATATGCTTTTAACAACAAAACACCTAAGGTTGGCCCATCTACAAAATCCAAATCACTCGAAATTCATAACTCTTTGTGCTGGTTCTTGGATAAATTTCACTCCAATCAAAGTTTAGCCCACCATTAGATGTATCGCATGTAAAACATGATCATTTTACTCCCTTTGATGCATGTATTTTAGTCACTTTTAACAATCGATCAATCTGATGATTTGATTAACCTATACTGGAGTGAAATATGACCCGCCACCATGAACACGATGATCTTGATTTGGAGCATTTTTGTAAACCCCAAAGACTGAAAAAAAAAAAAAAAAAAAAAAGAGAGGAAGAGGTTTTTTTTTTTTTTTTTTGTGGGGGGGGGGGGTGGGGTTTGGGGGAGTTCTTCTTTATGCTTCACACCAGAATTTTGCTCATTTTCTGCAAAAAGTAAAAAAAAAAAGTTCTTTTTGAAAGAAAAGTCGATTGGTGTTTGCTTTCCTGAAAAGCTAATTTTGGCCTCTGCTTCTTAAAAATCCATTTTAATAATATAATAACCGAATGAGCTTTTAAGGGATTTTGAAAAGCCCAAAAAGCACTTTTAGGAAGTCAAACCAAAAACACCATAAATCATTTCCAGTACACTGAATAGAGCCCTTATTTTTTTCCGAAGCATTAAAACCTGAATTATGTGTTAAAGACTATTTAGAAGTGTGACTATGCAGTAATTTTCCTGTTTTTGAGAATCCAAAGTCCAGGCATAGTCACTCTTCACTACTGGGTAGGTAGTATCAGAGTTCGCAAGTGACTACTTGGTTGTTTGTTGGTTCTGTGTTCTTCAAGAAAGTCAAGGTGGGTCTTCCAACATTCAAATGAGGCCTTCATGACCCTATATTGTTGTCTCCAAGGAGCTGCTTGTGCTGTGATACCTAGTACGACAAGGATATGGTCCATATGGCTTGTGTCACACTACACTACAGAGGTATCAGATATAGAATTTTTTTTTATTAAATCAGGCAACAAGAGAATTTTATTAGATTAAACACTGGATTACAGTATCAGATATAGATATCGTCAATAAAAGACAAAAGGGTATGAACATTTATACTTCAAATTTGAAATTCATGTTCTGTGATATTTAACATTTATACCTGGTTGCATTTAGCCTGATACAAGTGTTACTACTTTTCTTCCAACTCAGTTGTTTAGATTTGAGGTGTACCAGAGCTACATATTGTTCAAGTTTTTCTTTGAAAATTGGAAGAGCTACCACGGGCCAACACGGACTTACATCTTGTCAATACAGGTCAAATCCATATCCACTACCATCTTCCAGAGAGGAAGATCTGGAGAAGGAAGTGAGCCCAAAGAAATCACCCAAAGCTTTAATCATAGAAGACTGGGAAAATGCGACCTGTTCGGTATGCATGGAGTTCCCTCACAATGCTGTCCTCCTCCTATGTTCTTCTCATGACAAAGGCTGCCGTCCCTACATTTGCAACACCAGCTATCGCTATTCTAACTGCCTTAATCGGTTCAAGAAGGCATACAGTAAAGAAATGTCCCCACTTCATGGCCAAGCTCAGGTTCAAGATGGTCCGGGGCATGAGTCAGTGGAAAACACGGACTTTGATTCAGGGTCTGCTAAGCTGGAGGTAACAGAGCTTCCATGTCCATTGTGCAGAGGGCAGGTCAAGGGATGGACGGTGGTTGAGACTGCATGTCAGTTTCTCAATGCCAAGAAGAGAACCTGCATGCAGGATGATTGCTCGTTCATTGGTTCCTACAAAGAACTTAGGAAACACGTGAGAGTTGAGCATCCATTTGCAAGGCCGCAGAAAGTGGACCCATTACTCAAAAAGAAATGGAGGAGGTTGGAGAGGGAGAGAGAGCGAGGTGACGTTCTCAGCACGATAACATCATCGATGCCTGGAGCACTGGTCTTGGGGGATTATGTGATAGAGGGTGGGCTTCATCGTCATTATCATGACTCTGGTACGGATGACGATGATGATGATGATTTGGATGGAATGGACATTGGGCATCCAAATCTTTTCCTTAATGTCTTGGAAGCAGTTGAGTCTGTGGACAATGTACGATTGAGCTCACTAGTGAGGAGGCGTCAAAGGGTTTTTCGTGCAGTGGATGAATTAGGCAGTGTCAGCCATGCCCCTTCTATTGCTGCAACTGCCACATCTGAAAGAAATGATGAGTCTGCAGCTGGAGATAGGGTAGCGGCGATGGGGAGATCAGAGAGGAGGCAAAACAGGCGTAGAAGCCTTCAAGATTTGTGATATAGAGGAGTTTCACATGCAGGAAGTCATGTTAAACTATCTTAGTTATGTTGAACACATTTGCCTCATTTATTTTTCAGCTGGTGATGTGATGAATGTGGGAGTATAATTGTTATTATTATTTTTTTTCCATATCTTGAGTGCAGGAAGATCTGGCAATAGAATGCTTTAATTAATTTCTGATTTCAAAATGTCAGTGCTTAATTTATTTCCAAATGTCGTCATTCTAGTCTATGATCTCTCAGTTTAGTTAGTTTTTCGAAATATGTAGATATGTTTTTCTGTAGGTTGCATGAAGATCTCTAAATCTGCAGGCCCCTACTGCCCATTGAGTCTTCCAAATTAGTTTTCTTGGAAGGGACTCTACTCTATCAACTGCTTATACCTAAATAGCCATTTATGTAGCTGTTATTTTATGCTCTCCGATCCTAGGGAATGATACCATTGATTAGATGCCAATTCTGGCTTTTTTTTTGGTAAGGAGATGCCGATTCTGTTATTGCAGCTGCTATGAGCTTTTCTTGACAATGTTTTCATGTTGATTGGTAAATATTTTGGAAGCAGCAACTGTAGTTCAATGAGCCAATGTCCATACTGCTTCTGCTGCTCCCCTCAGATAATTGGTGAAAGGATTTTATATTGTTAGGCACTTTTGTGTAGATCGAACTGGAGAATAATAAAATGTTTCTGCACAAAACTCCTGTGTAGGGGTTTTCTTGTTTCCGCACATTAACATGTAAATGATTCGCATGCGCCATGGTTATGCATTGTTATATTTATTTGCCATGATCTATACATGTGGTACGTGGTTGAGGTGTAAAAATGGTATGTAAATGGGACTATTTTATACACCCAAATTTTCACACTTACAAAGGTGTTGCAAAAAGGCGCTAGTTCAGTCAAAAACATGGTGAATTCTTTTGCTTGTGGCCGCGGTCAACCACCCTTACATTTTTTTCCCAATGGGCAGCATATTTGGAACCAACCATTCTATCCAATTATTATTAAACCTTAAGATCTTGAAGCTGATATCTTAAATTTCTCTGTACTTTTATAGGCCTTCAACTCATGAATCATGATATAACCGTTCAATATTGTTGTATCAATAGTAAACATTAAGACGTTACATATCTTGCTTCTTCATGGATTTTCGGAATTTTGTAACACGTCCAAAAAATTCTAAATGCATCTAAAACCAATGTACTAATTTACTCATGTGAAGATGGGGATTTTGACAAACATGATAATGTATTTCACTTGTATAACAATTACATGTCATATTTATACGTGTAAAAGGAGTGAATTTGTGCGTATTCAATTCCGATGTAATTTATGTAAAACAAGTCAACCTAAAAGACCAAATATTCTCTCCTCAGAAATAATTAAGCAAAGATAAAAATAAATACTTAGGGCTTGTTTTTCCTGAATTAAAATACATAGTAATTTAACATATATGAATTTTTCTTTGACGAGGTTAAAAATGAAAATCAAAAGTGAATATTCAAAAATGAACATCAAATAGCCTTTCCTTTTATGAAAATAGAATCGAAAGATGGAAATCGATTCCATGAAAGTCTTTCTCACCAATTTTTTTTCTCCTATCCCTTCTAGAGATTTATTTTTCAAGGAATCTCAAAAAATATCTAGCCTACCATGGAAAAATAGCTTCACCAAACATGAATTTCACTTCCCCTATAAAAAAGGGGGAAAATCCATTTCCACAATCCTCACTCTCTTAAACCGTTATGACCAATGCATGTATGCAACTAACAAAACTGAACAAATGAAAATTAGAGCCGTTGCTGCATTTTTCAAACCGCCTTGTTCCCTCCGTTTTATCACTGTCCCAACAAAAACCTCTTCAGAAACCCTAATCCTCCACCAAAATCCCTTCCAGGAACAAGAACAACAGCAAGAACAATCAGAAGAAGATAAGATCAGTATAACCGACCGCTCCTACTGGACTAAAAGAATCCACGCCCTGTGTGCAATCGAACCCAATGTCGACGAAGCTCTCCGCCTCCTCGATCGCCTACGCCTCCGCGGCTACCGCCCGGATTCCCTCAACCTCAGCAGCATCATCCACGCCCTCTGCGACTCCCACCGCTTCTCCGAGGCCCACCGCCGCCTCCTCCTCTCCCTTGCCTCCCACTCACTCCCCGACCACCGCACCTCCAATGTCCTCCTCGCCCGCCTCCTCGACGCTGACACCCCCCAATTGACGTTGCGGGTAGTAGACTGCATGATCTCCGCCATCCCCCATTTCGTCCCGTCGCTGACCAATTACAATCGCCTCATCGATCAGCTGTGCTCCATTTTGCAGCTTGTGGATGCCCACCGGGTGTTTGTCGAAATGTCTGAAAGAGGTCGTGCCCCGAATGTTATCTCCTACACTACCCTCATCAATGGGTTCTGTAAAATTGGCGAATTGGATACTGCCCGCCAGCTGTTTGATGAGATGCTTGCGAAGGGTGTGCACCGGAACTCGTTGACGTATAGTGTTCTTCTGAGAGGGGTTCTTCGGAAGAGGAGGTTTGAGGAAGGTAGGGAATTGATGTGTGAGATTTGGCAGAGAATGCTTGATGAAGAAAATTCAGGGGTCAATAATGCTGCTTTTGCGAATCTCGTTGATGTGCTTTGTAGAGAAGGGCTCTTCCATGAAGTTTTCAGGATTGCAGAAGAAATGCCTCAAGGGGAGAGTGTTCCAGAGGAATTTGCTTATGTGCAGATGATAGATTCGCTTTGTAGAGCCGGGAGGAATCATGGAGCGTCAAGGATTGTTTATATAATGAGGAAGAGGGGGTTTGTTCCAAGCTTGGTTTCTTACAATTCTATTGTCCATGGTCTTAGCAAGGAGGGGGGTTGCATGAGAGCTTATCAGCTCTTTAAAGAAGCAATTGAATTTGGATACTGTCCATTGGAGCCTACTTATAAGGTCCTTGTAGAGGGTCTTTGCCGAGAGTTTGACCTTTGTAAGGCGAAAGACCTAGTCGAATTCATGTTACAGAAGGAAAGTACTAATAGGACTCGTATCTACAACATATTTATAGGTGCATTGTGTCTTATGGATAACCCAAGTGAACTGCTGAATGTGCTTGTTTCCATGCTTCAGAACCAATGTCAGCCTGATGTGGTTACTCTCAACACTGTCATTCATGGATTTTGCAAGGCTGGTAGAGTTGATGAAGCTATGAAGGTCTTAAATGATATGCTGGCAGGGCGTTTCTGTGCTCCAGATGTAGTGACTTTCACTACGGTTATAAGTGGTCTGTTGAATGCAGGAAGAGCAGACGCAGCTTTTGATCTTTTGCACAAAAAGATGCCTGAGAGTGATTGCATTCCTAATGTCATTACCTATAATGCAGTTCTTCGCGGGTTATGTAAACGACAAAGGATTGACAAAGCAATGGAGATTTTCAATGAAATGGCAGGTAAGGGTGTCAGTGCAGATAGCACTACTTATACAACAATCATAGATGGATTATTTTCAAGTGATCGAGTAGATGAGGCTAAATGGTTCTGGGATCACGTTGTTTGGCCTTCTAAGCTTCATGATGATTTTGTTTATTCTGCAATCCTCAGAGGCTTATGCAATTCAGGAAGATTGAATGAGGCCTGTGATTTCTTGTACGAATTGGTTGATTGTGGGGTTGCACCAAAGATTATAAATTTTAATATTGTAATTGACAGTGCTTGTAATTTGGGCTTGAAAAACTTGGCTTATCAGTTAGTAAGGGAGACGAGAAATAATGGATTGGTACTGGATGCTGTGACATGGAGGATTTTAGATAAGTTGCATGGGAATAGTAAGGAAAAAAACAGCAGAAGCATTCTAAGGATGGGATCTAAAGAGGCTGTGGTGGAGTCAAGAATGACATCAGAGGTAGCGAATGAGGTGGCATCATTTCCTGAAGAGGAGCAAAATAGTTACAAGAAAGAAATTGATGAAGTTCCATTGGAAAAATCTAAGGACCCCTTTTTTATAGAACCCAAGAAAGAAAATGGTAGTGGTGGTGTTTATTGTAATAGCCACCGTGATGATTCAAGCAGTGGGAAGAGAAGTTGCTTGCCATCAAATGAAAGAGAACCTTTATCTAGGATTGCTCGAAGAGTCTTTGGCTTACTATAGAAAGCTTGAAGTATAATCCAAGATAATGATGGTGGCTGATGCTGATGATTTAGCAAGAGAGAAAAGTTCTCTAAAATCTTAGAAAGAGAGGAAAGATTAAAATCAACAAATGGAAATGTCTAGCATTGATCGAAGATTGTCCGAGGTAACTCTAGAAGAGTTGCATGGCAAGACGATGGTAGGGGCTATTGTGTGATGACGACTGTTATGGTGATGGTAATGTAGGCAGTGAGATGGCGGATGACTTCAGTCAGCACAGAAATTTATGAGGCTACTTGGAAATTCACTTGCTTTTATTTTAAGGGAGCAAGGATGGAAGAGATATTGGTAAAATGGATGTTTCTCCCTAATGGTTGTCTAAAGTTCAATGTTAATGAAGCTTTAGAAATTCAGGATTTGGAGGTACTAGGGCAGCACTTCATGATTGGTGCAGTTCTATATCGCTCCAGCCCAACAGGGATTAGAGATTCTAACGAAGTGGTCGTGTTGGGGATTACGGAGGCAATAAGAAGTTTTAGAGCTTTCTACTCAGCAACGTTGATTGTAGAGTGTGATTTCAACAATGCTGTTGCTTGGGTGTCTAACATCAGGAAGGTCAGTGGATAATAAACTTCAATGAGATAGAAAGTTGCAGGATACTAAAGGTGGAATATTTCATACAATGAAAGGTGTCAATGGCATCGCAGATTAAATATTCAAACAGGGAGTGGATAGAAATGGCTGGATGTGGGGCCTATGATTTAGGTTTCTTTCTTCTTTTTTTTTTTTCATAATACTATTATTGTTATTGTAATTATTATTATTATTATTTCTTGTTCCTTTTAGTTTTTCTTTTTAGCTTTGTTGATGTCTCTTGTACCAAGAGAGCCCCTTTGTACCTTTTACTGTTTTAATTATAAGTTGATTGTTACCAGCGACCACTATAAAACACTCCCTTTCTTTTGTTTATCTATTGTTGATTTAAGAATTTTTGTTATGATTGTACAGTTTGTTAAAACTTTGTGTTGTCTTCTAGATTTAACAATATCGCATGAGATGTAAGATTACTAAGAGTTGTTGAAAAGCTTGAGATGCAGTCCTAATGCTTCACATGTTGGGTATCTTTTATTAGTATCAGTTGGTTTGCAATTCTAAGAGTTGGTGAGACATTCTTGTGCTCTATATATTGGGTATATTTCACTAGTATGCTTTCATTGGCTAGTGGTAGGGGTTTGTTATAAGCTTAAAATAAGGTGCTGTTTTGCAAGTCTACTTCTTGAGCCTATTTGACTTTCATTAGTAAGCAAGGGACATGTTTGAGCATTTCGGACCTGCCCTTTTGTTTTCTATGGGGTCGACTCTTTGGGCATGTAGTGTGAAACTGACCCTGATTTTGGAGAAAGAAAAGAAAGAAGAAAGAAGTGACCCGAGAGAAAAGGCTTTGAGAAAGGGCTAGAGGGATGAAGTTACCACATTCACACAAAAGTCACATACACGCAAAACTCAGGTTGGCCCATAGCCATAGCTTTTCAAGTTAATGGTGTGGACCATGCAAAATCCGTAGTGCCTCTTTCTTCCATGATTTGTTTTCTACTTGCCCAATAGAGTTTCTTTCTTCATTTTATTGTTGAATGAGCCAATAAAGAAACCAATGTTGGTCAATTCTTTTGTGAGGTCATTGGATCTCGACCCTCAGGTCTTATAAAAGCCTTCTGGTTTATTTTGGTTTGGTAGCCATTCACAAATGCTAGTTATATAATAATATATTATAAACAAAAGATCTATATGAATTTGAGTACTAATAGTAAGCATGGAATGAAGTTATACATATAAATATGTATATAATAATTAAGAGTCTTGTTTGTTCCTTGTGGGGCACAACAATTGTTTCTCAATCCAAAGTGTACATGTGACACATTCTCACATGCGCATCTACGTTTGCTTCCAGAGCCATCCATGGTCACTCCAATTGGAATCTTCTATCATCTAATGTGCTGAATGCACGAATCTTCTTGTATACAATACCCTTTTTTGGCTATCAAAAAAGGAGGAAGAAGAAGAAGAAGAAAAAAAAAGAACAATGGCCCTTTGAATCTACTTGTGGGGCATGGTTTATTAGGAATTTCTTTTATAGAGATCTCATCTTCTATGAACAACAACAACAATCAATTAAAAACTTCATTTCTCCCCTTATTTGAATGCATGGGGCCTTCTCCTACAGTTGATGTAGGAAAAATGCAGAGGAGAGGTGTTGACTCTTTTTTCTTTTTTCTTTTTTTGAGGGGGGGATGGGGGCGGCTAAAGGGAGAGATGTTTGCGGGGGCGGGGGGGGGGGGGGGGGGGCGGCTAAAGGGAGAGATGTTGACTTTGTTGTTGAGGTAGGAATGCCCAGGCCTGCATTTTTTCTTTTCTTAGTAGCAGTTGGTCTTCGAATGGTGCAATTTCTTAAAATATGTAGATAGTGCCGACGCAAGGAGTGGCAGCTGCTGCTGCGACGCTTGCTCTTATGCATTTAGATATAATATTATTTGGTCTACGCCCACTAACAAGTAACAAGATCACTTCACCTGTAATATGTTTATTACAATGCAGGCATCCTTTCATCAGATGCCTTTTAGTGTTCAAATTGAATTGTTTGTTCGCTAAGGTCATGTTTGACAACCATATCTTCCTCGGAAAAAAGATTTTTGCTTTTCACGAATCTTGTAAACCCACGTTTGGCAGTTGTAGTTGTTAATCTCCTAGGTTTTGTACCATGGAAATCCTTTTGAGGATTTTTCTGATCTGACCTCTCCCATAGGAATGAAAATTCCCATTTTTATGGATTTGTGCACCGAAACTAATTTTTCTCAGCTATGTGCACGCACCCATATCGATGCATAGAAAAAGGGAAAGGACTAAGCATTTATCATTGGAGCCTAATGGTTCAACTGAGAGGTGAGTGAATCCCATATGATTCTATCATTAGATGGATGAGGCTTAGCATGAGTCCTGTATATGGGTGGGGATCACCATGATTCTTGCACATAGGTAATCGAAGGGAGTAGCATGAGAGGGATTGGTTACATTCCTTGGATGTGATCTAGAAATACGCATCTATAGGGGGGAAAAAATTCTATGGAGCCATCCTTTTATTATTATACTATTTGTAGTCCTTGGATTTGATAGAACTGTAGGGCAATTTGCTCATTTGACAGTATTTAGGTGGTTAGGTTAGTGAAGGTTATCTTGGCATCTAACCCTTATTAGGCTGATCTTGACTAAACAAATTAATCTTCAATAATTAATTTCTTAAGTTGTAATTAGGCTGACTAGAAATAACTAAACCTTTACAATTCAAAGTATATATAATAATTAAGAGACAAATGAGCAGAGCTATAGAATAAAAGTAAAACTCTCATTTTCTTATGATGATGAGAATTGAGATAGCCTTTTATCTCTTGACAGTAGGCAACTTTTAGCCCTGAAAAGGCGAACCATTACTTTTATAATGTAATGAATCCTGTTTAGAGCTGGCTATCTTGATTAACTGTCCAGATTTTCTCTAGTGGTACATGAGTATATGTGTATATAAAGAATACTGTTGAAGTCAACGTCCACTCTCGCTCCTGAGAGTTACAATTGTGGTCGAACCCTCGCCCTCACTATAAAACCATTGTTTTGCCATTTTCCATCACCAATTGGTTTTGGGATAAGTGGTAGCTCAATAAGGGTAAGATCCTACAAGTGGTATTAGAGCTCGGTAAGTCGGGTGTTCGAATTACGGTGGGTGTGCCGTTGCAATTTACTAACTTCCAATATTGCATGTCTTAAAGCATAAATTAAACCTGATTTTGCATTTAAAAAAAGGCCACATGCGTAAAATATATAAATAAGTAGTTTTTTCTCCTTCATCTGTGATTTTCCAGTCCTATTTTTATTATTCTCTAAAACAGATATCAATTTAATGAATATTTTCTTCCCCTAGTATGGTTTTATTACATTATTTCAAGAAATGTAATCACATGGTCCCAATCTCACATGCCGGATAACTAGTTACTATATTTAAAACAATCATAAATTTCTTTTTTTTTCTATATATATATATTTTTATCATTGGAAGTAGCAACACATCGATTGATGGCACCATTCAACGTGTGGTAGCTTTATAAAAGGATTGAAAAATAAGAAATAAAAAAACACATGTAAACGGATGTTGGGGGTGGTGGTGGGGATTCGCTTGAAGGAGAATTTTTTGGGAGTAGAGTAACATGTAAAGTCCAGCTCTATTGGGCCTACTTGGACCCCCTTTTTTTTTTTTTTTTTTTATCACTGAAGCTCCTTTCACACCCTTGTCCCCACCTTGATCCATCACAATGCCCAATTTTTATACTCATCGAACCTTTTATTCATTATTGGGTTGAATTTCAAAGATATATATGATTAAAAGAGCATCAAACTTTAAAATTATAAAATCAAGAACTAAAATAATTTGATCGGATTGATTTTTGTGTATGACCCTTATTCATAAAATATCTTTTCATCTAACCACCCCCAATAATACGATTGCATCAAAGCATACGAAGCTCAGACATTTTATTTTACCCCATTTAAAAGATGGGTCAACCCTAAATTCAGTTGTAGAGAGCCTAAGCCCGGCTATGCCCGAATATAAAAATTATTAGTAGAGAGTGCTAGAGAGGGGGAACTTGAACACCTTCCATCTCACACATGCATAAGTGACAAAACCACTTGAGCTACAACTTGCAACTATACAATCAACAAAATTTTTGACGGGTTGGGGTTGGGCTAGCCACTTAAGTCCTGATTTGGGCTTGGACTTATTAGAAGATGGGCCGGGCCTGGATGTACCTCAGCCCGGCCCAACCCGGACATGAACACCGCTACTTTTACTGAAGGATACAGAATATGAAACTATAAGTTGCGATCTTCCAAAAGAAAGTAAAACACAATAATGTTTCTTCCCAAGCAAATAGAAAGACAAAAATGATCTATTGCTTTATAAACTCCTCAAAGAGAAACAAAAAAAGTTGAGAACGGGCAAGAGGGCATAAGATCACCCCTCGATCCATTACCCATTTTTAGACTCCTAAAGACATTTGATCAACTGTGATCTCATGGCATTGATCAATTAATTAGGTCGCCAATCAGGAGTCCAACTGATTAGAGATTTAGCAAAGGTTGCCCACCTCTCCTCGAATCAACCCACTCATATCACATGACTCATCTAGTGGTTTGCTTTATGACGAAAGGCTCCAAGAAAAGAAAAAAAATAGTCTAAAACCCCCAATTTATCAAGAAAAATTGAAGAATCATATGCCACAGATTGGTGTGATACACCATCTAGATTGGGCCCTACATTTCAAACATGATAGGTTGACATACATACATGGTCAAGTGGGTGGTGGAAGAGGTTGAGCAGTGCAAGGGTGCCATTGATCATACTCAATGTGACTATCAAATTAATAATATCTCAGAATCAGATACGTGGATGTAATTCCATAAGTTGACTAAAATGCAACTGCAACTGGCCAAAATCCCCATTCATAAAACATTTTTATGTTCCGGATATAATGGCTAGCTATTAGAGGGGAAAATTATCAATGCATTATAATTTGAGGTTTTCCACATTATGAGTCCTATCTTTAAATTCCGAACAGTTCAAAAGTACCAACTCACCTGATTTTAGCTCTGGGAGAAACCTCATTCCAATCCAAGTTATAACCATCTTCAGATCAATCATGTCTAGGATGATGATTAAAGCAATTAAAAGGGCCAGATTTTGTGTTTTTTTTTTTTTTTTTTACAAATAATCAATCTTAGATTGGTATGAAATATGCAACAAATCTAATATAAATTTGATTAAGTGATTTTGAGCGGTTTGAATTTTAGAATTGAGCCTCACGATGGAGTTGCTGGGGGTAGACTTCTTCTCCCCTCCTCCCTGGTCCCTACTCTCAGCCCTTGGAGAATCTTGACTCGTTTCCCGCAATTTTTATATTGTTTTGAGCATTAATTGAGATTGTTTAAATATTCAGAGTAAAGTCAAGACTTAGATGCGTCCTTGTGTGTCTAATGCTACGTCTTAGAGATGTGTGGCAATTGACTTTGGTGCCTCAAAAGCAGCATCAGCAGGGAGAGAGAGAGAGAGAGAGAGAGAGAGAGAGAGAGTTTGCAACATCTCTCATTGAAAGGGAAGATGTTGCAAATTGATCTTTCGCTGAAGATAACTGATGAAGACAATGAAGAGGGTGTTAGAGTTGGTGAAGATAAAGAAGAACAAGGAGGAGAAGATAATAAAGATGACATTGATGATGAAGAAGAAGAAGAAGCATCACCCCAACAGGCAATACAAGAGAATTTGAAGACAGTCGAGGTACATGAAAAAATCCATGATACTCTTCAAACCCATTTCTCTCTCTCTCTCTATCTAACAATCAACTTGTCATAGTTGTGTGTGTTGCAAACAGAGATGAATCGAATGAAAGAAGAGAACAAAGTGTTGAGAAAGGTGGTAGAAGAAACTATGAGAGATTACTACGATCTTCAAATGAAATTTTCAGTTATCCAAAATAATGGCCAAGGAAATGTAATTCTCTTTCATCTCAATCACATACAGTTTTACGCTTCTTCCAGTCTTCTTTATTATTTCATTTGTAATTTGTCTTTAGGACTATCCCATCTCACTCTCACTTGAAAATGAGGATGGAAAGAAAGGAGCCAATGAAGGTATAGACACAAAAAATCAATTGCCACAAGTTGATGAAACTAGAGAAGCTGACTTGGGATTGTCATTAAAGTTACATAGCCAAAGGGACCAATATGAAGGACAAGAGAAGGAAGAGAAGAAAACATGTGTTCCAAACGACAATAAAATGCAAAAGAGTGAGTTGGGAGGAATTACAAGCCACACATCTTCTCCGGCAGCAAATCGCAAGTCTCGTGTGTCGGTGAGAGCAAGATGCGATGCTCCCACTGTAAGTTCAATTGAGCCTAGCTAGTGGTATTGATATTACTCAAAATTGAATCAAGTGGAATGATGTTGAATTTTTTTTTTTTTTTTTGCAATAGATGAATGATGGTTGCCAATGGAGGAAATATGGTCAGAAGATCGCGAAAGCAAACCCTTGCCCAAGAGCCTACTATCGTTGCACTGTGGCACCTGGTTGTCCAGTAAGAAAACAGGTAAGAATGCATGTTGCAATTTTTCGAATGTATGGGTGTTGTTCCTTTATAAATTCTCTTAATCAAAGGATTCTTCACCAGATTGTTGAGTGAGATGATGATGATGATGGGTTCATCTATAAGTACAAATCATGGAACCCCTTTGATTTTTAACTTCCATAGTTTTTGTATAGTTCCTTATTGATTGACTAAAAACTCAGCTATGGTGAAAATTTCTTCAACATCTAATATTCTAAAGGGTTACTCCAATGTGAAGAAAACAGATAAAAAAAAGAGTAGAGAAAGATAGAATTGTCCATAGTTCTAGTTAGTTTTCTACACATGTTTGCTCTCTATCCAAACCATTGTGCTAATGTTATTGCATTGTTATTATTTCCACCAAATTTCTGACAAGTCTGTTAAATAAAGGCTTCAAGCAAATTGGAAATTAGCCATATTGAGTCAACTACATGGTGTCAATGTTGGCCAAACCCCTCAATTTTCCAGCTTTAAATGATTGTATTCTTCTTCTTGTTTTTGCTATTGTTGCAATAATAATAAGGTGCAAAGGTGCATGGAAGACATGTCAATACTCATCACAACCTATGAAGGGACACACAACCATCCACTGCCTGTGGGTGCAACCGCCATGGCTTCAACAACAAGTGCAGCAGCCACTTTCAGGTTACTATCTGGACAGGATTCAACATCTCCCACTTCACATGGGCACTCATCTTATCCTAGTGCATATACCATCAACACTTCTCCCTTTTCATCTTCCGTCAGCAACATCATCAATCCAACTCCTCCTAGAGGGGTCTTCCTTGATCATCAACAACAGCTCACCTCTCTCGACCCTTTGCACTCTACGCTCAAATTCAACTACCCATGGGCACATAACAGCACAATCTATCCCAATGCACTAGCTACCACTAGTGATAGCAACAATTTCCATTTCCCTGGCCCTTGGGGTTTAGATCAAAGATCAAGGGATGTTGAAGAAGGTAAGTTGTTGGCAGAAAATGTTAGTGGTGTTACGTTAGACCCAAAGTTTGCAGTTGCAGTCGCAGCCGCCATCTCATCTTTTATCAGTAAGGAAAGCCAAACCACTGGCCCTGCTTTGGGTTTCATGGAAGGGGAGAGAGCTAGCTCTAGTAGGCAGTAGCAGCAATTGGGTGGTTTCCTGTGCCGACCCACATAAATTTACCATGTGTTGCTTGATTTGATTTGCTTGTGCATCATGTGTTTGTGCAGTGATGGAAGGCTTTTGCTGTGGGCAAGCCAAACAATGTTGAACATCTCCGGGTTGTAAAAGCAAATTGGTGGGTTTTGCTTGAAGCTACAATTCAACTTTTTTAATTTTTTGCTTGAAGCTACAATTCAACTTGATAGACTCCAAAATATAGATGAAAGGGTCAACTCCTAATATGATATCAAGCTAGTTATTTTTTGGACCACATATTGAGCCCCAATCCATGGGTCTAAAAATCAGGCCCCACGGCTATTAGGCATGGACTGGGCCCTCCTCTCTGTTATATAGCTAATGCCATTTAAATATTGGGCCCGATGATTAGCCAGCCAGGAGACAATCAGTGGGCCTATTGATCAAAATCTTGTCATTGCAAATTGGGCCCAGTCCAGGTTTTGGTCCGCGAGACTCATGCACCTCTGGCAGTTATATCTACTTAAGTTGGAATTCCTAGCTCAGTCTGCCATCAGCTAATTGTCTACCTTATGTGAGTATAACCCTCCTCCTTTATCCGGGCTTGGAACATTGACTTGGCCAAAGAATTAGCACCGCACAAGCTAATAAGTCAACGCCAATAGATGGTGATAAATAATGGTTTCCTGGGTTCTCCTTAAGCATAGTCAATATTCTTTCAGGCTAAATTGTGCTAGTATTGACATTAATATTCATTTGGACAGGTTACAATTTGATGTAACCCAATCCGGCTGAATGAAAAAGTTGGGGATCATTCAGACAAAACCAAATCGCTTAATCATGTATGTTCTCATTTGCCTTCTATTATAATGGTCATTTGTTATTAATGCAATGACATTCATATAGCTTGCATAGATAATGATCACTAGTCAGGCATTTTGTATCTTTCGTTTGTTATTGGAACTGGACCCGGTTATCAATCAGGTCTAAAAAGAGGGTACACAGTCCACACCCAGATTTTTCAAGTAATTGGAACAGATAATTGGCTAACCAAAGGTCCTTTAACACCCTTAACAATAAGCCCTCTAGTTTTTTTGTTTTTTTTGTTTTTCCTTTTTTTTTTACATAAAATACATAAGAATTGAATAGATAGAAATTCAGAGTGAAATGAGCTCCACCCATGGATTATTAAAGAGATAGAAGTGAATAATATAAGGTGGAAATGTAGATGTAGATAGGACCTTAACATTCCTAGGTATTGAATTTATTTCTTTTGTTGCTATGTTGGGCTGCTAGTGAAGAGTGATACTTAAAACTTGAAGACCTGGGACTGATCATTGGGCATGTGTGTGAAACTAAAATGCCAGTACCACTCAACCATGAATGTGTTGTTTCTAAGGTATCCAATTGCTAGGGTGATGGCTGCTATTCATTTTCTATCTTCCTTTAATTCTATCTCGATGCTTCTTCATTTTAACCACTTATAAAAATACATCATAGGTATCCAGTTACTTTGTTTGCAATAGAATATAAAGGAAATTAATGAATACATAGGCTTTCATGCCATAAGCGATTAAAAATGAAGATCAAAGATGGATTTTCTAAAAATGAGCATCACATAATCTTTCGTTTTATGGAAATATAATTAAGGGAAGATGAAACATGAATAGCAGCCATCATGGCATCATTATAGTAATTCAATACCTAGGTAAGTGAAGGTCCTATCATCATCTCCACCTTATATTCTTCATCCGCCACCTCAAGTCTGTTGTATTTTTAATAACCCTTTGGTAGTGTTCATTTCACCATGTATTTCTATGTATTCAATTCTGAATGCTAACAAACAGGGCCATGCTTATTTTCTCCCATGTTGTTTTTCTTCCTATTTATCATTTGGCCTCGTGTCAAATGAAGTGAAGCACTAATAAGCCCATTAGTCTGCATCATCAGAAAGATAAGATAAAATGGGTGCTTATTTTCTAGCAAATTTGATAGCAACCCGGAAACAGCTCCATCCTCTTTCAGAGTTCAGACCACTCATTAGATAAATGTTAGCATCCTTGAGAGGCAAAATAAGACCTGATGACAAGGGCCTAATACCAATACTAAAGTAATTGCACCTGTTACACGTTTTCAAAGTGGAGTTTTCAAGAGGTAACTTAGTTAGCCTAGGACCATGGTTTGTACTTGGAGGTTGTAGGTTTGAAACTGCACTACACACTGAGGTTATAGGAGAGTTTACCCGGCTTTCTTCTGACCCCGGAGGGATTAGTCCAGTCCAAAGAGTTGGAAACCCTCCAATAGCAAAAATTAAAAAAAAAAAAAAAAAAAAAACCTTCGATTTTGAAAACTTCAAACCAACATTGTTCCAAGGATTAGGACACCAGTTATATGTATATATGTATATATATATATATATATATATATATATATAGGTTCATTAGTGAGAACATTAAAGTTTTTTTATTACTTGTTTGGGGAAGCTAAAGCTGGGGTTTCATCCAATTTACATATAATGTTCGCATATTTGTCCTCTCTAAAGAAAGTGATAATAATGGGCAGTGTGGTGCAGCACCCTTCATGCATGCAAGGTGGACCTTGTCAAAATCCAAATCAGTTACAAGGCTTAGCACCGTTTCATATGATAAACATATTAATTATTACCCACATCAGAAAGATAGCCACCGTTGGATTCGCTGTACCCAAAACACGTGATGAACTTGCTTTTCTTTTCACTTTTCTTGATAGAAATGTAGGGAGTCCCTTACGCGTGATCAATGATCAATTTAATGGTTGTTCCACTGAAACTGACTCCAAAAATTTAGTTACTTCGAATACAATGGGTGTTAGTTCACCTGTTAGGCCTCGTAGTTGGTTAGGATTTTGATAAGGTGGGCCCCACCATGTATGTATGAAGGACGCTGCACCATACTACAATATGAATATAAGATTTTAAGTCTGTTCAATCATCCTAGCCCATTGATTCGCGGCCCTCAATTTAATGGATTTAGAGTGAACCAATTTTTTTTTCCTTGGAATTTAATTTCAAAAATCAATCCCATTCGAATCTGTATAAACCTCAGGGAATCTGTGACATTGAGAGGGAGTGGGGTAGGCAGTGGTTGTGACAAGATTGAATTGATAATAGGGGTCCAGCCAGGTGAGCCCCACCGAGACATCTGCTCATGGGCACTAGTGGTTTTTGAAAATCTTGCCCCTAAAATATAACTATATGTCAGCTTCAAAATGATTACTTCTCTCAAAACACGATATAGCCAAAGTATCTCTTTTGTATGATGGAAAGGGTGATATTGGAGAGTGGGGAGATAAAGGTTTTTTCTTTTTCTTTTTCTTCTTTTATTTTATAACGAAGGTATGCCTATGCTATTAATCCATTTGGGCCAGTTTGGCAACTCCCCTAATATTTTTTTATTTTTGCTATCGAAGGATTCTCAATAATTTGGGCTGGACTAATCTCTCCAGGCCCAGAGGGAAGCCTGGTAAACTCTCTAGTAGCCCCAGTGTGGTAGTGCAGTTTCGAACCTACAACCTCCATGTGCAAAATATGGTTTTAGGCCAATTGAGCTACCCCTTGGGGTTGGCAACTCTCCTAATAGAGCCAAGTAAAGTAAAGTTGATTTTGAAGAAAGAATAAAATATAAGTGGGTTATGATATATTTTGTTTTTAGTTGTTTGTTATGGAATTTTTTTTACTTTTTGTATGAGAAAGTGGGGTTTTTTCTGTATTTTAGTGGATAAAGGTGGTTGCTTTTTTACTTTCTTTTTTAATGATGGAGGGCGTTTTGAATTAAAGTGATTTCGATGTAACATCTTGTTTGAAAAATGGAGGCTTTATTTAACTTTTACTATGCTAGTAAAGTGCCGAATTAGCCCTTAGGACTAATCCTCCGCGCTTACACACTTAACCTATAAGGAACTTGGTAATTTTGAGGGGATTCGAACACTTCTTTGACGGTTGTTTTCATAAAAATATAAAGACGTTTTTTGAAATTTGTTATTTTTTTATATGACCCTTCTTCTTTATATGTCCCTTAAACTGAGCCTTTGCTTCAATTCACTCTACAATTAAAACCATGCCTTATGCCACCCATGGGTGTGAAAAAATATATATAGTTATATAACTTCCTTTCTTCAAAATAACATCTCTAGGATCACTATTGATAGCGTCCATTTTTTTAAATTCCGCAGATAATAGGTATTGACAATTTCGCAAACATTTAGTAAACAAATATTGGCACATTTAAGTGACTGAAGTTTACAAATAAAAAATAGTTTATTATATATCTATTAATTTGTACTAAGTTTTGTTGAAAAAAATGAAAATTAAGCTTGAATAGTTGAGGTTGGTGAACAAATTTTGAAAAATGGAAATAAAAACAAGAAAATTGAAGAAGTTAAAATAATTCAACACATATCTTAGCAGAATCTTAAAAAATAAAATGTGAAATTTAATCAATTATAGCTACTTCTAGCTAGTGATAGGTGCGAAAAAGAAAAAAAAAAAAAAGAAAGAGAGAGAGAGAGAGAGAGAGAGAGAGATATGCCAAAATTATAAAATAACAATATGTCTTCTACAATAAAGTGGTAAAAGTAGGTGCCTTTAATTTCAAATCAAAAAGTCTAAATGGACAAACTTTTTATCCAGAATTTGGGACAAACTACCACGTGGCACAATCCTAAATGTGAACAATGCATTCAACTTTTGAGAGATAGGAAAAAAGCACCTCTATGATTGTGCCACATGGTAGTTTATTCCAAATTCTGGACAAAAAATTTGTCCATGTAGCATGATTGATTTCAAATTAACGAATTGACACCTATGGTTACTCATGGGCTTGATCATCCTAGGCCTGATCTAACCTGGACCGCAGAAGGCTAGGTTTGGGTTGATTTTTAAATGGGCTGAGATTAGATAAAGATTTTAGCACAGAACACCACTGAGTCCCTACATTCAAATCCAGATCCTGTGCTCTCCCTCCCACTCACCGGAAATCCTGAGGCTTTTCAGTGGGGCCCACTTATCATTACGGCATTTTAAAAGTCCACACCCTCTTTTAACTCTAATGAGGAGTGAATAAAATGAGCTGGATTTCACATCTGGAGTGGAGTGAAGAGAAGTAGGTCGAAGTTAAAAGTACACTACATCACTTCACTCCATTTGGATGCTTTTAAGGTTATAGAAGTATTTAAGAGTTGAAGTAAAATGGAATACATGTGGCTCACAACATTACTTCATCTATCGGGTTATATTCATCGGAACGAGGTAAACCTTCTATTTTTTTGCCACTCCAAAAAGGTCATAAGCGTTCTTTTCATCATCCCAATCCCTTATCAAGTGCCATCAAATTTTATATTTAAAAACTTTAACTCATTAAATCCAACTGTTCAGTCCATTCATATGAGTGTAATTGGGGGTGATGGGGTATCACACATGTATTCCATTCAAAAGGTCCCATCAAGTGGGCCCCCACATTAAGGTGGGTAGGAAATTAATATAGAAATTGGCCAATTTCAAAATGGCAATTGGGCCCACAGCGGAGAGCCTCCCTGACACTTTCCATTCAAGACATTGTTGGCGCGAATATTATAATCATTTCAGTACATTCCCATCTGCGCCTTCTGTCGCGTCCCCGAACAAAACGAAAACAAACACAAACACATATACTGCATCGGTGTCGTCACACGACACACACAAAAGTGGGCCCTGTTGAGGGAGTCCCTTCCCCTGGCCATTTCCAAAACGACACGCTAACGGCAAACTCCATACTCCCCTCACGCCGTTAAGCCGTTGCACGGTCAATCCCCTACTCTCCCACCGACTTAGGCGTCATCTTTGACGGCCCAATCCTGACGGAGAAATTCCCCTTCTCCTTTCTTCCTTCTTCTTCTTCTTCTTCTTCTTCTACTTCTTCTTTCATAACATTTTACAGAGGAAACGAGCTAGGAAAGGAAATACGAGAGAAATACAAGGGCAGATTTGGAATAGATTTTCTTAAAAAACTCAAGAATCATGAGGAGCAGAAGCACCGAGAAGAAGGTTTCTCCGAAATGGATTCTCATTCTCTGCATCTCCAGCTTCCTTCTCGGAATGCTTTTCACAAACAGGTCGGCATTTTTTATTCTCTCTCTTTTTCTTTGAATTTCGCTTGCTTGCTTTCTCGTGTTTGGCTATGAATCGTGGAATTTTTAAAGTTTCTATCTTTTCTTTCTTACGACTCGAAATGTTACACGTCCGGAAATTAGGGTTAGGGTTTGGACGGAATCTTTCCTCTTTTTTCAAAATCCAAATTCAGAGATAGTTTGGGAAATAAGATTGCTTGGATCCGATCTTCTCCAATGGCTAATCTTGCAGAGTTATATTCATTATCCATTGAATTGCAGGATATGGGCTCCGTCCGAATCAAACCATCAGATCATCTCCCGGCAGAGGCATGAACAAGAGTTGCAAGTAGTATCAGAGGATTGCACCACGAAACGGGTTTGTGATTTTTTTTTTTTTTCTTTTTCTTCTTATGGGAATTGAGTTTTGCAATGTTAATTTAACTGTTATTATTGCAAGATTTGCTAGACACCCCAAAAGAAGCTACTTTGAGCTGAATCTCTCCATATATGTGAAACAGACAGTTGGGTTTTAGCTTATTCGATTTGTGTTCTTTATGTATCCGAAGATTGCAAGATTTGCTAAACACCCCAAAAGAAGCTACTTTGAGCTGAATCTCTCAATATATGTGAAACAGACATTTGGGTTTTAGCTTATTTGATTATGGTGTCTTTATGTATCAGAAGCTTGGGCAGGCTAAGGATATTATGGGGGAGGTTTATAAGACACATGAAGCAATTCAGTGAGTGGGAAATCTCCTTGTTCTTGTTTTTTTATTTATTTATTTATTTATTTATTTATTTATTATTTATATGTATGCTAATGTGTTGTTAACATGGATTGGAATTGGGAATTGGGTGTTAGATCTTTGGACAAGACGATTTCGACACTTCAGATGGAGCTGGCTGCCACTCGGAGTGTGCAAGAGATGTCAGGCCTTGACACTTCTCCCCATCTGCAGCAAGTGTCGTCTCAAACGAAGAAGAAGGCATTTGTTGTGATTGGGATAAATACTGCGTTTAGTAGCAGGAAGAGGAGGGACTCTGTCAGAGAGACATGGATGCCTCAAGGTCGTTCTCCTAACCTTCTTACTACTGTAATTATCTATTTGGTTGATCATGATTGAAATGTTTACACTGGACTTCTTGCTACGAGAATTTTGGAAAATCTTCTAGCATATGACCTTTGTTTGGGCTACACTTTAGCTTGAAGATTATGTTTGTGCCATCCCATTTTCAGTTATGATACAAATTCTTAATTGACAATAATTTGGCTAGCTTTGACATCATTTTTATTCTGTCTTCCACAAAAGATGTAGAGCAACATTCGTCATGAGTATCTTGTGTTCTTATTCCATTCCGCCCCTGGGCACAATGACCATGTCTCAGATAAAGTGACGGAAGAGAAACCCTTCTAATTAAATTGTCTCTAGGACATCTTCTTGCTACAGCCCGCCAATGTAAGCGTCACCTATCAAGAGTTGTGTCCAAATACTAATATCACATTCATACTTGAAAATAAACACCTCTATTTGTATCCTCAAGAGCAACTGATACTTAAATCACCTCCAACTTTGTAAAACTTGTCTTAAAGATGAACCTCCCTGCCAACCCGCCCACACACTTTGAAATACTTTTGTTAACCACCATCTAATACAGCCCTAGGGTTTTGACTTTCTGAGACACCTCCCCACCCACACATCTTCCCTAAAGAGGACAATATCTGCCAACCCCAACTTCTAAACCCGCCCCTTTTATCCAAAAAAAAAAAAAAAAAAAAAACTAAATTTAGAATTTGGGCTTCATATCCCAACCTCTATCTCCTTTCCTTTGTCTTAGAACCCAGCCCTGTTCTCTTCTATTTACCTCCACCCTCATTTGTTCGGCAACACTCAGACTCTATTGCACAACATGTTGAGTGCCAAACCTCCACTGTTTTTTGGTTTCACCACCTCCCATGTAGTGAGACAAAACTTCTGTGTCTCTCCAATTCCTTCCCATGGGATCCTTCTTTACCTTCTATGAGAATTTCTTGGTCATTTACATAATTCATGAAAGATTTATTTGATAGATCAAAAGATATAACCTGAATGGTGACAAGTGCTGAGACCAAAATCTCCTACACCTATCACACTGGTTATTTTGAAACATGGATAGATATAGCAAGGATAAAAGTTTCTGGCTTCATTTTAAATTTTTTAGGAGCCTTGACTTCATTCTGTACAGCCTTTAAATTTTAAAGTTTTTGACTTTTTTTTTTGTTGTTGTTTAATTAGGTGAAAAGCTTCAACAATTAGAGAAAGAAAAAGGAATTGTCATCCGCTTCATGATTGGACACAGGTATCACTTCATCATTAAGGATTGACCATGCAATCTCAAGTCCTTTTATTTCTGATTTTCTTGCCTTCTTTCTGTGCTTCTATGTTTTTTTCCTGCAATACAGGCTGTTATTAATTTCTTTCTGTTGTTACCTGTTGCAAATGCTTCATATCTGTTTGCTTTCCTGCAATATGCTGCTTGTGTCCCTCCTACATGCTGGGAACTGCATTGTACTTTGATTTGGCAATTCTCATTTTAGATCCAATTTATGTTTGTTTTGTATGCCAAAATCTACTCATGTACTTTTGTTATTATATATCAGGTTCTCTTTCTGTATGTTTGTATCAGAGAATGAGAAGTAGGCTTTGTTGTTTTCTAATTTATCCCAAATTCATGAGACTCCATCTTGAGATTACCTGAGGTGAAAATTTGTAGGGAGAACTGGGGTGTATCCATCAACATTTAGTGAATGGTATCAACTATTAACCCTGTAACTTCTGATACTGGGGAATGTATGGGTCTATCTGAATCAACCAGCTGATATGTGGGTATGGCACTAAGTATAATGTTTACAGCAATAATCTCTTTCTGTCTGACTCTCTTCTTTACTGCCCAAAAAATGGGTGATCAAAATAGATATGAACTTCCAATCAGCACAACAATCAAGCTATAGTTCATCCTGGAGGTGATCCTTTAATTTGGTCTGGAGTTGTTGCTAAAGTACTCCAGGCAAAAGACTTTTGGGGTTCACAATTTAAAAGTGGTACTTAATGCAAACTGGATCATATTCCAGTTTGATCCATTGGCCATAGCTTTTACTAATAGTACCTCTCCTTTTTTTCTCTTTTTGTCTTTTTTTTTTTTTTTTGTGCGCGCACGCGGTACGTGCCTACATGTGTATGTGCGTCTGACTTGCATCTGTGCTACAGGCTCTTGTCGAGTTAAATGGAGGAGGTATGAGGTCATAAATGATAAATCCTTTCATCATACCTAGTCTGAAATCCATGTGACAATGCTTTAACTTCATCCTTACCTGATCAAGTGCAGTTCCTCTTGCAAAAACAAAGCCTTGTTTTGTCAGTTGTCACTGATAATTCAGGCAAAACGCATGGAGAGGTTTTGAGGTGGGAGCTGGGTAGCTGGGAATTGTGCCTTTGGTTCACATACAACCCAGTGATTTTCTTCTGACGAACCTCTTTCTAGCTCACTGAATGAATTCTTCATGCTGTTTGTGTTAAGCATGTTATTCCAATAGATCACTTGGCCAACTCCTTCATGTTTTGAAGGAAATTAAAAAAAGAATCAGAAAAGGATTATACATTTCTCTAAAGACCTGTGAAAAACAACGAGGAATAGCCAATGGCATGACTAGAAAACTGGCTAGGCACCTCCCATCAGGAGGAAGAGAGAAGAGCGGGGGGGTCTAGGCCCTGGTATCAAGTCCATGGGGACATTATACTCTTGTTTGTGCCCTGAACCAATAGTGTCATGTTTACCAAAAAGAAGTGGAATATGTTTTTTTATTCAGAATTACTCCTTTGGATGTTAAAATGCCAATGTAGAAAGGTGAAAAGGTTATAGCACTTAAATCAGGCATCAGTTTCGTGAAACCCTGAAATGATGGATCTTAATGTGCGTATACATGGGGGTGATTAGATCTTAGACAAAGTTCCTCTTTCCTACTTTAATGTAGAGAAGGCATTGAATAATGGTTTGTTTTTATTTGTCACATAAGTAGAAAAAATGTGACTGATGATCCTGTGAGCTGTGTCATTCTCCTAACCTTACTAAATGCGTGTTGTAGTAATTCATTCTAGGTGTTTGGATTAGGGCTGTCAATGTGCTAGATACAGATCAGATTCACATGGATCTAGCTCTAGATCCATTCAGATTAGCAGGTCCAAGTTCAGATAAGAACAACCAAAGCAAGATAAGACGGAGATTGGGAAGGAGACAACCTTTCGTTGAAGGAAGAGATGAAGTAGAAGTTATAGAGGGAGAGGCAGTCGAGATGGTGAGAGGTGTAGCTTGTGGAGAAAGAGAGGGAGACAATGAGAGATAGTACCTCTCACAAAAAAAAGGGCAAATAGAACATAAAGAAACTATGGAGAAAGAGGCATTTTGGAAGTTATGGAGGAAAAGGTGTTGTTGACAGAAGAAAAGTGTGTTCTAGATCTATATGTACCCATGAATCATTATATTTGGTATTTCCATTTTTGTCTACGGGGTTATCCTAAAGAGAATAACTTGAGCTTTTTATAAGAAATTCTATAATCTAAAATTTTCTGTAAGATAGCAAAGCACTAGGAAAGTGTAGTTTTAGGGATCTAATCCAGCCATTTATACCCTAATGTATTGAACAATATAACTGTGTCCAAACCACATCTTTAGTGCATCCCTTTTAGTTTTGGAACTGTTTATAATACCAATAATCAATTAAATCTGTATGCTTTCACATTGCTGAAAATAAACCCTTTTATAAGCAATATGCTAAAGAATCTTTTTAAGCATACTAGATGAATAAATCTTTTTTTCCCCTTTTTTGTGGTTTCTTGTCATGACGTGAGTGCCATGCTGTTGTTGGTGCTATATTAATGGATTGATATTCCCAATGATTGATCCAATATATGCACCATCTTATTTATGCTCATGTTCCACTTGGGAGATGCTAATAATTGCACTATTTGATGCAGTGCCACATCCAACAGCATTTTAGATCGGGCCATTGATTCAGAAGAGGCTCAGCATAATGACTTTCTTAGACTGGTAAGATGATATGTCCTCTTGGTGTGGGACTAGATTTATACATATGCCACAGAGAACACTTGGTGGCAAGTCATCTACCATGCATATGGTGTAGATGCATGTCAGCACTTAGCCATGCAATACAAAACATGGGTGCCATCATTGATCTAATTAAGCTAAAAAGACCGAATTGCTGATTGAACAATCCTAACAATCTAATTGGTCACCACCAAATGTATGTTAAGAAATTCTCCCTTGGTCCAAATTTAGTAGGTCCTTCCCGGATTGTTAGGATCTTCCTATCACATGATCTGCTGGCTATACTTCATCCTGATGTGGCCTGCAATTGACAGGTCTAGCAGTCCTTAGATTCTAATTCAAACTTTGAGCATAGATGGGATGAGTTTGTGCTTCACTTGCCATTGTTGTCTATATTATTGTAGGAGCATGTTGAGGGGTATCATGAACTATCTGCAAAAACAAAGACTTTCTTTTCCACTGCAGTTGCAACATGGGACGCTGAATTCTATGTCAAGGTGGATGATGATGTTCACGTGAATCTAGGTAATGCATCCTTTTGGAACTTTGTGGGCATGACCATTATTCTTTCAGCATCAATTATTGCTAGATCCCATTGACTTGTATTGCATGTTCAGGTATGCTAGCTGCATCTCTTGCCCGTCACAGATCAAAGCCCAGAGTCTACATGGGATGTATGAAGTCTGGACCAGTTTTGGCTCAAAAGTAATACCTTCAGTTCTTTGTGGGAAGACTCTTCAACCTGCATTCACCTCGTTCATTGGTATAATATGCTTTCTTTCTGTAGGAATGTGAAGTATCATGAACCTGAGTACTGGAAATTTGGGGAAGAAGGAAACAAGTACTTCAGGCATGCAACTGGGCAGATTTATGCGATCTCAAAGGATTTGGCCACGTACATTTCAATAAACCAGTAAGAAAGAATGTGCTGGGTTTCTCATATGGTTTAGACTGTCACTAACAAGATATGCTGAGGACCTCATGATTGTGTATGCAGGCCCATCTTGCACAAGTATGCCAATGAAGATGTGTCACTTGGCTCTTGGTTTATTGGACTAGAAGCTGAACACATTGATGAGCGCAACATGTGCTGTGGTACTCCACCAGGTAGGATTAGATAGATGGATATGATCCTCAACCAAGGATATGATCATATCCTTTTCCTTTCCGAGTCGTACATGTAGACTCTAGGTTCTGCAATCCACACTGCTGAAATGATGGGCCCTACAGTGGATATACCATGCCGCAAAATCCCAGATGGATAGATCCTAATGATCAATAGCTGGTATATGGTTCTTATTAAATGTGAAATATGGTAAATTCAAATGCAAATGGTCAAAGGCGCCCACAGACAATTTTCCACTAGGGCGTACAATATTTGCGGTCGGGGTTTGCCGAAAAAGGGACCCACTTGTACATACTCAAGGTCCAGCATATTCTTGGGTTGAGGATCCCTTGTTATTCCTTGTTGGTGGAAGTCTCTATTTGAAGATTCGCACAATGTTGCGTACTCCATGATAATCATTCATTGCTGTTTAATCTGCAGATTGTGAATGGAAGGCACAGGCTGGAAATGTATGCATTGCATCATTTGATTGGACTTGCAGTGGGGTCTGTAAATCGGTGGAGAGGATCAAGGATGTCCATGCAAGATGTGGTGAAGGAGATGGAGCTGTTTGGAGTGCTTTGTTCTGAGGATAAAGTAGCCAATGAAGCAGCATTTCTTCACAAGCGCAAAGAGTTATGTGATCCCCTGTAAAGCAGGGGGAGTGCAGTGTCAGAATCAACGTAGAGGTCTTAAACCATCTTGCGGATACTGTGAGGCGCTTGGAGATTCATTAGAACGTCAATGGTATGGAACGCTTGATCTTTGAAAATGGCCTTGGGCTGGTGAGTTGTTTGGATTGGCATCGTTTTGGGAATTTGGGTTTTGCGCATTTAAATGTTTTAGGATGACGTGGGATTATTATTTTTTAGGATTAAAGAGAATTGATTCTTTGAAGTGGGAAGAGGAGGGGGTGCAGGCGGCCTGACTTTACTGTATGTATCTTGGAGTGATCCATGTGTAAGGTGATACACCAGTGTTGTTTATAAACATTATATATGCAGCCCCCATTTTGTAGTAAGCAGATAAATGATTTTTAATGTCTCATTTCCATCCACAGACTTGTTTAATTTTATGCCAGATTGCAATGGTGAAGATTTTGGCAACATGACTGGTTATTCACTTTGCATTCCCCATGGTGCAAAAATTCAAAGTAGGGTCTGGTGGGGAGAACCTTTCTGCCTTCTCTGACTTTAGCAAATATAACAATTAGTAGAGCTGAGATCCCATAAAATGTGATTTCTGGTTTCTGTGCCACCCAAAATGCTTCGCAGACGATTCTCTTGTTCATCACATGCCACATTATATATATTAGAGGCCCTGAAAATGTACCATCTTCTTGTTTAACCTTTCTTAGTCAGATTTTAAGTTCAGTTGATTGAACAAGTCCAATTGCATCACTAACATGTGCACGAATCTCAAATGATCAGAAATGTATATTTGTTATTGGTGGTTATTAGATACGGCTTCTGCCACAATTTGCTATAAAATGAAAAAGATAGGATAATTTGACAAGTCACAAGACCATCATATCTGTGGAAGTGCCCACTGTAGCTGGCATTTGCCCCAAAAATCCAACTCAAGGGCGAAGGTTGCATGTGAAGGGAGGCATTGGGAACGAGGGGTGTCCTAAATATCCTTTGATCAAATAATTCAAAGATTTGATTCTAGAGCCTCAAATTTTTATTTCATATAAAAGTATTTATTTATTTTTATTGAATCCATGGACGGTCATCCGCGTTCAATTCCAGAGGGCCAAAATGTGTGTTGGTAGAACTGCAGAAGTCATCAGCATCAAAGTCGATTTCTGTTTCTCTATTCCGATCTATTTTGAGTTTAATCCTCAGTAAACAAAATAAGCTTAGGAAAGAAATTATGGTAAGGAATTAGTTAGTAGACCCAGAAAACAGTAAATATGTTTCATTATGTGATAGTCAAATTGCTTTTTCATCTTGATTGAAGAGACGTTTTCACCAGCAGACAATCAGACATGCATGCATGACTATGTGGATTAAGATATTAATAAAAACAACTGCACATGTACCTGAGGCCCATTTTGCAAATATTCCCGATATTTTGAATTTATCGTTTTAATATCATGATACTTTTTTGAAAATGTATTACCACAGTATCATCATGATAAATCCAATTTATCTTTGAATTTTTACCGATACTAATGGAGAAGAAGGATTTCCAAGCAGTAGTATTTACCATTCATTCAATAGAGCTAAGGACAGAGAAATTTACAAGCCACTAATCTGAGAGAACAGATAAAAGGATATCATCTTAGACATTATAAAAAGACCTGAAGTTTTGTAAGTAGAAATTTTCTTTTATTTTGGGTGAGTTGTCTCTTAATGGCAGCAAAACGTAAGGATTACCCTTTACCCTATGTGCTGGCGAATTTGTTGAGTACAAGGAATCTCAAGGAGAAAGGCATTCTAAAAAAATAGAGAGAGAGAGAGAGAGAGAGAGAGAGAGAGAGAGAAGCATAAGTAGAGCTCATACAAATTTACATGAGAAGGTAAGAGGGGAGGAAATATTTTTGAAAATCCTAGGTTTTTATCACTTTTTTTTTTTTTTTTCATATAGATAGGCCCTCTCAAGGAAAATTTGTAGTGTCAAATGGAGAAATTATTGGTATATGGGGTCCACTTTTAGAAATTAAAAGTGCGCCATGTTTTAGCAATTACAAGTTGTAAGAAATGTTACATGTGGGATTCACATTTAGAAACTGAGGTTGTTGGGTTTCACATAAGACCGCGGAAATTTATACTTCTAAAAATCTCAAATGGGTGCTGGAAATTAAAAATGCTTGATTTTGGTCATTAAAAAACCCTGAAATTCATTAATTTTTTAAATCCAATAAAAAATAATAAAGTTTTGATAGGAATTCTGAAATTTGTAAACAGCCGGAAATTCTATCCAAAATTCTTCTAAGGAAAAATCTCAAATAAATCCTTAAGTTTTTGCTTCATTTTAAAAAATGACACAAGTTTTAAAACTTTTCAAATTAATTCCTAAGTTTTCTATAAAGTTTTCAATTAAGGACGTTCATCCAATTAAAGCTATTTCTGGCAACTTTTTTTCTTCAATTTTTTTAAACTACTCAAATTATCCTTCAATGAAATAAAACCCCTTTCACTTCCCCTATATTTTGTTCCTTTTCTTCACTGGTGGCCTTATAGTGATCGAGAAAAACTAGGTACTTCTGTTAAATGTAGAGGCTGCCAGAACCACATCATGGCTTTAAATGAAGGTACTTTGAGCATTTTTAAAAATTGAGAGATAATGCCATTAAAAAATACCTTTAAATGACCATATGTCCTTAATTGAATTTTTTTTAAAAAACTTCGGGATTAATTTGAAAAGTTTTGAAACTTGTGTTCATTTTTAAAATAAGGCAAAAACCGAAGTGCTTATTTGAAAATCTCCCTTCTTCTAAAGAAAAACAATGCCTATAGATGTGCAGAGTTCAACAGGAATTAAAAGTCTACAACCTAAACCTAGGGTAGCAATGAAACATGGCCTGTCAAGTTCCATCAGGTTCACCTTCATCCATAAATGGTGTGTGCCAAAGTAATTCATGTAAAATCTTGAATTAGGTTTAGGCGTTCCGAACATTCTTCAAAAGAAACAGCCCCATCCATAGATGTACCTTATTTGGATTCATTGTACAAAGACTTCAATCTAAACCTAGGGGCTAGGGCAGCAATGTGCCAAGGCCGGTCGGGTTCCATCAGGTTTTATTGAGTTTGTTTCGGGTTAGTGGGTTGAGCTTGAATAGCACGAATGGGCCCAACTAGAACGCAACTGGGTTTATTAATTGGGTCAAATTCAAGTTGGGTTGGCAGGTCGGATCACTACAGAGGACTTCCCATCCCTTATCACGATATATTCATCGCCAATAACTTCTCCTAATCTCTCGCGCTTCATATATAACTCGCGATATCTTGCCGACACGCACAGACACTCTCACTCTCTCTCTCTCATCAAATCATATCATCAGGCCGTCATCATTAACTCACAGTTTCACTCCCAAGTGGGCCCCACACAATCCCACCCAATAGATTTCAGCCACGTAGTCATACCCCCCCAACCCCCACACACATGACACACCATGTCGTAGACAGCCCAGGCCATCCACGTGGGCCTGCTCCCTCCAGGTGGGCCCCACATGGGCTCTGAAGGGGGGCCCTCCTTAAAGCTCTCAGGAGAGAGAGGGAGAGAGAGAGAGAGAGGATCGTATTCGTACGCCACTCCCACATTAAATTGGAGCACGTGGCGGAGCCTGCGGCGAACGATAAGGGCGAATCTGGGCCGTCCATTGGAGGAGGTTGGCAAAATGGCATGATGGGGTCGGTTTGACTCGCTGCAGTAGACTCAGACTCTCTCAGACTCAGGATTTCAGGTTGTCATAAATCCGAGTGGCAGTGAGAGGTTTCGAAGCGTCCATGTCCATGTCCATGTCGATGTCCTGCGATTAAATCGTTCCCTCCCTTTCTTTTCCTCGTTACTCGGGCTCCTCGTTTCCCGATCCTCCGCGCCCGCTGACACCGACACCTCCGGTAACCGGTCGAATGACATCCATCCGTTCCTTCATCTCCATCCAACGGCTCTCAACTCACCTGCCACGTACTCGCCGGTTTCCCCTCGACGTGTTTCTCGGAAGCCCCCATACATTGGCAAGCACCGGAAAAATTGCATCTTGCAGAACAGAACTAACAGAAGCCACCCCTCTCTAACTCGGTGCTCCCAAGGAGTTTGGGTTTTTTTTTTATCTAAATTTTTACCATGCCACCCCAAAATTGTGTTCTAGAAATTTCCTGTGCAGCTCTTTTTTGTATCATTTGATGTGATGCATTTCCTCAAACGTACGAAACATTGAATTATATTTTATCGACGAAGAGGATTTCAATTTCCAATATAAAAGGTAGAAATATACATGAGATGAGATGCCTCTGTTTGTTTTAATGGGGTTGGACTTGAAATTTTTGTGGAATGCAGGGAAAGGCTCATTAGTATTCCCTTGTTTGTGTGAGGCTCACTTAGATGTCTTGGATATTCAGATAGGTAACTAAGAACACTAAATGGTTATGATGTGAATGAGGGGTTCTTGACATCTCTAGTTATGCTATTTTGACCATTGGTTTTTAAGATCTTAAATCAAGTGGGTGTTTATTTTTAACTTTTACTTTCAATCTAACAATAGATCACAATGGGATTTTAATTGAGAGAGAGAGAGAGAGAGAATGGGTTAATCTTCTGCGGCAAGCAAAGTCAGAATCTTTATAGGGTGTTTTTTATTTTATTTTTTAATATGGGGAAGATGTGAAACCCAAAGTGTGGTTTTGTCCTTTGCTGTGGACCACAAAATTATCTGGGCCTATTAAGCTACCTACCTATTGAGATCAACCCTTGTGAGTTGAATGGCATTGTTTCTCTCGAGGGAAGTAATGACTGATGGATCAAACTATTTGGTGGTCATTCACCCATTAATGAAAAGCTCAACAGAAAATGCCAAGAAAGAGACAAAGCTAGAATGTGAGTTTGCTACTCTCTGTCCTTTTCTTTTATTCTTTTATATATATATATATATATATATATATTATATATGTATAGTGGAATATTCATATGCATCTGTCCCTCATGGTGAGGGACACCTCTTTTGGGGGTGTTTTAAGTACAAAAAGGGCACAAGAGGGGTACTTTGTACTTCCTTTTTGTACTTGAAACACTCTCAAAAGAGGTGCCATTCACCAAAAATAGTGAATGATAGATGCATATAAAAACCCCCCCATATATATATATCAATCAAACCACCTAGGGAGTCAAATTGGTCATTGATGGTCATATCTGCGTTAGCAATAGCCAATAGGGGCTTGTTAGGGAGAATGTGAAAGAGAGCTTCATGAGATTAGAGGGGTCTGTGTGTAGATAGGATTTTCGCTTTCACCACCCCCACTCACGGTTTAATGTACATGTGAATGGACTTTTATCGCCCGTCTTGGCCACCAGGCCAAATAAGTTCAATAATAATAATAATTATGGAGAGAAAGCATCACGAACACTCAAGGCACAAAAATGCTCCTATTAACTCTTGTAAGGGTGAAGGATTGCATTAATTAAAAGAGTTTTAAAATATGGAAAGTAGAAATGAAAAATGAGGAAGTATATATTTTGGTATCTACACATGGGCATATATATATATATATATATATATATGTGAGAAATGTTCCCGTGAGAGTGTGTCTCACCTTACTATAAGAAATAATGAGGGGCCTTCACATTTAAGTTATTAGCATTGGATATGGATGTGAGGGCCCCACCTTATTTATCATAGTAAGGTAATAGCATCTCTCAAACTTAGGAGAAAATTTCGTAAGCTCCTGCTTGTGAGGCTCATCTTTGGTCCATCCAAATGAACCAAATACATGACCCCTCTAAATTGCACATGTCCACGAACTTTCGGTCAAATCCGAATTTAGTAGACCGTTAGGTTGACTATATATCGATCTGAATGGACTATTAACCATTATAATTTTGAACCAATATGGAGATGATAGAAATCACGATTGTGGCTGATTTTTTATAGAGAGGATGATCCCAGGGAGTCCTTGAAATCCCCCCCATCTCCAGCCTTATGCGGGTCCCCAAGTGGGCTCCACCACCAAGGTTTAACATAACGGCCGACACCGTGTCGTTAAATAGCATATAACGCCCGCGATACGCTACGGGCCTAAGTATCGTCAAAATATTGAATTATAACGGCCGTTATATTATTAGGGTTGTTCTATCGAACAGATCTTTCCTCTTTTTTTTTTTTTTTTTTTTTTTTTTTGTCAGTGAATAATTTGCCCAATCCATGAATCTAATTCGAATGGTCAATGTTGATTCAGGAACAATTTTATTACTGCTTATGATTATGGAATCTTTTCCATTTTCATTCGGTTCATATACTTTCTTCAATACAATATAACGGCCGTTATATCGTTGACGGGTTTTTTTTTTTTTATAAAACTTGTCTGCTGCCTTCTTTCACCCTTTTCATTCTTCTTCTTCCTGAGAGCTTCCTAAGACTACTTGAGGGCTGCTACAACTTCTAAGGCATGGAAAAGCTTAAATCTAAGCTAATTTTGGGTGGATTTGTATGTGGGGAAAGCTAATCAAACTCAAGGGACCTCTTTGGTAAGCTTTTTTTTTTTTTTTTTTTTTTGAGTTCTTTTCAAGACTCAACATCAAAATAACTTAAACATAGTTGAAATGTGTTAGATCTATACTTTTGGAGCAAAAAAATTCAAGTTTTAACACTTTTTGTAATATTTTTTATTTTTTTATTTTTTTAATCCGAATTATTTTAGGTTTTTTTTTTTAAAAGATTGTGTAATACATGGACCAAAGGCTTTATATTAAGTTAGATATTTCAGCTTATTTTTAAAATTATGATTGCATTATGTCAATTTTATGATATTTCAGCTTATTTTAGTATATAAATCGATACAGCAATGATACGTGATATTATAACTTGAGGGGACCGTTATTTTGCTTTAAAGTGTGCACTAATGGAAAAAAAACATTATTTTCTATCATTTTATAAATTCTGAATTTTTTGAATATTTTTTCGGATTTTTTTGGGGTCAAATAAAAATTCACTCTACAATGGGTCGTGATGACCTCGAATCGATGACCGCGAACCGCGATAACAGTGAGCCGCGACGCGATGACCGCGATTTTGAACCATGCCCACCACACACTTGAACTTACCTTATCATAAACTTGAGTTCACGAAAACTATATATATATATATATATATATATATGGGAGATGCTCTCATCTCTCACTTTACTATGAGAGATAGAAGCATCTCCCACTTTACTATGAGAGATATGGGTGGGGGCCCTCACATTTAATATATTGGTATTAGATATGGATGTGAGGGCTCCCACCTTATCTCTCGTAATAAGATGAGAGATTTCATAGGAACAGCTCACTATATAAATATATATATATCTCTTTTGGGGCTCTAACCTTCATCAAAGTTGGGCCCGCTTGGAATGCCTATATAAAATTCCTTGGCCCACTTTAATAATTCACATGAAAATTCTAGGTCTGTCCACAACACACGGAGAAATTTTGAATTTGCCATCAAAATCCAGCGACCTTTTTGGATTTGCCGCGTCAGATGAAAATTTCGGATCTGCCAATGCTCCAACATGAATCGCATGTTGTAGCCACGAGGTGCATTGAACTTTTGCTCTTAGAAGTCTCATCTCATACTGACCTATCAGATGCGAACCATTGGTCTCTTTTTTTGATGTGGGGCGGTCATATCATATGGGTCAAAGTACACAGAGTTGAACGATGGCAAGCACACAAAACAGTCGGCAGGAAAACTGGCCTTGCGGCTTTTCCTGCTGGACCGTGCACGTGAAATGCGCACAGTAAAGGCCAAAGCAGATAATAATAAGGTAATGATGGAGAAAAAGAGGATTGTAGTAAGACACAGAGAGAGAGATAGTAGGGTAGGCAGTCTTAAATATGCATATATATATTTATATGATACTCCGCATGAGTACGTTGGATTATCTTATCCCTGCACACTTCCTCTGCACATATGGCATAAGTATACTTTAATCCAAGCCGTCCGTTTCATTGTTTGAACTATATATGAATAGGGTGTTATCAGCCAGGAACTAAACTAATTTTATCCTATAACCATCTGATGGATAACCACTGGAAAAAACAGATCAATGGTTGATGTTAAATCTCAAAGAAGATCTTTCCATTGAATGGTTAGGATTGGGTAAAGATATATGGCATGTGTACAAAACAAGCAGACCAGACATTAAAATGTCTGGTTGTGTGGGTCATGAGCAGGTGGGAGGGTAGCTAGGGTTGACCGGGTGCAGCAGGTGAGTGTGTGGGCCTGGGAAATGAAAGCAAAAGGATTCATTCAGGTGAGAGTGTGTACAGTAGGCTATTAGGGTGGGTTCTCCTTGTAAGTTACTAGACCTGCATCTTGTTTTCATCAAATTCCAATTGGGAATGTTAATAAATCCCAATTAGTGCTGGCCCAAGTCTTCAAAATGAGGCCTACCTCCTTCATTTCGTCTCATATCACTCTCTCTCTCTCTCTTGTATGTCTCTTTTGATAGCAGTGTCTGTGAGCATGTAGATGATGGAAAATGGTATATTTTGAGGGGAATGTTGGCTGGCTCGAGGCTTTCTTGGTAATTAGAGTGGAAGCATCGGACCAGGCTTCATTCCTCTCAAAAGGTTGTTGGGGTGCTTCTGATTCTTGTTCAAAGTTTGATCAATTTATGCTATCATTCAGAGATGATATTGTTGAGGTTAGGTTGTGGGGAATGTTGTCTGGCTCGGGGTCATATACCTTATTTTGCTACTCTAGCATTAGATGACTTCGGACCAGGCTTCATTCCCCTCAACCAGCATTCACTCTTTTCTCATATATCTTTCTGGAAATTATTCAAAAGGGAGAGAGAGTTTTGTGGTTTTCCCAAGCTCATCACTGCAGTCTTATTGAAGTATATGTATGAACATACATACGGCTTCGGTTTCTTTGTGGTTTTTTGTTATCATTTGGTTTTAGAAACACTTTGTCTATCTTGGTGGATCTTTTCTTGGTTGGGTTTCCTTTTATTTAGATACATGCATGTTCATGTACTATTGTCTTCTCTCTTTTTTTCAGTTTTTTTTAATGCATGGGGACCTTATTCTTCTTCTTTGAGATCCCAAGTCTTTCCTTTATGATACAGAGTTGTGATTCCTGTTTGTTTTTATTTTTTATTTTTTGTTATGGATTGTTTTCCCTTTTTGATATAGGGCTCTCATGTCATGGAGGAGATGCGTGCTACTGTAGAAGTATTAAATGTAAACTGCTTCATGGCTAGGTCTAGGCGTCTGTAGGGTGAAGGAACAATCCTATGCTGCTGGGTTTTCTGCTACACACATTCACCGATTTCCAAGTTACTAGTTACAATGACCCCCCAAGGTGAGGAAAGAAAAACCCCTCTCTCTCTCTCTCTCTCTCTCTCAGGGGAATGGAAAAGAGAGAGAGAGAGAGACTCTATACATAGATCCCTCAGTACAAGTAATGGAAATAGGTGATGGATAAGTGGATAGATTTTTTTTTTTTTTTCTTTTCAACAATGAAGATATTGAATGAACTCCTTTTCTTTACAATGTATGATACATTTCCTCCTATATTCCTTTTGTTTTGCATCTTCTTATAAACATGGAAAATGAATGAATCTTACAACGTTTTTAACACACACGTACGTACACGTTCTTACTTGTCACTGGTACAAAAATCTACCCATTTTTTTCATTTTTCTTGTAGAAAGAAATGCAAGTGCACTTGAAAATAACAAGGGACGCAAATGTTATAGAGACAAAAACTGATACCCATTTCATTTCATTTCATTTTGAATGTGATTGGTGATATGAAAGTATTAACACTTGATTTGTTTCTTGTTCAGCATAGGCCTCATTAAGAAACTGACACTGGTGACTGGTGACATGTGGTGATGGTGAATGGAGATGCCATAGATAGATTTTTAACGAGAAGGGGAGCCAATTTCGCCATTGCCGGATTTTGGGTTCATTTCATTTTTTAAAATATATTTGTCGTTGTTGCTTGGAAGGAAAAGTGGGTGATCAGATGCACAAGTGTTGTATTTATAGTGCTTTAAAGGGTGTTGATGGTTTGTTTCCTCTAATAGGAATCTCCTGCTGCATTTGTAGCAGCATCTGCATTTCCATGAAAGATGTGTTATCATCTATCTGTTTCTCTTGCATTTGCTTTTCAAATATCATGAGAGGGGTGCCATTGCAGTTGCAGATGACCCATGTAATGAATGAGGGAGAGAGAGATTCGGGTGCCTTGAAAAACATTAATTTGAGTGACGAGGGTCTGACTTTCCTAGGAAAATGAAACAAGTGTCGTAGATGCCAAATGCCAATGACCTCCTTTGTCCCATCTATACATGTATTGTACTCTATACCATACAAGTATGAGCAAAACTACAATAATGCAGCACCACTGTATTATTGTATGGTGCAGTGCCCTACTTCAATGCATGGTGGGGCTCACATTTTTCATAATCCAAACTGGCCATCATCTCTAACACTCGTTATGTTCATTGTTTCTAAATTCTCAAAGGAACATCCTGTGGGCTAACCGTTGGACATGAGGGACTCCCTATATTTCTGTTCCGAACAAGAGAAAAGTAAACAAATTCATCCCTTGTTTCAAATGCAGTCAAATCCAGTGGTCACCAGCTTACATATTTAAATAATAAATTACAGTTTGATTACTACATGAAAGGTTAAGGCTGATGATTGGCTTGGATTTTGAAAAAGTGGGCACTACCATACATTGAAGAATGGTGCTGCACCATACTATAATGCAGCAGTGCTGCATAAATTGTAATTTTGCCCAAGTATGGTGGATGATAGAATTGTGATCTCAGCTTTGGTAGGATACAACCCTAAAACCATACTGAACATAAGATTCCTTTTAAATGTGGGGTTGGTAGCCATCAAATGGAACATATAGAATGAAAATGGTTACTGTTTCAGAAACTTCAAATTCATCATAGATGTTTGGTGGTTTAAAAATCAGAATGGTCCAATGACTCCAGCAACATATAAAGTTTGAGGCCATGCAACATTTGTAATGGGGACCACTGATCATTTAGATGGTTACCTTGGACTGATGTGCATGTATACTATTCGATGTCTCTAATATATATATATAGATCAGGTTAGAATTAGTGAGAATGAGAACCCAAAATTGATGTATTTCTTTTGGGCATTTTTTTTTTTTTTCCAACCATCCAAAAAGTTTGTTTGTCTATCTATTTTTAATATGACAACTTTTTTTTTTTTTTGTCTAAAATTTAATACATGACAAGTTTGCTTTATTAATTGAATCAGACATTCCAATGTATTCACAAAAGAAGGGTCTATTGAATCAACTCTATTTCAATCAAACCGATTTGAATAGGCTCTATTTCAAATAAATCAGATTTACTAAATAATTTCTCAAATTTTGTATGATCAAGCTAGCTAGAGGCCCCATGAATTTGAATGCATGCCGAATTAGGGAAGATGGCAATTGGGTGGGATTTTGGAAGGAGAGTGGGTGTTAGGGTTGAGCATGTCAAGACAGACTGGAACATTTCTCTGAAAGACTCATTTATATAAATTTGTATGCTCTGGATTGTTGTCCTGTATATTTGTCGTATACTTACTGTTACTGAGTAGGTGGGCATTAGCACTGCTCGATAACTCATTTCCTCAGTACAGACTACAGAGTGTATAGCTATGAATATGGGAGCTGGGCCCACATCTGAAATCCAAGCTGTTCCATGTTTACCGTCGTACTAAGGGCGCTGGAAAACTTCGGGGAGTTTTTTTTTTTTTTTTTTTCCGGAGATAACCCCCTTGGGTTTTTAGAATTTATAAATAGGCTCCTATAGTTTTGGTATTCGTAAATAGGCCTTGCCTTTTTATGTTAATACCTTTTGTGTTCCCAAAATCAATAATCCTCCAACCACCAAAAGTTTTTAGAGTGAAATGACTCTTTTGCTCATCTCTTTATCCATTTATGTTTAAATTCAAAAACTTGTACTTATTTTTCTCTAAAGCTTGTAACATTAATAATTAAATTTAATTGGAGAGAATAACCGTATGTAAATCTATTTTTATCAAAACAGGGCTTATTTCATTAAATTCAAATAGGACATACTAACAATCAATGCATGTGCTTATAAGTGGTTATAATTGATCCAATTCATGCACGACTTACGTTAGATTAACTAAAGTAATAAAATACATGATTATGCTTCATGTGCATTAAAAAGTTATTTAGAGAGACTGTTGGGAGTTGTGATAAAAAAAAATGGTATTTTTGTAACGAACAATATACTCATTTTTGTTTAATGAATATAATGGCAAAACTATCATTTTTATAAAAGTTCAACACAAATCTCAGCATGGTTACCCATTCTCATTAGAAATACTAATTTTAGGGACATAAAAGGTATTGAATTTAAAAGGTAAGGGCCTATTTACAAATACTAAAATCACGAGGACATATTTACAAATCATACAAATCTTAAGGGGGAATATACCAAAAACTCTTTTTTTATTTTCAAATGCTAATCCGTAGTGATCTTGGGTACATTTTTAACCGCCCTCCTGGGGTGGTAGGTTCTTTTTTTTTTTCCTCTTATCTAATTATTTAGGGGGGTTAAAAATATAAGATACAGTTGTGGGTGAGACTTGAGAGGAGTTCTTTTCTGCCCTGGTGTCATGTTGTAATGCAATGCAATTTGAGTCCATTTTTTTTTTTCTTATCTAATTAATTAGGGGGGTTAAAAATACAAGATACAGTTGGGTGTGAGACTTGAGAGGAGTTCTTTCTGCCCTGTTGTCATGTTGTAATGTAATGTAATGTGAGTCGAGGTATATCAAACTCCACAAGTCCCTTCCTGCGGTCAACCCATTATAATTTTGACTGACATTGTTATTTTTTTTTATTTCCCATTGGAGAAGGATAATAGAGAAATTACACAATTTATATGTAAATTTAGCTGCTCATAACTTAACGATGCTTACCTTTTGAGTTAGTGATGACAAAAGCCACACAGCAAAACAACTTAATTAAACAGGCAAATCCAAACGCATTAACCCTCATGTTTTGGCCTAAATCCAAACAGGCTCTAGCATGGTCAACAGTCACATTAATAACGGGTTGGGTTGAAAACAGGAGATTTCATATTTTAGAATTTCCTGGATTATCAATTAGAAATTTACTATAAAGGATAAGTTATTAAAAATAAGATAAAAAAAAACATGTTGTATGTATATTTAAAAACATACAAGGTATTTGTAATTTGTGACAGTAGCCCAGAGTCGTAGGATCTGGAAATGCTTGAGAACTTGTCATAATCTAGTTATAAGTCCAAACCTAACTAATCCCAAGAAAGAAAAAACAAACAGTTTATTTTCTTCAAAGCAAGGAATCTAGATACCCTACAACTAAATCCATCACTGGGGCCCACCTAAATGAGATCTGAACTTCTTAAAATCAGTGAACCTTTGAAAACACTGGGCCAAATTCATCTCTAATTGTAGTTGTACTCACCCTCATTAATCTTGTGCAAATAACAATTAAGATACAAAAACGGAGTAAGAAATCAGGTGTTTTATGTATGACCAAACTACAGGTGGACCAACAACAGACTAAAAAGATGACTGGTTGAAACTGATGTAGTTCCAATGATGGGGTAACTGCATATATGCCACACACACACAAGACCGAGATTCCGATCCTTCTTTCTTTCAGATTGGTACAAGACCAAGATGGTTCTTACTTCTTACGGGCAGCCTGAAAAGAACCCACCTTTGGCCATCATTTTCTAACAAAATCTTTGGAAAGCCATAACACTATACAAGAAGATATAGGAATTCGTGTATGCTACCTAGTTAGATTCTGCATCATTCCATAAATCTGCACCATTATTATACATCAAACCAAAAATATAACGAACACACATGAAAGGTGTTTTTTTTTTCTTTTTTATTGTTTTTTACTATGTAATCTGTCAATATGCTGTGTTTCACTGTAAACTTATGAATGAATGAAGCCATGTTCTGTTACAGATTTGGTGTTCTAGATACATAAATAGTATAACATAAAATGTATACAAACTTGAATCTCCATATAAATACTGTACAAGCGAAGAATGATGATATGATGGTCGAGTATATCAGGATTCGGAGTACTCAAATATGGCACCTGTGTGATTAAACCCGCATGAAACTTGCAGCGCTTCCAGATTCTTGCCTAAGCTTACTTCAGTGGGTGAAAAGTAGTCAAGATCATTCCCATGTCCCTGCATTGTATAGTAAATAAACTGTTGAATTGAAATGTTGGAAACCAGCAAGCAATGTAAACTACTTCTGCCAAGAAAAGAAAGACTCCAAAAAATGTTTCAGTTTTGCAAGTGCTGCATAATGTTACTACCAAGATTCCAAAAATCATTCAATGGGTATCTTAGAGCTTCAAATATTAATATGAGTTACAATCATAAAATTGTTACATGATTAAACATGTTTTGGAGAACCAACATAAGAACAGAAAATTGTGGTTAAGTAATAGGCTTATGTTTGACAAAAGAAACAGAAAAGAGAAAACTCTACAAGTTTTCAACAAAGGATGAAACATATATGTATAAGCTATCATGCCACTACCAACTGATGACTTCAATGAATACTGTCAGTCAACAGCTTGTAGCCACAAAACCACCTTGATTGGGCGACTGCTTGAAGTATGAAAAAGTAAAAGCTAAGAAAGTATAATCTAACCATCCAGTTTTAGGGGCCCTCGAAATGAAGGTTTTAATCATTAACCAATCAAGGTGGTTTTTAGTAGCAATTCAAAGTGGGAGCCGCATTTTGAATGGTTGAAGTTTTCACAAATGCACCACCGTGGCCCCCACAATGGGGCTCACTTGATCAATGATATAGACATCTGGACAAATTTATCTGTGTTTAGTCACAAGATATGAGATCAACCAACTGTCCTCCAGAAGAATAGCCATCTTCAGAAAATGTGCCATGTGAACCTCCCCAGCCCCATGTAAAGATACTGCCACCTGGGTATTGCCATTTAGAATGGGAATAAGTACCATTTACAAAAAATGCTAGCAAAGTGTTTTAAATTTTCAACAACATACTTTTACAAAAGAACGGTATGGATAAAACATCAAAGAACTAAGCATTCACAAAATACAAATTCAATAAAAAAATTAGAGATCCAGAAGTACAAGCAAGTAGAAAGTCATAACATATCGGTACTCTTTATGATACAAACCTTTGGGCATTAGAAGATCCCTGTTTCGTGCATTCAACCATTGCCATAATTAATGCTTCGATTACAAAGGTCGAACTTGGATGAAAAGATCTAAGCATATTAGTAGATTAAAATATATATTGAAATACTTAATGCAATCCTTTATTACAGAAAATATTAGTTCAAAACCGTAGGGTAAAGGCCTTGACCTCTATGATGCACGGATACTTCAAAATGGGCAACGTATCGTGTCGTATCGTATCCGATACTTCACTTTTTATGTGTAAAATCCGTGTCCCTGCCGTGTCTATGGCGTGTCCTTGCCGTATCCATGCCGTATCTGGGCATCATAGCTTGACCTACTCCTTATACTACATCCACTTAAAGTACATACCATGGTGATGTGCTCCTAATGAACTTGGAAGAAATGGCATATGCCTACTCAGAGCTCATTACAAGTGAATGGCTATGGTCTCACTTCAATCTCAAAGACTTGACAAAGACAACAGCATAGTAGTGGTATGAGATACATGAATACTCTCTTCATTTAGTGATAAGCTCCCAATATTTAAATGGAGGCATATTGTACACGGCATGCAGGACAGACGATTCATTGTCTCCTACAAAAATGTAACATTAACAATAGCTTCCATTGAAAGGGTTCTGTTTCTTCCTGTGGTAATAAGTTAATAAAAATATCATGTTTCATATATGAAATAGTGAATTTCATCCATCCACTAATATACCACAAGAATACCACAAATCAGTAGTACTGTATCCTTTTAATTTGGATGTTAAGGATTTTAACGTAATCAATCATTCAAGTTCTTCCTTTCTAAGAAGCAGTATATCTTACTTCATTGCAGGCGGAGTATCCTACTCCAGGAGGATGTAATGTTTTTCCCTATCTCTAAAATATATAGGTAGGGAGCTCTTGAAGAAAAGCTCCATGTCACCGGGATCATTGCTAATATGGCCGCAGTGGTGGTGGGACATGGGATCAACTATCATTAAATAAAAACTACCATTTCTATCTCAAGGCTCCATTTTCTTTTATTAGTTTGGCGCAGCCTTGTTGATCAAGTGAATTAGTAATGGTTGAGATTCACTTTTCCTGAAATTCTTGGTCTCATTTGTCATTTCTTGATAGTTCTCAAAAGGAATCAATAGAGTAGTCATTTCTTTATCAAAAAAGAAAAGAAAATCATAAGCACCAATTAGAGTTTGATTTAGTGTAGGATGTTCTTTTCTTGAGTGGTAGCCTTTTTAATATATATTTTTTTCTTTATCAAAATCATCTCAGGTGGTGATACTAGGCTTTTCTCTTTTCTTTTTGTGGGAGTCTACATTTGCTATAAAGCCTAAATTTCCTATAAAGCTTTCTTATGAAATACGTGTTTGTAGATTTGAGCTTTTGAGTTCACAAGTAGTGGAAGGATTCAAATGTCTAAGGATGTTCTTTTCAATGTTCCCTGCAAAATTACAGACATGTTGGATAAATAAGCACTACAAAGTAATATATGCTACTGAAACACAGAGAAACGGCACAAGTGAAAACCACAAATATTGTTTCAATTTAGTTTTAGCAGAAAGAAATTGCTTACCAGAAATTGCAGCTGTATGCTTCCAACCACAAGACACCTGCAGCATGCATGGTTCTCAGCTCTAACAGAAATGAGCGGCAAATAACAAGGATTTTGATAAAAACTACAATTTGGACCATTTTATATAGTGACATCCATTATCCACATCTAAAAGATAGGCCAGACAGAGAAATACGGAACAAACCTTGCACACTGGAAACTTTAGGAATGGACCTTCAACTCTTGTGGGTATGCGGATTATATCTGTACAACTGACGAAGAACAACTCAATTGGCTAAAATCTATAGAAATTGAACCACTTCAAGAAGGAACATGAACAAAAAAATATCCAAGCAGTTGGAGCCTGATAAGAGTTATTTAAGCATCAGTAGCAGATACCCAAGGCCAAGGCAACCGTTCTCATTTGAGCCCCAAGAGTATAATTCCCCTTCACCTGCATGGAAAGGTAATTGGACACAGTAAATGTTTACATCTTCCATAGTAATAAATTCCATCAGAGCACATATGGGGAGGATAGATTAACACCGTCCGTCATGTGAAATAAACACAAACCAAGGAAAAGTTAACACTAACATTTTATAGGAAGTTGTTAGACCTTGCCTAATTTAGGGCAACTTGCAGTTTTCTCAAATGGTCAATTTCATTGGATAAAATGTACAATGAGATAAGATTAGTTTCGACGTAGTTAGAAACAGACCAGACCACCAGCTCTGATTCATTAAAAGAACCAGCAAAATCATGCAAACTGAACAGGAACACTAAGGGTGGACAATTGAATGGTATAAACCAGTCCCCGAAACAGTTTGACCATGAAATATTTAAAGTAGATATCCAGAAAAAAAAATTTCAAACTAATTTTTTTTACTTGGGACATCAGCCATGTTGAGCCACAGTTGAACAGGCCAAACAGGGGTTTCGGCCAGTTTAGTTCAAATCATCCACCTCACCCGATTCAGCCTCCTCCCTCAAGTCAGGTTTTTAGAACATTGATCTTCTACAAGTTCAAGAAAGTACTTGTGATGACGCATGTGTGATAACCACCACATGCTATTTCTCGAGAAAATGGAAGCTCAGTGATAAGGGATGGCAATGTTGCATTCTTTGCTCCACCAAAGACCTAAGATAGAGAGGAAATGCATTAAGCAGCTGAACCAGAATGATAAAGTGAAAGCCGATTAGACAGAATAAATTATGTGTCATGATGATGAAAAACCGTCTGTTAACTTCCAAAATTTGCTAAACTTACCATTCTATCCATTGTTCTTTCACCGAATGCAAATACAGATCCTTGTTCTGTAAGTGTCAGATAAAAATATAAGTTGAAAACAAATCACAGATATCAGAATGTGGACTCAAAATGCCAAACGACCCAAACCAATATGAGAAATAATAAACAGTTTATTTACCATCAACGATGGCTGAATGCAACAATCCTGCTGCAATCTTTCTAATCTGCATTGGCATAGTTATTGAATTCAAAGAACAACTTCTGATGAACAGTCCAAGATTTATTCTCTCTAACAAAAATATCATCAAGTAAAAAGATGATGAATATAGAAAGTACCTTAGCCCCTTCAAAGTCCTTAATGAGCCTCGGTGTATATTCACTAAGCAAACAAAAGCATTTAGAAATCATTTTAGTCAACTAATAAAAAAAAGGTAAATTTTCTTAAGTAAAAAACATTGGTGAACTTCATATTGAGAAAAACTAGAAGTTTACACTGTATAGAGTCACTATAGACACATTTCTCATATTGCATCTGTTATTTTACTTATTTATTCTTGCTACATCAGCAGGAAGAGGCATGCATTTCCTTATAGACAGTGCAATGGTATTTAAAACTTCACAACCATCAGACAAATGACAGTAGAAAGCTAATGTTATATAACATTCCCCAGTGAAAAAACCCAGTCTTGAAATGGGAAAACAGTAGAAACTTCAGTGAAAAAGATCAAATTCTATGACGTATCATCAGTCCCCTGCTTAGATGCTTTTAAATGCATCCTTATTGATACCATCCTTAGGTTGTGGCATGTGGTGGCCTTTTCTTACCCACACTTACAATCCAGAAATAGACCTCTCCACTCGCTGTCGAAGTCAAACTAAATTTCGACGGCAGTGCTTTTGGAAACCAAAATCTGTCAAGTGTGGGAGGGATAATTCAAGAAAGCTCGGCACTGATCATCACCTACTCAAGTTTGTAGCATAGTTATTAATTTCATTTCGTTTCGGCCGAAATGGCTGAAATTTTTCATTTCGGTCAAGTGGCCGAAACGAAATTTCGGCCAAAACTTTTCGGTTTGAATTTCGGTCAATATCGGCCGAAATTCAAGATTTCGGCCAATTTCGGCCAAAATTCGGGATTTCGGCCGAAATGTAACTTTTCGGTCGAAATGGAATTTTACAATTTTTTTTTTTTTTTACTTTTTTTACACATATATTTTGTATTTCTAATATTTTCACAAAATATAATTCCAAAAAAAATTTACTATAATGGATTAAATCTATATTTATTATTTTTTCTATTTTTTTACTTATATATGTATATATATTTTGTTATAATTTCCCCGAAATGTAATTCCGAAAAGTTTCGCCGAAATCCCGAATCGGCCGAAACTTTTCATTTTGCAGGCTAGAGCGAAATGAGGTCCGAAACGATATTAACAACTATGGTTTGTAGGTATCCAGTCAGTCAATGCGGTTGAATGAAGGTTCTAAAATCAGCCAAGTCTAAATCGACATATCAGGTAAAAATACAAACCTATAACTGTAGAAGAGGAATAATGGCACTGGAGACAATTGAAAAAAGGGCAACATTGATTTATTTTTTTCTTCATCAATTTCATGTTGTGAGAAGATCTGGGAGGTTACTGAGTTCCTTTTGCATTGATTTAAAAGATTAGAATCACATCCAAAGATCAGAGGTGCTATTCATTTGACTTAGTAGGCCACTTATTACTGAAAAAACACAAGCCTTAAAAATTCATATTGATAGGACTTTTTTTTTTCATTTTTACAAGAATTAGAAGGGTTCTTGGACTCAAGGGTGTGACTTGGTCCAACTCGAAAAAGTCCCATTCTGCTCAAATGAGTCGCCCTCTATTCCAAGTTTGAAAACCTTGGCTGAATTGATGGCTTTGTGGATTAGATTGAAATAAGTGCCTCAACCACTTCCACATTATTGTAGAAGGAGACTCTTCTTGTGGTGTCCAGTGGGCTAGTGGTCAATATCCATTCACATAGAGGTTAGCAGATTTAGCCAAGGCATCAGTCATCCATGCCATATGCAGTGCTAACAAGGAAGCAGATACTTTGGTTAAACAGGGAGTTACACAACATCATATGAGTTAGCGATTACCTTTTGAACGCGCTAAGTTCTGTAGTGGGTCTCTCATTTTCGGGGTCCTTCCATCTTTCCCATAAGTATAGCTCTCATATACCATATAGCCCTTATTATTAACGAAAGTTAATAGTAATAAATGTAAAAAAATAATTAAAAAAAAAAACCCACTAGCTAGGAATAGTGTTGCAAATGGGTATCCGATTATGCAAGTGTCCAATGTCTCCAATTCCGAATAAAGTGGGTACTCAAGTGTCCAATGCTCTCTTATAAAATCATGTGATCCTCACAAGTAGATTCAACTAATTGTATTTGTATGATCCTTCTACAGTGGGTCCCATCATTCAGAATGTATGGTCATTGTAGAAGGCCCTTGCGAAATATGGCACATTAATCAAAAGGAACTTATAGAGATGAATCTAAATCCCTTTGATTCCAAACTTAATAATCCATCAGTGGGGCTCGATTAAAAAAATATGACGGTAGGTCTACTAGGATCCTTAATTCCATGGATTAAAAAAGTGGCCACATTACGAGTCAGGTCCTATGTGACTCGGCCATGAGACTCAGCCCACATACTAGGCTGAATATTTTTATTTTAAATTGGGACTCGGCCCTAAGTGAGTCGGGTCCCGAGTCCGAGTTTTTTTTCTCTTTGCTTAATTCGTTCTTTGAATAATCATGATACACATATATATATATATATATATATATATATATATATATATATGATTGTATATAGAGTTGTTTCAATTGTCTATGTTGGACAAAAAAGATAATTGGTCTGAACATAGAAGTGTGGGACAAAGAAATAATTGTTCAATTGCTAAAATAGCTTACTACAAAAGTAAGACTTTGAAAAACAACCTTGAGCTTCTTAAAAGTCCAAAAATGCTGGATTGGTGTCCATGACCAAGTCTCCCAGAGCCTCCTGCACCCCAACTCAAGGCATCACCTTCATCTGGTAACAATACACAAGAATACTGATTCAGCTAATGACTGGGAAATTATGAAGAGGGATGCAATGACATGAATACTGATAAAATCTCTATCAGAATACTCTCTGAGAGTTCAAATTTATGTCTTTCCTACTCACCAGTAATGGCAATTGAGTGCTCTGAACCCAAAACAACCATTTTAATACGGAATCCAACCAAGCATTCAACCCTACATGGGGTAGAAACTATTTTGTCTGCCCCTGCAAAGAAATACAGAGCACTGATCACTGCAACCAAATCATAAAGAACACCATTTTAAAAGTCTCCAAAGACTCATTTATTTATTCCCATCTAAATGACAAGGACATCAAAGTACAAGAACAAATGGTTAGCGCAATCCAGTACTCCAGATTCTGGGATGATTAAATGTATATGGATCTCTGTAAAGGGAACACGAAAACCATTGGTTTCTTATGAGAAACATCCTCACAGTCAGGTTCAAAACAAGATGGCTAATGTTTTCAGATTTCATTAATCTAATACATCCCGTCTAATCCTTGATAAACCCAATATTAGAAAAGAAAATAAAGCAGAGAAATGGTCAGTCAGGACCCGAACGACCAAAGTTTGGTCTCCTCGTCACAAAAAAAAATATTTGCTAGAGAGTTCTGCATCCATGGATGGTAGAAGGAAACCTAATAAATAGAAAACTTAATTGATTCATGAGTAGAAAAGCTAAACCCATCCTCAAGATCCCTAGCCTCCTCTGTCCTCCCCCCTCCCATTTTTTGCTTTATGTAGGAATAATATTGAAGACAGGGCCTCATGGACTTAATTCCTAGACCTCTCCCATAATGGGAGTAGGCCTCATCAGTTATCGCTGCACTATGACAATTCCCTCCCTCTTTGAATGGTTATGTCATGTGCTTTAGTCTATGACAGGCAAATAATATTTTATCCTCCTCTTTGTGGTTGCAGTGATCTACCCTATCAAAGTACCCATATTCCAAGACGGAAGGTACAAGTTTAGGTCTAACTTGCTCATATGTACCAACCCTTGAAGACCTGGAAGTGGGAATCCTCTTCAATTTTCTAAACAACTGAGCTTCTTTGTTGTGCATCACTTTCAATGAATCCCCTAGCCAACCCATCAAACACACCTAATTATGTAAAATTCAGACATCTTTTGGACACAGGACGAGAGCATTTGCATCCATTGACTGAGAGGAGGGGGGAATCTTAGCATAAACACGGAGATAACATCCACTTGTGTATAAGTTTAGCAGTTAGGCTCTCTTGGATCTTTCAAGGCCCTAGGATTTGTAAGAATTAGCTAACATTTATTATAAATGAGATTGATATCTGCATAACTGAAAGATAATATAAACATTAAACAACACTTCAAAAACAATCTACAACATGTGTGCATATTTCTTTCCACCTTAGAAACTTAACAAATTTTGAGTAAATACTCAATCCATATTTTCGACTGTTCCCACCTGCAAACTGGCTATAGTTGAAAACATTTTGGAAGCTTGGAAGGAGATCAATCGATAATAAATATCTATACCGCATGATTAATAGGAGGTGAGAGCAGTATTACTTCTTCCAAGACCAAGCTGCCCGCTTGAATTGTTTCCCCACATATAGAGTTCCCCATCCTCTATAAAAATGAGAGGAAAAAAAAGTTAGAAGTTAAAACTTCTTTACTTGAGATGCAACACAAGGTCAGAAGTGAGCAACACAATATTATCAGAAGTCAAAACTATGCACGACACTAAGCACAAACAAGAAATAACCATTCAAGGAAAAAAAAAAAAAGCACAAACAAGAAATCAAAGGTATTTGACCAAAGTAAAGGAGCATTGCATATTTACACATTCAACAGCATGATAAGTGTAGATAAACATTAATTTCCACTACCTAGTAGCAAACAGGAAAACAAACACACACACAAAAAAAAAAAAAAAAAAAAAGAGCAAATACTATTAAATATCCATTTTGTGTTCAGAATCCTTGATAAGAAAGTGCAAATTATAATTATCAGAGTGTTCCAACTTCCAAGTGCATAATTGAAATCAAAATTGGGACTGGGCCGCAGCCATTTTGTGAATCAGGTGATTCAAACCAGTCAGATTCAAATCTCAAATTTATTTTCATGAATATATGTTCAGTTGCATGAGTCCACACATGGACTATTATAAACCTTGTTTCATCAGAGTTGCTAAAACTAGGGCATTGAATAGGTCAGGTACAAGATGATTAACTATGAATTATGAGGCAAGATACATACATAAGTTCACTTAAATAACCTAATAAAAACACAAAACATATGATTTTTTTCAATACTTGGATTTTAAGCACGTTATTCATCATTTTTTTTAAAAGAAAAGTAAAAAAAAAAAAAAAACCACAGTGATAGAGACTGTTACAGGATTCATATCAGTCATTTCAGCAATTGTATTGGTTTTCTTGGTGATTGATACGGCCACTGGTACCTATATTTTGAACCTTATTTATAGAAGGAAGTCACATGTTGGTGGTCCATACCATCCACCAGGTGGGAATCATCCTGAATTATACGTGATCCAAGATTTATCACATCAGAAGATACTGACAGACTCTACCCGTTAAATGTTGGAATCACTTCCAGGCCACTAACTTGGGATTAGATTGTTTTATTGGGTGAGATGTTGGAGCATGACCCATGATGAAGCTCACCAAATGAATCCATTGGGATAATCAAAATATTGGTTTACCTATACTCATTGCAAGGGTAAAACAATCCTTCCCTTTTTCCATTTTTTTTTTCTTCTTTTGGCCACTTTTGTTAGGCATTGAACCCCACCTTAGATGCTGAGTGGTGTCCTCCCCTCCCTAATACCTAATACTTAGTTCCATCTATGGAACCTAAAGCTTAAACCATGGCATGGCAGTAAGCAGTAAGTTGGCCCAGTCTCTCGCCCAGCCTTCGCCTTCTTCAGTGGCCGACATTGAAACGTTCAACGTCGGCCTACCACCTTTCTTTTTCAAGGTCGAGCTTGTTCAATTGAAACTAATGCTATAGTCACTGGATTCAGCCAATTCTGTTGAATTGGCTTATTCATGATTAACTATTGGAGTCAACTTGTGAATGAAACAGCTTGAACCTAAAATACAGTTCAAGTTACTCTCTTAGCCATTCCACATCTGCAAATGAGGACATTTGTAATAATGAATAGTTCGTTATTGTACAAACGGTCCAATTAAGTAACAAACTAAAAGACAAGTCCATCTACAAAGTCCCTTTATTTCCACTTTGTCCCAAACCAAGATGAATGCAACCGACTGATTGAAAGTACAGTAGAAGTATCTTACTGGATTGCCTTATTTCCTCACCTGTAATGGCAGCAGAATGACGATAACCAGCAGAAATTTGAATAACTCTGTTAGGAATTCCAGGAACTCCTAATGGCTCCTGCAAGAACCCGATGGTTTCAATGAATCGTCCAAGATCCCCAAACACAATTTATCAACCACCATTTGATATTCGTATGTAATAGAGTATGTTAACATAAGAAGTCTGAGGGTGACATTACCTACACCTTTTATTTATATCCGATCCATTTGTGCACAAAGTAATATAGGAGAGCGGGGGGGGGGGGGGTTGGGGGGTGAGGGGGGTGGAGGTTACTTTCTCATTCATATCAAATAGCTGGGTTTTCTGGCCTTAGCTTTTTACAGTAGGACTTTTTTAGCTGACTGCAAATTGTTGGGATAAGGCCTGATGATGGTGATAAAGATGAAACTAAGCAACGCCTCCACATTGAGAAGCCACGATTGCTTTAAATTGCAAGAGTAAACTAAAATAAAATTTCTGCCCCATATCACGTCCTTGGTAATGCATAAGCGACGTAATTATGATTACTTTGGGAACTCTGTAATATTCAAAGCTTAAGTTGAACTTTGGAATGAAGAACTGATGTGGTTTACCTAAAAGCTGTATGCAGAGGATTCATCTCAAAATGAAGGCTTAGCTGTGTATAAACAGACAAATGCAACTGAATTAAGAAGTATGAATTATCTATGTCTAGAACACCAAAATATCAGTACTGATAAGGACAAGAATATACAAAAAAGTAACAGCCGGAGCCTCCACTGAAAACTTCATCATCTATGAAATCATATAATAGCATGAATCCATGTAGCATCTGTTAATTGAATGCAAAAGTAGTCCTTGTACAGCTTATATTAATATGATTGTTAGGATTGTCACAGGGAGAGAGAGAGAGAGAGAGAGAGAGAGAGAGAGAGAGAGAGAGTGTCCCAATCATTAAAGTTTTTTAGGCTCAATTAGGGCCAGGTACAGGGCTTTACTCTAGTCCATGTTCAGCTGCGGACCTTCAATTAAAATTCGTATGGGTGCAGGTGTTGTAACCTGAACCACAGTTGAGTAGGTTTGAGTACAGATTCCTAGTCGTAATTCCATTTCATATCTAGGTAGTATGTAATGAACCCAACCCATTTTGATCGATAAGCTAGAATGCTGTCCAAATTGGTAACATGTGCTTTTGCAAACATGTCTCAAAGCCCATGGTAAGATTGTAACAAAAGAAAACAAGTGAAGCAGAATAATGGGGAAGCAGATTGCTATCAGCACTGTAGGGTGCCAATAATGGGAGACGTAACAGGAGATATAAGTGTACCTAGGCATTAATGAATGATCCGCGTGAGAGTACCTATCTGAAAAAAAAATCCACATTATAACTAAGTTATTCACTAAATGTCTAGGTGCCATGTCATAGGACCTATCTCCTCCATTTGAAATTATCTACCAGTTAGTTTTAAGAAGGGGCCACATTTTCTAGTCAAAAAACCTTCAAGTTTTGAGTGTTTATCGATTTTTTTTTTTTTTTGCACTCCAATTCAGTGCCACTCCATTATCTATTATCAAACAAAAATTCCAAAGGTAAACTGGGACTTTTTCTTTTTAGTGTAATCATTACGAAATACTCATAGTTGTCACTGCAATTTCATGATGAAACAGTAATTAGAACTCCTTTGATCTTAGACAGCATCAACATTGGGATTTGGGAGTCAGATTGATGTCATTGTAGCTGGCTCTGACTGTTTAGACTTAATCACAATCTATTAGACTTGTGCACGGTGTGGTTTTTGGATTATCATTAGATCTCAACTCTGATGACATTTCTTGTATAATTAATCGGTCTCCCCTAGATGAGCATAATTTAAATGATGCCAAAGTCCTTTCTTTGGTGTAAAGAGCTAAAGTGGTAGCTAGGTTTTGGAAGCTTTTATTGTAGGTGACATTTCAGCTGTATTAAGGATGCAAAGGTAAGGAAGGTGGAGTTTATCTTTAGAGGATAGGAGATCAATAGTCTCTCAAAGATACACTTTATTTTATCAACTTATTCGCTTGTTCAATTTGAAAGTTTTGGGAGCTGTTAGCCTTGTTTTAGCCTTGAAGCAATCTATCTATTTATTTGTTAAATAAGATCTCTTAAACATGAAAACAGAGAAATTAAAAAAAAAAAAAGCATCGAGCATGGAAAATGGATAGTTACCACCAAAGCAGTGTTGTTTAAGAAGCCATAGTTCTCAAGTATAACAACGAGTTTTACCCCCCAAAAAAAAAGCAACGGGAAGACCGAAGGACACCTAGATAACTACGGTGTGGGTTCACTGGACTGTGATATTACCCTTGATGTCAAATATGATGTGCTAAATACATAAGCATAAGAAGAATGAAATACAATGAAAAAACAAAGTAACAAATGAACAAGATGAAAAGGTAAAGATGAGCGTACAACTGTATGACTTTTCTCAGATGGTATGCCTAATTGTCCAAAATCATTCAGACCAGTCGCATAAACACGCCCCTCTTCTGTCCAATAGATGGAAAACAGTTTATAAACAAATATCCACAATACAGCAGATATCTTTGGCGAAAAAAAGAATGAAAAATAGATATCCACCAATTTGTAAGTAATCATAGACTGTATAGCCAGCCGTTCAATTTCATCGTTAAGCTTTCCAAATCATTTGTAGTAACATAAATCTTTTTTTTTTTTTTTAATAAAGGGCATTTCTACGAAAATTCAGGTTGACGAATATAGAATTCCTGTACTTCATCAATTCATTCAATCTGGAGTCAGTTTAGTTTACAACAAAGCAGCTTAATCTTATCGCATGCCCTGTATTCAAGACTTCTCTGGGCCAAATAAAGAAACCAATGCCATCCAATTATCGCGATCCACATAACTTTTTTTGGGGGAAAGGCAGGGGGTCACAATAAAAAATTTTCATATAGAAAAGCCCTGGTGGACAGGAGATAACCCTCCACGGACCAACCTAGCCCCCATTAGATATGTCCTACAGGTCCAATTGCCCATTCACATCAAGTGGATAGCATCATCAGACAGGAAAGATATAAAGCAAGGTCAATTCACCATATCAATTGCAAAAAAAGGCCAATCCCAACTGTTCATGTGGATGTCATTTGTTATATCATGCATCAGCACATTCTACACCTTCCTCCTCATACCATACTTTCCAAAACCCTAGTTCCCATTCAGATTACACATAATCCAGTGCAAGGCTTGGATCACAGTTGATCCGTATTTTGCCATGACAAATTGGAGGTAAACACAGTTACAGCTTACATATTATTAGATTTCCAGGTAAACAATGATTCAATGGATAGTGCCCACCAATGCAGAACTCCAAGAAATCAAACAACTAAGCAGATAATTGAAAGGGGGAGCTATACCAGTAAGGAAGAGGGTGTGGGCGCCGCCACAGGAGATGGCAGTGGGGCCATCGTCGCCGTGGAAAGCACCGCAAATGGCAGGTTTCGATTGGGAATTCAAGTGGCCTAACCCTAGCCTTCCGAAGTCACCATTTCCCCATAGAGCTACAAATCTCTTCTTGTTGCTGCTGGATCCGCTCGACGACATCCATCTCTGGAGAAACCCTAATCGAGAAGGGGATGAGGGAGCAAATCGAGAAACTTGCAGGCACGTCTTCCTCAACATCTCTCGATGCTAAAACCCTAAACCCCAGATCCTAAAACCAACAAAGACCAAATGACCTTCGTCTCTTCTCTCTCAATCCGATCGTTTCTGTTGGCGGTAAATGAAACAGCAATGCGCGGGGCCTCGTATTTATAGTTTTAGGTAGCAGGGATAGGTTGCCCAGCCAGTTGCATACAGAGACTGCAACAAATATCATTATATATATAATTATAATTAGGATGGGTATTTATATTATGATTGCCCTTAAATCTGATATTTGCCCGATAACAATTTAAAGTTTAAATATTTCTTACAAGGTTGTTCGTATGCGATGTTATGCAATCTCTAACAGGGAAATGTCAAGTCTAAGGCCGGTTTGTATGAGTCATTATTTCAATTATCATCTCCAAAAGCATGTGAAGATATTTTTAAAAAAATTTATTTAGATTTTTATGAAAAAAGTTAATTTAAAATATTATATAAATATATAAGGGAAATGTTTAAATGAGAACTGGTTTTCACTTATTATATGAAAACGTTTTTTATGGACCCAACTAGCAATCCATTTAAACCTAACAACCAACTGGAAACCCTCGAAGTGACTAATCTCATTGGCACAAATCTGAATAGACTGACCCATTGGATTGAGGGTTGAATATAATTTTTTTAATATGAAGCCATTAAACTTGTGAGCCACGGCGTAGATCTTTCCATCCCCCTCGTCTCATCCCCAAATGGGCCCACAATTAAGCCCCACAAAACAGTTCTTACATAATGTGTGAGAACGGTTCCCACTGAAAATTACCCAATATATAATATATAAATACAAAATAATGCAAAAAATGCTATTTTTCTTGTTTTCTTGTTTCCATTCTTATTTTCTTACAACTTCTCACAATATGTACTTTTTTGTTATGTGAGGGACTCAAACTCATGCACTATTATAAATATTCTAATGCTTTAACCAGCAGCTGAGAAAGAAGCCAAGACATTTTTAACGGTATTTTGAAAATAATATGATATGGGAAAGTATCATTTCACATTATCGCCATGTTTATCAAAATGTCACCTTTTTTTTTTACTTTTTGATAGCAGCGCATACAGGCTAAACCCACTCCCAAACCCGGCCCTATTTGAACCCATTACTACCTCTACAAGCTACATCATAAGCCGAAACGTGGCCCAATTTGAACCCATGGCCTCTAATGATGGGTCACTACTTACTACCACATGCGCTATACAGTTTTTTTTTATTATCAACTCCTTACTATTTTATAGGGAAAATTACTGTAATGACGGCCCAAAAACTGACATTTACCCAATACCAGATGAAAGACTAGAAACTGCAAAATAGAAGATCGTACATAAAAGGACGTCTAAAGTGAGACAGTTTTACCCTTTAGCCTGCGATATCGTAAGGCTGTAGGATATCCCAGGATTCGATATCTTAGAACCGTAGGATATTGCACGGTTACCTACTCCCACCCCCAACAGATATCACATTTTTTAACCTTGAGCTGAAGACGTCCGTTTCCATCTTTTTCATTTTCGCTAAGCATGGCGGGTGATTTCCATGGAAATTTGCCCTATGGCGGAATATGTGGGTACCCAAGAGATAAGAAGAGCACAAATGGGAAACTGAGGTTCTTGTATGAGTGTGCACCCATGAGCTACCTAGTAGAGCAAGCTGGTGGGAAAGGACCCGACAGTCACAGTAGAGTACTTGATATTCAACCACAGAGGAGGTAAGAGATAGAAGCATTTTATTAATCTTCACACTCTCATAAGTGGTCCATCATTGTTGTATGAAAGAATTCAGACAAATCTAAAGATAGAATCATCATGTATGATCCCATATTTTCTTAAAAGAGAAACCAGGTACATTCACAACACAACAGATAAAAGCAGAGAACTACCGCAAGATGAACAAGTTTCAAATCACTTTAGGAATGCCTAACAAATTGATTTCACATCGAATGGTTTAAAAATTATATATTAGGTAGAAATCCAAGCCCACGAGAGAACACGGAGAAGATGGAAACGAAGGTCTTCAGTTAGTGGTAAAAAAATGTGATATATGTTGGGACGAGAGTACGTAACCGTGCGATATCCTACGGCCCTACAATATCGAATCCTGGGATATCATACACCCCTAGGATATCGCAGGATAAAGGGTAAACCCTTCTCACTTTAGGCATCATTTTATGTACGATCTTCTATTTGGCAATTTCTAGCCTTTCATCTGGTGTTCGGTAAATGTCGGGTTTTGGGCCGTCCGTACAGTAAATTTCCCTATTTTATATGTAAACCAAAGAGACATGGGGCTATAATTTTGAAAGCCAAAACCCGACTTGGGTCAAAATTTGAAAGCCATTCCCACAGGCCCAAAGGGATAAACCACTCCCAAATCCGACCCTAATATGAGCAGGTTGGGCACATGTCCTGTTTAAACCAAATCCATTGCAATGAGTGAGGGTTATCCCAAAGATTTTTCCTCACAAATCCGCGCATGAATGCAAGTGGGACCCTTACACTGTGTAATCCACATGCTTGCGTGCGTATATAAATTCTTGGAGTTGGGAACCCCTATTTCAATGAAATAAGGAGAAACTGTTTCATCCAATCAAGATTTGTCAACTTATAAAATCTTATGCCAGTTAATGCACCATCTCAATTGCTTCTTTTAATGACTCAAATTCTTGGCTTTATTCTGATGCATTCTTAACTCTTAAGTTCTCGCAACTAGTCATGAATAGTGTGTTTCTACCTTATAAATTAGAGCTATGTGGCAATCACATTAATGGTGAAAAAGATTTCATTTCATATACATTGACCATTGATTTTATAACTTTAAAAGGATTACTAACAATGATCAATAGAGCTGAATTTTGTATACCTCCTATTTGTAACCACAAATACATTCGGTGGGCCGTTTAATTTGCCAATATGCCACATGTCTCACCTTGATGGGTTAACTGCCAACTGGTCATAACATTTGGACCGGGGCTCAATGATTTCGCTCAATCCCCTTATACTTATATAAAAAGCCGGGTACAAATGCGTGTGGGACCTGATGCTACAAAAAACTCGGGCTTTTTTTTGGGGGGCAGGCTCTGGTCTATGTATTCATGCACTCGAAGGCCAGGCCTAGCTCAATATATTTAACACTCAGGTGTCTGTAATCTGTATGTTGTAAATGGGTTGGGCTGAGGCCAGAGTTGAAGGTGGGCTGAAGGTGAACATCAGGCCTGAAACTGAATGTGCTTTGACCCAGCCTGACCTGGCCCTTGGACCCAGACTCTACATGCGAGCAAAGACTATTGACATGTCAGACAAATGGCCTGCTAACACCCATGGCATTTTAATGGGTCCATGGTGAAAAAGGCAGCCTCTTTCAATGTTTTTATCAATTTGATTCAACGAACATATATAGAATGAAAACCACTTCTTTTATCTTTAATTTTAACACCTTTGATTAACTTCGAGGGATAGCGTAGTTGGCGAAGACAAGGACTCAGGACTTCAAGTTTGGGGTCAACCAAGGGATTTATTCCCTTGTATAACTGGTGCAAATGGGAGGGGGAATGCCGGAATTAGTCAAGTGCTCAGATATATATATATATATATATATATTGTTATAAGATATGGATCTTAGGTGGATGCCCACTTGAGATGGGTTAGGGTTAGATTTTGGTTTCCTCTTTTGTGGGGTTACTTTGCCTATATATAGGTATCTCTACCTTTGTATTGACATACATAATAAGATAATAGAAAACTCTCTTCTCCCTATAATATTCTTTTTCTTGGTTTCTCTTCTTTCACAACACGTTATCAGCACGAGACTTTTAGAAAAAAAAAAAAAAAAAAAACGAAGAAGCCAGTCCCTTCTACAACGAACGTCCAGGGAGAGAAACGTCACCCACGCCGTGCAACAAGTAGTTGTCCTTAGACAACTTCTGTGTCAAAAACCGTCCTCGGAACCATGCACCCAAAAACCCACTCCTTTTACAAGTTCTGATTCCCAAAGGACGTCACTCTTCTACAAGTCCCAAAGGACGTGCACGAGATCTTGGGTGTTTTGATTTGTCTTGAGAAGCGTGCATCTTCAAAGGAGTAAGCAAATTTATTATTTTTATTTTTATTTTTTCTCCTCTTGGTTTGCTTTGGCTTTCTCCTCTTGGTTTAAAGTGCATAAAAAAAAAAACAACAACAAAAGGCATTCAAAGGAGGACTTGTCCTTTGCCATGGGTCACGCACAACGAGGAGTCATCCTCTACCATAGGTCACGCACAAAATACTTTATTTTGCTCTTCAGGCTATGCTGTGCTAATTGTTTATTCCTTCCATGATTCTTATCAAAGGAGGGTGCTGTCCCACTTCACCCATTAGAATCAGGATCTGCCTCATGGGGCTGAGTTGGAGACATTATCTTTTCTTGTTTAATAATAGGACAGTACTGATTACCTCACATGAAACAATGGTTAATAAAAGTAAATAAAATATAAGTTTATCAACAGATGAGCACTGCATATCATCAAAGGCCAACGAGGAGTTTCCTGCATATTTTTTTTCTAGAATACATGAAATTAATTTATAATGCTTATTCATAATATTCATAGTGTTTTAGTTATTGTTCATCCATCTTGCATATTTTATTTTTAATTTATCAATATTATGAATGGATCACAAAATAGAACCAGAAGTTCTAAAAACTGAACTTGAAGTTCACTGATATTTGGACCAGAAGTCCTAGAAGTTGGAATATTTATATGAACCTGTAGATTCATATCCATAAAATTACAAAGCCATGAAATTAAACCTGAAGTTTTGACAGAACCAGAAGTTCTGATCAATTGAAACCAGAAGTTCTATTTTAAACATGAAAATTTGACAGAATATGCAGTTCTAATGAACCTGAAGTTCTAAATCAAGCCTGAAGTCTTTACAGAACCTGCAATTCTAATCTCATATGTCATGAACCTGAAGTTATATATCAAGCCTAAAGTCTTGACAGAACCAGCAGTTCGGATTCTTAAAGTTGTGAACCTGATGTTCTAACTTTTCTTTGGCAAAATTTCTTTTTTTTTTTAAATTCATTCATTAATTACTTCCGATGTTAATATTTTATTTTATTTCTTCCTTTTCCTTTATTGATTATTTGCACACGGTTAACTTAATATATATTTCTTATTACAGTTCTTGCATAATGTCAAATCTGGCTAAACTTGACTTTAAAACCCTTAACATAAATGGGGACAATTACTTATCTTGGCAACTGGATGCTAAAATCCACTTGCAATCCAATAAATTGAGAGAGACCATAAAGGAAGGTAATAAGATGTCCCCAAAGGAAAAGGCGTTAGCCCTCATCTTTCTACACCACCACATACATGACGACCTCAAACATGAATACCTTACTAAGGAAGACCCAGCAGGCCTATGGAAATCCCTGAAGGATAGATATGATCACTAGAAAATGGTCATACTGCCAGCTGCTCGGAATGAATGGTTAAACCTGAGGTTACAAGACTATAAAACAGTATCTGAATACAACTCTGCTCTATTCAATATTGTTTCCAGATTAAGATTATGTGGTGAAAAGGTTTCGGAGGAGCAGATGTTGGAGAAAATGTTATCTACTTTTCATGCCTCGAATGTGTTCCTACAGCAGCAGTATCGAGAGCAACATTTCTCCAAATATTCAGAATTTATCTCATGTCGCCTAGTCGCTGAACAGAATTCCATCGTATTGATGAAAAATCATAATTCCATACCAACTGGATCTTTGGCAGTTCCTGAAGCAAATGCCAGTCTTAGCTCAAATAGAGGCAGATGTAGGGGGAATGACAGACATAAATCCTCCAGTAGAGGTAGACGACATAACTCCTCCAGGCGAGGTGGTTTTAAAGGTCATTTACCAAAATTCAAAAATCACCAGAAGTGGTCTGACCCTCAGCATGAGAACAACCAGAATCCATCGGCAAATCCTTCCCACCGTCCTGATGACACTTGCCACAGATGTGGAAGAAGTGGGCATTGGTCACGCACTTGTCGTGCACCAAAGGAAGTGGTGGAACGATACAAAGCATACAAGGCCGCTGTCCATTCAGCAGAGACAAATGATATAGAATGCTGGAATTGGGATATAATGACATCAGAGAGTCCTCCAATTGACATTACAAACTTGGAGACTCGTGACTTCTTTGAGGATGAAGATAACCAACATCTGGAAAATGAGGCATTTAATAACCTTTTAGGGGCACTCCCTGGCATGGTCTAGAAGACCTATGATTCTTTGAACATTACAAACTTGATTTTTTTTTAGTTCATTTGAAGTGCATGTTTCTTAGACCTTTCTTTTTTGATGTTTTGATAGAAAACTTCATTAATGTCCTAATTTATGATGATTTTTTTAATTATTTTAATCATATGATTGCATAGTTATGATGTTTCTATTATTTTTGTTTAAGGTATGGATCATGGAACTGAGGACAATCTATATTTGGTAGATAGTGCCACAACACACACAATTCTGAAAAATCAGAAATTTTTCTCATAAATGATGCTCATTCCACGACAGGTATCCACCATAGCTGGACATGTACAGATAATTAAAGGCTTCGGAAGAGCCCATATAATGTTACCTAATGGTACCTATCTATTCATTAAAGATGCTTTGTTCTCAAAAGGTTCCCGAAGAAACTTGATTAGTTTCAAAGACATTAGAATGAATGGGTACCACATTGAGACTGTAAGTGAAAGTAACAAGGAATACTTATGCATCGTTACTAGTATTGGAAGCCAGAAGCAAATACTAGAAAAACTAAGTGCACTCTCTTCAGGGTTATATTACACGACAATCTCCAATGTTGAATCTCATTCTGTTATGAGCAAAACAACAAAGTTGAGCCCGAAGCTCAGTGATCCTAAAGCTTTACAGCTTTGGCATGATAGGTTAGGTCACCTTGGGGCTACTATGTTGAGAAAAATCATAGATAACTCTTTTGGGCATTCCTTAGAAAACCATCAATTGGCCATATCTAGTGGGTACTTATGTATCCCATGTTCACAAGGGAAATTGATCACTCGACCCTCTCTTACTAAAGTTGCATACGAATCCCCATCCTTTTTACAAAGGATACATGGTGATATTTATGGACCCATCAATCCCCCTAGTGGACCTTTTAAGTATTTTATGGTTTTGATCGATGCCTCCACCCGTTGGTTGGATTTTTGCCTACTTTCAACTAGGAACGTAGCATTTGCCCGCCTATTAACTCAAATAATTAAACTATGGCTCACTTCCTTGATTATCCCATTAAGTCTATCAAACTTGATAATGCAAGTGAATTTACATCATATGTTTTTGATGATTTCTGTTCGTCTATAGGAATTGTAGTCGAACATCCTGTCCCCCATGTCCACACCCAGAATGGCTTAGCTGAATCCATGATCAAGCGCATCCAACTTATTTCTAGGACTCTGCTAATGCAATCCAACTTACCGGTTAGTGCTTGGGGACATGATGTGTTGCATGCAGCAATGTTAATTCGACTTTGGCCCACGGCCTATCATCAATATTCTCCTGCACATCTTGTATCAGGACATCAACCCAATATTTTTCACTTACGCAAGTTTGGTTGCGCAGTTCAAGTCCCAATACCACCCATAAGCGTACTAAGATGGGACCACAACGTAGATTGGGAATATATATAGGTTATGACTCTCCTTCGATTATTCGATATTTAGAACCAAGGACAGGAGATGTCTTCACCGCTCGTTTTCCCGATTGTCAATTCGATGAGACAATCTTCCCGCCGTTAGGGGGAGATAAGATAATTCCTGAAGAACGTATTGTTCCTGTAGAACAACTCGTTCCTAAAGAACGGCGAGAATTAACATGGAATACTTCCACTTTGTCTCATCTAGATCCCCGAACTTCACAATGTGAGAATGAAGTACAGAGAATTGTGCACTTGCAAGAAATTGCAAACAAATTACCTGATGCATTTAACGATGCAGCAAAAGTGACGAAGTCACATGTGCCAGCTATGAATGCACCTGCCAGGATTAATGTCCCTATAGGACAAAGTCAAAATACGGCAGCAAAAGAATCTGCGATACCACGGAAGTGTGGTAGACCTATAGGTTCGAAGGGCTCAACTCCGCGGAAAATGAGAAATGAGCAATCATCATCATATCCTTTCGAATAGACACGTAACACTCCTGAAGAGGTTCCTCCCGGAGAGGCACATAATGCTCCTAAAAAGGTTATGGAAAAGTCCGTTCTCTCTAGAATAATGGAAGTCCCTGGTGAGACTTTGGAAGCCCTTGAAGAGGCACCAGTACCGGAAAATGAAGAGATCTCTATACTTTACAATTATTCAAGAGAGAGATGGATGAGAAATGAGATTATCATCAATGACGCATTTGCATATGCGGTAGCTACACAAATATCAAAGGAAAATGATGATGATGATTGGGACACAGAACCACGTTCTATAAATGAATGTCAACAAAGAAAGGATTGGCTACAATGGGAAAATGCCATCAAAACAGAGTTAAAGTCTCTTAACAAACGTGGTGTGTTCGGACCTATAGTACAAACCCCAAAAGATGTTAACCCTGTAGGCTACAGTGGGTGTTTGTAAGAAAAAGGAATGAGCTGAATGAAATTACCAGACATAAGGCACGATTAGTGGCGCAAGGTTTCCTGCAGAAACCTGGGATTGATTATGAGGAAACATACTCCCCTGTTATGGATATAACGACATTCAGATATTTGATAAGTTTAGCAGTTTCTCAAAATCTAGAAATGAGACTCATGGATGTTGTAACTAGTTACTTGTATGGGGACTTAGACACAGAAATTCACATGAAAATCCCGGAAGGATTTCCTTTACTTGAAGCAAAGCCAAGGAGTACATACTCAATTCAATTAAGGCGATAATTGTACGGCCTGAAGCAATCCGGAAGAATGTGGTACAATCATCTTAGTGAATACTTGTCTAAAAGGGGGTATGCAAACGATCCCATTTGCCCGTGTCTATTTATAAAGAAATTCTTAAAGGGATTTGCAATATTAGCAGTTTATGTGGATGACATAAATTTGATAAGGACTCCAGAAGAGCTCGAAGAAACTGCTGATTATTTAAAGAAAGAGTTTGAAATGAAAGACCTTGGAAAAACGAGATTTTGTCTCGAATTACAAATCGAGAGAAATTCTAACGGGATGTTAGTCCATCAATCTAATTATACCAAGAAGGTTTTAAAACGATTTGGTATGGATAAGGCACATCCATTAAGCACCCCTATGGTTGTCCGGTCTCTTGATATAAAGAAATATCCATACCGTCCCATCGAGGAAAATGAAAAGGTATTGGGTCCCGAAGTACCATACTTAAGTGCTATTGGAGCTTTGATGTACTTGGCACAATGCACTAGACCAGATATTGCATTTTTTGTGAATCTACTTGCCAGGTATAGCTCCGCACCAACTCAAAGGCACTGGATTCGCATTAAACGCATCCTACGATATCTGCGTGGAACAACTGATTTGGGAATATTTTATGCTTACGATCATAAAGATTCCAGTTTAGTAGGATATGCAGATTCAGGTTATCTCTCTGATCCTCATAAAGGTCGATCACAGACAGGTTATGTGTTTCTAAATTATAATGCCGCCATTTCTTGGCGTTCTACTAAACAGACTTTGGTAGCTACTTCCTCCAACCATGCTGAAATTTTAGCTCTTTATGAAGCCAGTAGGGATTGTGTGTGGCTAAAATCTTTGATTCAGCATGTTCGTAGTTCTTGTCAATTACCTTCTATTGTAGGTATCCCGAATATTATCTATGAATATAATGAAGCATGCATAAGACAGATTCGAGAAAGTTTCATCAAAGGAGACAAGACTAAGCATATAGCACCGAAGTTCTTTTTCACTCATGAACTTTAGAAGAATAATGAAATTGAAGTCAAGCAAGTTTGTTCGAGTAACAACCTGGCTGATCTGTTTACCAAATCTTTGCCAAAATCAGTATTCCAGAAGTTTATATATGAGATTGACATGCGTAGAGTTCACCGTCAAACTATGTAAATGGTTGCTATCATCAGGGGGAGTGATTTATCAGGGAGCATCCTAAAGTATGCTACCCATGGACATCTGTGCGCTGTACTCTTTTTCCTTCTCTAGGTTTTATCCCACTGGGTTTTCCTAGTTAAAGTTTTAACGAGGCAGCATTATACACGTCCAACACCAGTTCAATGATCTTGAAGAATGTTGTACTCTTTTTCCCTTCGCTTTGGTTTTTTCTTACTGGATTTTTCCTTAGCAAGGTTTTTAATGAGGCAACTATCATTGAATGGTGGTCATTCAAGGGGAAGTGTTATAAGATATGGATCTTAGTGAATGTCCACTTGAGATGAGTTAGGGTTAGATTTTGGTTTCCTCTTTTGTGGGGTTACTTTGCCTATATATAGGTATCTCTACCTTTGTATTGACATACATAATGAGATAATAGAAAACTCTCTTCTCCCTTTAATATTCTTTTTCTTGATCTCTCTTCTTTCACAACATATATATACAGGGAAGTGCTCCTATGAGAGACACTCTCTCCAACTTGGTGAGAGATGGGTGGGGGCTCTCACATTTAAGTTGGGGGTCCTTACATTTAAGTTGGTGAGAGTGGATATGAAAGTGAGGGCCCCCACCCATCTCTTACCAAGTTGGTGAGAGTGTCTCTCATAGGAGCACTTCCCATATATGTATGTATATATAGGATATATTCTCATAACAGATAGGGTGGGGATCCTCACATTTATATCCAATGCCAATAACTTAAATGTGAGGACCCCCATTTTATCTCTCATAATAAGATGAGTGAGCATCTCTCTTTATAAATGTAATACATGTAGAAGAATATTCAAGTGCATCCATCCCTCACCATTGTTGTGAGGGACAGCCCCTTTTTAGGAAGTTTCAAGTACAAAAGAGAAGTACACCCCTCTTTTGTACTTGAAACTTCCCAAAAAGGGGCTGTCCCTCACCACCATGGTGAGGGATGGATGCACTTGAATATCCCCCATACATATATATAGGGGGCTCTCCTCAGCTGAAGCTAAGGAGAGCGTCCGCTCACCCACGTGTGACATGGAGCGTCCCTTGCAATACATAAGTGAATCAGGTCCCACAAAAAATTTGGTAACCTGCCCATTTCCAACAAGGAGTTTTAGTGGTCCGCTCATTAAAAAAAAAAAAAAAACCCTTTAACGAAAGCGTTTCCCTCTCCCTCGACAGTACCAGCATATGGACATGTCTCCTTCGATGAAACCCTTAACGAAATTCTCGACGGACTCTGCTCCTCGTCTCATCTCATCTCATCCTCTCAGTTCTCGTCGTTGTCGCATCACATCTCTTTCCTGTCCTATTCGTCGCATCGCATCTCGTCCCTATGCTCGCTGCTCTATCCGCACTCTTTACTAAATGTAAGATTTGGAGATCTTTTTCCATTTTCATGCTTTTAAAGGTTCTGAAATCTGGAAGGGATTTTGGGGATTTTAAGGAATTTGAAATCTGAAAGGGATTTTGGGAATTCGACTCTGGAGCTTGAGTTGAAAATGTGTCATTTTGAGTATTGGTCTCATTTAGAAGCTCGGACTGGGTTGTATATGGAAATAACTCATTTGAACCTTGGCCAAGGTGGGATTTTTTTAATGTGTTTTTTTTTTTTTATTATGTTCTTTGTTTCACTAAAATAATTTCTTTCTGAAGTGGTTGGAATTGTGGTGCAGAAGTTCATGGTAGATTTTGATGGGTACTGGTGAGTATCGCCTTTTTTATTTTTATTTTTTCCCTCCCTCTTCGTGGGAAGTTTTGGATTCATGTTGTGTTTATTGAGATGGGTTTTTTCTGTTTCTTATTGAATTGCTTTGGTTGAAGTTAAATCTGATGTTTATGTTGATGTCAAATAAAGTTTGATGTGGGTGATTTTTGCCTGTGTTTCTTGTTGCTGTTAAATGTTATTGCTAAAAAGTCATCATACTCTTTCTTGAGATGGTTTCCTCTTTTTTGTCTTAGCTTGCTCACACCTGCACAGGTTTGGATTTCGTATTGGTCTTGTTGATGTTCATAGTGGGTTTTTATTTTCTTGATGAGTTACGCTTCTTTCCTTTCATGTTTGTTGTGGGGCAAATGTGGACCATTGAACTGATGGATTTCATCTATGGTGGGTATGTTACATAAACAAAAATTGTCCTATAGTGATGGAACGCACTCCGAGGCGCCGTGGGGCGGCTACCGGGGTCGGCGGAACGTGGGAGTCCGTCGGGTCCGGCCCTTTCGCGCCCTGGCGGGCCCTGAAGCGTGCATCAACATTTCTTTTGTGTGGGTGTGCCAGATTTTCTATTTTACTTGGAATTGCAAGTGGTAATCCGGAGATCAACCTTCGCAAGTAAAAAGGAAATCAGCTTCTTTCAAGTTTTCCATTGCACAAATATTTAAGAAAAGAGACATTTTCTTAATTTGCCGTGAAAGGCGATTTTGTTTGGCATTTATAGCCGATTTTGGCGTTTATAGCCGATTTACAATTCTTATCAATAATGAAAGACAAGAGTTGTGATTTTTGTCTCTTTAGAAAAATACAAACTACAATGAAAAGCAAGAAAAGGAAGATCTAACTTTTCAGGAGATTGTGGGGGACTCGTTCAGATTGACGGTCGCAAGCCATGTATGGGCTTCGCCATCATCCATGCAGATGAGAACAGAAGATGCTCTTGATTCCCTTGGCTTGGCTATAACCTCAGGTTTTTAGAGGACAAAGACCAAGAGAAGGTCCTATGTCCAATAAAAAGCTAAGTAGACGGGCTGAAAAGCCACGTCTAAGCCATTGGAGGCAGCAGGAGAAGGCAAGGACCTTGGGGGGGGTGCCCCCCAAGGGACTTTTGTCACCTTGTAGTGGTGGCCGGTGCAGAACTTCAGCAGAGTTTTTCTTTCTTTTTCTTTCTCTCAGATCTCTTTCTGATCTTTTTTCTGATCTTTTCTCTGATCCTGATTTTCTCCTTTTTTTTCCGATCCCAATTTCAATGGAATGCTCTCCTATTTATAGGCTTTTGGTAGCCATTTAGGAGGGTTTATGAGCCTTAATGGCTTTAATGGGAGGAGTTACAAGATTTATTTTTTGATTTTGTAACTCCTTTTTCCTTGAATCTGATTGGCCGATGGAGATTAAGGGCTTTTAATCACCTTAATTACCATAATGGGAGGAGTTTCATGGTTTAAATGCCATGAATCAATTGACTTGTAACTCCCAAATGCTTGCTTCTGATTGGGCCGTCCAAAGAAATGAATTAATGACTGCAATAAAGCTAGTCAATTAACCACATTAATTGGTCGCCGAGCAGTCGAAGAGTCGCGGGCCGTGCCGTGTCTTCTGGAATTCTTCTGGCGATGATCATCGATGGATCTACATGCTGATCGACATCGGATGAACATGTAACTTCAGACATTGATAGCTAAGAGTGGGCCGGTGACATCTGTCTTATCGATTTCACGATCGGTCGGACAGAAAGTGCACTTTCTTGGTCGACCGGTTGGCGATCTTGGAGCGATCAATGATGATTTTATGCCTTTGGAAGTTGACCCGTGATTTTGACGGATGTCGGAGGATATGAGTCAATTTCAAGCACTAAAAATCACATTTTCAGGAAACCACAGGGGCCAAAGTGCGCGAAACGCGAAGAAAGACGGAAAAACGGGTCACCGGCGGAAAATCCGGTGACCCGGACCTCCATGGTCGCCGGCGACCATGGGCCATGGTCGCAGGGGCCTGCGACCATGGGCCATGGTCGCAGGGGTCTGCGACCCTGGGGGATTTTTCCCCTTCGGAGCCCGTTTTGCGGTCGTTTTGAGGTCTTTTTCGTCGCCGTTTTCTTCTGTATTTTTCTTGACATTTCTTCTCATTTATTGGCTTGATTTCCCTGTAAAAAACCTGATGAGAATCCTTGCATTTTTAGAGTGCAAAGTTTCCAATTTTCCGGGAAAGCCGAAGACTTTGTCGCGTAAAGCTGCTGATTTTCCGCCAGAAGCTGAAACTTGGTCAAACGATGTCGGAATGACCTGAAATTTGAGGTGAAGCCTCCTGAGCAATAAATAAGACCAACCATAGGCTTTTGTTTGAGTTTTGAAGCCGTTTGGGGTCCCGTCGATGCTTCACTTGACTTTGCTGCGGGGAAAATGCCGAGCTTTGATATGTGGCCAAACGATGTCCGATTGACCTGAAATTTGACGGGGAGCCTATTGGAGTCATTTTGAGACGTTCCATGGGCTCCGTTTTGGATGTCATGGTCCCGGGTTGCTCCGCCGCCGGTAGGCTTGATTTTCTCTCGGAGCATCGAAACCTGGTCAAACGTTGTCGGAATGACCTGAAATTCGACGTGCAGCCTTTTGGAAGCATGTAGAAGCCACTCATGCACTTGGTTTGATGAGCGAAGGCTTCGGTGGTTCCCGCCGCCGGGAGGCTTGATTTTGCTGCTCGAGCATTGATGGAGGGTCAAACGTTGTCGATTTGACTTGAAATTTGGCATGGAGCCCTTTTGAGACATGCTGGAGTCATCTGTAGGCTCTGATCGAAGTTTTGACGTCTCCGATGATGTTGCCGCCGGGAGCACCATTTTAGCTGTCGGAGAAGCGAAGTTAGGCCAAATGTTGTCGAAATGGCCCGAAACTTCATGTGTACTCTTCTCTTGGCTATCTTGAAGGATCTTGCAGTTTTTGCTTGATTCTGACAAGATTTGAATTTTTGGAGAAGTTGCATTGCCTATTTATGGCAGGTTGCGACTTCATGCAGCTTTCTTGATTTGAAGAGGCAAAGTGACATTTTCGGTGTCAACATATAGCAAGGTGCTAACCTTTGATCTCAACCTAGAAATACGTGGTTAAAAAGAAAATAAAACCCTGTCAACTAAAATGCCAGATATCCTCTGGAGCAAGCCATTGACAGGGAACTCCTGAACCAACATTTAGAAGTTCTGTTTGGTCTTGTTTCGTTGATTCTGTTTGGACTCTGGCTTTGCACTTCTTCACCCACTGCTGTTTCAACCTAGGTCTCCTCTAGTTTTGAATTCTTTTCAACTTCAGGCTCCTTGCCTTGAGCATCACTCTGTCCATTCTTATTTATATGGAAATGACTCTTCTTTTTGCAATGTACATGCTTCTTTTTTTCTTTTTTAGTTAACATCTCATGACATTGCCCATGACATTGTTCTAGATATGGATGTGTCAAATACTTTCCAGCCATAGTTCTTTTATTTGTTAGTGGTTGTGTGAATTATAAGATGATCAAAAAGATTGACAATTCTAATGTTAGTTGTGTTATTTGGCTGTGGTATTTAGGGTGGTGTGAAGTTGTTGTCCTCACAATTAAATTTGAATTTGAAGATGTTGTCTTTGCTGTGAAAATGGAATTTGAAGATGCTGTCAATGGAGGCTTCTGAAGATGGTGCGGTTGGCATGGAGTCTGGAGTGTATTGGTGTAGTGGGCATGGAGGCTTCTGAAGAAGTTGTTATTATCCACTATTTTTAGGATCTATTACTTGAGTGTGTGTTGCTGATTTCTGTGATTTGGTGCACGACTATTATGAAGCAGTTTTGATGAATGTGGGAACATTAGGTTGTGAACATAGTTGTATTTATGCGTTGCAGTATTTGATGAATGGACATTTTTTTCCACGAGCTGAAGTTCGGAAGGAACTTCCAGAAGAGGGAAATATTGCTTGTTGTCACAACCATATGATTGAACATGCCCCATTAGAGCCCTGTAACATGTGATGTTCAATAAAGTTTGTCACAATAGTTGATCCTCATGAATAGTGAGCTTGTTCGTGATGATGAACATATACATTGTAATAAAATCATTTTTCATGTTTCCAAATTGTATGGGAACAGAGATAAAATATGTCCACCTTGTCTGCTCTGTCAGGCTTTTATATGTTATATATTAGATCCCTGTTGATCTAGGGTTCAGTGGGTATGATAATAAAGAAATTCGGAGATGCAAACAAGGGGAGAGTAAACAATATATAAGGTAAAATTTTGGAACTAGTCTCTCACAGAAAAAGCTTCTGTTGCATTAAGAAATCAGTAGTGTGGAAAAGGGTATGACTTATTGGGTTTGTTGCTATAAATGGAATGGAAGCTAAACTTTGAACACCGCAATTGGAATGGAAGTGGAGTTTGTACTTTGAATCTTGTAATGGAAGTGGATTTGGAATGCCGTAGTTGAAAGTAGATTCTATATTTTTAATGTTGTAATTTGGATTGGAATGGCAGTGGTCTTTTGAATTTTGATGAATAGATTTTTTATGTGATTGGATATTATAATTGGAATTTGATTTTTGAAATGGATTTGTTGCCTGAAGTGTTTCATGTATTAATGGATTTCTATGGATCTTTCAAATTTGTTGTTGATTTTTGAAATGGATTTGTTGCTGGAAGTGATTTAGTGGATTTCTATTGATCTTTCAGACCAAGTAACTTTTTTCTGGTACCCTAGCCAAGTAAGAACCCCGACAGCCGGGTAAAAGAACTGATGCTTCTTACCACGCGGGTAAGTGCCGTTCTTTAGTTCATGTAACTTTAATATACATTTTAGCAACGTTTACATACATTCCACCTGTACATGAATTTTAACCTCACATGAATCTTCCCGTGCATCCATTCCAAACCCTTGAAGGTTACAACAATCCAAGTATATGCCAAAAAATCCATGTCCATTCCTTGATTCAATTGAGACCAAATTCAACAATGTGTTCAAATTCAAAATTCAATCAAAATTACCAATTGTAGACTCATGTACAACTACAAAATCATTACACATACAACTTCCATTTCCATTACAAAACCATTACGATCCCAACTTGCTCTTCATGCCGAACTCCAACTTCCTTAACAAAAGGATGTATACCCTTCAACCCTTCATGTCCCAATAGCTGAAATCATATGGTAGAAGTATAAACTTCATATTGGAGCATGTTCTGGCTTCAGAAGTCTAAAAATTCCCAGAGTAATTCTTATTAGAAAATCTCACAAGAATAATATATATCATTTTGATACTCGAAGGCACATGCTCTAATCTAAGGCATCAAGCATCAATAGCACAAATACAATAAAATGAGCGAGAAATTCTTACACATTGAAACCAGTATGCAAAAAACTCACTCATTCAATCACTCAGACCTTCAGGCTCAATTCTGTGGGCGATACAGACCTACATTCACACCCATTGAAAGTAATAAGCAAAAAAAAAAAAAAAAGAAATCACAACCGTTCAATCAGTCATAGCCGCAGAATGAGGTTCTGTGTTTGTTTTTTTCTTTTTTCTTTTTACTTTTTTTTGCTAATAGTGTGAGAGGCTATAGTGAAATCACTTTCCTCCTCAGCCCATCTCCTCATTGTAAAAGACTCCATCCAGAATCTATAGTGAAATCCCTTTCCTCTTCGGCCCATCTTTCCATTGTAAAAGACTCCATTCAGAATCTACATTGAAATCCCTTTCCTTTACAGCCCATCTCCTCATTGTAAAAGATTCCATCCAGAATCTATTAAAAGCTCCAAAAAAAAAAAAAAAAACCCTTGCTTCCCTACCAACCTCATTGCATCATCAACTCATCTCCAAAAAGTGCAACTTCCACTCCACCAAACCAAACACAGCTCTACACCTCACTACAACAAACCCGCCCGCTATTTGGGTGAGCTCCATGACCATTCGAGCTTGGAATTTGGTTTGGGCAATTCCACAAACACCTAGTATACAAATTGCACCTTTTCACATTTATTTTTACATCCATCTTCATCAAATGAAAAGAGAGAGAGAGAGAGAGAGAGAGAGAGAGTGAAGAAAGAAATAGAGAGAGAAGAGAGATTTAGGGTTATGTATTATGGAATTAGAATTAGAGAATGGGAGATGGAAACTCACCTGACATGAGTTAGATATCGCAGTATAAAGAGTTTGACTAAGAATCCATATTTTACTTGCTAAATCGATCGTCAGTTGCTCACCTACTGTTCGGTCGGGCTAGGGCGTCGACAAACGGTCGGGAGAGAGAAAGGTGCATGAGAGAGACAGCCGTCGGTCGGAAGAGAGAAAGATCGGCACGATAGAGATGGAGAAAGCTCTGGGAGGGAGAAAGCTCGGGATGGGGAGAGTGATATTTTGCTTTTCTTTAGAGGCTTGGGCGGGAGTATTTTGATTTTTCAGAGGCTTCGGCGGGACACGTAAAATATTTTGGATGATTTTGATCAATTGAGACGGTTGCACGTAGGACGTGGGTGAGCTGACGCTTTTCTATGCTTATGCTTGAGCTGAGGAGAGGCCCCTCATATATATATATATATATATAAATATATATGTGTGTAAGGACCCTTACCCAATTTCTCATATAAAGTGAGAAATATCTCTTATAGAAACATCTCCTCTTTTATATATCCCGTAAAAATATTTAATACATAAAAACACAGACAAGCGTAGAAAACAATGATGATAGCAGTTTGGGATGTGAAATGCCGAAAACATTCATTTTTAGGTGAATTTATCTTTTCCATTTGATTTTTTCATGTTAACATATTTTCTTTTTAGCAATTCTCATTTATTTTCAGGTGAATTTTTTTGTTCAGGTGTTTCTCTTTGCTAACATGCTACTAGCTCTCATCTTTTGGGCGAAATTAAAATTTTCAATTTTTTGCATAAAAAAATAGTTTTTTAAGACCCATAAGTTAGAATTTATTTTCCTACTCGAGGTAGCAAAAATTTCAACTCACTCCACAAAACAACAGAAATCGAAACTATAGAGATTCAAGCCTGTAATTTTCATTTCCGTTAAAAAAACTTTTGAGATCACTGTGGAGAACTGTCGCACACACAAATGTGCCCAAAGTATCTATCAATTTCCATACAGCTCTAAACTTATGTACTTATTGTAGATGGATAAATCATATTGCACTTAGATATTCAAGCACTGCATCCAAACCCTCGCCCCTCCCATCCCAATTACAAAAACACTGCAACTCATATGTTCTCCTTGATGCTATCTGTATCCTCATCTACCTTCTGTTGATTTGATTACAAAAACAACAGTGTGAGCAGAACATGTTTTTGCTAGAAAGAAGAATAAAAAACCATTCAACAAGAGTGAAAAGAGAAGGATTTGGAGTGGTGGTGATAGTGTGTTTCGCGCTCGATTCGCCACCGGAGGTGGTGGAAGTCATCAACTGAGCATGGTAGCCTGAGGGGCCCTGTGGTGTGAAACCCATATATTTCTTGTGCCTTCTCAAGTAGCCTCTTGAAGAGAGGGTGGTAGAGGTAAGATATGGGGATGACGAATCTCCGGTGGCAGCCGCCTTCTTCGTCTTCCAGCCCCACCCTCACGGCCAACCACCCCTTCTTCACCTTCATTCTCTTCTCCTCCTGCATGCTCCTCCTACTTTAGGACTCCTCTAATGTATACTTATGATACTAGGACAGCTGAAAGGAGGACATAACAGTTATATATAGGTTGGAACTTGGATGGAAATTGTGGGTGGCAATTTTGTAATTTTAGTGGTGTACTAAATAAGGATATCCTGTTGGGCCACTACACTACTTATCTGGGGGAATGTTCTGTTTTATTTGTCTTGGTACTTGGCACTAGTTGGTGATGACGATGGAGGGCCAAAAGGCCACAGCTAAGAGGTTGAGAGGCCCACTGATTTGAGAAATTAACAACCTTCTTTTTGTAGAAAGAGAATTTTTATGTATGTCATGCCACTTAAGTCCGTTTTAAGAGTGGTTCGTGTTGTGGATATATAAGTATAGAAACTGATGCTATATACAGAGACAACCATCAGCACTCAAATGGTCACACCATCGACTAAAAGGTTAAGTGTTGATGATCACTTGTCCAAATTCAGTGCTATTTTTGGGTTATGCTCTATGTACACAATAAGTTTCTGCTCAATGCAACAAGCAAGTTTCTGCTCCATTGGACAATTACAGCCATCGAACTCAAGGATTTTCACAGTTTATAATGGCCCACTAACTTTGTTTCTTCTCCACCAACCATGTGAATTCAATTAATCATCATCTCATGGCCACTATTATAAGGTGGTGTCGGGTAACTCTTTCCATTAACATCCAGTACAGTATTTCTCTACAGGTGAGGTGAACCATCTAGATCACTGAAATAATCTCTACTGTACACGGATTTATCTTTTCAAGCTTGTCCTGACCACAAAAAAGATCATTTCTTCATTTTGTTTGTGTAATACTTCTATTGAAGCATTTGTATATTCCTTTCTCCTTTGAAGAGAAAGAAGAGACGAAGAGGCAGGAAGGGCATGTGTTATGTAAGTTGGAGAGGGTCAAGTCACAAGTGGGTCAGAAATATTCTTATGGGGTGGGACCCAATGGGAGCCTATGGTTGGGGTGGGCATGTTGTCTTCTTAAGATTCTCAAAGGGTAAAATAAAGGGGACCAAAGGCCTCTGTCCTATGTCTGGGTCACCTTCCGCCATTGGTCGGTTGTGCAAAGATCTCCTTCCTGTATACAGTGCATTCTCCACCATCTCTCCCTCTTTCGACCAATCAAATGCTTTAAGTTATTTTCATATTCCCTTTCTCTTTCACTTTCACTTTCACTTTCCTTGTAGATGAACATTTTATTATGCATTTCCATGTACATTACACCTATGCAGCATGGAATCATTTCTGTTGGAATTAAAATAAAGGGAAATGATACTCTGATTGAAGTCAATAGTATTGGACACAACTCACATCTGATCCATGTGCAAATCGAGCCTTGGCATGATATTCTGTATTAACTTTTTAAAAACCAATGGATACGTATCGATCAATATTCTTTGGCATGCATCTTCTAGACTTACCACGATGAACCAAGGTTGAGAAAACCGGTGATGTCCAGATACAGATATAGATACAGACACTGATACGAGGATCGGGAGTACAACTCCTGACTTCAAAAAATTTAGGACACGGATACAGGTGTTCTAATTTTTTCTTTAGATCACTTTTAAATCAATGAAATTATCATTGTTCTGTCTCTTTCTAGCATTTTTTATAGTGAGAAGTGAAAAGATTAGAAAAACTATATGAAATAATGGACTTTATAAATAGGATATGCTGAACTTATTCTCTAGAAGATCAGTGAAATATTGTATCAATACAAGTGTCTTATCAATCCGATATGGATACGTTGGGCTTGTATAAATATCCGGATATCATAGGAGATGGCTCTGCTTATATGTTTTGATGTTCTTCCCTATTTGTCTTCAAATGAGTGGTAGATACAGAAAGCAATTGATGGGACTGGATTCATGGATAATGAAGAGAAGGGGCCATCCAATTGACGTTGTTTTGGACATTAATAGGATTTGGCCCACCAAAATGTAGGGTCTGGATCAACTGAGGGCATATCACGCTGGTGGCAAGTGTGAACAAGATCAGGTCATGGAAATTTAGTGGAAATTTGTCAACAAAGTTAAAACGTAAGTGAATAAATAAATCAGTGGAATGCCTCTTGAGTACATGGTACAGTTAATATTGATTCCACTAAAGGCCAACCAACTGTTGGATGCATCTCCAAGCCAAAGTCTACTTCAATCTACTACGATGCATCCAATATGGTCGGGCCCTACTTTGAAAAAATGGTTGAACCCTATTGGGAGATGTCTAATCTACGAATATAATTTAGTGGACAAGTCTTATTCAAATCCAACCGACTAAACGTCATTAGAATCCATCAACTTAAACTCATCCAAGTCTGTCAGTGGGATGGGTTTCACCTTATGGGCCTAAGCTCATATCTGGCCCCTTGACCCCTTTAAGTATAACCTATAGTTCAGTTTACACTAGTCTCACCGAGAACATCTGCCGCCGTCGTCGTCGTCATCGTCATCGTCATCATCATCAAAGCTTTGTCTCAACCATATTGGATGAATATTCTGTTTCAAATTCTAGTATATCCTGCCAAGTCATCCAAATAGGTTGCCTGGGAAGAGTTACTGTCCTAGAACTTTTGTAGATGTAACAAAAGGTTTGCACCAGTTCTCAACCTAATGCAACCGCCTTCCTCCTGTAATTGGGCCTGGGACTGATAATAAACTGACAGAGTTAAAAGGTCAAAAGATAGGAAAGTATGGTTACATTAGTGACACATTTTCAATGTAAATATCAATCCGGAGGATAAAAGTATAGTAAACTTGGCCTTCAACTTGACTCCTGCACCCACCCATGAGAAAAACCACTGCTATATGCTGGTTCAGTTTATATACCCCACTTTTCATACTTCTGTTAACAATTGCATTCTCGAAAGGCCAAGAAAGGAGGAATGCAGCTCCTAAAAGAAATATACAGGTCACGAGATGTGGTATTGAGGAGGGAATATATTTTCCCCAACGATGGGAAGATGCCAAGAGAAAAAAAGAAATGACAGATGCTGCTGACTGGGCTTTCTTTGTATTTTGATTGATTCTCATCTGCCTGATACATGCAATACCAAAAAACATCCCCTTCGGGTTCCTGTAAGTGTCTCTATTTCCTTCCTTGTTCTTTCTCTACTCTCGGCAGCTGATTGGGTAGTGTCTGCCCCGCTCCTTTCTTTTTGCATGACGTACGTGGGTATTCTTGAAGTCTTTGACCCAATAGGCCTAATCCCTCAGGTGGCACCCCAGAGAGATTTATGCCACATTGGACCCAAGTTTTATGCCACTCCACCAACTCCTAGGTGGAATTGGTGCTGCCCCCTAAATCTCTAATAACATGTGCAACAGTATTTGAAGAAAGTGAGAAGCAACACATGAAAGTCTCAACAATTTTTTTCATGAAAACTTGCAAATGACAAAAGGATGACTCTTGAAGCCGGCCCGTGCTTGAGCTCCATTTGTTAATTGTGTTATCAATTTGAGTGAACTAATATGAATATGAATAAGCCATTTAAATTTTTTATACATAAATGAGAGATGCTCCTATGAGAGATATCTCTCACCTTAAATGAGAAATTGGGTCGGGGTGAGAGATATCTCCGGTAGAGCATCTCCCAACATAAATATAGAAATATTCAAGGGAGAATATATACATCGTTCTTGTGTACATATGGACCACTTTATCGTTGGAGGTTACTTTTGGACCACATATGATTAAGTAATTCCCATGGCACCCACACATTATGACTGAATATATTCACATCAGCCCCCTGAAATTCCTGTTTAGTGCAAATTTGGCATTCATGTAACCGTTTTTCATGGTTAGATTGAAATAAAGAAAAAAAGTTGATGCTTCTAGAATATATATAAAGGCCATAAATCAAGGGGGTTAGGCTGATCTAATGAGGTTAATCTGTAGCACGTCTCTATGTCTTGCTGAGATCTTTCCATCCCCGCCTCTCCCATGATTCGCCGCAGGTGGACCCCTGATGCAAGCTCATATGGTGTTATGTGGACGTCTCTCCCTAGAGTAAAACACAAATTCAATGGTGTTTACACGATGAAAAGGAACAAAATTCTTTTCCTAGCTTCATATAAAACCACACGGTAAGTAATGTTTAAACCAGAAAGATTGACATGGAGCTGGTATTTTGAGCCCTTATCATCAAAATTAACCTGACACCTCTTTCTCCTTTCTTGAACATCAAAAACTTGCTATCTAGTTAATCCCTTTTTTGAAAACTTTAATTAGAATAACATTTTGTCAACTGCAGGTAAGCCTTTTCTTTGAATGACGTTTTATTTTTGATAACTCACGATATCTCCGGCCCAGTACAGTCAAGGAGCTAGCTTTTGGTCTTGAGTCAAATGAACACTTGATTATGGACAATCGAGAACTAATTTGAGGGCACATGCAAACCCTTCTATACACATGTACCGAATAAAACTATGAGAGGTGGCCAACGAGAGTAAATGTCAAAACACAAGACCTCCCCACTTTAGATATAGAGTCTTTGAATTTCATTAGTGCAGAGTCATTATAAGAGAATTTTATAGAAATAAATTTGCGCTAACATTCATCCAATTTCTTTTTAAATGGTTAAAAGCAACAGCGAGGATTAGTAAGTGATGGCTATATTAGAATGGTTAAGATCATTTTTATATATGATAAACATTGAGTCATACGGACCTAACTCATATTGAAACCTTGACTTATATCCATAGAGTTCTTCCACTGTTGGATGGTTGAGTAAGGAATTAGCACCCTAGGTCCAACCCGGGTCATGGATAATCCGGTTAGGGCCAGCCGGATGTGGGCCACCGATGATGACCATTTTGGATATTTGCACATGTCCCCTTGGGCTTCCATTCCCAAAATTTGTTAGCAGGCCCGAAAAAAAAAGTTTATATATATATATATATATATATATATATATATTACAAAAGTGAGGAAGTACAAAGGTGTACTTCCTCACTTTTGTACTTGGAAATTCCCTTTTTGGGGTGTCCCTCACCAAAAATGGTGAGGGATAGATGCATAAGAACATTTCCCTATATATAAAAGAGGATTTTACTGAAAATGAATGATATTTGGCCGTTGCACAAAATAGTGAAAAGTATTTCCCGCTGCATGAGATCGTTCATCCCGCTACTTTTTTTTTTTTCTTTTTTTGTTTCACAAGGGACAATAGCGTTGCCCAAAATAAATATGGGCGGTGCTAGAGTCCCTTTTCTCTCCCTGAACTCAATTTTTCCTCTTGTATTTGCAACTTTTCCGCATACACAAATAGTAAACAACTTGTTTTTACAACTTCTTCACTTATAATAACAGTGGAAAACTTATTTTTGCAACTCTTCAACCCAAATTGGCCCCGCCAAAAAAAAAAAAAAAAAAACTCACACATAGAGGGAGATAGGTCCGCCCTTGCTTGTTATTTTCTTGTGGTTGGATTTTAACAACTGTCATTTTTCAATTCATTTTTATTCTTGTGTTTTCTATTGGCTTTTTTTTTTTTTTTTTTTTTTTTTTTTTCTGATATACCTTTGGATCAGCATGGTGAGATTACCAGTCCTAATCCTCCACTCTCGGAGCCCCAAAGATGCATTGTTCATTCATTTGTACAACTCTCTTCCGATACAAGCACCCATGGTGGATTCTTGTTCTCCGAAGACATGAGATGAAGTGAATGAAGCTTTATGAAAAGGGAAATAGATGTCGACAGTCACCCGAAAACATGATACTGACACATACATCCATATGCCAACAGTTTACAAAGAGCGACACTTCATTTTAAATCAAGTAACACTAGTGTCGTTGGTCCTAAGACTTTTTTTCTTTTTTAAAAAAAAAAAAGGAAACCATGCCTAACGAACCACGTTTGTGCAAAAGGAAATAGTTTTCACTATTTCGTGACATGATTCATTTTTAGGTAAAATTCTCTATATAAAAAGACTTATTTTCCCGATAACCACAAAATGTTCTTATATTTTGTGTTTTTCCTACAATTCTTCTTAACTGGTGAACACAAGTTTATCAAAAACAATCCTCACTATTGAAAGATTTTCTCTTGCACACGTGCTCAACACACACATCTGGGCCGTCACTAAAGGCAGGACCCTCCTTAATTTTACAGATACCTATACCCCTTGATGAACGACATTGATGTGCATTGCGCAAGTACATCATCCCTCCACTATTAAGGCGTAAAATCGTAAAAAAGAAAAAGTTGACGGATGTGTTTGGTCATTAGTCAAGGGAGGTTTCCGTAAAAATACAGAATACTGGGCTTCGATTTTGAAGTTAGTAAAACAAATACAAAACACAGGGGCCTTTTTACAAAAGCCTATAAAAGGGCATAATTGCCATTCGCCACTCTTCCCCCTTTCTCTCTCTCTCTCTCCCGCGTCCATAATAGGGTTTTGCGACAAAAACCCTAAAATCTCTTTACCAAATCCGAAGATGATTTCTGCATCGCTGCCCCAATCCTCAGGTTTTCGAAATCTATCTCCTTCAATCAATCTCCCTTTAGCTTCAATTTCAATCTTCTCCACTCTTGAATTCTCTCTTTTCTTCACACTTCCCCTTCTTTGTTATGCAGCTTTCAGTACGCTCAGTTACCCTAAATTGCCCTTCCGGCACCAGAGATCCAAAGACCCCAAGCTCATCTCCAGATTGGTATAACCCAAACTTTTAAGCTCAAAAGATTCGATTTTGGGGCTTCTCTGAATTTTTCTTACATTTTAAAGAATGTTGGTCTTCAGATTCCAAGAAAACCGCTTGTTCGAGGCCCTTTTCGGAGCCCTAGTGTCATAAAATGCAATTTATCAGGAAGGAGTGGCCAGGGATTCAGGTTGAATGATGTGAAGAAATTCCATCCAGAGCCATTTTGGTTGAGTCTCAGCAAGGAAGCATTTGGGTGTGTTGCTTTACCTTTTTGATCCCCTTATTCTTGATTTTCAACTATGTGGACATGTTTGTTTTAGGTGAATAGAATTGTGTGATTGTACTTGAGTCTGTACAAATGGTGTGCTGTGGTTCATTGATCTGGATCATTGATTTGATGTACTAATCTTGAGCGGATCAACTTCCTTTGTCATGGCCCGCCTCTGTGTTGGCATGTGTGGGTCTTAGGGTGGCACACTTGCGGTGTAAGATTGGGAGGGTAATGCAATTGGAGAAAGGGTTAGGCAAAGGAAGGTATTGGGTTATGGGTACCTCTTCATTTCCATTAAGAAGTGTCTGTAATTCCCTAGCTTGATTTCTGTGTATTAATTGATCGCTATGCGATGAAAGAAGTAGATTGAAAATTACAATAAAGCTAGAGAAGTGCAAGTGTAGGCAAGTAAAAAGCATGCAGAGAAGTGCATGATCCTCATCTTCGTTCATGTGAAAATAAGTGCTAACTGGGAGGTGGATTGCTTCGCTAAGGAGTCTCCCGCCAATCTTTGATGATAAACCAAGATGATTTTTGTCTTGTTTCTGTTGAGGCTTTGTTTTGTTCTTGGTTTGCTTTGTGTTTTGTGTTGGTAGCTATTGGTACAGTACTCTTGGACTGACTGTTTTAGTTCCTTTAACAAAATTCAGTCACTATGAAAAATAAAAAAGATGCATGCTCTAGAAAATAAAATGAAGTAAGAGTCTGAGTCGAGGGATGCTTGGTAAGAATAATTGTAGTGGTTTTGGTACAAACTTTATATTTCATTGTCTTTGATCATCATTGAATGAGTTTTTGATGCATTGAATCTCAGTACATCTCTAATCTCTTTTCCATTTTTGGGTTTTTTTTTTTTTTTTGGGTTGCAGGTTTTAATGTGACTAATCGGGTGTAATGGGATTATGGATTGAAGGCTTTTAGAATAGTAAAGTGTAGTGCTCAGTTAATAGGCAGCATGTGTGAAGGTTTTGCAGGACCCACTAGAATGGATGATAATCTAATTAATCAAATCAATGCAGCGGATGTAACCAAACAAACAAGATAGAACTAGCAAATAAATCTACCAATCACACACCACAAGAAGGCAGAGACAATATTTAACATGAAACCCTTTCCAAGGAGAAAAATCACGATCTAGAAATCAAGATTTCACGAACAATTACAAGATATACTCACAGCTCCTTTACCTCAGTCTGTACCTTGACCTAAGGATTATAGTTGTTCTTGCACAACTTCCACTGACACGAATTCAACTGTGCACCGTTCTCCTTACTTGATATCTTCGCACCTTGTCAGACAAAATGATCAATCTTCTACAAGAAAATAGAAGCAACAAAACCTTCTAGAGTAGCCCTTCAGAACAATCTCTCAATGGCTCTAGAGAAATAAGGAAATCTCTTTTAGGGTATTCTAACCTCAGATCAAGAGAGACAATTAACTTCTTGTGTGTAATCTTTTGGTTGAGAGAAACACCCAATATATAGCCCCAAGTTCATCCAAGAGCATTCTAATCAATCTCCAATCAGAACAGCAGTCATTCTCAAACTCTATCATAGAGTCCGAATGAAACTGGGCATCTGCGTCACACTCGCTTTGGCGAGCCATCATTCTGCCGTTTGGCCACATTTGGCACTGACAGCCCCAGCAGGCATGACTTTTGGCCTTACAATGTGAGTCTTGGATGATGTACAAGTTTTCATGTCCCATGAGGAGCTGAAACAAGTGGCGATGAACACAAATCCTCTCTATGCTTTCTTAAAGCAAAGGGGCATTGGATCATAGCTATAACCTTCATCCAGTGGTTGGCTTAAAGCATCAATGATAATTCCGTAGATGTAATTAGCAAGATCTTGTGGGAGATGGAGGGATTTAGCTAGATTGGTTGGAGATGATAGGATCCAAATGTCTTATCCAACTGCTGCTCTAAAGCTAACAGGGCATCTATTGGATGGAGGCCAACTATCATGTTAACAAAGTAAGGGTCTCATGGGCCCACAAAAAAATGGCGTTGCCTATGACATTAATGCTTGATTCCAAGACACCATGGCGAAATGCCTCCCTTGGTTACTATTTCAGTCAACACATTGCATTGGATGTCCTCATTTTGAACCCATCCTCTGAATTTGGAAAGAGCACTTGGATGGAGATAAGGAGGTATGGGCTTTGGCAATAACTGATTTGGTTGCCAATAATGAGTGTATTGTAGCCTCAAGATTGCAGTGATCGGATGATCCTCCTGACATACCAGTTGTTATTCTGCTCATTTAGTGTTGATCGTTCATTTTTCATGAAATCTTTTTGCTAATCTCCCATTTGAATACCATTGAATGGATGCTACCGGTGGAGGTATTGCCTAAACTTCTTGTGATATGACCTATCTACATGCTGACCTACAAAATTATTGTTCCTGTTTACCGAGTACAACATCCTCTTAGATGGTGGATATGTTTTGCTTGGTGCACCATGAAGTGGTCAAGTTCATTAATCACATGACAGAGTCTTTTTTATTTGTTGCACCATGGGAATAATTATTTAAGTTATTGGGGTTTTCTTTTTCTCTACAGGGTTCTGAGATCATTATTTGTATTTCTGATCGAGCAGCCAAGCCAGCTTAGATATATTGAGTGGCCAAGCTTCCAAATCACGGTTTGTATTTCATAACCCCAACTATTTCAGTGTCTCAAATTTTATAAAACTCCTATGTCATGAATGCTCCAATCAAGTTACTGATTAAGAAAAAGGAAAAAAAAAAAAAAAGGGGAAAAACACTCTGATCAAGTGGTTGACTCTAGGTTATTTTTTTGTTTAATAATTTTTATAGTGAAATTACATGGCAAGAAGAACCTGTAAAACAGTTGGGAGGTGCTCATTGTTGCAACCGTAGGGCTGCAGGTTTGAGTCACTTACTCACTTTACCTATAAAAAAACAAGAATAAAACAAAAAGGGGGAAAAAAAGAAAGAAAGGAAAGGAAAGGAGAGAAGCAGAAGAAGAAAAATTAGATGGCGTTAATGTATAATGGGTCTTTACTCTTCAGTCTTTATCCAATTATTCATCTCTGCATGCATTTATGATTTCTAACACAGCATGGTAGTTAATGCAATAAGCTGAGAATCACGTCTTGACCAATCCAAATGAAGGTTACCTGCATCAGGGATACTTTAAGGGATTACTGACATTTCACAAATGGACTTCAACTTTCAAAAGCCAAGGAAAAAAGAACTATACGTAGAACAAAAATCACATGATTATTAAGTGGATGCAACTTAAGCTTCATTTATTTATTTTTTATGGGCTGTCATGTCTGTTCTGAACGCCAGATGTTTGAAGGTTGCACTTATCACCAATCTTGGTTTTTTGGTAGAAATCACCAATCTTGGTCCGATTGGAAAAGGGAGCGAAAAGGTCATGTAATGCAGTTCCTGTTTTCTGGGGTACACTGAAAGCACCTTCTGTACAAGTTTGGCTGCCATACTATAACTGTATGGGAAATCTAGACATATAGGTTTTCAACAAATGTGCTAATTGGTAACCACCCTGGAATGCAGGGTGCATTCTTTATTTTACAATGAGTTGTGACTTCAATACCTTTAATACCATGCTGTGTCTCTAGTGCCTGAGGCTCTATCATTTTTGTATGTTCGCTTTCTGGGCGGAAGTCTTTAGATGTATTTGGTGTCAAAACCTGTGGCAGAAGAAATCCAAGAAAGCTTCTATGAGCAACCAACAGGGAACTGTACCATGTGCATGCACACCAGTTTTCAATTCAGAAATCTGTGGAAACTTTCAATTGGGCTTCCACAATGCAGTCTTGTGTCGATTCCCTAAGAATCTTGTTTCTGATTTCACTTAAGATGTGGTGGGAAATTGTGATGAAACAGCTCTCGGAGATTTGCTCATTGGTGCAACACTGCTCTTGATCAAAAAATCAGTGAGCAAACAGTTCAGGTCATACTCAGCCTAGTAGTCTTCAGGTTTGGATGGAGGACCTTCCAAGTCGCTTTAGTCGTTTTTAGGATCTGGTGAGACTAGGATTCTTTTTGCCGTCAGCAAGCTGTTGATCAGAGGGATCACGGTTTTTGAATTCTTTCTTTTCCTGGCCATGTGAGTATTGTTTGGCCATGTGAGTATTGTTTTGTTGTTGGTCATGTATGCATTGTGGAGCCCTTCTGCAGGATTTCTTTGTTAATAAATTTGATCCCTTTGACAAAAAAAAAAAATGAAAAAGAAAAGAAAAGAGAAATTATCAGTAATCCAGCGATATACAATTGAATTTGCTACATAAACTGTAGATCTCAGTCTCAATATCAGATGCTAGCCAGATGTGTTTACCTTTTCTTTTCCCCTTCCTCCTAGTTTACCATTTGACAGGTCAAAGTTCTTATTGTGGATTACAATGGTGTTTGCAGCTGAAGACTGCTGCTCTTACTCTTGTTCTTGTGGCGTTGCTCATTGTTGCTATTTCCACCGTGGACTCAGCGCTCTGTTATCTGCTGACGTTGCTGCTCCGAAGAACAGCTTGATTTATCTGTAATTTCAAAATCATGAAATAGGTGTAGCATGTAGCATATCGGCACCTGTCTATTCATAGTTGATATGGCGCTACATTGGCAGGCTACCAGAATTTTTTACCAAAAAAGGGAAAAAGGTCGGGCTATCAGAATTATAGAATTAACTGATATGCGAGTTGCTGTTGTGTATAGAAGAACTGGAATGGAAAAGCAGAGAACAATGAACAGATTGTGTTTCTCCTGAAAAACTGGCATGTTTGATCTGAAGGAGACTCATTTAATAATTGCATGCTACAGTTTATCCGCGTGGGATTGTCTATTGTGTTTCCAGAGTTCTCAAACAATCAAACAAAGAGGAATGAACTCGTTTAATTGTGAACTAGTGGTTGCTAAAACCCAAGAGGAATCGCCCATTTTATTCCTGTGAAACAGTGGTTACTAAAAAGAACACCGATCTTGATGGGGGTTATCTATGACCTGTTTGGTTCCACTGGCGGCAGTGGGTTCATTCCTTGATTTTGAACTTGGTGATTTTGTGCTGTTAAGATGCTCCAAGTAAATTACTCATATTAACTTTTGAAGTTTGGAAAAACTGCCTTGAGTTGCTGTTATTTGCAACAGACACAGTGCAGTGAAAAAATCACCACTGCAAACTTGAAATTTAGCAATTATCCTGATCTATTTTTTGGCTGGAACTCAAAATATAGTGGTTATGCAACATCAAGAGCCTGTTGGGCTTTTTGAGGCCCACTCCAATTGGTATAATAGTTGGGAGCCTGTTCTGGAACGAGTTTGAGAGTAGAGCTGTAATAAGTTGAGAGCCAGCTCAACTCAGCTTGGTTATGCTACAGCTTGAGCTTGACTAGATTATGTTAAATTTATAATATGTACCCCAGTCCCAGCCCAAGCCCAGCTTCTTAAAACGTATGTAAGATGATCCCACACCCAGCCTCGATATATTATCCAAATCAATCTTGTAAAGTAGGACAGCTGTTGCCCAATCCCATTTAATTCTTAAACATCCCACTGCCCATGTAGTGATCATTTGATGATAATCACTCCTTATGACCCACTTGGATCGCCAATTGCAGTTAACTTGGTTTGTGCATAACTAGAGTTAACAGCAAGTAGAATGTAACAAGAGTCAACCCATTGCATTAATCCCATAACAAAGAGCACCTTAAATTGGTGAATTTGTTTTTTCATTTGTTTCTAACACAACTTAATCTGGCTAAACCAAAAATCACAGATTGAATGAGTTGTCTCTTGGTCAAACCAGGTTGGTTTTTTTTTTAACTAGCTGCAGGGACCGCCTGTTATTGGCGAGCAAGCCAACTGTAGAATCATGCAATGTGGGCTGGGGATGGAAATGGGTCCCGCGAAAACCTGAGCGAACGACTGTGATTCATATGATTGGAATATCCAAAAAATGATGGACGGTAGAGATGGCTCATTCATAAGAAACAAAACAAGTGGCCGTTTTTTCTCAAATGGAGAAAAGGACACATTGGCTAAAAGCCCGCGAAGTATTGTTGTTACATTGAGATGAACGACGGCTTTGGAACGAAAGTGGAATTACCCTCGCTCTTTACGCTCCCTCTTTCAACTACAACGGCTATTTATTATCTCTTTTTGTCTCTTCTTTCTCTCTGTAACACCATCACATGCATTTTTTTTTTTTCTCTCTTTCTTCTTCCTTCACTGCTTTTACACTTCTTTTTGTGAAAAAGGAGAAGATTTTGTTGGAGAAAAAGAGAAAGGCAATGGTGGGAGCGGGAATCTTTTCTCGTTTATCAAGCTACAAGATATTCCACCCCTCCCCCTTGGTACTTTCTACTTCTTTTCATGCCCCTCTCTCTCTCCCTCCCTCCTTTTTTGGCCTTCTTTTGATGAAGCTCAGCTCTTGATTTTGAACCTAGGAAAATGACCATATCCATGGGTTTTCCATTTGGGGATGGAGAAGTAAGATGCTTCTATCATGTTTTTTTTTTTATGTTGGTTGGAAGGTTTTTAGGGAATTTTATCTTGGTTCCTTTCATTTTGTGGAGTTTTTGAGTTGGTCTTTTTGATGAGTTGTCACTATTGGGTTTTGGCTGTTTTCTTTAGAATAAAAAGGAGCTTCTGCTTCCAAAGGTTGATGAAGTTGAAGACACGGGTGATGATCTTGTAATGGAATTCAATGTTGAGTTTAAGCCAATAGACCACCCACTTGAGCCATTGGATGAAGACCGTCCCGTTAAATGCCCGCTACAAAACTCCTCAGTTTTGAATGTAAGCCTATCAATTCTTGATTATCTGTGTCTGTTTCTTCTGATCTACATGTATGTGTCTGTGATTTTGGGTCTACTTTTGTGATGTTTTGAATGTGATATATGATGGGTTTTACCTAAAGTTGGATTGCCACTACTTTGAGCTGCATTCCCATAGTCCAATTCTGTTCTATGGATGCACTAGGAATGTTTTGCAGCTATTTTACCTTGGTACAAGTAGTTGCATCAAAACAAACCTATGAACATTTTTGGAAGGAATGTGAATCACTTTTCAAAATTATTCTTGAAAGTGTTTTCTTTTTGCAAATTATTGTCATATCTCAAGGTTAAACACCTATGATTAACAGATTGAAGGGTTACAACAAGCAGTTTAAGGATTAAGTTTTGTGGCAATCAGACTTCGGAGTGGTCTGTGTAATTCCATGATGTTGAGAACCACACTCAAAAGCCTTATCTTGGTCCTCAAGATTCCTGAACATCCCCAAGTCCACCAAATCAGTGGGTCTGGATCAACAAACTATGGGCATTTCAGAACAATAAGGTACACCCTTGAAGGTCAGGGACATGACAGTTCCTCAATCCTGAATGAAGGCTGGCCATTTTATATCCCTAATATCAACTAGCATACAGGGTATGGACTAGATTTTAGTTTTCTATCGAAGGATGCTATTGACATGTTTACCAAAGGAGAATGGACAATTTCCCTACCACAAAGCAGTTGGGGTTTTTGGGCTAAGTTTTGCCCAACATTAATAGAAATAACAGCCTTGAGGTTGCCTGTTGCAGGTTTGAGTGATGTTACCTATATAAAAAAGAAACAAAAAATTGCATGCAACTAAATATCAGTTTCATTGTATTGACATTCACTGGAATGAATCATATCAGAACACGAAATACATTCCAGCGAAGTTTGTATATTATGTCTAATGTCTCCCAACTTTAGTTTATGTTGCATAGTAAGTTGACCGTGTAACAATATATATATCCTCTTATTGTATCATATGACTGAACAGTATATGATTGATGTGGTTGTATTAGAATATGATTACATATAGTCCATGTTAAATAACAACTTCTCATACTAAACTACTTTGATTGGTGATCTTCTTGTTGAGCTTACTGCCTTGGCAACCTTAAAATTTCCAGAAAACATTCAATTTAGGTGTTCCATGTTGTTTTCAGTTATGCAAAGTGTTATGTTAAAAATACGTTCTGCAAGTCATAACGGGCATCATATGAAAGCATATCTTGAGGCAATATGTCTACTTTTCTGATATCTAGAGTTCCTTTTATATTCTCTATCTCTTTCAATGTATAAAGAATGGGGAAGCGCAGATGAAACGAAGTGCAAGTGCAAGAATCTCAAGGAAGAAACCAGAGTTGAGAGTGCTGAATGAAGGAGCAGAGGTGTCCACAAAACCGCAAGTTCGTGCAGTGTGCAAGAGGCATCAAACCCTTCCTCGCAACCACAGTAGGCCCCCTTTGTCCAGGTCAAGGTCTACTTCAAGTGGCATCTTACAAACGCTTTGAGAATGCAACAAGTTGTGTTCTTAACAAGATCAGGTCAGGACATCCCTTTCAATGTATTTACCGTAGTAACCTTGTACTGGTGGGTATTCATCTGAGTTCCATGGCAATGTAGATGCTGGAGAATCAGGTATTCCCAGTTTTAATTCCAAGGCTTTTAGTTCTCAATCATGAATGAATACCTTTATGGGTCATCTTCTGTACATTGTATATGAACCTCATGGCCGAGACCATCGATCTGATGGGCCCCGAGGGCTCAGATTGAAAGGTCCTGAACACCAATGACAATGATGCACATTTGAAAAATGTACAATTTATTTTCATTCATCTCCAAAAGGACATTATTTGGCTGATTTTGTTGCTATTGTCACAATTAACTATATATATAGTAACAGCTAATCAACATTCCCTGGTATGGACGAAGTGATATAAGTCAAAACGCCATAATTTGCAGCTGATCGCAGCAAACAGTTGCCCACGACAGCATCTTGTTCTTGAGATCATATACAAACTGCATATTCTGTAGTTATGTGTTTCCAAATATAGACATCCCGTGTGTTTCCATCATCATCACACAAATAACATATCAGAAGGGTGAAGATTTAATATGGTCAATGGAGGTTAAATACCAATGGGATTACTTTCGGCTTGCTAGGGCCATCCAAAATTGAGAGAAAAATTAAAAATAATGAAGGTGATTTAGTTTTTGACCTTGGGGACTGATTGGTATTGAAGATTTAAGTAGAGCTGGCATAATGGCTATCAAGGGAGTGTGACTATTCTAAAACTCATGTATGAGGCATTTGGGTAAGGCGGATTCTTTCATTTCCAGTAAATGGGTAGAAGGAAGCTCTAGCCCGCCTTGGAGGTTGGCTTCAAATGTGAAAGAAATTAGGAAGCTGGAATTTTGAATCCTCAAATGTGTCTTTCCATGATATTCTAAGAGATTGGAATGAAGTGGCGGATTCTTTGTCCAAGGAAGGAGTATCATGAACTCCTTTCGTGGTAGGAAATGTACTACCTCTGTATCAAAACTTTGTTTTCTTTTGATGAGACGAGTTTCCTACCTTAATAGACTCCTCCTTTTTGTACATATTTCACCCTCATTATAAAGTTTTCACAGTTTGTTATAAAAAAAATTAAAAATAAAGTTTTCACAGTTACTTCTAAAAAAAAATTATTGCATAATTACTCTTATCACCTCTTCCCATTGATCCAGGGTTAGCTTAATCAATTCTACTCAAATAAAGAAGCAATCTAAGACAACAAATTCCATCTCTCTCTCTCTCTCTCTCTCTCTCTCTCAATGGGCCAAACAAGGAAAGTCATTAATCACTATAGCAATAAAACCATCTACATACATTCCACATCACAATCAAAGAAAGCCTTGAGAAAGCTGCCACCCATTAATTAAACAACAAAACTACCAACATGAAGAAAATTCATAGCTGATTGCACTGGACGGGTGCAAATGACAACTCCTCTTTCTCCAGATCATAGATGACCTGCATATTTTGCTGCTGCATGTTCCCAAATATCGACATCCCCTTGGACTCCATGATCATCACACAAAGCAAACCAGTAATCGAATCTTGTATCATATAATTATCCGGCGGCAAATCCAAATCAGCGCCCTTGAAGTGAAATATCAACTTGGGAACCTCCACGGTAGATTCATTTGATGGCGCACTGAAGCATAAATCAAGTCCGGTTGATGACCCATCATCCACTGGCAACTTCGTCTGTGCGATGAAGGCCTTTTTCATTAATTTGTACCCGGATGCCTCCAGGTAGGTTATGGTGGTACCTGAATCTATGATCATACCACCAGTACCATCTTTCGATGCAACTGTGGAATTTGGTATTGACAGGAGGGTGCCTCCAACTGTAATACCTTCCAAAGAGAGATAGTAGAAGCTTGGGTGAGAAGGGTTTTGGACTAGTGGGGTGGTTGCGACTTGCGCCTTGAAGCTCTCATTCATCTTGGCAAGAGACCCAAACAGTAGGGGACTGGTCTTGGTATCATCTATTGAGCTCAGGCAATAGGAGAACTTGCCCAAGCCCAATTGCGAAACAAGCGACAACGGTCCCCTGCCAAGTCCAACTAGGCCTGCACCTTGGTTGAAACCATCCCCTTCAGTATCATCACTGCACCCAAATCCTATATGAGGCACCGAAGTTGATCCCAAGGTGAATGTCTCACTTGCCATCACTCCTCGAGTTGTTGAATAGTCTCCATAAGCATAGAGATATTGGCAGTCCATGCTACACTTCGAGTTAGGGAGGGCTTTGCAAAGAGGACTAGAGCAAGGTACCTTCGAGTAGGAAGATGAACGCGTGGGATCGAAGATGGGTGAAGATTGTTTGTAACATCTGGAACATGGTTTGCATTGGGTCCATATCAAATCACTCCCAGTGTCTAGAATTGCCGTGAAGGGGACTGGAGGGGTGCCTATAGTGAGGTTGACAAGATATTCACCACTGCCAACATGAACAGGTGCTTGAATTTGGTGGCCAGCGTTGTCATCAACTAGCACTGCCCCTGCTTTCAACCTCTCCAACCTTTGTCTCCCTCGCTTCATTGCGCGTTGTAGTAGCTCAAACTTGGTGAAATTGTACCCATAATCAACATGAACTAGGTCGAGTCGAATCCCTTCTGGGACAACACCATCAAACCCAAGTCGCAATGTGGAACGCGCAGGTGAGATGAGAAGTGCCACCACCACTACCAGTAGCAACACTAGGGAAGTTGGAGGTGGTGGTGCCATGGTATAGCTACTATTGAGAGACAGTAGAGAAGTGGTAAGGAATGGCATATATACACCCCAAAGACGTGTGTAGTTGTGGAGGTTGTTGAATAAATGAATGGATAACTTAAGGTTGTTGAATGAACGAAAGAATAAATAAAGTACATGTGTCAACGATGGGTGAAAACAAATCTTTGTATGAAGGTGTTATATTTGGGTTCTACTCTTATCTGATAACAAGGGATTCAACGGAGCTCAACAATACAGGAGAAGTTTGAGAGGGTATTCATATAAAGAACAAAGAAGGTGACGAATATGAATGATTAAATATTGCTTGAGGACAAGTAAGAAATGTGTGTGATTATTCAAAAGAGGAGGTTGGCGAGCTACTCCTATTTGTTTGTGTTCTGACGACCATTTAATCAATCAAAGGAAGGGAGAGGATTGATGGTATGGTCTTCAAGTTTGGTGGGGATTTGTGGACGTGTATCGGTATAATGCCATACTAGTAATATGAATATCAAGCGTAGAGAAGGGAAAGGAAGGGAAATAAATTTATCAATCACCTTTTAAAGCGAACAAGTAATCGATTGACTGGTAAGGTTGTTCAAGGAAACCATTGAAATTGATACGTTTCTGCTTCGTATATATTATTGCAAATGGGAAGAACTATGGTGTGGGTCACCTATTACTCCTTTCATGATTCTGAAAAATATCCGAGTAGATAATTTTGTGGGCTCCAACCTTAGTAATGAAATATGGATGTGACAATCCTAACCATGAAATGAAAATGGGTGGTTGAAAACAGTCAACCAAAACCATACCAAAAAAAAATCCAATTATTTCTTTAAAAAATTTGCTTCATGAGAAGGACTAGGATTCTGTGATCTTGGGTTTTGGCCTATACATGATAGGAACCACTAGATTAGTTTTTCCACACTATTCGGTCTCCCACGAGGAGCCCCCAAATGGCAGCTCTGTGAGACTTTCATCCTGTACTGGGGAACTGGAGACCATAGAGACTGAAGATTGAAAATCCCGCATCGCGCTTGTAAATTCTGCTACCTCTCCTGTGCATTTTTTTACCCAGCACACCATGGTGTGGGATTTTTCAATCCACGTCATCCACAAACTCTTTCCCAAATATTACCAATTATAGAAGGATAGCAAGACAATTCTTTGAGCATAACCCAACAAGCATGCTAAGAAGAGAAGTGTCACGTTGGTGGGAGTGGGTCCACTGGGCCCCACAATACATAAACCAGGAAATTGTGAATTAAACATCATTCACCAATCAAACACAGTGGACATTATCGGTCGCTCATTGAATGGATGCAATTGCCAGTTAGCTGTTCACCACTTTTCATTTCGACCATCCATTTGATTACCGCCTACACCATCAAGCCACATGTCCCACTTAAAGATGGCAATCAGGCCATTACCCAGTCATGAATTCACAGTGTAAGGATTTAATTTGAGGACAAATTCTGGGTTACGAGCAATGTAAATGGAATTCCACAATATTAATGTGAACTGTCAACCAGCCAGAAAAAAAGTGAGACCCTTGTTACAGTTTGTTGTTTGCAGCTTCGCCAAATACACATTTGTACAAATGAAACGCCAAATCATTCACAAGGTATACGCCCCATTTATGTTCAAATCACAAATTTTTTTTTTTAATGCATGTACAGATGCAAAGTTAACTTCCAAAATAAATAAACAAAAAGTAAGGCTCATAGCACGGTTGAAATCACAAGGTTGCGACGGGTTTTTTCAGAATACAACTCTACGTTCATTTTAATCAGCCCACGTTTAATACTCTCGCACTTGAAGTAAATACAGAGGAAATTATGTAGTTTTAAGTCATACAATACCCAAAATCTCCTAAAATAAGAAAAAACCAAAATCTCCTCAACAGCAACAGTTGGTCCAAATGGTCCTCCAAGAATCTTTTTCGATTCAGTAGAAGTTGCTTAGAAGTCGACCATCAAAAGTCCGTCAATTTCCAAGAGACGGGAAATGAATTTGAACCAGCTCCTCTTTACACCATTTGGACAAGCAGAGCTCAAGTTTTAAACTAGCAAAAGCTCTCGCTCGAGAGGTGGGATTATAGTGCAACCATGGAAACAGTCCGAAGGAAGCAAAAGCTGGGATGAGAACCAATTCTTGGGAATAGAAATCTGGCAACCTCAGGAATTACTATGAACTGTAGACAAGAGGAGAACTCACTTTGTGACGATTAGATTCATCCTAGCATGAAGGATTAAGCATCTGAAGTCTTTCTTTTGCGATCCGGTACCAAGGTAGAGTCAGGATTGGCTTGATTGAAAACTGACCTGCATTACAGCAGCAGGAATTGGCACTTACAATTGAGACGAATAAAAGAAGAGGTATAAGTTGATGAAAACTCTTCTACCAATAAATAAATAAAAAGTTGATGAGAACTGAAAATCCTCGATTACCAAATTGAAGCAAAGCTCAGCATTAGTTCTATCATCAAGACAACAGTGTTATTCCTTTCAAATTATTCCTCAAGTTATTTGTCCCACTATTTTATATGCATGGCATGACACAACTCAACAAAATCCAAACTGATCGACCAGCAGGATCTAGCTCTTATGTTATGGTCTGAAAATAACACCTGTACTGCTACACTAACCATGCGAATGGGACTTTTGAGAACAGAATCTGGACAATCGAGGAAAACAAAAGGTGCCTGTTTGTTTGCATTAGAATACATAGAAATTCATTGTCAAATGAGCTCCAATAAAGGAAAAAGATGAGGTATGAATGATATGAGATGAGAGGTGGGGTGAAGCACATAAGGTAGTAGCGTAGATGAGGCCTTTACTCTCCTAGGATTTGAATTACCAGGGGGATGGCTGGGTATTCATTTCCTTCCCTTGATTCACTTTCCAGTAGAAAGGAGGTTATTTGACGGCCATTTTTGCATATGCACCTTGGATCTTCAATTATAACCATTTATGGCATGAATTCCTATATATTTTGTGTTGGGAAAGTAAGAACAAAGATGCAACCAAACAACACAAAGAAGACATACAGATTTACGTGGTTCCCTCGAGATTGAGGTACGTCCATGGATCACACCGATTCCACTAAGCTCAAAGGCAGAAGATGAGAATACAAGATACCAGATCTCTGGCGGCTATGCTAGCGTTACATAAAGGCGCAGGGTAATATTATTACGGAAATACCCTTACACTAGGGAAGTTGGATCCGCAATAGTGGGCCTCAGTTAACAGTCTGACCCGGGTGTAATCAGGCTCCACACATAACACTATGCAAACAAACAGGCCCAAAAAAATCTCCATTTAAGTCCACTCTATTAACTAAAACATAGGATTAGGATTAGTGTTTCAAGTCTCCATTTAAGTATTTTGAGAGCAGAAACTTTATTTCATCTACAGTGAGTAATCAAAAGTAAGATAATGTTTGAGAGCCTCAATATGCCCGATCATGGGAGAGCAAGTTTAAAAGCAGCTGCACAAGCAACCCTCCCCCAGTTATCCTCTGATGCAGCCTGTATATTGTGGCCCACTTGCGTCCAAGTCTCAGCAAAGATAGAGGCGCCTGCAGTGAAACTCCAGGCATGGACAACACCTATTTCAATAAAGGAATGAATTTCTCTTTCCTTTCCTTTTGCTTGAAATTCCTTTATTGAATTTTTTTACACATAATCAAGATTTATAATATATATTTATATTGTATGACTTAAATTTGAATATTGTAATCAGCAGTGGAACCTTTCTGCTGTAGAGTACAAAATAACAGGCACAGACAAACATTAGCAGTGAATGAGGAAAGGAATAGTGTTATTGTGTGTTTAAGAACATGCAGAGTGATATATACAAAGAAAAATCTGCAACTGAATCAGTAAACAGAATAATGATTAATGAGATGATTGCATACAAGAGGAAGTTAATATAACCTCTGAGAATATGAGAGAACTCACCCACAAGTAGAACATTTCTTGTGATGCTTGCAGAATATAGACAAACAAACTGAACAGATGAAGCCCATGTCAATCGTCTTTTTGTGGCAAAAGCAGCTGTGAGTTTCACAGAATTTATCAGTCAACTTACAACAAAATAGAGTTCTTTAAAAAAAAATAAAAATAAAATCATCACTGACTACTGAGCAACATCTGCTAAAAGCCTAAAACACTAGAACTATTTGGGAACATGAAGAAGGCGGCATTATTTTCCTCCGTGCTAAATTGTATTGCTTTTCAAGGAAATATTTTATATAATTTAAATGTCAAGCAAGCATGTTTTATAAATGTAGGAACTCTGAAATTTGTAGTCCATCTCTTCCACTTTGTGTAGATTTAGAACCATACAATTTAAGAAAAGATTGTCCTATACATTGTTCTTTACACATGTAAATTGTCAAGACCTCACTAATCACTTTTCATACCCTGCAATGATGCTACTCTTTCATAAAATATAGAACTTCTCGTCAAAGACAATAGTGGATATTCCCTAGATAAGGAGATCAGAAGGAAAAAAAAAATGCTCCAATAAGGTAGCATGCAAATCAAAGATGCCTACAGGCTACTGGAGCTATTCGCAACAATAAAATATTCCACTTCACCATAGTGCAGGCAATAGCGGACCATATGGAAGTTGTCTGAGTGGCCAAAATGTATTTTGCAGATCTCAAAGATGAAACAGAGCAGCGGAATATAACCTAAGCAACAGAACCAATGACGGAAATATAATCAAATGAATGGCATCATGAATGAGGAACATACGAGGCCCGAAAATCCACTCCAACAGGCCGAGGAAGTCGTAGGAAACTGCGAGACTGCAGATCAGTTGCAAACACCATCTGCGTAGTTTAAAGATTTTCATGAAGATACGTAAATAAGTAAATAATATAATGCTGAAGGCACTCAGATTGACTTTTTATAAAGAGGCACCAATAAGAATACTTATGTTGCAACATGAAGATAATCAATGGAAATGGAAGCACTTATAGTTGAAAATGCAAAGTATTCATTCTGATAAATGGGCAAATCCCTCATTGCCAGAGAGGGGCAGATAGAGTTAACAGGAAAGTATTCATGCCCAATACATGACCACACACCTTGGTCAGAATATCATCACATAAAACTCAATTGTTTGATCCATCAAACTTTCACGTCTAAATTCATATACACATAAGGATGTTTATAGGAGCAACCAGACTGTTCCTAAGTTTGGAATGGTGCAGCCTATGGGCCCCACCTAGACGCACGCAAATAATTAGGGGTGGGGTGTTTGGGGTTTGGAAGGTCTCAGTGTGATGCAGCCAAGGAAGAGGACCAAATCCACAGCAGGGATTTGGCCGAATCCAAGATGGCTTCAACAACCAGAAACTCACGCACAAGCTTAAGCAAGTCAATAACAAACTGGAATTCAATTCTCAATTCAATATTATTATGATCATCATGATCCTTAAAAGGAATCCACATATTTATAATAAAGTTCCATAGAAACCTACTAATTTCTAAACTACTGAAGTAATTAGAAGACTACTAAAAATAGGATAGCTTTCCCACAACAGTCGGTTCAAACTCAAACTCATTGGATCTGTGGGCTCTTTCCAATGGGTTGGATCTGATTGACCCAATAACTCATGGGTTAGGCCCAATGGACTTGGGTCTGGCTCGATTTGCATCACAGTGCCAATTGGATGAGTCTTGGATGAGTAACTGAATAGCCTACAAAACTTAGATGAGTCTTGGATTTGGCTCAGTGCAACTCACAGGGGAGGAAGCAGTTGTGTGTAAGGGCTTACATTCACAATAGGGCTGCACCCAGAGACTATGCATGTTCTAGCTCTGCTTTTTGCACATTTTTTGGTGATTATGTGAGGAGATGTTTGAATTCCTAGTTGGATTTTTTTTTAAGGTAAGTGATTATATTCCAAAAGAAGATGCACAATGAACATATACATACATACATGCACACACATATATATATATATAAAGGGAAGTGCTCCTATGAGAGGCACTCTCACCAACTTTATGAGTGATGGGTGAGGGCCCTCACTTCCATATCCACTCTCACCAACTTAAATACAAGGACCCCCAACTTAAATGTGAGGGCCCCCACCCATCTCTCACCAAGTTGGTGAGAGTGTCTCTCATAGGAGCACTTTCCATATATAAATATATATATATATATATATATATGTTGGAGAGCTCCAACCAAGATCCCTACCTAAATTGGCATGTAGCTAGGCTGGACCAAACCACAAAAGAAACATGGCCAAAACTTGGCTAAAGGAACAAAAGTTTCTAAAGCAGACCATGCTACGCAGCTAAGAAACCAAGGAAAAACAAAAAGACCCACACCCCAGGCCAGGAAATCAAGCGATGATTGGAGCCGCATTACTCCAGTAGCAGCAGCTTTTGTCCAGCGCATGGAGTCTTCACTTGCTTCAGTGTAGACAATTCCCAGTTGGACTTGGATTGCACCAAAAGTCCCTCTTTGAGCCTCTATTTTACCACTCAACCATTAAACATATTTTTACAAGCTGGAAAGGGAAATTGACGCAGGCCACACCCAGGGACTGCCAGCAAGTTGGGCCCAGCAGGCTGGCAGACCTTGGGTCTGGCCTGCATCAGAAATATATTACATTTAATATGCCATTAAAAATTGTTAGCTTTGAGGTCCTTCATCAAGAATTTCGATGATTTGGGCAGTTTAGACCAATCATATATCACAATCCTTGCTCTAGACAAAACTATAGACCATCGATCATACCTCTATTTCCACTAAAATTCCACAATACCAAGTGAGTTAGAAAAGGGCATGGACAATTTTCCATGAATAGTGAAAACTAATACTAAAATCATTGAATGTGCCTTTGGGACAATCTCACATATATGAAATGAACAGCATTAACAAGAGAAAGCAAACTTTTTTTAGGCCTCCCTCCCTCCCTCCCTCCCTCTCATTTTATTAGCCCATGGCATTTACATTTCAATTTTTCCTTTTGCTTATAATTCATTTTGTTATAAGTAATAATAATATGTGCTTAGAGAGTTGAGATTACTCATTTGGTTTGATTTTGTGAAAGCAAAAAACAATGAACCACATCAAACATTAAAAAACTCAAAAAAAAAAAAAAAAAAAAAGGAAACAAAAAAACATACCGTAAGATATTGAAATAGTCCATCTAGATGTTGGGGCTTTATATAAACACCTCCAGTGATGTAAGAAGCCTGTAACACAGGACGAGTCATACACAAGTTAGGAGGGAAAGAAAGAAAACAGTTATTGCTAAAAAAACACAAAAACTAAAAACTAACAGGTAATATCATCGTTATGACTTAGCCAAATCTTTAACGAGAAAAAATTCATCCAAAAGATAATATTTACACCTGTTGCAGGAAAGCAGAGTGCTGAGCTCCTACAACGCATGAATCTATAGGGACCTGCAGATGAAGTGGCATGCCTTTGGCTTTAGTGAAAACCATTAAATAATATTAATAGTAGTCTTGAAGTAAACTAGTAAGTTTTTGGACCATTAATCACTTATTAAAAGTCAAATGCTATTTCATACATATATATATATATATATATATATATGGGAAGTGCTCCTATAAGAGACACTCTCACCAACTTTATGAGAGATGGGTGGGAGCCCTCACTTCCATATTCACTCTCACCAACTTAAATGTGAGGGCCCCCACCCATCTCTCACCGAGTTGGTGAGAGTGTCTCTCATAGGAGCACTTCCCTATATATATATATATATATATATATATATATATATAGGGGGGTCTTCATATGCATCCATCCCTCACCATTTTTGGTGAGGGACACCCCAAAAGGGGGAGTTTCAAGTACAAAAGTGTACTTTTGTACCTCACATCAAGTACACTTTTGTACTTGAAACTTCCCCTTTTGGGGTGTCCCTCACCAAAAATGGTGAGGGATAGATGCACATGAATACTACCCATATATATATATATATATATATATATATGGGGGGTCTTCATATGCATCTATCCCTCACCATTTTTGGTGAGGGACACCCCTTTTAGGGGTGTTTCAAGTACAAAAGGGAGGTACAAAGTACCCCTCTTGTACCCCTTTTGTACTTGAAACACCCCCAAAAGGGTGTCCCTCACCAAAAATGGTGAGGGATAGATGCATATGAATATTCCCCTATATATCTATATATATATATATATATATATATATATATATATATGAAGTTGAAAGTTTCAGTCCAAAATAATCAATTCATAGTCAGCAGATTGGATGGTAAAGAAACATGGTTAGAACCAAGGACTCCAAACTGATAGCCAAGCTCAGAAGACATTGTCAAACGTACAGGTCCAGATGTATACCATTAAAGGAACAGAGATAACTACAGAAATCTTTGAAAACCCAAGAAGTTCTAACCAAGAAGATCTTATAAATAAGATCTTAAAAGGTGTTGCTGACTTGCTGTTCACTTATATTATCCATTATATAAACTGATCCTTTATCAATTATCACCATGTTGGGGATTGCAACAACTGATAGAACTGCTAAATAAGGGTTAAAAATATCAATCTAAGCATCCTTAGTATGCATTTCAGAAGTTGATTTCATAATTTTTTTTTCCTTTTGTTCAAAATGAAGTTGATTTAAAAGTCTACAACTTAAGAAAATGAATTCAGAAGTTGAGCACACAATATCCATGTGCTATGTAATCCCTATGTACTATCATAATGACGAATTCTTCAGTAGAATAAAATGAAAATCATTGAGAAGCTATAGGTTCCTTAACCAGAAAGGAGTAGCACAAAATGAAACATAAGAATGACAACCCAGAAAACAAAAGCTTTGTATACCATGGAACGCTGAGCTGAGAATATTGCATTCATTACTGCGACATATCTGCAAAGATTCCCTTTCAGAGAAGGAACTCAATCATAAATAAGTTGAAAATGTTTCAGAGCAAAGCACAGAATGCATACTGTTCTGGCCCATCTGGAGACCCCTGCAGGCATAAAATCTGCCATGAAATGTGAGTTAGAGGTCTGAATGCATTTATATGATGAAAGAATATAAACTAAGTCATCAAAGGCCTCAATCTTACAACCTGTCAGAAGTTTCCTAGCACATTAGATATGAGGGAAAGCAAATATCAACATGATGACCTACAGAACAATCAGTCCACAGTAAATTGGACTAAAGTTGTGTTTGGCATGTACCACAGAATCAATTGAAATGGTCTAGCCAAACAAAGAAGAAATAGCCAAATTGTAACAATGTTTCTCTCCATCTATTTCATGTTGAGGGGACAAGGCTCCATACTGAAATTACTTTTCATACGGACCCAATTTTAAGGCCACTTTCTCATCGCAAATACCGATAAACACAATGTAGCCTATATTAACCAGCAAAAAGAAGAAAAAAAACCCTGTTACACATCTTCAAGGAGAATGCCCATTCTCCACACACAAGCAATCGGAAAAACACCAAATAAAGCAGTGTCAGTGAAGCATGCATACTCACCCTTGGGTGCGGATGGAGCGGTCCCGAGCGAAAAACCCTCTGTATATCTACCCATCAAATTAAATCAAACAAAGATCTTCTAAACCTGAATAAAACAAGCAATACACAACATGCTAAATGCATATCCATAGCACAATTTCCAGAGATACTTATTTCCAAAATGATTCCATTTTCTGGAGAAATTAACAGTGGGGCCTTCATTTACTACAGTTCCAATTTCTATTGTTTGGTTGTCAGAACATTTTCTCCTTTGAAATCTGTTTCTACATCTTGGGTCTAAATCTGATTTTTGACAGAAGTTGTATTTTTTTTTTTTTTTAAAAAAAAAATGCTTCCACCTTGGTAAACGAAAACTTCATAAAATCTTAAAATGGGAAAACTGGAAAACCATTCTCCCTCTGAAACGAATTTCAGTTTCCGTGGAAAATACTCCTACAAATACAAACATACCAAAAGGGTGTGTTTGGATCAATGCCCCCATATCTCAATCAGTCTAAGAATTACTAGTAACAAAATCACAACAACACCGACTACAATTCCTGACACATCCAAACGCACTAAAACAAGATAACAATCACAGGAGGGATAAAAAAAAAGACAGAGGAGAAACATCAAAACGGATACAGCAGAGAGCCAACGACAGCGATCCAGACAGAAGGCTAGACGGATTCCCAACCACAGATTCATCCTTACTCAGCTGTTGATCTTTGATCACAAACTCCTCCAGCTTCTGAATCACTCTTGAAAAGATTCCGGGCATATTCCCGTCCTCCGATTTGGCGGCTGATGCCGGCGGCGACGATGAAGAGTCATAGATGTAGCCGCAGGAATTGACGCCAGTGGCAATGACGACGACCTGGTTGATCTGGTTGAGGAGCAGAATAGAATTCAAGAAAGGAAGAACCTGCAGAAACAAAAATAGCTGAGAATGAGTATAGATGGAGAGAGATTGGAAAACGGAAAAATTAGGGTTTAAGAGAGAGAGAGAGGGCTTACGTGATTGAGGAATTTGGAGAAGGAGAGATTAGGGTTGTTGTTATTGGAGTTCTTCGCGATTGCCCAAAAGAAAGGGTTTGTGTCGAGTAGAACAACCACAAGGCTAACATCGTCTGAACAAAACAAGAACATCAAATGAAATGAGATGAGAGAGAGAGACTAAACCCTTAAACCCTAAACCCTAACATCATCATCTGAAGAGAAGAAAAGAATACCAAATGAGAGAAAGAGAGAGATACCTGAATAGAGTTTTGAAGCAGTAGAGGCCATGAGAAGGGAGAGAGACACAGCAGGAGCTGCAAAGGAATTGCATATATTTTGCCAGAGAGGAGAGCCCTGTTGTGGGGCCCAGCTTGATTAAACAATCAAGGGTAGGCCAAGTTTCTATGTGATCTAGCAATCTTATCCCTTGATTTGAAGCATCCAAGTTCTTATATGTCTAATTAATATGAGGTGCACTAAACTTTTGTGTGATTTTAGATCAAAAGGTGAAGATTTTGGCAGGTTTATTAATACGGAAAGTTATCACCTATTATACTAGAGCGTTTTTTGGGACCCATCTAGCAACCCGTCTAAACCATGCATAAATACGGATTCCTTTGATAGTCACTTATTCTGGCACACATTCAAATGGACTGAGCCGTTGTTGGATCAAGGGTTGAATTTTTCTGGCACACATTCGAATGGGCTGAGCCGTTGTTGGATCAAGGGTTGAATTTTTTTTTTAACATGAAACCATTAAACTTGTGTGCCGGATATATGGGTCATGGGGATGGGTTTGAGATCAAACTTGATTTTTCCATACCCCGATCGTATCCCATAATGAGACCTACATTTAAGACCTATAAAAAAAATTCATATAATAGTTTTGACCTGAATATTTCCATTATTAATATATATCAAATTGGGTGAGAAGGGACTAACTTTGATAAGAAGGGATTAAAGTTGAGTCTTGAGATCCAGCTGAGTGGTTAAAGAATTTCAATCTCCTGACAGAGTATGCAGAGTGGCCGAATAGGGAAGCTAATGGGGCTCGGCCAGGGTGCAGCCATCTTTGGGCTGGGTTCGAGCCTTGGTTATTAGTACGTGGGCTGGTCTTGGTCTTGGATTTGGAATCTGAGCCTATTTAATAGTTTGGGTTGTGCGTGGAATAAATGATAGAAAGCTTGGAGCTCGGCCTGATTGGGCCCAAATAAGCAGTGATTGATTTACTGAAATAAGTATTAGAAAGCCCAAGCAAAAATGATAGAAAGCTTGGACGGCCTCACCCAGTTGACTACGTGGGCGAGCTTGAGCTTTATATGTTTGGGTCTGCGGTTGACCTATGTTTCTAAAGTTTAGTCAGGCCTAAATATACCTCAATTTGGCCCGACCCAGCCTATAAATTATCCCAATCACCCAACAGTTTTTATTTTATTTTATTGCTTTTTTTTAACAAAGAAAATATATTGCACCAAACAACAAAAAATCGGGCTATAAGGAAAACCGGAGTAATTCTCCCTGCCATATAATCCTCTGGTCTCACAAAAATGATTCAATTGCAGAAGATCATTACATAATCACAATATATAAATTGCAAAAAAGCTTTATTAGAAGCACTTTTTATTTAAATCAGGCATTGAAGACTTTGTTGGGTTATTTCCCTATTTCATTAGTGAAATGATGTTTGAGAACGGATTGAACTCTGATCATATTGGAGCCTATTTATATATATGAAAGAGACTGAGTTTAATTGCCAATTGATTTTGTCCACTCAATTGATTTTGACCATTCAACTTTTAAATTTAAAAACTGATTTCAATTGAAATCAGACATTTGATTACCATTTAACTGAATGGGTAGTCGCTAAATAGTTTTAAATCTCTACACATTTAATTATCATTTAATTAATTGGGTAAGTACTAAATGATTTTAAATTTCTATTGATTGGTTTATAAAAAAAAAAAAAGAAAATCTCTATTGAATGGACAATTACTAAATGATTTTCAATCTCTAGATTTTATCTCCATATCTTCCACTGCCCCCACTATTTTCTTCTTCCCTATATTACAACTCTTATGGCCATTCATCTTTTTTTTTTCCCTACCAGGTATAAATGATTTTGTTCTATTTCTCATGCCTATTAATAAACTAACCATGTATATAAAGTGGTGTGACTAGAAAGAAAATAGCACTTGTGAGATCTACCTTCGGGTTAGTAAAATTTGGAAATGCCTCTTATTTAAATATTGTTGGTGTATTTTGTTAATTTTATTAGATGAAAGTTGGGTTTAGGGTTTTTATATCTATATTTTGATGGATTAAAGATTGCTTCATTATTTTGATTTTGATTTTTATTGTATTTAAAAAAAAATCTCTATATGTACAAAGAAATATCATATTTTAAATTTATTATAAATCATCTAATATTTATGTATATTTCTTATATAATGAATTATATTGCCCATGCTAAGCATGGGGCATGTTTTGCTAGTATATATGATAACAGAAGTGGTATAAATCAATTTTCTAAAACTTTAGTAGATAGAGAGGCTAATCTGACCTAGCTAGATTGGAATCTTTACATAACTGATCATTCAATCAAAACTGTTTCACACTTTCACACTTACATGAATCTTTTTGGATTTGAAGTTCAACCTTAGAACTTTCCTCAAAAAATTCACACATTCTTAAAAAGGACAACTTTCAAATAAGGCCTTAGATTTTTACTTTATTTCAAAAAAGAACACAAGTTTTAAAACTTTTCAAATTAGTCCTTAAGTCTTCTAGGAAGTTTTTAGTTAAGGAGACTGGTCCAATTATAGCTATTTTTGAGCAACTTTTTTCCTTGATTTTTTAAAATACTCAAATTACCCATCATTGAAATAAAGCTCTCATTCACTTCCTCTATATTCTCCTTAATTTCTTCACCTATGTCCTGATTATGATCAAGGACATCCACTGTCCGTGCGGCGATCAGCTGCATGTAGTAGTTGCCAGAACCATGTCATGGTTTTAAATGAAGGATAGTTTAGCTATTTTTAAAAGATAAGGGAAAAGTCGCCAAGAAATATCTTTAAATGGCCTGATGTCCTTATTAAAATTTTACGTGGAGCCCATTGTCAACCAAAGATAACAACGGGCCAAGTTTGTTTCAAAGGCTATGCTAAAATAAATAGTTCATAAAGGTTTGAACTACCTCTCACCATTAAAACTTAAAAAAAAAAAACACTATCTAAGCCCCAAACCCCACAACCCTCCCCCACTCCCCACCCTCGTACCATATAAAAATTTATTAGAGAAATAACAAAAGTAATTATTGAAAAGATCAGGGGTGTTCATGGGCCGGGCCAAGCCAACCCGAACCTCATCTCAATCCTGGACCAACCCACTTTAGGCTGGGCTTGGATATATAATTTGGGCCCGTTTAATAACTATGTCGGGCTTGGATTAAGTAGGACAAAGCCCATATTCGGCCTGGCCTGGCCCGTATAAGGAGTGCATGTCATTCAATTTAATTAGGCCAAACATTTGCTTGAAAGCACACAAAATTTATCAAAAGCTCGGTTTAGCCCGGCTCGATCGGTTAAATGGGTGAGACGGGCCTGTAATTTTAGCCAGTTTCAGGCTTGGATTGGGCCAAGGCTTGTGTTTTTAACTCGAACCGGCCTGAATATGCCCATGAACACCCCTAGAAGAGAGAGTGGATTTAGAGGCTAGTACAAAATAATATACACATTATCATTCACATATTTTTTTATATGAAAGCCAAGTAATGCATATATATATATAGGATAATATTCAAGTGCATCTATCCCTCACCATTTTTTGTGAGGAACACCCCTTTTGGGGAGGTTTTAAGTACAAAAGGGTACCCTTTTGTACTTGAAACCTCCCCAAAAGGGGTGTCCCTCACAAAAAAGAAAAAGTCTACATGTCCCGATTTTAGGACCGACTGATGGACCGATTGTATGTGAAAACATTGACTGAAAAGTTGAAAAGTTGAATGGATCGGAAAATGGATCGGGACATGTAGACTCTCTCCACCAAAAATAATGAGGGATGGATGCACTTGAAGATCCCCCATATATATATATATAGATGCTCCTGTGAGAGTATCTCTCACCTTACTGTGAGAGATAAGGGTGGGGGCTCTCATAGGAGCATCTCCCATATATATATATATATATATATATATAGGGTAATATTCATATGCATCTATCCCTCACCATTTTTGGTGAGGGACACTCCAAAAGGGGAAGTTTCAAGTACAAAAGTGTACTTGATGTGAGGTACAAAAGTACACTTTTGTACTTGAAACTCCCCCTTTTGGGGTGTCCCTCACAAAAAATGGTGAGGGATGGATGCATATGAAGACCCCCCATATATATATATATATCATAATTTCTATGTAATATACATGTCTACAATATGTAAGGATTCTAATGATTGAGAATACTTATAAAAAGATTAATCAAAATATATCACTTGACTTTAGAGGAATTTACCCGAAAAATCATGCTAGATGTCTTGTTCACCAAATAGGTCCCCATACTTTTTATGAAACTGAACTGGTCTTCCTGCCAAAACTTTCTCTTTTTTTTTTTGCCCTTTTCAACTAGTGTCGATATCGTCGTTCTTCTTTATATGTGTAGCCCATCGCTTCATATTTTGTGGGTGACGACGTCAATTTTCAAATTTAGCATCATATTCCGTTGGGCGACAACGTCATCACTCATTTCAACTGTCAAGCTTAACATCATCTTCTGTTGGGCGATGACATTGTCACCCATCCATAATTTGAAAAAAAAAAAAAAAAACACTCATTACATTCTCTATATTAGCACATGCACTACATGCTTCATACAAATGGTTTTTTGAAATCCAAACCATCATACATCCACTATAAATCATCATTTTGGAAAACAAAACAATGGGAAGATGATAAGAAGAATACCCCATGTGATAAGATGTTTGAATCTATGATGCTTTAATTCAAAAGATGCTGGAAAATGCCTTTGGGACCGCGTTGTAGATTGTTGAGTAAGAAGGAGGCTACGAAATTGCCAGAAAGGGGAAAACGATGGGGAAGAAGAAAGGGAGAAAAGAGTTTTATGGGTTTTGTAAGGCTTAAGCGAGCGACAACCTTCTGTATCATATGAACTATTGGGGCCTTTTTTGTTTAGTGGCCATATAAGGTTATTTTTCAGGTAGTTTTCTCTTGATTTTATTATGAAAGTGTATTTTGACTAGGTGGAGTTGGTTTTAGGTTTATCCACTGATTTTATTATTTATTATATATATTAATTATCTTCTCCTTTTTGTATATTTTAATCTTGTTTCATGAGAAATTATTATTTTGAATAAAATTCTACATTGCTTAATACCTTTTATATGATATATATATATGGAAAATTCTAAAAAATGCCCACTTTAAAAACGCCCCTTCTTCCGCTCCGATTCTTTTTCTTTTTCTTTCTCTTTCTTTTTTTTTTTTGTCATGGGGTCCATGTTGAGTCAATCTAGTCATTTTACACACACTACCCCACCATGAATAGTCACAAGCCCAAATTTAACACTTATCCAACTTTTTCTCACCATTGGATTGAAATTATAATAAAATAATACCTTTAAATGATTAAATTTTAGAGGTATGGATTAAAAGGCCATGATGATCTTATGGACTCAAGATTTTGCATATAGATTGGCTTCATATGGATCCTTCCATCCAATGAAATTCCATGATCATAATACAGCCCAGGCTCAACTAGGGGTGGCGTTTTCCCCTAAAAAATGCCCTGAATGCTAATATCGCTCCCATATCTATATATATGCGCGCGTTCATGTTTTAAGCATAGGTGGTCAGCATTTTTAAAGAATGTTGGATACTACGTGGACAGCAGACCCAAATCAAAGTTATCCAAGTCTGACAGTCATGACCATCCAGTGGATCTTTTTGACCATTTTAAAGGGGCCAATTTATCTATTTATCTGGCCATGAAGAAATCTGTGGGCACCCATGTTGGGAACTGCGTTTCAAGATCATGTTTGTAATCCATTGATGTACATTGAGTTTGGTATTCACAACTTTTCTGATGAAAATGTTCCTTAAATGGAGGATGATGTTCATTTTTGTGCAAATGAGCTGTTTTCTTGCAACACCAGTGCACTGGCCAGAAGATTCGCACTTCCATGTTGAGGATAGCTTTAAAGCTTATACAAAAATGAGGTGTTTCCAAATTCTCAGTGCTTTTATGCAGGAGCCAGAAAAGGGAGTGATGTGATCCACAAACTTGTTTTGACATAAGATTGAATGTGCCAATATGGGTTTTGAAGGGGGGTTAATGGATATGGTTAACATGCATAGGCTCAACCTCAGCTTGATGATATTGTTCTGAATCCAAGCCAGTTGTTCCCTCACTCAAGGTCTCCCTTACCTCACCTGATGTCTACTTCCTTGACCCGAGGGCTCAATGGAGTCCCAACCTCTTTAGCTAGGATACCATGAATGAATTAGGTGAGAAACGTGACTCCAAATCCAATTCAATGTTAAGTAGCAACAATCAGACACCTGAATTACCAGGTGGGGTTGGTGGGTGGGTTAGGTCTGGAGTTGCCACCCAAGTTGTAATTGGTGGGTCACTTTCTATCTAATTAACCCTCCATTTGCCTCCCACTAATTGATTATAGATCAAACTGCAGGAATGTAAATTAAGATTACTTTAGTCATGTATGTTCCAGGTTATAATGATTGAAAAGGAAACTTACAGTTCGGTTCCACAAAGATCAGTCCCCATCATGCGGTCTCTCAACAATTTCAAGCTGATTTCACTCCCTGCTTCCTTGAAATCGAGCAACCTCACCTCAAGCGAAAGGTGCATTGGAGGTGGACTGAGTCACTGTTTCTTTTGATGTATATTGACCTTCTTTCCACAGAGTGCTTGCAACCACATTTACCTGGTTCCCAATGGACTAATTTAGATTCGAGTTCGGAATTTGTAATTCTAGACTTTATTTGATGAAATTTTTTGAAGGGGTAAGTTCATTTGATTCATTTTTTTATTTGTATGAAAATGAATCCAAGTTTGTAACGAAATTGATAACCTAATTCATCTGAACCCACACAATATTCCATCACTGGAACCACATCTATAACCACTATTTGAAATAAACGTCTTTATAATAACTCTATTTCTCAGCCAAGCTTTCACTTCAATTAGAATTGGACCCATCATCATATTGATCATATGTAAATAATTCAATTATTTTACTAGGGATCCACTTAATATTGATGTTTGATAAATAGACTCGAGTTGATAGAAAGCTGCACTGCTTTTGAGAGGTTTGGATTTGTTACGTTGGCTCCACTACTAAACTTATAGTGCTCAATTAATTTTATTAAAACAATTTATATATCAAAATGCAAGTTGTTAGAAACACGATTGGATTCTATTGGCAAGTTAGATAATTATTGTTGCAACAAAACTAAGAACTGCTCCTCTGAACAAGAGAAGCAGCTTAGCGCATTACAGTGGATGATATGTGAAAACGAAAGCTACCAATCTAAGAGATTGCTTGTGATATCAACATGAATTACACTTTGGTAGACGTTGTGATTTTAATTCTTAGTTGTAATTACCATCATACAAGTGCTTGGATACATAAGACCCAACTTCTCATTTTGGTGGCCTATTTGATTGCCTGAGGGGTGAAACCAAATAATTAAGGGTCAAATAAAAAAGTGAAAGAAAGAATAGGGAGATGAGAGTAAAAGCATAAAAGACAAAAAAAATTACCCCTCCCCCCCTTTTGTCATTTAGTACCATTTGGATTACTTTTTTTCTATTTTTGTCATTTAGTGCATTTTAAGAGTCGCTTTCATTTTGCGCCTTTACTTTTCAATCCTTCCCTCTTATTTTTTCTCTTAATTTGACCTCCACCATTCCAATACGAAAGGCAATCATGCTTATAATGCCTCGGGTTTGGAAGCAAATCCCTAAATACCCATATAAAACCCCACCTTCACACGCTTTGCTTTTGGGATATAACCCTCTGAACTATCATGTTGATTTGAACTAAAATTTACGCTTAGAATATTAAAACAATTGACAAGCATGCTATATTGTCGTTCTTCGGTGGTTTTGGATGTGGTAAGATTTCATAACATAATATAACAGTGGAGAAAATTGAGTTTTACTGAAGCAGTACTGGATTGTGGATCAATAACAAAAGACAGGGTATTGGCGACAGCCAATAGAATCATACTGGATTAGCTTATCATAACCATCCAAATTGCAATTGAATCTGAGTTTCATCCATGTTGGGTTTTATGATCTTCACTAAATAGCAAATTCGGATTGTGTGATCATTGCCAATTCAGAGTTATAATATCCATGGATGGTCTGGATTTACCACTTGTACTGTTTAAGGGATCGAGGATAAGTGTTATCATTTATCAACCATACTCTGCCAAACTATATGATACGATTCATATGGATTTACATTTGCAACTTCATGTAGTTTTCTTTATGCGGCTCCTAGACTTCGTTTAACTTTACGTGTTACCTTTTGCATCACTACTAACCCTTTTTTCTATGTATAAATATTATCAAACCCGCCACTTTCCACTTTCTACAACATTGCTTGATGAGTCATTCTTACGCATCTTATACAGCAAGAAAATTGCAAATGTAATAAAGGAGAAGACCTAACAAGTCTTGAAAGAGTAAATTAAGCTTTTGTGGGTGGGGAATGCATCAAACTTCTTTTCCATATATGTGGAGGTATGGAGATTTTAAGTGACCATTGCTCATTGTTTTGACAATGGGGATATGGGTTTTTTTGTTTTTAATGAATTGGGCAATTAGTGGAATCCCTAGACTTGAAGTAAGCGTGTACAAGTTGTATTTGAAGCATTTGGTCTTAGAACCTCTATAAAAGGACGGGGTAGTCATGTGTTCTTCATATGTAGGGAAGCTTAGTAGTGGCCTGAGGTGAGATTATTCATTTGTGCTGTGAGCTTTGGTTGACTTAGTTGTGGTTTTGGTTGGAGAGTGATGGAGAGCGATGGAACAAGTGGGTCCTCCAGGTTGGGCATGCTAGATAGGGCTAGGCCATACTTGGCTATGATCTTGTTGCAATTTGGGTATGCAGGAATGAATATCATTACTATGGTTGCACTAAATCAAGGGATGAGCCACTATACACTGGTTGTTTATCGCCACATTGTGGCCACCGTCATCATCTCCCCCTTTGCCATTGTCATCGAAAGGTCTCTCTCTCTCTCTCTCTCTCTCTCTCTCTCTCTCTCTCTCTCTCTCTCTCTCTCTCTCTCTCTCATCATTCCGGTCTATCCTGACTAAACTGTAAAATAGGTTGCACTTCTGTGTGTGTATGTATATATTTGATTAATAGGTTGCACTGCCAATCAATCATGAACGTGCATGTAGTGCAAAATGCAAGTGAGAAACACCATCAACTTTGTCCTGTCTGTTCTTTGGTGGAGGGGCATGGCACTTGCATTTGAACTTTTTTATATTAAGAGACTGATGTTGCAATTACATCTGACTTTTTATTTTATTTTATATATCAACAGGAGAGTGAGGCCGAAGATGACATTCTCCATCTTTATCAAAATATTGGTGCTTGGTTTGTTGGAGTAATAATCTAAACACCCATTCATATTTTGATGTTTTCTTGATTGGTGCTTAACAAAAAGATGCTCCTTTTCTTGTGTATAGACCGGTGATTGACCAGAATTTATACTACACGGCAATGAAGTATACATCAGCAACCTTTACAGCAGCTATGTGCAACATCCTTCCCGCCCTAACTTTTGTCATGGCATGGATCTTAAGGTACTTTTCAATGTTATGGGGATCATTATTTATTCCACATGGTTGCCTATAGAGAGAGAGAGAGAGAGAGAGAGAGAGAGAGAGGATCCATGCATGCATTTGGTGTTTGTGACTAGCACTGGGTGATCAGTAGGGTGACAAATGGGTCGGACTGGCTCTAAACCAGATTGGGATGGGTCTCCAATGGTGGCCTCATTACTATCCAAAATCCTCAATCTGCACTTGACTCTGGTACGTCCAATCTGACCCAGTCAACCCATTTAGCATTATTTTTTTTTACAGTGTGTGGTCACAAGAGAGGAAAATCATTTTGGTCAACTTTTACTTGTTGGGCTGATTAAGTGGATTGATAAATAATATTGATTGATGATAAAAAGAATAAAAAAATGAGTCCACCCAACAAAAGAAAGTTTCATTATCCATAGGCCGAACTTAGTTGGCCCAACATATGTCCAACTCATTTAACTGCAGGTTAAGATTTCTGATCCAAGACCAACATATAGATATAGTGAGGGTCGAACCCTTTTTGGAATTGAGATTGACTTGGGTGCTTTCCAGGCTCGAAAAGGTGAATCTGAGGAGAGCACCTGGCCTAGCGAAGGTGGTGGGAACAGTGGTGACGGTGACTGGAGCTATGGTCATGACACTATACAAAGGTCCAATTTTAGAGATGGTATGGTCTAGAGGAACAAACCATGGTGCACCCAAGAGCAGTGACGTGGTTAAACACGACTGGGTTCGGGGTTCGCTGATGGTCACGTTCGGTTCTTTCTGTTGGTCATGTTTCATCATACTTCAAGTAAGCTACTTAATTATATTCTCAAACACAAATCTTTAAATGGATTGGGTCATACTTGAGATCCAATAAATAAAAAACTCAAAAAAGAAAGTTTGGGTCCAAATCCACACACACACACATTGGAAACCATATAATGCCACCTGCAATAGGTCCCACACCCAATCTGATAGGATTTGTGTGGTGGGATTGAGACCCAACTCGACCAGGACACAGACCCATTAAAAACAATTTTGGACCCTTCTTAACCCACCTGCATAGGTGACAAGGTTTCAAAACGTGGGAACCCCACTCGAGTCACAGGGGTCACTGAGGAGGGTGTCTGAGGTGAGTCTGGCTATTGGATAACTCTTGGATTCACCCAACTCAGTGACCTAACAAGTTGAACCAACTCAACCGAGTCAGGGTGAGTCTAGTACGAGTTCTTGAACTATGACACTTGATTACTTGTGTACAATACTTGACTTGTGTGAATGAATATTAGTAACTAACAAGTTCTAATTATCCAGACCTTCACCTTAAGGACATACCCAGCAGAGCTGTCTTTAACGGCCCTGATATGCCTAGCAGCCGCGGTCGAGGGCACGGTGGTGGCGATAGCCATGGAACGAGGCAACACCGCGATTTGGGCTATTGGGTGGAACATGAAACTATTGGCATCCATCTACGGGGTAAGAAAAAAAAAGTTTAATTAGTTGGTTTTGATTGAATAATAATGCTCCATGTCTTAATCCCATAATCACATTAGATTAGTTGACTTAAATACATATGTTGATGGCAGGGGATAATTTGTTCTGGGATCGCATATTTCGTTCAAGGGGTTATTATGAGGATGAGAGGCCCTGTTTTTGTCTCCTCTTTTGGTCCCTTATCCATGATAATAGTCGCCATTCTGGGGTCTATCATTTTATCAGAGGAGATCACCTTAGGAAGGTATTGTATTTATCCATTTACTGCTTAGATGGGCCTCAATCCTCTTAGATTACATGATAAGAGGGGGCCTATCTCTGCCTCATTTCATCTCAACAAGATTAATAGCATGTACTGTACTGTAACTTATATCTTATTTGTAACCTTTGCAGGGTGCTTGGGGCAGTTATCATAGTCTGTGGGTTATATTTGGTTGTGTGGGGTAAGAGCAGGGAGCACATTGTATCCTCACCGTTGATCGATGAGCGGAGAATCTCAGCAGAGCCATCACCGGCCACGATTGGCTTAAGTAAAACAAGTTCGAGTAGATTTGTCACCATTGATTTAACTACACCAGAGATTGAGGCCAATTCTGGCGAACATTGAAATCGTTATTTTCAGTAGCAATTACAAGGTCTTTTTTCCTCTTTTTCTCTGGGGGGCCTAGTTTTGTTGTATTCCTATCATGGATATGACCATTTGCTTTTAAATGTTTTGCTGAGATACGTATGTGTAATATGTTATGAGGTTTCTGTTTGAATTTGTAATGGAAAGACTAGTCCATGGTTATGGCTTTAGCTAAAGCTTCTTTTAGTAATGGTTTTTTTTTAAAGCCAAGCACCAAGAGGACTCAAATCAGCAACCTATTGGCCCAGAAATTAGTGTAGGCCCAAGGTCAGACTCAGTAGCAGAGACGACAATATTACATAGTTCTAAACTCTCTGGGACTAATGTAAAACTCAGCCAAGTTACTAGAATAGAGAAACTAGAGATGGGGACATGTTAGTTGCCTCACCCAACAGAAAATCAGCTGAAGAGACATTTGAACTGTCAAATGACTCTCGTCTCCAAGTTGGCCCACACTAGCACACATTGGGAGCCCTAATGGTCACATGGTTTTACACCTGAAATTTGGATTCCAATTGTATGTCCACTTATGTGCTTTCCTTAACAAAATACAATGCTACTAATGCAATTAGCAATAATGATATTGTGGAATTGGGCAACCTTGATAGACTAAATTAAAACCATTTGACTCTCTCTTACTTCAAAAGGTTGACAGGAGTCTTTTGTTCTCAAGATTAGAAGCCATTAGTCATGATATAGGAGAAGGGGGCCTTGTGGACACTTAGACGCACCGCACCCTATCTGTGGATATGCTGGCAACATCTGAACTAATCTAGTGCTACATTCCTTCCTTATCTGCTTCTCATGTGATTACTAAGTACATAATCCTTATCTAGGTGCTCAATAATCTAAATTAATTAAATGAAGATGTTCTCCTTGACATGGATTGATCACAATTGGAGAAATTCCCTACAATTTATCCACTAAAATACAAAAAAGAAAAACGTCCACTTTTCCATACAAAAAGTCAAAAAACTTTCATAACAAACAACTAAAAATAAAATACCATCATAACCCACTTATATTTCATTCTTTCTTCAAAATCAACTTTACTTCACTTGACTCTATTAGTAGAGAAGAGATCCGCCAACCATGGGAGTGGACCCCATCGCGCCCATTGGGAAATGAGCTCATGCACACCCAAGAGATGAATCACCTCACAAGTAGGGAGATGACTTGAGAATCAATCTCTAGGTATTTAGGTGAAAAGTAGGAAGCCCAATCAACTGTGCAACCCTTATATCTCTTATTAATCACATCACAATGGACTTTGGCAGTTGATTTTGAGATATTCAATAACTTATTTTATCAGTAAACTGTTCATTTTTCTATCTTAGATAACAATGGATAAAGAAGCTTGTTTTTGAAAAATAGTGGAACTCAACTCCCCAGCGTATTTGGTGAGGTTAGTAGAACACACCAACATCATGAGTCTGTTTGCTTTGACAGATTCTTTCAATTTGTATCATCCACAAAGCTATTTTATAAGATGGACTCTTCTCTATCAATATCTAAAGAGAAAATTTCAATTAAGCCACCCACAAATGAAATGTGAAACATTCTTCCCTGATCGAAAGTCAAAACTCCAGATGAGCACATTGCACAATTAGGATATGCTTTTTGTTGTACGCATTGGTGCTTGTTACCTTTTGAAAGATAAAGGTTAAAAATGAGAAAAAGAAAGAAGATTATGAATTTTTTCCAAGAGACAAGAATCTGAATTCTTAGGATCTCATAATAATGGGCGTTTACTGGAGGAGGTATTAAATAGGTGAAGATTGGAATTTGGAACTAAGGTCTAAGGTTGATGTACTTTTATCTAAGATTCAATCTATTGAGTATCTGTTGGGCAATCAGTTCATCTCACACTGAAGCTTTCTATTTAGTCTGTTGTATAGACATTGCTTATCCATGATACTGATTAAAACGAGCCCATCCTTTGTTGTAGCAAAGTGGGTTAATTAGGCTGACAAAACATCCTTTTTGCAAGCAAGTTAGAATCTTTGTAAGAAAAAAAAGCAATTAATTAACTATTTTTTGGTACCCCAATAAAGGGCCGGATTGGAACCCAAGAGAGCCCACACGGGTGTGGAAAGAGTGACATACCAATGAATCAATCCTCGGACAGCCATGTGAGATGCGGAGTTGCAAACCAGCTGAGCAACCCTTTTTTTTTTTTTTTATAATGCAGGGTTCCCAGTCCTTTGGGCCAGAATAATCCCTACGGCCCGGAAGAGAAAGTCGGGTAAAATTCTCCTGTGGCCTTAGTATGGTAGTGCAGTTTCAAACTCATAACCTCCGGGTGCAAACCGTAGTCGTACGCCAACTGAGCTACCCCTCAGAGTTAGCAACCCGTTGTTCTCATTAATTAATTAATTAATTAAGTAATCCGCAAGCCATGTAATAGTGAGGGCCGAAATACATTCTTCCTACAAGAATATTTAATTTGCCACAAATTGCAAAATCCACAAATGTGGCCAAATGGGAACATAGCTGAAAAAAACTAACTTCAAAACAACGTAATCAACTAAATTCACACAACTCCAAGGGCATGCATCATTTTACCAAGTGTAATGTCCGCCAAACCTCACTTAGACTTTGTCCAAGTCATTTGATCTAATGCTAACACAATCCTTTTATGGGCATTTTGGTATCATAAAAACTTTACTCAAAATTATCATTGGCTAATTAATTTGGCTGGAAAAGACCCAAGTGAAAGAAACTCTGCGTCTTTATTAGACTTCAATGAGATCTATAATTCGGGCCTCTTCTTTGGTATTAGATTACTTAGAAAGTGAATACATAGGAGTTCAAGGTCAAATGAGCTCGACAAAGGACTTTTAAAGAGGTAAGGGGTGAAGAAGAATACAAGCAAGCAGAAAGAAAATCGCTGAAAAAACAATGGCAGAAATCGAAGAAACCAAACACAAAGACACAAGATTTACGTAGTTTACCGAATGAGTCTAACATCTATAGATACGATCTTCATCTTTAGTACTGTACATGCCTAAAAATTACGGACTTGGTTTAGGTGGTGATGAGAGTTTACAGAGAGGCTGTTTAAGCTGAACGGGAACGTATCTGATGATCCGAAATCTGAAAGGGAAGAGAAAACAGAGGTCAGGGCCCGAGGCTGCTGTCAGCCAAAGGCACTCCGACGCCTGAGTTAGTGCAGTTACTGAACTAGGGTGAAGTGAGGAAGAAGATGTGAGCAGAATCAACAGGATATAGACTGTATTCTTGCGTACCTTTTATGGGATCACCATGCAGGTATATGTAGGAGAGAGTAGAAGGTTCCATAGTGGAGGTAAGTGGGGATACTTGTCCCATCAGCCCACTCCTAGGACCCTTGGTAGGTGAGGATACTTGTCCCATCGGACGTCCCCTCAAATCCCTCACATAAATGTGGATGTGATAGGGAAGATCCCTTATCAACATGTAGCAGTCACCCTCTGTCAGGGGGTCTTTGTAATGTAGCCGTCCTATCTCATAATGGAGATTTAGGAGGACAATGTCCACCTCGGTTAAGCAGACCGAGGTGGAAATTACCGAGATCAGGCATTAGTACCGAGGCGCTCGGGGCAGGGCCCGTAATGAGCGAGGCCGGTATTTGACCGAATCTAACTCCAGCTCGGTGCCAGTTGGCACTTTTGCCAAACTGGGTTAATTGAGGCCGGTATAACCCCTAATTAGTATTTCAATATCAAAGTAGGAGATTACCTCGGTTCTACACAACCATTCCACACAAGTACCAAGAAAAGTAAAGGGTCACATAGAGTCTATGTCTCTCACCGCCTCAATAATGCTCTAGTCTACATTATCTCGATTTTTGACAGATTTGCCCTTAATAAAAACTTCAATGGGCTATCCCTTATTTCAAAAGATAAAATGATTGCTTTGCCCATAGTTTATCCAAACAATGCTATAGATATTGGGCCATTACTTTTACTTAAATAGCTAAATATATGGGCCCCACATTTAGATTTGTGTTTATCTTATTGGACTTTTTTTTTTGGGTGGTGTGGCACTAAGGAGTTTATCCATAAAAAGAGATGCCTTTTGGACTACAATCCGCAAGGTAGGGTCCATTTTTTGGCCATTTAGATATGAAAGGCCCTTTAATTACAACTTTTAGATGGAGATATGCACGTGGTTTTCTTTTGTTTTTTGGGTTAGTGTGGCCCCCATATGCTTAGACAGTATTGGCAAAATAATTGTCCAACATCCCCTGCAATTTTTTAACAATGTGTGGGCAAAGTTGTTTTTTTATGTTCTTAACTAGAGATAGAGATGAGCCATTTGAATTTTCTCAGGGGCAAAACTTTCAAAATAAAAGAAATGGAGAGACAAATGAAAAGACTCATTGCTTTTTCTATCACTTGACATTTAATGAAGAGAGGTTTTAATTAGAGTTGCAAACGAGTATCCGATTCTCCAATTTCCCGAAAGTTCCGACTAGCAAAAAAGGAGGTCTGGAACCTATTTTAGGTTCTGATTCATAAATGGGTCTGGGTCCGGAATCCAATTTAGGTTCTGATTAATAAACGGGTCCGGTTTCGAGTCCATATAGGTTCCAACCCATGGACCCGGGACCCGACATATGAGCCTTTGATGTTGCAAATTGTACTTCAAAATTAACTCTTTTTTTTTTTTTTACATTTTTATGTAAAATATTGGAGGTAGTAAACTTGATGCACTGTTATAAGTTAAATGATATGCTTATTCTAAGAAAAATGAAGAATAAAGATAAATTATAATTGATTTTGGAACTAGATTCTAAGCCTCTAAGTGGACCAGGTCGCGGTACAAGATCTAGAACAGACAAAACAAGTTCCGAGTCAAAATTGGATCCGGAACCAGAACTGTTATTTAGAAACGGGTCCAAGTCAACTATGGTTCCGGAACCATCCCTTTTGCAATCCTAGTTTTAGTTAAAAATAAAAAAACAAAAATATAGAGGCCTTTTGGGGTTTTGTGAAAATATAGGGGTCCCTTTTAAAATTATATCTCTCTCTCTCTCTTAAATTTCAAACATATTTGACTGAATTCGACTCTACATGCTGCGAGTCAAGAAATTTGTGAGTTTGACCACAAAACTCGGTCAACTCGATCGAGTTGCTGGCCCACTTGCATGCATTAAAAACACTGATTGAAACCGTCTAACTGCCCATCATTTACATGGGCCTACCTGCCATTTGTCTTCAAAACCTAATCCAAGACGACAAGGAAGAATTTCTGTTACAACCATATTGATAACATTCTCATGCGTTCCACACCATGCATGACTAGATGTGCAAGATCCAAGTCACTCATCACTATGTGTGGCCCACAGTTAGTTCCCTAGACCCCAAATTAAGCTGGTCCACTCAGAGGGTTGTTGACGACACACTTGGACATCAGGACATGCCAATTTCTTTCATAAACATGTGGACCAACCAATCGAGAGGGCAGTGGGCTGGTCTGGTTTTTGTGCCCCTAATTCATTTGACATTTGGACTCAAAACAGTTATTGATGGATAACAGACATTTCATGTAAATACTGTAAGAAGTGTATTCTAGTGACTATGATTAGTTATTACTAGTGCAACAAGACTAATCTATTCTATAATAAATGAAAAATGTGAGGCCAAGAACACACTTATTTGTAGTGCCCTTGGGATGCGTACCCATCAATGACACGTTGTTCCTTGGGAGACCACCCATTCCACGTTTAGGAAGAAACGTCTTTGTATTGAATTGTAGAACACCACTTGCAATTTTCTACATAGGTGATGTACTAGTGGGACTCTCTTATCTTTCCCTACAGGATATCAGCCCATCCAAATGACTGAACCATAATTTGATTGGAAGAAATTTCTTGTTGGTTGGTAGAAATCAATATTCCCCAAGTGTTCCCTACATGATATCAGCCCATCCAAATGCCTGAACCATAATTTGATTGGAAGAAATTTCTTGTTGGTTGGTAGAAATCAATATTCCCCAAGTGCCTAAACTGTTTGGACAACAAACCACCATCATCTTATGCAATGAGGGGGCTCATATCCATTGGACTACTTTTGTTGTAAGGGTTTCATGAGATAAGGCCATATATAAGGGTGAAACTCGGGCGAGTTGGGTCGGGTATTGGCTCAACCCAATTTTGACCCAGTATTGGTAAAACCAGATCCAAACTCAGCCTGAAGGAAACTCAAACATGGCTGTCAAATAGGGCTTTATCAGGCCTGGGTTTGCCAAATTCCCTAAAGTAGGCTGAGCCCCCATGGCTAATCTTTCTAATTTGTATTGAACTGTTGGTCTTGTATTGCAAGTTCTGCTATGTAATGAACATTATAGAGAGCAAGCTCTTCACATAGAAGTCTTAAGGGCTCTTTTGATTCTGCATTCCTACTTATGTCTTTTCCCTTCAGCTCTTGTAGATTCCTATCCAAAAACTACAGTTTTGATTCCAGTTTTCTGTAAGGAGAAACAACATAAAGTGAAGGTGCTGATGCAATGAAAGTAAGCTATGCTTTTCACTGAGAGTATCTAAATTCATCTACCACGACTTGGTGGTGCCCACAAGCGTCCCATATGGGCTAAACATTAAAATTGGACACTTGATCATAAACCCAATTCCATTGAATGGCTAAGATCATTAACCCCATTGCATGTTGCAACCACTACTTAACATGGAACCCTTCTCTATCAAATGTACTAACACATTCTCGAGGGATCTTTCTGTCAACCAAATAGAATCATATTAACAATCGTATTCTAGGCATATGATTCTCTTTTCTCCCCTCAATCACAGAAAGAAAAAGCAAATGGTTCTTTCTTTTTCTTTTTTTTTTTTTAAGGAGAAAGAAAAGAGATTCATATCTACTATTTGACATTATATTCATAGTGCACGAGGCAAAAGACAGCCAATTAAAAATGCATCGTTTTCTCATTTATTATTTTTTGGTAGATGTCTATTCTACATCGGAGCATATAGCCTGTTTGAGATATGCATAAGAAATCTTGGCCAAATGCAATAAAAAAAAAAAGGCTAAAAATTTGATTGCCAAGCATTAGTGTGAGGGTTGAGCAGTTATACAGTCAAATTCCTGACTTCACCAAGTCCATCATATCAAGTCACTCTCTTTTAGAAAGATCTCATTGTGTCTACAAACCTATTTTTCAGGAGTAGCTGTTGTCATGAGGCTGGATTCTGGAATATCAACATTGACAATCAAATGAATGACGGTGATGGATGACAAGATGTAATGGTCTGAATACTGAATATATGCCCCCTTCCTCAATTAGTGATCGATCAGGGTTGCTGTACAGTGTAAGTAACACCATCCAAAATGCCATGGAGACTCTGGAGGGTGGGTTAGCTAACAGGTATTCTCCAAGAAATGACACCAGACTCAGATCATGGTGTGTTTGGACTTGGGAGTTAGCCCGTTTAGTTGCGATCCTAAGATGAACGCACCAATTCTGTCTCTGTCCAGCTCTTGTCCCCACAACCGAACTAGCCAAATATCACTTGCACTTGCACCCCACATAGCACATGCATAATAACATCAGCATGCACCAAAACCCTAATAATTTCATGAGGCATAGGGGGGATATATTAGAAAAAATGATCCGCTCACTCATTCGTGCAAGAGTGGGTCTACTATGTAAAAGTAATCCCACAGCTAGGGGTGGAACCAATAGATTTACTAAAAAGGGGCAAGTATGTAAAAAACATAGAATTCTTAGAAGGGCCAACTTAAAAAATACTCGAAGTATCAATAACATAGAAGGGGTTTATAGAAGGCCACCCCACGGTCCCCCTCTAGTCCCACTCCTGCCCACAACCGAGTTCTTACCTTACTCATTTTTGGTGGGTTACAACAAAAGAAAAAGGTTAAGTCTAATTGGTTGTCTGTTGAAGTAATTTTACTTTTACTTTCTCAACCTCAAAAATATGTTGACTTCATGAAATACAAGTAAATTAATTATTTTATCAGTTGTGAACTTTAAATCTCATTTTAAATTATTTTGTCCCGCAAAAAAAAAAAAAAAGATTAACATATGTTTTATTGGAAATGACGCTTCTTTATGCAAACATCAACCCTTTCCAATGATTTGATGTTTACAATAAATTACTTTTGGTAAATTATTGGAACATCTCTTTTTAGGTTTTTCTATTTTTTTTCTTCTTAACATTGAACCCATAATAATGGATTTATTTGTAAGCACCTTCCACTGTAACATGAACTTTTTATCAATTCTTTTATTATATAAGATTGTTAAGTTTTTATCAGTATGGATTAAAAATGGTGGGACCCATGTGATGCGCGGTCAAGAACGCCCTTTGCACGTGGCCTCACAGCAGCACCATGGACCATCCACAGGATTTAGCAACACAGATTTAGCAAGATGCTTCAGTTAGGCCGTTGAATAGTTGTTAGAAATAGCATGCATCATTCACACTCGGTGAAAATTAAACGAGGGAAAGGGAAAGCAAAAGATGTCTGTTTTTTTCTGTTTTGCTGCTTTTGGTGGAGTATGTGGGATAATGGATTGAGGAATCTAAAGAGTGACATGTCCAATGGCTTATAAATATGCAAACACAAACCATTTGGTGATAAAAAAAAAAAGGGAAGATTAGGCCAAGGGAGCTTTTCATTCTTGGATGGTAGTAGCTGTTTTGAATTCATTCATAATTAGAAGAAGAGGGGTTTAGTGTGAGAGAACAAGAGAGAAAAATGTGGGATGTTGTGAAGAAGGCCAAGCCATATGTGGCTATGGTGTCCTTGCAATTTGGATATGCAGGTTCATATATCATAGCTGCTGTTACTCTAAAGCGTGGGATGAGCCACTTTGTCCTGGTCGTCTACCGTCTTGCCTTTGCCACTGCCACCATCACTCCCCTTGCTATTGTGTTGGACAAGTCTCTCTCTCTCTCTCTCTCTCTCTCTCTCTCTCTCTCTCTCTCATGTGGGGTACATTTGCAATTTGTGTCCCTATCTCTGTCTCTTGGACTTAAGTCCAAATCGTCTCATGCTGAGAAAAAAATCATGTGTTCAGGCCTATAAATCTATGTGTGGACTGGTAAATACAAACTGCTAAAGATAAAGGTCTCAGTGCATTAGTTCTTGACCAAATTATGCTCCAAAAGGATTTGGTTCACCTCTCATGCGAGTCCGAGGAACTGTTGCATTTATCTTGAGCTGTTTGGAATTTTACAGATCACTACGCCACAAATGAATTTGTATGCCTCATCAGAAGTTTCCTTTGATGTTCAACATCAGCCGGCTTCCAGGACTTTGGTTCATAAGAGGCGTCCATAGAACAAGGTTATATATCTAACCAAATCTAGTCTTTGACGCCTCTTGCGCGATGGAAGGCAAACTCTATAATATCAAAACTACCAGGTTCTGGGATGGAAGGATTTGAGAACAGTACCACTCATTGATAGGCCCATAATTGGACTTGGACTCAAAATACCATTGTGTCAAAAATAGCCCATCGCTATATATAAAAGCACCTTGTAATTGAATTTGTTCTTATCATTCTTTTCTCCTCTAGTCTGCGTGACAGTAACATCTGTTTCCATGACAGGAAATCAAGACCCAAGATGACATTCCCCATCTTCTTCAGGATAATGATGCTGGGTTTAGTGGAGTATATCTCTAAATCATGTCTCATTAACTTTCTAGTTCTTTTCTATATCAATTTATATCAGCCTAACAAGAGAACTGTTTTTTTTTTTCTGTCTTAGGCCGGTGATTGATCTAAACATATACTACATGGGTCTGGCGTACACATCACCAACTTTTACATCTGCACTGTACAACGCCATACCTGCTATAACCTTCTTAATGGCAATCATCTTAAGGTATACATCACTTACATATAGTGATTATGATTTTTTTGGGGGGAATTTCTAATGACCTACAAACTGACGATGGGCTGATCAGACTGGAAAAACTAAAGATCAAGAGGTTTCATAGCCAAGCTAAGATTGCCGGAACGCTAATTATGATTGGTGGATCGATGATAATGACATTATATAAAGGCCCCATCCTTGAATTTGTGGGTAACAGAGGACAGTCCCACCATGGATCTGGTGAAGGGTCAGGGGAGAAGGATTGGGTCAAGGGGACTCTTTTGCTCATCGGCAGTTGCTTCTGTTGGTCTAGTTTCTATGTACTGCAGGTGAGCCGGTTGTCGATCGAAATTGCTTAATTATTGAAACGTTCCTTAATTGTTCATAAAGTAATCTAAATTTGTCTGATTGAACTAGTATATGGTTATGGAAATGCTACTTAATTTGCTTGTAACTGTAGTTCTATAATTGCTACTTAGACTAGTTTATGATGAGACTAATAAAATTCGTTAATTGTCTTGGTTTAGTCCATGACATTAAAGGTATACCCAGCAGAGCTATCACTGACTGCCTTGATATGTGGTGCGGGATTGGTGCAAGGATCAATTGTGGGCCTCGTGATGGAACGCAAGGCCAGCGCATGGGCCATAGGGTGGGACACAAGGCTCCTCACTCCTGCATATTTGGTAAGCATTACAATTACAATGTCATTTTCTCTGTCTTAGAAGTCTGATTTAAATGGAGTTGGCTCAGTGCTACTTTTTTTAAGTCTAAAAATAAGTCCTAGAGTTAGTACAGACAGACCAATTTGACAGCCTAACCATCCTCACCCAGGTTTGAGGCTTGTACATGCAAAAAAAAGACAAATAGGGGAAAATCAGTGGAAGAGAATGATATGGTTGATAAACCTGAATTGTCACTATTAATCACATCAAATTAAAGCTATGCATTTTCTTTTTAACTCCTTATCAGTGGATTGATTCATCTGCTGATATTCCAGGGAATAATATGCACTGGAATATCTTACTATGTCCAAGGAGTGGTGATGAAGGAGAAAGGCCCTGTTTTTGTACCAGCTTTCAACCCTTTAACAATGATCATCACCGCAGTTATGGGATCGTACATTCTAGCCGAGAAATTCTACTTAGGAAGGTAAATTGTTCATCGCATCGCTCTTTTATTAAGAATTGATCAAATCTCACCAAGTAGGATTTGACAACCCCCACTTGAGCTAATAATGGGAAATTAGATAGCACTGGAGGTGAACTTCCTTTCTCAACCGATGACCAATATGAGCTCGAAGCTTTCTTTCTAACTCATTGAACTTGTTCTCACTTCACATTCCAATATGAACTTTCTTTTTAATGATGAGAATGATCAATGTTGCTGATCTATGTCACTAACATGCATTAGTTCGATTTTCTTTTGGTTGTAGTGTGATTGGAGCCATTGTAATAGTCATGGGCTTGTATTCATATGTATGGGGAAAAAGCAAGGATCCGGTAGCCAAGATGTCATCCGGCGATGAGAAGATAGGTGCAGCCGAGTTGCCAACAACTGCAAGTAATTTTCCTGCAAATAGTGTGCAATAGACTCCTGCAAAGGATCTTCTATTACATAAATGTAAGATCTGGTATGGTTTGCAATATAAATCAAACCTATAGATCAAGATTTATGCATTAAATAATATATAATATCAAATAATGTAAAAGCGTATCTTGAACCATGATCTTGATGATAAGCGAAACTTTTTCTCAAATAGGGTTTTTTCCTATCTTGCTTATCACCCACTCCAATATGCATGAAGTTGATGGTTACTTTCAGATCTATGTTAAGAGAGAGGACCAGAAAACCATATATATATATATATATATATATAATTAGATAAGCCCTAGAGAGATTTCTTCTTATAAAAGAAATCCAATAAAAGTAAGTTTCCTTAATTCCCTCAAATTAGCCAACAAGAGTCCTATTTAATTTGGGCTTACTAAAATTGAATCCAAAATAAACTTAGTAAAAGCAAAAACCAAAAGGGGAAAGTAACTTAAATTAGTGGGCTTAAACCGTGGGTCCCAACAGTGTTGGACATGTGGTCATGAGGACCACTCATGTCTAACAAGAAATAATATTTTTCATTCCATGTTGGAGAAAAAAGTTTATGCGCATGTAATATAACAAGTATAGTTATCAAATGGTGGTGTTGGACTTGTTCATTTTACCTCCTCAACAGGGGCCATAGTTGCCCCTTGATTCATAGTTCTAAAGCTCGAGTTACCCGAGTGAATGAGTCAAGTAACTCTGGTGAATTAGACGTAGCTTGGCAATCAATTGAATTGATTCAATTTTTTTACCCTAGGGGGTAGCTTATATTGCCTCGGACCAAGGTTTGCATATGGAGGTTGTAGGTTCAAAACTACACTGCTACACTGGTGCTATAGGAGAGTTTATCGGCTTTTCTATGACACAGAAGGATTATTCTAGTCCAAATGGTTGAAAACCCTCCGCAAAAAAAAAAAAAAAATCCACTTCAAGTCATATTGACTTAGTCCAGTGAGGACTAGTTAGTATACTATTTAGCTAAATATTTTCACTAAGTTTAGCTAAATCAGTATATTATTTGGCTTAATTCCTATTTTACATCATAATCTAGTAGGAAATCCAAAAATTTTGAAAACCCCCCGACATTGTTCAAGACAATGATGGATTGTGCCATGCAGGTGAAACGGCATGAAATAAAGATTTAATTAATCAATTAATTAAAATTAGTAAAAGAAGCTTGAGTTTTAAAAGTGGTATTATAAGTTTCCACACATTAATTAGACAAATGATTAATCTCCTACTTGAAATTAGAGGGAGATCTCACCGAGAAATGCATCCCTGTTTTTCCTTGGTGTTTCAAAATGATTTTCAACCAACTAGTCAGCTTTTGCTTTTTGTACGAACCAATTTCTCAACTTGAAATCACTTTTGGTGGGGGGAATAAACCTAACATTGCTTCTGCCGACAACTTTTCACTCCATAGAAAAATCTTCTCTGATGAGCTCTGGCTTTTTTGATACCTGCTACTTAAAAATGGGGGCAACTCAATTGTGTCCTGTCATTCCATACATATTTTTACACGTGAAATCTGTGTACTTGTCATATTTATTATGTGTCCCCGTTATATTGGGCATCATATTCATAGGCCTTGGCTTTACCACCCCCCACTTGCACTCTAGACTCTGGAATCATGTTGGGAGCCTGATTTGGATAGTTAATCTAGGCCACAATGTGCATCCCATAAATTTCTCTTACATTGCCAATCTCAATGAGCTTTACGATGGGTCCACCTTTGATTGTAATCATCATCAACATCAAAGTCTTGTCCAAGTTCCATGGGAATCGACTACATAAATTCTATCTTTTCTAGTATTTTTTTCCAAAATTCATGTTGGTTTGTGACAAAAGTTTTACATTAAAGTGGCGACATAATGCGACCCTCGCTTTCTTTTGAATTTGAATTTAGGGTGGTAGTTGTTTAGTTGGGTTTTCCACCTCCCCTTCTCCTGCGGTTGTAGAGGAGGCAATTTGATGGTCATTTTACAAATTTTCACATTTCTTACAATTCCTATATGCGCTTGTTTGGTTGGAAGAATTTGGATGTCTAAAGTATTTGAAATTTACTATATATTATCCTCCAAGTGAAGTTCCTGAGTGGTAAGGAGTGGTGGTTCTCACCTAATTGCATAGGGTTCGAACCTGGGGTGCACCACTGCTTCCTGCATGTTCAGGAACCCTTTCCACTTGCATGACCTTTTTTCCCGCGTGTGTGGGGCTTATTTCTCACTTGAGTGAGTCGTCTTTCCTGTATCTACAGGATACTCAGTCTCTCTTAGATTCAGTTAAAATAAAAAGGTAAATTTCCAAAATGTTTAAGGGCCTTTGGAATTTGTAATGTTAAATTTCCTGGGAACCATATATTGCAAAATGGTGAATTCTCTCGATTTCAAGACCTATTTATTTGTACATCATTTGGGGGGGAGGAAACGTGATTTCCTTTTCTGCGGCAATACAATTCTCACTTATAGAGGTCAGACGCGCATATCCTCTTGTGGGCCCATGGTCTGAACATCGAAGATGGTTTTCTTGTCATCATATCACCCATCCACCGGTTGGGGCCCACAATGATCAAAGCGTTAAATATCCAAACGAAAATTTAAATGATCATGCCATCCACCTAGAACTATCCAAATGGAAGCCGAAATGCTCCAAGGCCCAAGACATTTAAAATTTTCAAAGAAAGGATCAATGATAAAGAACGAAAATTCATCCATCCATGAAGCTGATAAGAGACTCTGAACGGTACGATTTGATCAATGGCCCACCCAAAGTATTAACTACCGAATAAACGGTCCTGATGCACCCAAACAAAAAAAAAACCCTGTTGGCGGGAAAAAATTCGAGATTCTGAAAAAAGCGCGCCAAACCCATTTCGCTTACCTCCAAAATATTTAAAACCGACGCGCGCGCGCGCTCTCTCTCTTTCAAAGTTCTTATTATATACTTCCAAAACTACTACAGCTGCAGCCCCACCTCCGTCTCCCTTCTTCAACTATCACCAAAACAGAGCTCAGATATCTGTTTCTCGGCTTCTCAGGTCAGTTATCTAACCCTCATTTTTCTGCAGTATATATAGGTTCTTGATTTGGTTCTATCTATTAAAATTCTTCTTTTCTTGTTTGTTCTATGTTCTTGTTTTGGTTCTATCTATTGAATTTCTTCTTTTCTTGTTTGATATCTTGTGAAAGATGAGTTGTTTTGTCTCTCTTAGATCTTTGCCTTTCTGGGTTTTTGTTAGTTTTGCAAATCTGGGTTCCATGTATTAACTACCATTTTCAGTATATTCTGCATTTTAGCTTTCCCTTTGGCCTTTTTCATAGCTTTTCCATTTTTTTTTGTACATTATGTGAATTGATCCTTGCTGTTATGGACTGATTGTGAATATCTGTATTTCTCTATGATTAAATCAATTGTTCTACTGGGGTTCTTTCAATTGATTGATTAAATGGACTGTTGCAGCAATCACTCCCACATATTGATCATGGATGCTTTACCTGATGCCCTAGTCCAGTGCATCCTCTCCAACTTGCAGAATGCCAAGGACATTGCTCGCTGCACTTGCGTTTCAAAGCAGTGGAAAGAATCAATGGCATTCATTCGAAGTCTCTACTTCTCGAGGGGCACTTTCGAGAACAAAAGAACCGACAGAGATGCCATTATTGGGAAGATGGTCACATCAGCTGTTTGTTTGGAGGAGCTCATAGTCTACTGCCCCTTTTCACCTCCAAGCCATGAATCTTGGGTTTTGAGTAAAAGCTCATCGCTTCGGCATTTGGATCTTCGTGTGGATAGTCTAAATGATAAGAGGGTTCCTCTGGGGGGTCCTGTGAGACTTGATTGCATTGGTTCTGCAAGGGGTTTGGAGACCCTCAAGCTTTGGGGTGTTGCAATGAAACAATCTCCCAATTGGGGGTTGTTTGAAAGGCTTCATTCTCTTGAGATTATTGGGTTGATTTCAGATGATCATGTGATAGCGAGTGCTCTAAAGGCGTGCCCGAATCTCAGTAGCTTGATATTGCTTGGGTGTGAAGGGGTCCGGTCAATGTCAATCGAATTACCACTACTGGAACATTGCAGATTGGATTTCTGGCTGTGTGACTGTTCACTCACTCTCAGCTCTCCAAAGCTTAAAGAGCTTGATATCCTAGGTTGCACTTGGATCTGTGTTAAGGATGATCATTCCTTACAGAGTCTTACCATTGGTAATAATGCTGGTAAGTACGCAAATTACCTGTTTAGTTTGCTGTTTCCAATTTTCATTGATTAGGACTTGATTTTGCAAATGCTATAGATATTGGCAGCTAAAATTTGACTTTGCAAATGCTATAGATATTGGCAGCTAAAATTTGACTATCTTTCTTCTTAAGAATAACTTTTCGACTCGGTGGTCCGAATTTTTATTGACTACTAATACATGATTTTGAGGACACAAGGGGTATGGGCAACCACTAGTTGACTACCTCACTTCCTAAACAAGATTGAAAAAACTGTCCTGTGAAAGGGCAAAAGAGTTACAGGTTTTAGAGCTACCTCAAAACCATAAAGATGCAACAGAATATACTTTAATTCACTGGGAATTACAAGACCTATTCATAGGGTAGTGGCATAAATCATTGTTGTATCCCGATAGTTTTGAGTCTGTCATAGCTGCTGGGCACTAGATTAGTTCTGTCATAATCTCTTTAACAAGTGGATAAAGTAGGATTGTGCAGCTTGAAGAGAACTCTCATTGGAGAGAACTACATAAAAAGATTGATGAGATTGTTTGGTGTTATGGGAAAGAGGGAGAAGCTCTCACTTTATTGATCTTGTATTTGACAGATCTCAATCATGTGCACTACATTGGAGAAGCCTCTTTTGTATAGACCTAAATCATAACAGTGAGAGACTATGTTGCACTTCTAACTAACAGATCCAACATCTTATATTGATTGGCTTATTGTGCAGAAGGGCCAAGCCTGCGATCGAACAATCATGCCACATAAGAGAGAATACAGGATTTTACGTGGTTCGGCAAAACTGCTCATGTCCACGGCAAGAGAGCAAGACTTATATCTTGACTCTCTTCAGAGTCTAGGGTTACAGATTACATTGTATATATAATCTAAGCTTTATTAGTCCTTAAGAAAGCCTTAGTTCAATGTCCAAAATATCCTTGGCTCTAAGCCGGTCATTGGCTAACCCAGTGGACAACTCCGGTAAAACCGGAATACAAGACATAAACCCAACACGGCAAACAAGTGATCCTTACCTTAATGTGAACAAAATATAGAAAAGGAGGAAAGGAGGGAGCTTGCTGCATCAACCCTGCAATGTTTGCCTGCTCCTTGGGTCCTGAAGAACAGCGACTATGCAGATGAGCTTACTTTGGTTAGTGGCCTGCCTCGGTCTGGGACTGAAGCTGGTATTGGATCCCAGCTATGTTCATTGCGTGTGCCTGTGAAAACTGGTTTGGGCTGTCAGAGACCCAAATACTTCAAAATAGACTAAGGCAAACTTATTGCAATTACATAGAACACTGTTATTTCAGACATGGCTTAGTAATGCAATAACAAGGATTCTGTATACTCCAAATACTCCAAAATCATCCTAAAAACCATAGCATCCCAGAGAAGGAGATTGCAATTTTTAGCTCTGGTATTTTTTTATCCTCATCTGTTGTCAGTTTGATTTTTCAGGTCAAGTGTGCAAGGTGGATGTGGGTAACCTTGCTGCTGTTGACTTCTTGTCCCTTAGCGGGCCACAGTGGTGTTGGAGTGCAGTAAGTTCCATTCTTCAAAGTGCTAGTGAGGTGAAGCACTTGGTTATGAAGATTGAGTTCTGTGGGGATTTTAATCAGCTACATTTCTTTCCAAAGATTGACTTATTTGAGTTCTTCAACAACCACCCAAAGCTGCGTTTCTTTGAAATCCATGGAGCAATGTTTGCTGCACTTTGCACAAAGAACAGCTCTAAGGTGAGTGTATGATAGTGACACACCAAAGGCTTCAATTTCTTTTACTACTTCATGGATATGGAAATTAACATTTGCGGTACTCTTTGTTCAGCAGCAGGATTCGAGATTTACAATTCCTTGCTTGGAGGAAGTTCTGATCAAGGTGAAATCACCCATGAATGCAGGACAGAAGGTAAGAGCTCTTGAGACCATAGTCAAGTGCAGTAGGAAGCTGCGAAACATGGTGATCAGAGTTACTGGAATGAACAGCTGCCACAAGAATTTTGATAATTTTTTTAAGGAGATATGCAATTTCAGATGCAGGAACCGTGAGATAGTCCAGATTGAATAGATGGGTGTTCACACCTTGGCTTTACTTCACTTCATTCTACACGTAAAGTTCCCAAACAGAAGGGTACTAATCTCATTAAGGGATGCCAAGGCGCTGAAGCATTTTTAAATGCTATTCAGTTGAAATGAAAGTAATGAGCCCTGTTACATATCATGCCCCAAGATGCAGCAGAGGATCCAGGTCTCATTTTTTTGCAATACAGTGTCTAACTTGTGTGGGCTTTACCTGCCTATTGGTGATTTTATTGAAGAATCGTGTGCAGGTTCTCAGATGCTGAGAAGTTTTCTTAGAAGCGTTTTGGACATTTTGTGAAAAGCAATGGGAATATTATGGGATGCATTCCATTTAATCAGTTGCCAAAATACGAATTTCAGGACTTGTCAGGTTAATGGTTTTCTAAGTTGCAATCTAATGTGCTTACCATCACTGATGTGATATGATTGATGGGCTTCTGATTACACTATATTCCAAAGTTTGGACCCAAGAAATTTGGCTATGGACCCTCTTTTTTGGACCCAATTGATAATTAAGTTTAGATCTAGTAAAATACCTATACTTTTTTTTTTCTTTTGCTATTGGAGGGTTTCCAATCCTTTGGGCTGGACTAATCCCTTCGGGCTCAGAGAAAAACCGGGTGAACACCCTTGTGGCCCCAAGGTGATAGCAGAGCACTAATAGACTCAACATTTGATTCTTGAAGAAGGGGAAACCAAGGGTCGATATTTATACAAACATTTAATTATTGAAGTGATATGTGATAGACTATTTGTTACACCTTATCTTGAGTTAATTAAAATTAATTTTAATTAATTGAGATTAAATGTGATTAATGAATAAAATGGATCAAATTAGTCACACTTGAATGAATTAAGCATAATGCAAAGGTTTGAAAGAGATTGACTTAATGGATTTGAATTTAGATCCAAATTAGTGAAGTTAAGAACTTTTTCGTAAATATGGATTTATTTGTATTTCGTTGTATATGGTAAAACTTGATGTCAATATATATATTTCGATGAGTATAACACTTTTCATAATATACTCATGTTAATGTGACTTCAAATGAGTCAAATGGACTTTCATTTGACTTAAATTGAAAACAAGTAAAATGTGAGGGGTTTAGTTGAAAAAATTTAATGTATAAGGGTTGAGTAGAACCCAAAACTTCATGTCACTTGATGGTTTCAGAGAAACAAGGGTTTCTTCTTCCTTTTTGTTTCATCTTCATCAATTTGGTCTATTAAGAAGGGATTTCAAAGGAAATTAGTAAAAGGAAAAGTAGTGGTTTCATCTTCTTCATCATTTTCTTCAATTTTCTTTGGAGTTCAAGCTCAAAAGAAGTTGTGATTCTCTTTGTGGAGTTACAAGTAAGTAACTTAGGTTCTTTACAGAGTTTCCAAATTGTTTAATGTGATAAGAGCTGTTATTGTGATAGATAGCTCATGAAGGATTTGTTTTGGGGACGCTCTTGAATTTAGGGTTTTGAATTGGGAAAAAATTTGTTTCAAATTGAGCTCAAGACAAAGGAGTTTTGTGTTTAACTCAACCATAAGGCAAGTGTAGACTGTTTTATTATGATTAGATGCTAAATTATGTAGATTTCTTTTAAGTTGTTATAGTTATGAATTTAGCCATGATATATGAGAATTGATTTATGTGAATGGGTCGTTTAGATGAATTAATGTTTGGAGAAGGGTGTATAGGAATGAATGATGATTGAGAAAAGGATAGGAGGTCCCAAATTGTGTGTAGGTTCTCGAGGAAATGAAGAGAAAACAGTCAGTTCCAAGATCTGCAATTGAAACTCGTTGTAGGTCCGATTGATTGGATAGGCCCTAATTGGGACCTAATTTCAAGTCCAAATTAGTGATTCAAATTAAATCAAATGTTTTGTTTATGAACATGAATGGTTTATAAAATTAGTCTAATGACTAATTATAATATAAATAAGAGATCTTAATCAATTAAGCTTTTCCTAAAGTAATGTTCTTGGATTTGGATCAAAGGTGAATTGGGAGTTAACCAAAAGGTTACATAAAGCTGAATAGTTATAACTCGATGATGAAAATTAGCTTTTAAAGCTAGCCGATTAAACATTGATTAGTTAACCGAAATTAATAAGATTTCAGAATTAATTCTGAGTTAAGGAAAAGAGCCTATTGATTATGTTAAGGCTATTATTATTGTATATACCTCTATGGGTGTTAATTAAGGGACTTTAATGTACAAATTTACATAAATTGTGATGTCCATCGAGAATAACACGTATATTAAATAACTGAGGATTTAACCTGATTGGTTGGTATTATTTAATTGAATTGAATCCATAAAGGTTCGTACATTGAATTTGATTGTATTGTTTCTTTTGAGTTTGACACTACATAGTGATTTCGATAATGCTCTTTAGAGCTCCGAAATTAATAAGATTTCAGAATTAATTCTGAGTTAAGGAAAAGAGCTTATTGATTATGTTAAGGCTGTTATTATTGTATATACCTCCATGGGTGTTAATTAAGGGACTTTAATGTACATATTTACATAAATTGTGATGTCCATCGAGAATAACATGTATATTAAATAACTGAGGATTTAACCTGATTGATTGGTATTATTTAATTGAATTGAATCCATAAAGGTTCGTACATTTAATTTGATTGTATTGTTTCTTTTGAGTTTGACACTATATAATGATTTCAATAATGCTCTTTAGAGCTCTTTATATCATTTGAGAGTGTTGGGGATCTCCGTGGTGATGTCAGAGGTCCCTAGCCCGGGCATTGATAAATCCTACAATATATGATTCCTTCCGTATGGAGGATGTGATTCCTTCCTTTTTAGGAAGATGTGATTTGAAATGAAATGCTATTATAATTTTGTCAAATAATAAAGACTCATATTGTTAGTATTAAATATAAGTGTATTAGTTTAACATTGAATTAGACAGATTAAATGTGTGATTAGTATATTAAATTATGCATTTGTTTATACATTTGTTAAATTCATAGTGTTATTGATGGCATTACAGGCATAACTACATATGCCGGTCCTTCTAAGGCCACAGCGCCAGCAGAGACGACCGATCCGGTTCTTCCAGGAGGACTAGTTGAGTAGAAGTGAAACAATATCATATGATTATGATATTGAATCAGAAATTTAAAGGAAAACTTTTGATAATGGAAGTTGTTAAAAACGTTTCACACTTTTCATTCCTTGCATTGTACTTAAATGTGCAAGTGAATGTTGTCTATATTGTAAATGAATTTTTGTCTTATATAGGAGCAATGTATATTTGTTTATATTCTGCATAATGTGTTATTTGATATCCGTTGTGAATTTTATGTGATTGAAGTTTATGGGAGTAAGTATGATACGCGACTCGGGGTTAACTCGGATTAATCATAATCTCGGGCTCGGGGTCGTGTCACTATTTAATATTAAAACTTATGATAATAGCTGCTATATTGATGTTATTTTATGCAATGAACGCCATAGATGGTATGGGCGTTGGATTAGGACAATCTTTACACTCAAGGACTGATTGTTTTATATTATTAAATATATGAATTGTAAAATTTCTATTGGTAAAATTGGTTAAGATTGAAGAAATAAATGTTAAGTTATCAAAAATGACCAGGGATTGATCATTGGGTACTCGTGTTAAAGTATCACTCATCAACCGGTAGCCCAACCTAGTGAATTTTTCTTTCAAAAAACGACCATCTTCTAATATAGGATGAATGAAAGGGTGGTGGAAAATGAATAGCCAGTGATTACGGGCGGGTCCAAGTATATGCATTTGGGGGCAGTTGCCCAATTGGACCTAAGTACCTTCCAAAGCAAATTCAAATTTTGGGGTCTCTTTTCAAAATCTACATCAAACTCCTAGGTCTACTCCCAAAACCCATATAGAAAATTTTGATTTTGCCTCAAAGCCCACCTGCCTGTAATGGTTTATGATCCTCTCAAATGAAAATCCCGCGTCCATCTAGAGGCGTAACTAGAGGGGTTGGCAGTGGCCCTAGTTTTTAAATCTCCTTTGTTTAGATCATGTGGCACCTCCATTTTGTGGTGGATGACCCCCCATCAATTGTCAAATCTAAGTGTATAAATCATTGATTCCAAAATTAGTGTCACACAATCTCAATTGATTTGTGAGGAAAAAAAATAGAGTGAAGAAAAAGAAAGGAAAGAACAGGAGAGGAAATGGAGGAGTTAAAGGAGAAAAAATATGTTAATGTAATGGAGCAATTTATTACATAAATAGGAATTCATTGCATGCCATTTATTTAATAAATCATAAATGGGAGTACAATGATTTCTACTGTGTTAGATTAGCCAAGAGTTGCCCATACGCCGTCTTCGAGTAGCAGATCTGGGATACCCTCATCTTTGATTTCGCATGAACTTGAAAGTTAGAGGCCAAGCGGTAACATGTTTGTCAAAGAAAAACAAAATCATCATACAATTTTCTTAGTTTAGTTATTTACACTTGGTAAATATAATGCAGTACAATATTAATCTTTTTAATCATTTAAGCTCACATATAAAATTTAAACCACTCAAGGTTATTTTCTCCTTGTGCTCATTTAGTACATAAATTTCTAATCCAAATGGAGTAATATCTACTGTGAATAACAGAAACTAGTTACTTTCTTATGTTTTAGTTATAATTATACCTATATCGGAGTAAATATGATTGGAGCACAACCTTTTTGTATGATAAAAACTAGTGGGAACATGATTCTGAACAATTTGAAATTAAAAATAAGTATCTTTCATTGATATTTATCAATGAGCATACTTAGATGTTTCAAAAAAACTCGAAATATCATTGTGAGATTTCAGTGCAAATTATGATTCATCACGGTGGGACCCACGAAATTTGAGGGGAAGGGTTCTGCATTTGAAGACGGTCCATGGAGCTTATAGTGTAGTAAAAATTTGAGGACTTCGGCCTCTCCAACAAAAAAAGTCTAGTTCCTCCCTTGGGTCCATCGTTGCTATTAATTCAATTGCTAGGAGATTGAGGGTTGTATCTACATTACTACCTTACATCCTTCACCAAAGCTCATTTCACTATGTATTCAACTTGGCAAACAAAACTTAGCATTATACAGTGGTTTGGGTTGGCCCAAGTCAGGTCCTTGTCTGTTTGGGTGAGTCTGACCTGGTCTACATACAATCAGTTCCGGATCCAAGTATTGGCCAAAAGGATCCGACATGTATAAAAACTACAAGATCTCAGCAATTCGCAAGAGAATCAACTCCCAAATTGGTGATGAAATTTGATTGAAGATCTAAATCCTGTAGACCATTTCTAGGTCTGAAGGTGCCTTTGGGCATTATCAAGAAGACGAGCTATTTAATAGGCTTTTACATTTTAGGTTAGAAAGCTACTAAATAGCTTAAAGATGTGACAACAGTTTTTCTGATGCAAGCATCTCCATTAATATCGAAGGGAAACAATCGAAGACTTCCAACAACATTTCTATTAAGATTGCATCCTTGATTTGGTAATTACCTTCTATAATGCAATCACTTTTGTCAGGAATACTACAAATCATAATAAAATCCTGTGTGTGGTTGGTAACCTCATATCTTTACCCTTGATACTGCAAGCATATTAAGCCCATGTTTGGCATCTCTATTTCATGCCTCTATTTCTCTAAATGTCTAAATTGGACAGAGTTTTGAACAATTAGAATGTTTGGCACAAGATTCTAGACTCTGTCCGCTTTAGACATTTAGAGGCAAATCCTCTAACATCCATATGCTCCAAAAATGTGCAGATGAGAAATAGAGCTTTTGGGTCTTAAAATATAGAGGGGAGGTATTTAAAATAGATTCGTGCGTTATCAAACGTGTTTTTTTTTTTTATTCTAGCCTCATTTTTTTATGGCTCTTTTTTTAATGGCTTTATTTTAGATGGATCTATAAAAAAAGAGTAGAGATGCCATGTCTTTGATGAGAGACACCAACCCAAACCCCTTTCTTTCGGCAACTGGGATTCTTTATGATCAATCCAACTCCCTGTCTTAATTGCATTCGGTGCAGGTCGAATAAAATGATGAAATTGTTCAAAATGAGTTGTGACTCAACCCACAAGCCAACCCAACTCAACTCATTTAGACCCGATCTAACCCGTTTTCATTTCTCCCTACACAAACTAGACTATCTTATTGGGGCCTCGAGAGATTTATTCGAGATCCGTAAGGATTAGTCCGGCCTAAAGAACCTAAAGAACCTGGACCTCCGCTATTAAAAAGAATATAAACAACTACACTAGCAGCCGAGATTTTTTTTTTTTTCCCAATGATGAAAGGGACATCTCTACCAAGCTTTGCTCAATCAAAACTGATGATGTCAAACTCTCGTTCGGACACCACCGGTCAAGTAATAATGGTAATAAATGTGGTAATAAAGAGGAGAGAGAGATTTATAGTGGTTCGGTCAGTGTGACCTACGTCCACTTCAAAGACAATGATCACCGGATGTATTAATTTCTCAAGTGTCTGTGATTACAAACTTTGGAGAGTGTGCAGAAGAGAGATTACGTCTTGTGAATAACAATAATTGCTTGCCCCTCAAGTACCGAGGGGCTTTCGTATTTATAAGCTTCCCCTAACAGATGGGGAGACTTCTCAGCACGGTTCACGAGGAGCGTTCGAGGTGTCCTCGACTGGCGAGGCAGTTGCGATATTCTCCGCTGGACCTGGTAAGAGCGGGACGTGGCCTGACTGCTTCCGAAGCGCTCCGGACTGCCATGACGTGGCCGGGCATAGTGGATACGGGCCCGGACTGTAAATGGATCTCCAGTAACTTTGGGCCTTGGCTCATGACAGATTGGGCCAATTTGGGCCGGACTCATCAAAAACCAAATTGAAAATTGGAAAAAAATTAGATGAAACTAGGCACGTAAACCACATAAAAAAAATGTCAAAAATGAACGCAGTGTGGCTTTTATGAGGTGAGGCCAAAGGTCATCATGTCTATTGTCGGGACACTCATCATTTCTCCACTTTTGTAACCAAATGTTTGATTTTCCGCTTCTTCCAATTTTACTTTTTTTTGAGTGAGACACGTAGCAATTCAGTGACCCATGGCTTTACCCTGTCCCCACTAGAGCCCCCAAGAAGCTTCCACGAAATTTCCTTAGGCACAATGGTCCACACCACTTCTTATCAGTACATAGAAAAGATGCTTTTCATCTGCAAAACATAACAAAAAAGGGCAAGATCAAGGCCATTTCCAAAACATGAGTGCAGATTCCCTCCCCGTGAAATCTTGAGTTCAAGCCCTCCGGAGAAATCCTGAGTTCATGCACTGCAACTTCATATGTTGTAATCTTAATCGTTCAAAATAAACTTTATTTAAATACATACGATATTTTTAAATTTTACTTCAATTGGAATTTGTTCCACTGCTGGATTATAAGAACATCATTAATACAATCTTATTCATATTCATTACCACTTCTTCATCAAACGGTCAATTTAAGAGCGGAACAAATTCCGATTAATCTTGAAATTCGAGGGTATTCATATATCTTAAGAATATTTATTTTGAACGGTTTAGATTTTAATAAATAAGCTCCAATGTACAGTTTTACCCCTTATAACTCAGAATTTATCTACATTAAAGCCGCATAGTTACAAGGCTCCAAAAGATATGATGTGAAAGAGATTTTACTCATGGCCTGTCCACAAAAAGACATCATTGCCGTTGATATTTATCTTTCGCTTGCATATAAAGCGTTCCTCTTTGTGACTTTGCTTCCGCATCTTTATCTCTGCATGTAGATAAAGAGGTTGAGAGAGAGAGAGAGAGAGAGGAAAGGCTTGGTCCGTATACCGTAGTACTTGTACAATGGCTTCATGCGACCCGGCAGCGATGGAGAATGGGAACAAGAGCTGCAGTAAGGATCTGGGGAACCGAACTGGGCTCACCAACATGGCTTCGGCTTCTTCTTCTCTACGTAAGAGATCAGACATTGCGCTTTTGTCCAAGGTGAAACATCCGGTTCTGAAGCAGATATTGGCTAACCTTCAGGAGGTGGTGCTGGGCACCAAGCTAGCCGTTTTCTTCCTTTCCATCCCAATTGCTATAGCTGCTAAATACTTCAAATTTGGAAGGGTCAGTTAGATCTCTCTCTCTCTCTCTCTCTCTCTCTCTCTCTCTGTGTTAATTTGTTAATTGGGTTTTCTCTAAAAGAGATTATTATTGTTGTTGTTGACAGCCATGTGTGTTTGTGTTGAGCTTGCTTGGGCTCACACCACTTGCAGAACGGCTGAGCTTTCTCACAGAGTAAGTAAAGAGGGTGTGTTGATGGTCTTAATTTCGTTTTACAATTGATTGAATTCTGAAAGCTCCCAAATGGAACCACATGCGTTTTGATGGCTAGGTATGGTTAGACGAGTAAATTTAATACTGTACAAACTCCATTCATGACAATTCAATGGAATTGTTGATTCTACTTTCAAGTTCTGTTGAAGTGATATTATTTGATTGGTCATCTTTTCAGTGGACCCCACTTGAGAGACAGAGAGTGGGGCATTGTACATTAATTATACATTGGAAAAATCTCGTGCTTTCTTCACTGATTTTGTCGAGGAGTGAAAACCGTGGAAGGAACGAGAATCTCGTTTAATCCACCGACCACTTTACATTCAAAGTTCTTTTCAGTAATATGGGTCGTACTCTAGGTTGGTCGTCTGACATTAATAGGTTGGCCAACCAACAAGTGCACGTAGTCTATGTATACACTATGACATCTTCTGTTTTTTCTTTTCCCTTCTTGTTTGCAGGCAGATTGCAGTCTATACAGGCGCAACTGGTATATACAATGCACTTCTTCTAATACTAGAGCACAGTACACACACTCTTTCTCATGTTTCTTATGAAATCTCATATGCTCTCCCTCATCTTGGTTTCGCAATGCTTGTATAATTTGATTCTCTCGTGTGTGTGTGTGTGTATATATACACCGAAGTATGTTTTAACTCCAAGGGGTAGCTCAGTTGGCATAGAACCACGATTTGCATCCAGAGGTTGTGGGCTCGAAATTGCACTACCACACTAGAATTATAGGGGAATTTACCTGGCTTCCCTCTGGGCCCAGAGGGATTAGTACAGTACAAAGGGTTGGGAACCCTCCGATAGCAAAAAAAAAAAAAAAAAAAACACTGACGAAGTTTTGGAGATTACATAGGCCCAAAATGGCATTTTATAAGATCCATTAAAAAAAAAAGAACTCGAAATCATTATTTTTGAGACTCATCATTGTTGATGTTAGGAGTTGTTAAGAGTTTGGATCCCATGAGTGGGATGTAGGGAGAGACCATGACGATACAAAATTTTAACACCACCAAATCCTTCTCTTAGCCTGTGTATCTTAAAATTTTACTTTTATAGGATTTGGTCCAACAGTATGACTAGACACATGACCGGCAATATAATTAATTTATAAGATTAATAATTCATACTATTGTGTTCAATCTTATGTGGGGTCAGATCGTATCAAAGTAGAATTCGAAGATATGTTATTGGAAGGCATGATCTTTAATTTTAACGGTTCAGATCATTGCACATGGTGACTCCCACACATCCCACTCACGGGAAGCTGTGTGGGACCGGATCCGGATCCAGATCCGGACCTGGAATTTCGTTACAGTTCTTCTTACCAAACAGGCCCTAACACTTAGAATTAATTTACACTAATGCCTTCTATTTGGATCATTGAGCTCTACAGGTGGCACGCTGCTAGCCCAACAATAGCAAGAGAATGTAGATTAATAATCATGTCCAACAAAAAATCATTGCGGGAGTGGACCCAAAATCCTTCCACCATGCACCTACTTTAGGAAAAGTGTACCGGGTCAGTAAGGTCTAGTGAAAGAACCTTTGGCCCCCCATCCCCAACCCAAAAAAAAAAAAAAAAAAAAGGGCCATTAGAAGAACTGGATCCCATTGATTTTTGGGCCAGCCACTATTCGTCTGCTGATTGGTTGATAGTAGGGGGGGCCCACGAACTTTGGATCCACAGTCTCTTTTTAGAGGGTACATGATTCAGCACCCCACTCGGCAGGCAGGCATAAGGCCCTTTTGACTGAGTGGACTCGTCCGATTTTCAAATCAGCCACTGCTTTTCCACTGTGTAACGTGCATTGGTCCCACTCCCGACTTTTTTCCCACAGTTCGCACATGCAACATGTGAGTAGGAAATAGTGCGGCTTGTGCAGAAAGTCGTAGTTTTCACATGCGTGGGTGGCTCTTGTATGTATGAGTTATAATCAGGTTCGCCGAAAGTTTTGGCCAGTTAGGCTTGATAAGGTGGACTTTCTCTTGTACCAGTGTGGACCCCGCAGAGAAACTCTTGCCAACTCTTTGACTGTCAACATTATAAGTTTTTTTTTTTTTTTTTAATTAATTTCATAGATATTAGAATTTCAGATGTAATAAAAACGATGCATGCATCATGGCACGTGGATGATGGACCACCTTTATAGGAATTATAACGTGGAATTTTCTTTAGAATCCGTGAACATGGGGCTCACCATAGGAATTGCAAGCCTATCTTGTTGCACGTCACCCTCACTTATATAAGTTGCAACGTAGACGCATGTTTGTTTATATTATGCATAATAAAGTAAAGTAAAGTTAGCTATCACATCATGGTAAAAGTGAGGTAAAGTAAAAGTGAAATAAAGTATATGATGAAGTGTAAAGTATGTGAGAGAGAGAGAGAGAACGGTAGAGCATTTGCTTTTTGTATTGATTTTATTATATTTATCATGGTTTTATCAGGGTAAAAGAAGTGGCTTTACTTTATCACACTTTACTTTACTACACTTTTCTATATTCATGGAACATGGGAGCCATCTTTATAAGAATTATAACATGGTTATCTTTAAAAAATTATGAATATGGGATTCATCTGTAGGAACTATAATGTAGATCCCACTTTAAAGAATTGTTGTACATGGGGCATGCGTTATTAATGATTTGCTCAATTTTACTACAAAACCAACTCCTATTTGATAAATTCTAGGGTGATTCTACTACGAGGGAGGGCATTCATTTTAAATGGCTCGGACTTTTGACAGGTGAGTTCGACCGTGGGGTTCCACTCTCCTTAATAATCTAGTCCGACCGTGGGGTTCCACTCTCCTTAATAATCTAGACTCAGAGGGGGAGAGAGGGGGAGGGGGATTGCTCCCACTCAATCCCTCTGGCTCCACCGCTATAACCCCCTAGTGAGCATTGATGCCAGCTTTACCAACTAAGCTACCATGGCGAGCCAACTAGCAGCACACAATTTACTCTATAGTGAAATTATATTTGATGTTTTGTTTCTACAAATATCATTAAGATTTATTCTAATGTGATAAGCCATAAAATGAACCTCCAATGACTTAACTCCATGACCTTTTTTTTTTTTTTTTTAAAAAAAAGAAAGAAAGAAAACGAAAAGAAGAGAAAAACATCATCAGTGTATCATACTTTATCAAGCAAAAAAATGTTTTAAAACAAATAAATAGAACAGTCTCTAATACAATATATTGACACAAAGTTTATCATCTCTTCAAGTCTGTAATTTATGGTCTAACAAATTTAGGGTCTAAATTTTTTTAGGACCAAACGAGCCTTCAGTAAAATCTGAGAACTAAGGCATCTAAGTTCTAACAAATATAGTATGACGCCATTTCTTCCTTGCATGATAAATGGTTAGGAGTATCAGTTTTCATTGGGAGGTCCAAGCTTTGAAAGTGGCCTCCCTCCTCCTTGCATATGTGAGTTGCTATTAATTACCTCATATATATTGAGTTGGAGCGATTAAGTTGAGTGGAGTTAGGTCTGCCGGAGATTAGGTGAAACTTGGTCCACCTATTTGTTCAACTATGTCTATGACTTAGCTTGACTTATCCTTTCTGGCCGAGCCTGTTGGATCAACTTCGGAGCATTCATCTTCATATATTGAAAATTATCTTGTTGGAGTGGTAGAAGCACAGATATTTGTATAATTCATTGAAATATATAAATATGAAGATGTCTTTCAAAGTGTTATTTTTTGTTGTTGTTGTTGTTGGTGTCAGTGGGAAGGAGTCCTACCTCTTGTAAGACTTCAGGTCCATTACACATCATCGTAACCCACTTGATCTCGAGCTCATGAGCTTAATGATTTTATATAAAAAAGGGAGAGTCAATCTTACACTCCAATTCATTTGGATTGGTGTAAACCCATGGGACATTCAAAGGGTGTGTGTTGGTTTTGGGAGGGAAATAGCTTCTAAAACTGAAGAAAAATTAAAACAATAAGACAGAATGAGGTCATTGGGTGGCCACCTTTCTTGCCATCTGCTCATTTCATCGGTTTCACAATAAAAAAATTCACAACTTGGAGAGAGAGAGAGAGAGAGAGAGATCATTTGGAATGTACCTACATATAACGTGTATGTGTCCACCTGCTTTCAAAGGCATTCAGTCACATATTTACCAAAAAATGCATTCGTTCAATTCCAAGTATTTTTTTGGATTGCACAGTTGGTGGGCTAATTAATGCAACTTGTGGGAATGCAACGGAGCTTATCATTGCACTAATAGCATTGTATCAAGGGAAGATAGAGGTGGTAAAGTGCTCTCTTTTAGGTTCCATCCTTTCCAATCTGCTGCTTGTTCTTGGCACTTCTCTCCTTTCTGGAGGACTTGCCAACCTCAATATGGAACAGAAATATGACAGAGTAAGCCATCTCGCTCCCCACCCCCATCTCATTGAATCCAGTCCATGTTTTCTTCTTCTCTCAGCCAATTGCCAATTCTTTTGCAGAAACAAGCAGATGTTAATTCAAGCCTCATGTTGTTGGCTTTGTTGTGCCAAATGCTGCCATTGATGTTCAAGTTTGCTGATACCAAGCGCAGTACTGGGACGACAGGTGCACATATTCTTCACTTGTCAAGAGCAAGCAGCATCATTATGCTTCTCTGCTATGTTGTATATCTCTTCTTCCAGTTGAAGACCCATCGACATCTTTTTGAAGCACAACAGGTAAAATGATGAGCATGTTGTAGAGTAGACTAATTATTACAACTTACAAGACTTTCATCATACTTTCTATGCATGGTTGTCTCCAAGTAGGGATGGCATTTTTAATCCGCCCCGCCCCAATCCGGAGTGCCCACCCCACCCGTACGAGTTTTCCCCGCCCCGACCCCGACTCTTAGACGGGGTGGGGATGAGGCAAAAAAACTTACCCCGAACCCGGGGTGGGGCGGGGATGGGTCTGTTTTTTGCCCCACCCCATGCCCCGCCCCGTAACCCGCTCCAAAATTAATAATTCTCTAAAACAATATATATATATATTTTAGATTTCTTTTATAATAAATAAATATATTTATATGTAAATGTATATATTGATTTTATATTGTTATTAAGGGTTAAGTAGATTGATTGAAGACTTTTTTTAAACTTAAACATGTAATTGATTGAACCCTAGACATTATAAAAGCATATAATATGATCCCATTCCCTCTAATTCAAATTTAATGAAATGAAAGTTGTTAAAAAATCTATCTAAGCTTATTTGACTTTAATCATATATAATGTTAAATTGCGACATGATAAATCATATTAAATAAAACGAATATAATAGAATGATAGATTATACTTTAAGCTTATAATAACATATATGATTAGAGATAGCAATGTAAATTATAATTGGTATGATTCTAATCATACTAATAACAATATAAATTATACTAATTTGATATAACATTACAAGATATATCATGCTATACTCTTATAATAATTTATATGATTATAAATAACAAGGTAAATTATAGTTAGTAACTTAATATGATTCTAATCATACTAACAACACTATAAATTATATAAATTTTAATTATATGTAATCAACCTCTTTATTAGTGAGTGGAGTTCAATACCAAAAATGAAGTAAAACCATGTATTGATGGAGTTCTAGATATTTTAAAGAGATATTGTCTTTTTTATAAAGAATGTCTTAAAGCATATATGATATTTTTAAGTATATATTAGTGACCTTCAAGGGCTTAGAGAAAATTTTAAAAGAATAAATCTCACTTTAAATAGGTAAAATTTCAAGAAAAGGAAAATCTATAATATTAATATTAGATAATTTTTAAGAATTTAAATAATCTAACAGTGCACTAAATCGGGGCATGTCGGGGCGGGGATGGGGCATTTAACATGCCTCGAATTGCGGGGCGGGGCGAGGACCCATGAGGTGCAGGGCGAGGACAGGGCAACCCAATTCCGGCCCTGACCCGCCCCATTGCCATCCCTATCTCCAAGCCCTCCAATTGGGAACCCATCTTGTATCCACAAACTGGTTTTGGATTTTAGTTATTTGTCTTTTCTTCTTTCTAGGGTGGCTGCTTATCAATGGGCCTAGACGTGGGTTGGGATTAACTAGGTCCAGGTCTTCTGATGCAGCTGAATCCAATGGGTCAAGCCCAAATCATGTTTTCTGGTCCAATCCAAACATCTTAATAAGTTGGACTTCCGGATTATATAATTAATTTTTATATGGAGGAATCTTCATTTGTTCTTTTATTATGTGTGTGTGTGTGTGTGTGTGTGTGTGTTGTTGGGGGGGGGGCGCGCCTTGGGGGATTTGAAGATCTGTTTGGGCCCCTGCTACATATAAAAAATAAATCAGCCCCATCTGATCATCTTAACTCTTATCATCCGGGTCCCAAAAGTTCAGTCAATTCGAATGAGTGTTCAGTCGATTCAACGGTTCAATCCATTTAAATGGATGTAAATCCAAAGGGCGTGTACTATAGTGGCGGCTTTTTTGGTCCACTTGGATGGACCATTAGGTGGGCCCAACTAGGGGTGTGCAGAGGATAATTTTCATATATATATATATATAGAGAGAGAGAGAGAGAGAGGGAGAGAGAGAGAGAGACAGACACAGAGAGAGAGCAAGGCTCTCTTAAGCTGCAGCTTAGTTTATCCTAAATTGAAATAGTGCTGGTCCTACAAATCAAAGTTGATTATATATGTTTTTTACATGATGAAACTGGAAAATTCAATTCTAATTGAATTTATCTTGATTTTGGAGACGATCATCATGCAAAAAACAACGATAATCCATTTTAATTTGTAAGACGAGCACTGTTTCAGCTTAGGATAAGTTAAGCTTTAACTTAGGAGAGCTGGCCTAATATATATATAGGGGTCAGCTCTCCTAAGCTGCAGCTTAGCTTATCTTAAGCTAAAACATGGCTGGTCCCACAAAATCAAAGTCGATTATGCTGTTTTTAGGTTGATAATAGTCTTCAAAATTAAGATAAATCCAATCAGAACTGGATTTTTCAGTTCCATTATGCAAAAAACAGATATAATCAAGTTTGATTTGTGGGACCAGCACTATTCCGGCTTAAAATAAGGTAAGCTGCAGGTTAGGAGAGCCCTGCTCGTATATATATAGCATTGTGAAAGACAAAGAAGAAGAGGAATAAGACTAATCTTTGAAGCCTATTTTCTTAGAAAATTTTTTTTCAAAGTTTTCGTTCTTTTTTTCTTTTGTAAGATGAGGATGTAATTATAGTTCATGATTAGTTAGTTTCACTTTCTGTATTTTTGTCTTTTTGCTACCTTCATTAATTGTTTCCTTAAGTTGGCCCGTATAAAACTTTCTAATGAAATTGAGTCAAGAAAAGGAGTGGGCTCTACTTCTTCCTTGGGGTGAAGAATTCCTTGACCCACATCAAGTAAAGTCTCGTCTCCAATCAATAACGGCAGTACCAATGACAATCATGCCATTTTCCTTGGCAATTCCGGCGACTCAGCACCTCAGTGTGCTGATTATTGCGGCCAACTCATGCTACTTCTATTCAAAACTCATAGATGAGCTTCTTGCACCATTTGCCTTTAACCAGAAAATAACAGAATTCATGTATGTAGCTTCTAACATGGTTGGGACAAGGCTTCGATGATCATGATGATGGATAAGATAATAGCTGAAGCTCAAATCCCACCTTGATTTAATGAGTTGGATTGGCATCAGGAGATGTTGTGATAATATCTCTTTGAGCTTATATTTGCACCCAATAAACCTTATTCTTGAAAATGTTTTGCACTTAATTTTTTTTTTGTCCAATGCTACTATTGAGTTTCCAGTAATGATAAAATTAGGTTTAAATTTCAACAGACATTGCTTTACATGTTCTTTGTATCTATATTTACATTACACACATGAAAATCTAGGTTATGCATGCTTCATGTTACTCTACGTAGGATTGTTTGCATGTGAAATAGAAACTAAGACTCCAAGAAACTTATCAGGACGATAGTGAGAGCGATGAAGTCTCAAAGGATGAGCAGCCAATGGTGATAGGCTTCCCCAGTGCAGTTGCATGGCTGGTGGGAATGACAGTCATCATCGCCCTCTTATCTGATTACATTGTTGACACAATTGAGGTATGGTGGATGATCTCTTTGTTCAGTTTATGCATTGTTACAACCATTGTGGAGCAGTAGTACTGACCATTAAAAGCCACTTCCGCAATCAGGCTGTATCTGAATCTTGGGGTCTTTCCGTCAGCTTCATTAGCATAATTTTGCTACCAATTGTTGGAAATGCGTGTGAACATACCTCTGCAGTCATATTTGCTTTGAAGAACAAGTTGGTAAGTGACTCCGGAGTTTCTAACAAAATATTTAAGGGGCCTTTTGATGTGGGAAAAGTTAAAAGTTGGGATTTAGGTGGACAAATGTGGAGGTCAAGGAACTCCAGTAATTCTTGTACTCTTGGTTTGTGTTCACTAGAGAAAAGTAGAGATGGAAAGAGGACAACAGTTGAACTATGAAAGTTGTCCCCCAACAAGTGTAGAAAACTCCACCATAGCAAATTTCTTTATTCACTTTTCCCACATGCAAACACGCCCTTGGCCTTAGATTTAGCTGTCATGTTTTGGTCTTTGTAGTTTTGGTCATGAATTATAATATTGCAGGATATAACTCTTGGTGTGGCCTTGGGATCCTCAACTCAAATTGCTATGTTTGTGGTAAGCTTTCTACATTTCCCCAAAATTCAAAGGAGTAACAGTTCTTAATTTTGGAGATTTTACCAATTCTCTCCTATTTTTGTCTCAGCTTCCTCTAAACGTAGTTGTGGGATGGATTATTGGCACTGATATGGATCTAAGTTACAATATCTTGGAGACTGGATCAACGTTCTTCGCAGTATTACTAACAACCCTCGTTTTACAGGTGCCATGATCTATCTTTCATTAGCATAAAAACAATTCAAATAGATAATATCTAGTCATTTCATTAGGCTCTGGTGGGATATGGAGAAAACAATACAGTTCATATTGGAACTGTGGACAGTGCACTGTCCTCTTCATTGTATCTTTGAATGACAGTAAAATAAGAAATTAGAGTTGGAGCAAACTCTCCACCATTCAAATTTGCAAAGTAGATAGTTTTCTCCACTTGTTCTCACTGCATCCCAAGTCATTAAATATATCATCATTAAAGCCTTGTCCCAATTATATTGGGGCCAGCTACACAAATTATGTTTCTCTTTTCCGATCCGTGTTGAGCCAAGTCATTAAACATAGCAAGGGAATAATTAAAATTGGACCTATTTTCCTTGCAGGATGGAACTTCGCATTACCTAAAGGGGCTGGTTCTCGTCCTCTGCTACTTTGTCATTGGCTCGTTCTTCTTTCTTGCTAATGCTCCACTGCGTGAGTATTTAGTATTTTATGAAATATATACGAAAATCAAATGAAAGTTTTGTTAGTTTTTATTCTATAATTTGTTCCTAGCCTCACCTAATTGAATTCTAATACAGACCAAACAAATGGTGTCATCGGTGTTGAGACTTCAGCAAGAGGGGTCATTGAAGCTTAGCATGGATATCATGATGGATGAAACCAAGAGATTTTCGGTAGAATAATTATTCTTGTCATTCTTTCATTTCAATTCTGGCTGTCCAATTTGAAGCATTGCAAATCTTGAATTGTTATTCTACACAAGTGAGTGTTGAATAGCGAGTCAAGCTCTCACAGTGACTTCCATGGTTGAGATGGAATGGGGGTATTGGGATGGCATGTTATCCATGGGTTTATAATCATGTGTTTTGTATCCATCCTTGCTCATCATCCTAGTTGTGTGAGTGTAGCTTCATGTGTGTTTGTTTCGAAATCTGATAATCCCAGGCCTCTGGTTTGGCTCATTTCAAAACGTAGATTTTTCGGTCTGGCGTAATATTTTAAAAATATTTAATATATTCCAAAAGATAAATAAACAAAAAAAAAAAGCAACAAGATATAATGTCTAGTTCTTTTCGAAAGAATCTAGGTAACAATCACTTCATATTTGTCATGAGCTGCTAGTTCAGCTGGTAAGGACATCAAAGTCTTTGAAAAAGGATACAGAATAGTTTGGTTCAAGCCCTGGTTGGGAAGGAGAGAGAGAGAGAGAGAGAGATATCAATAGTGCTTGAAGGAAAATATATGAGAAAGAATAGATAAGGATTACCTAAAAAAGGAATTAATATTTTAGCTAGATTTAAAAGAAGAACATACTGATATTTGTCAGATTCAAAATGCAATATTTAAACTAAAATAGAAAAAAATTGTAAAATTAGGCGCAACATTATACTTGATGCCTGTCTCACACCATTGCTTTCCAAGAGAATTAGGGCGGAGAACAATATATGTGCCAATTTTGTGTGCTATGGGAGGCTTGATTTTCAGTCTCCAAAATGCCATATTTACCTATGGCTTTGCTTAAGCTCAATGGAACCCATCTCTTTTTTTTTTTTTTTTTTGAAGATAGATTTTCTTTTTCAGGTGAAAGTTCTCTAAATCCTCCTTTTTAAGTGCAGGAAATACTCTCTAGCTTTGTCAATTGCGAAAGAAATAATTAACTTAAGAAAAATAGGACAATTATTGGATAACCCAAGTTGATGTAAGTTTCATTCTCCAGCTCTATGGGGCTAATGCATTTTGACCACAAGGTAAGCAAAGTGATGAGAGGGTTTAGTCTCCATGAGGTGTAAGCAGAATGTCACTCTAATCAAATGTACAAGAACCTAACTTTAATTAAGGCCTCAAACTTGGGCAATGTGTGTGGTGCATGACAGGATTATTTACAAGTTGAGCCATCTCTCAAATGGGCTGCCCCTACGAATTAAACTATTAGGACCCTGGTATGCATTTGATACTAAAATCCCAGAAGATTGACATCCCATTTTAGATATCTAAAGTTCTAGCAAAAGTAATGCTAGAGAATGTGATGTATTTACCACCTCACTTTTATTTATTTATATATATATAAATATATATATATATATATATGAGTAACGCTACAAAACTCCCCGGACATTTTTCAAAAAAAAAAAAGCCCCTCTTTTAGCCAATGAAAGTGTGACATGTGTCATCAATAGTACACTTATCCATTCTCTCTCCTAAATATTCTCATAAAACTGTTGATATTTTATAGAATCTCTTAAATCATTGGCTAATAGATAAGGGCAAAAACTCATTTTTTGAGATAGGGGAGTTTTTGAGAATTTCTCATATATATATAATAGTACACTTATCCATTCTCTCTCCTAAATATTCTCATAAAACTGTGGATATGTTATAGAATCTCTTAAATCATTGGCTAATAAATAGGGGCAAAAACTCCTTTTTTGAGATAGGGGAGTTTTTGAGAATTTCTCATATATATATATATATATATATATATGGGTTACGCTACAAAACTCTCCGGGCATTTTTTATAGAAAAAACGCCCCTCTTTTAGCCAATGAAAGTGTGACACATGTCATCAATGGTACACTTATCCATTCTCTCTCCTAAATATTCTCCTAAAACTGTGAATATTTTATAGATTATCTTAAATCATGGGCTAATAGATAGGAGCAGAAATTCGCCTTTTGAGATAAGGGAGTTTTTGAGAATATATATATATATATATATATATATATATATATATATGAGGGACATTTATGTGCATCCATCCCTCACCATAGGGTGAGGGACACTTACATAGCTTTCCCTATTTGCACATGAACATTCTTTTTCTACGTATGACTATATATGGCTTTTCATCTTTTGCACATGAATATTTTCAATTATGTAAGTGTCCCTCACCCTATGGTGAGGGATGAATGCATATGAATATTCTCATATATATATGTATATATATATATATATATATATATGCACTCGTGTTATAACCATATGAGATAAGGGTAAACTTAGTTACTATAGTATGAGATGAAGATAAAAACACAATTAAAAATGCATGAGGTATTCTTTAGCTGGTTGATTAATTTTAACCTCGGGAATTTTATGAATTAGTACCTCTTAAAATTGAATTGTTGGGCCAAATGATAAAAATATATGAAAATGTCACCAGAGTGTGTTGACTGCACTTTTGTATGGTCTTACCCCCAACTCACGATATCGTGGGGAAGGGTCATTGTGCATGTACTCTATTTAGACCATTTTGTTCCATTTCAGCACCTTCTCTTTGATAAACATCTGAGTAGTTTGAGTCATCCTAAATGAGAAGAATTGCTGATACACTTGAAAATAAACATCCAGCAAACACAATTTATTTAAGAGAAGAAAGGTGAATCAGTTGAAATTTCAAATTCAATTAATATTTAATACCCATTTGCTGATAAACCTGGAGTCCCTAAATTTGTAGAATGCAGATCAAATAGAATACAGATAAATGATTTTTGTTTTCATTTTTTCAGTCAAGAACTAAAATGGGTTCAAAGAATGAGGCAATTCCTCAATGATGATGAAAATGAAGCATCCGGAAACTATAAAAATCAGATCAAATCTGAAAAAGTAATAACTAAGCAATGCTGCCGAATGTGTAGAAAGAAAAGAAAGTTGTATTGCCTCGCCCCCTCCTCATTGCACATGGGGATCTGAACAAGGACCATGGGACATAAAATCCATCCCATCATTGTCCCATTTGGGATCTTCTGATGGGTTGTTTGGGAACCAGTTTAACCCAAATACATCCATATGGGGGCAGTCACACCGTCGTCGGACCTTGATCAGCTACTAAAATTACCATAATGAAATGAAAACTCTGAATTTGCTTTGCAAATTCATATGAAGTTCCTGTGTCTACTCCCAAAACCCACATAAAAATCACCGGTTTGTTCCTAAATACCAATTGTCCATTTGGGTCCGCACCACTCAAACGAAAACCCTGAGTCTGCCAATCATACCGCAGCTTATGGAAAATATCATTAAAAAAAAGTCCCATCAATACATTCTGGTGACCTTTTCATGTCTGTTTGCAATGAGTTCATGAAAATCAAAATTAAAAGATGTTAATCCAGAAAAACCCCTTTGACATATAACAAACAGCATGGGACCGATCTTGCTCATTAATCCAATGGCCTGCCTAACATTCCGCCTACTGCATCCAATTAATGCAATTTTTTTAACCATGGTCCACCAGGGGTGAGCCCAATTAATCTTGCTCAACACACCAGCTACTTGTAGGGTCTCTTATTCAAGAAACCGTTAAATGTCTCATCCCCTTGAAATTCAATGATTTGACTTTTATCAGTCATGGGGCAAACAATGATTGTAAATCGAGGAAGGTATGATATCTAATATCCTTTGAGTGGCTGCAAACTGTAAGAGGATTGGATAAGAGAGAGGCTTGTCACCCAAGTCAGGTAAAGAAGAGCCTCACCTTTTTCAATGGCCAATGAACATCGATTTCCATGCATATGTGCTTTCTGAGTTCCCCAGTTTGCAAGGTTCATGCATTTCACTATCATAAAATGGTATTTTAGCTGGTAGTGTATCATGTACGATCAAATTCTCCACATCTCACAGTAATATGTTGGGGATATGCCACTATGGATGAAAAGAGATGGGATTTGATTGGAATACAAAAATGTAGCTTAATCTTTCTAGTGGGTTTTTTTTTTTTTTACAAATCCTTTCCAGCTTTGAGAGATGGAAAGGGAAATCCAACCATGTTCTTGGTGTAACCAAATGAAAATAACAACTACCAAGAACTTGGTGGAACACTGTAGCATGGTTGTTGGGTTGTACATTGCTATTGTACTTGTATAATTTAGAAGTAACTAGAGTAATAGACAATCTACATATCTTGTGAATTGTGAAGAATTTCATCCTTGGTTCCCTGTTGAGAGATCTAGTACCATGTCATAGACATCCATGCATGATAATGGGTATTGGGTAAGGTTCAAATTCAAAATTCTAGTGTCACATATGGATATTTTTAGATCTTCCAAGGTGGCATAAATCAGTAGTTTTGTTGGAGGATCCATTTTCAATGAGAAAAGACTGGAACGTTGGTGGGTCACAGCAGAGAGAGAGAGAGAGAGAGAGAGAGAGAGAGAGAGCAATGATGACTTGGGGGTATGAATTTGTCTCTTTATTTGAAAGAGATGAATTTGTCTTAAGAGGAGAAGATTGTGGGGGGGGGAGTCTGAAAGGAAAGTAGGCTGTCTGCAGTGGCTGGGAGAAGAAAAGAAGGACAAAAGTCATAACTAGCGGAGAAATGGTACGACATACAGCTATGACTAATTAAGTCAATTATTATCATCAGAAACCCTGATCAAGTTCACAGTTAAGTGATGTCAGCATGATCAATATTATCCTTCACAGTGAGGGCCCATCGTGGATATATCCTAACCATCGATTCCGGATTGCCTGTGGAATTCTGAGAGGGCCTATTGAGTGGCCAAATTCCATTTCTATTCAAGTTAGGCCTACTGTCAGATTGCTTCTCATTTATCATAAGCTCCAAAATCTGACTTGATCTGATAATTAGTCCATGTAAGAGGATGACAAGATCTGAAAACGTGAACTTCACTGGCTGACTTTAGATCTCTGCAATTCTACATGGGGGTATTTCCTAAGATGATGCATTATTTTATATATTTTTTCTAAATCATGCTGAAAAGCTATCAAACATTGACATTAGAAAGAGAAATAGATTGATATTCATTCTTAACCCCAGATGGGTTGGATAAAGCTCGAATGATGATGGTTTAGTATATTATAAAACACAGAATGTAACAATCAACTCTCTCTCTCTCTCTCTCTGCCCAAAGTAACAGTCAATGCATTCAACCCATTTAAATATGAACAAAAGTACAATATGAGTGCCAAATGAAGTTGAATGTTTGATTCAATTATAAAAATAAGCCCAGTTGATAATTGATATTGACTATGGAGTAAATTAGGATCAAACAGTTGAAAGAGCTTATTCTGACTCAAACCTAATTAGCAAAGGTTAAGTAATAATATTTTAGCTGAGCTTTGCAATGATTCTTCTTACCAAAAAAATGCTGATTCAATTCATCAAACTCCTCCATTTTTTTCACAGCAGGAAAACAAAGGGCCTTCTCAAAGTTTAAGCAAACTATATATTCAAATTTTGATAGGCCAACTCTTATATAATATCTTAACCATTCATCCACAACCCTAAATGTCACCTGATTAAATAATTCAGATAGGTCCCACGATCCAAACATGTGCACATGTCCGAGTTTGTATGGTATTGGCAAGAAGGAAAGCTTATGACTTTTGCTTTTCTGCATAAGATTCCCCTTTCCTAAAGTTTGTGTGAATTTAGGGAGTTTTTGGCGCAATAAATTCAGGTTAGATCAGTCAACTCGATGGGGGATGCTTTAGTCAAAGAAGGGGCTGGACGGTTGTCTTCATGAGTGGGTGTGATTACGTAATTCAGCTGGGGTTGGCAACACTCTTGTACCTTCTATTTACCCTTTCTCTCTTTTACCTTTTCAGCTTCTTATTTGTTACTTATTTTTAATTTTTAATGAAGTTTTGTTACTGTTTCAAAAATAAAAATAAAATTTCCCCGTAGCAAACCCCAGATAATACAACTTTTTCATAGATTTTTATGAAATAATCCTTAAAGTTGAGAAATACTATGGAGGGTCCAAATATTTCATAATGATGACAAAGAACCTATACTCCTTGATATCACGAAATAACCCGACATTCCATAATATCATAGTACACATGCAAATTTCATGAAAAAAGGACATTTCATGATATCATGAAATAATCCAACATTCCATGATATTATGAAATGGAGGTATTTATATATCAGATTATTCCATGATATCTTAGAATGGAGGCCCTTTTACACTCATTATGAAGTTTTTGAGTCTTACGTTGTATTTTTCAATTTTAAAATATTTTTTTATAATGGGTAAAAACTGCTTTTGTAAACCAGGGTGCCACTGAATTCTAGTGAAAATCAACTAGAATTTCTTCTGTGTCATCTCTTTTATTCACATCCAACATTCAAAGTAGCATGAATATGATCCAGCCACTGTATTCTTTAGGGTTGTCAATCGTGTAGTGTTAAAGAATTCGGGTTGCGGGTTAACAAATTCGGGTAAAAAATCACCTCAACTCGTACATGACCCATTAAATAAATGGGTCCAAAAATCAAACACGAACACAACTCATTTATTTAACGAGTTACCCGACCCGACCTGTTAACCCCATTAAATAATTTTGTCCATTTTGTACCATATCAATTAACACACACTCTTTTGTTAACGAAAGGGAGTGAATAAGTTAGAAAATGTTTTTTTATATGGGGTTTTAAGGGTTTCACTTCAACCTTTTTAAACTTACTAAAATACTCCTTATTTATATTATAATTTATATTATTTATCATTTGGCAGGTTTTAATCGGATTGTTAATGGGTTACTAATTATTCATTAACAATCCAATAATCTAACTTGTTAACGGGTCCGCCCAATTAACGATACGAACCCGTTAAGAGGCCACTCGAACCCGTTAATATCGTGTAGATTCGTGATGTTTTAAGGATTAGGGTGGCATCCTAGTATCCTTGTACCAGATTATAAGTCCCATGTAAGAAATGGCCCACCTGACTACCTCCCCACCCCATTTGATGGACGGCCATTATCATCGGTTGAGTGTAGAGTGTACTTCCTAAAAAAAAACCCAGTCACTGTTGCTGACTGAAAAACCCCATTTTTGGGTTTTTGGGTGTTTTTCTGGTAATCAAGTTCCTTTTGAGTTTTGATTGGAGAGAAGTGCCTCAAACTTCACATTTCTTTATTTCACTCACTATCTCTCTCTCTCTTCCACACACACCTTTGCTTCTCCTCAACGCTGGGCACCAGCATTACCAACAGTTGCAATATACAAATACACCAAAGACAACATACATGCCCACAAAAAGCCTTCTCTTCCTCTCCATTTCCTTCTTCCTTCTCAACTTCTCTCTATCTTGTTATTCATAGCATACCCAGAAAAGAAAGAGCTCCTACAGATGCTTTGGACATGGGCAAAATCGAAGACCAGCCTCAAATTCAAGAGACCGGAATCGAGACGTCGACCTCTTCCCGCGAATGCTGCTGCTCGACGAGGCTTCTCGGAGTGCGAAGAGCTTTTACTTTCAGATGCATCGCCGTCCTGATTCTCGGCGCCGGCGTATTCCTCTCTGCTGCCTTCTGGCTCCGACCCTTTCACTCCACCGAATCCGGATTCGACGCTGGCTTCGTGGGTGAGCTCTAAATTTTCGTTTTTTTTTACTATTTCTTTTGTGGGGTTTCTGTATTTTGTGGGTTTTGATCTGTTTCTGGAAATGGGTGTTTGCTGTTTTGATGTTTTTGTCGGTTTTGGAGATGGGTTTCTCTTAATTTGTGTTGGGTTGAAGGATTTTGTGGGAAATGTGATGTTTTTCTGTCCGATTTAGTGGGTTTTTTCTTAGGAAGGCATTGGGTTGTGTGGAGTTTAGTGTTATATTCTTTCTGCTCTCTTGTTGGTTTCTGATGTTGTTGAGACCATGTTATGTGAATTAGTATTGGGTGTGTGAAATTGGGATTTGGGAGCTTGTCCTGATTGATTACACTCTTGAGATCTAATGTTGACAGTCTCATCCAGATAGGTGGTTGGCCCTGGATGTAGACCAACGTCAGTGTCTGATCCAGGCAATGGAGATCTGGGGCAAATGCCTTTGCTCTTGTAATAATATAACCTGAAGAGCAAAACCCTTTATATAGATCCTACCGTTGTATTCTCCACATCCTAATGTGATTTCTCAATCCTACTTAACCAAAGCAACAAAACTCTTAAGTTGCTTAAGAGACCCAAACTTCTGACTAGGATTGTGATTTGGGAAGTCTAGTGGCACTTACAAACCACAATTCCAACAGAATGTTCTTTGAAATTGTGTGCTTTCTCTGTACATTTGGCTGATTTGTCATTTGAGTACATTGAGGATCGATTTCCACCTTTGATGTTACTATAACCAGCTTGAGGTAACTCCAGCTTTTAGAAATGAGGGTTTGAGATCTGTTTTCTTGCAAATGAATGAACTCTATAGTCTTCTTTTCTGGAAGAGCCCACATTGTGGAGAATTGGCATTTTAACAATTTGTTACTAGCATAATGACCTGTGTGGCATTGCCATATGTAGTGAGAAATTCCCATAAAGCCATATTTGAGAGAATACAAGAGATTAAAGTATGAGCCAAGTTACCCCTGCTGGATGGATTGTAATGGCATTAAAGCTTGGCCTGCCAGATGAAGAGATACCAATTCCACCAAACAATCAATAAACTATGGTGGCAAAACTCCTATTAAATGATTGGGATGGTCATGTATGATATGGTCAGATCAGGCTCAACTCAAACTTGATCCAATTAATGATATAAAGAATCTAATGCTGCTATTGAGCGAACGAATTACAAATGCAGGCACAAAGCCAAATAAGAGTGGGTGTATCAGGTTTTTGGGTTGATCCAAACCAACTCTAGAAGAACTCACAAAAATATAGAGAATAGGTCAAAATGCTTCTGAACCAAAAACCATCCCTATTTCTAATTGGCGTGGACATGGGTTTTAATTCGACCCCATGAAGATTCAGAGGCAAATTAAAGTTTTCTAGACCCATTGAGAGGTAGCATGACTATGAGACATGAATCATGTGCATGCCAACAGATTGAGTACTACATGCATCCTACAGGCTTGGAGGAAAAAAATTAATGTGCAAGGGGGAAAGGGTTGTTTTAATTAGTCATTAATAAGCCTATTTCCTTCATTTAGGAAATGGTTGGTTAACATACCTAAATGAGTTATTGTGCTGGAGAATCACAAAGATGGGTCAGCATACAATTGTAATTCACTATCTTTTCTAGTTTTCAACCAATATCAATGATTATGCAATGATATGTCTATCTGTGTTGACACATTCATAATTTACTATAGTGTCATGAATTATATTATTACAAGAAGTGTCTCAGTCGAACTGTTAGAAAAACTAAAGGAAAGAAGAGCAATTCTGCTGCATATAAAGTATTTTTGTCCACAGAAATTATCTTATTGCAAGAAATTATGTTAATAGTCAGAATTTTGTGCAACTAGTTTTTTTAAAATTATATATACGGATTTTGCCCCCAGAAAAAGCAAGAGTTTTGACAATTCTGCTGCTTCTTTTAGCCCCAGTCCAGGCAAGCTTCAGATTACAAAGGCCAGTTTCACTGCTCACTGCATATACAAGTGAGCTAGAGAGTGACATATTAGATGAAATAGGCATGCCTAACACAAAGGTAAAATGTCAAGACTCTGCAGCTGTGCCTCTTTACAATTTGTTCTAAAATGAACTTTATCTAACTGAAGCATGCTTTTTGACAGGTTTCCATCATTTCAATGCACCCTCTAGACCCCTCAAACTGGACTAATGTGGTGTTTGGTGTTCTTCCTGCCCAACATGATTTCCCTATAACTCCAGTGGCACTAAGTGTAATTAGATCATCTTTGGTGGAGCTGGTTCTTCAGCACTCGAATCTGTCTTTGACATGGTCAATTTTTGGGCAGCCATCTTCCTTTGAGGTTTTGAAGTTTCCGGGGGGGATAACAGTCGTCCCCACACAGCCTGCTTCTATTTTGATGAAGCCTCAAATCCTTTTCAACTTCACGCTAAACAATTCTGTTTCTCAGATACAGCAAAATCTAGCCCAGTTGAAGGGACAGTTGAAGTATGGGTTGCAGCTTAGATCTTATGAGGTAATCCACTGCTGCTATGGTGTCATATCTTTCTTGCGTGTTTTATTTTCTAGTTACTGACAAGTTTTGAATTGTTGTCTTTTGGTTCAGAGCATACACATAAAGGTGACAAATTTGGAGGGTTCAACAGTGGCTCCCCCGGTTATTGTTCAGTCCACGGTTCTGTCTGCCAGTCAACTTCTACCAGAGAGGTTGAAGCAGCTGACTAAGGCGATTACTGGTTCTCCTATGAAGAACCTTGGCCTGGATCACTCAATTTTTGGTAAAGTGAAGCAGATTCAGCTGTCACAATGTCGAGAAAACTCATTTGGGTCACCATCCCCATCTCCATGCCCTTCACCATCTGGGAAAAATGCTTTCTCTTCACCTCCTAGTTCTCAGTATCCTGAAATCGTGCCTTCCCATGCTCCTGCACCCTCAGCCGACCACTATCGCATCTCACCTTGTCCGCACTGCGATGCTTCTCCCCCATCTTTTAGTAGGTTCCCACCTGTGTCAACTCCCCAAAATGAAGCCCGACCCCCTTCAGCCCCACCTTTGGGATCTCCTGCACCTCCGGTGGTAACTGTTGCTCATTCCCCTAGACATAGCCCATGTGCTGGTCCCACAATCTCACCAAAGCCTGTCCCAAAATTTCATTCTGAAGCACCCACATCTTCATACTTTTCACCACGTTCTGCTGTCGCTCCACAAGGCCAAGTGCATAGTCCCACGCCAAATGTAGATCCAGACACATCACCTACACCTGCAGCAGTACATGGTCCCAGTCAGCATGAAGACCACAAAAGTGGAATAGCCTCAGAGTCTTCAATTCCTACATCATCACCAATTTCACCATTGCCATCTTGTGAGTAGACCATATTGCCAACCTATATTTTATGGTATCTGATGAAGAGAAAATGCTTATATTTAATTTTTTAGTCCTGTATTTTTGCAATGCTCATGCTTTACTGGAATGATATCATTTGCCACATAGCTTCAGGCTTTTTTTTTTCCTTTTTTTTTTTTTTAAATGTTCTTTGCCTATTCTTTATATATTGCAATGTTATTTGGATCTATTTTCTCTGGATATTTGTCACTCAAATTATGTTTTCATTGTTACAATTATTAATACAAGAATCAGTCCAAATGTGGCATCTGAGGCCTGAAAGGCTGAGGTGAAAAGTGGTCGGGATAGCAATGACACTGTTTCTTTCCCATACATCTTAATGATACTCACTCCAGTTCCCAGTCAATGGTGACCATAATAATATCCAGCTCATGCTTACTCGTAAAATAAATAAACGAAAATTCTATGCTCAGCCCACATAATTATGAAGTCCTTTTACATTTTTTTATACATCCATAGTCGATACAGTCTATATCTTATATACTGTATTTCTTATTTTTACTTGTATACACTTCCTAATATTAATGTAAATTTCAGACTAATGAAAAGCTCTTTCTTACATTGTTCCATACTTGTTTGACAGTTTTGATAAATTGTTGATCACTAACCGCCAACATTAAAACTGAGATGACTGCTTTTTCAAAAGTTGAAACAGGCGTGACTTTTTTTTTTTTAATTGATACAAGCATGAGAATAAAATCGAACAGTTCAAACACTCAAGCCCTTCAATTCTACACTCAAAGGACAATTTCTCACTTTTTAGGATTTTTATGAAGTTTTAATTATTTTAAGATTTTTCTAGGATCTCAAGGGCAACTTGGCCAAACAACTCATCAAAGGCAGCCAAATAGCATCTGATTCTGAGTTCCAATACTATGAAGTGAACAGTGTATTGGTTGATAGTAACAAAATTTGTACATCCGTGTGAGGTATAGATGGATAGATGGTGTGTCAATAGTTGACTGGTTTAGTAGCTTACGACATGTTAAAGTAGGATGGTTCGCATAAAGTTTTAGACAAAACAAAAATAAGAAATAAAAAGTAAAAAACTCATGGATCACAGGCGATGTCCTTTTGACCTTTGGAATTACATTTTTTAAGATTTTTATAGGATTTTGGATTAACAAGGGTGACCGAGTTGCATCCTAAGTCCAAGTTTCAAAACCATTGTATGGGCTTTTTGAAAAAAAAATTTGGTCAGAAAACCCATTATATGGGCTGCTAGTAACAAATGTCATATGAGGTGAATGGAATGGAATGGATGATGTTATAGTTGATTGGTTTAGTTACTTTAGTATGTTTTTTAAAATAGGATGCTTCCCATTTAAACTTGGAGGAAAAAAGGAAACCGACCTCCACAATTGATTTTATTTTTTGTTGTATGACTGTTCTTCTGGATCCTTTGGAGTTATCCCGAGTTTCTAAACTGGTTAAAATATCCAATGCTGTGTGATATGTTAAAAGGATGGAGATCTTGAGGTTATCACTTAAGCTACTTCTCTACTAGCTGACAGAATTATAGAAATAGACAGGATGTGGATGAATTTGTGGGTTCCCCACTGTGAGTAGTTACACCTATATATCATTATTGGATAGAATCTTTCCCCTTGATTGGGAATGATTACAATCCTAGAATCTCTCCTGATTACATCCATAAGAAAATTCCAATTTTGTAAGATAGTATGCAATCTTCTAAGATAATTTATACAACAAATCTAGTGTCCTGCATCATCATCACCAGCACCTTATCACATCAATATGGGGCTGGCCAAGTGGAATGTTTTCAATGTTGGGATGTCATTGATCTCTAACAAAGTATCATACGAGATAGTTCTTTTCTCTACTAATTAAGGGGTCGTTTGTTTGCACTCATTTACGTATGTAATAAATGAACATGGTAATGGTTACTCATTATTTATGTTTGCATGCACTCCTTTACGCATGTGATGTGTAAAAAAGGTATGTAAATGATGTGAAAATAAGTCTTAAAATTTGATCACCTCAAGAGATGATCAATGAAAGAACACCACACGCATATGTGTAACCAATGCACATCTGAAGGGTGGACGGTGAATTAGCATCATAAGTATGCTCGGTTTCGAATCTCCTCTACCCACTTTTCTTGTTTTTTCTTATCTTCAAACGAAAATACCAAAAAATCTGGAGTCTCCTAAACTGGGTTTCTTCCTCCTCTCCCAACTCGCGACTTTCATGATCGAAGGCTTCGTCCTTCTCCGTGGCTCGGCATCTTCTCTGCACTCACCACGCTCTCTCTCTTCACTGCCTCAGCCCATACCCACTCTTGGGCTCCTTTGCTCTCCCACTCCCCGGCACTACATTGAGGGTCCGTCTGGGAAAAACTACATCAAAGGATCGAAAGATGCATGCGGCTCCAGGGACAATGTTTGGTGAGTTGGTCGCAGTGATGGGAAATGATCATGGCCTCTAATGAGTCTGTGAGGAAAACAACCATAATGCAGTGAGCGGGGTGCTCTGGACATTCAACAGCAACATGCATGACCTGCAAGCATTCCACTTCAAGGATTGACCCTTGAATTTTGGGGAGAAATCAATAGACGGTGATTTGCTCCTCCTGTTTTGACCGACAGGAATTGAGGAGCAACCCATAGATGGTGGGTGTTTATCCTAGTTTGGACTTGGGGTCCCAAGCATGGGACTGATTGTATACTACTTAGATCCCTCCCTCCCTCTCACACACACACACCCATCATGTTGGTTTGAGTAGAGGTTTCAAATTCACAACATCTATGTAAGTGAATCTGAGAATTTGTATTCAATATATTGTCTTCTCTTATATAATAGAAGACTCATTTGCTATTGCAGTAACACTGAGATAAGTAGAGTTGTTGTTGCTGCATATGAAGTTGCCACTGCACCAGGAGCTTTGGTATTTGTTGAAAATAGAGAGAGAATGACAGTGCTTGTTTACCTGTAATTATTATAGTGGGAAGCATGCCAAGTATGCAAACCCAACCTTTGGGCCTGTTTGGATCTTTCCAAGCCAACCAATGGTTTATATGCAAATTGAGAGGGTTCATGTGTTTGTACAACCCGAGTTATGAGCAAGTGAGAGACGTTTTGTTATTTGCCTTAACCAATTACATGTAAAAAAGCTGCAGGTAGTTAAAATTGTAGGTTAGATGAAAGCCAAGCAACCAAGTTTGAGATCCAAACAAGGCTTATGTAATAAAGGTGGCTTTAAACGGCACGAACTGGCAAGCAATCCAAAGATGGTAGGTTTGAGCTTCATTCAATTTTATTTAAACATAATTTGCAATATTTACATATGACGTACAAACAAATGCGGTAAAATAAATAACATGTGTAAATGATGTGAAAATGGTGTTAGTAGACAAACGTTGTAAAAAGAAACACATGCGTAAAGCTTAGATACTCAATAATTACATATTCAACAACTACATATGTAAATGACACACAGAACATGCGCATAACAGGCAAACGACCCCTAAATAAAGGTATCATGGATTTCCCCACGGTTTCTTTACAGAGACCTATTAATAGTTCATTACAAATCTAGTTTAATTTCAGAAAATGCAAATGTTGGAACATTGGCCTTGCCTTTAATTTCAATGCATATTGATTCTTTATATGACAAATATTTCTGATATTGAGGAGAGATTTTCTCCCGCGGACCTGCGCAGGAGGCATCTTGAGTGAAAATCTCTCCATTTTTAATACAAGGTGCCCCACACTACACCATGGGTGGAAGCGATTTTCACACAAGATAACCATTGCGGACATCTGTAGAAGAAAATTTTGCATATTGGGTTAAACTCTTCAGCATTTCAATCACTGTAGTGCTGATATTGATCCTATAAACTTCCATCAGCAAATTCTTTGATACATTTGACTCTACTTTTGACTAATACGGTGTATAGTTATAACTGATTCACATTCTGTTACCTGTTGCAGGTTATGTTGTCAGTTCACAGTACAACAATGCCTGGCGACTTGGGTTACTTGTTTTCTTGATATTTAATCTTCTATAATGAATCCCAAGCCAATGCACTGTTCATCTTGACCAGTTTTGGACGACCCCTGATTTACCCAGGCATGCAGCGGCCCAAGGCCAAAATACAGTTTTGCTCTCTTGACATACACATTATCTACCCAAATTGCTGGAGTCCGATGGCATGTGGCATGGGCCCCTTAAGAAGAGTGGGCTGCAGGCAGGCAATTTGTGGATGGCAGGTCAAAGCCACAAAGGTGGCAGGCCACTTTCAGTTTGTAAACATGAAAGTCCGGAAAGTATTGAGAATTGTATTTTTTTTTTTCCTTTGAAAAAAAAATCCTTTTGCAGCATGTAAATCTAAAAATTGTATGTTCTCATTCCACATGGCATTTTTTTCCAACGCTTTTTTGGGGTTAAATCTCTCTTCTTTAGTTGAAGTTCAAGTTGATATGTACACGTCCTAGTAACTCCTTTTAGCAAGACATGTTGCTTCTCAATTCTCAAATGTGCAGTTTAGGTAAGTCATTTTTACACAAAACCACAGGGAAAGTGTGCACACAGGCTGCATGGAGTCAGGGCAAAGCTCATCCAAGTGCTCCTGTTTCATTGGGCCTAATATTCAAGCTTGAGTTCAGCCCATAGGAAAAAAAAGAGTTGGGTTTAGTGACAGCCTATGAGCAATTTTTCACAGATTGGAGCGAACAAGACAAAACCATTGGACCATGGGCATAAGTTTAAGACCTACTGGTAGCAACAATAACTTGCACAATGGTGAAATTTTTTATTCATACTTCATATGGAGCTTCACTAACACAAAACACCCAATTAAGAATCACAATCTCAATACAAAAAGATACTCCTGAATGCATAGTTGATCGCTACGCCAAATACAGAGAGCTCCAACGTCCAAAAGTTCTCTATTCTTTCAGTGCAGCTGCAATTTTCTTTTGGATGAGCTCAATCCCAAGACGTGGAGATAATCTTGGTAGAGTTTCCTGCAAAGATGAGAGTTGTGTGAACAACTGACTTCAAAATCATGCACAAAGAAAATAAACTTTAGAAATTTTAACGCTTAATTATCACAAACTTTCAAACCTATGTTGTGAAGTTTAATTTCATTTGAGTATCTCAATACATGAAAATAAGTCTAACTTAATTAGACGTCTAATTGAGCATCTAATGTTTGTAATTGTCAGAGCAGTTCTGATACTAATGTAAGTAGTCTCCACATTCCACACCGACAAACACCACTGTAAACTTGGTCAGAATTGCTTAAAATTGGCAAATACTTTTGTGGGGCAATATTCAATCTAGGACATGATTTTGGCCTGCAAAAGTTAAGAAATACAGTAGAGATCATTTGAATGCAAGACCTCTCAAATTTGGATGGATACCCCAACACTAAACTCATCTCAATCTGACGTTGAGTTTTTTTTTTTTTTTTCTCCCTTCATTGTACATAAAGATATATAAGAAAGACCCAAAATCATCAAAACCAAATCTCAAACCAAAGAAATCCCAGAAACCCAGAAATCAGAATAACCACAAAGCCAAAAATGAGAAGCAGAAGCAGAAGCAGACCTCAGTTCCATCAGAAAGTATTCTGGCCAAGACAGGTATCTCATACTGGTAGCTCTTCTCCCATTCAGAATTAGTCGAAATATCCCTTATCTATAAATTAAATTTGAAAAAAAGAAGAAGAAGAAGAAGAAGAAGAAGAAGAAGAAGAAGGAACCCAATTCAAAACCTAACAAGAATCAATCATCAAACAACAAAAGGTGAGTGAATTCAAAGAAGAAGAAGAAGAAGGGACCTGAAGCTGAACATCTGAGAGGGAATCAGGGCCACCCAAAAAGAAAGCTGCTTGAAGCTTCTCTTTGAGGCCTTCACACAAACAGCATCCGGGCTTTGTGTACAGAACGAGCTTTCTACTCGTCGACTGCTCCTGGGATGATGAAAATACCCGTACGTGCAGAGGGCCAAATGACCACTTTGCCCTCGGACTTTGTCGAGCAACCAAAGCTAAGGATGTCGCTGCTGCTGGTCTCATTGCTTCAGCTGCTACTGCTATCATTATTGCCATTTTCTCTGAGCCTGAGGTGAATGAAGTGAGTGCTGAAAACAGAAGAATGTGGTAGTGGAATCTGGTTTTAATGGGTAGGCTTGGGTTGAAGTGCTGACCCAATTTTAGCCATCAGTCCAGGTCAGAACTGGGCTTTTGATTGTTTTGTCTTGTGTCTGGTATCCACAACTTAATCATAAAAATGCATTATACCCCTTTATTTGTCCTAAGAATGATGTATATGTTTTGAGGCCTTATTTGATCGTAGTAATTTTGGAAAAGGTCATTTTGGAAGAGTTACAAATTCTATCAAAGATTTTGTGAATGAATTTCTTTAAACGCTCTCTCAAAAGAGCTCTAGTGCTCCTGTGCTGTGCAGTCCATTTAGATTGGTGTCAATCTTCACAAGCAAGTGGGTGAAATTCACGTTGGTGTCAATCTTCACAAGCAAGCGGGTGATATTCAGGGGGGGTCCTGCTTTTCCGAGTCTAGATGAGTGCTCTGTTATTATAACATTTTTTCTTTTTTTGACCCAGGCTATCCCTCGCCAGCCCAGTATTACAAGTTTCAGATAAATCTTTCTTCTTTTTTAAACTACCGATCAACTGTCATGCATACATTAATGGTCTTTTACCAGGATGAATTAATGAAGATGAATCCAATGCCAACAACTTCAAATTATGGTCTTTGCCTTTATCTCTTGAATAGTTGAATCACATTGTAAACGGCATTTTTTCTTAGAAAATGCCCACTTGTTGAGGTATCCACCTGGATGCTTGAACATCAAGACGACAGAGATATTGATTTGTAACAGTATATTAGGCCCGCCGTCAATAACAATAAAATAAAATTCTCCTAGACTTAATTTTACCTGCTAAGAGCTTAGTGGCTACATATCATAAAAATTTATTACGAAAGGAAAATCTAACAGTAACCATTGACTATATTAGTGTTAAATTAGTGCTAGTGTAAATTCAAAGGAGGTAGGTGTTTGTGAAGCTACATGTGAAAACAAAAGGGGATGCCAACAATAACATCATTGCTCATACTGATATGCAATGGCTGTATCTGCACTGATACAGTCTATACTGGCCAATGTTTGAAACCACGAATGAAGTAGGAAGAAAATTCCAATTTTCTTGTCAGATCCAATTTCATGTCATTCATTTGCCAGGGCCTGGTGCAATGGAGAGATTAACCGCCCACACAGCTAATCAAAGGGCCTTTGAAGAGGCTGATTGAAAAGTAGACAACGAGCAGCAATCCTCAATTTAGGGGCCTTTTGATGATTATTGCAATGTTTATTTCTCTCTACATACCATCCTCTTAACTGAGATGACAAAATGGCACATGCCTAGAAAATCAGTAGTAGTCAGCTCAGCTGGCTCTATTGGTGGTGGAACTACCAATTACAGGTGTAGAAGGGTTCTGCAAGTTCTAATATGCATCATGACATGAGGGAAGGCCGAAAGGGCTGAAGGCCAAGACTCGGCTCATTGAGGCGCTGCCAAAGTAATCACTTGATAAACACAATCCAATCTGCCATTGCAAAATAATTCCCCAACAAACACAAATTCTGCCTTGCATTTTACGATTTAAGGGGTCATTTAGATGACAAAAGTTGGAGAAGAAAAGGCAAAAACCAGAATGGAAAGTACAAATGATAAATCAAATATCAGATATATAGTCATGAATCATGATCCTCTCCCTCTTTAGCAAACCAATTTGCCATTGTATTTGCTTCACGTGGAACATGATGGAAAGAAAAGGTTCTGGAAAGAAAAGGCTCTGTCAAGCTGACCCAACATGGATGGGATGAGACTATGGTGATAATGATGATAAGCCTTTGTCAGCTGCTAGGAGAGGAATCTCCACATCAATCACCCTACCATCAAGGATGGATATAGTCTGTTGAGGACCACTGAATAGCAAAGAAATCATCTTCAATAATAGAACAGGAAGCACCGAGCTAGGTTAGTTATTGGCATCCAATCAGCATGGCTAGGAACTCCTGCCCATATTGAAAATTTAAAGCCATAGTGATCCCATAAAGTAGGAATAACGAAAAATCGGCTGTACCAGATAAACTGTTCAAGAAATTATACCCGACTGAACTAGTGTTTCCTTCTTATCCAGTTCAATAAACGAAAAACAGGGGCTCTGTCAACAATCGCTTTCCGATCAATTTGATATACATAATGCCATGCTGGGCCCACAAACCATGAAATGGTAGCCCCACCCAGCAAGCCCCCCAACTGAAAAGGCAAGTCCTACATCAAAACATCAGAAAGAAAAGACGGAGGTAAAGGCTTGTGCAGTTGTGCTGTTTCGAACTTACATGACCCCAGTTGTCAATGTTATTCGACATAAGTCCGAAAACCTGCAATAGAATGTTGTCATCATCAATTTGCAGAATTGTACATGCACGCATTTAATTAATAATGGGAAGCAGTACCATATTTACGGCAAGAGCATGTGCGACGTTTTGCATCTTATCTTCCGCACCTCGAACAAGATATCTATGCCTTAAAAGAAACATGGCAATGGAACCAACCTGGTGAAGACTGAAAATGCATAAGCAAGGAGTTGAAGAAAGAAAAAGAAGAACATGTTCAATTAGTCATTTTTTTAGTGGATCTGATGTTGTCTATTACATGAAGACATCTGAAGACAGAAGAAACGTATAGAATGCACAAGCCCCGATTTTTTTATACATGTAAGTAAACTGTAAAGCGCATGGTTTGGTGATCCCACAACATGATAAGATGCATTATAGATGGACTATATCCAACAATAACCCATATTTGAAGAACTCGGCCATCCAACATTTGGCCTATTCATTGAATATGGATATTTGCACCTTTTCCTTCTAAAGCCATCAACCATCTCTCAAAACAGTACCTTTGGAGCAATGGATCAAAAGTCAGGGTTACTGCCCCATTTGTGCACTATATAAGCAATGACGAAATGATCCACATCCTCAGGTGGAGGATCTAAAACCTGAGAGCAGGAGAACAGGCATTTTGAATGGAGCTCACAATGTCAAAAGTTAGAGATTTAAGGATAGAAGGATTGAACTGAGAAATGCAACAGAAAACAGATCAGATGAACCAGCATATGAAGATGAAATGATCATACAATGGATTGAAATATGGCAGGTGGCGATCAGAGAAATACAAGTAATATAAATAAAAGTAACATTAGGTCAACAGGGCAGTGAATATGGAGGTACTGCAAACACAAACCAGGCTTTCTGTTGAAGAGTTAGAATTGTTCAGCAGGGGAGATTTCTGGGGCATTATTTACCCATGACACGGGCCACTGAAATTTGTTCTTGAATCTTGATCAACCAAGCATGATTTTTTTTTTTTTTTTTTTTTAATTGGTATCACCAAAGCATGATGCCCACATGAACAAACTTAAAATTGGAGGATAGTATGCAGGTTCCGGTTTGAGGATCATATTATGCCTTGCCAATATTATGATCATAGTGTTAAAAAGAATGATTTGGCACATACTAATCCAAAGATGGCTCCTGATGCACCAACTGAAGGGCCATTGCTCAAGTAGTAACTCAGCGTCGAACCTGTTGTAGTTGGAAATATAAATCAGAACTTTAAGTAGTGGTTTGCATGAGTGTTATATTAATGAAAGAAGCCATTCAAAAAAAAAAAAGTAGTGGTTTGCATGAAAGATAGGAAAAGACAAATGATGCTGGTTGTTACTTGCAATGGCAGAAGTAAAATATACTGTGAGAAATCTTTTGGGCCCGCTGAATTTCTCCACAGTTGGACCAACAGCATGCAAAGAATAACAGTTGACCTGAAAAATCAAAGTTTCGAGAACATAAGGTTTGCCTACAGTTATAAAAGAAATTTTCAAGATAAGAGCTGGAAACAGACCAGAAGGTGAACAATGTCTGCATGTAGAAAGGATGAAGTAAGCAATCTCCATAATTCTCCTTCATCAATTAAGCTGTTAATCTGCAATCGTAGTAAATTGCAGCAACTGAGATGAGCCCACAAAACAAAATGCTGCTTTCAAGAAAGAAGGCTAGAAAATGAATGTTTATATTCTAACCTGAGCTCCCCACGACATCAGCTTTCCATCAGTTGCAATTTCAGCAACATAAGCTCTGGCAATGGGAAATCCATAAAACGAAGATGTAAAGAAGAAGAACATTATGATCATTGACGACAACAACAACAACAATGCTAATAATGCTAATAATGCTGATGCAGTCAAAGAAAATGTTACACGGCTGTCGAAATAAACAATGCATATGTTTTTTACCCATGTCGATATTCAAATGTCAGGTTCTTAACAACACATCTGGATTAATTCCGGTATTAGACTTTAGATATTGTTTTGTGCTTCACAATTCACAAAATATCAGTATACTTTTTTCCCTTCTCATTTGAAATCTGAATTAAAATTTGGATTCCTATTACTTGATTGAACCAGGCTTAATATAAAGATAATTGGAAAATAAGAAATCAAATAGCCAATTCCAAATAGATGGGAATTTGGATAAGGCTTGAATGATGATAATGATGAGTGACTACTACATTATTGTTTAAGATAAGATTTGTACAGTAATTTCTAACTATGTTATTTCTAGCATTTCTTTTTTATTTTTTAGACTTAAAACTTTGTTTAAAATAAACTAATACGTGTGCACTGTTTCTTTTTTTTTTTTTTTTTTTTTTTGGATTGGGCACCCTGTACCAATGTCAGATTTACGCATGCCCATGGTATGAAAATAGGTGATACACCCCATGTTCAAGGCAGGGTTGTATGCACATCATCCCATGATAATCACCAAGTGAGCTTGATTCAAATTGAGGAATGGTCTAAAGTCCATTTACCTTAAATAAGCAAGTTCAAAGAAACCCAGAAACAGTAACATTGCTTGCCATGAAAAAAGGGACTCACATGACATTACTTGCAAGCAGAGCATTTGTCCACACCCTTTTGGAAGATTTTCCACCTGGAGTCCCCAAATGTGACTTTCCCTTGTCGCCCGAGCCCTTTTCACTCTCCTTCTGAGTAAGGGAGTATAAGCAAGATGAAAATGATCCTGAGAGAAAGCGAGGCAAAGTTTCCACAAAAGTATAGCTCTTCATTAAAAGTGATCTTTCCTGCCAGAAATCCTTGACGCCGCATGAGTGGAAGCGATAGAATTCCTGTTCATTTCAGGGATATCAGTGATGAATACAGAAATGCCGTGAGATACAGAAATCGAACTAAGTCTGTTTCTTGTTCTGAGTAATTATATGCTTGGTTTCGGGAAAACTGAAGTTGCAAACTGATTGCTTACTTGGTTATAAAGAAAGAAACTCCATGAACCAAGAAATCAGAAAAACCCCAAAATCAGAAATGAGAATGAGAAACAGACCTCAGTTCTATCAGAGAGTACTCTGGCCAAGACAGGTATCTCGTACTGGTTGCTGCTCGCCGAAATATCCCTCATCTTCCAAAAAAAAAAAAAAGAACCCAATTCAAAACCCAAAGAGAATCAATCATCAAACACAAAAAGATGGTGAGTTGAAGAAGAAGAAGAAGGACCTGACGTCGGACGTCTGAGAGGGAATCAGGGCGGCCCAAAGAGAAGGCCGCTTGAAGCTTCTCTGTGAAACCTTCGCACAAACAGCATCCGGGCTTCTTATATAGAACGAGCTTTCCACTCGTCGACTGCTCATGGGATGATGAAAAGGCCCGCACGAGCAGATGGCGAAACGACCACTTTGCCCTAGCGCTGCGACGAGCTACTAAAGCTAAAGCCGTGGCTGCTGCTCCTTCCATTGCTTCTCTTCTGACTGCTGCTAGGGTTGCAAACAGGACGGTTATTTGCTAAGTGGAATAATACCGGTTCTATAGAGCCACACACTCGCACTTAATGGAGACTTCCGCCGAGTAACACATCCACACTGAGGTAATGTTTAAATTTGGGTCTTAAGGTCTTGTGTCTTAAGTGATAGGATAAAAAAATTAAATAAGCTTATTTGGTACGTAATAACAACATATTTTAAGCGCTAAGACGACTTCTTATTTAAGACGAGATTATCTTAATTCTAGGAGCTCCAGCTCCTGAAATTAAGACCCCAACATCTTAAGCGGTAAGACATTTCAGGACTTTAAAATAATTTTAAAATTCCCGTAATAACCCTCACCAATATCAATGATTGGAGCCCTAATCTCTCTATCTCTTTCATTGCTCTAAAATTTGAGGTAAATTTCATACTAATTTTTTAATAATTAATATTACTCTAAACTACTTGTTTTTCATTTTGGCAGAACCATAATAGGAGCATTTAAATAGGACAATGAGACCAATGAGTAGAAGCTTTTGTTTGTATGCTCCAAAAAGAAAGAAATTTATGTCATAGATGTTTTTCAGGCTTAAAACCATTTTTTTTAAATGACAGAAATTACCCTTAACTTAAGACATGGATAAGATGAATTACCAAACAGTCTTACTTAATTCAGATCTCATCACAAACAGGTATTGCCAAACGATCTTATTACAGAACAGTTAATAAGATCTTAAATTCGCAGCTCTAATAAGATCTTAAACTCACAGATCTTTTTCAGACAGATTAAGACGTTAAAACATTAAGACGATCCAAACAAGGCCTAAGAGTCTTATAAATGAGACCAGATCCAAGTCTTACATTAAGTGAGATCGTTAGCATCAGCACTGCTTGATCTGAAGTAAGACCTGTGGCATACGGACCGCACGATTTCCTACCGAACGATAGTGGACACGGACTTGTTTCTAAAAATCGGTTTAGGTTCCGGATCCGGTTTTGACTCGAAACCTTTCTTTCTTTTTTTTTTTTCCAGACCCAGTTTGAATAAGAAAATTCGGATCCGGTTCCAAAACTGAGTCCACTCATAGGATTAAAATCAAGTTTCAAATTCAATTCAAATTTCTCTTTAGGCTTCATTTTTCTTAAAATAAGCAAATCATTTAACTTATATCAGGGGCGGACTCATGTAGGTGCACCCGGTAAATTTTGAAAACCCTTTTAGAGGGATATGGGTCATGCACCCCTGCCCCATTTAAAAATCCATCTTGCACCCCCAATTTAAAGCTCATCCTTAAAATGCACCCACCCACATCAACAATCGAGAAATCCTCTCACTCTCAGTTCCCCCAAATCGAAAACTCTTGTATCTCTCCAGCCCTTTTCCCTCTCCAATGTCTATTGGAAACTCTTCATTAACGCACCAAATCAACCGTTCTTCTCCTCCCTATTTCTCTTCCGCAGGGTTTTAAGTCGACGATTGACGAGGCTCAAAACTTGCAATCTTACAGATGTAGAGACATAGAATAGGAGAAGATAGAGCCAACTCCAAGTAATACTCCATGTTTCGTATTTTTTTATTTTACTATTTATTTGATGCAATCGCTGTCGAGTTAAAAATAATTTTTTCTGATTTTTCCCCTTAAACCAATGGATTTGGAATGGATTAAGTTTCATTTTTTTTTTTTTTGAAACTTATGAGTTTTCATGTGTTTCCTTACTTTCTTTTTAAAGCTTTGTTTTGGATTATGTGAAAAGTGGTTTGAATTTCAGATGTCCATATTGTAGAGGCATTTTGATATCAAATGCAGTTGATTTTTGAGTAATCTGTTTGTCGATGGGGCTGATTGTTGTTTGGTAATGTTATATTAACCCAGAAACAAGCTCCTTAGAGATCAGAATTGTAAAATGTGGTTGATGCTAATATTTTGAGATCTTTGTTATTAGGAGTACTGCGTTCGTCATCTGCTAATTGGTCCTAATATTTATGCAATCACTCAAGGAATCAACTTTCTGTACATTAACTGCTTCTTTAAGAGTAGAAACTAAATTTATGGAAGAGGAAAAAAAAATCCCTAACTTTCTAAAGTTTGAGATCTTCTTAGTATTCTCTATGAAACAAATGATGGGATTTATATGAAGAATGTATTAATGTGAAAAAAACTTAACTACATTTTGTAATCATTTAAATGCAATATATTTTCTCTTTTGTTATTATTAATTTGAAGAAAGTATCACAAAATAATATTTTTGGACTGTTTCAATTGCCATCGTTCCGCACCCCTTAAACAAAAATCCTGGGTCCGCCATTGACTTATATCAGTGCATCAAGTCTACTACCTCCAATATTATACATAAGAATCTTAAGAAAACAGTTAATTTTGATATACAATTTGCAACATCAAAGGCTCATATGTTTAGTCCACGGGCCGGAACCTATATGAACCCGGAACCGAACTCATTTATCAATCGGAACCTAAATTGGGTTCTAAACCCGAACCCGTTTATGAATCGGTACCAAAAATTGGTTCCCGACTCAATTTTTTGTGGGTCGTAACTTTTGAGTAATTGGAGAATCGGATACCCGTTTGCAACCCTAGACTGCTACTGCTGTGATTGCCAATTTAATCTGGGCCGAAAAACTTAGGCAAATCTATTTTTGACTTTTGGTATCATGGAATACGAATGACCCAACGGCCACATGGGAGCTGGTGGGACCGGCATCAAGGTGTGTACTTATATATAGGATAGGAGAAAAGGCCTTTTCTAGCACACACATTTGTTATTCAAATGTAGGAGAGCGATTAGATTTTGGGAAAACATAGTTGATAGTTGAACCCAAATTATTAGAAGATTCTCATGGATGGACACACCATTGTTTGCAACTACCACGTTTCATTACGAGGGGGTCTCATTGTCATTAGGGTCTATCTAACTGTAAACATAAGTGGGTCCTATTACAGATGCCAAGATACACTATGACTTGTTTTAGAAATCGCCCGATTTTCTGGGTGTGCATTTATATGTGTTTATTGGGTGCCACCCGGACAATAGTCCTATTAGGTCAAAGACCTTAGCAATATCTACACCCTAAAAAATTATAAATTTTTGAATATGGACAGGCCTGCTCGAATCCTGTGTCAATGGGTTGGCTCGGGTTAGACAGGGTCAGGACAGGGACTAGTTTCAAGTTCCATCAAGAATTTTGCACAACCACTGGTACGGTTCGTGGTTGTCTCCGTTGTCCACAACTCATCATGAAAAGGCATTACCTATTTATCTACCCCCACTTTTCTCAGCTTATATTTTATCCTCATATACTAACTAGCAAAAAGCCCCGTGCTTAGCACAGGCAACGTAATTCAGAATATTATATAGTGAAAATTATTATAAAAAAAAGACTTTGTAAATAGAGAGGGATGTTGTAGAGAGTAAAGGGAAGAGAATGGACACATAGAGAAAATGAAAGGATGCATTAAAATGTTGAAAACATACCGAGAAGAGGAAAGGAGTGGAGAGAAATGTGGAGTTTCAATATTAAAGATTTATAAAGGAAGAGCTTCGGTAGTAATTAAAGAAGGTTTAAAAATAGAGAGGGTAGAATCAATCTATTAAAAGAAGGGTTCAAAACAAAATTCATAAGGTCCAAATCAAATTGTAATTAATTTCTGATTTTTCAGTTCGCTTTATATTTGATCAATTCCATATATTATATATTCATCTGAGTTTAGTTTTATTATAAAATGGTTGTCATAGAAAATTAATGACTATATAGGAAATCATATAAAATAGTTATTTCAAAAGTTTGATCATCCATACTTAAAGTATAATGCATAAGTATGAAAATAATAACAACAGTATTTATAGGGGCCAATATTCTAAAAATATAGTTATTTTTATAAATACCTCGCAGATAAATTCCAACTCCCGATCGATATTCCAAAATGGGGCTGGGTCCCTTCCTCATTAACTGATTTTAATTTTTTGTTGATAATTATTAACAAAAATATGTTCCATGGTGTAGTGGTAGGGTTGCCTCTTTGAAATCCATATTGACCTGAGCTCGAGTCTTGGCACATACCATATTTAATTTTTCCCACGCCATTAAAAATGTTTTAAATCTGACCCGACCTAATTTACCCCGACCAGACCCGTTTGCTAGGGTCAAACTAAATCAAATTGGATGAGCCAAAATCAATTACCTAATTTACCCCAACCCGAGCCGTTTGCTAGGGTCAAACTAAATTAAATTGAAGGAGTCAAAATCAATTGGAGCGAATTGGAACTGATTTCAATTTGACACCACTTCGCTTCATATTATATAATAGTGGTTAACATGGTGATTAATAAAGATAAATCCAATCTCTACAACTTCAAACATTATGATCTATTGCTTTTTCCTTCAAATTACATTATAAAGGGCATTTCCTTATTAGAAAACACCCACTTAAATTGTGGTATCAACTGAATGCTTGACCCTCAAGAGGATAGAGAGATTGACAGGTTAGAGTGGATCAGAGCTGTCCTAAGTACCAATACAATAAAATGATCCTAAACCTTTGTTTAACTCCTAAAGTTTATTGACTATGTATCTTGAAATTTACTGTGATAAAATCAAACGGTAACTTTTGTTTATATCAGTGTTAAACTAGTGTTTGGTGCCAACTTGAATGATATAGGTGTTTGTGGAGGGATAAAATCATCACAATGAACCCAAGTGTAAACAAGGGATGCCACTGACGAATGAATAGATAAGGAACAATATGTAAGAAGGTGCTCAGTGGTATAGGTGCTCTCTTTCTTATAAGAAGGTGAAATGGTGTGTTCAAGCCCTTATCATAGCCATTTTTATGATGCCAAAAATAACACCACTGCTCATACTGATATGAGCCGACTGTATCTGCAATAAGTATTGGTATTGGCTAAGAGTCTGGATCTCCTATTTCGTAGAAACAGGAAGATAGTGTTTCATCCTCCTACAATCTCATGATAGCTGTATAAAATCACATTAGTATCTCATGTGGACCAGACAAAAAACAAACATGCATCTGCTGATGCACTCTGTATAGGCCGATATTTGAAACCAAGAATGAAGCACATTTTTAGGTGGAGAAATTTCCAGTTTTCTTGTCAGATCCAGTTTCATATCCTTCATGACAAACCCTAAAATGGAGAGATTACAACACTTGGACAATCAGAGGGCCTCTTGAGATGATGCTGGTAGAAAAGTAGAAAACATGAAGCCTCAATTTAGAGGCCTTTCCACAGTTACTGCAGATGTTTATCTCTGTACATATCCGTCCTCTAAACTGAGATTGGAAAATGGCACATGCACGAAAACTTGGCTAAGATTTGGCTCATTGACGCTCCAAATAATTCCCCAACAAAATACAAATTCTTCTTTATATTTGCTTGTATTTTAATAATTTAAGGAGTGGGTCATTTAGATGAGAAATGTTGGACAAGAAAAGAAAAAACCTGAAATGAAAAAGCACAACTGACGAATCAAATATCACATAGTTAGAGTCATGAATCGTGATCCGCTCCCTCTTTCGTGAACCAATTTGCCAACGTATTTACTTCAGGTGGAATATGATGCAAAGAAAAGCTTTTGTCAAGTTGACCCAAGATGGATGGGATGAGACAACGAGGATAGTGATGATGATAAGTCTACGTTAGCTGCTACAGACAGGAATCTCCATGGCAGTCACCCTACCAACAAAGATAGATGAAGTCTGTTGAGGACCACTGAATGGCAGAGAAGAAATCAGCTTCAATAACAAAACAAGAGGTAAGGAAGTTCTTGGCAACCAATCAGCATACCCCTATTGAAAAATAAAAGCCATAGTTATCCCAAAAAGCAGGAAGAAGGCAAAAATCGGCAGTACCAGCATAAATCGTTCAAGAATTTGTACCAGAGTGAACTAGTGTTTCCTTCTTTTATTGTTCAATAAAAGAAACACAGGGGCTCTGTCAACAAACACAGCTTTCCGATTACGTAACTGATATTCATATCTCCATGCTGGGCCCAAAAACCATGAAATGGTAGCCCCACCAAGCAGGGCCCCCTAACTGAAAATGCAAGTCCTACGTAAAAAAATTCGAAAGAAAAAGGACAGAAGTAAAGGCTGCGCTGCTTTGAACTTACATGACCCCAGTTGTCAATTTAAATTAAAAAAAAAAAAAAAGGAACCCAATTCAAAACCCAACAAGAATCAATCATCAAACAACAAAAGAAGGTGAGTGAATTCAAAGAAGAAGAAGAAGGGACCTAAAGCTGAACATCTGAGAGGGAATCAGGGCCACCCAAAAAGAAGGCTGCTTGAAGCTCAGCCTTCTTTTTGAGGCCTTCACACAAACAGCATCCGGGCTTTGTGTACAGAACGAGCTTTCTACTCGTCGACTGCTCCTGGGATGATGAAAAGGCCAGTACATGCAGAGGGCCAAATGACCACTCTGCCCTCGGACTTGGTCGAGCAACCAAAGCTAAGGAGGTCGCTGCTGCTGGTCTCATTGCTTCAGCTGCTACTGCTATCATTATTGCCATTTTCTCTGAGCCTGAGGTGAGTGAAGTGAGTGCTGAAAACAGAAGGATCTGTTTGGTATGTGGTAGTGGAATCTGGTTTTGGGCTTTCGATTGTTTTGTCTCTGAGGCCGGTATCCACAACTTAAATCATGAATATGCATTATCCCCATTTGTATTAAATTGTATTTGTCCTAAGAATGATGTATATGTTTTAAGGCCTTGTTTGATTGAAGTAAATTGGAAAAAAATCGTTTTGTAAGAGTTACAAAATCTATCAAAGATTGTGCCAATGAAATTCTTCAAATGCTCTCTCAAAAGAGCTCAAGTGCTCTTGTGCTTTGCAGTCCAATCAAATTGGTGTCAATCTTCACAACAAGCGGGTAAAATTCATGAGAGGTCCGGCCTTTCCGAGTCTAGATGAGTGCTCTGTTATTATTACTTTTTTTTTTCAATTGACCCAGGCTATCCCTTGCCAGCCCAGTATTACAAGTTTTAGATAAATCTTCTTCTTTTTTAAACTACCGATCAACTGTCATGCATACATTAATGGTCTTTTAACAGGATGAATTAATGAAGATGAATCCAATGCCAACAACTTCAAATTATGGTCTTTGCCTTTATCTCTTGAATAGTTGAATCACATTGTAAACGGCAATTTTTTCTTAGAAAATGCCCACTTGTTGAGGGATCCACCTGGATGCATGACCATCAAGAGGACAGAGATATTGATTTGTAACAGTGGATTAGGCCCGTCGTCAATAACAATAAAATAAAATTATCCTACGTCAATAACAATAAAATAAAATTATCCTAGACTTAATTTTACCTGCTAAAAGCTTAGTGGCTACATATCATAAAAATTTATTACGAAAGGAAAATCTAACAGTAACCATTGACTATATTAGTGTTAAATTAGTGCAAGTGTAAATTCCAAGGAGGTAGGTGTTTGTGAAGGGATAGGACGATCACGATGAGCCCATGTGAAAACAAAAAGGGATGCCAAAAATAACATCACTGCTCATACTGATATGCAATGGCTGTATCAGCTCTGATACAGTCTATACTGGCCAATGTTTGAAACCACGAATGAAGTAGGAAGAAAATTCCAATTTTCTTGTCAGATCCAATTTCATGTCATTCATTTGCCAAGGCCTGGTACAATGGAGAGATTAACCGCCCACACAGCCAATCAAAGGGCCCTTGAAGAGGCTGATAGAAAAGTCGACAACGAGCAGCAATCCTCAATTTAGGGGCCTTTTGATGATTATTGCAATGTTTATTTCTCTCTACATACCATCCTCTTAACTGAGATGACAAAATGGCACATGCCTAGAAAATCAGTAGTAGTCAGCTCAGCTGGCTCTATTGGTGGTGGAACTACCAATAACAGGTGTGTGTAGAAGGGTTCTGCAAATTCCAATATGCATTGTGACCTGAGGGAAGGCCGAAAGGCCTGAAGGCCAAGACTTGGCTCATTGAGGCGCTGTCAAAGTAATCACTTGATAAACACAATCCAATCTGCCATTGCTAAATAATTCCCCAACAAAACACAAATTCTTCTATATATTTTCTTGCAATTTACAATTTAAGGGGTCATTTAGATGACAAAAGTTGGAGAAGAAAAGGCAAAAACCTGAATGGAAAGTGCAAATGATAAATCAAATATCAGATATATATAGTCATGAATCATGATCCTCTCCCTCTTTAGCAAACCAATTTGCCATTGTATTTGCTTCATGTGGAACATGATGGAAAGAAAAGGCTCTGTCAAGCTGACCCAACATGGATGGGATGAGACTACAGTGATGATGATGATAAGCCTTTGTCAGCTGCTAGGACAGGAATCTCCACGTCAATCACCCTACCTTCAAGGATAGATATAGTCTGTTGAGGAGCACTGAATAGCAAAGAAATCATCTTCAATAATAGAACAGGAAGCACCGAGCTAAGTTAGTTATTGGCATCCAATCAGCATGGCTAGGAACTCCTGCCCATATTGAAAAATTAAAGCCATAGTGATCCCATGAAGTAGGAATAACGAAAAATCGGCTGTACCAGATAAACTGTTCAAGAAATTATACCCGACTGAACTAGTGTTTCCTTCTTTTCCAGTTCAATAAACGAAAAACAGGGGCCCTGTCAACAATCGCTTTCTGATCACCAATTTGATATACACAACGCCATGCTGGGCCCACAAACCACGAAATGGTAGCCCCACCAAGCAAGCCCCCCAACTGAAAAAGCAAGTCCTACATCAAAACATCAGAAAGAAAAGACGGAGGTAAAGGCTTGTGCAGTTGTGCTGTTTTGAACTTACATGACCCCAGTTGTCAATGTCATTCAACAAAAGCCCGAAAACCTGCAATAGAATGTTATCATCATCAATTTGCAGAATTGTACATGCATGCATTTAATTGATAATGGGAAGCAGTACCATATTTACGGCAAGAACATGTGCGACGTTTTGCATCTTATCTTTTGCACCTGGAACAAGATCTCTATGCCTTAAAAGAAACATGGCAAAGGAACCAACCTGGTGAAGACTGACAATGCATAAGCATGGAGTTGAGGAAAGAAAAAGAAGAACATGTTCAATTAGTCATTTTTTTAGTGGATCTAATGTTATCTATTACATGAAGACATCTGCAGACAGAAGAAAGGTATAGAATGCACAAACCCTGATTTTTTATACATGTAAACCGTAAAGCCCATGGTTTGGTGATCCCACAACGTGATAAGATGCATTATAGATGGACTATATCCAACAATAACCCATATTTGAAGAACTCGGCCATCAAACATTTGGCCTATTCATTGAATATGGATATTTGCACCTTTTCTTTCTAAAGCCATCAACCATCTCTCAAAACAGCACCTTTGGAGCAAAATCTACCCACAATGTGTCCAATGGATCAAACAAAAGTCAGGGTCACTGCCCCATTTGTGCACTATATAAGCAATGATGAAATGATCAACATCCACAGGTGGAGGATCTAAAACCAGAGAGCAGGAGAATAGGCATTTTGAATGGAGCTTACAATGTCAGAAGTTAGAGATTTAAGGATAGAAGGATTGAACTGAGAAATCCAACAGAAAACAGATCAGATGAACCAGCATATGAAAATGAAATGATCATACAATGGACTCAAAAATGGAAACCGGCTATCAGAGAAATACAAGTAATTGAAATAAAAGTAACAATAAGTTAACAGGGCCATGAATATGGAGGTACTGCAAACACAAACCAGGCTTTCTGTAGAAGAGTTAGAATTGTTCAGCAGGGGAGATTTCTGGGGCATTATTTACCCATGACATGGGCCACTGAAATTTGTTCTTGAATCTTGATCAACTAAGCATCATTTTTTTTTATTGGTATCACCAAAGCATGATGCCTACATGAACAAACTTAAAATTGGAGGATCGTACGCAGGTTCTGGGTTGAGGATCATATTATGCCTTGCCATTAGTATGATCATAGTGTTAAAAAGAATGATTTGACACATACTAATCCAAAAATGGCTCCTGATGCACCAACTGAGGGGCCATTGCACAAGTAGTAACTCAGCGTCGAACCTGTTGTAGTTGGAAATATAAATCAGAACTCTAAGTAGTGGTTTGATTGAAAGATAGGAAAAGACAATTGATGCTAGTTGTTACTTGCAATGGCAGAAGTAAAATATACTGTTAGAAATCTTCCAGGCCCACTGATTTTCTCCACAGTTGGACCAACAGCATTCAACGAATAACAGTTAACCTGAACAATCAAAGTTTTGAGAACATAAGGTTTGCCTACAGTTATAAAAGAAATTTTCAAGATAAGAGCTGGAAACAGACCAGAAGGTGAGCAATGTTTGCATGTAGAAAGGATGAAGTAAGCAATCTCCATAATTCTCCTTCATCAATTAAGCCATTAATCTGCAATCGTAGTAAATTGCAGCAACCGAGATGAGCCCACAAAACAAAATGCTGCTTTCAAGAAAGAAGGCTAGAAAATGAATGTTTATATTCAAACCTTAGCTCCCCACGACATCAGCTTCCCATCAGTTGCAATTTGAGCAACATAAGCTCTAGCAATAGGAAATCCATAAAACGAAGATGTAAAGAAGAAGAAGATTATGATCATTGACGACAACAAGAATGATAATGCTAATAATAATGCTGCTGCTGCTGCTGATGCAGTCATAGAAAATTTTACACGGCTGTTGAAATTAACAATGCATATGTTTTTTACCCATGTCAATATTCAAACGTCAGTGTACTTTTACACATCTGGATTAATTCCGATATTAGGCTTTAGATATTGTTTTGTGCTTCACAATTCACAAAATATCAGTATACTTTTTTCCCTTTTCATTTGAAATCTGAATGAAATTTTGGATTCCTATTACTTGATTGAACTTGGATTACTATAAAGATAATTGGAAAAGAAAAGCTCACAAATCCAATTCCAAATAGATGGGAATTTGGATAAGGCTTAAATGATGATAATGATGAGTGACTACTACATTATTGTTTAAAATAAGATTTGTACAGTAATTACTAACTATGTTATTTCTAGCATTTCTTTTTTTTTTTTTTTTTTTAGACTTAAAACTTTGTTTAAAATAAACTAATATGTGTGGACTGTGTGATCTTTTTTCTTTTTTCTTTTTTTTTTTAGTTTTGTTGGATTGGGCACCCTATACCAATGTCAGATTTACGCATGCCCATACACAATTTATAACGAAGGCATAGTATGAAAATAGGTAATACACCCCATGTTCAAGGCAGGGTTGTATACACGTCATCCCATGCTAATCACCAAGTGAGCTTGATTCAAATTGAGGAATGGTCTAAAGTCCATTTACCTTAAATAAGCAAGTTCAAAGCACCCCAGAAACAGTAACATTGCTTGCCATGAAAAAAGGGACTCACATGACATTAATTGCAAGCAGAGCATTTGTCCACACCCTTTTGGAAGATTTTCCACCTGGAGTCCCCAAATGTGACTTTCCCTTGCTGCCCGAGCCCTTGTCACTCTCCTTCCTACTAAGGAAGTATAAGCAAGATGAAAATGATCCTGAGAGAAAGCCAGGCAAAGTTTCCACAGAAGTATATCTCTTCATTAAAAGTGATCTTTCCCGCCAGAAATCCTTGACGCCGCATGAGTGGAAGCGATAGATTTCCTGTTAATTTCAGGGATATCAGAGAAATGCCGTGGGATACAGAAATCGAACTAAGTTTGTTTCTTGTTCTACGTAATTATATGCTTGGTTTCGGAAAAACTGATGTTGCAAACTGATTTCTTACTTGGTTATAAAGAAAGAAACTCCATGAACCCAGAAATCAGAAAAACCCCAAAATCAGAAATTACATGGAGAAACAGACCTCGGTTCTATCAGAGAGTATTCTGGCCAAGACAGGTATCTCGTACTGGTACCTCCTCGCCGAAATATCCCTCATCTTCCAAAAAAAAAAAAAAAAACCCAATTCAAAACCCCGAGAGAATCAATCATCAAACACAAAAAATAAGGTGAATTGAAGAAGAAGAAGAAGGACCTGAAGTCGGAAGTCTGAGAGGGAATCAGGGCCGCCCAAAGAGAAGGCCGCTTGAAGCTTCTCTTTGACGCCTTCGCACAAACAGCTTCCGGGCTTCTCATATAGAACGAGCTTTCCACTCGTCGAATGCTCCTGGGATGACGCAAAGGCCCGCACGAACAGATGTCCAAACGACCACTTTGCCCTATCGCTTCGTCGAGCGACTAAAGCTAAGGCCGTTGCTGCTGCTGCTCCTCTCATTGCTTCTCTTCTGACTGCTTCTCTTCTTATATAGAACGAGCTTTCCACTCGTCGACTGCTGCTGCTGCTGCTGCTATCACTGTCATGTTAATCTGGGCCGAAAACGAGGGAAATCTGTTTTGGACTACGAATGACCCAACGGCCACATGAGAGCTGGTGGTGTGGCACCAAGGTGGGTGCACACTTCTGTATAGGAAAAGGCCTTTTCTAGCACACACATTTGTAATTCAAATTTGGGAGAGGGATTAGATTTTGGGAAAACATAGTTGATAGTTGAACCCAAATTATTAAAAGATTCTCATGGATTAACACATCTTTGTTTGCAACTGCCTTGTAATAAGGGTATACCTATGTGTAAACGCAAGTGGGTCTCATCACAGATGTCAACATCCACCATGTCTTGTTTTAGAAATCGCCTGATTTTCTGGGCATGCTTTTGTATTTGTTTATTGGGTGCCACTCGGACATTAGTCCCATTAGGTCAAAGACCTTTACGGATAGCTTCGCCTCAAAAAAATATAAATTATTGGATATGGACGGGCATGCTCGAATCCGGTGTCAATGGGTCAACTCCGGTTAGTGCGCTAACCCGCTTCAACCCATCAAGGTCTAGTTTTAAGTTCGACCAAGATTTTTGCACAACCACTGGGATGGATCGTGGTTATCTCCAATGCACAACTCATCATGAAAAAGCATTACCTATTTATCTACCCCCACTTTTTGCAGCTTATATTTTATCCTAGACTATAAATTGGTGTGTATATATTTAAGGCCTTGTTTGATTGTAGTAATTTGGAAAATTCACGTAGGAAGAATTTCAAAATTCCTCCAAGATTTCCGCTAATGAAATTCCTTAACAGCTATTTCAACAAATTTAAATTCTAGTGCCTCTTGTAAGTTTTCACATTAAAAGGAGATATCATAGTTTGGGTTGTAAACAGGTCAGTTCAGGTCCGGGTCCACCGGAACCTTTAAAAAGAAGGTGAAATCGGATCCAAACTCGGAATCGTTTCGAAACTGGTTTCTTGGCTCCGGAACCGAAACCAGAACCATATTTGGGATGGGTCTGGATCTGGGTCCGGGCCTAGGTAGAGAATGATATTAAAAAAAATGATTTTAAGGAGAGATTTTCAAAAATTGAGGTAATATATCAGGTCTCAGGTCCAAACCAAGGTGGAACCAAACCCAGACCCATTTATTTATTAGGGCCTAAATGAGGACCTAGATCCGATTTTTAACTGGTCAGAACCTTTGGGTAATCAGAGAATCGGGGACCCATTTACATCCCTAATCATAACTATACACGATTATTCTAGATTTTATTGTTTTGAGGTTATAAATTAGAATATTACAGTTTTCAGTTTTTTTTTTTTTTTTAACTATTGGATAACTGTCACTCATACACTAATAGTCGCTAACATGGTGAATTAATAAAGATGAATCCAATCTCAACAACTTCAAACATTATGATCTATTGCTTTTTCCTTCAAATTACATTATAAAGGGCATTTCCTTATTAGAAAACACCCACTTAAATTGTGGGATCAACTGAATGCTTGACCCTCAAGAGGATAGAGAGATTGACAGGTTAGAGTGGATCAGAGCTGTCCTAAATAACAATACAATAAAATGATCCTAAACCTTTGTTTAACTCCTAAAGTTTATTGACTATGTATCTTGAAATTTACTGTGAGAAAATCAAACGGTAACTATTGTTTATATCAGTGTTAAACTAGTGTTTGGTGCCAACTTGAATGATGTAGGTGTTTGTGGAGGGATAAAATCATCACATTGAACCCAAGTGTAAACAAGGGATGCCAGTGATGAATGAATAGATAAAGAACAATATGTAAGAAGGTGCTCAGTGGTATAGGTGCTCTCTTTCTTGTAAGAAGGTGAGATGGTGTGTTCAGGCCCTAATCATAGCCTTTTTTATGATGCCAAAAATAACACCACTGCACATACTGATATGAGCTGGCTGTATCTGCAATATTTATTGGTATTGGCTCAGCAAGGAGAGACTATTTCATCCTCCTACAATCTCATGATAGCTGTATAAAATCACATCCGTATCTCATATGGACCAGACAAAAAACCAACATGCATCTGCTAATACACTCAGTATAGGCCGATATTTGAAACCAATAATGAAGCACATTTTAGGTGGAGAAATTTCCAATTTTCTTGTCAGATCCAGTTTCATATCATTCATGACCAGCACTACAATGGAGAGATTACACCACTTGGACAATCAGAGGGTCTCTTGAGATGCCGGTAGAAAAGTAGAAAACATGAAGCCTCAATTTAGAGGCCTTTCCACGGTTACTACAGATGTTTATCTGTGTACATATCTGTCCTCTAAACTGAGATTGGAAAATGGCACATGCACGAAAACTTGGCGAAGATTTGGCTCATTGCCGCTCCAAATAATTCCTCAATGAAAAACAAATTCTTCTTTATATTTGCTTGTATTTTTACAATTTAAGGAGTGGGTCATTTAGATGAGAAATGCTGGACAAGAAAAGAAAAAACCTGAAATGAAAAAGCACAACTGACAAATCAAATATCACATGGTTGAGTCATGAATCGTGATCCGCTCCCTCTTTTGTGAACCAAATTGCCAACGTATTTGCTTCAGGTGGAATATGATGCAAAGAAAAACCTTTGTCAAGTTGACCGAAGATGGATGGGATGAGACTATGAGGATAATGATGATGATAAGTATATGTTAGCTGCTGCCGACAGGAATCTCCACAGCAATCACCCTACCATCAAAGATAGATGAAGTCTGTTGAGGACCACTGAATGGCCTAGAAGAAATCAGCTTCAATAACAGAACAAGAAGCACCGAGGTAAGGAAGTTCTTGGCAACCAATCAGCATAGCAGGAACCTCTGCCCCTATTGAAAAATAAAAGCCATAGTTATCCCAAAAAGCAGGAAGAAGGAAAAAATCAGCTGCACCAGCATAAATTGTTCAAGAAATTGTACCTGAGTGAACTAGTGTTTCCTTCTTCTATTGTTCAATAAACGAAACACAGGGGCTCTGTCAACAAACACTGCTTTCCGATTACGTAACTGATATTCATATCTCCACGCTGGGCCCAAAAACCATGAAATGGTAGCCCCACCAAGCAGGCCCCCTAACTGAAAATGCAAGTCCTACATCAAAAAATTAGAAAGAAAAAGGACAGAAGTAAAGGCTGTGCTGCTTTGAACTTACATGACCCCAGTTGTCAATACCTTTTGACAAAACCCCGATCACCTGCAATAGGATGTTATCAACAATTCAACATCTATTTGCAGAATTATACATGTACACATTTAATTTAGAATGGGAAGCAATACCAAATTTAGGGCAAGCACATGAGCAATTTGTTGCAAATCCTCTTTCGCACCCCGAACAAGATCTCTATGCCTCAAAACAAACACGGCAAAGGAACCAACCTGGTGAAGACTGACAAAATGCATAAGCATGGAGTTGAAGAAAGAAAAAGAAGAGCATGTTCAATTAATCACTTGCTTTTAGTGGATCTGAGGTTATCTATAACATGAGGACATCTGAAGACATAAGAAATGTATACTATAGTACACGAACCCTTATTTTATACATGTAAAGCCCATGGTTTGGTGATCACACAATGTAATAAGATGCATTACAGAAGGAATATATCCCAAAAATAACCCATATTTGAAGAACTTGGCCATCCAATATTTGGCCTATACATTGAACATGGATATTTGCACCTTTTTCTTTTTCTTTCTAAAGCTATCAACAGTGTCTCAACATGTCACTTTGGAGCAAAATCTACCCCTGAAGTGGTCAAATGATCAAAAGTCAGGGTCACTGCCCATTTGTACACTACATAAGCAATGAAGATATGATCCATATCCATAGGTGGAGGGGCCCAGAATTCATAAAACCAGAGAGCAGAAAAGCAGGCATTTTGAATGGAGCTTACAATGCCAATGATTAAGATTTAAGGATACAAGGATAGAACTGCGAAATGCAACAGAAAATAGATCAGATGAACCAGCATATGAAGATGAAAGTATCATACAATGGACTGAAATATGGAAACTGACTATCATAGAAATAAATATAAATTTAAATTAACAAGGTCGTGAATATGGAGGTACTGCAAACACCAAACCAGGCTTTCTGTTGAAGAGTTAGAATTGTTAGGAAGGGGAGATCTCTGGGGCATTAATTACCAACAACAGGGCCCATTGAACTTCGTTCTTGAATCTTGATCAATCAAACCTTTTGTTTTTTTATTAGCAACAAAGCATGATGACAACATGAACAAACTTAAAACTGGAGGATAGTATGCAGGTTCTGGGTTGAGGATCATATTATGCCTTGCCAATTGCCATTGGTATGACCGTAGAATTAAAAAAGAATGATTTGGCACCTACTAATCCAAAAACAGCTCCTGATGCACCAACTGCAGGGGCTTTGCACAAGTAGTAACTCAGTGTCGAACCTGTTGAAGTTGAAAATTGAAAATATAAATCAGAACTCTAGGTAGTGGTTTGCATGAAAAATATGTAAAGACAAATGATGCTAGTTGTTACTTGCAATGGCAGAAGTGAAATATACTGTGAGAAATCTTCCAGGCCCGCTGATTTTCTCTACAGTTGGACCAACAGAGTTCAAAGAATAACAGTTGACCTGAACAATCAAATGTTTCAAGAATATAAGGTTTGCCTACTGTTGTAAAGAATTTTTCAAGATAAGAGCTGGAAACAGACCAAGAGGTGGCCAATGTTTGCATGAAGAAAGGATGAAGTAACCAATCTCCATAATTCTCCTTCATCAATTAAGCTGTTAATCTGCAATCGTAGTAAATTGCAGCAACTGAGATGTGCCCACAAAACAAAATGCTGCTTTCAAGAAGGCTAGAAAATGAATGTATATTTTCCAACCTTAGCTCCCCACAACATCAGCTTCCCGTCACTTGCAATTTGAGCAGCATAAGCTCTGGCAATAGAAAATCCATAAAACAAAGGCATAAAGAAGAAGAATATCATGATGATTGATGACAACAATGACAATGACAATGCTGCTGCTGCTGCTGTTGATGCAGAAACTGTTACATGGGCTTTTCAAAATAAACAAAGCATATGTTTTTGACCCCTGTCGACGTGGATTCAAACATCAGGTACATAATAACACATCTGGGTTATTCTAGAATCAGTTTAGACATTGTTTTGTGCTTCAGAATTCACAAAATATCAATATAATTTTTTCCCTTATCACTTGAAATATGAATTAAATTTTGGATTCTTATTACTTGATTGAGCTTGGCTTGATATAGGGTTGAATTGAAAAGTACAACTCACAAAGCTAATTCCAAATAGATGGGAGTTTGGATAAGGCTTCAATGATAATGATGATAAGTGATTACTACATTATTGTTTAAAATAAGATTCATATACTAATTTCTAACTGTGTTATTTCTCACATTTCTTATTTTTTTAGAATTATAACTTCTTTTTTTTTTTTTTTTTGAGGTTTGTTGGATTGGGCACCCTGTAACCGTGTCAGATTTAAGCATTCCCATACACAATTTATAACAAAGGCATATAAAAATAGGTAATAAACCCCATGTTCAAGCAGGGTTGTATGCACAACCTACCATGCTAATCACCAAGTGAGCTTACTGATTCACTAAGGAATAGGATTGAGTCCATTTACCTTAGATAAGCAAGTTCAAAGCAACCCAATAACAGTAACATGCTTGCCATGAAAGAAGGGACTCACATAACATTAATTGCAAGTAGAGCATTTGTCCACAGCCTTTCATTGGAAGAGTTTCCACCTGGAGTACCCAAATGTGACTTTCCCTTGTCGCCCAAGCCCTTTTCACTCTCCTTCCCACTAAAGAAGTATAAGCAAGATGAAAATGATCCTGAGAGAAAGCCAGGCAACGTTTCCACAAAAGTATTGCTCTTCGGTAAAAGTGATCTTTCATTCCAGAAATCCTCGATGCCGCATGAGTGAAAGCGATAGAATTCCTGTTCATTTCAAGGATATCAGTGAGGAATAGAGACATGCCGTGGTACAAAAACCAAACTAAGTTTGTTTCTAGTTGTACTTAATTATTTGCTTGGTTTCGAGAATTTGATGTTGTAAACTGAATTCTTACTTGAAAGTTGAAAGTATCTTGTCAGGTTGAGATGTACCAAGTACCAACAAGGACATGACTGTTCCCCAGACAAGGGCTTATGATGCAGGCCAGACAATAGGTCGGCCAACCCATTGAGTCCAGTCCATAGGCCCAAGGGAACATCCATTTAGTTAGGAAATATTATTTAGTAGTTTGGTTTGTTTATGATTAATATTAGTTAGTTAGGCCTCATAAACAAACCAAACTACTAAATAATATTTCCTAACTAAATGGATGTTCCCTTGGGCCTATGGATTGGACCCAATGGGTTGGCCGACAACCTATTGTCTGGCCTACATCAGCTTAGCTACAAAAACTAGTTTCTAGTAGTACATTACTTACCAATAAAAAAATGTAGTAGATTAATTTCTTTACGCTTGAAACATTTTCATGTTTAAAATAAAGCATGCCTTTTAGCAAATAATAATAATAAAGTATGCCATTATAACATTATTCTTAAAGGGAAATATTCATATGCATCTATCCCCAAAGTACAAGAGGGGTACTTTGTACCTCCCTTTTGTACTTGAAACACCCCCAAAAGGGGTGTCCCTCACCAAAAATGGTGAGGGATAGATGCACATGAAGATCCCCCATTCTTAAATATTTTAATTTATTTTACAATGTGTCAGTGCATGCACCTGTTAGAAGTAGTTGTGTCCAACCACCTACATTCCCATCCGAAACCAACACATAACAGTGTCCCAGTCAAGTGATGCCTTAATGATTCCTTCTAGTCACTCACAGGTTTATCACATGATAGATGAGAAGCCCATCAATTTGAGGAGAATTATTAAGTTTGAATGGCACACCAATCATCATTTTTCAGATAAAAATATAAAATTAGTAATCATCTTTTCTTAGCCACTCAGAAAAATAGAAATGCCAAAATCTTTTGTTCAAGCAGCTATTAACAGGACTGCACACACTTTCGAGACTAAAAAGAATCTTAAGTTTCTTTCTCACTGCACAATATAACTTTCAACTTCAAACCAGTCTAAAGAAAAGAAAAGCTTAAAAAAAAATCAACTTCAACAAATGATTATCAACTCCCTTGCAACAAGTTAAACCATCAAAATTCAAACCAGAACAGGGCAATCACATCTTATTACATGGAATTTCGAAATGAAAGATTCTAGAGGATTGCACATCGAACCTATGATGCCCAAATATGAATACTGAAACAGACACCCACGGAAACCACAAAACCATTTCTCAGATCCAAGACAGGTACAGATGTGGTTGCACTTTTGTTAGTAAGATAAGATTTCTATAGTTTGTTCTATGTTTTGGAATATAGAATGCTATTATACATTGGGGGTCATAATATTCAAAAAATTTTTTACTTATCAGTTTTTTTTTTTCCTGAAATGCTTTTAAAACCACTAATTATTTTATTTCCTTTCTTAAGCAAGGTTTTCTCCCCCCTTATTTTCCTTTCCCCTGTTACTAGCATCCCAATTTATTGAAATAAACAAAGTCTACTAGGTTTTACAGCAGGTACATCTTTCCAGTGAAGTGTTATAGTGGAGAGTGATTCTTTAATGTCATTTCACGGGTGGAATCTTATAGAGGTCCCTGAAGATGCAATTCTACTTTAATGAGATTAATTACTTAGCATCTTCTTCTCAGATTGCATTTCAACATGTTAGTAGGTCTGCCAATGGAATGGCGGATTTTTTTTTTCCAAGCAAGGGGCTGATCATTCATATAATTTGAGTGCTTTCGCTCATATAATTTGAGTACTTCTATTATGTAGTCTTAATCGGTGCGTGGTATATATCTCTTATACCGGTACATTTTTGTTTGAGTCTTTTGATTTTATTTGGTTGTATTATCTGTTCTTTTTAATACAAATTATGTTACCCATAAAAAAAAATAAAAAAAAGACTCTCCAGCACAAGTATCAGCATCACTGAAACAAAGCACTGTGCAACCCCATGCTCTTCATAACAGTTGTCTTTTCATTTCTTACATTGTTATGAGTTATGAACATGATGAAACATCCACGCTGAGCATCATTGGCCCATTCCAAGATGCTTTTTTATATGGTAAACAAATTTTAGGTGGAGTCTTGATAACCAATCAACGTACCGATAGTAGAAAAAGAGAAAGAAAACCAGATGTGGTATTAAAAGAGTGAGTTGAAGGAATCAGACTGTTATATGGTCTTTAGTATTTGTTATAAAAAATGAATTTCAATAAAAAAAATGTTGAGGCTAAATCCTAGAATGAATAGTAAATAGTAATAGCAAATTCTCCATATGTGGGAATGGCTTGCCTAGTGGTTTCTTTGCAAGGCGGATCCCTGAATGGTTTCTATGCGAGTTTGAGAGGGCTAAGACTAGGATATCTCATTTGACATTCCCACTGTAACTTCAAAGGTAACCGACGCCAATCCTGAATGGATGGCATGGCGCAATCAAGAACCACCTTGGAGAAATTGTGTTGTCCTCCTTGTGCCCAGCTGGTGTTGGCTACTTCAAAAGAGGATGGATTTTGGCCACTAAGGAAGCACTCAACTTACCAGCTACTCATCTCCATGACCCAATACCAGAGGACAGTATCTAATGGAATGCTATCTCATGGGTTAGTACCCAAACAATTTGGACCATGGCAATTCTTCTACATTCCATCCTCAATGAAATAATAAAATCTCCAGCATCATTGACAGATACAAGTTTCCCCTGAATCCCAAGAGAATAAAACAAGAAAGCAGGAGTCCTCCATAAGAGACTCATTGTTTCTAATGGCTTAGTTTGTTAAAGGCCACATTATTTCCATGTATACTAAGAAGGGGTGGCTACACCCATCCACTTGATGTAAGGACCATTTCTTAAATCTTCAGTTTCTCATACAGATTTCAATCAAATCTCCCAGAAAAACAAATCATCATCCACACCCATTAAACATACAGATTTTAGCCACTTCCTTCGATAGATTGATAGATAGATAGAACAAAAATTAAAATAACTAAACAAAGAACAAATCCCACTTTAGTCTCTTTGAATTGGAACTTGGAAGTGTTTGTTGATATCAGAGATGAATCGAACGAATGGGGTGCGAAAAGGAGACATTGGTAGAGATGTAATTTTTTTTTGGGGGGGTAGGGAGCGGATGATTACCTGGAAGGAGGAGCGGAGGAGGATGCCGAGCCGCTTGCGGCGGAGAACGACGGCCGCGGCGGCGACGGTGGCGAGGTGGTGCTTCGGGACGCCGGGCGAATGCGGGAAGCAGGAGCTCGGAGGGAGACCGGAAGCAGACATCTTCTTGTTTTTGATCTGGCGCTGATGCGTGTGTGCGTAGTCGGAGGAATAAGAGGAAGAGAAATCATCCCACCCTCTTTTGTTGGGCCCACGACTTTACATGTGGGGCCCACTGAGTCCCATCACATTCATCTGTGGTGGGACAGCCAGTCCTGCAGATAATTGAAACCGTTGGATTTATCCTGATGATGGGGTGTGGCCCATCTAAATGAATGGGCCAGAAAATGAATGGGTGGGATAAGCAGAAGGTGGCACCGTTGGATTATAAAATTTTGAACTTTATATATTAATCTTGACCGTTCTTTACTCTTATCTTTGTCAACATTTGAGTGGATGAGGTTGATATGTTCATGATCATGAAAGGATAAAGACGTGGATCGTCAATATAACAACCTTCTTTGAGTTGGATCCTCTCAATGTAGTAGTGTGTCACTAAGGCCCACTTCTGAACCTAAATATTTTTTTTTCTTTGGTATTGGAGCTTCGGGTGAAGAAAGATGCCCGCCGCCCCGAGTTCGATTCCAGAACCGGCAAGTAAGAACCGGTGCCTCTAAGCATATCAGCGTAACAGGCTGTTCTTGAAACCTAAATTGTTGAAAATACAAGGATCATGTACTGGTGTTCCGCCAATATTTCACTCAAATTGGATTTTGCTAGGTTTATGTTATGTATTTGAAGTTAATTGAATTGGTCTATTGGTCAACAATGGACTAAGTTTTGGAGAAAAGGTATTTTTGTACCTGTATCAAGCTTTCTTCTGTTTGGGAACTTCACTAGTAGAGTCAATTGAAGCAAAGCATCCAATTTTTAAACAAAGCGTCACAACAAAAGTACTTATTTTTAAGATTTTCTCGTTGTTTTAAAAAAAAGATTAAACAGCAACGTACTTTCTCCACTGACAGACAAAAAAACACCTAATTTCTAAATAAAGAGTAAAAAAGATTCCAACCAAACAACTAAAAAATAAAATATCATAATAGCCCACTTATATTTTATTCTTTCATTATTTGAGGCTTTACTTCACTCCACTCTACATGTAAAGTACCCAAACAGACCCCTGGTTGGGTTCAAATGGGGACCCGCGGTTTTGATAGTATGCCTGTATGGTTTATGTTGAGTATGGTTTTCCATATGCTTAATTAAGTCGAATTCAAACTGGTTTTTGGTTTTGGGTGTTTAACCGGGCCGGCGGTCCCCGCCCTATATGTCTTTATATATTATTGTATATTATTAAGTCAGGTTTTGGATATGAAATGTCATTAGTGCAAGTGGTAGTAAGGAGTGGCATTTTCTTAAATGTACTTGGTGAACAAATTTTCATTGATGCATTTAGTTTTTCATATTTTTCAAAAATTTATTAAATCAAACACTAAAATAAACCCGACCCAACCCGTGACTTTCATGGGTGGGTTTGATCTAACAACTACAAAACCCGCCATGGGTCAGGGCAAGTATGGGACAATGCAAATACCAAACGGGCCGGGTTCAGATGTGAATCAACCCAAATCTGCCCACCCCATTGACATCCCTAGAGTCATGAGAGTTCTCTTTTGCTTGAACCATATAAATCACTTGTGTTGCTTTCTCCCAAGTGTATTTGCTCAGATTTTATTCCATAGTCATATTGAAAACATATAAAATATATAATTGCACCCTCTCTATTATATTTTTGAACATTGTGTTTACCAATAAATAATTTGAGCCGACTCCCCTGTGTTTAAGGTATCATCTGCACACATGAATAGTCAATCATGGGAGAAAAGAAGAGTTGGCAATGGCCAATGAGACTAAAGTTTAATAGTTGCAGGTAATCATTCAACACTAACAGCATGTTGGTTTGCATGAAAGGCAATTCCTAAAAAGGGTAAGAAATGTGCTCTTAAAATAGATTTAAATTAATTAAACAAAATTGATAATCCATAATTGATTATGAAATCATATGAAAAATGAATTAAAGGAAGATGTCAAATAAGTTCTTAACTATCATCCTAGTAAATCACATCCCAACAAAGTCAGTATCCCATCTACTTCTCTTCCTCATTTCCTTTAGCCACCACCTCTTTACTAATCTTTTGTCTCGGCCTATTTCATCATGAGATTTTTGTAAGTCACTTCTACTTATAGTTGGATGAGTCTCAAATTTAGACTTAAAAATAAGTCAAAACATTAACGCTTGCAATGCAAATAGTTGACAGAGGAAGTTGGCTCCCAAAACAAGGAAAAATGCAATGCTCACATGTGCAGGCAGTTCAGACTTCAATATTTTTTAATACATACACACAAAATCTTCCACCCGAGAGGTACCTGTCATGTTTAAATATTTTAGCCCATTGTGAGACCATCTATGATCAACTTATCCCTCACATTCACTACTTTCCATTAATTGATAATCACCCGATATAATAATCATCGGATCTATTTACTTTTGTATTGAATTTAATGGTAAAAAATACCTTAAAAATCAATATTTAAACAGTCAATATTTTCATTGAAGCAGGGACCTTTTTCTCATAGGGCAACCAACAGTTAAGAAGTTGAGTCGCCAAAACTGGGCTAGTTTAGAAGTTGGATTTCCAAAATCAGGGCCATTATCAGTATGTGAATTAGGGTTGTAAATGGGTCGGTTTCAGTCCAGGTCCATAGTGGACCCAGAACCGGAACCATTAAGGAGAAGGTAGAACCGGATCTGGACCCGGAACCGTTTCGGAACCGAGTTCTTGGTTCCAGAATCGGAACCAGAACCGGAACCATATATGAGACAGGTATAGATCCAGGTTCAGGTCTAGGTAGAAAATGGTATTAAAAGACATGGTTTTTAAGAGTGATTTTCAGAAATTGAGGTAATATGTCGGGTCCACGGGTCCGAACCAAGGTGGAACCTGGCTCGGACCCATTTACTTATTGGGGCCTAAATAAGGATCTAGACCTGGTTTTTAATGGGTTGGAACCTCCGGATAATCGGAGAATCGGGGACCTATTTACATCCCCAACGTGAGCATGACAATTGGTTAAGACAGTGAGGCCGGGTTTGATATGCCATCCCTAATAACCGGAAACAGTGGGGAGGGACCCATGACTCCCCATTTCTTGGCATAAACAAATGCAACGATTACGTTGGACAATCACATGCTGCTGACTAATGGTGGGAGAGAAGCAGTCAGGTAGTAGTAATGTAATGCAATGAAGCCCTGCCGTAGGTGGTGAAGTTTCCAGGCAGGTTCATTGAACCGAGCCATTTTCCTTCACAAGGCCTCTTAAAATTTTTTTTTCATTATATTGTTGTGGCCCATGTGTTGTTGCCAGTTGGACCACCCCATATGTACACGCATCTAATATGCTGTTTCCTAATAAAAAGAGGACTTTGAATAAAGGACCCATCACTTACAAAAAGAGATCCAATGCTCCAGAGGCCCAGCCACATGGAGCTTGCCTCTTCATCCCCCAACATCCTTCCAAGATCTGAACTCCCCAACCATGCACTTTCGCCCATCCCCTCACCATTCCATGTATTGGTTCTATCAATAAATTACATCTTCCTCCACATTCCCATCCTGAGGGGGGTGGGGTGGGGGGTCAAGCTATGCAGCTTGAGTGGGTCAGGTCAATTTTTGAGCGGCGAATTAAGAACTAACTAGGTGGGGCAATTCATAATTCATCAGCCTGAACCTAATCGGGGGCAATTCAGGTCCGGATGACTTGTTATTTTTAGGTGGGGTTCGAATTGATACTTCTTACTCCGTTAATAAATGAGTTGTGTTTTGCGCTTTGTTGATTTTGATATGTTTCTTACCATCCCAATTCAAATGGGACCCAATTTGATTAAATGTACAATAGGCCACCAACCCAACCAAAATGAAACTTTTTTATACTTTTATTGGTAACATGATTCGAACCCACAACTTTAACGTTGCAACAGTAGCCAGCTTTCGCAGTGTTAGGATCTGTTTTCAACGACAGCTTTTTAACTTTTTAATTGGGTATAGATTGACATTTTCAATCCAATTAGTAAATGATGTAGGTTTTGGTTTTGGTCGAGCCCTTATATGTAACCCAAGATAGTCAGCATTTTAAAAGCATATTCAAACTCGATCCAACGGTCCAACCTAACTTAATTCCAGTAGAATTATCCTTTATTGAATCCCGTTATTATGAATTATTAGTCATAAAACATGTCCACCATTCCCCATTGACTGGAGTTCAATATGGATTAATGTCCTTTACATCATTTCCCACCTTCATGCCTAATTCAACATTTCAACTATCATTCCATGTGAAGCACGCTAGTCCCAAAAGTACAATATCACGTGTGTGTCAAGCGAGAGAGAGAGAGGGAGAGAGATTACATGGGTGTGAAAGAGGACAGTTTGACGACACCAATCTCATAGCACAATTCAATATAGAAAGCTAGAAAAGTACCCACTTGAATTAAACAAAGCTAAAGAATAATAACCATTCACGAAACCAGAGGCCCAACTGGAAGAAGAGAGCTAATAACACCTGGATCTCACCAACCCCGAAATATCCCACATCCAAGTTAAGGAAATGTAAAGATATATAATAAACCAGGTGGTGTTGTATACTTAACTGGAATGCCAAGTAATTCAAGAGAGAGAATCTCATGAAGAAGAAGTGTACCAAAGAAGTCAATTAGAACAGGCTCAATTAACATGCGTAAATCACATCTTATACCCACAATGGAAAATCGACGTTGGCACAACAAAGGAAGGTGTGGGTCAAGGTAAAGGAGATTGAAACAGTTAAGGCCCTTTATTGAATGATATACATTTCATTGAAGAAGTTATAAAACGCGTTTTAGCTTACTTGACAGTGGTGAAACAGCTATGCATGGGTTTTTTAGTGTGTTTCGGTGTAATCTAATAACAAACACACCCTTTTGCAAATCCAAGAACTTTCCCCAGATTACCATATGTTACTTCCTCTTGTAGAGTAATGCAGTGCTTAATCAGCTATTCTTTATCAAATCCTCAAATATATTGCACTTTTTCGGATATCCATATTACTTTCATCTCCATGTTTTTCGGTGGATTCTATTTTTTGAGGGGTCATCAACTTAAGTAGAATTTTTTTCTCATCGACACTGTGGCTGGCCAAAGTTAGATATGTAAAAATTATATCAAATGGGCTTTCCTTTATTTCTCACCTATTGATGTTAACTCTAAATATTCTTAAATACACTATAATTGCTTATTTTATTTTTGCTACTTTTATCGTACATCCATCACAGCATTCACATTTCCATTAGACTCATATTTTTCATTTCAAAAGCAAGCCCTCACTTCAGACATCTAGCTCTTATTACCATTTCGTGCTTAATCTCGAGTGGCCACAAGTTTAATACTTGAGAATCAATCTAATTTACCTTGATGCATTCATGGATTATTAGGAAAGAATATGAAAGTCTAGTTTTAGACGATTACATGCAAAATTGATATGACCCATGGTAATTAGAACCATCCACTTAAAGGCATCAAAGTTTGACAAATATCTCTGACTGATAGAACTATAAAACTATGGAGCCTTGGGTCAGTAATTGTGATAATAGATCAATATTGGTATCTAGCTTATTTTTAATTGATATAGTGACCTATGAATATCCATCTAACATCATCATTAACATTCATTGAGATAGCTTCCTAGTAAGTTCATAAGCTGGCAACTTGAGAAAGAGTTCATAGCATAATTTTCTCACATAACGCGTATGCAGCTTCTCACACAATTCACACCATGGTATGAAACCTATGCATGTGAATGGATCACTTGAATCGACATGATATGATTCCAGCCTTGGGGAAGTAAGGTCTTTTTATCTTTTAAAAGAAGTGATGTTTTGAACTTTTAGTACATTGAAGTGTCTGCCCACACATTTTTTTTTCAAAAAGAAAAAAGAAAAGCGAAAAAGGCAATTGTTCTATTTTTCTTTTTAAGAACAACATTGTACAACAAAAATATGGACTCTGTTGCTATGTTGGCCTCTGGCTGATCCCAGGACATTACATTTCATTAATGTGTTGCAAGATGTAACTTTGAGATGATATCCGACCGCTCATTCGCCACAACCAATAATCAAAAGGCCATAAGAAAAAAGTAGGATTGGGACATGTATTATTATTATTATTATTATTATTCCACAGTATATTAAGTATCTGTCATCCAATTTAAGAATTTGACCCCACTCTTCCCCATTTTAAGGTTGATTTTTGCCTTGGAATGAGTTGGAAGTTACTGATCAAAACCCCCACTATAAATAACACTTCTATGCCCTTCCCTTCTTCACCTTCAAGGAACAAAGAAGAAAGAGAAAGAAGTTGAAGAAAGAAGGCAACACAACCATCCATCCATAGACCAACAACCCATGGTGAAGAACAACAGCAGGGCTCCTACTACACATGGCTCTGTTGGAGTGGCAGAGCAGATTCAATCAAATCTATCCAAGACCAAGTCTTGCAAGAAAAGGCAATACAAAGGGGTGAGGATGAGGAGTTGGGGCTCATGGGTCTCTGAGATAAGAGCCCCAAACCAAAAGACAAGGATATGGTTAGGCTCTTATGCCACACCTGAGGCTGCTGCAAGGGCCTATGATGCTGCACTCTTGTGTCTAAAGGGCTCTTCAGCCAACCTAAACTTCCCCATCACCCAATCAACTCACTTCCCTAACACCCTCATGTCCCCCAGGTCCATCCAAAGAGCAGCAGCAGCTGCAGCTGCATCTGCATCTACTAATATTGCCACCCCACCATCATCTCCCACACCAACCCCGCCTCCATATTCATCATCCTCATCATCTCCATCGGATGATCGCGGCGAGATCTCCACACCATGTTCAGAGAACTATTCTGCAAGCAAGGTTGAAGATCCACCTTGTTCAGTCGATCCTTGGATCGACTTAGGCGGGTTGCTATCACCAAAGTATGCAGATCAAATGCTTGATCCATGCGCTCTCTTCGCTCCTCCTACGATGGAAGAATGCGACGAAGAAGGCGGTGTTGATTTATGGACCTTCTACTAAAGGATCTCTTTCTTCTTCATAGATCTTATTCATTGTTTATCTTCATTGGTCAACTAGAAGAGAATACTAACCTTTTTTCTTTTTATTGTGTTCATGGTCCTTGATGTATGTATTTTAGGTAGGATTCCCATGGGGCTTCATTTTTTTGTGTTGTTCCTGGAGTTTCTATATTGCATAGATATTGTACTGAATTGTTTCAAGCAATTGAGGATTGAGTGTAGTAGGAAAATACCAAGCTATTCATGTTCTTTCATGTATTGGAATAAGAGGAGATAAGTGCATTTATCCATGACCGTCCATGAATTCCTTTGTAGAATAAGAGCTTGCTTTTGCTTTTCTCCTTTTTTTTTTTTTTTTTTTTTTTTTTTTTAGAGTTTTCAGCATATATAGGACACAGGTATTTAGTAATCCATGAATTCCTTTGTAGAATAAGAGCTTGCTTTTGCTTTTCTCCTTTTTTTTTTTTTTTTTTTTTTTTTTGAGTTTTCAGCATATATATAGGACACAGGTATTTAGTAAGTAGCTTTGTAGCAATAGATGCCAGTGATGGGGTAGGTATGTGGATATTAGATCTTATTTATCTCACTGTCTGGTGAGGGTTTTATGTTCCCTTTTAATTCCTACTAGATCATCAAGACCTTTCCATAAATGGTTGTAATTTTCTTCACAGCCTCTTTAAGATGTATTTCATTGAGTCTTTAAAAAAATGCACAATAAGTGCAACCATTTCACATGAGACGGTGTTTTTGCTTGGACTCTCATTGGCTATAGAAAATATTTCCTTGAAAGTGTGGGTAAGGTCTCAGCGTTGCTCTTGTCTAGGGTATAGCAAGAAATTTGGTTTTGCAAAATATTCAACTTGAGACCAGCACATACTGATGCTTAACAACTGGTGGAGAACTTCCCTGAAGGGGCCATCGAAAATGCATAGTTCAGATGGACCAATGCATTGCCAACCAAATGTTTAAATTCTTGGAGAAGGACCATAGAAAGATGAGACTTTCCTCATCATAGGTTGACTTGTGTATTTCGACTACCAAAATGAGTCATCAGAAACGACTGTCGTTGATCTATTCGTGTGCGTTGCTAATGAGATCGATGATCATAAACATCTAGGGCGTATTTGGATGTGTGGTGAAGTGAGGTAAGCCTTCGTTATACAGACAAGAAATGACATTAGATCATATGAAAAGTGCATAATTTCAAAATTCCTTCCATCCATTTACAAAAAAGTGAAAAAAAAAGACAAAAAAGCTCCACTTTTCAATACAAAAAGTTAAAAGATTTCATACTAAACAACTAAAAATAAAATACCATCATAACTCCTTATATTTTATTCTCTTTTTATTTGATAATTCACCTCACTTTACTTCAATTCACCGTACATCCAAACACGCCCAGAGTCATATATAAGCGGGTTGATGTTTGCATGTGCCATCCTCAATGCTATTTTACTTTATTCATTGAACTAAAACCTTGTTCGAAACCGAAAAAGCCACACCCAAATTTCAATTTCGCTCTAGAGAACCATATATGTCTGGGTTTGGTCCGACCCAAGGTGCTTCCTTATAAAGGCTTATAAAATATGCAAATGGACTGGTCCTATGCCTAACAATCAGAACTCAGCCCAGAACAAGGCCCAATTACTAAATAGGGATAGCATCAATAGGTCCAAACAACCCAGAATCTGGATTCTATGAGGCTTTAACCTAGAGAAATCCTAAATTCGAAAGAGTTAAACTCAACCCACCTATTAAAATCTAAACCACTAAAAATAAACGGCCTCATATTGGGTACCCTCAAACTGTACATCAACTGAGTTTTTTCACCATTGGATGTACACTTCGATGTAAAATATAATTAACACAATCTTATACATATTCATTATCACTCTTTTCATCAAACAATCAATCTAACGGTGAGACCAAAAGGTCTATATTGTTGGAATTTCAATAGGGTAACCCTGTTCTAGAGTTTCACTCACTTATAAGTCTTTGATATATGGGTAATAAATAACCGGCATAAGATGTGAGTTTACTCCCCACCCACTTCTAGTATCTTTGTAGTCCTATCCAGTAACTATACCACATGCAAAAATACTCTAGGTCAAAGTCTCAGGCCCACTACCATCCTCACTTACCCAAAAAAAAGGCCCACTACCCTCCTTACACACACCAAAAAAGGGCATACCATACACAGTGGAAGAAGGGAGGGTGAGAAAGAAAGGGCAGAGTAGAAGCAGAGAGAGAGGAGAATGGGGTATACCAAGGAGCAGCTACTTGCCCATTTACAGGTTGTCTTCCTCTCTTTTTTCTTGCCTTTGATTTCTTTGTCTCTCAACCTTCTTTTCTATGTTCTTCAATCCTGATATTGTTCAGAATTTCTTTGTGGAACCCTAATCCACTTCCTTTTCTGTAATTCGTGTTGAATACCTTGATGTCTGACCTAATCCATGAAGGGGTCTTTGAACAACCATAGTGTTTTCTGAAAATCGTTTAAAGATTCAAACTTTCCTGTCCCATTTTCTACAACATCTGAACACGAAATTGTATCTTTTTTTATGCTGGATTTTAGTTAGTTAGCCTTTTGGGTGCGTTTGGATGTGCCCCAAGTGTTCATGCTTTGATTGTTTTGGAAGAGCGGATTACTTGTTGGATGGGATGGTGATTCCGGGGTGGCCCGGAAATTGGTACCCACGTTAGGTGTAATGTTGATTTCATGCCGTTTTGCCCCTAATTGTTACTGAAAGCAATTTCCAATATTGATATGCATGTTGATGAGATTTGCATGGTAAGATGAATGTGTGGAGATGCAGGGAAGGATATAATTAGGAATAACCACATGAGAGGACAGTTATATGTAGATTCAATCGAAGAGAAAATATATGAATGTTGCTTAAATGATTTTTCTTATGTATATGAAAGACAAAAATCTGCCCATGTATGTTGTATGGGAGGATCACGTGTTGAAGAAACTTGGAAAAAGGAGGAGAATAGTGGAGATAGAGAGGAGCGAGGAATGACATGATGCATAGTAGGGTTACTGAGAACATAGCTTTAAACTGCGTTGAGTGGGAAAATAAAACTCTAAGAGCTGACGCTAGATAGATGGGATAAAGTTTTGATGGCAATGACAAATGTGGCAGATAGGGTAAGAAAGCATTTCCAGCTTCCACACCACTGAAATGCACGACACTGGATACAGAAATTGCAATTTGGGTTACAATTTATGTCTGCTTTGAAGTGACTGAGTATTATGAAAATGTTTGCAGTTTTGCCTTATTTTGAAAAACCGTCATCATTATTACTATAATCCTCTGACTTTATTTGGGTGGTCATGAATTTTCACATCTCAATGAACTTAATTCTTCATTGAGTATCTTAGATAGTTCTTCTTTAAGTATCTTTGAAAGCAATAAAGGATTATGTTTTTCCATGTTGGAATCCAAAAGGAATGTGGTTGTAGATGGCTTCGAGTGGCTTTTTTTTTTCTTTTTCTTTTTCTTTTTTAAAGGAAAGGATGCATTTGTAACTCCAATGTCAATCAGCCTCATTAGCATGTTCCAGTTCTATGGCCATCTAAACAGGGCCTTGTTGCTTAGAATCTCACTTTGTTGGAACAATCACTACTTTCATTGGTGATTTTGGAGTCATTTTGCATTTATTCTCCATTTAAAATAAATGTGATTTATGCTTACTTCTAGACCTGACTTATCACTGCTGTGGTATTTAGGAACTTCAAATTGATTTTGTCAGCTACAACCATCCCGTCGTATTGACGGTTGAAGCTCAGGTAAGTAGATAAGAAATTGTTTTCATTTTTGCATCTTCAAGAAGCAATGGTTTACCTGCTCCATTAAGTTGCCCATTCTGTACATTCTTTGTTCCATCTTTCGGCACATTATCCTCAAACTGTGGAATTGAATTGAAAGGGCTTGGTCAAACCTTCAAATGCATGGCAATGAACACTTCTGTCCAGTGGCTACTACGAGCATTTCCTATCCCAATTTGCACATGCAATGGCATTTTCATGTCATGCAAACATTGATGACCGAGACACTTGTCTATGGACCTTTATTAAGCATCCTTACTTGTTCTGTCCAGGCGAAGTATGTTGGGCATTTAGGAGGTGGATTGAGTAAAAACTTACTATTGAAGGTATGCTATTTAATTTGGGGGAAACAAATATTTTTCTTTTTTAAATTTAATTCACTAGTAAACTTGGTTTCTAATGTCATCTTCTTTGGACCATTACTTACGCTTCAACTTTGTTTGGAAATGCAGGACAAGAAACATCGATTTTACATTGTTTCTGCTCTGGTAGGGACTAAAGTGGATTTGAAAGGTATGCTTTTTGTACGTTGTATATCTTCCATCATCAACTGTCAACTTTTGACTGGGATTTATCAGATGCGTCTAGGAATTTTAAAATCTCAGTTGTATTTCATTGAAGCCGACCCTAGATTGATGTGATGAGTTTTCAGTGATAAGGAGTTGCATCTCACTGAATTTAGTTGTATTTCTTTGGCATCTTGGATGTTCATGGGAGTTTTTCTGTGGTTTTGGAGCTGAGCAGTTTTGTCTCAGCGGCTTGGTTTGGGGAAAGGAGGTTTGCGCATGGCTCCTGAAGAAGCTTTGCAAGAATTACTTCAGGTAGCTGCTTACATATAATTAGTGCTGAACTTGTAGAATCATGGTAATACGTGCTGTGTCTTACTCTCTTGGCTACATGATGACAACCGAAGGCTTATAAAACATATTTCATTTAAAAATACCAAGAAAAGATCATTTTCAGAATAGTAAGAAATAAAGTGCATTTCCTTTTGGAAGGACTTCAACCTTTTTTTTTTTCCATTTTTCTTGTTACATTCAACCGTGGGTATTGCTCACTTACTATATTTAATTTTTCTTTCTACCTTTATATATCTTACCCTTTAGCTTATTTTTTTGTAAGGTTGGTTTTATTATCACATGTGTGGGCATGTTTGGTTATTGCTTTGTGATATTGTGGAATGTTATTTGGCATTTTCTCGTGGATAATAAACTTATTTTTACTTCATTACATTGCCTTTTTTTTTTTTTTTTCTGCAAGGTACCGCTGGGATGTGTTACTCCATTCGCCCTAATTAATGAATCTGCACGGTATGTGCTAACTTTAACCATTGCATTTAAAATTAATTGTTGGACCTATCATTAGCTAGCAATTGCTGCAATTTCTAAAGAAATAGAAGGATGCTCTCTCTTTTGTGCATTTCAGCTGTGTGCTATTCTTGAGGGCACATTCGACATTTTCCAAATAGTTTTCAACCTGGTTTTGGTAGAAGGGGTAAAAGTGTCAAGGATCAAGGATGGAGATCTACTAGAGGCTATCAATTTTTCCTCGTATGGTGAAGGATAAGACCATTTTATAATGGACGTTGACTATCTACTTGCATATTCTGACCAACCGTAACTTCATTTCTCTCAGGAACAATGCTCACCCATCCCCTTTCCTAGGAAACACTAGGAAAATGCCAAATGTGACGAAGGCTTCAAAAATCTTATATTACTTCAATGAAGATCTTTGTTGCAATTGTAGCACTGGATACCAGTATCAATCATTGCTTTCATTGAAGAGACTAATGATAATAATGATATAAAATTTTGAATTTGGTCTTACTCTGTCATCATTTATTAGATGCTTAGCAGATGACAATTTTAGTTCTATTAAAGTAGGTGATCCACAAAATATCAAATATAGTTATTTATGATACACTGTACTATTCATTCATAAATTCCCAATTTTTATGGAACTTTTTGTTGCATGAAGAACTGTTTCACTGTTACTGGATCAAGGATTTAGAGCTAAAGAATGCTGCTTTTTCCACCCATTGTCAAATGACATGACCATCTGTAAGTAATAAGATTCTCTAAACGGGTGCAACCCGGTGGTTTCTGATAAGTAGAGTTTATTCTTTCATTTCTCTACCAGTTGTCAAATCTACAGCGTGTACTTATAATTCTAAAGAATATGTGAGTGACATGTGACCATTACTGAATATTTTGTAGAAGTTCAAGTTGATTGGAAATAAACCTGCTCAATGATAAATAGAGCCTTGTATCAACTTGGGCACGGTAGAGGCGATGGGAAGCTCAATTTCCATCTGAATTGAAACTATAAACCAATTGAAAACTATGAAATGATATCTCAGGAGATTAAACAAAGAGATTTTTTTTACCAATGCTTCGAATGTACGCCCTAACATGGGATGCTTTTGACAGAGCATCTTGTTTAGTCTGATTTCTTAAATTTTGCTGCTGACTATGTTACTTTATGCATGGTGTACATGTTTGGCAGCTCTTAGTTCCCAAGATCTTGACAGGTTTCTGATATCTATAGGAAGGCAACCTCCATATGTAGACCTGGAGGTGATTCATTAATTTTGTAGACTAGAAATTTTGTACTTATCTATTTCTGCTGAATAATGATAATGCTTCATAGTAGGCTACTCCACTGGTAGGGAAGGATCAACCACCTGATCTTGCTACACTTGTTCCATCCGGGGTACCTGTTCTGCCAAATCCAGCAGAAAAGGAAGTTCTTTCTCAACATCCTGGTGATAACCATGATCCTACACAGATTAAGTCAAAAGAACTTACAGGTAAATCATTTGATATTTTCTTGTACAAACCAGGATTTTTTAGGTGTCAGTTGTGTCATGTGTGAAGTGGAGAAAAATGCATGGCATTTATCCTTCTTACCATTCTTGAGAGACTTTCATAGTTTCATTGGCTTCGTTGATTTGATAGTATACATTTTTCTGAATCAAGAACTTGGTTGAGATGGTGTTGGGACAAGCTCCAGAATAGCAATCATTTTGTATGAGGATTGAACATAGACCCATGCACATTGTGGAGAAATAGTCAATTGGTACTACCACAGTGCAGATGGATCTACGTTAGGGGTGTTCATGCGCCGGGCCAGGCTGGGCTAAGGCATATCCAGGCCCGGTCTGACCTTAGAAACACTAGCCCAGGCGTGGTGCAAGCCCAACATGGGCCATAAAAGTCAGACCCAAGCCTGCCCATTTAATCAATAGGGCTCAAACCGGGCTTTTTTTTATCAATTTTGTGGTCATTAAGCAATTGTTTGGACTAATTAAATTAAATTACATTCATTCCTTACATGGGCCGGCCGGGCTTGGGTTTGCTATCACTTAATCGAAGCGTGACCCAATTATTAAATGGGCCCTAATTACAAGTCCAAGCCCTACCCAAAGCGGGCTGGGCCCGGCCAGTGAGCACCCCTAATCTATGCGGTGAATGATCTAATTTATGAAAAAAAATCAGTAAACAATGTTAGCTGGGCAGTTGACAGATGGCTATGTTCCCTCTTTTTTTCCTTTTTGGGTCAAGTAGGTATCAGGTTGTCAGCATGTGGCATTTAATGGAAACCTTGTCATACTTACTAGTAAGAGAAAGTGGACATTGATTTTGGTGATGTGCAAAACGTATTTGTTATAGAAGAAATAATAAGATGCATGTTTTCAAGTTAAACCTACATATTGTTCAGCTCCTTTTAATGTAACTGAACTATTTTTGGGGAAGGCAACCCTTTCTTTTTTCTGATTTAATCTGTTTCACAATCCCTTCCCTCTTTATGCTACTTCCAAGATTGAACCCATACTGAGGACTGGATGCACTCAGGTCCAACCCTACATCTTGGGATTAATCTTCCAATCAATCATAGATTCCTATCTGTAACAGATTTGCAGATTCCGCACAAGGTTAAAACCAACAAAAGATATAAAAGAAAAACCTGTCCCTGGGCCCAGTATAGTCTGAATATGCATATTATATGCACATTTGTCATGTTTAAACAAAGTGCCCCATTCAACATTTTATTTGAAAGATAGACATCATGATGAAGTTGTACTGGTTCTGGTGGTTTCTGCCTCGATGTTAGTTTAATCCTGTATATAACGCTGGTTTTTCTTTTCATGATCCATGCACAAACTGTTTTGGGTATCCTGCTTTATCCTTTTTTACATTGTAGGAAAAGCTGTTTGCCAGACCAAGAATTCACAAGGAACTCTGGAGAAGCCAAAAGTTGAATCAGATCCCTTGGCTGCAGTTACTGACGTTAAGAAATTTGTTGAAGAAGTCATAAAGAAAACATCTGAAGTGGTCTTATCAGAGGTGACCTCAATAGTTTGTGTTCTATTGTCTTTTCAAGTTCGTGTTTCATCTTCCCTCATCAAATTACCCATTGAAAAAACACATTGCAGATTCAACATGAAGAACAGCAGAGACCTGGTGCTCGGAAACGTCTCAGTGCAGATTTGGAGAACCTAACTGTGAGTGAAAAATATGACCAATTTTTTTTATTTATTTATTTTTTGTTTTAGCTGTTGTTCTCTCTGTTACAACCTCTTGTGTCAATTCAAGAGCTTTTGGATGCTATCTAGAATCCAGATTGCCTTTTGGTCTGTATATTTTGGAAATAGAATTATTTGTTGATTTTGTTCTTCCATGTTTTTTTTAATCGATATTCTGTTCTTCCATGTGTTTGGGGAAGTGTGGAAATCCAATCTCACATGAGGTAATGGACATTGTTTATCAGATTTTTCTACCCCAAATCAAGATCAGTCTCTACTAATTAGTAGGGGTGGATGACACAGGAAATTAGTGCCTTATGTGGATGCTTCCATCATCAATCACACACGCGCGCGCGCGTGCACACACACTAGAAGTGATGACCATCCTTGATACCAAAATATTCACACCACTTGTGATTTGTAGTTACTTCCAAACAGCCTGAAGTTACATCCCACTGTCTTGTCTCTTTCCATTTTGATCGCTGTGGTGCTTCAATGCAGACAATGTTCAAGAATGCAGCATACACACAGGGATTTTGTGCGGGTGTTAAGAGCATGCCCACGAACAGGTGCCCTCCCCCAACCAAATTTTGAGATTGGAATATTATTTTTATTATATTTGAGATGTATTTGATGGCAGAGCAGTTTAATTATTGGAGGTGGGGACTAAACACTTAACATATTTACTTGTTTTTGAATTATTGTGGTTATCATGACTTGTTCATGTAATTGGTTAAAGAATAGCTACACATACAGATAGTCACCGATTAATTATCCTTCGCTCCCCTATTGAAGGAAGAATGGGAGGAGTTAATTTCAAGTCTCAAGACAGGCATTTGGTTGTATGATTGTGATTCTTTAAAGTTAATGACAATGGCCAACTCATTTTCAAGATAAAAATACTCTTTAAGGTGTTTATCATCTATCATCGTTGAATCCATTAGCCTTGTCCTATCCATGGCCAATAAACTGTTTAAGGTGTTACTTGTAAAAAATCTTGGATATTTAATTGACTGAATGGATAGACATTGTTTGTGCAAGTTAAGGCTCCCTGTTGTACTTAAATTCTTCTTTAGCAGATTCCTTCATTTACAGTAGTAATGCGTAGAAAGATTATATAATCTCTGTAGATCTGGCTGTGGGTTAGAAATGCCAGGAACCTCACCAGACCTGTTTTTTGTGGAGGAATAACAGTTATTGAGTTAGGTTGTGTAAATGTTTATTTTGCATGAGTGATCACTCAAAAACATTTGTGGTGCTTTTATAATTATGAGGGTATGAAGTCAAGTCAGGCTTTGAGTTTTTTTGGGTGACTACGAACTTAAAATTGTTATGAATGACAAGCAGTGGCGTTTTTTGGTTTGCTCGTGGATAACCAATGAGTGGTTGCTCAGTGGGCAAAGGAGCAGCTCAGGAAGTGGAGAGGTCTTGTGTTTGACATTTACCTTTTTGTTGGCCACCTCCCTTAGTTTTACCTAGTGCATGTGGATAGGAGGGTTTGCATGTGCTCATGGAAATTAGTTCTCTGCTGTCCAAAATCAAGCGTCCCTCGGACTCGAGGCCAAAAACTCGCGGGAGATACTTAGGTTGTAAAAATGAAAAGTGTTTGGATGTAACCCAACTTGCAAATGGATCTATCTACTCCGGTAACAAATGGAATACAGGTAATAGGCCCAATTAAAGATGCAGTTTTTTCTCTTCAATCATTAACCCTTTTAGTCAATTGTCTGAGCCGGACCTGGTTTTTGTGGACTATTTAGCTAAATGGGCAGATGTATTCGTTCGAATTAAATGAACCACATGAATAGTCTGGATCTCTGAACATGTTTGTCCACTCATTCGAAATCTCCGGGGATTAAAATTAGGGGTGTAAATGGGATGAGCCTGAATTGTGAGTTTGGCTTAAACCTTAAGCAAAACACCCGGAGTTTGAGCAGAGCTCAGCTTATTTCAGATTCAACTTGGCTTGAACTCAAGTTGAATTAGGCTTGATAGCTCTAGATAGAGCTCAAGTTTTGGCATTTTAAGAAATCGAGCTCAATGAAGCAAGGCTTGAGTTTTGAGGCAAACAGTTTCCCCACTAACGAATCATGTGGCGTCTTTGGGCTTGTGAGCTACCTTAACTAGTTGACATTTTTAGCTACAATATAACAAGACAAACTTTGAGTCCGACCTAAACTAAAACTTGACTCTATTTTTCGGTGAGTAAACTAAACCCTACTTGAAACACACCCAACACGGTTAAGGACTCAGCCCTTTATTGGACTTGGGTTCATATCGGGCTCAAGCCGCTATAAGGCAGGTTTGGACCTCCCATGACCCTTATAACATGGGCTTGGATCCAATTCAAAAGATACTCATGAAACACTGGGTCTGATTTGGGTCCTTATCTTGGTCAATATATAATAGCCCATTGACAACCATAGCCCTCATGAATATCTCTTAAATAGAACATTCAAGGATCTGGACTCTATAGACTCTCAAGAAAGGCCAAGTAATAAAGTAAAGGTGAGATAAAATATAGGAAAAATTTTAAATAAGTCTTTAAGTTTTTGCCTTATTTCAAAAAAAGACACAAGTTTTAAAACTTTTCAAATTAATTCCTAAGTTTTCCATGAAGTTTTCAATTAAGGACATTCATCCATTTAAAGCTATTTTTCGGCAACTTTTTTCTTTAAAATTTTTAAACTACCCCAATTATATTTCAATGAAATAAAACCCCCATTCACTCCCTCTATATTTTCTTTCTTTTTTTTTTTACTGGCAATCTTATAGTGATCTAGAAAAACTAGCATTTTCATATAGATCGGCTAAATGTAGTGGCTATTAGAATCATGTCATGACTTTAAATAAAGGTACTTTGTGTATTTTTAAAAAATTTAGAGAAAATGCATTTAATTGACCAGATGGCCTTAATTGAAGTTTTATTAAAAAATTTAGGGATTAATTTGAAGAGTTTTGAAACTTGTGCCCTTTTTTGAAAAAGGCAAAAATCCAAGGCTTATTTGAAAATTTTCCTAAAATATATCATAAAATGAAGTGAGAGAGAGTGGTAAAGTACTTAGCTTCTTGGATTCACTTGATGCGGGAAAATAAAAGTTAAGATAAAATGTATGGTAAAATAAAGTAGCAGTGGTAAAAGGTGTTAATTTTTCATCTAAACAGGATAAAAGGAAAACCCCCAACCCCACCCCTCTCTCTCCCTATTCCTCCAATACCTTTTTACTCATATGCATCACTTTGATGAATGATCAAACTCCATTTTTGTTTTCTCCTTCCAAATCCTGGACCCCCTAAGACCCCCACCCTTCAGAGTTTAGACCACCACCAAAAAAAAAACCATTCTTTCCTCCTCCTCAAAGCCCCAAATGGTGTTACTCTCCCCACCACGGAATCGCCTTCTCCTCCGTTTCCGTCTCTTCTCCACCACCATCTCACCTCCTTCAATCTCCCTTTCCTCTGCTAAATCCAAGCTCCGATCCGAATTCGACCCCGACAAAGCCCTCGCCATCTTCTCCTCCATCTCCAAACCCTCTTCTTCTTCCTCCACCCCAATCTCCTTCTCCTTTGCCCTCGACCTCACCGTCAAACGCCTCTTCAGGTCCCACCGCTTCGCCGACATCGAATCCCTCATCGAATCCCAGAAAACCCACAACCCCATCATCTCCCAGGAGCCCTTCCTCTCCTCCCTCATCCTCTCCTACGGCCGCGCCACCATGCTCGACCACGCCATCCGCACCTTCGCTGACATGGACCGCATCGGCACCCCCCGCACCGCCTCCTCCTTCAATGCCCTCCTCGCTGCCTGCATCCACTCTCAGAAGCCCGACCGAGTCGCCGAGCTGTTCGCCGAATTTCCACCCAAGTATGGTATCTCCCCTGATAAAATGTCTTATGGTATCTTAATCAAATCTCAATGTGAATTGGGTTCGCCTGAGACTGCAATTGAAACGTTGGAAGAGATGGAGGAGAAGAATGTAGAAGTCACAACAATTGCATATACTACAATTGTAGATGCCCTTTATAGGAAGGGGAAGATTGAGGAGGCAGAGGAAATCTGGGACAAAATGCACGGAAAAGGGTGTTGTTTGGATGTGGGTGCGTATAATGTGAAACTCAAACACACCCACCAAGGGAAGCCCGAAGAAGTACAGAAATTGATAAAGAAGATGGGTGTTTCTGGTGTGAAACCTGACATTATTAGTTACAACTATCTTTTGAAATGTTACTTTGTGAACAACCAAAAGGAAGAGGCCAAGAAGGTTTATAAGGATTTATGGGAATTGAGGTGTCTCCCAAATGCATGGACTTTTAATATCATGGTTCATTATCTGTGTGAGAATGGAGAGTTTGATACTGCTTTGAGAGTTTGTAAGGCCAGTATCAAGAGGAACAAGATTCCGGATTTCAGGATGGTGAGGAGTTTGCTGGAAGGGTTGGTGAAGAATTTGAAAATGAGGGATGCCAAGGCATTGATTGATATGGTAAGGAAGAGGTGTCCAGATAGATTTTCCACTGAGTGGAGTAAAGTTGAGATGGAACTTGGTTTGAAGGGTGCAGAGAAAGTAGCTGCTGCAGAATTGGTTGCGGCTGCTTTGTTGTGAAATTTCTTTTTGCGGATTTATTTGATGATCTATTTCAGAACTGACCTGACCTGGGTGGAAGATATGCAACTGGGGTCTGTCAATGTGGGAAGTTGGCCATGTGGATGAGGGGTTTTTCGTAATCATCGAGTTTGAATGAAATAAGATATCTGCAATATGCGATGACTGAAACATTGATTAGATAATAAAATCAATGATATGAAGAACTTCTGGTGTTGTCTGAAGTATGTTTCAGTGGAAGGAGGAATTCAATGCTCCTGAAGCTATCTCTACTTCAAAGAGGTACATAATTTTGGCCTTCCTTATTTGTTTGTGCTGCTCTTCATAATCATGAAGTTTGTCGCCGCCTTCATCATGAAAACATTATCCCATGTTGTATGATGTAGGATTTCTGGGTTAATACTTTCCTGAAGTTTCTGGACAGAATGAAATTAATGGAGGTAAATGGAACTTCTTGTATGATTTGAGCATTTGACTAGATAACAATTCATTGGACTTCATTTGGATGTAATGGGTTGGCTTGCATGAATCAATTGTCTAAGTTGACCAAACGTGCAATCTAGAAGTTCGCAGACTGGTCCTTTCTTTTGGTTAGGGTAAGCAGGAGAGCGCCTTAACCATCAAAATTTAGTATGTGGTTCCAAAATTCCAAATGGTTCAGACATCATAAAGAGTATCATCCATGATTCTGGCTATGGAATTTCACAGATAGACCTGGATTGGGGTGCATGTCTTTTTCTCAAGTCTTCCCTAGATCACAATTCATTTTGTTTTGTGTGTATATGAAGGATAATGGTTGCTGATTTGGAGCAGAGTTGAAAAGTATCCCACTTATTCAATTGCATTATGTTATATGATTCTGCCTTGTTTTGCTACTCTGCCTCCCCTACCTGTCTTTCCCAACACATTGAGTTGTTACTTCATTGTTGTTTATTTTGTCCAAATCTCTCAACCTAAATCCCAGTGCAAAGGTCTAGCTCACTTGGTGCACCCTCTTTAAACGTTTACAGTATCATTGAGGAGAGGCAATTGATATATTATGGTTTTTCTGTAAGATGGCATTGTCTAACTTGGCAATGGTATTTCAGTACAAGAAATGGCAATGGTGTTTCAGTACAAGCAATTGATTTATTCTAGCTCCTGTATCCTTGTCAAATGCTTTTACTATACCTCAGGGTTTTTCTGTTCGTGTCTTGTGTTTCCTTCAGAAGAGATGTGCATTGCTATCTGATTTAATCATCAGCATAATAAGGCCCATTCATCTCGGCCGCATGGAGATCTTAAAGCTCTACATGCTGCGAACGTGTTTTTAAAATGTTGGAATTCCATGGCACTGCAATTTCCTTTGTGTAAGTATGGGAGAGGTGATTTTGATAACCCGAAAAAAGAGAGGTGATTTGGAGCCCATACAATAGGAAATGATTTTATGTATAGTCTAGGAAAAAAATGTCTTTCTACACCCTACCAAATAGTGAAAAAGTGACAATCCAACAAAATATGAGGCGCCGTTATCAAAATATGAAATCTACCTTTCAAATGATTCAGAATGCATAAAGGAGAATCAGTCGAGTACCACCTTTAGGTGACCTGGTCATTCATTAAGATGAAGTGATTTGGCTGAGTCAAGAGTCAACTCACCGAGTTTTCTATATTGGGCTGGTAATGCAAATTTTGTCTGTTACCATCATGGAAGTTTTCGGGGACGAATTTTCTTTCCCATGCTTAGTCATACACGTGGCATGATTTGAAACTACTTCATTGGATGACTTTTAATAGTCTTCTCAGGAAGGAGCCTAGGAAACTTCACCCAACCACAATTCTTCATGCGATGTTTCTTGTTTTACGAAGATCAAACTGACGAACCTTAAAACGTCATTGCTGTGTCCATGTCTAAAATCCCACCTTATAAAGATGGCTTGCTGAAGTATTCTACAAAACCATTTCTACCACACACCAATGGATTCTGACGCAGACGAAACAGCCCGGAGGCCCATTTCTTCCTGCCCTGATAATGGAAAACATCATTCAAGGTTCTCCATTCCGCTGTCCTTTTGCCTCTACTTCTTGACCTTCACCACCATCCTTGAGATTTTTCGAGCTCGCCACCATCTCTCTATCGCTGTCTATATGCTTACCTTCTACTTCTGTCTCATGTTGATGATTGTTTGTATCCATGTTTTCAACCGATCACCAGAGAATTCGGAGACTAAAAAGAGGTTGAAGGCTCCAATTTTGATCCTTACTACTGCAGTCAATGTTTTGTTTGTCAATGGTGTTTCAGGTTGCTTCCCTCCGATGATGGCCTTGTTGATGTGGTTTGTTGTTGGGTCTGCTTTCGTGCTATGCTTCTATTTCTTGTTTGTTTACCCTCACAAAACTAGTGGAAAGGAGGAGCCCGACGATGGATCTTTGCTGAGGGCCATGGAAGTCTAAGAAGTGCATGTACGGCCTGCGGTTGGGTGTTCAGGCTGGTGATCCAATTTGTGGGCAGCCCAAATTATTGATCTTTGAGATCTAATAGTTCATTTAAGAATAAATCATTCAGCTGAAAGATGAGAGATGGAGGGGATCTGACATATACAAGTTGAAGCATCACTCATTCGTGGTGGGGCACATAGGACTACATAGATAGGCGATCAAGCTATAGTTTCCAAGTTACAGTGTAGTTGTGCAATGAAAAACTGCAGACATCCATCAAGAACCTCCAAAAGTTGGGAGTTGAGATCCTTTGTGTAAGTCGTTGCTGTTTGGACCTTGTTACTGCTAATGTTTATATGGGTGTTAAATTCAGATAGACATGTAAAAAAGTATAGGCGACGATGCATGTATGTTTCGGCTAGCTTTCCTATCAAGTGCCACAAAATAATTCCAACTTTAGAATGCGTTTGTGCAACTGACACGATATCGTGATAAAGGGAGGAAAGTTGTTCTGATTTTATTTACAGCCATTCATCAGTCATTTCGTCCAACATTTTTTCCTCATTGGAACGTTAGAAAATGAACTTTTTTTTTTTTAATTTTTTTATTTCTTATGTGAAGAATTGTAATGTAGGATATTCATCTCTCCTGCAAAAAATGAGAACCCACAAGGTGCAAAATCTTCCTGGTGCTCAAATAAACTCTCTAAAGAGAATTCTAAAATATGCTCATACGTTGATTAATGGTAACTAGGGAGCGTATTCGCTATTGATTAGTCCTATAGTAGAACTAATCTTTTAGCCTTTCTGTGGAAAAGCAGTCACACCAGGGGCAGAACTAGAGGGGTGTTGGGTGAATGATACAAAGTGAGGGATGAAGTATATAATGTACAATGTGGATAGGACCTTGACATTTCTCATATTTGAATTACTAGGGTGATGGCTCATTTTTCATCTTCTTTTAATTCACCTAACATTAAAGGAGACGTTCTGTGATGGTCATTTTTGTATTTTTATCTTGGATCTTCATATTTTACCATTATATGGCATGAATGCCTATATATCAATTAGTATATTTTCTATCCGACCAAACAGACCCTGAGAGACATTAATCGTTTGTCTACACTCATTTACGTATGTAAATAGTGAATATGCGTAATATTTACGCATCTAGTGTATAAATAGTGTGAAAATGAGCACATTTTCACACCAAGATTTGAACATCTGTTTGGAACGGTTTGATTTTGGGTTCAAAACCCCTCTCCAACGTATTTAGAAAAATAATAATAAAAGAGGCATTTTCATCAAAGAGGTCCTGGGTTCGAAACCCTTTTCCAATGCATTTACAAAATAATAATAAAAGATGCGTCAAGAAAACCATCACTGCATCTCATCCCCTTTTATGAAAGTAATCTCTCTATTTCTTTCTCTCTCCTTGCAATAAAAAAAAAAAACCCTTTATAAAATCTATTTCTATAATTGATTAATATTAGCATAAAGCGAGTGAGATGCATGGGTTAAGTTTTATGCAATTTGAATAATGAATTAAGATAATATTGAACTAAATATTAATTAGTAAAAATATTAATAATAATCTTATTTTCTTAACCATCAGACTATAAACTTATATTTCCTTAACCAAATATGTTGGAATACATTTTTTTAAGGTGATCATTGATAGAAATATATATTTTTGAAAAGTATATTTCATGTTGAAAGACATGTTCTTTTTTAAGGATCTAAAATGCAAATGAAAACTTTGATGTAAATTAGATATTTTTTGTCTCCTTTTCATATCACTATAGTAGAATATAATTTAATGATTAATAAGCATCATTTACAAAATCATTTAATACATATACACATATCATTGAAACAAACATAGAAAAATGAATTACATTTGTAAATAATGCGAAAAATGGTGTTTTTAGACAAACATTGTAAAAAGAAATGCATGTGTAAACGTTACATATTTAAAATTTAAATATTCATCATTTACATGTGTAAATTGTATTTACATATCCCACACATAAAAGACAAACGACCCCGCTCCTATTTAAAGTAAGATTACTTGAATTCATTTTTTTACCACTCTTACTTGGTCAAGCTTTTCTTCAACAAGAGTTTGGCCCACCAGGGAAGACCCTTTAATAGAGTTTGATGACAGGATTGACCAGGAGGTGTCTGTAACTTGGGATACAAGTAATACATAATGACTTGGATCCATTGCGATCAGCGCACATCCAACCATCAACTTAAAATCAGTTGTGATCAACACCATCCAATAATCAGCTTACAATCAATTACGATCAACACACATCCAGTCATCAACTTATATCATCAATGATAGGGCCCATGGCTTGATCACCCATCCAATAAGCTGATTTAACCATCTTATTAATGGTGGGAGTACTGCCTCTCGCATATAATTTACAAGACATAAAAACATCAGTTAATTCTACCATTCTTTGAGAAGTAACCATTTGGCATTGTCAATCAAGATTCTAAGAGGTCATAACCGTTTAAAATAGGGTTGTTTCAAAGAGGTATATTTCAATAGGGCTGTTTCAATTAGACCTTTTCACATATAGACTGGATCGTTGATCCTAACGGACCAGAAAGGTGGATTGAGCTTGGATAATAAAATTGAGTTGAATTTCATATTTGGAGTGATCTTACTTGGATCTTTCCATCCTTTACACCGATCATGATGGGTGGGCTCCACATGATACCTTGCAGGGTGTACCATGCAAGAAAGATGCACAGGAGCAAAAGGCATAAATGGTGCATGCCACCCAGTGGGGCCCACCTGATCACAAATCCAAGCCGCCCACCCCCACCCAAGAATCCCATTCATTTGTACCCATCCTTCTGAAACTGGGAATCAAGGGTCAAAAAAATTTTCATTTTTTTGTTAATGCCTATCCAAAATCCTTTGATCCCGGCCACAACCTTTTTCAAAATTGGTGGGAAGATGGGTCCCAACTGCCAATAGCTGTCTCCAATAGCCGTCTCCCATGGTAACTTTCATGGGATACCATCAGGTAATTTCCTTGAAACTTCCCTATGTTTATTTTTTTCAACCAAAGCACTTGTCTTTTTGGGTACAACCACCAAAAAGCACACTTACCACAAAGCACTTGGAAACTTGAAAGGGAGGAAATGAACATGGACAGGCATATGAAACTTCGTCGTCTTTGCTATGCATTGATATTTGATACTCCACCCCACCACCACTCAATATTACCATAGTATTTAAAGACGACTGACCTGTTGGTGCAATCACTCCAGGGCTTAGGCATCAACATAAAACTTCCCTTTCAATTTCATACCCTTTTTTTTTCAGATACTTCAGTCTGTGGGTGCATCAGCATGGATCGACCCAAACCAGAACAAGGGCCCCCAGCAACCATTCCTCCTTTCTCCTCCTACAATGGTATTTATGACTCGTTTTGGTTATTCCTCTCGTCCATCAGCCTCTCTTTCTTGGCATTCACCACCATACTTGCAATTATTAGAGGTCATGGTGATCTCTGCAACGCAGCCTACATTGTCACCTCTTACATATGTGCAATGTTGATGCTCTATGTACCCCTTTCTGCCACCAGTTATCAGAGAATTCGGGGAGGAAAAACAGGTTGAAGGTTCCCCTTTTGATTTTTACAGTTGCACTTAATGGCTTGGTCAGTTGTTTGTTCATGGTATTTCAGAATCATTCACTCCTATCTTGGCCTGGTTCGTTTGTGTCTTTTTTTTTTTTTTTTTCTCTTTGTTTTTGTTTTGGCCTTTTTGCAAGGAGAAAGTTTGGGTCCTTGTTGGGTCTACCTTCTTACTAGGCTTCTATTTCTTCATCTCCCCTCACAAATGTAATAGCAGTGTAAGTGGGGCTGATTGTTTTGTGGCTCAGACCTCTTGATCTAATTGGCCTACACCCTGATGAAAAGAAGAAAAAACATTAAGTCTTGTAGATTAGATATTCTATCTTAATAGTGATTTTAAGTGAGGGGGAATGGTCTGGCGTAGAAAGAATTGAGGCATCCACTCTTTGTGGTGGGGCCTATGGTTAAGTGTAATGGGTCATCAAGCTGTGAGACCCTTATATTTAAGTTGTTGTTCCCGTGGACCAAAAACATTTATGGTTGTAAAATAATAATTTTAAGAAATGTTGATGGTTTAACCATTCAAAAAAAAAAAATGTGTTGATGGTTTAAGTGAGATATAAATGTTGTTAGAAGTAAGTGGTCCAATGACTACACATCTAATAATGATAAGGCCCCACTTTGTGTCGCTAAACTTTTGATAACCTTTTTCCTTCGGTTTTTTGTTTAAATGAATATGACTTAGATTCCTTCGAAGATATGGTGTATCTTACCTTCTGAGTAAATCTCTTAGCTACAAGGCTAGCTTTAAATTGTTCAATTTTGCCTCTTAAGTCTCGTTTGATGTTAAAGACTCATTTACAATTGTTTCTTTCAGATTTTATATCACAGCGTCTGTTTCTTTATTTCTTTATTTTTTTTTTATTATTATTTTTGCTATGGGAGGGTTCCCAACCCTATGGGCTGGACTAATCCCTTCGGGCCCAAAGGGAAGCCAAGTAAACTCCCTTGTATAGCCTTAGTGTGGAGTGTAATTTTGAACCCACAACCTCTGAGTGCAAACCGTGGTCCTAAGCCTACTAAACTACCCTTTGGGGTTAATCAATGACTAGTATGTAGATAGAAAATATCTTAGTCCCATTTTGCACCTTTTTAAAGTAGATTATGGCCAATTTGCAACTCAGTCACAATTACAATCCAACTGCTCCACTATTGCAATAGGAAAGAAAAAAGAAAAAAAAAAAAAAAAGAAAAAGAGGTAGTGCTCACCTTTTAAATCGAAATGGCTCAACTTTTGATTGTTAGTAAATTAAATGTTTACTGCAATGGAAGCTGAGCCCACCATAAAATGAGATAAGATGTACAGAAGTACATTTTCTTTTTCAAGAAGTGGAAGAATTGTTCACTCTTCTCTGTCATAAGTATTAGTGCAATGGCTAACATTTGTAACTTATATTGAAGGGACCAAATAAAATTACTGATTGAGTGAAACTATATCTCTGGAAGCACCAAGAAAACAATTGGAAAGTGACGAGCAAGAAAAAATGATAGGCCCATGGATTAATGGCCCAATACACATGTTCTACTTAGGGCCTTGCCTGGGCTCAGCTCCGTTTGGCCCAGGCCTGGATATATAGCATGGGCACATTCGATATTTAGGCTGGGCTTGAATTATGTGATAAAAGGCCCAAATCCCAGCACGAATAAAATGTACTAGCAATTTTGTGCTTATATACTTTTATCCAACATTTGCTAGGAAGCCCAAACAGTTTATAAAATGCCTGGCCCAGCTCAGCCCAGCCCAATTGACAAAATGGGAGGTCTCAGGCCTGACAATTACGGCCCAACTGATTTTTCTCTCCATGGTGGAACATTGACTTCAACAAAATCTAGTTTCTCCTCCATTGCAATTGAAATCTCCATATTGAGTTTTAAAATGATAGGTCATGCTTTATGAACGCACTAGCCCTACAATCTGCTAGATCTTCTTGAGACAGAGAGAAATCCTAAGTTGAAGAAGTGAATCTCCACGATGAGGCCCACCTGTTGAGAATCTTAGCCACATAAAATAAACGCCCTCCAAATTTACATGGTCACCCTAAATTTTACCCTAATAAGAGTTGCCCACTGTATTATTAGCTTGCTAGCAAAATGTTGTTAATGGTTATGCATAATATTGTATTTTGGTTTTTCATCAAACGCGCGGCTCATCTTGTTGTGGGACCAATACTTATTGGAGTAAAATTTAATATTACTCATATACGGTAAGGACATTTATTTTGAGTAGATTGGACTTTTAATAGATTGGTCTGATTGTGCAGTTCTACTCCTCCAACTTTGAAATTTCTCGGTCAAAGTTTGAGAGGATTCGGACTCCTGAATAGATGTTAAATATGTGAACTCAGTTAGCATAGGACCACGGTTTACACCCGGAGGTTGTAAGTTTGAAACTGCACTACCACACTAGGGCTACAGGGGAGTTTACCTGGCTTTCCTCTTGGCCCGGAGGGATTAGTCCAGTCTAAAGGATTGGAAATCCTCTGATAGAAAAAAAAAAAAAAAAGTTTGGCAGTCAAATTATGTCACTGATCCCACCACCAAGCCAAATGGATTGGACCATTGGACTTAGTCAAAAATAAAATCTTGATTAAAACAATTGAAGTTTTGGGCCACAGAATAAGGAGTTGGGATGATTGGATTGACTTGAATTTCATATCTAAGGTGGTCCCACTTGTGGCCTCACACGTGGGAGCAATGCTTTTCTGCATGATTTTTCTCGACGCTATCCGGGCAACTTTGCCCACAACTCTCCAGCTCCATCTTGGCACCTTCAAACTTTCTTTCGTTGACACCTTCGAACTTCTTTGCTTGTTCAAACAAGAACACTAGAATATTAATTGGGAGGAAATGCACGCATGAAACTTGGTCGTCTCTGCAATGCATTGAAAGTCAACCTCACCATCCAATGCTGCAATAGTATTTAAAGACAACTCGTTTATGCAATCTCTAAGGATTCAACATAAAAACTCTCCAGTACTTCTCTTTCATGGATCCCGAAGCAGACCAGAAACCGTCAGAAACCACTCCCTCCTCCAATGACTTGGGTCGTTTGTTCTTCTTGTTCGTGACCCTCCCTCTCGCGGCCTTCAACTGCATACTCGAAATTATTGCAGTTCAAGGCAATCTCTGGAGGGTAGCCTTTACCGTCATCTCCAACATATGTGTCGCGTTGTATCCAATTTGTATGTACCACCAGTTACCAGAGAATTCAGAGAGGAAAAAGAGGTTGAAGGATACCCTTCTGATCCTTATAACTGTTGTTCAAATCTTGCGTGCTATTCGTGGTTTGGACCCCTCCTTTGTGTCTCTCTTCTCTTGGGTCCTTTTTGGGTGTACCACCTTGCTATTCTTGTATTATTTCTTTCTGTTCTGCTATTACGCCTTTACCTTCCCTGGAAAAAGTAGTGCCGTGTTCAGTCCTGTTGATCCAATTGGCTTACACCCAGACAAACTAAGTCTTGCACTTATACCAAAAGAAGAAAAGTCTTGCATATTAGAGATCTATGAGCCTCAGGGCGAGAACTCGGTCCGGACGGCACCCTTAACCATTGGGGCATAATGTATCAATCCGGGACTTCCAATAGAGAGTCTCTGCAAATCCTAGATCGGATGTGGACGTCCAAGATCCGTGCGCTTATAACTCAAATCCCATCTTATGTGTTTTAAATTGGTGCGGCCTGGGAAGTCTTCGTGCGTGGCGCTGAAAGTATTATACTAAGTTGATGGTTTTTTATTTATGGGTGTTAAATAGTCATTTTTACTTTTTATAAATATCTATGATGTAAGTGATAAATTTATATATGGGTGTTAAGATAGTCATTTTTACTTTCCGGATATATTGATTATGTACGTGATAAATTATTGTTTCATCAAACTTTTCTCGCAACTCAGGCACAATTACCATATAACACCTCTATTGTAATAAAAAGAAGTTAAATAAGTAACTCTCACATGATTTCAGTCAAAATGGCTGGAAATAATTCCTCTCCTACTAATTGTTTGGAAATCAAATTTTACTCCAACCGAAACTATCATAAATTATAAACAACTTCTTCGTATTTTAGTACCATAAAATTATCATAAACATAAGGGTTTCATGGTCAAGGATTTCAATATTTATCATTGAATCTAATCGCATATAATATGCAATTAATAAAGTTGTTAAAATTATAAGTCCTAAACTCAAGAGTTAGAATCATTTCATCTTTTATCAAGTTAGAGTGTAAATAGTACTCTTTTAGTAAGAGACAGTGAAGCGTTTTCTTTCTTGGTTTCCAACGAATTATGATATGAATGTAGACAGTGAGCAACTGGTGCGGAGGAAGTCGACAATTTCAACATATTGAATGACAGTGAGAATTTTATTATCTTTTAAACTTCGTGTTACTAGTCCTTGTTACTCCTTACATCAGTTCCTTTCTTCTTTATATTTGTGTTGGTGATTTGGCCTTCTTGAGGGAATCGACCCCCATTCTCTTGCATTGTTAAGCTCAGAAGGATCGAGTTTGGCAAACATCTGGAACAAATGAATTGGGAAGCTTGTAATTAGGAGCTCATAAGGAATTCGGAAGGGGTTTATAAATATTAACTTGAATGATATTATTTATAATTGGGAAGCTTGTATGGGGTGTCTCCCTTTTAAGGAGAGAAGATTTGTCCCTTGTCTCCCCCTCCTTTTGAGGTTTTAAAGTTCAATGTAGATGGAGCTTCCAGGGGTAAGCCAGGGCCGGCAGGAATTTGAGGCATGTTATTTAATTGTAAGGGTGAGGTGCTCCTTATGTTCTCTAAGAATGTGTGCATTTGTGACTCGAATGAAGCCGAGGTATTAGCTATTTTGAAGTGTTTTAGGTTGTTTGCAAGGAGATATATTAGTACTCTTGTGGTGGAAAGTGATTCTTCAAATGCGATCACTTGGGTATCTAACAAAAAACATTTTCCTTGGAAATTTCAATTCCATTTTAATGAAATTAGGGAGCTTTCTGCCACTCTAAATGTCTTTTTTCGTCATGATGTTAGATCAGCCAACTCGATCGCAGATGCACTAACCAAGCAAGGGGTTGAAAGGTTGTCTCCATGGGTGGATGTGATTATGTAATTGGGTTGGGGTTCGTATAATACTCTTGTACCTTCTCTTTTGACTTTTATCTCTTTTACTTTTTCAGCTTTGTACTTGTTTTATCTTTTTAATAAAGTTTTGTTACCGTTTAAAAAAGAAAAAATCTGGAACGAAAGTATTGAACGTCGTACAATGTCGTTGGGTTCCTTAATATCTGTGACTGCGTCACCTTGTCCCAACTCAGCAACTTTCAGACTACGATGGGTCAGCTATATGAAGTCCACCATCGTTCTACTCTATCTTGGGCCAAATCCTCAATCACCTTGTGCCCAGTTCTCAACTATATTAGGGTCAACTGTATAATTCCACCATCATTCTAGTCCATCTTGGCCCTAAGTCTTCAATTGAGTGCCACATAATTCATGTCTCTAACAAAAGTTTCATGCCAGTTGTCAACCTAAGGCACCCTCCTCCCTCCGGGCCTGGGAGGGATGCTAATTTCTCTTCTCTATAGTAATTTCATAAGACTAACTATCAGCAAAAGAAATTGCCAAACCAAATAAGGTTCATGAGTTTCTATTTTGAAAAGGGTTCCACCCACACAACCCCAGATCAGTGGATGGTATAAAGATATCAAGCTAATGTTGAAACAAAGAATGACTGATGCACTTGCCAAAGAATTTATGAAGCCTTATGAAGGCACAAAAAAGGCCCGAACCCAAGTTTGAGTGGTTTAGAACAATAATTGGGCCCAAAACGATGTTAGGGGCTGTTTTAATAACAGAGAAATATACAGGGGGTTTATGCAAAATACGGAATTTTCTGCATTGGAGCAAATAGGTTTTGGGGGCTGTTATAAAATAAGCCTGGAGTGCAGCGGAAATGAGAACTTTGAAATGGAAGTGTGGTAAGACTATGAAAGATAGCATTGAAAATGAGTATATTTGGGAGCATTTAGGGGCGGCATTGATCGGTGAAAAATTAAAATAGACGGGCCTGAGATGGTTTGGACATATCAAACAAAGGCTAACAACAACACTGGTAGTGGATGACCCTTCAAGGAAAAGGAGATGGCTAAAAATGAAATAGATAAAAATAGTAAGGTTAGTTCTAAAGAAGTGCAATCTAATTGAGGAGTTATCCCATAATTGATAAAAATGGAGAAAAAAAATCATGTAGCCTCTCCAACCATGGTTTAAAATCTCGGTCTCGGTCACAGTATCGGCCAGGCTGAAAAACTGATATGATATTGGTATCAGTCGCAGTTATCTGTCCGTCGCGGTCGTCGCGGTGTGAATTTTTTTTTAATAAAAAAATATTCGCAAAAATATCCAAAAAAATCCAGGATATTAGAAAATGCTAAAACATTATTTTTTTTTCCATTAGTAACAATAATAAATCAAAATCTCGGTCACCTTAAGTTATGAGTCATATCTGTGTCGCAGTTCGCTGTCTTCTATAGTATTTCATACAATACAATCATTATTGATACTCATGATCAATTTATTCCTGTAAAATATAAGAAAATAAAGATAACATATCAATCATCAGTTAATACTAACTCAATCATCAAATATTATAATTCAAATATTAAAAAAATCCAAAAATAAAAGAATTGAAAATTTTTCAAAATCATGTGTTTGAGTAGATCTAGCATGAAAGTATGTAGATCTAAATTCTAAGTAAAGAACACAACATAAGTGATAAATCCAATGATTTCTATGCTTCATCTAAAAATAAAAAACACATAATAAAATGCTTTAAGTTGATTTTCTTTTACCTTGAATAATATATTATTCAAGAAATAGATGTGAGATTTGAAAATATGCAAGAGGGATGTGTGATGGAGTATGGTTGCTAATCTAAGGAGTAAGGAGATGAGAGGAGAGGAGAAGAAGATGAAGATGGGGGAAAAGTTAGAAAAAATAGGATTTTGGAACTTTTTATATGATCTTGGCCGATATTTTGAAAACATCGGCCGAGATCTCAGAAAAAAACGAGATGGACAAAATCTCGGCTGATATGGGCCGAGATATTGGGGATATTTGGCAGTTCGATATGGGCCGAAATCGGTTTATATCGGCCAATACCGATTTATATCGGCCGATATAAACCGATGTCGGCCGATTTTTTCAACCACATCCCCAACATAGTTGGAATAAGGCTATTACTGTTGTTATTATTGTTAAATAGGCTTAAGTGAGTTCAAATCCACAGAGAAACCACACTAAAGTGGTCATCGAGAAATGCTCTTGAAGATAGATGGTTCCATCTCTTCAAGTAGTGGACCACGTATGCCCCATAACAAAAAAAACATAGGGAATGTTTAGCATTCTAGAATTTTTCCTCCAGAGGTGAAGTGTGTCCTATATAAGGTGGAGATGTGGATGGAACCTTGTTTTTATGATTTGAACTAACAGAATATTGGCTAGGTATTTTCCATCTACCCCAAAAAGGAGACTATTTGATGGCTATTTTTGGACATCTATCTTCTTCAATTTTTGGGAGGTCATAAGAATTGCACATCATCGTACACACAAGACCCCCAAAAGTTAGAAAATTTCGATAGAAAGCATCTTTGCACTGAGGAAAAAAAAAAGAGGAAAGGAAATGGCACAAAATTAAAAAAGATCTTACCTTTCCGATTCCACGAAAAACGGACCTACACAAACGTGCCCTACAACTTTTAAAAACTCAATAATATATGAACATATCCTATCAAAAATATTTGGACACTGAACATCATCACCCAGACGAATTTCATTGGACTCAAAATCCAAGGACTCACATCCAAGTACATAGGACTAAAGTGGAATTGATAGACCCATATGGTCACGATCGTTTAACCCCCGAGGGGTAGCCTAGTTAGCCTAGGACCACGGTTTGCACTCGGAGGTTGTGATTTTCTCTCCTGGGTTTCCACAATGAGGCCCACCCGTTGAGAATCTTAGCCGCATACTATAGACACCCTCCAAATTTACATGGTCACCCTAAATTTTACCCTAATAAGAGTTGTCCACTGTATTATTAGCTTGCTAGCAAAATGTTGTTAATGGTTATGCATAATATTGTATTTTGGTTTTTCATCAAACGCGCTGCTCATCTTGCTGTAGGACCAATGCTTATTTGAGTAAAATTTAAAATTACTCATACGCGGTAAGGACATTCATTTTGAGTAGTTAATAGATTGGTCTGATTGTGCAATTCTACTCCTCCAACTTAGAAATTTCTCGGTCAAAGTCTGAGAGGTTTCGGACTCCTGAATGGATGTTAAATATGTGAACTCAGTTGGCATATGACCACGGTTTACATCCGGATGTTGCAAGTTCGAAACTACACTTACCACACTATGGCTACAGGGAAGTTTACCTGGCTTTCCTCTAAGCCCGGAGGAATTAGTTTAGTTCAAAGGGTTGTGAATCCTCCTATAGAAAAAAAAAAAAAATTTTGGCAGTCAAATTATGTCACTGATCCCACCACCAAGCCAAATGGATTGGACCATTGGACTTAGTAAAAAATAAAATCTTGATTAAAACAATTGAAGTTTTGGGCCACAGAATAAGGAGTTGGGATGATTGGATTGACTTGAATTTCATATCTAAGGTGGTCCCACTTGTGGCCTCACACGTGGGAGCACAGCTTCCTCCCTCTCTCCCCAATTGTCCAAGTGATCTGGATGCTCTTCTGTATGAATTTTCTCGACGCTATCCGGGCAACTTTGCTCAAAAGTCAAAACTCTCCAGCTCCATCTTGGCATCTTCAAACTTTCTTTCGTTGACACCTTCAAACTTCTTTGCTTGTTCAAACAAGAACACTAGAAGTCTAGAATATTAATTGGGAGGAAATGCATGCATGAAACTTGGTCGTCGCTGCAATGCATTGAAAGTCAACCTCACCATCCAATGCTGCAATAGTTTATAAAAGACAACTCGTTAATGCAATCTCTAGATTCAACATAAAAACTCTCCAGTACTTCTCTTTCATGGATCCCGAAGCAGACCAGAAACCATCAGAAACCATTCCCTCCTCCAATGACTTGTGTCGTTGGTTCTTCTTGTTCGTGACCCTCCCTCTCACGGCCTTCAACTGCATACTCGAAATTATTGCATTTCAAGGCAATCTCTGGAGGGGAGGCCTCATAGTCATCTTCAACATATTTGTCGCGTTGTTTCAAATTCGTATGTACCACCAGCTACCAGAGAATTCAGAGAGGAAAAAGAGGTTGAAGGATACCCTTCTGATCCTTATAACTGCACCTCAAATCTTGCGTCCGATTCTTGTTTTGGACCCCTCCTTTGTGTCTCTCTTCTCTTGGGTCCTTTTTGGGTGTACCACCTTGCTATTCTTGTATTATTTCTTTCTATTCTGCTATTACGCCTTTACCTTCCCTGGAAAAAGTAGTGCCGTGTTCAGTCCTGTTGATCCAATTGGCTTGGACCCAGACAAACTAAGTCTAGCACTTATACCAAAAGAAGAAAAGTCTTGCATATTAGAGATCCATGAGCCTCAGGGCGAGAACTCGGTCCGGACGGCACCCTTAACCATTGGGGCATAATGTATCAATCCGGGGCTTCCAATAGAGAGTCTCTGCAAGTCCTAGATCGGATGTGGACGTCCGAGATCCGTGTGCTTATAACTCAAATCCCATCTTATGTGTTTTAAATCAGTGCGGCCAGGGAAGTCTTCGTGCGTGGCGCTGACGGTGTTATACTAAGTTGATGGTTATTTCTTTATGGGATTTTAAGATAGTCATTTTTACTTTCCGGAAATATTGATAATGTAAGTAATAAATTATTGTTTCATCAAGCTTTTCTTTCACAAGCGAGTGACTAGCAAGTACTAAACATGGAAAGCTCTTGGCTGATTCGCACATCTTTATCCATGTTAGGGCCTGCTTGCAACTCAGGCACAATTACCATATAATACCTCTATTGTATTAAAAAGAAGTTAAATAAGTAACTCTCACATGATTTCAGTCAAAATGGCTGGAAATAATTCCTCTCCTACTAATTGTTAGGAAATCAAATTTTACTCCAACCGAAATTATCATAAATTATAAACAACTTCTTCATATTTTAATATCATAAAATTATCATAAACATCAGGGTTCATGGTCAAGCATTTCAATATCCATCATTGAATCTAATCACATATAATATGCAATTAATAAAGTTGTTAAAATTATAAGTCCTAAACTGTAAGACCCCGCCAGAGTTAATCAAGATTAACTCTAATTAATCGAAATTAATGCTAATTAATTAGGATTTATGCTAATTAAGCACGGATAATTGGGTTAATGAAGTTTAAGGACCAAAGAGAGACAAATTAGTCTCAAGTGATGCATTAAGCATAATAGAATGAATTTGAACAGATTTGAGTTGGTTAAAATGAATTTGGACTTAGATAAAGTAGGCTAAAGACTTTCTCGTAAATACGAGTTTTCGCGTATTTCATCGAATACGGAGATTCTTGATACCAACGTGTGTATCTTGAATAGTACTTTAACTTTCGTAGTAGGCGCGATCCCATTTGACCTCAAATGGGCCAAGTGAGAGTTCATTTGACTCAAAATGAAATAAGAATAAACCAAAGGGGGTTTTAGTGTGAGAGCACCCTTATATTAGAGTGAAATGTAGAGCGGAGTTCATTTTCATAACCCTAAGCTCATCTCCATCTCTTTTTTTCCCTTTCCTTTCTCCATCATCAAGAGGGAGTTTAAGAGTGATTCAAAAGGGGTTTTGGAGTTCATCTCCACCTTCATCTTCTTCCCCAAGTTGCTTCCTCCATTGTTGAGGTGTAGAGCTTGAGAAAGATCTCAAAATCCATCCCTTTGAGCCTCAAGTAAGTAGATAAGTGCTTTAGTATGACTTTCAAGTTTCCTTGGATGGTTAGTGAAGCTTTCTAGCACAAATGGCTCAATGGTTGTGTATTTTCATGTTTTCATGGAGTTAGGGCTTCATTTGGGGGTTTTTCATCTTTAAAGCAAGCTAAACAAAGAGGACTTTGGTAGCTTATTTTCAAGAGAGGCAAGTATAAGCATTTGGTTGTAGTATTTGTTAACCATTGTAAAAATGCTTGGAGTTTCCATGGATCTAGATTTTGTGCATATTATTAAGTTTTGAGTTTTCTTATGGATTGAATCGAATGACAAATGGATGATTAAATGTGTAGTTTTGTTGATGGATTGTGTATAAGGAGGGAAACAGGAGGTTTTCAATTGATTTGTAAAGTTTAGAATGTATGGGAAGTAGAAAAAGAGGAAGAGGAAATCAGCTGTGAACTGATTCATAGCAGAGTTTCGTCCCAGGTCCGATCGATCGGACCAACTGGCCGATCGATCGGACTGTCCCTAACTAGACGTGTTTTCAGTCCGGGCTCATTTTGAGTCCGGTTGAGATCGGCGATTAATTGTGCCGGTACTTTATTTATGATTGAGAATGGACTATAAATGAGTCCTAGAACTAAATGTACCATAGTTAAGGACTATTAAGTATAGAAAATCGAGGGAAAGAATGTTAGTAAATGTATCACAGTTTGAGTCCAGTGAGTTTTGGATTTTTGCGAAAGTTTGTAGCACTCCTTGTGAGTATATTGCTCCCTAAATTAGTTCGAAGACTAATCGTGGAGTAAAGTGAATGATTGAGAATTAAGGATAATGAAGGAAGGACTTCATGGTTAGTAAATTGTGGTCTAAACTCCATGGATGTTAACCACGGGGACTATAATGCACACACTCAAAATAAATGTGATGCTCATCAAGAATAACATGTGCATTTAGTACCGTTGGCTATATATATATGGTGGTTTAGATTTAAGAAAGAATTAAATAGAATCATAATTATCCAGCAATTCTTATTGTAACAATGTATCCCAATCTAATGTGATTGGTATTATTACCCTTCTCTTCTCTTATTATGAAGGGAATCATTGAATTGAATTGAATTGAATTGAATCGAATCTAGGATTGAATTGTTCATTCAGAAGTATTGACCTTGGGGTTTGACACTACCTAGCAATTGTACTAAAACTCTAAATGAGTTCATTAAATTAATAAGTGAGACAAATGACTAATCCTACTGCAGTAGATGGTATTTGGGGGCGTTCCGGAGCTCCGTGGTGATGCTAGTTGTCCCTGGCCCGAACACTAGTAAGTCCCACTAATTCCGATCGTATCTATGGGTATTGATCGATGCCTTCCATTGGAAGATGAATCCTTCCTTTGAGGGAAGATGGAACTAATGAATCCTTCCTTTGAGGGAAGATGGCGATGATGAATCCTTCCTTTGAGGGAAGATGGTAAATGGAATGAAATGAAATGGAAAATGAATGCTATGGTAGTGACCACCCAACACATGACCACAGGTTTAGCTTTTATGTACACACATCCTATTGTAGGAACTTTCCAGACTTATATGGTATTAGAACTGTTATTAATAAATGGAAAGAGTTTAAGTTATGGGTTTACATGCTATTACAATATCTGTTTATACATTGTTGAATCGTCGTGTTCATTAGTGTTATTGATGGCATTACAGGCCCGTTTGTCATTGCCGGTGCAGTAGCGCCCCCGGCGGGAGCGGAGGAGACCGCTCCGGTTCCTCCAGGAGGATTGAACGAATGGAATGGCCGGGATACCGTTTGATACGGTTATCCGAGTGCGAGAAGAAATATTACCTTTTTGAAATATTTTGTGAAGTCATTCTTTTGTATAATCATTTTGGGATGTAATTAATGGTCATTGCACAATATTTTGGACATGTACTATTTGATAAGCAAATGATGGATAGAATACATAAATAAGGAACATTATTTTGTATACATGTAAATTGTAATTGATGTTGTCAAGTGAAATGGTTTCCGCACATTGTGTAATTGACAGGTTTATTGAGAATGTTATCCCTTGTGGATCTCGTTTTTAACTTCGGTTGATTCGGGATTTTCGGGAGTAAGTATGGGCTCATGGCTCGGGGTTACCGGATCTCGGGCCCGGGTCGTGACATAAACTCAAGGGTTAGAATCATTTCATCTTTTATCAAGTTAGAGTGTAAATAGTACTCTTTTAGTAAGAGACAGTGAAGCGTTTTCTTTCTTGGTTTCCAACGAATTATGATATGAATGTAGACAGTGAGCAACTGGTGCGGAGGAAGTCGACAATTTCAACATATTGAATGACAGTGAGAATTTTATTATCTTTTAAACTTCGTGTTACTAGTCCTTGGTACTCCTTACATCAGTTCCTTTCTTCTTTATATTTGTGTTGGTGATTTGGCCTTCTTGAGGGAATCAACCCCCATTCTCTTGCATTGTTAAGCTCAGAAGGATCGAGTTCGGCAAACATCTGGAACAAATGAATTGGGAAGCTTGTAATTAGGAGCTCATAAGGAATTCGGAAGGAGTTTACAAATATTAACTTGAATGATATTATTTATAATTGGGAAGCTTGTATGGGGGTGTCTCCCTTTTAAGGAGAGAATATTTGTCCCTTGCAGTGGCGGACCCAGGATTTTCAATTGAGGGGGGCTTGAAAATTATTTATTTTATTTAAAACGATAACTTGAAAGATGAGTTTATGAGTTTTAGTGACGCCCAAACTGATACGTGTCGGTTGAGTTTTAAGAGCCATTAAAAAATTATAATATTTTTTTATAACACTATATAAGATAAAGAGCCAACACTATATCAAATTCTCTATTATCCTTCTACTATCCTTCTAAATCGAAGCTCTTTTCTTGAATTGAATGAACGCAAAATAACCATTGGCTCGTTCTTCTTAGCCATTGAATATAAGTCAATAAAAATAAAGAAACTGGCAAAAATTTCATATCTTTTACATTTTAATTTGAGAATTTTGAGAAATACATCCAGAAAAATCCAAATACATTTAAACCAATTAATATACTTTACTCATTTGAAAAGTGAAAATGATAATTTTGATAAACACAATAAAGTGTTGAATGATCTCAAATTCATAATTACAATTTTGGTTTTAAAAGAAGAAAACGGAAAAAAAATCCCTAGTTTGGTTAGGTCTTATAGTGAATCAGAGAGATCTTTTGCGGATCTCGAAGTGAGCCACCCAATTTGTTCTCATCTGCAATTAACTGCTTTCTATTGTAGAAAATCATTTTTTAAAAAAAATCCTTTTTTTTTTCTGTGCAGAAAGTGATTGTATTGATCGTTGGAAAATGAGCCACATAGAAAATCCATATGATTTTCCTCATGTTAGGCAAATGTTCCCCCAAAAACTCTATGTTTGTACGGTGACAGGAGATGGTGTTAAGAGGATAATAATCTAACAAAAGATAAGCAAATTGCCAATCAATGCACGAAAGCAAAGAAACTGAACAAATAAGGGTACCTACCTAGATATGAGTTTTTAAGAACAAAATGAGAAATGGGAAGCGGCGGCGACGCGTTGTAAGGAATATCGCCTACTTAGAGAAGGACAACAATGGCGCGCCAATGCTAGATACGGAGTGTGATTTGAAGGTCTCATCCAATTTGGTGTTTTGTGTGTGTGTGTGTGTGTGTGAGAGAGAGAGAGAGAGATTTTGGGAAAACGGATGGGGGCTGGACAAATTTTTAAATGGGGGCTGGGCTCAATGGGCTTTAGAGGGCCCATTGGCTTTTTTTTTACTGGGTGGGGGCTGAAGCCCCCAAACCCCTATGTATAGGTCCGCCCCTTGTCCCTTGGTCTCCCCTTCTTTTGAGGTTTTAAAGTTCAATGTAGATGGAGCTTCTAGGGGTAAGTCAGGGCCGGCAGGAATTGGAGGCATGCTATTTAATTGTAAGGGTGAGGTGCTCCTTATGTTCTCTAAGAATGTGTGCATTTGTGACTCGAATAAAGCCGAGGTATTAGCTATTTTGGAGTGTTTTAGGTTGTTTGCAAGAAAATATATTAGTGCTCTTGTGGTGGAAAGTGATTCTTCAAATGCGATCACTTGGGTATCTAACAAAAAACATTTTCCTTGGAAATTTCAATTCCATTTTAATGAAATTAGGGAGCTTTCTGCCACTCTAAATGTCTTTTTTCGTCATGATGTTAGATCAGCCAACTCGATCGCGGATGCACTAGCCAAGCGAGGGGTTGAAAGGTTGTCTCCATGGGTGGGTGTGATTATGTAATTGGGTTGGGGTTGGTATAATACTCTTGTACCTTCTTTTTTAACTTTTCTCTCTTTTACTTTTTCAGCTTTGTACTTGTTTTCTCTTTTTAATAAAGTTTTGTTACCGTTTAAAAAAAAAAAAAAAAACACCTGGAACAAATGTATTGAACATCGTACACCGTCATTGGGTTCCTTAATATCCGTGACTGCGTCACCTTGTCCCAACTCAGCAACTCTCAAACTATGATGAGTCAGCTACATGAATTCCACCATCGTTCTACTCTATCCTGGGCCAAATCCTCAGTCACCTTGTACCCAGTTCTCAACTATATTAGGGTCAATTGCATAATTCCACCATCATTCTAGTCCATATTGGCCCTAGGTCTTCAATTGGGCTCAGCTCTGTTTGGCCCAGGCCTGGATATATAGCATGGGCACATTCAATATTTAGGCTGGGCATGAATTATGTGATAAAAGGCCCAAATCCCAGCACGAATAAAATGTACTAGCCATTTTGTGCTTTTATACTTTTATCCAACATTTGCTAGGAAGCCCAAACAGTTTAGAAAATGCCTGCCCCAGCCCAGCCCAATTAAAGAAATGGTAGGTCTCAGGCCTCACAATTGCGGCCCAATTGATTTTTCTCTCCATGGTGGAACAATGACTTCAAAAAAATCTAGTTTCTCCTCCATTGCAATTGAAATCTCCATATTGAGTTTTAAAATGATAGGTCATGTTTTAGGAACGCACTAGCCCTACAATATGCTAGCTAGGTCTTCTTGAGACAGAGAGAAATCCTAAGTTGGAGAAGTGAATTTCCACAATGAGGCCCACCCGTTGAGAATCTTAGCCGCATAAAATAAACGCCCTCCAAATTTACATGGTCGCCCTAAATTTTACACTAATAAGAGTTGTCCATTGTATTATTAGCTTGCTAGCAAAATGTTGTTGATGGTTATGCATAATATTGTATTTTGGTTTTTCATCAAACGCGCGGCTCATCTTGCTGTGGGACCAGTGCTTATTGGAGTAAAATTTCAAATTACTCACACACAGTAAGGACATTCATTTTGATTAGTTGATAGATTGGTATGATTGTGCAATTCTACTCCTCCAACTTAGAAATTTCTCGGTCAAAGTCTGAGAGGATTCGGACTCCTGAATGGATGTTAAATATGTGAACTCAGTTGGCATAGACCACGGTTTACACCCGGAGGTTGTAAGTTCGAAACTACACTTACCACATTAGGGCTACAGGGAAGTTTACCTGGCTTTCCTCTAAGCCCGGAGGAATTAGTCTAGTTCAAAGGGTTGGGAATCCTTCGATAGAAAAAAAAAAAAAAATTGGCAGTCAAATTATGTCACTGATCCCACCACCAAGCCAAATGGATTGGACCATTGGACTTAGTAAAAAATAAAATCTTGATTAAAACAATTTAAGTTTTGGGCGACAGAATAAGGAGTTGGGATGATTGGATTGACTTGAATTTCATATCTAACGTGGTCCCACTTGTGGCCTCACACGTGGGAGCACAGCTTCCTCCCTCTCTCCCCAATTGTCAAAGTGACGATGCTTTTCTGTATGAATTTTCTCGACGCTATCCGGGCAACTTTGCTCAAAACTCTCCAGCTCCATCTTGGCATCTTCAAACTTTCTTTCGTTGACACCTTCAAACTTCTTTGCTTGTTCAAACAAGAACACTAGAAGTCTAGAATATTAATTGGGAGGAAATGCATGCATGAAACTTGGTCGTCGCTGCAATGCATTGAAAGTCAACCTCACCATCCAATGCCGCAATAGTATATAAAGACAACTCGTTAATGCAATCTCTAGATTCAACATAAAAACTCTCCAGTACTTCTCTTTCATGGATCCCGAAGCAGACCAGAAACCATCAGAAACCATTCCCTCCTCCAATGACTTGTGTCGTTGGTTCTTCTTGTTCGTGACCCTCCCTCTCGCGGCCTTCAACTGCATACTCGAAATTATTGCATTTCAAGGCAATCTCTGGAGGGGAGCCCTCATAGTCATCTCCAACATATGTGTCGCGTTGTTTCAAATTCGTATGTACCACCAGCTACCAGAGAATTCAGAGAGGAAAAAGAGGTTGAAGGATACCCTTCTGATCCTTATAACTGCATCTCAAATCTTGCGTGCTATTCTTGTCTTGGACCCCTCCTTTGTTTCTCTCTTCATTTGGATCCTTTTTGGGTGTACCACCTTGCTATTCTTGTATTATTTCTTTCTATTACGGTATTACGCCTTTACCTTCCCTGAAAAAAGTAGTGCCGTGTTCAGTCCTGTTGATCCATTAATTGGCTTGCACCCAGACAAACTAAGTCTTGCACTTATACCAAAAGAAGAATAGTCTTGCATATTAGAGATCTATGAGCCCTTCAGGGCGAGAACTCGGTGAGGACGGCACCCTTAACCATTGGGCCTTAATGTATCAATCCGGGGCTTCCAATAGAGAGTCTCTGCAAGTCCTAGATTGGATGTGGACGTCCAAGATCCGTGTGCTTATAACTCAAATCCCATCTTATGTGTTTTAAATTAGTGTGGCCTGGGAAGTCTTCGTGCGTGGCGCTGACGGTGTTATACTAAGTTGATGGTTATTTCTTTATGGGATTTTAAGATAGTCATCTTTACTTTCCGGAAATATTGATAATGTAAGTGATAAATTATTGTTTCATCAAACTTTTCTTTCACAAGCGAGTGACTAGCAAGTACTAAACATGGAAAGCTCTTGGCTGATTCGCACATCTTTATCCATGTTAGGGCCTGCTTGCAACTCAGGCACAATTACCATATAACACCTTTATTGTAATAAAAAGAAGTTAAATAAGTAACTCTCACATGATTTCAGTCAAAATGGCTCGAAATAATTCCTCTCCTACTAATTGTTAGGAAATCAAATTTTACTCCAACCGAAATTATCATAAATTATAAACAACTTCTTCGTATTTTAATATCATAAAATTATCATAAACATTAGGGTTCATGGTCAAGGATTTCAATATCTGTCACATCCTGGTCCGAATCACCCTGGCCTAGGGTAATCCTGGAGGTGTGTCACACGTACTCCCGCGTGCTGTACCTGTCTCGAGCCAAGTTCAACACACGAAGGATAGAAAACCAACTGTCCACATATGTGAGTTAAAACTCACAAAACACATCAAAAGCAATTAAACATAGCGGAAGTTGTATTTCATTTGTGTGAGGTATTAAATTCCCATTCAGTCTATATAACAGTTCAAGTTTTTACTACAAAAGAAATTTACAATTAATTACATTGTTATACAAAAGAGGGTAAACTAAATAACCCTATACATAAATACCAAAAATATAACCAAAAGAATTTCTATCAGCTAAGTGTGGCCCACACAAAAATGGGCTAGCCACACAACCAAAAGGGTTCTCCAAAAGATGGTGACGCTCTCCGAGGAAGGCAATTCACTTGGCCTCAGGCTCTTTCCATTCTACTAACCCTGGAGGTACCTCTTGGTTAACCTTCACTCTCTCCTCGGCCTCTGCAAGATCGGAGGCTGCACATGTGACTGTGACACCAAGTAGTAGTATCATTAATACAACGATTAAGCAAGCACATGCAAAATACAGAAATACATAACGTTTCAATTGAACTAAGACGGGTAATTTAATAGAGATCCATAATAGGTAACACTAGACAATTGTGCTAAAACAACTAATTTATGCATGACGAAACAAGAAAAATGGAAACACACAATTAGCTACTACCTTAAGCTCATCCTCCCAAAAGGGAGCAAATCTAGTTGGGATGTCACCAGCGGCCCGGCCAAGGGCTAGCTGGCTACCCGGTCTGGAGTTCCGGAGCTCCATATGACTTACTACAGTAGTCTCAATTATATAAACCAAGTGTAACCCCGTCGGGCATCACTAGGTCGAAGCTAAGTAGTGCCGACTCGATAGAATCAAATAGTACTCGAAACAATGATGGAATTGAGTAAGATTATATTCATTTAACCATGTTCGATTCGAATGATGATCACATATTTTCCCTTTCTTACTCAATCCTTATTTCTAACAATCATCAATTCGGAAGCAATATTTCGGACTAATATAATGAGATCAGCTTCAAAGAATACTAAAGATACTGACAATTTATTGAAAAGGAATTTGAGATTCAATGAATTCATACTCCAATATGAAATGCAGTATGTTAAGGAAATCAAATTATATTTACTATTTAACTCTAGGTTAATATATTTTTAGTCCTCTACCATCCATTTCAAAATAAGCTGGAAAATCAACGATTTATTACTTTATTTGGTGTCACTAGTTACGAAAAAGACATTGAATTTCCCAGCGAATTCTCATGGCATGGTTTGAGGTTAAGAAAATGTCCTTTGGTCCAATTATAAGGTCGAAAATCCTATTCTATAGTCATAACGTCTCATAATTCTCTACATTCCTATGGAAGTAAGGGTGAGCACCAAAATCCACGAAATAAAGGATTAGGGAGGGTTAATAAGGACTAGGAATATAAATATTCCTTTTTAATTAGGCTCAAAAGGCCCAACAGAATGGTTCAGGTTCGCTCGAGTGACCTGGTGTGCGCTCGAGCGGAGGTTTCCAAAGGGGTGTTCACTCGAGCGAACATTGGGTTCGATCGAGCGATCCGTGTGAATCTCTATTTTGGAAATTCCAGATAGTGGATCGCTTGAGCAACCATATGTTCGCTCGAGTGACCAGTCCAGAACTCCATTTCGAAATTCCTGATGCTATCTCCCTTTCCACTTCTCCTTATACACTTCTACCTTCCATTCATTACAACACCTGCACAAATGGAGCCTTCTTGCTCCCATTACAAGATACATAATTCCCTTTTCTAATCCATTCATTAATTCATAAAACTCACTAACCCATCCATTTATTAAAAAACTAAAATCATAAGAGAAGAAAGCATTGGAATCAATAGGACCCATTCATTATATAAATCCATAATAGAGCTTATACTTGCCTCAACTAAGCTTTCCAAAGCTTCTTACACACTTGATTCAAAGAAACCCCAAAATCCCCAAATGCTCAAACCCTAATCACAATAATCATAAAAAACTATATAAACATGCATGTTTGCTCCACCAAGAGTCTTTTTAACTCAAATGCAACTCCAAAATCCAACTAGGAAGTGTTTGAAGCCTACCTCTAGTAAGTATTTCGAATTTGGAAGAATTGGAGGAGGATAGAGGTAGTTTCTAGCCAACAATGAAGAGGAGAAGATGAAGAAGATGGTGAAGAAGATGTAGTTAAGTCCACTCTCTAGCTTTCTAAACGTTCAAAGCACATGATTAGCTCCTTCTTGTTAGTTGAGGAAAGGAGAAGAGGAGTAGTGAGAAAGGAAAGAAAGGGAATGAGAAAAAGAGGATGGCCTGTATACATAAATGGATAAAGTGCCATGTTAGTAAAAAAGGTCCATTAGGTTAGCTTATTGTCATTTCGAGTCAAACGAGGGTTCAATTACACAATGGTTGGTCAAATGAAGATGAGTCTGATATAAAAATTAATGCACTCGTCAAATACACATGATGATGTCAAAATGACGCGCAACTCATGAAAAACATGAAAACCGACATTTACGAAAAAGCCCTTGACTCTACTCAATTGAGTCAATTCGACCCTCACTCACCCATATAAGGTGTAAAACTCGTCTAACTTAGACTATAAAGACTAACAGAATTAATACCCTAACTCAATAGTTAAACACAGTTAATTAGTACTAATTAGGGTTAAATCGGGTCGGGGTGTAACAATATCCATCATTGAATCTAATCACATATAATATGCAATTAATAAAGTTGTTAAAATTATAAGTCCTAAACTCAAGGGTTAGAATCATTTCATCTTTTAGCAAGTTAGAGTGTAAACAGTACTCTCTTAGTAAGAGACAGTGAAGCGTTTTCTTTCTTGGTTTCCAACGAATTATGATATGAATGTAGACAGTGAGCAACTGGTGCGGAGGAAGTCGACAATTTCAACATATTGAATGACAGTGAGAATTTTATTATCCTTTAAACTTTGTGTTACTAGTCTTGGTACTCCTTACATCAGTTCCATTCTTTATATTTGTGTTGGTGATTTGGCCTTTTTGAGGGAATCAACCACCATTCTCTTGCATTGTTAAGCTCAGAAGGATCAAGTTCGGCAAACATCTGGAACAAAAGAATTGGGAAGCTTGTAATTAGGAGCTCATAAGGAATTCGGAAGGGGTTTATAAATATTAACTTGAATGATATTATTTATAATTGGGAAGCTTGTATGGGGTGTCTCCCTTTTAAGGAGAGAAGATTTGTCCCTTGTCTCCCCCTCCTTTTGAGGTTTTAAAGTTCAATGTAGATGGAGCTTTCAGGGGTAAGCCAGGGTTGGCAGAAATTGTAGGCATGTTATTTAATTGTAAGGGTGAGGTGCTCCTTATGTTCTCTAAGAATGTGTGCATTTGTGACTCGAATGAAGCCAAGGTATTAGCTATTTTGAAGTGTTTTAGGTTGTTTGCAAGGAGATATATTAGTGCTCTTGTGGTGGAAAGTGATTCTTCAAATGCAATCACTTGGGTATCTAACAAAAAACATTTTCCTTGGAAATTTCAATTCCATTTTAATGAAATTAGGGAGCTTTCTGCCACTCTAAATGTCTTTTTTTATCATGATGTTAGATCAACCAATTTGATCGCGGATGTACTAGCCAAATAAGGGGTTGAAAGGTTGTCCCCATGGGTGGGTGTGATTATGTAATTGGGTTGGGGTTGGTATAATGCTCTTGTTCCTTCTCTTTTAACTTTCTTCTCTTTTACTTTTTCAACTTTGTACTTTTTTTCTCTTTCTAATAAAGTTTTGTTACCGTTTAGAAAAAAAACATTTGGAACAAAAGCATTGAACATCGTACACTGTCATTGGGTTCCTTAATATCCGTGACTGCGTCACCTTGTCCCAACTCAGCAACTCTCAAACTATGATGGGTCAGCTACATGAATTCCACCATCATTCTACTCTATCTTGGGCCAAATCCTCAATCACCTTGTGCCTAGTCCTCAACTATATTAGGGTCAACTGCATGATTCCTCCATCATTCTAGTCCATCTTGGCCCTAAGTCTTCAATTGAGTGCCACATAATTCATGTCTCTAACAAAAGTTTCATGCCAGTTGTCAACCTAAGGCACCCTCCTCCCTCCGGGCTAGGGAGGGATGCTAATTTCTCTTCTCTTTAGTAATTTCATAAGACTTAACTATCAGCAAAAGAAATTGCCAAACCAAATAATGTTCATGAGTTTCTATTTTGAAAAGAGTACCACCCACACAACCCCAGATCAGTGGATGGTATAAAGATGTCAAGCTAATGTTGAAACAAAGAATGACTGATGCAATTGCCAAAGAATTTATGAAGCCTTATAAAGGCACAAAAAAGGCCCGAACCAAAGCTTGAGTGGTTTAGAACAATAATTGGGCCCAAAACGATGTTAGGGGCTGTTTTAATAACAAAGAAATATACAGGGGGTTTATGCAAAATAAAGAATTTTCTGCAATGGAACCAATAGGTTTTGGGGGCTGTTATAAAATAAGCCTGGAGTGTAGCGGAAATGAGATCTTTGAAATGGAAGTGTTGTAAGACTAGGAAAGATAGCATTAGAAATGAGTATATTTGGGAGTATTTAGGGGCGGCATCGATAGGTGATAAATTAAAATAGACGGGCTTGAGATGGTTTGGGCATGTCAAACAAAGGCCAACAACAACACCGGTAGTGGATGACCCTCCAAGGACAAGGAGATGGATAAAAAAGAAATAGATTAAAATAATAAGGTTAGTTTTGAAGAAGTGCAACCTGACTGAGGATTTATCCCATGATTGATAAAAATGGAGAAAAAAAAATCATGTAGCCTCCCCAACTATGGTTTAAAATCTTGGTATCGGTCGCGGTATCAGCCAGGCCGAAAAACCGATATGATATCGATATCGATCGCGGTTATCGGTCCGTCACGGTCGTCGTATTGTGAAAAAATTTTTAATCCAAAAAAATTGGCAAAGATATTAAAAAAATCCAGAATATTAGAAAATGCTGAAAAATAATATTTTTTTCATTAGTAACAACAATAAATCAAAATCTCGGTCACTTTAAGTTATGAGTCTTATCTGTGTCGCAGTTTTTATCATCTCTAGTATTTAATATAATGCAACCATTATTGATGCTCATGATCAATTTATTAGTATAAAATATAAGAAAATAAAGATAACATATCAATCATCATTTAATACTAACTCAATTATCAAATATTATAATTCAAATATTAAAAAATCCAAAAATAAAATAATTGAAAAAATTTCAAAATCATGTGTATGAGTAGATTTAGCATGAAAGTATGTAGATCTAACTTCTAAGTAAAGAACACAACACAAGTGACAAACCCAATGATTTCTATGCTTCATCTAAAAATAAAAAATAAAAAAACACATAATAAAATGCTTTAAGTTGATTTTCTCTTACCTCGAATAATATTTTCTTCAAGAAATAGATGTGGGATTTGAAAATATACAAGAGGGATGTGTGATGGAGTATGACCGCTGCTCTAAGGAGTAAGGAGATGAGAGGAGAGGAGAAAAAGATGAAGATGGGGGAAAAAGTTAGAAAAAAAAAAAGGATTTTGGAACTTTTTATATGAAATATCGGCCGAGATCTTAAAAAAACCGAGATAGATAAAATCTCGGCCGATATAGGCCGAGATATTGGGGATATTTGGCCCCGAGATACCGATACCGATATCTCGGGGCTATATCAATTCGATATGGGCCAATATCGATTTATATCGGCTGATATAAACCGGTATCGGCCGATTTTTTTAACTATGTCTTCAACATAGTTGGAATAATGCTATTGTTGTTGTTGTTAAACAGGCTTAAGTGAGTTCAAATCCACAAAGAAACCACACTAAAGTGGTCGTCGAAAAATGCTCTTGAAGATAGATGGTTCCATCTCTTCGAGTAGTGGACCACGTATGCCCCATAACAAAAAAATACATAGGGAATGTTTAGCATTCTAAAATTTTCCTCCAAAAGTGAAGGGTGACCTATATAAGGTGGAGATGTACATCGAACATTGACTTTCTTATAATTTGAACTAATAGAATGTTGGCTAGGTATTTTCCATCTATCTGAAAGAGGAAACTATTTGATGGCTATTTTTGAACATCTATCTTTTTCAATTTTTGGGAGGTCATGAGACTCACACATCATCGTACACAAAAGACCTTACAAAAATAGAAAATTTCAATGGAAAGCATCTTTGCATTGAAATAAAAAAAAAAAAAAAAAAAAAAAAAAGAAAGAAAATGACAGTGAATTGAAAAAGATCTTACCTTACCAATTCTACGAAAAATGTAATTACACAAACGTGTCCTAAAACTTTTAAAAACTCAATAATATATGAACATATCCTACCAAAAATATTGAGACACTGAACATTATCCCCAAGACCAAATTCATTGGACTCAAAATCCAAGGACTCACATCCAAGTAAATTGGACTCAAGTGGAATGGTTTTTACGCATAAGATCGATCAATAAATCCAAGCCATTAAAAACATGTAAATTGATAGACCCCATAATCACGATCGTCCAACCACAAATCCAATTTTTGGTAGGTGGCCCACCTATAAAGGTTGGGACTGAGGTCGCCACTCGCACGTGCCACTACCACGTACACGGCTTTGAAGATCGCACGCACCAAACTCACGTGCCGCAACAGAAGAACCCTCGCTTCGACGTTTTAGAACCCTCTTTTCTTGTTCCGCGCCGCTTCTTCGCTTCAGCCGATTCTTCATCATCTGCAGCAGGTAACATTTCAAGATCCCCCCCTTTTTTTTCCCTCTTTCATTCGATTGTTTTCACTCATGAAAAGATCTCATCTTTGATCCCATCTCTATCAGAAAACCCTAGAATTCTTCTGTGGATCTTTCGCGTTCTGCAGATCGATGGATTTGTGGATCTGTATTTTTCTCCATAAATCGGTTTCTGCTTCGATTCTGGAAAGATTTTCATCTCATTACGCGATTTTGCTCGAATGAATTCATTTGAATATGGATAAGAAAGTTGGGATTTTGTTTTCTTAGGTTTCAATGCTCGAGCTTATCTGTTGTTGGATGAGTTTGAACAATCCCCGTGGTATGAGTTAGAAAGGCGATGACTGACGGATTATGCTCGTAGAAGTTTATTAAGATTAGATTAGATTAATTGAGAAGATTAGTTTAAACCCTGTAGATGGTTTATTTGGGGAAGGAATTTACATCCTATATGCTGTTCAAGAGTAGAGGAAAGTTCCATCTGGGGCTCTTTTATCTGCCAATTAACGCTTAAAGTAGGTGCATCTGGATTGCATTTTAATATACGTAGCCAGATTCTGGTTGATTTTCTATATTTTAGACCATGTGTTGGGTTTGGGCCGATTTGGGAGTCGATTAGAGTTTCTAATGGTTTAAGGAATTATATCAGTGGGATAACGGCCGATAACCCCCGAAAACCTGCATTAAAAACTCTCATCTGCGGAGATGGATAGAAAATTGGAAAGAATCCTAGCAGCTATTATCAAGACTTGTGGCGCTATACTTTACCCAGGATTTTCAGTGAGTTATATGCTTAGTTAATGCTCTGCTGCATCATTGGATGAGTTTTGTGTTTAGTTGCCATAGCTAAGATGAAATGGGTGCACAAGCAGGAGAGGCCAAAAGGGGAAAGAGAGTAAAAGATAGGGAATAGATGTTTCTATTTTCTTTTTAAATATTGATTAGTGATTGTAAATAATTCTATGGTCTTGAGTATCTAATTAACTATTCGCAAGTGATTAGTGTTGGATGAAGCTGTGAAGATTTAGCCCCAAGGTAGCTGTTTAAGGTTGGAGAAAATGTTGTAAGAATGAGATCTCGGTGAATGTAGTCTGCATGAACTTGACAATTTGCTAAAGCTAAATTATTAGCAATTTCTAGGAATTTTCTTGCTCCCTTAAAATTTCACAGGGATCTATGTTTTTTCCTTCAAACTTGTTTTTACTCTTTGGGCCTGTCATTTATTTCTCTTTCAGTTCTTTTTGTTTCTTTTAATTAGCAGTTTTTTTACTTCTTTAATGAAAATCTGTTGGCTTGGATGCTTGGTTCTCTTGTCTGGATGACACTTGTATGTTATTTGTCATTAAAAGTGATAAGAGGCTTTCGTTGAATGATTTTTTTTTCCCTTTAAATGGCTAGTAGTTTTAGAGATTCATAGGAACTGTGTACAAGGCTTGAATGACCGGCTAAAAGAAACTCCAAGGTAAAGCAACAAAAAAGACTGAGAAAGGACACTGAATAGACCAAGGAGTGCAACACCTTACCCAAAAGCTCCCTAAACGGAGTCAGAAGAACCGAATGCTCCTCTAAAACAGATAATGATAATAAATCTAGCAAACCCCTGTTAGCATCAGCCCTTCCAGAGTCTTAGAACTTAGAAGGCACTTTCACTATTTAACTTAATTACAAACTTTTTTTTCCAACTAATGCTAATTAAACTAATGGACCTGGAGTAAGAGCCTACTTAAAACAGAAAATATAAAGTATCTAAAGCTATGGGGCGTGTGATGTGTAGAATTAAAATATGCATAATTCCTAACTTAAGTTGTAGGATAAAGTAATGTTTGATCTCTTTTTAGTGATTTGTGGGTTCATTTACTAGGGTGGTTGGCCAAGGCCTTCAGCCCTTCTTGTGCAGGCCTTAGGCCCTTGGGCTGCATCATTGGGTGGCACAGTGAAATAAATTGCTATTTGTTAAACAACACATTCTACAATATGGTTCATCCCAAATGCTCAGAGCAAACTATTTTTCAAAATATCTTCAGTAATGTGCACAAAAGATACTCTCGTTATGATGGAGTTTCGAGTTAAATGAAGAAGGTCGATGAATCAATTAAATGAAGAACATTTAACACACGAGTTTCCATAGTCTCGGTGTGAGTTCAAATCGTCTCACATACGACATATTGAAATGTATGTAAATTATTTTCTATTATAATATTTTCTTTTTTTGGGCTCTTGGCCTGTCTAGGAGCTGTCGTCCCCCTTTTTTGTATCTTTTGGACGTTGCTTTTGTTTTGCCTTCCATGTATTTTTCCATGCATCACAGTATATGCCTTTTGGACTGCTTTGCTTCGATTAATAAATTTCACCATTCAATATATATATATATATATATATATATATAAATAATATTTTAAAATGAAAAAAAATCAAGGATTAAAACCAAACCCAACCCGTAATCATTATGAGGCAGGTTTGGTGTTGCAGGTATAAACCTGTCTTATGTGCAGTTGGGTACGGTGTTTGGCCTAACCCATCTTAATCCCTAGTTAAAACTCAAATTTAAGAACAGGCCGTCAAAATTGAATAAAAAACTCTCTTTAATAACATATAAAATAGGTTGATGTGAGGTACAGAGAGAGTAAAAAAGGAGTAGTAGCAGTCAAAATTAAATTGAAAAAAAAGTTGGCCAATTTCGGAATGTTCCGCCCTCATCTTATATGTGGCCTGGTGAGAGTAAAATTATAAAAAAAAAAAAGTGGTCAAAATTGAATTGAAAGCCCTCTGCTATAACATATAATAATGGGTTGATTTGGGATTCAGTGAAAGTCAAAATTGAAAGGTAGTGGTATAAATTGAATTGATGCCAAATAGATAGGTCAAGGCTTCAGTGATGATGATGATTATTTCCTTTTGGTAAATTTATTACTTGAATGCTAGATTTCTGTCATGTGAATGATTTTGAAGCTGTGGTTTCTTAGTTGTAAAAAACATTGATGAAATGGTTGCAGAAATCCTTGCTTCTAGCCAAAGGAATTTGACAAGTCACTGATTGCCCTCGCAGGAAACCTTTTTGAAGATTATATTCTTTCTGATACGCAACACAAGATTCTGGTTATGTTCCAGGGATTTTATGAGACCCGAGTACCTCTGTTGACATGGCAAGCTACTTAGGAAAAGGAGGTCCTTCAAATGGTTCTGTTTATGTTTGCAACTTGCCCCCTGGAACCGATGAGAGTATGTTGGCTGAGTTTTTTGGCACCATTGGGTTGCTAAAGGTAGGGTATTCCACCAGGTATCATTTTGAAACCGTGCTTTGTCATATTTTTGCTATAAATGATCCTGTTTGTTAAAGTCATGATATTTCATTTCATTTTGAAACTTGTAGAAGGACAAAAGGACAGGCAAACCCAAGATCTGGTTATATAGAGATAAAGTTACAGATGAACCAAAGGGTGATGCAACAGTTACATATGAGGATCCTCATGCAGCATTGGCTGCTGTGGAATGGTTCAACAGCACCGATTTTCATGGAAATACCATTGGAGTATTCATAGCTGAGTCGAAAACCAAAGACTCAACTGATCATTCATATAATTCAGGTATGCCCCCCCAAAAGAATCATGCTGGATATCCAGGTGTTGGTGACTTTGGTGGCCTAGATGAAGATGCTACGGATATGAGTGGGGGTGAAGGAAGAGGTAGAGGACGGGCTGATGTTTCTGGAAAAGCATGGCAACAAGATGGAGACTGGATGTGTCCTAATACAAGGTCTGTGATGTGACATTGGTGAGCAGCTCTTTCTTTCACTTTACAATCCTTTATCTTGGGGGCAGTTTGTATACCAATGATGTAGTATTGTATTACTCATGCTCTCTTTATTAAGCAGCTGTGCCAATGTAAACTTCGCTTTTCGTGGGGTATGTAACCGTTGTGGAACTGCTCGCCCTGCTGGTGCCTCTGGCACAGGTGCAGGGGGTGGTGGTCGAGGAAGGGGCCGTGGTAGCAGTGACACTGGGGGCCGTGGCCGTCCTGTTGGTGGTCCTACAGGGCTTTTTGGTCCAAATGATTGGGCTTGTCCAATGTAAGACTATTTTACATTGTTCTTAAATTCCACATGGTATGTTTAGGAATTCTGTAATAATTTGTGGGATTTTACTGATAAAAGGACTTCTGTGTTTTCTACTCATTTGTACAATTATATATAAGGGAATGCAATGTAAATTTTGGACGAACTAGAGAACTATGTTAATTTTTAGGTGCTTTCTTGGTTTCTTACCTTTTTCTTACTATATCTTTACTATGGACTACCTGTTTTGGAAACCTTGAGTGGGAATAACAACTATCTGTATTTTCAATGGCAAGCATATTTTCTCTACTTTTTATTCATTTTGTAATTTATATGTTTGATATGATATGAAGGTTTTCTGAAACTTCTGTTGGTGATTGTTAGATGTTTTAATTTATTTACTTTCAATATCTGTCTGATAACTTTTAAAGTACATTCATGATTCACCTATGATGCAGCAGCACCAGAGTCTCCGTGAGATACACTCGTGGGCCACATGTGAGACCCATGAAATTCTGATTTTTAATTAGTATTAGTTTTAATTTTAGCAAAGATTGTAATTAGGATTAGTTTATAATTTGGATAGGATTATTATTTGGTTTCCTAGTTTGATTATGATTGATTTCTTAGCCCCTAAGTTTTTTTTATTACATATATGGAATTTTAGAGATTAATAATCTCAGATTTGGAGTTAATAAAATTTTCCCTTTGTGGGTTATCTTTGGAGAGTGTCTTCATAGTGTGATTGTTCCCGTGGGAACCCTAATTGTGCTCCGGCACTTGCGATCCTAACCCTAGGATTACATTAACCTAGATATGTTCAAGTCTGACATTCTTTTGCTAATATATATATATATATATATATATATATATATATATATATTTCTGTTGAACTGGGATAAGCACACCTATTCATCACTGTCGTTTCTTTTCTCAGGTGTGCAAATATCAATTGGGCAAAACGCTTAAAATGCAATATCTGTAACACCAATAAACCAGGTCATAATGAGGGTGGTGTAAGGTAATAAAGTGATCTTTCACTTGGCTTTTTTTTTTAAATGTTGCAGTCATGTTTCTTTATTTATCGTTTATGTTGACAAGTTACAAAGTTTTTTTTTTTTTAAGTAGTCATTCGTTTTTAAGGCTTGTTTACTTAAGTTATTTTGTTGGCCAAGTCGAGTCATTAGTGTTTTACTTTCAGATACATTGTGGAAAGATGGGTTATACTAGTTTTTGTAAGTGAGAATTTGTTTCCTAGTGATGCGGCAAGAGGAAAAACCCTATATATATTATATGTCATCTGCAGCAAGCCAAAATGTTTCTAGCTTTTGGTAGAATTCTTAAGGACAACCCAAGATTGGTGGGATAACCTAAGTAGATAATGGCGATGACAATGATGCTCGATGAAGCTTTATTCCATCCATTTGGAGTCTGCTTTTTAAGCTTCTTCGCCATATGCTTTTTTAGGGCTATCTGCCAACCCTATCAGTTCTAAGTTCTAACTTATTCCTACTATTTCTCAACCTCCCAATTCTCAATGAGCCCTTGTGTATAGAGTGTAGCCTGTTGTGCACCATGGTGCTAACTTACACGATCATGGGAATGCAATGCCAAGTATGCTCTATATACAACTTGTACTTGCAAAATGTTTTCTTGGGATCTTCTGCTACTCTTCCAAGCACATCAAAGGATTGAATAAAACATATGGTTTATATAAATGTAGTATAATTGTTTGAAATTGCTTGCCGATTTTTCATTTTATGATCTGAATTTAATTTATTGGTACAAGTTATCTGATGCTGATAAATAGAACCCTCTAGCAATTATTTTTGTCTATATACTCTGTAACTTGTATTTGTGTGACTAGCATTATATTCGATTCTTCATGACTAATGTTACAAGTTTAAACAGCTGACACAGTCTCAATGGGTTTTGTAGACAGCCATTTAATTCTGGCCAAGGCTTACATCCTTTTAATTTTTGTTTCATCAGAGGTGGACGTGCTGGTGGTTACAAAGAGCTTGATGAAGAAGAAATAGAGGAAACAAAACGACGGCGACGTGAGGCTGAAGAAGTAAGAATTCTTACTTTCTTGTTTGGAACAGCAGGAAGTTTAATCTGGTCTTAAACATTGTCAATCCCCGTTCTCCTATTTCAGGATGATGGAGAGTTGTATGATGAGTTTGGCAATCTGAAGAAGAAGTTTCGTGCCAAAGCACAGCAAACCGAAACTGGACAGATGCTCCCTGGCTCTGGACGTGCAGGATGGGAGGTTGAGGAGCTAGGTACTGTAGCTATCTCCAGGGAAATCTGCATTGGCTGTTTATTTGTCTCCATGCATTGATGTTATTGGACGCATTTCTTTGGAAAAAAAATGTAATCAATGTAAATTAGATACTGGTCCTGTGTTGATCTCGGACAGATTTTACCATCTATTGTCAGGAGTGGTCACAAAGGCAAGCCATCTGTATGTTTACGGACAGTTAAATACCTTTCGACAGAAGTTTAACTTTGGATCAACACCCTGCTTACCCCTTACCACAAGGTCACTCTTACCACTCTGCACCCAAAGAAAAAATCTCCAATTAAAATGATATCCCCGAAACTTACATTAATGAAAACTTTTTTATACCTTGAAATTGGCTGTCGTCATCTGACCAGGATGATTTGTAGGCCATCTCAAATGCATGGTTCTGCCCAATCGTATGGGTGGTGGGCCCCACAAAGTTTCACAGAATGGATTGCTAGTTTGTCCATTTCCAGTCTGGAGTGTGCCTGGCAGGGCCCATAATAAACCAATGGTTTGGATCACCAAATCTGTCACCATGGCTTAACCTTGAGTTCTTTTGATAAACTGAAAATTAAACCTTACATCATTCCTCCAAGCTACCTCCGAAAGACGGCATAAATAATGAAGTTGTTTCTAGCTAGCCTGTTCATGCTTAGTTTTGCTATTAAGGTTGGTATATTAATTTAGTTGCTGGTTTATGGACGATTGGTAGGTATGACAGAAAGAAATGGTAGGGAGAGAAGCAAAGACAGAGGAAGAGATGCTGGTGAGCAAGAGACCAGCACGAGCTGGGAGCGGGATGTGTATGGAAGGGAGAGGCGCCGCAGCCGGAGCAGAGATAGGGACAGAGACCGTGAGAAGGAAAGAGGAGGAAGAGACAGAGACCGGGATTATGATCATGATAGAGGTCGAATCCATGGGAGGGATCGTGAGCGCCACCGAGAATGGTGGTGACTATTAGAACAATGATGGCCCTTGCCGATGCAATTTTTGGTGATCTTATTAGAGTTTCATATTGCTAGGTATCTCAGTGTTGGGTCTTGATGAATTGCACTTGTGGCGTTGAGCTACCAGGTTTGTAATGAATTGGGAGAAACTTTAGCTGCAGACATTTCTTTGATTCTCTTCTTTTGTTGTGTTGCTGTCATTCTATAATTTTCACTTTCCTAATCAGACATTTCTTCATTCATACCATACTCTCTTTTAAGATGGTTTCTAGCGGCTGTCCAATTGTGTGGTTTGTAGTGTCTTTGATGTTTCTGTGGGTTGCATTTGGAGTGGATATTTTGGTTGAAAGTTGAAATCACCTGCAGAAACCTGTTTCCTGGTTTGCTGCTTAAATTGGAAACCGCATTAGGTGCCTCTATATTTGCATAGAACACATGGTAACTCATCCCATAAATGGTTAAGAATGCAGATCCAAGGTGATATATACAAATGACCATCAAATGACCTCCCTTTTAATGGAAATTGAATCAACATAAGATGGGAAATGAATTTCCCCAGCGATCACCCTCGTATTCCAAATCGTAAGAAAGTCGATGTCCCATCTACGCTGCTAGTTTATACCCTTCACCCTTCTATCTCATCAGTTACACTCAAGGCTACCTTTCTAATAATCGTTCTGTGGAGCTTATTTGTACACGAATATTTTAATACAAGCAAACAAGAAGTGTCTGCTTTTATTTCTGTTTTCTTGTGTAGCTGCATAGTCTTTTTTATTTCAGGACTTGCTGGAATGGACTTTATATTGGTTTCACGTGGAAAAGAATCTGGCTTATGTACGTCTTCAAAGAGTGACCTAAAGTATCAACATATAATATATATATATATATATATATATATATTATGTTTGCTACATGGAAACTTGAACTCAGGTACTCATCTTTAATTTAATGTATCAATTTTAATTGCATGGTATCACCATTGGTTGTAGAGCACTTTATTTATTTGCTACAGTGGGGAATCAAACACCCCCACTCACACACACACACACACACACACACAACCATGTTCCTAACTAGCTGAGCAACAACATGCAATGCTTTGGTACTTTCTCCCTTTACACTCTCACTATCATTATAAGCCTTCTCCCACATGAGGTTGGCTCAGGACTGCCTATCTCAGCCTAGAGGTTGAAAAATAATTTAGATGATTTTGTGGACAATATAATTCTCCTACAAGGCTATAATGATAATACCTGCCTATAATTCTCCACTTCGAAAAAGAGGCAATTTGCTCCTTCTAGTCCCATCCTTTTCTGAACAGTAAAGAGGGAGAAACTTCTATCCTTGTGTCCTCTCCTCATTTTGGGTGGTGTTCAAACCATCCCAACCTCATCCTCTCCTGCCCTTTTACCTGGTTTAGTGGGAAGACACACTAGTGGCCTGTGATGAATACGACAGTTTCTCTGCAGCATCCCCATCTATTGACACTTAGCCGACTGTATCAGATGGCTCTACCATTTATTGTACGCATTCCTTAATTAGGTCAAATGGGAGTCATGCTTTCTTTTTCTTGGTTTGCAACTTTACAGGTAACGCCACATTTGAATGATCCCAGACATATCTCTCAATTGCCTTGTATGGGCCATGCCCAATTTGGACGAAATGTTCCTGTCTCCACGGTCTTTTCCATGGATATGCACCTGTTGCATTGCCACCAGTCCCTTGGTCTTAAATGCTACCATGTGTACAGTAACGTGACACTGTTCACTTGGACTTTTGAAGGTTTGCAGCCAACACCAAGGAGAGGACGTGCCATAGAATCACAAAAGGTTTCTGGAAGTTGTTTTCATTTCAATTGCTTTTCTATCTATGATTGCAATTGAATAAAGATGAAGATAGCATGCCAATAAAGAACGGTCAGAACATGCATGCATGGAGGTGATCTATGATTCTAGGGACCTTTTCATCCCTTTATACTTTTATACTCTTTGGTTGAATCGTTTAATGTATGATGAGTCAACATGGTTCTTTGGACATCTGAATGAGTAGACCAGGTCATGCATGTGCAAGATATGCTTAGTGCTTAGTGCTTAGTGCTTACCACCAAATCTCTGACAGTTGTCCCAAACATCCTCACACCAAGTAGGGTGATTCTAAATGCACCCTCCAATATTGCTGTGCCCACCCACATCCCTCTCATGTGAACAGTGATTCACTGTTCACATGAGAGGGATGTGGGTGGGCACAGCAATATTGGAGCCCATTAAGTGCTGTACACACCCACATCCCTCTTTTAGAATCACCCCACCAAGTAACATATTGACCTATGCAACCTAGTCCCCCTTTTTGTGTGTGTATTTCATGCATTGGTTGTTGCATAGGGATCGGTAGAATTGTCACCATAGGTGAATACTTGGCTTTCACATATATAATATTCCTAACATTTTTGCCATTAAAAAGCCACCGCAAAATTGGAATTATAGAGAAGGAAAAATGGTAATGTATGTTTTTTTGGTAACCCAGCTATGCAAAAAAGGAGAACAGGAAAAACCTTGCTGTATGTTAAAACGAAGAACTTTTCTCTTGTGAATGTCCGGAGCAAGGAAAACATGATATAGAGGGAAAAAAAATAAGAAAAAGATAAGAATTTTTTTTTTTAATTTTTTCTTTTCACTCCATCCAGAAATTACCTTGGTCTTTTTACCTTGTTTTGCCTTTCTTTTTAGATTTTTTAGCTTTCTTCTTTCTTACTTAATCTATTGCGATCTCTTTCTTATATAATTAGGGCTGTAAACGGGTCGGTTCCGATTCGGGTCGATGTTGGGCTTGAAACCAGGACCGTTAAAGAGAACGTAGAACCGGATCCGAACCCGGAACTGGTTTCTTGGCTCCGGAATCGGAATCAAAACCATATATGGATCTGGGTCCGGGTTTAGGTAGAAAATGATATTAAAAAAATATAGTTTTTAGAAGAGATTTTCGAAAATTGAGGTAATATGTTGGGTCTCCAGTCCACGGGTCCGAATCAAGGTGGGACCGAACCCGGACCCATTTACTTATCGGGGCTTAAATAATGACCCAGACCTGATTTTTAACGGTCGGAACCTCCGGGTACCTGGATAATCGGAGAATCGGGTACCCATTTACATCCCTATATATAATGAAATATATAGACCGAAGAAGATGGACCGGCATCTTTTTTTCAGCTATATAAGACACGTTATAGGTGGGTGGGTCCCATCAATTGGAGATGGGTCTGGATCATAAACAAGTGTATTACATTCAATGGACATATACTAGTTCATACATAAAATGAGTTGTGCACGACTAAACATTAAAAAAGAAAAATACAATTTGAGGAGTTTTTTCTGGCTCTAGGTCATGTCAAATATAACTTCTCCCTACCTAAAACCCACCTAACGTTTTTCCCCATCTATCACTGGACATGGGAACTATAGATAATGTTGCCATGATTGAAAATGATCGGGCAAAAGGATAATGTTTCCAGATTAGAAGATTATTGCTACTTACAGCTGATTGATTGATGAGTGATGAAGGGGTGTTCTGCTGTCAACCTTGTGGGCCATCTTGTATGGCCTCAACTCACATATATCCAATTCTTCGCAATAGTAGATTGCACATGTGAGAGAGAAAGCAAAGGTAAAGAATAGACTTGAAACTCCACACTCAATTTTTAAGCCTAGAAATTTAATAATTTCATAAGAGCCTGTTTGTTATATGGAATTGAGTTTCCAGTGATGTCATATTTTGGGCATTTTGGACAGTGCTGGAACCTATTTTACCACTAAGAATTCAAATCCATGTAAAAGTAAGCACTCCAAGGACCTATTTATTTCATGTAATTGTGTCTTTACAACTGCATTCAAGCAGTGGTTCAAAATGAAGAATAGAAGATGAATATCTAAAAATAACGATCAGATTATGTCCCTTTGATGAAAATCGGATTCAAGGAAAAATGAAAAACGAAACCCTACCATCCTCCTCATAATTTAAATCCTACAAAAAGTCAAGATCTCATCTACATCATTGCATCTTATCCTTCACTCCTTCACCCCTTTAATAATTCTTCGATACGTGTTAGTTGAGCCACATCTCTCCTAGAAACACAGAGTGCCCTGCATTAAAAGTAAGACAAGTAGACAAACGTCCATAGACCAGTGAAGGTAACAGATGCCTTAAATATCATCTAAATGGTCCCTATCATTTCAATCCAAAAACCATGGAACCATCGCCTTCTAACTCTTTATAAATTCTTTTAGGGAACCTAACCTTAGTCCTAATCTTGATTATTTTAGGCTGATTGTTATTAATATTTCATGGTTACTTACATCCAAATCACAGTGGGGCCTATCTATGGTTTGGATAATTAGATTGAAACACAAGGAGACCACCACTTAATATGGTTTATATGGTCCCTTTCATACTACTGTTACATGAGCTGCAACAAATAAAAAGGCACGCATCTGCCGGGCATCTGAGGGATCTATAATAAAGGTCCATGGTCACTTGTGGGGCCCACCTAAGGATCATTTCAAACCAACCAATATATGTCAAGATTGGAAGTCCTCATATTGAATTAGGGCAAGATCTTTATTATTCTGGTTAAGGATTCTGATAGTTGTTTAATAGTTTCAAAGGTCACTAATGTAGCCGTTAAATCTTGAGACCCTTTAAAAATGTGGATATGATTATAAAATATTTTCCATAATATATGGCATACATCTGATTTTTTTTTTTTTTTTGCTAACAGAGGGTTCCCACCCCTTTGGGCCAAACTAGTCATTCCAGGCCCAAAGAGAAGCCAAGTAAACAGGTGGTGGCACTAGTGGGGTCAACCTTCGGTTCTTGAAAAGGTGGAAACCAAGGATCGATAAGAAAACCTCTAACTCTGAAAGAAAGAGGAACCATGGTCCCGACCACTTGGCCAAACCCTTGGTATTGGCATACATCTTATTTAAGATGAGACATTCCAACTCCTCCACACACGTGTTGGTGAGGAATGAGGGGTGTACACCGATCGGATTGGTGCGGATTGGGCTAAATCCGTCACCAATCCATTACATACGGATTGACGAATTTAGAATCCAGTACCAATCCGTGGCTGTTAAAATCTGATCCGATCCGGTCTCTGGAGGACCAGATTGGATTGGATTAATCCGTTCAATCTGTTCAATCTAATGTTAAAAGAAAAATATCAAACATGTTGTAAAAAAATTACATTTTGACCTCTTTAATTTTTTTTCTTATTTTAAATTTAGACATATTAATTTATATTTAGACCCCTTATATTTTTTTATTATTTATATTTAATGTCAACGGATCGAATCGGATTGAATCTGCGGATTAAAAGTGAAATTCGCTATCGATCCGTTGCCAACAGAATACAAAATTTTCAATCCGTCACCAATCCGTTTACCTTCGGATCGGATAAAAATCTACGGATTAGATCAGATCGGATTTATGGATCGACAGATTTTTTGTACACTCCTAATGAGAGGGACCCCATAAATGAGTTGTAAATATTAAAGCTGACACCTGCTTCATAACCCCCACACTGTCCATGCAGGGAGATAGCCGTTCCCTAGTCTTTCACTTTATTAATACTTGGGAATGAAGGACAGAATGGGTGAAGATTCCTTTATGTGTTTGAAATCATAGAAATCTTAGATTCTTCTCTTTTTCCTTTTTTTTTACATCAGGCAAGGTGGGTTGGCCTCAGGTAGCCCACACAAGTGGGAAGAGGAGCCCAACACATAGATATATGGGAAGGAGAGCCCCCACAAAAGTGAAAAAGAAAGCCATACACGCGTGAAGGTAATCCACACAACTAATAAGGAGAAGTGTGAAACTCAACTGCGGCGCTTAACGCACTCCAGCCCGCTTCAAATGAAAAACCCTTAAGGTGTAGGGTCCATTCCCAAATTGTGCCACAATAGGAGGTTTTTTTTCCCCTTGTTATCCCAGCTAAGGGGTGGGGACTATGAGACTTGCACATTCAAGTGATTGGAACTCACGCATGCAAAGAGAAACAACTCACACCTCACATGCATGGAGACACAATTCATACATGTGAGGTAATAGCAACTCACATATATAGGGAAACTGGGTTTCAAGCATGTACCTCCCAACGAGAACTACCACAATAAAAGTTCTTATTTTTAACAAAAAAAATATATATATATATACAATAGGAGTAGATCACACTATAAAATTTACTGAATGATCAAAATACATGATAAACAAAGAAGTATAGAGAGTACGAAGACGACACTATTAGTCAAATGGTCAATTTTACTGTAAAACCAAAGGATAATGAGGTAAAATTTGAGAATACTAAGAATGGAAGTTATTTTGAGCAGACTTTCAATAACCCGGCACTGATCTTCTCTTTTAAGTCAAAGCCTTAGGGCGTGTTTGACACTTAACTAATTAAAGTAAAGTGAACCAGACAAAAAATGACAAGGGGTAATATCAAAAGTACACAACTATAAAATTCCCTTCCAATTTTTTAAAAAAAATCAAAAAAGCAACCTCCTTTTTCCACTAAAAGATAAAAAAAATTCCACTTTTCTATACAAAAGTCAAAAAGATTCCATATAAACAACTAAAAACAAAATACAATCATAACACTTTATATTTTATTATTTCTTGATTTGATGCTTCACCTCACTATACTTCAATTCACCGTACATCCAAATGGGCCCTTAAGAGGACATGGACTCCTCTCAGATGGGATGAGAGCGGGATTGATTTTTAGGTTTAAAATGTCGAACTAATGTAAAAGGTGTTTTTTTGCCAGTTCCTTCTGTTTCACGTTGCTGAAAGTAGGGGACGGTGGGACCACCTCTATAATGATGATCACCGACCGATGACGAGGACCAATCATTGACTTCTTCCTTGCTGACCCACATTACCCTTCAAGGTGCCGACCAATTTTACTTGTGTGGGCCCCAGGTTTAACCAACCCAAAAGCACCTTCTAAGTTCTAACTTCTAACCCCTTTTTTTTATAATTTTTTTCCAGATTTCACGTAGGTCCAAATCACGTATCGCATTTGTTATACCTTAATCATCGTGAGTGAGCCAATAATATTCCGCTACGTCATTTAAAAATTTAGGTGATTCTCTTTCATCTAATTTAAAATTTTAAACTTTAAAATTACTTAAATTTTTGGATGAAATGGCGGAAAATTATTGATCCTCTCACCCTAAATAAGGGTGGCTAAAAGGGGTAGGCCACTAAGGCAACCGCCTAAGGCCCCCCAATTAATAAGGCCCCATTTTTAGAATTATAACCTAGAAATTAGGAATATTTTAGAATTATAGCCTATAAATTAGGAATAATGATTTTAATAAAATTAAATTAAAATTAAATAAAAAAAGGCCTAAAAATTTTGGAAGTATAGTTTAGGAAAAGCCCTACAAATTAGGAGCATGATAAGCACTAAATCAAAATCAAATTTTAAAACAAAATATCAGAAATTTTATTGCTAATTAAATAGCACAATTCTCTACACCTTCCTTCCTAAAAATTAGCATAGTTTTTCCTAATTGTGCTTTAGGAAAAAAATGTCTTGATTTTGAAAATTTTCTTAAGCATGACATGTATTATGATATTGATGGCTTGGTTTTATTTTCGGAATAAAGGAAATTGCAAAAACAGAAATTAATACTCCAATTGAAATACTTAGTCTAATAAAAGAACTAAATTGTTTTATTACATACAGAATATTACTTACCGGGAGATCTTCATGTGCATCTATCCCTCACCAAAAATGGTGAGGAATACCCATTTTGGGGTTATTTCAAGTACAAGAGGAAGGTACAAAGTACCCCTCTTGTACCACTCTTGTACTTGAAACACCCCCAAAAAGGGTGTACCTCACCATTTTTGGTGAGGGATAGATGCACATGAATGTTCCCTTCACTTACTATACATGTTATAGTTGTATTTGTAGAAAGAGGTTTTTCAAAACTAAAGATTATAAAAAATTATTTAAGAACATAGTAGCAATTTTATCTATTGAAAATAATTTATTGTCTAAACTTGAATGTAAACGTTTAATTAGTAATTTTGCATATAGAAAGACAAGATGGAAATTTATGATTTAATTTTTATTTTTAATTTTTTTAATTAAAAGGACTCGTTTTTATGATTTGCCTAAGCCCCCAAAATGTTGAGCCGGCCTGACCCTACGTGTATAGGAAATGCGATGGGTGATCGGGCCGGCTTCACACTTTTCAAATGCTTCAAGCTCTAAACCGACACGTGTATTCCTATGAAAGAATTGTCTTTTGGAGCGTGACTTGGATCGCATGGAGGAAGAAAAACAACAATAATTACCTTAACTAACTCATCTGATTCATCGATCCCGACCGTTGATTCTATGCTCTACCGTTGCCGATTTCCCAACTATAATACTCCTTCATTTCCACCTCCTGTCTCGTTTCATCATCTTCTTCAGAATTCTCCCCTTCCGAATTCCCAACTGCGATGCAGTTTGCTTCAACTTTCCAAAGAAACAGAAAACAAAAATCCCAACACATTCTCTAAGAAGACAACACTGTTCCAGTTCCAGTTCCAGTTCCAGTTCCAGCAGCCCAAAAAACAGCAACATGGACATGAACCAAGAAGAAGACTATAACGGCTTCACTCAACCGCAACAAATACCCTCCTACTTCTCTTACAGCGAGCGGATTCCAAATTCCATGGAAAGAAGCAATTACATGGAAAATCTAAGCATCAGGAGCTTTGACGAGAGCAGAATCTCCACTCAAACTATGGATTCCTCATCCTACAATTCATCATCAGAAGACGACACATTCTCCTTCTCCTCCTCTCTCCCTCCCCCTCCTCCTCCTCCGCTTGTCGACGGCCACCACTTCACTAGCCCCTTCCTCCCCCGCCAGCTCTCCTCCTCCTCCTCTTCCGATGATGATGGAGAACTCGTCGGCAGCGGCGGCGGACGAGGCATCTTCAAGCTGCCCGTCCGCGCCGCCGTGCATCCCGGCCGCCCGCCGTCGCTGGAGGTCCGGCCGCGTCCGCACCGGGAGACGCAGGTTGGATCTTTCCTCCGGACCATCTCCGCCTCCGATCAGCAGCTGTGGGCCGGGGCGGAGTCCGGGATGAGGTTCTGGAACTTGGAGGACTTGTTCCGCCCGAGCGCCGGGCAGCATCTGAGGGGCGATGAGGAGACAGCGCCGTTCAGGGAGTCTGAGGGGCGGACGCCGCCGGCGTTGTGCTTGATTGCAGACTTGGCGAATCGGTTGGTGTGGAGCGGGCACAAGGATGGGAAGATACGGTCGTGGAAGATGGAGCAGAGCGGCGGCGGCGGTTTCAGGGAAGGGCTCGTGTGGCAGGCGCACCGGAGTCCTGTTCTATCCATTGTCATTACAGCTTATGGTATGCTTGATTATGGAGATTCAATGTGGTTGGTTAGTGTCAGTTTGACTGTTGTTTTATATAATTACAATCTATATTGTTGTTTTCAATCTCATCAAGGACTAATTGGATTTCTTCTCATCTCAATGTATGAGAAACTGGGATTAGGAATTTGGTTTTCTAAAGTTGGGTTTCTTTGAAATGAGATGTGTGTTTCTGTGTTTAGATATAGTAACCAGAAATGATGATTGATAGAAGCCATGATGCTGTGTATACTGTAGAAAGATATGGAAACAGATAGAAGAATATGATCAGTCCTGCATTAAGTCCTTTATTCTCATAATTCACGTGATAGATTTACTGGCTAGTTGCTATGACAACAAATCGAATTCCCTCTGTCACTCGTGTACTACAAAAGTGAGAGATTTCCATGAACCATTTTGAAATTTGCCGTGTTTCCTGAATAAGGCGTATCGACAAGAACTTAGTGTATAAGGATTTTTATATGAAGGGGAACATGATGGTGGGCTCATTAGATTCCTCTGCTGCCAATATGCATTTCATCTTTAATTGGTAGTTACTTCAACTTGCGAGCTTCTCCCAACTGTGGAATCATTTGGTATTAGATTGACGAAAAATCCTAGGGTAAACATTCACTTCTTTCTAACAGTGTCACCTCCAATCATACTCTTACTGTTTTCTCATTCTTTGAATATTAGTTAAATTGACTTGATTGGGTATCTCTAGGCTAAAATCTGAACTAGCATTTTGCCAAAAAAAAAGGAAAGAAAGAATTACTTGTATAGACCGTTTGTCTGAGATATTTCCCAGTGACCATTATTAACCTTCTGGCTGCTAGTGATTCATAGAAACCTAGTTTTGGTGGCACTAATCAAGTTAACACAGTCAGACTTGTTCTTTAGCCTTCTTTGCATAAAGTGGGTGAGGTCATCTTTGGGCATTCCAAAACTGAACACAGTTGAACCAACTAACACCCCATGAAGATGTGCATTTGTGATGTAGAACAAGTGACAGAACATTTTTTTTTTCTTTTAACATGAAGATCGCAAGAAATAAAGGTAGTAGGCTTGAAGGATGGTGTCAACTTTGGACGGTTACAGCTTTTGATCCGGGTATTTGTCTTGTAACACACAAGTACTTGTTTTGAACCCTCAACGTTCTCTTTTCAAATGTCAAGACGCAATTTTTCGTGCAAAACTTACTATTTTAGAAAGTTTTTGTTCTGCTTATTTTAGGAGTTTGAGTCCGTTTGAGTGAGTTTTCGTAAAAAACCTTAAAAAGTAATTTAGAGTTAGTTTGAGGGGTTTTATGTTATTTGGGTTTTTAAACTATTTTTAGTAAATTTTACTATTTCGGGAAAGTTAGGGTTTTGGATGCTAGATAAGTCATTGTTATGTTTCTATTGAAGGAATAATACCAAAAAACCAAAAAAAAAAAAATAAAAAAAGAAGAAGGAATAATATGAATTTCAGTTTCTCTATAGGTTTTTCCCTAGTTCTTCCTTGTGGATTCAAGGTTTGTTATTAGGTTGAGGGTGATGATCTTCTTCCTTCATTCTTTTGCACTTACTGCTATGCCAATTTGTCCTCTACAAGGTTCAAGTCCCAAATATATGATCAAACTTGGTTTGATTGTGAAATGTAAATGCCAATGAAGGAATAGAAGCATGGGAAATTGTGTTCAAATATTTGAATTGACATTTTCAGTATACTCAAAACTTTTCTTATAGGCTCCATATGCTTTCTGGAAAATGCAAAAAAATATTTTATCAATAAACCTAGTAAATTACCTGTTAGTTATACCAAACAAATAACAAGCAATATGTTGGTTCAATACTATGGCAACATCTTATGGCTTATGCACATTACATATGAAGCTTGTGACTTGGAAGTGGAACACCTATCCATAGAAGATGTTTGCCAAGAATTATAGATTTCATATTTATATTTAATTGTTCAGATTTAAAAATTAAAAGAATTGAAAAGACAATGCAATGGAAGGCAGATGCGTCCTCCCTGGGTAACTGGGGAGCTGCTACCAGGGAGTGTAATTTAGACCTTTGAGCTACCTGCTGAGACATTAGGGAGAGTATTCTTCAATCAGAAGTGTCGCAAAAGAGTGCAATATCATTTGATCGTGTGCCAAAATGAACCTCAGGGCCTCCTGCTTTAGTGTCATTATCAGGCCAAATGAAGTTGAAGACAACATTATTATTTTAAAAATAACAAATTAACATCTACACAACCATGATGTAGACCATGTTTTTTGGGGTTTCCTTGCTGCTACCATATGAAATTTGCTCGATTAGCAGGTTGGTGGGGGTCACCAGCCATCTTTGTGCATGGGACAGTAACTCCTGCTAGAGCACCTCTATATTCTATTTCCAATAATTAGAATTCCAGAAATAGCATTCTGTCACTACTGCTGCCCGTCACTAGTCTTGGATATTTTTTTCCACTCTTAAAATATTTGATTCCTTTTTTTCTAAGAATTATTGGGATCATGGATGAAAGTAGTAGCGATAGATCAGAAGAAGTCCAACCTATCCGAGGCTTTAGCTCAAGATTGATTGGAATGGAGAAATAGAATTCATGTAGCTGACCCCAAAATAGTTGGGCTAAGGGTTTGATGATGATGAAATATTGGGATCATGGGATGGAGCTAATCCCATCACTTCAGTCAGGTTCTATCACTTTCACTTTCCACAAATGGGAGCCTCAGTCCAATGGCCCTGTTTCTGATATTTCCAATGTAGGAGTAAATGTTAGTATAGCAGCTTTAGCCAATTGTAAAGTAGATTGCTAGGAATAGCTATTATAATCTGTATATGTTAAGCAATTCATTCTTACACTACCTTCTTTTCTTTGTTTTTTACTTGTGAAATCTAGGTGACATGTGGTCAGGTTCTGAGGGAGGTGTTATTAAGGCCTGGCCCTGGGAATCCTTGGAAAAGTCCCTCTCCCTAGCATTGGAAGAAAGGCATATGGCTACTTTATTTGTGGAGAGGTCATACATTGACCTCAAAAACCAGGTCAATATGGGTGGTGCCTGTTCCTTACCAGCTGTAGATGTAAGATATTTATTATCTGATAATTCCAGAGCAAAAGTGTGGAGTGGTGGGTACCTGTCCTTTGCTCTGTGGTATGTTTCACTTCACGCGGCATCATTGCTAACTAATATATTACTAAATTCTAGGAAGAACCCTTGTGTTTGATCAACGATGGCCTTGTTTCTTTCCAAAAAAAGTACACAATTATATTTATTTCCTGTCATTACTTTAACTTCCGAAGCATCCTAAAAGATTCTACATTATGGTTCTATTTCACAGGGATGCTCGTTCAAGAGACCTCTTGAAAGTATTTAACATAGAGGGTCAGGTTGAAATTCGCATTGAGATCTCATCAACCCATGATTTTCCTATTGAGGAAGAGATGAAGATCAAGATTGTTTCCACATCAAAGAAGGAAAAACCTCAAGGCTCTGTTAGTTTCTTTCAACGGTCACGCAGTGCTCTGATGGGAGCTGCTGATGTTGTCCGTCGAGTTGCAGCAAAGGGAGCTTGTGGAGAAGATAATAGGAGAATTGAGGCAATGATCATATCAATCAATGGAATGATTTGGACAGGATGTGCAAATGGCCTACTTGTGCAGTGGGATGGAACCGGCAATCACTTGCAAGAGTTTCATCATCATTCTTCTTCTGTTCAGTGTTTTTGTACATTTGGCACACGATTATGGGTAGGCTACATTAGTGGCACTGTGCAGGTGTTGGATCTTGAAGGCAATCTTCTTGGAGGATGGGTTGCACATAGCAGTCCGGTGATAAAGATGGCTGTTGGAGGTGGATATGTTTTTACATTGGCTAACCATGGTGGCATTCGTGGATGGAGCATCACGTCACCAGGGCTCCTTGACAACATATTGCAGTCAGAGCTATCCAACAAGGAGCTGTTATATACAAAATTAGAAAATCTGAAAATATTAACAGGGACATGGAATGTTGGTCAAGAAAGAGCTTCTCCCGACTCACTTATATCATGGTTGGGTTCTGCAGCATCAGAAGTTGGCATTGTTGTTATTGGATTGCAAGAAGTGGAAATGGGTGCAGGTTTTCTTGCAATGCAAGCCGCTAAGGAAACTGTATGTCTTCCCTTGTGAAGTCAGAATTTATTTATGATATTGTCAGCATTATTATTGTTGTTGTTGCTGCTGCTGTTGTTATTATTATATCAACACATAATGGGGAGCAATGATCTTGCACTAAATCTGATTGATGTTATTCATTTGACTGAACTCTTATACTCGCACCTGATTTAGCAATGATGCCACACATGTACTTCTTAATATGCATATATGTAAATATTATAAGATTAACAACTGTAATGCTATACTGCCTTTGACCGAACTTCAAATGGTTCTTTTGGACATAGAGAAAATTCAATAATGCCTTTATCTTGCTACCATTTTCCCCCTTTAGTAGCTCAATCATCACCGTCGTCATCATCAACAACAACAACAGTCTTATTCCTGCTAGTTGCTCAACCTGTATATTAAATATCTACCTTAAGGTACCAGGAATGCTGGCCTTTTCTATTTCCATCCATCGTTAGAAGTCTTCTCTATGTCATTGGTCACATTCTTTACAAAGTGTGCCATTCTATGAAGTCAAAAAACACTTTAAATTTGAGATTATTCATAGTTATATGGTGGTTGATATGTTAGGTGTATATATCCATTAAGCAAGTATACTAGAACAATATATGTGTTGTTTGGTATGTGAGGTGTGTATTTCCATTATGCAAGTATACTAGAAGTAGTCGGCAGTTGTTCCTAGTTCACTTTACTATGACCCTTCCTTGATAAAATCACTACAACAATCTATGGAAACTTGACCCCACTTCCTAGATGAGACAAGGCTTCAATGTTTTTTTTTTTTTTTTTTTTTTAATTATTTTTATAGAAGACAAGGCTTCGATGGTGATGAAGAACGTAAACTAAGGAAATATGGGCGTTAACCATGTAGTTGTTTCAATCAGTTTGGAAAAAAATGTGAGCCTGGTCACTAACTTTATGAAAACTTCTGAAGAAGTTTTGGCTGTTCTAAGAGGAACTAGAAAAAAATTGAGAACAAATACTATTTTGAGGAGGAGACTGCTGCATTATTTTGATCTCTCTTTGCATGAAAATGTTGATACTCTTGATCTGTGATACAAGAACACCCTTGACCATATTCTATTTTATTGTTATTTTTTCTTTCTGCTGCTGCTTGGCGTGATATGCCATTTTTTTTATGCTTAGGTTTGCATTAATTCTTGACATCTACATCTGCCACATTTACTGAGGCATGTCTTATATTGATGTAAGATCATTCCTGTAAAGACAAGATTCTTTTTGCTGAAATTTGTCACATTCGCTTTTTATTTGTGTCTACTTAACATTTGTTGGATGGTTGTTATAATGATTAGGTGGGACTAGAAGGAAGTGCCAATGGACAATGGTGGTTGGATGCTATTGGCAAGACATTAGATGAGGGAACAACTTTTGAACGTGTAGGATCTAGGCAGTTGGCAGGATTGCTGATATCTTTATGGTAGGTATTCAAGTGTGGAGAGCATAAAAAAGATTCAATCCCTATATCCATATTCTTGAAGAACATACAAATTCATATGATTAACTTCCATTTTTCTTTCTTTCTTGTTGTGATTCCGGTGACACAATGATATTATGAGTTTAACCATTCTTTTACAGGGCCAGGAAGAATCTTAAGCCATACATCGGAGATGTTGATGCTGCAGCAGTACCATGTGGGTTTGGACGTGCGATTGGTAATAAGGTTCGTATGTGCTCATTCAAATCAGTGTTTCCAGAATGTTATGTACCTCCTTTTAGAAAGACTATCCTTTCATCTTGTTCCCTTGGGAAAGTCATTCCCAGTCTTAAAAATCTATCGCTCTGCTGTCTATACTGTGTCGTCCTGTCTAATGATTCATTACTTTTCTTCTTTGTAACAAAAAATGAAGTACACTAGCTAAAGTTGTTTAAGGCCGGTCCAAAGATGAAGCTACTTAAGTCAGAAAACCAATAAAAAAGCTTTAGAAGTAGTGAGAGAAAATTTAGTAAGAAGTTGAGCATATAAAAGGAAATTCTATAACTTGATTGTGTAAATGAATTCTCATGCCATTTCTTGTTCTTTGTAGTTTGTTATTTTTTGTTTTTTGTTTTTTTTTTTTTTTTTTTTTTTTCATTAGTGGATTATTATGATTGATGGGCTAAAGGCTGTCCAAGCAGGGAGCTGTGGCCTTGCGGATGAGAATCTTTGATCGGATGGTATGCTTTGTGAATTGCCATTTTGCTGCACATTTGGAAGCAGTTAACCGCCGCAATGCTGATTTTGATCATGTATATCGAACGATGATATTCAACCGGCCATCTAATATATTTAATTCCACAGCGGGTATGGTGCTTTTAGTTGTTTTTCTACTGCCCTGTAGTTTTTTTTATTCTTTTATTTATTTAGTTATTTGGATTTTTTAAATGCTGATTTATTCTTATCCCATACTTGTTTCCTCTCTGCTTCAGCTGGTGCTTCGTCTGCTGTCCACATGCTTCGTGGTGCAAATGTATGCAGATTCTCAGTTGGAATTACAGATCTTGATAATAAATTAAAGTCTGTTAGAATCTAGAACACTGTTTTTAGAATCTAGAACACTTTTTCCTTATCTGGTTAGATTTATAATGAAAATGACATAATTTGATATGTTATTTCCTTGAATATAGGCAGTTGGGGGGATCCACTCTGATGAAGGAAAGCCTGAGTTAGCTGAAGCAGACATGGTTGTATTCCTTGGCGATTTCAACTACCGACTTCATGGCATTTCTTATGATGAAGCTAGAGACTTTATTTCTCAAAGATGCTTTGACTGGCTGAGAGAAAGGGATCAGCTCAGGGCAGAGATGAAAGCTGGCAAGGTCTTTCAAGGAATGCGTGAAGGGCACATAAGGTTCCCTCCCACATACAAGTTTGATAGGCACCAAGTAGGTTTGGCAGGTATTCTTCATGTAGTTAGTGCACTTTTCAGTGTTGGATTCTTTCAACAAGCTGACTATGATACACACCCACCCACCCACATATAGGGGGACATTCATGTGCATCCATCCCTCACCATAGGGTGAGGGACACTTACATGGCTTTCCCTATATGTACATGAACATTTTATTTCTGCATATGACCGTATATGTCTTTTCCTCTTTTGGACATGAATACTCTCCATATATATATATATATATATATATATATATATATATATATATATGGGAGGTGCTCTTGTGAGAAACACTCTCACCTTACTATGAGAGATAAAGGTGGGGGCCCTCACATTGAAGTTGTTGACATTGGATATGGATGTGAGGGCCCACACTTTATCTCTGATAGTAAGGTGAGAGTGTCTCTCACAAGAGCACCTCCCTATATATATATAGAGAGAGAGAGGGGGGGGGGGGGGGGGGGGGGGGGGTGAATGTTCAATTAAAATGCTTTTTCTTGCCCCCCACAGAAGGTACATTTGGGGCATACCTAGTGGCGATCTGGACCATTGGTAGTGGACCCCAACATAACACCAATGAGACATGTCACAAAAGTGTCCCTCATCAGATTATCCTAGCCACTTCATATTTCCCTCGTTCAATGTGGACTACTACTGGTTATTGTCCATTCGTAAAGAACATGTACATTGCTGGTCAGTGTAGATGTAAGGACCTCTGTTGACTGATTTATGATCAACAATTTAAGAAACAGCTGATTTGTTAACCTTCGTAGGACTCCAAAAGAGATGTGAAATAAAGTGCCATTCTGAATATTTTCAAGGGTTTTGGGGGAATTCCTTGAAACATTTGCAAGCTAAACTCATGCCATTATTTTCCAGGTTATGATTCAAGTGAGAAGAAGCGCATTCCTGCCTGGTGTGATAGAATATTATATCGTGATAGCCGCTCTGCCTCAGAGGATGAGTGCAAGCTAGAGTGCCCTGTAGTTTCTTCAATTTCACAGTAGGTTCTTTGATATGGTTCCTTTCTGGCCTTCCATTTTAATCGTTCATAGTAATGAGACTTGTAATTTCTTTTGCTTCAGGTATGATGCCTGCATGGATGTCACGGACAGTGATCACAAGCCTGTTAGGTGCATATTCAGTGTTGACATTGCACATGTGGATGAATCAATAAGGAGACAAGAATTCGGAGAAGTAGTCAAGTCAAATGAGAAAATCAGGTCATTGCTGAAGGAATTATGCAGTGTTCCAGAAACCATTATTAGCACAAACAACATAATCCTTCAAAATGAGAACACTTCCATTCTCCGAATTACCAATAAGTGTGGGAAGGACAAAGCCATATTTAAAATAATTTGTGAAGGCCAATCCACTATCAAGGATGGACTTGCATCAAAGCAGCAGCGGCCTAGAGGTTCCTTTGGCTTTCCCCGATGGCTCGAGGTAACTTCACTCAAGTAGTCTGTTTTTAGGATGAGTATGATTATGCTTGTTCATGTTAAGAGTGTGGGTCCCCTGTGGAGGGTCTTGAACTTTGGGAGTTTGTTGAAGCATTTGTTTTCTATAGAAACTGGATAGACAGTGATTTGATCCATACCACCAATCTGATAGACCTACCTTGGATGCTGGGACTTCTTAAAAGTCAAAAGTCTCCCAAATTTGAAAGTATCAATACTGTCAATATCATAGACCTATCCTTTAGCCTATTTTATGGGCTGATGATGCGTTCTCTTCGTCCATGGCAGAGCCATTAGATTAAAAATGAATCACTACATGATGGCCTTCAGATGGGTAGAGATTTGAGACATTATAATCCTGTGCCCCTCTCATATCAACTAAATATTTTTAACGTATATGACATCGTATCTTTGAATATCTGTATATACAATAAGGGCAATTTACATTCACTTTATAATTCCCTTCTTTCTAGTCATGGCTCTTTGGGCATGCCTATTTATCTAGAGTCCTATTCTCACCAGGTGACTCCAGCGGCTGGTGTAATTAAACCTGGACAAATTATGGAAGTCTCGGTCCAACATGAGGAGTTCCATACACTAAGAGAGTTCATTGATGGAGTTCCACAAAATTGCTGGTGTGAAGATACCAGAGACGAGGAAGTTCTATTGGCAGTAAAAACTGGCGGATGTTTCTCTACTGATACGAGAACTCATCGAGTCCGTGTGCGCCACTATGTTTCAGAGACTACATGCAGTGACTCAAAAGCTAGTTCTGGAAGAATCCGACCTATTCTTTTACACCGATCTGATTTTCACCACCTAGGCAGTTCCTCAGATGTCATCAACGACATGAGTAAGTTGCATTTAGTCCATGAAGAGAGTCTGTAAAGTTGACCCATCCATTTTTTGGTCATAGAAAGGTGGAGCGTGAATGTGTGACTGACATTCCACGACCAGGGCATCCATTTGTTCGGACTGCATCATGTATGAATTTTGTTGTAAATATCCATTATCACAGAGCATGGTCAGCTGCTGCTTTTAGGAATGAGTTCATATTGTTTTCATCAGTTGTCATGCAAATTCTTTATGCTGCTGATTCTTTGTGAAGGCTTTTAGTCCGTACTTTGTCAGTCACATCATTGGATGGACAGTTCTCCAGTGTTTTTGTAATAGATAATACAGCAGCATAATGAGTAAGTTCTTTCTGGAATCCTTTACAATGATGCCGACTTGATTTTAGGTGTCTGTATCAGTTCATCCAGAAAGATTGTGCAAAGCAATTCATTAAACGATGTCAAAGTAATTGTGTTCTTTGTCTGCAAGTCGGAAAACTGTACAGGTGTCTGTTTTTTTTTTTTTTATAAGCACTTGATTGCTAAGTGGCTGTCTTATTATTGTTCTTTTCCTTGTAATAGTTTGTGTGTTTTCTGATTGCCCATTATCCTTGGAACAGTGTATGCATTTTTCTCATTGACCAAAATAGAAACAGGGAAAAAAAAAAAAAAACAGATTATCTGTATGTTCTTTTTGGCATTTTTGTTTGGAACCGAAGGAATTGAAAATGCTCAGTTACAGGCTTCGTCATTCAGGAACTATTGGTTCTAAAATCTACTGGTAGCTCAGTTGGTGAGGCACCTCCCTTCACAGAAATAATTAGAGATCAATCCACGGCTATAGCGCAAATGATGAGGGACTTGTGTGAGTGTGTGGGTGTGGGTGCGGGTGTGGGTGTGGGTGTGTGAGTACTTACACCACACGCATAGATTCTAAAATAGAGCAAGGTGAAGTTACCCAGTGTTTCTGATGATTGAGAAAATCATGTGGATCAATCGAGGATTGGATTTTGTCAGATTTTATGTGATGCATCAGGTCATTGTAGTTTTTTGTAATCTTCAACGGCATGCCATTTATCTAAACAATAAACATACTACTGTACTTCTGCTGGTGATGCATCCATTTCAGAATCTATTAATAAAAACACCCTTTACAAAATAATCGAGTCCTTACCTGCTTAGGGATGTTGCACATGGACTTCTGAGCAAGATAGCCTCGGGAGCCCACCTAGATGGATGCAAATCAGTAAGGCAAAAAATAAATAGAAGTTAAACAGTGTAACTCATCCTCAGGTCATTATTAATTTCAGGGCCTGTTTCTTTGCAAGACTTCCTTGATTTCTGATGGCATGTCACTAGTTAGCTTTAGGGGTTCTTTGTTTGATTTGCAAACTCTCCGTATTTTTTTTAAAATTTTTAGCTTACATAATTCACCAACAATTTTCAAAAGGCCCCAGGGGTCCTTCAGTGAAATTTATGTTCCAGCCAGAAGGCAGCATTCAGTATTCTTTGACATTCCTCTTACAGGAATAGTCAGATATTCTCTAACCAAACAAGCCTATTGTCGGAAAATTTTCTCCTGCTCATACGCTCCTGTGGGAGTGCGCATCAAGACTATCACCAAAGATGGGGCCCCATGAGTTTCACTGGGTCTTGTGTTGTGTGACGAACGACACCAAGTGCACTGCACACGTGCGCAGGAGAAAATTGTTTGCCGAGTGTCAACCATGACATTGACATCTATTCTAATATTTCTAATGTGATCCTAGCTGGCAGTGCCCCTTTTGTGATTCATGTAATGGAGACATGTGATTTTGAACCGTTTGGATTATTAACTCGAGTTAAACGAGTGGAACTCCGCAGTGGGCTTCACTTATGGAAAAACTTCTATAAGTTTACTCCAATAAGATTTGGCTCCACCATAAGATTACTGTGCGATGAATAGTGTGACCGAGGGAACTTATGGGGCCAAGTCGCAGCGTGTTTTTCTTTGATGATTGCACAACACCATTGATTCAGCCCCCTTCCTGGTCATGTAAGGACTAAGGAGAGGAGAGAGATTTTGGAGCTAGGGCTTCCTGATGACTGTTATAACTATTTGCTCCAGATCAACAGCATGTGCCCATGTTTGCCATTTTCCAACTTTTATTTGTCTAAATGTCTAAAGCGGATGTAGGTTTGAAAAATATGAGCATTTGGCACACAATTCTATCCTCTACGAAGTAAAGGTAAATCCTCTAAAAATGAAAGGTCCCGTTTGGCTTGTGAAAATAAGAGCTTTTGCTTCTTTTTTTTTTTTTTATGGCCATGTTGGAATAAGAGTAGAGATTCCGATCAATTATAACAATTCACAACCACAGGGCTACTAAGCTCAATCGAGTTCCTCCCTATAAATCATGATGACCCTTCTTCAACGCTATGAATTTAATCTATTGACCGGAGCGATTTTGAATCATGGTTCTATATCATTTGAGAAGAGGATGCTATATCTGATATATACGGGCTTTAATTGTTATAACATTTGATATGGTCAATATGTAAAGAGGAAAAAAGACCACTAGTAAAGCTTTTATCTGTAGTAGGCAAGGTGGATTAAGCATAATGAGCTGGTTAACTTCAGTAATATTTTTCTTTTGACAAACCAATCCATGCTAAGCAACTTCAACAGCTGCATTCTCCTGGAAAGAAAGCACTGTGGACATAAATTCCATCATATATAAAATCACTTTCAACACAAATTCTACTACATATTGAAACCATTTAGTCTTGAAGCTCTTGGATACAGATCTCAGACATCATTTCTATTAACTTAGAAATCAATACTTGGTCCCATACTTGGTGACTCTACTATCCTTTAGATCTTATTTTTCATCATCCATGTCACAGCATGTTCTTATGCTATAAACGACCAAATCACCTCCACTACTCATAAAGCTGAGGAGGTAGTCGCGGGGTGATGAGGACATCCACAGTGCTTGGTTTGGGATTGCCAACGCTTAATCTCTCAATGTCAATAGGCGCATTGGATGTGCATGCTATTTCAAACCCATGAAGCAGACGAGCAAGAGTTAACTGCATGACTTGGACAGCAAACGAGATGCCAGAGCATGATCTTCTGCCAGACCCAAAAGGGACATACTCAAACTGTTGGCCCCTAACATCCACATTTTTGTGGCTTGTGAGAAACCTCTCTGGCCGGAACTCACAGGGGTCTGACCACACACATGGGTCCATATGCAGCTTCCTAGCTATAACCAATACACATGTGCCTGATGGTACGAAGAAACCACCAATGCGGCAATCCTCCGAAGCTTGATGCAATGGCAGTGTAGTTGTCGGGCCTAGGCGTAATGTTTCCTTGATGATTGCTTGGAGATACACTAAATTCTTGATGTCGGATTCGTCTACAATCCTGTCCTTTCCAACATAGATGTCCAGCTCTTCTTGTGCCTTTGTTAACGTGCTGGGGTTGGTCAGCAAAAATGACAGGGCTTTTGCGAGGGTGACCGCTGTGGTGTCTGTACCACCTAAGATGAGAGACTGCAATTGAAATACAAGTCACTGGAAAGGAAGAGAATTTGTGCACCCTTCAGAAACAAAGGATCTAACCCCTTCTCACTCAGTTGTAACACATGAGATTTTGCAATTTTTAGCTGAAAATCCCCACTGTCCATTGAAAGTTTACAGTAGGTTTAGACACGGATTGGGGATATAGCAAATACTGTCGGTAGGAAATATCATGTGGTATCTCCAAGCCAAGAGGACTCTAGCAGCATATTTTTATTACCAGGCTATTGCATGTCTGACATACAGGTAGAAACTTTTCCACAGTATGGTAGTTTACATTTATATTAATCCAGACCATCCAAATTGAAAATCCATTGGATGGACCATAGGCCAAAAATTGCACTGATGGGCCAGTTATCACAATCAAATGTCTATTCCACCAAAAATTCAAGGCGTTCGGTGGATGGCATTAGATGGTCAAAACTGTTTGATCATTACAACTTCTCGCCTCATCCAAAGTGGGGTTAACAGTATAGTCTAATTGATGGGCACTCATGCCAGATGAAATGTGCAGAACATTTGTCTAATACACAGGCAAAACATAAAAATAGTGTTCTCTACCCTTGGAATCTTTAAATACTTGTGGAGTAGAAGCATACCAAGGAAGTTGACTTGATGACAGTATCAGTATCATAGCTGGAGAACTGAGAGTCATCCATGATAGACAGCATCATATCCATGAAGTCCTGCTCATCCCCTGCCTCTCCAGAGAGTCTCTTTCGCTGATGTTCCTCCAGATAGACTTCCATGATTGAGTCAAGCTCCTTAGCAACCTTCTTCATGGCACTCTTCCGCCCCTGAAAATCTATCCAATTAAGGAATGGAAGCACATCTGATATGACAAATGCAACAGCTAATTGGAAAAACTGGTCAATTGCTTTCTGAAACCGACGCGCCTCACGCTCTCTATGAGGATCAATAGCGCCAAAAAACTGCTTCCCCACAACCTTCCTTACAACCAAATCGAATGTCAGTTTATGAAACCATTGCTTGATCTCAACCATAACTGGGCGTCGACTGTTCTCCACCCATAGTCCATACAACTCTTTTATGTGCGCATCAACCACCTTGGCACGAACATGCTCGAGTGAATCAAGCCTCGCATTGGATAAAAGGTGCAGCGTGGTTATTTTGCGCATGTCACGCCAATAAGGCCCATAAGGAGCCATACCAAACATGGCATAATCATAGCACATGTACTTTGCCATGGCAGAATTTGGATGTGAAGCAAGAACTTTGTCGTTGGTGGTAAAGCAGTCTTTAACTACTTCCCAACTGCTAACCACAAGTGTTCGACGCAAGCCGAGCCGCAGGGTGAAAGCAGGCCCATACTTATCAGCCATGGCTCCTAGCTTTTGGTGGATCGGTTCTTGCCCCCCTAACAAATGGAGGTGACCGATCACAGGCCATCCACCGGCCACCTCAGGTGCCTCCACACACTTGGACTTCTCAGTCTTAGACCATGCTGATCTCAAACATATTTTGTAGAGAAAGAGCAAGGCAAGTACCCCACCTATTGCTTGCAGCTGCTGAAGCAAATCCATGTCAGTATGGATGTATAGAAGTGAACTTAGTACCCTTTGATGTGTATATAGTTTTTGGCAATTATATATAGGAGTTTGAGCATGGTTCGGACTTTAGGATGCGATTTCATTTGCTGAAAATAGGATCTTGTGCTGGCTGATGTCTTTAGTGGGTGTGGAGATTCTCTTCTGACCTGTTCTCTGCTGGCCCGGAAACCAGTGGTAGTGGGCCTTTCTGCCAACAAAAGTAATACCAAAACTGCATCATTTTGGCATGTCAATTGGTGGATATGTTTTCACTGAACGGCTAGAATGTGGCCACAGGTGGTTTTGAACAATGTTTTGTCCATTGGAAGGACTGCCGCGATCATGGCCCGTATCATTCTACTGTATCTAATGGTATATACATCCATGTGGCCTTCATATATAGATGGGCTTCTCCAAAGAATGTTAATTGGCTTCTTCTTGTTGATGTTTGGATCAAGGCCAGTGGAATCTTTGCATCTGTTTGTACACTTGTCGTGGGCAAGTCCAATGTGCCCCAAAGGCAAATACTCATAGAAAGCCAAACCCCTTTCTTAGTTTGTTACAATGGTGATAATTCCAACCCTTTCTCACAGGTTTATCCATTGACACTGACTTGATCATTATTATCCGATGATAAGAGACACACTTGTAAGTGATAGGAAGTGATAGGAAGGTTTTTTTCCTTTTTTTTTTTTTTTTTCAGCTATCAGAGGGTTCCCAACCCTTTGGGCTGGACTAATCCCTCCGGGCCCAGAGGGAAGCCGGGTAAACTCCCCTGTAGCCCCAGTATGGTAGTGCAGTTTCGAACCTACAACCTCCGGATGCAAACCGTGGTCCTAGGCCAACTGAGCTACCCCTTAGGGTTAAGTGATAGGAAGGTTAAGTGATAGGAAGGGCATATTTGTCCGCAAAGAATACATGAAGAATTCATGGTCAAATGAGCTCCACCAAGGGTCATTTAACAGGTGAGTATGAATGATAAGAGATGACAGGTGAAGGGCATAAAGGTAGCATGTAGATGGGACCTTTATTATCCTAGGATTTGATTTACTAGGCCGGTGACAGTAATATAAAGATTATCAGCAAACAAAATTTGTATTTTTAGGTATTTAAAACTAATTTATTTTTCTCACTACATCTTTTTTATAAGAGGATTTTACCGGTAAAATCCCGAAATACAGCCATATATCCCAAAGGGTTCTGGCAAACTGTGCTACACTGATGGGTGTTCCGGCCACATTTCTATTTTTTTTTTCCTACTGACGATGGCGTCACTCAAAGAAATATTGAGCGATGCTATCGTCGCTTTTCGCACGCTATATAACTTCGAATACGTCACCTGGTTTCCATTCTTTTTCTACCCTATCCTTCTCAAAAGTTGCACTTTGTCTCCAACTGAAGTCAGGTACTTTCTATGGGCTTTTATACTCACTTTATTACTCATTTTAATTTCATTTTAGTGGTTGTTGATTTCCATCTAAGAGGTTTTTGCGTTTATACCTAATTTTGCATATTTACATGAAAAAATTGATTACAAAGTCTCATTTTTAATGGTTTTCCTTTTACGTTGGTATAGAAGAAGTTAGACAAGCTCACAGACAATCTCACAGGCATTTATATTGTTTATTTATATAAAAATTTGGTTAAAATGGTGCCCACATCCCGTGCCACTTGTGATTTAGGTTGTTTTCTTTCGTTGTTTGATAAAATTCTTAAAAATAAAAATCCAATAACCATACCATATAACACCCACCTATTAAGGATCACCGGGTGTCCCTCTTTAACCCCTTGCAATTTCACACTTTTTTATTTATTTATTAATGATGCGTTATAGAAATAGGGCTGGAGAACGACGATGCTAGCGTCATTGTCGTCAGAACCACACTGACGCTATCGTCACTCACCCCAGATTAAAAAAGAAAAAAAAAGGGAAAAAAAAACGAATTGATTACTGACGGACCCCATTAGTGTAGCTCATTTTGCCAGGACCCTTCAGGATAATAGCTGTATTTCGAGATTTTACCAGTAAAATCATCTTCTTATAATTTACAAATAAACAAATTTTAAATTTGAGAAATGCACGATAGCTCAATGGTAAAAGGGCATCCCAGCTTACCTTAAATTTCCCAAGGGTTCAATCCCTAACATTTAGGGTGCACAATTCGAATTTGTCCGGTGGTAGTGCACGGAGTACTCAAACGGAGCGTTAGATGGGCTCGTTTGGGAAGCTTACTAATATAGTGTCGTGAAGTGAGGATTATTTTGGAGAGAAAATAAAATAATCGTGGGTTATGATGGTATTTTATTTTTAGTTGTTTGGTATGAAATCTTTTTTATATTTTGTAAAGAAATGAGGAGTTTTTTTCGCTTTTATTGGAGAAAGGAGATTGCTTTTTAAACTTTTTAACAAAAAAAAAAAATGGCTGAAATTTTGAATTAAAGTGATTTTGATATGATATATATATTTTTAAATCAGGACTTTATTTCACTTAACTCTATTAGTAGAGAGTTGGCAAATGAGCTGATCATGTGCTCAGATTAGGTTAGTTTAGGACTAAGATAGTTTACGATTTCTCCCAAGAATATGAAATAGGTGGAAAAAGAAAATGCCCCTCGGGGTTATTTTGGTCATTTCACATCTTCTTCCCGCCACAACCGTTGGGTGAAATGGGAGTCCCAATGGTCTTTATAAACAACCCTTCTACATGGACAAACTTTTTGGCATGAATTTATGACAAACTCCCATGTGGCACAATCCTAGAGGTGCTTTTTCCCCCTCTCTCAAAAGTTGCACCTCTAATATTGTGCCACATGGGAGTTTGTCACAAATTCATGCCAAAAAGTTTGTCCATTTAGACTTTTTGCTTTATAAATAGCACCCCACCCGTACGAAAATTTGCCTCCGTCCCACTCTCGGAAGCAGAAATGGCTTCCTCCAAAACCCTAGCAGAGTTCTTCAAGCCCGCAAAGCGATTGAAATCAGTTCCTTCACCCGAAACCCTAATCCCCAAATCCTCCATTTCCTGCAACTCCTCCCCGTCCAACGAACCCTCCGATCCCGACAACCTCACCACTGATCAAAAATCCAGAATCGAAATCAACAAATACTCGGCACTCGCCAAGCGCAACCTTCGAGTCTGCACCGAAAGGGTCTCGAAATCGAAAGGCATTTCTTCATCTTCTTTCTTTTTGTTATTTAGGGCTTTGGCCTCTTGAATGTAGATCGATTGATAGCATTTCCTGCATTGTTTCAGCTGAAGGAACCGAGTACGTGAAACTGGAAGAGCTTTTGGTGGAGGATTCATGGGTGGAAGTGCTTCCTGGTGAGCTTCAGAAACCCTATGCGAAGAATCTTTGCAGGTTTGTGGAGCGGGAGGTGCGAGGAAGCGTGGCGATTTATCCTCCGCAGTATCTGATTTTCAATGCGCTCAACTCTACTCCGTTTGATCGTGTGAAGGCAGTGATTCTCGGTCAGGTAGCATCTTCTTCCGATGTCAGTGAATGTGTGAAAAAGATCCTGTTTTTTGAGGAACTTCTTTAGAGTTTTCCCCCATCACAGACTCTTAGAAATGCCACTGCTGGCACTGTTTCCTGATTCATGTGTGCGCCATTGGAGGAAACATTTTGTGGCATGACCCTTCCATCGATGATGGAGTCCACTGGATGAATCATCGGAATGAATGTGGACCCTGTTTCTCAAATTTTTGGTTTGGACAAGCAATGCCATTTTTTCCATTGATCATGATGATATACATTCTCTCCTGTGATGATGTTTCAGAAATTAGAGACAATAAGGCAATGAAGATAAAGAGGATGGTGTTGGTATTCAGTTTTTTTTTTTCTTTGAAAGAAAACTGATGTGTAGTTTTCATGTTTATCAGGATCCTTATCATGGCCCAGGTCAAGCAATGGGTCTTGCTTTCTCAGTACCAGAAGGAATCAAGGTTCCTTCAAGTCTTGTTAACATATTCAAGGAGCTTCAACAGGATCTGGGTTGCTCCATTCCATCTCATGGGAATTTGGAACGATGGGCTGTGCAGGTAAAAACTTGAAAGTCTGTTATAACGTTTATATTAATCTGTCATCGTATTGTTTCGTCATCATTATTGCTTGTTGCACAAAATTTCTTCTTTAATTAAATTTCCATTTCATCATTGGGTTTTATCATTGTCATTCATATGACTCTTACGTCTGAGGTATAAGCACTAGAATCTGTTTTGTGGACGATTATAGACTGTAAGAAATTTTAGTTTAATTACATTCGAAGTCTGGAAAAGATAATATTTTAAGGAACAAGAAAGCTTTATCAACTAGAGCTGTGGGAAACTTTCCCCTCAATTTTATTTCATTGCAATTAGCTCTTTTCTTACATGCAGTCATCACCATGCTCAATAGAATGCATCCTGGATGCAAGTATGTTTTACAACATGTATGCATATGTTCAGGTATGATGGAAAAGCATACTTTTGTGAAACTCTTTGCAGATACTGTCAAGTTCTGTGCTAATCAATGGCTTTGGCAAATGACATTCATTATCAAGACTACAATTACACTTCTTTAAGCGTTACTCAACTATTGAATCTTATGTCTTGTTTTCTTTCTTGCTTGCTTCCATGATTTTTAGTTACTTGTCTCTTGTTTGCATTTGACATTGTGGTGTCTCTACTTGCCTAAATAGTTCTTTTTTTAGTAATAGCACATACTACTTGCCTAAACAGTTGATCTAATCTTTAATGATTAACAACTTACTAGGATGACCTTGCCAGTGATTCTTTCTAGGATAAATTTCATTGTTACCAATAAAAATTGTGTCCTTTTGTTTTCAGAAATCTGTTGCTTTAAGATCTTCCAGTTAGTTTTCACTGTAAGAAAACTACCTTACACACAATATTTTGTTGTAGGGAGTTCTTCTGCTGAACACTGTACTTACTGGTATGTGAATTCTTCTTCACCCGAACAGTTTGTGATCTATGTCCTCTGATATTCTAAAAAATTATCAGTGACTCAATTTTCTAGCTACTAGTATTGATAATGTATGGAATGTAATAGTAGTTGGTAAGACCACACAACAGCATATCTTTGGAAGTCTTCAATGGCCACAAAGTTCTCAACTTAAAGGTGGCGATAGCATTGGTTCTTGAAGTTGGTAGTCTAGTTTTTTTCATTGTGTGAATTCTGTATCATAAAATTGCACCCTGTAATTTACTGTCATAAATAATATTTTAGTTCCAGTCAGCTATAAATAAAGTCATTCTGATTGGTCTCTGACCTTTTATCATCTGTCCTTTCTCTAGAGAGGGACAACATGCTATGTTTTTCTAGTAATACTCATTAACCATGGCATGTCATGCTTAATTAGTGACCAGTTTAGTTGGGAAAGATTTTTAATATGTTTGCTAACTTCTAAATAAGAGTTTGTTAAGCAACTGAAGATATGCACTCACACACACACACAAAAAAAAAAAAAAAAAAAAAAGAACCTAGAATATTCAAAATAATGAAATGGAGAAATTATCTTGTAAGCAGACCACTAGCATTCATGTTCAGATGGAACACTTCTTTTTTCTTTTTCATATGTGATATGCATCCTTTTTTAACCTTTTTTTTGAAAACTAGATGAACATATGCTCGAAGGGTCGGGGGGTCCTAACCTCGTGAATTACATGCTTCATCCATGTGTACCTAGAAAAGATAAAAATGCCTATTTTTAAACGTCTGTCATCTTATAGCCCTGTTTTATAAATATACACACACATACAAAGCCTTATCCCAACTACACACACATATATTCCTTGCCTGGAGAATGAATCAATGATAAAAGGTCACTCATCACTTAAGACCATGATTGCAAAGTTGAGTACAAGATAATTAGTATATGTCAGGTTTTAAGGAACATCATCATCATCATTGGTCTTATCCCATCAGTCTAATGGTTTTAAGGAACATATGGTCCATAATATTTGTTCACATAGCAACTACTGATGGCTTTGGATGGAGACGTCCATTATCAATGCTTCTAGATGTCTAAATAGAAATCTATCATGCAAAAAAATGGTTTTCCAATTACCTTTTTTGGATAAACATAATAATTTTGTAAACAGTGATTTGATCTCAAAACTTATGTAATTGGATACTGTTGTGCTAAAATATAAACACGTAGATTTCCTTTTTAACAGAACACATTAAAATTGCAATATTTCCTATTCTTATATTGCAGTGAGAAACCATCAGGCTAACTCCCATGCAAAAAAGGGTTGGGAGCTGTTTACAGATGCTATAATCCGAACAATTTCACAAAAGAAAAGGGGAGTTGTTTTTCTTCTATGGGGAAATTCTGCTCAAGAGAAGTCAAGGTAAGTTCTGTGGAATTAGTTCACTTACATTTGGGGTGATGAGGCATGTTCCGGGATGACTTTATTACCCTCTGTGATGAAAGTTCATGGTGGTCTAAAATTATTTGAATAGGAATACTTAAGCCGATGCATTTAGGCTGTGTAAGCCTTGAATGCACGGTTTCTGTCTTCTGCTATATTGCAATTAATAAAATACAGCTCACCAGCGTGCGCACACAAAAGAAATAATTCTTGCTATCCCTCTGTTTAAGTTGGATGGCTATAATATAACTATTAATTATTTTCATTTAGTAATCTCATAAAAAATATTTCTAATATTGTAAAATTAGGGCTTCCTCAATTAAACATAACATTTTATTAGTTTACTTCAGTTCCAGAAAGTTTACAACTTGCTGATATAAAAAGCTGATGACTGTCCATCTCAGTATCCTTTCTATATAATGTTTCTGCTAAGGAATGGAGAAACAGGATTCATGTAGCCTTGGACAAGGCTTTGATGATGATCATGTTTCTGCTAACAATAGTAGATTAGGAACCAAAATTCAGGCACCAAAGAAGTTCCTTTCATCAATCTTGGACAACCATCTGTTAATAACAATGGCTCTGGGTTCAATAGTGTGTTTGTTTTAAAATATATTATTGTGTTCAGCTGAAGTATTCTGCCTAACAAAGAAGCCTGTCATGCAGATTGATCGATGAAGCGAAGCACCACATTCTTAGAGCTGCTCATCCTTCCGGTTTATCTGCAAACAGAGGTTTCTTTGGATGCAGGTTTGTATTAGCCATGATGGAAACTGGCTTCCACTACTGGTTTATCTCCAAGTTGCACCTTGAAGTTTTCATGCTATTATAAACCATTAATTTATAAAAAACTAATCATTCACTCATATATTCAATTGCTTTAGTTAATTAAGATGCTAGCCAAACTTGGACGTGTCTTAAGCCTCAGATTGTCTTACAACTTGATGGCCTTCCTCCTATTTCAGGAGTACTATTATGAAATCTCTTTGCATTAAGATGACTTCTTCAATTTTGGGTTTATGCAATAGAGGAAATTGTACCTGCTTCTGGGAATTCATATTTCTCAGTAATGGGAGAGAGAGCATATTTCATATAAGAGGGAGTTAGGGAGAGGGGGAGGGAGAGTGAACAAGCACTTTCCTAGTATTGGAGGGTAATCATTTCCTATTAAATGTTAGGGAGGGTAACTATTTCCTATCAAAGAAGAGATTATTTTGATGGCCTGTTCTGGATCTTCACCTTTAATTGACCTCTTTGATAGAAGGCATTGTTCGGTGATTATAGGAATTCAATACCTAAATATACAAAGAGGCCCTAACTATGATGCACAGATACTTCAAAATGTCCTAAGTATTGTGTCATATCGTATCCGATATTTAATTTTTTATGTGTAAAATCCATGTCCCTAATGTCCAGGCCGTGTCCCTTTCATATCCTTGCTATATCCAGGCATCATAGGGTCTCCTAAATATCACGTCCAACCTAAACAAATCAGTTTGTTCTTTTGGGTTTTTTTTTTTAATATTTTTTTCGTATTTCTGTCAGCTAGTCATTTTAGATGGCGTTGCTTGCATTCTGTATTTCTGTTACTATGAACTGAAGAGAAAGGGTTCAGACACTCTGAAAGAACTTAATGCATTCTCTTGCGTGGAACTGTAAACCTTTTTTTATTCTCCTTCCATTTGCTGTCACAGGCATTTTTCTCAAACGAACAAAATCTTGGAGGGAAAAGGACATATGCCGATCGACTGGCAACTCTAGTCCTTCTGATTGCCTATGCATTTTGGCTGCATTTTGACATTCTTCGTCGATACCTTATCAGCTTCTCCAATGATGAGATTCATTGGCTATTTTAGTGTAGTTGACTGGTATGTAAATGCATCTATAATTTATATTGATCATATAGGCTTTGGATCTTTTGTATTGGAAGCAAAAGCCTGAGATGCTTAGTGCTAATGATCTACTTAGATGACACTTACTAGCATTTGGCATTGTTTCCCAATGATTTGCTTATGTAATGACTGTCTTATTTGCAGTGGAAATAGCTCTTGTGCAGCATGCAACTTGTCTTGAGGCTTATGTATACTTTGATTTTTCGAATTTTGACCGTACGACTGCCCTTAGACTTTACAGTTACCCAAGAATAGTTAAAGTTTTAACATTTCTTGCAGAGCTATATGTACAAACAACAAACTAGAGATATCCCACGCCCTAGGATATCGCATGGTGCAATATGTGTGATATGGCACGGCGCTAGGATATCGCATAGTGCAATGTGTGATATCAAATGCCCTAGGATACTACAATAACAGCTATGTAAGAAATATTTAAACTTGGGCAGTTCATGAGCAAATGTTAGATCATTGTGCGGTTGCAGTTGTATGGGAAAAATCCCTTGATTTTTTATTTGTTGGATGCAAAAAGGTTTTGCCGGAGGTCCTCTGTAAGGCAGTAATCACTATTGGGAAACTTCTGATTTACTTAGCTGTCCTGACCCTTGACTGCCTTGATTGTCTGCCCCTATGTTTTAATTTGGTAGGTTGTTTATTGTCTTTGGGGTTTATTCAAGCCAACCCAATGGCAACCGAATGTGCTATTTTCTCAATACAAGTTGTGATCAGGTTATCATCAAGAAAAATAAAATAAAACAAAACGATGTCATCCAGAATTACTGAAATGTAGAACAGGGGTTCCCACACGTTCATATGAAGCTTGAGGTTTGAATTTGATATTTCCTTCATTAGGGGAAAGGAACACGTGGTTGGTGAAGTTGGAGGGAAACTGCTACGACAGCCCTCTTACAAAAGTGAATCACGTTTGTTGGCCAAATTTCAATAGGCCTTTTACATAAGGCAAGGTACTCTTTTATAATTGTAAATATCCCTGCCCTTTTCCACTTGGAGCCCCTTGCTAGATGTGATTAAGACCTTTTGGGATACTAGCCTTGGCCCGTAGCGAATTTTTTAACCTGATAGTGGGTCCATGTGGTGGACGGGCCACATGATTCTTAGACCCCATTTATCCCGTCTACAAAAGCAGGACGGCTTAAATCCCTGCACTACAAGACCCTTGCCTGCAATGGATAGTTCTAGCATGATTTTTCTAAAGGACCAATATCAAGATGCCTTTTAGAGAAAGAAATTCAAAAGTAACTAAACTTGGTGCCAAGGGATTGGATTTTTATCTTGTGTGAGTTGTGGACACTGGTCGGTTAGTGCTGCCAATAAGTAAGAGACTCAGTAAACAGACCATAAACTCTCTTTTGAAGGTTACATGGCTTACATTGGAATCCCTGGCAATTGGCCATAAAAAGGGAAACTATGGAAGGTCCTTTTGTGTAAAAAGTAAAACATGCCTGTACACCTACAGCTTTTTTGTACGTAGGCCCTCTTTCCTCTAACCACATTCATTGAAAAGACTACTCCATTACACGGCACCGTTTCCATGGCTATCTATAATAGACGACTAATCCTTGTATTTGCTGGGCCAGTCGGCCACACAAAATTGCTACATGATCACTAACACAGAACTGACAGACCAAAATACAACAAAACATACAAAAACAATTCAATATGATAAAACCCAAATCAAAGTCAATGGCTCAGATTTCTTTTTTTTTTTTTTTTTTGCTAAAGCAATGGCTCAGATTTCATCATGACAATGCTGTTGAATGGATTTGAGAGTTGTGTCACCCACCCCCCAGATCTTCTCGCAAATCTCAAACAGAGTCCTTTGGTGCGAGTTTAGAGTAGCAGCATCAGGAGTTGATGAAGAAGAAGAAGAAGAAGAGTGGTGGTTTTGGAACTTCTGCTTCAACCCCTTAACCTTGTCGACCACCTGTTCTCTAGTGTAATCTCTACGGAGAGAGCTCTGGATGGTGTCGAAGAGCGAGACATATTCATTGCTGGGAGAATCTGCTTTCACAATCTCCAGAACTGCATTCAATAGATGAACCTCATCCGCCTCCGTCCACGAGCTGCGAGTGCGGGACTTGCGTCGTGGCTCGGGCCACATGCTCTGCGACCTCTTCAGCGAAGAAGAAGAAGAAGAGGAGGAAGAGAAGGAAAAATTCATTGCAGAGATAGAAGAAGTTGTTTCTATGGAGGTCGGTTGACTCTATATATACTCAGAAATTGGAACGCGTTGTATTTTAATGTATAGGTCGGTATGAGCCTATTTAATATTTATAGAGAGTTGTAGATTTGGACGCAACTCTAACTACTACTTTGGGATGTATTTGAGGGTGAGACCAATACATATATAGGCATATGGCCCATTGTTTTCACGGCCATTTTTGGATTAACCATCTAGCTAAAAATGCAATGTTGCCAATAGTATGCTCTAATCAAGCTTATGGAATATAACCATTTGAAATGAGATTTCGAACATCGACCATTTCTTGTCCTTAAATCGATCAGCTAAAAATATATATTATGGAGATAAGAACTTATGTAGTATTTAGTGGGGGTCATTATACTATGGCACACCTGTCATATTTTAAAATGCAAAATGGAGGCTCCAGATATGTGATATAATGGTGAGAAATTGGGTTAGGACGTTGAGTAACTTGCTGCGTGAAAGTGAAATTATTCCATATTGATAGTTTCCATTCATCATCATTATCATTATCATTATCATCAAAGCTTTATACCAAGTATTGGGTAGCTACATGAATTCACTGTTAGGTCTTAATTGGCTAATTCAAAGGTTTATGGACAAAAGTGGGTTTCTATAACTTGTAATTCTTTTAGATGTCGGACTGCTGAAGATCTCTTTTCAAAATAGAAAGAGTTTCCAAGATCTGAAGGTTTCTAGAGGTCGCTCGAGCGAACCTCCCTTCGCTCGAGCGAACTCACATCAATTGGTCTTTCGCTTGACCGAACAAGCTGTCCGCTCGACCCACCATGGTTCTGTTTTGCAAAGATCAAAGACAGAGGGTTGTTCGCATGAGCAAACCATAAATCGCTCAAGCGAACCTCAGACAGAAGATTGTTCGCTCGACCCATCTTCCACTTCGCTCAACCAAAAAGTTCCCTGCACTGAATGCTAACTTCCAGAGAGCAGTTCGCTCGAGCGAACTTCTACATCTGCTCGAATGAACCATGGACTTCTATTTCTGAATGAAATTCTGTTTCTAATTTGATCAAGATACAACTTCTTATTCTTTAAGCCTTTGGGACACGAATTGGAGACTATTTAAAGGTTTCCTCTCTCAATACATTATAGACAATGATAAAGATCAAATACCTGAGATAGAGAGTTTGAGAGATCCATCATATCCCCGCCAAAACCTCAAGCTGTTGTTGCTGTGCTAAAGATTCAGAGTTTTGGGTCAAGCTTCCATCCTCTTCTTGAAGGCGGTTCTGCTCAAGCACGGAGAAGATTTGTGACGAGATGTCAGCAAGATCTGATGCAGTCCTTAGGTTGAGTCAACAACTGGGAAAATGGTTGTAAGTGTCTTGTATTCTTCGGTTTTACATAGTGTTTGGTTGTCTGTTGGCCTAGACGATAAGGCCCGTGGTTTTTCTCCCTTTTAGGGTTTTTCACGTATAATTCTCGTGTCTCTCTTTCTGTGTGGATTGATTATTTTGTTAACTTGGAATTAGGGTTAATTATTAGATTAATCACATCAGTTTGATATTCAATTGAGATTTAGTAAGCGGAACCTCTGCCGGTGTTAAGGTAGAAATTCTTTCATTCACCTGTGGGGCAATGATAAGTTAACCATCCTCTTCAAAAGGAAATAATCGGGAGCGTATAGTTGCACTCTTCAATCATAAGGTAGTTCTAAAGGGACAATCAGAAGCAAAAATCCCATTATGGCATGTTTGCAGCGAAGAAGGAAAAAAAATCTTCTTTTTGGGACTGTGGTTATTAGAGACAAAATTCGCAAAAGAGAGGAGTGTCTAACAACTCACCTATCAAACCAACGAGTCTTAAATCTTTATTGTTTTTCCCCCAAAACTTGGACGTGGGGTTTACTTAAAATACATGTAAATCAATAGGATAAAAGTATTGAAAGGTTGACAGGCCTGACAGGGGCATAAAAAAAAATAATTATCATCGGCTCTATAGTGCTGAGATGCCTTCCAATCCAGCCCAAATAATCTCAGTCATGCATCCATTGTGGCCCCCACATCTTTTGTAAGTTCAGAGAGGGAGACTGTAGGCAGTGGAAATGTGGAATATTAGTCGTACATAAGAGAGAGAGTGCAGAAGACGAAACTTCCTCTTCATTTGTGGTCTTGAAAAGCTACTTTTTATATCCAGATGGTCAACAAAGTTGAATGGACTGATACTGCCTTTTCTGAGAGAGAGTGCAGAGAGTTCCTGCTCAGAACTCAGAAGGTCTTTCAGGCCTTTCGACGAAAGTTCCTCCTCATTGGTTTGCTGCTGCCAAAAAAAATAAGCCGGGCTAAAACTTCCTGAGGCACACATGGCAGAGTGCCAGAGGCTCCTGCCAATAGCACTGACTGTCCAATGTCCACTGACCGTCCATTTGATTTGCTGATCATCCCTTTATCTTCTAACATTTGATGACATTTTAGATACAGGTTCCAACAGGTCCCTTGATTTGATTTTTGGTGAGATTTTCTCCCATGGGACTTGTGGACCAATCGGAACATTGAAGAGATGGGGCCTCATCAATAAATTAAGGAATCCATGAATTTCATTAAGTGTGATAGTATGTCAAATTAAACTGGGTTTTATATATTTGTGAGAAGACTGATCCACACTCTCACAAAATGCCTAAATGTTAAAAGATTCGGCAAACTAACTACTAAACGCATATTATCTTCTTTGTTGATAGAGCTGATGGGCCACGACAAGATGTGATTTCTGCTCTATGTTTTGAAAAAAGAAGAATTCACATACAATCACCTGGTGGGGGATTTTCTCCCCTTGACAACCCCATACAGTAATTTACCAAAAACGAGGGCCCCATACAATATGAATTTTGGGTTCCCGCCTCAAATTCAAGGTGGTTCTTGCTCTGTGGATGTCAGGGTTGGAAGATTTAAGAGTAGGATTATGTAGCCGGTTTTCTTGAGCAAAAGTGAGAATTATGGGAATTAAATTTCATGATATAATAAAATTTATATTTGATGCGGTTGCTTATCCTTGTGAAAAAGCATAAAAATGAGAAAAATTCTTCATAATTCCTCGAAAAATAAATTTACAAGGTGTTCGTATGTTTTTTATCTTCTAGTGGAAAACTTTCCACTGCACGTACACAAATGCAGCCATACTCTTACAAGTAAAAAAGCCCCTTCATTGTCCTTTCGCATTTTACATTACCACAGCCCTCTGGTTGCAGTAACAGTCGACCAGTTTGACTGGTGGTCAAGTGTCAAGACTAGGGGTTTCGACAACTTCTATATCAACTCTTGATTAAAATTCATTCAAAAGGTGAAGGCCTTTTTGAGCAACATCATCACCCTCCAAGTCAAGGGATTTTTTCTGTACGGTATCCTCAAGTCATTGATTCCTCTCACTTGTTACAAAAGTTTGTTATTTTATCCAGACGTTTTATATACCATCCATACCCTACGCTGGCCAAAAGATATTTTTTTATTTGCAATAACACAATTTATGTTGTGATACCGAAATTTATGTTGTGATATCGCAATTTATATTGCGACATCGCAACTCGAAAAACCCTTTTCATCCTTTATCCCTCCCCATTTCAATTATACATCATTTTCACCAACGGTAACACTCTCCCCTAGCTGTTTTCACCATCCTCCTCCCTCGCCAACCTATTTGCAAATACGCAAGGCACCCAACGTCCGTTCAACGTCGACAAAGCATCATCGTTCCCGTTGTCTACATACAAGGTAGGAAACATGAAATGAATATCATGGACAAAGATGTGGCAGGAGATTCACTTGATATATATATATGACAATAGCCTGAGGTTGACTTGCAGAGAATGTGGTAGGAAATCACTTGCTATATATGCCAGTGCATCTTAACTTAACTTAGAGTGAATGGAACTAGAAAACCGAGTCCATAGACAAAAGCAACGGAACTGAAAAAAATTATAAACAGAAATGCATTTGTTGACTTTTAACGTAACGCTTTTTTGCGATATCACAACGTAACTTGCGGTATTGCAACAGAAATTGTGATATCACAATATTTGTTGTAATATTGCAAATGAAAAAAAAAGGCCTTTTAGCCAGAATAGTGGAATGGATGATACGGAGAACGTCTATGTAAAATAGCCAACTTTGGTGACAATGGGGGAAATTGAGTACTTTGAGTCACAGTATAGAAAAAATCCCAAACATTTTTAGTTAGGATCGAGATTTCATGCTTCCATATAAGCATATTCAGCACTCTTTATTGCTTTTCTAAAATATGACACACAACAATGTTTATGTAGCCCACACATAAAAGCGGTTCATCCATCTGAATACATGCACACCCCTATATCATAAAATTTTATAGGTTCCGCAACTGTCATTAGACCTATGATCCAAGGCCATAGAAATGGACGAAAGGTAATTTTAGGGCCAATTCCTAGCTTGAATTCTCATTTAGCAACAACTTTCTGTTAAATTTTATAGTGCATTTTCAAGAATTTTCTTAGTTTAATTTTGAGTGTTAGAGTGAGGCTATTAAGTAATTTTGCATTGGGGTCTTTTGTAAATGGGTCCTACTTGCACATGAGATAAAACCCTTCATTGGTCCTCCGGAGACCCAGAAGCATTTGGCATGGAGTTCCCAAAGAATTCCTCTGCCATAGCGCATAAAGATTCTATTTAAGAGAAATTTTTTTTTGAAGATTTATTATGATGGGGAGGTAAGCAGGAGTGGATCAGGATTAAAAATTAAAACATATTTTGACTTTGAGCCTTGAGGGCTTGTGTCTGAAACATTAGACTAAGAGGCTATAAGTACTAAAAGGAACAAAGTGGTCGAAATCAATACTGCTAAAAGTGGCGTATTTGGCAATTAACTAGTAAAGTTAAAGTGAAGCAAAGATCAATTATCCAGATAAAATAAGATTGGGTGGTCATATCAAAAATATACATTCAAAATTTCCTCTTTCTAAAAAAATGAAAAATGAAAATACAAATTCGATTTCTATACTAAATGACAAAACATATATTTTATTCTCTTTTGATTTGATGATTCACCTCACTTTACTTCAATTTATTATACATTGATCCAAACAAGAGATAATGTAGAGGATTTTACCCAAAAAATCCTCTAAGACTTGTCAATTGCCAAAAGCACCATCAACATCTTAAAGAGACCACAGTAGTCTCAAAGGCCCTGTTTGGTATTTTTTTTTGCTTTTAGCACTGAGCGGGGATATCCTTGTTCATTCTAAGTAAATGAGCGAGGATATCCCTATTCGTCGTTCGTTACAACTTAAAGACTATCGAAAACTCTTGTTTCCTTTGCCCTTTTCGGTATCCGGACGAATCTCTCTGCAACCCTTCTTCCACATTAACTTACTTTGAAATCATAAACAATACAGAGTGATCTAGTTGGCATTCATGAAGTCTCCGTTTTTCTTTGTAAATTGTATGATTCAGATTTCAATATAGAAATGAAGAAGAAGGGGTTTATTTTATTGTATAAAAATCGAATTCATTTAGCGGGAAGTTGGATGTCTTTCAACTTATGATCAAATAGATACTTGTTGACATGAATATGCATTCATTATAGTGGTTGTTTTAGTTAGAAGATGTGCAAGAGGAGAGTATCTGCAACTAAAAAAATTGGTGAAAAGGTGGGAACTGCTGCCTTCTAATCCTTTTGATCAAGATTCAAAAATAGGATTCTCCCATAAATGGTGGGCAGAGAGATTCGTCCGGATACCAAAAAAGCAAAGGGATAAAAGGTGTTCGACAGTCTTTAAGTTGTAATGAACGACGAACAAGAATATCCCTGCTCATTTACTTAAAATGAGCGGGGATATCCCCGCTCAGCGCTAAAAGCAAAAAAAAATACCAAACAGGGCTTTTGAGACTACTGTGGCCTTTTTAAGATGTTGATGGTGCTTATGGCAATTGACAAGTCTTAGGGGATTTTTTGGGTAAAATCCTCGATAATGTATTATTCTTATTTGAAAATATAATTGCACGTTTGGCAAAAGTCCACAAGGGTGATTCCTCTCCAATTTTCTTTGGATTCAAGGAAAATCCATGTCTGATTGCAAAACCATTGGTATGAGAGGAAATCTCAATTGTACATAGAAGTCATCACAAGCACTGAAAATCGAGATCTGACCTCCATTGAATTGCACAAATCCACGTGCTAACGGATTTGCGGATGAACAGTACATAGGCGTTGATGTTGAGGTTACCGATTTTTGCATTGGAAACCTATCTTTTGGGTCCCACAATCACAATCCGATCATGTTTATAATGTCCAAAAAATCATCTGTTGATCTATCTCATATTTTTAGAAATTTGTTAAAACATACAGACTGTTGATCATAACTTGTGAACTTTTGTGGGCCTCATTTGTAAAAAATCTGAACCATTCATTCTTTTCAAAAGAGTTATTCCGGCCATGGGCTCAAATTAGGTAGCCTGATGAGAAACTTGGAAAAAAACTATTGGCCCTTGATCATCCACACTGCCAACCAATTTGTCAAGCATACAGTGAGTGGTGGTACAGACTGTCATTTGTGATGACCCATTTCTTACTTGGAAACCTATCTTATGGGTCACATAATCAAGATCCAAATTGTTCATCATGTTTAGAATGTACAAAATGGTTAGGAGGTAGGTCAGTTTCTAGCCATCGATTCATCATATATTTTATTTATTTGCAAAATAGTCCACACCCTAAAATTATATATATATATTTTAAAATTTGTGGGACCCTAAGTGAAAATCCAAACCATCAATCATATGTAGAAGGTCAAAAACAGCTAAGGGCTTAAATTTTATGACGTGATTCATTACGGATTGTAAGAAAATGGCAAAAAATCCCTGATCCCTCAATTAACACAAGCTCCTTGATATCCTAACTGTGGAAAGCTTATAAGAAGAAGGAAAGAATCCTCTTAATAAAAGATTCCTCCTCAATTGCCAAACGTGCCCTAAGTCTTCTATACATGCATACTCTTTTATACAGCTTGGGATAATGTGACCCCGTATGACTTGCTGAATTATAGAATTCAAAAAATGGGCCAACATAGTGTGGATCATCATGCCCTTGCATAAAATTGGAAGGTAAGTAACAGCATTTCATATAGCCGATGCAGAAAAGACAGACCCTTACATAAAATATACTTTCAGTCCTAAGAAAAATGAACAATATATGTGAAGACTTTTCATTAATTCATTTGTAATGACAATGCCTATATTCTTCGAACAACTTTCCCTTGATTCAACTTCAAAAAAGGGTAAAAAATAAAATCAAGGAAACAAAAATCTCTGAGACATTATCAGCTAATGGTTGCAAGACGATTCATATGGTTTCTCAAACGGGACACATCCGACGGTCGAAGAGGCTTCAACAGGAATTCCTCAGCTCCTTCCTCTAAGCACCTGCCACACAGGCCACACACCTCATTACAATTCACAACCATGCAACTTGGATAATAATAGTATGACAAATGACATTTTCGGCCTGTTCCCATCCTGAATTCTATTTACCTGCTTATGCGGGTTGGGACATTTTCTGATGACATGACGACCACTGGAATTTCTCTGAGAGTTGCTGACTCCTGCTTTGCATTACACCCACATTAAAAAGAGATGTTTTGCAAAACTAAAACAAGGTGAAGAAACATGAATGAAGATTAACTCTTTCTCTTTTATCTTTGTTTATAGATACCTTGACTCTCTTTAGAAGATCGAATCCTGTCATCTCTGGCATGCAGTAGTCTGTAATGATCATGTTTACCTTCGGTTTCTAAAGCATCAAAACAAAACAGGAAAAAGAAAATCTTTTTCAATACCCCAAATGGCTGGTGCACAAGAGAAATGAATTGAGTGACAGAAACACCACGAGGTTGACAAACAATACAATTATGATGAATCAGATAAAACCCATTAACCATAGATCTTTAAAAAAAAAGTCTATAAAGTTTTTTTTTTTTTTTTTTTTGTAATTGTGTTGTGAGTACCTTAGAAGAAGGTTCCTTCTCCGAACCCAACAACTCCAATGCTCTCTTGCCGCTCTCCACCGTGGTTACTGCATCACCCCATAAACAAATTAAACAAAACCATGCCAAAACAAAGACAAAAACATTTCCTCCAACCAAACAGAGATGGCATGAAATCTTGAAAAAAAGTACCTCTATAGGATGAGCTCTTGAGCAGTTTTTCAATCAGTTTCCGGTCCAGCGAGCTATCATCAACAGCCAAAACATGCAACATCTCTGACCCTGAATCTCTGGGGCATGGTGACGAGCCAGACATTTTCAGAACTCACTCAGAAGCTTGGATCAAATAGGAATACCAAAGCTTCAAGCATTGGTTAAGCCTTTTTAAGGTGTAGAGAGAGAGAGAGGGAGAGGAAAAGGAGAGGAAAGAAAGGGCCCAAGCACCAAAGAGACGAAGGGGATACGATGGACAGATATTTCGGCAGTGGTGATCTGGGGAATCGGCCGCGGCAGCTGGAGGGAGGAAATGAAGATCTTTAATCGTATCTTCCTCAAGAGAGAGAGAGAGTTGTGTTTAATTTGGACGTGTCGTGTGGTGTGGAATGAGGACTTTGGGAGGAGATATTTAAAAGGAAGAGCAATGGAAGGTCAACGTTTTGACTGGGGGAAGGTGATTGAAGAGACGCCCTGAATGCTGCAGGAGATCTTGTAGGTGATACCCACAGATGCTATTTCTCTGCTTGGAAGATATGTCCCGACACTCCCACCTCAAACTACACGCAAACGGGACAGAGTTCTAAAAAGATGTAATTGTTGATCCTACCTAATATTTCTCTCAGTCGACCACCGCAGATAAGTTAGTGGATCTCACTCTCAAATCTCACCTGTAACTATAACAGCAGGAGATTGGGCTTCAAGCCTTCAGGACATGATAATTCTTTTCTAAGTGGGCAACAGAGTAGGTTGAATTTACATATGGATTCATCATAACCATTCACATACACATGCAAGGGAACTCCTAAATTAGATTAGATTTATTGTGTTTTTACACGTATGGATGGACTTGACCCTTGGATTAAGTGTCGATATTTTTAAAAGAAAGTCGTTAAATTTATGTGCCATTGATGAAGGCCTCAGAGACATGTGATTGACTCCATACATGATAATAGAATCCTCTTCCCATCTTACCTAGTCTCATGCGATATATATCATTTGTTATAGACTAGCAAGTTTTAATTTCAGTACTAAGAAAGGAGCTTAATATGTCTAATGACAATATAAATGCATGCCTTGCCACTAATCTAACAATGAATTCCTAGTTGCTACTTATATAACAAGGGATGCGCAGTGAAATGTGTACATCTCAAAAGTTTACGATACAGATCCTTACATGATTCCTTTAAAACTGGTGTCCATAAATAATGAAGGCATTTGGAATTAGTGGTGGAACCAATGCTGGAACATGAAAATTTGCCTATGAGAACATTATATAAGGAGGGATTTCTTGGGTCGACCAATCTGGAAAATAAATAAAATCTTCAAAAGAATAGACGGGGGTACATTCCCCAAGCAAACATGCGAAGTGTTCACTAGCCTCATCTTTTTTTTTTTTTTTTTTTTTTTTTTCTAAATTCTGATGAGGGTGTCCAGGCTCTTCAATAATTTGCTATTCTCCAGACATTTAAAGTCAACGCCTCCCTCACGTACCCGATAAGTCAAGCTTTAGCTTGGGCAAGTGGCCATAGGGAGAGAACACAAGCTCAAAACTACAACCTCCGATTCCTAAGCAGTGGTCATATCCAACTGCGCTATCCCTCGGGGTTATCTTGTTTTACCATTAAAAAACCACATCCTTTTTTCATTCCACTACCATGTAATGGATTTATTTCTCAAAGATTTATGTGACTCTAAAGATCTCTTAAATCTAATGGGATCAATACATTCATAATAACTATATTTCTTGTCCTGTTTTAGCAAACAACAAGATGATTTGGACCATTTAAAGCTATGGATGACATAGATCACTAATCAATGCAAAGAAGAGATGTATCACTTCTTTTACCTCAAAGAAGTTCCCCAACACCCAAAAGAGACTTCGCAAAGGAGTGACAGATTGGAGGATTGAACTTAAAGCAATCGGCGTTGCCAACCAAGTGGACAACCCTTATTGTAGAGATTTATCACATTTAAAACTCATAGATGGGCTAAGAACAAAGATCCAACCTTACTATTAAACACACATCATTAAAATTAAAATAAGACTTAAATCACATAATTCACATATAAGTAGAATAATAATCAAATAGAAGTAACACTAAAAACAAGTTGAAAGGAGCAAATTTCAAAGTTGATTTCAAATGGATTGCCTTTAAAAGGATTCATCTCTGCCACAATAACAACAACACATCATTGTCCAGATTCGAGGAAATCATGCAGCAGAAATACATAGACACACAAACAAGTAAGAATCTCTCAGTCTCAGTTTCAGAATGACGACTTCTCTTATCTCTGATAAAAGCATTTTTGGAACTTTAGGGAGGAACACCGAACAAGCCCTAAAAAGTCTACAACCTTTCGGCACTACTTAAAGGTCGGTGACGTGTAGCTGACGGCGTCAACGTCGTTCCAGAGCTTTTCGAGGGGCGCTCCAAACGGCCGTTTTCAACCTCCAATCCTCCGTCCGTACGAAAATTTTCAAGAGATTTGCTGGGATTTCCTGACCCGACCGAGACATAACAGCCGTTCGATGCAGATCTGTCCCACTTTTTGGAGGATCATAATCATGCCACGTGTGCTTCTCCATGTGAAAGAAGATACGATCCGATCTGCCACCAAGATATGGGTTAGTCGACCTAGAGTGGCAAATGGGTTGGGTTAACTTGGGTTGTCCTAAGTTAAGGGTCAACCTCTTTTCAACCCACCAAAGTTTTTTTTTTTTTTTTATAATAACAAACAGGTCAGTTTACGGAACCCACATTTGATGTGGGTCAAAGTCAACTTTGCCCATGCCTTGGCACAAAATTACTAAACCATCATACTATTGGAATTGAATTAGATGTGTGTGTTAATCCTAAGCCATGAATTTATCTTTTTAGATTTGATAATTACTATAATTTAACCTCTGGTCATATTTTAGTTTTACTGTATTAATCTTGTATAGTGTATTATGTATAACATTAGACGTTAAGGACATGAAACCAAAGAGTAAATCTTTGGAGTTTGGACACCCATAATGTTCCATTTATGCTTTAACCATATTTAACCTTCTGATCATTTTGCATCGTTTGTTTGTCATGCATCCAACAAAAGCTTTTTACCCTAGCATTGTTCTTTTCAAAATAACATAACAAACAGCCTTAATGTTCACCCCACCTAGGTCAATGTCATTTGGAGGATTGCGAGGATGCACAAAATCGATAACATATACTGTCGTATCATATTTGATATTTTACTTTTATAAGTAAAATTTATGTTTTACTGTGTCTATGGCTTGTCTCTGTTGCATCCATACCGTATTCGAACATCACAAGAGTATGGAGAAGATGAGAGTACGTCTTACTCCGGGCTTGACCAAATAGCAATTTAATCAAATCATTGTAGCCCTCAACTTTATGGCATCAAAGTTTAGGAGATATTTGTTTACATAGGATAAATAAGAATCCATGTCTTAAGTGGTTAAAAATGAAGATGACAATTGAATATTACAAATGAGCATCGAATGACTTTTGCTTTTTTGGTAATATAATTAAGGGAAAATGGAAAATAAATACACAGCTATCATCATCATATTAATTAACTTAAATTCTAGAAAAGTAAATGTACAATCTACACTACTATCTTATTGAGTCCGAATTTAGTGAGGTAAAATCTCACGATGATCATAAGTGAACCATTCATGGTCTACCATGTCACAGCAGGCAGCACGGTCTGCCATGTCACAGCAGGCAGCCTGCCATGCATCCAGACAGGGGCTACCAGCGGTGATGTGACGGACCTTGAGTGGTCCACTCACGGCCACTCAGAGGATCCCGATTCCAATCTTATATCCTACACCCCTCACCTCTTCAATAACTTTTTAAAGATAAGCTCATCTAACCATGAATTGGTATGTATTATGCAATTCTTCTAATCGGGATTCAATTCGAAGAGAATAATATCGGGGGTTTGAAAGCTACCAGAGCCCCACAAAAGTGCGTCTGTGGTAATAGATTTCCCTCGTTAGCGATCAATCCCCAGTAACAGAGACCTAACTCGCAAAAAAGAAAAGGAAAAAAAAAAACTTTTTAAAGATGAGCTCATCTGACCATGAATTGGTATGTATTCTAAGTAGACGAACAGCCCTGGGTGATATTGTAATGCAATTCTTCTAGTCAGGATTCTATTCGAAGAGAAAAATGATTGGATCATTGTCGATCTGCAGTGAGCACCAATTCACCTGATAGGTGGGATCGGTGGACCTATTGCATCCAATAATAAATAATCATGTTAACCATGCTGTTAAGTCTTTGCCACGTTAGGAGGTGCACAAAAACTTTGTTTTTACTTTTTCTGATTGTTAAGAGTTAGGATTGCCTCCTTTAGAGTCAGAAAGACAATGCTTTGGCTGACTGCTATTTTTCCTGTTGGCCTTTCAATTAAAAGAGAAGGCATGGTTGGATTGGCCTGGTTTGGTGCCATAATAGAAGAATATGAGTTTGTGAGTTGGTACATGTGCTGTGGACTTAATGTAATCATCTTTCATCTTTCATAGAAAGTTAAGTGATTTTATTCGATTTGATATAATATAGGTTGGATTCATCCCCAAAAAAACAGGTGGGGTTGATTTGATTACTCCCAGAGGGCCAGTTGCTAGTTGCCACCCTACAGCTTCTTGTTCTTCTTACATAATTTAAAACGAATCAGGTTCTTATATCTTGTTTTTAATGTACTTTATTCATACAAGATTTGGCCCCATACAAATTGGTATGAGCCAGTTTGCAGATTAAGTTTATCAAGATCATAGTCTAGAAAAGAGTTGTCTCACCTTTGAGGAGGAGGTGAGACAGATGGGAAATCAAGAATGACAATTTCCCCACAACATCAAGGAGCAAATAGATTTGTGGGCTATCCAATGGTGAAAATTGTTCATATGTGTGTCAAATTGATTTGGTGGTCAACAAGGGGCAGTGGCTTTGATAGAGATGAGATCAAAGCTCATTTAGCTATTATGAGAAAGTGGGAGATAGAAATTGATCCGCAAACACATATATGATAATCATCTAATCCGCACCGTTCATGTCAAAAATGGTTTCATCTTCGATATGAAGCCCACTTAGATGCATGATAATCATGGGAGGGAAATGAAAGGAACGCATTCACGTTGGGCTTAAGCAAAAGATGTATCCCATGCTTTGGCCTAAAACTTTAATGGCCTAAAACATGAATTAGATGCGTTCCAGATAGGCGCACCCAAGGCAAAGCACATATTATGATGGGCCCAGGAAATTACACCACTGGGTTGGTAAACTTATACAAAAACGCATATGGGCCTTTAGTTCTCAGGTCTAAAATTCAAATCCAAGTTATGGGTCTGAGAGTCAGGCCAAGGCCCACTACATTTTCTTTCTTCTAGGGTTGGGGTCTTTTTTTTTTTTTTTTTGCTACATGAGAAACTCTAAATCACACACATTCGTTACCCTAACCAGCTGAGCCACAGGTCAGGTACTAAGGCCCACCACATTTGCAATACATACATGTTACATCTATTGTGTTGAATTTTTCAGGTGCGATTCTATGTGGAGCCAAGTCCAGCACATTCAACCCAGGCTTGATGAGGCTAGGGCTGGCCCAGCCCTAGTCTTATTTAGGTATGGAAAGGAGCCATGCTTTACATAGCTTGAACCTTCTCTTGACGACTACAAAAGCCAAACTGAGCTGAGCCAAACATATATAAATTGAGCTTGAGCTTGAACTCAGGCTAGATTAGAAATCAAGTCGAGTCGAGCTAAGCTTGAGTTTGTCTTAACAGTCCTCAATGAGCTTAAGGCCAACTCAATCATAAATATTTTATATTGTATGTTTGTTTGGTCAATTCACTTTACTAGTAATGTAAGATGAAGGATCACCTCAAGAGAATAAAAAAAAAAGGGGGGTCAAATAAAAAAATACCATAATTCAAAAAATACTTCTACTTTTTGTATAAAAAAAAAGTCAAAAAGTACTTTCCCATCCTACTACATGACAAAGGTCATCTCCTTTTCTTTTATTTTCTCTTGAGGTGATCCTTCATCTTTTATTTAACCCCTCTTCTTTTATTGCCTCTTAATTTGACTCCTCACTTCACTAGTGAGATTACCAAACAGGCTTGAAAAACTTTATATGAGCATCATTTCAGTGAAATTTCAAAACTAATACCATACCACCAACATTCCTTGCATGTACACCAAGGCACTCCCATATTGTGTATAAAGAGGGTTGCCATGTAGACCTTCAACTATGACCAAATTTTAGTAAAAACTTAAAAGATCAAGACATATGACAAAACTACTAGAAAAAAAAAAGTACATATGACAAAACGTGGTTGAAGATTCCGGTGAGAAAGGCATTGTGCCATTGAGCTGTTTCCGTGTGCGGCACAATGAGCATTTAAGTCAGGCTCGGAATGAAAGTCAGGTCTAATTGAGTTCATTGGACTTAAGATGGGACACAATATGTTAGACCTTTGTGTCTAGTCAAAGTGTAAATACACTACTTAAGTCCAATGGTTGTCAATGGACCCCAATTGTAGAAGAGCAATGCTAGGGACAGACGCCCCGGGACAAGCGGCGGACAGACGTTAGAGGCACGCACGTTTCTCAAGACACACGCACGCTTCTCAAGACACCAAAATCACAGTGTTTGTCCGCAGCTTGTCCCAAGGCGTCTGTCCCTGGGATTTCTCATTGTAGAATATAGGCCACCTCATACACAACCAGTTGTCTCAAGCCATCATCTGTGTGTTTGATGGATGTCCAAAATTTGCTTCAATTCCGCCTAAAACTATAGCACCCAACTCTTCCAGGTCATATCTCCAAATTTCAGCTCCCATTGATGAAATCTTGGACTCCACGGAAATCTACTCGAAAACATCTTTCAAACGGTGGTAGATTGCGCCGATCCGACACTCGGTACCAGAGTTCGGCCATTCTACCCTGAAAAATCCGGAAATAATTGTGCACAAATGGAAGCTTCTATGTTGGGATGTGCAATGGGTGTGTGGAACCCATGTTGAACGTCCAATGCATACTTGGACTCTTTCCTTACTTGCTTAGTTGATTTCCTTTGACTTTTCTTCTCAAATTTCATCAATGTGGGTCCCATGTTGTTGATTTCACCTACAAATTTGAAAAAATAAATCTAAGATTACTCACATTTAAGAAAATAAACATGAATCATGCATGAGACCCTATATGCCTAATGATGCACCGAAATGACAAACTTTTCAAAAATAGCAAATGGTACCAAAAATAGCAAGTATGCATTGATGAAGCCAAAAAGCTAATTTTGGGCAATGAATGTGATGAAAAAAAATCTAATTTCACAAATGTCATGCAATGTGATGAATCTTGACCTATCTTAACCAAAAAGCTAATCTTGGGCTCCAAAAATAACCCAAAATGCATGAGATCATGAAATTAAGTATAATTCTACGCAATTAAACCTAATTAGGTCCACAAATACTCATTAAATGATGACCTAAATGGGCCCTACTGTGGATTTAAATAGAAATCATGCATTCTTCATATGGGCCCTACAAAAGATTCAACCCAAGCCTAGAGGCAAAAAAAAAAAAAAAAAAAAATGAAAATGTGCATCTTTACCACTGCTTAAAACGGTGGCCAAGTTGCAAATGTAGGTTTTCCTCCGCTCAGAGTGGAGGAAAAGTTGCAATTGCAAATTTATTGCTACTTAAAACGGAAGCAAAGTTGCAAATGCAGGTTCTCCTCTGCTCAGAAGGGAGGAAAAGTTGCAAATGTAGCTTTACCACTGCTTAGAAAGGCAGAAAACCTACAATTTGATCTCACTCCGTTTCTAATGCTATTTTTCCCATTTTTTTTACTTATGGGGATGTGGGGCACTTACCCTGGGCATTTTCTTTTTGCAGAGCACGCATACATCATCATAGTGGGGCCCAGCGAATGATTAATCTGAATGGACTACACATAAAGGACACCCCTGGATTAGGCTGATACCATTTTTTACAACCATCTTAATGGTCTACACCATTTGATCGACGGGTTCATTTTAAGAAAAAGGCTAAAACTTGTTGGTCATTGATAAAAGGGATTAGGATGATTACATGGGGCCCATTTTTTTGTAACAAGTAGGTCCCAACCAGATTAAGATTTCCCATCCAATCGTGTACCCTAGTGGGCCCTGCATCCAGGGTTGTGTTTAGCCTCGGGTGCACCGGATAACTACCAAACAATGATTTCTTCTTTCAACAAAAAACGGTGATTGAGTTCACTCTCTTCTTTTAAGAAAGACTAGCGTTGAATCCCGTGCAATGCACAGGTTAGCTCATGAAAATCGAATGATTATCACAAGTTAATATTCAAATTAATTATCGATTAATAAAAAGGTTATTAGATTTATTCAATCCATTTAAAGTTTCTGGAACCAAAGTTTCACCTATAAAGACAAGGCAGCTAGTGGATATGCATTGATGTTGAACCACGGTCAATGAAGACCCATCTGACTTTGCCTTTATATAACTATTCTGCCAAAATTGTGTTTTAATATCATAGAAATTGAAAACATCTAATTAAGGATCTTGGTTTTTGTGATTACATCATCACAAGTCTTATCCTAACACCAACCCTTGGCTAATGTAAAAGTTAGATTTGAAGCATTTAGCTCTTGCGAATTAGATTTCAAAGATAAGTTTGATATATCAATGGTGGCTCCCACTCAAAACTAAAAGCCAATGACTCGTATGCTTTTGTTCCAAAATATGTTTATCACCGTTTTTCCCTACAATGGGAAAAAGGCAAACCATGTTCACCAAAGCACTTGGATTTCCTCTTATCCCTACAATGGGAAAAGGCAAACCATGTTCACCAAAGCACTTGGATTTCCTCTTATTATCTCTCTCTCTCTCTCTCTCTCTCTCTCTCTCTCTCTCTCTCTAGTAGTGTAAAAGAAGGTCAAGCCCTTCGAGGAAGGAACTATTGTATTGATTCTAAAGTGGTCTCAATTTGGCTTTTTCTGCTATTAATTATATGGAAAGAACCAACAATCTAATGAAGTAATAGATTTGAAAATAAAAAAGTGAAAAATAATAATAGCATTAAGGGAGCAAGAGTTCAAGAGGGAGAATGGAAAGGCAGATCTATTCCAAGGTAATAATAACAGAATCTAAAATCAAGATTGGGAGTTTTAGAAACATAAGAGAGCCCAAGGTCCGGAAATTGGAGAAGGGAGAGGAGCAGGGAAAACATGCACCCTGGCATGGATGATAAGACAGAGGAAACGCATACGTTGATGAAGATGAAAGTCTGTTCCTCAAAAGCTAAGCATTTATTTGAGGAAGAGCAAAAGTCATTTCATATGGCGTTTCCTGAAGAAGAGATGTATGTCGTATAGCCAATGAAACGTTTGATGGACAGCAGGTGTGTAACTTTTTTCAAACTTGTTCCTGATGATGATGTAGTTGCTGACGTGGCTCCTGGAGGATCATGGACGAGGTATTATGATCTAGCCATTTTTCACCTTCAAAGAAGAAGCGAGCCTCTTTGAGTGAGGATTTAATACATTGGAGAGGGTTCAACCAATGGTTGGGTTTAGTATAACAAGCGAGCCTCTTTTTAATACATGGGTGGGGATTTAAATATGTTTTTAGGGCGTCGGCTGGGCCTTACTTTATAGATTGGGCATCTTTTTGTCTGATCTGGGCTTCCTTATGTGGAGAATATATTATAACATGTCATGGTCTGGCCTACCCTAACAACTAGTGGGATTTGAGGTCACATTAGCGCTTGTTTGGCACCACTTAAAGATAATTTTGCAATTGTAGATACCAAAAACTTGGGTGCCACTTGGGTGGCTTGTGTTGGGTTTCTGGGTAAACAAAAGTAGACTCAAATCCTAGAAGGACAAAACCCAATTTCCTTCAACTAGATTCAGCCTAAATTTTAGAAGGGCTAGCTCACAACTCACTTAATGCAAGCTGACCCATGTTAGACCCGTTGGTTGTAGACCACGAGAACTCCAATCTCATTTGTGTCTCCTATACCAACTAGATTAGAGAGGGATGAAAACTCATTTATGTTACCATGTCAATAAAAGGCCAACATTCATTTTTCCTGGCCCATTTTCTTACCACTAAATATCCTATGATACATCTAGCACCAAAAGTCTGAGGAACCAACCCGAGGACCTGACCCGGATCGCTAGATCAGACCCGGGGGAGAGAGTGAGATAAGAAATAAATTAAAAGCCCCGTTTGCAGGATTACCGCCGTATGTAGCTCAGTGAAAATTGCAATTGTAATTATACCGCTGATATAGATGGCGACAATCCTGCAAACATCCCCCTAATATTCACTTTCTCCCATGAATGGCCTAAAGTCCAAATTTGGCACTCATCTAATTTTTAAATCTTTATTAGATTAAAAAAGATGCCTTTTAAAACCATTAACTTGAGGGCCATAGATAGAAAGGTTACAATGATCTAATGTGATTGATATTTTGTATACCTCAAATCAAATATTTCAATCCCTCATCTCCTTCATGATTGGAATGGACCTTGGTGAGCCCCACGAGGGGTGCTCATGAGAGGGTGGCCCATAATTATATATAATCTATTTTTTATACATCATGAAGAATAGGTGATATAAGGGATTTTCTGTTGCGGATGGTCAAGGGAACTTCTTTCATGAAAATGTCTTCATCTTTTATATAAGGGGACTCATCCTGAAATCATGGGCAAAAATTGGTTTTAACACAAGTCATTCTTGCAGTATGAAGAAATTTTGGTAGGTGATATGTGGGAAATAAAAAAAGGGTTGTTGGTTGGAAGAAAAAGGGCTCAAAGTCCAAACCCAGGGCCTCCATGCAAGAGATCACTATTTTTAACATTCAGTCAACGCATTGGTAGGGGCCAAACTAGGAGGTGAGGCATGGCTAAGATGGGGAATTGGACAACTAAAGCCCTCTGCCCTCTGCCCTAAGTAAGGAAAAGGAGCTGCTCTCAGATCTTATTGGTTAAAATCCTCCTACAAAATCTTGAAGAGAAAGACAAGTCAATTCTCGATGCTAGACCGCTTCAGTCTAAATGGACACCTGTCTAGCCTTGCTTGACTTAATATGTTATGAAATTTATAATTTGTGATACTAAACCTGCTCTCAAATTGATATGGATAGGATCTAAAATATTATAATTAAATAAATACTTTCCCATCATATAGAGGAGGATTTAAATTTACAAACCCTTGGTTCAAAATTTTCCTGTCCTGTGCCCATTGAAGTAAAGGATATGTATGTTAGAACTAATTAGCAAATATCTGAAATAACTATAGGTGAGACAAAAGAGCCAAAAGGCCCAAACTCGAAAAAAAGAACTCCGCTTCTAATAGTTGCGGGTCAGAGGAGGTCACTTGTTTAATCTGACCCACTGCCATGCCCATCACCAGGCTTTCGGCTCATTTATAAAGTTGCGCGTGATGCTGAGTTCGTGGGTTGCACTGGGCTTTAAGATCCAATTAGATCTAGCCATTTGAAAAGATAAAAAAGGCCATCACTTCCATAGGATGTTGTTAGTTAGATATCTGATCTAAAGGGCTTTTAAAACACTCATCTAAAGCCAAAAATAGAGTTCAGTAGATCACTATGCATGAAAGACCAAGTTGTCCATTGAATCAAAGGCAAAAATGTTGAACCATTCTCTACTTACCATCACAAATTCTATATATTATACTCTCACTCTATATGACTTGGACATAATGAGCACTGTTCCCAACCTGACTACTTGGTTTTCTTCACATTTGAGTATTTTTCTCAAGATTGAGACCCAACATGAAGGGCCAGGACTAATCAGATCACATAATTGTTCACTGAATCTTGATATTTCCTGTTGAAGATGGCCTGACCGGGCGCGAGGATGCTAAGTGGATCGAACTCAGATTTCCTCACCAAAAATCGGTCCCATCTGCTACCAAAATGGTCCCTCCATTGGGCTTCCTGGGTGTAGTGTGGAAGGTATTGCTTGGCACCAATTTGCGGGTGGGTCGCGCCCTCCACCACACGGCGGTTTTTTTGCAGCAGTCCTTGGAGGCATTTTGAGGAACAAGTGTTTGGATTGGCGGATTGGAGCATCCCCACTATGTAGAGGACATTTTCTCCGGCTGGGCTTGACTCAGGCAGGACGGCCGACGTATTCGAATTCCACCTGCATGAATACATCAGAAAATGAGAAAAACTAACATAAAAGCAATTTAGGGCCCATTTGACATCATTCCAATGTCGCTCATGTTTCTATTCAGAAAATGGGTTGTATTAAAAATGATTCTACTATGAGAATAGGCTGCGATCAGTTCATATGAAGTGACATTTAGTCATGTAATAAAGCAAATTACCAGCACTTTAGTTTATGGAGATCCAAATGAGCCCTACATTCTGTTCACAGTAACATCAAAATAGCTGTAACATGTAACTTGGAAGGGCCCAACACCGCTTAAAGTGTAGCTCGTCCACTAAATTCATGCGTATGAAATCCCCATATAGTTGGATTGATCATATGTATTACATGGTATATATGAAGCTCATAATGCATAAAATATGTGATCGATTTACCAGTTAGACCCACAGCATTGATTTAAAATTCCATTTGATGTTACTTGTGGGGCTTAAGATTTATGAAAAATTGGGCCACTTGTGCATTTTGTGGGAAGGTATGATTTATTAAAGAAAAAGACCCACAGCATTGATTTAAAATTCCATTTGATTTTAATTGTGGGGCTTAAAATTTATGAAAAATTGGGCCACTTGTGCATTTTGTGGGAAGGTATGATTTATTAAAGAAAAAGACACCACACATATAGAGAAAGACAGAACAAAACAACCTATGAATTTGGGCTTGCAGAGAGCAGACACCACATAAATCGTATCTGTGCTGTCCTTTTTAGAAGAACAGAAAAGGTGTGGGAAGAAAGCAAGACAGCCAAATTTTACTTTTAAACCGCTATTGCAAGCATAAGGACTTTGGCAAAGGCTCACCTTTGTTTAAAGAATGAAATGAAAGTGACCTGATTTGTTATCGTTAGTCAAAACGGAGAGAGAGATCCTGGCCCTTAAACCATGGGCCCTACTTTCCACATCAAACGAGCCAAAAGGCCCAAAATGAAGAAGTGGGCTCCACTCTAATGACCATAAACTTGTTGAGGAGTGGGCTCCACCCCAAAAGGAGGATTGAAAATACTAATGCCTCGAGGTTTTTGTAGGAATGATTAATTGCAAAAATTTAATATGGTTGGAACAACTCAACGGAAGATGAGAGGCCACCAGAAACTCTTCTAAATCCAACTGTTAAATGAAACGCATGGCGGAAGTAAGGTTTAATATAAAAAAAAATTAAGATACAAAAAATTCCAAGCATGGAAGGCCAATCAGAAGAAAAAAGAAGAAGATGAAGCTAAGGGACGAGTAGTCTATTAATTAATAAAAGCTAAGCGTACATTTGTGTAACCGTTTTTTCATAGAAATAGTGATGAAAAGTGGAATGTTTTTCGGTAAAAAAAACTTCTTTCTTTTAGTGTGCTCTTTTATGCGAGAAAATGCATCAAAAGCAGTGTAACAATTCTGCAGAGCGTTTCCAATGGGCAAGGATAGGAGAATATTTCCTCAAGGACTTTGGACTTCCATTTATCGAGCCACTACACAAACATGCCCTAATATAAAGTGGAAAGATACGGATACTTACTTGTCTCTGAGGATTGGATATATGAGTATTGGACCCTCAAATGTACTAGGAGAGATGTTCTCCAACAGCAGCTCTCTGAATTGAATGATTCCTGACCTTGGTACAAACATGTTTAGCCATGGATGGGAGACATCCCATAACCCTCTTCTCCTTAAACTCATCTCTTCCGCTCTAACTCTATTAAGGAAATCCAAGTATGAGACTTGAACACTGTAAATAAAGTTGGGCATGAAGTTCAATTTCTTTGATATCTCCTCAAGCACCTGAAAATACTCAAAATCTATTAGTCATCAAAACCTAGTGGGGAAAGAAAGAGAAGAAAAAGGTTGAAGGGCCAGAACCAGATGGACTGACCCAAATGGGTTATTTGATCACATGGGTAATTAGGTAATTCATGTCTCCAAATTACCCTCGTGAGGGTAGGTGCGTAAATTTTAGTGGGTAGAAGTAAACAGTCCTTAAATAAACCATGCAAGCGGACAGGAATGTAAGATGATGGAAAGTAAATTACATGATCTACATTGGATTCCTTTTCAGAAGAATAGTGAACTGCAAATTCAATGCAGTAGTAAACATCTGAACTGCCTGACTGTAATTGTTGTATGAAACCCAGCTGGGAAGGGAATACAGTGGAGGAGCTATGTAGAGATTGCTCATTCAGTACCATAAACCCTTCAACGTAGTCCACCATGTCTGCCATTGAAATCAGCAGCTCTTGGTCCTTGATGAATTTCTGAAAATCATCATAGAAGGCTCTGACCCATCTCACCTAAGATGTGAAAATTACATTCCTGAGATTAGAAAGGAAGAGTAAAAGCCACTCAACTGAACAAAAGGATAAGAAACGTACAAAAGATGTATTATATTAATCAAACTAGAAACTGAAAATTTGAAATCTACTATGCATTAAGAAAAAAGAGGTCTACCCTCTGTGGAGCATCTTGGAGCAGGATCCTAGCACTCGTTATTATACCAAACTGACCAAGACCGCCTAAAACTGCATAAAAGAGCTCTGAGCTTTGGGTGGGCGAACAGGTCACAAGCTCTCCTTTTCCTACAAAAACCCATCCATGAATCCATCCAATAAAAGCATATACAAGTAACCCATATATGATATATGTACCAAAATATCCAAAATGAACCAGAAAGGAAGGTGGAGAAAGGCAATTGCATGTCCCTACCTGTTATGACGTCTAATTGAAGGACATTACTGATCTGAGGGCCATATTTGAAAGTCTGTCCACTGATTCCAGCATTGGAGAGGGTCCCACCAATGGTTAAATATAGGTAATCGGTCCATGATCTTGGAGCAAGGCCCTCTTTCAAGCTCTCCATCAGGAGTTCAACCCAAAGAGTCCCCCCACTTACATCTGCATATGAGAATCCAGACTCCCCATCTCCTTTCTTGTGGATTTTTATGGAAGTAGGAAGAGAATCCATCTCAACAACAATGCCATTGAGGGCTTGAGCTTGACCATGGATGGAGTGTCCAGCTCCTCTGGCAGCAACAGTAACTTTGCTTAAGGAAGAAGTTTGAAGGAAGTTTAGGAGATGAGAGATTTCTCTCGGGGATTGAGGCCTAAGAACTGCAGAAGGGGAATTGAAGAAAATCCTTCCAAAATCAAGAGATGCTGAGGTGGTGGACTGAAGCAATTTCAAGGGCCCAAAATCCATTGGGCTTTGAATGAACTTGCAGGGAGAGGAAACTGTTAGAAGGAGAACAAGGACATTAAATCTAGTGCAAAAGAAAACAAACTCCATGTCGAGGGAAGTGGAGAGAACTGAACCTAGATATGGTTTTCAATCTCAGATTGGTTTCTGTATTTTTTTTTTCTGTGTGAAGAAGAAACAGAGAAGACACCAAGAGAATATTTCTTTGAAGTGGGTTCTGAGAAAAAAGAAGGAAAGGATTTTTAAAACTGAGAGACCCACCAAACTAATAAGCTATGTTTTCATTTATGTTTTTAACGAGGTTGGTGTGATCTGGTATGCATCAAAAGCATTTTATAACAGAGAAAGACAAGCAACTCATTAATTAAGGTAAGGTGACATTAGAGTTGCAGGACTGAAAGAAGGAAATAGATTTAAAAACTACTCAAATCAAAACCCCAGGATAACAACAGCAGCCTAGGATATTGCACTCTATTAAGAACAAATCAATGAAGAAACATCTCTAAATGTTCTTATTGATATCAGCAAAGCAAAAAAATATATAGAAAATGAAAACCTTCTATCAAATCAAATGAACTCCTTCAACAAACTACAAAAGAACCATTGCTTGTTCCACTCAGCATAAGGGGGCCTAACTGAAGAAGAGAGTGAAGAACCCAGATGAGCTTCTGCAAGATTGTGAAAAAGGAGAGCATTAATAGCACAAAAGAAGCAAAACATGACGTAGAAAAGATGCCCATGTGATCTCAACTGCCATTCCCATATGTCATCTCTGTTCTGTTGATACACTTTGTTTGTACCATACATGGCCAAAGATCTCTCTCTATCTCTCTCTTTCATACAGGCCCTACGAGGCCAATGTGCTTTTGTTTCTATTTCAAAAGCATCCAAAGAAAGATAAAATATATACGACCAGATAAGAGAAGCAATTGAAGAGAAATACTAGGCAACTACGTTCAAAAAGCTACAAAGAGGGGTGCAGAGCTGGATCACGTAATAGCTTGCATTGCACTTCCACTGTCTTGCTGCTGTATTTATAGAGACATTGGCGACAATTTTCTGGCCTGATTGATCTCGAATCCTATGGGCCCAAATCCAGACATGAGAATCATTTGATGCTCTGCTGGGGTATGATAGTTACCACTCTTGCATACAGTTGCCTACATGTGACATGCTTGAAGTGGGCCCATCTTGGTGGGCCATATTAGGTGTCACCCACTGGCCTAAATAAAAATCCAAGTAGGACTGTAGTGGCCCCATTTTGGTGGACCATGTCCATATCTGGTGTCGCCCAGTACTGGCTTAAAAAACATCAAAGTAGAAGTTAAAGATTTTACGTTTAAAAATATCAGCTGCATTAGACATTGACCCACATTTTACCACCTAAATTTGTCCCACCACTCATCTCTATGGATTCCTTACTACAGAGAGATCATTCAACTCATCAAACCATGTACCTGTTTACAAGGAATCCACTAGATGGAAGTTCCTAACCATCACCAAAACCCATGCACCAATCTTTGTGGGACTCACTGGATGAAAGATGCAAGCTGTCCACCCAAATCATGAGCATCACCATCACCAACAAAGCCTTACCCCAACTATGTTGGATCAGCCGGATGAATTTTTTTTTCACCTTAGAACTCATTCCGTACGTGTGAGAAAAGTCTAACTATAATTGTCAATATGACACGATCCTCTTTTATCCGGACTTGGAACTGACCGTAAATCGGCTCGATTTTACCACCCAAAGTCACTTCTAAATGGGCTCCACTAGACAAAAGTAATGCTCTCTTAAGTCATTAACGCTAGGCAAATGTTCATATACGTTAATAATTAAAAATACCAAAAACTCGAGCAATTAGTGAATGGAAGAACAATATTATACAATGAAGGGTCCTAACAACGTACCTGCCTCATGTGTGGGGCTCCGCACGTGGAGAGAAATACGCCAAACGACCATACATACCATGTTGATAACCAAAACACCAAAAACTCAAGTTGTTAATCAACGATAGGATAATATGCATGTCAAAGGGTCCTGGCAATCTAACAATCAGATCATGTACATAAGACCCAATAAATGAAAGATCAGGTAGCAGGTAGCAAACTGTGGTAGAGCTAATGGATAGAATAGAAACATGGGGCGCTGGTTGGTTAGGTTTAAAATGCTACTTACATAAACAAAATAAAGATCAGATAGCAAAACTGTGGTAAAACTATTAGCATAGAAACAAATTATATAGAGACCAACGAAGCATATTTTCAAAGACCATTCCTGTCGACTTTGACCCATTCACATACAATAATTACTTTTTGTGTTTGATGATGCCTTTCTTTAAGGATAAATATGGTTGATTGACATAAAACTAATGATAGTGGAAAGATTAGAGAGACTTAACAGTTAGTCATGACTGACACACATAGGCATTCAAATCCAAAATCAGGAGGATCTTCAGATAACTGCAAAGCAGTGAGTTCTCCTAGGTCTTTTGTCTAGTTTCCCAAAGACAAACTAAAAGATATTGTGTGGGACCCTAATCTAAGCATCTTGTTAAAGTTCCCTTCACCTTTCTAACATAAACACACCATTAGGATCTAACAAGAGATTTCACTAATATAAAAAGGATTCAAAGTCATGTATTCAATCCATCTGGTCTTCATCATGTGACACTAATGAAGAGATTAGCTATCTTAGAAGAAGTGATTAAGCTACAGGAAAGATAGTAAATAAATGACCACCACAGGACCACTTCAAAAAATAATACATGGGCCTTCTCAATTGCATATTGCATATACACTGCTACACCCACTCCCTCTTTTATATTATCCTTTGCTACCAATTGAAGACTTGATTAGAATCTTCTTTTTTTTTAATGATATCTAGCAAGACTTGGAAAAAAATTATTATTTTTTCATTTGTTAATTGTAAAGCCCTTTTCTTAACTTTTACTTTCCCTAGTAGGACTGATTATTAGGTCTAGCAAATCGGTAGATGGAGCCCACCAACGAAAGCAACAAACCTTGGAGGTATGGTCTATGATTCAAGCTCATCACCCATTACACATGTAGGTTGATCAGAAATTTCTCAAGGTCAAAAATGGGTCCAATATGCATAGACTTCAATATTTTTTCCCCAATCCATTCATAGATTTGACTTGACCTAATCATAAGGTAAGGGTGTGTAAATATATCATTTCCCTTTTATTTCAATGAACTTCAAAAATTATGGAATGATCAGGTTTTCAAGGAAGTAGCATGCAACCTGTAGAGGCCCTGCCCTGTTCATCCAAATGCAATAAAGATTTGAACATCCAAATCTCAATGTTAGATTTAATGAAAGGGAGATAAGAGAAGTAGGGTGGCCCCACACATCCACCTCATACCAAAATAATGTTGCAACTGCTATCAATGAGCTGGATTCGGGCCAGGCTATATATTATGGGCCTGATCTGAGCTTAATAAAGGCTGTATGGGCTTGAATTCAAGCCTGCGTCCAACATGGAAGGTAGAATCTGAATCTGATTGCACCCTAAAAGAAAAACTGTAGGAGGCCCAAGTCTGCTAGATCAGGTCTGAAACTCCAAAAGGCCCGTGTTCAAAGTAGGCCCCACCAATTGTAATTTAATCTGAGTTAATCAAAATTTTCAAATTTGATTTTAGGCTAGAGTACAATACAAGTCCTTATAATTAAGATGCTGTATATGTGTTGTATGGGATCATTAGCAAGTAAAGTGAAGCAACAAAGGTGAAGGAAGGCCATCTTGGATGGCCCATAAAAGATGTAGGTTGGATGGGTAGAGGGATCTATAAATAGTGTATATGATTATTCAAGTTTCATCTCATCATGTATTCCAAGGGCTTTGATTTAAGATGTTGAAAAACTAATGGATTAAAAATCATTGATCTTTGAGTTTTTTAAAATCAGACTCTTTTCATTGGAAGGGGGGGCTTGAAACTTGCCCCAACCCTCCAGAAGATGAGCCATCTTGATATTTGATTGGATAATTGGTAATGTGGAGCACCAATCTTTCAAGTGGCATTTGCTTCACTTCCTTGCAGAGTTTACAATGCCCATTTTCTTTCACTTCTTGAGTCATATCTAAATCAATCAGCCAAAGGATTAAACAGAGGGTGAGCTTGCATGCACTTTTAGGTAGGAGGAGGAGTACTTTTCAATTGCTTTATCATGTTTAGTTCCTCAGATCAGACAAAATCCCAATCGAAAGACATCTCTCTAGTTGGTGTTTATTGCCTTTTTAGCTGTAGAAATCCTGATTTAATGATGAGAGATTGACACTTCTATTCCTTTCTTCGTCTAGTGGGGATCTTCATCTTATTTATTCATTTGTCTGTTCCATTCAAACCGACATTTTTGAAGAAATTTCAAGTTGGAATCATCAAAACCTTCATTATTGGGCCCATGAAGATTCGATGTTTCAAGCCATATATAGGACCCATAACCATCAACGAGGACAGGTGGTCCAGACCCTGTCAGCTTCAAATTGGCAGCTATGCTCAAGTCATTTAAATGTTGAATGTTCACCAACCCAAGTCATTTTCCATCTAAGATACTCTTAATATTTTAAGACACACCTAGTTAAATTGGGGGACACCGCACATGCCTAGCTAAATTGGGGTACTGCGCTGGTTAGATTTTTCCATCTTATTTTTTTTTAATCGGTAACAGTAAAATATATTAAAGACTTAAGAAAGGTAAAATAAAGAAGATGGACAGAAAAGAACCTGTATAAATATTAGAGCTAAATTTCAACACAAAACAACAAATTACAAAGGAGCAAATAAAGCTACATCTCTTTCAGCCCCCAACTTAGCCAAAGCATCCACCATGTCATTCCCCTACCGTAGCACATGATGAAACTCAACATTCAAAGATGATGACCAGGTCTTGATTTCATTGAAAAGAAATTGGAATTTCCATGGACCTTTATCCAAACAAGACATCCAAGAAATCTCATTTAAGGAATCGCTTTCCACCATTATGTTCTGAAAATTATTTGAGACACGGATCCTTAGAGCTTCCAAATAACTATCACCTCCGCTTCATTAAAATCTTTGATGCCTATATACTTTGAGAACATAAACAATACCTCTCTCTTGTAGTTCCTCAAGATCATTTTGTTTTTAGTTGACAAAAGTATAATGAAATCATTCTATGTGAAGATGAATTGGGATTTCTTATTGATCATGTGGATATTTTCATGTCATAATTCTATTTTAAGTTGACACAATGAAATTCCTAGGATTTTGCCCAACGCAATTATAGTTGAGTGGTATTGGCACTTCAGTACTACAGGGATCAATCCATGAGTTTTCATGTCGGTAATATCACTCTTGGACATTAGACCGACCTAGCAAAAAAAAAGATATCCAAAATTTCATTTATCCAAAAAAAAAAAGGTTTTCCTTGCTTTTTATACCTTGTTGTTTTTCTCCATTAAATACTCACACACACACTATCCAAGTCCCTCACCACAGCAGCCATATCATGGATCGGTATTGGTTGTGACGCCCCTGCCATTTTGCTACCAACGGGTTGGCATTAGAGAAACTTCAAACTTCACATTCATGAAAGCAGTGATTAAAAAATAGAATGGCCATGGAAAGAAATCAGTTGAGAAACTTTATAAGTTTCTCACAATATGAGACAGTAACATTTCATTCCATTCTAATTCTTCAACCAAATGGACCCCTTTAGTAAAGTTTCTCACAATAGGAAATTGTGTTACTGTTTTTTCTTTTCTCACTTTCCATGGAGCTAACAAATTATTCATATTAGCTCTATCTGGGAGGGATGGTGATTGAGACAAAAAGCAAACCACAACACAGGCAAAGGTAGACCCACGGTACGTGGGTTGTGTCCCCTAGACACATGGCTTTGTGCAATCCAAAATGTGGGGTAGTCTCCTCTGGTGCTGATATGATTAATAATGATGGATGTTAGTCCTAGGATAATGCCAGCCAACGTCTTAGTTGGCTTATTGGGGCTGGAGTGAACACATTTGTTCTTGGAGGGACATACCCACTCTTTTGCTGAGACTCTGCTACAAGGGTACGTACAGGTAGATGATATGCAACATTTTGTGTTGATTGGGATGGCCCACCTTGGATCTATTATTTAATTTAAGACATGGGTTTGGCCTTTTTCAATGTCATAGAATAGTGAATGGTGTGGATGGTACATCACTGCCCTAGTAACCACACAATTAGCATTTTATGATTCTGTGAATGGCCATGCATCTCATTTCTTGGATACACAATTAGTATTTTATGGTTCTGTGAATGGCCCATGCATCTCATTTCTTGGACTCATTCTCTACAGAGACAGACACGTAGCATTTAAATTAAGTAATGAACATCTTACGTTAGCATTGAAGTTAAGGATGATCTAGGAGTAAATCTTCTTTTATTATAGTATGTCACATGCACTATTGGAAATGATAACATCAACTAGTGAAAGGACTGTTCTTCTAGTTCTCGTGTTTAGGAAGATAGCCAAAGCCTTATGAAATAAACTTCGTTTCCATCAAAAAGCATAGGAAGATGTTTGGATCTGAAGATGTATGCTACTAAAGATAAAAAACAAATTGTTACATTTCAACCAGAGTTAATAGAGATTAACTCTAATTAATCGAAATTAGTGTGGATTAAGTGTGATTAATCACGATAAATGTGATTAGTGAACAAAATGGATCAAATTAGTCACACTTGATTGAATTAAGCATAATGGACTGAGATTGAAAGAGATTAGCTTAGTAGAGTTGAATTTATACCCAAGTTAGTGAAATTAAGGACTTTTTCATAAAATTGGATTTATACGTAGTTCGTCGGATATGGTAAAGCTTGATGTCAACATGTGTATTTCGACGAGTACAACAATTTTCATAATACTTTCATTTTCATTTGACTTCAAATGAAGCAAGTGGGTCTTAAATTGACTCAAACTTGAAATGTGTATAGTATATGGGGGGCTGAATGTAAAATTCAGTTTATAAAGATGGTGAATCACCCATCTTAGTCGGTTGAAATGTTTCTTCAGCTAAAAGACAGAGAGAGGGAGTGCTTTGAGTCTTTCTTCTTCTTGTATTCTCTATTAAGTGCTTGAAAAAGGATCGTTGCAAGTGATTGTGAAAGAAAATTTGTAAGAATCATCTTCCCCATCATCTTTTTCAAAGTTCTTTGGAGCTTAAGTTATAGGAAACTTCAAATTCTTACTGTGATAATCTTCAAGGTAAGGGTTAAGTGATTTTATAGACTTTTTGAGTTGTGATTAGTTGGTTTGTAGAGATTTTGTGCAAACAATTCAAAGGAAATTCGTTTTGGGTTTGTGCTTAATGTTAGGGTTTTGAAATTGGGAAATTTGTCTCAAGTTGAGCTCAAGACAAAAGGGTTTTGTGTTTAACTCATTTATAAGGCAATTATAAACCATGATTTGTGTTTATGTGCAACTAGATATGATGTTTCTTGAGTTTTGTTGAGTTTGGTTTCAATTTTAGATTTTTATTGAAATTATAGAATGATTGAATGGATTGTTGATTGGGTTATATATGATAAATAAAAGTGTGATTTTGATGTTTATGGAGATGGATATTGATGGGGGAACAGGAGGTTCTAGTTGATGTGCAGGTTAAGAATGAAGTGGATGTAAAGAAGAAGGAAAGAAGATCGATTGCAGGACTCTGGAACTGGATTCGTTCCAGGTCCGATCGATCGAACAGTTTGGCTAATTGATTGGACAGTCCCTAACTGGAACATGGTTTCAGGCCGATCGATCGGACCCGGAGGACTCAAGTTGAGTCCAGTGGAATTCGTGGTTCAAATTAAATCGAGTGTTTTGTTTGCGAGTATGAATAATTTATAAAATTAGTCTAATGACTAATTATAATGTAAATGAGAGATTTTAAGCAATTAAGCTTTCTCTAAAGTAATAGTCTTGGGTTTGGATCCAAGATGAATTAAGAGTTAATCAGAGGGTTATCTAAAGATGAATAGTTGTGATTCGTTGACGGAAATTAGCTTTTAAGGCTAGCCGATGCAACGTTGATTAGTTAACTGAAACTAATCAGATTTTTAGAAAATTAATTCTAAATTAAGGAAAAGAGCCTATTGATTAACTCAAGGCTGCTAATATTGTCTTACCTCCATGGGTGTTAACTAAGAGATTTTTAGTGTACAAAATACACATAAATTGCGATGTCCATCAAGAATAACACGTACATTAAATATCTGAAGGTTACACCTAAATGGTTGTTATTGTTTAGTTGAATTTGTATATTGAATTGAATTTGAAATTTGTAATCGAATGAAATGAATTGAGAAATTGAATTGTTGTTTGAGTCTGGCACTATATAGTGATTTCTTTAAGCTTATTGGAGCTGTTTCTGCTGCAGCAGATTATTTGGGAGTGTTCCGGAACTCCGTGGTGATGTCAGATGTCCTTAGCTCGGGCACTGATAAATCCCACAATATATGATTCCTTCCGTGTGGAACATGTGATTCTTTTCTTTTTAGGAAGATGTGATTTGAATTGAAATGCTATTGTAGAATTGTCAAATGTTAAAGACTCTTATTGATTTGAAATAAATGGTAATTGTATTAGTCTAACATTGGATTAGACAAATTAAATGTGTAATTAACATGTTAAATCATGTATCTGTTTTATATATTGCTGAATTATCAAATTCATAGTTTTATTGATGGCATTACAGGCACAGCTGCCCATGCCGGTCCTTCTGAGGCCACAGCGCCAGCGGAGACGACCGATCAGGTTCCTCCAGGAGGATTAGTTGAGTGGAAGTGAAATAATATCAAATGAATTTAATATTGAATTGGAAACTTAAACGAAACTTTTGATAAGGGAAGTAGTGAATGAACGTTTCACACTTTTCATTCATTGCATTGTACTTAAATGTGCAAGTGAATGTTGTCAATATTGTAAATGAATTTTTATTTTATATAAGAGCAATGTATATTTGTTTATATGTTCCGCATAATGTATAAATGATATCCCTTGTGAATTTTATGTAATTGAAATTCACAGGAGTAAGTTTGTGACGCGACCTAAGGTTAACTCGAATTAATCATAATCTCGAGCTCGGGTCGTGTCACAAATCCATAAGAATCCATTACATTACAGATTATGTACATGAGCACATGTCAAACCCACAAGAATCCATTAAATTCCATCTCACACAATGTCCTCAAACAAACTGATCTCACACACAAAAGCTCATTTTATATCATTTTTCCTCCTTGTTCAAAAGTTCATTTGATCTCATTTTGCCTCCTTGTTACAAAAGGAAAACCGGTAAGCAGGGTAGTTAGTAGGGTAAGTTAGAAATAGGTATAAAAGGAATAGGCATATATCCAATACAAATTTTCATTATAATCCTACCATCTAATGGAGATGTTATTTGAGAGGAAGAGGGTGTCAAACAACCGCTGAAGGAACTCAAGCCCAATCTATCAACTTGGATGACTTCTCACAAATACAGCCCGGGAAAGGATTTGCGTAGAAGTTCTCTTCGAGTTTCGGGGCCTTTCCAGGTATCTTCCAAGCTGATTAGCATGTAATTGCTTCACTTCTGATGAGAAATGCTCTTGTCCATATGATCAATCAGTTTCACAAAAATTTTCCTGGAATCAAAACAGAACTTATTTTCTTTTTTGAGTTTTTACATAGCAATTGATAACAATTATGCATATGAAGGTAACCAAAGCAGCTGCTTTTGAGTTTTTAGCGATTTTGTCATAGACTAATCCAACTCATCAACTGCTTGTTACAAATAACATCGGGTTGTTGCATCGAAACATATACATGTTAACTAATTTGACTGACATTAAATTTTGTAAATGCGGATAGTTGTTCATTCCGGGGTGTTATTGTTGGGTGGAAATCGCAAAACAATATTAGGTGGGAATGGGATACTGTTAATTATGCCTTTTGTCACATCCCAGTCCCGAATCACCCTGGCCTAGGGTAATCCCCGAGGTGGAACACACGTACTCCCGTGTAATTGTACCTGTCGCGAGTCAAATACAAGTACACAAAGGAGAAAACCATTCCACTCGTTAGTCGAACTCACTGATAACCATTAATCAACAGTCAATATAGCGGAAGCTTATATCAAATGATCATCATAACCCTATACAATCCCATATACAACATTCAAGTTTAAAACAAAAGAATTTATACATTGATATACAATGTTTGTACAAAAGAAAGTTCTATACATCATTACTGAAAATACATAGCAAAATGAATTAAATTAAGTGTGACCCATACAAAAACACTAGTCATACTTTTACTATGTGCTCTCAAAAAATCTTGACGCTCTCCGTACTGAGGAGTCTCTACATGGGCCATACTCCGGGCCACTCCTCTAATCCTGAAGGTATCTCTTGGGTAACCTTCTCTCCCTCCGTGGTCTCTGCTGGACCGGGAGCTACATCTGGGCCTGTGACACCAAGAGTAGTATCTTAATACAACGATTAGCAAGCATAAACAGTAAACATGAAATACGATGAGGTTTTTTAAAGATAATTATAATTTGAGAATAATAATGAGACAAGTAAAAAAGAAATCAAACAATCCATTTTCATGAGTAAATCATATATATATTTTCTTTTAAAATCATTAAAAAGAAAATACAAATACAAATACAATACGAATTGGAAACTACATGAAGCTCATCCTCTCATTGAGAGCAAATCGTGTTGGGATGTCACTAGGGTCCGGCCAAAGATCCTCCTAGCTACCCGGGTCCAGGAGTTCCGGTGTTCCAGTCTGTCCACTGCGCAGCGACGTTCAAATTCTAAACCAAGATTTAACCCCATCGGGTATCGTCCGGTCGAAGCTAAGTAGTGCTGACTTAATCAAATCGAATTTCGTTCATAATTCAAATCGAATAACTTTTTTCAAATATTTGGATATTCACTCAACTCAATTGCTTTATCCATATCAATATCAAATAATGTATAACAATGAATAACAATTTTAAAAGAACAAAAGGGTAATTAAATATATAAACATATTGTATCAATATGACAATTTATTGAATAAATTGATGCAAATAAAAATCCCCATTTTCAATATTCAATTCAAATATTTGATGACAATAAGCAATTAATACTAATTTATTATTCATATAACCTGCTATTATCCAATACAAGATTAATTTAAAGAATCAACACATTACTATCTACTTAGTGTCACTTACGATGATATTATGTTGAATCTCTAAATTAGTCTTCATGGCTTAATAATAGATTAATGATTTCCTTTGGGCTTAATTAGAAAGTTGATGGTTCCAATTCTAAGACATAAATTAAATGAAACCTAAGTTCCTATGGTAAGGAGGGTATACATCCTAATTATCCATTCATTCCAACTCCTTTCTTCCATTAATAGATTAATGATTTTCTTTCCATTCCCAAACATTCATGGCCCATAGGGGACTTAAACATTTCAAATAGGGGGGAGGAAGCCTGATGAAATGGGCCTGGACGCCTGCTGAAATGGGCCTGACAGAGCCCAGGCCTGCTCGAGCAGCCCAGCTGCTGTCTGGGTCCGTTTCAGTGCAGAATTCTGCACTGTTTTCCTGCCCATTTATTTTTCATTTCCCTCAAACTTCTCATGCATTCTGAATCTTTCTTAAACATTAGTAAATCCCATCCAATCATAAACCATTATAATCCTTCAATCCAATCCCAAACCATATGCATTATCAACGAAAATTTTTAAAGTTCAACATAAATAGAAATGCAGAAATTCAAAGACTCATAATTTCAACAAATAAAATCCAAGAAATACATGTAATAAATCATAAAAACTTGATTGATGCAAATCAACACATTTACACAACATGTATAGCATGTTTAGAGTCTATACTTGCCTCCAACCAACCTTCCAAGCTTTTACTTCACAAATCTTAGCCCAAGTGATGAAAACCCCAAATATACAAACCCTAATCATGGAAAAACATAGAATATTGATGAGGATGTAATGCATGCATGAGGATGGGTCTATTTGTCTTTAAGATACTCAAAATCATGATTATAGGGTTTTGTTACTCACCTCTATTAGAGATTTCGAAATTGAGAGGAAATAGAGGGAGTTGGAGAATGCTTCTTGTCACAAGATGAAGGAAAATAAAGAAGATAAAGAAGAGGATGATGATTCACACTCAACTCTTAAAGCACATGCAACAATCCCTTGGGTGATTGAATGAGGAAAGTGAATGGAAGAGAAGGGTAAGGAGAGTTGTAGAGATAAGGGAAGTGAAATGAATGAAAGGAAAGAGGGGTTTTTATGCCTTATATATGAGATAAGAATGGATTTTTTGCAAATCAGCCCATTAGTTAAGAACATTTCCATATTAAGTCAATTGAGAGTCCACTTTCTCAATGAGCGGTCAAATGAGGTCAAGTCTATTATGAAAGTTGATGGAATCGACGAAATACACGCGTTAGTGGTAAAATGACGTGCAAATGATGCAATTTATGAAAATCAAGAATTACGAAAAAAGCCCTTAATTACATTAAACCGAGCCAAATCGGTGTCAACTCACCTATTTAAGGTTCAAAACTCACCCAACTCAATTCAAATGCATTAATCAATACCACTTTATCATAATTAGAAGTCAAGCATAATTAATTTGGCTAATACTCAATTAATTAGCAATAATCAAGGTTAATTAAGCTTGGGGTGTGACACCTTTCAAAGTTCACCCCACAAATCATCTACCGTGATTACTCATTGATATAAAGTCAAAAAAAAAAAAAAAAAAAAAAAAAAAAACGTAAAAAAAGATGCACTTACTTTGATTTCTTAGACGGCATGGCATCTAGTCTTGCCAAAATACCCAAACACAACAGAGAGAAAATTGAGATATTATTATTTGTATACCTGTCGGGGTCGATGGTCTTACGAAAATCTTCGAACTTCCTGTGACCTTGTACAGCTTTAGCCATGTTACCATCATATGTATAAACAAAAAAATTCCTCTCAAGGGCTACAATGTAATCCAAGGCCTCTAATCGGTTATGATAGAGTTTCAAGAGCTCCAATTCCTCCTCTGTTGCTAGATTAAAGTGCGTAAAGATATTTGGGCATTCAGACAGGAGTGCAGCCATGCTGTCCCTCCTTTATATCTCCCTTGCAACAATGTAGATCTTTGTCTGCAATTCAGTTGAGAATGAATCAGAACAATCTTTCAATCTAAACATCAACTAAGTACACCAGAAACATTGAATAATTCAGAAGAAATGAATGGCTATTGGAAAAGGATGTTCGATAATACTGTTTTATGGCTTTTCTACCCCAAACCAATATAAAAAAATTAATGATGGCCAGTAATTGTTCTATAGATTATGAAAATGATAATCATCTGTGCATCAAAATATGCAAACTACTTGAGATTTTTGGTACCTATAAACACATCAAATCTTGTCAAGATGGAGCTTTTGCATGAGCACCTAGAAGACAAGGATACCTTAAATGAAGAGCAATATGAGAGCCGCCATTATTTCTCAACCTCGCAGCCATTTTCCTTCCAAGCTCTTCTATTTCCTTTGTATACCGGAGCGCTACATAATTTGATTGACACCTAAGTCTCTGAATCCAATTAGTTATGTCGTTGTTAGCTAGTCTAGGATCACTATGTGTCAGCTTCAACACTTTGTGTTGCTTCAATAACTCAAGCACATCCTCTCTATAGTAGATGTCCTACAAAAATAGTTATCCACATTTATAAATAGAGAACAAAAAATAAACTATTCTGTAAACATTTTTCATTTGCATCTATTTTGAAGGATGTCGATATGCAGACCTTGGACCATGAAACAGGTGCCTTGACAAACGGCTCAATTGCTGCATAATCAGGTGGCAAAGAGTCAACTATCTCGATTTCATCTTTCAAGACATCTATGAAGTGTTGCCAGTCAAAAATATCTTTGAATTCACTGTAATATCAATTTTAAAAAATCAAGGCCTAATATCACGCATTTTCTGATCTACGCAAAACCAATATAAGATCTTGCCCATACCTTGGATCTGTCCAAAAGCATCGGTGATTTAGGGAAGGAAGAACTACTGTTGCATTCATGATTTTTGCCACGGCAACCATATCACATATATATGGTTCAATTCACATGAATATTATCAGATTAGTAGTTCCACAATGCGCAGTCCCCTAACTCCCCACTCATGATCCAGACCATTGAGCCTAAGGAAAAACCCAGTGAATAAGGGATAGCTAAAGTACATCTGAGTACAGAATCTCGCATTAATCTCTATCATTTCATCGTTGCTTCTTTTCTCAGTTGTCAATTTGTGAGGCAAATTCCACTTAGTATGTCTGAGGCACCACTCATATCCACATGCAGCCCATCAGTTCTGTCAAGATCACAGAAAAAAAAAAAAAAGAAGAGGTGCCCTACTTTTAGAAAAATTTTATATAAGCATACAGTCATCCATTGAAGAACCAAAACCATAAAACTTCTCTAAATTTTGAATCCTTTCTGCTAAATAGTAGTATCAAAACCATTTCTAGAACTCCAGCTGACTTAGAGCTCAACTACGAAAATACAATGTTAGCGTAAAATCACTACAAAAACACAAACAATCATAATGTTTTCAGGTTTTTTAAACGAGCCACTAAAAACATGGTGAATTCAAGTCTAGGAATTTTGAACTAATTATACACGGCCATCATGACCAACAAAAGAAGTTCGGCACATACTCCTGTTCTCATCTGGTTCAGTCCACCACTAGCATGAACTAAATATAACCATTTGTTCCCATTTTAGGACCTGCAAGAAAACATAGAAAGAATACTCAGTCTCTGTTTCTGTTGAGTGGAAAACATAATAAGTCGGGCATATAACACAATAATCACAAAAAATGGACTGCTCCACATACTTATTCTATCTATGGGTCTAGTAATGCATTGATAATAATTGTCAGTGTTGGGTTTCAACCATATATTTGGTTTCTGTATACGGCAAGGGACATTGTGTTAGAGGTGAATTCTGTAGGCAATAAAACCAAGAAAACGTCGTTATCTAGTCTAGATGTTAAAGATACATGTTCCATTTGAAAGATAGAAATTGGACTATAAAATAAATGGAGAATTACAAATTCCTTTGTCACAGAGGTATATAATTCAAATCTCAACCTTTAGGAAAACTAAAAACAACCAAATTTACATTGAGTTACAGCACTATGGGACCACTGCATAATTGAACCTGAATACTTCTCAAGAATGTTAGAGATGTTAGGTTTGATTTGTTACAATGCTAGGGATAGGATAGAGATATTAGGAGAGAAATGTGAGGATAAAGTTCGAATTTTATGGTTCTCTATGTTTCTTTCCAATGGAGATCCTTTCCATTGGAATAACTATGCTTTGTTCCACAGCTGGAATGCCGAAAAAAAATAAAAACCTCAAAATCTCCCTATATTGGTTCCTTTTAACCTTCTTAACTGATAGTAAAATTGTAAGAAACAAAATAAAATAAAATAAAATAACTATACTTTCTATCTTTTTTTAACCAATTATTGCTGAGAAGACTTCAAATGACTCAAATAAGATTTTTGGCAAAACATTCCTTTTGATAAAAGCTCTCTGCTCGCTTTCTTATAGGAGTCCACCTGTGATCAATCAACCCATTTGCATGCATCATTCAGTACCACTAGAATTTATTGCAAGTATTTTACACAATGTATAATCATTAGCAGATTTTATTGGATGAAAATGGTCTGTTGGTTGTTAGGGCACACCATCTGCTATTTCTACTTGATACATATTAGGAGATCTGAGAATCAAAATTCAGATTTATTGAGAACTCTCAACTATCTCATCTAAGAACCAGTGGATCTACAAACACATCACCTGTGTTGTACCGCGGACAATTTTTTTTCCTTCACTTTTATGGAAGCCTTCACGTACAACCAATATGCTATTCATAGTCCCCATTATGGAATCCAATTAGATTTCATTCCATGGCCGGAAAGGTCTCAGTATGGACTAGGGTTATCTGTCCAATTGTGGAGGGGAAGAGATAGAAGAGTGTTAAAATTATTTGGCCGATCATGGGAAGGTGATAAATGTAAAAGGGTCATTTGACTAAAAGCGAGCCTAAATATATGCCCGTCCCATGCAGTTGGACTTTACTCATATGGGAGGGTACAGGTTTAGAATGGCTCAGGTTACTGTTGGGCTGAATATGTGAAAGCTCATGCAAATCAAGACCCATTACTAATTAATATCGGATACTATATATGGGGCGTATTATTCTTATGTAACATATGGGGGGAGTCTTCTTAGCTAACAATTCCTATCAAAATCCAAAGTTCTAATAAAGGTAGCATATATAGATACTTTTTCTGAAACACTAAGCCATTCCTACCAAAACCTAAAGACATTAGTAGAAGTAGCATGAATAATATTCAATACTCCTCCTTAGGTGGAGCCCACTCCTTAACAAGTTCAAGAATCATCAAAATGAAAAATCATATTTGTTTGAAAATTTCAGCTCTCATCTAATACCAAAGTACCATATCATCTGTGGTACTTGTTTTTATTTATGTACTTATATCAAAGTTTTTACTTGCAATATGCTATCCATATGCATTCCAAATTTTCCTCTGTTTGGTTGCTGCAACCGAGGGTTTAGGACCCAAAATAGCCCACACAAGTGGGAAGTAGAGCTCACAAAGTGAGAAGATAAACCTACAAAAGTGGCAAGAGCAGCATATCCAAACCCATTTATTAATTGACCCAAATTCATGAACCCAACTCCACCAAAAGTTACACTTAGAAGGGCCAGCTGAACCCAACCAATTTAGTGCGTGCAGTTATGTTAGGTCTCAACCCAAATGTCCCAAAAGGATCTTCAATGATACCCAATTCTCCCAATATCTCAACTAACTCTATCTGTATAATCGAAGAGTCTGCATGATCTTGTTTATTTCCACCGGAAAACGAGGTCAGGGTTTTTCCTGCTGATAGAAATGAAGAGCTTAAAAAGTTTTGGGATCCCAAATCATGATACAGTAGGTTGAATTTGCAGGTTTTGGATGAAAACGGCAACTGATTCAATTATAGGTTTTCACCACGCAGAGAATGCTGGTGGTTTTGGGAATATCTCAGATAGTAGATCTGGTGGAATAAGCAGTTTATATGTTTTTTCTTTTTTTTTAGTTAGCCACCTAGGAGTTCATGGAGTAATATAAGGTGAAGGTTTGTTGTCCCCATGTCTTGTGTTCAAAACCGCTCCTCCAAATTTAATTTGCCCAGTATATGTTTATGTGGGTTTAACGGCACCAATAGGGGTATTAGTCCCAATGGGTTAAAGACATCAAGGATACCCGCATAAAAAAAAAGGCTTGTGATATCATTTTATTTGTTGTATTTTATACTATAGTATTTATATTATTTTCTTGAATTTTCCAGTGGTCAATGGTGAGAAAGAACATGTGATTAGATTGCATAAGTGAATTGCTTTTTACTAGTTAGCAAAAGATGAAAAGGAAGTAGAAAAAATAAGTTAGGGTGGAAGGGATGTCATCAATTGGAAGCTTTAGGGCATTGTTTGTTTATATTAGATTACACAGAAATTCATGGTCAAATGAGCTCCACTTAAGAATGATTAAATAGGTGAAGTGTGAATAATACAAGGTCCCCTTTGTGATGCAAGGTCCGGTCCCCTCTATAATCTTTAATAATCTTTTGATGGATCTTTTTTTTTTTTAATGATGTGAGTATCCTTGAGATCTTTGACCCAACAAGACTAATCGCCCACGGCCTCGGGTAATTCTGGGTTGGTTTCAAACACAAAATATCAATTCCACCAACCCCTTGGTGGGCATTTGATGTGATTTTAAAAGACTATCAAATAAATAGACCTTTAGAAAATTTGGGATCAGTTAGATTCTCTTTAAGCTTACTTTTCAAGTAAAAGAAATGTGTTAAAAAAGGGTCAGATAGGAATGGGGTTTCCCAAATATGACAATCCAGATGGGCTACATGGTATTATCTTGCAGCAGTTGTTTGTCCAATTCAACACTCTTTGTCTATCATTGGAGGGACTATCTACTCACGCAAGAACGATGATTTTGATAAATATGATAATGTGTTTCACGTGTAACATGTACATATTTAAAAACCCATTTTTTTTCATCCCATGTGTAAAAGGCAAATGTCCCATGGCGCTTGTGTGTTAATACATATATATTGACTAGTCATTGCCTGTGCCTGAAGGCACAGCGCACCACGCTCTGAGCACAACTAAATCTAATTACTCTTCTTTTGACCACCTAACAACTAACACCGCTCATAATTTAACAAATTTAACTCAAATTTTCTATGTAGCCGATTGGATCAATCAGCTTCAAATCAAGCCCAGCCGGATTTTATTTTTTTAGGTAAAACAGCCCAGCCAATTGGACCCTTATTTAACCACCATTGAATACCAGAAGTGACCCACTACTATAAGCAGTCTAGTTTAATTGCATGCAAGCCACGTTTGCATCTGCTACCAAAACAATCCAAGTTAGCCCAGATTCCACAATCCGTGAAAAACAACATATATATGTGAAGGGGCAAACTGGTAAGTTGTGGGCCCAAATTCCACACCATTCAATCACTCAATTGCAATCATAGCCGTGTATTTAATCATATTTTTACTTGCAAGGAAGTTTTGAAAACATAATGGCATGTTTCGTAATTTCACAGAAAACTAAGGACACTCCCATATCCTCTGGGAAAAGATAATGGCAGGTTTCGTAATTTCATAGAAAATCAATGGCACTCCCGTATCCTCTTGTCTTTAGTAAAAAGTTACTGCCCCTTTGTTTTCAAATAATTACAAAATTACCAAGCTCTTGAATCCATTCTCAGCCCTAGGATTTATGTACATAAATCCAAGGGTCCAAAATGTCCAGAGATTCAAATACTGCTCTCCCTTATTATATAGACTAGTCATTGCCCGTGCCTGAAGGCACAGCGCACCACGCTCCGAGCACAACTAAATCTAATTACTCTTCTTTTGACCACCTAACAACTAACACCGCCCATAATTTAATAAATTTAACTCAAAATTTCTATCTGGCCCATTGGATCAATCAGCTTCAAATCAAACCCAGTCGGATTTTATTTTTTTAGGTAAAACAGCCCAGCCAATTGGACCCTTGTTTAACCACCATTGAATACCAGAAGTGGCCCACTACTATAAGCAGTCTAGTTTAATTGCCTGCAAGCCACGTTTGCATCTGCTACCAAAACAATCAAAATTAGCTCAGATTCCACAATCCTTGAAAAACAGCATATATATGTGAAGGGGCAAACTGGTAAGTTGTTGGCCCAAATTCCACACCGTTCAATCATTCAATTGCAATCATAGCCGTGTATTTAATCATATCTTTACTTGCAAGGAAGTTTTGAAAAGATAATGGCGCGTTTTGTAATTTCACAGAAAACCAAGGACACTCCCATATCCTCTGGGAAAAGATAATGGCAGGTTTCGTAATTTCACAGAAAATCAATGGCACTCCCGTATCCTCTTGTCTTTAGTAAAAAGTTACTGCCCTTTTGTTTTCAAATAATTACAAAATTACCAAGCTCTTGAATCCATTCTCAGCCCTAGGATTTATGTACATAAATCCAAGGGTCCAAAATGTCCAGGAATTCAAATACTGCTCTCCCTTATTATATAGATTATATATGCATTTGAATCACATATGTAATGAATTCATATGTTATCAAATTATCATGTTTGTTTCTTATCAAATTACTAAATGTTAACTTTTTTATTCAACTTCCTCTTAACCCCATATCCTTACCAGTCCATACAAATAAAAACCTATTGTGCCAAACCTAATCAAACAACCACCCTCCTAAATCTAAAATCCCCATCAAATGCATGAAGTGGCGCCCACAATTCTTCAACCCATCCAGCCCAGTGCCAGGTGTTTTGTAAAGAGCATATGTACTGACATCCCTTGATATTAGCTCAAACCAAAACTTTAGCTTGATCTTGGCTATAAATGACTGGGCTTGGATGTTTGCATGCTAGCTGCCTCCATCTGGGCCTATCATTCAGGCCTATGGCCTGGATCCATGCTTGAATTAGACCCAATAACTAGAAGAAGCTTTGTCTCACATTGACCTGGCCCATCAGCACAGTGATTTGATTACATTCATATATTCATCCAAAGATAAGTATCTGTAATTCTGCACAGATGTGCTTTCATTTTTGCAAATATTGTCATGGTTCACTATCCCCATCAGATGAAAATGAAAGGAAAGTTTTATGGATGGTTCATCTAAATTCTAAAAAAACCAGTGGTGGTGAACATTGCTGATGTTGGAATGTGGGTGACCTCCTTAGCCATTGAAGGCAACTAATGTGAGCCACTCATCAAAGGCATTTATTTGAAGCATTCAAGTCATCACTTTCACTTGATTTGACTATTGACTAACTAGGCCCGTTTAGGCCCTATCACCCGTTTTTCTCGTGGGACAGAAGGGGGGCCCACTAGACATGCCACATGTGGATTTTTTTCTTTAGGGCATGTTAGGGTAAGTACTTACACATCCATGCACACACTGTCACACAATTGTCAAACTATGTCCATTTTCCAAAAAAAAAAAATTTATGTTGAGCTATTTTTCATTTGACATTCTATGACAAGGGAAGGCCACTGATATGTAGACAGCTCAAAATAGTACTTTTCTAAGCACTAGGTGGGCTACACTGATTGATTTGAATAAAGGATTAGATTTTCAATAATATAATGAAAGAACACACGACAACTAGAATTAGAAAGTTCATTTGAAAAAAATATTTGTTCCAATCAAAGGCTATATCCATGGTGCGCCCACTGCATCAAAAGATACAAATCATCACACTCAAGAGGTGTTCATGGGCCGGGCCAAACCAAGCTCGATCTAGGGACAGACCACTTTGGATCAGGCTTAATCTAGGCCCATTTCATATTTAGGCCACATTTGGATTAAGTGACAGACAGCCTAAAGTCCGGTCCATCCTGGGTAAGGAGTGCATGTAATTTGGTGGACCAAAAAACTAGGGGTGGACCCAAGTGTTAGCACGCTACTGCGAAACCCGATTTTGCCTGATTAAGCCCATCCCAATTAAATAAATGGGTGGGCTCGAGCCTCACATTTACTAATCATGGAGGACTTAGAGGCCGGATATAGGCTTAATGTTTCTAAAAAGTTTAGCCGGCTTGGATATAAGAGTGTTCATGGACCGGGCTTGGACATCTTTATTAGGCTCCTTTAATAGACGGGCCGGGCTTTGATTCCATTGTAGAGAGCCCAATGCCCAGCCCACCCGATTGAAAAATAAAAATAGAATAGGTTATAGGTATGGGATTCGAACAAAGACAAGATCAAACCAACTGGGCTACACATGAGATTATGTAATTTCACTCTTTTTTTAAATTATATTTTAATCTCAAACTGGGCTCGGCTTACATGCTTCAAGGCTGGCCGGGCTTGGGTCAGTGCGTTATAGCCCGATGCGGGCCTGGGCCAGGCTATTTAGAAGCCGTGTTGGGCCTGGATATTCCTTAGCCCGGCCCATGAACACCCCTATTTGGATATGCCTCTCAACTCAACTCAACCTTGCGATGAACACTCCCTGGGAATTCTAGTGGTAGGGGTTTTTGGGACATGATGTGTCCCCTTCACATTTCCAAATCTCTTGTTTTTTTACAAGAATTTATGAATTCCAACATATGAGAAATTCCAGTTGGCCTTTCAGAATTCAGGCATTCCATCATCTTTGTATTTTGGTAGAAGTTCAAAGGAGGATTCAGAAATTCCATCTTATCGGAAAACTAAGGAGTTTCTTAGGCCCTGTTTCTTTCGTAGAATTTCTGCCAGGAATTCACCATGTCCGGGAATTCCTGGACATGATGTGACATGTTGTCCCCTAGAATTTCTGAATTCCATGTTTCTTCAGTATTATTTCTGGATTCAAGTCACTTAAAAGTTTTCTTTTGACATGTGGGAATTCAGGAATTCCACTCCCTTTGTATTTGTGTGGAATTCCTAAATGCTCAAACCCAAGGGGAATTCGGGAATTTCACTATGTCTGGGAATTTAGGAATTCCCCGTATAGAAAGAAACAAGCCCTAGAGTAAATTAACAGGCCAACACTTAAAAAAGACCGTACCAAAATATCATATTCTTGTTACAAAGAAGCAACCAAAGGGATAAGGATATGAGATGATAACTGTCTAACTAAATTTGCCTTAGCCTATGCCTGTCACTACTCTCGATCCTTCCAAAACGTTTCAACCTTTTGAAGGGGCAAGGCTCACCCAACTGTTGTCAAATAACGTGCACCAGTCCTTCTCACGTCCAGGTCCCAACGTGCATCACCTTTCTTTCAGGCTCGAACTCGAGCCAAGTGTACTCACTTCCCCTTCAAATTCGGCCTACAACAGCTCAGCTCTTAGCAGCCACAAGATCAAAATTGCTGTTTCCATCTCTCTCTCCCTAACCCTGTTTCATTATAGCCATCGTCCACCAGGTTTTTCAGGTGCACGCAGGGTGGAATCGTCTAACCCAAGAGAACAACAAGTGAGGACCCTGTTCTTGTCTTTTTCATTCTCCATTTCTCTTCACCTTCTTTGGATTTTTCAAGTGTTTGTGAAGGGTCTTCCTGGACATAGTTATTTATAAAATTACAGCATGTTGTTGGGTTCCCTTAGATTAACATAAATTTAGTTGTTTTTGTTGAATTCGAGGTGGGTTCTTGTTTTCTTGTTCCCTCTCTTTCTTGATGTGTGAGCTGTTTTGTGGGGTGTCGGAATATGGAACATGCATGGTTTTCTATTTTTTTTATTTTTATTTTTTTGTTCTGTCGCTTTAAAAACAAGTCTCTATATTTTCATCCTTTCTTGATCTCAACCTTCCCAAGTTTTTCTTCCTTTATTTCTTTCTGAATGGTAGATTTTGATCATGGGGTTTGGTTGAATCATTCAGGAAGATATTTGCCAAATATTAACCTTTGTGGTAGTCCTACTAATACCTTTTTTTCCTTTGTTTTTTTTGGCATAGAGAGCACGTTTTTCCTGACCCTTTTGTAGATCTTCAATCACCCCACAACAGAAATTATTAGAATAAAAGATGATTCAAACTACCCACATTAAAATAAAGCCTATTGTGTACATAAACTGTTGGTTATACCTGAAATTCAAGCTTTCTTGTTTGTGGTTTCCATTCTCTTTTTGCAGGTTTTTGGTTGGTAGAATTTGAGAGGATGATTGATATTGGGTCATGGGGAAGTGTTTGTCGGATCAAGAAATGTGTATTCGATTTCCTTTCAATTGTGGATCTGATGGATGATGAGGATCGTTGGGATCTGATGGGAAGGGATATTCGACTCAGATCCACCTTTTTGTACTGTGATTTCAACCAAGTCATCTCCAATACTCCCAAAGAAGAGAAGCAGCCTCTCATAGACCTTGCCAACAAATTGTTCCAGTCCATTGAAGAGGTATGCATTGTGGGTTTGTGGGGCTTCAAATCCTAGTTCAATCGACTCAATTTTGACTCATAAGGCAGAGTCAAGCGACTCGGTCAAGAACTCAGCCATACTTGCCCGAGTAATGAGTTACTTGGGGAGTTGAGTTTTAAAGCTGTGGACCTGCGGTTAGTTGTCTAATTCTCTTTTTGTTATGTTTTGCAGCTGGATTATGCAGTGCAGATTCGTAGCATCTCTCTCACACAGGATCGATATGATGATGCAGCTCTTGTTTTGAAGGAAGTAATGACTCTCATGCCATGAGGCCATCAAAATGAAATCTCTATCTCTTTACAAAAGTCAAACTTGTAAATTCTTAGTATCTTCAAAATGTATCCAATGAAGAACGAATCTCTATCTCTTTACAAAAGTCATACTTGTAAATTCTTAGTATCTTCAAAATGTATCCAATAAGTGTTAGCTTCTTTGTTGTAGTGATTATTTATCTGGGGCACTAGCATTACTTACCAAGTAAGAATAGAAAAAATCATCCCTGCCTTTTAATTCAGGGGGTGATCTGATTTTGTGCACCAGCCCTTGGCAGGAACTGCAGGTTAAAAAAAGCTTTTTTCAATAGGTAATTATTGGGCAGACCTAGGGCAGACCTAAGTATAGGCACGTGGGTGTAGTCACACTCGTCAAATTGTGGTGTTCTTTCAAAAACCTATGTGAAAATTCTAAATCCGCTTCCAAAAATGCGATAATAATTGTGGACTCACCCTATAAATCTACATGAAAATCCTCAATTTTCTCCAAAAATCAAACTACCTAGTAGGGTTTTCACCACTCAAATGAAAATTCTGGGTCCGCCACTGAGTAATTATGATAAAAGATTTGCCCAAGTAGGGTTCTATCTAATCAAAGATGAAACCTACCAACCATAGTTATTAATTTTGTTTTGTTTCGGCCAAAATGGCCGAAATTTTTTGTTTCGGTCGAGTGGCCGAAACGAAATTTCGACCAAAACTTTTCGATTTGAATTTCGGTCAATCTCGGCTGAAATTCAAGATTTCGGCCAATTTTGGCCGAAATTCGGGTCGAACTTCAACCAAAATGTGACTTTTCAACTGAAATGGAATTTTACATAATTATTTTTTTTTTTACTTTTTTACACATATATTTTGCATTTCTTATATTTTCACAAAATATAATTCCAAAAAAATTACTATAATGGATTAAATCTATATTTATCACTTTTTCTATTTTTTTTACTTATAAATGTATATATGTTATTTTATATTTTCCCCGAAATGTAATTCCAAAAAGTCTCGCCGAAATTCTGAATCGATCGAAACTTTTCATTTTGCAAGCCGAAGCAAAATGAGGTCCGAAATAATATTAACAATTATGCTACCAACCCTCCTATTTGCAAGCGTGTACCTGTGTGACTCTCAACCAAGTTCACAACTTTGAACTTTATGTCTGATTCTCTGGGGCAAGTTTATAGTAAGGACTATCTTAATTTATCTGGTTTTCTTTTTTTTTTTTTTTTTTTTTTTTTTTTTTTTTTTTTTTTTTTTTTTTTGGAGCAAGATTTAGCATACCTGCCAAGTAAGGGAAAGGCTGATTTGGTGTGCCAAATGCATATGGACAACATTTGTTGTGCCTCGCCAGGCATTCTCTCTCTGGTCATGTTTGGAACTACTAGTCTTCAATATATATTCATACAAAAAAGAGGCTAAAATAAAAAGAGGTGTTTGGTAATGCAAGGGTCTATGCTAAATAGACATTTTTATATCATTGGTTGAAAGATTTTCTAAATATCTTGAGATTCACAAGGTATTAGGCCATGAAAATTAACCATATAACCATATAAACGTGCTCAGCCTTCCAAAGAGATCTCACGTTTGGATCTTGTGTTTGGGGCCCACATAATCCACAAAATTATACATAATGGCTCACGTTTTTTTGCACGATGATCCAACTGGTGAAATTTAGTCTCATGGTCATGTTTGCTATTGTGAATATTCCTAACAGTTTAGATCCTATTTTACATGCCTCTAAATAATAATAATAAAAAAATTGAAACAGTTACTGCCTACATCAATGGTTATTTTTGTTTTGCACATATCTCGAGATTTACAAGGTATTATGCAATCAAAATTAACCACATTGCTATTTTCAGCCTCCTAAACATATCCAACAGTTTTGATCTTGCGTATGGGGCCCACAGATCATAACAAATTATATACAATAGCTAATGTTTGTGGCACATATCTCAAGATTGGTGATGATTCAACGGCTGAAATTTAGTTATGTGGCGGTGTTTGATCTTGTGAACATTTTCAACAGTTTGGATCTTGATTGGGCCTCCCAGATTTGGAAAAAAATTCAAAAAACCAAACTGGCGTGATTATGCATAAACATTGTAGCTCTCTCTCTTCCATTTTTCCCTCTATTTCTCAACTACCTCATCAAGGGGCTGTGGCAAGTAGAGTCATTGCCTCTACTTCTCTAAAATATGTAGAGGCTAAAAGGTGGTGCCAAACACTTCATTTTTTCAAACCTCTATCCATTTTAGAGAAATAAAATTAGACCTCCTAAACATGCACTTAGTCTGGATCATAGTACCTACAAATGAAAGAAGTGATAGTTCAAAGTGGGACCCACCCATTGACGATGTGAACCATTATAAATGAACATCATCTTTTATGGGGTATCGAGTATGGCCTAAATTTACTCTAATATAAAGTCAGCCCCGGCCTACTGTAAGATAGAGAACATTTCCGATTATGTATAAGAGACATAAATCAAATTGGAACGTACCCCTCATCACAAGCCTATTATATATAAATGAAGTAAAGTGAATCCACTTGCAAAATCAGCCAATTGGATTCAATTGATTTTGACCAATTGATTTCTCAATTAAAGAGGGCTTGACTCTCGGACCCTAATCACCTTAAATGGACCCGATGACTGTAATCCTCCCATGACTATTTTTAACTCTTCAGACCCTAATCACCTTAATGGCCCTCCCGTAAGTATTTCTTTTATTTCTCCTCTTAAGCCCTCTGCAAATGAAGGCGTCCGTAACGGACGATTTTCCCAAGCCTTTCGAATATTCTTCCTGTAAAACGATCGATTTAACTCCTCTCCTCATTATTTCTGCTATAACGCTGGGAAGTTTCTCACTGCGATTCCGAGGAATCATGGAGAGCTTGATTGCTGAAATGCAAACCTCCTCTCCCCTCTTTTATATATCTCTCACTTCAAGGTCGTCTTCTGCAATCATCTCTAATCTAAAGTCCGCTTGCAAAGGCTTGACTACATTTTGTTTTTTGCTTCAAAGGTAATGAATTTTTCTTTTTTGAACCACTTTTCGTTTCTATTATTTTTCTTCATCTTTCCATTTTGTATGGATTTTCATTTTTTTTTTTCTCCCTTATCATGTACCTTGATCTGGATACACACATGGTGTTTGGAAAAATGCCTATAAAGATATTCACAGGTGAACATCTGTGATGCCGCTTCGGCCAATGTAACTTCTTCAGAGATTCAAACATTGCACCAGACAATAAACCATCTTAGTCAGGTGTTGGTCATTCTTCTACTGCAGCTTCTTCCTAAGGTGAAGTGGTTCATATTCTCAAAGGTGATTACGAGTCATTAGTCTAGGAGAATCTTCTTTTATACATAATTTCTCATCATTAATGTGTAAAGAGCCATAAAAGGAGCAAAGTTTGTCAGGCGAATTATGTACTGCAGTTTTTTTTTTTTTTTTAATATCAACAATTTTTCATTAATAATAGGCTGCAGTTACCCTGCTTTCAGACAAAAAACAGATTTCACATCCATGTTTCATATGATGAACACCCTTCCCTTTTTAAAATTCTTATCAAGTCAGCCAGTTAATAATAGGTTGGAGTTACCCTGCTTTTGAGACAAAAAAACATATTTTACATCTACCTTTCATATGATGAACACCCTTCCCTTTTTGAAGTTCTTATCAAGTCACCCAGTTAATAATAGGCTGCAGTTACCCTGCTTTCAGACCAAAAACAGATTTCACATATACCTTTCATATGATGAACACCCTACCCTTTTTGAAATTCTTATCAAGTCACCCAGTTAATAATAGGCTGCAGTTACCCTGCTTTCAGACAAAAAACAGATTTCACATCCATCTTTCATATGATGAACACCCTTCCCTTTTTGAAATTCTTATCAAGTCACCCAGAAAATAGAACAACAACCAAAATTACCTTGATTCTTCATAAAATCTAAAAGATAAGAAAATCACTAGAAAACCCCTCATTATCATGTCAGAAAATCCTCCCAAAGGAAAGGAGCTAAAACCATCTCAATACTCTTCATGGATACATCATAAATCCACAAAAAACAGATAAATACAAGGAAACCCATTCAAGAATATGTAACAAGTACCCCTAAAAACAGAGAATCACAACTAAAACACTATATGAAATGGCAGAAATCCCCTCAAGAAAACTGAATTAAAAGTAAAATTCTATTGGGCAGAAGAAACACAACAAAATTAATTCTACATGGGGGTTTCAAGAATTCTCCCAAAAAGAGTAATTACAACCAAAAACTCCTCATGGGCATTTTATAAATCTACCAAAAAGTAGCAGTTCAACAAAATAAATAAATAACTAAATAAAAATCTCACGTTTGTCCTTGTATCTAGTGTACAGTTCAGTCAACTGCGTGTAATTGGTATCTGTAAACCCACTGTTACATCACCCATGCTTAGTCTTCTTAGTCTTCTTTCTTTGATATATTCCCCCTTTAAAGTAACCACTCATGTACAGCAACTTGAGTACCTAAATTTATATTTATGTTATGTGTTTATATGTGAGATATTGTTTGGGTTATGTGGATTGTCCTTCCCGTTTGTTTAAATATGTATTTGGGCTATCTATTATATATAAATGACTGTAGGTTTTGTATTATTGGTGTTTTCCTTGGCTAGGTGAGGAGAAGTTCCAATCAGTCAATAGGGTTTTACACTCACTTTTCATGAGGATAACTCCTTTTCAGTTCCAAACTTCCTTCATCAGAAACGAAACACCTAAATAAATATTACATTTAAATCTCAATATTTCAAATCAAAGAGGCATAAGAAGCAGCAGCAGTAACTGATAGCTAGCTGATTCTGCCTAGCCCCCTTTCTATATGGGCTTACATAAATCGCTCTACTTGATGGTGTGAAACTTTCTTTTATCCACTCCATCCCCACACCAAAAGTTTCTCATCATTTGGTCCATGGAAAGAAGTATTTTATTAAGTAATTGCATAGTTGAGTCCTCACATTTTTTCTCCATGAAAGTTACTATAACCACCCTGCTATTACTTTGACTTCAGAACATGTAAACATTTTGGTTAAGTGCCTCAAATAAATGTTTTTTGTCAATCGGAGTTTGATGCATTTCAATGTTTCTCTTGGATATTTTTCTATTTTTGGAATTTAGTTTTCTTTAAAAATTTCTTTTGTTGTACTTAATGTAGACTTGTGGTTTGATTTTCTTCTATTTCTATTTTGTTAAAATCTTAGAATCGCACAATAACTGAAATGTTGTACTCAATCCTTCACCAATGTTGTAAAGCCGCAAGGCTCTAAACTCATACAATTAGAACGGACAGAATAGTTATTCAGTTTTTATTTATTTTATAGAACAATGATTCATTTCTTAGATTCTGTGTTTTTACCGGTTAGGTCTTCTGTAAAGTCTCTGTTTTGGCCCTCCAAAACTTCATCTATTTCAGTAAAAATTAGAATTATCTTAATTGATTAGAGCATACAGGAAGAAATGATGATAAATTTAAATCATGCTTGGCATGAATGAGTTTTTCAATTTTCTTCTTCAAATTTTTCACAAATTTAAAAATGTACTTTACTTTTGCATATGCAATTGATGGAAACAAGTTTCTTTTCTGCATGTTGGTCTCCTCTCTTTTATATCTCTCTCCTCTTTCACAAATCTTCACTTCTTCGATCTATATCTTTTATTTGAAGATCTTTGTATTCATTTCCATCACAACAGGTCTATACCTATCATCTCTACAAGCAGGTTCCGACAGTGTGTTTGCATTTCTTTTTTGCTGCGACGCTACCCAAATCACTGGGCAGTCCCAAGGCATCTTCCACATCTGCTGCATTTCTTTTTTGCTGCGACGCTGCCCAAATCACTGGGCAGTCCCAAGGCATCTTCCACATCTGCCATTCTTAAGAAAGAGGTATTTCTTCGTAGCTTACACCAATGTTATGTTACACAGCTTGAAATCTTTCAATATCTGTCCTCAGACTATGTTCTTAATTCTTCATAATAAGTGATTGGATTAAAATGCCGAACTGAATTGAATTTCATATATTATTAACTTGACCGATCTATATCTATATATATATATATATCTAGGGAAATATTCATGTGCATTGGTAGGGTTTACTTCATAACACATCCTACACCATATCATTAAGGTGTACTTACCTTTCAAAAACAGAGCAAGGCTCTAATACCAACCTAATATAGGCTAATCTAGACTACAACACTCTCTAGGGAACTTATCAACTAAATTAATTCCCTTGAGGTATATTCCCAAGATCTACCAAAGAAGATTCAATAAAATAACCAGACGTGTGGAACTGGAGAATATACACAAACCAAGAGGATGATACCTAAATCCCACTTGAGATATTCCTTTCCCACCACTAAAATTCAAATGTTCCCCTACGATTAGCTGTGAAGTTCACAAGATAGTGATATTTTCACCCAAAAGCTATGGGTTCTCAACACTCTTACGAATTATTTTTGTCCATACATAATGAGAAAGGCTAAAACATAGTCCCAACTTTTAGCTATTTTTTCTTGACTCTTTAAACATAATCATAAAAGAAAATCTAAACACCCTGAATTCGACAAATCCTATCATAAATGGGCCATAATTTTCTCTACAGAAGTTGGATTTGCTCATAACTTGGGCTCTTTGGAAAGCTTACTCAATAGTCCTTCCAACAGATCCATTTTCTTGCCATTTGGACATTGTTTATCAGTCTATGATCATAAGTTAAAATATATGAACATAAATCCTGACTGACTGGACCTGTTGTTCAGGCCTAGGCATTCATGGCAGCTTCCTCCTGGGTTGCATCACCTTTCCTATGTACGATGTACTTCTGTTTAGAAGAACAAAAAGAACAACTAACTTAAGAACATGGGAACAATTCAGCAAGACAAAGCGGCGAATGAGAGTTTTGGTCTGCTTGGTCTTCTTACTTTGATATATTCCCCCTTTTAAGTAACCACCCATGCACAGCAACTTGAGTACCCGAATTTATATTTATGTTATGTGTTTATATGTGAGATACTGTTTGGTTATGTGGATTGTCCTTCCTGTTTGTTTAAATATGTATTTGGGCTATCTATTATATATGAATGATTGTAGGTTTTGTATTATTTGTGTTTTCCTTGGCTAGGTGAGGAGAAGTTATGAGCCAATCAATAGGGCTTTACACTCACTTTTCATGAGGATATGCCTATCTATCAGTCCTCACATTTTTTTTTTTTTTTCCATGAAAGCTACTATAACCACCCTGCTATTACGAGACCGAGCTAAATCAATCGTCACTTTGTTTCAACCTTTGTTGGGTTTTAACTTGAGTCCATCCGCATAATATCAACCTATCTAAGCTATGTAATTAGCCTTACCTTTCTTTCAACCGTAACATGGTATTCAGTTGAGGAAGATGAAATCTAGGAAATCTTGACTTTGGAAACTGGTTGGTTTATTTATTTATTTATTTTAATTAGATGTCCTAGATGATTAGGATTTCTTCATATCTAATTTATCTTAAATCTTATAGATGTATTTTTAATGAAGAGTCCAATATATAGAACTAGAAATGAATAACCAGAAATGATCAACATATATATCCATTCAGGTTACTATTGTAGTAACCATTGTGCATTAGGTTTCAAACAAATTAATATAGCGTATGTGATAGTCATTTCAAATCTGTATCATCAATACAACTGGCAAGTATCGTGATGCACACAAACTCTATTACTCTGCCTACTAAACCCAACATTACCATCAAGGAGATGGAATGGAATGGATTCTGCAGTTTATCTTTATGTCCAGTGTTCATATGAAAGTTTCACATATTCCTTGGGTTATGTGGACATCTTCTTGACATATGGGTTTGGGCTATCTATTATATAAATAAATTATTGTAGCTTATGTATTATATTTGTTTTCCTTGGCTAGATAACTTCCTAACAGTGAACTAGCTTTTAACATTTACATCAATATAAACATAAATACAGTTTCTTGCCTTTTTACTTTTGTATTTATACAATGATCACATATGCTAATTTAATTTATACATAGATTAAGTTTCATTTATTTATTTTTAGTTCAAATACCAAAGATTAGGTCTCTCTCTCTCTCTCTATATATATATATATATATGAGAAGTATCATTTACATCAATTAAGACATATATACATTTTCTTGCCTTTTTGCTTTTGTATTTATACATTGATCACATATTCTAATTTAATTTATATATAGATTAAATTATATGACTCTTTATGTGATCTTATGGTGAGCATATAAGTCTGTTTTTTGTATAATCGATGAACCTTGCCACTATAATTTTTATCATATCAAATGACCATTGGGCTTAATTGTTTTGGGTTATTTCTATATATATATATATATATATATATGTTACATGGATCCTACCCCTACACTATCTTCTATTTCTTTGATATTCATATATAGCTTGCTGCCATATCTTTCTTCATGGCAGTAGTTTATGAATCATTAACTTGCTAATTAGGTTATTTGACATGCAATTTGCATGCAAAGACGGGATATATTTTATTGAGTCACAAAAGAATATCAAATTATAGAAAAATTAAAAAAATTCATTTCCCAGCCGCATTAGGTAAACAATAAATTTTTTTAAGGAAAAAAAATATGATATTTGATTAACTTTTATTTTAAACATGTTAACAAAAAGTTTCTTGCCTGGATGTCTTGATCATTGATATTTTGCTCCATCTGAATTAGGTCAACATGTTAAAAAAGATGTCATATGCCTAACATTGCTTCATGTCCCCACGTTTGCAAGCATTTCCATAGTTTGGAAACATTAATATGCATTTTCTTCTCACTATATTCCCTTACATTATTTGCTCATTTTATTTTATTTATTATCGATAATATCATTTTGGTACTTTTTACCTTATGTTTGATGCATGCTTTTCTCTTACTTTTTAATCCATTCTAGATCAAATGTGGCCACACTGCATAAAACAGACGATTCAAATATGACAGAAGGTAACAAAAGACATAGGCGATTGCACGAATTAACTGATGCGCATGAGCAAGGAAGTAAGCTTTAAGTAAATAACTAAAAATGATTAATAAATTAAAAGTAGTTCATATCCAAATATTTGTTGTGATGATAAAATTTAACAATATAAAAATTGCGCAGATGAAACAACGATTAGGATATCTAAATTTGAGGCACAATCATCCAATGTGACGAGCAAACTACACATTGACAGTATCAGGTGTGGAGCTGACATAGAAAATAATGAGATCAGTAGATGTGCAGATCGCTGTCATGCGACTCAACAACAATGGCATTCGTAATTTCTCAAATTCGACTGTTGATACATTACTGGGCAACAATTTAATAGATGTTCAAGTAAAAGATGGATCAAATGGAATTGGTAGCATAAGGTCAATGCATCAAGCATAACTCAAGTATGCACAATCACAACTGAAAACATTTAGTATCCCACTAATCTAAAAGTATAGGATGAATACAATTTTAAAGTCATATTGATTTTTTGCTGAAAAAAACATTAGGTATCAATAACATTGGCATTCTTAGAGGTGAATTGATAGCAATGTATAATGGCATGTTAGTTGAATACAATGTATTCAATGTATAATTGATGTGCACGTTCACGAAGGCATTGTTACGGGTAATGACAGAAGATCTATGCATAACAGCAGACAAATGCCGAGTATGCTCAATCTAAACTTGCTTGGCTTTTTCTATATTTAACAGTATAATAATTAGAAAACATGTGCCAATAGTTTTCTTACAATAAATTATATTACCAATAGGTACTTTCAGTAGGCGACATGACCTAGGTCATCCTACAAATGAATGTCAAAGATGTGGAGGAATTATGCGGCAAGAAGAAAGGTCTAGCCAAGAAGAAGAAATGGACATAATATCTTCTACCAATGTTGTCAAGATGGAGCCGTAACATTGCCCCTGTTAACTAATGCACCGCCTCCTTTAGTTCATCTTCTACAGTGTGGTGGTGATAATCGCAGTGTTGATTTCAAAAAATCAATAAGGGCTTATAACTCATTGTTATCCTTTACTTCAATAGGGGCAAATATAGATTATGGACTTCTAAAAGAAGGAGGAGGACCTTACACTTTTCGAATTCATAGACAATACCACCATTTAATTGGATCACTACTACCGGAAGGACAACACCCCAAGTTCTGTCAGTTATATATCTATGACACAGAGCATGAATCACAAAATAGAATTGCCACTATGGATAGACCGAGAACTTCTAGAGGTATAGATGAAGACATACTTAGTGAATTAGAAGCAATGGTTGATCAATTCAATCCGTATGCTCAAGTATTTCGAAGAGTACGCAATTTATATGATTCTACACCTCCACCGGACTTGACTATGAGAATCTTAGATACAAAATTTCCAGATGGAAGGCAATACAATCGACCAACTGCAAATGAAGTTGCAGCTCTACTGGTTGGACGAAGATCGGTCCAAGGGTCTCATCGTGACAGTCTTATTTACTACTCGTGGACAATTGCAAAGAATCAATGAAACGCATCCTAGCTATATGGCCCTGCAATATCCACTACTACTTTCTTATGGAGAAGATGGATGGAGAATTAATATTCCACACAATATGAAAAGCTTAGGTGCCCGAACCAAACAAACGTATGTCTCCATCAGAGAATATTATTGCTTTAGATTACAACAGCAAAACTCAAAGTCAAAAGACATTGTTGCTTGGAGGGAGATTGCTGCATCAATATATTGTAGATGCATATGCTTGCATTGAATACAACCGACTTTCGTGGTTACATCGTAATCAAAGCACACTTTGCTCAGATCTTTACCGCGGATTGCAAGATGCAGTAAATGAAGGCAATAATGATGCAACCTCAGTTGGTCATAGATTCATATTACCATCATCTTACATGGGGGACCCCGATATATGGTCCAACAATATTAGGTTGCAATGGCCATATGTAGATGGGCCGGACCTCCGGATCTGTTTATAACTTTTACCTGTAATCCATATTGGAAGGAAATACATGACATGCTTACTACCATTCCTGGTCAAAGGGCCAAAGATCGTCCAGATATTGTTGCAAGGGTTTTTAGGTTGAAATTGAAGGAATTGATTCATGATTTGCGAAAAAAAATGCATTTCGGTATAGTCATCGCAGGTATCTATAGACAAAATTCCACAAGTCATTATAATTTTATATTACCTTCGCAAACAATAAAAGAAAATATAATGCATTATATTTATGCTTTGCCCATTTCAGATTTGTATACAATCGAATTTCAAAAAAGGGGATTGCCACATGCACATATACTTCTTACGCTTGATGAGAACTATAAGCCAGTGACCCCTGATGAGGTTGATGTTATCATATGTGCTGATACCAGATCCTAAAAATGAACCGGAAGCATATGATACTGTGAAAAGGTAATGATACATGGCCCGTGCGGGTTTCTAAATCCAAGATGTGTTTGTATGGTCGATGGAAAGTGCATAAAGCATTATCCAAAACCTTTTACTCCAAGCACGATGATCAATGCAGATGGCTATCCAACTTATAGAAGAAGGGAAAATGGAAGAACAATTCAAATTGGCAATACTACTGTTGATACTCGTTGGGTTGTTCCTTATAATCTATCTCTTCTCAGAAAATTTAATTCACATATCAATGTTGAAATATGCAATCGAATAAGAGTGGTGAATGGTTGGAGGCTAATAGAAGGCATCCATCTGCTAGAGAACTGACATATGCCGATTTTCCATCAAAGTGGACTTGGGATGACCGGCTAAGTTATGGAAAGAAAGACAAAGAGGTAAATCAATAGGGGGGCTATATTATTCACATCCATTATCAGGTGAAAGTTATTACTTAACTTAAGAATGATGTTACACATCATAAAAGGGCCCACTTGTTACGAAGATCTAAGGACAGTAAATGGAAGGATACATGACACATACAAAGAAGGTTTGTTGGATGATGATGGTGAATGGGATAACGCCCTTATGGAAGCTTCAGGTTAGGCAACAGGAAATAGACTGCGCAACATGTTCTGCGAGATGTTATTATTTTGTGAGGTAAAGGATCCCAACGATCTCTGGAGAAAGCATTGGCCATCACTTTCAGATGACTTACAAAGCAGATATAGAAGAGAGACTAGAAATAATCAATTACATCTTTCGGAAAATGAGTTCAAAATCTTGCTCTAGCTGAAATTGAATCAATCCTAGCAAAAAAGGGGCACTCATTGTCAGAATTTCTCACAATACCTTTCAATAATGAGAATATATCAGATTCTATTGCAAATAGATTTCTAAGAGATGAGCTATCTTATGATGTTGAATCTTTAGGGAATGAATTCGAGGAAATGCATGCTTCTCTAAATGAAGAACAAAAGATTATATTTGATGAGATCATAAGAGCATCATACAATAAAAAAGGAGGGTTATATTTTGTCAATGGCAGTGGTGGTACAGGAAAAACTTTTTTGAGGAAAACAATAATATGTAAATTGCGGAGTGATGGGAAATTTTTTCTTGCTGTAGCATCTTCAGGCATAGCATCACTTTTATTGCCAGGTGGAAGAACCGCACATTCAAGATTCAAAATACCATTACAGCCTCATGAGTACTCCTGTTGCTCAATCAGCAAACGCTCAGATCTAGCAAAATTATTGCAAAAAACCGATCTCATCATATGGGATGAAGCGCCGATGACCCACAGGCATGCATTTGATGCCTTAGAACACTCAAAGATATATTGAAGATTTAAGAGCTTGGTGGCGTTACATAACTACGTCCTTAATGGCCAAGGCTATAAAATATGACAGTATAGGTATGAATCCTCCCCATGTTTTTCACATTTCTTTACATTCATCCTCTTTTGATCTCTTTTTTTTTTTTTGGTTATATGTACTTTGTGTTGGATATGCTAATAGAAAAGCGTTTGAGAAAATGCCTCATTGAACTGTGACATTGTGCAAGCTAAGGATAATGGGTCTAATTTTGTTGACATGATCTAAATCACAATCGGTGTTTTTAAAAGTTAAAGCCATTGGTTTATGAATGTTACTACGAGATGATCGGTTAGTAATATCAATAACATTTCAGTACTTTTCTTCAAAATGGTAAAAAAATATGATTATCCTCAAACTGGATCTAAAAGGTTGTTTCATTATAAATTGAAATGCAAAAAATGCTTTATTTCACCAACCCTTTGTATCATTTCTTTTCATTTTTCCTCTTCTGGTTATTATTATCTGTTTTGTTGTATGTACTTTTCATTTCACCTAACCAAGGAATTTTTATTTAATTTTTCTTTTATTTATTTGTTAATTTGATTTCACTTAGCTCTGCTTTCAACATTAGGATGTGGTTCTCTAATATCAGACAAGGAAACGTTCAAGCAACTCCCAAAGTAGAAAACATGTGTAAAGTAATGGTAGGATATAGAGAAACAAAATATTAAAACTTGGTGGCCTCTACAAATGGCTCTAACACATGCAGAAATAATACAGTGATGTGCTGATTTAAGAATGCATACAGTAAGTAAAGTTCACTTGTGTTCTTTTATGTTTATACAGGTAGGGCAAGGCCTGATTTAATCCATATGATCAAAATGATGGGCATAGGTGTTAATCGTCTATCTATCAAATCTATCTGTTGTGACGTATATATTGTAGTTAGGAGTTCAATTTTAACTTAAAAAGTGTTCTTTGTTTTGAGTCTTTTTCTCTTCTAATTTTTTTTATTTTTATTTTTAACAAAGATAATATAGTCAGACTAGACTGTACATGCTTAAGACTTCATTTTTAATATCACTTTGGAACTTGAATATGAAGCTTCCCTTTTCAGTTGAGAAGAAGAATGGCAGACATGTACTGTTGTTCAGTTGAATGCATTTTCTTTAAAAATCTCTTTCTTACCAGCCTTCCATTCAAGCTATCATATGTCACTTTAATGAAGGAGATTCTTATCTGCTGGCTAGAAACACCTCTAACAAGTAGGGTGCTGTAAATTTTCAGGCTATCCTCCATGTTCAAACCCTTTTCTAAAGTTAATTTCTCTGCACTGTTTTGCAGATGTTGTAAACTCTGTTCAAGCCCCGGCCTCTGCAGTGGATATAATTCTTTTGGCCTTTGATGGCTTATGAAGTCGTAAATAAATATCGAATTTATTTACAGTAAAGTTTTTTAAATAGTTTTTTCTTATGCTTTACTATTGCTTTGGTATTTATCATGTATCGAAACCCGTGCTTTTTCTTGCATTTATTTATTTATTTATTTATTTTTCTTGGCATGCCGACTGATCCAATAGTGATCCAATCATGATGATCTAACAACTGCTGATCTACATCAAAATGGATTTTAAAATTTATATTGGAGTTTGCTTGCAAGTGCATTTGAGAGAAGTTGTGGCATGAATGATAGTGGTTCAAAACGTTTGACATCTACAGCCAGGGGACTTACATTTATTCTAGAATCCATGGCCTTAACCCTTCTATTTGTAAGGTGCATTGGTTGGTTGTACCTCACTGTAATTTTGTTCATATGTGCTTTCAATCTAGGTGAAAAAATGTCATAATATACCCTCTGATAGCAAGTTGAGTTTTTCCTCATGCATTAATTAAAAAATAATTTATAGCGAGTCACCCGGTAATCTTAAACTCTATTGAAGAACCTTTGTTCTGTGCCTCAATTTTTCTATAAGAATTATAAGCCCAAAAGAGCTGACCATGTTTCAAAAAAAAAAAGGGTCAATTTATGCCACTGATTTGGTTGGCCACCGTTCATTCATATTAGATGTAATCACATCAAGGTGACTTTTCACACATCAAGGTGACTTTTCAAAGCCAAGTACTAATGATTGGCATATGATTATAAAATCAGTTGATTCAGATGATACAATCATAATTATCTTTTGCTTATGGATAACCAACATCCATGATTTTTTAATGTTTGGTGTTTTTGTCTTTGTTTAATCCTAGCACACTCTTAAAAAAGTTGATCTTCTCTTCCACTTTAGTCAGTGGTTTGAATCCTATCACATGGCTTCCTGTTTGCTAAGGTACCTTTCGCGTTTTTAAATGAAGAACTTAAGATGAACATAATAGCAATTGGGCGGATTAATCATAAAATAGATTAGTATATGAGCTTAGGAATGCACATAATTGTCCTATCAATGTTAAAATTGTGAATTACTCTAACCGCTTTCCATAAGGTGAGCACTAGCACTCATCAGAGTGGCTTTGGAAGTTGAATCTGAAGCTTCCCCTTCCAGTTGAGAAGAAGAAGAACGACAGACAAGTAATGTTGTTGAATGCATTTGCTTTAAAAGCTTTTTATATTTTTTCATATGAGTTACTTGTGCTTTGTTATTTATCAAGTACCAAATTGCAGTTGATTAATTAATTTTATTTATTTTGCTTGGCATGCCCATGATCCCAAGTGGGTTGGCATCAATTTAATAATGTCCCTTTTTGCTTGGAGTGCAATTACCATAAAAGTTAGTTGAAATACATAATATCTGTTATGCATTATAAGTTGGTACCTTGCCTTTTTTTGAATATCTTATTGGCTACTTCAATGACCTTTTTCTTCACTCCTGCTTTAAGATTGTGTTTGAACTGAAATAGTGGAATATATATGCCATAACAACTGTTGTATATGACCCTCTATATTCAATTTTTTTGAAAGAGGAATTGAAGATTTCATGAAGAGTGATGTCCCGGCTGGCTGTGCTCCATACAATGATTTGCAAATTTGTGACAATGACGACTTTCTTGAAGGTGTCAACATTGATGATGTTGGGTTGGCATTTGAAAAGAGTGAAGAGCTTCTTTCGCCTATGCTCAATGTCATTTAAGATAACTTCAAGTGAATCCAGGCATATATACTCCTTATTCAGGAAGAAGAAACTTTTTGTAGTAGATTTATGTCGGAATTCTATTTTCTTTGCCCTTCACAAATTATATTTAGTGGTTTATTTTATTGGTTTTTAATTTTTTCTTTTTTAATTAAATTCCTGCAAGACATAATATATATGAATTTTTTGTTATTATTTTTGGTTTATCATGATGAATCTCTTAATCAACAATAAGTGGTAAATATAGTGAGGGAGCTGCATAAGCTGTATCTTACATTTGAATCATGCCCTTCACATTTAAAATGATGTCAACACATCAATTTCACGTTGAATACATTTTTTTTATTTTGAGATTGATGATGAATTCCCTAGACTATTTCTGATGATTACTTATTTTAGTCATTTTTAATAATCCAAATATATTTTCAAATATTTTTAAAATTTTAATAATACTTTTATATCCATCTAATATTACGAATTAAAATTACCCGTGCTTAGCACGGGCATTTTTCGCTAGTTATTATATATTATAGATGTAAGCATTGATTTCGAAATTGAAGTCCGATTTCTCAATTGATTGAGAAACTGGATCTCAATTTTATTTTTAAATTGCGAAATTGGAACTCCAATTAAGATTTACATTGAAAGTCCACTTTTTTTAACCTTCTTTAGGTGAATTTAAAATTTTAAAATATCAATTATGGCAAGGAGATTAAAGAGTTTGGATGATGCGGGAATTATTGGGAGACTTCTTTTTTACAAGTTTTGGGTATGGATTGATTTCTTCAAATTCGAAGCTATCCCTTCATCTATAGTGAGATCTACTTTATCTGGCCCCACACCATGATTGTAAGAGATATGAAGTAAACTGAACAAAATAGCAAAAAGTCGTTTTGCAGTTGTATCTTTGAGTTTCAAACTGGATCTGTACTAACGCATAAAGAGGAATTTTGTGTACAAGACCTGAAATTCTTGGAATTATAATAAAGTATTCATAAAAGTGGCTAAAATTAAAGAAAGTAACTAAGCTGACAATCCTACAAAGGACTATGAAACAATCTCCCCTTCAATGGAAAATGAATTAGAGGAATATGAGAAATGATGTACAACGGAAACTACAAAAACCATTGAGAAAAACAATACAGATGAAATCTATAATAGCGATCAACTATCAACAGTTAGAAATTCAGATTTTCTTATTAATATGATGAAAGGGTGAAATAGACATTTTCACACAATAAGATGATGAATCTAAGAACCTTTTATAGACTAACTCAAATCAAGATAACACAGAAGAATTTAGTATTCCAAATTGAAGAAAGCAAGAGAACAAAGATAAACATAATTGTAACATACTAGTAACGCAAATTGGGCTCATTCCAGAAGTGCTTCGTGTGAAACAAAAGACTGTTGTGGTTGCACCACTCCGATCTTCCGTCTTCTAAATAGAAGAAATATACTCCTTTATCAGGGTCAAAATACATTGGCAAATAACATATGCAATTGCCTTTCAAATTCAACATAGGAAAGTCACTAGCAGAGAAGCATCTGGTTTGTGTATTTGTCAAGAAGATCACTCCATCGCCCAAGCTTTTCACCTTCACCAAATTCCAACTTGAACCTATCTTGTACACATGAAATATCCCATCACCAAGATTGAAATCGTGGGCCACCAAGAGAATCTCCCCACCAAAATAATTTGTCACACTATAGTAATGAGCATGAATCCAAGGTGACAGACAAGTGGTGAATTTTAGCTCTCAAGTTAAGATGATGATCGAACTCCATAACCAGCACTCTATTGCGTCTGTCCCCAGGGACAAGAGCTGTTGTTGTTCCTTGGTGAAGTAGTAGCAACTCCCGGTAACTGAATTCTGAGAGTAGGCCACGGTCCATATCGTGACGAGTCCATGACTTGTCACCTATTCTGCACAGGTGGAGATTCTTATGAAAATCAACAGCTACCACCAAGCAGTTGTTGTTATCGGCTCCATCATTTGATTTAGGAGGGGACGACAAAAAAGCACATGATATGATAATATATCGATCACCTATGCGCAAGTCATCTAAGTTCATTATTGGAAGATTTATTTGGACTCTAGACAATGGTTCTACGAGCATAACCTTATTCCCAATCCAACATTTGCTTACATTATCAACCAACCCTCGTAAGATCCACAACAGATCCACCACACACATTTTGTCACGGGTAGTTTGTAAATCACCCCATCTGCGAAACTGAAAAATTCCTGGGTACCATCAAACCCAAAGTAATTGAAAATCCACCATATGGGTTTCTTGTCGTGCCTGCTAGAGGAGCATTGTGCAACCCTTCTCCAGGATCGACAGACGGCATTACATCGGATGCGAGTGACTACATTATTTAACCGAGTAAATACCTGTTCCATGACATCTGGATTTGAAAACCCAAGCTCAGATTCTTCTTCTTATCCATGAATAATGACGTCTCCTTCGCCCTCTTCGTGGGTACCTTTTAAACATTGTGCAATCCATCTCCAATGCGGACCAAATAGCATGCTAGTGGCTAGATTGTTCAAGCAACTGAATATTTGTTCCATGACATCTATTTTAATCTTGGAGTATCCTCTATGGATAATGATGTCTCTTTCACACTCTTCATGGGTAGAACGAAGATGAAACATGAGTTGCTCAGTCATTGGCATTCTTAGACTCGTATTCCAGAGCAGCTAAAATTCTTTCTGTAGGCGTGAGAAATTTAAGCAAATTGATCATTAATTAAATCACATAATTAAAATGTCAATTTAAAAACAGGATTTACAGAATTTTACCCAACAAAAAGCTTTAACATTAAAGGTTGCCACAATAAAAAAAAAAAAAATTGATCCCTAGCTTTAGGGAACAAGAGGCCCCAGACGATCCTGACATCATAAAAACCAAAACTTGATGGGCATTATCAGCCAGATCAACTGGTCTAAGTTATGACCGGACTGCTATCTTCTTGGGATATCGTTGTCGATCGCTACTAGGACCAATACTCCAAAATATTAAAGAAATTGAAAAACCAGATAGAGGAGATGCTGGAAGAACCAAAACCAAAGGGAGAGAGAGATCTATATAAAGAGAACTGTCTATATACAGAGAGAGAGAACCTCTTCACTCCGCTGCTGCTTCTCTCCGCTTCTCTTTACCCCTCCTATTTATGTCTCTCCGTACAGAAAACCCTAGATTCAATTTACTTTCCACTCGGACTCGGTATTGTATTGTAGACTTCTACACCCGTAAAAATATTTATACGCATATAGGGCAATGCTTTCTTCCATATCGTTGGGCCCCAGGGAGTTTCGCGATTTTAAAGAAATAATAAAATATAAGTGAGTTATGATGGTATTTTATTTTTAGTTGTTTGTTATAAAAAAAATTTAATTTTTTTCATGGGAAAGTGGAGTTTTTTCTGTATTTTAGTTTATAAAGGTAGGTTCTTTTTTTTTTTTTAAATATGGAAGGAGTTATGAATTAAAGTGCTTTTTATATGACATCTTGTCTAAAACATGGAGGTTTTACTTGACTTTTACTATATTAGTAAAGCGTCAAACTAGCTCTTAAGATTTTGGTTGGAGACTCGAGAGTTTACTCTTAAATCTCCCTAGTCATCATATTTTGACAAAGAACCTACTGAGTTTTCATCTGCCGTATGGCGTTTTGTGGAGTTTTTCTCCGTAAATTCCTTTATTTTATAAGTAATGGATTCATTTTTAAATATTTTTAAGATTATTTAAAAAAAAAAAAAAAAAAAGAACATGACTTTCGTGTCTCCGCTTTGACTCTATCCGGGTCAATTTTTTTGCATTGGATGAGTCGAATCCAAGTTACGAGTTCTCCAACCTTGGGATACATGGAAAGGTCTCTTCAATAAGGGCCAAAAGTCATCATATTTTGACAAAGAACCTACTGAGTTTTCATCTGGTGTATAGCGTTCTGTGGAGTTTTTCTCCATAAATTCCTTTATTTTATAAGTAATGGATTCATTTTTAAATATTTTTAAGATTATTTAAAAAAAAAAAAAAAAAAAGAACATGACTCTTTCGTGTCTCCGCTTTGACTCTATCCGGGTCAATTTTTTTGCATTGGATGAGTCGAATCCAAGTTACGAGTTCTCCAACCTTGGGATACATGGAAAGGTCTCTTCAATAAGGGCCAAAAGTCATCATATTTTGACAAAGAACCTACTGAGTTTTCATCTGGTGTATGGCGTTCTGTGGAGTTTTTCTCCGTAAATTCCTTTATTTTATAAGTAATGGATTCATTTTTAAATATTTTTAAGATTATTTAAAAAAAAAAAGAACACATGACTCTTTCGTGTCTCCGCGTTGACTCTATCCGGGTCAATTTTTTTGCATTGGATGAGTCGAATCCAAGTTACGAGTTCTCCAACCTTGGGATACATGGAAAGGTCTCTTCAATAAGGGCCAACAAAAAAGAATCTGCCCTTTCAGATCATCATCCTAGCCCTTCATTTAATAGCCTTTAAATTTGGTTGTCTTTTGTCCATGGGTTCCATTGAGAATATTTAAGATTCAATTTAACGGTGGACAAAGGTTTGTGAGTGAGAAATTAGGCCTGGTGCTGGATCGTCGAATCATCGGTGATGAAAGTGTGAAAGGGCATCCCGTGATTAAAGGTGAGCCCTGCAATGATAGATTGCATGTGCTGTTGGTCGTTGGAAAACATTTCTCTACATAAATAAAGACCCACTCATGATGGACCCGAATATAAAAATGGTGTCAATCTCATATCTCTATCCCCCTTGATCCATGACCCACACATTTAACTTATTTATATCAAAAAAAAAGATTGACTTTCAATCCAATGGTATAGTTCATTCGGTGGGTGCAAACCCAAGAATCTCATGACTATCATGGGAGTTCTCGTGTGTGCGTGTGTGCGTGAGTGTGTGAAGGTTAAAATGGGTCATTAGGTATGCCCGTTGGAAGTTCTCACTATAATACATTAGAAGTGAATACAGAGGAAGATTTGCCATATATAGAGTAAGGGTCCTATAAGGACGGTCCTTACTATCTTACAGTAGATACTACCTAATAGGGCCTGCTTAGGGCCCCACAAATCATGGGATAGGGAAGGTCAAAGTGGGCCCAATATAGATTTTGAAATTGAAATCAATCTAATGCCTCCAACCTCTTCATCCATGGTTCACAAGTTCAACAGTTTTATGTAAAACAATAAAAAAAAAAAGACCATCAATCCAATGGTCTAGTTCATTTGGGTATGTGCAAATTCATAGGATCGATGACTATTTGGAGGAGTGGGGGTGTGGTTTGTATGTGCTATCCTTTTAAATGGGTCATGAAATGGGCCCCACTATGTGGTATGTTCCATAGTCCAACCTTTAGTATGACACATCAAATATTGCAGCTTTTGAATTGAATTCCAATGCAAACAAAACCAGACCATATCAATCAAAATCCATAAATTGAGTTGTAGTTTCTATTTCAATTGATGCTGCAAATCTAAATTTGAGTCTTTCAAGTTTTTTAGAACACTAACTTTCACCCTTTTGAATAAAACAATATCCTCTCTTTTTACTTTTTGGCCATTTGTATGTAGTTTATACAGCTTAAACCCCAAATCAAATCTCATACTCAAATTCACTATTCACATATATCCAAGTTTGTTTCTTTCAAATTACACAACCCGAAAAAACATCACAAATTTGTGTTTTCTTTTATTTTTTACGTGTTGAAAAATTAAACTTCTCGCAAGAAAGCAAAAAATGAAAAAACGAGTATATGCTTGCTAACGGAAAGGGATCCAAACAGGGAAATCTATTTGGACCATTTTTTTTTTTTTTTTGGGCGTGGGGGAGGGGTGGGATCCGAAACTTAGTTTGGACCATAGTACCTACAAATGAAAGAAGTGATAGCTCAAAGTGGAACCCACCCATTGAAAGGGGATCCGAAACTTAGTTTGGACCATAGTACCTACAAATGAAAGCAGTGATAGCTCAAAGTGGGACCCATCCATTGAAGATTTGAACCATTATAAATGAACATCATCTTTTATGGGGTCTGGCCTAAATTTACTCCAATATAAAGTCACCCCCAGCCCATTGTAAGACAGAGAACATTACCGATTATGTATAAGAGACATAAATCAAATTGGAATGTCCCTCATCACAAGCCTATATAATGTTTAAAGACATTTTCTTAAATCTCCAATAGCTATTGAATTATGAATGACTTCTTATTGAAAGAGGGAAATATCAAGATCTTTAAGGCCTGGTTGGATGCACAAAAAATTTTAAGAAGATAATATATTATAAAACATAGTATTTCATTTTCTAATAAAGTTAAAGGTATTTCATTTTCTAATAAAGTTAAAGGCATCTACCAAAAATCTTACACTCAAGTTGAGTGGGATTCCTATAGGAGAAAATCCTCCTCCAAAGTATAGATTATGCTGCTAACTAATAGAATCCATGTAGTCTATATGCACTTCACCACAATGAGCAAATTAACTTTTGTCATCCTGACATTCTGTCTATGGTTTGCGATTTTCGATTTTCTCTTGACAATCTTAGCCTTTTCATGTTGTTATTATTCTTGAGCTGCTGAGCAAAATAGCAAAAACTCGTTTCGTAGTTGTATCTTTGAGTTGAGGAATTTACTAGACAAATTCCCGTATGACCCCATACGTCCTACCAAGACCCCGTATCACATTGGACATAGGAGGGATCCTCATGTGGCATTTTTCTTCTTTTTTTTTTTTTTGTCGTTTTGCGATATCGTCGATATCAACCATCAGTCAAATTTTTTTCAACATGTAACTGTCTTATTTGCTGAACACAGCAGAATGGTCGATATCGACCATATCGCAAAAAAACAAGAAAAAGACAAATCTGAGTTTTCTCCCTTGATTGCTTGTGCTTCGTGAATTGGCCAATGACAATCAATGCCCAAATGGCAAGAATGGCCCAGCCTCCCGGAGCAAGGTGCAACTCCGGCCCCTCCAATGCAGTGAGCCAGTGGCCAACCAAGATGGCACCTGCGAATGCGAGACGGACAGGGAAGGGTAGGCTAATATCCCATATGGGGTCGTGCGGGCAAGGATAGAGATCGCCATAAAGGCCACTGCGGATGCTAGACTCGAAGAAGAAGTAGTGGTAGGCGAAAAAGAAGACAATTGGCCAGCCCTCGAGGTATCCGTTGAAATGGGTGGGTGGGATGAGGGTCAGCCACATGATTGTAGATGTTACAATGGCAACCTGCTCAGGAATGCTAGCTTTCTGCTGGAGTGTTTGCGGAGGCAGTAGAGGCCATAGAATGCGAGAGCGACGGCGACAACCCAGGGCTAGAAGAGCCATGTCCAGCTAAATTACATCCAAAAGAAAGGGTTTAGGAGGAGCCTAGTGGTTCTTTTTTAGCTGCAAGGGTGAGAGAGATGATCCCTGCCCATTTGCAGACGTCAAGAGAGGTGAAAGTGGAGAGATTCAAGAGAGGTGAAAGTGGAGAGATTGAAGGAAGAGGAAAAGGAGATTTCGAGGGAAGAGAAGAGAGGGATTTTGAGGAATTTGGTTGGTGGGGTTTGGGGAGAAGGAGGAGAAGAGTCGGAAGATGAGCATTTGAGTAGAGAGCAGGCAGGGATGGTTATCGTCGTTTTTGTTGACTTTGGGTTAGTTGGTGGTGTGTAATGAAGGTGTTTGATGAAATGCCTGTGAGAGATTTTTCTCCATTAGACGATTTGAGATTTTTGTTTGTGGGATGAGGTCTTGAATAGCGAGAGAGAATAAGATGGACATGTTGAGGCAATCCTCCCTCCTCCGATTTATCTATTTTCTTGTTATTTCACGATATTGTCGATATCGACCATTTTGCTGTGTTCGGCAAATAAGACAGTTACATATTAAAGAAAATCTGACAAACATAATAGTCGATATCGATCATATCGCAAAAACGACAAAAAAAAAAATGAAGAGGAAAAGGTCCATATGAGGACCCCTCCCGTGTCCCATGTAATACAGGTCTTCATAGGACGTATGGGGTCCTACGGGGATTTGTCCCGTAAATTCCTTTAAAAGTAAATATCATAAGTCATTTTTTATAAATGAGCATAAAAAAGCATTTCATTTTATGAAAATAGAATAAAAAAGATGAAAAATGAATAACAAGCCATCACCTTAGTTATCCATTTCCCATCCTCCTTTCGGTTTAGTTATCCTCCTACTGCAAGACGTTTTACATTTAATCTTTGCAAATGACTTTTGGTTCGTCCTTTGTAAAAATATGTACTAAGAAAAAGGCATAAAAAAAAACTAAAAAATAAAAAATTTAAATCAGGCGCTTCTAAGTAATGTTTTAAGGGGAAAAATAAAAACCTAAGGTTCAATCAACCTTGATCCAACCTATGTTTCATTTCCGTCGAATCATGACATTAGCACGACAACATAATTACATAATAAGCAAATTTAAATTAGCATGTAATACTTCTTTAAGAAAAATGAAAAAAGGTCAAAGGATAATGTTTAAATTAATGTTGAAAAAATTAAGACTTAATAAGTCTTTAAAATGAAACTAACTACAATTTACATTTATTTTGTCAAACTTTTCCTTCAAATTTTCTTACCAAGGAGCTGAAAAAAAAAAAAGAAACGAACAGATTTGCCACATTTTCCACTGGAAATCCCCAGCAGAGATTTGGGGGCCCTGATTTGGAGAAGACTTTAAAAGGGATCTGTTCCAGCAAATTAACATTAACATATTTTCAGTCCTGCAATCAGAACCATTTTCTTAATCAGCATGATTAGAATGGAAATCATCTAATTACTCAGTGAGACAGTTACCAATAGGTTACGTTCACGAGTATATTTAAATCAAATTAACAGCTCTGCTAGCGGAACTGATGAATTGAGCTGCTACTTTTTGGACCAGGGAATGTTCAGTACGGCACACCTGATGGAACAGTCAGACATCTCACAACTCACAGTCAGACAAGCTTATTAATCTACCACAAAACTTGATCTAACAAATAGTAGAGAACTCATTAAAGACGCATAGCATTTGGACAAATGTGGATTCAAAAGAGATGACAAGATCCATTTTCAAACAGAACAACAAACTGGCCTATATCTAACACTGCTACCCTACACCTTGACAGCGTACTTCCTCATTGGAAAATAAATTTCCATTTTCTCATCCCGTTCTGTCTTCAAAGATGCCTGTTAACAAACAAAATGAACAAACAAGATATCATTATAATCCAAGAAGTTTTCATGTGCTTTTCACTACTCAAATCCATTATATAATCTAAGTAACCATGCACGAATGGAAAAAAAAAAAAAAAAATCCAGCGAGGTAAAAATGTATCAGTTTTCCCTTTCAAAGTAAAGGCAAGGTCACTTCATAAAAATCAACGTCACAAAGGATATACACAGAATTGAAGATGTGTTCTGTAGAAAAAGAAAAGAGAAACTTATTTTTGTTCAGGCAATTGGGCTATAGTTCAGGACCCAGTGCCAAATGCATATGATCTTTACACCAGAAAACTAATGATATCCATTATCACTTCTAATGAAGACCCCACTTGTCACACATTGCTGAAGAAAGATATATCCCTATCATATCCATGCCATATTGGGCATCATACATTACTAATTTCTATGATTCATGCAATGCTCAAGTCAAACCACTCTCAAATAACTTAATTCAAATCATTTTAAAATTGTCCGATAAAATGGGTCTACTGACTCTTTATTTTATGTCCCTTTTTAGAACACTAAATAAGAGATCAGAAGCATCCTTGAAGTTGCTTCTGTCCACCGAGAAAGTATACATCATCATGTAATCATATCATACAGAAGGTATTTGCTTCTAAAAGAAAATGTTAATAAAGAAATAATGAAATCTAATCGAGTGTACTACAATTGTAATACAGATTGCACTGTGATGTGGACGTCAGCCACTTGCATCATAGTTGGATGGTTGAATAGAAACTGCATTGCACTGATTAGTGATAGCATAAATTTCAATTTTATTTGATGATAGTAACCACTGAATCAAAACCATACAAGATGGAACAGTAGGACCAACTTGCTCAAGATGTCTACTTTGGAAGGCCTTATGAGATGGCTTTGATCATCAAATCAAAGCGCCATTTAGGCCAAATGCAATCAATAGAATGCCCATTCTATCCAAGTATTCAATACACATGCAAGTGGCTAACGTAGGCCCCACAACACGGTTTCTACTGCAGTGGGAGGCCGATCGCTTTTGATCATTTCCATATTAAATAGCTAAAAAATGCACGGGAGGTAAAAGGGGTTGGACAGTGCAGATCTCACAATTCAGGATAGAATTCCTGCATGACCTAGCCCACTTGCATGGCAAAACCACCAAAAACCAATTTTAAGCAGGAATAGCCAAATGGCCCATCAGGCCAGCCCATTCACCAAACTGGATCTGTACTATGCACAAAGAGGAATTTTGTGCACAAGAACTGAAATTCTTGGAATTATAATGAAGTATTCATAAAAGTGGCTAAAATTAAAGAAAGTAATTAAGCTGACAATCCTACAAAGGACTATAAAAGGTCAAAATAAAGACAAACCCTAGCTCCATCATCTGTAGAAGAAAGTCCTCATCGCTGCGCCCAGCAGGTTGCTCTGGCTTCCTAAGATAAATTGGAGGATACCAATCTCAAAAAATATAATTCCGACTACCGCGGAACTATCAATGGTATATCCACACACTGATAGTCCATCCAGAGCAAATCTGGAATATTCACCTGAAACATATAGATAATAAGTGATTAGACTGTCAAATGATAAAAAAGTTTAGCAAAAAAGACAGTAAAAAAGTAACAGAGATTCAACAGCATCCATCAAGAAGCTAGAAGATTATTGGTTTTACCGACTGCGATCACACCCCGGAAAGTGAAATAATAATAAAAAAAAAATCCCGCCCATGTCATATCATTCCGACTCCCCAACCCGAAAATCAATTTGTTCCACTTTCTCCCTCCGGCAGCTCGACACCGGAGCAGGAGAAGGGCAGACCGCCACCGCCTTCCAACACAGCACAACCTCCCATGCCTTCAAACCTAGCACCAAGGACCGAGCAAAATCCGGATTCCGACTGCCCCCACGATCCCAACATCACAAATCAACGGTACAGATTTCCCCTGCACCAAAGTGGCATCACGCTCTCTGCAATCTCAGGCTCTTCTGGTATCTTTATCTTTTTTTTCTTTTTCTTTTTTTTTGGCAAAATTAGAGTGTGCATCTTCCACCGAGGAAAATTTTTGTGGCCGATTTGTCCTTCAGAATTATCAACATGGAAGAAGAAGGAAGAAGGGCCTTCTTTTGTAAACTGCTAAAGGGGTACAGTCCATTTATGGATTTAGTCAAATAAAGTGATAGAGTTGGATTACGACTTATGCACATCCAAGGATTGAGTCTATACAAGGATGTCCATCCCTATTTCTAGCAGAGATATTATCAATGAAAAATTAATTTTTTCCTCATGGTCGAAAATATGTGTATATTTGACCTTGGGCATGGAACCATGAATCTCTTTCAAGCTTTAGGCTTGAGAGTCGAGATTCAGTCAAGTGGCACAACCCAGTCTAGCATTAAAATGTGATCCTTACATAACACTACTCGTATATTTATGTCATGTCAGAAAATTACATATTGATAAAAAAATGGCATGCAACAGAATTTAATTATAATTTTGTGGTATCATGAAAAGTGTGGAGTCACCTAAGGTCTCCTTTAGAAGGGCCAACATAGGTCATTGAGGATAGTAATCACAATCAAACAGGAAGATTTTGAGAACAAGATATCATCCTCAGTGACTTACATTTTCAGAACAAGATATCATACTCAGTGACTTATATTTGGGTTTCGGGATAACAAGATAACCCATCAAGTTTGCCTTAGACCCAAATTGAAACCTGGTTATTGTTTGAACAAAGTATGACTTGGACTAGGAAGTAGGAACCCACTATCAATGGGGTCTTCCACTGATGAGTTGATTTGGTGTGGGTCCTTCAGATAGCCTTGTAATCTTGGTCCATTTTGATCTCTAATAAAATAGCAACTGATAACTATTATTTGGTGTGGTTCAGTATTAATTACTGACTTTCAAGTACCCCAAAATTCCTGCATGCAATACTCCACAGCCACTTGCAAAACTACAACCATACAACTATAAGCATATAGGTATAGAAAAGAGAGAACAATGTACAGGGAATAAGATAGGGAGAGGGGAAAGTAGATTGAAAAGACGGGTGAGGGGAGGGAATGAGTAATCAAAGGTCAGGTCAATCGATTCAAATCATAAGACCACAGCAACAACTGTCAGAGAAGGGTCTGTCAATCAATGAGATTTCTCCTTATACTTGTAGGGGAGACAAAACCCCAACAACTCCTCTCACAGATTGCTTATTAAGTACATTCGGTATCTTGTCTCATATTCTTGATTCTTATTTGTTCCTTGCTTATGGGGTAATTATTCTGCTATATTTAATTGTGAGATTCTGATTTATTAGTTATTTTTTCATTTGCTCGTTGATATTCTCTATGCTGTTTAGTTTAGAGTTTTGCTTGTTATAAAATTACTAGATTGTTAAAACTAGCAGTACCCATATTTTAGTTACTCGTGTTAAAGATTGAGATTGTTCTTTGAGTGTGCTTAGAATCTTAGATTGTTATAAAATCATTGTTTGCAGGGAATAAAGAATTCTATATTAAGGACATAAATCCTATTTCTAGGGAACTGTCAGTATCTACTAGGGGTTGCCACTGCAAGGCTGACCATATGATCCGATTAGGTTTGCTTGGGCTCTTGTTTTATATCCTATCGGATTACAAACCTCAAACCTTATCAAAAATACAGTGACTAGCTCAGGGGAACTATCTGTGTATCAAAAATGGTTAAACACTAAGTTGTCCATTCCGTATTCTGGCATTTTGTTTTGCTAACTTGATTGTTAAAGCTTTGAAATGCCCATTTTCCATTGCGACTAGAAATCTGATCATTTGCAAGATCTTTTAGCACTTGCTTTGTAGTTTTTTTTAGTGAAAATACTCGTTAACAATACAGTTTCTGTTAAGATATGTGTTATTATCCATACCACTTTTTTGCCCTGCCCTGTTGGGAAATCCCACTTTTCTTGTAGGACTAATTTTGGTCGATAGTGACATGTAATAGCAGTTTTAACATTATGTACGTGGGATGTGGCTTTTGTACTTAGTGAACATGTTTAGTGCTCCCCAATTGTGGATTCTGTAAATGAACATGTTTAGTGCTCCTGATGTAGTTACATGAACTTCATTGATCATTTTCTTTGATGTAGCTTCCAGTTGATTACATTAGGAGTTCAAAGATTTTTTTTCATTGAGCATTCTGAACTTGTCATTGGAGATACCAAATTTCTAGAGGATCAGATTCCATAAAGATACCACATTTCTAGAGGACCAGAAACCCATTAGAAAAGCCTGTTGAAAGAACAAGAAAGATACAAGACACGGACAGATTATTACCCAACTGCCTCTTCCACTACCAACCATTCACTGCAACTATAGATTAAAGAACTTTCAGCGTTGTGACTTCTACAGGTATTCTAAGGACGTCTGTATTGATTGCTCGTGTTCTTTTAGCCTTTCCTACTTCTTCGCTGCTATTTCATTCTTCATTTTCCTTTTTATACCGACTCCAAATGTAACCCAACTATGAATAAAATATGTATAATTAATAGAATTAGTTTGTTGGCAATCCATTATCCATTCACAAATATGCATGACACTCCACAGTTCCCAAAATGATGGATCACAATGCAAATGGGGTTATTGGGAATGCAGATGGGTATTTCAAGAAAGAGAGATACATACATAATGCATGTCTTATCGTATCATCTACACCATCATCAGGATGTAATAGGTTTTCGACATGCCACGCACATAGTAGTGGTGTGATGTCTACAACCTTGTCGGACACGACTGCCACAGAATGCAGGCAAATCAAAAGACCAAAAACCTGGACAATTGCATATAGCTGTCCATATAAAATATTTAGGTTAGTAAAAAAATTGCATAAATAAAAAAGAATAAATAATATGAAAAATGTACATACTAAAAAATACTTACAAGAAAATCACAATTGATGATGACATGATTCATCTCGTTGTGTGCCAAAGTGTGAAGCATTATCAACATGAAGTTTACATTTACCACCACGAAAGTAAGGAGAAGAAACCAACTGAAATTGGAACTGATCTTGTAGCACATTACTCCTGATGGACTTCAATTCCTCCCAAATATCAGATGTAGGTCGCATTTGATTTAGATATTGTTCAAAATCTTTCAATGGAATAATGACCAACCTGCATGCCAAACCAAAAAAGTTGCATGCAGATAGGATGGTCATACTCAAGAACGTCCATGCTATGAAAGAAAGAATCGAAACCAGGATCATCAACCACGATATGTTTGGCATAAACACTAGCCGAGCAATCTCATAGATGCCTCTCGCCACCAAACATGCTATCAACGAATAGATCCAAGAAAACCGAAAACTCCGCAAACATGTACAATTATTTAACCTTACTAAGAGTTTTTTTGTGGTTTACTTTTGCAGAGTTTTCGGTTTTCTTGGATCTGTTCGTTGATATCATGTTTGGTGGCTAGAGGCATCTATGAGATTGTTCGGCTAGTGTTTATGCCGAACATATCGTGGTTGATGATCCTGCTTTCGATTCTTTCTTTCATAGCATGGACGTTCTTGAGTATGACCATTCTATCTGCATGCAACTTTTTTGGTTTGGCATGCAGATTGGTCATTGTTCCATTGGATGATTTTGAAGGACATCTAAATCAAACGCCACCTACATCTGATATTTGGGAGGAATTTAAGTCCATTAGGAGTAATGTGCTGCAGATCAGTTCCAATTTCAGTTGGTTTCTTCTCCTTACTTTCTTGGTGGTAAATGTAAACTTCATGTTGATAATGCTTCATTCTTTGGCACACAACGAGATGATTCATGTCACCATCAATTGCGATTTTCTTGTAAGTATTTTTTAGTATGTACATTTTACATATTATTTATTCTTTTTTATTTATGCAATTTTTTTTTACTAACCTAAATGTTTTATATGGACAGCTATATGCAATTGTCCAGGTTTTTGGTCGTTCGATTTGATTGCATTCTGCGGCAATAGTGGCCAACAAGGTTCTAGACATCACACCACTACTATGTGCATGGCATGTCAAAGAATTATTACATCCTGATGATGGTGCAGATGATACGATTATCCATGCCTTATGTATGTATCTCTCTTTCTTCTAAAACTATAATCATACTCTTAGATGCTAGAATATGGATGCTAAATGAACAGAGAGATACATACATAATGCATGTCTTATCGTATCATCTACACCATCATCAGGATGTAATAGGTTTTCGACATGCCACGCACATAGTAGTGGTGTGATGTCTACAACCTTGTCGGACACGACTGCCACAGAATGCAGGCAAATCAAAAGACCAAAAACCTGGACAATTGCATATAGCTGTCCATATAAAATATTTAGGTTAGTAAAAAAATTGCATAAATAAAAAAGAATAAATAATATGAAAAATGTACATACTAAAAAATACTTACAAGAAAATCACAATTGATGATGACATGATTCATCTCGTTATGTGCCAAAGTGTGAAGCATTATCAACATGAAGTTTACATTTACCACCACGAAAGTAAGGAGAAGAAACCAACTGAAATTGGAACTGATCTTGTAGCACATTACTCCTGATGGACTTCAATTCCTCCCAAATATCAGATGTAGGTCGCATTTGATTTAGATATTGTTCAAAATCTTTCAATGGAATAATGACCAACCTGCATGCCAAACCAAAAAAGTTGCATGCAGATAGGATGGTCATACTCAAGAACGTCCATGCTATGAAAGAAAGAATCGAAACCAGGATCATCAACCACGATATGTTTGGCATAAACACTAGCCGAGCAATCTCATAGATGCCTCTCGCCACCAAACATGATATCAACGAATAGATCCAAGAAAACCGAAAACTCCGCAAACATGTACAATTATTTAACCTTACTAAGAGTTTTTTTGTGGTTTACTTTTGCAGAGTTTTCGGTTTTCTTGGATCTGTTCGTTGATATCATGTTTGGTGGCTAGAGGCATCTATGAGATTGTTCGGCTAGTGTTTATGCCGAACATATCGTGGTTGATGATCCTGCTTTCGATTCTTTCTTTCATAGCATGGACGTTCTTGAGTATGACCATTCTATCTGCATGCAACTTTTTTGGTTTGGCATGCAGATTGGTCATTGTTCCATTGGATGATTTTGAAGGACATCTAAATCAAACGCCACCTACATCTGATATTTGGGAGGAATTTAAGTCCATTAGGAGTAATGTGCTGCAGATCAGTTCCAATTTCAGTTGGTTTCTTCTCCTTACTTTCTTGGTGGTAAATGTAAACTTCATGTTGATAATGCTTCATTCTTTGGCACACAACGAGATGATTCATGTCACCATCAATTGCGATTTTCTTGTAAGTATTTTTTAGTATGTACATTTTACATATTATTTATTCTTTTTTATTTATGCAATTTTTTTTTACTAACCTAAATGTTTTATATGGACAGCTATATGCAATTGTCCAGGTTTTTGGTCGTTCGATTTGATTGCATTCTGCGGCAATAGTGGCCAACAAGGTTCTAGACATCACACCACTACTATGTGCATGGCATGTCAAAGAATTATTACATCCTGATGATGGTGCAGATGATACGATTATCCATGCCTTATGTATGTATCTCTCTTTCTTCTAAAACTATAATCATACTCTTAGATGCTAGAATATGGATGCTAAATGAACATTGAAATACCAATCTGCTTTCCCAATAACCCCATTTGCATTGTGATCCATCATTTTGGGAACTGTGGAGTGTCATGCATATTTGTGAATGGATAATGGATTGCCAACAAACTTATTCTATTAATTATACATTTTTTATTCATAGTTGGGTTACATTTGGAGTCGGGATAAAAAGGAAAATGAAGAATGAAATAGCAGCGAAGAAGTAGGAAAGACTAAAAGAACACGAGCAATCAATACAGACGTCCTTAGAATACCTGTGGAAGTGACAAGGCTGAAAGTTCTTTAATCTATAGTTCCAGTGAATGGTTGGTAGTGGAAGAGGCAGTTGGGTAATAATCTGTCCGTGTCTTGTATCTTTCTTGTTCTTTCAACCGGCTTTTCTAATGGGTTTCTGGTCCTCTAAAAATGTGGTATCTTTATGGAATCTGATCCTCTAGGAATTTGGTATCTCCAATGACAAGTTCAGAATGCTCAATAAATAAAAATCTTTGAACTCCTAATGTAATCAACTGGAAGCTACATCAAAGAAAATGATCAATGAAGTTCATGTAACTACATCAGGAGCACTAAACATGTTCATTTACAGAATCCACAATTGGGGAGCACTAAACATGTTCACTAAGTACAAAAGCCATATCCCACGTACATAATGTTAAAACTGCTATTACATGTCACTATCGACCAAAATTAGTCCTACAAGAAAAGTGGGATTTCCCAACAGGGCAGGGCAAAAAAGTGGTATGGATAATAACACATATCTTAACAGAAACTGTATTGTTAAAGTGTATTTTCACTAAAAAAAACTACAAAGCAAGTGCTAAAAGATCTTGCAAATGATCAGATTTCTAGTCGCAATGGAAAATGGGCATTTCAAAGCTTTAACAATCAAGTTAGCAAAACAAAATGCCAGAATACGGAATGGACAACTTAGTGTTTAACCATTTTTGATACACAGATAGTTCCCCTGAGCTAGTCACTGTATTTTTGATAAGGTTTGAGGTTTGTAATCCGATAGGATATAAAACAAGAGCCCAAGCAAACCTAATCGGATCATATGGTCAGCCTTGCAGTGGCAACCCCTAGTAGATACTGACAGTTCCCTAGAAATAGGATTTATGTCCTTAATATAGAATTCTTTATTCCCTGCAAACAATGATTTTATAACAATCTAAGATTCTAAGCACACTCAAAGAACAATCTCAATCTTTAACACGAGTAACTAAAATATGGGTACTGCTAGTTTTAACAATCTAGTAATTTTATAACAAGCAAAACTCTAAACTAAACAGCATAGAGAATATCAACGAGCAAATGAAAAAATAACTAATAAATCAGAATCTCACAATTAAATATAGCAGAATAATTACCCCATAAGCAAGGAACAAATAAGAATCAAGAATATGAGACAAGATACCGAATGTACTTAATAAGCAATCTGTGAGAGGAGTTGTTGGGGTTTTGTCTCCCCCACAAGTATAAGGAGAAATCTCATTGATTGACAGACCCTTCTCTGACAGTTGTTGCTGTGGTCTTATGATTTGAATCGATTGACCTGACCTTTGATTACTCATTCCCTCCCCTCACCCGTCTTTTCAATCTACTTTCCCCTCTCCCTATCTTATTCCCTGTACATTGTTCTCTCTTTTCTATACCTATATGCTTATAGTTGTATGGTTGTAGTTTTGCAAGTGGCTGTGGACTATTGCATGCAGGAATTTTGGGGTACTTGAAAGTCAGTAATTAATACTGAACCACACCAAATAATAGTTATCAGTTGCTATTTTATTAGAGATCAAAATGGACCAAGATTACAAGGCTATCTGAAGGACCCACACCAAATCAACTCATCAGTGGAAGACCCCATTGATAGTGGGTTCCTACTTCCTAGTCCAAGTCATACTTTGTTCAAACAATAACCAGGTTTCAATTTGGGTCTAAGGCAAACTTGATGGGTTATCTTGTTATCCCAAAACCCAAATATAACTCACTGAGTATGATATCTTGTTCTCAAAATGTAAGTCACTGAGTATGATATCTTGTTCTCAAAATGTAAGTCACTGAGGATGATATCTTGTTCTCAAAATCTTCCTGTTTTGATTGTGATTACTATCCTCAATGACCTATGTTGGCCCTTCTAAAGGAGACCTTAGGTGACTCCACACTTTTCATGATACCACAAAATTATAATTAAATTCTGTTGCATGCCATTTTTTTATCAATATGTAATTTTCTGACATGACATAAATATACGAGTAGTGTTATGTAAGGATCACATTTTAATGCTAGACTGGGTTGTGCCACTTGACTGAATCTCGACTCTCAAGCCTAAGCTTGAAAGAGATTCATGGTTCCACGCCCAAGGTCAAATATACACATATTTTCGACCATGAGGAAAAAATTAATTTTTCATTGATAATATCTCTGCTAGAAATAGGGATGGACATCCTTGTATAGACTCAATCCTTGGATGTGCATAAGTCGTAATCCAACTCTATCACTTTATTTGACTAAATCCATAAATGGACTGTACCCCTTTAGCAGTTTACAAAAGAAGGCCCTTCTTCCTTCTTCTTCCATGTTGATAATTCTGAAGGACAAATCGGCCACAAAAATTTTCCTCGGTGGAAGATGCACACTCTAATTTTGCCAAAAAAAAAGAAAAAGAAAAAAAAGATAGAGAGTACCAGAAGAGCCTGAGATTGCAGAGAGCGTGATGCCACTTTGGTGCAGGGGAAATCTGTACCGTTGATTTGTGATGTTGGGATCGTGGGGGCAGTCGGAATCCGGATTTTGCTCGGTCCTTGGTGCTAGGTTTGAAGGCATGGGAGGTCGTGCTGTGTTGGAAGGCAGTGGCGGTCTGCCCTTCTCCTGCTCCGGTGTCGAGCTGCCGGAGGGAGAAAGTGGAACAAATTGATTTTCGGGTTGGGGAGTCGGAATGATATGACATGGGCGGGATTTTTTTTATTATTATTTCACTTTCCGGGGTGTGATCGCAATCGGTAAAACCAATAATCTTCTAGCTTCTTGATGGATGCTGTTGAATCTCTGTTACTTTTTTACTGTCTTTTTTGCTAAACTTTTTTATCATTTGACAGTCTAATCACTTATTATCTATATGTTTCAGGTGAATATTCCAGATTTGCTCTGGATGGACTATCAGTGTGTGGATATACCATTGATAGTTCCGCGGTAGTCGGAATTATATTTTTTGAGATTGGTATCCTCCAATTTATCTTAGGAAGCCAGAGCAACCTGCTGGGCGCAGCGATGAGGACTTTCTTCTACAGATGATGGAGCTAGGGTTTGTCTTTATTTTGACCTTTTATAGTCCTTTGTAGGATTGTCAGCTTAATTACTTTCTTTAATTTTAGCCACTTTTATGAATACTTCATTATAATTCCAAGAATTTCAGTTCTTGTGCACAAAATTCCTCTTTGTGCATAGTACAGATCCAGTTTGGTGAATGGGCTGGCCTGATGGGCCATTTGGCTATTCCTGCTTAAAATTGGTTTTTGGTGGTTTTGCCATGCAAGTGGGCTAGGTCATGCAGGAATTCTATCCTGAATTGTGAGATCTGCGCTGTCCAACCCCTTTTACCTCCCGTGCATTTTTTAGCTATTTAATATGGAAATGATCAAAAGCGATCGGCCTCCCACTGCAGTAGAAACCGTGTTGTGGGGCCTACGTTAGCCACTTGCATGTGTATCGAATACTTGGATAGAATGGGCATTCTATTGATTGCATTTGGCCTAAATGGCGCTTCGATTTGATGATCAAAGCCATCTCATAAGGCCTTCCAAAGTAGACATCTTGAGCAAGTTGGTCCTACTGTTCCATCTTGTATGGTTTTGATTCAGTGGTTACTATCATCAAATAAAATTGAAATTTATGCTATCACTAATCAGTGCAATGCAGTTTCTATTCAACCATCCAACTATGATGCAAGTGGCTGACGTCCACATCACAGTACAATCTGTATTACAATTGTAGTACACTCGATTAGATTTCATTATTTCTTTATTAACATTTTCTTTTAAAAGCAAATACCTTCTGTATGATATGATTACATGATGATGTATACTTTCTCGGTGGACAGAAGCAACTTCAAGGATGCTTCTGATCTCTTATTTAGTGTTCTAAAAAGGGACATAAAATAAAGAGTGACAGAAGCAACTTCAAGGATGCTTCTGATCTCTTATTTAGTGTTCTAAAAAGGGACATAAAATAAAGAGTCAGTAGACCCATTTTATCGGAAAATTTTAAAATGATTTGAATTAAGTTATTTGAGAGTGGTTTGACTTGAGCATTGCATGAATCATAGAAATTAGTAATGTATGATGCCCAATATGGCATGGATATGATAGGGATATATCTTTCTTCAGCAATGTGTGACAAGTGGGGTCTTCATTAGAAGTGATAATGGATATCATTAGTTTTCTGGTGTAAAGATCATATGCATTTGGCACTGGGGTCCTGAACTATAGCCCAATTGCCTGAACAAAAATAAGTTTCTCTTTTCTTTTTCTACAGAACACATCTTCAATTCTGTGCATATCCTTTGTGACGTTGATTTTTATGAAGTGACCTTGCCTTTACTTTGAAAGGGAAAACTGATACATTTTTACCTCGCTGGATTTTTTTTTTTTTTTTTTTTCCATTCGTGCATGGTTACTTAGATTATATAATGGATTTGAGTAGTGAAAAGCACATGAAAACTTCTTGGATTATAATGATATCTTGTTTGTTCATTTTGTTTGTTAACAGGCATCTTTGAAGACAGAACGGGATGAGAAAATGGAAATTTATTTTCCAATGAGGAAGTACGCTGTCAAGGTGTAGGGTAGCAGTGTTAGATATAGGCCAGTTTGTTGTTCTGTTTGAAAATGGATCTTGTCATCTCTTTTGAATCCACATTTGTCCAAATGCTATGCGTCTTTAATGAGTTCTCTACTATTTGTTAGATCAAGTTTTGTGGTAGATTAATAAGCTTGTCTGACTGTGAGTTGTGAGATGTCTGACTGTTCCATCAGGTGTGCCGTACTGAACATTCCCTGGTCCAAAAAGTAGCAGCTCAATTCATCAGTTCCGCTAGCAGAGCTGTTAATTTGATTTAAATATACTCGTGAACGTAACCTATTGGTAACTGTCTCACTGAGTAATTAGATGATTTCCATTCTAATCATGCTGATTAAGAAAATAGTTCTGATTGCAGGTCTGAAAATATGTTAATGTTAATTTGCTGGAACAGATCCTTTTAAAGTCTTCTCCAAATCAGGGCCCCCAAATCTCTGCTGGGGATTTCCAGTGGAAAATGTGGCAAATCTGTTCGTTTCTTTTTTTTTCAGCTCCTTGGTAAGAAAATTTGAAGGAAAAGTTTGACAAAATAAATGTAAATTGTAGTTAGTTTCATTTTAAAGACTTATTAAGTCTTAATTTTTTCCACATTAATTTAAACATTATCCTTTGACCTTTTTTCATTTTTCTTAAAGAAGTATTACATGCTAATTTAAATTTGCTTATTATGTAATTATGTTGTCGTGCTAATGTCATGATTCGACGGAAATGAAACATAGGTTGGATCAAGGTTGATTGAACCTTAGGTTTTTATTTTTCCCCTTAAAACATTACTTAGAAGCGCCTGATTTAAATTTTTCATTTTTTAGTGTTTTTTATGCCTTTTTCTTAGAACATATTTTTACAAAGGACGAACCAAAAGTCATTTGCAAAGATTAAATGTAAAACGTCTTGCAGTAGGAGGATAACTAAACAGAAAGGAGGATGGGAAATGGATAACTAAGGTGATGGCTTGTTATTCATTTTTCATCTTTTTTATTCTATTTTCATAAAATGAAATGCTTTTTTATGCTCATTTATAAAAAATGACTTATGATATTTACTTTTAGAGGAATTTACGGGACAAATCCCCGTAGGACCCCATATGTCCTATCAAGATCCCATATCACATTGGACACGGGAGGGGTCCTCATGTGGACTTTTTCTTCTTCTTCTTCTTCTTCTTCTTCTTTTTTTTTCTTCTTTTTTTTTTTTTGGGATATGGTCGATATCGACAATTATATTTGTCAGATTTTATTCAACATGTAAGTATCTTATTTGCTGAACACAGCAAAATGGTAGATATCGACCATATCGCGAAATAACAAGGAAAAAGATGAATCTGGGTTTTCTCTCTTGGAGGAGGAGGAGGGAGGATCGCCTCAACATGCCCATCTTCTTCTTTCTCCTTATTCAAGACCTCATCCCACAAACAAAACAAGCACAATCTCTCTCTCTTAAATTGTGTAATGGACGAAAAATCTCTCTCAGGCATTTCATCAAACACCTTCGTTACACACTACCAACCAACCCAACATTGACAAAAACGACGATAATCATCACTGCTCTCTACTCAAATGCTCATATTCCGACTCTTCTCCTCCTTCCCCCCAAACCCCACCAACCAAATCCCTCAAAATCCCTTTCTTCTCTTCCCTCAAAATCTCTTATTCCTCTTTCTTCAATCTCTCCACTCTCACCTCTCTTGACGTCTGCAAATGGGCAGGGATCATCTCTCTCGTCCTTGCAGCCACCAAAAGAACCACCAGGCTCCTCCTAAACCCCTTCTTCTGTATGTAATTTAGCTGGAGGTGGCTCTTTTAGCCTTGGGTTGTCGCCGTCGCTCTCGCATTCTATGGCCTCTATTGCTTCCACAAACACTCCCAGCAGAAAGCCAGCATTCCCAAGCAGGTTGCCACTGTAACATTTGCAATCACATGGCTGACCCTCACCCACCAACCCATTTCAACGGATACCTCGAGGGCTGGCCAATTGTCTTCTTTTTCGCCTACTACTACTTCTTCGAGTCTAGTTCCGCAGTCACCTTTATGGCGATCTTTATCCCTGCCCGCACGACTCCATATGGAATATTAGCCTGCCCTTCCCTGCCCGTTTCGCATTCGCAGGTGCCATCTTGGTTGGCCACTGGCTCGCCGCATTAGAGGGGCAGGAGTTGCACCTTGCTCCGGGAGGCTGGGCCATTCTTGCCATTTGGGCATTGCTTGTCACTGGCGAATTCACGAAGCACAAGCAATCAAGGGAGAAAACTCAGATTTGTCTTTTTCTTGTTATTTCGCGATATGGTCGATATCGACCATTCTACTGTGTTCAGCAAATAAGACAGTTACATGTTGAAAAAAAATCTAACTGATGGTTGATATCGACAATATCGCAAAACGACTAAAAAAAAAAAAAGAAAGAGAAGAAAAATGCCCCTCCTGTGTCCAATGTGATACGGGGTCTTGGTAGGACGTATGGGGTCATACGGGAATTTGTCCGGTAAATTCCTCAACTCAGATACAACTGCAAAACGAGTTTTTGCTATTTTGCTAAGCAGCTCAAGAATAATAACAACATGAAAAGCCGAAGATTGTCAAGAGAAAATCGGAAATCGCAAACCATAGACAGAATGTCAGGATGACAAAAGTTAATTTGCTCATTGTGGTGAAGTGCATATAGACTACATGGATTCTATTAGTTAGCAACATAATGGGTACCTTGGAGGAGGATTTTCACCTAAAGGAATCCCAGACAACTTGAGTGTAAGATTTTTGGTTGATGCCTTTGACTTTATTAGAAAATAAAATATTATGTTCTATAATATATTATCTTCTTAAAATTCTTTGTGCATCCAAACAGGTCTTAAAGATCTTGATATTTCCCTCTTTCAATAAGAAGTCTTTCATAATTCAATAGCTATGGGAGATTTAAGAAAATGTCTTTAAACCTTATATAGGCTTGTGATGAGGGACATTCCAATTTGATTTATGTCTCTCATACATATTCGGTAATGTTCTCTGTCTTACAGTGGGCTGGGGCTGACTTTATATTGGAGTAAATTTAGGCCAGACCCCATCAAAGATGATGTTCATTTATAATGGCTCAAATTTTCAATGGATGGGTCCCACTTTGAGCCGTCCCCCCCCCCCCCAACAAAACCAATTGGTCCAAACAGATTTCCTTGTTTGGATCCTTTTCCGTTAGCAAGGATACTCGTTTCAAACTCCTCTCCACTACCATAAAAAATTAGCCCTTTTCATTTTTGCCTTCTTGCGAGAAGTTTAATTTTTCAACACGTAAAAAATCAAAGAAAACACAAATTTGTGACACATGCAAATTTGAAAATCAAATCATGTGCCCAATATTTGTATGCATGTTTTTTCGGGTTGTGTAATTTGAAAGAAACAAACTTGGATATATGTGAACAGTGAATTTGAGTATGAGATTTGATTTGGGGTTCAAGCTGTATAAACTACATACAAATGGCCAAAAAGTAAAAAGAGAGGATATTGTTTTATTCAAAAGGGTGAAAGTTAATGTTCTAAAAAACTTGAAAGACTCAAATTTAGATTTGCAGCATCAATTGAAATAGAAACTACAACTCAATTTATGGATTTTGATTGATATGGTCTGGTTTTGTTTGCATTGAAATTCAATTCAAAAGCTGCAATATTTGATGTGTCATACTAAAGGTTGGACCTTATGGAACATACCACATAGTGGGGCCCATTTCATGACCCGTTTAAAAGGACAGCACATACAAACCACACCCCCACTCCTCCAAATAGTCATCGATCCTATGAATTTGCACATACCCGAATAAACTAGACCATTAGATTGATGGTCTTTTTTTTTTCTATTGTTTTACATAAAACTGTTAAACTTGTGAACCATGGATGAAGAGGTTGGAGGCATTAGATTGATTTCAATTTCAAAATCTATATTGGGCCCACTTCGACCTTCCCTATCCCATGATTTGTGGGGCCCTAAGCAGGCCCTATTAGGTAGTATCTACCGTAAGATAGTAAGGACCGACCTTATAGGACCCTTACTCTATATATGGCAAATCTTCCTATGTATTCACTTCTAATTTATTATAGTGAGAACTTCTAGCGGGCACACCTAATGATCCATTTGAACCTTCACACACTCGCGCGCGCACACATGAGAACTCCCATGATAGTCATGAGATTCTCGGGTTTGCACCCACCGAATGAACTAGACCGTTGGATTGAAGGTCAATCTTTTCTTTCGATATAAAAAAGTTAAATGTGTGGGTCATGGATCAAGGGGGATAGAGACATGAGATTGACACCATTTTTATATTGGGGTCCATCATGAGTGGGTCTTTATTTATGTAGAGAAATGTTTTCCAACGACCAACAGCACATGCAATCTATCATTGCAAGGCCCACCTTTAATCACGGGATGCCCTTTCACACTTTCACCGATGATTCGACGATCCAGCACCAGGCCCAATTTCTCACTCACAAACCTTTGTCCACTGTTAAATTGAATCTTAAATATTCTCAATGGAACCCGTGGACAAAAGACAACCAAATTTAAAGGCTATTAAATGAAGGGCTAGAATGATGATCTGAAAGGGCAGATTCTTTTTTGTTGGCCCTTATTAAAGAGACCTTTCCATGTATCCCAAGGTTGGAGAACTCGTAACTTGGATTCGACTCATCCAATGAAAAAAAATTGACCCAGATAAAGTCAACGCGGAGACACGGAAGAGTCATGTGTTCTTTTTTTTTTTTTAAATAATCTTAAAAATATTTAAAAATGAATCCATTACTTATAAAATAAATTGAATCTAGGGTTTTCTGTATGGAGAGAGATAAATAGGAGGTGGTAAAGAGAAGAGAAGCAGCGGAGCGAAGAGGTTCTCTCTCTCTATAGAGAGTTCTCTTTATATAGATCTCTCTCTCTCCCTTTGGTTTTGGTTCTTCCAACATCTCCTCTATCTAGTTTTTCAATTTCTCTAATATTTTGGACCTATAAACAGTTCTCTTTATATAGATCTCTCTCTCCCTTTGGTTTTGGTTCTTCCAGCATCTCCTCTATCTGGTTTTTCAATTTCTCTAATATTTTGGAGTATTGGTCCTAGTAGCGATCAACAACGATATCCCAAGAAGATAGCAGTCCGGTCATAACTTATACCAGTTGCTCTGGCTGATAATCTTTACATAGTCTCAGCAATCTATGTTAGTATCCCATCAAGTTTTGGTTTTTATGATGTCAGGGTCGTCTGTGGCCTTTTGTTCCCTAAAAGTAGGGATCAATTTTTTTTATTGTGACAACGTTTAATGTTAAAGCCTTTTGTTGGGTAAAATTCTGTAAATCCTGTTTTTAAATTGACATTTTAGTTATGTGATTTAATTGATGATCAGTTTGCTTAAATTTCTGACTCAGCTGTAAATCCCATCAACTTCAACTGTTCCCTCACACCTGTTCAAGAAAAGCGGTTCCTAAAATGCATTCTTTCCATTTATTATAAACAATGCTGGAGAATCAGCTTTACTTATGTGCAATGATGCGTAAAGACAGCAACGATATCATAGGGAGACACACTGGATACGGCAGAGAAACAGATATCAGATACTGACTTGGTCATCTTCCAAGAAAATGCAAGAGAAATTCAACAGTTGCTGGTGACATGGCAGCATGACACATACAAACAAAAAATACTCTCCTTCGATAGAAACCAACATGTGAATTTAGCAGAACAATCCATTAGCCAATAGTCCTCAGACTCCCTCAATGGTCGGAAACAGGGATACATAATCCTTGGGGTGGTGGTCTCATATGTAGGTAAATTCAACATGGTTTAGAATATGCTGTAAATGATTTTGCTTAAAAACCAAAGCAGGCAAAAGTATCTCAGAAAAATCTAACAGAACTGGCCACTGATATTGAAGTTCCAAGTTTCTATAACAGTGGGGTCTCCTGAAATTCACATAAAGCAGATAATAACGGAGACAACATATTCAATAATTTAATCAACAGATTCAAGTCAAGCAGACAATTAGTACCTTCGCATGCTTCCCTTTCCACCAGTGCGAACTGCACCGGCCATCTTCATGAGCTTCTCCCGATTCATCTGCATGGAGAAGAACAGTATCTCAGGGCAATCTAACAACAGACTTGGTCACTGATATGCATAATGCGTTACATTCAACTTTCTATGACGATAGGGGCTCCAGAAATTCATATAAAGTAGATAAATTATAGAGACAACAGATTCAGTAATTCATATTCATTGCATTTGAAGTTTAACTGGAAGTTGGGTTTTCAGAAATTCACCTAAAATCAATTAACGATGTTTGTGTATACAGTATGGTGTGCGCATTTTCTGCAACTCCCCAGTGGGCCCACCTGTATGTATCACAATAATGGGTTGTTGGTTCGTTTTGCAGCAGCAGAGTGTGTGTCTTGTGGTTGTCCTCTCAAGTCTCAATCCTTAATGTAAGCTCTCAAATTTTAATCATTTTTTCACTGTACAATTTACTGTTAGAAATAATCCAGTGGCGAATGTGGAGTAGATGATTGTCAAATCAGGCTGAGTAGCAATATAGAGGGCAGTTAGTGTGGGAAGGTTGATCGACCTAGGTGGCCAGAAAGGGAAGATTTCACCTAAGCTATGATGTAAGTGAAGTGGACCAAATCATGAGTGTAAGGATTTCACCTTGTGGTGAATTATCAATGCTGTTAGATTCCGTGGTAATCAATATGATGTTCACATACAATGCAGACATTCACTTTGACACTCTTCCAAATTTTACTAACAGTTGGATTAAAAAAAAAAAGAGCACTTTATTTAAGTGCTTAATTCGTTGCAAGTTTAAGGCCACCAGAGAGGACGATGACAAAAATTTGCTAAAAATGAGAGAGAGAGAGAGAGAGAGAGAGAGAGAGGTAAACAGTAAAGCACCAAGAAGGTTGGAAGCACAAAAAAGGTTGGAAGCACAAATAAGTTCTCGAGAAAATCTTTAGGCCCAGAATAAGATATACAAAGGGGGTTAAATTGAAGACAGACTAAACCCTCTTGCACAATCTTTCACAGGGGCAAAAAAAAAAAAAAGGAAGAAGAAACAATCTAACAAACAACCAAAAAGGTACATGTTTACAGTGCGCACAAAATCCATAACAACTACTATGAAGCATAATGACTTGTACATCACTTTCAGTAACAAAATGAGCAAATTTCTTGCTCATGCATCCTCTCCTACTTCACATCCAGTGGGAGACCCAAGATTTTCGTTTGAAGGGGGCAGAAACAAACAATTCATGTGAGTTTTGGGGGCTTGCCCAGCAAATTCATGTGGGTTTTGGAGGCAGACCCAAGATTTTCATTCGAGTTTTTGGAGGTGGACCCAAGTCCGACGGGGCAACCGCCCCTCATACCCATGTTCACATCTCAGTGCCAATTTTCTCCAAAACAATAAATGGTGCAGACTTGAGCACTAAATGCATACTTTGAAATTTGTATACAAACTTGGTGCTCACATAATGAATGACATTAAGCACAGAACCGTGATACAGATCTGTGGATTAATATGCTATTCAATACCCGAGACAAGGAAGCATTTTGTATGAGTATGATAATACAACTACTATCACAATTGAATTTCTCAAATCAATTAGAATTCCAGGTCAAGATACATGGTTGATGGGTCCCCTCGAATCCAAACAACAAACAACCAAAATAAAAAAATCTAAGATCAAATCTTTCCTTGAATCCAAAGAACATGGAACATGTACAAACACCATAAACCCATAAAACTTAAGCAGAAAACCAAACACACCATATCACAAACCAATCCGTAACAGAAAGAAAAAGAAGAAGAAGAAGAAGAAGACACGAAATAACATTTCACATGAAAATCAAACCAAATTGGGACCTCAAAACAAAACCCTAAACCCTAAACCCTCATCCAAGCTTCGGTATGAGCCAAACCCTAACCTCTAAAACTGATAAAGAGCACAGCTCCATAGAGATTGTGTAGAGGGAGGTGGTATTTGGAAATAGATGAAAAATGGAGGGAGTTTTTCGGAAACTTCACCTTGGGATTGTTTTGTTGCGCGGCGGAAGAGGCGAAAGCTTTGTGCAGTTTGTGCTTGGCTTGGGGAAGGAGGGTATGTGTAAGATGTGCTGATTGATTTACAAAAGTACCCCTGTCTTTTTGTTGATATTGCACATGTGCCACTGAATTTTTTTCAGATAGACCTTTCCTCTGATATGTCATGGCCCATGGGTTCCACCTGAAAAAATAAATGGTCTAACTTTTCATGTTGCCCTGCCTGTTTGGCTATTGGGCCTATTACTTGGTTAAAGGTCTAGCCCACAGGATGGAGAGTGAAGCCCATGCATATCCCATTTGAGTATTAATTGGTGTAAAAAATAGGCGTTGGTCTAGCCATTGGGCGTAGGACTGAGTCCATATAAAGTGGGCCTGCTTGGTTCAGGTTCGAGCCGACATGGCCCTTGAGAACCCCTACATGCCATTTGTTCCTGTAAAATGTGTGCTCTTGTATAAGAAAATAAATAAATAAATAATTGAGGTGGACCTTAGCTCATACTAAATGGCTATATCTTGCCAAAATGAGGAATTATTTTGTTCAGAAGTCAGAACATATTGACCACAATATTTGAGGGATGAGGCTCAACCCTGCAAATTGTTAGTCCTACCTAGCGGTGTAAAGGAAAATGGGAAAACCGTCAAACTGAATCGAACCGCGGTTAATAACCGTGTTTCACGGTTTGATCACGGTTTTCAATATTGACTCATAGTTATTAATCGAACCGAACCGTACTAACCGGCACACAGTTAACCGTATCACTATACTAATTAAAAAATAAATAAAGAGCTTAAATGAAATATGTATATAATTCTTAACTTAAGTATACGATTTTTTTCACGTTTTTTCAGGGTTTTTAACTTGACAAGATAATTTTTTAACGGTTTTTATGGATAGGTTCGGTTATGGTTTTTAACAGTTAATCGCGGTTCGGTTTTTAACAGTTTTTCCGGATACGAATACAATTACGATTACGGTTTTTAAAACTGAAAATCATAATTTAAGGTTCGGTTAATTGTTCTCCCAAAGTAAATGGTTAACCGAACCGTTACACCCCTAGTCCTACCAATACCAACCCATGAACTACCTAAGTAAGGTCCAGGTCCTCGCATTTGCAAAATACATATCTAATCATATGTAGGTGGGGTTTAACTCAAATTAACCCACTTTTATTTATGCCCCTTTTCGGTAGAACCCACCTTTGACAAATCCAATTAGCCATTCACACTAACCTAGGCCTTAAAAAAACGAAACCCTGGACCTCTTTCCCTGTGGATTTGCATCTATTTCAATCCAGCATTGATCCAACCACTAAGCATAACTCCAACAGCAAAAAACATAGTCTTTATTAAGAAAATCATTAAATCTAAGGGTTCAAAATTGAGTTTTAGAATTATCTCATTAGAGTGATATTTAGCCACCCCTTATCCTCAAAGTCTCCTAATGTGTCCAAAATGCACCCACAGGAGGAGTGACAGGCGAACAACCTATGTGGGTGATATAATGGGGGAAGAAGTAAATTTGCAGGGGTTCTTAAAATTTTTAGACTTTTTTTCAGATATGGATGGGGGCTTCAGCCCAGACCCTTATACCGACAGAATGAATAATTCAGTACTGCGATTGGACAACTAGAGGAAATAGATATTGCAATCACATTTCAGGATTCCTGTTGGAAATAGGATTGTGCTAATCGTGTGACTTAGAGACAGAATGCATGGCAAGGCACAACAAATGTGGTTCATGTGCATTAGGCACACCGCACACCAAATCAGCTGCTTGTCATTTTTGTGCGTATGGTATGGCTCATAATAAATGAACAGAAACTCCTACAAAAGCCTTTGCCTTACTTGGCAGGTATGCTAAATCTTGCTCCAAAATCAGGAAAAAAAAAAAAAAAAAAGACAGATAAATTAAGATAGTCCTTACTATAAACTTGCCCCTGTAAATCAGACATACAGTTCAAAGTTGTGAACTTGGTTCAGAGTCACACAGGTACATGCATGCAAATAGGAGGGTTGGTTGGCTTCATTTTTTATTAGATATAACCCTACTTGGGCAATTCTTTGATCATAATTACCTAGTGGCGGACCCAAAATCTTCATTCGATGGGTGCGGACCCTGGTAGGTAGTTTGATTTTGGGGGAAAATTGAGGATTTTCATGTGGATTTTGAGGGTGAGCCCACAATTATTATCGCATTTTTGGAAGTGGATTTAGAATTTTCATACAGGTTATTAAAAGCACACCACAATTTGACGGGTGCGACTTTTGACGGGTCCGCCCCTGTAATTACCTATTGAAAAGAGCTTTTTTTAGGGGCATTTGGCGATAAGTCCCTCAACATTTCACTTTCTAGTTTTAAGTCCACAATCTTTTCTCAAGTGTGGTAGGTCCTTTTTCCAAGTTTGAAGATCTAAAATGTCTAAATAGTTAAATGGGCAAATCAGTCATGAAAATATCTGATGTGGCGTATCTAGGGACCTCTTGCCAAACTATGTCCAGCTATATGGACCAATCTGAGGAACTTTTGGCTAATTTGTCCCCTTTTTAACCTGTAGTTCCTGCCAAGGGTTGGTGCACAAAATCAGATCACCTCGAATTAAAAGGCAGGGATAATTTTTTCTATTCTTACTTGCTAAGTAATGCTAGTGCCCCAGATAAATAAACACTACAACAAAGAAACTATTACTTATAAAATAAAGGAATTTACGGGGAAAACCTCCACAGGAAGCCATACGTCCGATGAGGACTTAGTGGGACATTGGACACGGGAGGGATCCTTTGGCCTCGATTCGTCTTTTTTATACCTTTGGGATGGTCGATATCGATCGTCAACCATCATGCTAAGCCTCCTGCTGATGAGCGCTGAAGGGTAGATCATAGATGGTAGCAGAAGGGACATGGAAAATCTCCATCTCTTCATCCAATCCCCTTTCTCGCAAATCCCCTCTCGCTTCATCTCCATAGACCCTAATTTCTCTCTCCGTGATCTCTCCCTCTCCCTCTCCCTCTCCCTCTCCCCCCCCCTCCACCAGCGCCCAGTCCCGCGACTGCTACCTCAACATGTACGCTGAGAAGAAGCCCGACAAGGCCAACCCCAATGAGACGAGCCTCTCCAAATGGGACTCCTGCATGGGCCCATCCTCAATTTTAGCATGCAGCCACTCTTGTGTGACTGGCAACTGTCCTCCAAAACTGCATGCTACGTTTAATCAATACGACCGATGATGACCTTGGATCATCATCTCCCTGAAATCAGTCCTTGCCTGAATCCAAGCCATGGAAGGATCTGGATTCTTTACACCTCTACCCACCACACAAGATGATAACAGTAATGAGTTCGAGATTGGCTGAATTAAGTTTAACATTATATTATATTATATATGATGCTGGATTTTTAAAGCAGGCTTGTATATTGGTTAATATAATTAGATCAAAACAACCCTACATGGGTGAAAATGAGACAAGTTTGCTCCGATCCGGTGCTAGCTAGATCATTAAAAGGGGCTGCAGTGTCCTGTTACTGTACCTGCAGAAGGTAACTGCTCCAAGTTAAATGAGCAAGAGGGATGAAAGAAGAGAAGGGAAAGACCTCTAAGATCTCCTATTACAGCACCGATGTACGCCACACTAAACTAATCTGAGATGACGCTTTGCCCATAATGAATCTCCTATTACAGCACCTCGTTGAGGTCCTCCTCGCCAAAGCCCTCCTATGCGAAATCGCCCATGACAGCATTGTTCGATATCAATAAATTTTTCTATCAGATTTCCTCCAACCTATAACTGTCTTAGTTGCTGAATATGACAGAATGGTCGATCTGTGATGATCGATATCGACCAATCTGTCAATTAGATTTCCTCCAACCTATAACTGCCTTAGTTACTGAATCTGACTGATTGGTCGATATCGGCCCTATCGCAAAATAAAAAAAAAATAAAAAAAAAGACTGAAAAGCAACAAGAGGGCCCCTCCCGTGTCCATTGTCCTAATAGTCGATATCAACGATAATAATGGTCGATATCGACCGTATTGCAAAACAACGAAAAAAAGAAGAAGAAGAAAAGGCCCACATGAGGACCCCTCTCGTATCTGACATGGAATTGGGTCCTGCTGGGACGTATGTGATCATACTGAGATTTACCCCGTAAATTCCTCTATAAAATATAGAATTACATTTATTTACATGCATTCATAATAATAAATTCAATTTAATAAATTTATATATGCAAAAAAGTACTACAATAAGGAAAATAAAAGGAAAAATACTAGATATTACTTAATTTGTTAGTCCAAATATTAAATTTAAAGATCAAATATAAGTTTCAAATTACATTTCAATCACCATTTTTTTACTAATTGACTCTAAACCTTATGCATAATTACATATAAATAAACTTTAATTGTTTAAAATTAAATCTATCTATTAAAAGGTTCGAAATGCAAATAACTTATTAAAATTAGACGGCTAAGCCGAGTTTCCACTATTTTTAACTAGGTTCTTTGTTAAAATATGATGACTTGGAATAGTCAAGAGTCAACTCTCAAGTCTCCAACCAAGATCTTAAGAGCTAGTTTGGCACTTTACTAATATAGTAAAAGTCAAGTAAAGCCTCTATGTTTCAGACAAGATGTCATATAAAAAGCACTTTAATTCAAAACTCCCTCCATATTTACAAAAAAAAGTCAAAAAGCAATTACCTTTATAAACTAAAATACAAAAAAAAAATTCTACTTTCCCATAAAAAAATCAAATTTTTTTTTAATAAATAACTAAAAATAAAATACCATCATAACTCACTTATATTTTATTCTTTCTTTAAAATCGCCAAACTCCCTCGGCCCAACGATATGGAAGAAAGCATTGCCCTGTATGCGTATAAATATTTTTACGGGTGTAGAAGTCTATAATACAATACCGAGTCCAAGTGGAAAGTAAATTGAATCTAGGGTTTTCTGTACGGAGAGACATAAACAGGAGGTGGTAAAGAGAAGAGAAGAGAAGCAGCAGCGGAGAGAAGAGGTTCTCTCTCTCTGTATATAGACAGTTCTCTTTATATAGATTTCTCTCTCCCTTTGGTTTTGGTTCTTCCAGCATCTCCTTTATCTGGTTTTTCAATTTCTCTAATATTTTGGAGTATTGGTCCTAGTAGCGATCGACAACGATATCCCAAGAAGATAGCAGTCCGGTCATAACTTATCCAATTGATCTGGCTGATAATCTTTACATAGTCTCAGCCCATCAAGTTTTGGTTTTTATGATGTCAGGATCGTCTGGGGCCTCTTGTTCCCTAAAACTAGGGATCAATTTTTTTTTTTTTTATTGTGGCAACCTTTAATGTTAAAGCTTTTTGTTGGGTAAAATTCTGTAAATCCTGTTTTTGAATTGACGTTTTAATTATGTGATTTAATTAATGATCAATTTGCTTAAATTTCTCACGCCTACAGAAAGAATTTTAGCTGCTCTGGAATACGAGTCTAAGAATGCCAATGACCGAGCAGCTCATGTTTCATCTTCGTTCTACCCATGAAGAGTGTGAAAGAGACATCATTATCCATAGAGGATACTCCAAGATTAAAATAGATGTCATGGAACAAATATTCAGTTGCTTGAACAATCTAGCCACTAGCATGCTATTCGGTCCGCATTGGAGATGGATTGCACAATGTTTAAAAGGTACCCACGAAGAGGGCGAAGGAGATGTCATTATTTATGGAGAAGAAGAAGAATCTGAGCTTGGGTTTTCAAATCCAGATGTCATGGAACAGGTATTTACTCGGTTAAATAATGTAGTCACTCGCATCCGATTCAGTGCCGTCTGTCGATCCTGGAGAAGGGTTGCACAATGCTCCTCTAGCAGGCACGACAAGAAACCCATATGGTGGATTTTCAATTACTTTGAGTTTGATGTTATCTGGAAAATTTTCAGTTTCGCAGATGGGGTGATTTACAAACTACCCGTGACAAAATGTGTGTGGTGGATCTGTTGTGGATCTTACGAGAGGGTTGGTTGATAATGCAAGCCAAATGTTGGATTGGGAATAAGGTTATCCTCGTAGAACCATTGTCTAGAGTCCAAATTCGTCTTCCAATAATGGACTTAGATGACTTGCGCACAGGTGATCGATATATTATCATATCATGTGCTTTTTTGTCGTCCCCTCCTAAATCAAATGATGGAGCCGATAACAACTGTTTGGTGGTAGCTGTTGATTTTCGTAAGAATCTCCACCTGTGCAGAATAGGTGACAAGTCATGGACTCGTCACGATATGGACCGTGGCATACTTTCAGAATTCAGTTACAGATTTGTATGGATCTGTACTAATGTGTACGGTAGGGTAAGGTTATCCTTGTTCCATTAATCTACCCTACCGTACAAATCTGAAGCGCATGTAATGTGTTATTAGTTATATACAACTTTCTTCTTTAAAAGTAGTGTAAATTTCAGCGAATCACGAGTAACTATCACTCTTGTGGTAGCCAAGTGCATCATCCTATTATTGACGTGCTTGAATTGATTAACAATGCATCTTGGTAGCCCTTTAGTGGTTACTTTTAACTTATTTTTGATCTGTTCAACGAACTACCATGAGGAATAATAGCCTCTCATTTGAAGGTCCCTTACCCAATTGCTACTCAGCAGTGTTCAGTTCTTGGTATCCCCCATCTTGGGGACCTCTTCGATTATCCCATCACTTTGGATGACTCCCACCATTTGCATTTGATGTGCTTTCACAGCATGTGCCTTTTGGGAAACAGGAGTATATTTTTAGTATATATATATTTTGATCGAATGGCATTAAACTATTCTACATTGCCGGCGAAAGGTTATAGCATCTATGAGAGATACGTCAAGAGGAATATTTTCAAAAATGGAAATAGTTTTGAATTAAGTATTTGAGTTAAAGTAATGTTACACGTAATCTATTTAGATCTATATTAAATTTCATTTTAATGTACCAGTGATATTGGTCCTGCCAAAATATCATTTTAATGTACCGGTGATATGTTATCGCTTTTTTTTGTGTGTGTGATTTTAAGTGGGGGAGGGAGGGAGGGAGGGAGGGAGAGAGCTATTGATAATAGCTTATGTGGGTATCCACCTAGATTTGTCCGTTTTGCAAGGTTATGTGGGTTTAGCAGGTGCCATTCGTGGGTTTAGTTCTGCTAGGTTAAAGACCTCACGATATCCACCTCATAATCTCTTCTATGTAAAATAAATCAAGTGGAGATGGGAAGTGAATATCCAACGATCATCATAGGAATTCAGAAACCTATGGTAGTGTGGTCCCACATCTTCACCTTATGAGCCTATGTAGCCGTGAATTCTTAATTATTTGATTCTATGCCTACGATGGAGCTTTGTTTGGGTGAACTCATTTACATATGTGAATGTTATGTTCTTGCAAGTTCCACATTATAAAATCTGTTGTGTTTTTTCCATTTATTGCACAAAATAACTTAAAAGGAAAAAGAGGATTTTATGGGAAAGATCTCAAAATTTGGCTGTTCCCTGTGAATGGCCCCGCAAATTGTGTAGCACAAACGGGGTCCGTTAGGTCTTGTTTCGTTTTTCTTTTTCTTTTTTTAGACTTTGAGAGGTGCGGCTCTAGCGTCACTCGTCAATGCAACTTCTAATGTCTTCTTCTTCCTCTCCTCTTCTTTCTCCATCTTCCAATATTTATAGAATTTTTTCATTTTGCCCTTTACCTTTGCCGATATTAGGGGTGTAACGGTTCGATTAACTATTTAATTTGAAAAAATCGTTAACCTAACCATATTTTATGGTCTTCAGTTTGTAAAAACCATAACAGTACCTTAAAAAACCGTTAAAAATTGAACTGCAGTTAATTATATTTGACGGTTCGGTTACGATTAATTATCACTTAAAAAAAAACATCGTTGCCCTTTGACTCTGTATGTAGAACAACACTATCATTTTTCACATATCAAACAAAACAAGACTATCATTTTTTACAAAAATAAACACAACTAAAAGTTTAAAATGATATTACAAAACATCTATCATGTAATACAATTCTAGAGAAGAGAATAATCCAACTCACAAAACAATTGTATTCTCAGAGGAGAGATTGAGGAAAGGGACTTAAGCCATTTATTCCATTTAAGCCCTTAAATTTATTTTATTAGTGTAACGGTTTGGTTTGGTTAATAACCGTGAATCGAGACTGAAATTAAACCTTTTTTTTAACACCCCTAACCGATATTTGCCCAAAGCAAACGAACAGTCTCAGTCGTCCCAAACTCTCCAACCATCTCCCATATTTTAACAACATGGTCATGGTAGAGCGATGATAGCATCGCCCATGTTTTTCTTGACAACGCTATCGTCGCTAGAAAAAAGTACAAAAAAAAAAAGAAAGAATGAGATTTTTATGAAAAAATTAAGCTTAGATTTTAATTGAATGATTTTATGAAGAAAAAGCATAAATAACGAATAACTTGTTGGTACGTTTTTTCTGACAAAATTACCCTAATTGTTGATATCGCCAACTAGGTTGATGATATCGTCATTGTCCCTCTTACACAAAAAAAATTCAAAATCATTTTCTCAAACCTTGAACTTTATCTCATTCCACTACAAATACAAAAGGAACATAAGCAATATGACAAAGAATCAACTAAGGGGCGAAACAAATTCAATCTTCCCTATAAAATGCAATGATTTTTATAATAGTTAATAATGCCTCCATTGGTTTGGAAATTGCACAACATGGCAACGCATGCATTGCTTACAAACATTAGGACATGAAATTCCCTCCTAACAAACGGGGAAAACCGAAAACACTATGGTCACTATTTTTGGCACGCGTATCCAATGGGCTTTGATAACTTCAACCGAAAACAAAAAGGGAAAAACCAACACTATGGTCACTTTTTTTGGTACACGTATCCAATGGCAATATGTGCATACTGCATAGCTGTCTTCGAGCCCTATTTCGATCTAGCCTTCAGGATGAAAAGTTAAGGCCGATTCCAAATTTCGACAAATCTTTCCAGCATTACATATTAAGGAAATATAAAATTAATATATATGTAGAAAAATATAATAATAAAAAATAAACAATAAATGTGGATTTAATCCACTCTATTAAAATCTTTGAAATTACATTTTGGGAAAATATAAGAAATACAAAAAATATCCACGTGTCTAGAAATTAAAAAAATAATTACGTAAAATGTCATTTCGGCCAAATCTCACAGAAACCCAAAATTCTGGGTGAAATCTAAAATGTTTTTTTTTTAATAAAATTTTGTTTTGGCCACTTGATCAAAACAAAAAAATTCAGCCATTTTAGCCGAAATGAGAAAATTAAATAACTATGAATATGTGTCTTGACACGGTATTTTGTTTTACAAAATCTTTAGGTCACATTTGGAAGCTTCCAACTTTTCCACAAATTTATTTTTCCTTAGAGGAAAAACTCTGCAGATGAATTGTAGAAGATTGCAATACCTTTGTTAATTTCCATCTGGAAAACAGCTCCCACCAATTAATAGAAAAAAACTTATATCAAAGGCATCCAGCTTTTCATTTATCATTCATTGAAAAGCAGTTACACAAGGCTGACCACAATAAAGGCAAAAAGCACCCCAAGAAAAAATGTTCATAAAGTTTTTATCTATCTATCTATCTATATCTCTACTCTTATAAAAGAGAGAAAGATGATGTTCTTTTTCACTACACACATAGCAAATAAAATGAAAGTTGTGGGGCCCACTCTTATATATATTTATTATGTATATGTATTTTATATATGGATAATTATAAAAGAGAGAAAGATGATGTTCTTTTTCACTACACACATAGCAAATAAAATGAAAGTTGTGGGGCCCACTCTTATATATATTTATTATGTATATGTATTTTATATATGGATAAAGATGGGACATAATGAAAATTTTCCTTATAAAAGAGAGAAAGATGATGTCCTTTTTCACTACACACATAGCCAATAAAATGAAAGTTGTGGGCCCACTCTTACATATATTTATTATGTATATGTATTTTATATATAGATAAAGATGGGGACATAATGGAAATTTCCCAACTTCTACTCTTATAAAATGTCTAAAAAAAAGATAAAGATGATGTACTTTTTTCACTACACACATGCCCAATAAAATGCAAGTTGTGGGGCCTACCCTTATATATATTTATTATGTACATGTATTTTATGTATGGATAAAGATGGGGACATAATGAGAATTTTTCAATTTGTCTAAAATAGACTTTGAGACAGGCTTGGATTTAGAGGGGTTTTAAGGATCCGAATCAAGATGATATAGGAGACTAAAGTTTAGGAATTAAAAATATCTATCCAATGGGACCATAATCTCAAAAATCTAAAATGACAAAAAAGACCCCTCAATTCTCTGGAAAATTGTTAAATACCTCCCTACTATACCCAAATGAACTCGGATACAGACCAAACTTGGCACACACGATCCTAATAAATGTTCTATGTTACAGTGTTAGATATAAATACATGAGGAGTCCTAATATCTCTATCTAATATCTCTATATGTAACAACATAATAAAAATCTACTATCTCTAACATCCTCCTGCAATCACATGATCCTTTCACAAAAATAATAACTCATTGTTCACATAAAAAATACAAACCCTCGTTTCTTTTTTTATTTGCATGATCTTTATTGATCACTCATTTGGTAGGGTCCACCATTGTCGCAATCCACTCGGTGAGTATGTTAGTGTCGGTGGCCTATCTGTCATGATTCTTCCATGATTCTTCCAAAAGCGTTCATCATGTGACTTGATTAAACTTATCAGATACTCTGAGCTTTGAATGATTCATGAGCAGGGGAGATGCTTTTTATTTAGGAAGAAAAAATGACAGTAAAATCGTTACATAAACAATGGGACCATGGCCGGCCCGAGCACAAGATCACTACTAGACCATAGCTCTAATATCATGATAATTTGAAAAGGCACACATTTGAAACAAATTTACCGGAGCATTACGAAGGGAAATGACCCCCATTTATAGAAAGAATAAGAGAGAAACTTAAATTCAAGTTTATCATCACATATCTCTCCTAACATCTCTATCTCTATTCCATCTGTGACAACGTAATAAGCCAAACCTAATATCTCTAGCAACGAATGTATATGCTCTGCCAAATGACAAAGAAATAATTGACCATTTACTAGTAAATGTTCACTGCATTCAAGTTCTCTTCTAATCCCCCTTTCATATCCTTTCGACCTAGGGTGCTTCTAAGAGGGACTGTATGATGGAGCTTATAATCGTATTCTATATTTAGAAGTCCTCTTATATTTTTTAAATGTAACCAATCAATCATCTAACAGCTTTAGCTAAGTCTATTATCCACCTCCAGAAGGATGGTCCAAGTTAAACTTGACAGAGGTCATATGATCCTATTAATAACAATACTGGCCTTGGAGATACAGTGATAAACCATGAAAGAAGAATGATACTACCATACTACACTCAATCCACTGCTCTGCACTCCTTGCAAGTAGAACTAAGCCGTATACAAGGTTTAATTTTCTGCAGAAACACACAAATCCAAGACATTATAATTGGAAGGGATTCACTAATAATCATTAAAGGCATACAAGGACAAAACTCCCATGGAATTTGATGACCTTGTGGAAAAAGAACCTTTAATAGTTAAGACTCCTAGACTCAGGTTTTCGGCGGTAAGTTATCTTCTATATGAGAGAAGGGGAACTGTTAGCTGATAAATTGTGTAAACTAAGAAGTCCTTAAATGATGATTTTCAAGCAAATAATAGTCCATACCTAAATCTTGATTTTTTTTTTATTGATGTTAGGTTATTCTATGTTCCATTAGTCCATCTCAATATATTTGTGGGTTGGTTCAGTTTTGAATCCAAATCTCTCATAGGTCACTGTCATACTTTGTTTAAGAAAAATTGAACTACAATCAAAGTTGTGCGCACCATTTATATTGATAACATCTTGAAGATATGCATATAAAAAAAATCTTGAAGATATAATTAAAATGAGAAAAGAATAAAGACATCATGCGTTTCAGTAGTTGCGCCCCTAGTTGCCTTGATGAAGATAACCGTGGTTTAAGTTCAAATCTGCTTGGGAGTAGAAAATGGTGGATAATAAGTTTGATTTGTTTGAATTTCAAATTAAAGCAGTCTCTATGGATGATTTATAGCCATGAGCTTTAGATATTTTATCTATGGACTCCGATAAGAAAATAATTACTTGTCTTGTTTAACAAGTGACCAGTTTTGTTGAATGAACCTAAATTCACAATAGTGTTTAATTAAAAGCAGTGGGTTAGATGGACTGACCTGTTGTTGTCTTGGTCAGAGACAACTAATTTCATTTAATGACTCAGATTGTTTTGATGGCCCTCTGTTTACTTGAGATTCTTGCCCTCCAAAGAACAATATAAGAAGTACAACAATATTTCCGCATTATATGTTATTCAAACAGAAACCAAAAGAAGTCTCATGATGCATGAACCCACGCCTTACATGATCCAAAACAAATTCAACACCTTCACTATATCTTTTCATATATTTCAACTTTCTCTCAATCTTTAGACTCCGACAATATAATCTAATGATGAAAAACCTACTAGTTTAGCAAAAGAAGACGACTTGAAAGGGAAAAGAAGAACAGCATGAAATATATGGAACTCCACTCAGTACTGCAGCCTCCTCTGGATGTTTCTGCAGAAACACTTCGGTCTCCTTGAACACATTTTGCTTCTCTTCTCCCTCATCAACTCTTCTACGTAGAATCAGATGCTCCCTCTCATTTCCTCTCTTCTCTATCTCCAAATTGCTCATATCCAACCACACCTACACAAACAGCGAGATCACCACCAGCACCATCATACCCACAAGTAGTCGTCTCCATGCCTTCGCTCCTCCACGCAGACTCACTGGCCGTATGACCACCGCCTCCATCACCCACACAATATAGTTTGAAAGCTTCCCTCGAATGGATAGATACCTTTGCTCCTCCCTTTCTCCTCCTTCATAGATGCCCGTACCCATGCATGATATTGTCCGCAGCCTCACGGTTTTGCTTCTGATGGGCCTTAACCCATCAAAAGGCCCCATGCAAGGTAAGGGTGCTCTACATATAATCCCATTCACTGGGGCGTTACCATTTCTCCTAGTAAAAAATGCGGCGCCTTATCATTTTACATTATCTGTGATAATGGGGTTGCTACCCTTCAAGTCGCCGGAGTTGGCGACGATCCGGAGGAGAAGAAGAGAGCAGGGAAAGAGAAGTGTTAGTAGAAAGGAAATGCAATAATCTCTCTAACTATATGTATTTTTCTCCTGCTTAATTAGTAGTTTTAAGTAACTTCAACAGATTTGAAGTGAGATAATGAGATAATTTTCAGATTCTCAAATTTTTGAGGGGGTTGAAGATGTGGATTTTATTTAGGAGGAAGTTTGAGATTATCTCTCGCCCTTTTAAATTCAAACAGCTCCAGATCTTCGTCATATCTTGTTCTATTATGGAGGAAAAGTTTACTCCCATGATAGTTACGTGTATCACATCTTGTAACATGGGATTAAAAATAAAAAGAGTCCAAGTACTATCAATTAGATGGTTGATAGTTTTGATAGAAAATTTGTAGTTGATGACAAAAGAAGGATTGGACGGTGATTTTGAGCTATACAGATCTTAAAGGTGGGCCCGCTGATGAATTATAAGGATGGACTCAAAAGACACTCAAAGGTCCATCATCAAGGCCCCACCCTCAGGTTAGTAGGGGGCACTCCAAAATTAAAATGGCTTAAACTGACTTTTTTTTTTACTAAAATTACCTCACTCCAACTGAGTTATGGACGCCATCAGATTAATGGCATCTGAACACTGACTAAAAATTGCTAATGAGAATGAAAGACCAACACACTCATGTTTGAGTAGTGTTAATTGGAAGTGTCATTTATAAGCATCTATCATGCGGGTGATTAAGTCTCAAACCTTCCTCCCCCTCTGCATGTTTGATTTAGTTCTCCTTCCATGTGTAAGCTCCTATTAACTCACATGTGCAAGTTGTCTGTCTTTGTTCCGTAGCTGGAATGCCGAAAAAAATAAAAACCTCAAAATCCCCTCATATTTGTTTCTTTTAACCTTCTTAACTGATAGTCAAATTGTAAGAAATAAAATAACTATACTTTCTATCTTTTTTTAACCAATTATTGCTGAGAAGACTTCATATGACTCAAATAAGATTTTTGGCAAAACATTCCTTTTGATAAAAGCTCTCTGTTCGCTTTCTTATGGGAGTCCACCTGTGATCAATCAACCCATTTGCATGCATCATTCAGTACCACTAGAATTTATTGCAAGTAGTTTACACAATGTATAGTCATTAGCAGATTTTATTCGATGAAAATGGTCTGTAGGTTGTTAGGGCACACCATCTGCTATTTCTACTTGCTACATATTAGGAGATCTGAGAATCAAAATTCAGATTTATTGAGAACTCTCAACTATCTCATCCAAGGACCTCGGACAATTTTTTTTTTCTTCACTTTTGTGGAAGCTTTCACGTATAACCAATATGCTATTCATAGTCCCTTTTATGGAATCCACTTAGATTTCATTTCATGGCCGGAAAGGTCTCAGCATGGACTAGGGTTATTTGTCCAATGGAGAGGCAGGGACAGAAGAGTGTTAAAATTATTTGGCCGATCATGGGAAGGTGATAAATGTAAAAGGGTCATTTGACTAAAAGTGAGCCTAAACATATGCCCGTCCCATGGAGTTGGACTTTACTCATATGGGAGGGTGCAGGGTTAGAATTGTTCAGGTTACTGTTGGGCTGAATATGTGAAAGCTCAAGCAAATCAAGACCCATTATTAATTAATATCGGATACTATATATGGGGCCTATTATTCTTATGTAACATATGGGGGGAGTCTTCTAACAATTCCTACCAAAATCCAAAGCTTTAGTAGAGGTAGCATAAATACTTTTCAATATTCCCTTTGAGTGGAGCTCACTTTTTCTTAAACACCAAACCATTCCTATCAAAACCTAAAGACATTAGTAGAGATAAAATAATATTCAATACTCCCCCTTAGGTGGAGCCCACTCCTTAACAAGTTCAAGAATCACCAAAATGAAAAATCATATTTATTTGAAATTTTCAGCTCTCATCTAGTACCAAAGTACCATATCATCGGTGGTACCTTTCTTTTTTTTTTTTTTTTTATGTACCTATATCAAAGGTTTTACTTGCAATATGCTATCCATATGCATTCCAACTTTTCTTCTGTTCGGTTGCCGCAACCGAGGGTTTAGGACCCAAAAGAGCCAGAGCCCACACAAGTGGGAAGGAGAGCTCACAAAGTGAGAAGCTATATAAACCTACACAAGTGGCAAAAGCGGCATATCCAAACCCATTTATTATTAATTGACCCAAATTCATGAACCCAACTCCACCAAAAGTTACACTTAGAAGGCCCAGCTGAGCCCAACCAATTTAGTGCGTGCAGTTATGTTAGGTCTCAACCCAAATGTCCCAAAAGGATCTTCAATGATCCCCAATTCTCCCAATATCTCAACTAACTCTATCTGTATAATCGAAGAGTCTGCATGATCTTGTTTATTTCCACCGGAAAACGAGGTCAGGGTTTTTCCTGCTGATAAAAATGAAGAGCTTAAAAAGTTTTTGGATCACAAATCATGATACAGTAGGTTGAATTTGCAGGTTTTGGATGAAAACGGCAACTGATTCAATTATAAGTTTTTACCATGCAGAGAATTCTGGTGGTTTTGGGCATAACTTAGATGGAAGATCTGGTGGAATAAGCAGTTTATATGTTTGTTTGTGTTTTTTTGGTTAGCTATCTGGGAGTTGATGGAGTGATATAAGGTGAGGGTTTGTTGTCCCCATGTCTTGTGTTCAAAACCGCTCCTCCAAATTTAATTTGCCTGGTATATGTTTATGTGGGTTTAACGGCACCAATCGGGGGATTAGTCCCAATGGGTTAAAGACATCAAGGATACCCGCATAAAAAAAAAAGGCTTGTGATATCATTTTATTTGTTGTATTTTATACTATAGTATTTATATAATTTTCTTGAATTTTCCAGTGGTCAATGGTGAGAAAGAACATGTGATTAGATTGCATAAGTGAATTGCTCTTTACTAGTTAGCAAAAGATGAAAAAGAAGAAGAAAAAATAAGTTAGGGTGGAAGGGATGTCATCAATTGGAAGCTTTAGGGCATTGTTTATTTGTATTAGATTACACAGGAATTCATGATCAAATGGGCTCCACTTAAGAATAATTAAATAGGTGAAGTGTGAATAATACAAGGTCCCCTTTATGATGCAAGGTCCGGTCCCCTCTATAATCTTTAATAATCTTTTGATGGATCTCTAGAATAAAAGATGATTCAAACTACCCACATTAAAATAATGCCTATTGTGTACATAAACTGTTGGTTATACCTGAAATTCAAGCTTTCTTGTTTGTGGTTTCCATTCTCTTTTTGCAGGTTTTTGGTTGGTGGAATTTGAGAGGATGATTGATATTGGGTCATGGGGAAGTGTTTGTCGGATCAAGAAATGTGTATTCGATTTCCTTTCAATTGTGGATCTGATGGATGATGAGGATCGTTGGGATCTGATGGGAAGGGATATTCGACTCAGATCCACCTTTTTGTACTGTGATTTCAACCAAGTCATCTCCAATACTCCCAAAGAAGAGAAGCAGCCTCTCATAGACCTTGCCAACAAATTGTTCCAGTCCATTGAAGAGGTATGCATTGTGGGTTTGTGGGGCTTCAAATCCTAGTTCAATCGACTCAATTTTGACTCATAAGGCAGAGTCAAGCGACTCGGTCAAGAACTCAGCCATACTTGCCCGAGTAATGAGTTACTTGGGGAGTTGAGTTTTAAAGCTGTGGACCTGCGGTTAGTTGTCTAATTCTCTTTTTGTTATGTTTTGCAGCTGGATTATGCAGTGCAGATTCGTAGCATCTCTCTCACACAGGATCGATATGATGATGCAGCTCTTGTTTTGAAGGAAGTAATGACTCTCATGCCATGAGGCCATCAAAATGAAATCTCTATCTCTTTACAAAAGTCATACTTGTAAATTCTTAGTATCTTCAAAATGTATCCAATGAAGAACGAATCTCTATCTCTTTACAAAAGTCATACTTGAAAATTCTTATAGTATCTTCAAAATGTATCCAATATGTGTTAGCTTCTTTTAAAAAGTGTTAGCCTCTTTGTTGTAGTGATTATTTATCTGGGGCACTAGCATTACTTACCAAGTAAGAATAGAAAAAATCATCCCTGCCTTTTAATTCGGGGGGTGATCAAGGTAGGTGAGTTTGTTTTCCCGGTGCCCCACACCATGATTGTAAGAGATATGAAGTAGATTGAACAAAATAGCAAAAAGTCGTTTTGCAGTTGTATCTTTGAGTTTCAAACTGGATCTGTACTAACGCATAAAGAGGAATTTTGTGTACAAGACCTGAAATTCTTGGAATTATAATAGAGTATTCATAAAAGTGGCTAAAATTAAAGAAAGTAACTAAGCTGACAATCCTACAAAGGACTATGAAACAATCTCCCCTTCAATGGAAAATAAATTAGAGGAATATGAGAAATGATGTACAATGAAAACTACAAAAACCATTGAGAAAAACAATACAGATGAAATCTATAATAGCAATCAACTATCAACAGTTAGAAATTCAAATTTTCTTATTAATATGATGAAAGGGTGAAATAGACATTTTCACACAATAAGATGATGAATCTAAGAACCTTTTATACACTAACTCAAATCAAGATAACACAGAAAAATTTAGTATTCCAAATTGAAGAAAGCAAGAGAACAAAGATAAACATAGTTGTAACATACTAGTAACGCAAATTGGGTTCATACCAGACGTGCATCGTGTGAAACAAACGCTTGTTGTGGTCGCACCACTCCGATCTTCCGTCTTCTAAATAGAAGAAATATACTCCTTTATCAGGGTCAAAATACATTGGCAAATAACATATGCAATTGCCTTTCAAATTCAACATAGGAAAGTCACTAGCAGAGAAGCATCTGGTTTGTGTATTTGTCAAGAAGATCACTCCATCGCCCAAGCTTTTCACCTCCACCAAATTCCAACTTGAACCTATCTTGTACACATGAAATATCCCACCACCAAGTCTGTAATCGTGGACCACCAAGAGAATCTCCCCACGCCATTCGACAAAATAATTTTTCGTAAGATAATAATGACCATGAATCCAAGGTGACAAGTGGTGAATTTTAGCTCTCAAGTTAAGATGATGATCGAACTCCATGACCAGGACTCTATTGCGTCTTTCCCCAGGGACAAGAGCTGTTGTTCCTTGGTGAAGTAGTAGCATCTCCCAGTAACTGAATTTTGAGAGTATGCCACGGTCCATATCGTGACGAGTCCATGACTTGTCACCTATTCTGCACAGGTGGAGATTCTTACGAAAATCAACAGCTACCACCAAGCAGTTGTTGTTATCGGCTCCATCATTTGATTTAGGAGGGGACGACAAAAAAGCACATGATATGATAGTACGTCGATCACCTGTGCGCAAGTCATCTAAGTCCATTATTGGAAGACGAATTTAGACTCTAGACAATGGTTCTACGAGCATAACCTTATTCCCAACCCAACATTTGGCTTGCATTATCAACCAACCCTCTCGTAAGATCCACAACAGATCCACCACACACATTTTGTCACGGGTAGTTTGTAAATCACCCCATCTGCGAATCTGAAAAGTTTCCAGATATCATCAAACAAAAACTCATTGAAAATCCACCATATGGGTTTCTTGTCGTGCCTGCTAGAGGAGCATTGTGCAACCCTTCTCCACGATCGACAGACGGCACTGAATCGGATGCGAGTGACTACATTATTTAACCGAGTAAATACCTGTTCCATGACATCAGGATTTGAAAACCCAAGGTCAGATTCTTCTTCTTCTCCATGAATACCTCTTCATGGTTACCTTTTAAACATTATGCAATCCACCTCCAATGCGGACCGAATAGCATGCTAGTGGCTATATTGTTCAAGCAACTGAATATTTGTTCCATGACATCTATTGTATTCGTGGAGTGTCCTCTATGGATAATGACGTCTCTTTCACCCCTTTCATGGGTAGAAAGAATATGAACCATAAGCTGCTCGGTCATTGGCTTTCTGTAGGCGTGTAACAGCTGAGTGAGAAATTTAAGCAAATTGATCATCAATTAAAATGTCAATTTAAAAACAGGATTTACAGAATTTTACCCAACAAAAAGCTTTAACATTAAAGGTTGCCACAATAAAAAAAAGAAATTGATCCCTAGTTTTAGGGAACAAAAAGCCCCAGACGAACATAAAAACCAAAACTTGATGGGAGTATGTAAAGATTATCAGCCATATCAACTGGTATAACGATCGCTACTAGGACCAATACTCCAAAATATTAGAGAAATTGAAAAAACAGATAGAGGAGGTGCTGGAAGAACCAAAACTAAAGGGAGAGAGAGATATCTATATAAAGAGAACTGTCTATATACAGAGAGAGAGATCTTTATAAAGAGAACTGTCTATATACAGAGAGAGAGAGAGTACCTCTTCTCTCCGCTGCTTCTTCTCTTCTCTTTTACCTCCTCCTATTCATCTCTCCCTACAGAAAAACCTAGATTAAATCTTATAAGTAATAGTTTCTTTGTTGTAGTGTTTATTTATCTGGGCCACTAGCATTACTTAGCAAGTAAGAATTGAAAAAATTATCCCTGCCTCTTAATTTGGGGGTGATCTGATTTTGTGCACCAACCCTTGGCAGGAACTACAGGTTAAAAAGGGGGCAAATTAGCCAAAAGTTCCTTAGATTGGTCCATATAGCTGAACATAGTTTGGCAAAAGGTCCCTAAATGCGCCACATCAGATATTTTCATGACTGATTTGCCTATTTAATTGTATAGACAGTTTAAATCTTCAAACTTGGAAAAAAAAAAAAAAAGAAAGGACGTACTACACTATGAGAAAAAGATTGTGGACTTAAGGCTAGAAAGTTAAATATTCAGGGACTTGTCGCTGAATGACCCTAAAAAAAGCTCTTTTCAATAGGTAATTACAAGGGCGAACCCGTCAAAAGTCGCACATGTCAAATTGTGGTGTGCTTTTAAAAACCTATATGAAAATTCTAAATCCACTTCCAAAAATGCGATAATAATTGTGGGCTCACCCTCAAAATCCACATGAAAATCCTCAATTTTCCCCTAAAATCAAACTACCTACTAGGGTCCACACCCCTCGAATGAAATTTCTGGGTCCGCCACTAGGTAATTATGATCAAAGATTTGCCCAAGTAGGATTATATCTAATCAAAGATGAAGCCAACCAACCCTCCTATTTGCATCCATGTACCTGTGTGACTCTGAACCAAGTTCACAACTTTGAACTTTATGTCTGATTTACTGGGGCAAGTTTATAGTAAGGACTATCTTAATTTATTTATTTATTTTTAATTAATTTATTTATTTATTTATTTTGGAGCAAGATTTAGCATACCTGCCAAGTAAGGCAAAGGCTTTTGTAGGAGTTTTTGTTCATTTATTATGAGCCATACCATACGCACAAAAATGACAAGCAGCTGATTTGGTGTGCCTAATGCACATGAACCACATTTGTTGTGCCTTGCCATGCATTTTGTCTCTAAGTCACACCATTAGCACAATCCTATTTCCAACAGGAATCCTGAAATGTAATTGCAATGTCTATTTCCTCTAGTTGTCCAATCGCAGTACTAAATTATTCGTTCAGTCGGCGTACAAGGGTCTCGGGCTGCCCCCACTCATATTTGAAAAAAGTTTAAAATTTTTAAGAACCCGTGCAAATTTATCCCTTCCCCCAATATATCATCCACGTAGGACGTAGGTTGTTCGCCTGTCACTCCTCCGGTGGGTGCATTTTGGACACATTAGAAGACTTTGAGGATAAGGGGTGGCTAAATATCACTCTAATGAGATAATTCTAAAACTCAAATTTGAAGCCTTAGATTTAATGATTTTCTTGATAAAGACTATGTTTTTGCTGTTGGAGTTATGCTTAATGGCTGGATCAGTGCTGGATTGAAATAGATGCAAATCCACAGGGAAAGAGGTATAGGGTTTCTTTTTTAAGGCCTTGGTTAGTGTGAATGGCTAATTGGATTTGTCAAAGGTGGGTTTTACCGAAAAGGGACATAAATAAAAGTGGGTTAATTTGAGTTAATGAAAGTGGGTTAATTTGAGTTAAACCGCACCTACATATGATTAGATATGTATTTTGCAAATGCGAGGACCTGGACCTTACTTAGGTGGTTCATGGGTTGAACTGGTAGGACTAAGGGTGTAACGGTTTGGTTAACCGTTTATTTTGGGAGGACAATTAACCGAACCTTAAATTATGATTTTCAGTTTTAAAAACCGTAGTTGTAATTGTATTCATATCCGGAAAAACTGTTAAAAACCGAACCGCGGTTCACTGTTAAAAATCGAACCGCGGTTAACTGTTAAAAACCATAACCGAACCGTATCCATAAAAACCGTTAAAAAATCATCTTGTCAAGTTAAAAACCCTGAAAAACCATGAAAAAAAATCTTATACTTAAGTTAAGAATTATATACATATTTCATTTAAGCCCTTTATTTAATTTTTAATTAGTATAGTGATAGGTTAATTGTGTGCTGGTTAACTGAACCGTACTTCACGGTTCGGTTCGGTTAATAACTATGAGTCAATACTGAAAACCGTAATCAAACCGTGAAACATGGTTATTAACCGCGGTTTGATTCAGTTAGACGATTTTCCAATTTTCCTTTACACCGCTAGGTAGGACTAACAATTTTCAGGGTTGGGCGTCATCCCTCCAATATGTGGTCAATATGTTCTGACTTCTGAACAAAATAATTCCTCATTTTGGCAAGATATAGCCATTTAGTATGAGCTAAGGTCCACCTCAATTATTTATTTATTTATTTTCTTATGCAAGAGCACACATTTTACCGGAACATATGGCATGTAGGGGTTCTCATGGGCCATGTCGGCTCGAACCTGAACCAAGCAGGCCCACTTTATATGGACTCAGTCCTAGGCCCAATGCCTAGACCAATGCCTATTTGTTACACCAATTAATACTTAAATGGGATATGCATGGGCTTCACTTTCCATCCTGTGGGCTGGACCTTTACCCAAGTAATAGGCCCAATAGCCAAACAGGCAGGGCAGGACCAGGGCTGTCATGAACATGAAAGTTAGACCATTTATTTTTTCAGGTGGAACCCATGGGCCATGACATATCAGAGGAAAGATCTATCTGAAAAAAATTCAGTGGCAAATGTGCAATATCAACAAAAAGACAGGGGTACTTTTGTAAATCAATCAGCACATCTTGCACATACCCTCCTTCCCCAAGCCAAGCACAAACTGCACAAAGCTCTCGCCTCTTCCGCCGCGGCAACAAAAACAATCCCAAGGTGAAGTTTCCGAAAAACTCCCTCCATTTTTCCTCTATTTCCAAATACCACCTCCCTCTACACAATCTCTATGGTTCTGTGCTCTTTATCATTTTTAGAGGTTAGGGTTTGGCTTATACCGAAGCTTGGATAAGGGTTTAGGGTTTAGGGTTTTGTTTTGAGGTCCCCATTTGGTTTGATTTTCATGTGAAATGTTATTTCGTGTCTTCTTCTTCTTTTTCTTTCTGTTACGGATTGGTTTGTGATATGGTGTGTTTGGTTTTCTGCTTAAGTTTTATGGATTTATGGTGTTTGTACATGTTCCATGTTCTTTGGATTCAAGGAAAGATTTGATCCTAGATTTTTTATTTTGGTTGTTTGTTGCTTGGATTCGAGGGGACCCATCACCCATGTATCTTCACCTGGAATTCTAATTGATTTGAGAAATTCAATTGTGATAGTAGTTGTATTATCATACTCATACAAAATGCTTCCTTGTCTCGGGTATTGAATATCATATTAATCCACAGATCTGTATCACGGTTCTGTGCTTAATGTAATTCATTATGTGAGCACCAAGTTTGTATACAAATTTCAAAGTATGCATTCAGTGCTCAAGTCTGCACCATTTATTGTTTTGGAGAAAATTGGCACTGAGATGTGAACATGGGTATGAGGGGCGGTTGCCCCGTCGGACTTGGGTCCACCTCCAAAAACTCGTATGAAAATCTTGGGTCTGCCTCCAAAACCCACATGAATTTGCTGGGCAAGCCCCCAAAACTCACATGAATTGTTTGTTTCTGCCCCCTTCACATGAAAATCTTGGGTCTCCCACTGGATGTGAAGTAGGAGAGGATGCATGAGCAAGAAATTTGCTCATTTTGTTACTGAAAGTGATGTACAAGTCATTATGCTTCATAGTAGTTGTTATGGATCTTGTGCGCACTGTAAACATGTACCTTTTTGGTTGTTTGTTAGATTGTTTCTTCTTCCTTTTTTTTTTTTTGCCCCCGTGAAAGATTGTGCAAGAGGGTTGAGTCTGTCTTCAATTTAACCCCCTTTGTACATCTTATTCTGGGCCTAAAGATTTTCTTGAGAACTTATTTTGTGCTTCCAACCTTCTTGGTGCTTTACTGTTTACCTCTCTCTCTCTCTCTCTCTCTCTCTCTCTCTCTCTCTCTCTCTCATTTTTAGCAAATTTTTGTCATCATCCTCTCTGGTGGCCTTAAACTTGCAACATGTTAAGCACTTAAATAAAGTGCTCTTTTTTGTTTTAATCCAACTGTTAGTAAAATTTGGAAGAGTGTCAAAGTGAATGTCTGCATTGTATGTGAACATCATATTGATTACCACGGAATCTAACAGCATTGATAATTCACCACAAGGTGAAATCCTTACACTCATGATTTGGTCCACTTCACTTACATCATAGCTTAGGTGAAATCTTCCCTTTCTGGCCACCTAGGTCGATCAACCTTCCCACACTAACTGCCCTCTATATTGCTACTCAGCCTGATTTGACAATCATCTACCCCACATTCGCCACTGGATTATTTCTAATAGTAAATTGTACAGTAAGAAAATGATTAAAATTTGAGAGCTTACATTAAGGATTGAGACTTGAGAGGACAACCACAAGACACACACTCTGCTGCTGCAAAACGAACCAACAACCCATTATTGTGATACATACAGGTGGGCCCACTGGGGAGTTGCAGAAAATGCGCACACCATACTGTATACACAAACATCATTAATTGATTTTAGGTGAATTTCTGAAAACCCAACTTCCAGTTAAACTTCAAATGCAATGAATATGAATTACTGAATCTATTGTCTCTATAATTTATCTACTTTATATGAATTTCTGGAGCCCCTATTATCATAGAAAGTTGAATGTAACGCATTATGCATATCAGTGACCAAGTCTGTTGTTAGATTGCCCTGAGATACTGTTCTTCTCCATGCAGATGAATCGGGAGAAGCTCATGAAGATGGCCGGTGCAGTTCGCACTGGTGGAAAGGGAAGCATGCGAAGGTACTAATTGTCTGCTTGACTTGAATCTGTTGATTAAATTATTGAATATGTTGTCTCCGTTATTATCTGCTTTATGTGAATTTCAGGAGACCCCACTGTTATAGAAACTTGGAACTTCAATATCAGTGGCCAGTTCTGTTGTTAGATTTTTCTGAGATACTTTTGCCTGCTTTGGTTTTTAAGAAAAATCATTTACAGCATATTCTAAACCATGTTGAATTTACCTACATATGAGACCACCACCCCAAGGATTATGTATCCCTGTTTCCGACCATTGAAGGAGTCTGAGGACTATTGGCTAATGGATTGTTCTGCTAAATTCACATGTTGGTTTCTATCGAAGGAGAGTATTTTTTGTTTGTATGTGTCATGCTGCCATGTCACCGGCAACTGTTGAATTTCTCTTGCATTTTCTTGGAAGATGACCAAGTCAGTATCTGATATCTGTTTCCCTGCCGTATCCAGTGTCTCCCTATGATATCGTTGCTGTCTTTACGCATCATTGCACATAAGTAAAGCTGATTCTCCAGCATTGTTTATAATAAATGGAAAGAATGCATTTTAGGAACCGCTTTTCTTGAACAGGTGTGAGGGAACAGTTGAAGTTGCCACAAAAGTGCAAAATCATCACTGAATAAATAAATTTTGCCCTGTGAAACTCCCTCGATATACTTTCTATTTTCTTTATTATTACTTCCCAGCTGTTTAGTTTAAATTGAAACACTACTGACTTGTCTTGTGCTTTGTCATTTTTTATATGTAACCAGAAAGAAGAAAGCTGTTCACAAAACCACCACAACCGATGACAAAAGGCTTCAGAGCACCTTAAAACGAATAGGGGTGAATGCAATCCCAGCTATTGAGGAAGTCAACATTTTCAAGGATGATCTTGTGATCCAGTTTGTAAACCCGAAAGGTAAGCATTTCTAGAATCACACATGAACTCATTAAGGTTATGATAGTGTGTTCTTCCCTTTCTTTGGTTACTTATAATTTCCTCTTCCCTTTCAGTACAAGCTTCCATTCCTGCCAACACTTGGGTTGTTAGTGGTACACCTCAGACGAGAAGTACTCTCTCTCTCTCTCTCTCTCTCATGTTTCAATCCCAATAGAATATTCTTACTGACATGACTTATGTTGGCAGAACTGCAGGACCTGCTACCCAGTATCATCAACCAGTTGGGTATGTGTGCCCTCCCTTTCTCCCTAGATATTGCATATTCAATTTTCAGTGATTCTCTTTACCTTATTAGTATGTGGAGTTCCACATACACTTGCTTCTATCATTGGCCTTTGTTAACCAAGCACTTACACTCTGCCCATGAGGCCATGACATCCGATATTGTATGATTGAAAAAAATCTTATGTTTGCTGTATTAATTGATGCTCTTTCAGGACCTGATAACTTGGATAACTTGAGGAAGATTGCTGAGCAATTTCAGAAGCAGGCACCTGGAGCCACAGTAGAGGATGATGATAATGATGTCCCAGAGCTGGTTGCTGGTGAGACATTTGAAAAAGCTGCAAATGAAGGCCAGACTTCTTAGAGGAATCAAGGAAAAGTTTATGTCTTTTTTTCCCAACTTACTGATGTTTTAGGCTTATTTAATGTTTCTCTATTTTCTTCCTTAAATGGAAAACGAGGAGAGTTTCTGCCACAACAGCATTTCCACAATCATCCTTGCTCGATTCCCAAGAATCTTGAGTGTTTCCCACCTCCCTTTCTCATGAATGAGATCTAGTCAGATGAGTTGCATGGTGAAATGATAACTCATTGTTGTGAGTTTTGTTGTATTTGTTTTCTTCCAATCTTGATATCTGAACCCTGAGCATCTTTTCTCACAAGCATTTGTTTGTTAAACTTGGAGTCATTAAGTGTTTCTTAGAGCTGCCTGTAGCATAAATCCATTAATTTAATAGCTAGGATTGTATTTCTACATGTCGTTAAAAATGAAGAGCCGAAGGTGATATCCGAAAATGACAAGTAACCTCTCATTTAATGGAAATTGAATCAAGGGAAGAAGGGAAATGAATACCCAGCAATTTGATACCTAGAAAGTGAGGGTTGTGCCCCCTCAGCCCATCCTTCATCCCTCTAATAATCTAATCCTTGGGTGGAGCTGATTTGGCCATGAATTTTTATGTATTTTATGCAAACAAACAGGCTCTAATAAGTATGCGTGTAAAGGCATGGTTCTGTTGCTCACTTGGCTGAACAGACTGTCTTGGATTATAACTTTGGCCTGGCCCATTGATACCCCTAGAAAAGGTGACTCTGTTTTTCCTTAAAATAGGACTCTGAAATTAAATTATAAAGTTTTGTTAACATTAAAGTTTTAATTATTTTGTTGTAAGATATCTACTGTAGCCTCTGTGAGTAAAGGCAACGAATGATGTGCCCAGATATGATGGATGCCAGTCTATTGTTGTAATGAATAAATGGCAGTGATTATCATGTGATAGTTGTTAATAAAGCAGGAATGAATTGATGTAATGAAGGTACCTAGAAGATGAGGTCCACTGATCAAAGTCGGACATTCTAAATGATGAAAGGAGGTGGAATGTGCCTAATATTGTAGACCCTGATGTATTAGGCGGGCCTAGAATTTGACATAGAAGGTCCAATGGATTATACTTTGAAACTATGCAGACACACCAGTAACAGAGTAATGTTTTCCCAGCAGACTGTGTATAGCTTCCATGCAGTCAGCCCATGGAGCCTACTTAAATGCAAGTTTATCGTTGAGAAGCCGGTAGATGGAAAGGTTTCTTTGTAGAAAGGGGTTCCAAAAAATCAGCCCAATTAAATCATCCTAGCTCTTAGAATTAAGAGCCAAGTCAAATCTTCCTTGCTCTTAGATTTAACAGCCATGCCTAACAGCATTTTAACCATAAATTTTCGTGTAAAATTAAGCCTCATGCCAGATGAAAAGTCTCAAAGGGGTTGCATCAATTTTTAAGGTGGCCCTAACCCACAGCCCAAAGTGTTGGACTGCACTTGCAGCTGCTTGTAGAACATTTTCCATCCAAAGAGAAACTACTGACCAACCCAACTCAAATCTTTTGCACAATGGGGTGCCAATCTAGCTGTGAAGACCTTTTTTCTTCTGCTTTGTTTTGCAACAATTACAAACTCACGCATTAAAACCTCATTGATCAAAGTGTAATTAACGTACCAACTGCACATCTTATAAAATTTGGACCTCCAAAATGTAAAACCCCTTTGTGCGAAAAATCATTTGTTATTAGTTTGGTCTACTTTTCTCGATTTAACAATGAATTTTACTCCAATGAAAGTGAATCTCAAGTCCGCTATGAGTCCACTCAGGTGAGAAAAGGGGTTGCACAGTTGGGTGGCAACCCTGCCTCTCACCAGACTACCCAGGGATCAATATCTATTTGGGCTCCTTTTCCATGTGTGGGCGCTCTCTTTGTCCCAGCCCCCTTAGCTGGGGTATGCCAAACAAAAGAGAGTGAAAAAAAGGTCCACTTGGGTAGAAACAATTTGAAGTCCAAATTAGATGCCTCAAGTACACAGATTCAATCTGAATCACTTGACCTTGCATCATCACTCTCCATCCTTACGCCCTTTTTGGGAAGGGGGGAAAGAGGGGGGAAGGAAAAAAGGGAGGGTAAAGTGGGGGGAAAAAGGTAGCAAAAATTTTCCCCCCAAAACAGGGGGAAAACGAGGGAGGGGAGGGAAAATGAGGGAAAATGTCCTTTTTACCCTTTTTGTCCTTTTTTGTCTTTTAGAAACTTTTATAAAAATAAGGGCAAAATGGTAATTTTTCATGTACTTCACAAACAAACAAGACCCTACTTTTTCATTTTTCTTCCCCCTACTTTTTTACTTCCCAAACAAGAGGAGGTAAAATTAATTTTCCCTCCCCTCCCCTCCCCTTCATTTTCCTTCCCCTCAAATTTTCCCTCTCCTCCCCTCCCCCCTTCCCAAACACAGCATTAGTGGAAGAGAGCTCAAACCATGGGACTCTCTATGGGAGTAATGTCCTCGCCACCAAGCCATGCTTTCCAAAATCTCATGCAACATTTTAATATTATTTTCCATATTAATTAAATAAAATCTGTACTGTTGTTAAATTCCTTGTTTTTACATATTTTTCTTTTACCATCCTGTCTTATAACCCAGAAGTAGAGGCAAAATTTGTGCCCAAAATTGAAAAAAGTGTATACTTAAAAAGTATCATTACATTTGCCATGGAGAATATTTGCAGGTCGGCTTACCAATGGAAGTATACTAGAAAAGAAATTTGGGAAAAAACTTCACAGCATATGAATGTCATATCACACCAAACCACAAACACCTTGGAATTGAAACATTCAATCATACTCCTGTACACCTCAAAAAGTGATGGATTTACATAAATGTAGTAAAACAAAATGACACTAAAATGAAGTTATTGCACAAAAATGCATGCCATCTTCAGCACTTTCCAAGTGAGCAACTGTAAAGAATAGCTTTGCGGTTGGCTTTGTGAGATGGTACATTCCTTGTAACAAGTGGCATTTCAGGAGAATTGCATTGCCCAGAAGAGAGACAATGGAACTGTCCCTCACATTGAAGATATAAGGCACAGAAAAAAGAGATGCACCTTCATTCTCCATTCATGCAAAAAAATTGATATAGCTTCTTACCTAACACGTTCAAGCTCCTTCCATTCTGTTGATGGCCAGAGTGAAGTATATGAGTATCAATGTCCCCACACTAGACCTGGAACCCAATCACAAGAGTCACAATTACATACGAACAGGCCTCTATATGCTTTTCAGGTGGAGATTTTTCGTACTTGGGGATGATCCATTCTCACTAAAAAAAAGGGTGGCAGGACTCTAGTTTTTCATTCGTAAAGAAGCCATGAATAAAAATAGCCTTCTTTAGAAAAAAAAATGAAAATCGTCCAAAATAGTGAATTGTTCAAATCTTTTAATCCTTAGGTTTACCAAAACAGGAAAAATAAAGGAAAGAAAGAAACAAGACACAGGAGAAAAGGCCCATTTTATGAAAACAAATCCATATTCAGCTTGCTATATTTATAAGGATTTCAACAATTTTCAAGGGAAGATAAAGGGACTTACAATATTGCAAAGATGAGAAGGATCTCCTTTGGATGGATGGTTGCAAAACGGTTAAATCTCTTAGATCTTCCATCACTCGCATCTGCAAGAATGGAGCTGCTGGATGTGGAGGTCACCAAGACCAGAGGCTTATTGGATATTAATGGCTCCATCTGTGAGCCCACTACTGCATGATATAATCAAAATCAGTTACCGTCTTCAGTGCATTTATTTTTTTCTAACTTAATACTCTCTTAATGTAGACATCACAAGGTGATCCAATAAGAGAGAACAACATATGTCGTGACTCATCTTTTATATAATTAATTACAAATGCAGGAGAATATCTAAAGTTGCAATTTTCACAATGTTGAATATTTGTCACTATGTTGTATCGAATCTCAGTGAAGCAAAAGTAGCAGGCTACATACAACCTACAGCGTTACAACTTGCAACCCTCACAACAACAATCAATGGTTTAAACCTATGGAGCCTACATATATTTCATACTCCAGAATGCAGTAGTTCATATGCATGGACATATGATATGGTTCAACAACTGTAAACATGGCCATACCTGTATCTAACTTTACTTAACCTTCCAATGATGACCTGTACTATAGACCATCAATGCTGCCCTAATCTTTTGTTGAATCTCATGGACAAGAATTGGGCACCTAATTTGTGCCTTTTCCTAGGATGCCTAAAGACAGCAAGGGCACGACATGGATATGACACGGATGAATTTTATACATAGCACCACACACACACAAACATACACGAGCGCCTTAGCATGCTTCCTTGTTTGAGTAGAACAAATTAGCGGACAAAAGATCAATGGGAGAAGGCTAAGAATATGATGATGACTTTCAACAAAAATGAAGTGCCAAATGTGCTGCAATATAGATACATTGTCTATTTATTAGTATCTAGGTATCATAATTCATAGGTTTTTGCTGAAATTAGTGGTTCCATGTAGGACAAAAAATTCTGCACAAGGAGGCACATGCTGGACTAATTCACATCATGATCTTAGCTATTGAGTTGTTTATACTTCAACTTCCATTAACCAAACAACAAGATTTAACCACCATCTTCCTTTTGCCTTCTTTTAATCTTTTCTTATTGGTAACACGAATTGAACCCACAACCTCAAGGTAGCAATAGTTAGGAACTCCCACTTTGTGTCTAATGCCTGTGCCACAGTTCTTGCCAACTATGAGGATGGAATTCCTTTTGCCTTTTTATAGAAACTAATATGCATTATTGCTTCCTGTTCATGTTATTGTTGCTTCTTAAGAAGTTGAGAATTTAGATCTACATGCAACCTCAAGGTTGCAGCATAGAGCACAATTCACGATGCTCTATGCTCAACCTCTGTGCATTACATGTGCATGTCGACTTGTGCCTATTGCTGGTCCATTATTATATAAGTAGAATGATCCAAAGTAATCACTTAAGCAGGACCATTCTGATGTCTGAACTTACCAAGTCTTCCTCAGATGGTTTACATACCATGATGCCCAGATACAGCATGCATACAGCAGCAACAAGACATGGGTATGGTAGGGACGCGGGTTTTACTTATAAGAGTGAAGTATCAAATATGATACGATATGATGCGTTGCCTAATTTGAAGTATCCATGTATCATAATTTACATGTCAAGTCTGCCCGGTAAGATCCAATGGTCATGATTTAATGTTACACACTTACCCAAGAACTTGGTGCAGGCATATAAGTTACATACCTCTTACAACAAGCTTCTTGGATGCTTCATCTGCATCGTGTTCTTCAAGGCCCCTCTTATCAATGCGGCTAGAACCCTTTCGAGAGAGAGCTTTCTAAAGGGGAGAAACAGAAAATAAACGGGTTTAGAATTTAGATGCTTTAAATAAGATTTCACAAATTTAAAGTAGAGCATGGAAGATCAAACAGAACTCACTGTCAGTTTTGGACTTCCTGGGCATCTGTCCTGGGACTGTACTAAACTTTCAATATCTAAGATTACACTAGCTGTTTTATCTGTAGCTGTAGGTTGGCTCTGCAACATTACAGTCTATTAGTAACTAAATACTCAGCAGAACAACTATAGCATACTCCTACCCATTTATCTTCCACATTTTGACTGAAATATTGCAAACCTTTCGGAGAAAAAAGGTGAACTCAGAAAATTTTAATATAATAGAATAATACCCCTTGGTAGGGCAACAATATCCAGAGCAAAATTTTGAAAATTTTCTGGATGTTATCTTAAGCTGACAAACTTGGAGAACTGGATTTGTGGCAATGTTTTTCAGGAAAATCTTCTCCTACATCACGCTCTTGCGGCAGCACACGTCCGGACCATCACTAAAGCGGACCCCCTAACTTTCACCGGGTCCTGCATAATAAACGGCACCAATATGCAGTGCACGTTCTTGCAAAGTTGTGAATGCCCAGACATCCACAAATACAATACACATCGAATACACATAAGCATATCCAGATTGTCCAAGTCTTGGGCCTGTTGTCAGTAGAACATGATACAAAAGTAATCCGGATCCACAAATGGAATAACAGACCAACTCCATGAGGGGTTTGGATGAGTCCTCGAAGGATCCCAAGCAAGAGACCAATTCCACAATGGTATTTGGTCGAATTCTTGAGTATTCCATACGTGGGCATTCTCAACCAAAGAGGAGCACTCATAACCATAAGAAACCAGATCAATTGTTTGTTGAATAATTAAAGCTGATTCTCCCCAAAGCTGATTCTCCACAAAGGGATATTTATAGATCTGGGATGTGACGTTCCTTCCTAAGTTGGACTTCCCATTTCACTACACTTACATGACTAAATTATCTCCTAGATTTTTTAGAAACTCTAAAGCAGGAAACAACTAATTAATAAATACTAGAAAATAGGAAAACCTTCTATAGAATGTTTGCTCAATCCATAACACATGGGTTGTCTGACTAAGCCAATTGGTTGAGCCCAATGGGCTTGGTCAACCCATGGGTCATGTGTCTGGCCTGCATTAACATCTAGTTAAATGACCATGAAAATAGTTCATAGGCAAAGGCATTTTAAAAGTTTAAAAGTTTAGTGCATCTTTTTGTCATGAAAACTCAATGCTGGATATTATGTATGACGATGAAACTTCAACTCATATCTACAAATGTTTCCTCCACATCCCACCCAATCTCCTCCTTCTCACTCCTGGGTGGAAGAAGGCCTTCTTCTTTTTCACCAGATCTAGTCTCATTGGAAGCTCAATGAAATCCAGATTCTTACCAACCTGAGCTGGGGGTAAGTGGAACAGGCAACAAATCATATGCCATGTGAAAGATTAGAGGGCCCCCCAGACCCCACAAAAATCAAGGGTAGACTGTATCCCCAACTACATCGCACAATGAGTCTAGTTTCATCTAAAACTATGAAGTAGATGGATAATTGACAGAGATGGGGGAGATTTTACTTCAAATGCCCAGTGTTGACACATGGAAAGGAGTTGATTTTTTTACAGAGAGTCTATAATCCGCCTTTGAGTTTCACGGGACAAGTGTGAGTCAAGCTGAAATTCAAAGGGTCTGCCTCGCTAGATAATTAATACAAAATTTTATATTTGGGCCTACCTTTTATCAATGCAGACCCTTTTACACTCTCATTTCTCATGTTCTTGACACCATGCCCAATTTGATGAGACAGTTGGATTAAATCTCAAACAAATCTATTCTCATCAAACAGCTGGATTAAATCTCAAACAAATCTATGGTTCAAAATCAAAGACCCCGAAACTTTTAAGGCGGTTAAATCAAGGGCTATGTTAAATCAATGGCCAGGACAATCTGATGGGCTGATTTTTTTTTTTTATTTGACCCTTATTTTTGCGACACCTTTCCATGTACCCCACCCCCACTAAGGACAGCCATCTAAGTGGCCCCGCAAACTGGACCCCAGTTTGCTTGTTGGAGAACATTTCCCTCGAAAAACATAGGTAAAAAAAAAAAAAAAGAGTGTATGCACACCAACCACCCACCCACCCACACAAAAAAGAAAAAGTTTACTTGTCCCGGGATTTAATCCCGGGACAAATAGCAGGGCTCCACAAAAAAATCATTCGACCACAAAAAAAAAAAAAAAAAATATCAGTAGACAGTGCTCCGTTACATGTATGAAAACTCCTTCCATTCCAAAAGACGCTAAGCGCGCATGAAGAATCTGTTAAAATAAAATGGCATGTTCTTCTTTTCCTTACACAATTACTCACACACTGATGAAACCCACAAAATTCCCTGCAATAGATGCACAAAAAATGAAAATCTTGCAGTAGAAAGTAAAAAGAAAAAAGAAAAAAGAAAAGGGAGAAAAAACATTTGAGATATTGATTTTAGATAGATTCCAATCTTATCCACAATTGCGTTTTCTTTTCTCCACCACCTTTAAAATTAAAATAAAAAAGAAGAAAAAATCTCCCATCTATTGGAATCTATTAAAACAAAAGAGAAATTTTTTTTTTTTTTTAAATCAAGTTTCCAAATCCAAAGCAGAAACTCAGACCTTTTCCCATTGGAACCCAAGGATAAAATTCAATCTTTTTAAGATCAGAAAAAAAAAGTATTTAAATGTCGATCCACCATCACAAATTCTATTTCGCTTGTGACAAAAATCAAGACAAAAAAAATAAAATAATAAAAAATTTAAAAAGTACCTCATGAGTCATGACTGAAGAAAATGATCTTTCCATATCTTCTCTTCCTCTGCTACTGTTGTTTATATCTCTGTTGCATTAAAGACACGATCTTCCGTACTGATTTTGATTTCTTCCAGTGAAATGGTTAATGATATGGTGATCTCTTCTTTCTCTTTCTCTTCTCGTTTCCTTGTTTGCTGTTTCTGGCAAAAACGTATCTTTAGGCAAACAGAGAAAGAGAGAGAGACGCGATAGTGACGGAGATTATCATGCCGAGGAGATCATGAAAGAAGAAGAAGGGGGAAAAAAAAATTTGGGAGAAGAAGGAATGCAGAGAAGGTGGTGGGGCCACCCACCATCCGATCCCGACATTTTCTGAGTCCGTGAGTCAGCAACCAGATGGATATAGAGAGAACCTTTTCATGGAAATGGAATGCCAAACAACACATGTATGGCTAAATCCCGTTCATTCCATGGTCCCCACTTTGTCCGGGACGTTGATTTCTAGTCGGACAGCCTGATGGATGTGGCCAAATCACAATAAATGGAGCGTTTGGATGACGTTAACTCTTTGATCTTATAACGCTGATTACTGTGTATATACCAGGTATATACAGGCGTCGGGCCACTTGGCTGCATTCCCATCACATTGAAGTTACGTTTACTTTGAGAAAGAATAAAATATAAGTGGATTATGATAGTATTTTATTTTAATTATTTATAAATAAAAAAGATAAAGAAAGTTTTGAATTAAAATATTTTTGATGTGGCATATTGTCTGAACGATAGAGGCTTTAGTTGACTTTTACTATGACTATGCACGTGAAGCGTCAAATCAACCCTTTAAAAGTGATAAATGGAGGCTTTACTTGACTTTTACTATGTTGGTAAAGTGCTAAACCAGCCCACGATAAATGATAAGTCACGCCAAAACTAAGCCCCCTCAAATTAACCTACCATATAATTTAAGGACTAGAAGTTTAATATAATCTTTCAACTATAGACATTTCTATTCTAATTCAATCTAACAGTGAGTAAGGATTTGGCAAACATTATAAATTGGGCATGATTGCAGAAGACAAAAGGAGGCAATCTACTTGCAGGAGAAAATTCTCCTAAATTAGGATGTGCCTAAATTCAAACTTGAGCGAGTGATATTTCCTTTTGAGTCTCTCTTTAAATAGTTTTGATTTAAAGGTAAAAGTTGTTGAATTTTGTAGTTTTCCCATGCTCTCCTAAATTAGGACTGCTGGAAGACCACCTGCAACCTGCTTCAAGAGGATGGTTTCTACTTTCTAGTATACATTTTGTACATATCCAGTTAATGGCCATCTCATGCACCAGCGGCAATGGCAGCATTTTATATCTATGGTGATTTCATTACCTGCATGGTAAGGTTGATGACCCTCAAGTTAATAGTTGACACCATAGAACGCATAGATAAAAGGAGTAAGGATAAACATGAAGAAGTGCAACTTATCCGAAAATTTCACACATGATACACCGGAATGGTGAAATAGAATTCACGTATATGAGTTGACCATAGTTGGGACAAAGCTTTGATCTTGATGATGAGTGAATTCATTACCAATAAAAAAGGAAAATTAATTACTGATACTACCTTGGCAGTTTCAATCTCCATTGTTTTGTGCCCAATTACATTTTCTGTCATGCAACCTGGTACGAACTTGTGTAACATTGCATAGAATTATTCACTCCTAAACTTCCAATAAATATAACAAAAATAATGCTTTCACCTCAAAAAGCTCTCTTTTCATTTTTGAAAAAAAGAAACGATGTTCACATGAACTACAGAAAATAATAACACAAAAACCAATTCCCAGTGCTGAACTCATGTCATCATCCTGAATATGCAAGTACTCAAGGTTCTCTGTCCACACCCTCTGCCTGTGACCTGCAAATTATCAAGATGAAAATGATAACCATGACAAATCATTCAAAGGCCATCGGAAACCAAATCACTGTCGTCAGTTACAATATTACTTTCTGTTAGGTAAAGTGCTAATGAATGACGGAAAACAGGTGTAGGAAATTTTTCTCCTGCCAGAGCGCATCTGGACTGTCACCAAAGGCAGGACCCCCTGAATTTCACAGGGTTCCGCATGACGAACGGCACAGATGCACAGTGCGTAGGAGAAAATCATCCAGTCATTCAGGGGGCTAAATGATTGAAGTAGGCATTATTTAGTAATCATGAGAGATGCAAATACAAGTAGATCCATCAAAATATAAAGGCATTGGAAAAACTGATGAAATCCTAATGACCTAAAAATGAGGTTTTGTTATCAGCATGAATGCATGATGCTCTTATTACCATTATCTGAAATGTAAAATATCTTTAGTCACTTGAACTCTTCTCATTGACAAACTCCACCAACTATTCTATTGACGAAAATAACAAACGATACATAATTGTGAAGGAAAAGACAAGCCGCCATGTTCAATTTCTAAATAACAAACAATGGAGACTTTTACGTGCAAATTTTCTCAAAAACCAGGTATTTAAATCAAGAGCGCCTGACTCTTGAATTTACAGCAGTGTTTCTGGACCAATGAAAAGCCAAGAATTTCTCTGCTTTTCAACATGAAAAAGTGAAGGTTTGCCCTCCAAAACTTTCAGATTATTCCTCCAAAATAAAATTATAATAATAATAATTTGTTAATTTTATCCATTAAATAAATAATAATTAATCTTCTTTTATAAAGTTGTTATCACGTGTGAGTGGTTAAGGACTTCCATCTATAAAAAAGAGGATATCAAGGGTTCAAGTTTTAGTTTTTTTATTTTATTTTATTTTCCTCACGGATGGGACTCATGCAGCAGAAAGGGATACTTATCTTTTACTGGGCTGCAGGCAGCAAGTAGGAGCTCATGCTCTGGGGAGGGATCATGCGGCCCAGTTACTTTACATATAAAGTTTCTAATCATTGACGCAATTATTTTTGTAAGGGACAAAAAAGATAAGGAAAGGCTGATCATTATTTAAAAGATGCAGACAAAGTCACAAAGAGACAAGATATCTTCTATGGAAGGCCCCTTTTATAGGTGTCACTTTTTACACATGCGGCCCACCTATATGATCAGCTGAATCTCTTCACAAGCACCTACCTCCTCTGAATAGGCATACTCTAGTTTCACACTAATCTGGACATTATTCACCATTGTGTTGTATCAAAACAAAGCATACTATGTAGCCACTAAAATTTGAGGAGCTAGAATCGACATTGAGAACACCCCTAATCCACATGCTAACCTATTCATCCCACTTCTCCCTTAATTATCAGTAAACCCACAAAAGTGGGTTTGGCCGGTTAGATTAAGAAAAGTTGTTCTCTCTATACATGCACACATGCACAAGTGGGTTTGGCCCATTTATTTACAAGAATTTCTGACAGGCTTTTTGCATGTTGGGGTTTTTTTAACATGATGCAATGGCTCGTCTCCCGGCATTTTCAAATGCCATGTTTCTTCCCATGAATTTTTGAATTCCAGCAACCTGAAAGGTACTCAAATGACCTTGGGAATTCCAAATTTCCAACTCCTTTACTTTTTTGTGGAATTTCTGGATGCTCGAGTACAAGGGAGCATCCAGGAATTCCACTATGTCTTGGAATTCAGAAATTCCCCAGACAGGAATTCCCTAAATTCTAGCAAAGAAACGGGCCCATGGGTGACAAAAGATCCACAAATAGGAGATGAAGCGTCTATTGTATAGACAGTTCAAATATAGAAAAGACGAGACGGCCAGACTTGAGACATGAAATCAAACTCACAATGATATTAGCCATGATAAAACAATCAAGGTGCAGCTGAAGAATGAGCCCGAGTAGCAATTCTCTCCAATGCCTTCAACCGGCTAGCTTCCATTCGAGCCTTTTGTTCTGCTGTGATCTGAGATTTGTTTGAGTCGCTCTCTCTATTATCGGTCACTATTTCAGAATCCTTTTGAGGGTGCACCTCAGAAGAAACCACATGAGTTTGGGAGGATTGGCAAGCTTCCTACAGACAATGAAGTGAGCTTTATTAGTGAACTGATATGGAATTTGGATGCATTACACGGAAACCTTGAAAAGCTTAGCAGCAAATGGACTATTATCCATAGAAATAAACATTGCATAAAACAAATCTACAGTTTGTTTGTGTAGAGACCAAACATCATTTACAGGGTGGCCATCCATCATTTATAGGGTGGCTATATGGATAGGTGAAAAGGACAGAATGACCATGTCACATCTGATGTAAGAGAAAAAAAGCTAACTGCCCATATCAACTAATGAGAAACAGTAGGAGGGTCCAGATTGTTCGACCAAGTTGGTCAATTTCAATTTTAGTATGTGATTCAGTTATCACCAAAACTAAAGTACATCAGGTAGCAATGAAAAAAAAAAATCAAATCTATAAAAAATAATCTAGAAGAATTCTGAATTAAAAATAGGACAATAATCAGCATTATATCATTATTGTGCAATTTATTTCAATTTTCAACACTCTCAATTTAAATAACGATTCAAAGTACTTTATGTTCAGCTCTGATTTGATCTTCCACACCTGGTTCTCTTGAGTTTTCATGCAATTGCCGACCAACTTCACAAAAAACAATGGAAGAAATGTAGTTCTACAGATTCTATCTCCCTCTATTACTCATTTCAAATAACTGGGTATGAACCAAAAAAGAAAAAAAAAAGGCGTAGCTATGTGACTATTTAAAAACAAATACTTCACATCCAGTTTGAAACTGTTTTCATCCAGGTGACCTTGAACCAACTGCCTCAGAAGGATTTAAACCAAAATTTAACTCAATATGCTTTTCAACATTAATTTAATTCAATGTTCAAGGAGAAAATGTCAGTGAAACAATTGACTTTTGTAAATCCCATCTCAGGATTTGGTTCATCACAAAAGTGTGAATCCCTCAAATCCGGTCATTCCCATTGAGTCAACACTGTTTCCAACCTTACATTGCAGTACCACCGAACCACTTGCCCAGGAACAAAAGTGAATACTTGCATCAATTAACTCTACTTAAAATATTTAATTCAGTGTGTTAACAGACTTAATTTAATACTGAAATAAACTGAGTGCAATTTTCTACTCTTGTCAATCTTCAACTAGAAAACTTCTTTATCTGCAAATGAAAATGCCTGGGTGAAAATACATTTGTGCATATAGTTCTGCCCTGGGCCATACACAGATCACTTGTAATCACTACGTCATGGTTAAATATGTAGGTGCACCATTTCCATTTAATACTTTACATAATCTAAGGCTCATTAACAACTTGGCCAATTGGGTATTTAAGAGAATATGTTCAGATTTTAGCAAACATTTGGGAAGAAGGAGAAATATTGCAAGGTCCCTGCCTTCCCTCATATATTGAAATATTAAATTATTCAGCTCCAAACAGAATATTCTAATAGAGCAATATTTGGCAGCACTCAACACCTAAGCTAAAACCTTTGTCCTACATTCATACAGGCATATGGCCACCAACAAGGAAATTTGAAAAAAACAGCGTCATTATCATCATTGGTGCGTTAGCCCATCTTCCCAAGGTCAATTCCAAAACATTGGTTTGTTGGAATCGGAAAACATAAGGTTTGTTCAAACTCCAAACACCCTTAAACTGTTTATATTTGGAAGGTAGCACACACTCAAAATTCAGTGACTGTAATCTGTTCGGAAAGGAAGATGAGACAGTGGGCATGTGAGATTACTATATGTGTTGAAGACTGGCTAATGACTAATGAGGAGATTAAGTTGCCAATATCCTCTGCCATTCTTCATTTAGCTCAATAACATTAGTCTGCATTCAATATGATAAAGTTTGATTGATTCACTTCAAAAGAAGGGCTCAAGGATGGAAAAGCCCAACGAATTAGCACTTCATCTATTGGATGGAGTAGAATACAAGATTCAGTATCTGGACAATCATCATCCGATTTTACCATAATTAACTACCTATGTACTTGATATGTTACAAGTCTGCATTAGAACATGCTCCAGATCATTACATAATTTATGTCAAAGCCTATGTCTCAGCTCAAACCATGGATTAAAAAATCGGCAGAGTCCGAGTCACCTCGAACTCGGCCCTAAACAAGTTGGGTCCTATGGGACTCAGACTTGAATGATGGGACTCAGCCGAGTCTCACAGGACTCAGCCAAATCACATGTGACTCGGCCGAGTTGACTCGGACTTGGCCCTGAACAATTCGGGTCCCAAGTCCAAGTTGTTTTTCCTGGTCTCGAACAACTTTTGTTCCCAAGTGCCCCTCTTTAAAAATACAACAGACATTCAGATAGCACTTTTCCAATAAAAACGTGAGAAATATACTCCATAAACAAAACAACATCACCAAACATAGAAGATAAGAATGTTGAGAAATGGAGAGATGACATGAAGAAAAAGTAAATTTGACTGAAATGCAAATGTTAAGACTTCTTTTCTTTTTCTTTTTCTTTTTTAATGGTAATGTTGAGACTTACTTCAGTAGTCTTCTCGTATATCCCATCAATCATTTGCTCTTGTATATCGCTAACATCATGGCTCTCCGTTGGTGGATCTACCAAATCACGAATTGTGTCCTCTGCTACCATAGCTTCCTCAGTGCCTGACAGATTAACATCAAAACTCTATGGTGCTTATCAATAATCAAGAAACAATGTGTCTATGATTGTACATATAGTATGTGAAGCTATTTAGATATCTAATGTCGGTAAAGAATCTTTCAAAGGAGGTATATTTTGCACATTTCTTGGACCTCCAAAGAGAACATACAACAAAAGGCCATGCTTACTAAATCTAAGATATCCTGCAGTTCTCTTGTTAGATATGAAGTAAGAAAATTTTTCAAAATATTTAAAAATAAACATCCTTGTCCCTCAACAAGTGAAAGCAATAAATTTTCCCCAAGTAGATGACAATATCAAGTTATCTTAGAGAGAGAATGCAAAAGATCAAGTGCACTCTTTGCTTACAGCCTCTATACTGCTAAAGTTTGAAAATATGCAAGGAGCTCCTAGTGAAGGTCATAGGAAATAAAGACCTGAAATATGTGGCTCAGATCATTTAAGGGCATGTGTCTCCATTTTTGGAGGATAAAAAAATGTCTCCCTTTCTGAGTTTCTTTTTTCCCACTAGTAGGGTTACTGAAATCAGGGAGAAGATTTTTCTAAGCTCCCAAAATGGCAAGGAGCCAACTGCAACCTTAAAATTTTCTTCATTCTCTATCCATGGACTGACCACAACACCTTTTTTTAGTGGCCGCATCAGATATTACTAGATTCCTACTTTATTTTAGAATTCAGTAAGGCACACTAAGTTAATCTATACATCAGAGTACCTGGTTCACAATCTTGAGAGAAATGTTCCACCGGCGGCTCGTGCAACTTTGTGGGATCGCCTCCATTGGAAACTCTCTCTCTTAGTTCTCTAATACATGTCTGTTAGACAACATCATGTAAAATGTACACAATGAATTCTTTTTCAAATTCAGGGAAAGAGAAAACATAGTCAATCAACTGATCAATATTTAAACAAGTTCTGCAAGGAGATGCCTTACAGCACGCACTAAAATTCTAACTAAATTTCTTGATGAAATACAAGAAACTAGACCTACCAAGCTTGCATTAACCCCTTGACTGTTTGAAGGCAGAACTTATTAAGAACCATTAAAGATACAGATTCTTTGACTAACCAGCATCCCAGATACAGTGACCAAGACCTGATATTTGTGGACGCAAGGTAAATGTTCCAATGTAAAGACTAACCCACATTGATTTCCTGCATTTTTTTTTTTTTTTTTGAAGCCCCTGTCAACTCAAATTAATTACACAATCTGGATGTTGATTTACAAATGGATTGTCCGATCTGAATAGACCCCTAAATAATCACTTTGAAGTAGAAGATCCAGAACACTAGAAGCCCATAAAATGTGATTCACGCTCTATCCACACCCAATTGCAGTGGAAATTTGTAAAACATCCTTTTCACTATGAACAACTAGCTAGCAGGTAATTTGGAGAGTTTCTTAATTCATAGATCTTTCATGAGTATTCGTGTAATTTGAGAACATCAAAACATGGATGTCATCATATTTCACTAAGTGGCACAACAAGAAGAAAAGGGAATTACCCTGACACGCTTCGTCGCTCCAACTTGCTCCACTTTGCGCACGAACTGATCGAATGAGAAATACGGAAGCAAATGCGAGTGCCATTGAGCATACAATCCAATCAAGTTCCCCAAATCGCTAACCTACAAAACAAAACCAACCAATCCGACGATTAGACAACGAAATATCAAAGATCTCTTGAAAGAGAAAAAAAAACACAGACAGAAACAGAGGAAATACTTCATGACCACGGCCCCGAAACTTGAAAGATCGAGGGAAATGACGGAGAACGTAGCCGAGGCCATCGTTGGAGAGGAGAAGCTCGGGAGTTAGCTTTGGTCTGGTTTTGGGAAGCTTCTTTTTAGGGTTTTCGGGAGGTGCTGCATCTGAAAGAGTGGATTTTGGAGCGTTCCAGGTCTTGGTGAAGGAGGAGGAAGAAGGATGGGAAGAGGATTTAGAGGAGGAGGGATTAGGGTTAGTGTTAGGGTTAGGGTTAGGGTTTGTGGGGGAGAAAGGACAGTCTCGAGACCAATGGCCCGGCCTACCGCATTTGTAGCAGCCGGTTGGCGCTGCTTCTGATCCGGATTTCTGCATTTTCTTCTTCTTCTTCGTCTTCTTCTTCTCCTCTCTGCAATTTGTAGCTTAATTTGTTGGATTCTCTTGGCGGGAACAATACAGTGGCGGGAAAACGAAAGGAGGAATATTTCGAGGAAAATTGCACTTTAGCCCCTCAGATAATTAGAAACTGACTGAATTGCAAATACCTGTTAAATTGCAAATTGGAATTGAAGAAGAAGAATAGGGATGCCATGGATGTAAATGTGTGGATTAATGAGATTAGATCCGCTAATGAGAAGATGGAATTGGAATTGGAATCGGAATCGGAATCGGAACCATGGTTAGGGTCCGGTCTAGTGTACTCTAAAATTGAGATAATATGTCGGGTCTCATGTCCACTGGTCATAACCAAGGTGGAGTCATATCCAAACCTGTTTAGATCACAGGTCAAAAAAAGGGACCCGGACCCATTTACTTATCGGGTCTAAATAAGGATCCAAACCTGGTTTCTAACGAGTCAGAACCTCTGGATAATTAGAAAATCAGGAACCCATTTACATCCTTAACATTAGTGTTGTTTTTTAATTTGGTAATACGAGTACAGGTGCTCTTTGGCCCACTTTTGGCCAGTCTTGGATATATGAGAAAATTCTCAAAGCCTAACATGGTCCGGTCCGTATGCGTGTGGAAAAGCCTGGCTTGCCCTACCCGGATTGACTAAATGGGCGAGCTTGACTCATGTCAAGCCTGAGCCGCATGTATTTCTAAAGTCAGGCCATGCCTAGATATGCACCGGCCTAATGTGACCCAGCCCATGAACACCCCTAAATGCAACCGGAAGTCCCCTCTTGTTTTTGAAAAAATAATTAAAACGTTGAGCCTCGATAGCTCCCATGGTGATGACATGTTTGATCATTTTCCCCCAAAACAATAGTTTATTTAGTTGTCATTTGTGGATCTTGGCTTTTGTTTCGTAAATTTTAGCTTTTTGAAAGGAATGTATATATTAGAATTCACGGGAATTCAATTCCATCCTTACCGTATATAATTTATTGACCCTTAGTTGGGATCCTTCAATTTTTGTTGCCTAAATATGCAACTTTAGCCAATTGTAAATGTTCATGACGGGCAACAAATTGTCGTATCTCGTCCACAATTATAGCTCAATTAGTTAGAGACGTGGAATGTGAATACGAGTGCATGAATTTGAATCCTTACACAGCTAAAAAAAACCTGTGGTGTCTCAATTGTAACTCGGGTTATCCTGTCCGAACGCTTAAAGGGAATTGCCCAGATTTGATCGATCAGGTTATATGTATTACAATCAATGGCATCAACACTCCACAAGTTTGATGGGTGATTGTCAATCCATACTATCCAAACGGTGGATGCCATGAAGGACGGCACATGGCAGAGGAGCGATTGCAATATTATCTCAATGAGACATGCGATTTTGTAATTCAGAGATTCGATTTACACACTCAAATAACAAAGTTCCTCAACAATCACAATCTAAGAAACACTTGTTTTTTGGGATCTGATTTTTTTTTTTTTTTTTTATTTGAGTTTTTATCCAGTGTTTTCAAAGATACATCAGAATAATGTCCAAATCTAAGAAATTCCCACCAAGTTTAATGCAATACACTAATACTATCAACATTCTCAGTAGGAAAGACATCAAACATCAATGTACTTCATTTTTTTATAGCAAATATGACAAGTACAATCTTCTGATGCTTCTAATTCAATTGTAGTGCATTTCCTCCTCACTAGTCTCTACCTTCATTTTTTCTGGTTCCTATTTCCTTGCTTCTATTTCTTTGCTCAACAAAAGTGAAATACAAGGGCACCATGCACTTTTGTTTCAACAATGTGCTTTCGTTTATTATTATTGAAATTGTACTCTGTTTTCATATGCTGCAGCAGTTGCATTTCTACAGAAACACAAAAGCCAAATGCAGACAATCATTCCATTCCTAAAAGACGATACCTTCGCATATAATCGCTTGCTTGCTGCACCCCATGCTTGTTTTCACTATCTGAGTACACATGCATAGAATGTACTAAAATAATTTTAATTGTATTGATACAAATATTAAGCTGTCAACTTACACACCATCAAAAAGAAAAAAAATGTATCCACTGTACTTAGTTTCTTATCCACTCAATAAATGACAGATCCCATCCTCACATGCATAAAAAAGGACCCAAAAAGGGAAGAAAGAAATGGTAATAAAAGGTTACAAGTATTGCAATAGTTATAGGACTCTGTAAAACATTATTGTACTGAGTCGCAAATATCAAGGAAATGTGATGGATTATTAAGCATCCCATTCAATGTCATCATCCATCTCACGCACAACTTGGAGTGGGCCGCTACCAGACCTGAAGCTGCTTTCAGAGGGATTTATTACCAGTTCATTTCCAAAAAGGCAGACTTGTGGCTCAATCATGTTCAGCTGATTCCACTCGTCGTCTGAGAGCGACCAACTGAAGATGTCTATGTTTTTCCTTAACCGGTCCGGCTTTAAGCTGCAAGGTAGCACACTGGTTCCTCGCTGCAGTCCCCACCTAAGAATAACCTACCAGGTACCATAGGAATCAGGTGATTTTCCTTTTGTATACAGAAAAAAAACAATCCATGTTTCTGAAATACTTCATTGCAGGCATGTTAAATGAATATTCATTCAACTCAACAAAAGATAAGGGAAAAACAAATGGCTCTGGTTCCGTCACAGAAGGAAGCCTCACCAATCTACCAGGTTGTGGCTCCAAAACACCAAACATGCCAATTTCCATTTTAAATTTCAGTTCTGAATATCTTTTACGTATGATATGTCTCGAATTTTTTTTTTTTTTTTTGTGTTCACATGTTTTTTTCAATATTCGTTTTGTAAATGGTATAATCAATGTGCATTATAGTACTGTAGTTTCTGAAATCTTGACTGAATGAATTTTCTGTGGTAGCTGCATATGTCATCTCATGGCCACATCTAAGGCCATCACATTTAACATTTTGATGTTACATAGATGCTTCTGTTTTTTAGAAAATATTGGCATGATCTTTACACATTAAATGTGACATAGGCAGTAGAAAATGTTTCTTATACATAAAATGGATTTCACATGGAACCACGATGACTGCTCAGAAGACCTCGGAGTTGTACTCTAAAAGTTAGGGTTCAAGTTCTCACTTCCCTATGTAACTTTTGAATTTTGCTGGAAAAGAAAAATAGACACAAACAAGATCCATAAAGAGAAAAAAAAAAGATCCATGAAGAAGAAACTGTGACAGAAATTGCTGACCAAATAACTTCAGGAAAGTTAAGAAACAGGACTGGGCTACTGTACATTGTAGAAGATACAAATGAACCAGATTGGTTATGAGATTGATAAGAGCAAATTGTGACAAAACTGGCTACCGAGAACAGCTTGCTATTATTGAGAGTTATTGAAATGTTTATGAAGCTTTGTCCAAGAAATTTCAATGATGAGCAAGAGATTCTCTCGTAAAGCAACAGAAGAACTTTTTTAAGTTCTGAAATTTTGACAATAAATAACAACATTTTCACAAGGGGGAATTACAGGCCCTGTCGTGTTGTTACTGTACAAGCAGAACATATGTTTGGCATTCTAGTTCGTTGAGATGAAGGTCTTACCATGGACGGGGGTGTCCTAAATATGTGGAAGGTGTTAGGCATTCAATCTTTTAATCGCAGAAGTTCAAATTGACTGTTTCTTTAAAATACATCAAAAAATGGACAAATATATGGGTGGCTATGATGCTCTAATCTAAAAGAATTTTGTGGCATCATGTGCAGTTACCTCATCATATCAGTTATCTGGATCACAAAACCCCAGGCCCCACTCATATGGAATGGATTTAATTGGACATCACCCACAGCCTCATGCATCAGGAGCCTAAAGTGCCTCTTTCATCAGATAAGAGCATCCCCATTGTCAAGTTTGCATGTGACTGTTAAAGTCTGACTAGCCAATACATCCCAAAAGCTTAAGTCGTTAGGAAGTGGAAGAGAAATCTACTTAACAGTGACAACAAATTGAAAGGTATCTGAAAAAGGAGCCCCAGCAGTGGCCCGGTCACCATGGAGACTACAACACCTCTCTTGGATTTTTAGGTATGCCAAAGGATGTGTTTATAGTAGGGCACTCCAATTTGGGTTTTGTTCTGCATGTTCTGAGGTGAATATCAGAAAGTTCATGATAGAGGTGGCTGGGGTGCAGTATATTTTATTTTATTATTTTTATTGCATTTCTGCTAACATATAGCTAATCAGGCAAGTAACACTTTGATGTCGTTTTCAACATCAAACACAAGATTCCACCAAACACACCTTCATGATCCTAACAAATAGCCATTGCAAGATAATTTCGGTTCCTTCATCGAGAGGTATTCCCCTCTACTGGAAATTGTGGTATACATTATAGCCATGTAAATTTGTAGAAAAGTAAAGAGTCCAGAATGCACCTTGGCACATGATCAGACCAAAAACCAAAGAAGAGAGAGAGTGGGCACTAGGCAGAGGTGTGTGGAAGCTACAATTCTGTGTTGAGAAGTGGGCTCCACCCGAGGGGGAGTATTGAAAAGTATTTCCACTGCCTCTACTAACACCTCGAGGTCCCAAAAGCTTAAGTTCATAGGTGGAAGGCCCAAACATGTATATATGAAGCCTTGCCAAGGGCATTACTTAGGCGATATGGGATGTGAGACTTTATTTTACCAACACTCCCCCTCACTTGCAAGCACGGGGGCTACACAAGAACAACGCGGGATCAGAACCTGCTTTAATACCATGTAATAAACCATGTACCAACCCAAAAGCTTAAACTGATAGGTGGAAGGCCCATACAGGTATATTAAGACATGTCAAGCCTATTACTTAGACGATGTGGGATGTGGGGCTTCCCAACACTCCCCCTCACGTGTAAGCCTAGTAGATTTCATGCACGGGCCTGTCACGTGGGCTATATAAGAACAACGGGATCGGAACCCACTCTGATACCATATAACAAACCATGTACCAACCCAAAAGCTTAAGCTGATAGGTGGAAGGCCCATATAGGTATATTAAGACATGTCAAGCCTATTGCTTAGGCGATGTGGGATGTGGGACTTCCCAACATTCTGTACTTGTCTAGTCAGGTTGCGGAAACAAAATAGAACCTCAAAGAAACTTATAGCATCTCATCAATAATATTGCACACTTGTACTTAATTTAAGGAGCGTCATCTCATTTAGTTATTTAGTCATACCACTGTAAGTGTATGCATGTAAAAGTCCACTTGGCCAATCTAAACACTTAAATCTACTGAATTGGTATTCTTAATAATACTAATCACAATAAAATTTCACAATAATAAGGGTGTCTATGTATCATGTATGGACATCCAATGCAAATTGGAGAGCCTATTATACCAATCAAAATGGGAACGCCGGAATTTCAAGTTCCACTCCAGCATTTGGAGTAGAAGTGATGCAGTTTTCAATAAATTAGAGCAGAATGTGTCATCCAGACCGTAATCAGAATTAGTTTAAGTCCTAAAGTTAAAGAAACATTGTCCACTGTGCTTAGTATTTGGATGTCATCCAAAAATACCCTAAAGGAAATGGCATTTAAAATATAAAATAAAAATGAATCACAGAAAAATAATACATTCCATGTAGTCAAACCCAAACAAGTGTACCTGTTCAGGTGTCCTCTTATGGCGTTCGGCAACATCTGCAACAACAGACAGTTTCAGCATGGGTCCATGTACAGACCTTGACCTTCTGAATGATATCCTGGGAGTCCCACGTTCATCTTCTCCTGATCCACCATCAGAAAGACTTGGACCACTTGTTGGTGCCCCTAAAGGGGTATGAGCAGACACATGAATACCTTTGAGTTGACAAAACTTAACAAGCTCATCTTGCCTCCAAAATGGGTGCAACTCTACCTAAGAGACCACCAATAATCAGGTAATTTTTTTATAGATACAGAGTTTAAATCACTGAATAAAATATACATGAGATATAAGAGCCCAAGATTATGATCATGATATCATCTATAGTAACACCCGCTTTTCTAAATGAAATCATGAAAGTAAGGTCCAAGCCACTAAGTGTATGGACATTTTTAATTAGCAAGTTTATGAGAAAAAAGAATCATTTGCAAACAATACACATTGTAAGGACAAAGATTGGGATGGCATCTTTTATATAAGAGCGCCAGAAAGCCACTTTAGATAATAAAGCCCAAGGCATTTTTATGGTCCTACGCGGTCAAAACTCGAAACAACAGACAAAATAAAAATTAGAATCTTACAATGTCAAAGGACCATTTGGGGACTAAAGGTGTTCCAGGAGTAATCAGCCTATAGATATTTCAATTTATGAAAAAGAACCAAACCACGTCATAGGATGATCACTTTTTTTGGAGCAGTTAGTTTGATCATCTTCTCAACAGAATGAGGGCCAGGGCAGAATACACCAGATGGTGATTATTTGCAGCTAAAAGGACACTGCTCAATAATTCCCAAAAGATACAAGGAACTCCAGAAAAATGACAATAGGACGATATGCTCGGTGTGTATCATCTCTGGTAAGTAGTGTAAGCATGCAATTACAATAGATAGCCTAGAAAGCCAGTGATCTGTTTTCGTGTCTTCCATCTCTTCAGCATCGATAATGATTAAATGATTGTAAAATGTTAAGTAATAGCCTAGCGAGTCAGCCATCTCTATTTAGTGTTTTGCCATCAATTGCCTCCACAGGTTTTCCCGATGCCTCAGAAGTTTTAGCATATGATATCGTCATATCGATATGACAGCTCTTTTTGTAGTGGGATAGTTGACACAAACCAAAGAGCAAGTTTAGGTGGGGCCAACAAAAACAAGATATAAAAGCACTTCTAAGCGAGCAAAGAATCTATGACCAGCACCTGCATTGAATCCCGTCGAAACATCTATCTTTCCTAGTATACCACCTGCCCACGAATCAGTCATTAGCTAACCATGGTCTTTTTCTTCTCTTTTTAATGGGGGTGGGGGGACACTAAAAGCATTAGTTTGAGTACAAAATATTTACATATTTTACCTAGCACGAGGAACATGCATGTTAAACCCAGATTGATGGGATAATGCTTAGACAACGATGATGGTGGTGATGAAGAAGTAAGGGATACGCACATTGCCTTCCCATTAAGCCAAGGCATGGCCTTCCTGGCCCTTCCAGATAGAATGCCACATGAGAAAAGAAAAGGCAAAATAATGTATTTTTGTAGAAGAAATAAAACTAGCAGGAGTAAAGTGACATGTGTCTGCCTACTTAAACTTGGTACTCATCTTTGTCATATATAGCACAAAATCAGATTCCTGCAAAACCAAAGGCATGTCTATTTACAGGCAATAGAAGCCATGTTTTTCTCACCAATATGATCTTAATCCAAACCAAATATAGGCTTGAGAAACTATAAACAATCCATATATTCCACCTTCTCACAGGTAAAAGATTGCCAAACTTTTGTCCAATAATACCATAGTTGCTTTCATCCATACTAGTAAACAGCTACAACATATTAATCAAGCTTGAAAAACTAGCTCATGGAAGGAGAAATTATTGCTCTCTCTGTGAATCATCAGTCAAAACCAAAATCCACTCTCTAGTGTTTTTGACTATCCAGGTTTTTTTTTTTTTTTTCTTTTTAAACAATAATGCACTCTAATCTCCATGCAAGGTATTAGGCTGAACAGTTGCAATTGCTAAACATTAAGAAATTAGAACAGTAAGCAGCCAACCTGATTGACCGCGGGAACGATTTTTGCAAATTGGAGCAATTCTTTTATCTGCTGAACACTGAAATTGCTTACGCCTATAGCATGAACAAGACCCATTTCCACAAGACCTTCCAAGGCCTTCCACGTTTGCTTCAACCTTTGCGAAAACTGCCTATGTTCATTCCCAGATTTCGAAGGAGGATCAGTAGCATCTCCAAGAGCCAAACTCTCCGGCCAATGCACCAAATACAGATCCAAATATGATACACCAAGGCTCTTCAAAGAAACTCTAACAGAGTTCTCAATCTTCTTCAAAGAATTCATACTACAGTACAATTTAGAAGTCAAGAAAAGTTCCTCTCTTTTAAGCCCACTGTCAAAAGCTTCTACAAGTGCTTGCCCCACTTCAATCTCATTTCCATACAGATGGGCGCAGTCTATGTGACGATACCCAACCTTCAATGCTGTTCTTACAGCTTCAACACAAAGATCACCACCGCTCTGCCATGTTCCAAGGCCTATTGCTGGAATTCTAGCCCCTGTATTCAGCACAAAGTAATTTTCACTGGCCACTCCTTTCCCTCTCATCCTCTCAACCTTCTTCATAGAACCCAACAATCCAGAAATCTCAATCTAATACGCAAAAAAACCAATTTGGGAAACAACCCAACAACCCCAGTAATCAGCAATCTCAGCAGTTAAGGAGAAAATCCCAATGATCCAATAATCACTTTCAGAAAGGAACATAAACACCCAACAATCCAACAAACAAAGATATAACCATCTGACTCAATAATCCCAGGAGAGGAAGACAAAAGACAGATATAAGATAAAAATAATAAGAAAATCTAACAAGCTCACCACCAAAGGTTAGGAACCCAATAAAACGCCCTTCTTTCACTCCAAAATCCCAGCTTTATCTCTGCAAAAGTCCCCAACTGTCCAAGATTCTCAATAACATATAAAAGGAACTCAATCCAAATTCCAAGTTCACACCTTTACTTCCAACAAGATCACCTCTCTGCCCTTCCTTTATCTTTTTTGCTCAGAAGACCACGTTCAAAGAGCCCGATTCAACAAGCCATGTTTCTGCCTCGGAGGATGCATACACTACAAGATGCTGTATTATACAATAAAAAAAACATCACATAATCTTGAAGATTTTGGCCAACTAAAGTCAGAAAAATGTACAATATATTCAAGCATTCACCTCATTGAGAAAGACCCGGAACCCACAAACTACCTACCCATATGAATAAAAGAAAAAAAAACCAGTATTCATTGACTGAAGAAAACTCATGGGTTTTGTACTTTGTAACTGAAGTTCTTGAGATTTCCCCAGCTTTGTTTGCCTTATTGCTTTTTCACTTGATTTGGAGATTCAGTAACGATAAAAAAAAGGAAGGAAGATTGAATTGTGTCGATTGCCGACAGTACTGAGAAAAGGATTTGCAGGGGAAGTAATGCAGTCACTTGAGGACAAGATCTATGATACAAAAAGTTGTTGACGGGAATCAAATGGATATGTACCGGCCAGAAGTCTGCTTCAGTAAGATCCAGACAACAGATCTGATTGTGGGCCACACCCAGCAAATGATATCCAGTCAGGATCCATAAGTCTGAACCGCTCAAATTAACTCCTGGTGTCTCCAAATCTTACTCTAGTAGGACTTGGTCTTGGAATTGAGCGGGATTTAATCGGAAAAAAGAGATTAGGTGACTATCATGTGGAAAAGGTAATTTTAAATATCATTGCACTAAATCAGTCATTTTGCCCATGAATGTGTTTTTTTTTTAACATACTCTATTGGGGTTCCTATCGACCTTCATTTGCAATGTTAAAAGTTGATTAACACCCTGAAATCCATCCTAATTTTCACATAACTCACATTTACTTGGTTTGTAGGGTCTCAATCAATCTTTATTTGTAATGTGAAGGGCCTCTATCGACCATGCGATGTACGCTTATAAATGCATAAAACTCATCCTTTATTTCCTGCTAAATTAATAATATGATAAAATTCTCTACTTTTCAAGTAAAATCCTCTAATTAATAATACGATCCATTAGTTCATATCAAGGAAGTTGGGATTCTAAGAATTTGAAAGAAATTCTATTTCTTACACTACTAAGTACCTATCACATATAACACTAAGCATTATCCTCCAGTTGCTACTCTCTCTCTCTCTAGGTAATTAAATTTATTAGAAGGTTATTTCTTTCCTTATATCTATTAATTATTATTATGAAGCATATACATATTGTCCTGCCCCACCTTTGATATTTTCTTATGAGTCTGTAAAAAAATAGCATTAAACCTTATAGGGTACAAGACATACCAATGTGAGTCTATGCTGTTTTTGAGTTTAGTCTAATCCAAATGAAATCCAACCTCTTACCATTCTCCCTGTAGTCAACAACTGCTTTTGCAACATCCAGTTGCGTGTGTAGTATTTTATTGACTCGTTATTTACCAAACAAGTAATAAAGAAAATAAAAGACATAGAGGTCGACTAAGTCGTAATTTCTCAAATGAGAGCAAATTGTAAACTGACCTTTTAGAAATAACTTTTCCTATGCCAATCGATCCCTAATATTTCATGGTTGCATTTTAGAAAATAAATAAATAAAGGCAATCTGTTTATCTGGTCCAGTGATCAAACAGTCCACGCATGTTCATTTGACATTAAACTGTTTTTAATTGTTAAAATGGATATTTGATACTTAAATATATAATTAAAATTTTGAACCCCTAATGAGATGGTGGGCAATGGGCCTGTTCTTGAACCTTCTTTTTGAAGGTTTGAGGGCCATGGCCATGACATTTCTTCCTGACTTAAAAATATGGGTTGCAAATGGGTATCAAATTCTCCAATTACCCGAAAGTTCCGACTCGCAAAAAAGGGGCCTGGAACTTATTTTAGATTCCGATTCATAAAAGGGTCCGGGTCCAGAACCTAACTTAGGTTCCGATTGATAAACGGGTCCAGTTCCGGATCCATATAAGTTCCGACTCGGGACTCGGCATATCTCTCTCTCTCTCTCTCTCTCTCTCTCTCTCTCTCTCTCTTATAATGTAGGGTGTAGAAAGCCGGTTAAAATTCCCCTGTAGCCCTAATGTGATGGTGCAATTTCAAATCCACAACCTCCGAGTGCAAACCATGGTCCTAGGCCAACTGAACTACCCATCGGAGTTTGGCATATGAGTATTTAATATTGCAATGTGTACTTTAAAACCAACTCTTTTTTTTACATTCTTGTATATAATACTGGATGTTATAGACTTGATGCACTGCTATAAGTTGAATGATATGCTTATTTTAAAAAAAAATGAATAATAAATAAAAAATATAATTGATTTTGGAACTAAATTAGAGTCCTCCAGGTGAACCCAGTTTCGGAGCCAGATTCGAGTTTTCTCATCGAAAGCGGGTCCAGAACAGGTTCCGATTCAAAACCGGATCCAAAATCATTATTTAAAAACGGAAACTGTTCTAGGTCCTCTATGGTTCCAGCTCAGAGCCATCCCGTTTGCAACCCTACTTGAAAACACTCAAGCAAGCAAGATGAGTTTCCAAAAATCTTTTTCTCGATCAACCTTTCCACATTATAACATCTTCCATCTCCTCTAATCTTTCAAACGGGAGAGAGCCTCATTACCTGTTGTTCTCCGCAGCTCTCATTTGAATGATGTCCATGATATAATGTCAAGTCTTCCATATTAAATCAATACTGGGCGGATAGGAAAAGTTATACCACCTCTTTTACCTAATGCGAGATAGTAAGCCCCAAAATTGTGCCATATCAAAGGGATCGATCATCACACAACTCAAGTGACATTCCATTTCACAGCATAAGATTTAACCTATTTTTTTGGCATGTAACCAGTCTATAATCCGAGCGGGCCATTAGAAGAAAGGAAGAACAAAAACAAACAAATAAATAACATTAAAGAAACAAATTAAATGGGTTCCTTTGGAGATTTATGCAACAGAAATTCTGCATCAAATGTCTGAGACTACAGGATCCCTTTCTGTTCTTGATGTTTTGAATAATCATGCAGATCATCCCAGAAAAATCCATCCCAGTAAAATCCACAGTAAAACCAAGAAAGGTAGGAGCAATGACACTGATTACAGTTTAGATTATTCTAACACCAAATCCAAGAGACGTTTAGCAACCACTAGCATTAAAAAAAGGGAGGCAACATAAAATTAGATATCTCATACAAAAGAATGCAAGTGTGTTACAAATGGAGATAATATACCACTGAACTTCTTTGCAAGTACCGATTAGGGGGCCAAAACACTCTACAGCATAATGAATTTCTAGAAAAGCAGGGCGACCCCTTTGGTTACGGCCTTACATGCTCTCTAATGAACTGCTCCACTTGAGATGTCTCACCCGTCAAGCCAGAAGCTTCTGCTATTGTTACCTTGTTATGACACTGCGAGAATACAAAGGCCTCTCCAGCTACACCGAGGGTAAACTCATCAGCAATATCTGCAGCAGAAGCACCAGTCCTAGTTGCCCGCAGCTTGTCTCTGCAATGACCAGAAAATTTAGATATCCTGGGGAGATTTTGGAAGGATTACATATGAAGGCATGTCCCCATATAAGAAGTTATGTTAACCTAGCACAAGACCACCACATATTGTAAATATAACAGGTATTTTCATTTGAATCAGAAAACATGATCGCACTTTCTTCCATGGTAAAGAGAACCCATCATACGGAATGATTATTAAGGTTGCACATAGGAAATGTATTTTACTTAATAACATTGGCAGGCCTGCCCGTCCATCCCACATCAGCTTTGCCTTCAATGTATTGATGACAAAATGTAAAACGAAAAATGTGATTTATTGGAGGCAACAATCATACAGAATAATGTGTGAAGATGGTTCAACATACTTCAAGCAAAAGTTTTTTTTTTTTTTTTTCTCTCTTGCAAAATGAAAGCATAGATACATGGGGAAAAAGGTAGCATAATAAACAAAGTCTGTTTTGAGGTCACGCCCTTAAAAATATAAGGGCATCATAAACAAAGTCAGTGAGCATTACAACCAAATTAAGTGATGGAAATAAGAATTCCGGCCTTACACTTCCTTTTCAAGTTGCTTCCTGATGAAATCCTTGGAATGAGCAGACACTTTATCAGTCTTGTTGCATACTATGAGAACGGGGATCTTTCTTTTTACAACAGTAGCCTTGGTCAAAATATCATACAGATACCTTCAACACCAAAATCCATAAAAGATCATCAGTTGCATCTTGTTATGAATAACTGAAAAGCAAGGACTGGTGGTGTGTTATTTACTCAGCAGCTGCTCGGCAGTTTGGTAAGAAGTCTAAAGCATCCACTACAAAAATAATGCCACATGCTTGGGGCAAGAACTCATCGAGCTTTGATCGAAGGCGTGAGTGCCCAGGAACATCAATGATGTGGACAGGCTTTATTTTACCTGGCTGTGGAAATACAAAGACCATCTTAAGCATTATGTGTAAACATGTTTCCAGTACTAATATCTATATGAAATGCTTCCCACAAGGACTCCCAACAATAATATCAGCTGCACTTCATAAATTAAAGATAAAGAATGCTGGAGTAAACTAATAACTAATAAGGGCCCATTTGGCACCAGTGAGTCCCAAATTCAGGAAATTTAGCACCATCAGACTGTGGACCACACTTTTTTTTTTTATCGGTAACGGATCCTTCATTAAAAGAAAAAACAAGGCAAAAAACACAAGAAATAAAACCAGAAATACAAGGGTATAAAAGCATTATACCCCACCCACCAAAGAGAAAAAACCCAAATAAAACCACCCCCAAAAACTAAAGATTGCATAGATAAACCCACCCTTGGAGGAGCTCTCTCCACCCCTTGTTTAGCCAAAACATCCGCCATAATATTGGCACGCCTTAACACAGGACCAAAAGAGACAACCAAAGAGGAGAAGATCTCCTTTATTTCATTGAAGTGAAATTGGAACTTCCAAGGTCTAGATTCAGGCTTCAAGAGCCACCCCACCGCATTTGTATAATCACTCTCCACCAACAATCGTCCATGGAAAGAAGCCAAAAAGATCCAAAGAGCTTCCAAAATAGTCAACACCTCCACTTCATTGGAATCTCTAATCCCCACACTTCTAGAGAACATAAGCAACACCTCACCCTCATCATTATGAAGCACCCCACCCATACCCATTGGCTCTAGTTTGCCTCTTGAGCCACCCCACCGCCTTTGTAGAATCAATCTCCACCAACAATCGTCCATGGAAAGAAGCCAAAAAGATCCAAAGAGCTTCCAAAATAGTCAACACCTCCACTTCATTGGAATCTCTAATCCCCACACTTTTAGAGAACATAAGCAACACCTCACCCTCATCATTACGAAGCACCCCACCCATACCCGCCAGCTCTGGTTTGCCTCTTGCCGCACCATCAACATTAAATTTCAATATACCTCTAGGAGGAGGAATCCAAAAAACGGACTTTTTTACATTAGGGTTAGTTTGGCACTTTACTAATATAATAAAAGTCAACTAAAGCCTCCATTTTTCAGACAAGATGTCACATCAAATGCACTTTATTTAAAACTCCTCCCATCTTTTTTATACAAAAAATCAAAAAGCAACTACCTTTATCCACTAAAATACAAAAAAAAAAAAAAAAAAAAAAAATAACCTCCACTTTTCCATACAGAAAGTCAAAAAAATTCCATAACAAACAACTAGAAACAAAATACCATGATAACCCACTTATATTTTATTCTTTCTTCAAAATCAACTTTACTCCACTTGACTCTATTAGTAGAGTTACCAAACTGGCCCTTAGGAGCGTCGTACCCATGCAAGCTTGCCAATTGTGAAATAAATATGACACTTCGAGATTTCTAAAATCTTTCCTGACCAAAGCCCACCTGGCAATTGAAAAAATAACCTTCAAACCCAAACCCTCCAAAGAAGAGGCAGGGGGAAACCTTAGTTGTAATTTGTAGGGGGGAGAAAAAAAAAAGGAAAAAAAATAAAAAAAGAAGAAAGAAAAGACATATCAAGGTCATATGATTATAGGAAATGGAGTTTATGCATTTGAGACATCCAATGCCAATTGTGCCCTAACCGATATCATTTTACCTTTCCAGATTCAGAATGTAGCACAAAACTGCCCTCATTTGGTTCCATTGATGTAACAGTGCCCTGATGAGTGGTTCCATCTCGAAGCTGGTAAAGGAAGATAACACAAGTCATATGAAACCACATTGAAAAAAGTACAAATTTTAGACTGGCATATTAAAGACCTAAAACTTCTCATTTATAACCAAGGTTCAAAATAATGGTTACAGAGCAGCAGTAGGCAATACGTAGCGGTTGTTGTGATTTGTTCACGGTGTAGCAGTGTGAATCGAAAATGTGGTAAAAAATCCAAAAATATAGAATATTGGAAAATATTAGATTTTTTTATGAGTAACTAAGATAGGGGGCACAGTGGAGCCCTCATTGCAAAGAGCTCCCATATCGCTGTCTGATCATAACATAACAGTATGGAAAATATAGATCTACAACTTAAGTATACCGACACATTTTTTTTTTATAATTTATAACAGTATACTGACACAAATTCAAACTCATTTAACCCTGGATTGAGCAATATGCCCTTCAGGGTTGCACATGGGTTCGGCCAGCAACCTGAAGTCACAAACCCAGAAAAATATGCTAACATGGTATAGTCTTTCAAAGATATCATCACCCTCAGAATAGTCATATAACAAAATCAGTATATACTAACCATTTTTCCTCTCTCTCTCTCTCTCTAAACAAAATTAGTAAGCATAGTAATTGCAGACAGCCTACTCAATCAATAACAGTATATCCTAACGTACCCCTCTCTCTATCTCAACAAAATTAGCAAGCATAGTAATTGCACAAGCTCTGCACACACACAAAAAAAAAAAATAGTAATTGCACAACCGCCCACTCAATCGATAACAGTGGGTGCAAAAGTGAAATTCCAAACCTTAACTACTAACAAGAAATTTTGAAGCCAAAAGGAGAGTAAAAAAAAAGGAGCACACCAATGCAAGCAATAAACTTGAGAGGAATGGAATATGCCATGCATCCTCCTACCTGGTAAAAAAGAATAGTTTTTCCACTACCACTTAAACCAGCAAGCACTATAGTATTAGACTTTGTGTGCTTAAAAACACGGACTGCAACAAAAAGCAGAAGAAGAAAGTTAGTAACTATGCCATATAATGAAAAAAACTTAAAGCATTTCAAAACACTAGATTGGGAAAATTTTCTGACATAAAGGAAAACATGGATATAAAGAGCAATTTGAGAATAGTTGTTGACATAAGCTCTCACAAAACAATTAGTGTGTGCTGTGTCTGGGTTACATTTCAGTTTTCACCCAACATTTCTGGTGGGGGTCCAATCAGAAACAAAAAATATGAATGCCTAAACCCCAAAAATGAAACCCCGGCACCTGCCCCGCACCCAACTCCCCACCCGCAATAACAAAAAAAAAAATACACACAAAAAAAAAAATGAAAAAAAAAAATCAATTTCGCATTCCTTTTTTCTCACCCTATTTGAGGAGAAGGGAGAAGGCTATTTTCTGACAAAAATGACACTTCTTTTGTGCCTTTCTAGAATCCAGTTTCTGCTGTGGGTGAGTGCTCATATGTTTGGAACTTCTGCTGGTTGATTAATTTACTTAGTTTGTAGCTTTTAAAAAAATATATATATATTGTAAATTTTATTCCAGAAAACTATATATTTTGATGAGAGAAAAGTCAAAGGCCAACAATTCTGGTGGGGTTGACAAAGGAGAAGGAATCCTCAAACCAAACACATGGACGATCAGTCCCTGGTTTTGCCAAAAGATACTTTAGCACAGAAAAAGGAGGATGGTAGATTGAGGTATTTGTCAAAACCACTCGGCCATACTTAGTGATATCAGCAATTATGCTAATGGAATTACGTCCAATGCCACGTAAAATATCGTTGTTTTTTAAAGTTTAACCTTTTGGACTTATCTGCTTAAGAGATGATTTCTGGATTTTTTTCCATAAAAATTGTAAGGAAACTAAAAGGGTACTTTCATTTGCCTTTTATTTTCCTTCTCTGAAATGGCAAATTAACAAATACAAGTTACGAAAAAAAAAAAAAAAACATTGTTATCGAGTTGGTCACCAAGTTGTGATCTCACCCTTTATTCCCAGAAGCAGCCACCCTGTACGCACCAGAACAGATTACATGGAAGTAGCGGGAACACAAAATTCTTCCATGGCTTTACTTCGGTCAGAGGGCAGAATAGGATTTCAATGTTGGAGGGGGTTCCTTATAAGGTAGAAAGGAGATAATTGAGCACATTTTGTTTATTTCTACATTAACTTTTATACATGTGAAGTGTGGGAGCAGCCAAAGCTTGACAATCTGGAGTTTGATCTAATCGGATAGGAAAATGGCTTCCTAGGGACAAGGAAGTGAGGTCAGTGGTGTTGGGTGATAGAGCACTAGGTCCGGACGGCTTTCCCATGCCTTTCTTCCAATCCCTTTTGGAGGAGATCAAGGAAGATGTAATAGCTTTTGCTAAGGAGTTGCATGCAATTTGGCCAAATGCAAAGAGTGCTCCTAAAAGTGATTTTGTCTGCTCAAGGAGCCTTAGTGAATGGAAGGCAGATTGGCTACTAAAATGAACAAGTGCTAGGACTCTAGCGTCTAGGCACAAGCAAAGGACGCCGGGGCTCATTTGCAAGTTAGAACTTGATAAGGCTTATGAAAGGGATTCTCTCTCTGTGTTTTGAAGAATGGGATCAGGTATAAGATGGTGTACTTGGCTATGATACCTAAATACTTATACAAGCCCATCGTATCCATGTGGACCGACATGACACTCAATATGATACCTGACACTGCAATGATACTTCAAGTTTCCAAGTTTACCGTATCCTACTCACCAACTCCACTATTTCATATAGTTCTTAGTCTCACAAGTGAAAGTCAGGGATCATTCCCCAGCCACCACATTGAAAGCATCACTTCATACCACTGTTCCAGTCTGGCAAAAAAAAAAAAGAAAAGTTATAGTGATAGTTCGACAGTGCTGAATCTCAAGGCCAAAGCTTGGCCAGTTAAGGTATTCAGCCTCCAGACATATGTCCAAGGCCAGCCCATCAAACATAGATTATGTTCAAGCTCACTTCAATGGACCCAGAGCTGGGTTGGAGTGAGGCCAGTTCCAGGCCTACTAACCAAAGAATCGTCCAATGACCAAATTACAGTCAAGTCCTATCAATGACCTAGTGGTTGAGTTTCAATTCTTTCCAACCAACAAGAAAGTATCAAGTTTGGTCACTGGTTTATAACCTAAAAGTACTCCTATTTTGCTGCTGCAGAAATTTTGCATGCTAGATTTGAAATTACGTTGAGCTGGCCTCTTGACAAGAAATTGCACATTTGAATAAGTATAATGAATTCTACTTCATTCTTGTGTTGAAAGTATTGCTTGGATCTGGGGAATAGAAGGGCAAGCTAGGTTTTCATCCTTGCTTGCATCAGTTAAGGAATAAAGATGGTCCAATCAATGTGAGTGTGAGCTATATCCATCCCTGGAATGTTCCAGAAGGTGAGTAGTTTTGATTCTCATACAAGCAATGAGAGAGTTAAGGTGTCATTTCAGACACGCGCACAGATATATAAAACAACCAAAGCAATATAGTGTTTTCTTATAGTGCTCCAAAAATTTTAGCTAACAGTTGCATGGAATAAGTGTTACTGCACACAAATCAAAGATGTGGAAATCAAAAGTGGCAGCTTACACAACAAGAAAAGAGATGTTAGGAACAAAACAGCCAAAGCAACATAGAGCTGTTCTGCAGGTTGTTGGCGAATCCGTTGGTCCAGCTGATGTATCCATTGCCTCACTTGATGCATCCATGGCTCCAGTTGATGCACCCATTGGTCCAGTTGGTGTGCCCATTGATCCATGAGTTCAGTGTAACTGTTAATGTAGCCATGGAGAAAGGAAATTAACATTTTCATTCCAAATATTGAAAAGCTTAAGGCAAGGAAAAGGACTCCAGGTCATCATAAATATAGCATGGAGACTACAGGAATATGATGTAATGACATCTTTGATCTTTCACACTTGATATTTAAATAACGAACATGAACCCAAAACAGATATGAACCCATTGTGGAATATCTAGGTAAGATGCCTTCCAAATATCATAACAAGAATAAGTTTGCACAAAGATATGGCAACTCTTAAATTTCATGTTGGCATTTTAAATGCCATGTTTATTTTGCTAGAATTCAAAACTCCAACCCTTCAAACCCACCTAAAAAGTCACAAATAGAATTTGGGATTTTCTGAATTCAAGCACTTCAAATGTTAGATGGGAGATGAGGATTTGGAGTTCCATATGGGGAACAGCATTTGGAGAATTTCAACTCCTCTAGACATGAATTCTTTAAATTTTGATAAAGAAATAGGCCCTAGAGTTGTTTAAAGGGATTTTAAAGCATAGTCATCTGCATGCAGACAAATGGCCAATTAAGGAGTGCATACAGACTCACGTCTGAGATTTCTTCTTCTCTTTCAAATCGAACGATTTGTCAGAGCCGTGTCTCGGTATTTGAGGCGCCATATCGGTCGAGAGAACACGTGCCACAAGATCAATCGGTGATGGAACTCTCCGACATAGTGCGAGATGTTGAGAAGGTAAAAGGGGGGAGTCAGTTTTCAGATACAACTGAAACAGTTGAATCGGATATCAAATCCGATTTTTTTCCCGTTTCTGAAGATTGTGGATGGAATAAAACAGATTGGATTTAGGGGATATTATCTGCGAACGAAAATAAGCGAATAGTAGGGTTTTTTTTTTGTAACGGAATCAAATCATACCTTTCTAAGAGGAGAACAAAACATGAAATTTTAAGCATTCACAAAACAACAGGACAAGTGAATCAAGATTCGGAAGTGCCAAAAGGGGAAGAATTTTAACCATTCACAAAATTACAGGACATAACCAATGGCGGACCCAGGAATTTCTTTTGAGGGGTGCGGACATTGGCGACCGGAAAAATCAATTAACAACCACATTGCCAAAACAACATTAACATTGTAAAAAATACATATAATAATTATAAAAAAAAAAAAAAACAGTGACATTAACGTCATTATAGTTAACTCCAACAAAAAAGGAAAACAAATGCACCTACATACCAAAAAGGAGCACAGGAAAAAAGAAGCCATCAAAGAACCTTTCATATAAGACAATGAGTTAGTAATGAAGCACTTTCAACCACCAATTTTCACTATAAATTGAATGTGGCAAGGTCACAAAACACAAAAGATGCAATAGATGTTAAAAGGGACGATTCACTAATTCTTTCTTCCAAATTGAGAAAAGATACCATGTGATAAGAATATATGCAAGAGAAATTAAAACATTTTACCCTTTGAATGTACAAGTGCGGTTCGGTTCAACAATGTACAATGCAAGAAAATGAGTTGATTATTTAAAACCAAATACAGAATAACAATAAATTGAAATACAAGAAGTCAAGTGCCACCGCTGACAACGAAATTCAGTGACCAGAGCAAGAAATACATTCATATAATAAAAGTTCACAGGCCCAATCAAAGACTAATGAGGGTCATGGTCCTCAAAACTTACAAATACACAAAATCTATGTACTGGTAGCCAACAATTTCCCTCTTCTTCATGGATTATCCGGTAGGGCATACCAATTACAAGGTCATGGGATAATCTCTCCACATATATCAAGTGATTACCTACCCATCACCCCAAATCACATATATCGCCAAGTGTCTAATGGGTGCATGGGCGAAACGTCCCTAATGGAATTTTTCCGAATTTTTCCGGATTTGGATGCACGCAGACCCTAATACGTGGGTCTGCCTCTGGACATAACAGTGGACCAAGGGAGATGAAGAGAAATAGACTAGATGTAGATGGATGGAAGAGAGAGAAAGGAATCTGAGAAGAAACAAGATGAGGAGAGAGAAAGAGTAAAGAGAGCATAAAAAGAGAGAAAGAGATGATGAGAATCAGAGAGAATATCACATACCAGAACGTTGGCGAGATGGTTTTCCACTGCGACTTGAGAGAGAGGAGATGGACGCTTCAAAAGGGTTTCGTTCGCTCGCTCTATTCTCGGGGTCAGTCGATAAAAAGAGATTAGAGGTTTTTACATAATATAATATATAATAAAAAAAAGCCCTGTGAAACTTATAATATTTATATATTTAGACCTTTTACTGTAGAGAAACTATGATGGTCTTCTTATTAGTAAATGATATTTAAAGTGATTTACCTGTTATTTTGAAGATTTTACTGAAAAATTCTCACGGCAATTGCATGAAATTGTGCTTCATAACTCACGCAATATAAACAGGTCCGTCACACCCTTTTGGATTTCTTTTAATATAAACAAAAAGTCTATTTGGACAAACTCTATGGACAGAATTTGGGACAAACTGTACACGTGGCGCAATGTGATTGGGACAATGCATTCAACTTGGACAGTTTGTCCCAAATTCTGTCCATGAGTTTGTCCATGTAGACAAACTGTAATATAAAATGAATGATACTAAGGTCTCTTCATCTAGCATCTCTTTTCGGTCCTTTTTTTAATCAGCATGAGCTGGAGGTCTCAAATTAGGGCTTCTGCTCATTGTTGAACAAGCCTATTTGGCCTGATTTAATTGGCCCGAATTTGAGCCTGATCCCAGTTGGAGTCCAGCTGGGCCTATATTATGGGAAGCCCGCCCGATGAAAACGATTCCCTCCTCCTCTCTCTCTTCTATGCTCCCAAAATGTCATCCAAACAGCCCCATTTCCATAAATGGAAATCCAATCTCTCCTCTCCCACCACCCAAAACCCTTCCTTCTTCCTCCTCCTCCTCCTCCTCCATGGCTTCTCTTCCTCTTGGGCATGTCGAGGAGGATGTAGCGGGCGTGGTTGAGCTTGGAAGCGCGGCCGAGGATCTCGATGATCTTGTGGTGGGTCGTCCGGTCGTAGCCATCGGATCTTTGGCTGTGTCGAGATTGAGGGAGTTTTTGAGATTGGTGCTGGCCCCAGCGACGTTGCGGCCGAGGCGGTGCCCACTTCTTCTGCATTGTGGCGGCCGTGGACGAGGAAGAGGAAGATGGGTGTTCAGAGGCAGTTGCAGAGACGGCATTGGAAGGTGCAGTGGATGGAAATGCCTCTGATCTGGACTGAGTTTTCATGAGGACCTGCTCTACCATGTCATCGTCTGTGCTGGCGCCGCTCGACCAGCACTCGAGAGCGGCTGCCATGGCAGCCCTACAACAAACAATAGAGTCGACGATTGAAGAAGAAGGACTACAGTTGAAGAATAGGGAGTATTGGCAGATGGGTTTCCTTCATTTTTCTTCTTTTCATGGGATTGCTTGCTGCTGATGTAGGTCTCATTCGGATTGGGGGTGTTGTTGAAGGCTCGAAGGTGTCTATTTGGGAAGAAGAAGATAGGAGGTGATGCATTCTCATCCTCTTTTCTCTACTTCCTTCTCCCAGATCAGAAACAGATCGATGAAATCTCAAATACTGGTAAGTGATGAAACCTCTCCCTGTTTCCATAGTCTCCAATGGAAGCATCATCCACTGCTGGCAAATAACTGGTTAGTTTTGAGATTGTCAATTTAATGGAAAGAAACAGACATAGATCTGTTTCTGATTTGGGGGAAGGAAGTAGAGAAAAGGGGATGAGAATGCTTACAATATTGGAGCGGATTTTGCCAACAGTGGAGTAATCGGTGCTTAAAATGGAGCAGATTTTCTAATCTTCCCTGTTCTCATGTTTTTTTTTTTTTTTTTTTTTGTTCCTTTTTATCTTGATTCATTGCATCTACTATCATCTCTGTCTTCTATGAATTTTCTTCGTCATGGTAGGAGACTAGTTTTGTCTCTTACAGTTGGTTTGTGGTCGTTGGACTCGTGGAGTTTGGGAGACAGGACCTGGGTTTGGGATGCCGGAAAATGGCTTTTGCAGCCAGGGGTTTTTGATTGGGAGATTGGATGTCTGGGTTGAAGGCATTTTGGAGCCTGGTTTGGAGATTTTATGTTTGTTTTTGAAGAGATTGCTGGTTTTGAGCTTTTTTTTTTCTTTTTTCTTTTTTTTTTTTTCGAGTCCTGGCATGGAGATCTCAAAGGCAGTTGTAGTGCTTTAGATTAGGTGTTTGGTTGAAGGCATTTGTTGGTTAATTAGTAATGATTAAAAAAATAGTTGAGTGACCATTCAAAAAAAAAAAAGTTGAGATTAAATGATGTTTGAGATGACAGGCTAACAAAATCCATATCAATTTTTATTGCAAGAGCAAATTGTTTCAATTGTCACGTGATACAACTAAATAACATGATCTTATTTCTATTTTTTAAGACTCACACACAAATCATGTTGTGAATTGTTTCTGCTAATTTCATGAATGTGTGATATGTCTATTTTTTCCTCTTGCCTATGTACATAGGGGAGCAATTCAACTTGATCCTTCTCTCTCTTCCTGGCAGCACAACGCAGGTATCCTCTGTCTCTTTTTAATTTCTAGATCATTTTCAAAATTATTTTAATTGTAGATTTGACGTAGAGTTTTATGTCATTAATTATGTGCATGCAGCTTGATTTGTGAATGTTCATGTTTATGTGTTTGGTAAAGTTTAATTTGATGGACGTGGGTTGCATATGCGTACCACAGTTTCAACCAATTTGAACCTATTCATTGTTAGTGAGTATTTTACAAATGTATATTGGTTGATGCAATTAAGTATTTTGTGTATATTTTAATTTAATATTATTAATGTGAAAAAAAGTTACAGAAATCCCGGGTCTGCCACTAGTGATGGTGATATGCTTTAATTCATTTCTTTCACCACTTTGTCATTAACACAGTCCCAATTGGTTTCATTGGACTGCTGAGGGCTCAAAATTGACAACTAGAATTTCAGGAATTTCTGGAATTTCAGAAACTAAAAGAAATCAAATAAGCTCAATTAGCCCACAAACTAAGCTTGGATGGATCTTCTAAATCAAAGGAATAACACTTGAACAAGGAGAGAAGGAATCGTACTCACAACTTTTATTTATATTCTGTGAAAAAACTGAATTCTGAATGTGCATGCATCAGTCAAACCTTAGTTCTATATATAGTTGCTGAAATCTCTAGAAAACTATACTATAACTATTATATACATATTTGTTGAGGCCACAAACCACATTATTATAGCTAAAGAGTTCATCCACAATATCAAATATAGAGGAGCAAACGACCTCTCCTGGCTATCAAATTAGACATACAAAACACTTATGACACACTCTCATAGGGTTTCCTCAAGAATTGTCTTGTCCGGTGTTTGGTTTGGTAGATCATATCTCTTCAATGATATTGAATAATGAGGCTAATAAATAAATAAGGAGATACAATCTTAGTAAGGTTTTTTATTATTATTTTTTTTATTTTTATAACGATGCAATCTTAGTAAGCTAAAGAGCTCTTTATTGGGAAATAGAGTTATGACCCAGGGGACTATGAGATAGTACATCTGATTAGCATGATGTGTTACCTATATAAACGACTCCAAATGGGCCAAATAGTTTAGTATTTTGCCAGTAATATTGAACAATAAGAAATCTGACAAATGAATTATGAGGTCATATGGCAGCTGAGCTGCAAGTAGAATAGTGGAACCTGATAGAGGTAAAGATCTAAAAAACCCATATGTGCTTGAATTGAGCAAACCCATAAACATGTTGGTGCGGTCATTCATTTAACACAACTTATTGCCGTGATGATTTTGGTCACGGACTCAAAAAAATCTAAAATCATGTTTGAGAACCATGAGACACCCGGTTGTCTATCTCATGTCGCCTAGGGATTGATCCTTGGCAAGTAGGTTATTGCATGGATGCTATAACACTCATCCAATCTAGAAAACAAGAAAAAAACTAAACAAGAACAATTGCTCGTTGTTTCACAAATCCTTGTCGTTTCACAAATTTTTAGAAGGTTAGGCTAAGGTTACAGTTGGCATTTCCTTTATACAATGGTTTTTCATGCGAGGTTTTTGTTTTTCTAGAAAATGTTTGAGCCTTTGAAGATGCACGATTGTTCGATCTCCATAAGATTTATTAGGTAGTTTTTTGATTTCGAATTTTATTTGTTGAAGAGACTGGCAGGGTTGGTGATTCTAAAAAGATATCTGTCACATCTTTTTAAAATTTGATTTTTTTTTAATTTTATATTATTATTTTTTTTTTGTAAAAACAATTTCAATCTCTTTTGGAATTTGTTTCTTTTCCGATCCAGATTATTCATGTAATTTTTGTTGTTCTTGATCCTATGATTTTTAGATGGAGCGTAATGGATGCATCATTTTTTTTAGTGTATGATTGTTGCAACATTTTTTTTCTGAACTACCTATTTACATGTACTAATCTAATAATTCCTCACTTGTCTATTTTGAGTGCAGGTATGACAAAATCTTCTTCAAAGAAGAAACTACTCCTTCTCAAATAGGGAGACACATCTCTTTTAGTAGAACACACCGTTGAAGTGGAGCAAGCACGATGTGAGGAACAAGCACAACATGAGGAACAAGCTTGATGTGAGGAACAACAAAAAAGAAGTCATCAATCAGAACAATCTGAAGGGGAACATGAACAGCTAACTAGTTCTCTCATAGAATTATTTCTTTTCCTTGTGTCGACTGGGATTGAAATACCTCATTCAAATGTTTGGAGAATGGTGTGCATTTTCCTATATGTACTCAGAGGGTTGTTTTTCCTATCTTTGTTACGAGGATATATCATTAGGATTTCCTTGTTCTTTCCTCGGTGGTACTCGGTTTGTACATCTTTCTTTCATTCGTATGTATTAGTCATATTTCACATAAAGTATGGAAACATGGCTAAAACATATGACTGAAAAAAAGGTGTGCAAACTGAGTGCCACCGAGGAAAGAACAACGTAATAAAGATGAGAAAAACAACCCCAGTGATTACATATAGGAAAATACATACCGTTCTCCAAACATTTGAATGAGGTATTTCAATACTAGTCGACACAAGGAAAAGAAATAATTCTCTAAGAGAACTAGTTAGCTGTTGTTGTTCCCCTTCCAATTGTTCTGATTGATGACTTCTTTTTTGTTGTTCCTCACATCGAGCTTGTTCCTCATGTTGTGCTTGTTTCTCACATCGTGCTTGCTCCACTTCAGTAGTGTGTTTTACTAAAAGAGATGTGTCTCCCTATTTGGGAATGAGTAGTTCCTTCTCTGAAGAAGATTTTGTCATACCTGCGTTCAAAAGAGACAAGTGAGGAATTATTAGATTAGTATACATGTAAATAGGTAGTTTAGAAAAAAAATGTTGCAACAGCACACATTCACCAAAAAAAAGATCCATCCATTATAATTCATCTGGAAATCATAGGATCAAGAAAACAAAAAACTAAATGAATAATCCGGATTGGAAAAGTAACAAATTTCAAAAGAGATTGAAATTGTTTTCACAAAAAAAAACAACATAAAATTAAAAAAATTTTAAATTTTAAAAAAAGGTGTGAGATATCTACTTAGAATCACCAACCCTGCCAGTCTCTTCAACAAATAAGATTCAAAACTGAAATTGAAAGAGGATAAAAAAACTACTGGATAAATCTTATGGAGATCGACCAAGTGTGGGTCTTCTAAGGCTCAAATCTTTTTTTAGAGAAACAAAAAGCTTGCATGAAAACCCATTTATAAAGGAAATACCAACTGTAACCTTAGCCTAACCTTATAAAGATTTGTGAAACAACAAGCAATTGTTCGTTTTTTAGTTTTTTTCTTGTTTTCTAGATTGGATGAGTGTTATAGCATCCATGCGATAACCTACTTGCCAGGATATATCCCTAGGCGACTGTGAGATAGACAACTAGGGTGTCTCGTGGTTATGGGTTTGTTCAATTCAAGCATATAGGGTTTTTTTTAGATCTTTACCTCTGTCAGGTTCCACTATTCTACTTGCAGCTAAGCTGCCATATGACCTCATAATTCATTTGTCATATTTTTTACTGTTTAATATCATTGGCAAAATAGTGTACTATTTGTCCCATTTGGAGTTGTTTACATGGGTAACACATCATGCTAATTAAATGTATTATCTCCTAGTCCCTTAGGTCGTTACTCTATTTCGCAGTAAAGAGCTTTTTAGCTTACTAAGATTGTATTGTTATAAAAAAAACTTACTAAGATCGTATCTCATTATTTATTTATTAGCCTCATTATTCAATATCATTGAAGAGATATGATCTACCAGTCCTCCATTTCATGCTTACGACCTTTTGCTTTCGGGTGCTATCTCTCATTATTCGTTTGTCAGATTTCTTATTGCAAATATATTTTTTTCTTGATGAGTTAGAAGACACAAACTTATAAAGGCTACAAAATTTTTGATAATGAATATTTAAGGGGAAAAATAATTGCCCTATTACAGCATTAACTTATTTGTTATTAGCTTATTATTTATATTTTATGTAAAAAAAATGCATCCAGGGCTTTAGATTAAGTTGTATAAATATAGAAATATACAGATTTTAACTACAATAGGGTGATTCAAAGAGCTCAAACTAATGTGAAAATTGAATAAAGCTCAAGAGATGCCACAAAGAGTTTCATTATGATAGCTTCACTTGATTATTATTAAGGACCTAGAGATTCGGGAAAATGTCGAATATTGGATAAGAGCTGGATGGTAGAAATGGAGACTTACTTTTGGAATACTATGTGATCGGCGTGTACCAATAAGATCAATGGGAAAATTTAACAAGACAACAACTAGACCGGCTATGACCTATGGAGCAAAATGTTGGCTAACCAAGAAGTAACACGTGTACAAAGTACAAAATAAGTATAGCAGAGATAAGAATGTTGTGCAGTAAAAATATGAAAAAATAAAATTAGAAACGCTCATTTTCGAGAGCATTTAGGAGTAGCCAGAGTAGGTAATAATAAAATAAGAAAAAACAGATTGAGATGGTTCGGACATCGAGCATAGGACAACAACAACTCCAGTTGATGGCTCACCAATGAGAAAAAGTAGGCCAAGAGGGCATGGATGGAAGTTATAAGGATGAATCAGAAAAAATGCTACTTATTAGAGGATTTGGCCTAGGATAGATAGGAATGGAGAAACAAAATTCATGTAGCCGACCCAAACAGAGCTGGGACAAGGCTTTGATGATGATGAATAAATAAATATGTACCTAACTCATGACATGGAAGGTGTGATATTAGAAATCGTAAACTTATCATTGGTTCGATAGGGAGAGGGGAAAGTAGATTGAAAAGACGGGTGAGGGAATGGAACGAGTAATCAAAGGTCAGATCAATGGATTCAAATCATAAGACCACAACAACAACTGTCTGTGAAGGGTCTTTCAATCAATGAGATTTCTCCTAATACTTGTAGGGGTGACAAACCCCAACAACTCCTCCTCTCATAGATTGCTTATTAAGTACATTTGGGATCTTGTCTCATATTCTTGATTTCTTATTTGTTCCTTGCTTATGGGGTGATTATTCTGCTATATTTAATTGTGAGATTTTGATTTGTTAGTTTTAGTTATTTTTTCATTTGCTCGTTGATATTCTCTATGCTGTTTAGTATAGAGTTTTGCTTGTTATAAAATTACTAGATTGTTCCTTATGTTAGTTACTCATGTAAAAGATTGAGATTGTTGTTTGAGTGTGCATCCACACACTACCGAAAGTTGACACCTGCCCAGCCTATATTGGCTATTTGATTGAGCCCATTTTTTAAGGTTGTTGTTAACAGATTACAGTTTATGGCCCTTGAATCTAGTTACAATAATTAGAATATAGTTACAGTATGTCCGCCCACAAAAGGCTTAATTGCTTATAGTCTACTATAACTAGCTTGCAACTAGAACTTTCTTAAGGATAAGATCAACCTAAACTTCATTTGTCAAAAAAAAAAAAAAAAAAAAACCTTAATCTCAAATGAAGCTCATGACAAACGTTCCCACGACTTGTAATTAAAATCTTAACTACATCATCACAGAATCACAATCCAAATCTCCAGTTAAAAAAAAAAAAAAAAAAAAAAAAAGGCAAAACAAAACAATAGGTACAGAACAATACCATAGGTTGTTGGTCTTTCGATTTGCTTGCGTTCTGCGGCAATCGTGTCCAACGAAGTTCTAGACATCACACCAATACTATGTGCATGGCGTGTCGAAGAACTATTGCTTTCTAATGATGGTGCAGACGATACAATCGGACATGCCTTATGTATCTCTCTTTCTTCTAAATCTATAATCATACTCTTAGATGCTAGAATGTGGATGCTAAATGGACATTGAAATACCCATCTACTTTTCCAATAACCCCAATTGCATTGTGATCCATTTTGCAAATGATGGATCACAATACAAATGGGGTTATTGGGAAAGCAGATGGGTATTTCAATGTTCATTTAGCATCCATATTCTAGCATCTACGAGTATGATTATAGATTTAGAAGAAAGAGAGATACATACATAAGGTATGTCCGATTGTATCGTCTGCACCATCATTAGAAAGCAATAGTTCTTTGACACGCCATGCACATAGTATTGGTGTGATGTCTAGAACTTCATTGGACACGATTGCTGCAGAACGCAAGCAAATCGAAAGACCAAAAACCTATGGTTTTATTCTGTACCTATGGTTTTGTTTTGCTTTTTTTATTTTTTATGTTTTGTTTTGTTTTTAATGGAGATTTGGATTAAAGGTGGTAGAAGTTATGATATCAAAGGTAAAGTGGTAGAAGAAGAGTTAACATGCAGAAGAGAATATCAAAATGCTAATAAAAGGTAAAGTGGTAGAAGAAGAAAGCCCAATATACAAGAGAAAGATGGTTGAAAAACAAGATATAAGTAGTGCTGAAATTTGAGAACAAAAGCAGAAAAGGTGGAACACTAGCTAGTGGTTTCGTTTCTATATGCTTTTATGAAAGTAGACATAGAAAAATGGCTCTCTCACAGCAGTTTTTATGAAAGAGCTCTCATCAAAGAGAACAGAAAAAAGATGGCTACTTATGAAAGAGCACAAAAAGATGGCTCTCATTCAAAGCCAGAGAGGGGGAGAGATCGAGGCTCACTTGAAAAAGAAAGAGGTTCCAGGAGCCATCTTGCTACAAGGGTGAGTGTGAAAGAGAGGAGGCACACCTTGATGCAGGTGTATCTCCGCGGCTGCTCTCTGATGAGAAGAGGAAGGCCAGACTCCAATGGGTACCATTGCTGGATGAGACGAACAGAACAGACACCTTGGATGAGACGAACAAAAGTGATCCCTTCCTTCCCTTTTTTCTCTAAGGTTTTTTCTTTTGAAATACATTTTTACCTATTTGTAAGGAAGACCCCATACTTTTATTTTATTCATTCCAAAAATGGGTCAGCTGATTGACTGGAATAAGGATCCCTTGTTTCACCAAAACAAGCGATCCAGACTCAAGATTTTGTGACAAGACCCAAAGTGACGAAGCTTCTGTCGTTCCAATGGCTCTGGCCTACTGAAAACATCTGCGTCCCAAACATGTCATTGTCCCCCTTCATTAAGGGGCCGTTTGTTTACATGAATTAGGAAAATTCAAGTCTCCTGTAATTTGGAGAATTAAGAATGCTAGAATTCGGAATGCTGCTAATGTAATTATAAATTCTAATTTCATTTTTGGTTCATTCTAGAATTTATGTCCTGAATTCCATGAATTATGTGGTTGCTAACTTATGAGAATCTTAAATAAGAACTATACTCTCGAAGCCAAAAACCTCGTATAAAATAATATATACTTAATGTACGAATCTCATTTGATTAAAGAAAGCCCTCTGATTATGCAAATATGTTTTATTTTAATCTCTCCCTTTCATAAAATATAATAACAATAATAATAGATTAAAGTTAAAATCTATATATATTGAGATGGCCTTATTTCCTTCTAGTGTTTAACTTTTATCATAAGATGGCCCCTATTTCCTTCCACATGGCATTCAATTTTAATGGTCAGGATCATCATTAGATGGGCCCACGGCACGTGGCAAGTATACCACTTGATCGAGACTCATTGTAACATGCAAAAGGGAAACATGCCATTTTCTTAAGGGGAAAAAAAAAAAAAATCAATTGCCATGTGTAGTGGATAAATTTCAATAGCCAAAAGGGAAACATGCATTTTTAACCCTCGCCAAGAGTTTTGAGAAATCTTGAGGCCTGAGTGGCCAAAGCCTGTTCACACAAAAGAAGAAAAAGAATATAGGAGGCGGTGCACGACCGCACGGAGATAGCACAAGCGAGGACAGGGGAAGGCAATGGCGAGGGCAACGACGAGATAGCATGACAGCAGTGGCGAATTCGCTTGGGGCGTCCCACCCCTTTCTCTCTCCGACTTTCTTCATTTTTCCCCTTGCCTGCAACCAGGAAACATGTTGAGGAGATGAAGGAGGATGGCAAAATGTTGTTTTTAGTCGTATGGGTTGGAATTTGAGTTTGTGTATGACCGTTGGAGATGAACGGACACAGGGGCAGACCTACATGTATCAGGTTGGGGGCCGAAGCCCACTCTAAAATTGAAAAAAAGCCCTTTAGGGCCCACCCCCACTTAAAATAACCCATGGCCCCCACCTCCCTTTCCCTAACTCAAAAATCCACTTTCCCGATCTCTTTTTCCCTCTCTTAAAAACCCCAAATCGGCTAACCCTCCCTCTGCGGCATTGGCGGACCCCCGCTATTCCTCCCTTCGACATGTATCCTTCTCTATATTTAATAAAAAAAAGCATAGGATTCATAGTCATTAGATATTTTAGATTTAGGGGTGAGATTTTTCTTTAGGCTTTCCGAACCGATATGAATGAGATTACAATCATGTATTCACTCCCCTTTTTTCCAATGACATTCCATACGCATTGGCAGCACCTTCTATTTCTGACAACTAAGAATAAAACCCGATTCCCTACACAGTTGCTAGTGTCCACATGATTGCCAATGTAGTTAAGCTTCAACGACTTGTTCAATATAATGAGCCTGAAAAGATTATGGTTGGAAATGGCGAACGTATAAAAATTACTCATGGTAAAATTAGAGTAACTTAACCAAAATGCAAAGCTACCTTAGATCGGGTCCTCCAAACTTTATCTTGATCGGAGCTTCGGTGGACTCTTTTGGACTAATTAACAAGCTATGTGGGTTAACGGCAGAAAAAGGTAGCTAAGGTCGCCTAATGAAGTGAAATGAGAGGAGAGAGGGTAGATATTTAGAGGGAATGGGTCCGCCAAAAACAACTTTCCCGACTTACGGAGCATGTAGCCTACCCAACTCTCGGGTAGAGTTCAAGTTGGTTGCGGATGGGCAAGATTTTCGACATGAGAGGGATGAGTGTGACATGGGTGGTTGTTAGTTGCAACAACCTCTTGTTCAAATGAGGTCCTAAATTATCTATTCTTTTTTTTTTAAGAGGATTTTACTGGAAAAATCCTGAAATCCGGAATTTGGCCATTCCTATTGAAAGGTCCACGCAGATTGTGCAGCACAAACTCGGTCTCCTTCTTATTTCTCCATATCCCACACTCCATTTCTCACCCAACCCACCGGCCCCAATACTTCCATCATCCTTAAGTGTAGGGAGAGGATGATTATCACCTCTCACCTTTCTGTCCAAATATCGTATCTCTTGGGTAACATAGTTGTGTTCACATTGGTGGAAAGTGGTGGAAAGGCTGATTGCGACACTCTAGAGTCCCACATCGACTATGAAGAGGAAACTGACTGGAATTATATATAGTGCTTATACTCTAACCTTGAATGAGGCCTTTTGATGGGTTAAGGCCTACCAGAAACAAGACCATGAGGCCCGTGGGCCAAAACGGACAATATCATGCATGTGTGTAGGGTGGGATAGGTTTTCCAAATGTGCAAATATAGGTGTACCCTACCGAGCAACCTCTCTCTGTCTCTCATGGATGGGTTCATGGGTTGAGGGTAAGTTCTACATGATAATATACGAGCATAAGATTGTTATTGGAACCATTCTTCCATGTTATATCTGTCATTTTTTTTTTCTTTCCCGTCTCTCACTTTTCAAGATAAATCTTGAGAATATGAAAAGAAAAAAGAAACTGTATGTCGGTTAGTAGTAATCTATTTATAATGCCCGTCACACTGTTTTGCTAAGATGATTGAAAGAAAATGGAGTGGGAGAGAGAGAGATATGTGGGAGAATAGAAAAAATTAAGAGGGAGAAGAAACAAAGGAGTTCTATGTTTTAAAAAAATCGCGTAGAGTGACACTAGCGTTGCTCCTATCATACACAAGTGACGCTAGTGTCTCTCCCCTCAACATTAAAAAAAAATTGGAAGAGGTCCTGACGGACCACGTTTGTGCTGCACAATCTAGGGGAACCCTTCGCAAGGAATGTCCAAATTTCGGGATTTTTTCCGTAAAATCCCCCTTTTTAAAGCTGAGTATCCATATTCGTAATCTCTAATAGACATGTATCATTTATAAATTGTAACTAGTAATAGTTATAAATAAAATGAACACTCACTATAATAAACATATAATACGAGTTTGGAATTAAAAAAAAATCATAAAAGCATAGAACAGTAGAACTTGATTTAGTAATTTATCATTGTTGGCCACAAATAATGTAGATGTAGTTGAATTTCAAATTTGATGTAGCCTTTTCAATATAAAAAAAGGCAGATTATATTTAAGTTAGTGAATTATGATAAAATTATATTATAAGAAAATACCCACATATATTATCAAAACAAACCCACATATATAATTTAAAAAAATGACAAAACCAAATTAGTCAATTCTTAAAGAAGATTGCTTTAGAAAATATAAGAAAAAAGTAGTTATAGAGAGAAGCAATTTATGAGAGAGACAGAGGGTGAGAGAGTTAAGAGTACCTGATATAAAAAAACATTGGTGGAGATTGAACTCTTGATAGAGTTGCTTTCATATGGCAACAGAAACATTAATCTATAAGATAAATGTTCATTTGAAAACCTCATTGGATAGGTGGTAAGGATATCGAAATTTGTTGGGATTTAAAAAGACACTTTGTAGAGAATAAGAAAGCCGACTGTTGCTTTAATGCTTTTTGGGAATGCGAAAAGATGAATTTAGAGGAAAAACCTCATTGGAGGATTTTGTTAAAATGTAACGATTCATTTTTGAAATGACTAGATATTTTGCTGAATTAACTTTGCACTAATCCAATATATTGAAATCTATAGATCTATCCCTTGGCTCCTCCAAATAATAATCTAATTCAGTTTTTAACTTTGAAACAGTTGTTTAAGTCATTTGTTCTTCAAACATTAAAAAATCATTTCTAACTTAGTAACTTTGTTTTTCTAAATTAACTTTATCGACATTTGACAATGTGGTGCTAGGTGTATCATAAATCACACAATTCTCTTTAGAAAAGATTTTTAAAAAGTCTAAGAGTATCACCTCGACGAATACTCATATCTTCACTTGATCTATATAACTTTCTTAAAATATACTCTATAAATACTACCTCTTGCATAGAGGATCAAGGAGTATTGCCATTTCAAATAGTTTATTATTGTGTTCTCAATATTCATCAATTTTTCCTTCATTTTTCAAGCCATATTTCTACAACAGATATCTACACCATCTAAGTGTTGTACCAATAAACTATGTATTCTAATCGGTTCTAGTAAAAATAAATGAATATATGAGTACTTCTTGAAAAATCTGAAGTAGCTTCATAAAAACTCTTCAAAAATTTAAATAGCTCGGGCTTTTGGACAAAAAAAGAAGCCCTTGGTTGAGGGCTTTTGCAAGCTGAGCCGAGCCGAGCCGGGCCCCCTCGTTGAAGGGCTGGATCGACAACCCTAATTTCATGTAGTTGAGAGGGTCTAATTGTGACATAGCACCTATCCAAATGTGGCAAAAGAGGATAGGTTGAAACAGGGCTCCTCTGTTTCACCGAAATATGGGATCCGGACTCTCACTATTATCATACATATAACATAAAACTGAGATTCAAAATTTAAATGCAGTCTTATCTAGACCTGTATGGAAACAAAGTGTTTGACCATCCAATTCGCCAAGGAGAGAGACTATTCGGTAAGGCGAGGCGGTGGTACACGGATGTTGGGATCACAGAACGGGGAGATATCAATACCTAGTGATGGAAGTTTGTGAAGCGGTTGGACCCTCGGAAGAACGTGATGTCGAGATGGAACAGGATGGGAAAGTGTTACGGGGACGAGTGGCGGGAACATGATGGATAGGAGGGGAAAACAAGGTATTGGGGCTGAGACTTTGATGGTAGGTTTTCAAAGTCAAGAAATTTTTTAAAATTTCTAAGGTTGATTTCTGTGGGTATTTGATGTTGTTGAAACAATTCTCATCAAGGGGCTGGATTAATGATGTAGGACCTAGGATTAGGGCTTGCATGGAAGAGCTAAAAGCGCAATGGGTGCCGAAGCACGTGTCCGAAGACACAATAAGAAGTATCCCCAGAGACGATAACGAGGACGCACCTCAATGGAAAAACCCAATTTCATTAATCAACTCTCTGAAAAATTATTCTAATCAAACTAGGACACAAAATAATAATCCTATCCAAATTAGAAACTAATTCTAATTAAACTCTTTGCTAAAAATAAAACTCATAACAATTAAAATCATAATTTCATGGGTCCCCATGTAGCCACGAGCGTTGTTGCAATGATTTGGTATTGTTGTTGCATCAATTAATCTTGACTTCTCAATTGAAAGCCTCTTTTTTGGATGCCCCTTTTCACCTTGCAAACATATATGGCTCTTTGGCTGGTAGTTCTGGTCTCTTTCATCTCCCAATCTAAACCATAATTCCCTCTGCTTCCAAAAAGTCCAGTTTCAGTTGTGCGGCTAGCTTTAATTCTTCTTTTCTTGGTGGGTATTCAGAGTTTCTGTTGTGGTTCTCTTGGCTGTAATCTTTTGGATTGGTATATGATTTCTTACATCGTATTTGATCGGGTTCCGATCCCGTCATTCTTGTGTAGCCCACGTGGCTCTTGTCGTTCTTGTGTAGCTCACGTGGTAGGCCCGTCCATGAAATTTGTTGGGCCCTTACGTGAGGGTGAGGGGGTGTATTGAGAAGTTCCACATCCCATATCGCCTTAAGTCTTGAGTTGGACATGTCTTCATATGCCTTTTTGGGCCTTCTACCAATCAGCTTACGGGGGAGTATTAGGAAGTGCCACATCTCATAGCGCCTTAAGTCTTAAGTTGGACATGTCTTCATACACCTTTTTGGGCCTTCTACCTATCAGCTTAAGCTTTTGGGTTGGTACATGGCTTCTTTTACACTCCTTATCTCTAATCTGGCACATGTGCCCTTCTTCATCCTTTGTCTATTAATTTATAAGTCTTTATGTGCAAAATTATTTGAGAATCCTTTTGCTACTCAGACAGAGGATAGTAGCCGGTGGGAGAAGGTTGCATCTGAGGTGCTCGGAAAGACCATAGTTGAAATCAAACACCATTGTGAACTTGTGGAAGACATCAATGGCATTGAGTCTGGCCGTGTGCCTTTGCTCGCTTGTGTTTCATCACGAGAGGGCTCGGCGACCATGGTAGCGAGGGTGGGGCTGGTAAGAAAGGCACACATATTGGGCATTATCAGGGTGATTTGAATCATAGCGCAATGGGAAGGCATCAAGGTCGGATATCCCGAAAGGGAATAGCCTGGACTGACTGAATAAAGATGAACACAGGTTAAAAGGAGTGGGTCCCACTATACAAATTGATCTTATGGATGAATATTTCTACAAATATGTCAGAGGAAATGTTTATTTCTTAAGAGTGCTTATGTTGGCACCGGATTCTTTACTTTCCCCACCGCACTAAAAGACAAAGATAAAAGTTTTTTCCTTCACTACCCCTCCCCCCCCTCATCCCCTCCCTCCCCCCACCCCACCCTCCCAGTCTTTGGCGGGGAGGGATCCCCGGCCAGCAGCAGTCAGTGGGCCTCCCTCCCCCCTCCTTTATTTTCTCTCCCTTCCTCTCTCTCTCTCTCCCCCAGCCACCGGCAGGGAGGGAGATTGGGTGGCAGTAGGCGGGAGGGGGTGGTGGGGAGGGGAGAGAGGGAGAGAAAATAGAGGAGTGGGGTGGGAGGCCGGCTAGGGTTGCTGGCCGGGGATCCCTCCCCGCAGGAGATCTGGGGGGGGGGGGGGGGTGGGGAGTAGTTTGGGAAAAGATTTTTTTTTTTTTTTTTTGCGGTGCAGAGAGACAAAAATGCGGTGCCAATAGAAGCACTCATTTCTTAATTGTGACTTTGATGTGGGTCACTGTACCTCTCCAAATTCTCTCCTTACCAAATCACAACCACAACATTAACCTTCATCCCTAAGAAAATTTCTTTCAGATTAAATTCAACCACCCTAAATTATCTCTTTCAAAATTTAAAATTTTCTCTAACCAACTTATCAAATCTCTCCTATAATTTGTCTTTCTTCATCTACTAATAAAAACCTTCATTCCAAAGATGACAGCCTATCCCAAGATAGTATTAAAAGAAGTCCACATAATGTTTTTGTATGGTCCACCTTTGATCATTCTAGGTAATCCTTTTTCAAATTTAGTTGGCAAAAGATCTGTTTCGGTGGTCGACAACTAATTTATAGCATATTTCTTTTCTTCTTTCAAAATATGACATGAAAAATAAAACTAGGTGGGAACTTATAATTTTAAATCTAGTTTGTAGTTTTTGTAAGTTTATTTCAATTTTCTTATTTATTTTATGCAGAATTTTGAAGTATAGAATAAATATTATGATGAAAGGTAAGTCGATAATATATTTATTTCTCTTAGATTATTTCTTGGCTTAAAATATTTTCTAAAAAATCTAAATTTTAATAATATATTTTCATTTTTTGGCCTGGGCTTAGTTACGGGGCTTTGTTGCTAGTAGAAACATATAGCTGAAATTTAAAAAAGAAACTCTCGAAGGCACTGGAACCCATTTGCCAGCCTAGATATAGCTGAAATTTAAAAAAGAAACTCTCGAAAGCACTGGAACCCATTTGCCAGCCTAGTGTTAGTATGTCATTTTTGGATATTAAATGAAAATTGTGCAGATATACGGCATACCAACAAGTGAGCCTAAAGATTAAATACGGTGAATAAATTACAGCACTTTCTGATTATGGGTCATAACTCCATATGTTGAGGTTTCTATTCACAATTTTTTTCCCAAAGGTAATTGGTTTTGTTGGTTGAAAAAAAAAAATGAAAATCAGGGATTTTCACAAAAAAATAAATCAAGTTTTAACTTACAATCAATGGGGCAGTCAACAAATTTTAAGAAATCATCTGCAGAGTACTTTATATAAGCTGCCGGATCTTTTCACAAAGCAATCTCTCTCAATACTGTGAGTATTGATTCCTCTTTTCAAGTTTAGAAGCCCTACAACTCAATTTATGGATTTTGATTGATATGGTCTGGTTTTGTTTGCATTGAAATTCAATTCAAAGGCTGCAATATTTGAAGTGTAATATGAAAGGTTGGACCTTACGGAACATACCACATAGTGGGCCCCATTTTATGACCCGTTCAAAGGGACAGTACATACAAACCACACCCCCACCCCTCCAAATAGTCAGCGATCCTGTGAATTTGCACATACCCGAATAAACTAGACCATTGGATTGATGGTCGATTTTTATTGTTTTACATAAAACCGTTGAACTTGTGAACCATGGATGAAGAGGTTGGAGGTATTAGATTGATTTCAAATTTAAAATCTACATTGGGCCCACTTCGACCTTCCCTATCCCATGAATTGTGGGGCCCAGGTAGTATGTACCATAAGATAGGAAGGACTGTCCTTATAGGGCCCTTACTCTATATATGGCAAATCTTCCTATGTATTCACTTCTATCGTATTGTAGTGAGAACTTCTAGCGGGCACACCTTATGATCCATTTGAACCTTCACACACGCACGCACGCGAGAACTCCCATGATAGTCATAAGATTCTCGGGTTTGCAACCCACTGAATGAACTAGACCGTTGGATTAAACTTATAAAGAAGTTAAATGTGTGGGTAATGGATCAAGGGGGATAGAGACATGAGATTGACACCATTTTTTATTGGGGTCCATCATGAGTAGGTCTTTATTTATGTAGAGAAATGTTCTCCAACGACCAACAACACATGCAATCTAGCATTGCAGGGCCCACCTTTAATCACGGGATGCCCTTTCACGCTTTCATCACCGATGATTAGATGATCCAGCACCAGGCCCAATTTCACACTCACAAACCTTTGTCCACCGTTAAATTGAATCTTAAATATTCTCAATGGAATCTATGGACAAAAGACATCCAAATTTAAAGGCTATTAAATGAAGGCCTTGGATGATTATCTGAAAGGGTAGATTCTTTTTTGTTGGCCCTTATTGAAGAGACCTTTCGATGTATCCGAAGGTTGGAAGACTCGGACTCGACTCGTACAATGCAATAAAATTGACTCGGATAGAGTCAACGTGGAGACCTGGGAGAGTCTTTTTTTTAAAATAATCTTAAAAATATTTAAAAATGAATCCATTACTTATAAAGTATATAATTACATCTATTTACATGCATTCATAATAATAAATTCAATTTAATAAATTTATATCTGCAAAAAAAGTACTACAATAAGGAAAATAAAAGGAAAAATATTAGATATTACATAATCTATTAGTCCAAATATTAAATTTAAAGATCAAATATAAGTTTCAAATTACATTTCAGTCACCATTTTTTACTTCTTGACTCTAAACCTTATGCATAATTACATATAAATAAACTTTAATTGTTTAAAATTAAATCCATCTATTAAATGGTTCGAAATGCAAATAACTTTTTAAAATGAGAGGACTCGGCCGAGTTTCCTCTATTTTTAACTCGATCCTTTGTCAAAATATGATGACTTGGAAGAGTCAAGAGTCAACTCTCGAGTCTCCAACCAAGATCTTAAGGGCTAGTTTGGCACTTTACTAACAAAGTAAAAGTCAAGTAAAGCCTCCATTTTTCAGACAAGATGTCATATCAGAAGCACTTTAATTCAAAACTCTCTCCATCTTTTGCAAAAAAAGTAAAAAAGCAACTACCTTTACCAACTAAAATACAAAAAAAAAACTCCACTTTCTCATAAAAAAAAATCAAAAAATTTCCATAATGAACAACTAAAAATAAAATGCCATTATAACCCACTTATATTTTATTCTTTCTTCAAAATCGCCGAATTGGCCCTAGGGCCCCTCGTAGGAAAGCATTGCCCTGTATACATATAAATATTTTCACAATGTAAAACTCTACAATACAATTCCGAGTCCGAGGGGAAAGTAAATGGGTGTGTGTGTGTGTGTGTGGGAAAGTAAATGGGGTGTGTTTTTTTTTTTGTGTGTGTGTGTGTGTGTGTGGTTCTTCTTTTTTTTTTTTCAATTTCTCTAATATTTTGGAGTATTGGTCCTAGTAGTGTGTGTCTTTATATAGATCTCTCCTTTGGTTTTGTTTCTTCCCGCATCTCCTCTATTTTTTTTTTTTTTTCAATTTCTCTAATATTTTGGAGTATTGGTCCTAGTAGCGATCGACAACGATATCCCAAGAAGATAGCAGTCCGGTCATAACTTATGCCAGTTGCTATGGTTGATAATCTTTACATACTCTCATTAATCTATGTTAGTATCCCATCAAGTTTTGGTTTATATGATGTCAGGGTCGTCTGGGGCCTTTTGTTCCCTAAAACTAGGGATCAATTTCTTATCTCTTAGTTTCTTTGAGACTTTTTATTGTGGCAACCTTTAATGTGCAAGCTTTTTGTTGGGTAAAATTCTGTAAATCCTGTTTTTAAATTAACATTTTAATTATGTGATTTAATTGATGATCAATTTGCTTAAATTTCTCACTCAGCTGTGACAGGCCTACAGAAAGAATTTAAGCTGCTCTGGAATATGAGTCTAAGAATGCCAATGACTGAGCAGCTCATGTTTTTCCTTCTACCCATGGCGAGTGTGAAAGAGACATCATTATCCATAAGAGGATACTCCAAGATAAAAATAGATGTCATGGAACAAATATTCAGTTGCTTGAACAATCTAGCCACTAGCATGCTATTCAGTCCGCATTGGAGATGGATTGCACAATGTTTAAAAGGTACCCACGAAGAGGGCGAAGGAGACGTCATTATTCATGGAGAATAAGAATCTGAGCTTGGGTTTTCAAATCCAGATGTCATGGAACTGGTATCTACTCGGTTAAATGATGTAGTCACTCGCATCTGATTCAGTGCCGTCTGTCGACCCTGGAGAAGGGTTGCACAATGCTCCTCTAGCAGGCACGACAAGAAACTCATATGGTGGACTTTGAGTTTGATGGTACCCGGAAAGTTTTCAGTTTCGCAGATGGGGTGACTTACAAACTATGTGTGCCAAAATGTGTGGTAGAACTGTTGTGGATCTTATGAGGGTTGGTTGATAATGCAAACCAAATGTTGGGTTGGGAATAAGGTTATGCTCGTAGAACCATTGTCTAGAGTCCAAATTCGTCTTCCAAAAATGAACATAGATAACTTGCGCGCAGGTGATAAATGGACTATCATATCATGTGCTTTTTTGTCGTCCCCTCCTAAATCAAATGATGGAGCCGATAACAACAACTGCTTGGTGGTAGCTGTTGATTTTCGTAAGAATCTCCACCTGTGCAGAATAGGTGACAAGTCATGGACTCGTCACGATATGGACCGTGGCCTACTCTCAGAATTCAGTTACCGGGAGATGCTACTACTTCACCAAGGAACAACAACAGCTCTTGTCCCTGGGGACAGACGCAATAGAGTCCTGGTCATGGAGTTCAATCGTCATCTTAACTTGAGAGCTAAAATTCACCACTTGTCACCTTGGATTCGTGCTCATTATTATAGTGTGACAAATTATTTTGTTGAATGGCGTGGGGAGATTCTCTTGGTGGTCCACGATTTCAATCTTGGTGATGGGATATTTCATGTGTACAAGATAGGTTCAAGTTGGAATTTGGTGAAGGTGAAAAGCTTGGGCGATGGAGTGATCTTCTTGACAAATACACAAACCAGATGCTTCTCTGCTAGTGACTTTCCTACGTTGAATTTGGAAGGCAATTGCATCTGTTATTTGCCATTTTATATTGACCCTGATAAAGGAGTATATTTCTTCTATTTAGAAGACGGAAGATCGGAGTGGTGCAACCACAACAAGCGTTTGTTTCACATGAAGCACTTATGGTATAAACCCAATTTGCATTACTAGTATGTTACAACTATGTTTATCTTTGTTCTCTTGCTTTCTTCAATTTGGAATGCTAAATTTTTCTGTGCTATCTTGATTTGAGTTAGTGTATAAAATGTTATTAGATTCATCATCTTATTGTGTGAAAATGTCTATTTCACCCTTTCATCATATTAATAAGAAAATTTGAATTTCAAACTGTTGATAGTCGATTGCTATTATAGATTTCATATGTATTGTTTTTCTCAATGGTTTTTGTAGTTTCCATTGTACATCATTTCTCATATTCGCCTAATTCGTTTTCCATTGAAGGGGAGATTGTTTCATAGTCCTTTGTAGGACTGTCAGCTTAATTGCTTTCTTTAATTTTAGCCACTTTTATGTATACTTCATTATAATTCCAAGAACTTCAGGTCTAGTACACAAAATTCATCTTTATGCATAGTACAAATCCAGTTTGAAACTCAAAGATAAAACTGCAAAACGACTTTTTGCTATTTTGTTCAGCAGCTCAAGAATAATAACAACATGAAAAGGCTAAGATTGTCAAGAGAAAATCGGAAATCGCAAACCATAGACAGAATATCAGAATGACAAAAGTTAATTTGCTCATTGTGGTGAAGTGCATATAGACTACATGGATTCTATTAGTTAGCAACATAATCTTTACTTTGGAGTGGGGTTTTCTCCTGTAGGAATCCCATACAACTTGAGTGTAAGATTTTTGGTAGATGCCTTTGACTTTATTAGAAAATGAAATATTATGTTCTTACAGTTTTTTGTGCATCCAAACAGGCCTTAAAGATCTTGATATTTCCCTCTTTCAATAAGTAGTCTTTCATAATTCAATAGCTATTGGAGATTTAAGAAAATGTCTTTAAACATTATATAGGCTTGTGATGAGGGGTACATTCCAATATGATTTATGTCTCTTATACATAATCGATCAGGTTCTCTATCTTACAGTGGGCCGGGGCTGACTTTATATTGGAGAAAATTAAGGCCATACCCCATAAAAGATGATGTTCATTTATAATGGTTCAAATCTTCAGTGGGTGGGTCCCACTTTGAACTATCACTTCTTTCATTTGTAGGTACTATGATCCAGAACTGAGTTAATTAGTATACTTGTTTCAAACTCTTCTCTCCACTTCCATCAACAAATTAGCCCTTTTCATCTTTTGCCTTCAACACGTAAAAAATCAAAGAAAACACAAATTTGTACACATGCAAATTTGAAAATCAAATCTTGTGTCCAATATTTGTATCCATGTTTTTTGGGGTTGTGTAATTTGAAACAAACAAACTTGGATTTATGTAAATAGTGAATTTGAGTATGAGATTTGGTTGGGGGTTTAAGCTGTATAAACTACATACAAATGGCCAAAAAGTAAGAAGAGAGGATACTGTTTTATTCACAAGGATGAAAGTTTATGTTCTAAAAATCTTGAAAGACTCAAATTTAGATTTGCAGCATCAATTGAAATAGAAACCACCACAAACGCAATCCATTTTTCTATATGATGAAGGGTGGCAGGGGCATGTGGGTGCAGTTGCACCTGTCAAATTGTGGCGTGCTTTCAAAAACCTATATGAAGATTCTAAATCCGCTTGCAAAAATGCGATAATAATTGTGGACTCACCCTCAAAATTGACATGAAAATTTTCAATTTGCCCCCAAAATCAAACTACCTACTAGGATCTGCACCACTCAAATGAAATTCTGGTCTGTTATTGAATGGTGGACCCAAATAAAAAGGACTCAAATCAAGAAAATATGAAGGGGAGGGGAGGGAAAATTAATTTTCCCTCCTCTTGTTTGGAAAGTGAAAAAGTAGGGGAAGGAAAGGGAAAAAGTATAATTTTGTTTGTTTGTGAGGTAGGAAAAAAAAGACCATTTTACCCTTACCCCTCTCTCCCTCACTTTCCCCCCATTGGGACATTCAAGGGCAATATTGTAATTTCCTCCCCTTTCCCCTCTTTCTCCCTCACTTTCCCCCCATTTTTGGGGGAAAAATTTTTGTTACTAAAAGACAAAAATTTTGCCCCCCTTCCCCCTCCCCACATTTTCCTTCCCCCCTTCCCAAATACACTCCCTTCTTTCCTTCCCCCCACTTTCCCCTCCTTTTTTTCCTTCCCCCCCTTTTCCTGCCTTCCCAAACAGGCTGTTAAAGAAAACTGGACCTATGAGCATTAATTATTTTTAATATATGGGCTGCTAATCTCACTTTTAAAAAGAAGTCTCATGGGATTGGGCTATTCTAACGTTGATATTTTTTAACCATTTTTAAACTTCTTTTTAATTAGCTCGGAGTGCATTTTGATTGGCTATAAAAGAATCTAAACCTCACAAGCTATTTATATGTTTCATAGTGGGGCCACTAGTTCCACTCAATAAAGTTGAGAGAGAGGAAGTAAATATAGTGGGCCCACTAGGTCCCATTGAAGTTGCATAAATTTGGCAAAAAGTTCTGGTGAAAGGAGAAAAAAAAGCTAATGGTAGAGGGGGCTTCATTACTTTGTTTCCATAGCCTTTATCCTAGCATTTTCCCTTCTTAAATGCTTTTATACATTTTCACAATTATGGCCCCTTTTTTTATGCATGAAATTTAATCCCTAGGAGATATGAATAACAGTAAATTAATCTTAATAGAGGAATATTAAAGAGGCGAGGAGTCGGGGATAAAAAATTAATAATGCCGATCATGTGTAACAAATTTTGCTATGATTTGATTTTATAGGTGGATGGTTGGGTATTCATTAAGGTTATGTTGGATTTCTTTTCTTCATCTTAATTATCCAATTTGATAGAAGTAGATCTCTGAAGTTTTTAGGACTTTAGACTAGTGGTTCAGTTTGTAATATACTGCACAGAGAGAGGAAAAGAAAAAGAAAATATGTTTGAAACATATGAATCAATACTTCCTTAGTTCGAATACTTGCATCTTGTTTAGTCAAAGCTTTTGACCGTGGAGAAGTGAAGTCTTGCAGCACTAAAAATCAGATTTAAATTAAAACTATGCCTTCTTGTTATAAGGATTTTGAAAATTTACTTTGATAGAAGTAGATCCTTTTTTTTTTTTTTCTTTTGCAATGATGAGTATTCAGTTAATTGTGATTAGAATTTATTTGATATGTTCTCTCTATCTTTTTGGATCACCGTCGATCAACTTTTTAACGCACAGTTTATGTAAGAGCCCAAGAAAATCTCTAAATAAATAGGCACATTTGGTAACCATCCTCAACGAGGATTCTTCGCATGTATTTTGTGCTTATGTGGAAAATCCACGTTTGGTAATGCAAGGAAAACTGCATTACAGAATCCCTGCCTCCATGCTCCCGTGCATCACCCCTGTAAGACCTTCTCTTGTCTAAAAGAGAATCCACGAATGGACTGAAAGACTCCACTACAGTGCAACAGTGCAGCATGCAGTAGTTTAGGGTTGTCTGTTTCTTTTCAAAATTTGACCTTTTTTAGGCCCCATAATTAAGATCTGATTCGATAATCTTGTTTAAAAAGCCCAAAACAATTGGGGCGTCAAATATCAACCGTTGATTGTTCATAGATCAGATTTTGAGATATTTATAAAAAAATCCAGACCGTTGTATGGCAATTTCTGAAATTCTGTGGGGGCCATTTGTGAAATCTGAACTGTCCAATCTCTTCATAATGCCTACAACAGCTATGGATCCGAATTTGGCATCTTGATTCATCATGGATAATGAGAAATTGGCCAAAAACCACTGACCATTGACTACACAATGCTAAAAAGGGGATTAAAGTAGTGTTTTTTTTTTTTTTTTCCTATGGGACCCATAATCACGATCTAAACTGTGAGCTACATTTGGAAGGTAAAAAACGGCTAGTTGATTGAATTTCAGCAGTTGATCATGTCTAGATATTGAGATGTTTTAAAAAACGTCCAGATTCTAAAGTGTTAAATTTTTTATTTTGTGGGGCCCCCTCGCACGATCCAAACTGTTCAAATACTCTAGTTGTCCCAGCTTGACTTTGATTTAAGTTGAGGTCTTGATTCTTCTAAGATCTTGAGTTATTTTCAAAAAACTTACAACTATTGTATTATATATTTTATTAACTGTGCGAATTTTCTTTCAATGCCAAACCCAGAACTTTCTTTACAAATCTTATACAAGGATGGCATTTATTCCATTAAAACAAAGGAATCATCTAGAGCGAATCCGTCCCTACCAGATGCTTCCTAAACGTCCCCATAAAGAAAAGATCTCAAAGCATCAAACGGTAGAAGGCAGAAATGCCAACAATCGTGCAAGAGTGAAAAAAAAAGAAAACAACAATCGTAACACGTGTACAAGGGGTTGTGCACAGCATGCAAACTTCATCTCTTCCCTGTGCAAACACGAGTAATGACCCCAAGTTTCTAACCACCCCTAGTATTCATGGAATCTTACACAAATGCCACTCTCATCTAGGGGTGTTCATGGGCCGGACGGTATAAGGCATATCCAGGCCTGGCCCAAGCTTGATACGGGCCTTAAAAGTCAAGCCCGAGCCACTCATTTAATCAATAGGGCGGGGGCTAGACTGGATTTTCTAATCACTTCTATGGGCATTTGAGCAATTGTTTGAACTAGTTAAATTACATGCACTCCTTGTACGAGCCGGGCTTTGGACTTTCTATCTCTCAATCAAAGACGAACCCAATTATTAAAAGGGCCCTAATTACACATCCAAGCCCGAACCAAAGCAGGTTGTGCGCGGATCAGGCTTGGGCTGGCCCAACTTGTGATCACCCCTACTCTCACACTTCCAAGACTTTTTAGTGGAAAAGAGAAAAAAATAAATGGGCTTTTCCATAATTATATGGAAAACCCTTTTTGATTGGTTGAACTTCGAGTTTTCATGGTATCTATTTTCCAAAAGTGCTACACAAGCATGTCGGTTTTAGAAGAGCATGTTTGGTAAATAAAGAGGAATCCTCTATATAAAAGATTTCTTTTCACACCATGGACTTAGGATTTCTAATATGAGAAATATTCCAAATTTGGAAAACACTCTAGAGGAGTCACTTCATGTAAGCATTTATAAAATTTGACGAGCAAGTGGAGTCTTGGAGACGGATTAGGAGTCAATTCGTGTATGTATTTACAAAATTTGAAGGGAGGTGGAGAAGGAGAAAACCATGGGAGAGAAGATTTTTAATGGGTGGGGAGGATTTGAAAATCCCTCACTTTTTCCCGGACTCATTTCTTCCATGTGGGCCGACTTGTCAACTTTCCCAATGATCCATTGTCATGTTCGTAATTTCGAGCAAAGACGAGGTCTTTTTAATACGTTTATCCGATACAAATGAGGAGTGGCACCAACTTCCTGCTTCACTGTAATCCTTCCTATCTGAACCTCTGCAATCACAATCACCGAAGAGAGAAAGAAAGAACATGGCGAGTCCAAAATCTCAGAAATCCGTTCTTATAATCTGTGGCGATTACATGGAAGACTACGAGGTAATATATCATTGTTATTTTTCTTCTTCTTTTTCATCTATTGATTGATTGATTCCTTGCACATATCCCTTTGTTTCCAGTTCGATTATCTTCAATACGCGTTGTGTGTGGATTTTTTCAGATTATGGTTCCCTTTCAAGCATTGCAAGCTTACGGAGTCTCAGTGGATGCTGCTTGCCCTGGGAAGAAAGTGGGGGATATCTGCCGTACAGCTGTTCATCAGGGCTGCGGCCATCAGGTGCTTATTCAACTATCCTTTCTCTTGATCTATGCTTTTTTTTTATTGCTTTAGAACTTGGGTCTTGTTGTATGTTTGTTCAAATGACTGTAGCGATTCTTGGTTTGGTTCTGATGTTCTGAACAGGGAATAAACTATCTGGGGTCTATCTGGGGTGAAATTTCAATGTGGGGTACTCTTTAAACTGACCCCAGATTGATTGATGTTTGAGTATTCAGAGTGAAATCTTGTAACAGTCCAATCGTGATCAGATATTGTTGGGTAGTTGGGCTATCTTTCGTTGACTTCTAGTCACCTCCTTATCTTCCTTCATCTTGGTTGGAAAATATATGATGCTTTCTCAGGAGCATTTCTTATAAGAGTTCAGCTCTAGATTGCTGGGTTATGGCCTAAAGGAGAAATAATGGGTCTCATATAGAGCGACTGGAATCATGTCTTCTCTTGTTACAGTAGATTGTGTATTGACTAATTTTATTTCTATTAGCCGATGCTATTTACTTTCAAGTCTAATTTGATTATGGAAATTGAAAACCAAATTGTTGTGAGAGTTGGATCCTTATTTGTAAGTTGAAGCTTTATTTTGTACTTCCAGTCATTTTATTGTTGGTAATGACCTGAAAAAGTTGGATTGTCGAACTCGGCTTAACATGAAAAATAAAGAAAATTTCAAAATAGTCTCTTAGTCTTTACCTAATACAAAGGAAGGGTTCAATGAAATGGTAACATTAACAAAGGTCCATAATATTTTGAGGTGACTTTGACACAGTTGTTTGCCAGTAACTTAACACTGAATAGGTAAAACTACTAAAAATGTCCCTTAACACTGAATAGGTAAAACTACTAAAAATGTCCTCCTTTTCCATAGGAGATTTCAAATAGAAATCCCCAAATAATTCCACTTTTCAGCTTTCATTGAGACCATCCCATTATCATTACCCAACTCAACACAGTTGATTTTACCCTCAAATCAACCTTATGCACCCCTAAAAATGAAAACTGAATGCTCCCTTTGGAGTAAAATTTTTGGTTTTCACTAGGATTTTTGGTTTTCACCAATCCGATCCCTTTTGCACTCCAAAGCCAAGCATGAGTTCATCAAAAATTTCATAATAAGATGGGCCTTGCCCCAGGTTGCCCGACACCTGCATCATCATCTCCGGTTGGAATTAGCTCAAACAAATGCCCTAGCATCTACCAAAATTCAATAATAACAAAACCCTTATGGTTCAGGTTTTTCACTCAAATCAACTCAAAAACTCTTATTAAATCCAACCCAATATACCCTGAAGCTACCTGCTCTGTACCCCTCATGATCCATGAAAGAAATTGAAATGGGAAGAAAATGAGAAGTCGGGAGGAAACAAGGGTCTGCCACAATCATAATAGCACAGCATAAAATAACTTGTCCAAAGCGATGTTGTAGGAATGCGAGCTTGTTGCCTCTCAAATTCCTTGGTTTCTAATATTCATATATGCACGCATGAACTACAAATGCCCATGGCTTACCCACTTTCACACGATGCACCTACACAATAGGAGTGTGTCTGTGTTGTTGTTTTTTTTTTTTAGATGTGTGAATTCTATTGTATTTTGTGACTTTACTCGTTGTTCCAGTTTCCGTTTTCATTTTCATGTATGTCCATGGTTCTGTTTTATGAGATGTGTGGATTCTATCATATTCTATGACAGTACTTACTGTTCCAGTTTCCCTTTTCATTTTCATGTTTGTTCATGGTTGCAGACCTACTCTGAGTCCCGAGGTCACAATTTCACTCTCAATGCAACCTTTGATGAGATTGATGCAAATAAGTATGATGGATTAATTTTACCAGGAGGAAGAGCCCCTGAGTATCTTGCCATGAATGATTCAGTTCTGGACATTGTAACTAAGATCTTTACTGCTGGAAAACCAGTTGCATCCATTTGCCATGGACAGTTGATTTTGGCAGCTGCAGATTTGGTTAAAGGGCGAAAGTGCACTGCATATCCCCCTGTAAAGCCTGTTCTAGTCGCTGCAGGCTCTCATTGGGTAGAACCAGCTACCATGGCTGAATGTGTCATTGATGGTAATCTCATAACTGGAGCAACATACGAGGGGCATCCTGAATTTATTCGGCTTTTTGTCAAGGCACTGGGGGGAACCATTACTGGCTCAAATAAGCGGATACTGTTTCTTTGTGGGGTAAGTATTAAAACTTTATGTAATCTCAAACTGTGTGTACCAATATCTGATTCCTCACAGAAGCTTATTTTCCAGACAACAGGAATTCCTATGAGAACCTGCAAAGCCCACGAACACTATCATTTTTTGTTTTTGTGCATTATCAGGACTATAAAAATCAGAGGGGTCCAAGCTGACTTGGACTCAATGGTAACTGAGTCGGTCACCGAAAACAATTTAAAACCATGGTTTTTGTATTCCATTATCAGTTCTATGAAGACCGGAAGTGGCTAAGAATCCTCATGAATCTTAGTGGGAGATGCCTCAGACATTGCGTCACTTCTGTGTGGATGCCCGAGAGGCTTCCACTAAATGTTAATAATCTAAAATAATTTATCCATTTCTAATTCACAACAGTTCAATCATTGCCATATTCAGCTACTACAATTTATTTTTTTACTTTCTAATGGGTAACATGTATCAATGGGTTTTGACATTGGACATTGATTTTTACTCACAAAAGTTGATTTGGCTGACAGTGATTAAGCCCAACCACCCCCCACCCCCCCACACACACCACAAAAGAAACACCACCACTGGCATGTAGATGTTCTATGGAAAGCAGTTGGAGCAGGATGCTTTTCTAACTAAATTTTGTATCTGCTAAATTCTAGGCCAGATTTGAAATTTTGGTGGGTTACGATTTGTGAAAAAAAAAAAAAGAAAAGAAAAAGAAAAAATGATATTGTATCCGACCTTACCACTTTTCATGCTGATCTGATGCATAACTTTGGTACTTCAGGTTAATAATGACCTTAGATCACCATCAAAGATATGTCCTGTCCATTTTGGTAACGGGAAATTTAACTTTTAATACTAATAATAATAAAAATAAAGTATCATTCCTGTGGTGCCACTTTCTATGTTGGCTGTGGAGTAATGGTACTTTGCGAGCTCTGTGTTTGCAACAAGAAGTTGATAACATTCTGGATGAAGATTCACTCTCCAAAAATATTGGCGCCATGTTTATATGGAGAACATCCAAAGAACAATGCAACTTTTGAATAATGCTTAGGAAACCCACTTCTTCTAATGATGGACATTAGTTGGATTCTTTCTTTCCTCGAAACCTGAGGGGCAGGTGCATGCAGACCAGCTTATGATGTAATATAGAAATGCAACTGTTGCACATCTACACCTGTCCCCGAGCAAGTTTCCATGTGATTTCACACTAGTATTCATAGAGGATGCAGACATGCAGTTCTGAATGATGCTCCCCCCACCCCCCCTCCCCTCCTCTCCCCTCCTCCTCCTCCTCCTCCTCCTCCTCCTCCTTCCTCTCCTTTTTTCCCCTTCTTCTGCAGGATTACATGGAAGATTATGAGGTCATGGTTCCTTTCCAATCCCTTGAAGCTCTTGATTGTAAGGTTGATTCTGTCTGTCCCAAAAAGGGGGCAGGTGAAGTCTGCCCCACAGCTATCCATGATTTTGAAGGTGACCAGACTTACAGTGAAAAGCCTGGCCACAATTTCACTCTCAATGCAAGCTTTGAAAGTGTAGATGCTTCGAGCTATGATGCTCTTGTTATCCCTGGAGGCCGAGCTCCTGAGTACCTTGCTTTGGATGAGAAGGTCATTGTTTTGGTGAAGGACTTTATGAAGGCAGGAAAACCGGTTGCATCCATCTGCCATGGACAGCAGATTTTGGCAGCAGCTGATGTTCTCAAGGTAATTTCATTGATCACGATTATGGATGTATAGACTATGGTGCTTTTGTTTCAATTCTTATATGAAGTTTTAAACACGGTTATTGTTTACCAAAAAAAAAAGCACAGTTATTTAAAATTGATACAAGAAGAAATGGGCACATTTTCTGGGGCTGAGAGAACATTAGTTTCCTCTGCAGGATGAAATGTTGGGTGACATTTCCCTTTAAATAAAAATCTAAACAGGAAAAACTCCTGAAGAGAGCTTATTTTCATGTCATCTATATCTCCTCCTTGAAACAGATGGTGTCTGTGGTAGGTTACTGATGTACAGCTCCAAGAAAGGGCATTCAATGCTGTATTTTGCAATCCACATCTCCTTGTGCTGCTCAGTTCCCTTCTTCTTCCCCCGTTTTCACATGAATAACATGATACTGGTCCCATGTGTAGCTTTTGAGACATGAGGCTAATTTTATGTTTTTGGCAATGTGGTGTCTATGGCATATTACAGGGAAGGAAATGCACAGCATACCCTGCTGTGAAGCTCAATGTAGTTCTAGCAGGAGCAACATGGTTGGAGCCTCAGCCGATAGACCGGTGCTTCACTGATGGCAATTTAGTGACTGGAGCAGCTTGGCCTGGGCACCCTGAGTTCATTGCGCGGTTGATGGCTCTGCTTGGTATCCGAGTATCGTTCTGATTTTCTGATTAAGAGTGCATGTGGGTCTACATTAGTTATAGTGTGCTTTGACATGCATTCCTGTCAGGAAAGCAAGTGGTAGACGGAAAAACACTAGATGCTGTGGTGCTACTTATCTGTACTCAAGTCTTGAACTTCAGAAAGTTGGTTTTGTAGTATAGCATCTTCATGAGTTGTTTACTCTATACTGTTTAGAATAATATAGCTTCATACTTGCACATTTTGTATCTTCTTTCTATAAATCAATAGTCATCGTTCTCCTTTTCTCAATTTTTTTGGTCCTTCCAGTTCTTTCATATCTTTTGAGCCTGAACGGCTCTGAAGTAGATTCAATGGATCTTATTACAATACATGTGTGCTGAACAAGAGCAACTGTCACTGATTAAAGGTGGTCATGTTTGTCAATCAAATTCTCGAGGATTCCTTATCTGTTTTTTGAGAATTTGAAAAATACATGTTTGGCAATTGTAAATCCTCTGGGCTTTTGAGGAGTTTCATGTTCGACTGTCCCACATGGGATTTGGAAATCCTCAGTTTGTGGATTTATACATTGACATCAATTTTTCTCATTTATATGCACTGATGCGCATTTAGATCAATGTGAAGTCTTTAGCTACACAAATTCTATATGAGGAATCTTCAAATCTACAGAAGCGAGCAATTCTCAAATCTACGGACCTTTATGGATTCATTACTTGTTACCAAACATGATAGAAAGGTTTCATCTGATTGGAAGCTTTTTTAAAAAAAAAAAAGTCTTTGCCGAGTAAATGAGCATTTGATCCACATTACCCAGAGGTTGGTTTGATGAAGATACTTCGTACCAGATTATGATTCTGGACACAATTCTCATATATGTTTTTGTTTTACTGCCCATTATCAGCCTCTTGTGTTGGGACTTAGGCATCTAAGTATGGCCCACCAGATGATTGCTGATGTTGACAATTGAATTACCTTCATTGTGCTAATCGTGCCACAAACTGGTGCACAGGGTTTGCATAACCCATCTATCTACCTTTGGCAGTTCGTGAAGCACATTTATTCCAGTTCATGGAATCAGATCATGGACCCCGCTGTTGATGGAGAAATCTCCCTCACATGCCACTTGGACATCTGGGTCATCTATATGATTAGTAACTCTGTTGAATTTGTATTATCCATCAAATTTTTTTTTGTCCATTTGGATTCTTTGACTAACATGATCAAGGGGTACTGGCCCACCACTTGGACGAGTTGGATTGAAGCACATGTCTGCCTGCCCCACAAGCCAAAGGAAGGTGCTAGAATGATTATCTTGTAGCCAACAGATTCTTCTCATTTTCCTCAAAAGCTCAGACCAAGCTGACCTGCTTTCTCTGTTTACATTTATGCCACGTGTCAGAAATTTAGTGGTTCATATGATCCCCCAATCAGGAAAAAATCCACTGGGGATAAGGTATATATATAGTGTGTTTCACACGCTCCATACATCTCCTTCTCTCACTTTGTAATGGCTACCAGCTCCAACTCCTCAACTTGGGACTGAAACCCTCACTTTGTAATGGCTACCATCTCCAACTCCTCAGATTGGTCCTCTTTCAGTCCCATTCCATCCTTCAAAAGCTTCTCCAAAACCCCAATTTCTATCCCAACCCTTCCATTTCTGTTTCTCCCTTCACCGAATCGCCGATTGCTCCTCGCCAGCTCCTCCCAATCCCAGTCTCCCCTCCTTGAAGATGCTTCTGACGAGCTCCGTATCAGTGATTTCCACCCAGAATTCCCAATTCCACAACAATCCCTACAGTCAAATGGCTCAAACCTCAATCAAATGATAATCAACCTGTGCAAAGATGATTTTAAAGTTGAAGGTCCAGCCTTTGAAAGCTACCAGAAAGCGAAAACAAAACCGAATTTTCGACCGGACCCCGAGATGTTGAAGCTTCTGATCAGGTATTTGCTCAGATCTAAGCAATGGAATTCAATCTTGGTAGTGTTAAGTGACTGTAAGGCTTTTCGAGTTTTTCCGGATCGAAATGTGTGTTCTAGATTGATAGGTAATTGCATCAAGGCTAGGAAGTTCAAGATCACAAAGAGCTTGCTTGGGGTTCTCGAATCAGAGGGAGAGATTGCTGTTTCAGCAATTCAATCAGCAATGCGAAGCTACAACAAACTTCATATGTATAGCAGCACAATTTCTGTGTATGACAGGATGAAAGACATTGGGATCTTGCCGGATCAGGAGTGTTATTGCCAAATCATGGAGGCACACCACAAGGTTGGCGACGTGGAGAAAGTTGTGTCTGTGTTTTCTGAATTTGAACAGCGGAAATTGGAACCACCAGTTCAGATCTATGCAATCTTGTGCAATTCTTTGGGGAAATCCGGTCGAGCTTTTGAAGCTCTGAAGTATTTCAGAGAAATGACAGAAAAAGGCATTACGCCTGATTCTTCATTTTACTTGTATCTAATTTCCTCTTTCGCGAGCATTAGAGAGGTGAAAGCAGCTGAAGATCTCTTTGAAGAAGCAAGAGAGAAGGGTATGCTCAAGGATCCTGTTATCTTTCTGAAACTAATATTGATGTATGTGGAAGAAGGGCTGATCGAGAAAACCCGAGAGACCGTTATCATCATGAGGGAGATGAAATTTAGAGCTTCTGATTGCATCTTTTGTGCGGTCGTCAATGGTTATGCCAAAAGGAGGGCACTTGGAGCTGCAATTAAGGTTTACAAGGAGTTGGTGTCATTAGGGTGTGAACCAGGTCAGGTAACTTACGCATCAATCATCAGCGTCTATTGCCGTTTAGGGCTTTATCATGAGGCTGAGATGACATTTTCTGAAATGGGGAACAAGGGTTTTGACAGATGTGTTGTTGCTTATTCTAACATGATTTCTATGTATGGGAAGAATGGCAAATTAAGGGAAGCGATGAGGCTTGTGGCCAAGATGAAAGAAAAAGGGTGTTCTCCTAATGTCTGGGTGTATAATTCTCTCATAGACATGCATGGAAGGGCCATGAATTTGAAGCAAGTGGATAAGTTGTGGAAGGAGATGAAACGTAGGAAAGTTGCACCCGACAAGATTACCTATACCAGTACTATCAGTGCCTATAGCAAGGCTCGAGAGTTCGAGGAGTGCCTAAGGTACTACCGGGAGTTCAAGATGAACGGGGGCAAGATCGATAGATCTATGGCCGGAATCATAGTTGGTGTGTTCTCGAAGACAAGTAGGATTGATGAGTTGCTTAATCTTCTCCAAGAAATTCAGTCTGAGGGGATAGATTTGGATGAGAGGTTGTATAAGTCAGCCATGAATGCTCTGAGAGATGCTGGACTTTGGGTCCAAGTGAAATGGTTTAAAGAGAGCTTTGGAATAGCCAAGGGATTGATAGACAATGGTGGCACAAGGAAGATTTATCCTATGATTGCAACGGGTGGAGATCAAAGCACTCTATAATAGCAAATTACAGGTAACATGACGACCTTAATGGTGCGGGAAAAAGTAAATGGCTTGAGGCTTGGGTCTTCTTGAGGTGCTCTTACAGGGGGATTGATTCATTGAATGAGAAGATTTTGTTCAATGCTTTTCAATCATCCCAAAATTCTAGCAACTTGGATGATTAAGGAAGTTAAATCACTGATGCCTCCTCTCTCTCTGTGGTTCTAAGAACCCATAAGTGGGTTTCTTTTTACTATATCGATACCATGTGAGCGCTTGCATCCAAGAGAGAGACTTTATTCTTTTTGGGTAATTCTAGTGCTTCATGGTGATCTTCTTCCAGCTCTTCATTGTACCAATGCCCTTTCAGTTGGAAACTTTGTCCCAACATTTGAATGTACATGTATGTAAAAGAGAGTGAAAAGATTCTTTACATTAGGTTGTCAGCAGTCACCTTATTCCATCAGTCTTCTCATTGCGATTTTGCTAAAGCTATGTCCTAACTAGTGTAATGTTGTGTGAAGCATTCAAAAATGGTCACTTTATTTAATGTCAATTCGACACTCATCTGACCTTAACTCACCATCGTTTTGTATCTCAAAAGAATATCTAGTCCAGAGACTGATAAACTAATCAATGGTTAGTATAATTTGATGGGGTTGATTTTATGCATACCCTTTGCATACTTAAACCTTTACATCCGTCAGCCCAATGGCCAGAACAGCTTATGAACATGAATGTTGACCTCTCTCAATAGGAAGTTAGAACAAGAGACTTAACTTGTGATGTATGTTGTGGCTCAAAGAAGACAATTAAATAACCATCCTCTGGTCCATGTGAAAGATCGTTTGGGTGACCCTGATGTCCCTGGAATGTGGGAGGTTGACCAACCTGATATCATGATCATGTTGCTTAGTGGTGGCAAATGGCTAACAACCACCAATCACAGTGCAGAGTGGAATTTGGTAGTTTCATTATACCTGTTTAAGGAACCACTAGCATCACACTCATACATGGTTATCATGCAAATTGAATAATAAATTAAAATTGATATATATATATATAGATTAATTATTTATTAATACAAAATACATGAATTGATGAATTGTAAATTCATGTGTAATTGTCAAAATATAAGTTCATATATTTAAAAGAGATTCATATTTAACATCTCAAACAATATGCGAGTGAATATTTGTAAAATAATTTGTTTTTTTTTTCCTTAGCTAAAACTACTTGTATATTTAGTTAAACGTTTATATAAGTTAAACTTTTTAAATGTATTTAATTAAGCATTCACTTATTGTAAGACCCCGCCCTAGTTAACCAAGATTAACTCTAATTAATCGAAATTAATGCTAATTAATTAGGTCTAATTAGACTAATGATGGTTAATGTCCCAACTCGATGAGATTAGTCTCAAATGATGCATTAGGCATAATGAAATGGATTTTAATGGATTGACTAGTTTAAGTTGAGTTTAGACTCAAATAAGGTGAGCCAAGGACTTCCTTGTAAATACGAGTTTACGCGTATTTCGTCAAATACAGAAATTCTTGATACCAACGTGTGCGTCTCGAATAGTATGTTAACTTTCATAATAGGCGCGATTCCATTTGACCTCAAATGGACCAAGTTAGGCTTCAAGTGACTCAAAATGTAATAAAGATAATGGGAAGGGGGTTTTGGAGTGGGAACTCTTATAATAGAATGAAATGAATCATTCACTCATTTCACCACATCAACCCTAGCTTCGTTCCTCTCCATCTTCTTCCTTTTTCCTCTTTCATTCTCCTTCATCGAGAGCAAGATTAGGAGAGATTCACGGAGGTTTTTGAGGAGTGTAGCACCGTCTTCATCTTCTTCCTCAACTATTCCTCCATTTGTGAAGTGTGAAGCTCGAAAGAGAACTCAAAATCTCTTTGCTTGGAGCTACAAGTAAGTAGATGTTCTTTCCTTAGGATTTCCAAGTTCTATTGAGTAGTGAGAGAAGGTTTCTAGCATAAATAGCTTAAGGGTCGTGCATTTCGATGTTTTATGGATTTAGGATTGAGATTTGGGGATTTTGAGCTCAAGCCAAGCTATTAAAGAGGGCTTTGAGTGCATTGACTACAAGAGGCAAGTATAAACACTCTCTTGTGATTATTGTTAACCATTGTAGAGTTTTATAGAATTTCTATGGATTGAATGTATAGATTAATGGATATTAGAGGTATTATTATTGAATGGGTATTGTGTGAGAAGAGAACTTGAAGTTCCAATGGTCATTCTCAAGAGAATGCATTGTCTTGAACTTCTATAAATTGTTGAAAAGGATTGGAGTTCAGGGAACTCAGCCTTCAGAAGTTGTTTCAGAACTTCTGAAGCTCAAAAATGGGATTCTGGGTGGGTTCCGGCTAGCCTCGAGGCTAACCGTAAAGCTAACCGCCGGAATCCATAAATGGGCGAGCTTCTGGGAAGCTAACCGCTAGAATTTCGGTTAGCCGAAATTGAATTTTCGGCTAGCCGCAAGGTAACCGTAAGGTGACCGAAAATCGAGACAGAAAATATCAGCTTCTGGAAAGCTGACCGTGAGCTAACCGCCGAAATTTCGGCTAGCCGCCAGTCGAAATTCGGCTAGCCGCCAAGTAGGTTCCGGCTAGCCGCCAACTGAGTTGCGGCTAACCGCCGGGTAACCGCCGTGCTGACCGACGTTAGCCAATACATTAATTGTGAGTAAAAATTTGGCTAATCGATCGGACCTAACGGTCCGATCGATTAGGGGACTCAGTTTGAGTCCAATGGATTTTGGATTTTTGGATTTTTGCATAAGTTTGGAGCACTCCTTGTGAGTATAAATGCTCCCGGATTAGTTCGAAGACTAATCACGAAGTAAATTGAAACTATTGAAAATTTAGGGTAGTGAAGGGAGAATTTCACGATTAATAAATTGGGGTCTAGACTTCCATGGACGTTAACTACGGGGACTATAATGCACACACCAAATATAAATGTGATGCTCATCATGAATAACACGTGCATTTGGTACCGTTGGTTATATCTATACGGTTGTTTAGATTTAAGATAGAATTAAATGGAATCATGATTGTCTAGTGATTCCTTATTATAACATTGTGTCCTAATCTAATGAGATTCGTAGCACTATTATTCCTTTCCCTTGTTATTATGGGAATCTTGGAACTGAATTGAATCCAGAGATGGATTGCTCACTGGAAAGTATTGACCCTTGAGTCTGGCACTACCTAGCTATTGTTTTAGAACTTTAAATGAGTTCAATGAATGAATAAATGAGACATATGTCTAATCCTACTGCAGTAGATGGTAGTTGAGGGCGTTCCGGAGCTCCGTGGTGATGCTAGTTGTCCCTGGCCCGGACACTAGTAAGTCCCACTATATATTCCGATCATATCTATGGTATTGATCGATGCCTTCCATTGGAAGAAGAATCCTTCTTTTGAGGGAAGATGGTAATAATGAATCCTTCCTTTGAGGGAAGATGGTAATGTAATGAAACGAATGCTATGGTAGTGGCCACCCTATACATGTCCATATGATTGACTTTCGTGTCGATTTATTGTTGTTGTAGGAACTTTCTAGACTCATCTAGGATTGGAACTATTATTGATATATTGAATGAGTCTAACTCATGAACTAACATGCTATTGCAAGAATTGTTTATACATTGTTGAACCGTCGTGTTCACTAGTGTTATTGATGGCATTACAGGCCCGTTTGCCATTGCCGTTGCGGCAGCACCCCAGGCGAGAGCGGAGGAGACCGCTCAGGTTCCTCCAGGAGGACTGAACGAATGGAATGGCCGGGATACCGTTTGACATGGGTATCCGAGAGCGAAACAGAGATCGGAATATTTTGAGTGAATATTTTGAGAAACATTTGAGAGATTATTCTTTTGTATAATCATTTTGGGTTGTAATTAATGGTCATTGATGTAATTAATGGTCGTTGCGCAATATATTTTTTTGGACATGCACTAATTGTGGGTAAATGATAGATAGTACACATGTATAAGGAACATTATTTTGTATACATGTACATCTTAATTGCTATTGTCAAATGAAATCGTTTCCGCAGGTTTGTGTAATTAACAGGTTTATTGAGATTGTTATCCCTTGTGGATTTCGTTTTAACTTCGGTTAATTCGGGATTTACGGGAGTAAGTATGGGATCACGGCTCGGGGTTACCGGATCTCGGGCCCGGGTCGTGACTCTTATAGACTATATGCAATCTATTTGTATAAGAAAATGACTTGAATTATCAAAATGGCCTTCAACTAACAATCAAAATAAAATCTTACAATGTGCTAACTTAAGTAACATCATCATTGTGGGATTGTGTGAATAGTGCAATGATAGTGGGCCTGTATTGAAACCCATTAGATCAAGCTAATCTATCCACTGTGAGACCCAGTAGTGAAATATTCAAATTGTGAGTTCTATATTAGGGTGGACAAGTTGAGACCCCCAATATGTTAGTATTTTTTTATCATGTGCAAATTGCATATCTGAGTCAACATTAGGCCACTGATTTTATTAGCTAGGATATTTGTTATCATGGAGCTTCTGGAACCCAAAGTGATGCACTGCACTTGTGCTAGAGCGCTCTCTTTCTATAGGTCTACGACATTTCTTTTTGAGTCTATTGGCCAAGGGGGTAAGAGAAGTCATGCAATGCATTACATGTTGCATTTGTTAAATACGTTATGAGTGGGATTTACCTTTGGCAAGGTTTCAGCTTCCTGTCCGTAGAACTGAAACGATGAGACCAGGTGGTAGTACACTTTGAAGTTTTAGAGGGAGAATTTCAAATATCCCATAAGTGTTTACACCTTTTTTAAATAGAAATCCTGTGAATCCCATAAATGATTGCATTTTTTTTAGAATGGTTTAGATTTTTCAAAAGTGAGCCCCACTGTGAAGCCTCATGCATTTTCCATAGGCCAAGCCACAGAAGATTCAGACTCAACAAAATCTCCAGTGACCCTTTTTTAAATTTTAGTTCAATAGTAGTTAGAGTGTTGGACTCTTTCAATAGTAATTTAATTGAGTACGAAGAGGATCAATATTCAAGAGTCACTGACTCAAAAGAGAACATGAAAAATAAGTTCCTTGCTGTCTGTAAATAAGTATCTCACTGCTATGCACTTGTAAATTGCTTTCTACAGATTCTTACCTTAAGCTGGAATCCCAAAGAGGAAAAATTAAGAGACCCATGTTCCCCATTCACCTCATATTTTGGATTGACATGCTGTGCAAAAATAATCTCTGTATTGTGCATCAATGCAATAATTACAGGTGGCACCCTGATTCAAGTGATTCGGACGGTTAATATGGTGGTGTCCTGTCAACCGACCATGTCCTAAAAGAAAAGTTTTTACTTTTTTTTAGTGCAATTATGCTTTGATCAATGTTCTCCAAAAAGAAACAGAAACAACCAGAGATGTACTGAAAATGAAGATGACAGATATTATTAGCATTGCTTCATTCTCACCCAAAGTTAGAAAACGGACAAAGTAGTTGTTTGGGTTGAAGGAAGAAGGAAGAAGAAAGGGAAGAAAAGACTGTTTGGGGCTTTAGAAAAATGCAGAGATAGAGAAGGGGGAGTTGCAGAGAAGGGTTTGGTGGAAGAAATGGGGAGAGTTAAGAGGGGTGGAAGGGCAGTTTAGTCACTTTAAAAAATAGTGAAAAACAGAGCAGGACTGTGGAGTGTGGACTTAACGGAGAAAACAAGTCTGATCTATCTGAAAATATATGGTTGGTGAGATGCTTGTTTGTCTGAATCAATTAGAGCATGTTTGGCAAGTCTGATGTGGTTGAAGCATAGTTAAATTTGAGTACATTTGTTTGAAATAAAGTCGCTTCAATGAGTCTCAATTTAAAACAAATATCCAAAAAAGGACTTTCCAAGTAACAAGTTCTCTCTCATTCCCTTAGACATTGATATCCAATTGGGTTTTGTTTCCTTTTGTTGCGTTCTTTTTTAAGGAAAAAATGATCTTAATGTTGATTCAATCATGAAGGGAAATAAACTTCTTCAAACAATCTAAAGCAGTCAAACATTTTTTGAATCAATTTTAAATCAAATGGACCCTATTGTTAAACTTGCCGCATCACACCTTAGCTGAAAATCAAATGTAAAACTTAAAATGTTTTTTCTTTCAATACAAACAACTCATAAGCTTTTCACTTTTGAAAATTGATAAAAACCTACTAGCCTATTTGAAATTTGCTCTATTTAGAAATACCGCCATTACTACCATCATCAAAGCCTCGGCTCAGTTGCCAGACTTATAGTTGGGTGGTGTTGACACATAAGCAAAAATCGATCCTTGAGTCTTCAAGTAGAAGGTATCATTCCTTACCAATAGTCCAATGTAGCACCTAAAAAAACCATGCTTGGTTTTATCTCTTTTTCTGGTACACTAAACTTTATTCTATTGCACTCAATCCTATTCTAAAGCCATGTTCAATTCCAAGAATTTCATGCCTTTATTCAATGTTTTCTTATCGTCTCATTTTGAGAATCTTATGGTCTCTCATTTTCTTACCTCTAACACTCACCTGGTCATCTTCCCACTTAAATGGCCTTCCAATGTCCAATTTCTTGAATATGTAAACTTCAACACAACACAAAAAACCAGTGGATGATTTTCTCTATAAATGTCCAAACAGTTTTACATTTTATAGTGATGAGAATATAAAATGAAAATATTTACTCTTAATGGCTTTTAGTTGGACGAAAAAGATTGGTAATGATGAATAGTGAATTTATCATGTAATTTAATGCCTAATTAAGAAAAGATGCTTGTAGATGAGAAGCTGGCAGCATCTGTAACCAGAACCTCACATGCTGTGTAAAGGGGGTGGGGCCAGGCACATTGTACTATGTAAAAATGAGAGAGATTACACTCAGAATTAAGACAGGAACTCTCTCTCTCTCCAATGTTTTGAGAGGAAAAATAAAACAGATTTGTCTCCAAAATTAAAAACAAAAGAAGCGGATGAAACTTAAAAGATTTAGACCATCTATTGTCTTGTTTTGCAATTTGGGTGTTCATCATAGTTCTCGGATCAAGCAAAGTTAGTTAGATGGATTCTTTTTTCTTTTTTAATTTTTGTTGAATAGATGGGGTTGTTCTGTCATATAGAATCTTTGACTCGTGCTTGTATTGGCCTCGTTACAAACCATTTAAAGCTTCCCATTGCATACATGGGGTGAAGTTGGACAAGGGTCAACTATGCAGATGAGAGTGAAGGCTATCTAATGCTTACAATTCTTCAAATCTGATTATTTATTTTTGTATGGTAGGCTATTTCAGGATTGATTTACCAACTGTTCTTCAAATCACATGCACTCAAAAGAGGAAGAATAAATGAGAAATACATCACCATCCCTCTCTCCATACCATAATCATCAACCTTCCATTCTTCAAGAGGATCTCAAAAAGGATTTCTACACATTAACTGTGACAACATCCAATAACCAAAATTTGGTTTTAACAGAATCTACTAAAACTAGAAATAACTATGTACAAATTGCATTTGCTCTCTACCCCCATCAAACAAACAAAGGGGTTTGATTTGAAAAACTACTAGTTCTGTGGGCTGGAATTGGTGGTGGCTTGTTGCCCAACAAGCTATTCCTTCTAGAAATGAGAGAAGCACAAGAACTCCTTGAACTTTTCTTTGAGATGGTCCTGGATGAAGCATTGGTTGTATATGATCTATGGCTGTCCAATCCACCAGCATAGCTCTTGCATGATTTCATCTTCTTTCTGTAAGGGTTATCAGGTTTTGCAAGATCCTCTAAGCATCTTACATTTGATAGTGATGTAAAAGACTGGGACTTACCTTGGAAATGCTTTGAGAGACCTCTCCTACAATAACCCAAAAACAAATATATATATACACAATCAGCACAAGTAAAACCAAGTTATTTCATCATGGGTATGTGTGGGACTAGAGAGGGAGAAAGATACTCACTTGAAGGGAAGTTGTTCCATGAGAGACGACATCTGGTATAGAGGGCTCACTGCAAGTTGATCTGGGGTGGATGAAGTGAAAGAAGAAGAGGCATCTTCTGAGAGATCAGATGAAGAGGAGGCCATTGAATCACTGGAAGAAGCATCAGATGATGAAGAAATTACAGGGTCATCATCCATGATGCAATGGGGGTTTTGTAGGCTAAAAGAAGCATCCATTTTCAATCAGATGACCCCTTGATGAATGAGTCTTTGCTCTCAGATGGGAAACCAGAAGAGATGAGATCTAGCTGTAACAAAACACAACAGATATGAAGTTGAGCTCTGTAATGGAGAACCCAATATATAAGATAATAGAAAATGGACTTGGTTTGGGATAAAAATAAATGAGTCATGGAAAGGGAGTGGGGACTCTGGTGGCGTGTACGTAGACTATGGATAAGCACAGCCTTTCTTTTTTGTTTTTATTTTTTAAGAGTTAAGAGATTCGATATTATCCACATTGGCTTTTGTTGTCTGCCTTGGTACTGGAAATGAGAAAAAGGCAAAAAAGGATAAGGCTCCACTAACCAATTGAGCTGTCTCTAATTCTCTTTCTTACTCACCTTCATCACTTACATGATATCTTTTTTTTTTTTTTTTTTTTTTTAATTTCTTTATTTATAGCTTATAGTATTTGGTATGTTTGTTCATGTGATTTAATACATATGAATTATATAAGACTTTCATTTTTAGAAATGGTTAAAATTAAAGAAATAAATGTACATGTTTTTAAAATGACCATTAAATTGTCATTTTCTCCGTTGAAAAGTTAATTGATTGGAGGCGGAATAGGAAGTGAATACCCAGACAGCACTCAAATAATTCAAATCATAGAAAAGTGAGGGTTGTATCTATATTGTTAGCTTACATTTTTGATTCCTTTACTCGTGTTTTTCACCCCCTCTCATCTCTAATAATCCTTTAATGGAGCCCTTGCTTGTCTGGTTGTATGAAAACAAGGGAATTCATGATCAAATGATCTCCGCCTAAGGATTAATAAGGTTGTGAAGAGTGAAAGATTTCAGGTGAGAAGTTAATGATATAAGGTAGGTTTGTGGGTGAGACTTTCACTTTCTTAGGATATGAAGTACTTATGTAATGGGCAGGTATTCTTTTAAATCTTCCCTTGATTCAATCTCTATTAGAAGGGGTAATATTAGATTGTCTTTTTCTCTGATATTTACCTCTAATTCTTTATTTTTAAGCACAAGTAGAAATGTCTTAGAATACCTTGAAATTTAATTACAGTAAACAAAGCATATACTTAGTGACCCATGTACAAAAAATCAATCAATGCAGTCATCAGGTGTCGTGGGCCCGTGGTGTCCGGTGGGGCCCACCTGAGGCAACCTTTGAGAAGGATGAGGGTTCAGATCACACGGCGGTGGTTGTTGGAAGGGGGTGATTTTTGGAGCTTGGTGTTCTGCCTGTTCTCCAACTCAAGGAGATCCATTATGGCCCCAGGTAGTTATAGTCCGAGTTGTTTAAGATGAATCGCATCCCCTCCATAGATATATTCTCAATTTTTAGTTTAGTAGAAGTGGTTCCCACCGTCCGATTGAACGCATGATGGAACCGTGATTAAAGCCATGTCTAAAGCAATGCCACGTCATCAACCATTCATGTTTTTAATTATGTGTCCAATCTTACAGCGGGGCCTATTTATATTAAAATGAGATATGACAAGATGTCATTGCACGGATGTGATTCATTTTGAACGGTCTAAATTATCTTTACATGGGTCCGATGATGGCATTCGAGATTGGACGTGGTAACATCCGCTAAAGGGGCTCCAGACAACAAGTCAAAGTATTACCTGCTACCATGTGTGTATGAGGAGTGTGCTAAATTGTCAATATTTGAGGTCTTGCACTTATGTAATGTTACTTGTGGATCATACAAAATTAGGTAGGAACATAGACAGAGGTCACGGAATTTATTTCTTGATATCCATGAATTATTTTCATATCTTCATGAAATCACAAGAGTCAGAGTACACTGAAGGGTTTTCTACTTATACTCCTGGCCTTTTATCTATTTGTGAAATGCACCCTGAGAGCTTCATAATGACACAGAGCCCCTTATCTTCTGCCTCTCTTTTTTTTCCTTGTGGTAATAGCCCCTTATCTTTTGTTTGAAATATTTAAGAACCCCAGTTGAAATCCCTTCAAACTTTTCTGACTTGACCAAATTTCACCATGTCCTTTTTTCTTTCTTCCTCTACTGTATATTTTTTTTCCAAAATAAAAACACCCTAGTTATTTTGAAAAACACCAAAGGTTTTGAAACAGAAATTCTATTTAAAAAACTAATAATTATGTATCATCTTGGTGTGAACCCTTGTCAGCAAATTGTCCAAACATGATGAGATCCACTAGGATTCTTCATCATCATCATCATCATTCATCCCTCCAAAGGCAGTTGTGTAGCTAGATGGTGTGCAATGGACGACAATGATTAGCTACGGGTGGGACCAACTATATTTGAATATTGTTTGATCGTTTTATTAATCAAAAAGTCTAAATGGACAAACTTTTTGGCATGAATTTGTGACAAACTCCCATGTGGCACAATCTTAGAGGTGCAACTTTTGAGAGAGGGGGAAAAAGCACCTCTAGGATTGTGCCACATGGGAGTTTGTCACAAATTCATGCCAAAAAATTTGTCCATGCAGAAGGGTTGTTTATTAATTGGTATAAGGAGATAAAATTAAGGATCAAATAAAAAAAAGAAAAAAAGAAAAGAAGAAGGGGATTGAGGGCTAAATACATTAAATTGAAAAAAAAGTAACTCCTGCCCAAGTTATAGGTAACTATGGACTATTCTTGGTGGCCCTACCTACTGTCCTATGAGGAATCTGTCTATCAGCACAATTTGATTTGGATGGGCCCAAACTAGAAATGATACATGTGTTTCTTGGACTGCCTTTTTTTTCATTGCCTCTTTCTTTAAAACAAGGACCGATCTATTTTGAATAAGTAACGGTGGTTTGCGGTCATTTTCAAGAGCAGCCGGACCCTTCAAGCTTTAGGATAGCCTTAAAATGGGTCACAAGCAGACCTAGTACAAAATGGGAGGTTTAGTTATTGGAAAGGTCTTGCTTGGACCAATTCATGAAAAAAAGGTAAATTGAAACTATTTAGGTACAAGTTTGAGAGCTTCAAAGTTGTATGAATCGGAATCCCCAGAGTGGGTCAAGATGCATGACAGGCTGTTAGACATGACGTGACAGACTCTAAATGATCTACTCACTATCAACATGGGGTTTTTCCTCATTAGATCCAAGACTCAAATTGTATATATCCTACCTGATGATCAATAAAGTGGGATAGGTGAAAAAATCTGAATGGTCAATAGAGTGGGATAGGTGATAGAATTTGCATGATCCCATGGACCTGAACAGCTTGGATGAGTTTCAAATTTGATCTCTGCTAAGTCCAACAATGAGTGCTTATATTGACAGTAAAGGAGGCTAAGTAAGCCCCACACCACATGCCAGTCTGTCTTAGCTAGAAAAATCTAGTGTGTCCTTGAAGACGTGCATTTTGATCCAATTATAATAAAACTACACGTGTCAATTGATTAAAACCTCCCAACAAGAGGCTGACCAGTTTTCCAAGTAATTTTTGAACTTTTCAACACAATTCAGACTACGATTCTTATCTACGATTCTCATTTATTTTAAGAAAAGGCAGGGGCAATTTAAAAAAAAAAAAAAAACAAGGTTGTGGTTAGGGTTGTAAACGGATCGGTTACAGTTCGGATCCATGGTGGATCCAGAACCGGAACTATTAAGGAAAAGGTGGAATCGAATCCGGATCCGGAACTATTTTGAAACCGGTTTCTTGGCTCCGGAACCAAAACTAAAATAATATATGGGACAGGTTTGGATCCGGATCCAGGTTTAGGTAGAAAATGGCATTAAAAAAAAGACTTTTAGGAGATATTTTCGAAATTCGAGGTAATATGTCGGGTCTCGAGTCCACGGATCCAAACCAGGGTGGAATCGGACTCGGACCCATTTACTTATTGGGGCCTAAATAAGGACCTACACCTGATTTTTAATGGTCGAAACCTCCAGGTAAACGGAGAATCAAGAACCCATTTATATCCCGAGGTGTGGTTGTAAAATAAATTAATTAATTAATCTCAAAGAAGTCAACTCTATTATCCACCTTGTGATTAAGATAATAATACAAGGGTGTGGATGTAAAAAAACAAAAAAGCCCAACTGACACACTGGTCAACAAGTTGGTAGGGACATCTAATATGAGTCCTGCACTAGTGCTTGTCAATAGGGCTGCCAGACCTAAAGTTTGAAGAAAAGGGCAAAAAACTAACCACAGAGACCCCAGCTTTCACTGGCAATGAACACTGTGGACCCAGAAAAGCTGCATGGGAATTGGGAAGGGGTCAGAGATGGTAACTGTAGACTGTTATGAGAAGATTTTGCAGTCTCTTGTTCAACTTGCAAGGAGAAGATTGATCATGACCACCAACATAAATGCACATGTGGAGCACTGAATATGATTTTGGGTAGATTAGGTTGGTGTGTCGGCCTCCTTATAAGACTTCACCCAGATTGTGTGGGGTCCACTGGATCTTCTATACTAGGTCATCTTGTTGGGCTCTCCTAAGACAGTATACACTGTTTTGGGGCTTCTCTATTTTGGGCACTCTCAACCATTGGAACCTGCTTCGGCCGGGCGAAAAACCAAAACATATCAGTTAATTGTATTGGTGATATCATCTATAATGTTGTGGGGCTCACTAATCCGAAAGCTGATTACCAATTAAAGAACATCATCCTCTTCAATAAAAGAGAACCAAAACATTAAAAGAAGGCAAGGAAATGAAGAAGTCTCCTATGCTCTATTCATAGGCAAGAGCCATTTGGCCTGCAAAATGGGCTCAATATGGCTTGACCAAATGTGTAGGTGAGCCCATATTGGGCAAAATTAAAACAAGGAAGAGGTTTGCATTCGTCACTGTGCAAAAATGTAGTCTCCAAATCATGGTTTAATAATCCAACTATAAACGCTATAGGAAGCTATAATTCAGTTAGTTAGGAAGACCCAATACCCCCTCATGGTATGTTGGGAGTGCATCAATTGGAGTCCTTCATGCCAAAATAAAAAAGAAAAAAATATAGAAGGCAGACTTAATGTTTCTCAAAATTGGGGCCCAAGTTCCCTCAGTGGACAAAATGCAGTTTGATAATATTCCTGGTTTTGTAATTAAGTTGATTAAGCTTTTGTACAAGCTGTTTATTTCAGTTTTTTTTTTTTTTTTTTGAAATAATAGATGTTTAGTTCTACCATAAGAAAATAATAATAATAATAATAATAATAATAATAAAAGAAACCTAGCTAGATTGCCTGATTACTACATTGGCCATATGGGTTGCACTCTCTCTGTAATAGTAGTTCTATAAGTCTTTAGCCCATTTTTAGTTTTTCTTTCCCAAGTAATTGCATTGGAGCTCGTTTGTTTCATATAAGTGAATTCCAAATACTTATTTTTACAAGTGAGTATCCAAAAATGATCATCGCATAATATCCGGTTCAATGGAAAGTGAATGAAGGGGGTAACTCACTTACCCGCCATCACTCACTAATTCAAATCCTAAGAAAGTCGAGGTCCATTTACATCTCAACTTTAAATCTTTCATTCATTTGTATTCAATTTAATACAATAATAAATTTCATATACTTACAAAAACCAACCAAACAAGGACACCTTTGAATTATGCACAGTTTATTTGCTTCTATATTTGGAAACGACGACTCAAAGAAGCAAACTAATTCATACAGTGACTCCATGTGAAGGATATTCCAAACATATGGAAATATCAGGGAATTAGATGGTCTTTCCAATCCTTGACCATTATTCCTATTGCATGTGGACCACTGTCGTATCTGTTTATTTTTTATTGACCATCTCTTTGTTGGTTGCCATTAAAGGATTTTCAAGTATAATCCCTCTCATGGCTGGCTTGTGGGGGCGCACAAAGAAAACATATGCATTGATTGATACTCACATTTTGTCCCATCTCATTGTTCTGAAAAATCTGGCTGATTTACATTGCATCGCCTGTTTGTTTGATTTTTGTTGAATTCATTCTGGGTGCGTTTGTGCCTTATGTCAGGATTTCACAATATAGCCCCATATATAGTAGTTATGAGTTCTCTTCTGTTGTTTGGTGTGACCTATTTTCTTTTGAAGGGCCAATGTAAAAAAGCAAAAAACCTTCAATGCTGCCATGAATGCATTTGATTTTTTAACCGAAGAGTTCCTTTCTATCAAAAAGTCTAAAATGGTTGAGGTGTAAGTTCGCAAAATAAAAGTTTTAAGAGAATTCGGGTCTCATTAGAATTTTTGGCCCATATTCTTTATTCCTCGCCTCTTTAAAAATAAGTCTGGAGAGTGAATCTGCTTGTCGAGCAGTAGCGACTTAACTACCATATCTTCTACTTATGGATAATCCACATTTATACTCTTTAGAAATGTAGCTGGTTACCGTTCAAAAAAAAAAAAAAAAAAAAAAAGGAAGAAATGAAACCTATTAAGGGGCTTTTTTAAAAAAGAAAAAGAAAAAAGTTCTCATTAGGAAAATACCATCCATTTTACTAAGGAAAATATGCGGGCCTTTTTTTCCCCCTTTTTCAAATATTTATGCAAACTATTGTTATAATAAAGTTTCTAAAATCTTCTCCATAGATGGTGGACCATCAGCATCACATCAGCATTTTACATCTATAAGCCACGTTCCCTATTATTCATGGAGTTTGGGCATCACAAACTTGCGCATTTTACTATATTAAAGCCCAGCCTTTTAAAGCTAATATTGACCGTGATCATTGATTATGACCAGGAGTTAAATACCTTTTTAATTTTGACCAGAAGTTATATACATTTTCTGTAACTAACCCACATTATCCCCTCACTCCCACATGCAACCACTCTACATCTTCCTTTTCAACCACTTCATTTTCCATCCCAAGTCTCATATACACGTACTCTTTGTATAATCTTGTTTCCTTTTCACACAACTTCTCTTCCCCTATTTCTACACCACGTACTCTTGGATTAAGAAAGAAAGAAAAAAAAAGAGGTACTGTCATAATCCTCTTTTCTGTAGTTTGAGGATGATTCTATGTGATGAATTTCTTTTTAATTAATTGAGGATTTAACCGGAAAAAACACTTAATGCGGACGTGTAACGCAATGAAACACTTTAGCCATTGGTGCACCAATTAGAGCAATTGGGCCCGATTTTAATTCTTTTTTTTTTTACCAATTCGTCACATCGTCGGCGCCTCCCTTATTTACACTGAATAAGGTCGGCGATGACTTTACCTTTGTAAAATAAGGTCATCACCGACGCAGGTTGCCCTTTTTTTACCAAAAGCTGTAACTTTTCATAAGAGGCTTATGGTAAAATTTTCAAGTACGGGTCGGTGATGACCTTACCTTTTGTAAAATAAGGTTATCACCGACGCAAGTTGCCCTTTTTTTACCAAAAGTTGTAACTTTTCATAAGAGGCTTGTGCTAAAATTTTCAAGTACCGGTCGGCGATGACCTTACCTTTTGTAAAATAAGGTCATCACCGATGCATGTTTCTATTTTTTTTTTATCAAAAAATGTAACTTTTCAAAGAGGCTTATTGAAAAATTTCCAAGTACGGGTCGGCGATATAAAATAAGGTCATCACCGACGCAGGTTTCTCTCTTTTTTTTTAACCAAAAGTTGTAACTTTTCAAAGAGGCTTGTGGCAAAATTTCCAAGTACGGGTCGGCGATATAAAATAAGGTCATCACCGACGCAAGTTTCTCTTTTTTTTTTTTTTTTTTTTTTTTACCAAAAGTTATAACTTTTCAAAGAGGCTTATGGCAAAATTTTCAAGTACGGGTCATCTACAGAGAATGAGCAGGGAGGCTGGGGATGGATGACAATGACCACCCCTCCATTCTCCTCAACGACGAAGGCATGCGCTTTGTCGAGGCCTCTGTGGATTGGACTCTTGACCACACCATGCTCCTCAAACCCTCCAAAGCTATGCTCAACTTCAACCCAACCGTCAAGGTTGTGGACGAGCTCCTCCAGGTCCAAATCACCCGGTTCACCTGCAGCTCCATGGTGGTTGGCTTCACCTTCCATCACCTTGTCGCGGACGGCCAGTCCACCATCAACTTCCTCATTGCTTGGGCCCGAGCCTGCAGAGGCCTCCACAAGAACCCACTCCCTCTCCACAACCGCACCATCTTCACCCCTCACAACCCACCTCGTGTCGAGTTCGAACACCAAAGAATAGAGTTCGTGAACATGAAAATGATCAAGGAGCACCCGTATCCATATCCCAACTCAGACAACTCATCCAATAGGCTGATCATGCACAAGGTCCATTTCACGCGAGAGTTCCTAACCAAGCTCAAGGCCACGATTTCTGCAGGTCGAAATAGGCCATACAGCACGTTCGAGTGCCTGGTGGCCCATCTGTGGAGAGCCATCACGCAGGCTCGCAGCCTAAACGAGTCCGAGATGACCCACGTGAGGATTTCTGTGGATGGGCGTGCGAGGTTGAATCCTCCCATGCCAAACAAGTACTTTGGAAATCTAGTGTTGTGGCATTCCCTAAAGCCAAGGTGAAGGACCTTTAGCAGGAATCTCTGCACTTTGCAGCCAAGCTCATACACGATGCAATCTCCAATGTCAATGGTGACTACTTCAATTCGTTTATTGACTTTGCGAGCAAGGAAGAGGAGGTGAAGGATCTGGTACCTACAGCTGCAGACAAGTTGGTGTTGTGTTCGAACATGGACGTGGAAAAATACAGTTGTCATCATGTTTCGCAGCTAGACGATACTGAAGGAAGGCGGCCTCTGCGTTTTTTTTTTAAGTGGGACAAATGAAGCTCGAAATCGGGTTATGTAGAGTTCGCGGATAGGGTCATCGCCGACCTTATTCAATGTAAATAAGGTTGGCGCCGACGATGTGACAAATTGGTAAAAAAAAAATGAAAATCGGGCCCAATTGCTCTAATTGGTGTACCAATGGCTAAAGTGTTTCATTGCGTAACACGTCCGCATTAAGTGTTTTTTCCGGTTAAATCCTCTAATTAATTTTTATGTATGCCCGTGCTTAGCACGGGTTAGTGTGCTAGTAAGTAATTATGCATTGTCTTATTGTAAACATTTGGAAATTCAATAAGAACAGGCACATGAATCATAAAACTATTTTTAGAATCACTAAACTACCAGATAGTCCTTTATCAATTCAGGCCATGGTAATGATATTAATTGACTGATACATGACTATGAGAGAGTTCAGGAAGTTACATCCATGGTGTTTAACTGGTCCAGACCACAAAAAGGTCCCAGTTTTAAAAGGCACATTCTAAGTTGGGCCCATTTGTTTGTTTGGTCCTGAGACCTTTTTGTTTGCCTGAAACAGACTTTTAAATCTTTCAACTTTCCAAACACCCAACAAATTTCAGTAAGAAAGGGGTAAGATGGCCTCATGAAATTTTAGATCCACTACTAAACCATGCTAAGTTCGGTCCATATATTTGGTTTCAGGCCACATATATGAAATTTAAGCATGTAGAGGAAGGCCCACTGTAGTCATATGTAGACCTGGATTTGGATTCTAAGGTGGGAAAATAAAGCATGAACTATAGTTTACAATTGTGATGACTCAGCTGAGTCGACTCGGCCGGTAAGTCAGTGAGTTGGGAGTGGAAAAAGTCTGGTGCACCCAAGTTACTTGGCTCAGTGACCTTTTGATTCAAGTTAAAAGTCTGGGCTTTTGGGTTGTGGCTGAGCCAATATACTAGCACAAAGGAAGCCCTGATCAAGTTGGGCCAGACACGTCAGCCCATCAGGAAGAACCCAGCACCAAACTAATTGTTCCATCGACAACCTGGGATTCTAAGGTATGGATAGAGCTAGAGGTGGCAAAATATGACCCGACCCGCCAACCCGACCCGACCCGACCCGCGTATTACCCGCTTAACCCGACCCGTTTGATAGGCGGGTCGGTCACGGGTCAAGTATTCATGACCCGCAATTAAGCGGGTCGGGTTAGGGTTGACCCGCTTGACCCGCATAACCCGCATTAATTCTTGTATTTAAGTCTGTTTAAGATTACCGATACTTAATTTAAGGATGGTGCATTACAGAAATTTTTAATATAATAATGATTTTATATTTCATATTTGTTATAATAGGACTAAGTAACATTATGCTTACCATGAGTCACACAATTTAGAGTTATTCATCTTACATGGATGGTTTTTTTTTTAATGATTTATGAACTACGATGTGCTTGTCTTGCATGAGCCATGCTTGTATTGTTATTATTTTCTTTTTTTTTGTAAAGAAACTTATCACTCAATTCTATAATATCCTTTTATTTTGATATGATATTTTTATTTTTATGAAAAAACTGTTTATTTCTAACATTTTTTTCTTGTAAAGAAACTTATCACTCAATTCTATAATATCCTTTTATTTTTATATGATATTTTTTTATTTTTATGAAAAAACTGTTTATTTCTAACATTTTTTTCTTATAAAGAAACTTATCACTCACTTATTCAAGTATACGGGTTGACCTGACTTGTATAACCCGCAATAGTTATGCGGGTTTAAGTGGGTCGGGTCGGGTTGACCCGTGGTGGGTGCGGGTTAGGGGTTTCCGACCCGTTTAATAAACGGGTCGGATGCGGGTTAGGCTTGTCTAACCCGTTTAATAAACGGGTCCGACCCGTTTAGCACAACCCGACCCGATTGCCACCTCTACTATGAGTCACACAATTTAGAGTTATTCATCTTACATGGATGGTTTTTTTTTTTTTAATGATTTGTGAACTACGATGTGCTTGTCTTGCATGAGCCATGCTTGTATTGTTATTATTTTCTTTTTTCTTGTAAAGAAACTTATCACTCAATTCTATAATATCCTTTTATTTTGATATGATATTTTTTATTTTTATGAAAAAACTGTTTATTTCTAACATTTTTTTCTTGTAAAGAAACTTATCACTTACTTATTCAAGTGTACGGGTCGACCTGACCTGTATAACCCGCAATAGTTATGCGGGTTTAAGTGGGTCGGGTCGGGTTGACCCGTGGTGGGTGCGGGTTAGGGGTTTCTGACCCGTTTAATAAACGGGTCGGATGCGGGTTAGGCTTGTCTAACCCGTTTAATACACGGGTCCGACCCGTTTAACACAACCCGACCCGATTGCCACCTCTAGATAGAGCTTGCACTGTTTACTCAATACTTTCTTTGACCAAGGATTTCTCATTAGTTTTCCTTGAAGATTGGAAAATACACATTTGTCAATTGTAAATCCTCAAGATTACAGCAAGTGAAAATCCTCATATTAGCGGATTCACGCACTAATACCAATTTTTCTCAACTATAAATACCGCGATATCAAATTCTCAGCCATTGGATTCCTCAACTCTTACCAAACGTATGCTAAGGGGTCATTACAACCAAAATCAAATCCCATTCCAAATACTACCATAAACACAAGCCCATACTGGCCTTGAGCCTTTCAAAACCAGTGGATGGATTATCCTTCTAACCCAACCCACTGCCATCCTTACCTGGGCTGGGCCTGAAAAAAAAAAGAAAAAATCTTGTCTTCCCATATCCCACCCACTAATAAGAATGTAGCTAACCCTAACTCTACGGACACACCCCCATACATCCATGTAGGGGCAGACTCACCTGTAGGACCTCGGTCCACTTCTAAAACTATAATGAAGGTTTTAACTTTGCTTCAAAATTTTACATAAAATTGCTGTGTCCGCTGCCCAAAACCTATAAGAAAATCGAATTTTTGTTTCAAAAATCCAATTGCCCATTTAGGCCACCCCCCTCAAACGAAAATTCTGGATCCGCCACACCGTAACCCTAACCCTAACCCTAATCCTAATCATACCATTAAGGAGAATCCATCATCCAACTCACAACATAGCCTGGCAAATCATGCACGTATCTTCATGAATTAAATAAACCCTAACATCTCAACCATAGATCTGGTGGGCCCTAAAATCCCACCATCTATTAGCTGTAAACAGGCCGACTTCAAAAATCAAACAAAAAAGGCAAGGGGAAGGAATCTTCCAAGATATTTATTTCTGGCCCCCTACTCCTCACGGGTGGCTTTGAATAACATATTTCCAATACTACCCCTCTCTACTTACCTTATATAGCTTAAAACAGAAGGCTATTTAAGTCAATTCACAAGAAACTTTCAGTTTCTTCGAACTTCCTTTTAAAGCCGTTCCGTTCTGCGACTCCTCTTCGTTCTCTGCTTCCAAAAGCTCTCTCCTTTTTTTCCTTAGATCTCTTTCTCTGCAGAAGAGAAAGCTCCAGCGGCTTTAATCGATTCAAATCTCTTCTCTCCCTTTCAGCGGCATTGAAGATTTTGAATCTAAGATGTGGTTTAACAAGATCCGTTCTTCTCAGAATTCCAGCCACCTCATTGTCGGCCATTGGATTTTCATTCTCTACCATTCTTTTCTATTGATTTTTAATTTCGTTTTACCTATACAACCGTAAAAGGCGATCTGGGTTTCTGTTTTTCTTGGATTTTATGGACCCAAAACAGTTGAATTGTGCCGATGCGATGGATGGTGAGTGGATTTCTAACTCCTTATTTGGATTGATTTGCATTGTTCTTTGTATTTTTTTTTCATTGATCTATGATGGGTTCTTAAGTTTTGCATGTTTGGATCATATGGTTATATGCTTTTTGTAGGTTTTTTTTTTTTTTTTTTTTTTCTAATGAGAGTTTATTGGTTTATTGGGATTATAGAGGATTGTGATTTTCTTGCTTTTGATATTGTTTCTGGGTTGTGTTGTTTTTGTTGAAATTTTCTCATTATTGTTGTTGGGGGTGGTTTCATTTTTTTTTTTTCTAGTTTCTGGGCATTGTGTTGGCTTGGGTTTTGGTTTCTTCTGTTGTATCATTCTTCTACCCTTTGGGAATGTAGAAATCACTGTTTTTCTGTTTAATATATGTTGGTCTGGTACATTCTTTGGGATGTTGGCAGCAATTGAATTGTTGGGCATGTTTGCTCTCTCTTTAGTGAATGGATTTTTCTTGTCTAATTTTGGGTTGATATGGTTATATTTATGTATGCTATTTAAGACTTAGATTTCTTGAGGGTACTATGCATTTTTCCATTTAGGTGAGCATGATCTAAACTTTTATAATTGATGGTAACATCTAGGACTTCTTCTCTCGCGTCTCGAAAGCCAACGATCATCTCCCCCTTCAGTAATTGTAATAGGCGGTGGAATTTCTGGAGTTGCAGCTGCTCGTGTGCTTCATGATTCCTTTTTTCAGGTGATGACTACATTTTTTATATTTAATATCTTTGGGCCACTTTGTTTGCATGGGAATTGAACACATAGGATTCATGGTCAAATGGGCTCCAGCAAAAGAATATGAAAGGGTGAAAATTGAAGGATATAAGGTAGAGATCTTGACTTTTATAGGATTTGAATTTTGAATTACTAGGGTGATGGTAGGGAATCGTCCCATCTCCCTTTAATTCATTTTCTATTGAAGGGGAGATTATTCGATGATTATTTTTGGATATCCACCTTTGTTTCTTCATTTTTAACCACGTTTAGAAATTAAAGTCTTTAGAATTCCTAGGCAAACTGGCCCTTTTTGTCATTGGTATTTGGTCATTCAGCTTCTTCTATGGCTTTTGGTAGTGCTTATCAAAGCTTTCATCTTGTTCAGGTGATCCTATTGGAATCACGAAGCCGGATAGGTGGCCGAGTACATACTGACTACTCATTTGGCTTTCCAGTTGACATGGGAGCGTCATGGTTAGTTTATCTTCTTCTTTGATTTTTTGGGTACAGGGTACAGTTTTCTATCTTGCAAGGAATATGTCTCATTGACCAACTTCCTTTGATATGTGGCTATTCAGGTTGCATGGTGTTTGCAATGAAAATTCATTGGCTCCACTTATTCGGTGTCTTGGGCTCAAGTTATACCGTACCAGTGGTGATAATTCCATCTTATATGACCATGATTTAGAAAGGTAAGCTTGTTTCAGAAGCACTTGTTTTGTCCTTAAGTTGCTCTTAACTTCAGATTATACATAGATGAAATGGATGTGGCTTATTACCCGAGCAAGAAGTCATATCAATACTTCTGAAGTTTGTTTTGTCGTCCACTCTCAAACTTAACTGGAGGTTGTTTGGCTTATGTTATTTTTTATGATTCATATTTACTAAGTTATTTTTCATTGAATTGGATGATTGAAACTTGACAAAATAGCCAAGAGCATGTCTTGAACAATGGTTAGGTAACTTCATTTGGAGGGAGCCACATCCTGGGATTAAGTATGAAGACTGGACTGGTTTCTGTCTTTTGCTTGAACCGATAATGGAAAGTTTAATGAAAAGGGGGAAAAAGAACTCCGGCAATATGCCATCCCAATTCTAATACTAACCCTAAAATGGTCATACTAGTCAACATTCCAATACAAGGGAAATGCACATACCAGCATACATTTATTGTATCTTGTGACTTGGTTTCTGCAGCTGTACACTTTTTGATATAGATGGGCGTCAAGTCCCCCAACAACTAGTTATTGAAGTTGGAGATATACTCACAAGAATCCTCAAAGAGGTATGTGTTATGTTTTCTCTTAAGTTCGTCAGCAATAAAAGTACAACTCCTAATTACCTTGAATTTCATGATTACTTTTTTCATCATTGCAGACTGAAAAAGTAAGGGATGAACATATCGAGGACATGTCTGTTCTGCAAGCCATCTCTATTGTTCTGGAAAGGCATCCAGAGTTTAGGTCCTGACTAACCACGAACTGGAACAAATGGATTACTTCATTTTCATTTGATTGTTACCATTCCATTTATGATTAGTTAATTGTGTTGCTAGAATACCTAGATATGTGTATGTGTGTGCGTGTGTATGCTGAGGTTGCTTGTATAGTAGTATTGTATTGGTACCGATACTTGTACGGTGCAGCTGTACCATATAGATATGATAACTTGTAATTGTCTGGATTTTGGATGCTGTCACTTGTGCAAGGCTTGTGATTCCTGCTATTCAAACAAAATGTCCTGCTTTCAATGTATTTGATGGCATTCCCTTATCCATATGTGTGCTACCCTTACCCATAGCTATGTTCTATATTTTGAGAATATGGAGCTCTAGTCCTCCGTGTCCATGTCTCTCTTTGTATCCACTGGTTGGCTGATAACTTGTAATTATCTGGAATTTGGATGCTGTCACCTATTATGTGAGGCTTGTGATTCCTACTATTCGAACAAAATGTCCTGCTTTCAATGTATTTGATGGCATACCCTTATCCATATGTGTGCTACCCTTATCCATATCTATGTTCTATATTTTGAGAATATGGAGCTCTAGTCCTCCATGTCCATGTCCCTCTTTGTATCCACTGGTTGGCTGACTATTGTTTTTTATTTCCTTCTGTAGGCAAGAAGGGCTTGCACATGACGTCTTGCAATGGTACATATGCAGAATGGAAGCTTGGTTTGCTGCAAATGCAGATATGATATCTCTGAAGAGCTGGGACCAGGCAAGGGCAGATACCATTTTTCTGTCTTTAGTAGTTTATTTATTGTCCATACTGGTTAAATCTGCCTCTATATCTGAGACTTTTTTCCCCGTCAAAGGGATAGTACTGTTCTGTGTCTTTATTTTTCTTATTCATAAGCATGAGCTGATTCTGTTTTGTTTGTAACACTGATGCAAGTAGACTTTTGCGAATGAGTACTATACAATGGAACAGCATTATTTATTATACACTCACAAAATTCTTGTCTTGACATCTGGGCAACTTCTATGGCAACCTATGAATGAACTGACAAAGTATTTTCAATGTGACTAAAGCTGCAAAAGTGGCCTTCCTTAAATAGTATCTAGTGTTTTCTGGGTAGGCCGGCCACACCAGCTAGCACATATTTCTTTTGACTGAGTTCTAACCTGTACTCAAACCTCAGTCCTCTTTTGAGGTTTTTTTTTTTAATTTTTTTTTTATTTCTTACTGAGATCGATGGACACTTCCTGTCCTTTTGTCAAACAAAATCCAAGTACTTTTCTCCTCAATCTAAGAAACCTCAATCTAAGAAACTTGGTGTTTCTTTTATACAGTTTCCAGTGGATTGAAAAAACAAAGGGATGTTGGATGCTGCAAATTGTAAGAGTGTAAAGCTGGAACTAAATTAACACCTAAATTTGCACAATTCAAATATGGAGTTGGTGTCTTTTTGCAATTAGGTTTCTTGATTGATTCGATTTTGTAGATTGGTATTTCAATATCATGTTTTTTGGGCTGAAGTGGAGGGTTCCAATGAAAGAATGTATCTCCATAGCTTCCCTTTTTTCTGTGTTGTTTTATGGGTTACTATCACAAGAGGTTGGAGGCATGGTGATCCCTTTTCTCCCTTTCTCTTCACCAAAGTGGCAAAACGTCTTGGGGGTCTGTTCTAAAGGGTTCACAGGGGAAGAAAATAAAAAATCATTGTTAAAATAGACAAATGGTCTAGTGCAGTTTTGTGCCTCCGACAGTTGAAGCACCAAAGCATTTTGATGGTGTAGATTGGCATGAAATGTGCTTCTGATCAAGTGATCAAGAAAATTTGAATATTGTGTAGCAATCAATCTGGTTTTTTTTTTTTTGTGTGTGTGTGTGTGTGTGTGTGTGTGTGTGTGTGTGTGTGTGTGTGATTTGGAACCATATAAAGTTAGAGACAACTTTAGGAAAGGCTATTGAGTAGAAGAAATAGGAAAGCAATGTTTTAAATTAAAACTACCAGGTTTATACCGTAGCGCCACTATTTTCAAAATAGTGTAGCAGACTCAACCTCTATGATCGATGTAGTGTAGTGGCGGCTATTTTGAACCATGCGGATGATGTTCTTAGGAGGAGGGGCATTGCCATGGAGAATGTTCTCTCTTTTTCACTCTAAAATAGAGGAGTCAGTTAACGACCTTTTTTCAACATGGATTCCCAAGTTATATTTGTGGTTGTTGGATTGATGTTTTTTCGGCTCAATTAGTGGAAGCAGCTTCACTGGATTGTTTAATCCCTTCATGGGGAAGCGGACCTTTCCAAAGAAGTGGTTAATTTTGTGGAGGATGGTTCCTAGGGTAGTTTAATGGTTGTGATAGAAAGAGAGAAGTAGACAGATATTCAAGGTTAAAGAGTCACAAGATTGAGGAGGTTGTGGATTGATCAAGGAAAGAATAGCACATTGGGCGTCAATAATAAGGGGTTTCAAGATGTCACAAGATTTGATATTATTAGAAATTGGGAATCAATCATGCTGGGTGGAGGATGAAAAGAAGCTTAGTTCGATGGTCTCTGCCCAATGTCAAATGGGTCAAATTTAATGTAGATTGAGCTGCCAAAGGAACTATGGGACCAGCCAAAAATGTTGAAGTTTTATAAAAAGATGGTGGAGAGATTGATTTTTTTTCTTTCCAGGTCTAGTGGGTACCAAGGAATCCAATGAGGCAGAAGTGATACTGGTGATGAAGTTCAAAGCTCATTTTTCTGGTTCGTTGATCATTGAAAGCAACTCAAAGAACTCAGTCAAGCAGGCACTCAAAACGGGCAGTACCTTGGAAGATTGATACTTATTTTTAGGGAGATTCGGTCACTATAGATTTATGTGTGAATTGAATCATATAATTAGGGTGGCCATTGTCTGGTCTAGTGGATATTTTATTGAAGAGGGAGTAAGTAGAAGAGTGATGAATTTAATATTGAATCGATGTGTGCTTTGAGCAGTATGGTAGAGGTGGCGTGGAGCCATAACAGTATATTACTCTTATATTATTATGTGCATGCTCGACTTTCTTTGTACATTCAAATTCCTCCAATAAAATCTCTTTCATTACCAACAATAGAAAGATAAGAAAAATGAAGACATGTTGTGGGATTCTTTCTTAAAAGAAGACATCTTTAATCCATGTTTCATGCTTTCTTAAATGACATAATTTTGTTAGAAATTATACTTTGGAAATTTTGAGGTTGATAATAAGTTTGTAGACTTTAACATGTAAAACTTAAATAAACGAATAATAATGTTGGATCTTCTTCACTTTTATGGAATTGTATTTTTCCACATTTGGGGGGGTTTGGTTTAATCGTTCTTATAAAAAAAAAAAAAATTTAAAGACAGAGTGTAACAGGCAATTTCCTATGATCATTTTAATGCAGGAGCATGTTCTTTCGGGTGGTCATGGACTGATGGTGCAAGGTTACCATCCTGTTATAAAAGCTCTTGCTGAAGACATTGACATACGTTTGAACCATAGGTATAATGCTTGTATGAAAAAACTGAGGTTCCCCTATCTCATATTTTACCATTCCTATTGATATTTTTCATCTAACAAATATATATAGTTCTTCTTTCTGCCACTTCCATGCCTAATGGAACTGAGTTTTTTTAATCCATTTTCCATGTCAATAACCAGAGTCACGAAAATTACTCAGTGGAGTAATGGAGTAATGGTCACTGTTGAGGATGGCAGAAGTTTCATGGCAGATGCTGCAATTATAACGGTTCCCCTTGGGGTTCTTAAAGCCAATCTAATTGAGTTTGAACCAAAGCTACCTGAGTGGAAGGTTTCTGCGATTTCTGATCTGGGTGTTGGCAATGAGAACAAGATTGCTTTACGCTTTGACACCGTTTTCTGGCCGAATATGGAGCTACTTGGAATGGCTGCACCTACATCTGATGACTGCTGTTATTTCCTTAATCTTCACAAGGCGACAGGCCATCCAGTCCTCGTATATATGGCTGCTGGAAGGTTTGCCTATGACATAGAGAAATTATCTGACGAAGTGGCTGCAAATTTTGCAATGTTGCAGCTCAAGAAGATGCTCCCTGATGCCAAAGATCCTGTAAGACTTTCAATTTTTCCTTTCCTATTCTATTCTGTTTACAGTTGTGAACCCTGCAATGGTAGTTGAAACTGTAGTTTGAGATCTAAATCACTTGACTTGATCCAAAAGCCCAGTGGGAGAATTTGGTCAAGTCTGGGGCTGTCATAGAAATGAATTACCAACATGTAATAATTATTTAATGGAGGAAATAATAAAAATAAACTCAATGTGAGATGGCTGATTTTTTAATATTAATGGAATTTAACACTATTTAATGGATAGAATTGCTGTTCAAGTTGTAAAAGGGGTTAAGAGGCTCCCCTTTTATCTTCTTTCTTAAAATTTAAATAAAAGGGAAAAATGCAAAAAAGGAAAAAAAAAAAGAATTTTTTGTTCTAGTTAACCAATCTTGACTGGTATTGTCCAAGTGTTAGTATTGTTGACTTGAAATATGAGAAAAGTTTTGTTGACACTTGACTCAACGTGGTCAATAATTTTTCTTACTTTCTATTTTTTAAAGATTTTTGAATTGGGGTTACAACATCATTTTGTGCATGTCATGTATGACTCTTGGTTGATTGACTCATGTAGATTCAGTATCTGGTTTCCCGTTGGGGGACAGACCCAGATTCGCTTGGTGCTTATTCATATGACTTGGTTGGTAAGCCTCTGGATTTATATGAGAAACTTCGGGCTCCTATTGATAATCTTTTCTTTGGTGGGGAGGCTGTGAGCATAGATCATCCAGGGGCTGTACATGGAGCTTATTCAGCAGGAATTCTGGCTGCCAAAGACTGTCAAAGGTGGTGCTTGTTAAAAAAGCATGGCAATTTGGATCTAATTAAGCTTGTTTCAAGTGAAGTAAAAGCAGAAGTTGAAACTGCACTTCAAATCTCAAGGATGTGATTGATTCTTTTTTATGTGTTATATCAAATTCAATAGCCATAGAAATCTGATTTTTAGTCCTTATGTTCTCCATTTATTTTGTGGGGCACATAAGACTTCAAGCTCCTCATTAGAATGACAAGAAATTGTATTGTTTGCTTGGATAAATACTGATATCATATATGTAAGGTGATTATGTTTTTGAATCTTTAATGAAGTCTTCTATTTTCGATTAATGATGTTTGTTGATGCTAATATACAATTAATGCACTTTATTGCAGTTCATTTTGTATGTTCTCATGTATGTTGTCTACAATTTTGCTCGTCTTCAAGCACGCTCAATTTTAGTGTATTCATTTGATTTTTCCACGCACCTTTACCTGATTTCAAGTTGGGGCTGCTGTGTGTCTCTTCCAAATGTGGTTAAACTGATATATTAGTTGCTCTGGAGCTTTAATTAGGATGCTTCAAACCATTCCATTATGCATTCTATGATAGGGATGGGAAAAAAGTTCTCATGATCCACTCAAAAGCGATTTGTTTGGATGTGAAGAAAGTAGGGGTGGGAACAGAGTTGCATTTCTTGTTGGGCCACTAGTTGGGAGTTTTCTACCTTGTGGAAACGGAAATCTCCAATAATGGCATAGGGGAAGGCTCAATTTTCTCATGCTTGTTAGAAAGATGAGATTTTCTCAATTTTCTCACGCTTCGTGTTATTGAGTAATCCACTCTGCTGGAGGAGGCAGGTTTTGCAATTTTTAAAATTTACTTGCAGCTAGAGACATCAGAAAATGGTGATTGATGCAAGTTCCTTCCTGTGATGAATTCATTGAAATGAACAATTTCATCTCATAAGGCCAGTGTGAGAGCACCAAATGTACATTTTTCATGTTGGACGATCCTAGCCCATGCCAACAGTTTCCAACAGAGAGACATCATCTAGAGGATCTCCTTAATTTGCTACAGGACACAGTTTAAATACCTGAGTGTGGTAAAAACTGTGCCATTTATAACTGAAAATTTGTTTGTGTGATGGTATCATGGTAAAGATGGATGATGTTGGCCTTCTAACTGGTCCACGTGGACAGATGAGAAGGGAGTCCGGGTCTCACGGAGCTTTAACTGTGAGTGGATTTATCACTGTCCGCCATGTAACCGCAGGCAGCCTGCCATGCAAGCTGGACTGCTGCCCTATGCCCAGGCAGGGGATGCCCACGGTGATGTGGTGGACCATGATTGGTCTTCCCACGGTCACCATTATGAAAAGCCTCAGATGATCCCTATTCATGAGAAGGATTTGCAGGGTCACCAATTGATTTGCGTGAAAGATGATAAAGGATTTTCCTATACAAATTGTCTCTTTTCCATACATTCTTCTTAAAGTAGCAACGAGAATGGCAACTAAATGACAATGTTGGACATGAGGAAGATCTGCATTGTGAGGATCTCTTTAACGCTGCAATTTATTTAAGGGTTCGTTGGATCACAGTCAATCCAAAGCTTCTACAAATGTAAAAAGCTAATAATAAATTATGGCACATTCATGACCATCTAAATTTGATTATGAATGGATCTTTTGCTTCTTTGTTGTCTCTTTCCATGTTTTCTAAAGCTTGGTTTTCCATCCCCTCTCACAATTCTTGCACCTTATTTGTACATATGATTAGTTTATTCAGTTCTCTTCATGGATTGTTTCTCTTCTTTGATGTATTAAGAGAAGCATCAGACCTGTCTGTCTTATTTTATTTGTTGTTTGTAAAAGGGCTTTAAATTAAATCGTACAAAAAAAAAGAACATATAAATTATAACTTCCATGGGGATGTTGCGTAAATGTGACTCATTTGAGAAATAAAGCTTCACAGATGCCACAAAAAAAGTTCTTTTGATACCTTGGCTCTATTATTCGTAATAACAAGGAGATAGGAGGACGTCAAACTTAGGATATGAGCTAGATAATTGATGTGGAGACTTTCTTATGAAATGCTTCATGTACAGTACATGCCAATAAAATTGAAGAAAAATAAGACAACAATCAGACTAACTATGACTTATAGAGTAGAATGTCAGTCTATTAAGAAACAACATGTGCAAAAATGAGTGTCGCAAAGATGACAATATTGAAATGGATATATGGTAAAACTAAGAAAGATAAAATTACAAATGAAAGTATTTAGGAGCATTCAAGGGTGGCATAAATAGATGATAAATTAAGATACACTCGGTTTAAGATAATTTGAATTTTGAACACATCCCATATCCCATACAGGTAAGTAAACAATGGGGTTGATGATGCAACCTATATGAAAATGTGGCACTGGACAAGGCTACAATGAAGAAACAAAATTCACACTGCTGACTCAACATACTTGGAGCAAGGCTCTCGTGATGATGAGTGATGTATGAATCCCGAGTTAAAAATGCATTTTGATATATTCTCAAATCCTTCTGTTTTTCTTGTGAAGTAGGACGCGGCAAAGTGAGTTGAATCTCATTTAATTGCGGTTATTTAACATACAAAGGGTTGATTGACCATGGGCAAGCATGTGAGATGGAACACCCTTACCACTAGGCTGTCTTGTACCACTCACCCAAACTAGCAAAAAAAAAAAAAAGTATTCAAAAAATAAAAATTACTATAATTTTTTTTTTGAACATTTACTACACAGTTTGGATGGCAATTCACCCATGCATGGCATCAGCTTTTGCGCTGGTGCTACATTATTTCAATTCAATTCTACATGGTTTATTTCACAATTATGAATCCTCACATACAACATTGACATTAAATTGTCAATCTTATTGAAACACTACTTGGAAAAGAAGAAAAGATAAATGAACAAATAATATTATAGACATCTTCATCAAAGGTTTTATATGATCTTCCCACACAATCAGTTGACGGCGCTGCATATCCTCCTTATCTGTCCAGATGAACCTGTGAGAGGACTTATATCTCCCATCTTCACCATTGCAGATGCAAAATCCGAGTTAAAAAGGGCGCGGTTCTTACTGTACTCAGTAACAATGCTGTCTGTTGATCCTCCACTAAACAGAACTTGGTCTGAGTCAAGGAGACCTTTCCTCTGGACGAGGTTCCTGAAGTAGTTATTATCAAAAGAGTTGGGTGTCACCAGGTCAAGAGGAGCCAAGTTAGCGTCCCCATCAACTGTGGGACAACGTCGCCGGCGGGTGCTGGCAAAGCCTGCATCAATGTTGGATCCATTGTAAATCCTGTCGCGGAAGGTAACGCATTGCGCTTGACCGATTGTGTGGGCTCCTGCAGTTGATCAACTTACATGTTAATGAATGTGAAATTGTGATTGTTGAGTAGTTGTGAAGAAATGGAGAAAATTCTCTGAGCATTGTTGCGGGTCAATAAGAACCTGAGAGTGCAACCATGTCCCTTCTGCTGAGACCCACTCTCCTAAATGTTGAGATGAGGCTGTCAAGGCTATCTGTAAAGCGCGGAAGGTCTGCTTCTGCTTGATCTTGGTTTGCAGATGTTGAGTCTCTTCTTCCAAGCTTCACTGCCCATGTTGGCCCTCCCACCTGGTTTTCAAATTTCAACAACCATTCTAAATATCAATCAAGTAGAAATTTGTATCCACCCAATTAAGATTCTTCAATGATGTTATCTGTTTTATGCTTAGGCATAGATTTTTTTTACCCACTCCCTTTTTCTAGTTCTATTCATCAAAATGCAGGCCCAGATGAAGAAATCAAGCCCATTTGATTTTGGGTCCAAAAGGAACATTGGTCTAGATCTAATTATTGGTAATTCAGAAATTTTTAATGTTTTGTTGCAGTTGTGGAACTATCAGAACCAATTGCGCCACAAGCCCCCCATAAGAAGCCATTGGGATAACATGCCTCTATTTATTAGAGTTAAGAATAGATTTAACCTTTAAACATAACTCTAGATATATAATCTACTGTTTAGGTAACCGAATTACCAAAGAGATTTAGTAAGAGGAGACTAGATGTATGTACTCACAGCAACAGATGCATCCCGGGCAGCAACTGCCAGAATATCCGCACAAGAAACAACTCCAGGGCAAACATTCTCAACTCGAGATTTAACACTATCAATGACTTCAAACCCTCTTGCCGATTGGAAGTTCTGGAGCGCATTCTTCTCGCTCGTAAAAGAAGAAGAAGGATCTAACAATATGGACGCATCACAACCCTGCACTCCCATCACAATGTGTTAGAACAAAATCTCTTCCAACTAAACAATCCAATCAAATACTTCATAAGAGTAGCTGGTAAAAGAAATAACAGAGCAAATACAAAAGGAAGAAGGAAGAAGAAGAAGTTTTTTCTGTGAGTACTTGAACAAAGCAATCATGGAAATGGAGACGAATGAGCGATGCCGCCATCCGACGCTCACGCGAGATGGCCGTCCTTATGGCGGTCCGAATGGTAGTGAGTGCTGTAGGACATGTTTTATCATAGAAAGTAGGTGAAAGATGTGCATGACATTGCATGTTGGATACCAAAAGCAGTAGGGTGGCAACAAAACATGCAAAGTGAGCACCAAAGAACCTTGTTGGACTCTCTACATGAATCCCCATCTCTCTATATGTTTTCTCTCTCTAATGTCTATAATTAGAGTGTGATCTTTTTACTAGCTATGAGATGGGAGATGAACAAGAGAGAGGTCACAAAGAAGGACAATTCAGTGGAAGGAAAGAAAGCAAAGAGAGAAGAAAGAAGTACTGTTTGGTAATGATGTGGTGAGGTGAAGAAGTGGAGTTCCAAGGCATATATAGAGGGAGGGAGGAAGATAAGGACATGACATGGTCGTAGTTATACACTGCATTACATGCATGAATAGATTGGGTCGTATTGTTCAGAATTGAAAAACGCGTGCGGCGACTTTTTTTTTTGATGAACTGTGGCTGCCTGCCTGACCCTTTCTATTGTTTCAGCTTCTCTTGTGGGGTTTTGAGATATTAGTCCTCTTTAGATGGGATGTTCCAATTTGATCAAAATTTAGATAATGTTATAAAAATTGCTTGACTCCAGTGAGTATTTAAAAATAATAATTTTTGCTCTGGATCCTAAGTTGTCATGGCTTTCTTGCAGCATCTTAGAAAAATTTTCTTGTAAATGATAAAATTTGAGAAACCGTGTTCAGATGTGTATTTATTTTTTAAAAAATGTCAGTTTTCATATTCTATAAAAAGTAAATTTTTTACTAGTTACAGAAAATATATGATACATAAATCAATAAATCTCATGATCTCACGGGATATGATGCAAAAAGGTAAAAACAAAATGTTGACAAGATTCATTATGTTGATATTATCTAAATTTGAATAATAAATTTGAAAAATAAGAATTTAAGGTGAAATAATATGTAAAACCCATGTATTAATCTCGTCAACTCGAGAGGGCAAGGTGACGAACAATTACGAGGGTGGAAATGCCCTGAACAAAGAGAATGACGATCGAAGTTGCCCTTGAATTCATTTATCACAGGACAGAAGAATGTGAAATGTGAGGTTTGAAGAAGTCAAAAGGGCCAGGTTGGACGCTTAGGCGTCGAGTCAAGATAAGTTGGCACATGTGTGTAACATTTTGCATATTTCCAAGGATCGGGAATCTTTTCTGAGTTTTCCAAAATGGGACACGTGCAAGGTTTTTGGTGGGTGCAATGAACCTTTGATCTACAAGAATTTTGGAGTGATGCAAGGCCATTGGAAGGTAGGTGAAACTTTATCTCTGTAATTTAAGATTGAACAGCTAGAAATATTTTGTAGGTTTGAAGTTTTTTAGATGACTAAATCTTAAAAATTTTTGTATGTCATTGATCTAATGGACTGTACATGTTTTTCCACATGTCTTATTTCAAAATAGCAGTAAGGGGATACTTGCTGTGGATAATCATATATAGCGGATGATCATACCCTTTCTCTAATAAGAAGGTGGAATTCATTTTATTTTCATATATATATATGGGAGGTCTTCATATGCATCCATCCCTCACCATTTTTGGTGAGGGACACCCATTTTGGATGTGTTTCAAGTACAAGAGAAGTACAAGAGGGGTACTTTGTACTCCCTCTTGTACTTGAAACACCCCCAAAAGGGGTGTCCCTCACCAAAAATGGTGAGGGATGGATGCATATGAATATCCCCCTATATATATATATATATATGTTATTAGAGGGTTCCCAACCTTTTGAGCTGAACTAATCCCTCCGGGCCCAAAGGGAAGCCGGCCTGTAAACTCCCCTGAAGCCCCAATCTGGCAGTGTAGTTTCGAAATTACAACCTCCGGATGTAAATTGTGGTCCTAGACCAACTGAGCTACTTCTTGAGATTATTTGATTTTCTTATTCTCTAACGTTTTTTAGATACTTTTTAAAAGAGGACTAAGTGCAATATATGAGGTCCAATATCCCAATTGGATACAAGAAGATTTATAAGAGTAACTAAATTAAAAAAGAAGGCCAAAAAAGATAGATGTAGTTGATATCATTTGTTGTTGAAATGGCCAATAAAATGATAAGAGTGCAAAAGTTTGATCATTCATTTCTATCTACCCTTATAAAAGAGGCAAGATTGCATGTTGCTTTAGTACACCCACTGTGGGGCCCACCAAAAAATTTATAATAATATATATATAATATATAATATAATATATATAATATACCTAGGGGGGTCTTCATATGCATCTATCCCTCACCATTTTTGGTGAGGGACACCCCTTTTGGGGGTGTTTCAAGTACAAAAGGGGTACAAGAGGGGTACTTTGTACTTCCCTTTTGTACTTGAAACACCCCCAAAAGGGTTGTCCTTCACCAAAAATTGTGAGGGATGGATGCATATGAATATTCCCCATATACCTAATATCTATATATATATATAATCTACCCTTATAAAAAAGGCAAGATTGCATGGTTGCTTTAGTACAACCACTGTGGGGCCCACAAAAAAATTTATAATAATACATTATATAATAATAATAATAATATAAATATCTATACCATTATTATCTATCTATCTCATACAAACTTTTTCACTACACCATTGTGGGGCTCACCCCCAAATATTATAATATCATATAATAATATATTATTTTGAGAAATTACAAACTTTTTCACTACACTTTTGTGGGGCCCACCCCAAAATATTATAATGCAACCTTTTTCACTACACCATTGTGGGGCCCACCCCCAAATATTTACTATCAGCTATCTACTACTATACCATCATAAAAGAGGGAAAGTTGTAAAATTTTTTCACTACACCATTGTGGGGCCCACTCCCAAATATTATAATATAATTTAATAATCTATGATTATTAGAAATTGCAAACTTTTTCACAATACCTTTGTGGGGCCCAACCCCAAATATTATAATGCAAACTTTTGCATTACACCATTGTGGGGCCCATCCCCCAAAACGTATAATATAACATAATAATATATTATTATGAGAAATTGCAAACTTTTTTACCACACCATTGTGGGGCCCACCCCAAATATTATAATATAATATAATAATATATTATTTTGAGAAATTGCAAACGTTTTCACTACAACTTTATGGGTCCATCTCAAAATATTATAATGCAAACTTTTTCACTACACCATTGTGAGGCCCACCTCCAAATATCCACTATCTACTATCTATCTTCTACTCTTATAAAAGAGGCAATGTTACATGATTTCTTTATTACAACCACTGTGGGGCCCACAAAAAATTTTATAATAATATATTATATAATAATAATATAATATAATATCTATACCCTTATTATCTATCTATCTCATACAAACTTTTTCACTACACCATTGTGGGGCCCACCCCCAAATATTATAATATCATATAATAATATATTATTTTGAGAAATTGCAAACTTTTTCACTACACCATTGTGAGGCCCACCCCCAAATATTTACTATCTGCTATTTACTACTATACCATCATAAAAGAGGGAAAGTTACAAACTTTTTTTACTACACCATTGTGGGGCCCACCCCCAAATATTATAATATAATATAATAATATATTATTATGAGAAATTGCAAACTTTTTCACTATACCTTTGTGGGCCCAACCCCAAATATTATAATGCAAACTTTTGCACTACACCATTATGGGGCCCATCCCCCAAATAGTATAATATAATATAATAATATATTATTATGAGAAATTACAAACTTTTTCACTACACCATTGTAGGGCCCACCCCAAATATTATAATATAATATAATAATATATTATTTTGAGAAATTGCAAACTTTTTCACTACACCTTTGTGGGGCCCACTCCAAAATATTTAAATGCAAACTTTTTCACTACACCTTTGTGGGGCCCACTCCAAAATATTTTAATGCAAACTTTTTCACTACACCATTGTGGGGCCCACCTCCAAATATCTACTACCTATTATCTACTACTATTATAAAAGAGAGAAAGTTGCAAATTGTTTTTCACTACACCATTGTGGGGCCCACCCCCAGATATTATAATATAATAATATATTAGTATAAGAAATTATAAACTTTTTCACTACACCTTTGTGCTGTCAACCCAAATATTATAATGCAAACCTTTTCACTACACCATTGTGGGGCCCACCACAAAATAGTATAATATAATATACTAATATATTATTATGAGAACTTACAAACTTTTTCACAACACCTTTGTGGGGCCCACCCCCAAATATTATATTATAATATAATATAATCATATATTATAATATAATATAATCATATATTATTATTATTATATTATAATAATAATATAAAATCTATATCTATACCCTTATTATAAAAGAGAAGAGAAGTTGTATACTTTTTCACTACACCTTTGTGGAACCCCCCCAAATATTATAATATAAGATAATATAATAATATATTCTTATTATATTATAATAATAATCATATAATATCTATGCCCTTATTATAAAAGAGAAAAAAGGGTCATGCTTTTTCTCTACACAACTGTGGGCCCCACTTAGTATTATGATATTATATATATAATAAAAGAGAACTACACATATGTGGGCCCCAATAAAAGAGAAGAACTTGTCATGCTTTTTCTCTACACATCTGTGGGCCTCACTTAGTATTATTATATTATATTATGTATATATAAAATAAAAGAGAACTACATGTTTGTGGGCCCCACTTAGTAGAAGAACTTGTCATGCTTTTTCTCTACATCTAGACATCTGTGGGCCCCACTTAGTATTATTATATTGTATATATATAAAATACAAGAGAACTAGACATATGTGAGCCGCACTTTGTATTATTATATTATATATGTATAAAATAAAAGAAAATTACACATCTGTGGGCCCCACTTGGTAATATTATATTATACCACTTAGTAGAAGAACTTGTTATGCTTTTCTCTACAAATCTGTGGGCCCCACTTAGTATTATTATAATATCTGTATGCTTAACTTAGTATTATTATATTAGATATATATATATATGATAAAATGAGAACTACACATCTATGGGCCCCACTTAGTAGAAGAACTTGTCATGCTTTTACTCTACATCTACACATTTGTAGGCCCCACTTAGTATTATTATAATATCTATATGCTTAACTTAGTATTATTATATTAGATATATATATATATATGATAAAATGAGAACTACACATCTATGGGCCCCACTTAGTAGAAGAACTTGTCATGCTTTTACTCTACATCTACACATTTGTAGGCCCCACTTAGTATTATTATAATATCTGTATGCTTAACTTAGTATTATTATATTAGATATATATATGATAAAATGAGAACTACACATCTATGGGCCCCACTTAGTAGAAGAACTTGTCATGCTTTTACTCTACATCTACACATTTGTAGGCCCCACTTAGTATTATTATATTATATATAAAATAAAAGAGAACTACACATTTGTGGGACCCACTTAGCAGAAGAACTTGTCATGCTTGTTCTTTACAAATCTGTGGGCCCCACTTAGTATTATTATATTATATTTTATATATGGAGAATATTCAAGTGCATCCATCCCTCACCACAAATGGTGAGGGACACCATTTTTGGGAAAATTTCAAGTACAAAAAAGAGGTGTACTTCTCTTTTGTACCTCTCTTTTGTGTTTGAAACTTCCCTAAAAGGGGTGTCTCTTACCACAAATGGTGAGGGATGAATGCACTTGAAGATCCTCCTTTATATATATAATCAAAGAGAACTACACATCTGTGGGCCCACTTAGTATTATTATAGTTCGATGAAATGCTTAGCTCAAATGATCGTGAAAAGGATTGTGTTTGAAGAATTTGTTCATTCACTACAACAACTCAAATGAGAAATTTCAGTTGAGATTTTCATGTATAGAAAATTTCAACTTCAATCCCAATGCCTGTAAAGACACAATTTGCTTGGAATCTTTGTGATTTGTTGTTGATTCATTTAAAGCTATGAGTTGTGTACTGTTTTGGTTAGTATTTTGTTTCATTGAATTTTGTATGTATTTGGCGCTAGGTTTTAGACAAATTTTAATGGAAAATGGGCCGGACTATCAATCTATATTGAAATTGGTGAGTGTTTTGCCTAATCATGTATGGCCAAAAAAGGTTGGTTTTCAATTTTTTTTAAAAATTAGTTTCCTTCCATATATCTTGTTATCCCATCTTCTTTTTACTTTTTTCTATTGAAGCTTTTGCTAAATTTCATAAGAACAATGAGTGATTGTAAATTACTTAATTTGCCAAAAAAATGACTTATATGTAAACTGGTCATTCTCCATTGGGATAGTTAATATTGAGTTTTTTAACGACTTTATTTTTCAGATTATCATATTAAAAGAGTATGTTCCTTGTACATGCATTGCATGTGCAGGGCTCCACTAGTTATGACTAATCTAAAATATCTACAAATGGCTAACCCGAAGTCCTGTTATGGTTGGCTCTTGGAAAATCAGATAATTAAGTGTCCTACTTTTTCTCGTAAGTCAACCACTGATTTTTTTTTTTTTTAACATTTTTTTATAGAACTACTCAGTGGGTTCCATTAGTTTTTTTTTTTTAACCCGGCCAAGGGGGCTGGGACCCAAGTGAGAGCCCACATATAGACGGGAAGACAGCCCATTTAAGTGGGAGAGAAGCCCGCACACGTGGGAAGAAAGCTCGCACAAGTGAAAAGGGAAGTCTGCACAAACGAGAAGAAGTGGCGTGCCCACGATTCGAACCATGAGTAGCTAGGTGAACTTTCACTCCTTATCACTTGGTTAATGAGCCATTCTCGTACGATTAGTAGTTTGTTGTGTCAAGTCTTCAACATCTCCGTGTTGACGAGTGGCTTCCACCCTATATGGAACTTGTCGAGCATTTATGCCATCTCTAATACTACCTCGAGATTTTGGTAGGTAGGAATGATTAGGTAAGAAAACTTAATATGGCACTCGAGCTAATTGATTGCGAGATCGACTCATAAGATAAATGATCCAACAAAAAAATGTGTGTCACCTGAAGCACGCAAATTGGGTTCCACATGAGGGATGGTGTTGAGGAGTGGGTTCCACCCTATGAGGAATATTAAAAAGTATTTATGTTGCCTCCTCTAATACCTTAAATTTTGGTAGAATGGTTACCTTAGAAAACTTAATAACCGGTATATGTGGTCATTGATGATAGGGTATTCATTTTTCATCTTCCCATCCTCGATCAATTTCCATTAAGTGGGGGGTTATTTGATGGTCATTTTTGTATATTCACTTTTATCTTCATTTTTAACCAAAAATAACTTGAAATCCTATACAATCAGTTCCTATCTATTCTATGCAAACAAACATGCCCTGATAGAGTTTAGGGTCTCACTCACTCACTAAGTGTAACAAATAGGAAATCACAATAATAAAGCTGATATATTACTGCTTAGCATATAATTCATGAGAAATGATTATGTAATTAATAAATTGAAAGAACGAAAAGAAGTGAAAAGGTAGGATACATGCAGTGAATGCTTAATAAATCATAATTCATATTTAGTAATTAATCAATTCTATAAGATTGTTTTCACAATCATTACTGAATTCAAAGTATGAATTGATTAATTAAGACTAACATTATTAACTATATGCATCTATTGTTGGAAAACGAATTCTACCTGCCGAACTCTTCTTGGACCTTCTATCCTTCTTTTACCAAGGAAAGCGTCCACTTGTGCTTAACTCAACATCTACACTTGTCAGAGCAAGCACACCACTATTTTGTTGAATTAGAACTTATCTAAATTTGAGATTGCAGATTTTCAAAAAACGGCCTTTTAATCTAGTGGTAAAAGACGTTAGTTCTTATTCTCATGTCCACAGTCCACTTAATTGGTTGCTTCAAAATCAATTCACTAGTCATTGGATTGTTTTATACATCTTCAAAATTTTAATATTTTCTACCAAGGAAACTTAATAGAGTTTATTTTCAAAAGTGCCCAAACTCTTATTTGCTTCCATATTACACCTCATAAAACTTCGAGATTAAGGTGAAACTGGATCACAGAGTTAACCCACAAAACCCTCACTCAAAGAGGCTCAAACAAGCCAAGCCTGACTTCCTATATTTTTAGACATGGATTCTTACATTAGTTTACATGTAAATTAGATTCTTGAATCTAATTTGGACCACTGTTCCACATTTCTATAGGAAATTACCTGGAATCTTCAAAGGATCCATCCAATTGAAGGAGACTTGCTTGTTTTTTATGCTTGGACAAGGACCTTTCCCTTGAGGCCATGTTACCTTGCAGTGGACGTAAGCGGGGCACGAAAGCATCTCTGTTTCCAATCCTTTTTTGTCCATGGTAGTTTCGGAAACACGAGCATCTTTCCTTGAAACTTGTTTGGGTCTCTTTCCATGCTTGTGAAATTCAGAGCTAGGGAAACCAGCAGGGCTCAATCTCTCTCCATAAGGTGGGGTTTTCTATTTCAAGGGGGAATGACCAAATGCTGATGTCCAATGGGAAAGGCCTCTCTGATCAAGATGGGCCTACCATTAGCAGGTCAACTCTATTCATAACACTTGCTTTCCTAGAGTGTTATATTTATCATCATATATCAGTTCAAAGGAATCCAGAAATTACAAGCAACCAGAAAGAGGACTATTGAATGAATGATTCAACACATTTATTATATTAAAAATCTAAATCACTCAAAATTCTCCATTCAAATTAAAGTCGGGGCCATCAAATGAAAGTTGGGCCCTTAATCAGATTAGTCGCTTAAAACATTTGAATAAAATATTATGAATAATTCAACTGTTTTATAGTAATCACTCTCTTGGTAAGACCTAACTCCCATCAGAGTAAACTTGACAAAGTATCATCTAAGAGATTATATTTGCTTTGACCGGTTTATATCTTCAAAAGTGAGCCCCTACTGAGGAGCCTTACAAGTTGTCCTATTATTGACTGAAGACCAGATCATTAATTGTGGCCGACCTTCAATATTGGTTTCAATATGACAGCTAGGACTTATTAATATGACTTTCATTATGTGGAATTGGCATCATTGGCTCATTCATCATTACAATGACAAGGGACCTGTTCAATATACTGCTCGGATTTACATATTTTTCAAGAAATGGATTAAAAGGAGAGTTGTAAAAAGGGTTCAATGAACTACCAGTAAATTTGGCAAAAAAAAGTGTTAAAAAGAAGCGAGAAGTTAAATGATATATGGTGCAGATTTGAATAGAATCTTCATTTTCCTAATATTTAATTAACGAAGTTATTTGGGCTATTGTTTCATGCAAAAGGAGAGTTACATAGAGGTCATTTGTGAATCTTCACCACTGCGTTTTCCACTTTAGTTTTTTTTTTTTGGCTAACGGAGGGTTCCCAATTCTTTGTACTGGATTAATCTTTCCGGGCCGATGGAGAAGCCGGGTAAAACCCCTGTAACCCCTAGGTAATAACACTAGTGGACTCAACCTCCGGTTACCAAAGGCGAGGGAACCGGGGATCGATAGTAGAACCTCTAGCTCCGGAAGAGAGAGGAGCCTTGGTCCCGACCGCTCAACCAACCCCTTGGATTTTTTTTTATATATACTTTTACAACTTCAGTTGCTTCGTGGGATTGTTTTGAATTCCTTATTTTCAATAGCTAGGAACGAGAAAAGGTCCACAGCAGTTTTTTTTTCAAAGAAACATTTATCACATTCTGAGGGTGGTGCCCATTGAGTCCACCATTTAGCCCTTTCATCTTTCTGCCAAGTAAGTGTTAATCCGAATTTCACTCCAAATAGAGTGATTCATATTATTACTTTTTTAACTCCTCAATATCTATAATTTCCTCTTCTTCTTCTTCTTCTTTTTTGAATGATGATCAATCAAACAGTGAAACCATTATAATTGTGATGAAATACGGTATTGTCTATTGGGGTGGCGCATGGGACATGAATGTGACCCTGTGGGACAGAAGTATGTTTGGGATACTAGTTCATGAAAACTCTACTAATTGGCCAGCTCTCTTTCTATTGTAGAAACCTTGTAGTAAATTCCTAATTATAGACACCTTCTAAAAAGCGTGCATCTCATCTCTCATGCACCTGTTCAGAGATTGATATCTAGCACATGTAAATTAGTTTCAATGACTTATACCACGAAACTAATTTGGTAAAAGAAAATCTAATTTTTGCAGGTGGCGTGCATCACGTTGGGTTTTTGGGTGTTTTTGAAAAGGTCTTTTGTCCTTCTATGCTTTTGCTCTATATGGGTAGTGAAGACTATTAGAAATCATAGCATCCCATGTTGCTAAAACTCAACTCTTGAGAAGGCTTTATATGTTGTTTCAGTCCTATATATTTTAAAGACTTATGGAGCATTTTGTCATGAGTCCTATGCTCGTAGGTGAGTGGGACTTAGCCACTAGGAGGGAGGAATGGATTCCCTATTAATAAATATAATACCCTTCCAATGATGGATTCCCTATTAATAACTATAATACCCTTCCAATTATACTATGTGAATGTTGAAGAACAGCATTGGATATTTGGATTGGAAGTCATGAAGTGATGAGCACATATGCAAGAATAGCCATATTCATTTGAAATCCTTTGTACTTGATATTTTTTCCATTGTAAATCATCTTAAGAGGAACTTTATCCTGGCCTACTTAGGCCCACCGCCCACCTTTGATCAACTCCGAACCCCACTCTTTAAATTCTAGCACCTGGTCTTTTTAAATTCTTGTACCCGGTCCAATGGAGCTATCCTTGCCTGAGCCTTACCATGGTGAGACCTTACCATCTCCTTTCATGCGATTAGACATACTTCTTAGTAGAGCCAATGAACCGAACGGCTCTAAAAAAGCAAGAGTAGACATTTTAAATGATCAAAGACATGCATCTAGATAATTTTGAGTTCATCCAACTGAACCTTTAACTAAAACAAATTCAAGACTAAAACTCCACAATGGGACTCACTTTTTAAAAACCCAATTTCACCATTTCAGTAGTGGTGTTGGCACCTAAGTATTACACACACGTCTCGAGATCGATTATTGGATCCTCAAGTTTAAAGTATCAAAAGAAAAAGGAAAAAAAAAAAAACAACACTACTCCAAGCATGATTAAAGTATGATTGATTATTTTTATAGGAAAAAGTCTTTTTGTCCCGATGTCGGGACTGATGTCGGGACATGTAGCAGCTCTCTTTTTATAGTGATCGATTTTAGGGAATGTCCAACCCTAATTGAAGTGAAATTGTGGCTCGGATTTAAATAAATGGGACCCACCATGAGATGTAATTCTAAAAGTCAGACCCTCGCAGGCGATCTAAGTCCAAAATATCCCTGCCACATGAGATCTCTTCGTAAAGACTGAAAAAAAGATCCACGTTTCCTATGTGCTGCTATTATAAACTCAAAACCGCTTCTTCTCTTCAGATTCCCTGCAACATCTTTCTCTTTTTTCTTCTTCCATGGCGGCCGCAGCAAACCGCCTGTTGAAAGTCAGATCTTTCTCCACTTCAATTTATTATTCTTCTTCTTCTCTATATGTCCGCAAGTTTTCATCTTTTTCTTCCCAAACTGACCTCCCCTTCTCCAACACTCTGCGTCGAGATCCCAAGGACAGAAACGTCCAATGGGTCTTTCTCGGCTGCCCGGGCGTCGGAAAGGGAACCTACGCTAGCCGCCTCTCTCATCTCCTCGGCGTCCCCCACATCGCCACCGGCGATCTCGTCCGAGAAGAGCTATCCAGCTCAGGTCCTCTCTCGCAGCAGGTATTGCATGCTATCTGTTCGAAGAAATTCCTATGAAAGTTTGGTTTTTTATTTCGTCTGGTTGAGAAGGAAAAATTGGGTTAGTGCTGCGATGGGTGGTGTTGGGTTGGCGATAAACATGAAAATTTTTTGAGTAATATAGATCTAGTGTTTCGAACATGGTTTGAATAGGCGGTTTTGGGTACTGTGTTGGTGAAAGCTGAAAGATTTACGTATTGATCTGGGTATCGGTCTTCAACTGTTATTTCGGTTTGTTTTGGGCTCTTTTTTCTTTACAAAAGTTTTTTTTTTTTTAATTGTTTTCGGGGTGCTTTAGATGTAGACAAGTATAACAATTTTATGTAAAGGCAGTGAGAATGAATGGAGATTCAAGGTTTGGGGATAAACCCAATTGAAATTGAGGACAGTTATGGCCTAAACCTTTAAGAATTAGGGAATACAGGTTTGTTTGGTTCTGATTTAGTTAAATTTTGCTGTTATTGTTGGAGAAGAATTGGTATTATGATTCGTTGGCGTGAAATTAATGAGATTTGATGTTAGAAAAGGAAACAGTTGGAAGATATTATACCGACGTCTTCCTATACTCAATTGGGAAATTCCCAGCAAACTCCTATTGAGTTTGGATTCCCATTGTGATTGCTCGCTTTGAACATAATTTGCAGTGTTAGACTAGGTAATGTTGTGAAGAACAGGTAATGTTGCTATCCATTCATTACAGATGGATGAATGTTTGAAAAGATTTTGCCTTGAAGCTGTGCTCAAGTGCAGATTGAGAATGCGGTGTTCTTTCCCCATCTCAATAGTGTTTCCAATATCCGAATCCAATATGTGATAGAATTCATTAGCAGTTTAAAAATGCACAGGAGTCTTGGTGTTGATGGTAATAACATTATTTCAATGGTAATATGGTAGACCTCAAGTTCAGATAAGAAAAAGTGAGAAAAAAAAAAAAGAAAAGAAAAGAAAGAGAGTCTTTTAATAGAACTTCCATCCTCGCACCATTTAATGGGGGCATACGGAAGGCATTTCATTGGGGTGTAATGTTCATTTAGTGCGTGACATTTTTCTAGTGTGCTGAATGTCTGAAAAGAGCAACTATGATGACATGTTTATATGATTAGAATTTCTAGGTTCTCCAGATTTTTTTAGGCGTTGAATTTTAGCATCAATTAATGCATTGCCTTCAACGCATGAACACAGTATGCAGCAACCCAAATGCCTAGTTGTGGTGCATTTATCCTTAGTTTCATCAATGCTCTTGATAGAAACGTAGTAAAATCCAAAGCCGTCAAACACTAGTGTACATGGAGGAAGATTGGAAGAGAAGTCTCCACTCTCCACTCCCCTTCCAAATTCTTGTCTTTCCAGAATGCCCCTAAAAATAAAATAAAATAATTAAACTCAATAGGTTTGCATTTTCCTTAGAGTCCTTCACATAGACCTTTTCTGAACACAAGACTCCAAACCACCCTACCCCTAGTGACGCAGCCAAAATTCGCGATTGAGCAATAGATCAATCTCCCGAAGGATTGATCGAATCTAAAGATGGATTCCAGCTACTAGGGCAACCTCACAGTAGGAGAAATGATGCAACAGCACCAATACCTGACGTGAGATATATTGTGGGCCACATGTGGGATTGATGCAAGCCCTAGGGTTAGGACTTGCGTGAGAAGTGCTAAAAGCACAATGGATGCCGAAGCACGTGTCCGAAGATACAATAAATCTCCGCAGAGATAATAAACGAGGACACACCTCAATGGGAAAACCCAATTTCATTAATCAACAACTCTGAGAAATAATTCTCTACAATGCCATATAAATAGTAAAAGCAAACTTAACGCTTAAGAAAACCTAATCTAATAATGGAAACTATCCTAATTAAATTAGGAAACCAAATAAATCAGCATACTAATCCTAATTACAATAAAATTAGAAATTATTGACATAATAAATAAATTCCTAAATCTATGTGGGCCCTACACATGTGGCCATGAGGTCTATGCTGCATCATTCTCCCCCACTTGAAAAGAACTCGACCTCGAGTTCGGAAAGTGTCCACCGGGATCAAAGATCAATCTGACGAACTTTCGATATGTCGGTCGATCTTTAACTTCAAGGCACAGCTACATGCATAATCGCTTTTGATGATTGAAATATGTGTTGATGTGCCTTACTTGTTGAACATGCACCATGATTCTGACTATCCGCTGGTCATCGCTCAGTTGGCATTGTTGATCCCCAAAGACAAAATTAATGAGAGAATTAATGGCAACAACTTGCTCTTCATCGCTTGGTGTGTGCACGTCAGGATTATTAGTACTCAGATGAAATTTCAAGGCCAACTGTAGATATGGAATCTTCTGTGTTGAACTCTGGCTTAGCAGTCTGCATGTCTGCTGGCATTAGTTCCTCAACACAGTCTGTCAGGTGTGGTGACTTGTCTTCTTGAGAAGTAACGTCCATTAGATGAGACTTTTTAAGCATCCGCTCTACACGAATTGCTTCCCAAAATGCTTCATACATATCGTTGCATTCCTTCTCCACATTCTTCAATATACTTGGTCTCAAACTTATGAGAAAGTGATTGAAATCAAGTGCATCTCCCAATTCACATAAATAATGTAGTCTTTCAAATTCATAAGCATATTCCTCGACAGACAATTTTCCTTGTGTCAAAGTGATATACCGCTCAAAGCATTCTGTATTTGCATAATATCTTTTCCCATATCTGATTGCATATATCATCCTTTTAGCCCTTTTGTTGATTTCTATAAGCTCTTTGTTGGTTTCTGTAAGCCTTCTATTTATTTCAAGAAGTTGCAATTCCATCTTGTCTGACAATTCCATATAATGCTCTTTAAAATGAAAGTCAAATTGACCAGATGTGTAGATCTGACTTCCACGATCACGTTGGTGAAAACTGATCTAAAATTGGACGGTGGATGATCCAGATGCCGTCAAAAGAAATCTCAACTGTTGATCTTCGTCAAATTACTGTTTAGCAGAGTCTGTGATGCAGTGATGATGTCAGCAAAATCTGTTGGGCCTCAAGAAGGGTCGGGTTGACTAAACTAACCCGGATATGAACCTGGCCCAACCCGAGAATGAGTTGAATTGAAAGAAGGCCTGGAATGGACTTGGCCCAAATTCAGATGGGGCCCAATAGGTTGGCACGTGCAGGCTTCCTTCTGTTTCGATTCTGGCGCCCGAAAGAAGAGAAAAAAAAGGCTGAAACCCTTCTTTGTTGCTTCAACGAAGGGAGAAAAGAGAGCTGCAAGGTGGGATCAACGATCACATTGGAGCTCGGCGACTTCAGCGATGGCAACGACGACGTAGATGATTGTGGCGATGGCGAAGAGTGATGTAGTGCGCTGGCCGCGACGATGCAAGGTACGCTTTTGCTTCTTCTTTGTTCTACTTCTCTTCTTTGCTTCTTCTTTCTCTACCTTTTTTTTTTTTTTTTTTCCGTCTGCTGCTGCGTTCCTTCCTCTGCAACTTTTTTTTTTTCTCTGGTTTGGGGCGATTTGAGGGTTTTGGACGAAAAGGGTCGAGAGGTGGAGGCGAGGGGAAGTGAAGTTTGGTTGGATCGTGAAAGACAGAGGGCAGGGGCGATGTGGCTGGACTTTCGGGCTGTGGGGTGGTTGATTGGAAAAGTCAAGATGGGTTCTGGACTTTGGCAGGGACGACAGGGAGGGTTTGATTAGGGTAGCGGGTTCAGCAGTTTGGGTTGTGTCGATGGAAAGAGAGATCGGAAGAGGTATGGATGGTCGACGGGCTTTGTGGTGGGTTGTGGTGTCACCCATGAAATCCTAATTATTATTAGTTTTAGTTTTAGCAAAGATTGTATTTAGGATTAGTTTTTAATTTGATTAGGATTCTTATTTTTGTTTCCTAGTTTGATTAGGATTGTTTCTTAGGGCTTAAGTTTCTTTTATTATAAATATAGTATTGTAGAGATCAATGATCTCAGATATTTGAGTTAATAGAATTTTCCCTTTGTGGGTTTATCATTGGAGAGTGTCTTCATCTTGTGATTGTTCCCGTGGGAATCCTAATTGTGTTCCGGCACTTACATCCTAACCCCAGGATTGCATCAATTGGTATCAGAGCCGCACGATCCTCACGATCGTCGGCGTGATTATCTCTATCGTCCATCACCACCCATCCATTTATCCCGTTCATCTTGCATCGCCTACAATTTTTTTCCCACATCACCCTCCTGCTGCCAGAAACCCATCCCACTCTCCTCCAGCAGAACCTAGCCATCCTTTGCTACCAAACTCCCACCCATTCATCGAATCCAAAATCCCTAACCCTTCCCTGCCATCCAAAATCCAAAATCACCCCAGTCCAGCAATCCAGAAATCAAGCCATCTCTCCCAACTTGGCCCCACTCCTCCGGACTTCCCGGAAATCCAAAAAGGCCACCCTCTACCTCTCTCCACCAAATCCGCAGCAACGGAACATCCTCGCACCCTATCACGTCCCATATGCGAACCCATAACCCTTGCCGAGATCATCGGCTGCACCTAAAGCCCTTGTAATCCACTGCCCTGCACCGTCACCTACCCCAGCCAAACCAGCTTCGTGAATCCCAACCCAGAAAAAAATTCAGAAGAAGAAGAGACGTAGTAGAAAGAAAGAAAAAAGAAATAGAGGAGAGAGAATAGAAGGGAAGAAGAGGTACCGTGCACCGGTCGGTCAACGCTGCATCAACCTCATCAAGTCGTGCTGCCTTCTCGAGCTCTACCGTCACCAACTCTTCTCCAAATCTCCGGCGCCACGTCATCGCCAGACGCTCGCCATCACCAACAGCGCGTTAAAGAATATTCATCAAAAAGGGTTTTGGAAAACCCTTCTCTCTTTTCATTCGACACGGAAACCGATTCAGCCACACGTGTATGTGTGTCAAGTGCTTAGATTGGGCTTGAAACTGGGTTCAGTTTAGGTACTGGACTTGACCCTCTTTGAAGCCCGGCACAATATCAGCAGAGATTTAAAGGCCAGATTTGACCAAGATCAACGGTTAAAACTTCTTTTTGCGATATCAAGCTCATCCACCATCAGATTTCAAATTTGTTTTTGCCAGTGTGATCATAGAAAGTAGATCTACACATCAGGTTTGTCATACTTTCATCCACGATGAGACTCCGTGATACCACAATCTTCAACATACTTCAAAGATACAAATATGCAGTTAAATATGGCTCATGGTATTTTGAAAATGAAGTGTATTTTCGGTCCTTTCTTGATTTGAAACGAGGAGAATTATCTGTTCTTGACTATGGTGACATGTTTTCATGGCTCCAAGACAAGTGTGGATTAGAAGATGATGAGGAACACGACTTGATTAGTTTCATCAGAGGCTTGAGACCGGAAATAGTGGAGAAAATGACGGACACTAAAAATATTCATGAGGCATATTGGGAAGCAATTCGTGTAGAGCAGATACTTAAAAGGTATCATCTAGTGGTAGTTACTCCTTAAGAAGAAAAGTCATCTCACGTAACAGACTGTGTTGAGGAACCAGTGCTAGCGGATATACAGACTGATGAGCCTGAGTTAGACACAGAGGATTCCACATCTACAGTTGGCCTTGAATTTTCTCAGATGAGTACTAATAATTTCGAAGTGCAAACACCAAGTGAGGAAGAGCAAGTTATTGATATTTCCCACATTAATTCTACTATTGATTTTGTCTTTGGGGATCAACAATATCAACTGAGAGATGACCAGTGGATAGTCAGAGATTATGATTTGATGGTGTAGGTTCTACAAGTAAGTCACATCAACACAACTTTCTGCCATCAAAAACAGTTATGCATGAAGTTGTACATGGAAGCTGCAAATCTACCAACGAATCGAAAGTTCATCAGATTGATCTTTGGGTGGACATTTTCCGAACTCGAGGTCGAGTTCTTTCCAAGCCGGGGAGAATGATGCAGCAGCACCAATACCTGACGTGAGTAGGGGTGTAAAAAAAACGGGAAAACCGTCGAACCGAAGTGAACCGAACCGCGGTTGATAACCGTATTTCACGGTTCGGTTACGGTTAATGAAATCCAAAAACCGCACGGTTCAGTTCGGTTACGGTTTTCCATAATAATTCACGATTATTAACCGTACCGAACCGTATAATACGGTTCGGTTAACCATATGCGGTTAACCATACCGTTTACAAATAAAAGAAAAAATAGGGAGCCGTAACCGTAAGGTTAACCGTATGATAAATATTATTGATCAATGGGATTTTTTTTCAATTGCTCCTTATGTGTCATTTTACCTTCAATCATTCACATTTATCCTCTTATGTGAGGAAAGCATTCCACAGTTATTAACCGTAACCGAACCGTTGAATACGGTTAACCGCGGTTATGGTTTCCACGATTTTTGTGAATACGGTTACGATTATGGTTTTAAAAGACAGAAAACCGCGGTTACGATTCGGTTAACGGTTTTCCCAAATTGACTTATTAACCAAACCATTACACCCCTAGACGTGAGATATGTTGTGAAAAACATGTGGGACCCAAGAAATCCTAATTATTATTAGTTTTAGTTTTAGCAAAGATTGTATTTAGGATTAGTTTTTAATTTGAATAGGATTCTTATTTTTGTTTCCTAGTTTGATTAGGATTGTTTCTTAGGGCTTAAGTTTCTTTTATTATAAATATAGCATTGTAGAGATTAATTATCTCAGAGATTTGAGTTAATAGAATTTTCCCTTTGTGGGTTTATCATTGGAGAGTGTCTTCATCATGTGATTGTTCCCGTAGGAACCGTAATTGTGCTCCGGCACTTGTATCCTAACCCTAGGATTGCATCAAGAAAACACCATAATTGCAGAGAAAACTCTCATAACTCAAAAGATTAATTGATAATAAGCATGTCTATTACGATGGCCTAACATCCTTTTATAAAGGAGTTGGCTTGATCCCTAAGCAACTATATTTCCTAATATATGAATCATATCTAAAATAAAAAGGAAACTAACTAATATTAATCATAAACAAATCAAACTACTAAATAATATTTTCTAACTAAATGGATGTCCCCTTAGGCCTATGGACTAGACCCAATGGGTTGGCCGACTTATTATCTGGCCTGCATCACCCAGCCTATCAAAATAGTGACGGACTAAAGGCCTTCTATCTATTACCACCCCGAGCAAACCTGGAAAATAGACTTTCTAAAGGACTGTCCCCCAGCCAAACCTCATCCCAAAAACACACCCTATTCCCTAACCCAGTGATCAAATCCACCTGATTATGAGAAACCTCTACTTTCTTATGCAACACATCTCTTGCCTTTGAGATTTCCCCACACCTAATGGCAGACCCAAGATTTTCATTTGAGGGGGGCTGACGCAAATGGATAGTTGAGCTTTGGGGCAAACCCGGGATTTTCATGTGGATTTTGGGGTTGGACCCATGATTTTCATGTGTGTTTCAGAAACAGAACCAGAATTTTCGTTTGAGGGGGGCAGACCCAAATGGATTGTTGAGCTTTGGGGCAAACTCAGGATTTTCATGTGGATTTTGGGGGCAAACCATGATTTACATGTGTGTTTCAGAAGCGAACCCAAATCCCACAGAGGCAACCGCCCTCAAAATAATGTATGTAGGTCCGCCCCTGCTCATACCTAAGAACAAACACCCACCCCACCACCACCACCCCCCCACCCCCCACCCACCCCACCCACCATATTCTCTCTTTCCTTTCCTTCTTTTTGTCACCTCCTAACTGAATTGATCTAGTTATCTTCATTTCCCTGCCACAGCTTTGGAGTAGTTAAATAACCAGCCACACTGTTTTAGAGATTGACCTCACATCACATTTTGTTTCTTTGAAACCGAATGGATCTTCTTCTTAGTTTCATTTCCTTGCCACAGCTTTGGAATGGTTAAACATCTAGCGACACTGCATCATGTCTGAGATAAGAACTGGCAACCTTACATCACATTTTGTTTCTTTGAAGAAAGTGTTGTGTGGGTTCAATTCTACACAATAATTAGTCCTCTGATCTTTGTGAATAATTAGCCAAGGACCCAAATCAACCATGCTTTCAGAGTCAGCTGGAAGCATGGGTACATGTAAATTGTATTCTCGCAGCAGTTCTCTATTCCCATGTCTGAAGAATTAAAAAGTAGACAGCCAGCATTTCTCATTAAAATGAGAAACTTTCAGTTGTTTTTCTCTACTGGCCAAAATGATCTTTCCCTACCCCATCCAGAACTAAGTTCGTAGCAAACAGGATCTTCATTTCATTTGTTCTTGTAAAAAATTGTTAGTTCAAGGATGCATAGTGCATTCTATTACTAACAAAAAGACGGATGGGTTTCATTCACCCAATGGAAGATCTTTGCTTTGTCATTGTTTCAAAATAAATAAATAAATAAATCTTGTTTTATCATTTGCTTTTTACTTATAAATTAGTTTTTATGGGATTTTGGTAGATTGATATGCATGCAGTGACGATTTCCCTTGAACGTTCTTGGATTAGTTAAAAGAGTGTTGTATAGGACCCTTCTTCGGTTTCAACACCTCAACTGGAAGTTTGGGGCTGGTGATAATTGAATAAGCATTATGATACCATATATTTTGTGTTTGCCTAGTCCTCCAGATTTATGTAATCTTGGAGATTTTTATACACAAATCTCATTGCTGTTTTTAGCATGCAAATTTCCCTTAGTAGTATCCTTTGTAACTTCATATGAACAAATTGGCATTTGATATGTGCTGAAATTACTTTCTTTATTCTATGGACATTGTTATGGCATTGACTAAAGGATGCATTTCAATTCAGTGCATCATATCTATTAAAAGTCACCGAAACTGCAAATAATTGATTCATTATATTACTGTATGATTATGTACTGATTAATGTCCACCAAATTCTTTTCCATGCAGCTTTCAGAGATCGTGAATCAAGGGAAATTGGTTTCAGATGAAATTATAATTAGTCTATTGTCTAAACGTCTTGAAAGTGGAGAAGCTAGGGGCGAATCAGGGTTCATTCTTGATGGTTTTCCACGGACAATCAGACAAGCGGTTAGTATCTTTGTAGAGTGTGGGGAACCTGAAAAACATAGTGGTACATTGCCTTTGTTCTTTTGTGCATTCTCTTTTTATTTATTTAACCATCCATTGCCTTTTGTTTCATAGGGATAGTAATTGGATTGTTTATATTCTGTGACATTTATGGTGGTGGTTTTATTTGGTGTAAATGTAGAGGGGCCATTGGATTTAACTTTTTCAGTGTGAAACCCATTCCTAATCTGTTGTCAATCCACTGAATCCTTGGTAGCTCAGTTGGTGAGGCACCTCTCTTCCACTGAAACAACTAGGGATCAATCCCTGACCGTAGTACTGATGGTGAGGAACTTGGGTGAGTGTGTATTGGCGGGTGTGTGAGTACATACCTTTCTAGGAAAAAAAAACAACAACAACCAGTTCCTTATACTAATTCATTCATAGTCAACATTGTCTTTGTATCTATCAAAACGGACAAGTTGAACTTAAGTAAGATTGATAATTGATATTTACCAATTCTTTTATCAGTTAATGTTGCAGAATTTGTTTCTGATCCTTTGCTGTGCTGATGGTCAGCTCTTCTCTCTCTCTCTCTCTCTTTTTCTTTTTTTTTTTTTTTTTTGAAGTAGCAGCAGCGTTTGCAGGAGAAAAATTATGCACAACACACAGCTTTTGTTCTATACTTGTCGATTAACGACAATATGGGCATATCTCTTTGTTGGATTCTGTTAATATGCATTGTCTTTTTCTGCATTTTCAGGAAATATTGGAGGGAGTGACTGACATTGACTTGGTGGTTAACCTGAAGCTCAGAGAAGATGTACTACTTGAGAAGTGTCTTGGAAGAAGAATTTGTAGTCAATGTGGAGGAAACTTCAACATTGCTTCCATCATTGTTAAGGACGAGAATGGGAAGCCTGGAATGAGGATGCCTCCGCTTCTCCCTCCTGCACATTGTGCATCGAAACTCATCACTCGATCTGATGATACTGAAGAAGTTGTCAAAGAACGACTCCGTATATACAATGACATGGTATTGAACCTTCTTCTCTCTCTTGTAGGAAGATTAAGTTATAAAAATAGTTATGGCAGTTTAAAAGGGATTATACTGAGAAGTTTATCCTTGATATCCCATTGGAGAAAATAACTAGTGTCCACCTGTGTGCTGTGCTGATCAGCAATCAATTACTGGCTGGTCCATTGTTTATATTTTTAACAATGGGCAATTCATGTGCTATTGAACCCCTTGCATCTTTGAAAATTTTCCCAACTAGATATATTATGTTGAGGGACCATGGATTGCTTGTCTTTTTCCTTCTTTCCCTATAAGTTTGATCTCTATGTAGACTGGAAATATGGAAGCTAACAAACACAAAGGAAGCCAAGAGCATTTTTCTTTCTTTTTCTTGTTTTTTAAAAAAGACTTTTCCTTCCATGGTGATGAGTTACTTCAAAGACTGTCTTCTTCAAATGTACTAAACGTCAATCCTGATACAGACGCACACGCGCGCACACGGAATTTTTGCTACCTCTTTTAATACAAAATTTAAGGTTTCTAATTAAGGTTCCTGTTTGTCTTTTGACTTAACATGAAATGATGCATTGGATTGCTTTCTTTCTATAGAGCCTGCCCGTCGAGGAGTTCTATCGCAGTCGAGGAAAACTGTTGGAGTTTGATTTACCAGGGGGAATCCCAGAGTCATGGCCAAAGCTACTGCAAGCACTGAATCTTGAGGACCATGATGACAAGCAATCTGCAGCAGCATGAGTGATAGATGGTAAGTCATTTTTTGCATGCATGAGTTGTGCATGCAGGGTGGTTTTTAAACATTTTTTTAAAATAATACCCTTACTCTGGTCACTGTTTATTAGCTTCTATAATTGAGGGGCAAAAGATGGATCTGGAGAGTAGCAGTCATTGTTGTATTGAGGATGTTTTGAAAGGATCTATGTTAACTAATGAGTTCTGACTATATGGAGATTAGTTCCATTTGTTTTGTGGAGATAGTTTCTTCCCTTTTTTTTTTTTTTTTAGAAGTTTGATCCTTTGGGAGAATTTAACAAATCTTTTTTCACATAAATTGACAGGCCAGAAATGCTATGCATTTCCAAAAACCATCAATCGAGTGCAGTCGTAGCTACCACCAGGGTCTAGATTGATCCTATCTTGTCCACGCACAAGAATGGTATTACATTTGTTCAAGATAGGCACTGGTAGTGATTCTCAACTTCAGCGTGTTCCCAGTTGGTTGGATAACATTTTGCCATATTTTCATGGCTGTGCAGTTCCTTTGGTCCCATTTGGATTTTTTGGACCTCGGTGGTGAGGATTTAGTTATGGCAAAGAAAAAAACCAACTGTAATTTTAATGGGCAACTCAGGTTATGGAAGTGCTTGAACTGGTGTACTGAGCTGCCTGCTCTTGGTTTAAGAAGATCCAAATGGGCACGTTTGGAGAGCATGTCATCCTGGAAAAATCCATGGATAGAAGGGCAGTGCCATTGGCCAAGAATGCCACTGTATTGGTTCTCCATTAAAATGCCACTTGCCAAGTGAACAGGTAATTGGAAGGATGGGAATCACCTGACTGTTTGCTTGCTTGGAGTTTTCCATGCCAAGCTTGTAGTGGGAGCTGATTGGGCAGCTTGTGTAGCAAATGACCATCAGGTCTCAAACTAGAATTCTTGGGCGTTGCTGTTGTTTTATATTGATCTTAACTTCCCTAGAGAGAGAGAGAGAGAGAGAGAGGTGATGTTTTGTAGCAATTTCCCATGTTTTGTAGCAATTTCCCATAAAATGTCTGTATATGATTCCCAGATTGGGTTCCTTGGATTTTTAGATTCACTTTAGTGTGCTGTTAAATCAATGATGTGTCTAAATCCCTAGAAGTTTGGAATCAGATTCCATAAGAAAATGATCGAAACTAGAGATTTTGCTAGAAATGAAAAACAAATTCTGAAATCCCAGATTTCTGTTGCATGAATAGAGTATTCAGGAAGAATTCTTAGTTGACAATACAATAGACAGACTCCTTTCTTGTCACATACATGATACATGTGAGGTCAGTTAAGGAGTTTGCTTCCAGCTGCACAAGTTGCAACTTTCTTATGTGTCCGTTTTGGGTACCCAGCTTAGGGTACTGGGGCCCCAACCCTCTGGTGAAGGAAGTAGACCTCGGGTGAGGTAAGGGAGCTCTCTGCTGCTAACTTCCATTTCCATAACAGTCGGTCGGATTTTTGAGAAAAAGACCTGATGACTCAAATAGATGTTTTACCCAAAAAAAAAAAAAACCCTCAAATAGATGAATTTTCCATGGCATCAATGGCCTGGGAAGGGGGTCTGAAATTCATAATAACAACCCTCAACATGAGGGCCTGAAGATAAAACAATTTCGTCTCTATGGTTCCTCACTTTGAGGGTTTTTTTTTTTTTTTTTCGTCGTTTGAGGGCATGTTTGTTTGGAGGAATATCTGATGGGAATTTCCAATGTTGGGAAATTCTAATGGGAATGTCATATATTTAAAAGTCTTAACTGCAATGCTTTTGGAATTTTCTGATTGATCAGTGAGATGTCAAAAAATTCAGCTTTTTGGGTGGTTTACTTTTAGGGTGTGTCTGGTTGCGCTTCATATAAGTTAAAAGTGCTTTTGTAAAAGTTGCTCATGATAAGTTACTTCTTCGAAATAACTTTCTAGCACGAAAGGATGTTTGATTAGTGAGACTTTTATATAGGCCTTTTAAATGCAAAACCACATATTTGTTTGGTTAAGTGTATAAAAATCAGCTTTTAGTATATAATATCAAATAATATTTTAAAACAAGTACACAATATATAAGCCCTTATAAGAAAATAGCATGCATATGATCCACTCATCCACCACATGTTTTGCTCTTTTTGACCATCAAATGAAGGCTGATAAAAAGGGTAAAAGCTTTTGGAGATGGGCCTTATAAGTTATAATGCATCCAACAGAATCTCCATTTCTTTATTTCCTCATATTTGGATTTTTCAGGCTTCCACCATCCTTGATTTTGCATGAAATCAGTTACAACATGAAACATCTCAATCTTGGTCATCATCCCTATTTATTCCCATCCAACACAGTTGCAACAACCTCCAAAATTCTGCCATTTGATCTTCTTAAGGTGGCCTGCCCCAGATTCGGATTTGTGACTAAAGAGTAAATAACATTTTTACAATCAGCTGCCTAAGAAGAAATCCTCCATATCTACCATCATATCTTTATTCTGAATCTGAGAACCCATTCACCTCCCTTTAGTTCAACATCCTGTCTATATATAAATCCATCTCCGTCCCAAGAGAAAATCACCTCCAAATCAATGAGAGAAAGAGTGAAAAGCTCAATGACAATTTGAATGCTTGGTTTTGTGCTTTGATTTTTCTGCTTTTTCTTATCATCAAATAGGGGTGCACAAAAAATCTGTTGATCCGTAAATCATATCTGATCTACGGATTTATATCCGATCCAAATGTAAACGGATTTATGACGAATTGAAAATTTTGTAATCTCTTAGCAACGGATCGGTGGCAGATTTCACCTTCAATCCACAGATTCAATCCGATCCGATCCGTTTACATTAAATATAAATAAAAAAATATAAAAGGTCTAAATATAAATTAAGATGTCTAAATTTAAGGGGTCAAAATATAATTTTTTTACAACATGTTTGATATATTTCTTTTAACATTATATTGAAAGGATTGAACGGATTAATCCGATCCGATCCGGTCCTCTACGGATCAAATCGGATCGGATTTTAACGGCCACGGATTGGTGACAAATTCTTAATCCGTCAATCTATAGGTGACAGATTGGTAACGGATTTAGCCCAATCCGCACCAATCCAATCCGCGTACATCTCTATCATCAAATGTCTTAAACCAACAATCAAAGAAGATATATGAATGTGAAAGAGAGACAAAAGTCAAAAAAGTAACTTCGAATGCGAAGCAAAGTGAGTAGTGCTGATCCAAAAAGTGGATTTTGCTTTGTTAAAAGAACTTTAAAATTTTTCTGTACCAAATTAGCTTCCAGCCACTTTTTGGCTTTTTACAAAAATAAAAGGCCAAAAAAGCCCATTTACTAATCCAAACCAAACACACCAAAATTGCAGTCACTTCTGGGTTGTCACTTTTAGCCTTTTAAACTGTAGCTGTCTAATTGGTGGGCTACACTTGCACCTGAGCCACACACAGAGGGACAGCATTTGGATTACAAATACAGCAAACAGACAAGCCCTGCAATAAACAGGTCACATGTGTGTCAAGATGGGGTAGGGTGGATGCTAATTTACTATACTGTTGATGAGGGTGAAGGGACAAGTTCAATTATTGTGGTTCAGGTGGGCCCATTATTCTACAAGCAACTAATAGCAGGGCCAAAGATGCTATTTGTATTTTTTTTTTTATTTTACTAACGGAAGGTTCCGAACCCTTCGAGCTGAACTATTCCCTTTGGATCTAGAAAAAAGCCGGATAAAACCCCTATGATCCCTAGGTGGTAGCATAAGTAGACTCAACCTTCGGTTCCTGAAGAGTGGGGAACCGGGAGTTGATACCAAGACCTCTAGCTCCGGAAGAGGGAGGAACCGTGGTCCTGACCACTCTGCAAATCCCTTGGGGCCTGCATGTAACCAACAAAGAAAGAAACATGATTTATTCAAGATTTTTACCAACTTCCTCTATTCATTTCTCTTCAAAATTTGCAAGAACCCTCTCGTCGGATAATTTCTTGATGTTGCCTTCAACCATGGCTATTACAAGTTGTGCAAACTTGACTAAATTGGGTCCAAGTTACTTTGATTCGATAGGCTCTGGAAAGTTACGAGTCAAGACTCAGCTCTCCATCATGATCCAGCCCAATTACTTTGATTCGATTAGTAGGGAGATATTCAACAGCCAAACCTCTTTAAATGGTATGATCCTCAGTCAGGAGTTAATCATATGGTGTGTGTGTCTTTTCTCTGTGGTCTATCTAAATAGTGGACCCTCCTATACATTCAGTTCCATTCACCTGCACCACAAAATCTGTTGTTATGTCATTATCAAAAAAAGGGCTCATGGAACTGTATTAGGCCTGGATAAATCCAAGCCCAACTCTGATAATGAAGAATTTGGATTATACAGTGGGCTTAACAATCTAGACCTAAACTTAAAGTTTAAAAGTTCCAAATACCTTATCAGACATGGCCCAGATCCTAAATTAACACTCGGGCCTTTACTGGATAGAGTTGGGTCTCCTATCCTTACAAGTCAGCTCAGACCCAAAATCACTGCCGTCTGGGATTTAGTGCATGTTTGGGAGGTATAATTTTTTCCCTCTATTTCTCTAAAATGGATAGAGGTTTGAAAAAATAGAGTGTTTTGGCACCACCTTTCAGCCTCCATCCATTTTAGAGAAGTAGAGGCAATGCCTTTACTTTCCACAGCCCCTTGATGAGGTAGTTGAGAAATAGAGGGAAAAAAAAAGAGGCAGAGATATAGTGTTTTATGCATAATCATGCACGGTACCCTTTTTCCAATTTTCTCCAAATCTAAGAGGCCCAATAGAGATCAAAATCGTTGAAAATGTTCACAAGGTCAAATACGACCATGTATCCAAATTTCAGTCATTCAATCATATCACCAATCTCAAGATATGTGCCACAAACCGTAAGCCATTGGATACAATTTTTTATTATCTATGGGCCCCAAACACAATATCAAAACCGTTGGATATGTTTTGGGAGGGTGAAAATGGCTATGTGGTCAATTTTGATCACATAATACTTTATGAATCTCGAGAAATGTGCAAAACAAAAATAACCATTGATATATTATGCTCAATATTGCAATTGTCCATCAGCAGTCAACTGTTTCAATTTTTTTTTAATTACTTAAAGGCGTGTAAAATTAGATATAAACCGTTAATAGTGTTCACAATATCAAACATGTCCATGAAACCAAATTTCACCCGTTGGATCATCACCAATCTCTGTATATGTGCAAAAAAGTGAGCATTTAGGTATAATTTTATGGATTATGTGGGCTCCGAACACAAGATCCAAATTGTGAGATCTCTTAAGAAGGCTGAGCACGTCCATATAATCAATTTTCATAGCTTAATGTCTTGTGAATCTCAATAAATATGTGGAAAAACTGTGAACCAATGATATAAAAATGTCTATTTAACATAGACCTTTACATTATCAAATACCTCTTTTTATTTTTAGCCTCTTTTTTCCGAGGCTCTATATTGAATGGTCTTTAAGAAATATATTAGTGGTCCCAAATATGGTTAATCGCATATTGAGGCTCTAGAGGTCCTATCCAGGTAAGAACTAGGCCCATGTGGTCCAACTAGTTGACAACCCTATTATCAGTAGCCCTGCTACTTGTCCCGAGATTTAATCCCGAAACTTGTCCCGACTCCACATGGGAGGGGCAAAAAAGTCATTTCCCAAATGACTTTTTTACCCCTCCCATGTGGAGTCGGGACAAGTCCTGGGATTAAATCCCGGGACAAGTAGACTTTTTGTATTCTCAATACAAAAAGTCTACTTGTCCCGGGGATCCGGACTGGCCCGACTCCACATGGGAGGGGCATTTTGGTCATTTGCTGGCTCTTATCAATTATGACCCTGATCAGTCATTACGTTTGTATCATGCATGCCGTGTCTCTCTCTCTCTCTCTCTCTCTCTCTCTCATAAATATATACAAGCCTTCACATAATCCTGATTTTATTAAGAGACGAGAAGTGAGAAACTACACAAGATAAGACCACAGAAAGAAAAGGAAGCATCTGAAAGCTACACCAGTCCAACAACAAACACAAGACTAGGATTTATTCCAAACTTAAGCACTAGAACCACATCAACACCATCACAAACAGCAACAAAACCACCAAGAACTCAGCAGCAGCAGTAGTAGTAAAGGACTCAACAAGTAATTATATGGGTCGGTCTGTCAAGTTGAGAAGTAAATCTCTAGCAAGGCTTGAGACACATGCAGCGCCGACGTACACCCTGGCACCGTCCATCAGTGAAATGCTCGCCATGACAGATGGATGCACAGTTGCTGCTCCTTATACACAGCCCATTGAAATGCTTGCTGGGAGACTCGCAGGTGGCTGCTTCTACTCTTGTCACTGCAATCTCTGTCAAAAACAATAAAATGAAACAACACCCAAAACCCATTTGTTACTTTCTTCTTATTTTGTTTCTCACAACTTCTCTTACCCATAGCTAAAAAATAAAAATAAAAAAAACCATTTTCATTAGTAGCATAACAATGAAGAAGAAACTTATGATTTCATGTTGTTTATGCAATTTAAGACACGTTTGTATACATGCCGTGGAAAATCAACAACGTAGAAATTTTCTTTTTCCATAGCAAAAAAAGAATTTTAAAAATATAATTTATTTTTATATTTTATTAAATAAAAACGGCCGCACAGAACATAAATTTATTTTTATACTATAAGGCCATGAGATGTAAAATAATAAACAAGGATTGGAAATGGGGGGAGTTTACGCACCAGAGACAATCACAAGGAAACATAACATGAGCAGATAAAAGATGGGACTTTTCTTGACCAGCGCCATCACCTCTTGATTTTCTGCTGTGTTTGGAGATGGCCTGCCCTATTTATAGGAAATGAATGATGAACGGTCCAAAATGAAAAAGAAAAAAAAAAGTTAAAAACCCCACTTCTCCAATTCCTATACTTAAAAAATGTCACTACAGTGACACCACCTACATACAGATAATCTACAGATACACGCAATCTCTTTTATTGGACTGGACCCCAAAAGAAGGAAATGGGCTCTGCTGTGCTGCTTTTTTCTAAGCTGGGGAAGGATGGGTTTTGGGCCTTTTTCTAATGCTGCATTTATTTACATCACGTGCCATTGATGGGTGGTGCAGATAAAGTGAGGAGAGTGAAATGCGTGTTGATGTGGTGGGCCCCACATTTCTCTCAATCATACTACTGGCGTCTCACTTGACGACAAAGGAAGGCACTGGAAGAAAATAAAGAGGTCACGTGACAATCCGTACGGTGGCCTGCCCAATGACTGAAGCGTATGAAGGTCGTGGTCCCTCTATGCTTCCTTGCCATATCAAAAGGGGTCAGGGGAATCATGACAAAGTTATCTGTAAGGTTGATCTGTGTTGAAAAGACATTTCAAGAAATACGAACAGCTCAATCTTGTCCATTGATTCTTTGTCGGCAATGGATCAGGCTCGGATCAGATTATCACCAGGGAAACAATTAATAAGAGTCCGTGTCATCGAGTGAGTTACAACGATGGTCCCAAACCAGCTGTAGATGGAGGTTGCTAACTCTTGTCCCTGATGGACACACAAAGCTCAAATTGCCGACAGAGGGTTAACTGCCGACAGAGGGTTAAGTCCTCTTCGAGGGCATTCTCATTGAGAATAAAACGCTGCTTAGTGAGTCTAATGATCGATCCATATTCCATTTACCTCGAGTCTTAACATGATAAATTAAACCAGTTATCAGCTGAAAAACACAGATTTCCTCCCAGGAAGGGACCGCTTGGGGGTGCATGGCACTCACTTTTAGGGATTCAGCACCAACCAGCTCATTTCATCAAAATTTCAAGGATTCGACTTAAAAAATTACTTTCAACATTGAATACACATTTACCATTTACCTAGCAATTGTTGCATTAGTTCTTCAAAGAGGATTTTACCCAAGGAAGATCACTTTAAGGTCCGTTTGGACGTCAAGAAAAAGTAGGAAATCTCTGGTAAATTCTCCATAAGGGAATTCTTCAACTTTAATTTCTCCTAATTTCTTCACCTAATTGGAATTCTTCACTTATCATTTTCTCCTGATCCAAATTGGAAGCTTAAAGTGGTAGATGAGAAAGGGGAAATAAAATGGTGGTGGAGAAAACTATACCCAGTTAAAATTTGTGCTGTGGAAGGCTTTTTGTTCTTGTATTCTCCCTACTGGGGATAATCATATTCAACAATTAATCACTGAACTATAGTAAAAAAATTATTAAAAAATCACTGAATGGATTCTGCATATATGGAATTTGGCAATGGGGTCATGTCTGATTCCAGGGCTCAGGATCCAATAATTCCTCTATTGACAGTAAGTGATTTCCTGATCCTTCAAAAACTAAGCTGAAAAATACACCATTGTAAAAAAAGATATTTCTAACATCAAGTAAAATAACTAACCAACTCCTACCAATGTGAAATGAGAACTATCAATGGATGACCACCAGTCATAAGAACATCACAGATACACTCAAGTGAAAATTCCTTTTTGGATGTTCTATCTCTACTTCTTACGCATCCTGGAGTCTGGAGAATTTTGCTGCAGTGGTGAGAGAGGCTGTCTCGGCGAATCCGGCCCACAAAATTCAACAATCCTATCAGGGGAACTTGGAGTCCTGGGGCTCGATTTTCTCTTTCCCTACAATAGGATTAGTTAAAGCATTTCATCATAACAAAACCCTTACCAAATAATATGAGCAACAATGTCAGAACTTAATAGAAACACCAAGTCACTAACTAAATGGTACCCAAGGTTTAAACTACTCATGAAAATCATATTTCTTAGATCCAAACTTCCAAATCTTATTACTCATCATCCAAGCTACAAGAGGTTTGGGTTTTAAGCAGAATGAGGTATAAGTAGTCTTTGTAAACTTGATATAATCCAGAGTTGCCCCTTGCAGCACTTGTCATGCAATGTGCTAAAGAGAAGTCTGTGAACAACAGCTAGTTGCATTGTTAAGGGATACCCTCGTCCACTAAGGAGACCTTTTTTTTTTTTTGGGTAAATAACTAAGGAGACCTTTAATGGCCACATGGGCTAGTATGTCACATATTTACCACATCCGAAGGCATAGAAAAGGTCGGACCAAAAACCAAGCATTTCATTCTTCAATGTCTGACTGCTGAAGAGTTTATCCTAACAATCATGTTTTACATACACATGCAGGCCACCTAATGAATTAACCAGCCAGATTGCACTGAGTCATCTGCATGGTGGGGCTGGTTAGGAAAAGCAGTGAAAAATTTTCAACTAAATTAAATAGAGGCAGAAAAATGAAATCCTATCTAATATACCGGAGATAGATATTGGTATTGAAATCCCCTCCTTGGCTGCCGCTGCTTCTTTTAAAAAAAAAAAAAAAACTTCGCTAATGGAGAAAGTTTTTTTTTTTTTTTTAAATAAGAATGAAATCCTGTCCTGACTGTCTAAATTACTCTGGTTCATTGCATTTCACTTATTAGCGATTTAACTGTCCTATAGGACTCAACCGGTTCAAGCTAAATAGACCTGGAATGGGCCCTGCTCAACTTGGTTGGACTGAGCTGACTCAGAGTCGGTTGAGTTTTAAAACCATGTGCCCAAGCTTCCAGGCTGTGCAGCCTCTTAAGTGAATATAGTTCCCAACTTCTTGTTTTTTCTTTTTTTTTTTTTTTCTCTAGAAGTTACATTTAATATATTTTATAATTTAGAAAGTTGATTGTCTACTCTAACTAGGATTAGGAATTGCATCACACATCCGGGGGAAGTTGTTATTTAGTATATCCAATCAGCCTATTCAAAGGGCATCAGATCAAGTGTATTTGGATTATTCTACATCAATAAAAATCTTCTGGTAGTCTTTTTCCATTGTGGAGGGCCTTATTGTGCAAACTGCAACGCTGGCTGATCTCTTCATCAATCGGTTTAAAGAAGTACAGAACATTTTCTTTTAGATTAATGAAAGTATTCCTATTTACGTTCCTCTGAAACACTTTTATGTTAAAAATTAAAAGGAAAATAAAACGTCAACAGAACATTTTTCTGACTGAATTAACAGAATATTATGAAATAGTGTACCTAGCATGCTCAAGACAATACATAAATCAGTAATTCCCTAGAAAGTTATAAAATTACCCAGAAATCATAGCTCAAGGCAAAATATATAAATCAGTTATTCACTATAAATTTATAAAACTATTATTAAAATATTCACTCACTTTGGCTGAAACACTGGTGGCATGTTTGCCTTCAGATCCTACATGGTTCTTTTCTCGGGTGCATTGTCTCAGCAACTTCTTATATTCCTTGTGCAACACATTATTTTCTTCAAACAATACTTTCACCTTACAAATCAAAGAAACACATTAGACTATAAGCTAGCTGAAATGAAGACCAACAATCCATGATAAAACCTCCCATCTTCATACCTCCTCTTCTGCTCTATGAAGATTAATTCTTAGATGTTCCTTGTCCTTTTGCAGTAACTCAACTTCGGCAGCTAATGCAAGAATGTCTTTAGTCAATGGCTTGAGGCTGCAATAAATAAGTTTTATTGGAGAATCAAATTAGTCTAAGGCCAAAACCAATAGGATGCTTTTTCTTCAGTTGGAAAGGGGTCAATCTCAATTCTCAAAAGGCTATGGGTTGCAGAAGTATGAGCTCTTTGGATCTAGGCCAGGAGCTAAACATGAGAAACATTTTTGAAAAGGCACTGGAAGTAAAATGAATCATATAATTCGCCCACATCCAGACGATACGCATATACTGTTGAGTCTTGCGAATGTTCAAAGTGGATTATATGGTTTAGGTGACCTACATCATTGATCTAATGGATCCCCAGGTCAACAATTGTGAAAAGAAAATCTCTCTTTTTTTTTTTTTAATGGTGTGAAAAAAAATTCTCTCTGATGATGCAATCCTAACTTTTAGATTGAGAGAACGAAGATGGAAAAATTGGGGACTTTTGGAGTGCTAGAATCTACCCAGTAGCCACATGTGCTACTTAATTAACGATCTGAATAAAACTGTGGAGTGCACATCTACTGACTCATGAGCTGAGGACCCAGCATATCCTTGTGAGTCATGTAATAAGGTTTTCAGGGTCTGTCCAGATCAAAACAAGATTAATCAGAATCAGATCGGCCCACTCTGATTCAAGCTGTTCCCGTGATGCTCACCATGAATACAAATTTCCACAGTTAACGGCAAAATTCAGGAAATTAACTAACTCACCATGAATACAAATTTCAACAGTTAACAGCAAATTCAGGAAATAAACTAATGCATAGGCATAAGAGTGAAACTGTAGTCAATCCATCAATCCTATAATCTTCAATAAATTCCAGGAAATAAACCAGGGCATAAAAGTGAAACTGTAGTCAATCTATCAATCCTATAAAGCTTCAGTGGATGGAAGAACACAGTTTGAGCAACCATGTTAAGGCCAGGTGCGTTGTTCGCAGGCCCAAAATAACCCAAAAATGGTGACAGTTTGCTGCCCCTCCAGCCCCCTCGTCCACATTGTAGGTCCTCTATTATTGAACAACCAGTCCAAGGCGATTTCAAATGGTTGCAGAAAAACCTACAGCAGCAGTGATCTTGTTGATTAAGTGGAAAATACAATAACAGCACTAAGAACTATTCAGCTAGAGGCTGCCTCAAGATGCAAAAGGGGCTGGTAATAACAGTAGATCAACAGCGTCAAAGCAACAAAAATTTCTGCACTTGACCTTTACCAGAACTGCAATTCACATATGAATGGCTTCCCCTCAAACAACAAGTACAGAGAACATTATGGATGTCAATCCAATCACTGAAATCTGATTCATGCAAAGATTTAGGTCCTCCCATGTTCAATGGCCTCACGCCAAAGGTACAAGCTTCCACTACTTGAAAGACAAGGCTTCACACCGCATTTCTCCACAAAAATGATATAAAATAAAATTCATTTGCATAACCAAATGTACAGCGGATGACAGTCCTACAACCCTTTTTTTCATATGTTTCTAAAAGACTAAAACAAAGAATAAACCCAACTCGATCCTAGGTATCAATCAACCATCAATATGGAGGAGCTTAAATCAACCTTGCAGTATCTGAAGAAGTCGCTAGAAGACTCTTTGGCAACTAATAAACCAAAGAAATAAGAGCGCTTTTTGGAAACAAAGTCATAAAAATGGAAGTCGTATGAATTAACCACACAGCACTTCCCTTCTGTTTCAAGACTCTTTGGTAGAAGCCTCCTCTTTCATGACTTGTGGACCCATATAGTCCATGTATATTTCGCTGATCGTGACCTACATCACCTTGGCCCAAGGATCACTAAATCCTCATATGAACTAAAACAGAACATGCAGAAAAGTATTTATGTTGCAGTTTAAAATATAACAATTTGCATCCTGACATTCACATTTTGCAAAAAGTTTAAAAAAAAAAATCTTACCTTTTCCACAACCTCTGGCATGGTTCTTGTCCCATGTGCGCTTCTAAGAAAGAGCGTGGATTTGCTGCCACCTCATCTTTTATTTGTCTTGTGGAATTGGCTTTTGCAAGTATTGAAGACATCACTGGTTGAAGAATCTGTACTTCCTCTATTGTGCCTACTCCAGAGGAATCATCCTTACATGCACATATTATAAATTTGTTAGCCTTCAATGGTCAAACCTATAAACTTTTCAGGCTCTATATGTTTTAATTCATGGCAAATCTAATTTAAACAGGCACTAGAATATAATTTAAAGTCACTTCCAGTTTTATGTGCCATGAGCAAGCACATCTTCATCTCAGACTTGAATCATCATTGTGCAAGGACGATAATATACCTTTTAATTTGATGAGATTAAGTCTTAGAAGGGATGAGTTTGATTGCATATACACTTCTTACGATACTTATACATCATGATGCAAATATGTGTGGTTGTATATGATGCCCAGATAAAGATACAGATATGAGCATGGATACTGGGACCGGGATATGACTGCATTTGCCAAAATCCAAGAGAGACATGGTATGATTATCCTATCAATAACATGAAATTCCATATTTTATATTACAATCTGCATATACTGCTTTATTTGTACCTATAGAACATTTCAAATTTAATAAAATTGTCACTACTTCTAGTACTAAAAATTTTCTATATTGAAAAGTAAGAAAACAAATAGAGCTCTACGAAATAATAGACTTGGTACAATAGAGTATGTTGAAAATATGTCCAACTCTCGGTGGAGTTAACAGTACGCCTCCTGGTATCATAACCGGGCATGTCAATTTTCTAGCCTAACCTTGTCTCACACCCCTTATCATCCAACTCCACTCCTAGATTGGCACTCATTTAACTTATACCCACTGTTGGATCGACAGAAGAAGAAAAAAACGCACTTTATTTAAGTACAAACTTCGACTTCTGCACACCTAGACAATAACTGGACCTTTAATACCTTCCCCTCTCCATTGATTGGCATGCATCCAGGTGCCTCTCAAGTCTCACCTCCTGATGTCTAGTGAGGATGGGTCTAACTAGAAAATCACTCTATGTATGTGTGTGGGCTGCTTCTACCGAAACCGATGTTGTATGTAATCCTTTGGTAATAGCGCCAATCAGGGTCTTAACCCCCTTCTCTCCGACATAAGCAGCGTCTGTCTTTGTTGAGGTGGGACTGGTCCCGGTAGAAGTACCGACCATGTCCTACCGAACTCGGTCTCACGCTGGCATCCCAGTCCGATCTCGGGTATATCTGACCCCGGCCTCTTCTCCAGTTCGGCCCCTCTGCCGAGGTGAACACCGGGCCTCCAGTTCCCATTATGAGATGGGACAGGTACTTTGTAGGAAGTCCCTGTCAGGTAGGGCGGCCACCGGCCAAGGATAAGGGCTCGTTCCTATCAACAGATCACATCCACATTTATGTGAGGGATCTGAGGGGAGGTTTGATGGGACAAGCATCCTCACCTACCCCCACTAAAGATCCCAGGTGTGGGCTGATGGGACAAGTATCCTCACCTACCTCCACTATGGAACCTTCCACTCTCCTCTATATATGCCTGCATGAAGAGTCATGAACAGGTACATGCAAGATACAGCCTGCTCTGTTATTCTGCTAACATCCTCTTCTTCCCCACTTCACCCTAGTTCAGTGACTGCACTAACTCAGGCGTCGGAGTGCCTTTGGCTGACAGCAGCCTCGGGCCCTGACTGCTGTTTTCTCTTCCCTTTCAGGTTTCAGATCAGCAGAGACACTTGTTCAAGCTAAACAACCTCTCTGTGAACCCTCATCATCAGTTAACCCCAAGTCCGTAATAATTAGGCACGCACAATTTGGCGCCGTCTGTGGGAAACGATCTGAGAATTCCACATTTCCATCCTAACAGCTATGCCTCCTAAGGCTCAGAAGGGAAAGAGCGTTGCTAGACCGTCTGGGTCTAAGCAACCAGAAACATTCCTGCCTCTCATGCCACCTCCACTAGTGACAGATCAGGCAGGAGCGTTGGTGACAAGTTCGCGAAGAGATACCAGGCAAGCACCACCCAACCCTCCTCCGAGGGGAGTGGGAGGAGAACCTGGTATGCGGAGTGTAGGTTCACCCGTTACGGTGACACACTCATCGTCAAGAGGAGCAGCAGCGTCTTCTCGGCGCGATTCTGTATTAGAGCGGGCTCGGACGAATACCTCTCGGGCGGAACGTCCGCGCCTGGAAGTTGTTCTCAACGCTCCGCCTCGAAAGGACGTTCCTCCTCAGGAACGGCCCTTACGAAGTGGGGCTCCTGTGCAGTCTCCTCCTCCTCGGTCTTCTCACGGGGACCACATGGAAGAGGATCACGTCCACCTCGGCGATGAAGGTGACGACGACATGGTCCTGGAGGACGATGTTGAGGCCCAAGCCGAGGCCATCAAGGCCCAAAACCTCATCATCGAAGAGCAAAAAGGGCAGATCCTCCAGCTTCAGCGGCAGCTTGAAACGAAGAGCCAAGTCCAGCCCGAAGCCTCTCACACCCCTCCACCTAAGCAACGAGCTCGTCTCGGTCTTCGGGGTCGACCAGACCTAAGGGATCAGCTGAATGAAAGGCGTACCCGAGCTCGAGAAGAGGGCTCGAGTAACACTCATGCCAGTGCTGACCAGCACCAGCACCATAAACAAAAGCGGGAGACCAGGGCCGACCCCGAGATGGCTGACTACATCGACCAGCAGATTAAGCTGGCCGTACAGCAGAGCCTGGAGCAAGCCGGCCTCTCTCGAGGTCGGTTAACTACCAAACACGGTGACATCCATGGTACCTCTCCATTTTCTCGGGAAATCAGGGATCATCCCCTTCCTGACAAGTTTAGCGTCCCACGTTTCAATCTTTATGACGGGACGTCGGACCCCGAGGCTCATCTTCGGCACTTTACCCAGAAGATGACGGTATTCAGCGGGGACGGCGACCTTGACTGCAAGGTTTTCTCCTCCAGCTTGGGCGACCTCCCACTTCGGTGGTTCTGTGCACTCCCCGAGGGATCGATTTCGAGCTGGCCACAGCTCCGGAACTCCTTTGTCGAAAAATTTCAAGCCCACCGGGTCATTCCGAAGACTGACGCCGACCTGATCTCAATCAAGATGAGGCCGACCGAGACCCTTACTCAGTTCGCCAAACGATTCTGGACCATCTACAGCGTGATTGAAAATTCCAACGACGACGTAGCCATCACTGCCTTCCAACAAGCTTTGCTTCCGGGCAATGAGCTTCGGCAGAAATTGGTACGTCATCCTGCACCTTCAGTGAAGGCTCTGATGGTCCGGGTGAACCAGTACGTTGAGCAGGAAGAAGACGACATCCGAGCTCGGGAGAGCCATAATCTCTGGCCAGAAAGCCGACCGGAGGGCCGTCCCACGAGAAGAGAGAGGAGGCTTGCTAAGAAAGAGGTGGATCGGAGTAGAGAGCCATCCAGCTCGGCAGTACGCCCTGCCCCCACCTCGGGAGGCAGCGCGAGGCCGAAACCAAGTGGCGCCTCTTATAGAGCCATCAATACCATCTTCAAAGAGCCTATCTACAAGCTCCTCGGCAAAATCCAGGCCCAGCCCTTCTTCAAATGGCCCCAGCCAATAAGGGGTGACGTCTCCTCCCGAGATCAGAGCAAGTTCTGTGCCTACCACAAAGATAGAGGACACAGAACCGAGGACTGCTATGCCTTTAAGGCGCACCTTGAAAAGCTCGTAAAAGATGGGCATCTAAGAGACCATGTCAGGGAAGAAGGCAGAGTGAACAACGCTCAGCAACGCCTCCCCGATGACCAAGGCCGCGGTGAGCCTGCAGGGACCATCGACGTCATTCACTTGGCTCCTGCCCCCAGGGGAAGTGACCGAGCCCGTGCCGATGCCAAGAAAGCCCAGCACAGCAAGCATGTGATGACGGCCGAGTTCGGTCCCTCGGCAAAGAAAGCACGTGTGGAGAGGCCAAAAATTTGGTTCTCTGATAAAGACTTGGCCGGGGTCCAGCTACCCCACAATGATCCTCTTCTTCTGACTATGAGGTTACACAACTTCGATGTCAAAAGGATCCTAGTGGACCCTGGAAGCTCCTCGGAAATCCTCTATTTGGATTGCTTCAGAAAGATGGGCCTGAAAGAGGAGGACCTGCAGGAAGCCCGCACCCCCCTGGTGGGTTTCAGCTCCAAGACGGTGTATCCCAAAGGGAAAATTTCCCTCAAGGTCGAGGTCGGAGGAGCTTCCACAAAGGTAGACTTCCTGGTGGTGGATGCACAATCTCCATACAATGCCATCATGGGGAGAACCTGGCTCCATAACCTTGAGGCCGTTCCCTCGACCCATCACCAGAAGCTCAAGTTTCCTTTACAGAACAAGGATGGGAGTTTCGAAGTTATCATAGTCCGCGGCGACCAAGACATGGCCAAAGAATGCCTCTTGGCCGTGGTCCCCGGAGATACGCAGCCACAGCAAGTCCACATGACCGAGCTGGAAGCTGAGCTCGACGCTGTGGGACGAACTCCCGAACAGAAGAGCATTGAGGACCTCACCCAGGTCGGGGTCGATACCAGCGATCCAGAAAGGTTCTTCCTGCTCGGTAGCCAACTCGCCGACGAGGAGAGGGCCAGGATGCTCGACTTCCTGTTACAAAATAGGGAGGTCTTCGCCTGGACCCCATATGAAATGTCCGGCGTCAGCCCCGAGATCATAAGCCACAAGCTGAATGTGGATCCCCGACATAAACCTGTTGTCCAAAAGATTCGCAGGACGGGCGCCCAACAGGCAGAGGCTGTGACCAAGGAGGTCGACAAATTACTGGACGCTGAGGCTATCCGCAAAGTCCAGTACCCTGTTTGGTTGGCCAACACAGTTGTGGTAAAAAAGAAGGATGGCAGTTGGAGGGTCTGTGTAGACTTCACCGACCTCAACAAAGCCTGTCCCAAAGACAGCTTTCCTCTACCAAAGATAGACCAGCTGATCGACGCCACTGCCGGCCACGAGAGGATGAGTTTCCTCGATGCTTACCGAGGTTACCATCAAATTCCAATGCACGAGCCTGATCAAGAAAAAACCGCGTTCATAACACCCAGGGGCACCTACTGCTACAAAGTAATGCCCTTCGGGTTAAAAAACGCCGGTGCCACTTACCAGAGGCTGGTAACCAAGATGTTTCAGGACCAGCTCGGCAGGACGATCGAGGTCTATATTGATGATATGGTCGTTAAGTCTAAGCGGTCACAGGACCACTTGACTGACTTACGTCAAACCTTCTCCATCCTCAAGAAATACCAGCTCAAGTTGAACGCCTCCAAATGTGCATTTGGCGTCGGCTCGGGCAAGTTCCTTGGCAGCCTGGTTACGAGGCGAGGAATCGAGGCTAATCCCGATCAGATCTCGGCACTCAGAGCCCTGCAGAGTCCGAACTCGATAAAACAGGTTCAGAGACTTACCGGGATGGCGGCAGCACTGAACCGCTTCATCAGCCGAGCTTCGGATAAATGCCTTCCCTTCTTTCAGCTCTTGAAAAAGAGCTCCGGGTTCAAATGGACCCCGGAATGCGAAAGCGCTCTTCAGGAGCTCAAAGTGTACCTTTCCTCCCCTCCTCTGCTTTCCACCCCAGTGCGGGGTGAGATCTTATATCTATATCTGGCAGTTTCGGACCATGCGGTGAGCTCTGTGCTCGTAAGAGAAGATGACAGGCAGCAGAGACCCATCTATTATACAAGCAAAATCTTGCTCGATGCCGAAACGAGATACTTGCCATTGGAAAAGCTCGCGTTAGCACTCGTTAGTGCTTCGCGGAAGCTCTCCCACTACTTCCTGACATATTCTATCGTGGTTGTGACCGAACACCCACTCAAGTCCCTCTTCAGGAGAGCAGACTTTTCAGAACGAGTGTCTAAATGGGCTGTCGAACTCGGGCAATACGATATCCAGTATCAGCCCAGAACGGCCATCAAAGCCCAAGTCCTGGCAGACTTTATTGTGGAATTCACTTCTCCTAGTTCGGCACCAAGTCATCTCGACACCGAACTGGGGGGCGAGGAGGCAAGGACTTCGGCAGAGACCGAGCAGCATCGGTCCTGGAAACAGTTCCTCGACTCATCTTGGAAAGTCTTCGTCGATGGGTCCTCCACCTCCAAACGGGCTGGTGCTGGCATAGTCCTTCAATCTCCGGAGGGTCTTGTCATTGAGCAAGCCCTGACTCTTGACTTCAAAGCTTCTAACAATGAAGCTGAGTATGAAGCATTAATTGCAGGGCTGGGCAGTGCAAAAATCCTGGGGGCACAACAACTGGTGATCTTCAGTGACTCACAGCTGGTCACCAGCCAACTCAATGGAGATTACCAAGCCCGAGATGACAGGATGGCAGCCTACCTGGCCTACACCAAGCAACTCCTATCTCAGTTCCAAAAGGCTGAAGTCAGGCAAATAGGCAGAGACTCCAACTCTCACGCCGATGCTCTAGCAAATCTAGCCTCTGCTGTCGAGGCAGGAAGAAAAAGAACTGTCGAAGTGGAAGCACTGGACAAACCGAGCATACAACTTCAACCGCCTCGACAGATTTTGTGCACTGACCTCGGTCCAAGCTGGATGGATGAACTTATCTCCTACCTCAAGAATGACCAGCTGCCCGAGGACAAGGGCCAAGCCCACAAAATCAGGCTAAAGGCAGCCCGATTTTGGCTCTCTCCAGATGATAAACTCTACAAGAAGTCCTACAATGGCCCTTACCTCCAGTGCGTTCATCCTAGTAAAGTCGAAGATTTCCTTTATGAAATCCATGAAGGGATCTGCGGCAGCCACATCGGAGGTCGGTCACTCGCCTACCGAGCTATCAGCCAGGGGTACTGGTGGCCCTATATGCAGAAGGATGCACAGGTCTATGCCAGGAAATGTGAGAAGTGCCAGAAGTTCTCGCACTCTCTCCATCAGCCAGCACATGACCTGAGCCCCCTTTCCAGCCCCTGGCCCTTCGCCCAATGGGGACTGGACCTCGTGGGACCCCTCCACCGAGCTCCAGGGAACAAAAGATGGTTGATCGTAGCAACTGACTACTTCACCAAGTGGATAGAAGCCGAAGCACTCTCCTCCATCACTGAGAAGGACACCAAAAACTTCGTGTGGAGAAGCATTGTAACTAGATTCGGAGTACCTCGGACCCTGGTCACGGACAACGGGACCCAGTTTGACTCCAACTTCTTCAGAAGCTTCTGTCAAGACCTTGGCATCAGGAACTACTATTCTACCCCGGCCTACCCCCAGAGCAATGGGCAGGCTGAAATTTCGAACAAGGTGGTGCTTGACGGACTCAAAAAGAGACTAGATCGAGCCAAAGGGAGATGGGTAGAGGAACTTCCAAGTGTCCTATGGGCATATAGGACTACCCCGAGGCGCTCGACCTCGGAAACTCCTTTCTCCCTAGCCTACGGAATGGAAGCTGTAATTCCACTTGAGGTCGGCCTCCCCACCCTCAGGTCGGAACTGTTCGACCGAGGCCAAAATGATGCAAACCTCGCCACAGAACTCGACTTGGCGGAGGAGCGAAGGGATGCCGCAGCCATCCGTCTCGCTTCCTACCAGCGACAGTTGGCTAGAGGGTATAATCAAAGGGTCAGAGAGCGAAAGTTCTCCCCTGGAGAATTGGTCTTGAAAAAGACTTCCAGCAGACAGGAATCCCAGCGAAGGAAAGTTTGCACCGAACTGGCATGGACCGTTTAAGGTGACTTCGGTTGCTGGGCAGTCTGCATATAGGCTTGAGGACATGGAGGGCAGAGAGCTGCCACGCCCATGGAATGCCACCCACCTCAAGAAATTCTATTTTTGAGATGTAATCAGATTTGGGAAGTAAATAAACTATTTCTTTTTATAGAATACGTTTACAAGCTGTCCCCTATTCTCGAAAAAATGTCCAAGTTATGGAACTCGGCATATATCTACAGCTCGGTTACGGAACCGACTTGAATTCTTTGTTCGGTTATCTTAGTTAACTACTTTGGCATGGTCAATGGACCAGTCGAGTTCTGACTATAAACCGGACTTAGCTTTGGTCATAGGACCAAGCGCCCTCAGTTTTACCGAGATTGATGCTCGTTATGGTTGCAAAATCAATACAGCACCTCGGGTTACAACTACTACAAGTTCGGCTTCTACCGAACTCATTTACTTTGTCTTATTTCCTATTATTTATTCTGGTTGTTAAGCCAAACGCATAAAGAAAGGAAAAAAGAGAAGAAAAATTCAAAGTTGGAAGCAAAGCCAATTTCATTTCATGAATGAGAAAGGTTACAAATTTCCCAACAAAAAGAATTACAAAATTTCCCCCAGTACAGAAAAAATAAAAACAAAATTACATCATATTTTTCAGACCACAGCCCCCTCGGCGCCATCAGCAGCAGCAGCTTCCATGACCTCGACAGCCACTTGTCCGGCGTCGACCTCCGCGTCGTGTCCGGGGGCGCTGTCTTCGGTCTCCCTGGCTGGGGCCTCAGGAGCTTGGTTCGGTGCGGGCTGAGGAGGAGGAAACTGAGGGATCTCTGTATACACAGGGCTGTCCTCGGGGACCCCTGCTGCTCTCAACGAGCTTGTCCATCCCAGCCTCCAGGCCTTCAGGCTGACGCTCTTGACTTGGGCGATGTACTATTCGGTGGCTTCCGCCACCCCTTCGTCAAAAGCTTTGTCAACCTCAGCCCGTAGCTTGTCGACATCAGCTCGGAGTTCAGCCTCTGCCTCCTCCCACCTTTTTTCAAGTTCGGCCGTTGCCTGAACTTGGTTTTCCAGCTCCGCTCTGACCTTATCGAGCTCGTCTCTGAGGCCCAAGACGCTCTTTTCCTGCTCGGCTGCCTTTTGCTTTATTAGGCTGAGTTCGGCTTCGAGCTCCAGTTCCCTTTTCTCGGCCCTCTCCGCCCGAGCGGTGCTCTGCTGGGCCTTGTCCGCCGATACCAGCGCCCTTTGCAGGATCTGAAGAAACAAGTGTTAAGCCGACATCAAAATCAGAAGTACAGAAATCAAAGAAATGCAAAGTTCAAAGGAGAGAATTACCCTAAGGGCGTCGGCCATCTGAGCCACATCCAGCTCCACCTCGCTCCTCTTCATATGTTCTGCCATGTCTCCAGGCAGAGCGCAGGCGTGCGCAAGGGCACTGACAACAGATGTGCCATCACTCAGCCGGCCGTCCGACGACAGCGACTGGCCATCCTCCAGCAGGAAGCTAGGGTTCCAGATCGGAGGGCCGAGCAGCGGCGAGTGCTGAGAGGCAGGGTTGGGCTCGTCCCCCACTGGGTCCGCAACCCTGGGCCTTTTTCCCAGCCGAACCGAATCCCGACGGGATTTGGTGGAGCGCTCGGCCGCTGCTGAAGGCTGAGGAGATTGAACCGGGGGAGAGACGACCATGTCCTCCAAGTTCGGAGGGAGGACGGTCCCCGAGGTGGGCGAGTCTCCGAAGATGACTTCGTCAAGACTAATAAGGGTCGCGCGGCGTCGTCCCATCTCGGCCTCTTCGTCCGACTCAGAAGATGGGAGAATCACAAGCTCCTCCTGCCGAACCCCCTCGGACTCACCCTCCGGCTCACTTTCCTCCTCGGAGTCGGTCTCTGTTGCGGTCTGGACCTGCGACGGACCGGCTTCGGCTGAAGCTCTAGAAGGTGTGGCCTCGGGAGGTACTTGCGCAGGCCCTGCTGCTGGAGCTGTTTGCTCCTCGGCTTCGGCAAGAGTTAGGACTTGCTCCCCCCTGAGGTTCTCGTGCCGTCTTCTTATGAAAGATCGGTACACGGGTTCGTACCCAAGAAGGGCTGAGGCAGATCGGGTCCGGTGACCCTTGTAGCTGTAAATCCTTTTCAACCAGCCGACGTTTCGTCGCCACCCGGAGTTCCTCCTCTGCCGTTTCCTCTCCGCGTGACCTGCACGACAAGCAATTAGGCATCAGTTCGGCAGAGTGAAACTACATCAGAAGTTCAAAAATTGAGATATTTACTCGGTGGTTCTCCGAGACGACCGGGTACGTGGTCCACCCTGGGCTCTCCGGGGGCATACTCCCAGTTCCCGGTGACGTAAAGGCAGTCCTCCCCGGCGTATTTTGTGTTGTCTTCGAGCTCGTTGATTATGGGAATCTCCTTCGGTCGAACTCGCAAGTAGTATGCGTCGTCCTTTGGAGATCGACACAGGTTATATACATCCTCAATGTCTTCGACGCCAAGGTTGGTTCCCAATATCCTATTCAGTTCGGCTATACCCATGATTATCTTAAAACCATTGGGCATTAGTTGGCACGGGGTAAGGTTCCACCTCCTGAGGCAAGCTCTCAGGAGGGGATGGACTGGGAATCTCACTCCGCCCTCTATTATGGCTACTAGAGGGAATGGCATCCATCCCTCTACAAGCACCCGTGGTCGGCTTCGGTCACCATCCCCATCCGCCCTAATCTGGACGTTCTCTGGTATTTGGTATTGTTTCCTGAGCTCGGCTAGGGCAAGCTCTGTGTCTATCCAATGTCTAAAAACCCCCATCTTCCCTAGCCTAGACCGGAATACAGGTGACGGTGACGGAGAAGAAAGACTGAGCAGACACCCCCAAAAACAGAAAAAGAGCCCAGAAAAGGAAAAAAATGTCAGAGGCAGGAGGGAACTCACTAAGACACAGGGCCGGAAAGGATGTAGAGAACAGAGAACTCTAAACTTCAGGAGACGAGCGGAAGGGCTTCTCGGACGATGAGGCTCCAGGCAACTCAGGCGAAAGCTCCAAGCACAGTGACAGCGAAAGTGGTCCTCCTTCCAGGACCGGGGTTTTTATACACAGATGGAGATCTCTTCGTATCCCGAAAGGCATGTGCAGACACCGCCTCGAGCACGCCACCCGTCTCCTCGATAAGACGCAATGGCCATCAGGGACTTGACACATGGCGGCGTCACAGCGCCCTCATGATGATATGGTTGGGGCTATTAAAACCGCCTCCAGACAGCCTGGCGCTATTAAAAGCGCCTCGGTAAGCGAAGCGGCACCCCACGCCTGTCTAAACTACAGGATCGGTTTCGGGAAAGTCCATCCTATCACTCCTAACCCCGTGGTCTCCTTGACCCCCCGAAGTCAGGAGCAGGGGGCAATTGTGTGGGCTGCTTCTACCGAAACCGATGTTGTATGTAATCCTTTGGTAATAGCGCCAATCAGGGTCTTAACCCCCTTCTCTCCGACATAAGCAGCGTCTGTCTTTGTTGAGGTGGGACTGGTCCCGGTAGAAGTACCGACCATGTCCTACCGAACTCGGTCTCACGCTGGCATCCCAGTCCGATCTCGGGTATATCTGACCCCGGCCTCTTCTCCAGTTCGGCCCCTCTGCCGAGGTGAACACCGGGCCTCCAGTTCCCATTATGAGATGGGACAGGTACTTTGTAGGAAGTCCCTGTCAGGTAGGGCGGCCACCGGCCAAGGATAAGGGCTCGTTCCTATCAACAGATCACATCCACATTTATGTGAGGGATCTGAGGGGAGGTTTGATGGGACAAGCATCCTCACCTACCCCCACTAAAGATCCCAGGTGTGGGCTGATGGGACAAGTATCCTCACCTACCTCCACTATGGAACCTTCCACTCTCCTCTATATATGCCTGCATGAAGAGTCATGAACAGGTACATGCAAGATACAGCCTGCTCTGTTATTCTGCTAACATCCTCTTCTTCCCCACTTCACCCTAGTTCAGTGACTGCACTAACTCAGGCGTCGGAGTGCCTTTGGCTGACAGCAGCCTCGGGCCCTGACTGCTGTTTTCTCTTCCCTTTCAGGTTTCAGATCAGCAGAGACACTTGTTCAAGCTAAACAACCTCTCTGTGAACCCTCATCATCAGTTAACCCCAAGTCCGTAATAATTAGGCACGCACAGTATGCGTGTATATGAGAGAGAGAGAGAGAGAGAGAGAGAGAGAGAAGATGATGATGAAAGTTTTCACTCCATAGATCACAATACAATAGAAAAATTGGGTATCATTTTTGCATAGGGTCAAAAAGTCTTTTACTTCATATGATTGAGAATAGATTCTATATCATGATTAACACACCATTCATAAAATCAGAAGGGTTTTTTTTTCCTTAATCAAAGAACCAAATGCTATTTGAGATTCAGCACTCACAGGGACAGTTGACAACAAACACGACTCCGTCTCTTTATTCTCTCTCACTGAAGAACATTGACTACAAGCAAGATGGTTGTCATTGCACCCCTGCAATCTGTTCGCCATACAAGAATCAATAACTAAAATTAACAAATGACAAATGCGTAGATAGCTTGACTATAACCCCATATACCTGGCAAGTTCAAGTTCCTCTATTCGCTGCCTAAGCACTAACAACTCCTCAGCAGCCTTCGCTTCATTCATCTATCACCATAACTCGGACATTAAGATCCAACAAGATACGGACATTGAATCGAAAAAAGGATCAAAAGAATTATACCGTGTGCCTCTTGAATTCATGTTTATAATACTCTAGCTCTTCCGAAAGTCCCCTACAGCTGTTCTCCGCCTCAAGAGCACGAGCCTCGGCCTCCTTCGCCCGTTCATCTGCATCATTCCCAAACTCCATCAACGCCTCTCTGTCACGATCATAGAGCGCGCATTCCTTCTCCCATCTTCTGCACTGATGCAACAGATGCTCGCGCTCTTTGGAGAGATTCTGAATCTCCTCAACGCATTTTCTCAATGCTTGTGCATTCATTGCCGCTTCAGCCTAGATATGTTGGAGTCATAAAAGAACAAGAACAAAGAAGAAGAAGAAGATTTTCTGAAAAGAGAAGAATCAAGAAATGCGAAACACGAACCCTAGATCCGTCTAACTTCTGGTCTTTCTCCTTCAACTGCTCTTCCAGCCGAAAGATCTGGTTTTGAAGATGATTTCGCGCTTCTTCGGTTGCAGCGAGCTTTAATTCCAAGGTCTTGGAGGAAACTGGAAGACCTAAGGTGTGTGCGATGGATTCGTGGATGTATTTGTCGAGATCGGGAGAAAGATCCATGGATTTTGGAAGAAAGCAAGCAGAATTCCTAGGTTTTTTTTGTTTACAAGGAAGCTTGAAAACCCTAGAAATGGAGAAAATCGGAGAGGATAGAATGTAGAAATGAGATGTTTTTCAACTTTGTAGAAATCGAACTGCGCCGAAGAATTTCGGAATTGAGAAAAAAGAAACCCCAGAATCAGAGAGAGGAGTTTTTGAAGTTTGGGGGGGTTGTCAGCGCTATTTGATTTGGTGGGGGATATTTTAAAATGTTTTGGTTTTTACATGGGACCCCCTGTTGTTTGTGATATTTAAAATGTCCATACATTTTACATTATTAGAATGAACACCCACCGGAGCTCTTGCCAATCACAAAAACGCACTTTATAATAATTATAGAGGAATTTACGAGACAAATCCCTGTAGGACCCCATACGTCCTATCAAGACCCCGTATCACATTGGGCACGGGAGGGGTCTTCATATGGCCTTTTTTTTCTTTTTCTTTTGGTCGTTTTGCGATACGGTCGATATTGACCATTATGTTGTGTTCAACAAATAAGACATTTACAAGTTGAAGAAAATATGATTGACATAATGGTCGATATCGACCATATCGCAAAACGAAAAAAAAAAAAGAAGAAAAAGGCCACATGAGAACCCCCTCCCATGTCCAATGTGATTCGGGGTCTTGGTAGAACGTATGGGGTCCTATAGGGATTTGTCCCTTAAATTCCTCATAATTATATAACACAAGGTCCTCTCTCCTTGATGGGTTAACCCTCCAAATGATGCCCCTTGATTCCCATTGCTATAGTGTCACAAGTGATTAACCATCAGGTGAGGCCCTGTTATAATTCACTGTTAAGTGTAGGGGTCATCATGATTCTATCATTTAAAATTGGCGGTGGAGTGTGATTTCATCATTTTGGTGGAGAGGTTTTCATGATTTTCAGCACTGGGGTCCCGTTTGTCATTCTATTGCTAGATATTGTGGATCGCCATGATCATTTAGATTATCTTCATCATTTGAATGGGACATAGCGTTTTCTTCGTTCAGTGAGGGCACCCTGTTTTAAACGACATCACTAGCCAAGAAGGGCTAACCATGTAAACATAATTTTTGTGGTAATGGCACCCAATGTATTTTCCTTCATTTACACCGACCCTTCCCAATTCCCATCATTGGTTGAGTACTAGTTGTACAAGTTGAGGGAAGATTTTCTCATGCGCAGGCACTCAGCTAGAGAGTGCATCATCCAGGTTCCGCATGATAAATGGCATTGATGCGCATGCGCAGTTTCATAGAAGAAAATCATCCATCAGTTGAGTGGGCCCATAATGATTCGATCACCCACAGCATGCGATGAGATGGAGAAATCAGAAAATCATCAGAGTTTTATAGTTGTTGTATAGGGTTTTCTTTGTAATTATTTAAAATGTAGCTTTATGGGATGATAGACTGGGGGGTATAATACGTAAAACGCCCATTTTCAAATTTGAAAACAAAGAACGAGCCGTTAGAACGTTTCTGAGTCTTTAGATGTTTTCAACCTCAAGAGGCCCTTTTTTCCTTTATCAACACGAGGCCCTTTATTTCAACGGATTCATTACCTAGATGAAATTTAAGAAGCAAGGTTTTATTGCAAGAGCACGTTTGTGTAAGGAGAAGGATTTGCATACCTTCATTTTCCGCGGAAATTTTTTTTTTCCACTTTTTTTCGAGAAAACTACATTATGCCAAACTAAGCCAGTATAACACAAACATGTTTTTGGAATCTTGTGTGAAACATAGCAGGTAGAAAGTGCCGCATCGGCATTTCTTGAAATTTACAGAATCCATATAATCTAAGTATAACAATCCAGATTTACCCAAAAATAAAAGTACGACAACCCACAACTCAGGAACACCAACCCACTATTAATCATTTCACCATTTCAAACTATAAGATCCTTAAAAGCTGGTTAGAGATATGGGTACGCGAGAGTGTGTAAAAGTTGAGTCACAGGTAAGAAAACATCAAATGTGTGAATTAGGTTGTTGCTTTTTGGCAGCATATATTTGCAAATAATTTCATATCAAACATATGACTTACATATATGGGAAGATACCTCTTTTCCTTAAAACTATCACTGCAAGGTTGCGCCCCAACAATTCAAGCTGACCGGAGAATGAAGCATGGACTCCATTGAATTGCCTTGTTTAAGTGATTTTCTCCTAGTAATTAAAGGAATAACATGTGTTTTTTAAGTCTTTAGGTTTTCTCTACAATTTTTGAATGCCTTTCAAACAGTATTTACTGGTTTTGTTCTAATTTATCACAATGAAAGGAATTATATTGAATCATACCACACAGTCCAAATCCAGAAGTTCATAGTCACACGACACATTCATTTTTACAGTTCTGGAACAGATTCGAGAAGTTCAATAAGAGAACAAAGCTATCGCCACACGGTCAAGGGGATGGCCACCCGTGTATTTACCACTTCAAAATCATAGAATATTTCACAAATTTATGATACTTGCCAGAAGGTCAAAAGCCATTCACCACTCTTTCAAGCACTTGAAGAAGAGTAAATGACCTGCACAATTTATCAAGAAGTCAACTAAAAAATTACCAGTAGACTAATAACAAATTAAAGTTTAAATCTATCTACAGAACAAAAGGAAAAGCATGTGTTCGGTATAGGCTGCCGGTAACCAATGGTATATGACAAAGTTATCAAAACAGCAAGGACACTGAACTATAATATTAAATGACCCCAATTGGTTTATGGGTTAATATAGCCCTGGAAAGTGATATTGAGCTGAAAGCAAGAACTTCCATGCCACTGGCTTTTTTTGTAATAACAAGAAATATGTCCTTCCATTTTCCTCAGCCCAACACAGCAGCTCTTCGTAATGAAATGATCACTTGTGTATTTTGGCAGACAGGAGATACCTAATATGTATAACCCATCTGAGGATCCTAACGATTCAATCGGGCACAGTGACTACAGACCGTTGTTGTAGTTGTTTCTAACTTCCATTTTATGGGTAAAATCACCCAAGGTTGTAAATGTTAAGAAAGTTAAGGCCAGGTTTTTTTTTTTCCATAATAGGACACTAAGTCAATGACATCAATATCACCATCAAAGCCTTGTTCCAACTATGTTAGGATTGGCTACATGAATTCTGTTTTTCCATTCCGATCTATCCTAAGCCAAAAACTCCGCCAGTTTTTACTATCAGTCGCAAGCCCGGGTAAATGAGGGTTGCGTTAGGTAGGTTGATAGCCAACATAAAACTTTGTTACAACCCAAACATGAATTCTGAGTATATATAATTCTAGAAAGGTGTACTACAGTGCTGATTTTCCAAAATAGCATTTTATAATAATCAGTAAAGCCCCACAAGGCATTAACAGCAATCTTCACCAAATGATTTGCTTCTCACCATAAACAGATCAACTCAGCTTTATAGTAGACTTGGTGAAATCAACCAATTTTTTCACTAGTTTATGGCCATGTAGTAACACCAAATTTTACTACATTCTTATTGTTAACAGAAATGCACAACTAGAAACCAGTAGTTTGACAGCAAGAAAAGATTTCAGTAAAAACAAGAAAAACTGACGCTATACCTAGGAACAGCATGCTGAAGCCTGTGACCGTTCTGTTGGTCTATCCACAAGAACCATGCCTGTTGGATTCTGTGCAGGCTGTGCTCGAGGCAACCTTCTTGCTGCTTGCAACAAAAAAAAAATCTTGGGTCATACCCGCCAGTGGCATAATCATAAAGTAGGAAACAAGATAATGAGAGAGAGAGAGAGAGAGAGAGTCAACACATAATATAATATAATATATATATAAATGAGGAGTTCCACGTAATGGAGTTCTATTGGATGTGAGATAGGGGCAAAAATGCCCCTTTTTGAAGGGGGCATTCTTTTTTGTGTGTGTGTGTGTGTGTAGAGGCACTCTTTTGTGAATTAAGCCTACAAAAGCACTTTTGAAGAGAGATATCTGGAGAATGAAACAATACCTATTTCATAGAAAATGTCATTCACATTAATAGCAGTTTTGGCAGAAGTTTCCACGAAGAACAGACCATTCTCCTCAGCATATGCTTTTGCTTCCTGCAACAGTAATGAATATTTTTGAGTTATAAACAATCAACAGAGTTGGCTATATGATAAACAAAATCAAGACGCCCCTGTTGAAGGTGTCAGCAGACTCAGCATGATCATGCATTCTCAGAGAACACGAGAAATGTTTGATGATACCCAAAAGATCTTGAATCTCACTAGTAAGAGATAACATCCATGATCTGAAAGCTTGAGTTGGCTCCCTCTTGATAACATTCTGGGGATCCTGTGCCACTACTAAACACCAGAACGTATTTTCTAAATTAACAGTTGTATTATAGGTCTCAACCATGACAAAGGAAAATCCATTTTCCTTCTTGGACTATCACACTTCATGGGCAAGGAAACCAGAATTTATGTGACTCAAATTAACCACCACACTAAATAATAAGAATAGTATAAATGTTCAAAGAACAATAACATCTCTAACCAATCTTTCACAAGAAATTAATTACCACATCTATAACATCCATAATCAATGTTTCACAAGTAAATAATAGCCACATCTATACATTTTAGGGAAAATTACAAAATGGAGCCTAAGTTTTTGGCAGATTTCAAAACAAGACAAAATTAGAGCCACATTTCAAAATGGGTCTTAAGTTTTCCAAATAGACTTCAATTCAGGACATCCGGCCAAAATGGGTGCCCACCGGGCAAAAATTTTTCCCTTCGTTTTTCTAAAACCCAAAAATGCCCTTAGGGCTTTGAGTTGCAAAATATCAGCAAAAAGAGGAGGGAAAGCCGAATCCTAGTGTGATTGTGTTACTTCCCCGCTTAAAATTCCTCTGTTCCTTTCAATATTTCTCGAAGTGGAGAAATGGATCAACTTTCTTCCATGTCCCTTCTTCCACAGACATTTCAAGGAAAGAGAGACAATGTTACACAGCAAATCAGACTGATTTGGGATCAGATCAAAGCACCTTTGATTGTACCATTGTTGAGACTCGCTGTCTATGTGTGCTTGACCATGTCTTTAATGCTCTCCATAAAGAGAGTTTACATGAGCGTGGTGATCGTCTTCGTGAAGATTTTATGCAGAAAACCCGAAAGGCGTGTTACAAATGGAAGCCCATATGTGACAATTTGGAGCTTGGGAATGCTGCATATCCCATGGTTCTCGTTCAAATCCCCATGTATTAATGAAAGAAAGGACTCTCTCTCTCTCTCTCTCTCTCTCTCTCTCATTCGGTTTTGTTGGTCTTAAGGGATCTGCACCAATTTTTTTTTTTTTTGCTCAGATTTTTTCTAGGTTTCTGAGATTTCAGTTTCCTCTTTTTTCCTAGGGTTCTAGCAGGTATACCAGCTCTCCATTGGAGCAGCATGTGGGCTCTCATGACCTACATTTTTATTTTGCTTTCCAAGGGAATGAAGCTCACACATAGTGAATTAAAACTCAGACTAGCTCCCGACTCAACAGGAGTTGGGTCGTGTTGAGTCAAGTCAAGCGAGACTTGGCAAAATCAGGTAGGCACCCTTTTTTCTCGTCTTTTGCATAAGGGGATAGAGGAGAAGAGGAGATTGAAGGAGGAGATGATATGCTTTAGCTTCAGTCAGGTACAGGGTAAAGTCCAGTCCAGCCCAGGTCCATTGGAGCTGGGGTCAAAGGCACACACATTAGACACATGTAGGGTCTGGGTCGGGATCTCAGTATAGGGAACAGGAATAAGGTACATGTCAAAGTCCAGCATGCACCCTACCCGATACCCAATCCATTTACATCCAAAAGAGATATGATTTTCTCCTGTGCACTGCGCATTTGTGTCATTCGTCATACGGGACCAGTAAAATTCAGGGGGTCCCACCTTTGGTGGCCGCCCAGATGTGCCCTCTCAGGAGCACATGCGCAGGAGAAAATCTCCCTGCTGAATAGTATTAATCATTGCTCACGCTTATTGAAATCAGTTTACATTGAATTGTGGTAAATTTCTCACGACCAACCGAAGATAGTTTTTTTTTTTTTTTTTTTATTGAATGGTAAAAAAGTTTTTGTGGGGTGAGAGAGGCTCGCCGACCCAAGATAGATGCAATAAGGCCTCAACATTATCACTAAAAGCTGGCTAGCAAAACCTGAAGAATCTTAGACAAAGGCATTTTTCCCTTCTTTTTCCTCTTTTTGTGTGCATGTGGAGGTGAGGGCCGTAATGCAAAGGCAATCCTAAAACCATGTTGAACATTATAGCGGATTATATTATTATAACATTATAATCCACTATATGGATTACCCAAATCTCTCATTCATTAAAAGGAAACTCAAAATTGAAAACATTAGCACCATGTGCTGGTCATCTACAACCATGTAGTAATTTGGTGCAATTTTGACCCTATTCCATTAAAATTTTCATAAAAGATAATTTTCTTCCAATTGTTCCTCAAAGAAGACTATTGAGCCAAATTATTGAATATTTCCCAATGTCTAGTATAATGTTCCTGTGTTACCAAGAAACTTAAGAGTGCATGAGTGGCTGTCAAGCTGAGGGGGAAAAGTCAAAAGTAAATAGTTAAAAGAAGGATCAATGCCCAATAGCTACCCTAGTAGCCTTCTCCAAACTACAGCAAGATTCTTTGATGTTTATGTTTCTAACCATGAGTAGCTGACAGTAAGCATGATGACTAAGATCGGCAGAAGTAAGCTTGATTGGCACAATTCACAATAGCGAAAAACTGTTTGCACGAATATATCAATGAAAATATTTCTATAGAGGGACACTATACAGCGTCTGGGTGTTTTGGAAAGAAGAATGCCCTATGCGATTTGTCGAATGAAATGAGGATGGCATGTACTTGCATTCAATGTTGTTTTCATTAAAAAAAAAAAAAAAAAGGAAACAAAACACCTTAAATGGCTCCTCTTTTTTCTTTAATAAAGGCTACTGCATAGCTCATATTTTTTCTCTTTGGCTTCTAGTTCTTCTCTAGCTAAAATGCCCAAGAAGGTAATAGACATTTTTAGAGAACCTCATTTCAAAGTGGGCAATTTTGAGAACCCATTAGTGGGAACCACTTATGAGAAATCCAATCCATTCAACCTTATGGCTTGATTAGTATCAAATTAATGCCAATTGATGAAGTTAATAATTTCTTCTATCATTAATCCAAAGGTGGGCCAAATTCCTATAGAAGTGAAATTTAGAAAGGGCAAAAACATTGATGTTATTTCAATTCATCAAGGATAAAATTGGTTTCAAAATGGAAATAATGTCAATTCATGGGAGATATGTGAGTGTGAAGGGAATGATTTCATGTTAGGCCCACTTATCCTTAGGTATGCCCCATTATAAACATAATAAAGAATGGTAGCAAGAATGTAGAGAAAGGTGGGCCCACTTTGTCTATTACTTCTCTCAGCTTCCATTTGTATTACTTCTCCTATTTACTCTCCTACCACATCCAGAAGAATCTCCTAAAAAATAAGTATATTCGAAGAAGTTTAATTGCTCATTTAATATTACATTGCTTGGGAAGAGACGACTTCATTAAAAGAGAGCAGCATACAAATAGCAAGACATAAAAACTAATAAGGGGGAGGGTACAAGAGTGACACACCACCCACACCTAATTACACAACCACTCCCACCAAAGGATACAACCTCTCAACCCCTTGCTTGGCTTAAGCATCCGCCATAGAGTTGGCCGATCTTGTTTCTCTCATTTACTTTCTACAACTACAATGTGATGTGGTATCGTGTAATTGGACAAGTCAAAAGGGGCAAAAATGCCCCTTTCAAAGTGGGGCATTTTGTAGAATTTGCCTATTGTGTGTCTCGGATTTGTTCTGGTGTGAACTATTCGCATGAACTCACTGTGCACACTTTTATGTGGGGCTCCACTGTGGGTCCCACCTAGGAGAGAGAGAGAGAGAGAGAGAGAGAGAGAGAGAGATGTGCCCTATCTACATACTACATTTGGGACCCATCCAACAATCCTATCATCTTCATCCGGGCCCTATAAGTTTAACAGATGTACAGTCCACTTGGATTGGTGCTCAGTCAATCTGTGGGCCTAGTCCATTCAGGTGTAAAACCCATGGGACCAATGTAATATGGGGAGTCCCGGCTTTTGGTCCATTTGGAAGGACCAAACAGTGGGCCCCACCGCACAGAATGAATCGTGTGAAGTACTTCACACTGAATATCTCCATGCATGCATCCATGCGCGTGTCTATATATATATATATATATATTCTCAACGCTTCGCCAAAACGCAGGAATAACAGAGCAACACTATTGGATAGTTGAAATCTCTAAAACATGATGATAATTCAATAGCCATCCAATATTTAAGAACTAATAAAAATAATAACTAATAAAAAAACACGAGATTAAACAGAAATTACTTGCCTCTGCTGAAACCTTCCTTTTATCCTCCAAATCAGCTTTGTTTCCAGCCAGTGCCATCACCAGATTAGGATTACCTGAACCAAAATCCAAATGCACTAAAGCTACAGCCTAATACAACATCCAAGTGCACAAATGCAAGACTACAGTAAAATCTAACATGCACAACAAAGAAACAGAAATCATATTGAAAAAAAAAAAGATTAAAAAGACACCTCTAATGAGTATAATATAAATAAAATAAAATAAAAACAAATAAGGTTCAGAATCAGATGCATCATCAATGGTCATGAAACATGCCACCTTTAGTCTTCTTATTTCTATTATATATGCAATTAAACCAATGAGGAGCTGCAATACTTTCTAAGGCACAAACAAAAGGTGCAATGCCTGACTAAGAAACACAATGAATAATTAGAAGAAGACAAATGCATGGAATAAAACACATGAATGCAGCTACCTTGTTTCTGAAGCTCTTGAACCCAGTTCTTAGCTCGAGTAAATGAATCCTAAAATTGAAAATCAGATAAAAACAAATCAAATCAATCAGGCAAATCGCTTCGGAAAACCCATCAATTAATGAAACATATAATCGATTCAGTGATAAGAACATCCATAAATAATCAAACATCATCTCACCGAAGGAATTAATATCTGGGACTTCAACAAAACAATACAATACATAAATTCATTGGTCCAAACAGTCATCAAAACAATAGAATGCACAAAAAAAGTAACAAGTAAAAAAATTACAGATAATTCCATAAAACCGATTACAGATAATATCTGCAATTGTATCAACACATAGATTACAAGTAAATAGAAAAAAAAATCTCAACTCTAACATAATCATAATCATAATCATAATCTTACCCCCAAGTCCTAACAAATCCAAACAACAAAACTAACACCAAGACACCCATAGAAATTATAAAGAAAACATCAATTAAACTACAGTCTAAGCACAAGCTCACATCCCATGAAATCAAAACCCCAAAAACCCAAACACATTAAGTTAAAAAGGATCAATAGTTTTAAAAAATCACCGCGTTTGTAATGTCATAGACGATGATCGCTGCAGCAGCTCCTCTGTAATACATAGGAGCCAAGCTATGATACCTCTCCTGTCCCGCTGTATCCCAAATCTCGAATTTCACCGTTGCATCATTAACCGCCAGCGTCTGAGAAAAAAACGCAGCCCCAATCGTCGATTCCTGAAACCCAAAACCCCAAACCCTAATCAGAAACCCTAGAAAATCTTCCAAATCCGGTCCAGTTCAAAAGTCTTGAAATAACCTGGAATTCGAGGAATTGACCTTTGACGAAGCGAAGAACTAGGCTTGACTTCCCAGCGCCCATGTCGCCGAGAAGAACCTGCAGATTCGGAGATCAGAAACAGTACTCGAATCAGAGGCGATGAGATTGAAATTGAAATCGAGATTTTTAAGCGGAAGAAGAGGAATTGAATTGAATTACGAGCTTTGCGTTGAGATTGTTGTTGCCGATTGTGGCCATGGAAGTTGCAGAGAGAAGAAGCTTCGATTTGGGGGAGAAAAAGTAGGGATTTTTATGTTTGACTGGTGGTTTGGGGGAAGCGAAAGGGGGAGAAAGTCGGTGGAGAGAGGAACAAGAAGACGAAATGCTCTGCTGCGATTGTTCTTACTTAACGCCTACGGCCGCGCGTTGGCTTCGCATTGGAGAGACGAAAATGCCCCCGTCGGGTTTCTAACGAGCTGAGTAGTTGGTACACGCGCCATACATGAGGCCCGTCAATGGGACGCGTTCAAAAAGAGTAGAAAGCCCGGCCCAGCCCGGCCCAAGCCTGATAATATAGGGCTTTTAAAAATTTTGAGCCCAATGGGCTGGGCTTGGACAATGATTTTAAAGCCTGGCCAAAATGGGACTGAGATTAGGCAGAAACAACCCAACCCATTCAGGTCCGGCCCGGCCCGCTGCTGAGTCATTTAATAATAATTATTTATATATTACAATGGTGGAAATTAAATTCAATTAAGTATCCTATTTTATCTCGAATGGCTCGTGATATTTTAATTATTCCAGTTTCTACCGTTGCTTCAGAGTTAGCATTTAGCACCGAATGGAGTGTACTTAACCCACATAAGACTTCTTTGAAACCAAATATGGTAGAAGCATTAGTTTGTACCCGATATTGGTTAAATCATGACCCAACTAGTGATGGTGATTTAGACAATGATGGGAATGCACTAACTGATGTTTTAGACATATTAAAAAAAATTAATTTATGTTGATTTCTTTTTTACATTACTTGATCATATAAGATATTCATTCTCATTTATTTTATTGATTTTCTGATTTTCTCCTTTCACCGGCCAAGAAAAAAAAAGAAGTTTTTAACCGATCATACATTACTTTAACTTGACTCATATAGGATACTCATTCTCATTCATTTCTATTGATTTTCTGATTTTCTATTTTCACTGGCAAAAAAAAAAAAATTAGATTTTAACTGTTGCTACATTACTTGACCCACATAGCCTATAGGATATTTATTCATTTCTATTGATTTTCTGATTTTCTACTATTACTGTAAAAAAAAATGTTTTTAACCCACCATGTTGCTTGTTGCACTACATTGCCAGTCCAAAACTCGGAAAAAAAAAGGAGGAGGGTTTAAAGTCCGATTCACACAGGTGTCTGGTGACTGTAGGAATAATTAGATAATATTTTGCTTATGTCCAGGATCGGGCTAAGCCCAAGCCCGGCCCTATCCCAGCCTGGGCCCGTACGGGACGGGATTTAATAGAGGCCCGTTCAATTTAGGGCCGGGATTGGACAACACCTGGTAGGCCCGTCCTATTTTTAGGACGGGATTGGATAGCCCAAGACCCAGGCCCGGCTTGTCCCATTAACAGTATGATAATGAGTGTTGCTACTGCACACTGAAAATCCCTCTATACACGAACTTTTCCCTTTTTCTTTTTTTTTTTAACTTCCTAAACTACCCCTCCTTTTCCCTGCCGGCCGGCCCCTCCACCCTACCTTGCCGCCCATTGCCTGCAATCGACCCCTCTCCCTGCTCGTCACCGCCCGCCCACCTTTCCTCTCCTTCTCCGTTTCTCTCTCCCTCTCCCTCTTCCTCTCCTTCTCCCTCTCTATTTCCCTCTCCCTGTTCGTCCTCGACTAGCAGGGAGAAGGAGGGGGAGAGGGAGAGGAAGATGGTGGCTCAAGCGGCGGCCGAGGACAAGCAAGGTTTAGGGTTTTGGCAGGGAAAGGGAGAAGGATAGGGCGGGCAGCCGGCGACGAGCAAGGAGGGGAAATAGAGAGGGAGAGGGAGAGAGAAAGGGAGAAGGAGAGGAGGTGGGCAAGTGGCGATGAGCAGGGAGAGGGGTTGGTCACGGGCGGCGAACGGCGAGGTCGGGCGGGAGAGGGGGGGCAGTAGGGAGAGGGAGGGGTAGTTAGGAATTAAAAAACGAAAAAGAGTGCATGTGTGCAAAGTGATTTTCAATGTGTAGGTAGCAGCACTGTATGATAATATACAGCTGTCGATCCCGTTTAAAGGGTAATTTGGGCATTTTCAAAAGAATAGGGATGAGCTTGCAAAAAATAACTTTAAATGACTGATTATACTTAATTGAAAATTCACTGAAAACTTATGTCTTAATTTGAGAATTTATGAAACTTATGTCCTTTTTTCAAAACAAAATAAAAATGTAAGGCCTTAGTTAGATTTTTTTTTTTAAACAATGTATATAATATTTGAATGATAGAAGTAAAAAGACTTTATAATTGATAAGGATCCTACCCGAGGGGTTGGCCAAATGGTAAGGACCACAATTCTTCTCTTTTTTGGAGCTAGAGGTCTTGGTATCGACCCCTAATTCCCCTTTCTTTAGGAATTAAAGGTTGAGTCCACTTGTGCTACCACCTGAGGCCACAGAGGTCTTACCCGACTTCTTTTTGTGTCCGGAGGGATTCGTCCAGCCCAAAGGGTTAGGACCCCTCTGTTAGAAAAAAAAAATACCAATACTCATCTCAGAAGGGAGATGGAGAAATTGGTCTGGGGTGATTTTTGAAAAGTTTTGAGGGGACCATGGTCCCTTCCAGTAGGGATGCCAATAGGTGGGATCTAGTGTGGAAGTGTGGTGGATTCAAACCTGAATTCCTCTTTATAGATTTGAATCCAATTTCACACAGAAACAATGTGTTGTGTCTCCTTCTAGAATCAACTTTAAGAATTAGATCCTATGCCAAATAAGATGGGGGATGGGGGAGTCGGGCCTGTTTGTTTCATAAAATTGAATGCAAAGGATTTGTAATGTTTAAATTTGTAGAAGTGGTTAAACCGAAGAAACAAAATTAAGTTTTCAAAAATGACCTTCAGATTATCTCGTCCATTAAATGGAAAATGAATAAAGGCTGATGAATACCCAATCATCACCCTAGCAATTCAAATACTAGAAAAGTGAGGAGCATCTCCGCTTTATATCCTTTACGGCTCCCCTTATATCTTCCACTCATCACCTCTTTAATAATACTCCGTGGGGCTCAATCAATCATGAATTCCCACACATTTAATTCATATGTATTTTATGTAAACACATACACCCTTTAGCTATACAAAAGTGTCTGTCCATACGCATAATGGAAACACTTATTTAGGGCATGTTTGGATAAATGAGGAGTGGAGTGAAATGAAGTGGATTTCACATGCGGAGTGGAGTGAAGAGAAATAGGTTGAAGTTAAAGTAGAGTACTCCACTTCACTCTATTTAGATGTTTATTTTGAAGTAGAATCCACTTTTACTCAAGGAAATTGAAGTATTTAGAGTTGAAATAAAATGGAGTACATGTGACTCACAATATTACTTCATCTGTCATGTCAAACTCATCCAAACGGGATAGAGTTGAAGTTTTAGACTGTTAGGGCCATTTAACTTCATTCTACTCTATTTTTTGCCTATCCATACAGGCCCTTAGCGGTATCATGGAGAGCAAAACATAGGTGGAAAGATCAAATTCTAGTGGGCCAATGCTAAACCAATTCCAATTCAAGGTAAGCTTCAATCTATTATCTAATTAAGTCTAACAATGGCTATTGCACTAGATCTTCGAGGCCCATGAAATGCTTTATTTTGTAGTTAGTGAAATCTAGTAATGTGATACTATAAGTTTAAACGACAATGCTCAATTATTGCAGGCCCTTTAAACCACTCGTAGGCTGAGCTCGAAACAAGCCTAGCCCAAATAGCATTTCCATGTTAGTAAGGACATCCAGGCTTGAGCTGGCCTGGACCAGGTTGCACCCCTAATTGGCACCCACCCATGAGTCCCTCCAAACAAAAAGCAGTGCATCTGGGTTCTAGGCATACAACAATTGGTTCGGCCATCTTCTTTGGTTGAAATAAGACTGAGGACCCTTTGAATTTAAGCCTTACAGTCACAGGTGGCCCATCTTTCAGTTACCCAGATATTTCATCTCCTAAGGACCTACCAAGTGGATGGAAGAAGAAGCACGACTGGATATGTTTCCCCTCCAACAACCAATTTCAACTGTAGCAAGAAAAAAAGATCATCACTGTAGGATTTCTTGTGCCCCCCATGAACCAACCCTGGTGGATCTCACTATCTCAGTCCACTACTCTACTCTAACTACATGGACCACAAATCCTTTAAAATGGTTTTGGGCATCGCTAGTTACTACTAAGCTTAGCCCATTTAGTTATTTAGCCAACATTTCTGGCTAGATTTAGTTCACAGGCCTAAAATTTAGGCACTGGGCACAGGAAGATTTTAAAGCATCTGTCATTGGTTTCAATAAATATAGGGACTGGACTAGCCTCTAAGTCAACAAAACCTTAGAACAAGGCCAGACTCATTTATCCATGGGCCGTTAAATGAAGCCTTAGTTGCGTCGAATTCTTTTGTACTAAATATTATTATATTTGTTACTTTATATTAGAATTTTTGATGATTTTAAACACAAGGGGGGTGTAGCTCATATGGTAGAGCGCTCGCTTCGCATGCGAGAGGCACGGGGTTCGATTCCCCGCACCTCCAATTTTATTTTATTTTTAATTTCATTTCATTAAGGCTATAGGACCCATTATTGAGGTATTTTTTTCTTTTTCCTTCATCTAATCTTAAGATGTTTCATCTAGAGGGCCCATTGATTAAAGATGACTATCAACTGATCTGCACTTGTGGCATTAGTAAATTGTTTTTTTTTTATAATAAAAAAAGATGACTTTTTGTCATTTAAAAAAATAACTTATTATTATTATTATCTGTAAAAAGAAGATGTGTATTTTAAAAGTAAGTACTTTTTTTACCCCCCACTTCTTTTCTTGACTCTTTATTTCACACTATATACAAATAACTTTTCTAATCCCGAGGGGTAGCTCAGTTGGCCTATGACCACGGTCTGCACCCGGAGGTTGTGGGTTCGAAACTGCACTACCACATTGGGGTACAAGGGAAATTTACCGGACTTTCTCTCATGAGCCCGTAAGATTATTCTGACCCAGAGAGTCGGGGAACCTGCGTTATAAAAAAAAAAAAATACAACTAACTTTCCCAAACATTCACTCAAGTGCAAAAACGAGTTACCACTGGCAGCTTCTACTTACCCTATAATGAGTTACGGGCCATTTGTTTGACAGCTAGAATAAATGGAATGGATGGTTTATGGTTAGGAATTTCTGGTATCGGCTGCATCAGAAATGGACCAATTGCTGTTATCCAGCTGGATTGGCATGCAAGTACCGACCAGACTCAGAGTTCTTCCTAATTTGGCCCTGACACCAGGTCCAGCCTGTCTATCATGAGTCTCTCTTCTAGTGCTAAAGAAGCCTGAACTGTTTGTATTTTGCAAACTAATTATCATCAGCTGGGCCTTTTAGGAGTAAGGTAGTCTTATGAGGTCATTTCTTTTGGCTTGTGTACTGTGAGATAAAGCTGATGAGGACGTGTCCCATTTGTGGCGCACACCTGTTATCCTTCCCTCTCAGTCATTCAATTATATCCACCAACTCAACGCAACATGCCTCCTAGAAACCATGGAAACACTTTCTGTAATTCAGCCTACCCACTTTCTGTAATTCAGCCTTTGAGAAATCCTAACAACAGCAAAAAAAAAAAAATGGCAAACTTATATAAATTCTAAGGTTAAAAGAGTGAAATTCTACTACGGAGCCCACCTATTGAAATCCAAAATATTAAAAAAAATCCCCCCCCCCCCCCCCTCTCCAAAACATTAAAAAAAAAATCCACCCCCCCCCCCCCGGGGTGGTGTCCTCAAATTTTACATCCAACAAAGACTATTCACCATTTGATCAAAAAATGATAATGGATGATCATGGTTTTCATACATAAAAGGGGGGAATAAACTTGGATTGCATCTGAATTTGATGAAACCCATGTATATCCCGTATATATACATGAAGGGTGCTTATTTTGAATGGTTCAGATTTTAAAATATGGAACTCACAAAGAGATCCAGATTCCACTACTGCTGCTTGCACCCATGACTCGAGCATAGTATCAATCCAATTACATTCACTCCAAGTGATCACACATTAGGAACTAAATAGAGCTAGAGAGATAGAGGAAACAATCCATGGCAATGATCTTTGATAAGGCCCAACGTGGGTCCCACTTTTCATCAGAAATTGAATAGCAAAACAAAAGTGCTCTGGGGTGTCCATGTACAATAGTCAATTTTCTAATTCCCACAAGCAGACAATTCATCTCTTACCCATTGAATATTTTCCTTCATAAATCCAACTCCCTCTCTCTCTCTCTCTCTCTCTCTCTCTCTCTCATATTCATGAAGAGAAAGCTGACCTGACCCCCTCTTCTTTTTCTCTGCTCCTCTCTCCAACCCTCTTGCTCCCCAATCTGCAACAAAACCCATCTCTTCTTCACTTGCTCCTCTCCAACTCTTTGCTCCCCAATCTACAGCAAATCTCATCTCATAGAAAATCAACATTAAAAAGAGAGAGTGAAAGAGAAAGAGAAAGAGAGGACCCATTTGTCATTTCCACATCTGTCTTCACAAATGTCAAAACCATGTCCAACTCCGACCACCCACCCACAACTTCCTCCTCCATGGTCCTTCTAGGCCATCCCCACCCCCACCACTCTCTCCTCATCTCCACTACCACCAACACCGCCGCCGCCGCCGCTCCGACCACTTCCACTTCCCTCCCCCGCCAGTACCGCAAAGGCAACTGGAATCTCGACGAGGCCCTGGTCCTCATCACCGCCAAGAAGCTGGAGGACGAGCGCCGAGCCTGTTCCGCCTCCACTAGCAAGCTGCCCAGCAAGACGGCGGAGCTCCGATGGAAGTGGGTGGAGAACTACTGCCGGGACCACGGCTGTTACCGGAGCCAAAACCAGTGCAACGACAAGTGGGACAACCTCATGCGGGACTACAAGAAGGTGCGGGACTACGAAAGTAGACCGTGCTCCTCCGACCCCAACAAGGGACGAGGATCACCCTCCTATTGGGACATGGAAAAGCACGAGAGGAAGGAGAGGAGTCTTCCTTCTAATCTCCTCTTTCAAGTCTTCCAAGCCCTCCACGACGTCGTCAATCGGAAAAACGTTCAGAAATCTCCTGCCCCGGATGTATCAACGGCTACGATTGCCCCTCCTCCTCCTCCACCTCCACCGCCGCCCCTGTTGCCACCTCCGCCGCCGCCCCCACCATCTCAGCCCCCACTGCAATCACCAGCTCAAAGTAAGTGTATATTTTGGACTAGACCCTTAATCTAAGGACTAAGGGCACTCATGTCTTTTTCACTCTTACTCCTATGAGCCTTTCACCCACACTAAACTTAATTTGAGTGCAAATCTATGGTGGGCCCCACTACTGATGGTGTTCAAAATAAATACCCTCCAACTTATGCGTATATTAAAATTTCTTCAAAACCGACTATTCCCCGGACATATAAAGTCCCTGCCTCCCCCACACACACCCCCAAAAAAGTTGGGCTTTTGGCTAGACGGGTGGCTCTCACATCAATCCGAGTTCTTTTTATTATTTGATACATTGGTTTTTCTTTCTTTTATTCAAATAATAATAATAAATATGTATAAGATTGTATTAATCACTGTTCGGGGCAGACTCAATTTTGATATAAAAATAAAAAATTGAAAAACCCTAGATATATAGATCGGCATTTAGTTTAAACAATTTAGATTCCAATATTTGGACTCCACTTTGGAGGTTCAGTCCTTTTAACTTCTCTAAGTTAAAAGCCTCATATTATGCGGACTGCTCTTATATGGAGACGTTGATCAGTGACAAACTTCAAATGAACGGTGAAAAAACGTTGACAATGGTCCATTAATTCATTTTGACTTTGGATTGACTTAAATGAGTTGTAATTTTTGTTATGTGGCAGTGGAAACGACGGTTTCGTCCGAAACGGAAGAAGGCAGCGAGAGGGAAGAACCGGGTACGAAACGTAGAAAGGTAGCGAGCCTAGGTTCGAGCGTGGTGCAAGGCGCATCCATCTTGGCTCAGACTTTGTTGGCTTGTGAAGAGAAGAAGGATAAGAGACACCAAAACGTTCTGGAAGTGGAAGAGAAGAAGCTCAAGATAGAGGAGAATCGGACCCAGATTAATCAGGAAGGTCTTGCTGCTCTCATCACAGCCGTAACTAATCTCTCTAGTGCCGTTCACACGCTCATATCGGATCGAACTGATACGAGATGAAAAGCTAATACCGTTACCTCCCAAATCTGAGAATTTATTGGATGGAAATGGGTTTAATTAATAAATGATTATAATTTTACATTAATAATGTCAATGTGCTTTTTTAGCCATCAAGATTTCAGTTTTTCTTTTCGTTTTTTTTTTTTTTTTTTAAATTGTGCAATCGTAGCAGTATATCCTTCTTTTCTTATTAGATACAAACATAATACACATGATTTGATTTTTGTATTATTTATTCAACCATATGTTCAGTAGGCAAGCAGCATAATTCTTAGCAATTTGGATTTCAGACGTTACAATTTTATAGGGTTGGTCGGCTCATGAGTGAATTCTCTCTATATTTTTTCTAATGACATGGGTATCATGGGGTCCTTGACACAAGAGGACTAATCCCATATGACACCTTCTAAACTCGTACACACACACACAAGACAAATCTAAGATGAGTTTTGAACACGAGGCACAGGGAGCAAACCCATATCCTATGACAATCCAACTCTCAGGACACATCTGTGTAGAGGCAGCTTCATGCAAAGATGAAATTGTCACATTAGCAAATTCTATGATTTTTAAATTCCTAAAAAAATGATTTTTGAAGAAGTTAGAAATTTATGTTTAATGTAAAAAACTTTACCTCGATGAATTAGTGTTAATGTTGTTTGGTGCAGCTACGGATTTCTTTAATGAAAATCACTTTTAATGAAAATTATAGACAAATATAACAAAATTTCAGCAAAATGTGGGAGCATATTTTGCCAATGTTGTTGGATTTATTGGGAAGCCCCACATTCTATATCTTCCAAGTCTTGAGTTAGACAGGACTTTATATACCTGTTTTGACTTTCCACTTGATAACTTAAGTTTTTAGATTGGTATATGCTATCTTACATGATATTAAAACTTAGGCCGTGTTTGGTAACTCTAATCTATCTAATAAGAGCTAATTAAATTAAGGTTTAAAATAAGAATTCTATTTTTTAAGTTTAAATTTATAAGCAGATTGTTTGGTACAATTATAAAAAGTAAGTTTTTATTTTATAATTGAATGCTTGATAACCATCTAAATAAGTCGTCCTCATCGTCTTCCTTGGGATGGTCGTGCCAAAAGAAAAGTAGCAGAGAAAGAAATCATGAAATAGCTTTCCCGACTTTAGAAAAATAAAAAGGTTACGAAAAAAAAAACTACTCAAAGCAGTTTATGTTTAACAGCTTAAAATCACTTATTTCTAAATAGAAGTTCTAATTTTAAATTATAATTAGAGTTTTATCAAATACTCTAAATTTTAATAAGCTCTAAATCATTTGATAAGTGCTTATTTTTAGAGTTACCAAACACACCCTTAGATTCTACTCCATTCAAAATATAAAATAATTATGAAATTAACATTATTACCATCTTTTAGCACCCATAAAAAAACACACTAAAAACTGTTCACTTTGGCAATGATCGATGAACAATACCAATGAGTGAGACTGTAACAACTGAAATTTGAATCCCTCTGCAATTAATTCAATTAATGAGTCATGCACAAATAAAGACAGACGAGACTACCAATTATGGTGGTAACTCAGCTGGCTAAAAGTAAAAGCACAGTGTGCAAATAGCTCTTTTTGAAATAGGAGGCAAATGGTCCCCCTTGGTTCCAAGATACGGGGGATCCGCTGAACCCGTAGTCAGGTGGACCACTGAACCAGTACTCACACACGAATACACGATGGATGAATCGATGGAAGCACTTTTTAAGCTCCTTCTTTTTGACTAGAACGTTTTATATGTTTTTTTACAGTAACCGCTTCATGCACCGCCTCTGTCATTTTGTAGGAGACAGGGGTATTTTGGTCAGCTGAGGAAAGAGAAAAGGGCATTTATGGAAGTTAAAGATTTTAGTACGGTCTGACCTTCTGCCTTAAATGTCAGTCATTACTTTCTAGTCAAAATTAACTCATTTCGTTTGATCCAGAGGGTAGATCCCTCGGCTCGATTAGACCCGTTCACACCACATGCCTGTTTTATGTCTATAGGCTTTTTTTTTTTCTTTTTCCCTAGTATAAGGGCTTGATTATTTAAACAAATAATTTTGGACGACTCCAACATAATTGAAACAAAGCTTTGACGATTACGATGAAGACAGACTTTGTTATTTAAAATAGATACGTGGTCCTATATTATTTGCACAATCAAAATCAAGGGTGTCCCTTATTTAGCTAAATTAAACTTAATTTCATTGTTTCTTATATATTGGGAAATGTGATATGCGCAAAATAAATAAAATAAAAATAGGTCATGCTTGAGAAAGCCACACATTAGCTGTCCTGGCACAGTACTAATGGCAACCCCTTGAATAAAATATGCTGCATTCTGTCCTTACCACTTACTTATGTAATTAGGGATGTATGTAGTGTATATGGGTGCATGAGTTTCAATTCACGAAGTATCCAAAAAAATTAAAAAATCACCTTGCCTTGTGGCTGAGAATAGTGTTCAAAATAATGGTCATTCATAAAATCTTGGCTCATTTGCATCTTAGGACCAAATGCCATGTTTTACTCTGATGGTGACTAGATTTGTTGTGATCAATATCTTCAGGGTGACTCCAAGGGGTTGGTCGAGTGGTCAGGACCACGGTTTCTTCTTCTTCCGGAGCTAGAGGTCTTGGTATCGACCCCTGGTTCCCCCTTCTTCAAGAATCGAATATTGAGTCTACTAATGCTACCACCTAAGGGCCACAGGGGTGTTTACCCGGCTTCCCTCTGAGCTCGGAGGGATTAGTTTAGCCCAAAGGGTTGGGAACCCTTCGATAGCAAAAAAAAAAAACTTCAGGGCATATTAATTTGATCTTTATTGAATTTTTACTTTGCATTCTAATTAATAAAGCTTAGAATTGGAGGAGTAAAAGTTAAGATATGCGGAAAACAAAGCAGTCAAATTATCTTCATTTTGGTTGAAAATGATTCCGCAGCTATTGCATCATTAAGTCTTAATCTTCCTATCCTTGGGCCTGTTTGGTAACTCTACTAATTGAGTCAAGTGAAGTAAAGTTGATTTTGAAGAAATAATAAAATATAAGTGGGTTATGATGGTATTTTATTTTTAGTTGTTTATTATGGAATCTTTTTGACTTTTTGGATAGAAAAGTGGAGTATTTTTGTCTTTTAGTGAGTAAATGTAGTTGTTTTTTTACTTTTTTTTTGGAAAAAGATGGAGGGAATTTTGGTAAAAGGTGCTTTTGATGGGATGTTTAAATTGACTTAATTTTACTTGACTTTATAAGTAAAATTACCAAACGGGCCCCCGTTTGGCACTCTACTAATACAATTAAAGTCAAATAAAGTTTCCATTTTCCAGACAAGATGTCACATCAAATGCATTTTATTCAAAACTCCCTCCATCTTTTTCATTCAAAAAGTAAAAAAGCAACTACATTTATACACTAAAATACAAAAAAACCCCACTTTTTCATACAAAAAGTAAAAAAGATTTTATAACAAACAACTAAAAATAAAATACCATCATAACCCACATATATTTTATTCTTTCTTCAAAATCAACTTGACTTGACTTGATTATATTAGTAGAGTTACCAAACTTAAAAGACAATAAGTGGGGTTGTAAAGATAATAGTAATACTGACACTAGTGACTAGTAGCCATGATTCCTGACCCTTTCAGATCATTTACGTAGTAATGCATTTCGATTGTGGAATATATCCATTTTAATAATCATAGACTGGTCAAAGTGTCAAATAAACATAGCATGGACCGTTTGATCACTGGACTAGCTGCTGAGGTTAACGTCCACTCTCGTTTATGAGCGGTCATAATTATGGTCGAGCCCTCGCCCTCACCATAAAATTATTGTTGTGCGTTTCCTATCACTAATTGGTTTTGGGATAAGTGGTAGTTCAATCGGGTGTAAGATCCTATAAGTAGTATCAGAACCTGATAGATCGGGTGTTCGAGTGTGAGTTCGCTGCTGGAATCGTGGTGGGAGGCGGGTGTGCCGTTGAGGAATGGATTGTTGAGGTCAATGTTGTTGCCGTTTCCTATCACCAATTAGTTTTGGGATAAGTGGTATCTTAATGGGGTATAAAATCCTACAATAGCTCTTGGAGTGAGGAGTCAAATTACCTTAAAACGTCACTAAGAACATAGAAAATATAACCATCGCCACACGGGGCCAATTCTATCTTTCAATTTCTATATTTTTTGCTGTAAAATGTTGGAAACATACAAGTGTTACAAACACCCCCATTGGTAGGATAATTTAGAATGAGGTGATCTGTGATCTATAAATGCTTGGACCAGATCATAAACGGATTAAAGATGATGAAAATGAAAACACTTGACTACCATTTAAACGTGGCAGTGGTAGTTAATTGGTAGAATGATGGTAGAAAAGAGATTGCTTAGGTGAATTTATAGGAGCTTTGATTGTCTGTTAGACCAAGTAGGCATATCAGAAGACCAGAAAGACCAGAAGCACCACCTCTGGGGACGCACCTCGGTTCTGCTGCTGCTTTTCTCGACGCCCCCTCTCACCTTGTCCATTCCCCCCCTCATTTGATTCTTCTCTCTCACACATGAACCAATAGGCATGACCGATAGGGTAACTTGGTGAAACGCCATCATGAATGCATGACATAGGTCATAGCTGTATGGATTGCTAATTCAATTATATATCATATAGCACAAACTTCTTTTATTTTTTTTATTACTGTACATTCTTTAATTGTCATGCATCCAGTTGGATTGTGCAATGAAGTGCTTCCCCCTGAAATAGGTAAATATTGTGCTCGATGACCTCTTGGGCAATGTTGCCATTCTAGTGAACTTTTGTTGCGATTATTGCTCCAAATGAAAGATATCTACTTAATAGTCAAGGATCCATTTTGAGCTGTATATGGACTGATCCAGCCATTAGGTCTAAGATAAAGTCGTTGTCCACTATTGATTTTCATATCCTATATATTCAATTATTAACGTAAGAACTCCGAGAGGTAGCTCAGTTGGCCTAGAACTACAGTTTGCACCTGGAGGTTATGGGTTTAAAACTGCACTAGCACACTGGGACCATGTGACAATTTTACTCGACTTTCTCTCCGGGACCCGTATAGATTATTCTGGCCTAAGGGGTTGGGAACTCTGTGTTATAAAAAATTAAAAAAAAAAAAAATCATGAACCTAAGGATGAGTCCCCCATATAAACTTGCATCAATTTGTTGGTACTAGTATCAGCTCTCTGGGATCTCCAATTCTCCATGGGCTAAATCACCTTAAAGATCGCAGGGCAACAATCTGTTTGGACCCACTTTGAGCTTCCTTATGATCTGGCCCCTCTCCCCCCTCACATGCAGGATCTTCCTTTGTAGGGCTCGAGGGACCCATTTTTGTGCCTTGCATGCACTTTTGAATGTAAAATTAAAGAGTTTTTAACCATCCATTTTGCATGGCTTCAGTTTCTAATATAGAAGATACCTTCAATCTGAAAATGCATCCCAAACCAACCAATTTAAACTTGCTCAATTCAGTAGATATCTTTCCCTCAACTACCTATGATCACCATTTGTGAGAGGGAGAGAGGTCATTGTCTGTTGGAAAGGAGCCAGATCCGGAGCAATAATTTAAGATGCTATAGAACACTTTTTCCATGATGCAGTGGAGGGGGCTACATTGAAATGTTGGCAGAAAGGGTCCACTATATTTTGACTCCTTGTTAAAGCTGAATGGGGACATCACATCAGATATGGGTGGCACTATAAAATCACTTTCTGCTCTTTTTTGGGTAGCACAGCTTCCATGGCTCAGAACGTCTCTCCTGCCACCTCGTCTCTGTTCTGCCTAACTTCTGTCGACCTACCTTTCTCTAAAGCCATCCTAACTTTTGGCCTCTGGAAATTGCACCAAGCAGTGAAAATGGGGAAAGAGAAGCCAACACATTCATGGTCCATTGGTGTTGGAACTTTAGTTTCAGTGTTTCACACAAAAAAAAAAAAAAAATTGAAAATTACATTGAAGTGGAGGCCAGTTGGTTATAATATGATTTTACCCTGAGTGTACATTTTTTCTTTAAAAAGTATATAAACAGTTCATTCTCTTCAATACAAGATTTCACTCCAACGGTCAAATTGAAATGGAACTACCAATTCTTAGGAAAATTTCACTTACAGCTGCTTTTTATATCAGTATAATGATTTTCTTCCCAATTTGTAGCGCTGGTAGGACGCCACGTTGGCTCACCTATTTAAAATCTAAATGAAGAAAAATGAAGGTCCTTCCATTTAGTAGGTTGTCCCTATATTTTTACTTCAATTGGAGTTGGTCTCATATAGAGATTAAACATATGGTGAGAGTAACTACGGTTAGAGTAAAATTTGAGGAGAGCCCACTTAAGGAGTACGTCATTTTTAGCAATTCAGGTTAGGCATGAAAATTTGGGCACGGCCCGGCCCACTCAAGGTAGGCCCTATCGTACCGTGCCGTGCCCATTGCCATGAGGGTTAGCCCAGCACGACCTAGGGCACGGCAGACTTCACTTGGACTTGAACTTGGGCTCTTCTTCCTTTTTTTTTTTTTTTTTTTTTTCACCCATTGGAAGTGATCATTTGAATTCACATGGTCATTACTGTGGATGGGCCACAATCAGTGGATCACATTGAATTGTTTTTTTCTCCTACTATGAATTTGTCAAATGAGATGATATTTGAAGAGCAGCAACTCATCATCCAGGCCCATCACATGATAGTGGAGCTCATCTAGAATTCAACATTCTTGTCTTCTTGGCATTTCTTTCTACAAGTGGCTTTATGATTGTGATATCCTGACCGTCCATCTTCTATATGGCCCATTCTGAAGGATACATGATAGAACATTGCTATTCTCCCGTCTGCCCATGCGCTTTGAAGGTCCAGATCCGATTTGCATTTATAATGAAGGACTTGTCAGATCCAAATCGGGCTCAATGATGAATATAACTTGCTTAGACTTGTGCACAGACGGGCCGGCCACCCACGGGCTTGGGGCCCTGGCCCGGCACTGCATGAATTTTATCCGTGTCGTGCCTCGGGCCTAGTAGCCTTGGCCCAGCATGACCCAATGGGGACTGTCGGGCCGGGCCGGGTCAACGGGCCCAGGCACGATTTTTCCGTGCCGGGCCTATGCTGGGCTTGGGCTGCCCGCCCATATCTACACCCCTAGTTAAGATATTCAATAATTGAGTCTCTCCGCGGAGTTTGGCACCCTTTCACATGACACAAATAGGAGGAGTTCCAAACTCTAGCTTTTCATTTGATATCATTTACACCTTCTTCACTTGCCTCATCACTACTTGGTGAATGAAGGGAATCCATTCCAGCTAGAAGTATTATTTGTAGTTTTTGAAAGCCCACTAATATTATGGCCCATTAAATGATCATAACAAACCAATCAACGGATTTTTTATTAATTAATTATGGGTGGATTGAACAAAATGTAAACAATCTAACATGAGTCCTAATTTGATGAGATTGAGATGCAAATCTCAGCCTAAATTTAGGAGAAAAATATTATTTTGAGTGGCTTAGATTCATCATGATAAATCCGAGTACTTTCATATTTTAATAACGCTAATTACAAAGTTTTAGGAAATCATGCCTTCAAAAATGTTAAGGTATTATTTAAAAAATATGAAAAAATAATTTATTTTAAATAATTGATAATAAGTTAATAAATATAAAATATTATTGATCGACTATTGCTACCGATAGAGCCCACACAAGAAACATTCCACGTTTGAAACAAAAGTATGTTCCAGGCTTCCAGCTAAGACATTTCCCCAAAATTATTAGCACAGTCAACTTATAGTGTCATTCTCACATTTCACGTAGAAATTGTAAATAATGATTCCATCAAGATTCAAGACTCAAGAATTCCAACGTATCAGAGTCTCACGGGAGAAAGTAGGCTCGAATAAGGGCAGATTTCAAAGGTTTTTGATGCTGATGTGTAAGCTTTTAGGTTGGTAATGATGGTCAAAATTGGAAAAAGGGATGAATGTGGTTTGTGCAGGGTTTGACATCAAAATCATCTCCTACAGAAATGTGTGCATGCAGTTTTATCTTCGGGCATTTGGTCAAGTGGTATGATTCTTGCTTTTATTTTAATGGATAGCTCAGTTGGCTTAGGACACAGTTTACACCCCGAGGTTGTTGGTTCGAAAGTGCACTACCACATTGGGGCCATAAAAAAAACATAACCCTGAATTAAAAGCGCTCAATGGGGCATCTCAGAGAAGATTTCTCGTGTTTGACAATCATAAGAAAGAGGGGAAAACAAGAGAAAATGTGATGCAATTAAGCAGTAACTGTTAGCAAATTAGAGGAAAAGGATATCAGCAGATTTTACACACTCTTCTTCCAAACTGATAAATTTTGACAATTGAGTCTCACTTGGCGCTTCGACCATTGTAGATATGCAAAGGAACCACTGCAAAGATGATTTAAGATTATAGCATATGGTCTTTTCATAACTTCTCAATTGATTGAATCCATTGCCATTCTCTAATGCAAATGCCCCAGATCCTGAATGGGTCCTTTGGGCGATTGGAAAATGGGTCTATTAAGTCTCAGCAGCCTTGCTGGACCAGAAATTTTTTTAACAGAGCTTGAATTGTGGACTCTGATCCTATCGTCAACTGGGCTTAGAAAGATCCATCTCCAAATCTTTTGGGCTGGGATCGTGTCTTCTTAGTATTCAGGTAGCTAAATTGTGATGGTGAAGACTGAGGCCCAAGGTTCAGCTGGTACAAATGCGATTCTGGTATGTTTGGAAGCATTTGTGAATTTTGAAGCTTACACCACCTGAGATGTATTTTTTGACCTTGTGTGTTGATGACTGGATTGAGATGAGTGAAAATCCCGTGGAAGCCCTGCCAGCTGATATCGGTCAATGTTCAAGCTGAGATCCAATCTATGGACTTGGAAGTTTACCATGGGCTCAACCCAAACGCAAAAAGAGTGTGCTCTCCTTTTTCTTCTTGGTAAAGTACTACGTGTCCTCTTGCTACAATTTCAAGTTATGTTGAGATCCTCAAATCTGTAGAAATATAGTTAAGGATGTAAATGGGTCCTCGATTTTTTGATTACCCGAAGGTTTTGACCATTTAAATACCGGGTCGGGGTCCTTATTTAAGCCCCGATAAGTAAATGGGTCCTGGTTTGGTTCTACCTTGGTTCGGACCCGTAGACCGGAGACCAGACGTATTACCTAAATATTCTAAAATCTCTTTTAAAAATCATATTTTTTTTAATATCATTATCTACCTAGATCCGGACCCGTCTCATATATAATTCTGTTTTTAGTTCCGAAGTAAAAAAATCGGTTTCGAATCCGATTCCAGCTTTTCCTTAATGGTTCCGGTTCTTGGTCTACCATGGACCCGGACTGGCACCGATCTGTTTACAACCCTACATATAATTTAAACTAACAACAAAGGCCTGTACTTAATATAAATAAGCTTAAGCATGCACTAATAAAAAAGTTATAGGTAATTAATTTCAAATTACGATCCCCTTCAGAATTGGTAAGAGATAGAAATAAATATTATTTAAAATTAGTTACAAATGCATTAATATTAATACAATAATAATGAATCATGATGGAGGGTTTTCATGAAAACCAATAAACACGTGACTATGCACAATCGTTCATGAGAACATGGAATGGATAAGGAGCTTAAGAATTGAGTTCGTACTTGTATGGCCCACCTTGACTATTGATGATCCAAGTCTATAATTTTCTATTTGTAACTTGGATTCTGTTTTGTGTATGGTGCCATAATTAGAATCATTGCTAAAGATAAATATAGAGACTTTAAGAGAAAAAGGATAAAGATGAAAAAAGTTATTTAAAGTTGAATGTGATGAAACAAGAAGAGCAGAGATGTGCAGTGGCCCGCATCAAAGCCTATATATTTTTTTTCAGGTTTTTTATTTTTTTTTTGAAATGAGAGTTTTGGGTGATGACGTTGCAAAACAAATCCTATTGTTTTAATATATATATATATTAATATATATATATATATATATATATATATATTTATAATGCGAAGTCTTGTGCTTTTAACTATTGCACCAAAGAGTCATTATGAAAAAGCCTAGCCCTTCCTAAAGCTTGGAGTCGCCCTCGCCATGGTACCATCATGCAAAGCACGAGGCATGAGCCTTTGAAAGTTCTTCTAAACCCTATCCCTGCACAAACAATGGAAATTATCTAGGATGTAATGTTTTAAAGGCTCTAAAGTCGACCAAATACTACCCTTTAAACGAAGTTGGATGCACAATTTTGCATAATCAATTGAGAGCACAACAAAATCCAGATGATTGTAATATGGATTTTGGCCGCAGGCAATTCTAAAAAATTCATGTATGGTGATCAGCTTCTTGGGGATTCTTAATTAGTTTTCTGTATGGTCATGGAAAATTCACATTTGACAATCATAAATCCCTAAGAATTTGGGATAGTGGAAATCCTCGTTTTGAGGATTTTCAGGTTCGACCCCTCCCTTTTTAAATTTTTCTGAGCCATACACATCTATCTATTATTGTATATTATAGGGGTATGATCCGATTTTTAAACTGGAGCTCAATTTCAAAACTAATTGAGAAATTGGCTTTCAGTTTTGCAATTAATTTGATCCATTAGATTAGTGCTTGAGTTTTGAATGATGACAAATTATCTTTAAATCGTACAAGACTATCCTAATTTCAGAAAGAAATCTTATCCTAATCCCGAATTTAAGAAAGAAGTATTTTTAAATCTCCTTTATTTTTAGAAAGAACCGGATGATCGAAAATTTGAGACTTTGTTATGTGGTTGATATCTTAGTTTGACGTATTGCTTTTTCTCTTTTTAATCTTCAACGGAACTACAATGCAAAAAATATATATATTTAATGGCTTGCAGTGAAAACTCACATGTCTCCAGATGGGTCGGGGCCTCTGGTTATGCAGCTCCTTAATATTTGGCTACATGTAATATTAGTTTTTCTCTTGCAATCTTCATTGCTACAAGTTCCTATGACTTCCGTGTTCTCTTTTAATAGTGTGCTCCGTAGTGGACATTCTTCATTTTAAACTAATCACAATCTGTTATTTAGTTTTTTTGCATGGATGGATGTTGTTAGCAGTTTCTCTCTATTAGGAGCTCTCTTAGATTCTTTTCTAATTAAATAATCCCATGATCTTGGGTATATCTAAAGAGTTTGATAAAATGAAACATTGCGCAAATTTTGTATTTTTGACATACTAAGATACGAGGTTATACATCTATAGTTGTGAGAATTTTCTATATCATATTCTATTAATAAATATGTGAACACATTGTAAATGGAGTGGACTCGTTCAAGGCAACAACAATGAACTTGTCACAAACCCAACTCAGAGAATTAAATAAAAAAAAAAGTTTTTACTGCAGTCTTTATAAGGGTCAAAGTTGCAGCTTTACCGAGCGGATTTATTAGTGATAAAGTAGCAAGTGCAGGTTTTCATCCACTCTTAATGGAGGAAAAGCTACAAATGGAGCTTTACCACTATATTAATGAGTGCAGAGTAGCAAATGCAGGCTTTCCTCCGCACTTAGTAGAGGAAAACTTGCAAATGGAGCTTTTCCTCGGACAAAGTAGCAAGCAAATGTAGGTTTTCCGACAAAGTTTTCCTCTAGTCTTAATGGAGGAAAACTTGCAAATAGAGCTTTTCCTTGAACAAAAGTAGCAAATGCAGGTTCTCCTTAGCTCTTACTAGATGAAAAGTTATAAAAGAAGCTTTTTCTCTATTCTTATTAGAGGCAAAGTTGCAAATGACAGTAAAGTTTTAAATGTGTGGGTATCTGAATCTGACCTCATCCTATTATGGGAGGCCCAAGCCTTCGTGACAATGGCTTGTATATAATTACTAATAACAATGTAAAATCTTTAACCATATAAGTTTTATATTGAAAAATCCTCACACCTACTATTCCTCATTTGTTACCAAACATGCCAAGATGGGGTTGGGGGTGGTTTGATCATGGGAGACCATGTGGGCCCCATGGGCCAGACTGTTCCTCATATTCTCTTGGATGAAAACATAGTGGGAAATACTATATGCTCCCACCCATTTTGCTTAGCACACCCACATTCCTTTATAAATAGTGATTTTTTTTTTTTTTTTAAAAAGTGGGTGTGCTCAGCAAAGTAACGGGTGCGTATTTTAATTTCCCAAACCTAGTTCCAGCCCAAGTCAACAGCCTGAACCACAGCTTGATCCATCCTAGTGTGGGCCAACCCCAATCGGACCCAACCGCTCCAGCCCACAAACACTCTACCCTCCCTACATACCGGTCTTGAAGGATCAAAAGGTGTCTGGATAAAATCTCATACTCTCTGTCTCTGCAATGATCTGAGAATCTCTGCAACAATGGAGCTTCTGCTCGAAACCACCCTCTTCGCATTCTCCACAGCCTCCCCACACCCTCCTCAACCCAAACTCTCCTTCCGTCGCAATCTCTTCCGCAGCAAAAACCTCCTCTTTTCCCGCCAATCTCCACCCATCTCCACCCCTCTCCGCCTTTCTTCCAAACCCAACATCCACATCGATCGAGACTCCAATGCAGTGGAGGTCATTGGGATCGGCAGCAGGAAGGACGCCGTTCTCGATTTCTGCTTGGAGGCCTCCTTCGAGTCCACTTCCACCAGATTCTGGTACTCTCTTTCCGAAATCTAACTAGGGGATACATCGAAAAATCAAATCTTGTGGTTTGAATTAGCACTTTAGTGCCCAATTGAGGATTGGATGCCTATAGTTAGAAAAACCCATGTTGCAGTTTTTTTTTTCTTCCCTTATGTTTGTGACTATTATTTGTTGTGTAGGACTATACACATGAGAGATTCTCAGGAAGTGCAATTAATACAGAGGTCACTTGAAGCAGGTTTTTCCCATCACATCAATTTAGTTTTTCCACTTTCTTTTCTATGAGAGTTGAGATTTAATAGTCAGTATGTACATTTATTGTTTATTTATTTAGTAGTATTGGGTTTATTTGTTGTTTTCAGATGTGGTTCTTAAGAACATGGAGGGGCCGCTATTGGTGCAGTCATGCCCTCGGGCTGTTGTTCTTGTTTGTACATTCCTCATCTTGTCTACCTTTAATTAGTTTCTGATTTTTTTATGATTTAAATATGTCCTTGACTTGGGGTTTTAAAGTTAGAAGTGTAGATTTCAGGAACTTAAGTCTTCAAATTTATGGGGTTCTTATTGTGAGAGATTCTGTTCATGAAACCAACTGTCTTCCCACCAAAGCAATCAAAATTTATTTATTTTATCTACTAATGCTGCAACTTCTCCATGATATATGTTCCTCGAAGAAGTAATGTGCTTGGGTTGGAGAAATTCATCTCGATTTAGCTTTCAAGAAACCACGTATTTGGAACACATTTGTATTATGGATTTCTGGCTTAAAGCCAATTGTATCATGTCAAAGTTTTATCCCAGAATGAAATTTCCTAGTTAGTTACTCATGGGTTTTTGTTATAGGTGGCTAGTGCGGGATATGGATCAGATCACACTACAGCAGTAGAGCTTCTTGACGCTGTGAAGTCTGCGGAAGGATTAGCTGTTGCTATTGTTCTGAAGCCTTTTGGCTTTGAAGGGCAAAGACGCCAACATGAGGTCATATATATATTTTTATGAATGTACCTTCTCATCCTTGGATATGACTTGCGTACCTTTGTATTGAAAAAGAGGTTAATAAAATTAGCAATGGTTCAAAATCTTTCATTTTCTTATTTTGTTTGTGATGATTAGATTATATTATGCACCATTCAACATAGATAAGCATTTTATTCTCTCCACTTCTATAGAACGAACTTTTTTTTTTTTTTTCCTTTTCTTTTTTTTTTTCCCCTCCTTTTCACAGTGACTAAATATTTATCGAGTTCAGGTGTCATAGCGTGTTGCTGTGGATAGCAACACCCACTCACAACAACACCCACTCCCACAGAACCCTCCAGGGATCGATCCCTGGAGGGGCAGGTTTCCTTCCATGTTCCTGGCCACTGGGCCAACTCAGCAAAAAATAAAAATAAAAATATCGAGTTCATGTTATTTAACTTTGACATTTGTTGAGCACCCTTTATGAATAAGAGGGGTTTGATTGAGTGTCGGCGGGCCCAAGAGGATGTCCACATTTGAACTTAGATGTGGCCATCCTTGGGTGAGAACTTTTGAATATTCATATGGGATACTCCATCTTCAGAACCCGTAAATGCTCATCATTCATGAATTTCAGCTGCTGATATCACACGCCATGAATGCATAGGTACCATAAAAAAAATTTACTTCAACCAGTGGGAACATTGTTGGATTGGTCATATGTAGAACACATCATTAAATCAAACTGAATAAATAAATCATGCGTTATACATTTACTCAATTAGATGATGGGATGCACACTGATTGGAGCTAAATTTGGACAAGTGCCAAACCGGCAATTAATGGGGTTTATATGGTATGAGCAGGTTGGACTTTTCACAGTGGGTCCACTGGATGGATTTTAGCAGTCAGAGCGTGCTCAACTATATGTGCGCGCGCGTGTGTAAAAAATGGTGAAGATCCAAAAATGAAAGCAAACCACAAGTAAAACACTAGAAATTTATAAGCAGAACTTTAGAAAAGGACACAAGACGTCTTCCTTTACCGTATCATCAACTGATGAATTGGCTTCCTTAGGCATGTGCGAGAATGAAACCATCTGCTTATGCAAAAAATGCGTTCACTTAACCATGGTGCTATCCTTCAAGGTCAAGAAATCTTTCCCCTCCCAACTAAGAGCCAAGTGGAATCTCCTTCAATGATGAGGGCACAATGACAGACTATCTGCTTGTTACACTCCAGCTACCTAGCTAAAATGGTTCCCTAGGGATCATGGATCATCCACAAGATTTGGGCTTGACAACAAAATGCCCCTAACAATAGGGCCCACCTGGATGCATGACAATTTATGAAGTGATGATGATAAAAGGGTTTCGATATAGATGAGGGGAATATGAAATATCATGTCAAATGATCATAGGCTTTAGTTTTAAGTCTTCAAAAGTTTAGTGGCTACACACTGTGAAACTCTTTTATGGTAAAAATCCAACGGTGAATTAATGTTTGGAATAGTGTAGAATTTGGGATTGTGCCAATTTAAGGCGGGCCAATGTGTTGTTAAAGGATTGGATTAATTAAGGGCGGCCCTCATGCATGAAAATAAAACCCGGACATAAAAACTGGGCTATCTGGGCAATTTCTTTTTATATATAAAAGTTAGTTTCAGGAAAAAACATGTAAGCTTGCTGTTGCCTTGTGGGGTCCACTTAGAGACATAACTATCATAGAGGGTAGGGGGATGGAAATATCTCATTGTGGCTGAGGGTTGGGCAAAAGATCACCCTAACCCCGTGATCTGTGAGCCTCAAAATTTAATGGTTTTAAAAATGTATTAGAATTCGGAGTCGAAATGGTGTTATACTGATGTTTACCCACTATTTCTGAATGCATATTGGCTACTTATTCTATGGTAGCACTCTCTACATGCCATGTTACTACTCTACATGGGAGCATTCTACATGCAAGTTGCATGTTGGAGGCTGACAGGGCATTTTGGGGCTATCTTGTTACATTTCTTACAAGCCCGAGATTGAGCACTTCTGCAAATGTTGAGAAAGTAATGGCCTTCAGGGATTTTAGGTTTTCAGGAATTTTCAATTGATTTTGAGTATTTTAGGGAAGCTTTCTGTCCAAGTAGGAAAATAATGGCCAATGAATTATAAAACTTTGCAAAACATGATGAAAAGTTTCTTGTCTTTGTTTTGAGAATCTCTCAAAAATTTTTGTGGTGTTTTTACCTAGATTCTCCTCTTTTGAAGATGTACTGTTTACTCTTTTCCTTATCTTCTAGTTGTGTAATCTCCTTTGTCCTTGCACCTAAAATTTTCTGACCTGCTACAAATCTACAAATGCACTTTCTTCTCGGCTCTTTTTCATGGCCTTTTGTTTCCAAGGTAGGCATGTTATTGCCCTTCGTTCATTTTATAACCCCATTCTGATTTATGGGTATTACTGTTTTCTGGACTAGCTTTTAAGTTTGATAGTTTTTAAAACGTCTTATTTACAGGTAAGGGACTTGGTGAACATGCTTCGTGAGCACAGATTTTTTTGTATTGGTGAGTGTTGACTGTTGAGATATATGCCTACTAAATTTGTGTTTTTTGGTGTTCATATGACTGTTTCTCGAATTAGTCTTTGTAAACTTAATATAGCAGCATGTTCATGTATAATGCGGAAGTCCTTTTAGTTAAAATGATATCATTTGAGGGTCTTGGACTCTTGGTTCTTTATTGTGTCGGCCTTCTTTTGTAGCCCTAAAATTTTATGTCTTCGATATCCATAAAAAATGTAAATTACATTGCAATTCTTGTGTCCATGCATTGGATATAATACATTGAGGGCAATAATTTTGTTTATGGAATATTTGATGCACGATAAGGGGATTGGGTGCCAAAGCGGTGGACATCCAGTGATCCACATGGTTAGCTGTCAAGGAGTAGGCAGTGTGTGGGGTTTAGTACCTAAGCATGGCAGCTAAGCGTTGCATTGACCTTGCTACCTGCAGGTAATACATGTTGCATTTGGGTTTCTGCAAAGCCAGACTTGTCCTTTACCCCATATGAAAGGGAAAGAATGTTTTACAAAAATGTCAACCAAAGTTTGGATTGTTACCATCCCTACTTATTGTCTCCAACTTTTGATATTAAACCTTCAGGAGTTCATACATCCATAGAATAGAAGTACATTCATAGCATGCAGCTGTCTTATGTGACCAAGCTTATGGTTTATTTGGTTACAAACAGTCACACATGGAAATATGTGGATATGAAAAAGTGGTTCCAAGACAGGGTGCTTGGCTAGTCCACTTGAAATGTTAATAGTCACTTTTGGAGTGATAGATCATAGAAGTGTATCTTTGGTTTCAAATTATATGAGGATGATTTTATGTTGACACAACGTTATCATTAATGGGCTCGTAGCACAGTAGGAAGGTGCTCACTATGTCATTGTTGCAAACATGAGTTTGTGAAATCAAGTTATGTTAAAAAAGAAGGAAAAAAGAAAAAAATAAAAAGAAAAAAGAACTTCCAGACATTCTAAAATGCAACAACAGTGTTGCTTCTCTTCCTTTATCTTATGCATGATCAGTTTGTATTTTTATTTCTAATAAACATACATGTATTGAGAAATGAATGCTTTTCTTCTTGCATTGTAAATAGTGGAACTTTATAGTTACTAAATTTAAACTAACACATTTTCAATATTATCAGTAGTGGACACTGACGCTTTACTTAAGAAGGAGGTTTTAACTCTAGCTGAGGCTCTAAGGAGTGCTCATATTGCTGTTTTGTTGGCCATCAATTCCATTTCTGTTCTCATGTCTGTAAGTAGCCTGATCCGTGTTTCTAGTTCAACTGCTTGTAAAATATAAAATTGCTCTGTTATAGCTTCAAAATTTGCAGGATGTGCATCCAAAACTTATTGATTCACTGCCTGATGGCTGTAAGGAAGTCAAAGTTTCAGAAATTCTAAGAGTAAGGAATCATGCTTTTCTACCAGAACGTTACGAAAAGTCAATGTTCTTCCTTTATTTATTTTTGCTTATGTTGGACAAGTCATATTATTATGTTTGTTTTTCAGATGTATCGCCTTTGAACACCTTATCTTTGACCATCTTTTCTACAATGATGCTTGATATTCTATGATAACTAGATGTTTAAAAAATGGAGAATGCATCCGTGTCATATCATATCCGATACTTACATGTGTAGAATTCTATGTTCCTTCTGTACCAATGGAGTGCCCATTGTTTTTAAACTCTTATTATCTGTACCCCTAATCCTGCAGTATCATATCTTAGAGAAAAAAGCCACCCAGAGGAATAGTCCTGTTGGGTCAAAGACCTCAAGGATTCCCCATGTCATCAACAACAACAACAAAAAAAAAAAAAAAAAAAAAAAAAAAAAAAAAAAAAAACCTTAGGAAAAAAATTTGCATTTGCATCTCTACTGCAAATCCCATTTAAAGGTGAATGTTAGGATTCAAATGCAAATCTTGTGATTTGGCACTTGTATCAGATTGCATGATTTGGATGATTTGTTTGGGCAGGAATATCAATAGCTGAATGACTGTTTTTGATGATTTTTTTTTTTTTTTTTGCTTTTTTTTAATTTTTAGTGTTTCTATTTTTAGCAATTAAGGAGAGCTACAATCCAGGATTCAATTTGAATTGACCCTCTAAACAATTTGTGAGAAAATTTTGATTTCAGAACAGTGGGAACAATGGGTGTTTCCTTGTTATATCCATGTTGTATTTGGGCATCATACTTGATTATGAGACGTCCTGTTTGAAGGAATGTATACATGTTATTCCATGATTTTCTTAACACCATGTTCTATCATCATGTTGTACCTGGCTTTTCTTCTTGCTTATTGTTAAACTGCGATCATCCAGTTGTTGAAGGTTGACACTGTTGTTTACAGCAATTGGGAAGTTATAGAGAGGCAGAAGTTGGATTTGGAGCTGGTCATAACATTAAATCATCTATTGCTAATGCTATCTTCGATTGCCCTTTTTTAACCGGTGGTCTGAAGGTATGAATTTGTGCTCTCTTTTTTTTTTTTTTCAATTTTTCTTTGAATTTGTTCTTAATGATCAAAATGTACTACTATTTATTCTAAGTGTTTCCTCTTATCTATCTTCATGTGAGCTATGGTTGGGCGAAAAATGGTGCCATCAGATCATTGTAACCCATGATTTTATATACCTAAGTTCAAATATTTTTAACCCTTGAAAGGGTTTGATTTAATCATAGGTGGGCAATGAATAGGCGTTACTAGCATGTAAATTTGCAACTGGTTCTCTTGGGTTCGCTAGAGCTCAGGCCTTGATATGTTTTACAAATTTCTAAGATTATTTTTCTCTCCACAAGTGCCTCTTACGCTTGCCTGTTAATGAAGTGCAAACTGTTACTCTTATAGTTCACTAGAGGGTGGATGCAGTTTGATGCAACTGCAAGAATCTTTACAGATAATCAGTATTGAGGGTAAATCAGACTTGTAAGCAATCGTCTTCCAGTTGGATTACTGTTTAGTCATGGAGACTAGGCTTGTCAATGGGGCGGGTATGGGGCGGGTCGCCATGCCCCATCCCCGCCCCGGTACGCCATTCCCCATCCCCATACCCATACCCGCCCCAATCGGGTCACGGGGATACCCGACCCGCCCCGCTGACCCGGCCCAGTTAGCTATGCTTTTGTTGGTGCTCAAAAACTGGCCATCCTGCTTCTGATTCATTTTTCTTTTATAATTATATTGGGGTGGTGTGCAACTGATCTTTATTGGCCTTGTTGGTGATGTAGCTAAATGTATTGACTGTATGAATGAGAGTTTTAACTTGACTTGAGCACACAACTTCAAGGTTATAATAATGAGCACCTTGCACGGTGCCATGGCCTCTCCTCCTTGTATGAGATTTTACTTTGTATCAGCACTTGCCTGTCTGCCCTCAGTGGAAGCATACATCACCCAACTGTATGGCGATATCAGTGATACCGAATTGGTTTCCTGGACACTGGTATTTATTAGCTAACAGTTTAAGATCATGGATTCTGCCGGAGAATCATTGTCAGTTGCAGTGCAGTATATTTTGTCATGAATCAGTATTATCATTGATGAAACATTTTAACCAAGATTGGGCAAACCTTTTAATAAACAGGGTAGAAATCTGGGAACAAAACGTTCCTTCAAGATGCATTAGTGCTATATTTGAGTTATGTTGCAATTAAAAAATAAAGCCCAACACATACATGGTTTGTTCTGTATAAAAATGAAATGATATTTCCGAGGAAGACTCTGATCAGCACAGCACACTACTAACAGCAATCAGAGAGCTGCTTTCAACAATACCTTTGCCAAAGAAAAGAGGCTTCAACTCTGAAGGCTTTCCTAATAGCCCAAAGTTCCACTTCATTGGAATTTCTCTCTCAATAGACAAAAAACCAACTAATAGAACTCCTTTGTTGTCCCAAAGCACACCACTATGCCCACTAGCTCAGGCTTACCTCTCACCAACTCCTCCACAATGAGCTTAAAACCTCCAATTGGAGAAGACCACTGAATAGATTTCCTCACTTTCCATGACAAGAACCCAACTGCAAATCTTGAAATTCTTCCTTGATCAACACCCATTTACATAATCCTTCAAGCCACAAACACACCACAAGGGTGGTGTGATGAAATTACTCAAGGGGGCAATTTTCAAGGGAGAGAGTGGTGTGATGAAATTAGTCAAGGGGGCAATTTTCTCTCTAACAATTAACATAATCATTCAAGCCAGAAACACAACACAAGACACATGACAAACATGATAAATATTGTCAACAACAAGACAAATAGTGTCCAAACCACAAACTCAACAACACAAGACAAATAGTGTCCCCACAAGACAATAGTGTCCGCATCCTTCAAGTTCAAGCCACATGCTTCAACAACACAAGACTTGGACATATACAAACTCAATAACAAATAGTGTCTTCATTTTTCCACAATCAACAAACAAGACTTGGACATATATTCTTGATTTGTCACCTAAAAAAGAAGTAAGAAAATAAAATTATATTCATTCTAAGTTGAGGAAATTTTTTAAAAAAATGATTCTATGAGTGGAAATTACCTTTAAAATCGAAGTCCAACTGTTCGGCCTCAATCCACTTCCATTGTAGAAGAACTATCACAGACCTTTTGTCTTTTGGATACATGAGTAATAGTACTCTAAAAAAATTCAAAGAAAGTTATTCAATGGTACAATGAAGACGTGAATTGGAAAAAAATAAAGACTTTTTTTTTTTTACCTCATTGGTCTCTGAATCATCATTGATAGTAGGAATAACTCCACACTCCGGAGTCATATTTGCCCTAAACCAATTTTGGGTGCACATCAATGCTTCCAATATGTCTGGTTTTAGTCTACTCCGATGTGGACTTATCAATCTACCCCCACTACTAAAAGCTGATTCAGATGCGACAGTTGAAATAGGAATGGCATAAATGTCCCTCGCAATCTTTTGTAAGATTGGATATCTTATGCCAGTAGTCCTCCACCAAGCAAGGATATCAAATTCACTACTTCTTGGCAACATCGGTTCTTCCAAGTAACGGTCTAACTCCGACTTCACATTCACACTTGTTGCCTTTTGGTTCACATATTGATCAAACCTAGCAAGAGGATCCTCATCAATGCCATCAACACTCAAGCATTGGGAGGAAGAACTATCAACTTCATATGATGACCGTTGATCCCCTTTACTCTTGGATTCATATTCCTTCACCAAATCATTACAAATACTTTGAATCCGGTCTATTTGAGCTTGAGCTTCATCACCATAAATATCCTTGAAATAGAACTCCAACAACACACATTTGTAACGAGGATCAAGGATAGCCGCTACACCCATAATACCATGAATCATGGTCCAGTACTTATCATATTTCACAACCATCTGAGATGCCATTGCCTTCACAAGTTCAATATCTGAACTAAGCCACTTTGTAATAGCCAATCTAATCTGACAAACTTGTGGGAAATAAAGATTTGCAGTAGGAAACTTGTTTCCAGAAAACAACTGAGTAACATTATAAAAGATCTTCAACTTATCACAAATTTGCCGAGCCAAATCCCAATCATCATCACTAGGCAAGCACTTGTAAAGTCGATCACGTTGTTCCAACCGAGGAAAAACATCTCTATATCCCAAAGCAACCACAAGCATCTCATAAGTGGAATTCCATCTTGTTTTGCAATCAAGAATCAACTTTTTAGAACATGAAACGTCCAACTGTTTAGCGGTTGCCTCAAACTTCTCAACTCTTTTTGGTGTAGCTGTCCAATGAGCAACACTATTACGGATTTTCTTAATTCCATCTCCAATGACACTTAGGCCATCTTGAACAATAATATTCAAGATGTGAGCACAACAGCGCATGTGAAACAATCTTCCATTCAAGATAAGTGAGGTCTTCCTTAACCTTCCCAGCATAATATCCATCACAGCATCATTTGTTGAACAATTGTCTAATGTCACCGTAGACAATTTTCGATCAACATTCCAATCCATTAATGTGTTCATCAAGCACTCACCAATCACTTCACTTGTATGTGGACAAGGTACATAAATGAACCTGCAAGTTTCAAGAAAATAAATAAAGTTAGTAACTGTGAAAGGAGAAAAAGATTCCAAAAAATTCTAAATTAAATAATCATGCAGTATACCTCATTATACGACTTTGTAAGCTCCAAGACTCATCAACAAAGTGGCCTGTAATCACCATATATCCCTTCTTTTGATTGCCTGCTGTCCACATATCACTAGTAATAGCAATTCTACCCTTATTCTTCTCAAAAAGTTTCATTGTTTTCTCTTTTTGGACCTCATAAATTCTAATGATATCATCTCTTATGGTATTTTGCGAGACAATCACAAATGAAGGTTGCAGACTATGGCAAAAATCACGAAATCCAACATGTTCCACAATATTAAGAGGGTACTCATGCAAAATAATCATTTTAGCAAGTTCATCTCTAGCTCTTTGTTGATCAAAAACATAATTTGAGAATTGCACCTTGCCATCGTCCTTGCTTGTTGAATTTTGTAGTGCATATTGTCGAATATCAACTTGTTGAGCCCCAAAGCACCTTTTCTTGTGAGCAAATAAGTGTGTCGTCCCATCACTTGCCCTTCCAACCAACTTCTTCTTGCAATGCTTGTATACTGCTTTTGTTTCACCATTAATGGTCACTTTGTCAAAATATAACCAAGCTTCAGAAGTTTGTCGCTTGCTAGACTTACCTTTTTTATCCGTTTCTTGGTTGCTATTAGCATTTTCAGTTGCTGCATTTTCATCAGGATTGCTGGATTCAATTGATGGTACAGAGATGTTTTGTGGTGGTGGCTGTTGTTGAGAGTTAATCTCAACATTAACATTGCCTGAGTTTTCGGACCTCAAAGACTCCATACAAAACCTGTAAATCTGTAATACATTGGATGAGTTTTCAGACCTCAAACACTCAATTATTCAAATAACTGATATCATTTGAAACAAACACCCCAGATCAGGTTGCAGTGAAGATCATTCAAGGTGGGTGTATAAACCATCTTACAAGTGCAAGTATCACCATTTAAGGTGGGTGTATAAACCCAAAATCAGGTTGCAGACTTGCAGTGAAGATCATTCAAACAGTAAATGAGAACATGATCAAATACAAGTACCCCAGATCTCAGTTTAATCCCATTGATGCAAAGCAATAGCTATGAAGTACTTTTAATGTATTTCAATGCCGGCTCACTTAGTATTTCTTTTATCTAATGTGTGCTTAATTTTCCATCTTTCACCTTTTGAATTTGTTGGCTCCCATGCTAACAAAAATTCCTCCTTTCTTCACAGTAATAAGATCAAGGTTTTGGGTCCTTTTGATCTATACATATATTCCAATTTTAGAGTAAATATAAATCATAAACCATATTATTGTTACTGTCAGCAGATTTTTTTTTTCTCATGATACTTTCATTGCTATTAGCCTTGAAATTATAAATCTTTTTCATAATAGAAAAGTTCTCTCAGTAAATTATACTTCTACTCTACAGTGAACATGTTTTAGAGTAAACCAGACAGTAACATGAATGATTTGATAAAAGATGATATGATTCTTCTTACAATGAAATAGATGTTATGTAAGAGTCTATTGCACATGATCAACATAATCTCCCTTCTCTATAATATTGTCGTAGGGGATTATCAACTTGATAATTTCTATTGGCGACAAAGCCCCATCATTTCTCATCATCATTTCTATGCAGAATTTCTCCCTTCCTCTCATGTTAACTTTTAAAAGATTGCAGCAGCCACCCTGAGGAATTCATTTATACTGAATTACTTTTAAGTTCTAAAATATCAAGACTTTTGCATACATAGATAGTTATTTACTTATTTATTTATAGATTTACTTAAGCCTGATTTTGTATTCAAGAGTAGTTCATGTCTGAATCTAGATCAAGATTCATGCATTTTGTGGATCCCAAAGTTTCCCAAACCAATCTGATGAAACCAGATCCTTGTTCAACTAGCGATCAAAATGGGAACCAACTAAACCCGTGTAATAATTAACAGCCAAACTAATAGGAAAGGAAAGGATCATATCAGAATGCACGCATAAATGATTGTCACCATGATACTAGGCCATTGGTGAAAACAATAACACCTATCAGAAGTGTCTGAACCAAAGATTGCACAGAAAATCGAACATTACCAGCAGAATAAAAACTCTTGGAGCGTGTTATAGATCCTGGCAAACTTTGTCTGCAAAAATAAATTTCTTCAGCAAGTAGAAACATAAATTTGACTGGAATAGGTAGGACAGCCTACAAGGATCTCTTCACCTTAATACAACTGCGGAACCAGATCCGTAGAGATGCACAATCCCAAAACAGGAATCTAACTAGAACACCTAAGAATGCTTCTTTAATAAACTTCCAACATAAAAAAAAAATGATTTGGAATACCTGAGGAAGAAGAGGTCAGGAGAGGTGTGAGAGGACGAGGAGGAGTGATTTGGAATGCTAAGGTTTTGAGAGGGGAAATGTAAGGGGCGTTTGGTGAAGTCGATTGGATTGATGAGTTGAAGGTCTCAGGCTCCAGAGAAGAAAACATAAACCATGAGAACCCCTAAATAAGTAACCCTGTTTTTGAAAAAAAGGGGAAAAACGATTACTCTGCACCACAGTCTAGCGAGAAAAAACGATCAATGGAAGAAGAAGATTTAGAAAAGCAGAGAGCAGTTGCAGCAGATTTAGAAAAAAAAAGGGGAAAGACAATGGAAGAAGAAGAAGAAGAAGAAGAAATTGTGTACCGGCACCGGAGAAAGCGTGGATGGGGCCTGGGATCCGACTGGGCGTGGCACCGGCGACTGGTGAGTGGCGATCTGTTGGCGAGTGTGACGGCCACGGAGAGGAGGGAGGGAGATGGAGTCCGAGAGGAGATGGAGTCTAGGGAAAACGATTAGGAGATGAGTCCGAGAGGAGATAGGGTTTTCTTTTTCTTTTTTTTTTCATTTAACATATAATATTATATATATATATCCGGGGCGGGTATGGGGACGGCCGGTCAGCTCTATGACCGGGTCCGGGTCAACCCGCCCCGTTGACCCGATCGGGGCGGGTAATTTCTGACCCGACCGGGTCGGGTCAACCGGGTTGGCGGGTTTTCCCCGCCCGATTGACAAGCCTAATGGAGACCCCTTATTCATACAAACCCCTGCCAGTACATGGTCGTATCTAAGCAAACAATAAATACTGAGTAAACTATAAATTCCAGATGATAAATATGTTGCTCAAATGATAAGCTATGCTTTATCTAGCAAAAATGTATTGCTTTAGGCTGATAGGTGATATCAGAACTGCTCCCTATGAATGACATTTGTTGATACACAGGACTTGAATGGCATAGTTATTTGCATTCTTGCAAGTGCCACTATAATGGACAACAGTGATATACATTCCTTTACACATGCCTTCCGTCAGACTACAGAATATACAAAAGAGATCATCTTTTCCAGAATTCATGAACCTGTTCTGCAGCCAAATTTGATAGTGACAACACTTCTAGTTTTGGGGTAAGAAGTTCTGATCGAAGTTTACTTGAATAGTTGTAACTACTAAGTTAAGCCATTGATCAGCAGTTGAATGTAAACTTGCTTATGTGGCCTTTATGTCTTGAAATTCCGTGGATGTCAGCTGCAAGGGACAGAAGGTTTCTCCAAAAAAGAGCTTTTTGTCAAGTCTGGCTTTGCATTTCCCTTTTGTCTTCAATTTTTGGGGAAGAGGCTCTCCTGAATCTGAAGATCAGGTAGCAGCACAGTCTCCTGGAGATCCATGTCTTTCAGAGGCCTTGAGCCCATCAAATAGTGGGGACATGCCTGTTTTAAATCCTTCTGACAGTAGCAATGAGAGTGTTGATGTACAGTCTGAAGAGCTGGAGACTGTGTTGGGCAATGGCTATGAGGGAGTCTCCGCTTCAAGGTGTTTTCATTTGCTTTTGTTTTGTGCAGCCTTAAATGCAAAACTAACTACTATCTTCTGACAGAGTGAAAAAGGTATGCGAATTTGGAGCCTCACATGATATATTATATTGGTATTGTAGGAACTCTGTCAGTAAAGCTGAAGCTTCTGAAGTTGGATTTTCGCTGACTAGTACTGACTCTATCTCCCTCCATTACGATCAAACTAGTGGAGGTAATGATGATGTGGGAATGTTCTATCAAACTTGCATGCTTTTGAACTTAATAATTTGTAATTTGGCAGGTAATGTCATTTTATAGATTAATAGCGAATGGTATAACTGATGTCTTCCGTGTCTGAGAGTAATGGTTGGTGGTCTTTATATGGCTCTGGTTCACTTAGGTTGATGAACACGTGAAATTGAGTAAATCCTGATTTGATGTCTAGGACAACCTGCTTTCCAAAGGGAGCCACTCAGTAGTTGGAGTGATGGGCCAGGATTCCATATTGCACAGCAATGGGCCAAAGAACGTGCAATTGCAGCTGGATCCACATCTATCAGTGACGAGTTGAATCTTTATGCTCTTCCAATAGGTGTAAAACCCTCTGAGCAGTCTACATACGGTCCTCAGCTCTCAAACCCTCCACAGCCTGCAGATCTCAAAAACTTGGATGATATGACCGGGGAAACATTGCACAGTCCAAATGTTACTTCTTGGGATGTACTGACTGATGCTGGTTTTGAGGCGGTAATGGAGATCTGTAATGCGGCATCTACATTTTTAAAGGGTAAATATGTAAATGGCATGTCTAGGAAACAGGGACTACTTTCTGCACGTGCAGCATCAATGCTGGTATGTTCAGTTCTTGTAATGACTTTTGAGCATTTGAGGTGCATTTATCATATTTCTGTTTTCTATTTCATGGTGCTCAAGTGGGATCTCACTATCACTCCACCTTTTAATCCTAGAATGAATTTATACTGAAAACCTTTTATGGCCAAATAATTAATTCAACATAAGTGACCTACCCAAAAGTATCAATTCAACATTAGGAATAATTTGCACAAACTTTTCACCCAGGAAATTGCAAGAAACTAGGTAACTATGGACTACCTTTCACCTAGTGGGCATGAAGCCTGCCTACATTGTGTTTGTGTGAAGCCAATAAATTATCTTTGTGCTTGTAATCTTGGTCTATGTTAAATGTATATTTCCTTTTTTTTTTAATACCGCATGAGGACGTTGCTTTTCTTGAAACCTGTTAAAGAATTTAGTATAAACCATTGACCGTGTAAACAAGACGGTGGCCTGAATTTGCAATCGAAACATCTGACTGTACCAAAAGGTTAGACTGGTTAGTAATGGCGGACTGGAAGGCATGATTTGTCATGCTTCATCTGAATAATAGATAGAATTCCAATGACAAGTATCTTTGGATGTTGGGGTACCTAGTGGAAAATTTGGAATAATTTGCATTAAGGGACTCCATCGAGGAGGATCCAATCAAAGGCATCCAATGGTAGAATATTTGTTGAAGTATAGTCTTATGGTAGATTATCATACAGCAAAGAATCCAATGGCAGAAAATTCCTGGGAAAACTCTGTGAAAAATCAACTGGTGGGAGATCTTTATGAATGATCTTGAGCCAGTTATGCTGGGATTAATACCCAGCACACTTCTTTGAATTAGTACAAGATGATTTTATTATGGTTGATTTTTTTTCTTATTTTGCTGGGGATTGGAAGTGACTTTTCGATCAAGAGACCTGCAATTTCGATAACCAGTTTGAAGATCCCAACAGTATGATGGGGTCTACAGTAAGGTTTTTGCCCAGGAATTGGTTTTCATAGTTGGTTCTAGCCATCTGATGGTTCAGGTTACTGTCAATGATTGGGTGAAATCAAGAACCAGGACATGGAGCATTTGTAGATTCTTGTTGAGATTCGGCTGATCTCTGATCTAGGAAAGCAAGATAGTTTACTGTCAACAGACTTGAGAGTGAGCTTCTTCTATGCTGATAGGACTTGATAGAGGCATCCATATGCCTAATGTCCTTTTATTTCTCTCATGTTCAAGGTGCACCTCTTAAGCATCAATGATTTTAAAATGTTTACAAGATTGGCCTTAGCCGGTTGGAGTATATCTGTCCAATGGGGTCAAGGTTCCACAATTCTGACAAGAATTTGGAAGTTGTGGTGGATTTACATTTTACAGACCAGCTATCTGTTGTGAAAGTGAAATAAGTTTTTTTTTTTTTTTTTTTTAGAAATATTTTGTTCATATATATTAGCTAGGTTAGGAATTTTAGTTGGAGGTGGGTTGTTTTCATACCATGCTTGCTCTTACAGTCTTACCAGCAAACTTTTAAGATGGAGTCATTGATGAGAGAGGAAGTCCTAGAGTTATTTTTCATTTGAGGTGAAGTTTTATTACTTTGTGTGGAAGTGTATAGGAGGGAAAGTTATCATTTCATCTAATATTTGGAGCTACCATGTCCATATACAACAGGGACTCTCCATTGGACGTTAGAACAATGTTTTTATGCATAAAAAATGAAGCATCTAATACAGAATGGACGTGCCACTACTCTTTTTTGAATGGTGTGCCACATATTTTGAAGTATTCCAAGCATCATAAAAGACTATCTTATGTGTTTTGTTGTGAAGCTAATACCTTATCTTAATGTGTGCAATACAGGATTGGACTATGTTAAATGTATTTGATTTGATTTTTCTTTTTTAAATTTCATTCCATATTATCAGATTTTCTTTTTTTTTTATCCCCTCTAATCATATTATGGTGTGTTGGTTATATTTGATTGCATAGGGTTGGATCAATTTAAATCTTCATTGATTTTAAAGATTAAACTTCTAGTTGATTAGTTGTTTTTTACTTCACAAAAGTTGCCATTTTGTATGTTACTTCAGCCTTTTGCTTGGCCAGAATATGGTATTATTATATCCAAGTTTCAGTTGCTTATTGATATTGGTAATTAGATACATATTTTTCTGGATTTCTAATTCCCGTTAGCTCTGTTACCTGACATGCTCGGAAGATTTTTTCGTATTTCATTTTATCAGTAATGGTGGAAGGTCCTTGGCAAACTGCATATGCTCATCTCCTGCCATATCATTCCCATGTCATTCATATATGGTGGGAGGTTTCATCCTAATGAAAATTAACTGTACAGGAAGCTGAAAGAGATTCACAGAAAAAATGGACTCCTGTTACAGAGATGAAATATAGAGGTGGAATTTATAGAGGGCGTTGTCAAGGAGGTCTTCCTGAAGGAAAGGTACTATGCTATTTTTTAGAGCATGCACACAGACACGCGCACTCACGCACGCATTTGTGAACACTTTTCAGAATAGAAGGATCCATTTGGTCTACAGCGTACATCAGCAATGATCACTATCACTTTCCGTGTGTTTATATATATATATATATATATATATCACTTTCCGTGTGTTTATATATATATATATATATATAGGGAAATGTTCATATGCATCTATCCCTCACCAAAAATGGTGAGGGATGGATGCATATGAATACCCCCCATATAGGGAAATGTTCATATGCATCTATCCCTCACCAAAAATGGTGAGGGATGGATGCATATGAATACCCCCCATATATATATATATATATATATGGCTTCTATTGCTAGTTATAACGATAAAAACATGTTCTTTATGAAGTTCACACATTAGACCATTATTAGAAAATGGAATTCTTTATCAATAAATCAGAGTGTTAGGCAGTGGCAGATCTTTTAGCCAAGGACGTAGGTGCCAGAGTTTGACTCATTTTATGATAAACTTATATTCTTGATCTATTTTCCCTTTGTCTTATGGTTTCTTTTTTTTATTGTGTAGCTTGGGGCTCTCTTCTTGTGCCCTCTAGCTAGCCAGTATATTTGTTTTATACTTAAATAGCTGCTTATCAACCAAGGTATCATTAAAAAGAAGAAAATTTTACCGTGATAATCATGGTCATAACTAATCCTTGAAATGAGCTTACTAGGGTTTTTAAGCCATGATATCTTGTGAGGGAAAAAAACACTGTTACCATTCTTATATAAAATTAGTTTTAAAAATGTTATCAGGCTTGAACAGAAAACTCTGATACCCTAAATTTATTGTTCCAAGCCATTCAATATTTCAATATTATTTGTTTCATGAGTCACTTAGTGAAAGGATCATTTCTGGAAGGCTAAAAAACTTGTCTATTAAAGAGTTTTAATATATTGGTTAAGACCTCAAAATTGATAGTAAAAGGGGGAGAAAACAGAAGGAATACTGCAATCGCCCACACTTAATGAATACCAAAAATTAGGTGGTTAGGATATCCCATATGTGATTTTTGGGCTAGTATTATTCAAGAAGGTACTTATTATGTCAATTGTCTGGTTCACCTTATCATGTGCTACAATTTATGGAGATCATGTGGCCCATTTGAGAAATTGGCCACCAATCCATTTGGGGAAAGTGGATGGTTCGAGAAATTGGCCATCTATCCATTTGGGGAAAGTGGATGCTTTTACTTATTTTACCCTATTGCGCAAATCTTGCATGTGGGATCATCAATTATTGCAGTTATTATATCGTTTTCACCAATGAGGGAAGGTGTCAAGTGGTCCTCAAATCTAGACGAATAAAAAAATGGATAGTTGAGCATGTAACACTGTTGGAAGGTGCCAATCTCTCAACCACGTGCGAATCTCTCAACCACTATGTGGCAGGTTGATAGTTCGACTCAGCTTTTCTTCATAAAAAAAAAGAAAAACATGGTTTGAGAAACAGGCCAATAGTTTTGCTTATAAAAATGCTTTTGCCTGTCTTACTCCCACTTTACAAATTTAACTGGAGGGATCATCAAATAAACGTGGTTATTAGATCATGTCAAACCTGTGATGGGGACTGCCAAATGAGTAATGAGTCATTTGGATGACATTTGTAACCATCTTATTTGTGTTTGAGCACATATGAAATCTTTGTGTATTACTATACAGATGATGTTTGCTTAGAAAATAAAACTTTCTTACTGACCGAGGCCTTCCACACAAGAAAATAAAGTTTTGTTGCAATCTTTAATATAATAAGTCAGGTAAACAGCCTATGAAAGTATAAATTAAAATAGGATCTAAAATCTCGTTATGTTTATAATTTTTGATCTACAGGGTCGTCTAACTCTTGCGGATGGGAGCTTTTATGATGGCGCATGGCGGTTTGGGAAGAGATCAGGTTTGGGTACTTTCTGTTACAGTAATGGAGATGTTTTCCAGGGATCATGGAGGGATGACCTTATGCATGGAAAGGTGTGCATTTCTTCACATGAATTAAAATCTTGATCCCATCTTCAAGGCTGACTAGAAAAAGGGAGACATACATTTAGACTAAGAAAATTTTGGCCAGTTTTCATCACTGCAAAAAATTTCTCTTCAACTTCTAAAGCTGTCGAATTGACAGCCTCGGTTATTCTCATTTATGTTTGCAACTAAATATTTATTCATAAATAATTTTCCATTACTAAGTTACTGTATAGTTTTACAAAAAATCCAAATATTCAAACAGGTTTTTTAGTCTTCGAGCTTCCTTAATAACCGTGATAATAAGCATAGTATATGTTGATAATTCCGGTTTAACAGAGATACATGGGGATCTATGTTGTTACTATTGCTTCCTACCAGCAATTTTGGGTTCGAAGGTTATTCTTTTCAATAATATTATTTGGATCAAGAGTGCATCTCCCTTGGAACTTTATTGTATTATAAAATGGTTTCTGGTTTTATGGTGTATACCTTCAGGCATTGTATCAAGATGGAAATTGCTTGCAAGTTGGCTTGTTAATTAGAGAGTGGATCTAAGCAATCTCTTTAATGTCTGGTAGACTTATTGGCTTATGATGGCCATCAATTGCAAGAATGCTGGTTTCCTGCTAGATATAGTTACGAATAAATAACTGAAAGGCCATAGTTGTTGTACCTAGAGAACCGGCAATGTTAAGCTTTTTACATTGTCTGTTAAGCTAAATAATGTGTCAGTTGCCATTAATTTTATATTACATTTTATATTGTATGCTTCTTACACTTCAGACCTTGTTCAGATCCGTAGTTACCCACTACCTCGGAATCCATGAGAGTGAATATTCTCGTGTGTCCTTAAATTTGCTTGTGGCATATCCTAAAATGGATACCTTAGAATCATCATTTCCATAGTTTCTGAGAAATCTTCCTGACACGAAAAGCTGTTACTCCTCTTGTTGATGGCACCCTGTTAAACTAGATAATAAGGCTAAGACAAGAAGTCACTTTCCTCTTGACACAAACAAATATCCAGTGTTTGGCATTTGGTTTCGATCTGCTTTAAATAAATCATTTCTTCTCATGAGAATCTCATATGACTTACCTACATGTAGGGTTGGTTTTATTTTCACATTGGGGATCGTTGGTTCGCTAACTTTTGGAAGGGAAAGGCCAATGGCGAAAGCCGATACTATTCAAAGTATGGCAATATCTTTTTTGGCCAATTTAAAGATGGCTGGCGGCATGGTCGATGCCTGTCTATAGACATTGATGGGACAAGGTATGCAATGGAAGTATCTAATGGTGGTTGCTATGTTGCAGCATGCACCCCCTGCTTTATAATGAATGGATAAAGTTTAATACTTGAACATAATAATTGATATCTCACATGCGCACCACAGCAGGCGGTCCACACAAAGCTTATGTGCTGGTGGTCTTGTTGAGCTCCAATCAGTAGGGGTGGGGGAATGGAAAGGTCTCATTGTGCATTTGTTTGGGGCAAAAAATCAGCCCCATCAGATCATCCTATTCCTAACCCTCAAGGCCCTTAATGTTTATCTTTTAAATTAAATGAAATGGTAGATATAGTTAAGGACTTAAGGTTAGTGTGAAACTTGGGTGAATACTAATTACTCTGTGTACATACGTATGTTTAGGAGATGAGGATGGTTTAGTGAGTGTAAGGAGGTTTGCTCATAGGTGGGCCTTATTAGACTGTCTACATATCAGCTTTATATGTAATGATGTACTATCCTGTTAAAGAGTGGTATTCTCGCCTCAGCTTCTTGTTTCTGTTTCCTCTCATTGATTTTTTTTTCCTATGTTAACAGGTGGAATGAAATATGGGATGAAGGTGTGCTTGTCAGCCGCAACAAATTAGATGATGATGAAACTGGTGAGACATAAAATCTCACTTCACCGAAGGATAACAAGAGTGGTTCAATTATTTGATTCACATCGTTTGCCCCTACTTAATGGGGAATTTTGTATAGATACGATCCAGTGTATCATGGTACATGCCTATTTGGCTTAATTTCTTTGTTATAGTTAATAATTTATTTTTTGTTCAGTTAGTTGCAGGAAAGTATGGTGAATCAGCAGTAGGCTCTAGAAAATGTCTTGTAAACCACTTGGAAACATGTTTGTATTACTTACATTCCCCATTGTTCAACCCAATTGATATATAAGCTTTATCACTATATAACTTTCATTTTTTATTTTATTTTATTTTATGGGTTGAGCAGAGAAGGTGTCTGTTTAGCAATTAAAATTCATTACTCAATTTACATCATGGTGACCATATGAACCCCTTTATTTAAGGATGTGTTAGGTTTTGTAAAATTTGGATGAATGTCAAAATAGGTGGAGTGCTATAGCTAATTCATGTTTGGGTTAGGATTGATCATGAGGGACCTAGGTGTACTTCAAAAGTAAGAACTAATACAAAATGGAAATTTACAAGGGTGTTAAGGAAATCAAAACAATGCAATGACAAAAGGATGGATTCAAGAAAACAAAAATATTATTTATGAATGTTCAGTCCAGGAACTACAACACATGGATATGGAGAGATCCAAGTTTATGTTGCTTTCCTCCCAAGAACCCAAGCACTCTTTGGATAACAGAAGCTCACTGTTTTCGCTTGTGGATGAAGCATTATCCTCTTGCATGGGATGATGCAATGATAAAGACAGCGTAAGATCTTTTACTCCTTCCTCCTGTTTCTGAAACAGGGCAAACTGGAGCTCCTTCAACTTGCGCTTTGGTGTTGATATAATTTGATGATCATCAACTGCGTTAATCTGGCAAGAAAACAAATACAAAAAGCAATAAAACTAAAGAAAGGTGACATAGCAGATCATGTAAAGAAAAAAAATAATAAAATAGCAGAGACAGAAAGTGCCAAGTAAGTTATAGCAAAAAAAATAATGGGGTTTTGACATATTAGTCATCTCTAAACCCGATTTTCCCGAACTTCATGACTGAGATTCAGATAATGTCTGATCAATATTTTTTTAACTACTTTGTCCTAGATCCTATGTTATTATGGGAACAGTGTATTGCACAGTTTTTTGATAAATCGGGACTGTCCATGATGTCATGTTTTTATGCAGTATTTTAGAAAATCTTGTTCTAAATGATAGATTCTTAGAAATAGTGGTCAAATGTGTATTTAATTTTTGTAAAATGTCATTTTTCGTGTTCTATAAAAACAGAATTCGCATGCTCATTATAGAAAATGTATGATACTGACGTAGATAATCCCATGGTATCATGGCACTATCCCATGATATCTGGGATATGGTGCAATAAAGTTTAATAATATATTGACCAGAGTCAAATGACTCTTATTTGACTCTTTGACATCATTTAAATTTTGATGAAATTGGAAAAATCGGGTTTAAAGATGACTAGTATGTCAAAAATCCAAAAATAAAAGCACAAATGACCTTTTTCCATTTTGAACCTTGAAATTATCAGATTCTTTTAGTGTGTAAAGATCATCTGCCAAAATCCCCATTGCTCCAGCACCTTCCTGCTTTCCAACACAGCCTTCCCTCACTCCATTTTCCACATCCATACCTGCAAGATAACCACCAAATCTGTATGGATAGGAGGCTGTTTCACATATTCTTTGGCTGCATGGCAGTGCACGTGACACGGTATTCATTTCTATCTGGGGTCTAAGCAATAACAAGAAAAAGGGATGAATTAAAGACAAGTAAAAGAAAAGAAAAAAAAAATGAATGCTACATTTTTGCTTTCTTCTAAATTATACCTTTTTGGTAGGAGAGGAGAATCCAGTACATTAATAGGTATTGGAGAGGGAAAAGATGTATCATCTTCCTTTTCTAAACCACCAACATTGTGATGGGATAGGAATTTTCTTTGTTGGGTACATTGCAAATCTGCATGTAAGACATAAAAGAGACTTCTTCACTAATTATACATATCCATAGAAACAAAATGCATGTATACAAAACAAAATGTCAAAAGAAGATTAAGAAGGAAAAGTTGTTAACAGACCTGGTGTAGTAATATCATTCTTCATGCTCCTGTACATCTGAATAGAGCCGACAAGAACCAAAACATCAAAAGCAAAACTGCTGCTGATATGTAGGAACAAAAAAGGCCATCTTCTAACATATTTGAATGTTGAAAGGAAAATAGGTGCAAAACAGAGAGTGGAGAAGAAACAAACCTGAAGATGGCTTTTAACGTGGGAGATTGTGAGCCCTTTCACATCCATTAGCTGCAGAACAAGCTTAGGTGTGGCCTCTGCACAGAAATATTCGAAGAAACTATGACAGGAAACCATTCGAACGAACCATGAAAATGAAAAATGGGTAAAGAACAAAGAAGAAGAAGAAGAAATACATACTATCTCGACCTCCAAGCCTTCTAATGGCATGAAGGAAACAGTGATGAAGTTCAGCTGTCCATCTCAAACGAGGTACCGTAGACCTGACATACCGTCTAACAGCTCCATTCCTTCCACAGCTTTTCATTTTATTCTCTCAAATGGGTTCTCATTTGGAGAAAAAAAAATTCTACATGAGAGATGGTCTCTAAGGTTTTAATTACTCTCTAATGAGTTCTTAAACGGTTTTCCTATTTTACTACTTCCATGATCAGCAAAACCTCAAGTACCCATACCTGTAAACTAATGTTTCACTCCCTGGGACTTTTCAAGGAATATTTCTTTTGGTTTTCTTCTCCTTCCTTTCTGGGACTTCTCTAAAAAGGCCAAAACTCCCAACTTTTTACGCGTGTGCTCTTCAGGCACTGGGACTTGTTTCATATGTAACAAATCAAAAGAAAATCTCCAACCAAAAGAGAGGGGATCCGACTCTCCTTTTATGGGTCATCCTCAAAAGCGCAGAAACTCAAGTTCTCAACTTCTTCCCCCCCTCTTGTTGTGTTAAAGCTTTTGAGAGAGAGCGGGGGGGGGGGAGCAAAAGGGGGGCCTCTGTAAATTCGTTTTCTGGGTTATGTTCCTTAGCTGCAAAGAAATTTCCTGTCACGAGCTTGTGATCTTCGTCTCGAAGCAACTATAAAGAGCGCTTTGACCCACGAATGCCAAGGTCGTCATGATCACAAAAACAACCATGAAAAAGTAAAAGAGAGGAAAGGCCTTTAGAATCTATGACCACCATTTTCAAAAGGTTTAGTGTTTGTGGCTGAGATCTTTGAGTAGTTTAGTCACCTAACACCCTACGTCTAGCCCACCCAAATGGGTCCACCCTCCCACCTTGGACCAGTCAAAACTCTCTCTCTCTCTCTCTCTCTCTCATATTTCCTTGCCTTCCCCATGTTTTGATCTTTCAAAAAGTCAACTTATGCAACTTCATGACAAGATGCACCTGCTACTTTTCTTAGGCACACTTGGTTTGATTTCTTGTTTGGTTTGATTTCTTGTTTGCTGGGTTGGACTTAAGTTCAAGTTGGTCCGAACACATCCTTTTAGACTGGGGTCGATTTCTATTTATCTGAATCATGGGTCAATGATAAAAGACAAAAAATTTGAACATATATAAACACATACAAAAATAATAAAAAAAAAAATGCGAACAATGCATTTCCAAACAAGGCAGACTGACGACACTGAGATAAAGAGTCGCATCCTACGGAGAAGCTGCAAATGAGAATTATTTTTTTGTCTCTTCTCTTCATCTCTCGTCTTTTCACTGTCATTTTGAGACTGTTGCAGAGGGAATAAGAATGATGGAATTTCCTGCACACTGCAGACAACAACATTGAATGATGAGGAAGAAGAAGGTAGTCGGAGAATAGATTCATCGAGAGACTCTTTATTGTCCTTTTTTTTTTTTCCTTTCTCAAGGGGTATTTCATGTAAACTGATCAATCTGCGAAGTGGCCCATTTAGAGATGGTTTTAAAGCCAAACAAACTCTCTGTGGTGAAGTATATAGTGCGAAGGTCCCCGGACTGTAGTTCATCTTGTTTGCAATGGACTTGAATGAGTGAGTGGAGCGCGTGAGTTCTAATCTCTACTCAGCATTCATATTAAAAATATTAAGGAGACGAAGATGCTTTTGTAACGAAGAAATGACACCATCCTTTGCTCATCTTTTCGCATTTTATTAAAGATTCAAGAAGTTTATCTATATATTATTTTACTTTTTTTTTTTACATCCGATAATTGCCTCAAACCAGTCGAAAATAACATAAATTCTGCAATAGATGTTCATACAGGAAAGGGCACTCTAAAAGTTACGATTTTACCCTTAATTTTGTTCGATATCTTAGGTTTGTAGGATATCTTACAAATTCATATATTTTTCACCCTTTTTTTTAAAAAAATTCCTCACCCTCTTTTTTATTTCCTTTTTACCGAAGAGTTTACTGCTTTCCAATAAATAGAGAAGAGAAAAAAAACTGTGGTAAAAACTCTTTTCACTTAAATTTATTTTTTTCAATTCTTTTATGATTTTCCCTCCATTTTCATCTTTTCATTTTGCTTCTGATATGGCAGAAAGACCTAATTTCAGTCCATTCTCCTTCTTTATTCTTTGCAACTTCTTTTACAGAGAAGCTAGTCATCTTCAGTTATCTTCAGTGGCTTAGCGTAGCAGAGAAGATAGAGCCCACGTACCCCTTCTGATGACTATACTGGATGAAGTTTGGATGATACAAAAGTATAGTAACAGCCCTAACTCAGGACTCTACAAGTAAAAATGATGAACATAAAACAGAGTTCTAAATTCACGATGTGAAGATAACATAGAGTTTTGAATCGTGGTTAATATGTTATTTGAATTTGGACGGGAAAGGGGAATTGTGCGATATACTACTGCTGTAGAATATTGCATGGTTCGATATCTTACAGATATAGGATATCGCACCATGAGATATATCCTACAGCCCTAGGATATCGCAGGCATAAGGATAAAATTGTTATTTTGATAACGTTCTTTCTCTTGTACGAACATTTCCACCGGAATTATATTTTTTTGAACTGTTTTGAAGTATACGGGCAGCGGTACAGTCATTATCCCTTTTTTTAGAAAATCGACTTGAAGGAGCCCTCTTTCTTATTTTATTTCCAAAAGTGTTGTTTTCTTGTTCTCCACTCAATAGGAGAAGTAAAACTCTATTGTGGGCCCTATCTATCAAATATCATAACTATTAAAATATACGTGCATGATGAAAAAAAGGAAAAAAAAACCGACTCCAATATGAGTTAGTCCCACTGTCCCACTCGAACAACCTATAGTTTACCAAAAATAGATGTAGAAGTGTGAAACACAAATTTTTAAGGATTGAAAATGCGCTTTTAAATAAATTAAGTCATGTTTCTATAAAATTACTTTTACACTTTTCAATTGGCAGATACAAAAGAAGAACTCTTATGACGAATTGCAATTTAGCCACAGGGTCAACTTGACCTCATATTCAAATTCGATTTTGCTTAAATCCAAGCTTATTTATATTCAAATGAAAACTTGATTTTTTATTCATATCGCATAACTTTAATGAAACTCAGTCTAATTGAACACAAACTTGATTTCTCAATTTCCTCAAGCCAATTTTTTTTTTTTTTTTTTTATAAAAATCCAAAATTCTTTTTGTTCAAATCATATAACTCAAATTAAAAAATCTCAAAGTATAGAAGTAAATATGACTTTCTCAATTTTATTAATAATAAATAATTATTCTTCCATCTATTCTAATGTACATATAGAATACAAGTATTTTTATACCAAAACGGGAACACTCATTAGCATCTTGCAAATTATCAAATCATGTGTGGACATGAGGATAGTCAGAAAATTTGAAAAAAAAAAATAAATTATGTCCAATAGTTTGACGTATTTTAATTTGGGTTATGTAATCTAAACAAAAATTAGGCTTGACTTTGAGTAAAAATCAAGAATTAGTATGAGGTTCAGCCAGTTGCGTAAAAATGGAAATTGTGAAATTTGCAAATACCTGAAGGAGTTAAATAGAGAAAACCAGATTTCTATCCAATCTTCAAAACTCATTTATGTTCAGGTTTTATGATATAAATTAAAAAAAATCAAGTTTTCATTTAGATATAACGAGGCTTAGATTTGAATAAAATCAAATTTGAATGAGGATATGCTAACCTCAGGAGCTAAACAGCATCCCATCATCAGAGAAAACTTCTACGCATGTGTGCGTGTGTATATATATTCAATAGAAACATGTAAAAGTAACTTTAAAAAAAAAAACCACTTTATTTTTTTTTCGCTGAAAAAAAAATCCACTTTATTTAGGAGTTCCTTTCTATACTTTAAAAATGCCACACAATTTCAGCGTTTTGGATTGCAATGATGCGTGGTGTGTAAAAGACATTAGTCTTTTTTATATTTCATTTATGTTTTTTATACATGATCAATCGCATCATGGGCTTATTCATATTAGAGTAAAATCTGACCATGTCCAATAAAAGGGATAGAGGTGCTTCATATTTCAAACACTTTTTACTTGATGCACTTTATGTCTCAAACACTCTCCCAGCTTTATATATCGCGAAATGATAAAGTAAGTCCTCACTATCTAGACCAATGATAGAGTTTTCGAGTCCCTTGATTGGCAAAAGAGTAAAAGGAAAAATGCAATTATTATGAACATAAAGTGAGGAAAAAAAAAAAGGATGCTTTCAAGTTTGAATTTCAAACACCCTCAGCTTTATCTTTCGTAAAATAAGAAACTATAAAAAGGCAATTCCAGTCAATTCCAGTCCATCCTTTCCTTCATTTAAAAGGCAATTCGCCTACCAACACAACTTAACGTACATATAATTTCTTACTGAACTTGTAAAAAAGACTACAACTAGCTGAATTTCAATTGCAATTTTCCAATATATATGTGTATGTATTCAACAAACACATATATTGGAAAAATGCATCTGGTAAGAAAGAAAGAAAAAGAGAATATTTGTCCCCTCAAGGCTGTTAAGTGAGAAATGTAGACCGTTGTATATGTAATATCCATAAGAAGAGATGGCTGTTTGTATTAAAAAAGGCTCCTTTCTTAGCTAAATAAAAAAAGCTGATAGCTATGCCTGTTGGTTTTCACTTTTTAGCTCGAGTCTTCATCCAGGGCTTGTTTGGATGTATGGTGAATTGAAGTATGGTGATGTGAAGCATCAAATCAAGAGGGAATAAAATATTAGGTGTTATGATGGTGTTTTGTTTTTAGTTGTTTGGTATGAAATTTTTTTGACTTTTTGTATAGAAAAGTGGAGCTCTTTTGTCTTTTAGTGGAAAAAAGAGGTTGTTTTTTTTTACTTTTTTTAAAAAAGATGGAGGGAATTTTGCAATTGTATACTTTTGATATGTTCCATTATCTTTTCTTGTCTGGATAATGGAGGCTTTACCCCACCTCACTTCACCACACATCCAAACATGCCCTCAAGGGCACAAACTTTTACCATTGAATTCTTAGCCCTGATCAACTATCTATGTTTTTTAATAGGGAAGTCTGTTGATTTTACTGTACAGTTAAAAGACTAATGGATTAACCATTTCATAAAGACTGGCTTCAACTGATGTTACTAATGGTTTGATCAAAGGAACTGCTGCAAACTTTTTTGGGATATTGCCCAAGGGTTGCCCTTATACTTGAGATTCGTCCCTAAGAAGTCAAAGTTTAAGTACTTTCCTCATGAGATATCGTAAAGTCGTGTAATGTTGCACACATCATACTATACAATATCTTAGAGCCCTACGGTCTTGCACTAGTATTGTACAAACACTTATGCGAAAATTATATAAACTTTGTCATAGGGCAAACATCATACATAAGAACAGTGGTATTGTCAATATCCCAACTTTTTTTCCCTAGATTGTATCACTGGTAAAGTAGTGGTACTCCCAACATAGGACCAGACTAAAAGATGCCTTGCCATTGTTTTGTCATTATTGCTTGTTTGATAATATGTCCCATAACTTCTGTTGAGAAAGATTTTTATAGATGGTTCATTTAACAAATATCTCCATAAACATAACCACGAGAAGCCTTTTGTTATTCTAGCGGTATGCTCTTCTATAATCTGTTCGTATTTGTGAAGGTGTCTCTAAAATAACTTGGATTAGTTTCAAAAGGAAACAATCTTCATAGGATAGTTCCAGATATTACAAATAATGTGCATGAGGAGACGTTCATTTTGTCCATTATCTCATCTATAATCTTCACGAGTCCCGTAATAAAATTTAATTTGGCCCAAGATCTGCTGGTTAGGGACGTCAAATTAGGATTCCAAATTCTCCAATTATCGAGAAGTTCCCACTAGAGGCAGCAAATGGTACAGGTTGAAATAAATGGATCAGATGCTCCTAACTCATATCCCACCCGTTTACTCCTAACCCGCATTCGCGGCCTGTTTAACCCAATCGGACCCAAATTAACCCACATACCTATTGCAGGATACTACATGTTAGCTTGACCCACATACACCAAAACTAAAATTTATTAATAATTTTCTATGCCATAATTCACCATTCTCTCTACGAGTTAGAAAAAGTAGTGTGGAAACTAATATGAACTAAGCTATTACTTATTGTTTTATTCTATTTATGGTAAACTTATTATATTTTCTTCGTATCTATAATCCCCCTAATAGAGAAGATCATACAAAAATATTCTTAAGTTGACAAAAAGTCTATTTTATTTGTACGATATGTGTAGTATACATATTTTTTATATTGTGCCTAACTGCCTATAGAAATAAAATAACAAAAATATGTAAATAAATTAAAAATCTCATTAAAATAAAAAACATCATATCAAAAATAAAACGTAACACTATAAAATTAAAGTTTTGAGTATAAATTATGTAAGAAAAAATAAACGGGTTATGCATGTTAAACAAGATAAACTTAATCAGAGACGTTTAAATGCGGGTTAACAAAACTTGACCTACGACCTACCCGTATATTGCGAGGTTAAGATTATACTAATCAGATGCAGGTCAGGTCAATTTAGCTTTTGCTAGCTCAAGTTCCAACCCCTTAAATCGGATTTAAAACCTATTTTGGGTTTTGATTTATAATTTGGTCAAAATATCATAACCCAATTTAGAATCCGATTGATATATTGTATACTTCTAAGCCCATATAGATAAATCCTGTATGTAGCGAACTGTATGCACTTTATAAGTTGAACAATATGCTTATTTAAAAACTAAAAAAGTAAAATTAGTTTTTTAAAAATATCGTTAATAATCTAAAGGCAGTAGACTTGATACACTTTAACATTGCACACAATCGTCGCACACGTGGAGCGTTTAGCCATCTTCCTTTCCTCATTTATTAAGGAACCTATGCCCAATTGCCCACCACCAGCAAGCAGTCACAATAAGATTATTGAAAACTCAAAATCCCTTCATTTTAAATGAAACTTAGTATTTTATTCTGTTTTTCCAATTATATTTACAAATTTTCTTACCAGCAACATTATAGAAAATGATAAAAAAATTTAAATGGCTTAATGGAATTTGAGTCCAAAATGTTTTGAAAAAAAAATATTGATATCCAATCATAAAAATTTGTAAAATCGAATTTAAGGTGGGAAAGCATGCAGGGTTTAAAATAACGGCCGTTACCGTTACATAATGGTCGTTATGTAACGGTAACGGCCGTTAACGCGCCGATATTTGGTATATAACGGCCCCGATACGATATCAGGAAAAATATCACCAAAATATCGGCCTGTAACGGCCGTTATATTGAATATAACGGCCGTAACGTTATAACGGCCGTTATATTGAATATAACGGCCATTATATTCAATATAACGGCCGTTATATCGCTGATGCTGTTTTTTTTTTTAAAAACACGTTCTGCTGTGTTTTTTCTTCACTGTGCTGAGTGTGGTTTCCTTCTTCTTTCTCCCTTTTCATTCTTCTTCTTCATAAGAACTTCCTAAGCATACTTGAGGGCTTTTACAACTTCTAATGCATGGAATAGCTTAAATCTTAGCTACTTTTGAGTGGATTTATATGTGGGGAAAACTAATCAAACTCAAGGGACCTCTTTGGTAAGCTTATTTTTTTATTTTTTGGAGTTCTTTTCAAGATTCAACATCAAAATAACTTAGAAATGGTTGAAATGTGTTAGATCTATACTTTTAGAGCAAAAAAAATTCAAGTTTTAACACTTTTTGTAATATTTATTATTTTTTTATTATTTTAATCCGAATTATTTTAGGTTTTTTTTTTTTTTTAAAAGATTGTGTAATACACTAATACATGGACCAAAGGCTTTATATTGAGTTAGATATGATGTTATTCACTAATTTTTCCCTAGATCTAGTGTTTTAAGGTGTAGATCTAGATTTTTTTTATTTCAAAAATTTGGGGCTTTTCTTGATATCATTTACATTTTCTCAAATTAGTGTTCAAATGCATTAATAATGTGTTAGTTTAAAATAGTCTACACTTTTGGAACAAAAAAGTGTGAGTATTAGCACTTTTTGTAGTATTTTTTATTTTTTCATTATTTAAATCCGAATTATTATAGGTTTTTTTTTTTTAAAAAAAATTGTGTAATACACTAATACATGAACCAAACTACCAAAGGCTTTATATTGAGTTAGATACTTAGATATGATGTTATTCACTAATTTTTCCCTAGATCTAGTGTTTTAAGGTGATAATATCAAGCCAGGCCGCCACTCGTTCTGGCATTACCGCATTAAGCACATGTACCAACTCTATTAGTATTTATTGCTTACTTGTAGACTTTAAATGTTTAACACTATTAGTTTGTCCAAAATAATTGTTGCATTATGTCAATTTTATGATATTTCAGCTTATTTTAGTATATAAATCGATACAACAATGATACAGGATATTATAACTTGAGGGGACCATTATTTTGCTTTAAAGTGTGCACTAATGGAAAAAAACATTATTTTCTATCATTTTATAATATTCTGGATTTTTTGAATATTTTTTCGGATTTTTTTGAGATCAAATAAAAATTCACTCCGCAATGGGCCACGATGACCGCGAACCGCGACGCGATGACCGCAAACCGCGATTTTAAACCCCGAAAGCATGTCAAACCAGCAAAATTCTAATAGTGCTAAGCAAGTGTTGTCGATTCCTTAAAAAGCACGTTTGACAAATGTCCGATCAGAGGAATCCTTGCAGTGTGGAAAATGCTTCTTCGGAATCCTTCGGTCTCTGTTTTGAGCATTCTCACGGACAGATACATTGTTGATAATTACAAAAAGGCAAGAAACTGCATACTGTTGATATGCCACAATGCAAAAGGGGGATTACTTGGGCAGTCTATTTTTTTTCATTTTTTTTACTCTTGTGGGCGTCAAAATGATGATCCGAGCCATACATCATCATTTCCTTTACACCAAAAACATGTAGGAGATCGAATTTCACCCATAGATCGATAGTGGATCTTGAGATATTTATAAAAATGTCCGGATTCTAAAATAATATTTTTTAATTCCTATGAGCCTCATTTGAAACATCAGACCCATTTAAACTCTCTAGAGGGTTGAAAGCCCAACCCTTGCCTTTTCATGGATTTTGAGATGGATCACATAGAGAATAATTCAAAGGATTGCTCTTTTCTGCCAAACTTGTAACTCTTATATAAAAAGATCCTCTTTTGAGGAGTATAGTAATTTGAAACCGCTCACCGTGACTCTACATATTGTTTCCAAATATCAAGCGTCTTTAGAGCATGATAACCATTTGAATGCTATAGATTTCTTAAAAGCTTGTCCCTATTCGAAGTGCATATCCAACCTATGTTTAGAAATATGAGACAACATAGCATTTTGATACCGCTCACTGAGTCAGTCAACTAGCCCGAACTAGGCAATGCAGGAACCGATCCTTATCCGAATAAACCCCAGCTAGCCAGAGTTCAAATAAAATTCATTTTGTTACCCAGAGTTCAAACAGGATAATCACCTCTTTCCATTTATACACTCCTATTTATACAGACTCCTTTCTCACTGGAGTACTTAAAAAAATAACTTTACAGAGTTAAGAATCGAGTTTTTAAATAATGTTCCAATCTGTTCTCTGTGTTGACTAATCTGATATCAATCGATTGAATCATGAATGTCTCTAATTGGACCCAAAACAAAACGAAATAAGGCAACCCACAAAAGATAATGGAAATGGCCTATGATTAAATAGGTTTAAGAGATTATATGAATCTTTGCATTGCATTTAATTAGTTTATTTTAAAATAAAACATTTTTTTTATTTTCAAAGCTGATAAAAAAAAAAAAAAAAAAAAAAAAAAAAAACAACAATACACTGAAAGATGGTACATCTAAAAACTCAAAAAATGACAACATATTCCTCAATTTTTAAAAATTTTTCTTAAAAAATATATTTTTTAAATATCATTCTCTATCTACAGCCGGATCTGGATCTGATTTCAGTTCCGATACAAGCAATCGATTCCGAAACCGATTCCCCCAACCCTATTAGTAAGTGAGAAAACAAAATAAAGATGGATCAGATACCTGGCTTGATTCTCAAAATGAGAATCTAAAAATAGCACAGTTTAATCAGAGTCGATCATCTGGGGAAAGGATCATCACATCCATCACAATAACATAATCATAAAAAAAAAAAAAAAATTTAACAAAAAATCCAAACATGAGAGAAAAACAAAATTCAATTCAGATGGATCAGATCTCTGGCTTAATTCTCCGAAGAGAAAAATAAAATAGCACAGTTTAATCAGAGTCGATCGTATGGGGAAAGGATCATCACATCCATCACAAAATAAAAAAATCACAACAAGACTAACAACAAAAAATTAAAGAAATCCAAAAATTTTGAATGCTTATTACAAGCATTGATTTGTGCAGAAGATTGCATTCTGATGGATCAGATTTCTGGCTTGATTCTACAAAGAGAAATCTAAAATAGCACAGTTTAATCAGAGTCGATCATTTGGGGAAAGGATCATCATTTCCATCACTATCTAACACCATAAATCAACCACTGAAGAGACAAATAAAAGATAATCTAATCAAGTAGGAAGATGAAGAATAACCCTAAAACGAAACTACCTCTCGTTATCTTGGAAATCGAAGCATTGAAAGCTCTCTCAGATCTAGAGCTGTCTCAGTGGAAGAGCAGAGCCCAACGAGAACAAAAGAAGAAGGAAAGAGAGACTGTTAGGTGAAGATGAGAAAGAGGATGCTTTTATAGAGAGTTCGGTCCCAAACCCTAATTTTTTTCTGTTCTTTTCGCCAAAACGTTCGAAACCCTAAATTGTAAATGGTGGGGGCACCACGTGGACGGCTGGTATTACGGTGGATGATGAGTTTAGTGGGATGTGTTGATATTGATAATCTAAACCATTCAAAAATAAATATCATATTATTTATAGGAGTATCTTTCGATTTTAAATAAATAGGTATGCGAACATGGCTGATAATATAACACATGTATATGATTAATAATAACGCATATGATCGTGCTAATTAATCAATTTTTATTGAAGTAAAACTTGAGGATCTTAAGGACTGTCATTCATTTTTTAACGGTTTGGATTATTAGTATATGGGGCCTTGTAATAAGGTTGGAAAAGAGTTTAATTAGGTGGCTTCAAGCGAAGTCAAAGCCCTCGAAGGGTTCGCACTACTTTAAGCCTTTACATGACCCTTGCAAATTAGGGTAGGGCAATAGCTTAAAAGAAAAAATATATATAGTTTTTAGCTTTTTTGTCTGCACTCTACGCACCCGAACGTAAGCCTAACGTTAACAACTTCCTTTTATATTAAAAAAAGAGTTGTCCATTGAGATTTTGTAACACTATTTTTTTCTTCTTTCTATTTAGGTTATGCCCCATTCAATAAATTTGTTATTGGAACAAAATCTAAATATTAGACCCATTAATTAAAGAGAAATAAGAAATATGCTTAAGCCCATATAAAACAATTGTACATGGGTAAGCAATTGCTTAAAAAAAAATCCAAGCACAAAATCTAGCATTGCAAACGGAATGTTCCGAGTTGGAACCATATTAGACCCAAACTTTTTTCTAAATAATAGTACTAATTCGAGATCCAGCTCCAACTCAAAACTTGTTTCGTTGGTACTATACCGGATTCCAATAGAAGGAGCTAGATTTGATTCCGAAACCAAGTCCAACTAGAGTATCGAAATTTAGTTCCAATACCAATTTTGACTTCTTCTCTTTTACCTTAAAATAAGGATACCATTACACTTACAATTGTGCATCAAGACTACCACCTCAATGATTAAACATAAAAATGTCTAATAAAAGTTTATTTTGAACTATAGTTTGCAATATTAAATACTTGTATGCCAAGTCTGGGGTCTATGGGTCAGAACTTGTATGGACTAAGAATTGGACTCGTTTAGCAATCAGAACTTAAATTGGGTTTCAGACCCGGACCCGTTTATAAATTGGTACCTAAAACAAGTCCCAAATCCGTTTTTTACATGCCGGAACTTTCTGATTATCATAAAATGAGATACCCATTTGCATCCCTACCAAAACACACACATAAGAATCATGCAAGTTTACATAAAAAAATAAATAAGAATTCATACTCAAATAAGCCACATGCTTGCTAAAATAAATCCACACACGCATACCAAAAAGAGTCTGATTGGCCCAATAGCCAAAAAGAAAAAAAAAAAGGTTGGATTGGACAGCTTGAGTGGCTCACCTCGGCACATTCACAACCTTAATTATGGATCTAATCACCCTACCATTGGATGGTGATCGTCCCCATAAATCCATTGCAATCTGACAATCTTAGCCATTCAATTGCAATCTGACAGTAAAGAAACAGGAAAATTGATAGCATTCAACAGGGTACACATTATATCCAAAATGTTTGGAAAACTTCCCGTTCAATTCATCAAACAAAACAGGGATATTGTCAACCTATCTTATAAAGTAAAAATAAAAGATATTTTTGCAATATTCTGATGTGATTTTTCAATATTCCTCGAAGCTTTTGTATCAAATAATTAAGGATTATTTCATGAAAATTTGTCCAAGCATTCCCTGAAAATCTGGAAAAATTGAAAACCTTTCTATGCACCCCTTGGACAAAATCGGGGGTGCGACTAGGGTCAGGTCAAGTCAAGTCTGAACCACACACGACCGAACCCGACCCAACCGAAGGCGATAAGCTAATTGGGTTTTGTTGGGTTCGAAGTTGGGTTTGGGGCACCCTAATTGTCCTGTCACCCGACTTAGAAAGAAAACACCTCTTCTGCAGTGCAACTTAAATCAAGGGGTACTGTTATCTGATGGGGTTGAATGTTTTTAAGGCCAATCCCCAAAATAAGGGTACCTAATTGGCATGGATCTAGGTGGGCCCCATGAGCCGTCCTCCATAGGAGTTACGGCAGTTTCTACTCGGGTCGAGAATAAAGATCTGCTCGGGTAAATTTCAATATCTTTCGAGTTGAACCGGGCTTTGGGTCGACCCACATGCAATACTGGTCGGGCTTTCATTGACAAATGCCTGAACCAACCCAACTGATTTGCACCCTTAACTACCCACACTGTTTACGGATCCTCTCCATTCAGTTGACCAAACCTAAATAAAGCCACATTCAAGTGAGATTTATGGTAGCTAACTGCAGATAAAAAAACCCATGAAAACGTCAGCATTCAATAGCTCTTTATTGAACACAATTACAATATCATTCAATTTCTTCCTTACACTTCCCCACACCCTCCCTTCCCTACTATTGATTTTGTATATAAAATCTCTTCCCAACCCCATCAACTCATCTAAACAAGAAGAAAAAAAAAAGAGTAAGCCCAGGAAGTATGGGTAAGGGCCTTCAGAAATCCCTTCAAACTTGCATATCCAAGCTCAGAAAGAGCTCTTCACAACTTCAACCACCCTCCATTCCTCACTCATCAACCAACTGGCTGTTATCTGCTTGCAAGTACCCCAAGACCCCTTCCTTCGCCGTTGATCACCACAAATCCAACGGTCAGGATGCTGCGGCCACTCTAACCGACATTGATCGATTCCTCTACGAGAACTTTGGCTCTCTCTACGCCGATAGGGGCCATGACGTCGACGACAACAGAGACCACAATGCAAATGTATTCACCTCTGAATCACCACACCCACAGCAGTCGCTGCAACGGTTTTTCATGAGCCCTGGTGCGTCCAATTCACTAGCTGAGGAGGCCAGTTCGAGCGCATCGATGTCTGATCATGCGGTGGAGGCCGTTCCGGTCAGTAGTGTCGCTGTGGTGAGGATCACAACGGACCCTTACGATGAATTCCGGCAGTCCATGCAGGAGATGGTGGCGACACGCCGGATGGATCAATATCAGCCGTTGGATTGGGACTTCCTGGAAGAGCTACTGTTTTGTTACTTGAATTTGAATGAGAAGAAGGCACATAAGTATATACTAGGGGCCTTTGTAGACATGATGGTGGGCTCCAGTCAAGAGTCCGAAAAGACTCCGACGGGTCAAGGCGAGAATCCGATGACCAAAGAAAGGAGGAAAAAGGTCAAGGATCTGTGATTTGCAAAGTAGTAGAAAGAGAAAGAAATGTAAAGATAAATAAACGCATGTGGGTGGTGGGATCACATGAAAATGCAATATAAAATAACACCTTATATTTCTTCAATTACCTGCAACTGTATTTTGCAATTATATCATATTAGATGTCTGTTTTTGTGTAATATCCTCGCGATGGAAATGGATTTTTTCTTCGTTGAAATGACAAAAGAATTTCATAAAAGAGAGGAAATATGTTCTAATTTCTCGTGCCCGCTCTTTCATCATCAAATCATATATATCAATGCATAAAATGCAAACTTCAGAAAAAATAAAATGGCAAATGAAATTGGGAAAAATAATTTATATGTTAACAACCAGAAGTATAAAAAAACTCGAGCAATTAGTGAACGGACAGACGCATATATATACCATGTTAATAACTAAAATTACCAAAAGCTCAAGCTATTAGGGAATAACAATTCATAACAATATATATATATATACACACACACACATCATAAACTAAAAAGGTTATTATAGTTTTGTGATAAACCTAAGAAGTGTTGTCTGCAAGCTAAGAATCATGTTGGGTTTGCAAATAATTCCTGATACCTCAAGAGGACTTTTACAAATAGGCTAAAAATCAGTGAAGGCAAACGACCCTGATAAAATAACCTCCTATAGGCATAAATTGACCTGTGACAAGGTTAACAACAGATCTACACCGTCCAAACTGCGGGTCACGCCTTGGTCAACCTAATTAGATGATCCGAGCCATCATTTTTATCAAGCTCTTTTTTCTTGCTGGATTTCATCACCATTAAGACATCACTATGCTGCTCTATCAATTAAATGGCAAGTGGTTAGCTGGTTACAGTAGAACGTATCACTATTCACTTCTCTTCCCTGTCATTTTTGAAAAAAAAATTCAAATACTTCTCACAATAGTCCAGAAAGCGCGGTTTGTAACGGTCAAAAACAGCAAATGAAAGAGAGAAGCAACGAATCCACTCGTTTTCAGGAAAGAGCAAGAACCCAATATCTAACCAAGAGAAGTTGTCTTTTCTTACTTCAATAAGATGAGAGCTTTCAGACCCAACAAGGGATCTCCAATCTGTGATAATTCCTTTCTTTGCTTTCCATGTTTCTTTTCCAGCATTTATTTGATTCGGACTACACATGATGCTTTTCTGAACAGGAAGCAATTAAATTAACTTCAATTGGAATGAGTAAGTCCAAAGAATGCGGCTACCCATCTACTATAAATTGCCAAAGTCTCAGGTTGACAACCCAAATCATTGTTTCCAAAAAGAAGTCTGAGAGCCTTTTGAAGTTGAAGCTTATCTGGACTTTGAATAGTTATTGAAGAAAATGGCTGCTTCGGGGAGTTTCAAACGATCAGACAGCATTGCTGAGGGCATGCCTGAAGCTTTGAGGCAGAGCCGGTACCATATGAAGAGATGTTTCGCCAGGTCTCCCTCTCTCTCTCTCTCTCTCTCTCTCTCTCTCTCTCTCTCACGCACACACACACACAAAGATGACAACAATGTGATAACTGGATCTATCTAGAATTTTCAGAAATCACTAACTGGGTTGAAACTTGAATGAACCAAGGATAAGTTTCTACAAAACAAATCTAGTGTGGTTGTTGCAAGATCACTTAAATGGGTTGATAACATTTCTATATCTCATGATAAATATGTTGATTTTTTCTCTTTTCTTTGGTTGTAATTGGAAACAGGTATGCTGGAAAAGGGAAAAGGCTAATGAAGTTGCAACATCTGATGGAGGAATTGGAGAAAGCAATTGAAGATAAGGTAGAAAGAACCAGGGTCTTGGAGGGATTTCTTGGATACATTATATGTTCCACTCAGGTGACATGTTCATTGTATTTTCTGTTCTCGAGCTTTTGTGGTTGTGAGTGTAATCCATGGAATTCAGGAATTTCTTATCTGAAAATTGCAGGAGGCAGCTGTTGTCCCTCCCTTCGTTGGATTTGCAGTAAGACCCAATCCTGGAATTTGGGAATATGTTAGAGTGAACTCAGAAGACCTTTCAGTAGATGCAATTACTCCTTCAGAGTTCTTAAAAATGAAAGAAAGCATCTTCGATGAAAAATGGTAACTCGCTATTAGTAAACATTCAGTAGAACTGAAATGCAATTTTCCTCTTCGCAGCCTTACAGTTGTGTTATCATACCTATGTACAGGGTTACAGATGAGAACGCATTGGAAGTGGATTTTGGAGCTTTTGATGCCTCTACACCTCAGTTAGTCTTACCTCAATCAATAGGGAAAGGCGTACAATTCGTTGCGAGATTCTTATCTTCACAACTAAGAAAGGACTCTGCGAGCATGAAGCCTTTGCTGGACTACTTGATTGCACTTAACCATCAAGGAGAAGTATAAACAAAATTAAACAGAAGAGAAAGATATGATAATTCAACTCTAATATCTGAGGGTTAACATTTTTTTTATTTCTACCACAAACCTGCAGAATCTAATGGTCAATGAGAGCCTTGACACTGTAGCAAAGCTTCAAACAGCATTGATTCTTGCTGAGGTTTTTGTCAGTGCACTTCCCAATGACACACCATACCATCATTTTGAGCCAAGGTGATTAAAGATTACAAATTTAATTTCCATCTTAGACCTAAACTAACAAAAAAAAGCCTTAAAAGCATGTTCTAAATTGCGGGTGCCACTGACTTTTTCAGGTTTCAAGAATGGGGTTTTGAGAAAGGATGGGGCAATACTGCCGGACGTGTTAAAGAGACCATACAATCGCTCTCTGAGGTCCTTCAAGCGCCTGATCCTTTAAACACGGAGAAGTTCTTTAGTAGAGTACCAACGATCTTTAATATCGTTATTTTCTCTATCCATGGTTACTTTGGCCAAGAAAAGGTTCTTGGTTTGCCAGACACTGGTGGACAGGTATAAACTCCAACTTCCCATTTTCTGAGCATTTGGAACAACCAAACACCATGAATTAAAATGGATGGTTAGTTGGTTACCGTTTTGCATTTGAGCTCACTATATTTATGATACTCTTTCTGTGTTTTCAAACATAAATCAATACAAGAACTTGGAAACTCATGAAGTTTCTGGTGAAAAGCAGCAGGACATCATACCAGCTGATTTTTTTATTTTTAGCGAGGCCATAAGGCATTATGTTTTTTTTTTTTTTTTTTTTTACTTTATTTTTCAAATACTGCCATCTATGGTGCAAAAGGATTCAAACTGCTGCAAATTGGGGTACATCCAAACACAGCATAATGCACAATTAGATTTGCTAGTCTCATAAATGAGTATTCCCTTCAATTATTTTTAAACAGGTTGTTTATATTCTTGATCAAGTAAGAGCCTTGGAGGAGGAAATGCTCCGCAGAATTAAACAACAAGGGTTGAGTGTGAAGCCTCAAATCCTGGTGGTGAGTTTCAAAAATGGTTAAGTGTTAAAATAACCACTTACAGGTTTCATAGAATGTGATAGAACTTATTTTATATCTACATACAGGTTACTCGACTCATACCAGAAGCTAAGGGAACCAAATGCAACCAGGAATTGGAGCCAGTTCTAAACAGCAAACATTCTCATATACTTCGAGTTCCATTCAAGACGGAGAATGGTGACCTGCGTCAATGGGTTTCACGTTTTGATATTTACCCATACCTGGAGCAATATGCTCAGGCACGTCGTTCATCACTCAATGAAAAAATAAGTCTCTTCCCAGGTTTACAATCCATTTATAGTTTTTATTTACAGAAACTGCCTTTCCCGAATTTTCAGGATGCTGCTGCCAAAATCTTGGACCACCTAGAAGGGAAGCCGGACCTAATCATTGGAAATTACACTGATGGTAACCTGGTAGCATCTCTAATGGCAAGCAAACTTGGGGTAACTCAGGTGTGATATTGTTCATCAGTTCATGGGCTCCTAATCTTACTCCTTTGTTTTACTAACATATATATGGTATATCAAATCCCATTATTAGAAAATTCAAAATATGATTTTCTGTTTCTGTTTAATCGAATTTCACTAAAATGATATGCTCTCAATGAAGGGAACTATAGCACATGCTCTAGAGAAAACAAAGTATGAAGACTCAGACCTCAAGTGGAAGGAGCTGGACCCGAAGTATCATTTCTCATGCCAATTCACGGCCGATGTCATTTCCATGAACACAACCGACTTTATCATCACAAGCACATTACAAGAAATCGCAGGAAGGTTAGAGAATAAGTTGTATTGTTTTTTTTTTTTTTAATGAAATTCAATATAAAGTTATGGAGAAAACCTGACAATTGAATTAAAATGTTTTTTTTTTCCTTCACAGCAAGGATAGGCCAGGACAGTACGAAAGCCATTGTGCATATTCACTTCCAGGGCTATACCGAGTTGTCTCAGGAATTAATGTCTTTGATCCCAAATTCAACATAGCTGCGCCTGGTGCTGATCAGTCTGTCTACTTCCCCTACACAGAGAAACAGAGGCGGTTAACTTCGTTTCACCCTGAAATTGAAGAGCTTCTGTACAGTAAAGATGATAACAATGAGCACATGTCAGTAACATAATTCCAAACACTACTTATTGCAAGCTCTAATACCAAAGAGCAACTAAACCATACCCTTGCACAAATCTTATATCACATTAATACGAAAAATAATGTATCTATAGTATGAAAAAAAAATGAATGTTTCAATGCATTATATACAACAAAAGAAAATTGTGAGAACTAAGATATATACATCATGTTACTTACTATTATAGATAAAGTGTTCTCTTAAATAACTTGTATATTTTCATATATAATGAGACTATATCTAGGTGCATATGTGATGACTATAGGTCTCTGTTATGCAATAATTCAGTACATATATACATCCATAAATATTGTTGCAAGTCCCTAACATCTGAACCATGTTATGCCTGGCACAGCGGTTTCCTTTCAGACAGGAAGAAACCCATCATATTTTCAATGGCCAGGCTGGATATAGTGAAGAACATTACTGGATTGACAGAATGGTATGGAAAGAACAAGAAGCTGAGGAATTTGGTCAATCTTGTCATTGTTGGAGGCTTCTTTGATGCATCCAAATCAAAAGACAGAGAAGAGATGAGTGAGATAAAAAAGATGCACTCCCTCATTGAAAAGTACCAATTGAAGGGTCAGATTAGATGGATAGCAGCACAGACTGACAGGAATAGAAATAGCGAACTTTACAGGTTTATCGCGGATAGCAAGGGAGCCTTCGTGCAGGTTTGACCAGTACTTCTTATTACTATTGACTGAGAGGTTTCAGAAGAAATTGAAAAATGTTTGTCTATGAATTTTACAACTTCACGGTTGTTGGTTACAGCCTGCATTGTATGAAGGATTTGGCCTCACAGTCATTGAAGCAATGAATTGTGGACTACCAGCCTTTGCTACCAACCAAGGAGGACCAGCTGAGATCATCATTGATGGAGTTTCAGGATTTCATATTGATCCTAACAATGGAGAAGAATCAAGTAATAAAATCGCAGCTTTCTTTGAGAAATGCAAGCAAGACAGTGACTATTGGACTAGGATATCGAAAGGCGGCCTCCAGCGCATCGAAGAAAGGTAATTCAAGAACCCAAATTTATAATTAAACTTCTGTCAAAACATCAAGGTGTCCAACTCTACCATAAGGAAATTGGACAAGACAATGAACCAATATTCTTTCCTAGGTTACATATTTTTCGTGATAGTTGTAAGAGTTAAGATACACTAAATCATGATCCGGGATGCGTTCCGACGTAAGTGAGTTCACATTTTCTTGATGGGAATTTTTGGCAGCTATACTTGGAAGATCTATGCGAACAGGGTACTTAACATGGGATCAATTTACAACTTCTGGAGGCAACTGAACAAGGAACAGAAACAGCTCAAACAAAAATACATTCAGATGTTTTACAATCTTCAATTCAGGAACTTGGTGAGTTTAGATGAACTGATTTCTGGGTATCCCTGAAAATATAATATGTATATAGATACATATATTATAACTTTCTGGTGCCTTCTTTTTCTTACTGTTCCCAATGGAACTTATCTCAGGCGAAAACAGTACCAGTGCTAGGACAGGAAGGCCGAAAAGCTGATCAAAAGGAAGTGGTGAAACCTCAGCCAACAAAAGGGCAAGTTAGTTAATCAATCTATTCTTTTGAAGAACATTTATTTTATTCAATGAACACTAAGCTTGTTTCACTTTCACTAATAATTGGAAATCTTGGATCATGTACAAGCAGACGCGCACAATCGCGACTGTCAAGGTGAGGAAAATACTTTGTCCTCCTTAGCACTTAAATCAGTTCCATTAAACAAATAATTGAGCAATTACTCATTTGAAACATTAAATTTACTCCTAGGATTCTAGGTTAATTCCTGAGTCCGAATCATCTCAGGATGGTAACCAACTGCTTCACACCGAAGACGCATCTGTCGAAGGCATGACAAACTGGAGATGCACTCGCTGGTGTTCATTGTCGTCCGCATTTGGGCTGCTGCTTGTTGCTTATTTCCTCTTCCGTTTGATTCAATACATTATGAGCATTTATAACAAAATAAAATGAAGGAATGTTGTGATCTCATGAGATCAGATTTGGTATTGTATGAATAAGAACTACATTAGCCTGGTGTGCTTTGGCTTTCATCTACATGTTGTCAGCTCTTGATGAGTAAATTGCAATACAGTTATACAAAATGAAGTGAAGCTTTCATTTGTTGTTCTCTCTTCTTCACTTAATGTGTGTCTGTCTTAACACTAATTGTATTCAAGAAAGCTTCTTTGATAAAGAAATATCAAGTACTTCTAAAATCATATGATTTTTTTATTGTTGTTGTTGTTGCTGCTTGGGAGAAACGCATGACCGACCTTCCCTGGCCCACACAAGAAAAGCATTTCCACCTGAAGAGAATACCAGCGTTTTCTGTCTGCATTACATAGGAAATGGGTTCCTATGTAATATAAATAAATGAATAATAAATTAAAAAGAAAAAAAAAGGAAAGGAGGAGTGTTCTGATTTTCCATAGACTTCCATTTATCATTTTGCGCGAATAGATTTCCACGAGAAAATGATTTTTTTTGCCTTAGGTTTTTTAGCAAATTGGCGAAAAGCTTTTTCCACAAACAATAGGAAATGGGGGTGTTTTACATCCGCGGATGCTATTCAAACGTGTCTTAAAGGATGAAGTTTATATTTTAAATCTCGACAGGTTGGAACCAGGTCCTAAGAATGATTGAGTCGAAATAGAACCATTCTTCAGATGATAAACACGCAATCAGAACATTAAGTAAAACCAATTTTGACTTGCTTGATGTGGCTTGTCAACTGCAACAGATAATAGCTTAAGCCACTAACACCACTAATTACGGCCAACCAAGACTTCAGATTGTCCCCACCGAACCACTGATGTAGTAGCCCTTGTTAATTGAGTCCATAGCACGAGAATGGCTCCTTACCAGAATAGTAAGGAGTGACAGTTCTAACCTAGCTGCCCAGGGTTCGAACCCTGGGCATACCACCTCTTCACGAATGTGCAGGCGCCCTTCCCATTTGTGCGGGCTTTTTTTCCGTGTGTGCACGGACTCTCTCCTGGGTCCCAGCCCCCTTGGCTGGGGGTACCAAAGAAAAAAACACTGAGAAGCAATCAGGTTCAGAGAAAAATTGGATGCCCCTACAAAATGGCAGCTGGTGTGACCATTCGTGTAGATTAGCAAAATTGGTCCATGCATGGATGAGGAACGGTCTAGTGAGATGTTGCCATGTGTACGCTGAATTCTCATGGCCCACATTAACGACGTGAAGCGCCAAAAAAAAAAAAAAAAAAAAGTTCCGCAGACTTTGAAAATTCTTTTTCATGGAATCTCGGGAAAATTAGATCATTTTTGTACTTTACATCGTGAAAAATTGGCCGCACCAAATATGAAAATTTTTTTAAGCGGAAAAATGGGCAACTTTTATCACCTTTTCCATAAAAACATGGCCGCGCAAGCATAAGTAATAAGTAAGGAATACATGAGAAATCCGTATATCTTCTTCATTATTGTATCCATGAGGAATCCATACATGAGAATTTGTACAATTGGAGATTTCGCATCAATATCGATGCATACAAGTGTGGCCGAAAACAATTGATATGAGTGCATAAATCTGCACAATTGAGGATTTCTAAATCATATGGAAGAGGGTCTGACCCAAAAATCCTAAAAAATGAGAATTTCCACTAGCCCAAATCCTCAAAGACTTTTAATTACCAACAAAAGATTTTCAAAATCCTCGATAAAAAATCAGTGAGAAATCCCCGAATACTTGCTGAAGGTGACCTAAATGTGTGCCACTGAGAAAGGGAAATTGCAAGACCCTGGTAAGGGCGTGGAAATAGAAAAATTAATGAGGCTAGGTGCATGTAAAGATCAACGACATTCAGATTTATTTGATATGTGAAATGAAATATATTAAGGCCTCTAACAAGATTGAGCCCTGGTGCCAAATTAGGAGTATATCCTACAACAGTAAAGGCTTCTTCTGTGTCAAGGGAAAAAAAAAAAAACCTTCTTCTGGCTGTTGGAGAAAGAATACTAGAAAATCCGAAAATATATATATAAATAATGCTGACCAATGAAAAAAAATTCACCACCCATGTTCTTCTCGCCCCGACATTTAAGTTGTTGGCATTGGATATGAATGTGATGGGTCCCACCTTATTTCTCATAGTAAGATGAGAGCATCTCTAATAGGAGGATCCTCCCATAAAAGAAAAACTAAAGAGTTACAAACACCCATGTTCTTCTCGCCCCGACATTTAAGTTATTGGCATTGGATATGAATGTGATAGACCCCACCTTATCTCTCATAATAAGGTGAGAGCATCTCTCATAAGAGGATCCCCCTATAAAAGAAAAAATAAAGAGTTACAAACACATAATGTAGCACCTTCAGAGAAGTTTTCATGCGAGATGAAACAAAGGCCTTGTTCCTTTGCATCCTCTTGCATTTTTCAAAAATCCTGAATTCCAATCGCCTGAAAACAGGGGATGGCATTTGGAGAATTTACAAAGGCCAGAAGCAATCTGGATTTTGACAGTAGCCCTCAATTTATTGCAACGCGCACAGAAAACTGTTTAGGAGTGTCCTGAGCTCGAACGCCAAGACTCAAACAATCACATTTACTACAGAAACAGGCTCATCCCTCCTCTGATAGAATCTATGAGCCTCATTTCAAGGTAAATCTATAACAACATTGTAGAATAAAGAATTAAAGATAGCTTACTAATCACTTTATAACTAATTATACATACATAATAACTTCATAAATCTAATTCAATATAAAACCTAAATCACTCAATCAGAAATCTAATCTAATGTTATCATGTTCTATCATGATATATCCAGCCTTGCTATTCTCTAGTACAGCTACCAAAAATATTATTCTTCTTTCCTTCAATCCCTGCCAAAGAAGGTTCATTGGTTTGTTCTCAGGCATCTTTTGTCTTTGTTTGAATAATTCCCAGGATGCCAGAAAAAAACAAGTTAAACATCTGTTTTTTCCACCAAAGTTTGCTATGACTTCCTCACTCATCCTGCCTAACCCAGCAGCTATGTTATGGCCTATCATTTGAGGTTTTAACCCTGCTAGGATTGAGGACAGGCACATCCACACAAGTAATTTAGACCAGACTTGAGCTAGGTTAAAATACACAAAGCACCTGTGGATGGCTTTTACATGTAAACATAAAGCCTAGTTTCGGCCCCACCCAACTGAGATAAATAAGTGTACAAAAAGAAGAAAAGATAAAAAATAGAAAAGAAGAGGAAGGACCAAAATAAAGACACCTCACCATAACCAAAAAGAAGAGGAAGTCCAAGCAACATCCATTTTGTCCAAAGACATTTTTTATATAATGATATAACAAAGGCAAATCAAACCAAGTTTGCTCATGCGATTCAAATGCCAAAAGCAAATGATCATTTAAACTAGAAATTCAAAAGCCAAATAATTGTCTCAAAAGATCCAAATCTGTTTGACATCGTACTAGGAGAAAAGCTTTTCAAGTCTTGAGTTTCAAAGACTCAGCAATAAAACATAACCTTCTTCACATTGTCCTTGAGAGAAGGGAGAGGCTTCACGGCAACATTTGTCGACACTCTGGTATTGCGTGCACCACCACTACTTCCAGGTGCGCCACGGGACGAACCACCAGCTGGCAACGAGCCACTATCAGATGTCCCAGGTTCCGAGTAAAATCGTGCACGAAAAGCAAGCTGATGAGCATAGAACGCTGGGGGTACTGCCACCAAAACCACAGGTGAACACCGTCAACAATGTGTATAAATTATGGGCAGCCACCAAAAGAAATAAAGATTTATCCATATAAAATGCATAATATAATGTCAATATGACTTGGGAAGTTACATATCTAAGAGACATCTTACCAATAGAAACTGCACGAGTGCATCTTGCATACCTGTGCAAGACAAATGAGAGCAAACCAAGTCAATTAGTTGCACCGCACTAACAAATTTATGAGAGAGAGAGAGAGAGAGAGAGAGAGAGAGAGAGATTCATACGTGTAGCAGAGGTTGTTTGTGAGAGACTGCAGTCCATCAGATGTAAATTTATTCTCATCCCACAGGACGTGATAATGCGCAGGACGGCTTGTACCCTTCATGTTTTAATACCATCCATCACCACACGAACAGGGTTGCGGATGTAATTATTACAACCACAAAAACCACCAAACAAAAACAGGCGAAACAATAAGATAAACACTAACACCACATGGAACAATATAAAATAATATTTAAACATTCAAAATCAGCTTGTGGGTAGCTTCTCATTTACCTTAATGCCTGCGTGGCTGCACAAATAGAAATCAAACTCAGTGGGATGGCAGATTTTAGTATCGACCACGGTTCCTGCATTAGAGAACAGTATATGTGGGTTTCCAAAACAAATACATTATGAAAAAAGTCCTAATCAATTCATAATTGATTATACAATCAGGCAATTATATCTTACCAGGCAATATATTTCCACTAATTCTATCTACTGAACGATGATCAGCATGGTTGTTTGCAAAAAGCCTTGTATGGTGACGTTTTTGGACCACAACAAATGTTACAGGGGGTTGGTAATTTGGTTCTAGTGACTCACATGCCTGCCGGGGGAAAAATCATTAAAATTGGATTAAATAATAACAGCTATTGAGCATAGAATAAGTCATCATTTGGTGGGAACCAATCATACCCGTCGGATTGCATCCAGTTCATGAAATAAGACTTGATAAAATTGGCCTTCGCTAACACCATCCCTAAGGACAGATAAAAAAATTGTCAGCACAGTGCAAAAGCACAAGTAGAATTTTAAATGAGAATATCTTGAAAATAATACCTATAAAATATGATACGCTGAGGTTTATGCCCAGTTGCCTTTCGGAAAGAAAGAAGAAGCTCCCTGAATTAAAGACAAGATTTCAACTTAAATTTCTGTTTAGCAAAAAAAAAAAAAACTCACTGTTCTTCAATCAATCATCTGTTTCCCTCAACAATTACACCAATAATAAACTAAAAATATTTAACAACATATACCTGATCAAGCCACCATAAACTGTTCCTCGTTGAGGATCTTGACCAACTTTAAACAGATCTTGAATGAGCTCCTCACGATGAGTTTGTGCACAAACCAAGCCTGCATATTTTGTGACCTCTGGCCAATCTTGTGAAGCCACAACCTGCGGAGGATTAATCCAAGTTCAAGACAACACATAAATGAGCCTTATTATTATTTAAGAAGAAGCCAGTTCAGGGATCAAGTATTCAGGTTGTGTCCATATTTTGCCAGACCCAAACCCGAATACCTGTAGGGAACCTGTATATGGATCCATACCATCGGGTACTAAGACTCATGACCATAACCAAATTCAAATTAAAGGCTCAAACCCGATATTTACAATATATACTAACATATTATTATTTCAGAAGAAGCCAGTTCAGGGATCAAGGATTCAGGTTGTGTCCATATTTTGCCAGACCCAAACCCGAATGCCTGTAGGGAACCTGTATATGGATCCATACCTAGATGATCAGGTACTAAGACTCATGCCCATAACCAAATTCAAATTAAAGGCTCAAATCCGATATTTACAATATATACTAATGTATAGTCATAATCACAGTGGGTATTTGGGCCCACTTTTTACTTGTATTTGAATGGTGTAGGGACTAGGGACCCATTTTCATCCCTTAAGTCAGTTAGAGCTACACACTGACAATATGATAAAAAACAAACCAAAATTATTAAGAAAGAAAAAAAGTAGGACAAAAGGTTTAATTCACTAAAACGAAACAACAATCCTACCGCTGCTATAGAAGGGCTTGAATCCTCCCCCGGATGTGGATGAGTCACATCAGCACCAAAGATGATAGTTGGTTTATCACTAACTAGAGGTATGCGCCTCGAGATTGCATCCATAAGAACTGTGTTCCTTCCCCCAACCTTTACAGGAGCAAATTAGAAGCAATGTTATCAAATATTGCAATTAAACCAAAGTAAATAAGAAATGAAACTGTTGAGATGGGATCATGAATAAACAACACTGCAGCATCTACCTTCACATTAATCTTAAGTGCCACATTTGCAAGATATTGTGGATTCATCTTAAATACATGTTTAGTTAAGCAGCACTGTGAGACTATTCCAAGCTCAGTCTCACAGATCCTTTTCAGATCCCCTGAAAAAAAAAAACCATTTTTGCTCAATACTTAACCAAAAAACAAGAGAAAGAAATACCGCATTTTGACTTGACACAGATAACATATAATCTGATTTCAGCGAATTGTACCAATGAACCTACATACCATAAAGAGAACCATTATTATCGGGCAAAATCACTATCAACAAGTCAAGTTCTTTGCCCTGGGGCTGGAGAACGGTCATGGCATCCTGATAACGTGTTTTCAAAGCCCTCTCCACATGATCAGGTCGGGAGTTGTATGGCGGTAGAATAGGCACAGGTGCAAATGCCTGCATGAATTGCAAAGACATGGAGGTCAACATCTTACAGTCATCAATCTGGAAACAATATAAATGCATATTGAAGAGCCATACCACGCCCGAAATTTTGCACATATGAGCAAGCTCATTACAGAATCCAGCAGCAAGAGAATCTTGTACATTGCGTGAAAAGTTTATACACATCCAATTGTTTACAGTTCCACCATTAACCATTCTCTGCAATAAAAAAAGACAACTAAATTACAGACCTAAAATGTACCTGATTGTAATTCATGAGTTCCAAAAAATACGACCCGCAAAGTATCTCCCATTAAGCCATTAAACTATCAAGATATGCACAATATTCGCTATCACATTGAACAAGCAAATGAATAAATCAACCAAATCTTATGATTTTACCACAGATGCAAAAAAATGTTCCACATTGCCACCTTAGCCGCATATTGAAGGTCGCTTTAGATCCACATTGCCACTTTAGTTGCAAGATTTTACTACTAATGTAAATGATTGCAAATGATTTTGCTTCAAATACTTTCTGAATTAAAATTTAATTTCAAAGAAAATAATACCTTGTTCTTCATGTTCCATTGTCCCACTTGAGGCAGACAATCCTTCTCTCTACCAGTGTCATGGTATTTCAGCTGCAAAACCAAACAAAGATGCAGATACAAACTCATTACAAATTACTCAGAGTAGGGTGCCGATTGCCAAATGGCAAATGACAAAACACCAATTTATTTACCCAAGGGGGAGGCAAAATGCGTGCTTCAACTGAGGCAAGTTTATCGTCAATTTTGATACCAAACTCCTTCGCATAAGGGTCCTCATGATACGCATTGTGATGAACTGTCTGAAAAGAAAATAGAATATCCCAAGCAAGCTATTTAGTGAATAGCTTATCTGCAAAACTATTGTTAGGGTTGATGAGCCTAATATTTGGTTACTTTTCAATTCAACAAGTTGCAACGCATTTAGTACAAGGTTTATTTATCTCTTTGACCACTCAATAAGAAGGTCAAAGCAAGCAAATTTTGTTTGACAGACTAAGTCATCCATGATAGAGGGTATGCCATACCACTGCACCACACATATATGAAATCACCGCATATCAGAATCCTACGATTCGTATCCCGAATCTTAAGGAAAACGATTCGTATCTATGTAATGAATCCCATTTACAAATGAATCTTAGGATTCAAGTGTGAATCCTACGATTCGATACTCGTTTCATTGAATTTTACGATTCAAGCGATTTGACTAGGCGAGAATGGCTAAAGCCAATAAACTAATATTAATAATCTTTTACCTTTTTCTTTCTTTACTCTCCCTTTCTTTTATCGCTTGTATTTTTAAAATGTTATTTAGTAGTTAACAAAATTTTCTAAGAATTTTTTATGGCTTTGATAAGGTTTTAAAGATGAATAAAGAACATGCATTTAACTAAAGCATTTGACTGTACGTATCGTGCTTGTTTATATCTTCTTCTTTTTTTAATCTATTTTGGGTCCTTTTCTTCATGCACACTTTTTTAATTTTAAGAGATATCCTACCATGTAAGATTGATGGTTTAGATTTTTATTTTATTTTTATATTTTGATTTAAAGATAATAAAAATATATATATTGATACTTTGAACTTATTTAACTATTTACACATCATTTATTTCATATATTCATATATATATATATAAATATGTCATGATGTTCGTGATATGATTGTATAATAGACTTACTTGTTATTATATTTATACTACTATAAATCGAAAAATGGATGGTTATCAATAATTACTTTTTTTTCTTTTAATTTTTAATTATTTTTCATTTTTATTAGAAAAACAAAAAATCCTACGATTCACAATTCGATTCATGGGTATAAACGATTTAAGAAACGATTCCGATTTTAAAACTATGTCCACACCAAAGACTAAATGGCTTTTTAGGAAACACAACTGAAGGAATGGCTTCTGGATTTACTGTCTACATCATCCTATAACGGGCAATGGTAACATGGCTCAAAACCCACATCATTCCAAAACTATATACCAGTAAGCGCTTGTCAAATGGAAAACTATATTCTATAAATAGACAAATAATACAGTGTTGGATGATAGGGTATATGAGCTTCCCACCAGTGGCCACACTCATCTGCATCATGTGTATTGCGCTCTGGCCAAATTAATCGTAATCAGAGCCAATATACACCATTGGATTGGATCATCTTAAGCTTACACGTTTAGATTATAGGGGCCCTCGCCTCTATGGTTACCATCATTGACAAAGACGAGTTTTTACCCAAACATTATCCACAATAACTTCCCATCCCACATATCAAACAGTGATTGGCTGCAGTCCTAAGAGGGTCTCACAATTGTCAGACCTTATAGGAATCACCCAATAATCATTGGGCAAATAGGAGAAGAAAACCAAATGCTGCATTATTCTTTTTATAGGAAAAAATACTGAGGAAATGAATAACCTCTAAAATATCAAGCTCCCGTTCCTGAGGACGCTGACAAGTAACCTTTAGCAGATTGGTAATCTGTTTTTCATTCAACCTCTTGGAATATCTCTGGCCTTCAACTATCTTGCAAACCTGTTCACAGTTCATGACTTTACATCAGAAGAAGATTCAAAAATTGTAGAAAACAAAGTAAGTTTCTGAATATTTTGACCTCCATTGGAAGATAATTTGGTCTCTGCGGGTTTCCCACTTGCAGACAAGGCCATGTGGTATGTTGAATGGCGATACCATAAGTCTCTTGGAAATATTGAACAACAGATTTCATTGTACCTCTGTCGTCAACCCGAAAACTGTCGAAAAACAAAAGCCAAAGGAAGAATATGCCAATGTCAACAATCCCAATATGAAAGAAAATGTCAACAGAACTCAGAGAAAACAAGCTGAATAGTCTAACAAAAAGTAAATGAATTAGAGACAGTTTGATCCTTACGTTAGCTCTCTGGTTGTCTGAGAAGTTAAGCCAGATATGCGGTACTTTCTACGCATATTACCTCGGTGGGTAACCTCAACCCTCACACCTCTCAGAGCCTTCTTAATCTGTTAAATTTCAAATTTTGTAAAATCAATGGCAACATAAATAGATAACCAATAGAACTAAAAACATGCTCAAAAGAATCTTTAACCACATGGCTCTATAAGACTGAAACAACAAAGGAAAAGGTTAGGTTGAAGCACGTCGAGGGAATTTTAACACCCCTGGAATTGATATATTAAAAAAATTCTCTTCCAAAATTTTAACACCCCTAGGAATTGATAAACAACAGAGAACATTTAAAAGCCAAACACAGAATACACAACTGAGGGGCAGACCTTAACACGATCAGAATCTGATAATGGTCTACCAAATACATCCTTCCTGTTCAAAAGCTGAGCAACAAATTCGATAACAGGAAGTGGCTCAATGAAAGCAGTGGATGACATATCTGCAATAGAGATGGAACTCCTAGTGAGCACATTGACAGACTTTGATAAAGAAATTCATGCTCCATATATAGAAAAAAGAAATCATATGACATGCAACCCACAATGAAGCTGCACATAAGTGGCACGATTGACCAATTATTGCACAGTGCAAAATGCAGATTTGAGATTGGATATTTGATAAGTTCATACCTCAAAATTACAAATTCAAGAGTCAGAAACTTAGAACTGACTTTACAACGGCATATCCATAAAAACAAAAAGAGACCTAACTTTTGAATATTTTAGCACCCAAATAACTTAAAAATATATGTAGTGTGCGCTCTACTATACATGGAAGTTAGGAGAGCATATCCTTCATTCTATAATTTATGTCTGGATGTAAATCCATACCAAGATTCCTCTAAAACCTATATGTGCATTATATGGATTGGAAACTCTTCAGACAGGTATGACACGTGCCAATAATGTAAATAAATACACTGAGAATTGCTATAATGTTCAGTACAGGTGCAAGGTGCAAACTAAAAAAGCAAGACTCTTCACAATATGTAAAATTGTTCACTACAAGAGCACAATTACAAGACAGATCATGAACGATAATAAGATAGAAAGTGGCAATACCAATATTCAGTGACAACCCCATCTGAGTTGGACGAATACTCTGGTAAAAACCTCTCCAACTTTCCAATCCGTCGCCAAGGTTTTGTCTTCTCCCTAGATCAGGTGAATAGAATGATCGACCAATGGGGCAATACCTACAAAAAATCAACACACTCAATAATATTGTTCAACTATATAGTATAATGATTGAGGACAGCTTTCAACCAAACGTTGAAACATCTGGAACACCGTGAGGAATACCTAGCAGTCGGAAGTTCACGAAGAACAATGTCAAGAACTTGAAGTGCTTCTTGAGGAGCATCAGCCTGCTTTCCAGACAAAAACAATTCCAAATGGTGCAGGTCTGCACGTGAAGCTAGTTTGATGACAACTCTAAATTGCCTTTCTCGCCTGTGATATAGGATATTATACAAGAGATTATAAACGAAGAGCAACAAAACAACAAAACCTCTCACAAACGAGAAATTAACAATAAATACCTTGCACCGCCTGGGCCTTCCTCCTCATCAACCAAAGAAATCACAAACTCCTTTGAAGTAAAAGGCAGCGGCCCGGCCGTGTAAAGACTCTTCCGGCCATCATAAACAGGAAGTCTCTTTCCAAGATGCGATTCTCTGTACAGTTTCACTAGCTCTTTTATAACAGCTCGATTCACGCCCCGGGAAGGAACTTCAGGCGTAATAGTAACCTGATCAATTAGCATAATGATCACTACAGTGATAAGCATGTGGAATTTAATTAAAAGAAGGTTAAAAAAAAAAATAGTTAACTCACATCATATTGATGAAGGTCTTTATCTGGCAATGCTGCCAAGAAATGGTTAGCCTTCACTATGCACTTTTGCCCAGTGCTACCCTTACCGGGCCGAACTGGAAAACGAATGGATTTACTAGATGCTGGAGGAGGGGCCACGGGCTGAAATTGAATGGTTTGAGGGACATTCTCTTCCGGTCTGATAGAAATCTGTTGAAATTGTTGTTCCAACTGCGAATGGGCCTCAGATGGCCCAGATGAGGAACTAGCTTGTGATGACAACAATTCTGTAGATTTTACGGCCGGCGAAGGCAGACTGGGATAAGTGGCTTGGTGCAAGTCGGGAACTGATGGCTGGGAGGAAGGAGCACTACCAATGCCTCCCCCACGCATGGCACCACCACCCCCGCTCCTACCACCAGATTCAAACCCCGGGGCACTGAATTGCTGAGGCGGCATTCCTCCAAACTGAGGATGTCCACCACGGCCTTGATATTCAGGTGGACGAGGATGTCCACCACCACGGCCTTGATATTCAGGTGGACGAGGATGTCCACCGCGGCCTTGATATTCAGGTGGAACTCCACGCTGAGGAGGTCCACCGCGGCCTTGATATTCAGGTGGAACTCCACGCTGAGGAGGTCCACCGCGGCCTTGATATTCAGGTGGAACTCCACGCTGCTGAGGTCCACCAGGGCCGCCCTGATAATATCCACCAGCAGCACCACCGCCACCACGGCCACCCTGCTGAGGCTGGGGAGTCAAGGGACCTCCACCTCTGCCTCCTTGATATCCTCCAACTCCTTGCTCCGGAGGTCTTCCAGGCGGACGCTGGGCTGTCTCACGGCTAGCAGAACTTTCAGCTCCTTCAGATTCAGGGCCCTCACTGGTGCCAGCAATTGCAGTTCTCCTCTTTCTCACCATGGTAATGACTTACACCCAAACAATAAAACAACAATTCTTACAGAGTCTGCAGCATTCAACATAAAAATTTAACAAGGGGAAAAAAATGCAAAATCATTAAGAGTAAAACAAATTGTGAAAAAACCAAATGCAAACATAGCAACCCTAATTGCTACTAGGGTTTAGCATAAATTTATTTTTCCTGATCTAAGTGCAGGTAAAGGCAATTGCAACACTGCAGAATCAACCAAAAACCCTGAAACAACTTCCTAAAAAGAGGGGACAGAAGTCCCAAGAATCAACTCACAAAAGAAATACAATCTTCAAATCATCAACCCCTCTGTAACAATAGTATGAAAATCATACGGAACATGAAACCATAAAAGGTTATAAAAAATAAAAAAAAAGAACCTCAAAAACCCAAAGCCCTGGTGGATAACACAAACTTAGTGAAGATTTGCTTTCTGAAACTGCCAAAAAAAAAAAAAACACATAATAACTAATAGATCATTCTAAAAACCATAGCAAAGATGAAAATGGAGAGGAAAAAGAACATTTAGTACCCTTCAAAAGGAGATCCACCCATGGACTAAAAAAAAAAAAAAAACCCTAAATCTAAAAATAGAAACACAAACCAAAGAGCAGTAAAATACATCCATCAAGAATAAACCACAATCTGCCTTAAAAAATAATAATATTACTAACTACACACAGATCAATCAACAGAAACATCACTAACACATTTGGAAAAATCTTAAAATCTAAATCTGAAAAAAAAAAATCAGAAACAAGGTACAAAGGATCTAACCCTAAATGTACCAAAAGTCAAGATATATTTTCTAACAAAAAAAAAAACTACAAAAATATTATAAAAAAAAAGTACTACATACAAAAAAATATATATATCAAATCACTGAAAAAGAGATGAAAACCCAAACAAGAAAGTAACAAAACACACACTAAGAAGAGGAAAAAAAAAAGTATACATCAAAACTAGAAAGCATCTTACCACTAACTTCACAGATCTAGAAAAAAAAATCGAGAAAACCGAGAAAAAATTCAGAAGATGAAGAAAAAAAAAGCACTAATAGATCAGAGACAAAGAAGAAATAGATTAGAAACCACCACCACCACCATCACCTTAAGATAAAAACTTGCAGAATCTCTTCTTCTTCTGCTTCTTCTCCCCCCCCACCTCCTCAGAGAGACAGTAGGTTTCTTTCTTTGTTTCTCTCCCACTCCAGAGAACCAATACTTATAAAAGGACAAAATAGAGAAACTCCTCTATGTGGGATGCTTATTTGGAAACTTACGTGTCATGTCCTACAAAATCACGAACTTGGACCCCTGAGGACCCACCACAGATTTTCCTTGAGTTTGATTTGTGGAACTCTATCTAGGGGCCCACCTATTGATAATCTGAACGGTTGAAGATGAATGGCATCCATCTCCACCACTGATGGGTTTCAAAATTTTACTCTTACTAGCTTTATCAATCATATTGTTTAATTTTACCGGTGGATCAAACTTATGTTTTAAGTAAATTTTGAAAATGTATCACTTTTTTACTATTTAGATTTTCAATAAGTGGGTCCAATGGTGAGTTCCACGCATCCTAAGCACGGGGAGCAGGTGGGGGAGATAGGCAGAAGATCCGGAATCACTTGCTCACGAAGGAACGACGTGTAGGATTAGAATATAAGCTGCTTTGTCTAGGTGGCTGGCATACGAGGTGGTTTCCACAAGGCCCAGGGATGCCCAGCCATGACTCGAATGCTCGTGTCTCCACCTGGTTTCCACAAGGACCCACGCATACTGAAATCTAAGCCATTAATAACTGGAAAAAAAAAAAAAAAAAAAAATTGCTCTCGCCCTTTATTTGGTGTCCTCAGATTTCACTTTAATAAGAATCGGTTCCACCACAGATTGATAGTTTGATTAATAATGCATAAGATTGTTTTTTTTTTTTTAACAATGTGTGTCCTAATTCTTTAGACCAAAATAATTCCTACTGGAGTAAGAAAGAAAGTCGGATAAAATTCTCATGTGGCCTCAGTGTGGTAGTAGTTTTACACCCCACAACCTAAGGTGCAAACCGTGGTCCTAGGCAATGAGCTACCCCTCGGGGTTATATAAGAGTGTGCTAATCACACTATTTTTCATGTTGTCAATTATAATATATTAAGTTAGGAGGTTTTGAAGCAAATTTAATTTATTATTACGTCAAATTCTACTAAGTGAGTAGATTAGCAATAAATTAGTATGATTTTAATGTATAAACTACCGTCTCTCTTTTCATATAAAAACATTCAAAATATATCATATTTAATTTAAAGCACATATAATAATAGAAACTAAATCCTAACAATATCTAATACTATCTTTCCATTTAAGGAACCTAAGGACACTTTGGGCCCATCTAGTGTGGTTCCATTTGAAGGTTATTGCATTCTCACACGATGTGAAACTAGGAAACATGTTTGATTGGTCATTCCAAAATATTTTTGCTCGAAACATTCCAAGAAATTATGCTCGTGGCAATAAGAAATTCGAAAGGGGTGAAAGTTGCTTTTCAAGATAAGGACATGATGCGATACTCTTTCAAGCTGATGGGGCCCCCACAAGTTGAGTGATACGCATGCCTTTTATCACACAAGTAAATTTTCTCCTTTTTTACGATTTAGATTTTCACTACCACACTGGGACTACAGGGGAGTTTTACCCGACTTTCTCTCCTGGACCCGTAGGGATTATTTTGGCCCAAAGGGCTAGGAACTCTACGTTATAAAAAAAAAAAAAATTCTCCTACGACCTCGTATTATTTTGATGTGGTTAGGCTTGTCCGGCCTACTTAGATTCATTTCTAGTCAATGCGGGATGTATATATGGAAAGATCTCATTATGGATAAAAGCCTATTAAAAATTAGCAATGAAAGTATTACAATCATCAATCAGCAATCCTCGAGATGAACTGGCACTCAAACTAATTTGATCACGATTCAACCATTTTCTATAGTTGGATTGAATCACAATAAAAAATGATCATCGAATTTACTAAATTTTGATACCTTAAAATCAAGAATTAAATATCATTTGATTTTGAAAGGGAAATTTTCAAATATGAACAATAAATTTTCAATTAAAGACATCTGACCAATTAAATGTATTTTCTGGTGATATTTTCCCTCAGTATTTTAAAAATACCCAAATTACCCTTCATTTAAAGCCATGACATGATTTCGAAAGCCACTACATGCAGCCAATCGCTGCAGAAATACTGGGTGTCCTTGATCACCATGATGACATAGGTGAGGAAAACGAGGACAATATAGAGAAAGTGAAGGAGAATTTTATTACAATGAAGAGTAATTTGGGTATTTAAAAAAAAAAGAAAAAAAGTTGCCAAAAAATAACTTTAAATGGATGGATGTCCTTAATTGAAAACTTTCTGAAAAACTTAGGGACTAATTTGAAAAATTTAAAAACTTGTGTCCTTTTTTGAAATAAGGCCGAAACTTAAGGACTTTTCTGAAATTCTCCCATTTTGAAATATAAAAGATCAGATGTTCCTGTCAGAGTGATATATGGCCAAGCAACTAACTCATTGTGACCTTTTCAGACCTATTACAATTGTACTTTTATGATTGACTTATATTTAGCGGAACCAATAAAATTGGATGCATTTTGTAATACTGGAGTTATTTGTTTTAAAATTATACTACCGCTAGGGCCACAGGGGATTTACCTGACTCCCCCTGGGCCCTTATGGATTATTCTAGCCCAAAGGGCTGGGACACGCTTCGTTATAAAAAAAAAAACGAACGAATGAATTTAAAGTGTGTGAATGTTTTTTTTATGAATGTAATTTTCCGTCATGGAATAATTTTTACAAAATGCTACCAAACAAGTGCTTCTTTATTCATTTTTAAAATGGTCAGTTCTCATCTTGGAGAATACTTCAATTCAAGAATAATACCAAGAAGGACTTGTGCAATGTTGAAAATTCTACGCTTGATGTGGCCCTTTTTTCTACGAGTAAAAGCATAAAAAATAAATAACTTTTCCACAATTTCACAAAAGAGAATATTTCTCATGGGTGTAAGACTTGGTTTTTTATTTAAACGTGTGAAAGATTATATGTGGAATTGGTTTCCCACAGTGCTACACAAATATGCCCTAATTTAATGCCCTACACGTTTGCAATGAAAAATGTTACACGTTGCATTATTCAAGTCGGTTGTTTGTTGGGTCCAATTAAATTATATAAGACTAAGTTCACTCAAAACATGTTTATTGGAGTATTATTTATACTTTTATGAGATATGAAATGAAGATTATTTATTTATTTAGTTTCTTTTTTTTTTTTTTACAATAAGTACATCACAAAGGACTTTGAATCTCATGGAAGGTATTCGCTCTAATCCATTTTTCCTCAATCTGAATCATTAAATCTCTAACTTTTGAGAAATCCTAAGTCGAAAGAGTGGCCTATTGGAAATCGAGGCCACTCAAAATGAAGGCTTCATCATCATGTATAGTTAGGATGTATGGAAAGGTCGCTTTTCACAATAAGTGTCATGCAAAAAATTAACCCCATCAAGTTATCTTAGTTATTTATTTATTAGCTTTAAGTTTAATGGTCTTTTAAATATGGATGGTTAAGATTCAATTCCAAAATGAGTAAAGGTTAGTCAAGCGAAAAAAAAAAAAAAAAAAACTAGGCATGGTGCTAGATCAATGGGCAATAAGAGGGTGATAAGAGTTACACTATTCAAAGGTGTGTTCAAGTAACCATGAGTGGTAGCTCAGTTTGCCTAGGATTACAGTTTGTACTCGTAGGTTGTAAGTTTGAAACTACTCTACCACACTGGGGTTATAGGGGAATTTTATCCGGCTTTCTTTTTTGGGTCCGTGGGAATTATTCTGGCTCAAAGGACTAAACCTGCATTATAAAAAAAAAAAAAAAAAAAATTTGCCAGTGCATTTCACTAATAGGAAAAGATTTTCCCATTATTAAAGTACCATCCACAAAAGAAAAAGGGCAGCTAATCTTGCCTAGCAAATCGAACTACATTTTCAGCAACTTAACAAGCATGATGGATGATCAAAATAGAATGATAGAACATGCTTACACAGTACAAATCTCAAAAATTGTATGTGATGATCAATGCCCATAGAATGTAGCCCCCTTTATCCAACCATCATTGAAGGGGGGGCCCGGGAAATGGATTAGATTCCAATTGCAGTTGAACTAGTTGGACTTGGTCATATCCCATTGTGTTTTTTATTTTTTATTTTTGCCCCCATTTCTGTCCTTCAAGGTCAATGGGATTATTTAAATCAAATCAAGAAACCACCACCACAGTACAATTATTGTAAGAAAGATGATAAGATTAGAGAATTATTTTATCAAACTCATTTAACCCCTGCACCAATGTCACCATGTCAATGTCTTATACAGGGGGGACTCCACACTCCCTAAATTCTATAGGAATGTAAACAAAATGCATGGATAGAAAACTCCAATGTCCTACTCTTGTTTTCAATTTATTTAAAGACAATGGTGGTCCTACCATTTTATAATTTAAAAATGCCATTTTATATTGCTGATCAATGAGCAGGGTTAAGGGAATCTCTTAATAACTTTCTAGAATTTCACAAGAGGATGCAATTGGTCCGCTCAACAATCATGTAGTCTCCTTTTTATATCTTTTTCCTGTTATGTTATCACTTTATATATACATGTATAGAATATAAAACATTGCACTTTTATCAAGAGGTTCGGTGCTTTCCGTCCAAGGTTGGTGGTGCATGACTAGGCTTCAAAACTTGGGGATTACGACATGAATTGTAGTCACTGGCTTTTCCATCAGCTTCAGTACATTGTGTGTGATCCACACCCTGATGTAGACCATAGATCAAATAAGTAACCATCTTTTTCTTGAGTTCCCACTGCCGAAAAAAGGAAGGAACTGCCCTGGATCCTCCTCAGCTGAAGTACTCCAACTCCATACTCGGGGGCCACAGTCCACAGAACTTTTCTTCCACTGGGGGGTGAAACTAGAGATGCCAAATGGGCCAGGCCGGCCCATTACGGTCCGCCAGTCAACGGCCCAACCCATCAGGCATGGAAGGGTCGGCCCGCTTGGCACGCCAAAAAATGGCTTTTTTTTATATAAAAAATTGTCCATTTTACCTCCTCCTACTAGCTATAAAACAGTCATATAAGGAGTATTTTATGTCATTTTCAATTTTACAAAGTCTATAAATATTCTAATTCTCACATTATTCTCGGTGGAGTAGGTTGAGTTTGATCGAACCACTTAAGTATCTTTGTCATTTTTCATGCTTATGTTCTAATTTTTAATTTTAATACCGAAAATGAGAAAAAAAAATTAATCAGGAAAAAAAATTAAAAAGGCACGCCGAGCACACCTGGCACGGCACGGCCTAGCCCGCTCCAAGCACGACATGGCCCGTTTGACATCCCTGGGTGAAACGAGGAAATTTTCCAAGAAGCCATTATGTAATAAAGAAAAGTGTGTGGGGGATTTTTTTGGGGTTTGGCAATTGTAAAAGGGTGGAAATTTTTTTCTCAAAATCTCTCTTCCAGTTCCACCCTTGTATTCCACAATATTCTTTTTTGCTAAATTTTATAATACACCAACATTATTCAGGATAATAATTTCTATAGAACAGTTACAATTCGGCTTAAAAACGTGGTTGGAATATAACTGTTGTGCCAATTTGGCTATGAAATTAAATCAATGTTTGTGTTATGGTAATTGATTGGAGAGTTACGAAAATAAATTTAAAATTGTTGGACTATTTTTAAGAAAAGGTTTGTTAGATTGAAAGAAATCAATTACACAATTATAAGATCGAGTCTCAGTGGTACCAACCCCTTTGTTGGAAAATCCAAATAAAAGAAAAAGAAAAGTGTAGGTCATAGTTTGTTCCATCAAGAAACTCTTAGGGCCTGTTTAGATAAATGAGGAGTAGAGTAAAATGAAGTAAATTTCACATGTGAAGTGGAGTCAAGATAAGTAGGTTGAAATTAAAGTAGAGTACTTCACTTCACTCCATTTGGATGCTTATTTTGAAGTTAAAGTTTGGAGTGGAATCTACTTTTACTCAAGGAAATTAAAGTATTTTGAGTTGAAGTGAAATGGAGTACATGTGGTTCACAACATTACTTCATCTATTGGGCCAGAATCATCCAAATAGGGTCGAGTTGAAATTTTAGACTGTGAGGGCCTATTTAACTTCACTCTACTCTATTTATTGGCTATCCAAACAGGCCCTTAGTTACAGTGAGACTTTCCATTAATTAAGAACTCAAAAGTAAAGAACCTCTCTTAAGACTCTTAATTTTTTTTTTTTTTTTTAAAGTTAAGATTCTAAGTTCATTACTTAAAAAACAAGCAAAGAGGAGGGACCCAAGCACCGTGGTCGTCCAGGTGTAACAAATCATATTCCTTTTCTCCCTTTTAATTTCATTAACTCAAGTCTAATTATATATATTAAAGCAAAGGGGGATGTGGGCTGTGAGGGGTGCCACCTCATCCCTAAAAAGTCTCTCCTTTCAAAGAAATATGCACAAAAAATCCACATTATTTTAAGGTGCCACCTCACTTTAGGCTACTATTTCTCTCCTAAAACATCTCTCATAAGAGATTTTTATATATGAATGTTTGAATTTGAGTTATATTTCTTGCCATTATCCAAATTATAAGCAAGGCTTTATAGTCGGTTTGTTTTCTTTTTCTTAGATCTTCAATCATCAATTGATCCCATATTAAATATGTTTTATGGGCCCTACCGATGAATGAAATCCAAACTGTTGCTCATTTACTCTCCTTTCGATCAGTTTTTTTCCCTAAATGGATGGATCCAGTAGTGGGCACCAATCGTATTAAATATATTTCAAGATTGGACTCCAGTATTGGATGAAATCCCAATGGCCTTCTCTTAACCCCTTTTTTCTAATAGTGGGCCCCACTAATGGAGGGAGGCAAGCATGTTGGCCGTTGTCTGGTTTCTTAATAGATGCATATCAATTAGTGGGCCACACACATTTAACTTATTTCTGCAGTGGGACCCACTCATGAATTATGCATAGATATTAGTTTTCTAGGTCAATATGTATTGGTAGCTGGCAATCAGATCAGACTTGGTTGGTATCATACACAAGCTTAATTTCTTTGATAATTGTTAGGATGTGATGTGTGTGCATGAGTTAGAACTATTAGAAACATACTATGATGAATCATATCTATATCCACGTACACTCATCCTATTCAATGTACATCTTTTAGATTTTTTTTCTTCTCTTACACTTGTTCGGCCTCCCCTCTCTTTCAAATTTTTTTTCTTATACTATCAATCATCTGTGGGGGCCAACTATTCGATCACCATAAATCCAGATGTAGTGTGTGGCCTATTGAGGATGAAATCATTTGATTTCTATTTCCTTTCTTCTTATCTTCCATTTTTCCTTCTTTGGACGAAGAGCCATCAGTGGGTCACACACGTTAAAAACATTTCAAGGGTGGCCGCCACTAATGGATCAAACACGTTAATTATTTTATCTGTTCCTTTTGATTCTTTTTAGTAAATGTAGATCCATCCCGTTTGTTTTATTTTTCTTATATTTTCAATCATCAATGGTATAATATATCCATAAATGATATGGTCGTAATGGTCAATGCCTTTAAATTCAAGGGGTCATCAAGTTATGTAAATTTACTTTATTTTATATTTATTTCAACTTAACAATATTTCAAAAGAAATCTTAAATTTTAACATATCTTTATTTTTTGCCCGGTGGGAGGTGCCACCGCATCCCTAAAAAGTCTCTCCTTTCAGAGAAATACAAAAGAAAAAAATATACAGCCCAACAAATTTCCTTAAATCTCCTCCATTGAAATTTCAACCCATACAGATTTTCTTAAATCTCATCCCTTAATCCTAGGTTTAGTTTAATACAGTTTCTAATTCCTTTCCATCTTATGTCATTGTTCTCTAATCTAAATCTCCTCAAAACTCCTAAAATCTCTCCATCCCCTCCGATCTTCGCTAAAAAATCTCTTCACTTCTTCCTTTCTAAAAAACTTGAAAAGACTCCAGTTTTGATTAAGAGGAACGACAAGATATGTGGATTATTCACCCATGTTCAGCGTATGACCTCTCATGTCATTTGATCTAGGGTGGGCCATAGCTCAAAGTATTGATCATAGGACATATGTTGATTGATGGCTTTTTGAGATAAAATTTAGGATGCCCAAAACACAAGATAGTCTTGAATCTCAAATAAAATTCATTGATACACGATGAGAATGAGATATCCATTGGATATCTTAGCCATGGACACATGGTAAAGGTGGCCCACAGCTTGGGATGAATGGGATTCTGTGGGCTGCACCAATCCAACGGTTGAGGTGGTTTGGAGGTAGTATTGTCTTTGTGGGCTGCACCAACCATTTGTTAACAAATGGTCCAGTTTCATGTGATTCAAGATCAACTGTTATTCATTCTCATTTGAGTATAATTCACACCTTATGACTCTCTCTTCATCTCTTTTAGTATTATTTTATTGACTAACCTTCCAGTTGTTGGACCTCATGCATCACTTCAATGTTCAAAAAACTATACCAAATGCTGAACGACCTTATAAAACGATTTGATCTTAATCAATTAAGACTGTAAATAATTAATCTAGCATGACCATTAGGTTGCAGTCTAACAAACAAATTAGGCAATAATAGGATTTTCACTGTAAAATTTGGCTTTAAACCCTTCATTAAGCACACACAATGATGAAATTTTAAAAACCAACTATAGAGTGCTTTTTAAAGAATGAAAATTATTATTATTGTTATTATTATGACGAAAATGCTCATGACTCAATATTGAAATCATAAAAGCTGGTTGAAATTGCTGATTTTTTACTAATTTTACCTGTACTTGACCATTTTGAAAGGTTTGGTTTGGACTTACCAGTCAGGCACCAGGGGCTAACAGTCCAAGGGACCAGGTTGAGCTGGCTGCCCAACCCAATCGAGTCATTTTCACACTGCTAAAAAAATCTCTTATTTGGAACCAAAGTGCCCTCAATGTCAGGAGGAGGACAGCTTGCTGATGATGCCCATGTTTGAATGGTTTAAGAGGTTGGCTCAATGGGCCCCACCAGTAGATAGATAGAGGATGCACCTGAGTGGCGCCCAAGATTGTAAGATTGCAACCATTGATTCTTTGACCTTTTGCTTTTTATGAAAACTTTAGTTTATTGGTTATCCATTATTTTAATATAACGCAGTTTATTTCAGCCTCTTTTAGTAATATTAATTATAATTACATGTCTTCATTTTTTTCAAATGAAATTTAAAGTAGTGTAGATGTAAATAATTTTTTTATAAAATGGATGTAAAAAGTTTTTTCAATTATCATATATTAAAGTGGAGGGTTTCTGATTTAATTTTAACCATGCTGTATGATACTCTTTATTTCATTTAAGTAATATCTTTTCTCTTACTTTAATTCTAAACTAGCAACAGAAGTGAGAATATATTTAGAATATATTCAGACAGTTGGATTGAGAACAATTTAGGGTTTTGTTTTTTGCTAAAATTGAAAATTCTTATTTTGGATTTTTAAGAATTTTGGTTAAATTGAAGATTTGTCAAGGGAATCAAAGACGGACATTGATGTATATAAGATTTCAATGGAAAATGAAGAGTATGGTGGGGAGGTGTAAAGATGGGGCGGCATAAGTATAAGGAATATATATTGCTTGGGGAACAAGGGAGTTAAAAGAATGGATTTGAAACCCTTTTTCCGAAAAACACATGGAAGAGCTTGAGTTTGAAACCTTTTTCCGAGAAACATATGAATCTTTCTAAAAAAAACCGATCCCTCCAAAGAATAATTTTGTGATCATTTCAATCAAAAGAAGCTAAAGTTGCAAGTGGAAGCTCAAAAATGGCCAAAAAAAGAGAATTTGGGAGCAATTTCGATATTCAAAGTTTGATGTACTCACTTTGAAGATTAGTGCAAAGAAGATTACTTTAAGACTGTTGCAATAAACATTGTTGCAATAAATTATGGTGGTTTTGAAAATGCACTTTTTCTGGAAGTCTTGCCCAGCATACCCTGTTGTAATAAACACTCTTTTCCATCTTCATGAAACTAGACCTTTTTTTCTTTAAAAAAAAAAAACACACACACACACACATTCTCTGTTGGAAACTGCATTGTTCCAGCCAAGTCTTGTGCAGTGGATCTTGGTATTTTCTCTAATTTATAGTAGTGATAATCAACTTTTAAGTAAAAAATTAATGGAGTATCCATTCACAAATTCAAACTTACACTACCGCCCCAGGAAGGATGAGACTTTGCAGTAGGATGGAACACACCCTTTTAATCCAATCCAAAAGACTTGAATACTATGACGTTGGTCATTAAAGTTTCTTATAGAAGGGTTTTTAAGCAAATAAATAGACAATTGCGCACAAGCAACAAAAACTGAAATGATTAGGATTTCTATCTTTCTTTCATTGACAATTGTGCACAATCAACAAAAACTGAAATGATTGGGATTTCTCTCTTTCTTTTATTGATAATTGTGCACAAGCAACAAAAACTGAAATGATTTGGGATTTCTATCTTTTATTGCTTCAGTAGTGTATTGCTACTCATAAAATTCCAAAATAGGTCATATGCTATATTTTTATTGTATTACTACGTGAACATCAGGCTCAATGGAAAAACTATTTGATCCAAGACCATAGTATAGATGGTCAGCAGATATTTTTTGTCCTACTTAATTCATTTTATGGCATTATATTAGACAAGAGTAGCATAATTTATTGGACTTCTTTTTTTGTCATATAAATGCATCCTAAGTTCCTCTCGTGCCTCGCTTAAGTATGGGCCCATTATTTAATGCAGGACATAGAAAAGCTTTGCTTCATTTCGTTTTTCCTTCCTCTTAGAAAACTTTCACTTTCAATGGAGCCCATTTGATTATAGATAGATAGATAGATATAGAGAGAGAGAGAGAGAGAGAGAGAGAGAGAGAGAGAGAGAATTTCCACTTTCAATAGGAGCCCATTTGAGAGAGGGGGAAAAAGAGCCCATTTAAATATATTAGTCAAGAGTGAGGAAAGTGTTTGCCATGATTTAGAGATCTTATTATTAGGCTCATCAAAACACCCAAACCCTCGTTTTTGATCTTCAGAATGTAATAGTCATAAATTATCATAGTTTATCCAAGCATATCAAGGAGGAATTTCTTTAAGGGAATTCCATGCATTGAGACTTTGAGTCTACAGGGTTTACCAATAGAGAGTACATAATTGGGAATTCAAGCCTGTTTGGTAACTTTACATATAGAATGAAGTGAGGCTAAGCATTAGATGAAGAGAGAATAAAATATGAGAGAGTTATGATGGTCCTTTGTCTTTAGTAGCTTGATAATGAATCTTCTTATTTTTTTATATATAAAGAAAATTTTTTTGTCATTTAATGGATTTTTTTTTTTTTGCTATCGGAGGGTTCCCAACCCTTTGGGCTGGACTAATCCCTCCGGGCCCAGAGGGAAGCCGGGTAAAATCCCCTGTAGCCCCAGTACGGTAGTGCAGTTTCGAACCTACAACCTCCGGGTGCAAACCGTAGTCCTAGGCCAACTGAGCTACCCCTTGGGGTTGTCATTTAATGGATTGAAGATGTTGCTTTTTTATTTTTTATTTAAAAAAAGTAGCGAATTTTGAATTTGAATGCTTTTAATATGACCCCCTAATCTTCTTATGTCGGGCAAATAGAGACTTTTAAGTAAATTACCAAATTGACAGGGAACAACTATTTTAGGAAATTCATAAAATATAAATTCTTAGCTGGGGTGACAGGCTCTTGTTGCTTGTCAAATTGATTACCATTACATGTTTTTTATTGGGTTAGTAGTTAGTGGTACATTTTTTTTTTAGAGATGCATCCCTTTACATGTGTGTCCCATGTAATTACCGTTACAAATTAGTGGGTGAGAAGTGAGAACTGTGAAATGATAAGATTATTTAAAGGTTGTAAAGTTCATGAGAATTGACGCCTTGATGGTTCGAATTCCTTTCGGTGCCCCGTTATTGAAAATGAAATGGTCAAGACTAAAGACCACTGATAATTGCAATTCATAAGACATTGACCATTCATTAAGTGTGCGTCGTGTGCACTGATCTGATACTTTGGCACCATTTTTTTTTTTACAGAGCCGAAATTCCACGGTGGGGCCCATTGATTGAAACCCATGGTTGGAGATACATATATTGTTAGGATTTAGTAGATTATCCTTATCATTAGGATGAAGTTATGTTTAGGACAAAGATTAGTTAGTATTTGCTCATAAATGTAGCATTTTCATTTAATAAAAAATTGACAGTGAAAAATTGACGGTGATATTCACGAAAGGAGGATCATACCTGGCTTCATTGTAAAATCATAACCAGGCCCAAGCAATGATACCATGAAAGGTTTGGAGAGTTGGAGGAACATAATATTGTTAGGATCAAGGATAAGGTTATCTTTAAATCCTAACAATATATGTTTCTCCAACACGAGTCGCTCGAAATGAACGCCCTCATTGTATAGGTGGAGCTGAAAATCCACAGTGGGGCGTAATTATTGGGAGTTTGAGTCGCTCAAAATGAATGCCTTCGTTATATAGGTGGAGCCCTCCAAGGGTCAATCCAATTCAGAAATTCTGTGAAGCTGCTGTGTTAGTTGGATATTTCATTTCCCACCCAACTATGCAGAGATCGATTCCTGAATTCTCTTTCTGTGTGAACATGTCTCTATGACTTACTCGCACATGGATCTTAGTCCCTTTGGCTGGGTACCAAATAGAAAGGGGAATAAAAAAGAGTTGGCCACTAATAAGAGGATCCAGACAACAAGGCCAGCAACACTAAAGATGGGCCACACTAATCGCTGTATGTGATCCAGGCGGTTGAAGATATGGAGCCCACATGAAAAAAATAATGCCCCATCAAAAGATCATACTCATGTAATCCTTTTTTGTTTATTTCTTTCCCCTGTTGAAAGTGGTCCTGGCTAAGCTGTGTATTAGGCTTTTAGCTGATCACATCCAACACCATGATCCCACGACCATGCACGATCCAATGGTATCTTCATATGATGGAAACAGAATCAATAAAAGGTGGGCCCAACGATAAAGACCATGTATTATACATGATGCTACCTTAATTCTTGATCAATAGAGTGATACCCAAATCATATATTGGGCCATGGAGGAGGTGTTAATAGAAGACCCAATTGCTCCCTTGGGCTAGTAATGTCCAAGCCCAACCTGAGTCCAGCCCACGGCCCATCCAGGCGGCTGGATTATAGGTTTTTAGGCCCATGAACTGGACTAATGCCAAACTTTCTGGCTTAAGAGAAGTTAAATGGGGCAGTCCAAGGCCGATGTAGGCTTGAAGGCACAGCCCAGGCTGACAAATTTTGCATCAAGGGTTATTTATTTTGTAAATCGGCTGGGCTAGGTTTGAATTGAATACCTTAGGGTGGATCCAAATCTGAAATTTAGTCCTGATAACTAAGTAGGCGAAGCTTGAACAAGCATTGACCATGTCCGGCCATAACAAACCATTATCATCCACTCACTCGGGTTATTCATTGGCATTACCTGCAGTTGGGTCGAGAAGATGACAAAAGTCCCCAAAAGTGCCCACCCATGGTAGGGCTCATCTAATGAGAATTTGAGCAGCTCAAAATAAACATCATCCTCACCATATATCAAATAGGGGGCAGGGCTCATCTAATGAGAATTTGAGCAGCTCAAAATAAACATCATCCTCACCATATATCAAATAGGGGGCAGCTCTCTTTAGCAAAAGCTTAGGATTGGGGGGGGGGGGGGGGGGGGGGGTGGTTTCAAGGACTCTCAGGACCATCTGATTTGGAAAAAATCAACCCCAATTGTAGATTCTATCATCTCCATCTGGGCTCCAAAAATTTAATGGTTAACAGTCCATTTGGATCGGTAAACGGTTGATCCAACCGTCCAATAAATTCGAATCTGACTAAAAGTTGGTGGACATGTGCAATTCAGGGGGACCAAGGGTAGGCCCCACAAGCGTGGGCTTACAGAATTTTATTCTAAGCGTAGCCTTGCTCATTAAATATTTCCATAATTCACTCCAATAGAGTTGGCACTTGGCCCACTAAAAGATTGACCATAGGATGAATTAAATAAATATGATTAATCATGCTTAATATTGTGTTAACCATGTTGCCCATCAGATATGGTCAATCTTACAATATGGCTCACTCCTATTAGAGTAAAATTTAAGGAATCCTATACATCTTGAGTAGTTTGAATTGTGAATAGGTCGACCCTACTATGGAGTTCTACTCCCTCGACTCAGGATTTATGGGGAAACTCCTCATCTAGGTGTGAAGGATAATCCTACCATTTAATGATAGAGTATTTATAAATTATGAACTCTATATGGAGATGAAAGGAGAAGGTGAATTCATTAAACTTATCCCAGGTAGATGGGGGTAAGGCTTTGATGTGTGATGATCGACTTATAAAATTTGTATAATATTCAACTGGCAATAATCCAAATAGTCAAAGCAATTCCAAATTAAATTGAAATTCATCACCCTTGCTGAGACCCTTGAGTTTGTAGACATAAAAGATAGTTCAGGTTTAAAAGTTTGTGAGAGACCCACTTCTCACAGAGCCTCGGATAGGATAACTATGCATATATGCATGCTCTTGCATACACAAGCATGTGCTTGTCTTTCAGTACTATTAAAGCATGTCACATATCATAGACGTAGCCTGGTCAAAACTATGCAACAAGTCAGACAAGCTACAACCACTCTATGATTGTATTTGGGAGTCTTCAGTAAATCTTCAATCAATACAAATACTTCTGTCCCAACAAATTACAATAGACTGAATTAAAAAGGGAAAGGAAGAAGAACGTACTTTTGTCTCTCACATGAGAGACAAGTGGAACTGTGGAGAAAGATCATTTCCAGTTTAAAAATTATTGGAAATGCATGAATCTCCAACACTGATAAACCAAGCACTATTCTTCTTACTACTCATCTAATTCTCCTAGCTATGGTTGGATAACCTGAAAGATCACTCCTTGCATCAACATGCTTTCAAACTCCCCCACATAGCGGCATGATGTTAATAAAGTGACATTATACTAGCAAAGGAATTCATCATCTCCCTAACTGCAAAAGGTTTCCTCGGTGGTCTACTGTAGATTTTGATCCCCATCAACTTGTCTTTAGTGAATGCCTTAAACTTGGCATAAAAGGAACTTTTATTCACACCTTTTCTCACTTCTTCTGCTTTTGGTTTGGCAAAATCCTGTTCCTCACTTGGATCCAAATGAACTACCACTCTTTCTGAGTGCTCGATATGATGAAAGAATGTTTCAGCTACATTGCGGCTTGAGACGAAAAATCCATGGTTAACCTCGACCTTCTCATAAGTATCAAAGATTGAAGTACAGTCGAACTCGTCCATGTCACCTTCTTCCAAGAATATCTCATTGGTGCTGTCATTGATAAAACCATGAGGGAAATAACTTGACTGATGTTCCAAGCAATTAGGAGTGTTTTCAGTGTCATTGAACTTCTTCAAATTGTTATGTGGATTGTTTTCCCCTGCAAGTTTACTCTCTGTCAAAGGTTTGACCTAACAAAAAATTGGCTAAAGCAAAGTATTTAGAGATAGATGCTTATACATGCCTTTATAACCTGTCACCTCACATCTGGAGTATTCAGATCTGCCTTCTGTTAATAGGGTCTTGTGATCCTCAAATGTCTGTCAACCAGGTGCTGGATGTTAGTGAACTATATATTCCTCCTGTAATAGGACTATTTATAGTAAAAGATGGTTTCTGTCTAAATTGCCAGATTCCATAATATATTTTCTTTATCTTAATATATTCCAAATTGAAGCACACTTTTCTTCATTGAACAAGAAGGTTTTAGACATTCCAGGAATAAAAGGATCTGTGACTGGTAAAAATACATTTGCCTTCAGAAAAATTAGTGGTATTTTGGTGATTTATCTTGACAAAGACTTGTGCTATATTAATGATTTTCGCCTTGATACAAAATCAAATACTTGATAATGTATAAAGGAAGATGAAGGGAAAACTTTAAACATTATACCTCCCCTAGATTCATGCCTGACATTCGCACACCTTGCAAGTTCTCCACTTTGTGTTCTCTGTTGAGCTCCTCCTCCAAATCACTTACCTTGATAAACCTAGTGTTTTCTTCTAATCCATGTGATCTTTCTGTGAAACTAGAGGTGCCCATTTCACTAACTTGACTATGGCTATTTGCTTGAACATGTCTAACAATTCCTTGTTCAGATAAAGAGGAAAATTCTTGCATATGATGACCATGTCCTTCCCATTTGTCCTGGTGATGGGATTGATTTATTAGTTCCTGGGAGCTGCGTACTCCCCAAAGAATCTCCTGGGAAATGTCTACTTCTTTTGGGTGTCCTTGGAAGCATTCAAAATGCTGAAATTTTGGGTCAGTGAGTTTGATCTGAGGTAAATCATCCATCTCCAAGGGAGGCAATGCTAGTCGTCGCTTCAACTTTGCACATTCCAGAGCTATGTCCACCTGCAGAGAGATTAAAATTCTGAAAAATTGAGAATATGACTCTGGCAACCTTGAAGGCCGAAACCCATCAAGTTTATGGTTCTAATGATAAAATGTTTGCATGTCACACCTAGTTTAAAGATATTCTAATATTTCATCATCATCTTTAGAGCTTTGTTCTCAATCTGTGGTCACCTAAAACAGTTGTATAAAAAACTCCTCACTTTATAAAAACGAGGTTAAAAAAAGAACTCCGAAAAAGCGAAGACTTTTAAAAATGTTCCAATTAGTACTTGATAATTAAATGCGTTAGAAGTTCATTCATGTGACTATCATTCTGCATTAGTATTTTTCAGTCATTTAGCTCTTGGCTTGTCAGTAAAAGGGTACCAATTCAAATTCCATTACTTTCCAGTCAAATTCCAATACTCTCCGGTTTCCAGACGGGTAGTATTCTTGAATTTCTTTAGCTAGCCATTCATACCAATACCTCAAGGCATTAGTGGAGGCAGCAGAAATACTTTTCAATATTCTCCCTTGGATGGAACTCACTTTTCAATACTCCCCTTCAGGTGGAACCCGGCAAGTGCACTTTTAGCTACACGCTTTTTTTTTTTTTTTGTGCCGAGTCGTTCCTCTTGGAATTCGAACTCACGACCGGTTGTCTCTAATACCATCTTGAATTTCTTTAGTTAGTCATTCCTACTAGAACCTCCAGACATTAGTAGAGGTAAAGGAAATACTTTTCAATATTCCCCCTTGGATGGAACCCACTCATAAATAAGTATTACATCATGTGACGATAACTTACTTCTGATGGTACATAGGCCATGCTTCCAGCATTTTGAAACGTTGGGTTAAAGGAGCCAAGCACCTCTTCTGCCAGAAACTGCATACATTTCCAATCTCTTTGAGCATTCATATCAAATGAGGCATCACGGATGATATCTGATGCGCAAGTCTCTGTTGGATAAAAATAGTCAGTGACCTCTACTCCACCTCCACTATCAGAAGAGAGCTCCATGATAGATGAGTGGTTATTAGGAATCCATTGCGAATGCTCGCGGAGAGGAGTGCTAACACGTTGCTCAACAGTCGGGCTCTTCTTAAACACCCGGCATAGTGCATATGCATCCTGCAAACAATATAATATATATGCATACGATCAGCACTCATAATTCAAAGCACTCATTATTCAATTTCAGTGGAAATTTCTAACAGATCCAATGTGGACAAAGTGATTCAAACATTGAAAAGAGACAATAAAAATATAAATAGCAGAAGCAATTCACGAGTTGAACATACACTTAATCGGTATTAAGTGCTTCCATTGGTTGATTAGGCATGGTTACATGGAATGGACTCAAGTCTTAAATCCAAATACCCACTATGATGTTTCTATGATGTCATAAGTTTCCCATCTATTGTTTTGTGCTGACTTTCTTTTTTTTTGCTATGTTCTTATTCACTTATATATTTTTGCATGGACAATATTTTGGCTGCAGGCTTTGAGTTTCAAAAATACATACACAAGTTTAAGTTGTCACACAAACACATTTTGTAGAGAGAGAGAGAGGGAGAGTACTTGACAATCTAAACTGAAATAAAAAGTATAAAAATGCTTTAATATATAGACACTGATAATTAAGGAAAATTTAATGAAAACAATTATACTATATTAAAGCTAAGTACTTTCAATCTAATTTGGACTGTTCTTGCAATTTTGACTATAAGTTATTCTCACGTTCTTTTAATATGTAGGTTCTCTCACCTCCACTAATTATCTCTTGTAACTACCTACGTACTTCTTATCCCATGCAATATCTATCTCATCTCATGTAATTACTAATGTTTGTTCTCACTTCTCCTTTTTTGTATTATCCCTTTTTTACCTCACTTCTTCTTTTTTTTTTTTTTCCCTTTTTACTCTACCGATTCTCAATTGCAAAAATAGATACGGTCGTATATATGTTTTCTTCTTTCGTTTTCTTTCTAAAAGTATACTGTTGTGTAGTGTATTTGAGTTGCCATTTAAGTCAATATTTATTTTTCAATTGCGTGAATATTTGATTTGCATTGTATGGACGTTCTTGTATTCAACACGGGCTACTTTGCTAGTCAATATAATTAAACTTAAAAGAAAGCAAGGAAGAAAAAGTAATGTGGCACCTGTAAACCAGAGCCAGTTTCACATTCCTTTTCGTTGAGGAGGTATTCATGCATGACCCAATCTGTCCGAACCCCATGAGGTGCCCTACCTCCATAGTAAACTAAGGTTTTCTTGCTGCCCACAGCACGCATATGTGAAACAACTTTTCGATCTTTTCCTGTAGCCTTCCAATAGCCGGCCCGAGTTGCACGGTTGGTCCTGGAGCCATTGGGGTACTTTCGATCTCTAGGACTGAAGAAATACCACTCAAGGTCTTTGCTTGGTAGGAATGATTTTTCTGCAATAAATTCAGTACCCCAAATTTTTTTAAATGAAAATTACAATGATCATGAATATAATAACAGCATCTTAGAATCTTATCTAGCCTCTTTTATATAAAGGCAGCATTTGTAAGATAAGGATGTAAAGGTCAATATAGTCCAGAGAAAAACCATTTAGTGGAGATCTTACATATCTTGAAACCGTATATGCGAGTGGCTAGGGATGGTCCCTTTGTTGGTATTTGATTCTTTAGTGTTGCTTCTTTGTATGTTTTTTTTCTTCTTGAATGAGGTTTGGTATAACGCTTTTGTACCTTTCCTCGTTCTTTTGGTTTCTTTGTTTAAATCTTTTCTTTATTTTAATGAGTTTCGTCACCGATAAAAAGAAAACTATGTTTTTTTATCTTGGTAGGTCCTTGTTATTTTTATATTGCGTTTCTTTTGAACACGATTTATAAGACAGATACATCGAGGAAAAGGGTTTCTTTTTTTTTTTTTTTAAGTGTACTCATAAATTAATAGAAAGGTGCATATAACCTACTCATTAATGGGAAAAAGTACATATTATCAAATCTTCAAAATGTTAAGTACATTTATGAGATTTTAATAATATTTTTTTGGGTTATATGGGTATTGTCCATAACAATGAAACTAAATTCTTACATCATAAGTCATCATTTTTTTTTAATCTTTATTTTAACATAAACTCCTTGTAAATCTCTAAGCTTATGCTTAACATAATCTACTATACATTACCTCCCTAAAAAGACCAGATATTTGCAGGACTTTCCAGGTTTGGTAGTCCTTTCTATCTACTTTCATTTACTGCAAATTCGCTGGGTTAATCATAACTGTCAAATGAATGAACACCACGGATCATCCACAAGTGGCACCTATTGGGTAAATTTTGTTTGACCATCGTAACTGTTCCCATGTAGGAGAGTGAAAATATGCCTTTCCGACAAGGAAAGAGAAACAAATATGCAACATTTATGGATGCTATATATGGGGTTCTCCCCCAATCCCATGAGGTGTCCCTTTGGTAAAAGAGACAATAGTACCAAGTTTTCAGCCTCCCAAACCATGCTAACAAAGTGGGTTCTCCTCTCAATCCCATGAGGTGTGATCCCTTTGGTAAATGAGACAATAGCACCAAGTTTTCAGCCTCCCAAACCATGTGTGAAGACAAGAGACACAAGTGTGAGATGCATTCCTCATTTGTGGATGGGGCCATGCTAACATGGTAGTGGGTCCAACCACAAAGTGCAACTAAAGTCCTATCATGAGAAAAAAAAGAAGAAGAGGAATTAGGTTAATAAAACTGTCGATGAATATTATAGTGATCATAATTATATACTTCTATTACTATATGATAATTTTATTTTTTTTTGGGTTTGGGGGGTGGGGGTCATTTATCTTTTTCTTGTGAAACTCAGGTCAAAAGTATAAAACCACCTTTTGGACTTTTGAAACCACCTTTTGGTTAAAAACTTGTTTTTTTTTTGGGGGGGTGGGGCCGGGGCGGATCATTTATCTTTTTCTTGTGAAAGTCAGGTCAAAAGTATAAAACCACCTTTTGGTTAAAAACTTGTCATAACCTTATTAAAGGTGCCTTTGAGCATAAGGTCACTTGGAAGACGAGAATAATTTCACCAAGGACCACTTTTTTCCATTTCTTTTTAAGATTCAAGGTCTTTCTTATCCCTTTTTCTTCATTCTTTGATGTTAAAATTTCGAGTAGATGGACCTTTATTCACCAAAAATTAAACCAATTTAGTATGCACTTATACTAATTCTTTGATAAAATTATGATGATATTGTCGAGGATTGGGCTCTATCCGAGGAGTATCGAAAAGTATTTTTGCTACCCTTATTAACGCATCGAGGCTTTGGTAGGAATGGTTAGCCGAAGAAAATTATTAAGGTATCAGAGACAACAATGCCACTTTTCTAGTAATACATCGAAGTTTTAGTAGGAATGGTTAGTCGAAGAAAGTTCATACATATTAATGATTGGTTGATTGGTGGTTAAAGATATACACAACCTGCTATCATCTCATCCATCAAACATGATAATGCTTATGACTATTATAAAATGCGAATCAACAATTAGAACAAAGGCAATACCTGGCAAATCCCATGGCTCGAATTTGTAGAGATCAACTTCTGGGATGATTTCCAACTCTATCTTACGGCCATTGATCTTTCTCTTGAGATAATAATCCACAAGTTCTTCATCAGTTGGGTGGAAGCGGAATCCAGGTGGCAAAGTCACTGGTGCCATGTCTTTTGGAGGCTTCTTTTGATACTTCTAGCTTAAAAACGAGTAGAAGATGATCAACCTTTGTATCCCAAAAACAACAAGCAAGACAAGCCACCAAATCACCAACTTCACTCTCTTTAACACTGTACAGATACCTGAAACGAGCCATCATTAAATACAAAACCCAGTTAGAAAATGCCTTGAAAAAGAAGAGTACCCATGAATAATACTACTGAGAGAGAGACCTTGGTAGGAGGAGGAGGTTGAAAAGGAAGTTGGTTATTGGTGTATGGGTTTGGTGTTATTTGAGGGGGTTTGGAGAGAGACAAAAGGAGATCAGAGAAAGGAGTCTTCGCCGCCCACCTACTTTGTCTTTTCGTTATATGTCGGTTACTCGGTTTTGATTCCTGTTGTCGTTCACATCAAGTTCTGTTCTTCTTCTTCTTCTTCTACATGTATTTTTATATTGTAACACAGATTGTCTTTGCTTCTTCAATCCTGCTAAAATATTCGAAGCCTTCCTCGTTTAGTGTTCTTCCTTTGCTGCCACCTTCTAATTTTTTTAAGTGATACGTTACATAATGCACACTGCAGAATCTTGTTCGTTACTACAAACAACATTACGTGGGCCTTCTTTCCACGTGGTGGAAAGCCATTTTGACAATTTCCAATGAAACAGTCTTCGTTTCAGACGTCCATCCAGGCCAGATAAATCAGCGAGCCCACCACCCAGTCTAAAGTCTAAATACAAAGTCAGTCTTAATATGGTCAAAATTGTGATTTTGATTTAAATTAATATTCATCCGTTTTCAATGATAATCATATATCATTTATCAAAAGAGAGCATGAATGAACTGAGATTGGATCTATTGTGATTTTATTTAAAACTGATTTACCTTCTATTGAGTTCTAAGTTTGTACCTTTCTCGTATTAAGAAATTTGTTGTGGTTTTCTGACGGGCTATATAAGTTAATGACAAGTTTAAGGGGTATTTCAGTGTTTTTTTTTCCTTTTGTCATCTATGTATAACATGAGAAGTTCATGGTAGGTTTAGATTGTTGAGATTTGTCACGGGGTTGTTGCTAGGGAAAAATCATATATAAGAGCTCTACATAGAGGATTTGGCTCTAGATAAATCGGAACGGAAAAAATGAATTTGTGTAGCCGATCCTAACATAAATGGCATAAGACTTTGATGATGATAATGATGATGAGAGCTTCAAACAAATACAACAACTTTGAGCTACACTAATGACAGTATGGAAGTTGGGTTGGATAAGATGATTCTAATCCGAAGTTTATATTGGCATTAGTTTTTCTTGGTGGGAATACTAAAATCAGCAAATAGTTTTGTTGATTTCAAAATTTAAATGCTTAAATCATATTGAGTATCGTGAATTTAAATATAAACATGTCTACATTTACCCATTTTTTAATTTTAGAATGCTTAAAAGCAAACTGAAATAATAAATTTTTGGATATTAACTTGCCCCAGGTCAACTCAACTTGTCCCAAACGTTGTCACGTAGAGAATTTAGTACAGAGCACGAATGTCCAGGTGTCAATGGGTTTGGCAGGGTTCGCCATAATGGTGTCATTGTCCCCTTGCAATTGGTGTTGAAAAAGTCTACTTGTCCCGGATTTTATGTCCCGGGACAAGCACGACTCCACATGGAGGGGTATTTTGGTCATTTTGATTGGTGTTGAGCTTGAATAAAGCCAACACCCCATCATTAGCTAGAGCACCCTATGTCTTGGTAACTATAATAAAGGGCAAACGTCCGATTACATTTGCTCAATCCCTACTTCCATATAGTAGGGGTGCTCATGGCCCGGCTTGAATATATAATTAGGGCATGATTAATACTGAACCAGGCTTGTATTAAGTGATAAAAATCCCATAGCCCGGTCTGGGCCTGCTTGTGTAAGAAATGCATTTAATTTAATTTGATTAGTACTCAAATGCCCACAAAAGTGATGAAAAGTCCGGTTCAACCCAGCCCGATTGACTAAATGGGCAGGCTTGGGCCTAACTTTTATGGCCAGTGTCAGGCTTGGGTCAAGCCTGGGACATTGTTTCTAAACCCGGGCCAGTCTTGAATATGTCTTAGCCCGGCCCAACCTAGCCATCAACTAAATACGAAAAGGCCAGCCACATCTTCTGTGAGGAAACCAAGTTCATGTTTGGATAGTCAAGCCCGAAAAATCCCGTCCAAAATGATTGTTCGGGGAGTCACAGAAAAGTTAATTCATCTTACTATTTTTTCTCATGGAAAAATGGCTACATCCAATGTGAAACTTTCATAGCACGGTAGAAAACTACTTTCACTTTTCATGCTTTAAAGTGGCCTCATTTTTAAACAAAAAACCAAAAAAAAAAAAAAATCCCCAAAAGCAGCCTCATGAATGTGCCTGCCCTTAGCCATGCCCATGCCCCATAGGATTTGAACTCACCTTTTATTTACTAGAATTGATTTAAACAATAAGGGCAGTTAAATATTCAATTATGTAGCCATTTTTAGTTTTCCCTCTTCGAAGATGGGTGGTCCACTTTTGACAGTGAAAACCTCGAATCACTCTCTCCCATCAACAAATGACAAGTTTATGCTACTAATTTTTATAGAAAATAAAAAAGCTTACCTAAAAAAATTGCACATTTAGCACGACGGATTTTATATAAGGAAAAGTGAAAAAATAAAATAAAATTTTCTCAATGCAGTGTAAAAACATTTTCAATCGAGTCAAAATGGTTCTATGCAAAACCAATTTTCCGTATGGCTACACAAATGTGCTCTAATAGAATTATGCAGTATTAAATGGTAGTGGACCACCACAGCATCCATTCCTTAGAAGAGGGGCTTACTTTCACACGTGACTTCAGTTTCATTTCCATGGGCTCCACCAGTGGTATCCTTCCCAAGAGAGATGCAATTGTTCTTTCCGTCTCTTTTGCCCTTCTCCTTTTTCATCCATCCATCCATCCATCCATCATAAGGTGCTTTTCCTACTTTACGACTTTATTCTTCCCTTGAACAGGCCCACTTCTGACATGGATCGATCTTGGCCTTTGGATAAAATCTCAAGTGATATCTTCACCATTGGATCAGCCCTTATCTGTTAGTATTGTGATCCTCTTTTGTGTATAGAAAGGAAGGATAACAACATTAACATGTTTTTGAGATTCCATTGAGTATATAGACTATATATAGACTGATGGTTGTGGTTGGGGATCTATACCTATCTGCCTACATGATGTGATCGTTGGCTTCAAAAAGAGGCAATCAAAAAGTGCTTTTCATTCCTCTTAATGAAAATAACTGGAGTTTGTTTATCAGAATGGGGAAAAAGAAGCATTTGGGTGTTCTCTTTTCTTACTTTTATGTAGATTAATAGGCAAAAGAATGCATCACCGAAAGGACCTCCCATGCAAAGGGTCTAGCCTAAATGCTTGTGAGAACAGGACCATAGCTTTGAGTTGATACATAAAACATTTCTTGGCATGGGTTTGCAAAAAGCATAATGCATTCATATTTGGATCCAAAGCCTTTTAGGGGAATAATCCTTTACCTCAGGACTTTATTCGATCGTCACTCAAAGGTTACTTTAGAAATTCAACAGTCATTTTATTCAATCTATTTTAAAAGTCCAAGCTTTTATAAACATTTAATTAAATCTATAAGTATATTGCTCTTAATATCTTTATTTTCTACCTTTTTTCAACTTAGTGCGTGGTGCATTTAATGTACTCTCTTTTTTCTTTAATTTAATTATCGGTTACCGATAAAAAATATATACAAGTAGTTCCAGGTAGAATAATCATAAATTAGTTTACGAATATTTGCTCACATATTGAATCACTATATACAGGTTTGTTTCTTATTAATTACATTATAATATGAATTTATATTATAATAATTACAAAAAAAAGAGATCATCATTCCAATTCATATGTTTTTATCACATTTTATGTCATTTTTGTATTATTTTTATATTATTATTAAATTTTCATTTGAGGAAGGTAACATGTCATTACATTAAGGAAGAGAATATGGAACAATGTAAGAAAATACATAAAAAAGAAAAAGGATATAAGAGCATTATATTAGGGTAGTGCCGGGCTAAGGCATATCCAAGCCTGGCCTAACTTTAGAAACATTGACCTAAGCCCGGCCCAAGCCCAACATGGGTTGTAAAAGTCAAGCCCAAGCCCGCCCATTTAATCGATCGGGCCAGGCTAAATCGGTTTTTTTTTAATATCAATTTTATGGGCATTTGAGCAATTATTTGGACTAATTAAAATAAATTACATGCATTCCTTACATTGGTTGGGCCAAGCCGGGCTTTGGGCTTTCCATGTTAAATCCAAGCCTGGCCCAATTAATAACAAGCCCTAATTACATATCCAAACCCAGCCCAAAGCGGTTTGGGCTAGAATCAGGCTCAGACCGACCCGACCCATGAACACCCTTAATTGCATCCCACCAAAATAAGCCAACAAAAGAACAAAAACTATATAAAAGCCACAAAAGGTAACTCACCATCAACCCCTTGCATGAGATAGGCTCATGCATTGCACGTGCTTCACGCTATTCAATTTCAAAAGAAAAGCCGATTCTCGTGTTAGAAAATAGTGCCCAGAGTGAGGCGCTATTCTGACCCTCGAAATGTCTAAATTGGGAAAAATATTGAGAAATATGATTTACAGGTATTTGAAAAATCTTTCCAATGATTCCAAGATAACCTCAATCAGACATCAAAGTAAAAAGTTATGGTCAAAATACCAACTCAATTTTTTTCTTCTTATAGGCCTAATTTTGTCATTTCATCCAATTGCCTTCCAAACTTATCCTTACTCTCTTTAATTCTTGAATTTAAACTTTAATCTCCAAATTAGTCTTCAATTAACACCTATAAAGAGAAATTAACATAATTAAGAGTATTTACGAACATATTTTGTATGGAAGCCATTGAAACTCATATAAATGCATGCAAATGAGCCATCTATAATGAAAGAAATATGAGGAAAGCAATGGTGGAGAGAGGGAAATTAGGATTTTGTCACACCCCCTTACCCTGACTCCTGCAGTGGTTCGACTTCGGAAAGCGTTAATGAGATTAAGTAACAATTATATTTCTCCCAGGATCCGCGTGTGTGAGGATAACAAATTTCAACACAACTTGAATATTTTACGGAAGCTTTCCTGGCGTTGAGACCCGGAGCCCGTGGCAATCAGATTCCGCATCGCACTCAACCACTAGCATATAACTATCATATCAAGGACCAAATCAAATTGGAACTGTAACACCCCACCCCATACTCATGAATGATATTGTTCGTTTTGGCCCACGGCCCTCACGGTTTTGCTACTGATGGGCCTCAACCCATCAAAAGACCTCATGCAAGGTAAGGTTGTAAGCTCTACATATAACCCCATTCACTTTCCTCTCTATAGTCAACGTGGGACTCCGGGGCGTCACATTCCACCCCCCTTAGGGCTGCTCGTCCCTGTGCAGTAGTCTGCAATCCTGTTGGCCCGCCCACATGGAGACCCGTCCACTTGTACCAGACCACGGCAGGGGACCCACACGGCTCTGGGACTGGCAGGCTACTGCACAGAGACGTGCAGCCTGAGGGGGGTGGATTGTGACGCCCCGGAGTCTCACATCGACTATAGAAAGGAAAGTGAATAAGGTTATATGTAGAGCTTACACCCTTGCCTTACATGAGGCCTTTTGATGGGTTGAGGCCCATCAGAAGCAAAACCGTGAGGCCCGTGGACCAAAGCGGGCAATATCATGCATGGGTATAGGGTGGGGTGTTACAGGAACAAACCATCATAACAAAGTTCTGAGCTGACAGTAACATGCTAATTATTCCCACATATGTTCAAGTTATAGATTACTCAAGTGTATTCATTAAAAATTCCGAAGAAAAGGCTAATAAAAGCCATACAAATCACAAGTTAAATAAACACTGCCCTAAATATGACGTAGCTCCGATGTCAAGCTCAATGTCTACATGCATAGCCGACACTATAACTTTTACACTCATGGCTCCACAACCAACACATGCACTTGGCTCGGGACGAAGAGCCTGCTACCTAGAGCACCAAACAAGCAAGGTCAGACACGACGGTCTGGCAAGTGACTGAGATGGATAATAAATATACTGAATAATAAAACATGTGATAAATCATGTTATTTGATCAAAAGCTGCGTATATTTAAAATGTGTGTAAAACATGGATATCTGACAACTCATGTATTCCTCACATTACAAACACAGTCTATATGCGGACCCTTCTAATCGCCTTTCTTCAGGGGGGCCACAATCGCAGGGGCGTTACAATCTTCCCGGGGCATAAGCCGCGTGATAAAAACAGGCTAGAAAATGAATTTAAATTGATAACAAAGCACACTAACAAATTGGCAACTATGCTAGCTAAATTCTCCATTACCAAAGTGACAGAGCATGCTAAAGTGTTGGTCTCGGACACACGAAGTGACGAGAACCAACTAAATACATATACTAGATGCCAAGAAACTTGGCTAACAGGCTAAACACTGATCGTGGAATCGGATAACAGGACAAGCTATAACCCATACTGCAACCGGCAAGAATTATTACGGACCCCAAGTCAGTGGATCAAGCCGACAAGGTTGCCTAAGCTTAGTGGTGCCGACACATAAATAAAAAACGAACAAACATACAAAATATGGTGAGGAACTATTCAAACAGGCCAAGTCAAAGCACACTCACTAATGTAAAGAGTAGTCCTCCCAATATACATATAAAAGCTCATAGAGTCACACGAGCGGGCAAAACTAATTGTTTTTTGTTAAACGAACGAAATACCGAAATTGTTTACTTTTAGTCAAAACAAGCTAAATAGTCCAAAGCTAGTTGTTTTGGTCAAAGACAGGCAAAAATGACTAAAATTGAATGTTTAGCCAAAATGAGTAAAATCTAGTGATAATTAACCCAAATGGGCAAAATTGATGAACCATAAATCCAAGGGGCTTAAAAACAAAATTTCCAGACAAGCACAACTAAATAATACAAATAAAATCATGTTTTTTGGGTGAATCCAAGCTCCACGGTCAATTTCCACATGTGCACATCCCATAGACAAGTTGAGACCACATCATTTGGTATAACGTGCATAAAAACCCTCTAATGCTGGGTTTTATACCATTTGGTATTGTCGAGATTTGGCGGCATTCCAAATTTCTATTGTACGTTATCTAATTTTAATGGAGTCTTAACTTGTTTTCGGGTTAGATTCCCTCATGGGTGCATCCTTTTTCTCATTTCTTCCTCCATACAACCATACATGGTCCAAATGCGGTTAGGATCCCAAAACAATCCACCTCCCCTCGATTAAAACACATTTCAGGCACCCCATAAGACCAAAGCCCAAAATTGTGGGTTGGCTCGAGCCAACTAGGTTCTGGGAGTGGTTCGCTCAAGGTTGGCTCGAGCGAACTCACTTCTGAGAGGGTTGGCTCGAACGAACTCTACGTTGACTAGAGCCAACTCTGCCAAGCTCCATGTTTTTCAAGCTTTTGGAGCTCTTTTCTCCCTCCATCCTCAGGCCAATACTACTGCCCTTCCTTGCATAAAAACATGCCTTCAATGCCCCATCAAAACCACATTCATCTTCCATGAGTTCCATCCATTTTACTCATGTCAATCCATCACAAAATCCATCATAAAAACAGCACATTTGCAACCAAAATATCATGACATAAAACAAAATTTGAAACTTAATAGAAAGCTCAAATGGATGGGAGAAACCATCTAACTTTCTTTTGCAAAAGCTAATGAAAAGTATAACAGGGGACCAAATGAAGGTAGCCATAAAATCCATAAATATATAGCAATGAAAACTATTAAATTCATGAAAATTAGCATGCTTAAAACAAATCACATTTCAGTCACTTGCATTGGTCTCCAATGCTCCCAAATAAGCCTCTAGTCCAACCAATTTAGACCTTAGCACACCTAATACAATAAACCCCCAAAATAAACCCAACTTACGGCCCTAAAAATGGTGAACAAGGAAAGACTAGGAATATTCTCAAACCAAACTAAGAAATGGAACCTTAGGGGATGCCATTACACAAAATAGAAGATGGGAAGGAAGCTCTTACCTCTAAGACCATCACTCAACAAGAAGAGGCTTGGAAAAGGGGCTGCCCATCTTGGTTTTGCACAAAAATAGTGTCTAAAGAGAGATTGAGATGAGGAGAAGAAGATGGTGAGCTCCAATCTTCATTTGGCAAGGTTTCCTCCATGAATGGGAGAAGAAAGCAAGAAGGAAAAGGGAGGGGAGAGCTCAGTTGCAGAGCTCACCCTTGGTTGGAACGAATGAGGGAGAAGAGAGGAGGGTGGTGCTTTTTATAATGGGTGGGTGTGGGCCCCACCACACTTAAAACTTGTGAAGGTTAAAACATCAATTTCAGGGCCGAATGCGATCGACGAAGAAGAGAAAAGTGTTTCTCATGAAAACCTATTTTTCAAAAAGTATAATTTTGGCATGGTTATGAGATCTCAAAATTTGGGTCCAAATTCAATGTGAAAAGACCGATTTTGCCCCCAAGACCGGAAAAACTGGTTTTCAGAGCTTCGAATGGGTACTGAGTGAATATGAAAGTTGTAGGGAATAACAAGACTAGTCAAACAAAGCTGAAATGGAAATTTTTTTGGGGAATCACAAAGAACCGCCCCATGCTGACCACGCAAAACACATAGGATCCTACGGTTACAAACTAAGTTCACTGGCTTTCAAAACTCCCCAAAGCTAATGAAAAGTCATTCTAACTCACAAACTCAACCAAACAACCACTAATCCCACTTAGAAAACTAATCCATAACAAAATCAACACTAATCCAGGAAATTAGGGGTCTGGTTGTAATGCCCCTATTCCGAATACCAAGAAAACCGTCAAGGTACCCGAAATTGGCGCGCTGCTTCCCAGAAAATTCAAGAACTTCCAAGATCGTAAGTCCGCGGTGAGGTCCAATTTAAAACTTTTTGACCGACATATAATCAGTAGTTAAAATTACCGAAGCATAAAGAGCAAAGCGGAAGCATTTGGTATTATAAAAGATGTATCAAATGTGGCAGGGCTGAAGTCCAGCCTAAACTTCAAATATGATTAAAACCATATTTTTAAACATAACAGACTATCTCCATACTCACAACATCAAGTCACTCAAACCCCAAAAGAAAGATAAACACTTAAACCCCCAGTGCTGGCTCTTTATCCTCCAGCTCGACCTCCTGGTCGACTGGTCCTCATCCGTAGTCACCAGCTACGAGCGCCTCGACGTGCGCGCGTGCACCGTCCTCATAGTCAGAGTCAAATCCTAAGCACAAAAAACGGGTCAAATCCAAAGATCTAGCAAGTTACAGTATACAAATAACATATGATGTATGCATCAAAGGAATAGAGACAGTAATAAGATCAATAAGAATATCCACAGTACCAATGCTAGGCAATTGAGCAAGATAAACATTTAAAATCAGGAAAATAAGATAAGCCAATCTATCTACACAACATGGCACATTCACACCGCGGGATATTATGCCGCGGCCCTTCCATATTAAATACAGTCGTGGTGAGGAAATCTCACCAGTGCTGGTGATAACTAACCCCGCAAATCACTCATCAATCTCAAACACTCATCACTCAGCACTCAAGAGACCGAACCCGGTATCACACCGTCCGTCTAAAACACAGCTCATCATGATAGCCCACTCAACACTCATAAATTGCTCCTACCAGTGATGATCAGTCAACAGGCTAAGCTTAAATCAATTAAGTGAATGTTCGTGCCAACTCAGAAAATCAAGGTACAGGTCTATGTCTGTCTAGGCTTGCCTTGCGCAAGCAAGATTCTATCAAATCTTTAAGAGTTCCAAGTACTAATTAAAATACTAGGGAACACAGTCCAAGTCCAATCATTGGATCTATACTAAGGCCCACCAAGCCATGGCCTTAATCTAAATAGTACAGAAGAGATCACCAATCTCAATCCAATATCAAACAATCCATACTCATCCAAAATGTGTTACAAGTCCAATCACGCTCACCTCCCCATCCTAGGGTTCACACATACAACTTAGACCATATGGGAGCCCGCCTAGACACAGACACGGGTCAAGTGCACCCAACTACATTGCCAGGTCACCTCTACATAATCCTAGGTTCACGTCCTTCATTTTTCATTAAAATTAATAGGTTTAAAGCAAGAACAAGGACATAAGAGTGATAGAAACATAATAAGTAAAATAAACTCCAAGTAATTGAATCAAAAAGAATATCAAAGGTCCAATCCTAAATAATGGCCCACATTCAAGTCCAGGTCCATCTCAGTTAATTGTATCCCTAAATAAAATTTCAGATGCCAAGGATACTGTATTTGGTGCTCCTGAAGTTACGGGCATCTTCAACGATATTTAAGGATCGAATCGACGTCGAATCCAAACCTTAGACCCTATCCAAAATAATTTCCCTCTTCAAAGTAGGCCAAGAATGGAAGGTTGAACCGCACCATTAACCCGTACTTGGTACATCAATAGAAGTTTATTTGGATGGTCAATAGGCCTCCTATCCAAAATAGACCCTAAATCCAAGGTTGAGCCACACCATTGACTCGTGCTTGGCACATCAATGGAAGTTTATTTGGATGGTCAAAGGCACCCTGTCCAAAATAATTTCCCTCTTCAAAATAGGCCAAGAATCTAATTGAATTATAAAACAACTAAGGTCCTTATCCCAAATTTCTAGAAATTAAAAGGGCAAAGTGCACAATTTAATAGAATTCCAACTTCTGTACAAAAGTGTTGGACACACTTTCCATACACCCTAAGATCACCAAATTGCCTCATCTCTTCTTCTCATTCACGAAAGTTTTGCAACAGAACTTCTCAAAAATAAAATACGAGCTTCTTGCTTGGGATTAAAATTGCTGATATTGTGGGCTCCACTGATCAAGGCCCAGATTAGACCTCACCAACAAAATCACCCAACCTTGTACGGCCTTTGGAGCGGATCAGATTTGTGATCAATCACTCAGTGGGCCCCACCACAGCCTAATGTTCAAAATAAACCCCCCCCCCTTTTGTGACTGACGCCCGAACTATGTAAGCCCTAAGATGTGGGGCTAGATGGGACCCAATCCCCTCGGGTCTACCACCATCAGGTTCGCCCCTGGGTCCACTATCAGATGTGGGGACCCGATCTACTATCAAGATCGGGTCCCACAATCAACTGATGCAGGAACTAGTTTTTTCCCTAAAACTCGTCCTCTCTCTAATCAGGTGATAAATGGTGGGCCCTATCCCACCTCGCACGAGTCCACCATCTGTTAGGTCGCCCGTGGGTCCTCTTTCGGATTCACATATCAGATTGGTCATCGGGTGGCCCACCTGGGTCCCATAATCAATGCGCATAAATAGTCCTTCACGGTTCCGTGTCCGGAAACATGTTACAAGTTTGTTCATTCGCTGGCCCTGAGTGGATTTGAGTGGAATCCCACTCCAACAACCTATCCAATCACCATTGACCCATTAATATTCCAAATGAGCAAGAAACCCATCCATTAATAGCCAAAACCTAGGGCTGTCAAAGGGCCGGGCCGAGGTAAGCAATATTCTACCCTCACATGTGCGGGCAGGGCCAAACCAAGTAAAAGCCCTTGACATTCATACCAGGCTTGTAATTTTTAGGCCATTGCCCTACCCTTAAGGGTTAGGGCCGGGCCAAGGCCAAAGGGGGAAATCTTTTTTAAAGAAAATAAAATTTTCTTACATCACCACCGGCTTCCAATCTACATTGTTTTTGGTCAAATTTATGGATAACTGAGGCATCATTAGCTTTGGCAAAAGCCTTAGGCAATAATTGTTGGTTTGTATTAAGTCTAGGTCTCTTGGTACATGATTTATTAAAGTGTCTCATTATGTGGGTGATTCCATTTCTTTTATCATTATTTAGTTGTTTCTTACAATACATACACTCAGCAACGCGACATTCTTTTTTAGTTCCATTTTTTTTTTTTTAGAACTTTCAATTGTTCAAAATGATCCCAAATACTTGATCTTTTTGAGCAAAATGCTGAGCGCAGTGACTGTTGATAGCAAGATTAATAGCAACTTCAAGATTAGAGAGGGAGAGATCGAGAATGAGAAGAGGATGCTTTGAACTTTCATTCTGTGAGGTTTACCCAACGATGAAGAAAGAGATCTTATATAGAGACATTTTAGGGTTTTTTTAGGATCAAAAGACCACATTACCCCTCAATATAACCAATGCAATTTACCCCATGTGGGTTAATTAAGAATTTTTAATAAAAGTCTAAAATGCCCTAAGTAAGTGACTGTTTATGGGACCGTGGGCTAGGCATTTAGATAATTTTTTATTGCTGTAAATAGAGAAAAAGAAAGGCTTGGTTGGGCTTGGGTCTTACAAAATTTTCAAGAGGCCCAAGTTGCTTAGATATAGTATAAATATATCTTGTATATATCATGTATTATATATTTTATATTAATACTTGATAAACTGCGGGCCGAGCCGGGCCCCCTCAGGCTGGAAAAGTCAATCCCTAGCTCGGCCCTCAATATTGCGGGCTTTTCAAAATCGGGCCCTACCCTACCCCTGGGCTTTAGGACAAAAAGGGAAGCCCTCGCTTTAAGGGCTTTTGCGGGCCAGGCCGGGCCAAGCCCCCTCATCAAAGGGCTAGATTGACAACCCTACCAAAACCCATAAAAACAAGCACATAGGTAAACCTAAGCATTTCTAACATAATATGAATAGAATTTCAGAATAAAAAACAGTAAACATGGATTCTATGCTAAGTGTGTATATTGCACTTGCTTCAAATCCGGATTTGCAAAGGTAAATAGCAAGAAGAAGCAATCCAAGCTATACAAACCTCTAATGGCCTTCTCACACCCAAACCAATCCAATCTGTAGCTCCTAATACGAATCCACAAAAGAACCAAGGCTTAGAAAGGAAATTTAAAGAGAAAGGAAATCCTAAAGGATCTCATGGAAATTGAACTAAGAATGAGCCTTATCTTGGTTTATAGAAGAAGAAGAGATGAACAAGGGGAGGATTCCTTAAGAGATTGTAGTAGCAATAAAACTTTTTGACTGACATATAATCAATGGTTAAAAATTGCAGAAGTGTAAAGAGTAAAGCGGAAGCATAATGTGTCATAGAGATATATCAAGTGTAGCAGGACTGAAGTCTAGCCTAAATCTCAAAGTATAACTAAGAACATATTTATAAACATATCAATCTAACTCCCTGCTCACCACATAAGAAAACACTCAAACCCAAAAGAGATAATCACTCAATCCCCCGGTACCGGCGCTCAATCCTCCAGCTCGACCCCCCGGTCGACTGGTCCCATCCATAGTCTCTGGCTATGGGTGCCTCGACGAGCACGTCGTCCTCATAATCGGGGTCATCACCTAAGCACCAAGAATGGGTCAGATTTAAGAATCTTGCAAGTTAAAATATATAAATAACATAGAATGTCTGCATCAAGAGATAGTAATAAGATCAATAAGAATATCTAAGGTACAAATGCTATGCAATTGAGTAGGATAAACATTTAGAATCAGGAAAATAAGATAAGTCAATCTACCTACACAACATGGCACATTCACACAAGTTGGATACCGCAGGATATTATGCCGCGGCCCTCCCATACTGAACACAGTCGCGGTGAAAAAATCTCACCAGTGCTGGGGATAACTAACCCCGCAAAACACTAATCAATCTCAAACACTCATCACTCAAGAGACAGAATTCGGTATCGCACCGTCCGTCTAAAACACAGCTCATCATGATAGCCTACTCAACACTCATAAATAGCGCCTACCAGTGATGATCAGTCAACAGGCTAAGCTTAGAACAACTGAGTGAATGTTGGTGCCAACATAGGAAATTAAGGTACAGGTCTGTGTCTATCTAGGCTTGCCTTGCTGAGCAAGGCTTTATCAAATCCCTAAGAGGTCCAAGTACCAATTAAATACTAAGGAACACAGTCCAAGTCCAATCATTGGGTCCACAAGAAGGCCCACCAAGCCATGGCCTTAGTCTTAATAATCCAGGAGAGACCACCAATCTCAATCCATCATTAAACAATCCATACTCGTCCAAGATGTGTTACAAGTCTAATCACAATCACCTCTCCATCCTAGGGTTCACACATATAACTTAGGCCGTATGAGGGCCCACCTAGACACAGACACGAGTCAAATTCCTCCAAACTACATCACCAGATCACCTCTAGGAAGTCCTAGATTTAGGTCCTTCATTTTCCACTTACATTAATAGGTTTATATTAAGAACAAGGATATGAAAGAAATACAATATATAATAACCTCCAAGCAATAGAATTAAATGGAATAAAGCAAGGGTCCAACCTAGGTAATGGTCTACTCTCAGGTTCAGCGCCTCATCAGATAATTGGATCCTTAACTGCAATCTCAGATGCCAAAAATGTTATATTTGATGTTCTCAAAGTTACGGGCATCTTTGACTACATTTAAGGGTGGAATAACTGACAATTCCAATCCCTAAACCCTACCTGGTGGTCCCCACGAGTCAAGATCGAGCCACACCATTGACTCGTGCTTGGCACATTGATGGAAGTTCATTTGGGTGGTCAATAGGCCCCACAATCAATCAATCATAAAACAAAGGCAAAACTCACAACTTAGTGTTCACAGTGTGGCAGGTCGACCTAGCAAGGGTCGAGTCGATCTGCTCCACATGAATCAAGGTTGGGACTTGGCTTGGATTCTGGAATTTTCAGTGTACCCGGTCGACCAAGTGGCCAGCTGGTCGACCGGTACATAAGTCTACCTGAATCAATAGATTCCAGGCCAAATCTCAACGTTTGCGGTTTTTAATGTGTCCAGTCAACCGCGCTTACTGAACTCTGGGTTTGAGGAAAAATCCAGGTTATACACTAGAATTCTAATTGGGTTCATAAAATACTCAGGGCTTTTTCTAATTTCAAAATCTAATGTAATTTCCAAAAATATAAATCTCAAGGGTCCAAACTCAATTTAGGTTCATTAAAGACTAAGGGATCTTTTATTTCTAATTTCTAAAATTCATGGGGTCAAGAAATATTATAAAAGTAGCATGTCAAATTATTCTAATTGGGTTCCTTAAAAACTACGGGGCTTATTTCTAATTTTTGAAACAACGGGCTAAGGTATTAAAAATTAATAAGTTATGTTATGACACGGCAACATCTCACCCCTCTCCCCCACGTCAACACACACATCAACTCATTCCTCTCTTCTTTCTTTTCTCTCTTATTCTCATGCACCTTCAAATCACCATACTGCCCATCATCCCACATTTTTGCCACATGGGGTGTCCACAATTTCTCATACTCTCACAAGCCACAAGACCACTCACCCATCTCTCCTTTTCTCTCTTATCCACACACGTCAGCACCTCATCTTCTTCCTCATTCAACGTTCTGCAACAAAACAAATCCAACAGAGAAGAGCGTCTTCGCCTGGGACATGAAGTTACACAAAATCGTGGGCCCCACTGACCCAAGCCCAGATCAGACCTCACCATTGAGGTCGCCCAAGGCTATAGGACCAAATGACCAGCCCGGATTAACATTGGTGATCCATCTGGGCCCACAGTTTAAAAAAAACGGAAATCCCATTTCCTTATTCATTACCGCCATGCCATCTTTGGGGCTTTAGATGGTGGACCAAATGGGGTCCACCTCACATGAGTCAACATCCCTAATGTCGCCCCACCATTTCCGGCCCGATGGACGGACCAGATCGGCGATCGGATCAACCAGTGGGTCCCACAATCATGTGTTGCAAAACTGATTTTTTTTCCCATAAACACATCCTCTGTTGATCAAGTTAATGGATAGTGGACCAGGGGTGCCCACTCCCTATGGGACTAACCCCTTTAGGGTTGCCCGTGGGTCCTCTTTCATATCCACAGATCTGATTGACCATCGGGTGGCCCAGCTGGGTCCCAGTCTCGACGCAATAAACAACCCATTCACTGTTCCATCTCCAGGACTGTTACAGTAACTCAGCCCCTGGATTTCCCTTTGACCCATTTATCATCCATCACATAAACAAATAAAACCATAAAAACACTTCAATGCCCAACCATCCATCAATCCATCCGGACCATTGATCTTCTAAATGAGATAAACCCATCCATCAATGGCCAAAAACCATAAAACCAAGCTCAAAAGGTAAATCTACTCATTTCTAGCATAATTGAAATGAAAATATAGAATCAATAATAGAAATCATGCATTCTATGCTAGGTGAGTATATTACACTTGCCTCAAATCCGGATTTGCAATAGAAAATAGCAAGAAGACCCAATCCAAGCTATCTAAACCAAATCCAATCTACCAAGCCTAGTACCCATTCTACAAGAGAACCAAAGATTAGAAAAGAAACCTAGGGATAAAGAAAATCCTAGAAAACCATATGAAAATTGGCTAAGGAAGGAGCCTTACCTTGATTGGTGGAAGAGAAAGAGATTGATAAGAGAGGTAGAAGATTGCCTCCTTCTTCTTCTTGTAATTAAGGTTTTGGACTTAGGGTTTTAGCTAAGATTTTGTGAAATGAGAGGTAAATTAGGGATAAATAAGAGTGAATTTAGGGTTCATTTCCCAATGTAATATTTAGATTATATAGTCTAGGGTTTTTTAGACAATTACCAAAAGGGCCTTTTTTATTGCATAGGAATGTGGATAAGGACATGGGCATTTAGGTCATTTAGTAGAAATTCTAGAATATTATCATGTGTGGAAAACTCTCTTTATAAAAACCTATTTACTAACAAGGGCCTCAACACCTAAAACCCTACAAAAATTATAAAAAGACACCCAATAGATCTATAAAATACACAATAGGCCTAAATCCTATAAAACAGGCTAAAACTAAGGAAAATATCTATCTACCCTCACTAATCCCTATTAATTAATATAATTATACTACTATTACCATAATTAGTAATATTCAAATTCAAAATGAGGGCCCACCAAGACGGGGCCTCATAAGGGTCTTACAAATTTTATGCTAAAAATAGTGTTTTGAATTCTTTTATATTTGAAAAATCTTAAGAATAATGCTATAAAAATAGTGAACTCATCAATATTGAAACCTTACAATATCTAAAGTGGATTTTATGGGAAAACTCCTGGTAAGTGGACGTTGCACGAAAAAGTCCCTCCTAAGTCGAGTAGCACAAACGGGTCCATTGGACTCCATTTTGTCCTCTTTTTATCGAAAAATGAGCGTCGTTCTCCTCTAGGCATATAACACCGTAACAGCCCCTCTTTTCTCCCAGTTTTTCCCTTTCTTCCACACTTTCTCCCACTTTCCACACTGTGAGAACTCCTCATCAACTCCACCAATAACTTCTCAAACAAACATATATAGATATGTGAGCATGTCCACTAGTGTACAAAAGAAAAGACACCATAGGATGGAAAAAGATGGAAAACAAAAAGAAGCATCTCTTTCATTGTTAAATGTAAATCTAAAATGAAGACAACAATAACCAAAATGCAGTTAAAGTTCGTAATAAAAATGGTTTGGAAAGTGAGTGGTGCAGCTGATAAGGAATTTTCGTACTGTGAAAAGTGGGAGAGAAGATAGAAGAAATAGGAAAAGTGGGAGAAAAGAGGGGGTCCCATAACCCTATAACTCTTATTAGATTGGTCTCGTGCTAATTACCAATATTGGATTATGTTACTAATTATTAGTTTCTCATCATTAAATAAGTCTCATTGTTTAATGCCCCCTTGGTGATTACCAGATTGATTAATATGAGTATTAACATTAAATGGATCCCACATTGAATATTAACATTAAATGGATCCCACATTGATTTTTCATACATGAATTCCTTAATGATTTTTAAATTTAAATGAGGTAGAAGCTTTTAGAAACCTTTGTGTGCGCCCAAGTCACAAAACCCACTTGGGCGCCACCCTAGGCGCGCCCAAGTCTCTCAAAACCCTAATTCTCCTTGTTTGCGTGAAGCTTCTAGAAATTAATACAAACAGCAACCCTAACCCCTTTTCCACGCCAAAAACTTCTATATAAGGATCTCTTACACCATTTGTAAGGGAGGCTACAAGAAAGAGAGAAAAATAGAAGAAAAAGAAGAGAAAATGAGTAGCCACCATAGAGGGTGTGAGGCCCCACCCCTTGTGGGCCCTCAGTTTGATTTGTATAATTATTCATATATTAATGGTTATCTTGTTATACTATTTAATAGGATTTATTAGAATAGTTTATTAATATTCCTAAGTCTTAATATTAGGCTTTTTATTTACTTCTAAGGTGATTTTTGTAGTTTAATTAAGGTTTTAGTTAGAATAGGACTTAGTTAGTAATTTAGTATTATTAGGAGGGGTGTTACTTGAGAGAACCTTCTAGAATTCCTAAGTTAGACCAATTTACCCTTACCCTAAACATCTTTTCCATTTTAACCCTAAGGGCTTTCTAGTAAATAGCCACTACACCCTTAACCTATATATGCTAACTATTGCAATAATATGAACCCAAAACCCTAATTCAATCTCATCTCTCATCTTCCCCAATCTTTCTCCCCAAGAAACCCTAATTCCCCAAATCCCATCATAAGAAGAGTAGAAGACCTTCCTCTATTGCATTATCAACCTTCTAGGAGCTTGGATTTCTTATCTTCTTGTCAATTTTCTCTACAAATTCGGATTAAGGCAAGTACTCTATACTAATATCATAGAATGCATGACTTATTTCTATTGATTCTATATCTTTAATTCAATTGATGCATGTATATGTCTAGAATTAGCAATTGAGCTTTGTTTCATGGTTTTTTAGCCATTTGATGGATGAGTTCTCCCATTTGTAAGATCAATGGCCCGGTTTGGTGATTAATGGATGATCATAGAAGTGATTTTCATGTTTGTTAGTGTTTATGTGATGTATGGTAGAGGGGTTGAGGAGAAATTCAGGGATTTTCACTTGCTGTAACAGACCCGGAGTGAAACAGTGATTTAGGTTGTTTTGTTGCTTTAAGACCGGGACCCAGGTGGGCCACCCGATTTCCAATCCGAACCGTGGATCTGATAGACGACCATCGGGCGATCCTAGAGAGGCTGGTTCCATAGTGAGAGGACACCCCTTGGCCCTCTATCCAGCGTTTGATCAAAAAGATAGTTATGTTTTTAAAGAAAACCAGTTTTAGCTTCGATCGGTTGCGAGACCCACAGGGCGATTTGATCATGGATCAGGTCCGACCCTTGAGCCGCATGTGGCTGGGCGACCATGTGTGTGAGGTCTAATCTGAATTTGACTGGGGAGGGGGGCACAATCCATGTAGTAACAGCCAACTGATAAACCCCAAAACCATGAATAGTATTATTCCGTTTTCGAGATCCGGACCATACATCGTGTAGAGGGACCCTGGGCGACCTCAATGGTGAGGTCTGATCTAGTCCTTGATCAGTGGGGCCCATGATTTTGTGAAACAAGATAACCCCAGGCGAGACTTGTATTCTTTTAGTCTCTGTTGTAGAACGTGAGTTGTTGAGTGAAGAAGATGAAAGTTGTTGCTGACGTGTGTGGTCCATGAGTGGATAAGTTAGAAAAAGTAAGTGGAGTGGATAAGGTAGGTTGAGGGAGTATGGGAATTAGAGAGAAGAAAACCAAGGAGAGGATGAGTGCATGTGTACTGCCATGGGAAAATGGGCTGAGATAGTTGTCTCATATCTTTTTACCTTTTTAGGTATTGACCTGGGAACATAAATGGAGTGAGGGAGTTATGTGTAATACCTTAGCCCATTAGTTTTATTTTCTTTTAGAAATTAGGAAATGACCCATTAGTTTTAGTAATTAGAAATATAATACCCCCTTATTCTTTAATGAACCTAAATTAAGTTTAGACCCTTAGATTATATTTTTAGAAATTTCATTAGATTTTAGAATTAGAATAAGCCCGAGTATTTTATTGAACCCAGTTGGAAATTTTGTGTAAAACCTGGATTTTTCCTCAAACCCAGAATTCAGTGTGTGTGGTCGACTGGACCCTGTCCCGGCCGACCAAACACACTGAAAACCGCAAAAGTTGAGATTTGGCATGGAATCTGTTGATTCAAGTAGACCTGTGTACCAGGCCGACCGGCTGGCCATCTGGTCAACCGGGTATACTGGAAATTCCAGAATCCAAACCAAGTCGCAACCTTAATTCTGGTGGAGCAGGTCGACTCGATCTTCGCCAGGTCAACCTGCCACACTGTGATCAGTAAGTTGTGAGTTTAGTTTATATTTTGTGATTGATCGATTGTGGGGCCCATTGATCATCCAAATAAACTTCCATCAATGTGCCAAGCACGAGTCAATGGGGTGGCTCGACCTTGACTCGTGGGGACCACCAAGTAGGTTTTAGGGATTAGAATTGTCAGTGACTCGACCCTTAAATGTTGTCAAGGATGCCCACAACTTCAGGAGCACCGAATATAATATTTTGGCATCTGAGACTACAGTTATGGATCCAATTATCTGATAAGGCCCTGAACCTGAGAGTGGACCATTACCTAGGTTGGACCCTTACTTTATTCCATTTGATTCTATTGTTTGAAGGTTATTATTCATTGCACTTCTCTCATATCCTTATTATTGTTATAAACATGTTAATTAAATGAAAATTGGAGGACCTGAACCTAGGATTCCGTAGTGGTGACCCGATGATGTAATCGGAGATAAATGACCCGTGTCTGTGGCTAGGCGGGCCCTCATATGGCCTAAGTTGGGTGTGTGGTACCTTAGAATGAAGAGGTCAGTTATGATGGATTGATGACTCATTATGTATGAGTATGGATTGGTTACTTGATGAATGAACATGGTATTGTACTTATATTATTTCAGGCCAGGGTTTATGGGCCTAGTTTGGATCCAATGATGATTGGACTTGGATTTGGATTATATCCTAAGAAATTGTACTTGAACCTCTTAGAGACTTGGTTAAGACCTCGCTCGCTCGAGATAAGCCTAGACAGACACAGATATGTACTTGTTCCTCGGGTCGGCACTAAACATCCCCTCAGTTGATCTAAGCTCAGCCTTTTGACTGATTATCATTGGTTGTATTAGAGCCATCATGATGAGCTATGATTAGACGGACGGCGTGATACCGGGTCCGGTCTAACCTAATAAAGGGGTGTGATCGGTGCGATAAAGGGGTGTGATCGGTGTTATTTATATATTATGATTAGCAGAGCTATTATCCCTTATATTGTTACTTTACTTTTCCCCACCGCGACTGTGTTCAGTATGGGAGGGCCGCGGCATAATATCCCGCGGTATCCAGCTTGTGTGAATGTGCCATTTTGATATCTGTTAGATTAGATTACTTGATATCTCTGATTCTAAATTGTTATTTACTGCACAATTGCCTAGTTTATGTTTCATTGTTATTCTTATGATTAAATTATCGTCTTCATTCTCTTTGATGCATACATCCTGTGTTATCTGTATATGGTGCCTTGCCAGATCCTTGAATCTGACCCATCTTTGGTGCTTAGGTTTCGACCTTGACCCCGCGGATGACGCGTACTATGAGGCGCTATAGCCGGCGATTTTGAGTGAGGACCAGTTGACCAGGTGGTCGAACCGGAGGATGGAGCGCCTGCACCGGGTGTCTGAGAGTAGTTTTATTTTGGGATTTTGAGTGAACTTGTAGTGAGCGGGAAGTAAAATGTTATGAATATATTTGTTATTCACTCTTTGAGATTTTGTTAGACTTTAGCTCTGCCTTACTTGATCTATCTTATATGATACCTATTGCTTCCGCTATCTTTTCTTATGCTTCTGCAATTTAACTGTTGATTATCTATTTGTTCAAAAAGTTTTAAAAATATGACCTCACTGCGGACTATGATCTTGGAAGTTCTTGGATTTTTCGGGAAGTAATGCGCCAAATTCGGGTACCTTGGCGGTAACTTCGGTATTCGAAATTGGGGCGTTACAGAGGGAGCTTTAGATCTAGAAGAAAGGAGAAAAGGGAGCACTCTGGTTTTCAAGATCAGTAATGGAGAAAGCTTCCAAAAGTCATGGATTGGTGCGAGAGCTTTTATGAATTTAGTAAAGAGACATTTTCATTGCATTATTTTATGAGTTTTTAAAGATAAAAGAACTCAAAACACAATTTTTAGTAGAAAAATAATAAATTTCCTCCCCATGATGCTTTGCTCATATCTTTCCATTATAGATGGCCATTTGTATGCATTTATGCAAAATATGTTCGAAAATACTCTCACCTATGTCAATTTCTCTTTGTAGGTGTTAATTGAAGATTAATTTGAAGATTTTGAGATTCAAAAGTCAAAGAGAGTAAGGATAAGTTTGGAAGACAATTGGATGATAAAGTTAGGCCAATACATGGGAATCACATTCATATGTTCATATTTTCATTCTTGTGAAGTCCCACATCAGAAAGAAACCAAAATAGAGAAAGGCAAATGTTTCTATATAAGGAAATGGAGTTCTAAGTATTATACACACAAGCAAGGAGAGCCTCCTCCTCTTTACTTAAGCTATTCATGTAATTAAGAGCATTTGTTGAGAGAAAGTGAGGAAAGCTTTGTAAAACTTGAAGATTTGTAAGATTTGTCTTCTCCAATGGGTGGCTAATCACTTTGATTGAATCTTCAAGATGAAGTTAAGTTAATGCTATTCCTTTTGCTTATGCTATTAACTCCCTTTGTTTATGTGCTTAACATGCTAAAATAGATTTTTCTTCACTGCAATGTGATAAGTCCACAAAACTGAGTCATTAAGTCATCATTTCATTAGCATTTGTGGACTTATTTAGGCTTAATTGCATAGAATTGCATTTATTTTTATGATTACATGCATTTGAGTTTATTTTTGGAGAAATTGTCAAAATTGGTCAAAATTCATTGAATTGTATGAATTTTTGAAATTAAGTTTTTCTCATCTCATTTATCACCCCAAAATTAGGCTTTTGGTTTCATCAATGCATATCTTGCTATTTTTGGCACCATGTGCTATTTTTGGAAAGTTGGTCATTTTGGTGCATCACTAGGCATGGAGGATCCCATATATGGTTCATAATTATTTTCTTATATATAATTAATGTTAAAATTGCTTCTTTCTATTTGTAGGAGAAAACAATAAATGGGACTCGTATTGAAAAGCAATTGAGTAGGAGGAGCCCCACTTTGTTAGCATAACAATTCATATTTTATGGGCCCACATAATGAAGAAAGAGATGTGTTCAAGAATGGAAAGAAGATTTAAACAAGCTTAGAAAAGTCAAACTTGCAAAAGAAGAAATCTAATCCAAGAAGGAATCCAACCAAAGATGGAAAGTAAATCAAGAAACAAGAGGAGAAACCTATATGAGTTGGACGTCCCACATATGGGTTGCACAAGAAAAAGCATAAAATCTTATTTTTTTTTTTTTAATCCTTCTCATGTGCAATCTTAAAGACCTTTTGAGGAGACCAAAGATGGAAAGAATGGGACCACAAGACTTTATTATTATCAAGAAAAGTTGCCAAGAGAAGGATTGCTTGGAGTTCAAGCCAAGATGAAAGAAGAGTCTTACCAAACAAGGAATATTAAAAAATTTATAAAAAGAAAGCCAACAAAGGGATGGACGTGCAATGCTTTGTAGTTGAAAAAACTTGAAAGTTCTCTCTCCCTTTCCACTCTCATTCACCCTTTCTCTCTAATCCCTTTCTTCTTCTTCTCTATTCTAATTCTTTAGACATAGATTGAGAAATCATGTTGAGAGAATAATGAAAAGAGAAGAATTTTAATTTTATGTACTTCAAGATCAAGGAATAAAGACACCACTTGGATTGATTCTGCATATTCTTTATGTAAGTGTGTTTAATTTTCTCATTCTAGTTCTTTTATGTGTTTTAATTGGAGACAATATTTCACATTATTAGATCTAGGGTTTGAAAATAAAATAAAAAAGGATTAATAGTCGAGAGACAACAAGTAACCACTTGCATTATTTTTTTCCTACTCTGAGAAGAGAGGATTGCATATAATTGCATTTTCGATACTTGTAGGATTGTCTAGTTTCTAGATCTTTGGTACATCTTTTCCGCTTTTTATTTTCCAACCCCTTTTGTTTTTATGTTTTAAGTTAATATTTTATTTTTATTATTTACAAATTCTAGATTTAAAAAAAATCCAACTTGCATCTTTTAATGTTTAGTAGAAGCTTTCTATTTTTATTACTTACATAATCTATGGTTGAAAAGTGTCTTTGTGCATGCATCATATTTAGAAATTGCATTAGAATAAGTTTTTGTTGCTGAAATCATAAGATTATTAACTGATTAGAAAGACGAAATTCGGACCTGGTATGAGAACAATGAAAAATCCTGCACAGCTTCAGCAGAATTGGCCCAACTTAGTTGCAAAAGTGCATGATTTAAAAACCAGGTAAACGTGAATGTTTTGGTCCGAAAAATAGCATATTTAAAGTATGGTTATTGGACTTTGAAACCCCAGAATTTCAGCCAAAAATAAATTCAGGAACCGTGTCAACCAGAGGCTCAAACAGGGGTAGTTGGGAAGCCTGCGTTCAGATTTCAACAGTAAAACAGTTCAAGTATACATCTTTAGATGACTATAACATTTTCGTTTCAAATCCTTTTTCCATCTTTTTTTGTTGTGTTTATGAATCATTAGAGTATTGATTCCAGCCATTAGATTTAGGTTCATATCATCTTAGGCATATCGTACAGTCCAACGAAATTGGGCATGTGCAAGAGTTTCCATACTTATAATTTTTTACAGCATGCATCAAATTTTTAGAAACTCGCATAAGATTACATTGTTAGCATTTAGGGCATTATAGATCATTCATATTTGCATAAAAAGTGATTTTTTTGGTAATTAGGATTTAATTTAGGAAATTTTGCTTTGATTTATTTTACATTAAATTAGTTGTTTGATTTGTGTATTCTTTTGCAGGTTTTAGTTTAATTAGTATTATCTATATTATGTTTCTTTATTTAAATTAGTGTTTTTATTTTAGTTTTTTGCAAAGTTGATGTAATTTAATTAGTTTCTATTTAGGATAGATTCAGTATTTATTTAGGATAGGTCAAAGTTGGAAAGACTTTTGAAAGGCATTGCTCCCTGTGGATCGACCTGGACTCACCAGATTATTACTATAATTGCACCCTCTACTTGGAGTCCGATCACAATGTGCTACCTTCCATGCTTATTTTCTATCTTAACATTCTTTTTACTATTTATGCTTAGGTTTGATAAATCATGCTTAGGAGTTAATATATTTTGATGGTTTATACTTACTTTTGATAGATAGTTATTAGGAATCTTTTCTTTTATTAAGGGAAGAAAGTCTTAGCTATTATATTGTTAATTTCTATCTTAGAGCTTTAAAGTTATATTTTCCAAATCTAAGCATTAATTTGTCATTGGATTTGAGTATTTATTTGGAAAAGAAAAGAGCATTAGTGTTGGATTAGTGTTACTTAGTGGATTCTAGATTATTCAATCTATCCATTAGTATTGCTTGTTGCATATTTTACTTTAGTTAGATTCTGTTCACATTCCCACACATTTATTCACTTATTTTAATTCTCACACTCCATTTCTCTATTCACACCATCAATTCCACCTTTGATTTTACACTTTTAGCACATTTCTTTTTATCTCCATCCACTCATTTTCTATCTTGTTCTCCTCATTAGTTAGTTTTCATGGATGCTTTTAGTTTCTTTTTATATTAATCTTTTACTTATTTTCACACACTTATTCATTTGATCTATCTATCATTGCTCCATTATTCTTGTATTAACCTTGTCATTTTGTTTGTGTTATTAACTTTGTTATTAACTTGTTACTAATCTTATTCTTAGTTTGTTCTTACTTGAGTTTTTCTATTTTTACTGACATCTCTATGATATCTAGTTTCTTGTTTTCTTTTAGTTTGCATTCTTTTATTTCCATTGTTATTATCTTTATTTGTATTTCCACTGTTTTTGTTATTTCTATTTATATTTGTTAGTTATATTTGAGTTGATACTCCTTTTCATTGATCATTGTTATTTTCCTTATAACGATAATCGTAAAAACGATGTTCGGACTTCCATAGTCTATATATTACTTGAGACAACCGTATACTTGCGGGAATCGGCAATCAAGTTTTTCAATCTAGGATGTGAAAGATGTAATCCAAACCGGTATTCCTAGATCTAGTTCTTTTCAATCAATTTTCATCATCATCAATAGTTTGAAACATGCTTAGGATCATGCATACATCGTAGATCTGCATTAATAGTAGTATTTTGCAGTAGATCTGGTATTTAGTAATCATCTATCATTAGATATGCTTAGGATCATTCGTAGTTTGTAGATCTGCATCATTTTCATCATCCTGAACTCGTGATTAGAATAGATCTTGCATCCATCTTTTTATTGGGAAAAATCTGAATATGAGAAAAAGGGAATCAAGAACTGAATTCTAAAATTGAATAAATGAGAATGACGAGATGAGATGAGTGATTTCGCACACACATTTAAAACAATCATGGCCCATCGGCATCCCTAGAACAAACACCGGCCCATCGGCCACCTTCAACCAATTATGGCCCATCAGCCTTTCACTTTTATCACTCGTGTATCGCACACGAAAAACAAAGAAATTACAAGTCAAAGTCTCATTTGCATCATCATTTTAGTTTGTAAAGTCAGCCTTTAAACCCTATTTTGCTAAGGGGTTTGAAGGGGTACCTGGGAACGGGGCCGATCCTCTTCTTAAATATTTGGCACCTCCCCCCTTTTATTTTCTTTATTTTAATTATTTTATTTTACTTGGATACACTATGATTTTGCTACGTGAGGATTAACCTTATTTGGACTTTAACTTAAGACCCTGAATTGACCCTATATTAAAAAGACCCAAAGAAACCCAAATCAATGTGACGGGACAACCGTCGTGTGTTGCCGGCAGCACATTAGACAAGAGGAAGAACCCACCCATTTATTTTCTCCCATTTTTCTTCGATTTTCGTCGAAGAACGATGTTACGGCCATTACCGTAGCTGGCAATCGTGATCCATCGATTTTGAGGGTAGTCGGAATCCTAATTTTCGATGTAAAATTTAAATAGCATATATAGATGAATGGAGATTTCCCAGGCCATGGGCGCGGGGGTCGAAATTCACATCTGACAGAGATCAATTGTTGCTGATTCAAACTCTTTTTCTTTTATTCCAATTAGGATTGTACTCTTTGAATTATTCATTAATAATTTCAAATGTATAACAACTGCAGACCCTGCCATGTGGGACATTTCATATGTTTGAACAATATGCCCTATGAGAAGTGTTCTACTGTAGTTAAGACTCTTCAAGTAACATGAGTGGACCCCCCTGATTGATTTTCGTGTGTGTGGGATCTATTTGGTGAATTCTTCAATTTACTTTTTTTCAAGTAAATTGAACAGTAAATGTACTCTTTGAATTATTCATTAATAATTTCAAATCTATAATTACTGCGGACCCTGCCATGTGGGACATTTCATATGTTTGAACAGTAGGCCCTATGAGAAGTCTTCTACTGTAGTTAAGACTCTTCAAGTAACATAATGAGTGGACTCCCTCCTTGATTGATTTTCGTGTGTGTGGGATCTATTTGGTGAATTCTTCAATTTACTTTTTTTTAAGCTTCAATTCAGCAATGCAGGGCCCAAGATACCTATGTGTGCTTAAAAGTAGGTCCTGTGACAGAGGCCTTCAATTTTCATTTTCTGCACATTTTAATTCAACACATCAAATACTGAAGAGCCCATATTGAAGTGGGACCTATCCGAATAAAATTCTACTCCAACTAGGACACTTCGGAGAAAAATTGCAAAACATTTTAAGTTAATGCAAAAAATGTATGAGAAAAATATGAAAATTTAAGTTTCTCTGTGAAAATGCATGAAATGATGGAATTAGATGAATAATGATGCAATTCACCTAATTAAACCTCCTAATTCATCCTAAAATGATGTTAATATGCAAATTCATGAACACAACAACAACCCCTTTTTTCTCACTTTTTACCTTTCTTCCATCTTCTCTCCCACTTTTCACACTACAAAAACTCATCTTTAATTCTCTCATTTTTTACCTTTCTTCCATCTTCTCTCCCACTTTTCACACTATAAAAACTCATCTTTAACTCCACCACCTACTTCCCAAACAATATTAGCAGTCATTTCAGAGTTCAATGGGTACTAGACTTCGATTTAGTACCGCATATCATCCATAGATAGATGGACAATCTGAGAGAACAATTCAGACTTTGGAAGATTTGCTTCGTGCCAGTGTTATGGATTTTGAAAGTAATTGGGATGAACATCTTGCATTGTGTGAATTTGCATACAACCATAGTTATCACTCCAAAATTGAAATGGCATCATTTGAAGCATTATATGGTCGAAGATGTAGGGCTCCAGTTAGCTGGGAAGAAGAAGTTGGAACAAGAAGTTTCCATGGTCCTACTATTATTGCAGAGACAGCTGAAAGAGTTCAGAAGGTGCAGGATAGATTGAGAGTAGCCTGATCAAGGCAGAAGAGTTATGCTGATAATCGTCGGCGTGATTTAGAATTTACTATTGATGATTGGGTATTTCTGAAGACTTCTCCAATGAAAGGTACAATTCGATTTGGACAGAAAGGAAAGCTTTCACCAAGATATATCGGACCTTTCCAAATAAAGAGCAGAATCAGAGATGTGGCTTATCGTTTGGATCTTCCATCGCAGCTCTCCGGTATTCATAATATATTTCATGTGTCGATGCTTCAAAAGTATGTGGCAGATCCTACACATATCATCAACTATGATGAAATTCAAGTTCAACGAAACACCACTTATGTTGAGAAGCCAGTTCGAATTATCGATACCAAGGAGCAAGTTCTTCGTACAAGAACACTTAAATGGGTAAAAGTCCTTTGGACTCATCATGAACCCAATGAAGCCACACGGGAATTGGAGGAACAAATGGCTCAAAAATATCCAGAGCTATTCGTTCAGGTCAGTATTTACTTATTTATGTTTATCTTTATTTATGTTTCATTCGGATGACCAAATGATTCTAAAAGTTTAGGAGAATGTTACTTCTTCCCGAATTACTTAGGATTAACTCTAATTAATCGAGATTAGTGCATATTAAGCATGATTAGTCAAGTTAAGTGTGATTAGTGATCAAAATGGATTAAATAATGCATGAAGGATTGAATTAGGCATAATGGACAAGTTTGAGAGAGATTGACTTAGTAGAGTTGGATTTAGACCCAAATTAGTTAAATTAAGGATTTTCTTGTAAATACGAATTTATACGTATTTCATCGAATGCGGTAAAATTTGATGTCAACATATATATTTCAATGAATGCAACAACTTTCATAATATACACATTTTCATTTGACTTGAGATGGGTCAAGTAGATCTTAAATTGACTTAAACTTGAAATGAAGTAAATAAGTGGGGTTTAAGTGTAAAAGTCTTTTATATAAGGTTGAAGAAGAACCCATTTCAGTCGGTGGAAGTATTTCTCCAGCTGAAACACAGAGAGAGTGAGAGCTCTGAGTTTTCTTCTTCATTTCTTCTCTACAAAGTGCTAGAAAGGAGATTTTGCAAGTGGTTTTGGAGAGAAATTTGTTTTCCTTGTCTTCTTCACTAAGTTGGTTGGATTCTTGGAGTTAAAGTTTGGAAAAGATCTCAAATTTCCTTTCCACAAGCTGTCAAGTAAGTGTTGAGAGTAATTTCAGTTGTAAATGAGTTTTTTAAACCTTTTTCCATCTTGAAAATTCATTGAATCCGGATTTGAATGATTTGATGATGTTAGGGTTTGATTTGAGTGCTTTTGTACCAAGTAAAGCTTGGAAAAGAAAGGGGTTTTTGTATCAACTTGGTTATAAGGCAAGTATAAATAGTTATTATGATTAAATGCTAGCTATTTGGTTTTTCCTGTTGATTATGTTGTGAAAAATGGATTCAGCCTTATATATATGATTCATTTGTTTGTATGAGTGAGTGTTTTGGAGAAGAAGATGGGTTCTATGGTATTTAAATAGCTTGGAGAATTTGTATATATGTGAATGGATGATTGAGGAGAGGACAGGAGGTCCTATGTTTGTGTTGCAGGTTATAAATGATCTGTGTTGGAGTAGGAAGCATTGGAAAGAAGGAGGTGGAAACACAGTGCAGAAAGAGGTTGTGTTTGATGAAATTTTGCCCAGAATTGGGCCAGCCGGATTGGGCCCGCTCGAGTGGGTCGGCCCATTGGGCCAACAATGCCAACTTTGAATGGCTATAACTTTTGATCCATACGTCCGATTTTTGAGTTCCATATATCGTTGGAAAGCTCTTGAAATGTAGAAATCAATTGTACACACCCCCTACTGATCATAGATTGAGAAATGAAGTTGATATGGGGATAATTAAAACATGCCCTAATTGTGATGACATTTGTGATTCAAAATTAAATCAAATGTTTTGTTTATGAGCATAAATGGTTAATAAAAATTAGTCTAATGACTAATTATAATATAAATAAGAGATTTTAATCAATTAAGCTTTTCGTAAAGTAATGTTCTTGGATTTAGATCCAAGATGAATAGTGAGTTAACCAAAAGGTTAACCAAAGCTGAATAATGGTATTTGATGATAAAAATTAGCTTCTAAAGCTAGCCGATTAAATATCGATTAGTTAACCGAAATTAATAAGATTTCAGAATTATTTCTGAGTTATGGAAAAGAGCCTATTGATCATATCAAGGCTGTTGTTATTGTGTATACCTCCATGGGTGTTATTTAAGGGAACTTTAATGTACAAGTTTACATAAATTATGACACTCTTCGAGAATAACACATACATTAAACAACTGAGGATTTCACCCGATTGGTTGGTGTTATTTAATTGAAATTGTGAATTGAATCCTAAATGGATTGTTTATTGGATTATCCATTAATTCATCATTGAACAGAATTAATTGTTAATTGTATTGCTGATTGAGTCTGGCACTACATAGTGATTTCTGTAAGCTCATTGAAGTTATAACTGCTGCAGCAGATTATTTGGGAGTATTCCGGAATTCCGTGGTGATGTCAAATGTTCCTGGCCCGGGCACTGATAAATCCCACACTATATGAATCCTTCCGTATGGAAGATGGCAATCCTTCCTTTTTAGGAAGATAGAAATTGAAATGAAATGCTATTGTAGTTTGCCAAATAATAAAGACTCATATTGATTTTGAATTATATTTGTATTAGTCTAACAAGGAGTTAGACGGATTAAATGTGTAATTAGCATATTCAATCGTATAATTGTTTATACATTGCTGAATTGTCGAATTCATAGTGTTATTGATGGCATTACAAGCACAGCTGCCCGTGCCGGTCCTTCTGAGACCACAGCGCCAAAGGAGGAGACCACTCTAGTTCCTCCAGGAGGATTAGTAGAGTGGAAATGAGGCGAAAACATTTGATATGACTTTTGGAGAATGGAAACAGTAAATAAAATGAGAACTTTGTAGGAATTGTTGGAAACGTTTCACACTTTTCATTCCTTGTATTGTATTTAAATGTGCAAGTGAACGTTTGTTCATAGTGTACATGAATTTTTCTTTTTATACATGAGTAATGTATATTTGTTAATATTCCGCATAATGTTTTATTTGATATCCCTTGTGAATTTTTATGTGATTAAAGTTCACAGGAGTAAGTATGCGACGCGACTCGGGGTTAACTCGGATTAATTATAATCTCGGCTCGGGTCGTGTCATGCTTCCAGGAAGTGAACGGGGTTAAAGTTCTTCAGCTGGAAACAACAGCTGGGGCAGCAATAAGGGTATTCATCAAATGTATTGCTTTAACCTTATTGTCTTCTTTGGTGATGTATGGTTTGGTGCTTCGACGATGACGACTATTGCTACTACCACTAGTGACCTGTGTTGCTACTCCTACCTATTTAGATTTAAGGGACATTCTTATAATACAGTAGTTAGATTTCCTTTACTATATGGAAGTTAATGTAGCACAACGAGGAAATGATAAGAAGGCATAGTAAATACAGCTGAGATGCGTGTGGATGTGTGGATTAGAACAGAGAGATACAAGCTGGGAACATGAAATCCATTGGCTTCTTCAGTAAAAGAGAAATCAAGTAATGTTGTTTAACATGGTATGGACTTGTACATAGAAGATTGAAACAGCTCCTAGTCGAAGAACTGAAATGTCATCCCAACAAGCAACAAGAAAGGGAGACTTATGAGCAATGCCTCTGAATTTTATCAAACTTTGACATGTTAGATTGTGAAGTGACAGAGAGCACGGAAACCAGAAACGTTTATGTCAAATGTTAGTCAGTGTGGTCCACAGTTGATATTCATCTTTAGTAGATGGAACACTTTCACTGCACAATATTCATGTGAACTAGTTTCTCAAGGATTTGCTCTAGGTGAAACACATGTTGTCGCGAGAACTGTGGTTTGCAAATTCCGCTTTATCCGTTTAGCATTTGGATTCAGATGAAAACTTGATTAATGTTTTAAGGGTCTGAATAAATGTTTCTTCTCATTTTTCCAATATTATGAATAATTGAATATTGCAAACAAGTTGACATAAATCGACCTGATTTTTTTTATTAGTGGGGACTCTCACTCACACACCCATATCCCTTACCAGCTAAGCTACGGCTCAGGGACACCTGACGTAGTTTTTATTAATGTACTTTTAGATTCGATGCGTCTGTTCTGTTCATGAATTGATTGAACAAAATTCATTTAATTTGCTAATTCCAATTGTGTTTGAACAAAATATTTTTTTGCGCCTTAGCAGTTGAGTGCTCGTTAACTTAATTTGTTCCTCCTATTCTGGACTGCGGCTCCTGAAAATTGCACAGGTTCCTGATGAACATGTAAGTCATGATACCATATTCTCATTTTCATCTCTTTCTTCTTCTCGACTATAATGATGCTTACTGTGCTTGACTCATGGAAGGCAGTTATGACTTCTTCCATTTTGTAGAAACGTGTACTTTGTGACTGATACATGCTGACCACTTTTGTCTTGTTCGGATCAATGAATTCAAATCAATAGAGAAATTCAAGATTTTCAAAACCAACAACTTGAATGTGAAGTCAGTCGGTTTGCACCCGGAGGTTGTGGGTTCGAAACTGCACTACCACACTGGGACTACTGGGGAATTTTACCCGGCTTTCTCTCCTGGGCTCGTAGGGATTATTCTGACCCAAAGGGCTAGGAACCCTACGTTATCAAAAAAAAAAAAAAAAAGAATGTGAAGTCAGGCCTTTAAATTTGATATTTCCTAAGAGTTGCTTGTACAGTAATAATGCAATGCTTATACCTGTTTGTACAGGTGGTTAAATTTGAAGGCTATATCAAACGGCTTGTAGAGGCTGAAGCCCTTGAGATGGAGATCATTCCTAACCCTAAGGTAAATTGCCTTTTCTTGTCTGTCCAACTATTGGTATGTTATGTTACTTAGATAATGGCACACGTCGGGTGCAAGTAGTTGAGAACATATCTAGTGAACATATCTAGATATGGAATTGCTTGATCCCAAATGTTATGATAAGGGGCACTGCTAATATTCATTTCTTGTTCTTTTATGTTTTTCATTCATAGAAAACTTCTCTGTATTTTAATTCATTTTATAAAAGATGTTCTTAAACTATTAAATTTCATCAATATAAAATATTTGGGTATGGCTAATCTATGTTCAACGTGGATCCCAAACCTACACCAATGTCATATCTGACAACAGTACTGAATCATCTGGGTATCTATGACTGTTGGTATGTGCTCTTCACTAATGAAAATTTCTGATTTATTACATTGTTGCACAAGATTCAATGACATTACTTGCTTCCAGGAAGTGAACGGGGTTAAAGTTCTTCAGCTGGAAACAGTAGCTGGGGCAGCAATAAGGGTATTCATCAAATGTATTGCTTTAATCTTATTGTGTTCTATCCTTGATAACTGCCTTTCACAATCTCCATTGCCATATTTCTGTGAAACAGTTCTTTGATCATGCTATCGGTGTCAATGTTCCGTGATCTCGGTTTCTTCCAGTAAAAGAAACATCTGATTTACTCCTTGTCCAGGTTAACTTGACACCCTTGTTGAAAGTGATCCATTGGCCTTTGATGTGGATTGTTCATATGCATTGAAAGTTTGAAGCACCTTTACTTATTTTGCAATCTGATCTGTATACCTTGGCCGATGGCTTCGTAACTAGAAACAATGCTAAAAATAATCCAGAAAATCCCTCTATTGAGTTGGGACCTGAATTTAAAAAGGTAAATTTATTCAAATGGCTGGTCCAGCTTGATTAATGGGCTACTTGTATGTTATTGATTCAATCTTTTCCCCTTTTACAGGTTAGCAACTACCTTGGTCACTTCAAGTCCACTCCTAGCATCCTTGTGTTAGTCAAACACAGACTATTCCAGAACTTTCTTTATCCTTCTTGTATTTTCTCTAGAATTGTCCTATGAAGAGAAATCTAGAAGTCTCTCATCACCTCCACCTCACCCATTCCGGAATATTCAAGTCTCCACCAACCATGTCCCCTCTCCACTATAAATAGAAGTACATGGGGTCATTTGTGAACAACTCAGGTGAAGAAGTGAAGAGTCCACTGAAGTGTGAGTGAAGTCTCTTTCTTGTGTGAGTGTGGAGTGATACACACTGAAGTGTGTAGTGAGAAGTAGTTTGAGTGCTCTTTTGTAGTTAGTGTATGTATTGAGTAATTTTTAGTCAATAAGTCTTTTGCTTGTAAGATTGTAGGCTTAAAGTGTGTGTAAGTTGTAAGCTTTGTAATAGTGTATTTGTGTAAAATTTATAAAGTGGGTTCTTGTTCTTAGTATAATTTGTATTTTGTAATTAAGCTGTAGCTAGTGCGTTTCTCCCATTGTATAAGTTATAGAAGCCATCTTCCAATAAATTGGTATCAGAGCCAAGTTCCCTTGCAAGCAGAGATGGCATCAAGCTTGGTTCAACCCCAAATCCCGAAGCTGACAAAGGAGAACTATGAGAACTGGAGTATCTAGATGAATGCGTTATTCGGATCGCAGGATCTATGGGAGATCGTCACCGAAGGATATGTGGAGCCCACTACAGAGCAAGAAGCTGCGTACACTCCGGAGCAGAAGACTACCCTTAAAGATCAAAGGAAGAAAGATAAGAAGGCCTTGTTCCTACTCTATCAAGGGGTAGATGAATCAACTTTCGAGAAAATTGCTGAAGCACCATCTAGCAAGAAAGCTTGGGAGACCTTGAGCACTATCTTCAAAGGCGTTGATCGGGTCAAGAGGGTCCGTTTGCAGTCCCTTCGAGCAGAATTTGAAGCCACACACATGAAAGAAGGTGAGAATATTTCTGATTACTTTTCACGATTGCTAGTAATAGTGAATCAAATGAAGAGAAATGGTGAAAAGATAGAAGATATTAGAGTTGTAGAAAAAGCATTGAGATCCCTCACAACCAAGTTTGAGCACGTGGTTGTGGCTATTGAGGAGTCTAAAGATTTAGAGACTCTCTCAATAGAAGAATTAATGGGATCACTCCAAGTCCATGAGCAACGTATGCGAAAGAATGGCTCCATGGTCTTAGAACAAGCACTAGAGTCAAAATTGACTCTAAATGAGCAAAAGCCCTGGCGTGGAAGTTCGAAGCGGGGCGGTAGCACAAACAGCAATCGCGGCAGAGGTAAAGGGGGAGCAAACCCTCAAAGCCAAGGGCAATCTCAATCGAGGAGCTCCAACAATCGCGGAAGAGGAGCTAGTCGAGGAGGATTCATCCGTGGTCGTGGTAATTTAAAAGGTGTCCAATGCTACAACTGCAAAAAGTTTGGACACTATGCCTCGGAGTGTTGGAGCAAACCCGCGGAACGGGAGGAGCGATCTAACTTCGCAGAAGCAAGAGATGAAGAAAAAGAATTATCCACAGTTCTCCTAGCACAAGAGGAAAGCTATGGCCAAGAAAATGTTTGGTATCTGGATTCCGGCGCAAGCAACCACATGTGTGGGAAGAAGGAACTCTTTGAAGAGCTTGCAGAAGATGTCAGTGGAAAAGTAAGTCTCGGAGACTCATCAAAGCTTCAGGTACGAGGTAAGGGGAATATTAAGATTTATCAGAAAGATGGTGTGCCTGCATATATCTCAAATGTATATTACGTGCCCAACATGAAAAGTAACATCCTTAGTCTTGGGCAACTCCTGGAGAAGGGGTATGTAATACACATGGAAAATCTCTCTTTGTCACTGAGAGATGTACAAGGGAGGCATATAGCTCGAGTCCAAATGGCAAAGAATCGCATGTTTCCACTCCATCTTAATACAAAGCTAGAGAAGTGCTTCCATGGACTTATAAACAATGAGTCATGGAAGTGGCATCTTAGATATGGACATCTTCACTTCAATGGGCTCAAGCTATTATCCACTGCGAACATGGTGCATGGCTTGCCTACTATCGAAAAGCCCAAGCATGTGTGTGAGGCATGCACACTTGGCAAGCAACAAAGAAACTCATTTCCAGTAGGGAAATCATGGAGAGCAAAAGCACCATTGCAGTTGGTTCACACAGATATTTGTGGACCATTGGAGACTCCTTCTCTGGGAGGTAATAGATACATCATCACTTTCATTGACGACTTTAGTAGGAAGCTTTGGGTATTCTTTATCAAAGAGAAGTCTGCAGCCTTTACTACCTTCAAGAATTTCAAAGCCCGTGTAGAAGTAGAAAGTGGTTATAAGATTAAGACACTTAGATCTGACAGAGGTGGAGAGTACACCTCGAAAGAATTTCAAGAGTATTGCAAACAATGGGGCATCAGGCATCAGTTTACAACTGCCTATACACCGCAGCAGAATGGAATAGCGGAAAGGAAAAACCGCACCATCCTCAATATGACGAGGACCATGCTTAAAGAAAAAGGTATGCCAAAAGAATTTTGGGCAGAAGCTGCTGCGTGTACAGCCTACTTACTCAACAGATGCCCTACAAAAAGTGTCAGGAATAAGACACCACAAGAGGCATGGAGTGGTCACAAACCAAGTGTGGCCCATCTAAAAATATTTGGGTGTATTGCATATGCCCAAGTACCAGAGGCAAAGAGGAAGAAGCTTGATGATCGTGGAGAAAAGTGTATCTTTATCGGATACAGTGAGGAGTCTAAAGCCTACAAACTCTACAACCCACTTACTAAAAAGGTGGTGGTAAGTAGAGATGTAGTCTTTAGTGAAGAAGAGGCATGGAGGTGGAATGAAGAAAATACATCCCAAGAAAAGCCTCTTGAAATAGAAGAACAAGAGACACATCCTCAAAATAATGAAGGCTTGCGGCAAGGTGATGCAACATCTCCGCGTACAGCATCATCACTTCGAAGGAGTCCTGAAGGACAAGATGGATCATCAGCAAGCAGCTCATCAACTCAAAGCTCTTCCTCTTCCATCACACCAATCAAGATGAGAAGTCTAAGAGACATCTATGAGGAAACTGAAGAGACTAACCTCTTATGTCTCTATGCTGACCATAAGCCTCTTACCTTCCAAGAAGCAGTGAACGAAGATTATTGGAGAAAAGCCATGGAAGAAGAGATTCACTCTATCAAGAAGAACGACACTTGGGAGCTTACTACACTCCCTCCAGGCCAGAAAGCTATTGGTGTCAAGTGGGTATACAAAATCAAGCGCACGATCGATGGAGAGATTGATCGATACAAGGCGAGGCTCGTAGCTAAAGGCTATAAGCAGCAATACGGTGTGGATTATGAAGAAGTCTTTGCTCCTGTTGCCCGACTTAATACGGTAAGAATGATTATCTCTCTTGCAGCACATCATAGTTGGAAAATTTACCAACTAGATGTTAAGTCAGCATTCCTAAATGGTATACTTGATGAAGAAGTATATGTAGAACAACCAGAAGGCTTTATAGTAGAAGGAGAAGAACAAAAGTATACCACTTAAAGAAAGCATTATATGGACTAAAGCAAGCCCCACGAGCATGGAATGCTCGTATAGACAGCTATCTAGAGGAAAACGGGTTCTCCAAATGCCCGTATGAGCATTCAGTCTACATAAAGAGAAATGCTCATGGAGAAATGCTCATAGCATGCCTCTACGTTGATGATTTACTATTCACTGGGAGCAGCCCCCAGATGTTTGAAGAATTTAAGCATGCTATGTTGAAGGAGTTTGATATGACCGACTGCAGACTAATGTCCTTCTTCCTGGGTATAGAGGTCAAGCAGCAGCAAGATGGTATTTCCATCTCACAAAAAAAATATTCTAAAGAACTCCTTGAAAAATTCAGAATGAGCAATTGCAATCCAGTAGGTACCCCTGTAGCAACAGGTCTGAGACTAACGAAAGAAGGAGAAGGAAGAGACATTAATCCAACACTATTCAAAAGCCTGATTGGAAGCCTAAGGTATCTCACAATCACAAGGCCAGATATTGTTTATGGTGTCGGACTTTTGAGCCGATATATGGAAAAGCCAAAGGAGTCACACTGGGTCGCAGCCAAAAGAATCTTACGGTACATTAAAGGTACCATGGATCTTGGTCTTTTCTATGGCTATGGCAACGAAGCCAAGTTATATGGATATTCAGACAGTGACTGGGGAGGTGATCAAGATGAGAGAAAGAGCACTACAGGGTATGTATTCTATCTTGGATCTACAGCTTTCACATGGGTCTCTAAGAAACAAAGTATTGTAGCACTATCTACATGTGAAGCCAAATACGTAGCAGCGTCAGCAGCAGTCTGCGAAGCTATATGGGTGAGAAACCTCCTGGAAGAATTTGATCACCCACAAAATGAATCCACAACTATATATGTGGATAATAAGTCTGCCATTGAACTCACTAAAAATCCTATACAGCATGGAAGAAGTAAGCATATTGACATCAGGTTCCATTTCATAAGAGATCATGTAAAGCAGGAGACAGTGAAGCTGGAGTACTGCAACACCACTGAGCAAGTGGCAGACATCTTCACCAAGGCATATCAACCGACACCTTCACAAGGTTAAGAGAAACGCTTGGCATTAAGACAGTGTGAAAGATTACGAAGGTCAGTGTTTGAGGGGGAGTAATGTTAGTCAAACACAGACTATTCCAGAACTTTCTTTATCCTTCTTGTTTTTTCTCTAGAATTGTCCTATGAAGAGAAATCTAGAAGTCTCTCATCACCTCCACCTCACCCATTCCGGAATATTCAAGTCTCCACCAACCATGTCCCCTCTCCACTATAAATAGAAGTGCATGGGTTCATTTGTGAACAACTCAAGTGAAGAAGTGAAGAGTCCACTGAAGTGTGAGTGAAGTCTCTTTCTTGTGTGAGTGTGGAGTGATACACACTGAAGTGTGTAGTGAGAAGTAGTTTGGTGCTCTTTTGTAGTTAGTGTATGTATTGAGTAATTTTTAGTCAATAAGTCTTTTGCTTGTAAGATTGTAGGCTTAAAGTGTGTGTAAGTTGTAAGCTTTGTAATAGTGTATTTGTGTAAAATTTATAAAGTGGGTTCTTGTTCTTAGTATAATTTGTATTTTATAATTAAGCTATAGCTAGTGCGTTTCTCCCATTGTATAAGTTATAGAAGCCATCTTCCAACACCTTGAGCTTGATAGTCTCTGGTGATGTATGGTTTGGTGCTGGGATAAAACTAAAGGTGTGGCATTTGATTCACTTCATGTTTGTAGAGAAAAAAAATTATATGGTTGCTATTTACATCCCAAATTAAACACCTATATCTCCATGTTCATTAGAGGAGATTTTTTTGAGAATCTACGGACGACAACAAGGGAATGTAACACCTGTTCTACTTCCAACAAAAAAAGAACCACTATTACTATACTGTTTGTAGATAAATAATAAACATATAAAGAATGAGCTGACAATCAATTTTCCATACATTATGCATGTTCAGTGTTTGTGTATGTAAACATATATACATTTTCATAGGCACATTTGTATCTTTGTTTGGTAAATGTTTATCCAGATAACATAGAAATATTAAAATATGCATAAGTAGTTGTTATCAAATATATACATATATATGCGTAACTAGTGCATAGAATTTTTTTTTTCTTGATTGGTAACAATAACTTCCATTAACAAAAGAAGAAAAATAGACTGGCCATTACCCTCCCAAGAAAAGGAGGAGGAAAAAGGATGCATAAAAGCATTATACCCACAAAAAACGCAAACCAAACAAGAAACAGCCTAGAACAACTAAGTAAAAGCAACAAAAGGAGAAGATCTCTCCACCCCTTGTAAAAGCAATAAAATACACACAAGAATGATTGTAGTGATTTTGGTCCTGACTCCTAACATCAATGTTAGCTCATTCAATACAACAGGCAGGTGGACCAAGAAAATTTCCCTTGAGGGCCACTGTGTAGAAAAAAAAATGAAGGACGTCATATGTAAAATAAAGAAGGTTTTCAACAGGCACTTTATTGAAGATGGTGTTCTTCCTATTGGCTAATTATCATTTTCCCATGCTTCCCATTTTTTGTTGTGCCATAGTAGGAAATCTTTTCCATTCTGTCCATGAGAATTTCCTATTCTTTCTTGCTGGAATGTTATCAATTCGTGTTTGTTCTTCCAGAGTTTACTTTGCAGGTTCAGTTTTCCAACTCTTCCAATGATGTACTTTTAAAAGAAAAGGGAAGATTATTTAAAATCTCTGCCATTGTGACCTTGCTTTCAAGTTGGCCCTTTGATGGCTCCCTGGCCTTACCATTGAGGAATTCTGTTGTGAACTGATGCCAATTCAAATGATATATTACCCCACAGCTGTGAAATAGAAAAAGATGGATTTAGGAATAGACACAGTTTGTGTAACATGCCTTTGCCTTTTTTTTTAGAAATTCTAAAAATAAAACTTCACATGCTAGACTCATTTTCGACTCACGCCGCCATGCCAAGTAAAGACTAGCCAATGTTCACTTCACTGACGTCCCATCGTTTTACGCTTACTAGTCCAGTTCCACCATATGCCTGTTGTGGCAACCTTGCAAGTCTTTATAGCATGTTCATGATCAATAAATATTTGCACTAATGACTTCCATTATTATATATGGTGTGTATTTCCGCGCAGGAGAAAGTGGTTATTACTGCCAAACCAGGGGCGAAACTAGAAATTCCTGATGGTGCATAATCCACTAATCACCAATATCCTAACAATCCTAGTAATCCTAACCATATACGGTTTCTTCAACACAGTAATGGAGAACGAGGTGGGATAAACACTCTGCTTTTCTTTTTCAGTTCCATCTATCACTGTAATGCTTAACATTCTTATGTTCTTATGATTATTCGATTCAGGAGATCAACAGCGCTGAGGACATTTGAGGATCACTCATCTAATTTTTTTCTGCCCATACAGGGCTTTTGATGTAACCATCTGTAGTATATGGATGGCCAAGAGCTTTTTTCTTTAAATTTTTTGAGTCTTGGGCGGTATCACTTGGAAGAGTATTTGTCTGAGAAGTTAATAAAATGCCTTAGTTATGGTGCATCTATATATTGCTTGTGGCAAGGCTTTTGGAGGCTGTAACATGTTGACTTGCAATTGATCGTTTTTAGGAAATGAGCAGAGAATGGTAGCATGCTTGTTTTAAGCATTATCACCTTAAAGAACAACCACAATTGCAACTTGCAAGCAAACAAATTGACAAGGAGTCTTGGATCCTCTTAAGCCTATTATGTAGCCTTTTTATTTTTATGTAGGTATGCAATGAGAGTCTGTTGCATAGGTATGCGATGAGAGTTTATGTGCAATCTAAAGTTATGAAATAGATGATCAGCAGATGAGGGGAGTCTGTACTTCCATCATCAATTATGGCCTTCAATCACATGCCTAGTACTAGATTTCCATATAATCTAGTGGGGGCAGTGGGTTCCACAAAGATGCCACATATGCTCTATTTATAAAAAAAAAAGGCTACTAAGTCATGGTTGCAAATATGCATTAGAATTAATTGTTTGCACTGACCTAAGTCGCGTAACCCGCTTTTATCTAGAGGTCAGTCGAGCCCAGCTGCTTTCAAAATGGAGTACTAAGAAATTATCATTGATGAACCATGTAGGAAAACTTCTTGGTCAATTTTTGCCCTTTGATCTTGTTTGGCCTAGATTAAGATAAGAAAACTTGAATCCCACACAGGTAGATACTGTAACCTTGAGAATACTAAAAGTAGAAACTCCGATGGTCAAATTGTATGAAATGTAGAATCTCTGGGGCCCCCATTTGTTTGACTAAATTGCTAGGAACTCTAAAAGATTGCATTAAAAGTGGTTAAAATTGAAGAATCAAAGACAAAGACCAAGTATCAAATAATATCGCCTTCATCGAAAATGAAAACCTGGCAATGACCTTAGTAAATCAAACCCTAAAAAGTCAGATCCCATATACATTACCTCTCAGAGTTCACTCCTTACCTTTTGATAATTATTTATTGGAATTTATTTTACCATGAAGTATTAAGAATTCAATTTCATGCAAACAAATAGGGCCGTAAAAGAATTTTGCCAACTTGAACGAGAAAAATAAATTTGTGGTTGAAAATGGAAGGAAAGGTATTATTGTTTTCAACCATTGCAAATGTATAAAAGAATGGGAGGTTAAATAATCAAGATTCTCCATTTGGTCTCTGGTCATTACCTTGCCCGTGATGGATTGATTAAAGTCAACAGTCAACATATAATAGAGAATTTTTAAATTCTTTATAGCGATAGCTTCTGTGAAATACAACTTTGTTTTCCCGGTCACCAGTCACCTACTGTGAGAATTTCTTTTGGGGTTGTTGGAGATGTCGAGGATTTGTTTTCCCCACCTCTATTTTGTCTAACTCTCTCTCCATTCTAAGTTAAAAAATATTCTCCTACACACATTGCAGTACACAATCGTGCCTGTGACGACCGATTCCAAAGCCCATCCGTTGGGACTGTTAAAAAGGACAGGAGAACATTTTTTTACTAACTACTTTTACATCTAATGTAAGTTCAAATGATAAGAAAATGATCTATTTCATTGTTCACGTGCCACAGAAAAAGATGTTGTCTATTATTACTGTGTTTGGGGGCTGTAGAAGACCCTCTGTTGGGCCCACCAAAAAAGTGTATGCCCGTATTGAATATTTTTTTTTTTTTTTTACTTTTTTTTTTTTAACTAATCGGGGTATCCAAGGTCTCTTTAAGCACCTAAACTAAATCCCCTAGAGTGGTGGCCTCTCCCTGTTTCCACTCACCGGGTTTGTCGGGCTAGAATAGACTGGGGTCCCAACACATTGGCAGACTTCGATGCTGAGACCTCCGGGTGGTTACGGAGTGCCCCAGCCGGTGCTACCAAGCGTTGGTACCTTATTGACTAATGCTTGCATCTAAATTTAGGGTTTTCTCCATATAAAAATTAGCAGAATCTAAGTTTTGAAGTGAATAATTTTGGGGTAAAAACTCTTTTAACGATCTGCAAATTGATGGGGGTAAAGTTCTGTTGATGATCATGAGTAATTGTTAGCCCTCTGATCAAATGAGATGGAATAAATGTTAAATCAATAAATGCCTTGTAATCATTCACTGATTAGAGGGCTAAATAAACTCTATTGATTCTATCTTATTGTGGATGCACAAACCATGGACCACCCTTTTATCTGGCACCATCCAACCAAAATGCAATTTCCCTATCTTAAGACATTGACTGCTTAACACCTGAGTTCTTTTTGTTAAAAAAAATCTCTATTCTAACAAGAATGACTCTTCTGTAGAGCTCATCTCCAGGAAGGATGGTATGATCAAATAATATCATCCCTAATTTAAGCAGTTGGGAGTCAAATGGGAGTTTTGTTCTGTTCTGTTTGGTCTATTAATAAACTTTTTTTTTTTACCGAAAAGACATATATATCCACATCCCCATTTGCCACCTGCATTCAAGGACTAGGACTAAAATTTACCCTAATTTAAGAAGAAAACAGGGCTACAGCAAGTCTTTTTTAGATAAGCGACTTTTTTTTCCCTATCGGAGGTTCCTGACGAGAATAAAAAATGTTATATTTTTCTCCATTAATATTTAGTCATTTGTACCTATTTGATGTCTAATTGAACACATTATTCTTATATTTTGATTTAGGTTGCAATTGGAGGTGCTAAGCCCAAAACGAAGTTAATTGGGTAATTTTAGACGAATTTTCGCATCGCTTCGCAAGCTGGGCATAACTCTCTCATCCGAGCTTCGGTGGAGACAATTCAAGATACTGTGGAATGTCAAAAGAAGGTGATCATATTTGATGCTGAATGGACGGAGTTGATTCAGAGCCAGGTCGAGTTTAGAGGAAATCAAGCAGAATGGCATTATGGTAAATTTAGAGAAATCAGGAGTTCGTCGAAACATATCCAATATTGGGCTCATATTGTCCGGAACGAAAAATGGTGCAACTTTAATTCTTGAGCTGAGTCCAACCGGAGCCAGGATGGAAAGATATAGGCGAAATAAAGAATTTTCAATAACTTTAATTCAGAACTCAAAATTCCACCTATATCCCACATACACCCACTCCTCTCTCACGTCTATCATCCTATCAGTGCCCATCATCTCTCTCTTTCCTCTTTAACCACCCACGTCTCACACTCCTAATGGGTCTCTCTCTCATCCCTAATATTTATTTTAAAAAGGAGAAGAAACCAAGGCATCAGAACACTTTCTCTTCAAAAAAAAAAACCTACCGATCTAGGAGGCGAGGATCTCATCTCTCCACTGCTGCACAATCTCTCTTTCTTCACTCTTCTTCTTCTTTTCTTTTATTAATTTTGCAAGTCTTTTTATGGCCCTGCGTGGCTAATTCTCTGTAATTGGTCAAAGGAGACTGAAACCTCAGAATAAATACTGTGATATCTAATTTATTTTCATTGTTCAATTTATGCTTTGAATATAGGTTGTTCTTCTGTGCTTAATTTGTTACCATGATTGTTTCGTTTAATTGCTAGGAGGCCTACTAGTTTATTTTTCGTTGCAATCTACTGTTAAAATAGAAATCAAATCCGTAATTGTTTGATCCCTCTAATTTGCGAAGCAACTGATTTTTAATAATTTACTACGTGAGTAATTGTTAGATATTAGGAAGAACACTTGGCTAAATTAAATGCAACCGCGTGTGTTTGTGTTGTTTAGATTCATCGACCTCTCTAATTTTAATGCTGTTACTAAATTAAATCTATAACGCTTGTCTTAGGTTGTTTAGCAATTAGGATTAATTAGAGCGCGTGTTTTCTAATTAACTAATTAAGGAGGTAGGAATTTAATTTCAACGATGAATATTCAAAGTGTTAATTGATTTATTTTTGCATCAATGATCAGTTCTGAATTTCCGATGGTGGATGTTAACTTTGACCAATGCTTGCTCATTTGATTGAATTCGTTATTTTATTGCTCTTTATTTGCTTTTATTTATTTTTTTCTTTCAGCATAGACAAAACCCCTCATCTTTGATCACATAGCATAAAATTTGGTTAAACACTCTCCGTGGGAACGATCCTTACTCGCACTACTACATGTATTTTTAGGAGTAAAGGTTTTATTATTTTTTGGTGCCTGCGACAGCACAACCAGTTCCCAACCCTTTCGGCTGAACTAATCCCTCCGGGCCCAAAGGGAAGCCGGGTAAACACCCACGTGGCCCCTAGGTGGCAGCACTAGTGGACTCAACCTTCGATTCCAGAAGAAGGGGGAATCGGGGATTAATAAGACCTCTAACTCAGAAAAAATGAGGAACCGTTGTCCTGACCACTCGGCCAACCCTTTACCCTCTGTTTGGGAAGGGGGGAAAGAGGGGGGAAGGAAAAAAAGGAGGGGAAAGTAGGGGGAAAATCTTTTTGGGGGTGTTTGGGAAGGGGGGAGGAAAAGGGCGGGGAGGAAAGTGGGGGGAAAATTTTTGTCTTCTTATGGCAAAAATTTTCCCCCCAAAAATGGGGGGAAAATGAGGGAGGGGAAGGAAAATGAGGGAAAAAGTCCTTTTTGCCATTTTTATCTTTTGTTGTCCTTTAGAAACTTTTATAAAAGTAAGGGCAAAATGGTAATTTTTCATGTACTTCACAAACAAACAAAATCCTACTTTTTCACTTTTCTTCCCCTTACTTTTTTACTTCCCAAACAAGAGGAGGTAAAATTAATTTTCCCTCCCCTCCCCTCCCCTTTATTTTCCTTCCCCTCCCCTCCCCTCCCCAACTTCCCAAACACAGCATTAGGGTTTTTAGATAAAAGACTTTGGAGTATTGGATATTGATATCCATCCACGTCCCCATCCATGCTCCACTGTCATTGGCACTGTCGATCATATTTATTTTCTAGTAGCATCAACTACTCTTTCTGATGCAAGAAGGGCGGCTTGTTAAAATTCAAAACCATCGTCCAATTGCTTTTATAGCTTGACTCAGGTCCACTAACACTATCCATTTCCATTACATTTAAAAAAACAGGAGTTGATGTGAATGTGTAACAAAATCCACAAAGATGAGAACAAAAAAAAACTGTACACGAGGTGTGAACCTGTGTGTCCCGGCCCGAGGCCCACCTGTATGTGCGAAAAATATTCACTTTCTCCATCCCACGATTACCGTCAGAAAAGCAATTAGACCCCTAATTCAAAGTGTCGACCGTGACAATGTGACACATACACCAACAATTACAACCACAAGTAATCACACAATATAAAAGATTTACGTGGTTCGGCAATTGTCTGCATCAACAAGGTCATGAGTGTTTTACTCATTCAACTATATAGGAAATTGGACAACTCGTTACAAGAATTCTAAAAGTCCTCTCACAATTAGCCTACTTTCTCCCCGTAAGTTTCATTCTTTCTCTACCTGTAAATATTGTGTAATGCAGTCCTCAATATATACTTGAAACTTCTTCTATAGATTTGGGAGGTTTAATCAAATGAATCCGCCGTGAGAGAGAGAGAGAGAGAGAGAGAGAGAGAGTGTGGCCCATCAAGTGCATGCCAATAGCAGGTGGCCTTCTAAGGATCCTAACATTCATCTAATTGCCTCATAGGTCTAAGGGGTAGTTTGATAACTCTAAAAATAAGATATTATTTTATGATTTAAAGATTATTTACATATTAGAGTATTTAATAAATCTTTAATTGGAATAAATACAAATTAAAACTTATAAACACCTTAATTTAATTATCTCTCTTTAACTAGACCAGAGTTTTCAAACAGCCCCTCACAATTTTAACCCCTTTTGCAGTTTGGTAACTCTATTAATATAGTAGAGTCAAGTCAAGTTGGTTTTGAAGATAATGGTATTTTGTTTTTAGTTGTTTATTATGAAATTTTTTTAATTTTTTATATGAAAAAATGGAGTTTCTTTGATTTTAGTGGATAAGGGTGGTTGCTTTTTGACTTTTTATATAAAAAAGATGACGGAGTTTGGAGTAAAGCACATTTGATGTGATATCTTATTTGAAGAATAAAGGCTTTACTTGACTTTAATTGTATTTGTAAATTGTCAAACCAGCCTAAGTAAATGGATTCTTTCTAATGAACCTGCACATAATCGTCACCTAACCACCGTGGTTCGTAGAGACAAAGACTATTGATCTCATCATGCTATTGACAATTCAAACCTGTACGGATGCAACATGGGGTCAACCCTCTCTCTCATATATGGCATGTTTAAAACTTTTCCTACAATGGAACACGTGGCCCGCATACCACCGAACTAAATAGAATTAAGGGGTTTATTATGTCCAAAAGTCAGTCTGCAACCTACGTAGAGTTATGGGGTTTATTATGACCAAAAGTTAGTCTCCCTTTTAAAGTCTTAATCCAATGAGAGTTTGGATTCGAATCAAAGTCTATTATCAAGAACTTTTAGTGCAACACCTCCTGATTAATATATCCAGACGGATGGAACCTAGTAATTCAATACCTACAAAAATGAAAGGTATTATCTACATCACTGCCCCTTTAATAAATCTTCACCCATTTTAACAAATCTCAGAATTTGAGTAATTAAACTTTGTTATGCCCTTTTTGAGGCCCCATATTTATATTGAGTAATATTCAAGTGGGAATTATACTCACATATTATGTGAGTACTTTTTTGTGGAGCCTAATTATGGCCCCCATTTGGGGATGGGATTAGGGGGAATGGAAAGATCTATGTGAAACCACTCTAACTATCAAGTTTGACCACAAACCCATGCCCCTAACCCCTTTATCCGTGGCCCACAAATTTAATGGCTTCATATTCAAAAAAATATTCAACCATCGATCCAACGTTTAGTCTATTCGGATGTGTGCAAATCATTGGGATTAGTAACTATCTGAGGGTTCTCTATTGGTTGCTAGGTTTGGATAGGTTGCTGGTTGGGTCCCGCAAAAAAAATCTCGTATAATAGGTGAGAATTAGTTCTCACTTAAATATTCCCCATTTATATTAATGTCCATGATGTAAATAAAGGGAGGATATGTAGATAGGCAGGTTGAAAACAACTAATTTATAAGTAGCTATCTATCTATAAAAAAAAAAGAGTAGGTTCTTCAAAATGCACTTGAATTTGTCTTTAGATGGATTAATCTTATAGACCAGTCATTAGCATCTTCACACATTTCACAACGAATTTTGTAAACAAACAGGAGATGGAATAAAGACAAGGTTTGGACGGCAATGCCATGGAAAGTGGGGTCAGGCGACTCTTCTAAATAGCTGTTACAATCAGGAAACATGTAAGAAGTTTCTCTATTCCAACACTGACGTCTCTCCCCCAAATACTTCCCTGTTAGATTTCATATTCTTATATTATTTCAACTTCATCATACCTTTGGAAATTTATAATCTGATCCATCATTTCAGACTCCAAAGATATTTTTAGGGGGAAAATCCAATCTAAAACTTGCTATCGTAACAGTTCTTCCAAATGAATTTAAATGAAGATTTTTTTAATATATGATTTGTTTTTTGAAAAATTTAAAAGAAAATTGCTCATTAATCACTGGATAAGTAATTTAGCAATAAATAACCACTACTTTGAGAAGTATGATCACATGCATCCTCCCACACCTTGTGCTCTGGGGCCCATCTTTTTTGAGTCATTATAAACCATTAGATCTCAACCTCTCCTCTCTCTCTCTCTCTCTCTCTCTCTCTCTCTCTCTCTCTCTATCTGTCTATATATATAACACATCAGGGAATATTGAATCATGCCCAAGCCACAATTGAACTGAGCCCACACGAAATATTCAAATTTGAAGACAATGGCTGTGTTAACCATCTGGAAAAACTGTTTTCAACTTGCTAAGACAAACAAGAAGCCTCAAGTGGCATATATACTATTCATTTTCTGCTAAAATTCTCAAGAATTGAGAAGCACACAAGGAAATTTCTACCACTGTTACAATCTTGAATTTAATCAAGGAATCATGCCCAAGTCATAATTGAACTGGGCCCATAATACATATTCAATGAATCAAATTTGAAGAAAATGAACATGTAGATCATCTAGAAACTTCTTTTTAACTTGAGATAACTTGAGAAGTATACTAATTGTTTTATGCAGAATTTTTCTGTAGTTGAGAAGCACACAGGGAAACTTCTAAACTAAACTTCTGCACGTCACTTGGGTATAAACAATATTCCAACTACCTCCATTTAACCTTCCTCTTTCCACCTTGATAAAAAAAAAAAAAAAATCAACTTGTCACCATGTTCTCTCTCCATAGTTTCCCATCCTTGGCTTTCTCCCCCAAGCCCATTCACCTGTTTGTCTTTCTGGGTGTTGTTATTCAAGCATCTTGCCTCCAATTCAAATACTATCCCAACATTACAGATGATTCTAGACCAGATTTCCTCTTTGCCGATGGTTCTTATTTAGCTTCAGGCGCTCTACAAATCACGGTGGATTCGCAGAACCTGCCATTGAAGAACCTAGCTGGTAGGGTTGTATACAAAGACACCTTGAAACTATGGAGGAAAAATAGATCTGTCATAGCATCCTTCACCACATCCTTCATCTTAAATATTGTACCTGATCCCGATGGCGGCGGCGGCGGCGGCGGCGAAGGTTTGGCCTTCATTCTAACAAACAACCGAACGCGTCCAAACGACAGCCATGGACAGTGGCTAGGGATGGTAAATGCGGAGACGAATGGATCATCGCTAAATGGCATCGTTGCGGTCGAGTTTGATACTAGGAAGAGCTACACGGCGGACCTCGATGACAACCATGTGGGTGTCGATGTAAACAGCATTTACTCGATCAAACAGGTTTCTTTGGGAAAGACGGGGGTCACTCTAGCCAGTAAAGAGGACGTGCTTGCTTCTATTCATTATGATGGCAAATCAAAAATCATGAATATATATGTCTCTATGGCAAATGTTTCATCAAGCCACAATCAGCTAACCCCATTGATTTCTATGCCCATAGATCTCTCTCAACTCCTCGAGGAGGATGTCTATGTGGGATTCTCAGCTTCTACAGGAGACTTTACAGAGCTAAATTGTCTAAAGTCATGGAATTTTACCAGCAGTGGTATTGAGGAGGGGCACAAGTTGCAACTGTTGTGGATTTTGATTGTTATCCCCATAATCATCGTCTGTGGTGGCGGTTTTTTGTGTTACTATAGGAGGAAGATGAGAAGTGGCAACCTTGTCAAACCCCGTCCAAACGTCGATATAGAAATGATGCTTGAGGGCCAGACAAAAGGCCCGCGTAGGTTTCCACTTGAGGAGCTCATATCGGCTACTGCAACTTTTGACAGGAAGAATCAGCTTGGGCAAGGAGGATCTGGGACAGTCTATAAAGGCTTCTTGAAAAAGACCAATGAACATGTAGCTGTGAAACGGCTGTCCAATGAATCGCGTCGAGGGGAACAAGAGTTCATCTCAGAGGTCACCACAATTGGCCATCTCAGCCACAAGAACTTGGTCAAGCTTATTGGGTGGTGCTATGAAAGGGTTGAGCTTCTATTGGTGTATGAACTCATGCCAAAAGGGAGCTTAGACAAGCTCCTGTTTTCCACCCAGAAGCAGTACAAGGAGGGGGAGGAGGAGGAGCGATTGAGCTGGGAGAAGAGGCATAGTATCATATGTGGTGTGGCTTCTGCTTTGAGCTATCTTCACGACGGGTGCCGCCCGAGGGTGTTCCACCGAGACGTGAAGTTGAGTAATGTGATGCTCGATTCAGACTACAGCGCCCGTCTAGGAGACTTTGGGCTCGCTCGAGCGGTTAAACATGATGACCAAACTCACCACTCCACCAAAGTAATTGCTGGGACACCAGGTTATGTAGCCCCTGAACATTTTCTAACAGGAAGAGCCAACGCCGAGACTGATGTTTATGGGTTTGGAGTCTTTGCCATGGTAGTCGCTTGTGTGCGACCAGCTGACAACAGCAACAACAACAATAATCAGGACTGCTGTGATGAGAGAGCCTTAAACAACAATAATATTGTTGATTGGTTGTGGGATTTGTATGGGAAAGGAAAGATCTTAGAAGCGGTAGACCAGCGATTGAATGGGGAGTTTGATGTTGAGCAGATGGAGTGTGTGCTTAAGTTAGGTTTGGCTTGTTGCCATCCAAATCCTAATGAGAGGCCCTCCATGAAAGTGGCACTGCGAGTTCTTACAGGTGAAGCTTCTCTACCAGACCCACCCATTGAGAGGCCTGCTTTCATTTGGCAGTTGGGAACTTCTACCTCAATGCCCTCAATACCTCGGATTGCTCCAGTGGTAACCTTGCGGGAGCTTCTTGATAATGAAGTTGACTCAATCCATTGATGCAGCATATCCATTTCTTGCCCTCTTTCTTTGCTCTCTGGTTTTTTTTGTGTAGTGATTGTTGTCTAAGTAAATACGACGTTACAAGTCTCCCAATGTTGGTTTTTATGTTCTATATAAGAGTGCAATGGAGAAAAGCATGAACCCATGTACAGTTCTAGTAGTTATAAGTAAGGAACATGTGACCACAAATGGCATGGGGAAGTTGGGTCTTTCTTTGTCATCTTAATGTTTGGATCAAACAAATTGAAAGGATGGGATATCAACACCAGCATCTTAGTATTTGCACGTTAATGGGGGCATGTCTCAATCAACTACCACGGCAAGCCCACCAGATGAATGATGGATCTGGACCATCCAAAAAGACGTTAAAGTTTGTACCAGCGACACTAATATTAAAGCCTAGGGTATTCTGACCTACAAATCAATGCCCTTAATTTAGGGGGTCCCGCTTTGTGGATAGTTTGGATCAGAACTGCTCATATGTAGGACTCCCGCAGGTGAGAAAAGTGAAACAGCTGAGAATAACATCAGACTTGTTTTAATAGAAAGTCCATTCTAGCTCCTCACTTCTATTTTGTTCAATGGATCCCATAACCCCTTCACTATGGTTCCAAATGGGTATCCAAGTATCTGATTATTTGTCTTAGACAATTTATTAAAAAAAAAAAAAAAAACAGATTTGAGCCCAAACTTTGGTTGCATTTATTAATTGGATCTGTATCTGGAACTTGTTCTCATACCTAGCATAAAAATGGGTCCGAGTCTTGGTTCATATCAATTCCAACAAAAGACCCAAAGTAGGGTTGTAAACGGGTCGGTTCTGGTCCTGATCCATGGTGGACCCGGAATCGAAACCGTTAAAGAGAAGGTGGAACCGGACCCGGAACCGTTTCGGAACCTATTTCTTGGCTCCTTAACCAGAACTATATATGGGGCAGGTCTGGATCCGGGTCCGGGTCCGAGTTTAGGTAGAGATTTATATTTTAAAAAAATATAATTTTTTGAAGTATTTTCAAAAATTGAGGTAATATGTCAGGTCTCTAGTCCACGGGTCTGAACCAAGGTGAAATTGGACCCGGAACCATTTACTTATCAGGACCTAAATAAGGACCCAGACCCAGTTTTTAACAGGTCGGAACCTTCGGGTAATCGAAGAATCGGAACCCATTTACATCCCTAGCCCAAACCATTTGCAAGGACTTTTTTACACCAATCACCATCTTTCATCTTCTTCATTCTTTCATCATTAATTATCATTCCCACATATTCCTTGTGTTCAAGGTATTTCCCTTTTAGCTTCACACTCACTATTGAGGAGTCCCTCTCCAAATATACTATCCATTTGACATTCAATTCATCCTATATTTAAGATTGGATTGAATCTGAAAGGTTTTCTAGGTGCAGAAATCAATAATTTATCGATGCTCTTGAATCAGGGGGCTGATCCCTTTTCTCTATCCTTCACATGTTTTCATCCCGCTTTGCTGTTTGGGATCCCAACAAAAAGGTGCTCCAAACTCATATCAACCAATTATAATACTAGTTTGTCTCAATATTAGAGATTGATATAATTTATTATGAATATTGATATGAAGCGACTCATTATGCCACCACTTGGGTAAAGATTTAAACATGAACGTATGAAACACACAAAATCATTAGGATAAACCATGCATAGAATTAGATCACATTGGGCCACTTTGGCAGTTGGGAATGGTGGCGTGGATTTTCATGCAAATTCAAAAATATTCATAACCAATATCTTAGATTTAAATCTATATACGAATTTCTAATGAGATCTTTCATATAATATGTCAGTTTTCTTAATACTTATATATTCATTAATTTTGTCAAAATCAACCATAGTTGTCAATTTTGGTTTATTTCGACCAAAATAATCGAAATTTTCCATTTCAATCTTTTAGCCGAAACATAATAGGGCTCAAAACTTTTCTTTCAAAATACAATCCATTTTGGTTTGTAGGATTGTATTCTCTATAGTCTTGAAGAATGCAAACACAAATTTAGCAACTTTTTTTATTTTTGTTCTCAACATCCATATAAAAAAACATACCTATTTTTATATTCTTTATTCCTTATTTTTCTATTTTTTATAGAGAAATGTTTTGTTTTTTTAAGTTTAATTTTTCAAAAAGTTACTCTTAAAAGTTTCACCGAAATTCTAAAACACCGAGATATTTCATCTTAAAAGCTAGACCGAAATGAGACTGAAAAATAATTGATAAATATGAAATCAACAATTATTAGTCACTATAATCATCATTAATCATGTGTGGGGTCGTTCCTTGAACACCGAGATTGGGCCCAATTCGCCAGGGGTGGAGATGCACTCCGGAACCGGGCTTGATTTGTTACAGTTCGGTAGAAGGCTCGTCCTTGCCATGCAGCTCGGTAGACTTACCCGCGTTCAGCTACAGCTCGGTCATACTCCAGTTCGGATGTATCGAACCTCGGACATCCTCACTTCGGTCTCGACCACCTATTTCGGACAAAGGGCATCGCCCATCGTCCCAGATAGAGACGTGGCGTAACGGCCGGAGAACATGGTGGATTGGTTTATGATGCAGCGAACACCAAGGAGAATGAGTGACGTTACAGCTGTAATTAAGGGATAATCATTGACTGAGCGGTTATCTGAATTAAAGGAGCGGGATCGACTGAAACGGTTACCCTGATTAAGGGAATCGCATCAGTTACACCCTGATGCTTATCTACGATATTGGAACTTCACAATAGTATAAAATAGAGGACTTAGTCTCCTCCAGAGGTACGCGATAGACAACCCAGTACTCTCTCTCTCTAATCTCTACCCTACTGTCACGTTCTTACACTGACTTAGGCATCGGAGAGCCTTGCGCTGCCCACAGCCAGGGTCTTTGACTGCTTCCTTCGTCTTTCTCCTTTCAGGTTCCATTGAAGGCATCACATCCTCTCATCTAGTGGGTCCAGAGTTCACCACCTCAGGGTCCGTGAATTTTCATGCACCTACAATTGGCGCCGTCTGTGGGAAACGATACAATAATCTTTACATTACTCATCTTTCTTTCCATCATGCCTACGAGGAGCAAGAGAGGCGGCAAGACGAAATCAATAGAAGGAAAGGAACGTCCTGGCCCATCACGGGCAGTATCTCGACAAGAGAACATTGCCGAGAGTCCAGCAGTGGTGGAGAGCTACCACAGTGACACTGACTCACCTCTAATGGAGGAGACAAGGCCTCCTACAGCGAACAACCCTTCACCTCGGCAGCTTCGGAAGGGCAAAAGCTTGGTGAAACACCAGGCTCACAATGACGATTCCCCCTCACGCGCTAATATCAGGACCTAGAACCTGATCATCCAAGAAAAGGATAGGCTGATCCATCAGCTCCAGCAGCAGCTCCAAGAAATGGAAAAGGCCTCTACGAACAATGTCTCACGGCCTATCGTCCACAACGATTTGTGGCAACACCTGAACCGCAAAAGGCGTTCCCGAGATCACGTCGAAGGCTCGGGCGATAGCTGTACCCAAAGAAAGCAAGAGCCCACTTTCGACGACAAGAATGACATGAGGGAATGGCTGGCCCGAGAGGTCAAGCAGACGGTCCGGCGCAATATGGAAGCTGCCGGAATCGCCCGCGAACAGTTGGATGGCGGCGACGCAGAAAACCTTGGAACATCTCCTTTCTCTATGGAGATAAGGGAGTTTAATCTCCCGGAAAAGTTCGTCGTCCCACGGTTCGTCTTGTATGACGGAACCTCGGATCCAGGAGCGCATCTTCGGCATTTCACTCAAAGAATGACGCTCTGGGGTGACCTCGATTACCTTAACTGCAGAGTCTTCTCTTCCAGTCTTGGGGACCTCCCCTTAAGATGGTTCTGTGCACTCCCAGAAGGGTCGATCACTAGCTGGCGACAGCTCCAAGGCTCTTTCTTGAAGAAATTCCAAGCACACAGAACCATCCCTAAGACCGACGCTGACATTATGGCGCTCCGGATGAGGCAAAACAAGTCTCTTACTCAATTTGCCAAGAGATTCTGGACGATTTACATCCAGGTCGAAAACGCCACTGAAGAGGTGGCTATCAAAGCATTCCAGCAATCTCTACTTCCCGGCAATGAGCTCCGTAAGTACCTGATCTGGAACCCTGTAACCTTCATGAAAGCTCTCATGGCCAGGGTAAATATCTTCATAAAGCAAGAGGAAGACGATGCCCGAGCTCGGGAAAGCTTCGGCTTCACCCGAGAAGCAAAATTCTCCAAAAGGGAGAAATCGCCTCGAAGGGAGGATGTCGGCCGCGGCCAGAAACCTTCCAGTTCTGCGACACCTTCATATACCCCCTCTGGGAGTAATAAGAAATATAAGAAGGCTTCGCGAGCCAGAGAAGGACAGCCGCCAATCACGGCGTTCACTGCTGTCAATACAATTTTCAAGGAACCAATCTATAGGATCCTTGGCAAAATAAAAGCGCGACCATACTTCCAATGGCCGCAACCGATGAGGGGTGACCCATCCACCCGAGATCAAAACAAGTTCTATTCCTATCATAAGCAGAACGGTCACATGACCGAGGATTGTTTGAGCCTCAAGTCACATTTGGAGAGGCTCGTAAAAGACTGTCACCTTCAAGAGTACGTTAAAGGTGATCATGGAGTTAACCGAACTCAGCGCAAAGAGCATGCTCCTCACCGAAATGATGGTCAGGACAGCGATGAGTCGGAAAGAATAATCAACATCATTCATTTGGCGTCTGCACATAAGGGGAGTGCTCCGAAAAGAAGTGACCAAGCTCGCACTGAGGCGAGGAAGGCTTCCCATGGCAAGCAGGTTCTGTCAACCGAACTCGAGCCAGCTACGAAAAGAGCTCGGAGGGACAGGCCAAAAATCTGGTTCGGAGAAAAGGACCTAGAAGACGTCCAACTTCCTCACAATGATCCACTCATTGTGACCCTGAAGCTAAAGAATTGCAGAGTACAAAGGATTCTCGTCGACCCCGGCAGTTCATCCGAAATCCTCTACTACGACTGTTTCAAAAGAATGGGTCTCAAAGAGGAAGATCTGCTGGAAGCACGAATTCCCCTGGTGGGGTTCAGCGCAAAACCAGTGTATCCGAAGGGGAAGATTTCCCTCAAAGTCCAAGTCGAAGGAGCCATCGTCATGGCAGACTTCATTGTGGTGGATGCGCCATCTCCTTACAATTCCATCGTAGGGAGGTCATGGCTACATCAGTTAGAGGCTGTACCCTCTTCGTACCACCGAAAATGAAATTTTCTTTTGAAAATAAGGATGGCAAAATTGAGGTGGTGACGGTCAGAGGTGACCAGCAAATGGCCAAGCAATGTTTGATGGCCATGGTCCCAAGAGAGGCAGAGCCGCAGCAGGTTAACATGGCCGAACTTGAAGAAGAGCTGGAAAAGGTTGGTCGCGCTCCTGAGCATAAAAGCGTTGAGGATCTGACCTCGATCAACCTCGATCCTAGCGATCCTGAGAGATACTTCTTGCTCGGCAGCGAGCTTGTTTAGCCGGAGAAGTCCGAACTCTTGAACTTCCTGATTGAAAATAAAGAAGTCTTCGCTTGGACTCCGAATGAAATGCCTGGTATCGACCCCGAAGTCCTGTGCCATCATTTGAATGTGGATCCCAAACAGAAGCCGGTTATCCAGAAAGCTCGAAGGACGAGGATCCCACAGACCGAAGCCGTGGCCGAAGAAGTCAACAAATTGCTGCAAGCCAGGGCGATCAGAGCAGTCCACTATCCGAGGTGGGTTGCCAACACCGTGGTTGTTAAGAAGAAAAACGGCAGCTGGCGAGTCTGTGTGGACTTCACCGACCTCATTAAAGCCTGCCCAAAGGACTGCTTCCCTTTGCCCAAGATCGACCAGATGATCGACGCCACCGCAGGCCATCAGAGAATGAGTTTTCTCGATGCTTATCGGGGGTACCATCAGATCCCGATGTATGGCTCCGACGAGGAGAAAACCGCATTTATAACCCCAAGAGGAATTTACTGTTATAAAGTCATGCCTTTTGGGTTGAAGAACGCGGGGGCGACCTACCAAAGACTTGTCACCATAATGTTTAAAGCTCTTCTTGGCAAAACTGTGGAGGTTTACATCGACGATATGGTCGTCAAATCTAAACAATCTCAGGATCACTTAGCCGACCTACGCCAGGTGTTTGGCATCTTGAAAAGATATCGGCTCAAGCTGAACGCGGCAAAGTGCGCGTTTGGGGTAGGCTCCGGCAAGTTTCTAGGGAGTCTAGTCACCAGGCGAGGCATTGAGGCCAATCCAGATCAAATCACGGCTATCCAAGCAGTGCAAGGTCCTACCACTACAAAACAAGTCCAAAGATTGACCGACATGGCAGCCGCCCTCAACCGCTTCATCAGCCGATCTTCAGACAAATGTAGGCCATTCTTTCAGCTCCTCAAGAAGAAGGCCTCATTCCAATGGACCGAAGAATGCGACCGAGCTCTGAAGGAGCTCAAAGTCTACCTCTCCTCACCACCCCTGCTTTCGACTGCGAAACAGGGAGAAATGCTTTTTATATACCTTGCGGCCTCCGATCACGCGGTGAGCTCGGTGCTGGTTAGAGAAGAGGAGGCAAGGCAAGAGCCTATTTACTATACCAGCAAAATCCTCATTGATGCCGAGACCAGGTATTTGCAAATAGAGAAACTTGCATTAGCTCTTGTCAGTGCTTCCCGCAAGCTCTCCCACTACTTCCAAGCTCATACGATCACGGTCGTAACGGAATATCCTCTCCGGCAACTTTTTCACAAAGCAGACTTCTCGGGAAGGGTTTCCAAGTGGGCAGTCGAACTGGGCCAATACGATATCCAATATCAGCCCAGAATGGCGATAAAAGCCCAAGTACTAGCGGACTTCCTCGTAGAGTTCATCTCTCCTAGTTCGACACCGAGCCAACTCGAAACCGAACTGGGGGGCAGCCAGGGTACCGAAGATGTCACCGAAACCGACACTGAAAAGCAACAATCTTGGAAACAGTTCCTCGATTCGGCTTGGAAGGTTTTCGTCGATGGATCTTCGACTGCTAAAAGGGCTGGCGCTAGCTTAGTCCTCCAATCTCCAGAGGGATTAGTCATCGAGCAGGCCCTGACACTTGATTTCAAGGCTACCAACAATGAAGCAGAGTATGAGGCGTTGATTGCAGGACTTTGTAGCTCTAAGACTCTGGGGCACGGCGCCTGATCATCTTCTGCGACTCACAGCTGGTGACGAGCCAGTTGAGCGGAGAATATCAAGCCCGTGACGAGAGGATGGCGGCCTACCTTACTCTTGCAAAACAACACCTCTCTCAATTTGAAAGAGTAGAAGTCAAGCAGGTCGGCAGAGAATTCAATTCTCATGCTAACGCCTTGGCCAATCTGGCGTCCGCTGTTGAAGCCGGAAGAAAAAGAATCATCGAAGTGGAATCCCTAGAAAAACCCAGCATTCAGCTTCATACACCTCGGCACATACTCTGTATTGACCTTGGCCCGAGTTGGATGGATCCAATCATCTCGTACCTCAAGGACAATCAGCTTCCTGAAGACAAAATTGCAGCTCACAAAATGAAGCTGAAATCTGCTAGGTTTTGGCTATCTCCAGACGGCAAACTATACCGAAAGTCTTTCACAAGCCCCTACCTTCAATGCGTACACCCAAGCAAAGTCGAGGACTTTCTCTACGAGATCCACGAAGGGATTTGCGGTAGCCACATTGGAGGTCGGTCACTGGCATACCGGGCTATCAGCCAAGGATACCGGTGGCCGTACATGCAGAAAGATGCTCACGTGTATGCAAGGAAGTGCGAGAAGTGTCAGAAATTTTCACATTCCCTTCATCAACCAGCACAGGACTTAAGCCCACTCTCCAGCCCTTGGCCATTCGCCCAATGGGGTTTGGACATCGTGGGACCTCTACACCGAGCTCCGGGAAATAAAAAGTGGCCAATTGTAGCTACTGATTACTTTACAAAGTGGATAGAAGCAGAAGCACTCTCCTCAATCACCGAATGAGACGCCAAAAAATTCGTATGGAAGAACATCATCACCAGGTTCGGCATTCCTCGAATTTTGATCTCGGACTACGGGACACGGTTCACCTCCAAACTCTTCAAGGACTCCTGTGCAGAGCTCGGCATCAGAAATCATTACTCCATGCCAGCCTACCCTCAGAGCAATGGTCAAGCGGAAATTTCTAACAAGGTGATCCTCGATGGCCTCAAGAAAAGACTCGACCGAGCTAAAGGGAGATGGGTGGAAGAACTTCCGAGTGTCCTATGGGCATATCGGACGACTCCAAGGCGTTCTACTTCGGTCACTCCTTTCTCCTTGGCCTATGGGACCGAAGCAGTGATACCTCTTGAAGTCGGACTTCCGACAATGAGGTCGGAACTCTTCGACCAAGGCCAAAATGAGATCGATCTCGGACGAGAGTTGGATTTGGCCGAAGAGCGAAGAGAAGCTGCAACCGTTCGCTTAGCAGCTTACCAGCAGCAATTGGCTAGAGGCTATAATCAAAAAGTCCGGGAAAGAAAGTTCTCAATTGGGGAACTAGTCCTGAAAAAGGCGCTACTAGCAGACAAAGATCCGAACGAGGGAAAACTCGCACCGACATGGCTCGGACCTTTTAAAGTGGTCTCTTCTGCGGGTCAATCAGCATATAGACTGGAGGACATGGATGGTAACCAGTTGCCACGGCCATGGAATGCCGTACACCTCAAAAAGTTCTATTTCTGACTTGTAATCGACTTTTCAAGTGTCAATAAAGCCATTCTTTTGTTTCAAGTGTCAATAAAGCCATTCTTTTGTTCCTTGATATTTCGATTTTCCACAAGTCATAGAGCTCGGCAAAATACTCATACAATTCGGCAGAAGTGCCGACGTGTGTCCTAGTTTCGGTTTGTACACCAACTGGACGCGCCACGTGTCAGCCACAGAAGATCTCGGTACATATACCAGATCACTGGCAAGGCAATGACTACACCATTGGTAGAGAACCAGTTGGTCATGTCAGCAAAAATTTGGCCACAGAAGATCTTGGTACTTATACCGGATCACTGGCAAAAACGGACTGCAATACCGGTAAGAACTGGCTAGTCATGTTCTAACAAGGTCGGAACTCGTGCTGAGACTAACAAAAGCAGCACGGGGTACGGACAAGTCCTTTTTCCGAAATTTCTCTCTTAGGTTCTTGGTTTATGAGCTAAAGCTACTCTGAGGGAATACTTGGTAACCGTACACATTTCGGCAAAAGATGGTTTAAAAATGAAATGGTGAAACTTGATGCAAAGTTGGTGTTTCATTACTCTCCAAGTATTTGTCCAAATACATCAAACGAGCATGGCTCACAAATAAAAGAAGGAAAATACAACGAAGTACAAGAAGATGATCAGGAAACAGGGGCACCAGCTGCATCGCCTTCATTTTGGATAACCTCGGTCTCTGATTGAAGAGTCTCGACATTTGGAGCTTCGGACGCTACAGGAGGTACTTCGGGAGTAGGGGGCAAATCGATCGCAGGTACCGTACTTGAAAACTTGTCAGGATTCAGGAGAGCCGGATGGTCGTTGGGGATTCCAACTTTTAGAAGGGCGGCCTTCCAGCCCATCTCCCAAGAATCATCCCTGACACCGGCCACTTGGGCCGCATACTCGGCTTCAGCCTCCTGGAATCCTTCGAGATATGCATTGTTGGCGTCTGCCCGGATTCTTGATTCGGTCTCGGCCCTCTCCTTCTCAAGCTCGGCCATTTTCTTTTGAAGCTCTACCTCCCTCAGCTTCCCTGCTTCAATCTCGGTCATTGCTTTGTCAAGCTCAGATAGAATGGTACGAGACGTTTCTTCGTACTCTTTGATTATGTCTATGTTAGCCTCCAAGGACTTCTTGTACTCTTCGGCCTTGGCCTCAGCGTTAGCCTGGATTTTCCTGGCTCGTTGTATCCTTCGCACAGAGAGATGGCATTTTTGCACAATCTGCAAAGAAAACAAATTTTCATAGTTGCTACCGAAGTCAAGCACAGAAGAAAAACGAAAGAGATTAAACTAACGCTCAGAGCAAATTCCATCTGCGAAACTAGCAACATGACGTCATCAAGCTCATCATGCTTCTCCATGTTGCGAGGCAAAGCGCAAGCGTCACCTAGCGTGGCCACCACTAGTGGATGTCCGCCAAGGCGATCTTCCACGGTCAACGGCCTTCCTGGCTGAAGCAGGAAGCTCGGCTTCCAGGGCGCCACAGAAGACCGTTGACTCGTCGCTCTTGGGTCGACTCCCCTTTGCACAGTCGTTAGGGCAGATTGACCCTCAGTTCTGGCCCTCTTTTCCCGGCGTACCTCTTCCATTGCAGCCCCGTCGGTACTAACCCCGGAGGTTCGGGCTGAAGAAAATGGAGGAACACTAGTGCCAGGCGTGGAAGATTGGGGCCTAGAAGAAGAGGGCACGGAAGAAGGAGCCCTGGAGGATGAGGCAGGAGCACCCTGAGTCGCACCCCCGAAGGCTGCAGACCGAAGATTCTTCACTGGGGGCCTTGGGCGATCCATTGGCTCGTCCTCTCCTGAGCTGCTCGTTGAAGAACTTCTCTCCCCGGGGTCGGAACCTGATGTGGATGCTTCAGCCCCTGATGAAGCTCGGCCCTCAGTATCGTCTACAGCCTGTTCCTGATCGACCTCCTCGATTTCGGTCTCCTCAGCTACAACAGCTTGACGATGGGCAAGGCTTTTCTTGTAAGAACGGTACTTCGGCACGTAATCTAAAAGGGCAAAAGCCGCCCTATCCTCGTGGCCGTGATAGCTCTCGACAGACCGAAACCAGGCTTCGTTCTTCACCCAACAGACTCGTCGGGCCTCCTTTCGCCTTTCACGAGCACCTGTAAAATATAAGGACATCAGTTCGGCCGCACAGAGAACAAGATGTAACGGAAATCAAAACCGAATTCAAGTACAGCTGCATTTACTTGGTGGTGTGCCGAGACGGCGCGGGATCCGGTTGAACCTCTGCGACATCGGCTCGTCATCACCGAACTCCCAGTTACCCGAGACGAGCAGGCGATCGTCTCCGGCATATTTGTTCGAATCCTCTAAGGCACGAACGAATCCCGTTCGGTGCGACTTAACTCGGAGGTAAAAGCTACCTTTCGATTTACACAGCTCATAGGCGTCCTCAATATCATGAACGCCTAGATTGATATTTAAGATATTATTGAGCACGGCAGTGCCCATTATGATTTTGAAGCTATTTGGCATCAACTGACATGGACAAAGACGCCAAGCTCGGAGGCATTCCCTGAGCAAGGGATTTAGGGGAAATCGGACCCCGCCCTCTATGATGGCCACTAAGGGGAATGGCATCCAGCCATCATATAAGCTACCGTCAATATAGGATTTGGGGTCGGAAACCTTGAGGAAAACGTCGTCAGAAATCTGATATAAAACCCTAAGGTCTCTCAACGCACCCTCGGACTCTAGCCAACAACTATAGACACCCATTTTTCTAGAGAAAGAGGAGACAGAGGCAAAGAACAGAGAGGAGAATGGAACCCTAGATGCAGAAAAAAGCGAGGCAAAGATAAGAAGACTTACAAAGACAGAGGGCAAGAATGAGACTCGATTCCTACAGCACTCCTTATCGATCGAAAGCCTTTCCCGTGAAAAACTCTTCGAAAGAAACCCTTCTCTTTCACAGCAGAATGCAGAGTAAGGAAGAAGAAGAAACGATAAGAGGAGTTCCCCTATTTATAGTAAGAAGAAGGTACATCCAATAAAGGCAACCCATCATGGTGTCGCTTCGATAAACACAGCGTCTTTTTGAATTTCGAAAAAGGCGGTTTCTATTATTGATTAACCGCCCTATGCGCCACTTCGAAAAGACCACGCATCCCATAGAAAATCGACACGTGGTACCGTCAGCTTATTTCCAGCGCGCAGTCAGGGCAAGGCATTTAATATCGCGGATAGCGAAGCGACATCGGATGGTTATGAAGCGACATTGAACTGATCCGAAGTCAGATTCAAAAACTTAATGTCCAAGGAATCTCAACTGTTCTGATTTTTACACTGCACTTTACAAGGATATCTCAAGCTCGGCGAACAGTTCGGCAGATTTCCAGTTCGGCAGGAGCCACAGTTCGGCGTACCGGTTCGGAAGATAGTTTTATCTTCAAAGGCATATAGAAAAGACATTGTTGCTACAAGAGTAATCAAGCAAAGCAAACACACTAAGAGAGAGATTGGACGACAGACAAACTTTGATTTTTTATTAAGTCATTTTTGTTACATGAAATCTAATACAATGGATTACTCGACTTCACAAAAATTGTGGGATGTGATCTTCCTCCTTTTGAAAGGCGTGTTCTTCACAGGAGAGCGACGCCACGAGACGGGCAGAGTTCAATTCGGAGGCGTTCGAGGTCTCTTGCCTAGAATAAAATCCTGCGCCATCTCCTGACATCTTGACATAGATGTCTTATCTCCTACCATCCAAAGATCAAGATCTATCTCAGGAGAGATAGCGCAGTTGGCCAGAAGCCTCAGGAGAGATGGCACAGTTGGAGGACACTCGGGGGCAGTTTCCTCCCTCTAGGGAGAAACCATCCATCATTATTACACCGGATGAAGCTTCAGGCTCTGTTAGGTAAAGACAGATGCCTTTCTTCCTGCCAACGAGTATTAGCTCCATGGAGGCCAAACCCTTATCGTCAAAGTTCAGGAGTGAGTCGTCCAGAAGAAGAAAGGCCCTATTTATAGGCCTGGGCTGCTTATCCCAAGCACAAGAAATCCGCGCCTTTACATTTACGAAGCATCGTTCTACGCGCTAAATACGGCGAACGGATTCCTCTATAGACGAGCCACCATCCGAGCAGTGACACGTGGTATCATCGTCTCGTATCTCCATGATCATACTGCGGTATTTAATATCATTATAATATCTCGGATTGACGCGAAGGTATAGGGAAAGGGCATGATGATGTCAGCGCAGCGTCATGGAAAGACGAACTCCAAAAAAGACGAGTCGATCGGTCTTACACATCTTTCTTATAGCTTCCGACCTTGGAGAGTTTATTAACTCCCGAAGGACGAAAGCTAGGGGCAATTGTGTGGGGTCGTTCCTTGAACACCGAGATTGGGCCCAATTCGCCAGGGGTGGAGATGCACTCCGGAACCGGGCTTGATTTGTTACAGTTCGGTAGTGTTAGACCCTAAGTTGTGTTTGCAATTTGATGTCCAACATTTGCATCATGATCATCTCATTTCATTTCTCATTGGTTTATCTTGAAAATCACAGGATTTAAATCAACTTGCTAAAACTATGTTTCAAACCTTTTGGTTGATTTTAATCTTATTTTGAAAAGCTTTTTTCTTGATAAAACCTTGTCTCAAACACCTTTATATTCTGAGTTTTCAAAAATGATTTCAAAGTTAGATTTTTCAAAACTGAAGGAACTCAGAAATACAACTGACCTGTTGTCGGTCAGCTTGTCGGTTCATGTCGGCTAACCGAGAAAGCGAGCCGAGGTCAACCGATGGTTGTCGGTCCGAATTCCAGAGAGCTACAAATTTCAGATCATCTCTGTCGGTCATCGCGTCGGTTCATGTCGGTCAACCGACAGTTTATAAAAATCCAGACCGAGAGCTTGTCGGTTCAAAATCCAGAGAGCATCATTTTATTCATCTTTGTGCTGTCGGTTCGGTTGTCGGTCCGATGTCGGTCGACCGATAATGGCGGTCAACCGACAATGACAATTTGGTCAGAAAAATTTGAAAAATATGACCGTTGCCATTAGACCGTTGAACCATCGGTCAACCGACCCCTAGTTGTCGGTTGACCGACAGGTATCCGTTGGGCCAAAAATTCTATAAAACTTAGTTCATTCCAAGGTCAAAAGAGATGATCTTTGGAGCCCTTCTTGAGGTATTTTGAGGGAAAAGAAAGGGGATCAAGCTAAGGAAGGCTAAGGGTCATTAAGGAAAGCTAAAGCTTGGATTAATGAAGTTAAACCACCAAGTAAGCTTTGCCTTTTTATAATCATTGTTTTATGCTTTGTTTAATCTTTGGTAAATGATTTTAGCATATAAACTATGATGTGTTGAATCCTCTACTCCTTTAATCTTTGATTTAAGTCATTGGATTCTTCACCTTGATTTCTAAACAAGTTTGTTTTAATACTTTGTAAAACATGTTTTGTCAAAACCTTTGATTTGTTTTATAAACATGTTTCATTAACTTGTTTGAATCATCCTTGTTGTTTTCATTCATTTGAACTTTAGTTAAATTAGTTTGTTTTTGAAAACAACATTGAATATGCATCACATGTTTAGACATAATTAATTTCATACAACTTGTGAGCTTTTGATTTCATATCTTCTACAAGTTTGTATTTGGTACATGTGATTTGCATATTACTTCAATCAAATATTTTTTATGTGTATTAAACTTTTAATTGCTTCAAGCATAAATTGATTAAGCTTTATTTTAATACTTGATTGAAGTTTCCACACACACATCATGAGCATTCATCTTTGCATTTTTATAGTGTGTTGTGTGAGTTGATTTACACTTTCTTATCCGCCTAATTTAGAGGCAATTATATTGAGCTTAAATTGTATCTCTTAGAGTGTTTTGTGAAGACACCTTCTTGAGAGAAAATCTTTTATTATAAAGGTTATTGCTTAGCCTAAGAAAAGCATTGTGTAACGGTTATTGCTTAGCCTATAAAAGCACATTGATAGGTTGTTGTTAAGCCTTGAAAAACAACATTATAAGGTTATTGCTTATCCTTGGAAAGCATATTGTAGTGGTTATTGCTTAGCCATTTGAAAAGCATAAATAGTGGAAATCCGGTGGGGTGTAGATTCACAAGCCGGTAGTGGATGTAGGCACGTTGGCCGAACCACTATAAATCTTGTGTTGTGGTGATTGCTTTTGTGGTGATTGTTGTTGTTTAGCTTCCGCATTTTATTTGTTAATCATCACAAGTGACTAATTGTTTTAAAGAAGTTTAAAATTGGCATAATTGGTCATTAAGTTGTAGCTCACCCTATTCACCCCCCCTCTAGGGTTCGGATCCTGAACTTTCAGGTAGAAGGCTCGTCCTTGCCATGCAGCTCGGTAGACCTACCCGCGTTCAGCTACAGCTCGGTCATACTCCAGTTCGGATGTATCGAACCTCGGACATCCTCACTTCGGTCTCGACCACCTATTTCGAACAAAGGGCATCGCCCATCGTCCCCGATAGAGACGTGGCGTAACGGCCGGAGAACATGGTGGATTGGTTTATGATGCAGCGAACACCAAGGAGAATGAGTGACGTTACAGCTGTAATTAAGGGATAATCATTGACTGAGCGGTTATCTGAATTAAAGGAGTGGGATCGACTGAAACGGTTACCCTGATTGAAGGAATCGCATTAGTTACACCCTGATGCTTATCTACGATATTGGAACTTCACAACAGTATAAAATAGAGGACTTAGTCTCCTCCAGAGGTACGCGATAGACAACCCAGTACTCTCTCTCTAATCTCTACCCTACTGTCACGTTCTTACATTGACTTACGCATCGGAGAGCCTTGCGCTGCCCACAGCCAGGGTCTTTGACTGCTTCCTTCGTTTTTCTCCTTTCAGGTTCCATTGAAGGCATCACATCCTCTCATCTAGTGGGTCCAGAGTTCACCACCTCACGGTCCGTGAATTTTCGTGCACCTACAAATCATTAGAACCATATTCCATCTATCTAAATAAGCACTAGATTTCATATTTAGTGCAATAAAATTTTAAGTGGGCCATATCTCCTTTATCAGTTATTTTTCCAACTAAGGATGAAATACCACAACTCCAGTTTTTTGGCCTTTTTCGAAAAACCACTCACATATGCAGAATGTACTATCTTCATAATAACTGGAAAGATTAGGGCTACTTTGATATTTACAATTCACAGAGACCTCTTTTAAAACACACCACAAATCTAAGTAGTATCTCGAAATTTTCTTATTTTCCTCCTCGATTTCCCCCGAGTCCCCGTAGAAACACTTGACGGTAACAACCAAACACAATTGGAGAATCGAGGAGGAGGAGGAGAGCTGAAGAATTGAGAATCCATGGCGGTTTCTCTCGCTCCAGGGCTGTCTCGGAAGCTGAAGAAGGTTCTGGAATCTCGAACGGACTCTCCAGATCTGCTTGCTTCCCTCAACACTCTCTCCACTTTCTACACCGACAACTCCTTGCAATCTCGCAGGAATCTCAGATCGACCATCGAGAAGAGATCTCTCTCCATCAATCTCGAATTCCTCCTCGCCTCCGAAGCCGCTCAACAGGTTGTTTTTTATCATCTTCTTCTTCTTCAGCATTTCTCAAATCTGGATCTTGATCTGATTCGAAATGAATTGGATTTGATGATGATATTGATGTTGATTTGTTTTGTTTTTAGTCATTGGATAGAGTGGAGGAGGAGGTTAATGCGTTGGCCGAGTGCTGTGACAAGTGAGTTTTGAATCTCGGTTTTTCTTTGATTAGTTTGATTCATGTTCTTGTATCATTTGTCTTTTAGGATTAATCTGTGAGGATCTGTAACTTTTCAAATTTCTTCTTGGGTTTATTGGAGTGATGGATGTTTTGTGATTAGTTATGGTGATTTGGTTTTACTTTTATGAGATTAGGGTGAAAAAAGAAAGGAGAACTCTATTTTGTTGTGATGGGATTGTAATGAGTGGGTAGATCTGATTCCAAAAACATATGGCATTTTAAGGAATTTGCGGGTCTGTTTGTTTATTGGTTGAATTAGAGATGTAGTTTTTGTTTAAAGGAAAACTATAGGGAGATTGTTTATATGTTGAAAGATCAAATATAGGGATACCAGTCATTGGTACCTGTGAAGAAGATATTAGAGATTGGTATCACATGTATCCAAACTCTTGAGTGGCTAATAAGTCTGTTCTGGAGAATATAGTTTGATCAAATCATCATTAATTGCAGTTCGGCCCAATTAGGTCCTGTTGTTTGAACCACACTAACCTGTCTCTGAGCATTTGTGTTTCTTGGAGGTGCTTGTTCTGAATTCGCTCCGCCTGCTGAGGCATTGTCTCCATCTTGTGGGCAATGAACAATTCTTATTGTCGTGAAACCAATAGATCCTATGTTTGCTCTGCTTGCTTTGGTTTTAATGAACTTATGGATTCCCAAGAGGAAACCTCTTCATTCTACTACTTGAGTTTTTGTTTCTACCTATGTATACAAATGTAGCTTAACCTTGCGATTACAGGATTGCCAAGGCATTGAGCAGCTGCAATGCAACTACAGGGGATATCATCAGTACCACTGAGAGGCTCAAACAAGAAATTGAGGTTACTACTCAAAGGCAAGAGATTGTGTCTTGCTTTCTTCGTGACTATCAACTTTCTAATGAAGAGGTGATTTTTTTGCTACTTAAGGATTTAATATTCTTGATATATACAGTACACTTATTTAACTGGCTGTATTGTATATAAATTTGGGCAGATGAAAAATTAGCTGATATCTTTTTTGTGCCAATGTTGTTTTGGTATTTCCTTGCACAGCTTCATCAACAATGACTTTTTTCATTGCAGATCAATGCACTGAGGGAAGAAGACCTGAATGAGAATTTTTTCAAGGCTCTTTCTCATGTTCAAGAAATTCATTCCAACTGCAAGATATTGCTCAGAACACATCACCAGGTAGCCTGCGTGTGTGTGCGTGTGTTTATGTCAATAGGTCATGTCATCATTCATACAGATCTAATCTTCACTGATTGGCGCAGAACATACAGCCTGCTATTGCTATACCACAGCTTTATTTTTGTAATAGAAATCTTGCACATAGGCAGTAGTAGTATTACTATACTTGTGTATAGCAGGTCTTATGTATTTGTCTCTGTTGATATTGTGTTCTTTTCTTAGCAATTCGTATTTCTTATAGAACAAAAAGAAGTTACCATCTGAGTCTGATGTTTTAGTGCATATCCTTGAAGTGAGAATAAGAGTTAATAATTATTTTATGATAGTGTAACGGAAGGGGAAAATCTTGATTCCAAGTCTTTCACTTGGATGATGAGCTCTTCTTTTTTAACCTGTGACAACAGTCATTGTGAACTGAGGGAGTTTTTAAGCTGATAACAAAATGTGGAAGCTCTGGAGATTAGGGAGCTGATGATTGTTGCTTGCACTTTAGGGCATAGTTTCATTTCCCCAGTCATTAAGGCTCGTAAATGCTTATCCTTTGCAATCAAATTTCCAAATACGTATCTCATTTACTGAGGTTACCTGTGGTGCTCGGATGGAAGAAACTTAGTTTGATGTCTTAAGCACTGTAAATTAGGACTCTATCATTTTGTGAGCCCATTTCTCTCCAAATATATGGTTTATTGGCTCCTGACCCCATATTCCAGTGTGGGATATCTTTTCCTCAAGGACCTTGGTTTATTTATGTATCATTTGGGTTTTTTTAACATGTAAATAAATGTGTTGCATGTAAGGAAATAAGAAAAGAAGGATCGACATTGTTTGTGAAGCATGAAACTTAATGGTTTCTACCACCAATAATCATACTTAGTATCTATGTTATCGAGAGAGAGAGAGAGAGAGAGAGGAGATGGAATTCTTCTTGGATGACACATCAAGAGTGAGGGGATGGAATTCTTCTTGGATGATACATCAATAGTTATTCAGGACAGTCTCATTTCAGTCTTCATTTAGTGATTTTCTGTTACACAGCGTGCCGGTCTGGAGCTGATGGATATGATGGCAGTGTACCAAGAGGGAGCCTTTGAGCGCCTATGCAGGTGAAGCTCTACCCAGACCCAGAAATATTCTTTCAAACACTCACGACAAAGGACACACCATTTATCATAACATCAAAGTTAATTGTGTTTCATTTGATCCATTGTTAAAAGCATTGACCATCTCTATAATTGAACTGTAGCATAATATAAGTGCGAAGATTAACATTATTATCATGATCATTCATAGAATGCTACTATTACAATTTCCTTTATTTGTTTAAAACAATTCATTTTTAATAGTTTAGAGCTTAATTACAGGAAATTGTGGGACTTGGTCAGTTGGTCTGACTTGGCCAATACAACTAGATTTTGGTCAAGACTGAGTCCCACACTCCCCCAAAACAAGATTTTTTTTTTCTAGCATGAGTGATGAGATATGCAACTCTGTCTCACTCCAGGTGGGTTCAAGCAGAATGCCGGAGATTAGGTGATAGTGATAATCCTGAAGTTAGTGAGCTTCTGAAGACAGCTGTCCGCTGCCTGAAAGAAAGGCCTGTTCTGTTTAAGTACTGCGCAGAAGAGGTAACTTTGTTAATAAATAGATTTGGCAAGCAAATGGACTCATACTTTTGAAAAATAGGCTGAATATGCTTTTTTTTTTAAGGTATTAGTTAATCATTGTGCATCAAAATTTTCTTTATTCAGGTCGCAAATATGAGGCACAATGCATTGTTTAGACGGTTTATTAGTGCTCTTACACGTGGAGGACCCGGAGGAATGCCTAGACCTATTGAAGTGCATGCCCATGACCCCTTGCGTTATGTAGGTGACATGTTGGGGTGGTTACATCAGGTTTGAAACTTTACCTTATTGCTTTGAACTCACTGGTTTTGTGGGGGCAGTGATGGTCATTATTACTGTCTATGTGAAGGCATTGGCATCTGAAAGGGAGCTTGTGCTTGCGTTGCTCGACCCAGACGCAGTGACAGATACTGGACCGACTGCTCGTCGCTTCTCCAAGAGCGCAGATGGTGATGGTCCAAAAGCTGAGTCTGACATAACATTTGTTTTGGATAGAATATTTGAAGGAGTATGTCGGCCGTTTAAAGTTAGAGTTGAACAAGTTTTGCAGTCTCAACCTAGTCTTATAGTCTCATATAAACTTAGCAATACACTGGAGTTCTACAGCTACACTGTGAGTTACAATCCTTTATTATTCATGCAATTGGTTCATATTTCATTCTTTTACCATGCAAATGTTTCTTCTTCTGTAGGTTTCAGATTTGCTGGGAAAGGAAACAGCCCTCTGTAATACACTTTGGCTGCTCAAGGATGCTGCTCAGCAAACTTTCTTTGACATCCTTAAGACTCGAGGTGACAAGCTTCTAAGGTACCCTCCTTTGGTTGCAGTCGATCTCTCCCCACCACCAGCAGTGGTAGAAGGAGTCTCTGTATTGCTTGAGATAATTGAAACCTACAACAGCATGATGGTTCCTGCTTCAGCAAAGAAGCCCAATTTTGATCCAGTGATAGCTGCTTTACTGGACCCTATAGTTCAGGTTTGCATATGTTTATCCTGTGTGCTCTTCCTTGCATAACGTTCATCTGTCACTTGAATCAAAAGGTTTTGAGTGTCGAAAACCATTGGACATGGGTTTATCAGAGCTTAGGAGTATGAATTAATAGTTTTCTTTGAAGAAACTGGCTGCCATTTTGCATAATTAGAGTAGGTTGATGCTTGCCAAACTTGACATTTTCTTTTGGTCAATGACTCCAAGTTTCTTGAGTCAAGCAGGCTAATCAGGTTTATAAAAGAGGAAACTATCATTCTCATGCAATTGTTTGAGTCTACTCACCAATTTGCCCGAGTTAGAAGTTGTTTGGCTTATACTGCAATTTGTTTTATCTGTGGAGGTCAGTCCCGTCGTACAATGTCCATAAACTCCTTTCGTACTTTTTTGGTAAAGTTTTCCTCTTTTTTTTTTTTTGGTTGACGTGGGTAACCCCATAGTATTTGACCCGACAGGACTAATCCCCGAAGCGCACGCACGACCCTGCAGCACATGTGCAAGTTTTTCTTATTTTATTAGTATAGAAATATTTATAATAGAAGAAAAGAGTAACTAAGGCAAGGCAGTAACCAAAGGCTATGAGAACAATGTTATGCCCACTACTGGGCTGCTGATACATATAATTGGAAACCATGCTAATGCAAAGACTAATGCTAGACATGAAACCGCTACTTCATGAGTCAACTTGCAGAGTTTTGTAAAGCATAATTTATTTCATGATTGCTTCATTGTCTTTTATTGCGTTCAACAAAGATAAATCTCAACCCCTCAACATTACAGATGTGTGAGCAAGCTGCAGAAGCACACAAGGCTAAAGGATCAATCCATTCTTCAAGGAGAAGTAGAATGAGTTCAGATGCAAACCAGATAAATAGAGAGTCAACATCTGTGGATGCAATTTTGACTAGCAGTAACTCTGGCTCATCTGTTAAGGTATAAAAGCTTCTAGTTGTTCTAATAATTTATTGTTTATCATCTACCAATAATTTATTATTGTTTATAGTTGTTCAAACTACATGATAATTTATTTTCACATTCAAGTTTTGTTTTTTCATTCAGCGGTCATCATTTAATAATGGTAATAACAATAATCAGATTAAAATGGTTAGAAAACTTGTGCATTTGATTGGAAACTGATTTCCATTTTAAAACAATGTGTACAATTCTTTTCCTAATGGGAGTATGCAACTGTCTTGGAGCCTTAGAATTTGTACAGGTAAGGCCCATGGTTCATCCATCGTTAGCATGGATAGGCTATCCTTTTTGATTAAATATTTTGATGTCTAACCCATTTAGGTTCTTATCTTGTAAGTTTATCGGTTGTGTTTCTTATGAATAAACAAGAATACTATGGTAAATCACCTTAGAAAACACGACTGCCAAATGATTACACATACATACTATGGGATTATATTGGATGATACCTTTTTCTCTGTGAGTGAAATGGTGATCAACCTCAATATGCATTGTCCACTGATGAAATACTGGATTTTTTTAGATGTAAAAGGTCATGATTATCACCATACTTTATTAAAGGAAGTCTGACCAGGGCACCCAAATCAGGCAAAGACACCCTTTATGCACATGATTTCACATGCACCAAGAGTCACAGCTTTCTATTCAGCTGTTACTTTTTATATACTAGAATGGAAGTCGTCGGTCAAGAGAGCATTTAGGTAGTTACCATGGGTGTAAGAGACAATTCAGTAAGAAATAGAATCACAAGGTGGACGGTAGACAAATGCTTACCCTTGTCTATGGTAATGGCGAAGTCAACATTGTCCACAACTAGAGAAGACTGAAAAGAAGGAAATATGAAGAAACAAGGGTATTGGATTACTGGGTTCTGGTTGTTTGGTTAACCATGATTTAGGCTGTATTCATTTGCCCTTTTGTACATAAGTTTTCCGAGTATTGGTTTGTAAATCATGCTCACCTGTAATATTTTTGTCGGGTTTAAAAATTATGGGAGCTTAAAAACATGAAGAGGGACATGGCCATTGGCCCTTCTCCTCTAGATCTCTCCCCCATGGCAGAGAAGTCGCCCACTTTCAAAAAGATATGGAATCTAATGGAAAATTTTGGCATGTATATGGATAAACGTTGTGCTGAATCTGCTGACTAGGTTAGTGGGATAACCACATAATACTTTGGCATCTAATTGTATTCATTTCAGATCTAAAATATGAGCACAGTAAACACATCTAGTCACTTAACATGGTAGAAGGGAGATGGAGATTATTGAGAAAAATCTCAATTGGAGTCCTACCTTGTAAAATTCAAGGGGATAATCAAGTCCACGGAAACCTTTAACCTAGTTGTCAGTTGCAGCGTTTATCCGATCTACTTTTGTAATTCTTGGAGCATGACCAAACATAGTTGATATGTAGGAGTTCTGAGTTTGTTTGATGTGACATTAGCTGGTGTATCATAGAAATACATATGATATATATATATATGGGAAATGTTCATATGCATCTATCCCTCGCCGTTTTTGGTGAGGGACACCCCAAAAGGGGAATTTCCAGTACTTCCTCACTTTTGTACTTGGAAATTCCCCTTTTGGGGTGTCCCTCGCCAAAAATGGTGAGGGATGGATGCATATGAAGACCCCCCCCCCCCCCCCCCCCCCTCCCCCCCCCCCCCCCCTCTCTATATATACATATACTTGAGTGGTCTACAAAGCCTATGTGAAATGTACATCCAACCCATCTACATGCTATGTGAATTTTAAGCTGACAATTTGATGTGCAAATTTGTATGTTTGCCCTTGCCAAAAATTAAGGAAAGCATGACTACTCATCTTCTTCTTCTTTTTTTCCTTAATGGTGCTTCATTTTTGTATATGCAGAATGCTGAAACTCCCTCAAAAATATTCCTCATCAATTGTTTGTCAGCTATTCAGCAACCACTGTTAGGGCATCATGTTGCTGCCAAGTACATCAGTAATCTGGGATCTATGATCGAGACGCATCTGAGTGTTCTTGTGGAAAAAGAAGTGGATGCTATTCTAAGAAGATGTGGGCTGTCAAGCAAGATGTTTTATATTCAGAAATCAATCAGCAAGGATAACATCGATGTGGTCGAGCCATTGGCAGAGGTAGATGGCATGTCGCCACCTGTAATTTCAGAATGCCTAAGAGCATTCTTTGCACTTGTGTCTGGGACTGAAGGTTCCCTTCCAGAATTTGAGCAAATGCAAGTCCCTCGCCTACGTTCTGAGGCCTGCACCCGAGTGGCAAGGGAACTTGCCGAGGCTTATGAAACTGTTTATAGAGCAATTCTCGATCCCAAGAATCATTACCCTGACCCCAAGTCCGTGGTGAGGCATCCACCAGATCATATAAGGACCATTCTAGGGATTTGAGAAGCTTCTGTGACTGTCATCCTCAATACCAAATACAACTTTACCTGAATTATTATTGTCCTGAGTCATAATAAATCGGCATTTGTGCTTTGGCATTCTTAAATTGCATTCCCTCTTTAGTCTCCAACAGTCTTTCAGCATCTCCTGACTGGGAGAATGACTTGGTAAGAGCCAATTACCCGCATTGTATTTGTGGGCTATGAATCTATGATCAATCCAATTCCCCGAACTTGCATGCCTTTGTTTTGGCATTGACATATATGCGATCCTCACCATTAGATTGATAATTTGATCAACTTACATTTACACCGTAACCTCCAACTGATAACCGTAATCATTAGACATGGATGAATTTCTTGCAGAGCCTTGTTAATGATGAAAACCTCTCTTGACCCCTTACCTTTATTGGATGGTGGGATCTCACAGGGATGCCATCTACATCAAACCTCAGTTCACAATTAATATAATTAATGATGGCATATCTTCCCTTTGAAGTTACCGGTTTCTTATGCTTTATCGTGAAATTACATGCATATATGTAAGGTTTTGGCTGCTGAAAGGCACATCTTTGTGGCTCAGTTATATGAAACCTCCTATAGTTCATAAGATAAGATTTTGCAGGTTCATACATGACATTTTGTGTAAGTACTCGCATCTGTTGGGGATGAAAAAGCAATAGCTGTCAATGATTGAAAAACTAGTTTACCAACTGCTCTTTTTTTTCACCCCTACACATGCCAACCCCATAAAACCTTAGTGTATGACTGACTGATCGATCTGAACAGCACGTAAAAAATTAGAGTCTTATATATGCCCAACTGATTAGAACGGTCTTAAACATCTGGAAGGAATTCTCATCCAAATCCCAGTAAGAGGCCATCCATTACAAAAGCTATGCAGATTCTCATCTAGAAGCTATACCTCTAATGAGGTGGATTCTCTGAAGAGGATGATTCCAACTGCTGATGGAGCTGAGTGAATCCATTTCCATTCTCCCAGTTTTCTATTGTTTCAGTTGCATTCGTAGTCACTGGCAAGTGTGAGTGAATAAAACTTTCGTAGAGCGAATCTGGCCAGTGTATTGATGGCCCCCTAATAAGTTAACAAAATAGGAATTTTATGCCAATCAGGTTAAAATGGTGGAATCGAGGGGGCCATCATGCCTCTCATGTGGGCCTACTTTAAATAACCAGATGATTGATTGATAGATAGCTCAATCATGGTAGGGACCACATCACTCCTTTCTTAACTGCCTATTTGTTTGGCTACCAATTAAGTGACTCAGATGTTTAAAGAATTCCCAGCGCCAGCATGGGGCTCATGCCATTATTTTTTCGGTAAGTTTCTTTCTTGTTCCTTGCTCCTTTTCCTCCTGCCCTTTCACCCTCACTGAGGAAGTCAATTCACTGCCTTTGATGTTGTTGGATCCAGGTAGGACTGGAGATGTTGGGACCATGGATGTCTCAGATTAATATGAGGTTTTTTTTTTTTTTTTTTTACCTTAATTTCGTTTGATTCTCTGGCTCCCCTTCCAAAGTCCGAAATCAAAATCAGAGACGAGGGGCAGTCACAGAATTGGCAAATTATCATGGGTTAGATCCATCCAAAGGCCCATTGGGACCAGATCTTTCTGGCAGGAGACCAACCCAAGTAGTTGGGCAGTGGATCACCAATAGAAACCTAAAAGATACTCTTTACTTTATTGCCATCTTCAGAATCCTTAACTGGAAACGATTCCATTTTTGCTCATTAGATTCGTTAATTTTTTGTTATTTTATGGGCTATGCAAGTGAATGGATCCTTTCCGCTCAAGCACAATGAATGAAAAATATTATTCTCTCTATTTGGTTTGAATCTTCGTTGTGTGAGGCCAAGACATTAGATTGTGTCTGTGCTATAAACTTGGGGTTGGTGAATTATCACCATTTACTCTTCCCCCTTGCTCTGTCATATGCTTTCATACAGTAACATCTTTTCTTTTTCTTTTTTTCCCTGATAAGTAGGAAGACATACGCATTTGGAAGCCCTGTAGATCTTTCTATGGTGTTTCTTCCACAGTCTTGGGGAATCATTCTCATCTATCTCAAGTATGGTGTGGTTTGGCCCCACCAAGGGTTGAGGTCTTCCTTTGGTTGGCAGTTGCAGGAAAGATTTCAACGGTGGACAATCTAAGAAAACGAAGGATAATGTCTGAAGCCATTTCAGACACTTATGTCTTTTGTGGTAAGGAAGAAGAATCTATCAACCACTTATTCTTGTATTGTGAGTTTGCCTCTTACATTTGGCAATTTTTTTTCAAAAAATGTGGAATTTCATGGTGTTTGCCAAGGGCTTTGAGTGAATTGATGGAGGCTTGGAGGTTGGGTCCTTTCAAAGGGGTGGGCTTAATCTTATGGAGGTTGATTCCTTTCTCTATTCTTTGGTTGATTTGAAAGGAAAAAAACAATAGAATCTTCAATGGCAAGTCAAAGGACAGGGATGATATTGTTTTTATGATTGTCCTCAAAATAGCTAAATGGGCAAGTATCAAAAAAGAGTTAGAGCACTTGACCTTAGATAATATCTTAAGTAATTGGGAAGCTTGCTTAGGAAGCAGATATGTTAAGAAGAAACATTTAGTCACTTGGTCTCCCCCTCCTCCTAATGTTCTTAAATTTAATGTTGATGGTGCGACAAGAGGAAAACCAGATCCTGCAGGTATAGGTGGCATCTTGAGGAATTACAAGGGAGAGGTATTGTTTATGTTCTCAAAGTATATAGGTATCAAAGATTCTAATGAAGCGGAAGTGTTAGCTATATTGGAAGCTCTAAGGATATGTGTCTCAAATAATTTTCATAGCATAGTGGTGGAAAGTGATTCCTTAAATGCGATTTCTTGGATGTCTTGTTTGGAGAAGGGTCCATGGAAATTTCAATTTCTTTTCAATGAAATCAAGACTTTGTCATCATCTTTGAATGTTGAGTTTCATCATGTGCTTCGGTCGGGGAATGGCATGGCGGATGCTTTGGCTAAGTTGAGGGTTGAAAGAGAGGTAGCTTTGCTTGCTCCTTTGTAATTTGTTGTTTTGTGTTGGTATTTAGCTCTAATACCTTCGCATGTTTTTTCTTTCCATCTTTATTGTACATTTCTTAAGTTTTTAATATATTGTTACCGTTACCGATCAAAAAAAGATTTCATTATAATAGAAAGATTACAAAAGAATACAACAGCAGAAGATAGCAATGAAACCCAAAGAATATAGTAAATCTAATTAGACGTTCTCGATGCCTTAACAGTGAAATCCAGATATTCAACTATAACTGATGAGATGAGTTGTTCATTGATAACATGAGAATGGCAACCAAAAAATAACAATCCCAGTCACATCACTAGCAACTCTTTAAACTACAAAAATAAGGGGAAAAGATTAACAAGTGTGCACAAGAATGAACGGAACTCATTCCAACAGATGATGATGACTGATTCTGATGGAAGCTTCTAAACTGGCCAGGCAAATTATACCAACAGCAGTGGGAACCGCAACAAATAACCATTTCACCAAGCAAAATTCCAGCAGCTTCCTTCAATCAGCATATTTTCTACTCTTCCTCTATGGTCAAACCACATAGCCTTCATGACTGCAAATGGTTATCCACTGCAAAAGCATGGGTATCTGATGGGCTTGCACCTGGTCTGCCAAGCAAAAGTCAAGTCTGTTAAGATTTTTTTTTTCCTTGGTGATTTGTGAATTTGACCATAACTAGGGCCTTCCAAGATCCTGGTAAAACAAGTTATCACGGAACTCTAGAGCTTGGTTATGAGGCTGGGATGGAAAAACAGCAGAGCATGTCTTGCTATAGGAACAGCTTTAGAGGAGGGGTTTCACCCACCTTCTTCAACAAGGGTACTTGCAGAGCAGAGTTTCCTTAAAAGAGAGGTTCCCAAAAATAGAATTCCTAGGTCAATGTAGGGAATTTGAATGTCCGATGGTGGTTTTATTTTTAACGGGATTTTACCGGAAAAATCCCCTTGGACTTTGTGAAGATCAAAAAGGCCCTCAAGTTTAAATATAGACGATTAAAGCCCTGCTGTGATATCACTCTCAGTCTCAGTCTCTCACATATATATACATATATAGACATATGTATATACATACATATGTATATATGTACATATGTATATATATACATATATATATATATGTGTGTGTGTGTGTGTGTGTGTGTGTGAATTCTTCTTCTTCTTCTTCTTCTTTCCCTCCAAGCCAGGCCCAAAACTGAAGTAGGCCAGTAGAGCAAAGCAGTTCCTTTTATGAATTGAAACTTTTATGAAGTTTTCCTCCTATTCTATCTAGGTCACCTGCCATTGAGGTTATTATGAGAATCTGTTTCAGCATATATTTTGCTGAAACAAGTCGTCCTTTCTAGTGTTTTCTTGTTAAATGCGTACTGAAAGTTTCACTCACCCATACCGGTGCTCCCACATGCACTAGTATCTGTACCGTATCTCAAGAGAACAGATTGTTCATCTTCTGAACTAATTCCACACTGCCATGCACCAGTAGCATGTGAAGAACCCATAGCTAGATTACATGACAAGATTATACCTTGTTTTACTGATAAAAGAGAAGTACAGATTGAGTGAGCATAGCCAAGGTTTATGGAAGAAAATTATTTCTTCTCATTTCCACAAATTCCTCTTCCCAAAATCACAAAACCCTGCCTCCAATCCTGCTTCTATCTCTGGAATTCCTATCACTGTTCTTGAATTCCATCATGGACTCTCTTTTTCAAACCCCCAACTTATAAAACCTCTGAAACTTCTTTTTATCAGTTCTATCACCTTTTCCCCAAAACCCCATGTATGTTTCCTTCCATTTCTAGAAATTCCTCTTCCCAAACTCACAAAACCCTGCCTCTGATCCTTCTTCCATCTCTGGAATTCCTATCGCTGTTCTTGAATTTCATTCCGTTCATGGCCTTTCCTTCTTCAGACATGTCGAATCAAGTGGAGGATGAAGTAGAAGAACGAGAGGCAATATTGCAGTTCATGTATACAGGTGAGCGGTATCCAAAAAAAAAAAAAAACGAAGGGCCTTCATCACCTATATTGAAATTTGAGGGCCTTTTTGGTCTTCACAAAGTCTAAGGGGATTTTTCCAGTAGAATCCTCTCTCTCTCTCTCTCTCTCTCTCTCTCTGTTCTTTGCAGGAACTTGAGTTAACAAATAACTGGATTTCCTTAAAGTAGGTACTCCAAACACAGGCCCTCCCCTCATGGATAAATCAAGTTATCTGTACTTGATTTATGAGGATCCAGCTCCCCTCCCAAAAAAATAATAAATAATATTATAAAAAAAAAAAAAAACCACCAGAGTCATCGAATGAAATTTCCAGAAAGGGCAGACCACTACCAATGTCTTAACAGTAAAGTGCTGCCTAAATTTATAAAACAGATGGTCACCACTTTTAAGTTTTAAGCACTGCAAATTAGTGCAGAGCAGGGTGTGTAGGGCAATGCAAATTGTGTTTCATTCAAGTAGTTTTTTTTTTAAATAATAAATAAATAAAGGACATGTAAGACGAAAAGGAGGGTCTTGTTCTTCAGGAAATAAATTGCCTGCCGACAAGCACAATATAATGTGGAGCCCATGATATGGTGATCCAAATCCCTGATCTGATGCCGCTTCTTGTGGATGAGGAAGCTCATTCAGTCACCCTGACCAAAAGAACCTTGTGATTCATTCTCTCTCCACAGAACCTCTTCTGGGATGCTCATTCTTTTAACTGTCCATTAGTTAGCCACTGGTCACAGAGTTAGGAATTAGGATCATCCAATCTCAGGGACCCATCAGTTCGATGAGCTGGGTTCACTCCACACCAGACTATACATTAGTTGTAGCAAGTAACTCTAAAATTTCATATCATGTAACCCTTCCAATGCCCCATCCAGGTTTACAAGAAATGATAAAAGAGCCCAACTTGCAAGAATTGGGTTGGATTTGCATCAGCTGTAATAATCTGAATTTTAAAAATAAAACTAAAAATGTGCACAAAATGAAGTTAATTAGGATTATTAAAAGACATTTATTATTTTCAGTAAGGTAATTCAAATGTCCAAAGTTTAATATACCTGGCCAATCCAAAGATGGTTCAGTGGCAAGGCATTGCCCTCCCACATAAACAACCAGGGATCAATTCAATCCCATGCTGTGTAGCCCTATTGCTTAGGGACTTGGGTAGCATGTGTGTGGCTGTATGGATATTTAACACAGTAAAAATGTGTGTGTGTGTGTATATATATATACACCTGTTAAATTTTCGAAGAAAAATAAAAAAGTTAATATATTTTCTTTCATTCAAAGAAAAGAAACTTAAATTACCTCTTTTTAATGGTACAATAATGAAATTTAAATTTTCCAGCCTTCACGTCTTCAATGTACTGCAGGCACAAAAGATAGAAAACCATTAGAGTAATCACAAGGCTTGGGTCATTGGTGAGACCACAATCTCATATATAGTCATACAGGGTCCCTCATGTGGCCAAATGCATAAAACATGAATTTCATGCAATTAGAATAGCATTTTAAGTTTTTTTTTCAAAAGCCATACCTCATGTGCCAACCGTTCTTTGAATAACATGAAATTATATATTTGATGGGTTATTCACTCACATATTTAATGGGTCCAAGATGGTGCAAGTCTGACAAGTATTAAAGAATCATGACTCATACTTATAGCATATAACCTATTTATGAATTTTAAGAGTGCCTGCATATGTGGGAGAGTATTCCAGTTTTGGATATTTTATCTCTTTAAGTTGTCGAGTTAGTATGAGTCTTGGTTGTTTTGTGAATGTTCATTTATTTTTAAAGATAACTGTAAAAGGTTTTTAGAGATAACTGTAAAAGGAAATAAGTCAAATGTATTTCTAAAATGGGGAAAGGTTCTGAGCTGTGCCGAAGGAACAGAAAACTTCAAATCCTGTAACCTGTGACCATGTTGGAATACAGTGAAATGCTCAACCATTATTGCATCCTTCGGTTTTGGTAATGACCCCAAATCTCCCCAGTAGTAATGGTCTATTGGAACCCCAAGGTGATGACTACTCAACCCCCATCATATGCAGTTGAAGAGTTCTGAGTAAAAAAGTGTATGGACAGCATCACTTGCATGAAGGATCTCATAAGTCCTCGTATGTGGCTATGATAATCACAGAAGAAAAATATCGTGTCGAGGATCATATAGTACTCCAAATAGACATTGTAATCAAACAACAAAAGAATTGCCAATCATTCAAGGCACACTTACCATCTTCAAGGTAACAAAAATGGACGAAAAGGCTAGAGAATCAAATGGTATGTCTTCCAGAGGAAAAAGTGCACACTCCAAAGACTCGGGGCCAGGCGAAAAATCAGGTGTCTTCATCTTTGCTCTGAAAATGATGTAACTCTGTACTGCATGTGACATCCAAAAATACACAGATTATTGCCGTGTCAAATACAGACTATATTGCAGGAGAACATAAGTAACTCCACTCACTTGGGCGATAAGAGGTATATCTAGTTGAGCAAATGGCGAAAGCACTTCCACTTCAGCACATGCTTCTTCCAAGGTTTCCCTGGTTGCTCCTTCAGCTGCTGACTCGCCAATTTCCAGAAAGCCAGCAGGAAGAGTCCTGTGATATCAGTGGCCCACGTGGTAAAATTTAAACTTTTAATGAGGACTCCAATGAACAATCTTTTGGTAACTTGAAACAAATTTTGAAACAGTATAACAAAAGACAGATCTAAAAATGGGTGCAAGAATGAAATTCTAGTGAATGTAAAAACAAAAGCAGAGAAGGGAGGAAAGAAAAAGGAATTGGTTTTATATGACTACTGCAAGACAGGAAAACCAGACAATAGATCTTCAAGCTTTTTAGAGAAGGCATAAGGCAAGAAGGCTCATGGCAAGAAAGTCAGGATCTTGTTCAAAATAAGTATGTTTACAGTTATTTCAAATACTCACTGAAGGATTATGCCAGAGTTTGCAGTTAGTCGTGTTTCAAGATACCCACTGAAGGACTATGCCAGAGCTTGTTGTTTTCTTATTTCTTTACAGAAGAAAAAATTTCTAGGTATAGTGTACTGTAGATTTCAATATATGGGCCTGACACATCCAGGGGTTATCAACCGCACTTGCATGCTTGCAGAGCAAAAGACAATACAGGACGAATTATACAATACATGTCCATGGGTTTACTTTAGTAAAAGGTGGTGACCAGAAAGTATCTCCATAGTGTATGTCACTATGTTGGGAGAATATTTCAATTGAAAAATAATACAGCGCTAAATCAGAACTACAGGTCTATCCAATCTGCCAAAATCCCATACAGGTGTGACCCATCTTTCAGCAATCATTAGAACAAAAAAAAAAAAAAAAAAAATCCTATATCAAACAGTTTCAGTCATCCATCGACCTTCAGTTAAATATTACATGCTGGCCATATGCTCTTTGTCAGTGCAATTTGCACCAATTATTAGATGGCTGTATGATGGGATTGTTTTTGCAGCATCACCATTCCCAGTGGATCCCACTTGCAAAAAGGGCCGGGACCATTGAAGATTGGATTGCATCAGTACAGAGAGCTGAGTCCATTGAATGTTGATTTTCTCAGGACAAGTAGTGTATATTTTATCTTTTCATTATGGGCATCGCCAGCCCATTGTTAGGAAATTTATTTTGGAAAAAGATTTAGAGCTAATCTCCTTCCCATGGTTTGGAAACAGGTATGTTTTATTGTAAACGGTATCTAAAGGGTACATGTCTCTATAGTCTATCCACCCCTCCCTCGATAATTTTGGGGTAGCCATCTTGTTCTCAACAATGGAGAAGCAAGCAAATCTCAAGTTTTTTGAAGCTAAGGACCATGTCACACAGAACAGCAAAAATACAAGGTTGCTCAACCATCATGACGACCGTTTGCTAAAGAGGGTGATGATCTACAAGTTTCCATTTGATTACTTATTGATGAAATGGACATCAATGTAGGTTAGAAATATATTGTTTTGAATTCAAACACAGAAGGAATCAATAATCATAATAATAAGTTAAAACAAGGTGGGACGAACATGAAAGAGAAAAGAAGTTGGAGTTCATTTAAAGAGGGAGCTCCCACAACATGGTGAGGCTGCCCCCTTAAACTGACAATATAAATTACAGCTTCTGAAACTTTATAGTATTTTTGCAGTTTATTTTTATGGGTTTGTAACATCCACCCACTGGCTCACAGGAAAAAAAAAAAAAGAAAAACCAAAGAAGATGAAGATGATACTCACCAAAGCCCATAAGATGGCTGAATCTTTCGCTTGCAGAGTAGAACCTTATTGTCATGTTCAACAAGGCATCCGACGACCTACAAAGTTTGTCCCATAAAAGGATGAAAATAATATATTGGACCTTTGTCAGCAATCTCAAGATTTCAAAGATGATAACATATTTAGGAGCAATTAATGAATAAAAGAGAAGGGGAAAAACACATTTAGGAGTGTACAGTGCCCTAAATATTTCAAAAATAACAAATATCTAAGCCTCCACTCAGATCATTCCCATTTTACCAGCGGAGAAGATTAACCTTTTTCTTTAAGATTTTTTCTACATGGGAAATTTCTAGAATTAAGAGAAAGTTTTTTACTAGCCCTTGAAAGTTTTTAAATGCCCTGGAAATGACAATGAGCAAAACACAATATTGACCAAAAATGCTACCAAAAATAGCTTGATATACATTGTTACACCGTTCTCTATCAGCTTAAGCTTTTGGGTTGGTATATGATTTCTTACAATATTGACCAAAAATGCTACCAAATATAGCTTTTATGCGGTCTGAGTGGAAGAATGAGGAAGTGATCATGCGAATGTCACACTTCCAACAGATTTCATTGAACAAAAAAAAAATATAGTACGGTCTTAGAAATCGTCAGCGTAATACCAGGACTGTACTAATACATTCCTACATTAAAAATATGCTTTCCATTACGAAACCAGGTGATTCACACGCAAGGATGTTTGCTTTCATTTTGTATAGTCATTTTTGCTTCTCTCTCTCACATGATCACAATACAAAACAAATGGTTTTACAAGTGGATCAAAAGATAAAATAACTCTACAAAAACCTTTCCCCCTATTTGAAGTTAGAACTTTAAAGGCCAACTTGGTAGCTCAATATTCATGCATTACAGATGCTCACGGTAGCTCAAACATAAGTAAGAACCATAGCACCAATAGTTATATGTACATCTATTGTGTTAAGGTTGTGTCTCAATCCATGCTTGCTCTTTTCTTCTTTTTTTTTTTTTTTTTTCAATTCAAGAAAACTTCATGTTTTCTTGGAAATTTCGATTGCAGTAAAACTTTAAAAAAATGGTGAATGTCATAAATTTTACTTTGAGAAACAGTAAAAGAATATATAATGTTCCTTTAGAATCTAGCTCAGTAATAGCATGCAGTCGCATAGAATGTATCATAGAGATTTCTCCTGGGAAAATTCAAATGTTTCACTGAGTGATAACAAAGTACTGGCAGCATGGTTGTGTACCATCTTGGGGTTCTCATAGAAGATTCTACCGCAAAGCGTGCAGACAGCTCTCATTTTCTCCTCTCCATCTGGTATGACCAGTTTTGTTGGGCCTCCGCAAGATTGACAGAATTTGATTTTTGGCTTGGGCGCCTGCATTGAAGCAGTGTACCATTACAAATCAATTAGAAAATGCAGACCGAATGATAACATCCAAAAGACTTTAATTCACAGTTGAACAAAGTAATGCTTCACATTCAGCTTATATGATTAAGACATTTCATTGACTATGGCTGTGTTAAAATTGGAATAATTTCTGCTCATATACGAGGAAGTAAATCAGTGAATTGCCACGAATCTGCAAAAAAAAAACAAACTTATTAAAAGGTCACTATGTTTATTCATCAATGAAAATATACAATAACAAACAGAACTAAAGATCTCTCATGTCAAGAATATTGTAACCTCTTCTACAGGATCCTGATAAACATACAAATTATATTACCACTGTTGTCTTTTAAATTAAGAATAGCACACACAAGCATCAACAGCAATTACAGTGTTGATATAAACACTGTAATTTGCAATTACAGTGTTCTAAGTCTCAAATAAAAAATTTCTAGCTCAATTTGCAAAATTCGAAAGTCGATCCATCAAAAATCTGGAATATGATAGTGAGAATTTCTAAAATTTCCCCTGCCAACAACAGAGAACCTAACATACAACATTCCGCGCAAACCCAAAAAAAAAAAAACAATCAAACAAACAAACAAAATGAGACAAAATTTAATTACTAACCATAGCAAGACATATGATGAAGAAGCAGCATCTTGTTTATACTTAAAACTAAAACAAACCCAAAAAACAGTTCAAGCATATAACAAAATCAAACCCATCAGAGCAGCAACACAGGAAACAAAACCATCTTCAATCCTTATCATTTTATTAACAAACAACAACTGATTCCCATTCCAACATAATTATGAACAGACAAGAAAACCCATTTCTTTCCTAGCATTTAAAAAAAAAAAAAAAAACACTTCTTTCCTAGCTTGATCATTTATACCGCAGTAGATGGCAATACGGCTGATGACGACGCAGAAGCGACATCAGCTTCTGGGTTAGATTCAGACCGACTTGCAGACATCTGGAAAGCTCTGAAACAGCGCTGGGATTGAGATTGGGCGAAGAATGAAGGGAAATCGATGGGAGAAGAAGCTGTTCTTGATTTGGGCAGTGATTGCAAGAAGAGGAAGGGAAGAGGCTTCTTCCATTTATGAAAAGGAGACACCCCAACTGAACCGATGAAGTGAAAAGATCTGATCATGTTCCGGTAATGGGAAATTAGAGATTCTGTGGGTTAATTTTCTGTTGCAAGAGATTGGATTTGAAGAAATTGAGGTGGGGATTTAGGCACATCGGCATCTCTTGGCTGGAATTGGGTCCCACGGCTCTGGTTCTGCTGGTGGCATCTTGCAGGGATTGACTTCTTGAACTGGTGGGCCGGATATTGGATTTGGATCGGGTGCAGGGAAAACTAGTAAACTACCAACAGCATGGAGCACCCTGCCCTATGTAGCCCTATGTATGGTAGATTTTTTTTTTTTTGCTTCGGAGGGTTCTAAACCCTTTGAGCTGGACTAATCCATCCGACTAGAGGAAGCTGGGTAAACTCCCCCGTAACCCCAGTGTGGTAGTGCGATTTCGAACCTATGACTTTCGGGTGTAAACCGTGGTCCTAGACCAACGGAGCTACCCATTGGATTCCTGTATATGGTAGATGATTAGGCTAGTTAATGATTGTTTTAGTTTATGATACGTCCCATATAATAGCAACAAAAAAAAGGTGCATTTTGTACGTTGAGAGGATTTTGAGGATAAAGTGGAAAAATGTTCTTGATTTTCTTTGAATCTATTATTTCGGGTTCGGTGCATCACGAATAATAAAGTTTGGATGGTGCGCATGCCTGCTTGTCTTGTATAAAATAAATGAGAATTATTATTTTTTCAAGCAAAAAAATAGTTATAGGGCACGTTTGGCAAACTAATAGGAATTCTCTATTTAAAGGATTCCTTTATTCTATCGAACCAAGCCATCCTCAAAGAGGATTTTTTGAAGACAAGTTCAAGTTTGGCATAAGAGAGGAATCATAGGGTCTATACACTCTGTGATCCAACAATCATAAGTTTTTAGTCAAATTCTCATAATTCATAAAAAAAAAAAAAATCAATAGTTGATCTTTCACCCCATAAACATTTTTTGGCTCTTCAGACTACCTGAACGGTTCAGGTCGTGTAAATGGGGCCCACGTAAATAAAAAATTAATATTATAGAGTATGGACGTTTTTACAAATATCTCAAAATTCATGATTAGTGTATGGTTGAAGTTTGGGCCGTGTTTGGTCTCCTTCGGATTATTCACGGTTCAGATCATGATTTCGATGTAAAAAAAAAATGTACTCTCCAATAATCTCATTTTTTATATTGTGACATATCAATGGTTATAATTGTTTTGCCATTTTCTCATGATACATGATGAATTATATTCTCAAACTTAACCCCATAGCCGTTTTGGGTCTTCTTTGTAGACTTAATGGTTTGATTATCGCAAATAGGCCCAACAGAAGTTCATATTTAATGATCTAATGGCCTATATTTTTTTTACCAATATCTCAAATTATAGGTGGAACTGATGGCTGAATTTTGGTATGGTATCCATTTTGGACCTTCTTAAAACTATTACCAGTTCAGATCTCGATTATGGGACCCATATAAACCAAAAAATGCAAAAAATTGGTGTCCCCCACACTAGTGTCGAAATCACTGTAGCTACGCTTTTCCACGTGCGGGTGGATTTGGGTTTTCTAATTAGGGGTGTCTGTGTGTCTAACTTTGAGCATATTTGAAAAGGAGGAATCCTTGTGCCCTCCATGTTATTTTCCATGATTGTCCAAACGTGAATTTTCCATTGGATCATAGAAAGTTACGAGAAATCCCCTCCAAAGGACTTTACCAAACATGCCCTTGATGTTATCAATTATTGAGGATGAATGCCAAAGGTGAATATCAAATGGCTGTGAAAGAGCCTTCCCTCTAGGTGGAAATAAAATTAAGGGAATATGAGAAATAAATACCCAACAGTCGCTGTAGTAGTAAAAAATCACAAGAAATTCAATGTCTTGTCTACAATGTCACCCTATATCATTCACCCCTCGCTTCATACCATCGTCCATGACTTGCCAGTCACCACTAGCAATCCTCTGGTAGAGCTCATTTAACTGTGAATTGCATATATTCAATGCAAGCAAATGGGCTTAGAGGAATTCACAATAATATAGATAAACTTAAAGGGCATGTTTGACATTGTTCCCATTTTTAGCTAACTATAGTTGCAAACTAAGTAATCGTCTAATAAAAATATAAACCACTCAAAATGCATATAAATAATATATAATAAACTGATATCATATAGAGTTTGTAACGGTCCAACTTTATATAATGAAGATTTATCTACTACTTGAGCAAAATAAATTAATGATAGCAGACGTTTTGATTAAGTGGCATAGTACTTGGCTTGGCTCATCTGAAAAAGGCAAGGTAAAAGCCTGAGTTGGTGAGTTTTATATAAAATAAGAAGGCTTTCACCATCAACTCTAATCAATAGCTCAACCGGTTGGGACAAGTATGCGAATAAGAAAGAGCTTGTGTTTTAATCTCTTTCCTATTACTAAAGATTTATTTATTAAATTGTGTATCTTATTTGGGTCATACCGGGCTTCGAGCTCTTTGTTGTTGAATACAAGCCCGGCTTTTATCTTAAATCTATACAGATTTTAAGTTTCAATTTGATTCGTGCACCAAAATCTAAGGCTAAAGCCAGACCCAAATTAGGTCAGTCCTTGTTTGGGGTCAGTCAGCCCAATTCATGAGCATTCATATTTGGATCAATCAATGTGCCCTTAGTATGATCACTGAAATCCAAATAAAAAATATTTAGTTTTTATTATAAAAAAAATTTAATTTAATTTCATATGTACAGACTATCCAAGATCTTAAATATAAAATTATTTATAAAAAAAAAATACATTAGGCTAAAATATAGTCACCACATAGAGGATGCTATTACCATGCACAAACATAGACCTTTCCCGCCCCCTACTCGGTCTCAGGAGAGAGAGAAGGCATGAACTGCCTCTTTTTGGTCAGGCAGATGCCCTCGGAGACCTTCCCCGCATGTAGGCTTTGGTAGGATCTTTTGTACCCTTTACACTGCCAACTCTCCAATCATAGGATCCCTTAATGGGCTGTTGACTTTGGATGTTTTTATCATTCTAAAAGAAAGAAAGAACTTGTTTAATCATTCAAGGATCAGAACTTGCTTAGACACCAAAAATGCAGGTTCGGATTTAAATTCAATCGTGGATTGTATTAACCCGCACAATCGGATTGATTGATCACTCTAGTCTAGAATTCCCTTTTCTTTGTCGGAATTCAAATAATTAATGTTTAGGAGAATTTGATACTCTAAAAAAGTTGTCCCCTTTAGGTGGAATTACAAATCCTCAAATCGTACAAATAGTGGAATTCCAAGAATTCAAAAAGTTATTTTAGATAGTTGGAATTTGAAACTTTAATGAAAGAAAGAAAACATTTCAATTGCCAGGGAACAAAATGTCACATAATATTCAAAAAACCCTTGACCTTCTAAATTCTAGTCATAAATTCCAATAAATAAACAGGCCCGACAATCTTATCTTTTTTTACCCAAATTTTTTATTTTTTTTGCTCATAAGAGAAGTCAGAACTAAAATAATTCAGCATGACTAATACTTAGACACGGGCACGTATATAAATCACTGTCTTTAGTGACTAAAACAAGCCCTCACATAGTAAACTATCATACGCCAAACACTATTCGAACAGACTACTTTGTTTAAAGCTACAAACAGCCCTCCTTTTAGTGGACTCTTATCTAGCAAGAGATGATTGAAATTTTTTTTTATTTTATTTTAGTCCAATGGGTCGCAATGAGACCTGTATTTTCCTTCTTTTTTTTTTTTTGTTTTTTATGGGAGGGTTCTCAACCCTCTGCATTGGACTAATCCATCCGGGCTAAGAGGAAAGCCAGGTAAATATCCATGTGATTCCAATGTAGTAGCGCTAGTGGACTCAATATTCAATTATTGAAAAAGGGTGAACTGGGGGTCGATACAAAGACCCCTAGTTCCGGAAGAGGGAGGAACCGTGGTCATAACCACTTGGCCAACCCCTTGGGATTAGGTATTTTTCACGTTCACAACAAGGATGTAAACAATTCTGGTACCCGGACCTAACTTTAATTAAATGTATATGCCTGGACCCGAGCAAGCTGTAATGGACCCAACTTAATGCAGACCCAAATATGGGCCCATTTCAAATTTGTTACGGTATGAAAGGTCAGTGCACATTTGAGCACAAGGGTCTCCGCCAATTGAAAACTCAGATATGGACTAGTATTGGTAATTGGTTGAATCCTGATCGGTCATGGACGAGACTAGGCTTTACTTCGGCGTGCAAAAATATAATGGATGTTTTTTTTTTTTCCCTAGTTGGCCCAGTGGCCAGGACAGTTAAAGGAAACGTCCGGGGATCGATCTCGGTGGAGCTATGGGAGTGAGTGCCCTTACCACAAGGACAGCTCTGTGATTCCCACAGTGGATCAGGTTTCCAGTGAGTCAAGGACACTGAAAAGGCAAAATAGAAATCCAGATTCTTGCCTTTTGTTTTTCTACATTGCCTTACTATGAGACTCTATATTAACCAATTGACCAGTGATGCCCATGTTACTCGAAGGGGTAGCTTAGTTGGTCTACCACAATTTGTACTTTGAGGTTATAGGTTTCGAAACTGCACTACCACTGGATAATAAGAGAGTTTACTCGACTTACTTTTGGGCCCGAAATGATTAGTCCAGCAGCACTAAGGGTTAAAACCCTCCGATATCATTAAAAAAGAAAAACGATATAATAAAAAATAAAAAAAAAAAAAAAAAAAAAAAAAAAAAACTGGTGATGCCTAGGTCTTAAAATGCACCATTGGCAGCAAGGAACGCTGCCTCTACAAAACTACGCTGCCAAGGAAGCCATCTAAAAGACCTTTTGCCTTGTGCGTGTAAAGCACAAAGAAATTCCACTAAGGAAAAACAACAAGAAGGCGTGAAAAAGGGATCTAGAAATCCACTCCCAAAAATCATCCAACCATACAATATCACTTAAAACACGGTTTACCAATATAAGAAAAATCTATTTGACAAGGACTTATAGCCATTAATCAAATAATCAAGGTCAGAAATTTACTTTATATATATTAGCACATTTGCCAAAAAGAGAAAAAAAGTATGGCCTTACTGTCGTGGCTGTGATTATCAGCTTCTTATCATTAAACAAGTCCCATTGTTTGATGGTTGCCCTGGTGATTACTATAACTAATTCGACTAATATCACTACCGGAATCAAATAAGCCCCACAATAATTTATCATCAATAGATTTCTCAATGATGTTTAATACTAGATAGGGCCTATGCGATAATTGGTATTAGATGCATTATATTGTGGTCACTAAAATTTATTGGACCCACCTTTGTTAAATAACGATGCTCGAGTTTGACAAGGGTTGATAGAGTGGTCAGGACCACGTTTCCTCTCTCTTCCGAAGCTAGAAGTCCTGGTATCGATCACCGGTTCCTCAATTTTCAAGAACCGAAAGTTGAGCCCACTAGTGCTACCACTTGGGGGCCGCAGGGGTTTTACTCGGCTTCTATATGGGCATGGAGGGATTAGTCTAGCCTAAAGGAATCAGAACCCTCTGATAGCAAAAATAAAATAACACTGCTCGAGTTTGACTGAGCTTGAATTGCACATTGGCTTAAAAAATGTAGGCCGGATGAAATTTTCTCATGCGTTCTTGGTCCCTCCTAAATTTCATAAATATCTCATCATCTCATGCCCTTTACGAACTATTTCTCAATGATGTTTAACACTAAATAGGGCCTATGCAATAATTGGTATTAAATCCATTATATTGTGGTCATTAGAATTTATTGGACCCATTTTCGTTAAATAACACCGCTCGAGTTTAACAAGGGATTGGCAGAGTGGTCAGGACCACGGTTCCTCTTTCTTCCGAAGCTAGAGGTCCTGGTATCCATCATCGGTTTTCCATCTTTAGGGACAAAATGTTGAGTCCACTAGTGTCACCACCTTGGGGCCATAGGGGGTTTACTCGACTTTTATGTGGGCATGGAGGAATTAGTTCAGCCCAAAAAAAAATGGAATCTGTGATAGAAAAAAAAAAAAAAAAAAACGTTCGAGTTTGACTGGGCTTGAATTGCACACTGGCTTAAAGAATTTAGGGCGGATGAAAAATAAACCTAAACCTAGTCCAACTTGGGCTTTTCATGCGGACTCGTTCTTGGCCCCTCCCAAATTTCATCGATATCTCATCATCTCATGCCGTTTGAGAATTAGAGTTCAGCCCGCGTGGTATACACAAAAATTTCCGAAAAACCTCGCTTTACCTTCCCTCGTGCTGCGTGTAGGTAACCGGTAATCCCAGTTCCACCTCCAGCGTGCGACCGGCACTAGCGGGTAACGGGGTTCTCATACACTTTCCTTCGCGCTGTTGCGTTATCACGAAAACTGTGTACAAAAACCCCAGCTATCTGCCATTTTGAGCATTTCGCTGTCGCTAGCATCTGCGCGACGAAAGCAGAGAGAAGAGAAGGCGGGAACTTCAGATCTCACACGCCGACTCTCCATCTTCATTTCCATAACTGGTAACAACAGAAACCCTAATTTCTCCATCTCTTTCTCTCTCGATTCGTCTTCTGATGCTCGATTCTTCAGTCCGATCCATCGATCTTTCTACAGATCTGTTCGTTTTCGATCCATTTCACCTTCTCGTTTTCTTTCTTTTCTTCTCCTGCAATTCAATCTCGTTCGTTTCAGTTTCTTCACTGCTTTTTTTGTTTGTTTTGTTCTTGATTTTCTTTTCATTCTTCAATTTACTTGGACTTGACTTTAATACGCGTTTTCTTATCTTAGCTGCTGATTGGAAAAGTATGCATGCGCGTGGTTGTGTTTCTATTGTGATCGAAATCAACTTGATCTGAAGGTTTTTGGTCTTGTATTAGGTTAAAATCTGCCTTGTTTGTTGTTTCTTTCGGTTTTGTGGTGGTTTTATTCCTGCATTGAGGGTTTAACATGCCTTGATCTAGTTGCAAGCTTCGTCAGCTGATTGTTTTATGTTTCTTTGCAAAACTATGGTGGAAATCTCAGTGTGTGTGATCTCTTATGGTGTGTGATTTCAGGGTTGGATTTTAGTGAAATCGGTGTTTCTTTATAGTTTATGTAACTGAGAGATCCATTCATTGAGACCTTGACTTTTGTCCTATTCACCTCATTTTTGCTTAGAAAATGTCTGAACATAATTGGGAGCGTTTAGTACGTGCGGCTTTGCGGAGGGAACGTTTGGGGGTGGACGCCTTTGGGAGACCTGGTTCTGGCATTGCGGATAATGTTCCTTCTTGTCTGGGGAACAGGGACATAGATGCAATACTCAGAGCAGCAGATGAAATTCAAGAAGAGGACCCCAATGTTGCGAGAATATGTGAGTTCTCCTCACTTCTTTCTTCTTAATTACTTGTTTTTATATATGTACTTGTCATTTCTCGAGTATTATTTTTTACAAGTTTCTCTCATAGAATTTGCAGCACCATGGATGTCTGTTTCTTCATTCAGTTTAGGACTAGAGTTTAGATATGGAAGTGTCCTCTAGGCAGATGTCCAATGTAGGTTATATGATCTTTGAGCGACTGTTTTGCATTAAGACGAGTATCCAGAGTATTATTTGCATGAAAAGCTTGTACCGAAAGTAATGAGGTTGGTGGAAGAGATTGAATATATCAGCAAGTAGATATAACAACATCCTAGGAGTCCAAATCAAATAATTTTGTTTGTGGTGAGGCTACATCTATTGCCAATAAATAGTATGCTTATGCCTGGGATTTGAACAGTTTCTTGCAGCGGAGGATATTAGCTGAGTCAGGATCATTCTAAGATGCAACCATTAAGAAGTCGAGAGGGGTTAAGTAGGGCTGGATTCATGTCAGATCCAGCTGTGAGGACCGACTAGAAATCCCCATGGGTGAAAAGGTAGAGACGAGAGAAGCATTAACAGAGCTTTATGGGTCTAAAAGCATTAACAGAGCTTTGAATCATGTCTCAAATATGTTTTGGAGTCAGATTCACGGCAGTGGATTGCGAGGAGGCAGCTTCATCATTGACCGAGTGGCACTGTGCTCGAGAGCGGTATGAGTTGGAGTCATCTTATGTTGTGACTGTTCAGTTTTCTGAAATGGTCGTCGAGTGCATTTAGAGATAACATGTCCAGATGCTTTGCAGTAATTGTAGAAAATTCTCTTCTTACAGTTACAAGCTACACGATCATAGCTTTGCATTCAAAACATCGTACCAAGGTGCAAGAAATGCTGCTTCTTCAGCAGGCTGAACAACAAATGCTTTAGGCTGCTCAGTAAGAACATGTTGGCATTGGAGCTGAAGTTGTTTTCTAAAACTTCTTAGACACAAGTAGCTAAATCTGGAGATACTTTTCTGTTCATTAGTGCAGCTCCAACAGATTCATATTTAGGCTTCACATTCATAAGAAATTGATTTATGTCTGACTCTTCTTCTATGCGGAGGACATGAGCTATAGATTCCAAAGGTACAGAAGCAAGGATCATAGAATCCTTTTCATTCCATAAAGTAAGAAGGATGCTGCAATATTCTCACACTGTTTTATCCCCCTGACAGTTTTTGGCTAATTTTGCATCTAAATATATTTTTTGGGCCTTATTGGTCTGACGATGCAATTTCTGTAAGTGCTTCCACATGATTGAGGCTTTGGCAAAGGACTGTAGGGATAAAGCAATGCATGGCTTAATGGAATTGAGAATCCATTTAACCACTTTGGAATTATTTTGGCTCCAAGGGCTTCGGATTTGTCATGAGGAAGGTGACGTAGTCCCATCTAAACATCCTCCAAGTCCCTGTCCTTTTACAAAATGCTTGAGATGGAAAGACAATCCCGTATAATTTTTACCATTCAACTTGACAGGGATAATGTCTCCTTTCTCCATTTTAAATGAGAAAATAGATGTCTTCATGCACAGTAATTCTCAATAAAAAAAAGTTAATCTTCCAATCACAAATTTAATCACAGAAATTAATGAGTGATCAAGAAAAAAAAATGATTCACAACAAACAGTGCCAAGATGATGTTATTTGCTACAGTGTCTTCACAAAGGGTTTGAGGTTAGATAAGAACTGAAAATCAAAAGAAATAGCCCAAAAACTCAGAGCTGAGCAGTTGACTGTATCTACATGGGCCACTAATTTGGCTAGATGGGACCAGATATTTGATTCAAATTAAGTAAAACTGCTGACAGGAAAAGAATGGTGAAATCGCCGACCTGGAATCGCCCAAAACATGGCTAAAAAATCACTGAAATTCCCAAGAATAAGTGGCAACCCTTGCCACAAAATTCTGCCTTGGTCATATAATTGATGGTGGGGTCCAGTGAATATATTGAGATTTTGTATCATTGCAAAGCAAAGAAGAACTCCAATAAGGGATCCAGAAATGCCTTCTTCCTTTACTACAATAAGACTAAAACAGCCACTGAATAAAGAGTATTCTGTAGAGATTTAAAATTACCCTTGTTATGATGATCGGAACTTGGATCAGCCTCTAAACGAACAACTATCAGTTCTTTTAGAGAAAACAGGAGAGATAATAGATGTCAATCTCTCACATCTTCCAAAATACCCTATAGAAATCCAGGCTCTGATACCATATTGGCATATTGCAGAAAAGGTCTTAGCACATTGTGTGGTCAACTGTTGTTTATATAGGAATTTAATGAATCCAATTAGTCTACTATCAAGCCCAATCAGAGGCCCAGAATATCACAATGAATCAGTGCTTGCTATCTATGTCTAATTGCAGGAAATAAATAATCTAATCTCAATCAATCTAATTACATAATTTCTCCTATGATCAGCGTTGGTTATTACACATAACATTACATGCATGGGTCCTACTGTTTCCACCAGGTGTCCAGAACCTAGGAAAATAAATAGAGGCTCAAAGTGGACCCCTGGTTTAATCCACCCCAATAGGGAACTTACATTTCTCATCACATAGTTCTTACACCCATGACTGCCCATTATACGTCTTGAATGATCTATACAACACTTAGGATGCTATTTTGTGTCGCCAGAATTCTTTGGCAATGCAGATTTCATTGTCACACTGCCGCAGAAAGTCAATCATTATCCCCTCAAATGGGAAATGGTTTTCCACGTAATTGAGGAAAAAAAAGTTAAAGATTTTCTCTTTCTGTGTGGAAAAGCTCTGAACCAAACAACAAAAAAATGGCAAGCACAGAAAATCGAAGGCCTTTTTGTGCTACTAAATAATCCTTGGTGTTGCACAAACATGTCTTGGGATGTGTGTTTTCATCAGTGTTTGCCAAGTTAACTATCTTAGTACCCTGTCACGGGCCTTCTCTAAAATAATATTTTCTATTCATTATCTATACATCTAACAATGTCTAAAACACTTGGGTTTTAACTGTTCAAAAAAAAAAAAAAATCGATCATAGGCCATAAGAAGATTTTGTATGGTGTACCTTTTCATATTTAGTATCTGTACTGATTTTTGTATGAAGCAACTTTGTTGCCTTTTCTGAACTATTCTCTCTCTCTCACACACACACACTGAGTTTTTATGTTGCTTTGATGCAGTGTGTGAGCATGCTTATTCATTGGCACAAAATTTGGACCCCAATAGCGAGGGTAGAGGTGTCTTACAGTTCAAGACCGGTTTAATGTCAGTCATCAAGGTATATTTTTTGCTCATGGTGGGTTAACTTCTGTTACATATTGGTGCAATTTAGAAGGGAACTTGACTAAACCGGCTCAGTCTGACCAATCTGACCAAGTTACATGTATCCCAACAACGAATATACACTCACCAATAAATTTAGCAACTTGTACAAGTTCCAGCAATAAGTAAGCATGAGCCTCACCCAAATAAATAGGATTCTGGTATGCCCACTTGTGTGTTTGAGCTATTAAATCAATTTCCTGTCTTACATGAACAAAAGTGCAATGGTTGTGACCTTATGGAACCTCCAAACTATACTTCTGAATGATAACATTGAAGGTATGTTAAATAAATGGAAAGAATAGCAACACTCATGATGTTGAACATACAACTCTAGTAGGAAAGCATTTGTAGCAGTCATGTGAAAGACCATGATCAAGTTGCTTGAAACTTGCTTACAGCCATCTTAGGAAATAGTGGTCAACAAACAACAACTAAAACACACACACACACACATATATATATATATATATATATGTATAAATAATGTAAAATATAATATATGCGCTCAGGACTCATGCTTGGGCTAGTTTGGCACTTTACTAACATAGTAATAGTCAAGTAAAGCCTTTATTTTTCAAACATAAAAAATACTTTGATTCAAAACTCCCTCCCATCTTTTTCAAAAAAAGTCAAAAAGCAACCACCTTTATCCACTAAAATACAAAAAAAACTCTACTTTCCCATACAAAAAGTCAAAAAGATTCCATAACAAACAAATAAAAACAAAATACCATCATAACCCACTACAGTGTCAAGTGAAGTAAAGTTGATTTTTAAGAAAGAATAAAATATAAGTGGGTTATGATGGTATTTTTTTTTTTAGTTGTTTGTTATGGAATCTTTTTGACTTTTTGTATGGGGAAGTGGAGTTTTTTTGTATTCTAGTGGATAAAGGTGGTTGCTTTTTGACTTTCTTTGAAAAAGAGGGAGTGAGTTTTGAATTAAAGTGCTTTTGATGTGACATCTTGTCTGAAAAATGACGGCTTTACTTGACTTTTACTATGCTAGTAAAGTGCCAAACTAGCCCTTAGGGAGTCTGTTGTCAAGAAAGACACATATACAGTATACTTAATCAGCACTTAGGACTCAATGCTTTAGGGAGTCTCTTCAATATGTATGGGAATGGGTTCACAGTTCACACTTCACTAATAGGCATCTATTAATCACCCAGGGCTTTTCAACCAAATCATTTTTTGTCTTTTTTCTGAAGCAAATGCAGAAACATAAATTCCAAAAGCTCCCATGTGTGTTTAGCTCGGCAAGCATGTGTACTTGTTCATTTTAGTGTAAACGACCATACGCACCATTTCAGCATAACAATAAGTATGTATATTAGTCAGTTAATGTTTAAAAACCTGAGACTCATACTTGACTTAAAAATCACTATATCATGTCCACTTGGTTAGATCTTAGGTTACTTTGTCCTAGCCAATGTTTAAAAAGCCACAGATTTTGACTTGACTAAAAACTCGGCCAAGTCTTGACCATGTCAACATGCCAAGAAGTGGTTAAAATTCATAGAAGTATACAGAAATTGAAATATAGTTACTTTTGATATATTTTCCCTGAGTTTTGAGTCATGGTTGATCCACCAATGATGCTGGCCAATCATGCCAATCAACCAAGGTCTTACTGAGTTATCCATTTCTCGATCATGTTCTAAGTGCTTTTAGTTTTCTATCGAGTCTCCCTAGATTTTCATTGAGTTGATTTGACTTGGCCAAGTGGTCTTAATGAGCTTTTAAACAATGGTTTCGGCTCTTATAATAAAGTAAAGCAATAAAAGACATGCTTCCCCTATTAACTACACAGGTTACTAATGAAATTCAGTAAAATGAGTAGTAGCTTATGTTTAAATGGGCGGGCATCCACATATATGGACCACCTTGAGTTAGAAAATGGGCCAATTGACGGGACTAGATGGCACATGAATCTTGTTGGAACATGTGATGCATGCTTTGTACTTAATACAATCCATAGTGGCTGAAGTTTTATCTGTCACCACAGTAAGTGTGCATATTCATAATATTTTTTTGTACTTGTTTCTGTTATCTTGAACAAAATTTCAGCAAAAGCTGGCAAAGAGGGATGGTGGGAGCATAGACCGAAGCCAAGACATTGCTCGCTTACAGGAATTTTATAAGAAATATAGGGAGAAGAATAAAGTTGATGAGCTTCGTGAAGATGAAATGAAGTTGAGGGAATCAGGCATCTTCAGTGGTAACCTTGGAGAGTATGTATCTCTATACTGCATAATTTTATGAATGGCTCCTCAATAAGTTCTAACTTGTCCCAAACTTAAATATATAATATTTTCTCTGCACACCCCACCACAACAACCAAAAAAAAAAAAAAAAAAAAAAAAACCCTCGTTAGGGGTTGTTTGCCTTTTACACATAGGATTGAAAATGGATTTTACATATGTAAATGTTACACATTAGAAACACATTGCCATATTTGTCAAAATCACCATTTTCACATGAGCAAATGAGTACACATTCAATGTTTTTAGATGCGTTTGGATCTTTCTTGAGCATTTTCACAAATTTCTCAGAGCCCATGAGGATTTTAGATCTGAAACTAAACTCATCATACTTATTATTAATATGATAATATTGAATAGTTCAGATCATGAATTGGAGGCCCACAGAATTGTAGGGAATTAGATATATAGGTTGGGAATTTTTTTCACAAATTTCTCAAAATCCACAAAGATTTAAAGATATGAAATCAAGCATCTTAGGGCTTCTTACCCTATAAAGAAGATGGACAGCTTGGATCATGAATTGGGGGCATACAAAGGTCACTAAAAAATGCGACAAATAGGAATTCGAATTCAAAACCTGGCTGTGCGTCCTATACTGGACCACTGCCGGTGTGGTGTGTTACACTTTATAACCTTTTGCGATGTGAAGATGTTGGTGTGAAAAATGGCCTTATTTACAAATCATTTTCACACCTCATTTATGCATCACATGCGTAGATGGAGCACAAACAAACATGATGATGCATAACGATTATGCATGTGGATCATTTACTTATGTAAATGAATGCAAACAAAAGACGCCTTAGTGGGCCCAAAAAGAATAATTCTAACCCAATCATAACACCCCCAGCCTCACCTCAAGGCCCGTTTGGTAATTTTACATGTAAAATAAAGTGTAGTAAAGCATCAAATCAAGAGAGAATAAAATATAATGGGGCTATAATGGTATTTTGTTTTTAGTTGTTTGGTATGCTATAATGGTATTTTGTTTTTAGTTGTTTGGTATGGAATCTTTTTGACTTTCTGTATATAAAAGTTGAGGTTTTTTGTCTTTTAGTGGAGAAAGGAGGTTGTTTTTTGACTTTTTTTTTTTGTTTTGAAATAGATGGATGGAATTTTGAATTAAAGTGCTATTGACGTGACCCCTTGTTTGAAAAATAGACACTTTACTTGAGTTTTACTCATCTAGTAAACTGCCAAATGGGTCCTTATTAGGAATGAGGGTCCACCTTGACCATAGTTGAGAATTTTGTTTCTGTCTTGGTTTGGTCTCCAAATTGAAATATTTTGGCTAATTCAGATTCTAGTGAAACATTTCAGAGTTAGTTTTCGGAAAAAATATAAAAATAAAAGAAAATACTTTGTGTAGAAAAATATGAAAAATTGAAGATAAACATATAAATTATATACATTTAATATGTTCTACCAAATCAATAATGCAATACATTATTTCTACATGCAAAATGAGTAATTTCTGGTGGTTTAAATCTTCCTTGAGTGGGTTTATTAGAAGGTAAAGGTAAAAGGAAAAAAAAATCTGGATAGTCAAGGCTTTAACTCACGATAATTTTGTTGGCCCATAAGAAGGCTGGCCACCCATTGAAAATCTAAAATGCTCAAAATAAATCCACTCCCCCTCTAAAAAAAACTCTCCTCTCTTTTTATTTATTATAAAAAATGTCAGCTGAAATTCGAGATTTCAGACAAAATGGTCTAAAATCCAAAATTTCAGCCAACGTGGCCCGAAATCCAGACCTTTTTTTTTTTTGGGGGGGGTGGGGCGACATTTTGGCTGAATCGAACTGAAATTTTTTATAATGGTCTAAAATTCAAAATTTCATGCGAAAAACCAACATGAAAAACCATTGTTAATGGTCTAAAATCCAAAATCTCATGCTGAAAATCCATTTTGGCTGAAACGAACTGAAATTCACAAATATGCCACTGTCAGATTAGTCAGATATAAAACATGTGATTAACTTAGTTGGAATTGATCTCGTGTTTTACATGTGATTAACTTATTTAGTAGGCTATCAAATTTGGACATTTTTGGGTCAATTTGATTTGGAGAGGGGCATGGCTGCAAGGAATGATCAAATGGGAGGGAATTTGGTGTTGATTTTGGGAACAGAAGTCTCGATTGATGTGGGGTTTGGTATAATACAAAATATATATGAAGTTAGGGGTGGTTGACATGGATATATTGACAGGATTCAGGAGGGTTTCATCCAAAAGGTTTTTGCGGAAGAGGGGCTGAAACGATTGGATGTTGGGGCATCTTAGTGGGCTTGATCAGGCACAATTTTGTGGAAGTTTTTGGCTGTTGATTAGGGTTGATAAATTCCCCCCCCCTTCCCCCATTTTGGTTGGATATTAGGAACTGAGTTTGGGGATTTTTGGCTGTTTCAATGGCTGGTATTGGGTGGTTGCTTGCTAAAAAATTGAAATCTTATTCCAATCATTGAATATTTACAAATATAAATGTCATTGACATTCATTAGATACAAAACGCACCAAAGGAGGGAAAAAGATGGTGAATGTCATGCCCTCTTAGGATCGACTGGCTTCCCATTATATATGGGCTGATTGGCCTATTTACAGTATAAATTAGCCCTTAATACAGTCTTAGATCCAAAATTAAAGCTAACTAATATAGTGTGTACACATGTGCTATCAGCTATGACTAGACTAATGATAAAATACATCCATCGGGCCTAACACAATTGAGCCTGATTGACAATAAAACTCCTACTTTTGCAGCATGTCTCAAGGAGGAAAAGTCCAAATTAAATTACAACCTATCCTTCTAGAAAATTGGAATGCTAATAAATCTGCAGCCTTTGTCAGCCATAGCAATAGGACTCAGAGTTCCTAATGTGATTGGGATTGTTAAATAAGAAAAAAAAAACCTAAAGTCATTCTAATAATACTCTTCCAAGTAGGAGTTTTCCGAACTAATCATTCTGTATTTATTTCCAATCAAATGGGGACAACTTGTAGGGTGAACTGATGTCACATGAAGGACCACCAGATTAGAATTTCTAAAGCGGTTGATGAACTTATCAATGGTCTGAAATACCGACCAGATGCAGCCATACATCAAAGTAATGGCAGTGATCTGCCAGTGAAGGTCCAGGCTACTGGTGATAACCAAGATATCTGGAGGTGAATCACTACATGCTGCAAATGAACTGTCATACAGAAAACCCGTTAGAATATTCACATAGGGTTTAACCCAGTCAAACAAAAATCTGGTTGTTGCCTATGATGCATGGATCTTTGAAATGGGCAGCGTATCGTGTTGTATTGTATCTGGTACTTCACTTTTTATGTGTAAAGCTCGCGTTCCTACCATGAGTGGTGCAGCCCCAGATCGCGATCGAACAATAGATCAATCTCCTTTGGGATTGATCAAATCCAACGAAGGATTCCAGCCCTAAGGCACACTCACGATAAGGGTAAACTCCATCAATGACGATAAAAATCAGAATTCTTTTATTGATTGAAATAAGCATTGCATTGCAACTGAGGCATGTCCTCTATATATAGGATTGAACATCTTTCTTATCCACCAAGAACTTTCCTAATAATTAAAGAAACCTAATTAAAAGAGGAAACCGAGTCACTAAACTTGCATAACAATCCAAATCAAATAAACTCCTAATTTAAAGAATTCTAAATAAATCAAACTCTGTAAATAATATAACCTAATTAAATGGATGTCCCATTTGGCCTATGGACTGGGCTCAATGGGTTGGTCGACCCAGGGTCTGGCCTGCATCAATGAGCCTCTTTGTGGGCTTCCTCATGATATGTATCACAAAGTTTCCTCTAACCGTTTGCATTCAGAGTTTCAGACCCACATGAGCAAAGGTTGTTTCCAACCTGTGACATATATGCTGAATAATTTAGAAGCCTGAACTCTTCTGGTCCTTCATTCCTGAGTTATAAATATCTTTTAGTTCTCCTGAGTAGCACATCCTCTTAGGGAGTATGGTTATGCGTACAATGTTATTCTCCATTGTTTCCAAACTCTTGCACTTCACCCTTTTTTGAATGTACATCTCACCTTTCTTGTTGTGCCTTGACGCAGTGTCTTTATATAGATTTAGTTGATATTTATTGTTGAATATAGGTTAGAGCGCACAACTGTGAAACGAAAAAGGGTTTTTGCAACTCTCAAGGTTTTAGGGACAGTAGTAGAGGAGCTTACGAAGGAAGTATCTCCTGAAGAGGCAGAAAGGTTGATCCCTGATGAGGTTTGCTTTTCTCCGCTCTTGTGATTACCATTTGCTTATGCATAGTTTATGGATTTGAGTTTCCAGATAATGTAGATCCTCTTAATTCATGGTCTTCCACCTGTCGCACTTATGTGATTTTTCTTTTTCTTTAGTGGTCAGTTCTATTATTTTCTATGGCTAATTTCTTTATCAGTTATTTTCTTTATTTTCATGCACACATTTTGGCTTGCAATCCTCTTATTTAACACATTTTGTCAGTTAATTTTACTGTTCAATGTTTCAGATGAAACGGGTCATGGAATCAGATGCTGCAATGACCGAAGACTTAATTGCTTATAACATCATACCTATAGATGCTCAAACAAAAACAAATGCTATCATGTCTTTCGGGGAGGTAATAACTTCTGTTACTTTTGCTTTGTTATTCTTCCTGTCGATCCTTGACCTTATGAAGATTCTCCTCAGGTAAGGGCGGCAGTGTCAGCTATTAAGTATTTTAGCGGTCTACCGGAGTTACCCAGCAGTTTTCCTGTTCCTTCTGCTAGAAATGCAGATATGCTGGACTTCTTGCAGTATGTTTTTGGATTCCAGGTTTGTATCTTAATCTCTCTCAGGTCTTCATGATGTATGTTTCGTGGAAAATCTAGAGTTGGTAGAGTTGATAACTGAAGAACTGCTTTTGCATCAGAGTGGGATTTTTAAGTTTTAAGCACAGATTTGTAATTGTATAAGCTATCAACTGTTCTTACCAATAATGTTTATACTTCTGACTTCCATGTTGATGCTTTAGTTGCTCTTTGGAACTCAAGATCTCGTTGTGCTGGGTCCTCTTTTCTTGTTTTTGTTTTTTTTGTGTTTTTGCTAATTTTTTAAGGTTTCATGATTCTTGTAAAGCACACTGTTTAATTTAATGTATTCTCTTTAAAAATTCATTGCTGAAACTAATCCTTATATTTTTCTTGTGTGACAGAAAGACAATGTTGCTAATCAACGCGAAAATATCGTCCACCTCCTTGCCAATGAACAGTCTCGACTTGGAATTCCTGAAGAATATGAACCGGTACTATTTAAATTTTTATGATCATGTATGTACAATCTTGCAAGATAAAACCTGTATTATAGCATCTTGCTAGTCGTTTTCCATTCCTTCCTGCTTCCACTGCCATGTATGTTAATGCCGTGCTTTGTTTAAAATTTTTTTCCTCTCTAATTTGCTATTATGGATCTATTCAGAATCTTTTTCCTCCCCTCTTTGCAGTCTCCTTATTGTGAAAAGTGACTTGAGTGATGCCATAAATAAGGCTGCTAATCATTTGTGAGGGCTTTGTTTATTGTAAAGGAAATTGGGACATTTTGTTTATCAGGGTGATCATTTTCTTGCTAGACAAAGAGGCTCTGGGTATTTATTGTTGTAGTTTCAGAACATGCTTCTTAGTTTTCTTAGTTAGCTTGTGTATTTTCTCCCTCTGTGTTCTTTTTTCCTACTCTAGGAAGTACTTTCTTTGGGTTTTCTCTTTCATTCTCCATTGTTGGTTCTGCCCTTTTATTTGTTATTTACAAAATTTGCTACTGTATACTTTTTGGTTATAGTTTAGTTTAATCAGTAAGGCAGAATGTTAGTTTCTCTTCCCATTGGGGTCAGTAGGGATATCGAGAAAGTCATATTAGATTAGAATATATTTTTTCTTAGTTTTCTGCCACTATCATTATTGCCATTGAACAGATTATGATTTAGGGTGAAGGAAAAAGAAACAAAATTACAATTTATGTAATATGCATTTCTGTACTGCCCCAGCGCATGGCTTGAGTATTTTTTTTTTCATAAAATAATCGTCATTTGTCTACATGAAGAACCCTAAGAATCTTTTTATTTTAATGCCAGTCAACTTAGAAGGGGAATCAAGTACTTGTGTGGAGCTGGTTGGAATTTGCACCTATATTTGTTATCTATTAAAAAATGAGCCTTTTTGTTTGGATCTCTACTTGTGTGGAGTTGTTGCTGTGGCATGTAAAAGAAGCATAGAGCCTCAGAGATTGTTGTGGTTATCGAAATTAGGGATTTACTGTTTTCTCATGGAGATCCCTTTTAGACAACTCCCAAAGGATGCAAAGGCTTTAGTGGCTTGTCTTTGTAATGAATGTTTAGGAAATCTCTAGTTGAGCAGTCGTGACTGATGGTATCCTATGGATGGGAGATTTTGGCCATGCCTTACCTCGATTGATGGAATCATGTTTTTGTCTTTTCACTTACTTTTCATTTGCCGTATATATCCTCTCCTAAAAGTTCCATTTTGCTGATACATATGTTTATTTCTTTTGGAACTATGCATGATATTGAAGCATAGCATGGTCGAAACCATGGTCGTGGGTTTCAGTCATAGTACCAATCCACAGTTGTCTATGGTTATGATTAGGTGTCTGTCAATATCAACTTGCCTTAGTTGAAGTATTGTCACTATCAGTGTATCTGCTTTATTAGTCCGTCGACATGCTTTTTTAATGGTTACAAGTCTTTACTAGCGCAGTAACCCGTGCTGAGCACGAGTATGCCCATATAATGCAAATCAGATATTCATACAATTGGAAAATAAGCATTGACTTGAATGGCAGTCCAAATACAATGCATAATAATAAATTTTCAGAAATTAAAAAAAAAAGGGAAACATATGACAGTACCTATTTTCACAATTGAGAGCGGGAAGAGTAGAAAGAGAATATGAGACGTGAGGTAGAGCAAAATGGGAGGATCTACATAACCAAAATCAAAAGAGGAAAAGTGGAAAATAGACATGGGTAGTTATTTGAGATAAAATAGGTGTTGCATGTGGGATAAGAAGTGGGTAGTTATTGACAAACTCACGATGGGAAAGAGTTTTGGAATGCTGTTTAGATTGTCTTATTTCAGTCTCCCTTTCTATGGAGATTATCTCTCAATATATAGGTATTACATGTCTTTAATCAAGGTCCTAAGTTAGGAAAGCAACTAATTACATCAATTAGGATTCTAAGTTAAGAAGGAAACTAATTACATCAATTAGGATTCTAAGTTAGGAAAGCAACTAAAGAAAGATAAATGTACAACTGTCAAATATTGACTCAATGTGTTCCACGTGAGATGTATGGGCCTTTAGATGAGCAGGGCCTTGGGCCTGTTTAACACCCCCCCTCAAATTGATGCGGGAGAATCAACCAGCATCAATTTGCTAACCAAGAACTGATGGCGTGGTCGTGGAAGACCTTTGGTGAGAAGATCAGCAAGTTGAAGTTCAGTGGAGACATGCGGAAGACTGATGATATCACGTTTAAACTCATCACGTATGAAGTGACAATCAACCTCGATGTGTTTAGTGCGTTCATGGAAAATCGGATTTTCAGTAATCCGAATTGCACTTGTATTATCTGCATAGAGTGGGGTAGCTCCTACTGCTGGAAAACCAATGTCAGAAAGCAAACCACGGAGCCAAAGAATTTCGGAGCAGGTAGCAGACATGGTGCGGTACTCAGCCTCGGTAGAGGATTTTGAAACTGTCATGTTTCTTGCATTTCCAAGAAATGAGACTATCACCTAAAAACATGCACCAGCCAGTCGTCGATCTGCGAGTATCTGGACAACCCGCCCAATCAGCATCGGAATAAGCTTTGAGAGATAGAGGATTGTTGGATGGAAAAAACAACCCACGAGTCGGTGTACGAATAAGGTACCGAATGATGCGGCGAACAACAGCGAGATGAAGGTGACGAGGAGCAGTCATGAACTGACTCATCAGGTTTACCGCATACGAGATATCAGGGCGAGTGATCGTGAGGTAGATCAAGCTGCCAACTAACTGGCGATAAGTAGTAGGATCAGAGAGAAGATCACCTTCTTCGCGACTAAGTTTGACATTCAGTTCAACTGGTGTATCTACAGGAGCTGAAGCAGTAAGGCCAGCCAAGGCAATGAGATCAATAGTGTATTTGTGTTGATTAAGAACTATGCCTTGAGGCGATTGATGAACCTCCAGACCAAGGAAATAATGTAGGGGGCCGAGATCCTTCATGTGAAATGTTTCACGAAGAGACGCTTGGATCTTCTGAATCATGGTGGCATTAGGACCAGTAATGACTATGTCATCAACATAGACAAGGAGTACAGTGATCCCGGATGGAGCATGATGTAAAAACATAGAAGGATCATATGGGCTTGAATGAAAATCCAAGCGGAGAAGAGCAGCCTGAAATTTCTCAAACCATGCGCGAGGAGCTTGTTTCAGACCATAGAGAGAGCGACGAAGTTTGGCAACCATACCGGTCCCGGATGAGCAGCCTTGAGGTAGTCGCATATAAACAGCTTCTTTGAGATCACCATGGAGAAATGCATTTTTTACATCCATTTGATAGAGAGGCCAAGACTGAGATGTAGCAACAACAAGAATAATGCGGACGGTGGTCATCTTGGCAACCGGAGCAAAAGTCTCATCATAATCAATGCCATATTCCTGCCGATTTCCAAGAGCGACAAGACGCGCCTTATATCGATCTAAAGATCCATCAGATTTTAACTTGAGAGAAAATACCCACTTACAGCCAATAGGTTTGATACCCACAGGAGATGGGACAATATCCCACGTATGATTTTGTGCTAACGCATCCAATTCCTCTTGCATAGCCTTGTTCCAACATGGGTCCTGCACAGCTTGAGAATATGATTGGGGAATGGAAGAGGAAGATAAAGTGGCCATTAAGGAAGTATGGGAGAACCCATAACGGGTTGGTGGTACCGAAATCCGAGTGGAGTGACGCAGTGAAGGATGTCCGGATGGATCAACTGCCGGTGTTGGACCGGATGCCGGAGGAAGATCAGGAGGGGGATCCCTGGTAGGCGCCGTGCTGTTCCGTCTGTGATACACAAAGTTAGGATTAAAACGAACAACTGACGGGTCGTCAGAAAAACCAGGTAATGACACAAAAGAGGAGTCAGGAGGATCAATGTGTTTTTGAAAAATATACTGATGTTCAAAGAAAACGACATTCCTAGAGGTACGGACACGACGAATGTGAGGATCATAACAAAGGAACCCTTTCTGGAAGGGTGCATAACCTAAAAACACACACTGAGTTGATTGGGCCGTGAGTTTTGTCCTCTCAGAAGGAGGCAAGTGCACAAAACAAGTGGAGCCAAAAACATGAAGATCCGCATAGGATGGAGCGGTCTTGTACAAACGGTAATATGGGCTTTGATTTTCAATGGAGGTTGATGGCATACGATTGATAAGATGAGCTGCTGTAGCCAGTGCCTCAACCCAAAAACGAGTAGGAACCGATGACTCCAGAAGAAGGGAACGAGTGACATCAAGGAGATGTCGATTTTTCCTTTCAGCGATTCCATTCTGCTGGGGAGTATAAGGACAAGATCTTTGAGAAATAATGCCTTTTTGTTGCAAAAACTGTTGAAAATCAGAGGACATATATTCCCCGCCAAAATCAGATCGCAAGATTTTAATGCAGGTGGAAAATTGATTTTCAACATAAGCCAAAAACGTTTTAAAAACAATGAAAACATCAGATTTTGAATGTAGAATGTAGACCCATGTGAACCGACTGAAATCATCAATAAAAGTCACAAAATATTTATAGTGAGCGTGGGAAAGAGCTGGAGCAATTCCCCGTACATCACTATGAACTAAATCAAAACACTTAAAGGTGTGTGAAGTGGAATGAGGAAACGGAAGAGTTTTGCTCTTTCCCATTTTACAAGTAGCACAATCAAAAGGCACATAAGAAGATAAACCAAGAGATTTATTTAATAAACCAGAATTTAACATAAGGGACAAAGCCTTTGAATTTGGATGTCCGAGTCTATTATGCCACAACCGGCAATTATCTCTAAGAGAAAAACAAAACACATTATTGTCAAATTGAGTCCTAGAAATTTTAGAAAAATCTAGCGGAAACAAGCGTCCACACTTAGGCCCCCTCGCGATTTCCTTCCCGGACATTTGGTCCTGCACAACACAACCAGAAGAAGAGAAAGAGATGTTACAATTATTTTCAACAAGTTGTCCTACTGACAATAGGTTGGAAGTTAAATTAGGACAAAGGTAAACATTTCTCAATGGGATGGGACCAGGGATATCGCCGACAGCAGTAATGGGAACATGTCCACCGGCAGCAGTTTGTATTTGAAGATGGCCATTGTAACTTGTCATAGTGGAGAAAGGGGTGGGGGAATTTGTCATATGATTAGATGTCCCGGAATCAATGAACCAAGTAGAAGATGAAGGTGACTTACCTGAGAGACCAAAAGCAGAGAGGGCATTGATAATCATTTGTTGAACTAATTCAGGAGTGAGAGATGATGAGGGCCCAGGCTGTGAGGCAGATGGAGGAGCAGGCATAACCGAGGAAGCCACATATGCGTGTGGAGTCTGAGACTGTGAAGGTTGATACTGCTGAGCCGGATATTGTGGAGTCTGATACTGTGTTGACGGACGTGGTGGACGGCGGCGACATTCAGAGATGATATGTCCCGACTTTTTACAGTAACTGCAGATTTTCTGTTTGCACTGAGATGCAAGGTGCCCAAATTTCTGACAACTGTAGCATTGGGTTTTGCTCAAGTCTCGAGGCGGAGGCTGAGAAGTTTTATTGGCCGAGAACGCAACTGAATAGGTATCAGTCTTCTGTTGAGCAATATGAGCCGAGGTCATAAGGCGCTGTTCTTCGCGTAAGAGCTCATTCAAATAGACATCTAATGAAGGTAGAGGCGTCCGATTCATCAGAGCAGATCGGACACTTTCAAATTCATTCCGCAGTTTCATCAAAAACTGATCTCGCTGACTAGAGGCCTGAAGGTCTTCAATTACTGCCAACACATTGTCAGCCACATCCGCATACTTAATACTATCGTATTCCGACCAGAGTGTACGGAAATCGGAATAGTAGTCTTGTACGGACAAAGTCCCTTATGTATACTCAGCGATGGCACATTCAAGATGGAATTGTCGGGCAGAGTTATCTTGATGGTATACTTTCTTCAAATATCCCCACATGGCTTTTGAAGTGGGGTAAGGCTTGAGATTCATTATCAGATGAGGCTCAACGGATCCCAGAATCTAGGATTTGATTTTGGCATCTTTTGTATTCCAAGAGGAGATCTTTTTTTCATCCTCAGTGGGTTTAGGGTCAGCACCAGAAACAAAACCCCACAATTCCTTAGCTTCGAGGTAGATTTGGAATTGGAAAGACCACGCAGGGTAATTTTGTCTAGTGAATTTGATCAAAGTAACCTCAGATTTGTCCATCTCAATGTTAGATTGAAAAAAATTAATTGAATAAGTAACAAAACAGTAATCAAATCAAGCAACAGTGGTCTGAAGAGCTGTTTGGGTGTGCAGATGGCAAGATCCAACCAAGCAGAGAAGAGAAAACCAAGTCAGGCCAATAATAGTGGAAAAAAAGGCCTCAGACGACCCAGACTGAAGCTTCAGAATCTCAACGTGGGCCCCACAGATGGATCAGAATACTGATCGGAAGGTTGATCCAAGAAGGCACAGTAATTTCGCACCTACTAGAACAGGTTTGAACCTATTCCGCTGAATATCCAAGAAACTGGACGGTCTTGATTGAAACTTGATGAATTTTTTGAAATAACACAAGAATGATCAGAGAGACTACCTGGAGGTGCTGAAAAATCTTGAAATAAACCCTAATAATCCTAGAAATATCAGGCGACCATGTCTGTGTAGTTTGTGGAGATTGATCTGATGATCAGGGGTGGGCCACCAAGATGATGAGACTGTCGCAGAAGGTGGATGACGCTGAAATTTCTTTGAACAGATGCCAGGATCTGTTTACTTCACGAGAGAGATTTATTCCTCTCTAGACCTTGATTGCTTTGGAAGAAAAAATTAGATGTTCATGAGCCTTGCTCTGATACCATGACAAACTCACGATGGGAAAGAGTTTTGGAATGCTGTTTAGATTGTATTATTTCAGTCTCCCTTTCTATGGAGATTATCTCTCAATATATAGGTATTACATGTCTTTAATCAAGGTCCTAAGTTAGGAAAGCAACTAATTACATCAATTAGGATTCTAAGTTAAGAAGGAAACTAATTACATCAATTAGGATTCTAAGTTAGGAAAGCAACTAAAGAAAGATATATGTACAACTGTCAAATATTGACTCAATGTGTTCCACGTGATATGTATGGGCCTTTAGATGAGCAGGGCCATGGGCCTGTTTAACAGTTATGAGAGATAATTGAAGAGAGAAGAATAACTTACTGTCAAAATTGTAACCAACAATACAAATCACCTCAGAAACCCTTCAGCTTAATATAGAATAATAGAATTCTACATTGCATTTGTTCCTTCTCAGTACAAAGCCCTATATGCCTCTGTTTCTACAATAACAACTTTATAAGCTTCAGCTGTGACTCTATCCTGCCTTCTGCTGCAGCAAATGGATGAGGCTGCTGTGCAGAAAGTGTTTTTCAAGGCCCTTGAGAACTACATGAAGTGGTGCAATTACTTGAATATTCCAGCTGTTTGGAACAAGTATGTCCTGTCTTAATTTATTGATCTTGTTGCCCTTGTTCTATATTTGTTATTTTTTGGTGACCCTTTTTTGTGTTATTGAATAAGTACCAGGAACATAATTTTTTTTATTATGATCTTTTGTGCAGTTTGGAGGCACTAACCAAGGAAAAGAAGTTACTGTTCGTTTCTTTGTACTTTCTTATCTGGGGTGAAGCTGCCAATATTAGATTTCTGCCCGAGTGCCTATGTTACATATTTCATCATGTAAGTTTCCTTGGAACGATCTACTCTATTTACACTGGTTTCCTATTTTTATTCTTCATCCTCCTCTCATTTCTCTCTCTCTCTCTATATATATATATATATTGCTGAAATATTATTTTTCTTTAATCTTGTAAATAACATATTTCCTATTTTCCTTTTCAGATGTGTATGTTCTGCAAATTCATTCTATAGTTTGGGTCGCAATGTCATTGTAGGGTGTTGCTTATAGAAAAATTAAGGCATCTTTACTGTTAATAAATCAACTTTTTGAAAAATAACTGTTGATTCTCCTTTATCTTTGTTACATTCATCTACTACATTTTAACAGCTTGAAGATGCTTTTTTGGTTATAAATTGTTGACTGGTTTGTTAGAAGTAATACTGCACATTTGAATGTTTCTATTTTCACAATTTTTGGGTGTTTGGGGTAAAGAAATGGAATGGTGGGTACTCCATGCCAAAGCGAGAATGCTTTAGAAGTCTAGAGAAGTGAAGAAATGGAGGAGAATCTTAGAGAATGGTTACTTGCAGTTTGGCAATCATTAGAGGAATCATGAGAGTTGTGGAGATACTCTTTTTAGGAAGGAGACTCTGAGGAAAATATGCGTTTCACTAAAGGCACGTTTGGTAAAAGAGGATTCCTTCATTCTCCTGGAATCATGCTATCCTCTTTGAGGATTCTTGAGGGAAGGAGTCACTGGATTCCAAGTTTAGGAAACACTCAGGAGTAGTCATTCCTTGTAACTCAAGAGCTTCTTTGCCTTCGTAGATAGGCAAAATTTGATGGGGAGAGGTGGAGACTGGGGAATAAGTGGAAGAGAGGATTTTTGATGGGTTGGAAGGATTTGGAAAACCCTCTCTCACTTTTCCTCTCTTCAATCGAGAAAAACTAGCGAGGAATCCTCTCTGAGGTTGTTACCCAAACATCCCCTAGTTGATTGCATCTTTTGTCTGTGACAGTTCATCTTCATTGTTATATGGAGCCAAATCTTGGGCACTGACAAAATTGTTTGAAGACAAACTTGTATCTGAGGAGTGTGTGTGATAGGATTAAAGGATGGAGTAAAAGGAAAGGATAGGATTCGGATAATTACATAAGAGGAAGTCTTCAGGCGGCTCCAGAAGTCAGGGAGGGAAACATAGGTACTCATCGAAATAACTTTTGTAAGTATTTGATCTATTTTATATCTTTGTAAAGTTTGTTTTTTTTTTTTTTTGAGAAAACCTGACTCCTGAGTCATGTTGACTCTGTCCGAGTCACAAATTTTCCAACCTTAATTTAACCACAATGTTCATGCGAAAAAACAAACAAAATAAAGGAGAAAATTCCATACACATTTAACAGCAATGTGAAATCAAACTAGCGTTAGAGAATGAAAGACAATCCAGTCTTCATTATGAGCAGTTTCACTAACTTCATCCAAAAACTCAACAAAAGGGTTTAACTATAAAAAGATGTTATCCTTTTAACTAATTTTAGCAACATGCTATCATTACTCGTACAAAATCCAACAAGAATACTAACCGAAGTAAACATTGAAAGGATATCAAAATTCATAATGGCATTTGACAATTTACAAGAGAAATATATTGTTTTACGTATAATACATTCGAAGAGGAGGAATACTGCTTGGTTTCTACCCGACCGAAGTGTTACAGAATATAGCAATATTGTATTGCCAAACAAAACCAATCCTAAGTGACATAAAATTCTCTTTTGCTAAGTGTACATGCATTAATCATTATTGTCATCACAAACCTTGTACTATGCAACTATGCATATTAAACTTTCGTCTAACCTGCTACTACTCTCTGCACTAGTCTATCATCATGCAATGACCATATTTGTCAATCGATCAATTCATCACTTTCTTCATGTAAGCGGCATAAGATTATCTTTTGTCTTACTCTTATGTACATGCGTTAGTGTCATCAGTCATCACAAACTTTGCAGTATGCACCTATGCATACTAAACTGCTGTCTGACCCATTACGCTTTGCACATGTCTATTGTTAATTTCTTATGCAATGACCATCTTGTCAAGCCATCACTTCATCACTTCCTCTGCATAAAGAATCAGTTGCACATTGAAATGAAAGGTCATTTTTTCAACAGGGACCTTGTAACTTGACATCATTTTTAAGATCGAAGGTCATAGTGCTTCTCATCGAGTTAATGATGTATTACTTTCTTTTTATTGACCTGCAAATATTTTATGCTTCAACAAGCAACAAACCTTGTGTTGCCATTTTTGAAACAACTTTCTCGATGGAATGTTGTGTAAAAAGATCCATAATAATGAGATCAAGAATGGAATAGTTTTGTGGAAAATGATGTCTCTACAAGAAATAGAAACATCATATCGAACAATTTTTTAGATGAATACAATCATTAGTGATATAAGATAATATTTTTTTCTTATGTACATGCATTTGTCATTAGTTTCAAGTCATCTCAAACCTTGCCATCATGTAGTTAATTCATGGTAAACTGTCATCTGGAGCTCTACTCTCTGTGCATATTCATTGTGATGCATGACCATCATTATCAAGTCATCACTTTATCACTTTCTCTGCATAAACAATCAGCTGCATGTTTCAGTAAAAGAAGGGCAATTTTTTTCAACATGTACCTTGTAACTTGACATAATTTTGGGGTCCTGTTTTGCTTCTCATCAAGTGCACGTTTGTTTGCATGGCATTGAATTCCTAGGAATACTAAGAGATGGATTCCTAAAAGTGGTTAAAATTGAAGAAACAAAGGTGAAGATACATAAATTGCTATGAAAATCTTCCCTTTCATGAAAAATTAATAAACGGGAGATGGAGAATGAATTCCCAGCCATCATCCAAACTCAAAGTCCCATCTACATCTCCACCTTATATCTGTCACCCCTCACCTCTTATTAATCCTTAGTTGGAACCCTCTTTACCATGAATTCCTATACATTCAATTCCATGAAAAGAAGTGGGCCATAGGTTAGTGGCCTATAACTTATTTTTTAATGACTTGCGGATGTTATGCTTGAACGAGAAGCATAATGTGTGATGTTTTTGGAATGACTTCCTAAATGAAAGGTTGCGTCTAAAGATCCATAAAAATGAAATCAAGAGGGGAAACAATCTTTTGGAAAATGATGTCTCTACCACTTAGGGGTCGTTTGTTTCCATCTACATATGTAAACACCCCACATGTGAAATGGTTCCACACCATTTATGTTTGTAAAATTTATGCAAAAGTAGCCTTACATTTTCACACATAAGGAGGTGTGAAACAGAATCACACCCATTTTGCTTTTGCAGTGCTACAGTAACATTTCGCCCATCACGCATGTTTCATTTTTTTGATTTTTGTGGGACCATAAATTATGATCCGAACCGTTAATCATGTTAGGAAGGCCACAAACTACTATGCTACCAAATTTCAACCATGACAAAGTCTCGACCTTTGATCTTCATTTCTGGACTTTTGTGGGCCCCATTTTCACGATCTGAACCGTTAATCCTCTTTAAAAGGCTATTTTCAGCTAGGAGGGCAAATTTCAGATGCTGATTCAACATAGATCTTGAGATATCTTCAAAAAACATATAAACTGTGGGGTGCCTGCACTGTTGCTAGAGTGCATTTTACGAGTGAAAAAGGCAGTCCTTTTTTTTAAAAAAATTGGATTATCTGGGCCTCTAATGGGAAATCCAAACAATAGGCCCTCTTCATAAGGCCAAAATCGACTAGTGTCTTAAATTTCAACCGCTGATCCTTCATAGATTGTGAGGTATTTACAAAAAGTCTTAGGCCGTTTGATCTTTAATTTTGATTTCCATGGGCATCTTTTTCCAATCCGAACCGTTAATCCCCATAAGAAGGTCAACAATGCTTATTTGGTTGAATCTCATCACTAGATTCATCATGGATTTTTCCAATTTTGTGAAAAAAAAAACTGTGAAAAACGTGAAGCATTGGATGCAATCGGATTCTCATTTGACGAAATGTGAAAATGACAAACAACGGATTGTGTTTCACATCTGCATATGAAAATGACTCATGTGAGTCATTTACATATGTAAACTATTTGCACATCACATGTGAAATTGACAAATGACCCCCTTAGGGAGTCTTAATGAAGGAAGAAGAATGATAGGGTGTTCACTTTCTATGTGAAGTCCAATGAAGAGATTTTTTATGTCAGCAAAGTTTGATTAGCTTTCTTAGCTGCTCCAAGGTGCTGGGTGCATTGTGTATTGCAGGAAATTGAGTAAAAACATTGGTGTGGGGAAGAGAGGGAGAGTGAGACGAGGAAAGCAAGGGAGAGGAATAAGGGTTTTTTTTTTTTGGTTGGGGGGGGGGGGGGGGTGGTTTTCCAAAAATTAAGTAGTCATGGGCTCGTGGTAGGCACTGGAATAGGGTTATTATTATTTTATTTATTTTTTTAATTTAAAAGTCTTGTGGGGAGGAAGGAATCCAACGTGGTTGAGGTTTTGGCAATTTGCAAGGCGCAGAGGATTTCCAAAAAATTCTTTTTGGTCATTTTGTCACATGGGGAGATTCTGTGACTACGGTGAGGTGGCTAATAGAGAAGGGGTGATCTGATGAAAATTGACTTCCATAGTCATTGATCTGGGATCTTGGTGAGTTGTTGTCAGGGGGGCATTTGAGCTTATTTTTCGTTGCGCAAATGCAACGGCCAACCTTTCGGTGAAAGGAGAGGAGAGATATAATATGCTTAGAGCTTCTGCCTTTTCTTGATACCAAATGATTTCTTTTGTGTTTAATGGTGTCATTTGCTGTCCTTAAGTTTATTTTTGAGTGCTTTAATGGTATTGGTAGCCCATGTGTCACATGGGTTGTCCCATGGATCCATTGGGCCTAAGGCCTACTAGGCTCACGGACCAACCGTGCCAAGACTTACTTGTGGCTCAAGGGGCAGGCCCACGACTCCCCTTGGTGTTAGCTGTGTGTGACCATTGTTCTAAATATTAAAACCGCATAGCAAATTGTCCAAGTGGGTCCAATCTAAGAGGGTTGCTAATTGCATGATTTTCATTTATTGTAACAGATGAGAAAAATACTAAAAAGAAATCAAGATAATAGAAGTTGTATCTATTAATAATGCATCCATTTTCCAACTGTACCAGCGTCCATCATCAATATCGTGGCAAATAAGACTGGTACAATAATATGAAGAACATCATTGACATAAATTATATATCATAAATGATATATTTGTGAGCTATGATGCCCGGATACGGACACGGGTACGGATACGGGACACGGGAACGAGCGTCCGATACTTCAACTTCAAAATTTTAGGATACGGATACGGGTACGGCATTTTTAGAAATATCTAAATATAAATATTTAATTGGGATTTTATTTTAAATGAAATATATATATTTTTTGCTGGAGCTGTCAATCTCTTTATTTTGCTGCTGTTTTATTTATTTATTTATTTATTTATTATTATTATAGCTGGGCTGAGCTTGACTCAATTTGAAGCCCACAAGATGGGCCCTCACTTGAAATTGGAGTGGAGAATACATGGGCCTTGGCTCACTTTTAAATAAAAGTGGGAGACACAATTTTACATAGTAATGGAAGACACTTTAAGAGAACCATGTGGCCCACGTGACAGAGAGATGATATGATAGGTAAGATGAAAAAAAGGCAAGTCTCTTCTTGTTTCTTGTTTCTCTTTTCTCTTTTCTCTCTGCCCTAATGATAAGAGAGATGACTGATGACGGGAGAGAGAAGACAACAGCAGCCGGCAACGACGATGGTGGAGACGGCGACGACGATGATGCTGTGGCGACATCGGTGCAGGTATGCCCCTTTTTTTTTCCACTGTTCCTCTTCTCCTCTCTGGCTTTTCTTTTTTTTTCTCCTGTTCCTCCTCCTCTTTTTTTTTTTTCTCTTCTTCTGTCTCTTGGTGGTGGAGGTGGAGGTGAAGGGGTTCGGCAGAAAGGGGGTGGGGTTGTGGGTGATTTCTGTTATTTTCGATTTTTTTTTTTTCAAAATACAATACAGCCGTATCCCTATTTTTTTGCACCGTATCCCTACCGTATCTTGCGGTATCCCGTACCCGTATCCGTATCGTACCGTGTCTGCACGGGTACCATGGGTGAGTTGCCGTATCTGGGTATCATAGTTTGTGAGCAATTGAATATGTTTAAAATATCAGCGTTCCTAGACAAAAAGAAGTGAATTGCAATTTTTTTTTCTCTTTTAATATAATCAACACTATCCAGAAACTTTCCGAGATTCCTAATTAACATGATATAGAAACTCTAGCTTGCTAAGTATCCTAATTAACCTAAATAGGAACTCCAACTTGCTAATAGACCAGTGCATTACACTAGAGCATGAAATCATGAGTCCCACTAGCTGTCATACCAATTGCATGAAAAGATTCGTATCTACATAATGAGTTCAACTAACAGTAAATCTCAATCTTATGATTTGATACTTGATATATCAAATCTTACAATTCAAGCAATTTGTCTAGTGATTGATTGAGGAAACCTCTTAAAATAAGAACTTGTGGGATTTTGGAGAGTCTTAGCCAAAAACAAGAAAAAGGTGAGTGACTAAAGTGTTCTGCCATAGGACTGTGTATCCGTCTTCTCTTCCGTTTTTTTTTAATCTTTTTCTTTCTTTCATGAAACATTTCAACTTCAGATGGCACATCCTAAAAGTGTCATTGATGATTTTGGTGTGGGGGCATGGGGTGGGGTGGGGTGGGTTGGATTGGATTGATGAACCTACACCTCCGAAGCTGAAGGTTAGTTAAATCATGACCGTCGATGTGCACCAGCCTTACTGGATATTTCATCCAAACATCAAATGTCTAAAATTTATTCATCATGTCATTTGAATAGAGAAAACATGACAAATATCTAGGCATGTGTTACCAAGAATTCTGTGAGACATTCCAAAAATCATAATCAATATAATTAGAAACTTTCTAAAAATCACAATTAACTAAATTGCTTAAAATCCTAATTATTATAAATAGATACTCTACTTGCCAATAGACTTGTACTGTCTAAAAGCTAGGACTCTTAGGTTATTGGAAATAAATAAATTACTTAATGTATAAACATGTGGCCCCAAATGTCCAAGTGGAGGTATACATAATATTAGAACTTAAATTTATGGCCTCCACCAGCAGTTGTACCAAAAAAGAAAGGGAGAAATGATCAAATGATATAATTAAATCCAAATATTTCTCACAGGTCAATCTTCAGAAAATCTTCTATATATATTAAATCGGAGAAAAAATCAAATTTTTTTTTTTTTTTTAGTTCTGAATTTTTTCCATACTGTTTTTCTTTCCCTGAGAATGGAGGATTGATGTGATTCTAAGGTAAAATCAGAGTTAATAATGGGTAGAGAAGCTGATGTGCTTGTGTTCGTGCGAGTATTCCTTGACTGTACCAATTATCGATGTGAATCTAAGGTAAAATCAGAATTAAGAATTGCACTGATGTGCTTTTATGAACACAACATTCTTTTGTTGGAGTCCTGTCCTATATTAGTATTTTTGTAAATTAGCATATTCCTTGATATTCGCTCAATATGTCTTTACTAAGCTCATCATCACCATCTTAGCTCAGATAAGCTCATCTTTCTCTCTCTAAATGTTTTTACTTTGTTTTTAAACGTAAAAAACAAAATTTTGAGCTATCATTTGAAACGTGCAGATGGTAAAGGAATTAGAGTTGATTATGCGGCAAGAAATTGCACAGCCAGCCAATAGCTGTAATTCTCAAAATGGAGTATCGTTCCTCAATCAAGTTATTGCTCCTCTTTATGAAATTGTTGCAGCAGTAAGTTCATCAACCCTGTGTTTCTTCTTATTCTCTACCTCTTGTAGTTAACTGAACACTTCAGTTAAAAAAAAAGGACAAAAGATTAAACCCTGAACAAATGAGAGATTATTCCTACTCAGCAATACCATCCATTTAAAAAAAATAAAAAAAATCAATGAGGAATGTTGGGAGTTGCATGTATGATTATAATCATCATCATGATTGTTGTCGTCTTTGCCTTATTTTATCAAGTATCAATTTGCGGTTGCTCTATCTCTCACACACAAACACAGTTTGTTTAAATGAGCAGGCAAGAAACTTGATGGTGAAAGCTGGTTTCTTATTGTGATTGTATAAGTACTCTTGCAAATATGTTGTTGTAGTTCTTGTATGTATGTCGCTGGGTGCCTTCATTAAATTTTTGGATTCATTTACAGGTTGTGGACAGGGTCGAAACCAGGAAATTTTGCTTGGGGGTGCCCTCCATATAAAAATAACAGTGTCTTTGTTTTGGGGAGAGGAGGAGGAGGGGCAGGGGGGGTTTCCATAGATAAAAAAAATAAAAAACTTCTATGAACTATAGCGTGGGTTTTCAAAATTTCAGCTCCCCCCCAAACCACCACACCCACCCACACCCAAAAAAAAAAGAAAAAAGAAGTTCCACCCATGTTTGTAGACATTATGCTTGGCATGTACAGGAACTTATGTTGATTTGGTTGTCTTGCTACTTGACTTTTTTTTTTGGCTTATAGGAAGCTGCAAATAATAACAATGGACGAGCACCTCATTCTGCGTGGAGAAATTATGATGATGTTAATGAGTACTTTTGGTAATGCTGCCTCTTTTTGGATTTATATTGGTTTCCTGCTGATGATGATTTCTAGATGTAGTTGGTAATTAGTTAATTATTTATAAAATCTTTGTAGGTCACGCCAATGCTTTGACCTAAATTGGCCATGGAAATTGAATAAACCATTTTTTCAGAAGCCGAAGACAAGGACTAAGGTTGGTGGTTATTGTTATCCCCTTTTTATTTTATCTGCTGGGTTGTTTATCTGCTGCAATGATTCACATACCATTTAAGCTTGCTTGTGTGGTTTGGTCCACTTGCTGATTATTTCAGTTGTAGTACTTAATCATGGATTCTTTGGCTGATTCCAATGTATGTTAATGAATGGTTTTTAGTTTTAACTACAAATATCTATTGCATTTTCAATTATACGTCAAAAAATAACTGATGACTAAGCCATTGCGAGGATAATCCCCTTAGCAAAGAAGCATGAATATGGAAAGGGAGGGGAGAATCACACCTAACCCAAGAGAAACTCCAAGTTCCCTATATCCAGTAACAAATGAAAAATGCAATAAAGTATCCCTGCTGCATTAAAACATCTATTAATTTGTTTTTTCATCCCTTGAAGTAGCCCTGTTGGCCCCCGCCAACAAAACGCAACCCCCCCAACCCCCCCGCATGTGCGCGGTCGTTTCCCTTCCTTTCCTTAGTAAAGAATAACTAGTGAGTTTTAATGACTTCCTAGAAGGAAGCTTTTATTAATATTATGAACGAACCCCAAAGAAGCCACTTATTAAGTATGGAGGGTTTCTCCAAGAACAAAACAGGGTATCCCTATATCCAGTAACAAATGAAAAATGCAATAAAGTATCCCTGCTGCATTAAAACATCTATTAATTTGTTTTTTCATCCCTTGAAGTAGCCCTGTTGGCCCCCGCCAACAAAACGCAACCCCCCCAACCCCCCCGCATGTGCGCGGTCGTTTCCCTTCCTTTCCTTAGTAAAGAATAACTAGTGAGTTTTAATGACTTCCTAGAAGGAAGCTTTTATTAATATTATGAACGAACCCCAAAGAAGCCACTTATTAAGTATGGAGGGTTTCTCCAAGAACAAAACAGGGTATCCCTATATCCAGTAACAAATGAAAAATGCAATAAAGTATCCCTGCTGCATTAAAACATCTATTAATTTGTTTTTTCATCCCTTGAAGTAGCCCTGTTGGCCCCCGCCAACAAAACGCAACCCCCCCAACCCCCCCGCATGTGCGCGGTCGTTTCCCTTCCTTTCCTTAGTAAAGAATAACTAGTGAGTTTTAATGACTTCCTAGAAGGAAGCTTTTATTAATATTATGAACGAACCCCAAAGAAACCACTTATTAAGTATGAAGGGTTTCTCCAAGAACAAAACAGGGTAGGTCTCCCTAGATCTAACCTTCAAATGAAAACTCCTATAGTCAATCCTTACCGATGTATAGAGCGATGCAAGAAACCCAATAATCAAATGAATCTTTTGAAATAGCAGTGTCTATACCCAGAAACACAAAAACCCTAGCTTGGAGTCTGCCACAAAATTGTAATAATAAAGAATGAAAATTCATCCAAGGCAGTAAACTTTCAACTATAGTGCTCTATATATATTGTTTTCTGTGGTTGTTTGCCCTAGATGCAATTTGGACCATCACTTGAACAAAGATATTTGGTACTCATCCATAGCTTGGACAATATTGTGCCCCATTATATCATGGTCGGCACGGTTTCAAATATTCACTAATACGTGCTGGTGTCGACCCATTTTTTGATGATATTTTACTGCGAATTGGTCTTAGAACCATATCATGTAAATAAATATCGGCCTCGGCTGATATTTTCTAAACATCTGTTGAAAGCACTAAAACCAAATAGAGAAAGAGAGATGGGGAGATCTATTTCGTGAGTTGGAGTAAAAAGGAGAGAGAGAGAGATCTGCATCATGTTACGGTGTAGTGGGAATGAGTGATGGAGGGAGAGAGCTCCACTGCGAGGTCCACATTTTGAAAATCTAAACTGACAAATGTCCACCTCTTTTGAAGGCCCCGACCAAACTGTGTCTGCACTCTTATAGGAGATGGGCCCACTGTTATCTTAAATATGCGGAGGCTACAAAATCCCCAAAGTGCTCAAAACCTTTTTTCCTAGTCTGAGAGTGGACCCAATTTCACTCTTTTCCTTTTCATATGCAGAATTGGATCTCACTTATTCTGAGCGGTTTAAAATTTTCATGGTGGCCCTATTTGATGGGTACGAGTGGAAAAAAGAAGAAGTCCATATGCTTCAAGGATTTGTGCCCATTGTCAAATTGGCTGACAATCAAATCTTCTTTAGTACACATTACACATTTTTTTAAAAATCAATCTCACAGCTGGCCCAACACATTATTTTTTAACCTGTACCCGCGCCTTTTGCCAAAAGGGATGTGAACCATTTTCACACCTATGTATGTTTGAAAATGGTCTGTGAATGGTCTCATTAACACACTTCATTTACGCTTCACATGCATAAATCTGTGAAAACAAATGTGACATATGCGTGATGGTTATGCATGTGAACCATTTATGTATGTAGATGAGTGCAAACAAACGACCCCTTGGAGCATCTTCAAATCGATGAATTGTTGTTGTTTATGTTCCTCTTTTAACCCTTTTTTTATTTTTATTTATGTTGAAAAGTAAAAAAAAAATAGAATTATAAAATAATGGACTTTGAATAGTAGGCTATGCTAAGTTTGTGCCCTAGAAGTATCTATGCAGTATGTATCGAGCACCAATACGAGCGTCGTATCATCTAACAATTGTAGTTAATTGTTTTCTTCCCTATTCGCACATTGTTGATCACCTTCTTAATTCACGTTGATCTTCTCCCACATATAATTTCTATGTTCTTTTTGTGTAGGGATGGTTTACATCTGCTGGAAGTCAGCATCGAGGGAGAAAGACTTCATTTGTAGAGCATCGGACATTTCTTCATCTTTACCATAGTTTCCATCGTTTGTGGATATTTCTTTTTATGATGTTCCAGGTTTGATATTGGTTTTTAAAGGTTCTGTTTTTTATTCCTTTCTGCTTCTCTCTCTCTCTCTCTCTCTCTCTCTCTATAATGTATTGTAGCTTGTATTTTTATTCAACTGGGAAAAAGTTTACATCTATATCGGAACTTGCCCGTTTATATTCTCAAGTTGGAAGTTTGGTGACATTTTCTTTCATTGTGTGCTGGCCCACGACCAATGAAGGATTGCTTTGGAATTAGAAGGGGTGGTTGACTTAGATATTGTTAATCTACTTCTACATTTCTACTTGATATTGGAAGTAGATGAGGATTGATATGCGTTGCTGTAGTTTTTTTTTAAATAGTAAAGTTGCTGTAGTCATTTAAGGTATTGCTTAACTATTTATATAAATGAGTTAGAGTTGAAGATATGTGCAACATGGAGTTAAATTCTTTCTACAAAAAAGAAAAAAAAAAAAGGAAATCTTGTTTTTTGTGTCATACTTTGTCACCGTCAAAACCTAGTTAACTCAATTGATCCCTTTGAGGCTCATTCAAGTGGAACACGACTTGTTTGAGTCATAGTGACTTGATATTGCTATTGGGCCAACTTGGATGAGCCGGTCCCAGAAAGTGACAAAAAAAAGAAGAAATAATGGAAAAGCTATAAATATGAAAATATGATGACGTTGGTAAATCAATCATAGAGTTGTGATGTTCATCCCTTAATTTAGCTAATGGAAATCATTTAACACACAGTACCAAATTACGAGTGTATCATAAATTCATAATTATTCATGAATTAACTCTTGAATGTTGACAATAACGATGTTCGTTATTTACAGCAAACCAATTATTTAGGGGTGATGCTGTGGTGTCAACTGATTCTTCAATACCACACTTAATTTGAGCAAGGTCAAACCTTAACTTTTTCATCATTATCATGATCTCTCCTCCTTACTGGATAACTTGAGGTACCTGATGATGGAGTACTTCAAAAATTATCCTAACAGCTCTTCTAGCTGCATCGTCATACCAATAACATCCCAGCGGTTGGCGTTGATCTTGGCCTCCTTCCATCCATGACAATGCTTATATTGTCTATATTGCCCATACTGGTACCAATGTGTAAAGGATTGTTAACAACTGTAAAGGAACTTTTATATAATTTCAGAAATACTAGGGACTGATTTGGCATCATCATCAAAGCCTTGCTCCTGGCAATGTTTGGGTGAGCTATATGAATTTTGTTTTGTCATTCCAGTCTATATAGGGCCAAATCCTCAGATAGGCTGCACTACACCTTTTCATATCAATCCTTACAACTTCATTCACGTCCTCTTCGGCCTACCCCTTTTCATTGAGGGGCCATAGACTTGGAAAGACAAACTTCTCACTGGCGCCATTGTTGGCATGTGTTGACATGTCTTGGCCTGTGTTGACATGTCCTAACCATCTCAAACTAGTCTCTCTTAATTTATCACCTATTGATGCTACTCAAGACTCTAGGATGCTCTCATCTCTGATTCTTTCTTGACTAGTTTTACCATGCATACATCTCAACATCCCCATCTCTGACCACATTTTTTACATGTGTTGTTTCCTGATTGGCCAACATTTTGCTCTATGGGTCATAGCTGGCCTAATTGCTGTCTTGTAAAGTGTTCCATTCAATCTTGTTGGTATGCACTGATTATATAACAATAAAGAAGCAAGTCTCCACTTCAGCCTTCCAGCTCCAATCCTATGCCAATATCTTCCTCGATCTTTTCAGCCTTATGAATTATGAAGTCGACGTATCAAAAGAAGTCTCTTTGCATTATCCTTTAAGCTCCAATTCTCACAGGAGTTACATCTCTTTGCACATCCTCATTGAATTTTCAATCTATATATTCTGTCTTTGTATGATTTGTTTGAAAGCCCTTGGATTCTAAAGTCTCCTGCTATCTCAAGTCTCTCGCATTAATGTCATCTCTTGTTTCATCCACCAACACTATATTGTCTTTACTGAAACCTTCCCTTTACTACGAGCAATTAACTCGTCCATAATCTGTGACCTTTGATTCAAACCTATGCTCATTGGAAACTTACCTATTTCTCCTCTGATAGTTCTCACACTAGTTACTGCTCCTTCATTCATGTCTTTAATAATGTCGATAGAACATCTTGAGATGCTCTTTTTATTTAAAATCATCAAATTAAATCTGTAGGTACGCTTTGTAGGCTTTCTCTAGATCGATGAAAGACCATATGAAGATTTTTCCTCTTCTTCTTATTTTTTTCTTTAATTATCTAAATGAGAAAACAACTTCTGTAGCTGACCTCCTTTGCATGAAACCAAATTGATTCTGGATATGTTTGTCTCTTGTCTTAGACGTTGCACTATTACTCTCTCCCATAGTTCCACACTATGACTCTTGAGTTTCAAAATAAATGGTGCAACTTTGTATATCTCATTCGTTCTTGTATATTGGTGCTACAACACTTAAGTCTCTAGTGGAATGCCATCTGGCCTTGTAGCCTTTCTTGTCTTTGTTCTTACCAATGCTTTCGTCACTTCTATTACCCTAATTTTGGTGTAGAAGGTATGTCTTGCTAACAAAGTATCCTCTCTTGTTCTTCAGAAACATTTGGTAACCATCGTCGGAGAGATATCTTCTCCGGTTTTCCTTGATTCCGAGGAAAACCCATGTTGGTTTGAGAAGAGGAAACCACGGAGAGGATTTTTTAAATCCTAAAAAAGGTCCAAATGAGCTGATTCCCTGCTTCCTGCCTTCCCCACTTCGAGTTTTCCTATTCCTCGCACCCACAGAAAGGCGCTGGCGCACTGCTACAATGCCTCTCATGGTCATTTTTAAATGAGCAGTTTTTTTCCTTTTTTTTTTTTTATTGTTTTTCTGGGCCCTACAATTAAGATCTAAACCGTTCATCATCTCTAGAATGTCTAAATTGGCTAGGAGGTCGAATATCTGCTGTTGATTTATCACAAATTTTGAGATATTTTCAAAAAATTCCAAACTAATAGATGACTATTTCTGGACTTCTGTGGGCCTCATTTGTACAATCCAAATTGCTCATCCTCTTCAGAAGGCCAATTATTGCTAGTGGGTCAAATCTGGAAGCTTGATTTGTCATGGGTCATGAGAAAAGTAAGAAAAATCCAAATTGCTCATCTGCCATACTGCTGTAAAAGGGGATTTTTTTTTTGGGAGTCATTTTTTTCATTTTTTAAAATTCCTGTGGGCCCCTAAATAATTATCTGGACCGTTCATCATCTCCTAAAGGTAAAAAAGGGCCATGTCTCCAAATTTCATCCATAAATTCAATAAAGATTTTGAGATATTTTCAAAAAAGTCCAGACTTTAAAAACTGAAAACTTTGATTTCTGTGGGTCCCATTTGCACGATCCGAACTGTTCATCATCTCTAGAAGGCCAAAAAACCGGGTTTGTGGGGGGTGGGGGGGGGGGGGGGGGGATTGAAATTTAGGTCTTGCTTCATTATGGGTTATGAGAAATTTGCGAAAAATGTAGAACCGTTGGATGGCATTTAGTGTAGTTGGTAGGATTCTGTTGTGTTCACCAAACATGGATTGTGATAATTCCTTCCCTCAGAAATCCTCACTGAGGATAGCCCGGTTCCAAGGGAACGAAGGAATCCTCTGAATTGAGATAATTCCTCCCTACCGAGGTTGGTACCCAAATGTGCCCATGCCCTAAGGTTCATGCTCTTTCCCTCATTCTTGCATGCTTGGAAATATCTCTCTTCTCTTGTTCTCAACTTATTATATATGCTGTCATCCACATTGGACTCTGCTCCGCTTACGATTTTCTTAACTTCTTTCTTTGCCTTCTAATGCATTTTATAATTTTTACGTATTCCTACTCCTTTGCCAAACTTTGTAGCAACGTCTTCCTAAACTGCTGCACTTCACCACAAAGTTTCTTTATTAGAGGTTTGATCAGGAGGAGATCATGATTCTCAATGGTTTTTACTTGATCCATATTGCAAAAATGGTTATTTTAATAACATCCTTAGAGAAACCCAAAATAATATAATATCTATACCTCTCCAAAAGAAAAGGAGAATTTAAAATCTATGACTATGGGCAAGATCCATTAACAGTGATATTTGTGAATATTCTTTTATCTTTTTTTGATGCTAACATTCACTCTCTCCTAATGATTCTTGTTGTCCACTTATGGACTATCTTTGTAATATTTTAATTATGTTTGCATTGTGCATGCCTTTGGTGTGTGAATCCCATTTTCTCCTGCACCAAAAACTAATCATATCGTAACTCTTTGTTTGACTTATTTTCAGGGACTGACCATCATTGCCTTTAATAAGGGACATTTTAATTCAAAGACCTTAAGAGGAGTTCTCAGTCTGGGTCCAACATATGTTATCATGAAGCTTTTTGAAAGTACGTCAAGATTGTTAAGTTGGTGGTTCTTTTTAGGTCCACCTGTTATTCCTACTGATTTGAACTTTACAACTTGTATTATTACAAATAATAGCAACTATGTAAGACAGCGTTAGTATGGAAATGTCATAATTGAGTCTTCTTTTTTCTTCTTACTCATTATTATTATTATTATTTTTTTTGATTTAGGTGTTCTGGATATTGTCATGATGTATGGCGCATATTCTACAACACATCGTCTTGCTGTTTGGCGGATAATTCTCCGTTTTGTTTTGTTTAGTTCTGCTTCGACAATCATTTCATACCTTTATGTGTGAGTGTTTAATGCCAAATCTTCCCTCACTTTCTGTGATTCTTTTGTTGATGGTTGTAAATGGGGTATTGCATCGCAAAAGCCTTTTTAGACAGTAGTTAATACTAGGATATCTTATTATGATTTGTTCCTGTGAATTCAGGAAAACTCTTCAGGAGCAGAGCAATGCAAATTCCAACTCGATCTTCCTAAAAATATATGTTTTTGTTATAGGCGTATATGCGTTGATCCAATTTCTTTCTAGCTCATTCATGCGAATACCAGCATGCCACAGCTTGACCAATCGATTTGATAATTGGCCAGTGATGCGCTTTCTTAAGTGGATGCACAAGGTGGTGGTTTTTTTTTTTTTTTAAACATAAATGCAGTTATAGTATATTGTAGTTGATGATGTAAATTATCAATATATTATATAGATGTAAATAAAAAATTTCTTTTGATATGGTTTGTTTATTCTTTAAGCACCATAATTTAACAGTGTGTTCTTTATTGTGTTAAGGAACGGTACTATGTTGGACGAGGAATGTATGAGAGGGCAACGGATTTTATGAAGTAAATCTCTACTGTTTTCTTTCTTCTGGAAGCTTTTTGTTGTGGAACCTCACTGGAGAGAGGCTGTCAGCCACGATTATTATTTTTATATATTTTACATTTTAGGGTGGTTCTTCTGACAAGAATTTACCACTCAAAACTACCTAAGAATTAATACAATTTACAAACAACTCGGGTCCTGTGCATCTAGATTTTCATTTGATCAGCTACTTAGCTGTTTACCTGGTGCTTTCTCTATTTATTTTATGTCCTCGCTGAACTTTGTTGGTTGGAATGAGCATATGTATTCATATTTCTTTTCCTGCATAGGATGTACTATAATCTATAAGCCAAACTAGCTGGCTAATGCTTCTTAAAATTGCAGGTATATGGTTTTTTGGCTTGTGGTGCTAGGTGCCAAATTTTCATTCGCTTATTTTCTCCAGGAAAGTGGGATTCGAAATATGGTTACTAAGTAATTGTTTAATATGCTATCGTGTGTGTTCATTTTATTGACATTTTAGTTATTGTTGTATGCAGATCAAACCACTTGTGGAGCCAACCCAAGTTATTGTTAAGCTCAAAGGTGGGATAGAATATTCGTGGCACGATCTTGTATCAAAGAGTAAGTGCATATGATGATTTGCTTGTGGCACTTGATATCCATAAGATGCTATTATTTTTTGTGTCCCTTTTAAGGCATAATTTTGTGACTTTAATGGTATGCAATTTGCAGAATCTGATTGTTTTGTGTGCTTGTTATATTTACAAATGATTCAAATCTGTGTATAATCTCTTTCTATTGTTCAACTGGAGGGAAGTCATATCATTTTGATTTGGCTCTTTTTTCCTTTTGCTTGAGGCCTTTAGCCTCCTCTGTATAGCTTCTCCTTTTTTGGGTGGTGGCTGTATTTCTGAGGTTCTTCCCCAGCCGCTTCTCAGTATAGCTCTTTTTTACTATAAACTTTTGATCAATACAAGCTACCATTTCAAAAAAAAAAAAAAAAAAGAAAATCTCTTTGTATGCTTATACACCTCTGATGTGCAGTTATACGATATAAGAAATGTGAGAGAATGTGGACTATTTCTATCTGACTTTATTGGCAATATTTATAATGTGTAATATAGGCTAATAGCCAGTTTTTTCCCCCTTGTGATGTATGTTTTCGTGATATATAAGCCCATCTCTATGTCCAATGTGTACCTGTTCAAAGTATTCTTCTTCAGATGCAATGTGGTTACCTACTTTCTCTTTGGGAGGCATTGCATTTAGGGCACAGTTCTGCAGCACGGAACTCTCAGAGCTAGGCAGCAACACCATAGGTAAATAGGAAGCAAATCAGCCAACATTCTTCTTTGGAGCCAAGAGTTTATGTACCTCAAAAAGGAAGAAGTTGATCACACAAACCCAAAATCAATTGACACCACCCTTGAAATCTAGGATAGCCTACGCCCATCATCCAAACTTCTAAACATGCCCTAGTCTTGGGACTTTCATAACTTCATAAGTTTACATGTCAAACATATACGATGACTGGCCATTTCACCTCCCGTGTTCTTGCTCACGCTACCTCTGAAATATGATGACTACTTGTTGACATAGGCATCCATCTGCCCCAACACACTCCCCTCTTTTGTTACAACACATGCTATCTACATTGTTGACAATGATGTTTTTCATGGGTGCACTAAGCATATTTAGATTGGCTGTCATTTTGTGCGGCAACGTACAACTTTGCACCACTATACTCCATTCTATACCCTCCAACAAGCAATTGTCAGACTTCTTCACCAAGTCACATTCAACAAACTGATTCAGAGAATTACTTTCTGAACTCTCAATGTCGTTGACAGCACACGGTGAGCTTGAAGAGGGAGAGAGAAAAGAGGGGGTGGGTGTGTTGAGTAGTTGGCTGACTAAAATGCAACGTGGGTCAGGAAACTGGACCCAAGGGATTCTTGAGCCGACCCTGCATTGTTGTAACTCATCTGATTTAGTATTACTTTGTGACAACATGTCACTCATGTTAACTTATTCGCTAGATATGTAACCTCTGTAAAGCCTATATAAACAGTGTGTAAAGGTATCAGCAGCTGCAAACTTGAAACTTTCCAAAATACTGTCTGTTCCTCACTGGAAACTATCAATATGTATGTATGTATGAAAGTACATGTAACTCCAAACATTTGAGTGCCCCTCTTCCAAACCAAGAATTTGTGGGCCATGGATCAATGGTTAGGATGATCTAATGGACCTGAGGTTTTATATAGAGGCTGGGCCCATCAAAATCTTTCCATTTCTACTACAACCCAGGTGGGGCTCCATGTGGGCCTGCAGCATGAGGCATGCAGGGAGTGTACCATCAAGATGTGCACCTGATCAGTCCTCTCTATATATGTATAAATAGGTGGTTGATCAGGTGCGTGAGGTACATATGCTGGGAACATCATAGTGGGGTCCAACCTGATCACCAATCTATGGCCCACTCAGAGAGAACAACCCCAACCCACCTCACCCACCGGGATAGTCATTGGTCCACCATTCGATTGACTAGAATTTTTTTCTTCTAATTTTAAACCTGTTAATCAGTGGCCAATGGATCAAGGGTTTAGGATGATGTGATAGGCCTAAAATTTTGTTGAGATGTAGGGCTCATGGATGAAAATCGCGCGATCGGTCGTGGCTGACCCCAAAAACGAATACGGTTGCATCGTAAGTTTTTTGTTACACCAATAAAATTTGAATAAATATTAGAAAATCCGGAATATTGTAAAATACTGGGAAATTTTTTTCCCCAGTGGTAATGACTATAAGTTAGAATATCTGTCCTCCTAAGTCATAACATCATGTATCGCCGTCTTACCTAAAACAATGTAAATTTTGTTCATAATTGAATAGATTCACATATATATATATATGTATTAAAATAAGTTGAAATATCGCAAATTTTATTAAATGCAATTATGATTATGACTTATGAGTTATCTATTAGTGTTAAATTCAAGAAACTAAAGCTACTACTCAATCATCAATCATTACATCAAGTAAGTTGTGAATTTGAAGATGATTAAAATAACATTTTACATTATGATAATTAGATGTAGCAATTAAGAGACAAAGCAACTGGAGTATTTCTGGCTTGCAAACCACTAGATCAAAGAGAACTAAAGTATTCACAACAAAAAAGCGCATGTACTCATCATTTCTAATCTATTTGTAAACATATCTTAGAAAAAAAATTTGAAAAAAAGCCTCAAAACACTAACCATGGTTGAATTCTTCTACCTTTGGCGGGATTAAATCGGCCTAAAATAAGTGTTTTTGTTAGTTGAGGTGAAAAAGAGGGTTAGGTAGGAAGATGAGGAGGCTCAGGTTTGTTTGGAAGGAAGAAGGCGGGAGTAGAAGTGGGAAGAAATGAAAAAAAAGGGTGTTTTATGACTCTTGGAATTATCGGCAGAGACGGACCGATAAATTGGGGATTTTTTTTTTTACTGTCCAAGACCGATACCGATTCCCTTCAATTCATTGGTACGATTTGGGCTGATACCGGTATGTACCGGCTGATACGTGTCAATCCTGGGCCTTCAGGCCCAATGTATCAAGCCCATTTCAATACTAGTTAGTTGTTAGCTATTAGAATGGATCTAAACACAAGTGTAATTAAGGGATAAGTATTGTTAGAATGTAATCAGGGATTTAACCCTTTAAATAGAGATGTCAGTCGGACCATGAAGAGAAGACATTTTTAATCTCCATCTCTCTCTCTCTTATGCTGTGTATCTTCTCTCTAAAATGACATGGTATCAGAGCCAAGTCGATCACCTCTGATCGTCTCCAAAGTCATCTTCCAAACATTGGAAGCCCATCTGTGATCATTTCCTTCCACAGGATCATCCCTGATCACCTCAGATCAGGCGTGGCCCACCTGTGATCATCACATCTCATCAGCAGAACCTTCCCATATGGGTCGACTGGAGCTTCCTGGGTTTTTGACGATTTTTTCCTGATTTATTGATCATCAGAGGTAGGTTTTCTACCAATTTTTGTGAAAATTCATTCTTTTCCAATCGTTTTCATCTCAGTCGTCCAACATCCTCGATCTGGATCTGATCGGACTGCAACCACTGCCAGTAGTTGCATAAAACTACTCTTCCTTCATCCCCAACCTCTGATCTGTGTCCAGATCACCAAGTGGGGCCCACGTGTGGATTTTACCACTGTCGACAGGGACGGTTTTTACAAACTGGGCACTGTTTTGTGCCCTGTTGCTCTGCTGATCTGTTTTTTCTCTCCTGCTGCTTGATGCTGTTGCTTGCTGCTATTACTTATTGCTGTTGGTTATTTCCTGCTACTTCCTGGATTTCATTCTCTACTGCTGCTTCCTGTTACTGTTGCTGGTGCTGTTGCTCTCTTCTTGTTGCTGTTACCTTACATCATTAGGTCGTGGTTGATTTCTTTTGCAAACTGTGGTCTACTATCATGGATAAAACTGAAAAATCAGATCCCTCTATTGTTCGATTTAATGGCAAAAACTATGCATCTTGGGCATTTCAATTCCAGCTATACCTTGAAGGAAAAGAACTGTGGGCCCATATTGATGGATCTGAAACCATCCCTGCTGATGATGCCAAGAAAATTCTCTCTTGGAAAACCAACGATGCAAAGATAAAATCTTGGATTCTTTCTTCGGTAGAACCAACTTTTATTTTGTATCTACGACCATGCAAAACCTCCAAGGAAATGTGGGACTATCTAAAAAAGGTCTATTATCAAAATCATGCTGCTCGTCAATTTCAACTGGAATTAGACATTGCAAATTACTCCCAAGGGACGCTTTCCATCCAGGATTATTACTCCGGATTTCTAATCCTCTGGTCAGAATATGATGAAATAAAATTTGCTACTGTCTCTGAAGCATTGCTTCCCGAGCTACTCTCTTTACAACAGAACAGCCATCGGGATCAATTACTCATGAAACTACGTCCTGAATATGAGACAGTGAGATCCAACTTGATGAGCCGAGCTTCTCTCCCCAACGTCGATGATTGTCTTCAAGAACTTCTAAGGGAAGAACAACGCCTTGTTTCCAAAATTACAATTGAACAACAGAGCTCCACTGAAGCTCCGCTTGCCTATGCTGCTAAAACCAGACCTCCTTCTCGGGACATCAGTAAAGTACAGTGTTACAACTGTCAAAAATATGGCCATTATGCAAATCATTGCAAGCTGAAAGTCTGCAAATATTGTAAGGCCGTTGGTCATGGTATTGAAGAGTGTCGGAAGAAGGCTCGCAATTCTGCTTCTCGCCCCTATGTGCAGTCAGCTCCAAGTGCTTACACGGCTACCACCCCACAATATGCCTCGTCTGAATTCAGTGGTTCACTGCCGGTTGATTCAACATCACAGCCTGGTTCCTCATCACAAACACAGTCACCAGCTCCACTTACTCCAGCTATGGTAAATCAGATGATTATCAATGCCCTGTCCTCTCTGAACATTTCAGGTACTGGTCCGTCCACTTCTCATACATGGTATTTAGATTCTGGAGCTAGTAATCACATGACCTCCTCACCCGCCAAACTCCATCATGTTATCCCCTACACTGGCACTCTCTCTGTTCAAGCTGCCAATGGGGACCACCTTCCCATAATCTCTGTGGGTGATGCCTCTGGCCCATTTCCATTAACAAATGTTTTTGTGTCCCCTCATCTTGCTACCAATTTGGTTTCTGTGGGTCAATTAGTTGAGAATAATTACAATGTCTCCTTTTCTTCTTCTGGTTGTGTTGTGCAGGACCAGGCGTCGGGGGCAGTGATCGCGAGGGGGCCTAAACGTGGCAGACTTTTTACTTTACCAATATCTCCATTTATTCAGAATAAACCTTGCCATCAGTTGTTTTGTTTTTTACTTCATAATAATTCTCGGTTATGGCATAATAGACTTGGTCATCCGAATGCTGCTACGTTGTCCACTTTGTTTCACACTGGATTATTAAATAAACCTCTTGATTCTGTTTCATTTGAGTGTGATGCTTGTAAATTAGGAAAAAGTAAAACTTTACCTTTTTCTAACTCTACAACTCGGAGCAATGAAAGTTTTGACTTAATCCACAGTGATGTTTGGGGTATTGCTCCTACCATTTCTCATGGTCATTTTAAATACTTTGTTACATTTATTGATGATTACAGCAGGTTTACTTGGGTTTATTTGTTACATTCTAAATCTGATGTTCTTAATGCATTTAAAATTTTTCTTAGCTATGTTGATACCCAATTTTCCAAATGCATTAAAACTTTGCGATCAGATTCAGGGGGGGAGTATGTCTCCACTAATTTCCAATCTTTCTTACAAAGTCGAGGAATTATATCTCAACGTACTTGTCCATATACTCCTCAACAAAATGGAGTCGCAGAACGGAAAAACAGGCATCTTCTTGATGTCACGAGAACTCTTCTCATTGAATCATCTGTTCCTCCTCGTTTTTGGACTGAAGCTCTCACCACTGCAGTGCATCTCATAAACCGTCTTCCATCACCTACCATTGCCCACTTAACACCACATTTTAAACTTTTTGGTTACCATCCATCGTTTAATCATTTACATACCTTCGGGTGTGTTTGCTTTGTTCATCTGCCTCCCACAGAGCGCACAAAATTAACCGCCCAATCTAGCAGGTGTGTTTTTTTAGGATATGCGACTAACCAAAAGGGTTTCGTTTGCTATGATCCAATGGCTCGTCGCACCAGGATCTCTCGTAATGTTATTTTCTTTGAAAATCAATATTTTTTTCAAACCCACTTGGATTGTCCCTCACCATTTTCCACCACTTTGTTACCTGGGTTTTCCAAAGAAACAACTGTTACACGGTTTAATCCTAATTTTGTGTATCGTCGAAGGGAAAAAACTACCACTGCAGATGCCCACCCTCCTGATCCTCCGGCAAATGGTCCGGCCTCTACTGGTACCTTGCGTCGCTCCTCCAGAATTTCTCGCCCTCCTGAGAGGTATGGATTTACCCATGCTTCCTTGATGACAACACTATCCTCTGTTTCCATCCCAAGCTCTTATTTGCAGGCTGTGCAAAATGATTGTTGGAACCAGGCCATGAAAGACGAATTAGATGCATTGACCCAGAATCACACCTGGGATATTGTGGACTGTCCTTCTTCCGTTAAACCCATCGGTTGCAAATGGATCTACTCGGTCAAACTCAAATCCGATGGCTCCTTGGATCGACACAAAGCTCGACTTGTGGCACTTGGCAACCGACAAGAGTATGGCATTGACTATGAAGAGACATTTGCGCCAGTTGCAAAAATGACAACTGTTCGGCTCCTTCTGGCCATTGCTGCTTCTCAATCTTGGCCATTATACCAAATGGATGTCAAGAATGCCTTTCTACATGGGGACTTGAAAGAAGAGGTCTATATGCGGATACCACAAGGGGTCACCTCTCCATCTAAGAAGTCTGTATGTCACTTACGCAGATCTCTTTACGGTCTCAAGCAAGCTCCCCGAGCGTGGTTTGAAAAATTCAGAGATCGTTTAGGCACGATTGGCTTTACTCAAAGTCCGTACGATCCATCTCTTTTTCTAGGCCACGCCTCTACTGGCATTACTGTTCTCCTCGTATATGTTGATGATATCATTATCACCGGCACTGATGCTGCTATGATAAAATCACTCCAAGCCTCTCTTCGAGATTCATTCCATATGAAGGATCTGGGTCCTCTCCATTATTTTTTGGGCTTAGAGATACATCAATCTCCAAAAGGCCTGTTTATAAATCAACACAAATATGCGACAGATCTTATTGAGCTTGCTGATCTCGATGAATTTTCCGCAGTTGATACGCCGCTTGAAGTCAATCTTAAGTTGAGTAAAGATGATGGAGATCTTCTTCCTGATCCACATACATACAGGAGACTCGTCGGAAGTCTTGTCTATCTCACCATCACCAGACCTGACATATCTTATGCTGTCAATCTTGTCAGCCAATTCATGACGTCTCCTCGCCACCTTCATCTGACAGCAGTGAAGCGTATTATCCGGTATTTATTGGGTACTAGCGCTCGTGGTTTATATTATCCAAAGGATAATCATCTACTTCTAACTGCTTATGCAGATGCTGACTGGGCAGGATGTCCGGATACCAGACGGTCCACCACTGGTTGGTGTATGTACCTCGGTCAATCTCTCATCTCTTGGAAATGCAAGAAACAGGAACGGGTCTCCAAATCTTCCACCGAGGCTGAATATCGGGCTATGTCCTCTGCTTGTGCTAAAATCCTATGGATTCGGGGACTTCTTTCGGAACTTGGATTTGCACAGGCCTCTCCCACTTCCTTGAATGCAGATAATACTGGGGCAATCAGAATCACTGCAAATCCCGTTCTTCATGAACGCACAAAACATATAGAAGTCGACTGCCACTTTATTCGAGACGAATACAAGCGTGATGTTATCAGTCTCCCTCATGTCCCTACAGAGTTTCAGTTTGCAGATATCTTCACTAAGGGACTTCCTCGGCCTCGCCATCAATTTCTTGTATCCAAATTGCTGCTTTATGACACTCCCGCATCAATTTGAGGGGGGGTGTCAATCCTGGGCCTTCAGGCCCAATGTATCAAGCCCATTTCAATACTAGTTAGTTGTTAGCTATTAGAATGGATCTAAACACAAGTGTAATTAAGGGATAAGTATTGTTAGAATGTAATCAGGGATTTAACCCTTTAAATAGAGATGTCAGTCGGACCATGAAGAGAAGACATTTTTAATCTCCATCTCTCTCTCTCTTATGCTGTGTATCTTCTCTCTAAAATGACAATACGTACTGGTATTGGCTGAAATTTTCATCCATGGTAGGGCTTATCAAGACCTTTTCCCCCTTCGATTCCCAGGTGGGGGCCATAGTGGGGTAAGCATGGGATGCACCACTAAGGTGCGCAGGTGATGACGCCTGTGTATGTATATGTATTTATGTATATATATCACAAACATGAACACAAACAATGAGGCTCTCCTTTGGCTATCTCCCCTCACACATTCTACCTCATGTATTAATGGGTGTTCAACTCTTGCCGATCCGTGTTACTCTGGCTGTAGGTTTTAACTACCCTTCTTTTTTCAACAACTCTCACTGATTGATGTTACTTCGGCCGTAGAATTTAACTACCCTCTATTTTCAATGGTTTGGTTTTTGGACTGGGTTTTGGACCATGAAATCTATAGCTTTCCTAACTTGATCAGGATGACTCTTGGCATTCCTGATCTACCTGTAGATCTTCCTATTCACTTCAAGTGATTGGCATTCATTTTGGGTTTACCATAGATCTGCTGGCACAGTGAAATTATCCTGTACAGTTTGCTTTTGATCATGACCTAGGCATGTATGTATATAGAAGTTTGATAGCGATATTTTAAGTTGCTCTCATAGTTGTTTGCTTGAGACTTTTCTTATTCTATCCGATATTTTTTTCTCCTTTTCCCATCTTAATTAGCACCCATTGGTTAAATGCTGGCAGTTTGTTGATTTCTTTGTTCATTATCCATTAATGATCAAATTGATTGTCCGTTTCTGCAGATAACCACAATGCTTTGACAGTTGCTAGCCTATGGGCTCCAGTGGTTGCTGTAAGTACTGTTCCTACCTATTATTATTTTCTAAGTTGATCGTGATAACAACTTTAAAGAGTAGTTTAATGTTTTGACGTATTTGACAATGTTAAATATTACATGTTGCTGGATCATGTCACCTTTGATGCAGAGTGGGTGGGGGAAGGGTAGCCAGAAACTACTCTCCAGGCCAAACATTTAGGATAGATCACATGTCTAGGCTTCACAGTTCACACCACAGACAGTTTTGGTCTCACACCAAAGACAGACAACCGAGAGGAAACTCAAGGAGAAAATTTATTTTTTCATCAATCAACTTCTTAATAAGAGGGATTACAATCCTTTATATAGCTACTAGTTCCCTAATTCTATTTGGGAAACAATTCTAGCTACTACTAAAGTATGCTGCACCCTCTGGAAGTCTCTCCTTTTATTGGACCTTCTGCTAAATTTTTTTTTTTTTGGGACTGGCCGACTGGCTCAACCTCAGGTCTGTCCTGCATCTATCATACTGTAGGACTTCTGTTTAGTTGTGCTCATTGTAAAAGTACCATTCTCATCACCATCACCATCATCAAAGCCTTGTCCCAATTATGTTGGGGTCGGCTACACGAATTCTGTTTCTCCATTCCGATCTATCTCGAGTCAAATTCTCATATAAGTTATACTTCTTCATATCTATGTTTACTACCTCCATCCATGTCCTCTTTGGCCTACACCTTTACCTTGGTGGGCCATCAACCTTCATAGCCAAACTTTTCTTTATTGGTGCCATTGCCGGACTACGTGGAACATGCCCAAACCATCTCAAATGAGTTTTTCTTTATTATAGTGTCCGTTTCCTTTCGTCTCTCCAAGCACCTCTTTTGCTTCCTTCATAATATAGTTAGCCATTTGTTTGCACATCTCTGTTATTTCTCCCTCAAAATTCCAATCTCCATCCTCACTCACTTTACCTTTAAATATTGTCGTTCTTTCTCCTTTCAAATTCTTCCACCTTGTTTTAGGGTATATTTTATTTACTACTACTACTCTTGTACTTCTAATGCAAGTATCTATAACTACTAACCTATGTTGTGTGCTTAAACTCTCTCATGGAATAACCATACAGTCTTTACAAGCCAACCGGTCATGTTCTTTAACTAGAAAAAAGTCTATCGGTCTCATATTAGTTCCACTTTTATAAGTAATTAGATGCTCCTCTCTTTTTAAAGTAAGTGTCTGCTATTACAAGGTTTAATGCTAATGCAAAGTCCAAGATAGTGTCTCCTAACTCAATTCTTTTCTCCAAATCTTTGTCCTTCATGCACGCTCTCATATCCTCTATTATCGTTTCCTACAGGCCCATTTATGTCCTCTCCTAGGAAAGTCTTTTCACTAGTTGGAATTTCTCGTAGTAAACCATCCATCTCCTCCCAAAATTAGCTCTTGACGCTTTCATCTAATTCTGCTTAGGGAGCATAGGCACTAATGATATGGTACCTTTTTTTTTGTTTTAATATAAAAAATTTTATCCAGTGTTTTTTCCATAGTGTTTTCTTCATGGTTTTGAACCTAGTATTGGTTACAAGTTGATCACCATTTAGTCCAATATAATGGCTATGTTGCTTCATGACTTAGCTGAGTCCTAGCCATTCAATACGGGATTCTGTCCGATATGAGTTGACTGAGTCGTCTTGGGCTTGGCCAATTCTTAAAACCACAGTTCTGCTGATCTCTGTTGCATTTGTTTTATTTCACTTTGGGTAGTTTCTTCTTATTATTTTCTTTTGGCCTTTTGCCATTGTTTCTTGGAATCGGCCTTGGGTTTTCGTGGGTAGTAAAAATTTTCTTATGTAAAAAGCTTGCTCAGTTCCATTCCTTTGCTAGGTTAATTATTTGGAGGTTTTCCCTCTTTTTTTTTTTTTTTTTTTTTTTTTTTAAGGGGAGGGGGGAGGGGTTGGTTGGGTTGCAAGTTTGGGTCATGTTACCAATTTACCATTAAAAGTGATATGCTCAAAAAGGTTGAAAGGAGACCAATAAAAAAAACTATTTTGGAAAAATTCAAAGGAAACCAATATAAAAACAGGTTAAACAGTATCTTTTAGCCTGGATAGACTGTAATGGCAAGACAGAATTCATGTAGCTGACCCTTAACATAGTTGGGACATGGTGATCTTTTTAGCTTTGGATGTTTGAGTTAGAACCACAGGAGTATATAATGGGTTCAGGCCTTGCCTATAGTACACTGACATAATTTCAAGCATGATAGTAGAGGCCCATGCACATGGTTGCGGTTTAATACGGACTTTTCCTGTGTATCTTATTCGTTATTTATACACAGGGGTGGCCCTAGATACATAGCCTTGGGGGCGGTCAACCCCTTCAGCCGTGGGTGTGCTTCCAAAACCGACAATTCTGGGTCCGATTCAAAATTCACATGAAAAATCATGAGATCGAAAAATCCAACTACCTGTTTGGGTCTGCCCCCCTCAAACAAAAATCCTGGGTCTGCCACTGTTTATACAGAATGTCATAATTTACTCTAATATTCTTTCTTGTTTTTCTGTCTAACATCTTCGTTTTTGTACATGCACAATACATCCAGTACCTGATTGATCAAAATGATCAACTAGAAAACATAAATTGTCCGTAGAAGAATAAGTTTTTTGATAATTTTTTTTAACAGTTTGTCTCTTATTCTTTCACAGATCTATTTATTAGATATCTATGTATTCTACACACTTGTATCAGCTGTTGTGGGGTTCCTGCTTGGTGCCAGAGATCGTTTGGGGGAGGTGGGTCATTTCAATATTTGGGTTCTATTTGATTATTCAATATCTTAATACTGGAACACGACCAGGGGAAGTGGAAGAATTGTTTTAATCTTAAGTTAACAGCGTATTGGAATGATCCAACATGTGATGTCCTAATATGGTGGTGCATATAATATGGTCCTGCTTTATGTTATGTTTGAACTGAATTTACAGAAGGGAATGATCCATTTTGAGCCCATCCATCTCATATTAGGTATGGGCTGCATTGTAAAGCCCACCTGGACCACCTGCATGCACGCTGGATAGTTGGAACCAACATGGATTGCATGTCCCAGAATTATTCTTGATTGAAAGATTATTACTATCTGATAAGAGCTCTAAAAAATAGACTGACAGGGTAATTTTGTCAAAATTGTCATTTGCCACACTTGATGGCTATCACCATTCATTTCATCACCCATCAGTTTTATTTGGGCCAGATGCAGTGCATGGTGAGCCAGTTCCTTCTCTATACAAGGGAGCCACATTGCAGTCTTACATGAAGTCATCGTCCCGGCGTTTTGCATAGGGCCATTCTTTTCTTTACATTCTGTTTGGCTGGGCCACTTTGTCAAGTGTGTGTGTGTGTATATGGTTTTTTTTTTTTTTTTGAAAGAAAAATGATATATTCCAATAGAAAGAATAGCAATTACAAAATAATTTTGTTTGGGAGACCTTTTGCTAACTGACACCACCCCGAAGCAGAGGAGCAACTGAGGGGAAGCTATACACCAGAAAAGGCCATTGAAAAGAAAGGCAACAGAGACCCACAGCTTTTTTTTTTGTTTGTGGTTGTTGCCAACACGATAATCTGATGCCCTCTTCTCCTTGATATTTTCTTTATGGTTGACACTTTGATATATGGTAGACACTCCATTATACAATTACTTTTACCTAATTGATAGGTACTTCTGAATATGTCTGATCTCACTATATTCTTACAACGTCCTATTTATAAAAGCCCATATTACTTTACTTTATTACAATAGTTGATCCAATTCTGGATAAATTTTGGGCAATGAGTTTAAAGTTGGCACTTCCACATTTTTTGTTTTATAGTTCTAATTTGTGTTATGAGTTATTTTATTTCATATTTCCATGTTACTTCATGCCTTCTTTAAGTGAGCAAAGTTATGGACTGAATGTGTTACTTGAAGTTCAACTGGATTGAGTTTAGAAGCCTTCATATGCATTTGTGCATGATATGAACTCTAATCCAAGGCTGCATTTGGCTAATTGTAATCCGGGGCTGTGTTTGGACGCTTTTATTTCCGCATATTACATTTTCTGCAACCTACCTTCTTCCTTTCTACCTCCCTGTCTTCTCTGTTCCCTCCTTGTCTGGTTGCTATTTCCTTGTTTCAACTTCTTTTCTGCATCAATGAACATAAAGGGTGAAATGGGTAGAATGTTCTTTCATTTCACCCATGTATATTATTTATTGAAGTAGTACCCTATTTTCATGTACTGCAGAGGTGTTTGGTCCGGCTCTTATTTTCTTGCTTTTATATTATGTGATACATCTTTTAGTCTCCCTTCTTCAGATTAGATCTGTGGATGCCGTCCACAAACTTTTTGAGAAGTTTCCCGGGGCTTTCATGGACACTCTTCACGTTCCAATACCCAGGAGGTAATAATCTTTTTCTTATTTTTTTCATGCCTCTTTCTTTCTATTGTGTGATTATTTATCTCCTTATTTCTTTTATAGAAGCTTCTGAATTTGAATTCTTCATTGCAGGGGTTTCCTTGATTCACCTGATCAGGTAATATGATTTGTTACATTAGCTGTATTGATAAGCAGATCGAAGTTTGATTTCTGGTACAAAGAAGATATTCAGTTCTTGGATCTGGCACAAACTTTTCTTCTTTTCTTTTCTTTTCTTTTTTGAATGGTAACTTTGCTTCTTTTCTAATCACTTGAAATTTATTCATATCTGTACCCTGATGCTGCATAAGGAATTTGAAAATTAATTTGGAGATCTTATGAATGAAATGACTCTTACAATTTGTACTTCACATCTCAGTAGGTTTTACACAAATTGAGTGTACACAGGGTACATTATCACACCATTGTAATGATGGAAAATAATCTCTTATGAGAGGACTGCATGTGCAGTCCTGCTCTATGGGACCCATGTAGGCCCAACTTTGTTTAGTCTCATCCTATGATCTGGCATCAGGCCTAATTTTACTTATTTAATCATCACTCACCATCAAATTGAATCTAAATAATCTCTAGGGCTAAGATGCCATTAAATTTTATGGCTGTTAAATCAAGGCCTAGATTAATCTGGTGGGGCTGATTTTTTGGCTCCCTCTTCTTCATAAAGAGATCTTTTCATCTGCTCTCGTCCCATCAATGGGCATTCATCTAAGTGGGCCCCATGAGTTGGACTGCATATTGCTTAATATGCAGTCTGCTTGTAGATCATTCTCAATATTGTATAATATCTTGGGAAATTGTACAATATTGTCCTAGGAATTCTGATTAATTTTAATTAGATTGTAATGTTTCTCAATCAAATCCTTGGCAGCTATTTGCATTTTGTGATACCTACTCTGCTTTCTTTACTGGTTCACAATTTTTTTATTTTTTTGGGTTAATCAACTCCTTTTCTGTTTACCCAATATAGATTTGTTAGGTAATAATTCCTCTAGTCTAGTAAATGTAGTGCTTTTTTATGCATTCTATTTTAATCCTTTTACCATTCTTTGAATGCCAATTAGTGCTTAGTTAGTGTGAGGCAGAGGCAGGCATTTCTGCCAATTAGTGCTTTTTGTTAATTAACTTTTTTTTTAAATATTTGCAATTAATGGAATGTGAAAACATCAGAATGAAGAGTTGTACTTTCCTCTTTATTTTAAACAAATCTTACTGTTACCATTCGAAGAAAAAAAACCCGCATCGGAATGAACTAGTATTTCTTGAAAATGGAAAACACATGCTTCTCCTTTAACAAATTATAATATTTTTAAGACAAGGGTTTTGGATTCAATTTTGATCAGATTTCTTTCAATTTTGACTTTTTTTAATGAGCATTTGTAAAAGGCTAAAAATATATAGGACGGGAGATTTGAACTCGTATCCTCATTTTTTTTTTTTTAAAAATAACTAACCTTAGAACTACACAACCCAATACTTATGTGTATTTATTTATTAAAAAATGTCAAAACTAATTAGATGGAGCATGGACCCTAGCCATGTGGGTAATGCCTATGCTTAGTGTGGGTTATTGTGCTAGTTACTTACTAACAGCATTAGAAGTTTTTCTACTCATTTAAACAATATTAATTATACAACTTAAACCTTTTTGAAAATGTCAAATACAGGGTAGATGCTAATTTTTATGGAGGGTATTTCTGTAATCCAAGAAGGTAAGTGATGAAAATGAGGTCCAAAGAGAAGGTGGCTTCTAATGGATTATTTTAACGTGTTGACTTAGTATTTTTAAGTTAAAACACAAATTTTATTTATTGGTGTCTTATGGATTCTTAATGCTTGTTTGGTAGGAAAATTTTGGATTTTTTGCACAAAAAGAAAAAAAAAAGTAGTCTCATTACGAAAGCTTTATCTTAATAGGCTTTCAGTGGCCATAAATTTGCATCAGGGGTCAACTTTGAACTTTTGTCATTTTACACTGATTATGGACGAGTTAACTGCTTATATGCAAGTGGAGGTACCTTGGTGAATGTTGTTTGCCAATAACATAGTATTGGTGGGTGAATTGATAAATGTGGTGCATGCAAGACTTGAGAGATGATGGGGGCTTTAAAATCCAAGGGCTTTTAAATAAGTTGTACAAAGGCAATATATGAATTGATACTCCAATAGGGATATCCAAAGAGATGAAACTCTTATGAGGCAGCGATTCCTTTTGATACCGATAGGATAAAAATGGGATGGTTGAATTGGAGACTTGCTTCCATAGTGCTTTGTGATAGGCCCATTCCAAGAACATAGAAGGAAAGATTTTACAAGACAACAATTGGACCAGTTATGACCTATGGAGCACAATGGTAGCCACTTAGGAAACAACACATGAAAAAAATGAGGGTATCATAAATGAGCCTGTTGAGATGGATGCGTTCCAAAACTGAAAAAGATAGAATCATAAATGAGTGTATTCGGGTGCATTTAGGGTTAGCATCAATAGATGATAAATTAAAAGAGATTCGTTTGAAATAGTTTGAACATGTCCAACACAGGCTAACAACACTGCTAGGTAGGAAAAGTTTCTCTTTGTAGGTTGATGCCACCTCAAGGAAAAGGGTTAGGATGGAGAGGACATGGATAGAAGTAGTAAGGATAAATATGAAGAAATGCAACTTATCTGAGGAAGTAGTAAAAATAGATATGAAGAAGTCCAACTTATCTGAGGATTTGATTCAGGATAGACCGGAATGGACAAATAGAGTTCATGTAGCTGATCCCAATCACCAACATAGTTGGGATAAATCTTTAATGATGATGATGACACTACAGTGTTGCTGTAATATTTCGTAGTGAATTTTGAAATGATGTTCAATAGTTAAAAACAGCATAGTTTTTTTTTTTTTTTTAATTGTTCCGTGTTTGGATGATGCATCAGGAATCTGAATCCTGGTTGAGTGGGTTGGGTAAGACATAATATGTTATTCTTGGAGAAATCAAAATCATGATATAGAGTCGGTCTTTCTCAATGGTCAACTGCTTCAAATTTATTCCTTTGTCTCTCTTGGTTGGGTTTGGCTTCCTTGATCCTTTATGGTTTAGAAAATATTACTCTTAAGTCTTAACCAATGAGATTTTTGGCTGAATGACTGAAGGTTGTGGAAAAGAACAAGTTGGATGCTGCTAAGTTTTCTCCTTTCTGGAATGAAATTATAAGAAACTTACGAGAGGAAGACTACATTACCAATTCGTAAGCATCATTGGGCTTACTTAAACATAATGGATTGGATGATTTTTTTTCTTCCTTTTTAAAGTTGTCTTCATTTCCATGCGTTCTTATTTTCTTCCTTGCTGCTTTCAGGGAGATGGAATTACTTCTTATGCCTAAGAATTCTGGAAATTTTCCTTTGGTCCAATGGCCTTTGTTCCTTCTTGCTAGCAAAGTAATAATACTGAACTTTTCTTGTTTGATGTATTTTTTGATATTATATCTTTTTGTTTCCCCAAGATTTGTTGCATTAGCGGTTTTAGTTCATGGAAGTGATTGTTTATATTTTATTTCTCATTCAGTTATTTCTAGCTAAGGATATTGCAGTAGAGAATAAAGAATCACAAGATGTGCTCTGGGAGAAAATCACTAAAGATGATTACATGAAATATGCAGTTGAGGAGTGCTACCACTCCATTAGAGTCATCTTGACAGCCATACTGGATGGCGAGGGAAGGATGTGGTATGTATTTTCCTTCGTTGATGAAGACCTGTATGGCTTTAACTTGCCTATAATGCTATAAAATGATTGTTAATGTTCTGTTACATCAATGTATTACTATTTCATGGTACAAAGTCCCAGTCCATATTTATTACTCTATGCAGGGTGGAGAGGATATACGAGGATATACAAGGAAGTATTGCAAAAAAAGAAATTCATCTTGACTTTCGGCTTAGCAACCTGCCACTTGTAATTGTCAAAGTTGCTGCATTGACTGGGATACTGGTAAATTTCCAACAGCTATGTTTCTTAGGGTTCTACAACTTAATGCATTTCTCCTTTCACCTGTTTCTTAATTCTGTTGTGCTTCAGTATGACAGTATTTACAAAAAAGTTCAGGGACTAAAATGTAATTAATTGGAACTGGAAATACAATAATACAGAGACACATTCATAGAAAAATTATCCAGTGCACACCTCATAGTGGGCCCACCTGATGACACATCCGAATAGATCACACCCCCCTCCCTGCAGAAGAACTATGCATGTCCTTTTTTTTTTTATATATATATATATATATATATATTAACGCCCATCCAAATGGATTGCACCATTGGATCGAGGGTCAATATTGTAAGGGGTGAAATTTTTTTGTCGTTCATGAAGGGGGTTAGGATGATTAGGTGGGGCCCACATTTGGTACACATGTAGGCCCCAACTAGATGAAGAGATCCCCCCGGTCCCATCCCCATCCCCAACCCCAAGTGGGTCTCAGGTGGGCCCTATAGCAAGGTGTGCATAGAAGCTTCCATGCATACTGCACGCATTGGAAAATACTCTCCTAAGCCGTGTGAGACTCACCTGGGCATTGATCCAAAGGGACCATAAAAAACCCCAACCCCTATTTACACTGGATCCATTGGATTTGCACCGATCCGAATGGATGGACCGTAGGATTGAGGGGTCAATTTTTTTCCGATAAAAACCAGTGAAACTTTTGGGGCATGGATCAAGTGGTTATGATGATTGGATGGACTTACAATTTTGCTCATAGGTAGGTCTCCCACTGGTCCCATGATTGATGGGCCCAGGTGGGCCATACGAGGCTGTCCGTATGAAGCTCCATGGGAACCGTATGCATGTGTGTATATTCCTTCTCTCATTTTCTCCTTTTGTTCTAGTCGATGGTTTTTGTAAACCCTAGAATTTACTTGGTATCTATGATGTCATATACGGATATGGATATGGACACTGATACAGGGATTGGGGATACGACTCCTCACTTCTGAAAATCTAAGACACGGATACGGATACATGTGTGCTAATTTTTTCTTTAGTTCACTTTTGAATCAATGAAATTATCATTGTTTTTGTCCCTTTCTACCATTTTTTTATGTTAAGAAGTAAAAATATTAAAAGAACTATATGAAACAAAGGATTTTATAAGTAGGATATGTTAAACTTGTTCCCTAGAAGTATCGGTGCAGTGTTAGGAACCAATACAAGTGTCATTTTGGTCCGATAAGGATAGGTTGGGCTTGTACAACTATCCGGGTATCATAGCTTGGTATTAGAGCCCCTTGGTAGTGCAAGATTGCTGTATGAAGGAGTCCATTGGTGTAGATTGAAGATTCATTTCAGTTTTTGTAGGCATTAAGGTTGGCCGAATTGTGGAGGTGGGGTCAACTTCCCTTGTTTGCAATTCGGTCTGTTACAAAAATAGAAAAGGAGCCCTCATGCCCAGAAGTAAAGCTTTTACCTTGAAAATCCAACTCATGGTTAGAACTTTCAGATTCTTCCCACGATTAGAAGTCTAAAAATTGGTGTTTGCAGCCCCGGCTGAATACGATCTTGGAGTCGACTGCATGAACGGTTGGTTTTCTGGACATTTCATGGTATATTTTCTCAAGTTTTCTAGTCTCCATTCAGTTAGTTATTGTTGCTCAGATATAAAAGAGAGAATGTGTAAAGGTTCTCTCTAAGTGCTACTACTCTACGGCTGTTTCCTCCCTGGCTGAATACAGTCTGAGACTGACTGTCCCCTCAAATTGAGTTTTTTTACATTGGTTGTTTTCGGTTGTTTCAATTTTGAATAAACTGTATATTGGTGATTTGGTTAATTAAGGGACTCCGTTTTCTTAAATAGGAGGTATCTCATATTAGGGTTGAGATGGAAGCATGGGGGACAGAGTTCTGTTGGTACTCCTCCCTCATCATTAGGGAACATAAACCCCATTGCTGGACTCACTATTGAATTATTTATTAGAAAAAAAAAACTACAACGAGTGGTACTATTCAGCTGAGTTAGCCCATGGAGGAACTCGAAGAGTTGGGTATATTGATAGGTCTATCTTTGAATCATCAGCTGAATGCCTGAATATTCCAGTTGACTAGAGTCCTGGCTCAGTTGAGTCATGAGGATGGGCTTAGGGAACTACTATGCTAAAATTCAAGGTACATGGAGAGAACTTTAGGTGTATGAGCCTGTGCCTCTGGTTATGAGACAGCAATTGAAGATCGGCATATAAATGTACTGCTGGGAGGTGTTAATATATGAGCCAGTTCGAGCACAAGTTCTTAGTCAAGACCCTTTTCCACCAATTGGGACAATGTTTGCTCTCCTTCAGAGAGAAGATCGCAGGCAGCTGTCCAACACCCAGTTTAATTCAGCCAATGCAATTGTAGCATGAAAATCAAGTAGCGATGCATGTACAAGTAAGTTGAGGTGAATCTTACTGAAAAGCTATCTGCACTCCCATGAAAGTTACAAGCATTAGAAGCAAAGTTATTAATACCGTTTCGTTTCGGCTGAAATGACCGAAAAATTTCATTTCGGCTGAAATGGCCGAAAAATTTCATTTCGGCCATGCAACCGAAACGAAACGCATGCTAAAACTTTTCGGATTGGATCTCGGACTATCTCGGATTTTTCGGCCAAAAATCACAGATTTCTCTCGAAATGACCAAAATCTGAATTTTCATTTTTTTTTTTTTGTTCTTCCATTTTTTTAAAGAAAAATGAAGCCCTAGCATTAGAAAAAAAAAAAAGAGGAAGAAGGAGAGAAGAGATGTGAGGTTGCTGGAAAAACAAAAAAGAGAAAGGAAGAGGGCCGAAAGTCCTCTTCTCGATGCCCCGTCTCGCCGTCGACCCCGCCTCGCTGTCACCATCCCCTGTGCCCCACCTCACCTCTTCGTCGCATCTGCCTCTCCGTCAACTTGCTGCATCTACTCCTCATCTCATCTTCCCCCTCTTCTTCCTTCCATCTCTTTTTCTTCTTACTTTCTTCTTTTTTTTTTTCCCTCCTTTCCTTGTTGTTTTTGACTCTTCATCGAGATCTGGTTTTGGATGTGATTGATGGGTGTTGGACAGCTGTAGTCTTCTAGAGAAGTGCAGAAAAGTGCCTCGGGCTGGCTGGGTATTGGGCTGCGCATGAGGCTGGGCCTGGGGTTGGGTTTGGGTTAGTGCCTAGTATTGGGATGGGGCTAGTTATAAGGTTGGGCCTGCTTTGGGGCAGGTTTTATAAAAGGGTTGGAGCTTTGGCCTGGTGCTTTATTTTTTTATTTTCATAAATAGAGCTCCGAAACAGTTTACCAAAATTCCGAAATGACCGAGATATTTCATTATTGAGGATACAACGAAATGGGGTCCGAAACAAAATTAACAACTATGATTAGAAGGGATCACCACTTTATCTGCCACTTCCATGGCTACATATAAAGGATAATCAGCTCACATGCCGCTTACATCTTTGGCTTCTTTATGGGTTATTAGTTTAGGCGAGGTGGACCATATTACATGTATGTGCTCAGTATTTACGGTGTACAAAACCTCTTCCCATGTCAGCATCCACATTGCTGATGGGAATTAAACACAAACTGTAGGATCACCAGTAGATGTTAACCAAAATTTGTCCCTTTATTCTGAGCTACATGTGCCTAAATTAGCTCTTAATTTGGTCTCTGTTAGTACCTTAACCAAATTCGATAATTGCAGTGTCACATTTTTCCCATTTTCTGTTTTTTAGAATCAGGAGATAGGATGGATGATTGGTGATAGTTGTGAGTGCAATGGTCTCTACCTTATCTTTTCAGTTTTGATGTCTCCATCAGCCTAAGAGTCAGGCATTGTTGTTGATGGCATGTGTTAGTCACTAGACTTAGGAGTCTTCTTCCATTATTGAATATTAGAAGCAATATTAAAAGATTGTGAATGAGAGATTTAAAAGCTTTTAATCAAGTGTAGGGCTCATGGTCGACTAATTCGGTCTAGTTTGTTGGACAACCCTCCGATAAAATGTCGGTCTAGATTTCAGAGCATTTTGGCCAAAATATGAAAATTTGAACCAAAATTCCAGAATTTGGCGAAAATGGCTGGAGTCTTGGATTTTGTACGTATTTTTTTCTTCAAGAACAAAACCCAACAAGCAGAGAGAGAGAGAGAGAGAGAGAGAGAGAGTTGTTTCTTTTTCTTCTTGCTCGTCCGTCCTCTTCTTTTTCTTTCCCTCCGTTTAGTGGCAACAAATGCCCTTTTAAGGGCTTCTTGATTTTTCTTTTCGAATACAATGATGCCATACTCAGGCTCACATGAGATTCTTGGGCTCCATGGTTGGGCCCACCTATTAAAATTCTAAGACACTCAAAAAGTAAATGCCCCTTCATGTATGCCCATGGCTAATTTTTACTCTAAATAGGATATAAGACCACTATCAGATTGATCAGGTACTGATCATAAGTATATCTAATTAATCTGATTCTGGGCCTGTCTCTTGTTAGAATGAAATTTGGCTAAACATACATGAGGGGGGAATTTATTTTGAGTGATTTAGAATTTTAATAGGTGGGACTGGGCCCCACTATTGGTCTATAAAATTATTGAGTTTGAGCCTTTTAAGTATTCAAACTATTTATTATTAAAAAAAATGTACTCAAATGTTTTGGTTTAGATTTCAGACTATTTTGACTCCCAATTTCAGCCGAAATTGCCGAATTCCAGAGTTTTGTCATATATATTTTGAAAAACAGAGAGACTAGTTTGTTTTGGAGGGAGGGAGGGAGGGAAAATTGTAAAACAACCCTGAAATTTAGTAATTTTTGAAAAAAAATTGTACAAGATCGCAGATATCCTCTATTTAGAAATAACATATTGCATTATTAATTTGGTGGACTAAATTAAATTTATCAATTTACATGTTATTTTTTAAATGTTAATCTGTTCTATTGTTTACGTTCATATCTTTTTCACGAAATTCCAAATTGGCCAAAGCATTTCGGTTTGGTGGCCAAACTGAAATGGGGTAGGAACCAAATTTCACAACTAAGGCGGGTTCGTCTGTTATTTCAAATTCTTTTGACTTGATTTCATCTTGAATGAGATTTGGTTGGTCATGTGATGTCTTGTATTTCTTTCGACCTTATTAGTAAAGAGGCTACCAGGGGTCGCCAACATTTTAGCATAGCGAGCAGTGGATGGCTTGTCAATTTTTGTTGGCCAATCTCTTCCATTTCCGTCCTAAACTGGGGACTCAAATCTCTATTAATTTTCTCGTCCTCATTAGTCTTGTAAATTTTCTTAAATCTCCCTTGTCAGTTAATTTTTTTATAGAAGTTTTTTTTTTTTTTCTTTCTTATTTTTTTCTGAGATTGGTATAGAACATGTATATGTGGATCTGTTTGTGGGCGCACCTGTAGTTGATCGAACACTTTACTCTCTGCTACCCCTACGTGTTGGCGATGGGGTCCCCAAAACGATATCTATCATCAAGAAGGATGGGCTTTTAGCCCAAACGCGTCCATGAGGTGACTTTCCCATAAAACCATTCACCCTGTTTAGTTGTCCCACTTGGTCCCCACAATGACTGGGATTGTGTGATCCCCTTGGCGTGCCCTACATGAGTCGTCAGTGTTAACGTATGGTTATTGGCTTATTGTTTACAGAAAGAGGTTGTTACCAAACTTGCAAAAGTGGATGAGAAGCACTTACAAATTTTTATGATGCTTTGTACGTTGATAAGTGCCATTTTTGCATTGATGAGTACAGAATCACTTGATGATTTTGTTTCTTATTGTTCACAGAAAGAAGAAGAATCACCAGAGTTGGCAAAGGGCGCTGTGAAAGCTGTCCAAGATCTTTATGATGTTGTGCGGCATGATATCATAGCTCTTAATATGAGGTATGGCAGACACATGCTTATCTCCGTGTTTGTGGACATCTTGTTTTCCTTTTATACATTTAACATTGCTTGCATTTTTGTTTCATTTTTGTAGAGAGAACTATGAAACATGGAATAAATTGTATAAAGCAAGAACTGAAGGTCGCCTCTTTTCTAAATTGAACTGGCCAAAAGATGCCGAGCTGGTATATATGTCATCCTCTAGTCCTGTAACATTTAGTCTTACTGCATAAATTTCTTTTAAATGAAACATAGTAATCATAGAAGAAATGCAGAGAGGCCAAGTTAAGAGATTGCATTCACTCTTGACTATAAGTGAGTCAGCTGCAAATATTCCAAAAAACCTAGAAGCAAGACGCAGGCTTGAATTCTTTACCAATTCACTTTTTATGGAAATGCCGAAAGCTAGGCCTGTTCGTGAGATGTTGTCCTTTAGGTAACTTTTTTTTATTACACTTCTACTTTTTTTACCTTTTATTATTTGGTTTTGTTATTTAAATTCATGTTAGAAATGAGCCCATTTTCTTTTGTTTTTCAGTGTGTTCACTCCATATTATTCTGAGGTTGTGTTATATAGTATGGATGAGCTTCAAAAGAAAAATGAGGATGGGATTTCGATTTTGTTTTACCTCCAAAAGATCTTCCCTGGTACTTCATATTCTTTATATCCTCTGTAATAAAGCCTTTCTTTTCCAATTTGCGTGCCTGGTGCATTATACTTTGTTGTGTACTGAGAAATATATTATTGTCTTTTCGATTTGGCCTTTATAATTGATGCTTACTGTTATAGTAGACAGTATTTTTTTTTATATCCTTTCTTTTGTTCAAATAGATATCCAAATATCTGTCAGGTCAGAAGAGTCAACTGAATTTTGGGTAGTCATTAGGCAGTCATTGATTTCATTTTGGACTTGGTTCTCCTTTTTTGTTTTGAATTTCCTATGACGTTAAATGTTTAATCTCAGGTACTAATTGTTGAGAGGTGATAACTTTAATTGTAATACTTTGGATCAGCCATCACTTGTTTGTTTTACCATGTTCCATTTTCTAGATGAGATTTTGAATATTGAGGGCAGTAGTTTTGATGGAAATAACCTTTAAAAAAAGATTCATGGGAATATTTGTAAAACTGTATACAAACATGCCTAAACACTTTCCCACGTAATCATGGAATCCCAATTAATCTCCATTCACTCAATTTTAATGTATGGGAGATGCTAATTCTCATAGAGCGTTTGTAACTTACCCTCTGTTTTAGTTTATTACATGTGTTTTTGAACCTATTGATGTAAACTTGTATCAGTTTTCAGTTTCCGTGGGTTGTCTCCCTAATTTTTTACTATCATCATATATTGCATAGTTTTATTTTATTTTTATGTTCCGTTCTTCTGCTCTCTTAGTGGTTACGAGTTATGTTTGGAACTTTGCCTTTGCCTTTATCAGTAACTTTTAATTGTTGTTTAGTGATCTCATTTTATTCCTCAATGTAACTAAAATCCCAGAGAATTATGAAAATCACATTGTGAATGTTGGCAGACTGTCTTCGGGGTTTGGCCTCAAATGTAGTGGAAGCAGCTTAGTTGATTTATTTATTTATTTATTTTATAATTGGGCCGGACTAAAGTGTAGGTAATAATTTAACATAGTTTTTATTGGTACTATTTTCTTTTTTTCTTTTTTGTGTTGAGTTTATTATTAATGGTTGAAAGACTTTATAATTACTCTTCTATTAGAGGCTAATGCTATACTTGTTATTAATTTTATTTTGTTAAATGCACAACATTTACTCTCCCAATGTTTATAATTTTCTGTAACCATATGCAAAATTGATGTGCTTCAGATGAGTGGGAGAACTTTCTCTGTCGAATTGGTAGAGATGAAAATGCTGCGGATTCTGAGCTTTTTGACAGCCAGAATGATATTCTGGAACTCCGCTTTTGGGCTTCTTATCGTGGACAAACATTAGCAAGAACTGGTAAAATAGTTTTCCCTAGCAACATAATTTACTGGCATAACTGTCACTCTAGAATCTCTTGTTTCCATTGTCAGTACTCAGTAGGCCCTTGCAACATTTTTTTTAAAATTTTTGCCACATTTATATGGTAACTCACTCACTCTCTCTCTCTCTCTCTCTCTCTCTCTCTCGCACGCACACTGAGATATAAGACTCAGAATGTTTCATATTGCCTGGTCTTTATATTTTTAGGAGCCTTTATACATCCAGTACCATTGCGTAAATGGTAATATTACCTTATTTGCTCTTTCAATACGGAGGATCTAAATTGATCTAACTGGTGCTATTTTGTGGTATGATTCACCATCATTTTATGAAGTGATTTGCTGATTGCTGTTAGCCTGAATTTGATTTGATCCTCTCCTAACTTGATTCAACATATAGTACAGTAGTTCATTTGTAGATTGATGCGGATCAGCCAATCCATTGATAACAACCCAGAAGATTGAATAGTGAACCCTGAAGCTGATGCAGGCAAACAGATCAATTTCTTAATCGTTTGTGAACCCAAATCCAAGTTTTCAATCAACAAGGGATCCATACCCAACAAGGAAAAAGGTCACAAATTGGGCACCTATACTGCTAAATCCGCTGAACATTCAATCTGAAAGGAGTTGTCTCAAAACATAGTGAAGAAGAAGAAGTGCATAAACAACCACTTCTATTAAATTAATATCAAAATGTTCGGAGTCTAGGTCTGCATGACCATGACAATATATAAGAGGATTTGAACCCTAAATCTCACTTTAAATCTCAGTCATCTATCTAATCTCTAAACAGTTTAAATCTGTATGGCCTTATTAATGGAATCTTGAACATGCTTTGCATAGTCCTTAAACAACTCGAACATAAGATGGAAAGTTTAGGGGTCATGGTTTAAAGTTGACGACACGGTCGCGATTGTCGTCGCGGGGGACCCTGAAAAATTATACGATGTGGCGTCGCATTGAGTTTTGCGGCCGTTGCAGCTTGAATTTTTTTCGACCCAAATAATCCTGAATATTTGAAAAATCTAGAAAAAAAAAAGTGAAAAGAAAAGGAAAAGGAACTAGAAGATTTCCCAGACCTGCCCTACATCTGGGCAGGCCCAACTAGGTTAGCAGGTGGCCCACGCGGGCCCACAACCCCTTTTTTTTTTTTTTTTTAAATTTCATTTAGTATTTTTTGTTGTATGTTTGATGTATTTGGACTCCTTTGAGATAAGGTTTTAATTAAGATATGGACAGATAAATGGTTTAGATTAAATTGGAGGTATTTAAGCATAACCTTATTAGAACGCCCAGCATATATTATTCAATATTTTGAATGGAAGTTATTTTCTTCTTCTGTTATTTTTCATTCTCCTTGGATTGAGTTATTCTCCTTGGGTTTGAAGATCTTCAAATGGATTATTCGACTATTTGGGTGAGTAATACTTCTTTTCTCTTTGGTTTCAACATTATTTTCTTGTTGATTTGAGCTTGGGGTTAAATTTTGGTTTTCGAATCAATTGGATTTCACTTTGGCTGCCTCATGGATTGATTCAGCTTGAATTCTTAATATTGGAAAGCATATCTTGAGGCAGACTGAGTACAGAACTAAATTATTTCAATCTTAGGATTGCTTAAATGAGATTCAGCAACTTACTATCAGATATTATTCTATCAACACCAAACCATTCTGAATTGTTATAAATGCCCCAAGAACATATAAAATTGAACCTGCAGTCACAGCCCATCAATGATGCATGTTTTGAGTCACTAAACAGTAGCTAAAATAAGTATGAAACTGTGATAGTCTGTGATGAGATGAGAGGAAGAAGACAACAGTGTTGGGAGAAACTCAATGATCAATTGATCATCGATAGTTTTGTTTTTATAATCAATAGTTACCTTAATCAAGGCACTAAGTATGTTAAGATTACAATGAAAGAATCAATCCTAATCAATCTTAATCTATACAAGGTAATCACAAAGAGAGAAATCAGCTATACATGGATTTGATTAAATCCTACGTGAGACATGCTGTAATGGGCCTGGGCCCTTGTTGGGCTGGGCCTATCTTTTACACTCCCCCTCAAATTGATGTGGGAAGGTAGAAAACATCAATTTGCTAGTGAGATCATGATGACCCGTTTTGGGGAGAGCTTTTGTGAAGATATCTGCTAATTGGTTAAGAGTAGAGACATGAGGCAGAGTGATCTTCTCAGTAACAACATGCTGACGAATGAAGTGACAATCGATCTCAATGTTCTTCGTTCGTTCATGAAAGACCGGATTGTTAGCAATTCTGGTAGCACTTGTGTTGTCCCCATGAAGAGGGGTAGAACTACCAACAATGACACCAAATTCACAGAGAAGACGGCGAAGCCAGATGATTTCAGCGCTAGCAGACGACATCGCCCGATATTCAGCCTCAGCAGAAGACTTGGACACAATGGTTTGCTTCTTGCATTTCCATGATATCAGTCCTTAAGAAACATATACTAGCCAGTGGTAGATCGCCTAGAATCTGGGCAACCGGCCCAATCAACATCCGCATAAGCTGATAAGTGCAAAGAGGCGCCCGAAGAGTAAAAGAGACCATGATTAAGGGTGCCTTTGACATAGCGGAGTATGCGCAAAGCAGCAACAATGTGAGGTTTGTGAGGATTGCTCACAAACTGGCTAACCGTATGAACAACATGAGTGATATCCTACCGAGTTATAGTTAAGTAGAGCGAGCTACCAACTATTCGTCGGAAAACAGAGGGATCATCCAGGGGAGGGCCATCATCCGCACTGATCTTGCAGTTCAATTCCATAGGCGTAGTGTGAGCATCATCAAGTCTTGCTGAAGTGATTAAATTTGTAGCATATTTCCGCTGATGAACCCGAATGCCAGATTTGTTACGCAAGAACTCCAGCCCCAGAAAGTAGGTGAGAGGACCAAGATCCTTCATTCTGAAGTGGCGAGTGAGATGATGTTTGAGTTCCGTAATGCTAGCACTATCATTGCCACTGATAATCATATCATCAACATAGACTAATAGGAAAGTGTAGCCCTTCGATGTCCATCTAAGAAATAGTGAGCTATCCGAATGACTCGGGCGAAATCCTGCTTGAAGAATTGCCGCCCGAAACTTATCGAACCAAGCCCTGGGAGCCTGCTTAAGTCCATACAAAGATTTCCGCAACTTACAAACGTGCTTAGGAGGACAGGCATATCCTGGTGGAGGCTTTAAGTAAACAGTTTCTCTCAAATCCCCATGGAGAAAGGCATTTTTGACATCCATTTGCCACAGAGGCCAGTTGTGGGCTGTAGCAACACAGAGGAGAGTACGGACTGTGGTCATTTTAGCCACTGGTGCAATGTCTCCTCATAATCAATTCCATACTCTTGTTTATATCCCTGCGCAACCAATAGGGCTTTGTAGCGATCAAGACTCCCATCGGAGTGAACTTTGATGGAGTAGATCCATTTACTACCAATCATAGAGGCTCCTTCAGGAGCTGGTACCAAGTCCCATGTCTGATTTGCTTCGAGAGCGTAGCATCCTGCCAATAAGCAATCTTCGAGGCCTGTGAATATGAGGTGGGTATGGGAGCACTATCTAAGGATGAAAAGAGAGCAGGAAAGGTATAGCGGTTAGGGGCAATGGAAAGACGATTAGATCGTCGCAGAGAGGATATTATCAGAAGAAGCATGATTACCTGTAGGAGCAGTAGGCTGCACTGAGAGATGATCAGGAGAGGGAGGCACCATGGAAGGAACCTTGTTACGCCGGGCATAGACTTTGATAGTAGGGGAGGCAGGAGCAGATTCCGGGAATTGCGGCAAATAGGACACAGCAATAGGATGATGATCTAAACGCAATAAAAAGAAAGGAATTTGTTCCAGGAAGATCACGTTTCGAGAGATACGCATGCGTTTTTCAAACCGATCATAACACAAGAACCCTTTGTGTTTAGAACTGTAGCCAAGAAAGATGCATTTGGCAGCATGTGGAGATAGCTTAGTGCGTTCAGTCGTTGGAAGATGAACAAAACACAGACAACCAAACACACGTAAGTAAGAGTATGAAGGAGGATGTCCAAAGAGAACTCCGTAAGTAGTAGTCTTGCCTAGAACAGTACTAGGAAGGCGATTGAGCAGATATACCGCAGTCTGGGCAGCATCACACCAAAATTCAGGAGGAACTAAGGATGCCAATAAAAGGGTGCGAACAGTTTCAAGAATATGTCTGTTCTTTCTTTCCGCAACTCTATTCTGCTGCGGAGTGTGCGGACAAGATTTTTGATGAAGAATTCCTTTATCAGAGAGGGAAGCAGAGAATTCATGAGACATGTATTCTCTGCCAGAATCGGATCTAAGGATCTTGATATCTTTCTTAAATTGGGTGTGGACCATGTTATGGAATCTTTTAAAAATAGAAAACACTTCAGATTTTAAACGCATGAAATAAATCCAATTATATCAGGAATGATCATCAATAAATGTCACATAGTACTTGAATCCTGCCCTACTCAAGGTAGGAGCAATGCCCTAAACATCAGTGTGAATGATGTCAAAAGATTCTAATGCACGAGAATTATGAAAAGAAAATGGCAAAATATGACTCTTACTTAAACAACAAGCTTCACATTTTGATTGAGATAAAGAAGACATTATTTTATTATCAATTGTAGAGTCCAAACAACCAAGTTTAAACAAAGAAATTAAATAGGCATTGTTCACATGACCAAGACGTTTATGCCAAACCGTCCACAAGTTATTGAAATTATTAGAAGAAGAAGCAAAGAAGGAATGATGTCCAATGTCCGGCAAAAACAAGCACCCATGTTTACTTCCCGTCGCGATCACCTTCTCAGTTTGTCGCCTCTGTATGACACAGCCAGAGGAAGAAAAGTGAACAAGATAGCCATCATCAATAAGTTGTCCTACAGAAAGTAAATTGGCTGATAATTTTGGGACAAAGTAGACATTGGAAAGGGTGATAGACTGGCCAGTGACACTGGATAAAGTAATGGTACCAACTCCAGAAATGAGTAGTTGATCACCATTAGCAGTGGTAATTTTTTCTTTTCCAAGATAAGGGTGGGAATCTGTAAAGCTATGTTCTACAGAGGTCATGTGATTTGAGGCCCCTGAATCTAAAAACCATGTGGAAGTGGTAATAGAAGAAGAAAGAGATGCAGAAGAATGAAAGGCAGGAGATGCTATATGAGAATGAGGTTGATACCAAGGATGAAAATAGCGGTAGCGGCCCGCCGCCAAACCGCTACGAAGCGGCATAGCGGGGCGATTTGAAAAAATCGCCAAAAAATCTGAAAAACTTCCAAAAAATTGTAAAATGAAAGAAAATGTGGTTCTTTTGCAAAAGTAAGTAAGAAAAGGGGGTGTAGCGGTGCCTTCAGTACATGAGGTCTTGTATCGCTGTATAAATAGAAAATAATAGTAATGATTAGTTTTTTCACATGCTTTCATGTTTCTTAGTCATGCTAACTTAAAAAGTAATGGAAAGCTCATAAAAAAAAATAGAACATGAATTCATGAAATAAAAGCTTAAGAAATTAAGAATTAAGAAATAAGAAGACTTAAGAGTTAGGTCATTACACAATACACATTACCCATTAGTCATTAGTGAATATTGAACAGTCAAATATCAATACTTCAACATTCATGATTCAAATTCAATCAAGTGAATGAACTATGAAGTGATTAACAATCAACATTCAACACCAATTTAAAAATGACAAAGAATAGAGAGTTAGTGAAGGATATAGGAATACCTTAATCACCACCAAAAGGAATGTCTACCAAGATTCAAGGGGTTATGGTTATCATCATCTCCATTAGTGTTATTATTTCCATTGGCACCATATTGGATTTGATATTGAAACTGTGATAGTCTGTGATGAGATGAGAGGAAGAAGAAAACAGTGTTGGGAGAAACTCAATGATCAATTGATCATTGATAGTTCTGTTTTTATAATCAATAGTTACCTTAATCAAGGCACTAAGTATGTTAAGATTACAATGAAAGAATGAAAGAATCAATCTTAATCTATACAAGGTAATCACAAAGAGAGAAATCAGCTAACTAATGAGAGAAATCAGCCATACATGGATTTGCGTGAGACAGGCTGTAATGGGCCTGGGCCCTTGTTGGCTGGGCCTATCTTTTACAGAAACAACAATAGAGGTTTTGATTTTGTCTAGGAGCCCCACTGAAACTTGATTCATATCATAGCAATCAGTAAGGCATTTCTCACAGCCTTTCCAATACATCATTGTTACTGTAAGGGGCTGTTATCCCATTTATATGGTGGTCAATCACTGTTTCAGATAATAAAGCACAGTTGCGGCAAATTCTAGAGAATGACCCATCTATGAGATTGCTTATTGCTTTTTAGTTTCAATAATCCATGCAATCGATATGCACTGCATCTGACCTCCCTTAATTAGGTCAATTTACAAATTTAGTGTGCATCTAACTGTTGAACTTTATGTAATCATTTGTTTGTTTCAAATTATGTAGTCCGTGGGATGATGTACTACAGAAAGGCCCTTATGCTTCAGAGCTACTTGGAAACGATAGCCTCTGGAGGTTTTCTCACTTCTCTATCATATCATTTATTTTATTTCTAGATTGAAAGGTAATGCTACTATGTCTTGTGCTAACAGATACTGAAGCAACACTTCCTAGCATTGATGCAAGTAACATTCAAGGCTTTGAGTTGTCTCCTAAAGCTCGAGCCCAAGCAGATTTGAAGTTTACATATGTTGTTACATGTCAGATATATGGTAAACAAAAAGAAGATCGCAAGCCGGAGGCTGCAGATATTGCATTTTTAATGCAACGGTATGTATTTAATATAATGTGTTGTGATGATCTGAACTCATGATTTATTCCTGTTAAAACAATATACCTTCAGAGTTGCTGTTTGTTACTGTCACAAGTATAGCATGCTCATGTATTGGAAATTTATCTTTTCTTGAAGAAATGAAGCTCTTCGAGTTGCTTACATTGATTCTGTTGAGACTCTAAAAGATGGTGTAGTTCAGACTGAGTTCTACTCAAGACTTGTTAAGGCCGATGTCCATGGGAAAGACAAGGTTAATATTTTCTTTTATCATTATCTTGGTTCTCTCTTCTATTTTTCACATCTATGCCTTTCCTCTTATTTTTCTGATGATCTTCGTTTTGGAACTTTTGGTTTGGGAGCCAATGCAATTCTCTCTTACCTTCAATTGTAAGACTCTTACAAGATAATATTATGAGTAAACTTTCGTGTCTTTGTTTTATTACCTATAGGCTATGATACCCGGATACTTGTACAAGCCCATTGTATCCTATCTTCGTTTTGGAACTTTTGGTTTGGGAGCCAATGCAATTCTCTCTTACCTTCAATTGTAAGACTCTTACAAGATAATATTATGAGTAAACTTTCGTGTGTTTGTTTTATTACCTATAGGCTATGATACCCGGATACTTGTACAAGCCCATTGTATCCTATCGGACCGATATGACACTTATATTGGTACCTGATACTGCACCAATACTCCTAGGGAACGAGTTTGACATATCATACTTATAAAGTTATTTATTTCATATAATTATTTTAATATTTTTACTTATCACCATAATAATGCTAGAAAGGGACGAAAACAATGATAATTTCATTGATTTAAAAGTGATTTATAGAAAAAATTAGGACACTTGTATCTGTATCCATGTCCTAGACTTTCAAAAGTGAGAAGTCGTATCCCCGTATCAGTACCCGTATCTATATTCATATATGGGCATCATAGCCTTTAGGTAACTCTTTGACAAGAATTGCAAAATGATATATCACATCTTTCTTTAAATTATATTATTCCCTTTTCCCTTAAATGACTAATCTGCACTTAGGCATTACTATTAGCTATATAACTTAAGGTGTGCTGCCTCTAAATTTTTCCTTTGCCCTCTCCATGGCTTGCCCTTCTTCATCCAATTCATGATTATGGAATGTCTTTTCGACTAAAATAGATATCTACCTCTTCCCTTCTCCATGCACAAGGTTTCTTTTTCTTGGTGTTACCAATAATGTGCCGCTACTATATGAGGGGTTGTCAGGACCTTTTCCCTCGTGTTGCTTACATTATTCTCTATAAATTTAGAATGTTCCCTCAAGTTGATAGATGTGAGATACACTAGTCAGAATCACAATGCTATAGCCGTGCCTCAATGGAATTAGGTCGGGGTCAATACATACTTGATCTACTCGCACCCTATGATACCCGGATACTTATACAAGCCCAACATATCCGTGTTGGACCGATACTACCTGATATTGCATCGATACTTCTAGGGAACAAGTTTAAGATAACCTACTTATAAAGTCCATTATTTCGTATAGTTTTTTCAATATTTTTACTTTTCACCATAAAAAAATGCTAGAAAGGTACGAAAACAATGATGATTTCATTGATTCAAAAGTGATCTAAAGAAAATATTAGGACACCCGTATCCATATCTGTGTCCTAGATTTTCTAAAGTGAGGAGTCGTATCCCCGATCCCCGTTTGTATCCATATCCGCATCTGGGCATAATAGCTCGCAACAAACCCATCTTAAACTTTCCTCACCCATTACATGTTTTAACTTATGTGCTACCAAATCTGCCCCGTGCCAGGGTTTTGCAGTCTTCCTTACTCCCTTTGGAGTGAGAGAAGCTTACAAATCTCAAGAGTAAATATTTATTAATTAAGAAATAAAAGATGTGTCAAAATGCCCATCCCTGATTGCTTTCCATTTATATATTTTCGTAGTTCCATATATAATTGTATATAATTGTCCATCCATTGATTCTTGGAAGCAAGCTTGTAAGGAGGGTGTGGTATTGAAAATTGACTTGGAAAAAGCTTACGATCATGTAGAGTGAGAGTTTGTGGATGATATGTTGGGTAGGTTCGGGTTTGGTGATTTATGGAGATGGTGGATGCGGGAGTGTATTACTTCTACTTCTTTCATTGTGTTGGTTAATGGGTCTCCGTCGCCCCCTTTTAAGGCTTCTAGAGGTTTGCGTCAAGGTGATCCTCTATCCCCTTTCCCGTTCACTATAGTGGTAGAGGCATTGAGTGCTCTATTGTTGAAAGCTAAAGTAATTGGCCTTATCGAGGGTTTTGCTGCCGGTTAGAATGGAGGGTACATAACTCATTATCAGTTTGCAGATGACACTATTTTGTTCAGCTCAACAAGGAGTGAGGAAGTCGTTGCTTTGAAGAGGATTTTGCGATGTTTTCAATTAGTATTAGGGTTGAAGGTGAACTTGAACAAGAGCTCTTTGGTGGGGATTGGTTGTTCTGATGATGTGATGCATTCTTTGGTTTGTATATCATTCTTTGCAAGATAGGGAGGTTACTAATATTGTACCTGGGTCTCCCTTTAGGTGCTAGGACAAGAGCATTGTTTGTTTGAGATCCAATGGTCAAGAAGTTTGAGAGGAAACTGTCTATGTGGAAAGGGAGATATCTTTCTTTAGGGGGAAGAATTACTTTGATTAAAGCTTGTTTCTCCAGTTTGCCAATTTATTATATGTCCTTATTGAAAATGCCTCAGGCAGTGAGCTTGAGGTTGGACAAGATTAGAAGGGATTTCTTGTGGTAAGGTCAAAGTGAAAGAAGGAAAATTCATCCATTAAAGTGGAGTGACGTCATAAAGCAGAAATCAGCTGTGGGTCTCGGTCTTCGGGAGTTGGAGACCCATAATTGGTCTCTCCTGGCTAAATGGTGGTGGAGATTTGGGGAAGAGGACACCCTTTGGAGATGGATTATTGCCAGTAAATATGAGGTGGATAACTGGGATGGGTTCCAAAGCCAATCCCCGTGTATAGATTGTTGGGTTTATGGGGTCCCATTGCTAGCATGGGGAGTGAATCCAATGTTAGGGGGGAAACATTTTATAAAAGGGTGGGATTCTTGGAGGGGGAGGTTAGTTTGGTCCGATTTTGGTTGGATGATTGGTTGGGGGTGGGTCTTTTGCATTCCCGTTTTCCTAGGGTCTTTAGAGTCGTGTCCAACAAAGAGTCTTCGGTTAAGGATTGTTATGTTGTGAGGGACAGTGTGGTTTCTTGGGAGTTATCCTTTAGGAGATCTTTGCGTCATGGGGATGAAGTTCAATATGAAGAGTTGTTGGTTTATCTTTCTAATGTTTTTTTATTCAGGGATGAAGCGGATAGGTGCATATGGAAACCGTCTTCTACTGGGGAGTTTTCTGCCAAGGCCTTTTACTTGGCCTTGACGGACTCACCGGAACCGTGTCCGGCTTCTGCTCTTGCTTGGGTTGGTTTAGTTCCTCCCTGGATGGAGGCTTTTTGTTGGTTGGCGATTGCAAGGAGGGTGTCTACTATAGATTTGCTAAGAAGGAGAGGTATTCCTTTACAATCCTTATCAAACACTTGCATCATGTGTGGTAATGAGGAGGAAACGACGAATCCCCTTTTCTTGCATTGTGAGATGGCCTCTTATCTTTGGAGCTTCTTCATTGACAAGTGTGGCTTGCAGTGGTGTATCCCTCAGTTGATCTTGGACTTGGCAGAATCTTGGCGAGGTAGTCCTTTCCTTGGGTGTGGCCCTATCCTTTGGTGGATCACCCCCTTTGCTATCCCTTGGTCTATTTGGAAGGAAAGGAACAACAAAATCTGTAGAAATGTCTCTTCTTTGAAGGAGGAAATTTGAGGAGCAAACCTTGTTAGAATTGCAAAGTGGGCCGTAGTTGGGAAAGAACTCTCCAACTTTAGTATGGACGACATTCTTTCTAATTGGGAGTCTTGTATGGTGTGTGGATTGACCAAGGAGAGGAGGTTGACCTTTTGGTCTCCTCTTTTGATGGGAATGTTGAAGTTTAATGTTGATGGGGCAATTAAAGGGAAGCCGCGGCCGGCGGGTATTGGAGGAGTATTGTGTGACGATAAAGGGGTGATCCTTTGTATGTTCTCCAAAAGTGTTGGAGTAAGGGATTCCAATGAAGCGGAGGTATTGGCTATTTTAGAGGCTGGGTTTTCTCTCGCTCTTTTCAGGGTCGTCTGATAGTGGAGAGTGATTCTTCTAATGCTATCTCTTGGGTTACGAGGTCAGCAGTCAAGCCTTGGAAATTTCAGTTTTTTCTCAATGAGTTCAAGGAGCTCGCTTCTTCTCTTTCTATAGTTGTTTATCATGTGATTAGATCGGCTAATGGGTTGGCGTACTCCTTACCCAAACATGGGGTTCAAAGGTCGTCTCCCTAGGAGGTTATTCTTGTGTAATTTTATCTTGGGTATAAGGCTCCTATACTCGTGTTTTCGTATTTTAATGGTTTTTCAATAAAAATTACCGTTACTTTTCAAATAAAAATAAACATAATTGTCCATCAATGTTTCAGAATGTTTGTATTATTTTTTCTTATCAAGCATCCGTGTTTTATCGTTTTCTTCCTGTTCATATCTGATTATCCTGTTTATCTTCTCTGAATATTTGATTTTAATATTGATACGGTTTATTGCTCATGTCATGTCATTCATAGGATTTAGGGTGTTGGTATCTCCTTAACATTTGTTAGAAAAGCTTTTTGTGTGAGGTTCCACTTCATATTCAGTTTTGATCCAGTTCTCTCCTTGTTTTAATTCTTATTCCCTAGGAAATTTACTCAATAAAATTGCCGGGAGATCCAAAACTTGGTGAAGGAAAACCTGAAAATCAAAACCATGCTATTATTTTTACTCGTGGAAATGCTGTTCAGACCATTGATATGAATCAGGTGAGTTGATTTCCACCAAATCCTTTTTTTTTTTTGCTGGTATATTCCACTGCCATTATGATATATATATATATATATATATATGAGAATATTCAAGTGCATCCATCCCTCACCATTTGTGGTGAGGGATGGATGCACTTGAATATCCCCCATATATATATATATATAGACACACATGAATTAGTATATGAGTTAGATGGTTCTGTATTGCTGTTTTTAGAAAATCATCTGTATGGTGCATTAAAAGGATATGGACGGTATACATCCTTTAAATATCTTCATTATTCCATTTGAAAATACTTGATTGTATGCTTAACTTATGTGGGACAATTGAAAAACGAAGTGTTATGGGACACAATGTAACTTTGTTACTATATCTGATGATCCCTAATGCAAAGGAGGGGAATCGAACACCAAATGACTGCTGTTACAACAGTTTATGTTCTGAAGACTGCAAGAAACAACAAAGAAAAGGGGAAAACAGATTGGGAACCTTGATCAATTCAATCATTAAAGGAGGTGTTTGGAACCTCAACCCAATGGCTTCTTCACATTCACATGTCCGAAGGGGACCAAAAATTAATTCAGACATGAAAATTAGCCAAAGAATTTAGGCTGCTGGCTGTTCTATTACATTTAAGAAACTGAACAGAAGAGTTTGCAACCCTAGTGATTTACAATTAGAAACAAGATAAGCAAACCCCAGCCACTCCACCACTCAATGCAGATAAGAAGGAAAGAAACAAAACTATCACATGCATGAACTGCTTACAGCCTGTGGGCTGTTCAACAGGCCTAAATGGGCTGGATCACCTGGCCTAGGGCTTTTGGCTCAACTACCGGCCCACATGTGCCAGGTGCACTGTGCACACTATGGCAGCGTCTAGAGCCCAAATTGTGTCTGTATTTGTCACGGCCTGAAATCCGAGGCCCTCAAATTCAAAAGTGTGAGCATGGGTCAAATCAGTAGTAGTATATTTTTTTTTTCCACATTCATAAGGTCAGTCAGAGCTTATCTAACTTACAATTTTAATTAAATAACAGAAACATGTCTTAAAGATAACCAGCCTACACAAAGCTTATATTACAAAACTCGAATGAGACACCACTGGCAAGTTAATCTAAATTCTCTTAGAATCTCAACTCAGGATCTCTAATGCTCTAGATGACTGTAGCTCTCAGCACTAGACTTAACCTGCAGAGTCTAAGAAATAATATACAGAGCTATGAATCCCAGCACGTACTTGAGCACCAATAAGGCATAAAAGCGTAGGGAAAACGACACAGCATGATACACATGGTTCACTTAAAATTATCAAGAGAGCTCAAAATTATCAATCAAGATTCATGCAAAACAAGGAATCAAGACAGTTGAGGATCTCTATGATGTACTTGGAATTAACATAAACAATGCTCAACACAATTGACATGTACAGGATCCAATGATAGAGTCAGATGTGGTTACATAAACAAGACATTCGGATGATGATGATGATCATCATCAATTATGGTATCTCATGGTATTCAATCCTCACAGGCTCTTTCTATATGTCCACTGAAGTTACAATCCATGTATTCCGGCTTTGTATGGCTTATATCTAAAGCCTTTGGATTCTAAAGCTTCCCACCAATGCTCGAGTTTTGCTTTCACACCCTCTCTTGATTCTTCCAACAACAATATATCATTTGCAGATAACATACACCAAGGTCTCTTCTTAAATGTGTGTAATTAACTTATCCATAATCAATACAAAGAGATAAGGGCTTAGGGCTGACCCTTGATGCAAGCCTATGGTTACTGGGAACTCCCTAGTCTCTTTACGAGTAGTTCTTGCACTCGTTACTGCTCCTTCATGCATGTCTTTCATAATTTCAATATAACCTCTTGGAACATTCCTTTTATTTAAAATCCACCAAATTAAATCTCTTGGTACCCTGTCGTAGGCTTTTTCTAGATCGATGAAGACCATATGCAAATTTTCCTCTTCGCTCGATAATTTTTCATTAATTGCCTAAGTGAAAAGATAGCTTTAATCGTTGACCTCCTAGGCAAAAAACCAAATTATTTTCAAATATCTTGGTCTTCTGTCTAAGTCTTTGTTCCATTTCTCTCTCCCATAGCTTCATAGCATAGTTGTCAAATCGTGAATCGCATTGTGAATCGCTCAAGGGATCGAATCGAATCGCGAATCGTAGGATATTTTTTACTTTTCTTAATATAGAAGAAAAAAACTAAAAATATTTTTTTAGAAAATAGTAAAAACTATAGATGTCCTAAATTTATCTATTTTTATCCATATTAACATTAATACACAACAAATATTAACATCTTAATATGTCGATGAAGATAATTATAAGATATAAAAGGGAAGTAACATTCTGCCATTGTGGCATTCTTTATTCTCTCTTTCTTTTATCGCTTGCATTTTTAAATGGTTATTTAGTAGTTAACGAAACCTCTTAAGAATTTTTTACGGCTTTGATAAGGTTTTAAAGAGGAATTGTCCTATATCTTCTTCATTTTTTAATCTATTTTAGTTTTTTTTCTTCATGGACACTTTTCTTAACTTTAAGAGAAATCCTACCGTGGTTTGGATTTTATTTTATTTTTATATTTTGATCTTCTGATTTAAAGAAAATGAAAAATCTATATTGATACTTTAAACTTATTCAACTATATATAATAATATATGTCATGATGTTCTTGATATGATTGTATGGTAGACTTGTTATTGTATTTATACTACTATAAATATAAAAATGGATGGTTATGAATAATTACTTTTTTCGTTTTCTTTTAATTTTTAATTATTTTTCATTTTTATTAGAAAAATAAAAAATCCTACGATTCACGATACGATTCGCGATTTGATTCGATTCATGGGTATGAATGATTTACGATACGATTCCGATTTTGAAAACTATGCTGCCACATGACTCCCACCAGTGGGGCCCACTGATGGAATTGCCGTGTGTTTTGGGTCCAAGTGTCCAACACAGACGCGTGATGGAAAATTAAATGATTAAGATATAAAAAGGGTAGAAATATTCTTCCATAGGCCTCCCACTAGTGAGGCCCACTGATGGAATTGTTTATTGAAGTCCTACACAATGACACATGATGGGAGATTAAGGACACGTAGAACTGACAGAAATTTTTTAAAAAAAATCCATGAGTGGGGCCCAGCCATGACCCATGAGTGAAATTCAAAACGATAGCATCCAAGACATTCAGAAATTATGTGTGGGGTCATGTAATGATGATAACTTGTTGCATTGGCGCCCACAACTGGCGGATGACAAATTGCAGTCAGCCCCACAGATGGATAAAAGAAGATGAAGAGGAGTGAGGGGAAAAAAGACAAGTAAGAATGACCAATGAGACTGAAAAGAAATAAATAAATTAGTGGGGCCCACCCATCTGTGAAATGCAATGCGGTCCCGTGTATGGATAGTAAACAGCATTTGAATCTCTAGATCCAAACGGGCACACGAGTTCATTAAATTGAAAAAATCTGTGAAACTTGTGCCCCACGTATGGATGAAAAAGGTTGTTGTAGTGGGGCCCACAGCTGATAGATGTGAATCACATATGGGGTTGAGACAAACTGCTGCTGTAGTGGACTGGGGCCCACCACTGACGGATGGGAAAAAGAAAAAAGAGGGGAAGGGGGGGATGGACCGAATGTATAAAATAAAATCAAAATCAAAAGCGTACCTAGAATCCTCTGTCTTCGACTCCTTGCTGTCAAAGGAACCAGACGTTTGGATCAGCTCTTCGCTGGAAAGGAAAGAAAGCTTCATTTCGTCTCTTCAACTTTTCGCATGAACGGAGTCCTCCTAAAAGGAAAGAGGCAGCAGGCTGAGAGCATCGTCTTCCCTGCGGAGCTTGGGCTTGGATGCCGAGAGCCATCAACAAAGGGTCCACAGACTCCATAAAGGGTTTTTAATCTTCTTTTACTTCCTTTAATGGCTAATAAGTCAAGCTTTCATAAAGCCCAAAAAACTTAACCCTCTAAAAGTACTCTCCCTACTCGGTATTTCCCCCAAAAAAGAATCGTCGGAATCGCACTATTCTATACAATTTGAATCGAATTGTACGATTCGAGTCTGAATTGGACAATTTATTCGCAAATACGATTTGGGCATCTGATACGAATGGGTTTCCTTCCGATATGATACGAATCGTACGATTTGAATCGCGAATCGTACGATTTTGATAACTATGCTTCATTGTATGACTCATAATTTTTATCCCAGGATAGTTGGTATCATGGATGAAAATAGTAGTGGCCGAGGGTATCGACCGCTATGACCGATACATTGCCGTAGTGGTCGCTACATTGCGGTCTAGGTTAAAACCCCCGCTCCCTCCTCTCTTCTCGTTTGCTCCACTTAATCACATTTTGAACAAACAACTAAAAAAGAAAAAAAAAAAAAAAGGGAGACAGAGGAAGAAAGGATAAAAGGGGGTAAAAAAAAAGAAGATGAGTTGCAGAAGACATACCTGATGCGTGGTGGCACCAGCAGCAACGTAGCTCCTCCTTATTCTTCTTCTTCCTCCTTCTTCCTTTTTCTTCTTCTTCTTCTTCTTCTTTTCCTTTCCTCTCTCCTGCTTTTCTCGATTTTCGTCGACTTTGTTTTGGGAAAAGAAATAGGGCACGAAACCCTTGCCCTTGATTTATTTCATTTAAGTGGGCACTTAATGTGCCCTTATGAAAGATATAAACAGAATTTAAATGTACCCTATCTTTTAGAGGGCGCTCATGGCACGAAAACCAATTTCCTTTTGATCCTTGTATTACTTCATAAGGGTGCACTTATGGGCCTTTGAAAGTTGTAAATAAAAATTAAATGTGCCCCCTCTTTTAAGTGGAAACTTATGGGCCCTGTGAAAGTTATAAATAAAAATTAAATGGACCCCTCTTTTATTTCATTAGAGGGCACTTATGGGTCCTTTAAAAGGCCTAAATAAAAATTAAATGGACCCATCTTTTATTTCATTAGGGTACTTATGGACCGTTTGAAAGGTTATCAATAAAAATTAAATGAACCTTTAAGAACAAATAAAAACTAAAACTAAATCAATGCCTTAGCCAAATTTCATTCTACCTGAAAATAGAGCTCAATCAAATTTCACTCTAACTAGAAATAAGCTAGCATGACTAAGAAACATGAATACATGTGAAAAAACTAATTATTACTATTATTTTCTATTTATAAAGCGATCCGGGACCTCATCTATTGAGGGCACCGCTACACCCCTTTTCTTACTTTTGCAACAGAAACACATTTTCTTTCATTTTACAAATTTATGGATTTTCTAAAATTTTTTCATATTTTTTGGGCGATTTTTTTCAAATCGCACCGCTACGCCGCAACGTAGTGCCTGCTTCGTAGCGGTTTCATCCTTGGTTGGTATAGTTTTGTATATCTCCCTTGTTCTTATATATAAATACTATGACACTTCTTCTCCATTCATCCGAAATTTTCTTTGTCATTATTATCTTATTGAAGAGTCTAGTTAACCAAATCTCCCCAACTTCTCCTAAGCATTTCCAAGCCTCAATCGGGTTGTCATATGGACCTGTTGCCCTTTCTGCCTTCATTTGTTTTAATGCTTTCCTCACGTCCACCACCCTAATTCTACGAAAAAAGTATGCTTTGCTAATGAAGTCTCCTCTTTTGTTCTTATCTCTCCTATATAATCTTCATTTAAAAGTATGTTAAAATATTCCCTCCACCTTTCTTTGATATCGTTGTCCTTTAGTAGAACCTTTTTGTCATTGCTCTTGATACATTTGACATGATCTAAGTCCTACTTTTCCTTTCTCTTATCTTTGCAAGCTTAAAAATATCCTTCTTTCTTTCTGTTGTTCCCAACCTATTATATAGGTCATCACATGCCTTGCACTTAACACCAGTTATTACTTTCTTAGCTTCTTTCTTTGCCGCCTTATACATCTCATAGTTTTCCATATTCATAGTACTTTGCCAAACTTTGTAACAATGTCTCTTCTCCCAAACAACTTCCTGAACCTCTACACTCTACCACTAGGTTTCTTCATTATCGTGTTTCTTCCCTTTCGACTCTCCAAGCACTTTCTTAGCAACCTTCCTATTACAGTTAGTCGTTTGATTCCACACCGCTATAGTTTCTCCTTCAAAAGTCCACACCGTTGTCGATCTTTCTCCTTTCAAATCCAGCCACCTTGTTTTAGGGCACATTTTTACTACCCCTCTTTCTACTTTTAATGCAAATATCTAAAACTACTAGCCCATGTTTCGTGGTCAAACTGTCTCCTGGAATAACCTTACAATCTTTACAATCCAACCGGTCATGTTTACTAACCAGAAAAATATCCATCTTTCTACTTTTATATGTAATTAAAATGCTCATCTCTCTTTTTAAAGTAAGCTTTTGCTATTAAAAGGTCAAATGCTAATGCAAAGTCCAAGATAGTCCAACATAAGAAACAAGTCATACACAAGAATCTAAAAAAATGCCATATTCACATAGGCTAGTCTTGTGAAATAAGCATGCACTGAATCAATCATGAGTTTAACATCAAATGTGAAAGGCAATAACACTAGCATAATCACACACTAGCACAATAACCCGTACTCAACACAGGTAGGTCCAATCATTGCAAACTGGATATTCGTATATATAAAAGATAATACGAGTGCGAAGAAAATCAAAATAACATAAAAAAGAACTTAAAAATAAAAGAAAAATTAACTCAGTAGATTCATTACCCTTCTAATGAAAATCCTCAAATAATCATCACCTGCTAATCTTATTCCTAAATCTTAGAAAGAAAACAAAAGAAAAGAAAAGGTCAAAAGTAAATGTTTGCATACTATGAGGGCTAAGTGGTATAGATTGAGAATAGAAGAATTGGGGTAGAAAGATAATAGAAGAGGTGAGGTAGAAAGATAGTTATTGAGAAAAGAAAAGGTGGAAGTGGAGAGTGGACATGAGTGGTTTCATGAGATAAAGAAAAGTTAGTTGCATAAGATAAGTAGTGGGGAGAGAATGTCAAGTATGTGAAAAAAAAGGGATAACTTCTGGTCACAATTGCAACTGACATTCAAAATTAAAGCCAAAACCCTCGGCTTTAATATATTGTAATATGGAATACAACATGGATGGGCCATTGTTATACCCTGTGTTCCCTTAGGCCATAGCACTGTAGATGACTCATTTATTTGTTGTTACACCCTGGTCCCATCATGGATTCTGAGCATCGCTCACGCATGAGGCATACATCTTCCCATGTGTTTATTCTTATCATGATGTGCTCTACTCAGAAAGTGGGCATCCCCGGCCACTTACACGCTGTATTCAGCCCCACATGTCATAGGTTATACCTTCATAAGAACTACACATAGGATATGAATCACAAACACACATGGACTGATGTACAAGTAGCATAGGACTTTTGACGATTCAGTCTGAAGGATAGTTCATATCATGGAATCATATCACATGGTCACACATCATAAGCATACAACTAACAGATGAGTCAATTGCACACATGCAGACCCCTCAAGGATATAGATTACATGATCTCATGATGATATGAGTATCTTGGTAACATAGGAACTTGAATTAGGAAACATGTAGACATGGGATCGGAAATCTTATAGTGCATGTTGATGTAACGCTCCTAAAAGCTTGTGTAAAACCCAACCAACCTTTGGACTAGCAAGTAATCCGTCTCCGAATCAATGGTTAAGATGCCTTTAATCAAGGAACCAATCACATACATTAGAGAATGTAAATCCCATACTTTAGACCCCTTCTTAATGTGATCTGTTTCTTAACTAAATCATCCAAATGGCCCATCATTGTAGTTGACATCCCACACAATCAGTAGGAACAAACCATGACACCATTCGCATGAAACAGATGATTCTAAAACAAAGGAAATTAGGATTCAAATATAGACGACACGTTTAAGTCAAATGATGCAATACGGATTCCAACCAAACATTGAGTTCCTAGTTTTCAGGCACATGCAATAATGATGATTGTTGCTTCAAATCTGATGTTCAAATTGAGCATCCTAAGAAGGCCCCGCCAATGTTTGGAGAAAAATTGATCGAGATCTGAGGCCAACAGTCCTAAATTTAGTTTAAAACATGGAAGTCAAGGGCTGTTTTGGAGAAAACTGGAAGAGCAGTTGTCACGGCCCGAGATCGGATTCCCGAAGAAATCTGCCTTTTCAGTCTCGAGTAATAAAAGTTTTATCCACGTTTATGAGATTATCCTAAGCGGAAAGTTTCAAGCATCAATTCAAATCATCAAGCATCATAGCAGAGCATAAGCATCAAGTTCTAGTCTCAATTATTAATATTAATGTCACTTGACACTTGCTAACACTCATGGTCGTCCCCTTCTATGGATTCCTATGGAGCCCACATTTAATGCAACTAATGCATTATACTCTATAATCATTGCTGCCCAATGAATATATGCTCCAATTAGTTGCATTCTTTCAATTAAACTTAATTAATTTAATTTTTAAGTGAGACCGTGCATCTCTAATTGAAGTTACACAATTTCTTGGGTTATTTACAAATCCAATTATTATCATAATTAATTATAACGAATACTTAATTGGCCTTATAATTTATATAACTTCATAATTGGGCTCAAGCTCAGGGGTCATGGGAATATGGGATAGATTTTATATTTTCAGAAATTACTAATAACCCCCTAAAACAAAAGACCCCTAATTATCTATATTACTTTGCTAAGTATTATTTAAAGTAGAATTTGGTTCTTAATTGCTTACTTAATTACACTTTAGGCAAATCTTAATTACACATTATGGCTTCAATCTTGCTTATTGTGGGGTCCAAATTTGGTATCTCAATTATGGTGGACCTGGGTTTGGATTTTTCAATTTCTTAGGTTAGCCTAAAATAATGTCGTTGACGTTGGATTTTGAGTTTGGCTCGCTGCAGTATTAGGCTCACAGTCTGCTAATTCAGCTCAGTAATAACCATGAGGACTGCTCTGTATATCCGTCCACATTCTAGTGCATTTAGGGGGCCTGAAATGTCTCCCAAATGGGTCTGAACCAGTGTTACGAAATTCGGTTTGTTTCGGCTGAATTTTCTGAATAATTTCGGTTTGGTCCCTCTACCGAGCTGATTACCGCCTTTGTAAGAATTTGTTCCAATGTTCGGAGCAATTCGGGCGAATTTCCAAAATTCGGACCAAAATGATGGATTTCGACCGAACTGGGCGAAATTCAAAGATTCGTCGGAACTGTGTAGCATGCCTTAAAAATGGAAAATAAAAAATCTGAGCGGTGTTAAATGTAATTTTCATTAACTTAAAAGTAAAAAGCAAAAACTTAACCCAAAGCCCCTTTTCATTCCGTTGGATAATGTAAAAGCCCTAACCCCAAATCGCTGCCGTCACGCCATTCCGTTCTTGAAGAAGAAGAAGCACGGCGTTTCGCTGCTTAGCTGAAACGGAAAAAAGGGGGAAAAAAGAAGAAGAAAGAAGAAGGAAGAAAGGAAGAAGAATCATAAGAAGAAGAAGAAAGAAGTACCTGCTCTGCTGCTTCTCCTAGGCTCAGGTTGCTCATCCGCTTGACCCAGCTGCTGCTCGGTCACTGCTTTGTTTTTCTTTCTTTTTTTTCCTCTTCTTCTCGGCTGCTGCTTTCCGCTCAACCCTCAGCTGCTGCTCTTTTTTCTTCACGAGGGCACCTTTCTGACTATCCTTTTTTTCCAGATTTTTCTCTTGCAGTGTTTCTTTTTATTTCTGTTATGCTGACCTGCTGACCCACCTGCTCTTTTTTTATTCCCTTTCTTTTTGGGCTGGGCTGGGTTTACTGGTTTTTTTTTCCCCTTTCTTTCAACGTTTGCTGGGATGGGCAGGGGTTTTCTCATTGCTGCTTTTTTTTTTATTGACTGTCATTTACTGGGCTGGGTTTGCACTTTGCCCAATTTCTCTCTCTCTCTCTCAACAGCCATCTGCTGAGTGTTGGGCTGGGTTTGGTCATTGCTGATTTTTTCTCTGTTTTTTTTTTTTTTTTTTTGTCAACTGCTGAGTGCTTGGTTGGGTTTGCTCACTGCTGTTTTTATTTTCTTTATTGCAATTGCTGTCTGCTGAGTGTTGTATTGGGTTTGCTTGTTGCTGTTTTTACTTTTTCTTTTTTTCAATTGCTGTCTTGCTGAGTGCTGGGCTGAGTTTGCTCATTGCTATTTTTATTTTATTTTATTCAATTTCTGTCTGCTGGGCTGAATCTGTTTTTCAGAAATTTGAATCTTCGGTATCTTTTAGCCAATTATCATGGCTGGGGGTTGGAAAAAGTGGTACAACTTTATGGTTGTTGAATGCTATGATCATACATATACCATATTATGAGTTGATTAGGAAGAATAAACTAAATATATATTTTTTTAAAATTTTGATATTAATCTTATATTTCTCTATATACATTCTATGTTTTTTATTTTTATATTTTTCCGAAACATAAATCCGAAATGATTCGCTGAAATCGCGAATCGGCCGAAATATTTCAGTTTAGAGGCCAAACCGCATCGGCGTCCGAAATGAATTTCTCAACACTGGTCTGAACCCTTTATACATGGGGATGCATTCCATCTGCACAAGCATACGCTGTTCACTTCAGCCAAGGATTGGCCACTTTGTGATGTTTTTGATTTCGCCTCTTAATACTGCATTAATATGTTACAAGCCTCTGTGGAATGTCTAGCATCTGGCTTTACAAAGTCTTTTGAATCGTGACTTGCCTTTGTCACATGCGTGGGGGAAGATTAGCTGTATGTAATCCTCTTGCCAGGGAGGTCACTTCTAATTTCTCTGTTCTTTTTTCTCCTTGGTATTTTATTTAGCCTTTCTTGATCACACACAGAGGATCTCAATCGAAGACTCAGATAGGTGTTTCGCTTCGTATTATTATCATGATGATGATATGATGTTGCCAGCTGTATCATTCTGCCTATTTTAAGAACTTCCCTTGATCATATGCATCTGTTCATAATGTGTATTCTGTCCATCATTTCTTGATTGTAACTATAACTTGCTCAGTTAGGTGTTTCACTTCTTATCATTATCATGATAAGATGAATGTTGCCAACCTTACCGATCTACTTATATTGAGAACTAACCTTGATCATTTGCATCTGGTCATTATGCTTATTTCTGTGGACCATTTCTTCATTGTAACTATATCTTGGTTTGATTTCTGTTGCCTTTCCTAGGATAATTACTTCGAAGAGGCTTTGAAAATGAGAAATCTTCTTGAAGAGTTTTATCAGGATCACGGTATTCGTCCACCAACTATTTTAGGTGTCAGAGAGCACATTTTTACAGGAAGGTATTTCTCCATCCTGCCTGCTAGCTGATGTGTGTAAATATTTTTACTATCTTCTGAAAATGCCTATGTATGGTTTCCAGTGTATCCTCTTTGGCTTCATTCATGTCCAACCAAGAAACAAGCTTTGTGACCTTAGGTCAGCGCGTTTTGGCAAATCCTCTAAAGTAAGTTTGTTTTTGTGAAGTGTGTAGTTTATTTCCCTAATTGGATGTTATTTTGTTTTTAATACATATTCTAAAATGTAATCTTTTTGCATTATAGAGTGCGCATGCATTATGGACACCCCGATGTCTTTGATAGAGTTTTCCACATAACAAGAGGAGGTATCAGCAAAGCATCACGTATTATTAACATTAGTGAGGATATTTATGCAGGTATGGTGAGCTCAACAAGTGTTTTGTGGTTTATTTATCTCATACATTTTTGTTTGTGACCCTGAATAGATTGAATTAGGCTATGATGACGGTGATGATATCAATCTCTTGTACTTTTGGCCCTTCACACTCATTCATGCATACTCTCACACATGCACACACCCATGCACTTGCATACACACTCAAGAAGTTTTTAAACTTGTGATAGATAACCATAGCAGCGTCGTGTTGTTGATAGAGTTCTGTGCAACAAGAATTTAACACCCACGAGGCATGCAACATCATTGCTTCAATGCGATAACCCCTGACTAATTTGGGGACTTTGCATCATGCTTGTATATTTGAGAAACATTCCTCAACCAGGTTTAACTGCAGAAATCTTTGCAGTGATTTTTTAACTTTGACGTCATTGTGCACTAAAAGATTTGGGTAGATTTTAGAGATTGTCGGAAAATTTGTATATCTTTCAATCACGAGCCCAGATTTTGCTCATGTTGGAGGGCTTATCAGTCATTTTATGCATTCGCCTCATGCTTCACATGTAGAGGCAGTTTGTTGTAATCTTAGGTCTCCAAAATCCCTTCTAGGAATTTGGATTCTCTATTCCAAGTGTGGACATCTGGATGTGGAGGTACTCACATATTCAAATTGGGTTGGATCATCCAAATATGACGGATCTATATCAAGATATTGTACATTTGTTGGGGGGTATTAGTTACTTGGAGAGGTAAGAAACATGTGACTTGATCAAGTGCATAAGCGTAGTATCGAGCTATGGGTGCTTTGGGGTGTTATGGATTAGGACCTTGATATATGATTTAGGGAGTTTCTTTTAATCTGCTATTTTTTTTCAAGAAGATGATCAGGCCGCCTTGCATATTGCAAAGAATTGTGTTGCATGAGGACAAAGCATATTGTGGTTGACTACTATATCATCCGTTCTGCGTTTGTTTACTCCAAATGCCGACTAGTTGAAGGCCAACTGTAAAGGCATGCATCAGGTTGCACTCTGCAAGGTGAACATTATCAAGATCAGTAGAAGGTAGTGTTGGAAATGAAGGAGTTTATTATGATTGAAGCACCACAATGGAAAATCTATTGACCATATCTGACACAGTCGAAGGAAGGCAAATCCGTTTGTTCGTGAGCCCAAGATACCCTGATTGTTAATCAAATGGAAAAATCTACTGAAACAAGGAGAAAAATAGAGATTCGCTTACCGTTGACACGAAAATCCACTGTAGAGATCTTCAATCTGTAGGGAGTATTCTCAAACCAAGGAGAAGGAAGAAAAAATTAAGTGTAGATATGGCTGCATTTATTGAATATGTATGAAATATAGCCGTGAAAAATAACCAAGATGGAACTGTCGTTCCATTACATGAATATAAATACTGTTTTTAGAGACTGAGAGAACCTTAGATCTGATATTACATCTCACTGTCCAGCTAATCTCATTAAGATCCCTAATGAATAATCTCAACATCCCTTACATAATCCTTAAAAGACTCAAATAGGGAATGCAAATTCGAGAAAGATTCTGTTGAAGCTTGGAAACGTCTAGGTTGATTTGTTTTCTATGGAATGCGAGCCACATGTGTGGTCCTTGGGTACCTTGCCACTTGTGCTTATCCCAATCATATCCAGTTCTCAACTAAAGATTCCTAATAGCAATAAAATAGGAAGGGAGATAAATAACAACCCGAACTCTTCATAAATTGGATCCTTTTGTGTTTAGTTTGAGATGGCTAATCTGACCCATTAAGGGACTGAATTGGATCTCCATAATTCAGCAAATTTAATTTCAAATTTGGGACCACACTTAAGCCCATGTTGACCATCCAAAATCATATTTGAGCCTACTTTCTTTTATCAAAAATTCATGTGATCAATTAAATCGATCCATATGATCGAGGCCCTAATGAAGCGTACGTGCCATGAAATCTAGGCCCCACTCCTGTGTCAATATCCCATCAGCTAGACTTCTAAATAACTCTATACATCAATTATATTACAGAACCTCTGCTGCTTTATTTCTATTATACTATATTAAAGAAGAGGGTTTTGAATTCAATTTTGATTGTTGGTTATAATTTTGACCTGAAGTTGCATTACTTTTTTTTTTTTTTCAAAATCTTGCATGTTCTCTCCCGACTCCTATCTCATACAACTACCTACTTTATGTCTTTGTCAAAATCACTCATCTGTTCTCCACTTTTCATCTTCTTTAGTAAAGACTCTGTTTTCATCCAAACTCTACCATCCCCTTTATATTCCAATTCTCGTTCCCTTTCTACTCCTATTCCCTTTCTACCCACCAGCTCTTGGATTACATTAACGATACTCATAACCTCTTTTTTTCTCTTTCTAAAAAATAGAGATCTTTTAATGCATGAATATTTAGATTGCAATGTTGGCCATATCCGTGCTGAGCACGGGTTATTATACTAGTAAGATCTTCATGACCATAGAAAAAAAACACATGGCAAGTGCGCAAATTTGTGGTGTACTCGCACTGGCAGTCATTGTTATCTTCTCCAAATCAGTCTTTTGAATCTATATATCCAAATTATTACAGAGAAGGAATAAATTTCAATACTAAAGGAGGGCCGTGGTTTATCAGCCACCAAATCATTGGAAAGGGAAACCATTTCACATATATTTCTCAACATAATGAGCATTCTTCTCTATTACTACTGCATCTTAAAAAGATTAGAGAAACAAATGCACCACGCATCAGCCAGCCGGGTGGTTTTATCTACTGCTCAGCTCATGGGAGGCAATTCACATCAAGATTATGGTGGGGACCATGTATGAAAATATCTACATAGCGGCTGATATATTGGCCGTAGCGGTGGCCACCGCCACGCTACGGCCAATTTATTGGCCGTGGCACCTGTAGCGGCCGCTACGGGGTGAGAAAAATTCCTGCTTTCCATTTTTTTAAAAATGCATAGTAAGACTTATTTCTTTTATTCAAGGATGAAAATAGCGGTAGCTACGCCCGCCGCCAAACCGCTACAAAGCGGGTGATACGTAGCGTGGCGGGGATACGTAGCGGCGTAACGGTGCGATTTGAAAAAAATCTGAAAATTTTTCAGAAAATCCAGAAAATTGTAAAATGAAAGAAAATGTGGTTCTTTTGCAAAAGTAAGTAAGAAAAGGGGGCGTAGCGGTGCCCTCAATATATGAGATCCTGTATCGCTGTATAAATAGAAAATAATTATAATGATTAGTTTTTTCACTTGTATTCATGTTTTTTAGTCATGCTAACTTAAAAAGTAATGGAAAGCTCATAAAAAAAAAAAAACTAGAACATGAAATAAAGGCATAAGAATTAAGAAGACTTAAGAGTTAGGTCATTAGTCAATAGTCATTTCTCAATAGTCAATACTCATTAGTTAACATTGAACAATCAAATATCAATACTTCAACATTCAAGGTTCAAATTCAATTAAGTGAATGAACTATATGAAGTGATCAACATTCAACAATCAACATTCAACACCAATTTAGAAATTAAAAAGAATAGAGAGTTAGTGAAGGAAATAGGAATACCTTAATCACCACCAAAAGGAATGTCTACCAAGATTCAAGGGGCTATGGTTATCCTCATCCCCATCAGTGTTATCGTTTCTATGGCACCATATTGAATTTGGTATTGATGAGCATTGGGATCCACAATTCCAAAGAAGGCAGCCGCACCCACATCATAGGAACTTGGAGGAGGTGGAGGTGGATATCTACCATATTGCGTTTCACTATAGTCACCATATGAGTAGGACCCTAAAGTTGAAGACTGTTCTTCTCCTTGTTGTACTTGACCATATGGTAAATGGTCAAAATACTGTGAGGGTCCTTGTCCACTGTAACTAGGGTTCCACGATTCAGCCCATGATGCCGCTTGTTGTCCTCTAACACCTCCACCCATAAATCCTTGTTTATTACTACCTCCAGGAGCAGGTGATGACTCTCCGACGCCATTGATAACCACGATTTCCTTCCATTTTTTCCGGAAAGTCCTGTACCTCCTCTACAAGAATGACATCTTCCTGATCATGTTGGTAGTATTCACTAGTGGCACCTGTCCCACTAGTGTCTTCTGCTCCATCTCCCCCATCTCTTTCACCATGGCTACTCGAAGAGACGGTGGTACTTGTCCTCTCAGAAGATGACACGACATGAGTATGTTCTTTCCCCTTAGGTTGTGGTTACGGGCCTTGTGGCTGTGCACTAGAGCCTTCTCCTCCAAGTGGGGGTGGGGCACCCTCTGCCTCGCCCATATCTTCATCTAGCAAATCTCTAACCTCCTCCTGAAAGCCAGGATCCAAATCTAGCAATGGATCCTCTATCTCGGCTATCCATGGGAGCAAGGGATCGTCCTTTCTGAATATGTGATCCAAACTAATAGGACAATAGCTCAGATCATCCCTTGCCCTCCTTTCTCTTGTTCTGTTTCTCAACTTAAAATTGTAATGGCAATATACAAGCTTGTTGAGTTTTTGCATGGTAAGCCGATTCCTGGACTTTGTGTGGATCAAGGAGAAAGTTTTCCAATTCCTTTCACAGTTTGATGAAGTTGTAACTTGACTAGGGATGCGAACAGCCGTTTTCCTTAGAATTGGAGTATCCTCTCCAAAATTCATCCACCAATCAGCTGAAATTCAATATCAACAAATAAAATTAGATATTTATTTAAGTCCTACCAAGTTCCAATCAATTGAGAGATAAATAACAAAAGCCTAATAGGTTGGGTGATTGGGTCTTTTGTTCATGCCAGGTGGCATCTTTCCAATCGCCCTTACTGTAAGAGGGTTAGCGAAGCCTCCTCTCCTTTGTGTGTATGTAGATGTCTACAGTGTGAAAATTAGGAATAAATCAATAAACCATACATATTTAAGACCTATCTCAAACATATACATGTCATCTCAAATCTAAATCACTAACTCACCTCTTGAAGGCTTCGATTGAATCATCAACTCCCAACAAATTTTTCAACACTTTCCTTAATCCTACCCTCAACTCCGTATCTATTACATCGCTGTGTTGTTGGGCATTAGGGTAGTAGAATTCAGGATTAAGGAAATAACCTACATTGAAAACAAGTTGAAATGAAAAATGATTAAACATCAATCAAAGAGAGCTAGATTACTTTAAAAGCATCAAATAGTGATATACTGATATTGTTATTGAGTACCTGCAGCATGGAATGGATGGTGTAGCTGGTCGCTCCACCGGGCATCAATAATCTTTATATATTCATCATGATATCTAGCATTTTCCATGATAGCTTGCTTAGCCCGATCCATTGCTTCATATATATATATATATATATATATCCCATTGTTGGCTTGTCACCATCTACAAGCCGCAACACTCTGACTAAAGGCTCATAAACCTTTAATAAATTAGACATTTTCTTCCAAAATTTATTGTCCCTCATCAAGTTAGGGATTTCAAATTCCGGACCACTTGTTGCATTGTCCCATTTCGAACGAAGCCATTCCTCTGATGCAAACATCTGAATCAGCTCTGTTCTAAACCTTACAAGGCTCTTCATTACAATGAAATGGGTAGTAAACCTAGTTGATCCCGGACGTATCAAGGCATGGTTATTTGTGAATTTTTTCATCAAGCTCAAAAGCCATGAATGACCATAAATAAATCTGGTAATGCCTCTACATGCCTTGATAACTTCAGCAAATTTTTTTTTTTCCAATATCTTCCATGATGAGATCTATATAGTGTGCTGAACAAGGAGTCCAAAACAGATGAGGCCTTTTATTCTCCAACATCTTACTGGCTGCCTTGAAATTGGCGCCATTATCTGTAACAATCTGTACGATATTCTCCTCTTCCACACTATCTACAACCTTATCCATAAGAGTGTATATATATTTAGCTGTCCGTTTATGTTCAAATGCATCTACAGACTTCACAAAGACACACCCAGCAACTGATTGCACTAAAAAGTTTATTAATTGTGTTTGTGTGTTGCTGGTCCACCCATCACACATAATGGTGACCCCATTTTGTTGCCACATGGGCCTAAAGTTTTCCACCCATGCCTTTATTTCTTTATATTATTCTTCGAGATATTTAGTGCCCACATCATAAACAGAGGGTGACTGTATTCCCCGGCCAGCTTCTGCGGCTACATCAAGAATTGTTTAGAAATAGGAGGAATCTATTGTTGTAGGTGGTATGTTCTTGTGAATTAGCCATTTTGCTGTAGCTTTGGCTAAGGTATCTCTTGCACTCTTCATCACCCCTTTCATAACACTTGATATATTTGGTTGTTTAGCCCCCTCTTTTCTATGTGCTAGAGGATCAACATGGGGAGGAACTGCTCTTCTAGTAGAAATAACTTCTACATCAACATCCCGTTCCCGGGTGCTAAATGCCCTACGCATGGCCCTCGCAATGCCCTTGCCCCTGCTTCGCACAACAAATGAGTCCCCTGCATCATAATATTTGCTGCTTCAAGCAAATGCACGACGCTCATATTCTTCTTGGTGACTTATGATGGACTCTCGGCGTGCAGCCTCCATCTGTGCATCTTCATCATCAAAACCTTGATCCCCAAATACATCATAACGGATGCTGCCTCTTTTCTTTTATCCATTGCTGCCTCTTTTCTTTTATCTCTATTTTTCTGACTTTGTTTTGGTCAACCAAAGCTTTTATTTGCTCCCTGACTTCCCTTGGTACGTCGGTACAGACAGCAACATTGCCAGAAATGTGGCCCAAGTGGTGCTTGAATCTTGTAATGCCCCCATTGGTCACTTTTCCCACAAAACTTGCATTTGATTTTCGATCTGTTGTTCTCAACTGCCTCACCAAAGTTTCATGCGGGATCAATATCACGAGGCATTTTCAAAAAATCAATTGACAAATACAAATGCACAATAGAAGACTGAATACCTATAAATATGAACGAGTAGTATGTTAAAAATTAAAAAAACAAAAAAAATGTTAGAGGAAACATATATCTAACACTTAAGAATCATTCTATTGACATTTAATTGGTACTTCATTACTTAAAGTACAATTTTTTTCAAAAATTTAAAAAATCCGAAAATAAGAAAATAAAATAAAATTAGTAAAAGACAAATATATGTTGGATTCATCTCAAAACATTTAGGAGCCATTTTCAAGACATTTGATTGGCATTCAATTATTAAAAATAATTTTTTTTACAAAAATAAAAAAATTCGAAAATAAAAAAAGGAAAAAAATGAAAAACAAGCAATATTTGTTGGAATGATTTATGGCAAACATAGATCTAAAATCTAGGAGCCCTTTCCAAGACATTTGATTGGCATTCAATTATTAAATTTTTTTTTACAAAAATAAAAAAATCCGAAAAGGAAAAAAAATGAAAAATATGCAATATATGTTGGAATGATCTATGGGAAACATAGATCTATAATCTAGGAGCCCTTTTCGAGACATTTGATTGGCATTCAATTACTAAAAATAAATTTTTTTATAAAAATAAAAAAATCCAAAAATAAAAAAAGGAAAAAATTTGAAAAACAAACAATATATGTTGGAATGATCTATGGGAAACATAGATCTATAATCTAGGAGCCCTTTCCAAGACATTTGATTGGCATTCAATTATTAAAAATATTTTTTTTGACAAAAATAAAAAAATCCGAAAATTAAAAAAGGAAAAAATATGAAAAACATGCAATATATGTTGGAATGATCTATGGGAAACATAGATCTATAATTTAGGAGTCCTTTTCAAGACATTTGGTTGGCATTCAATTACTAAAAATAATTTTTTTAAAAAATAAAAAAATCCGAAAATAAAAAAAAATAAAAAACAAACAATATATGTTGGAATGATCTATGAGAAACATAGATCTAACAATATGAAGCTATTTTCAAATTGTTTCATGAGTTTTCCGTAAGTGATAATGGTTTTTTTTTTAAATAACATAAATCCGAAAATAAAAATAACAACATTTAAAAAAAAACAAAAGATATGCATGCAAGATCAAAAGGAAGTATGGATCTACAATAAAACAAGAAAATGATGCCATTATGTTGTGATTCATAGTAGTTAGAGAGTGAAAATCTCAAAAGTTGAAAAAAACTTACATACCTAGATGAAGAATATGGTTTGGAAACTTTAAAATCCTTTGAATAGTTGAATGTTGGTGATTTGGTGGCAAAAAATCTTGAAGAAATCCACACTTGGGAGTTTTGGGACCACAAGGAAGTAGAAAAGAGGAAGAACCAGTAGAAAGAGGGGAAAAGATGACTCAAATGAGGGTTTTTTAACTCTTTTCGTCAAAAGGGGGGGTTTTAATAACCCCCCCGCCACGTATTGGCAGCGTAGCGGCTGATACGGGTCGCCACACGCGGCTATGGCGTGGTGGTATCCGCCTGTCATGGCTGCTATATCGTGTGGCGGTCGATTTTTTCATCCTTGCTTTTATTCTTCTCTCCAATAACATTTCTACACAATTTTTCTATCCTTTTACGTTTAAAAGAACACCAAAACCACATGATTTTGCCGCCAATACAGACAGTTCTTCTTAAGGATTCTTCTCTAAGTACATCCTATTAGACACCCCCTTTGGTAGATGTATTTTTTTTCTCTAGGTACTCTTTAAGTCTTGACTTCATGACATAGTTTTTTCTTTTATGAGTATTTCATAAGTTTCTAAGTTAGCATAACTAAGGAATATGAACACATGTGAAAAAAAAATGATCATTACTATTATTTTCTATTTATGTTATACACCGATACAGGACCTCATACAATGAGGGGACCGTTACGCCCTCTTATCTTAGTTACTTTTGCAAAAAAAAAACATTCTCTCATTTTCCAATTTTCTACAATTTTTTTATATTTTTTTGACGATTTTTCCAAATTGCACCGCTATGGCGCTGCATGGCGCCGGTACACTACTTAGCGTTTTGGCGACGGGCTGCTATGCCCGCCGCTACTGCTATTTTCATCCTTGGTGGGGACCATCATACATTTCTATTCTAATGTCTAATTGTGTAGTTTTTTTAGTCTATTTACACTTTTGATGCCTTGCTTCTTTGTGCTATTAATTGTTCATTTTTAATTTTTTCGGCTGAACTTTCACTTGTGGAGTCTACATGAGGGCCACCCCTTAAATCAAAGGTGCTCATTGAAAATCCCGCACGGTTGCCGTGATGGATTCTGGCTGAAGAAAATCCCTCTTATGTTTGTTCATTTCGGCTTTTATCCTTTGCCTTGTAATATTCATAGTGCATTTAGCGTTTGATGTTTCAGAATGAAATTCTTAACTCTTCAAATGATGAATTAAGAAGGTCATCATGAATAGTTATTCTGCTTTCATCAATTTGTCACTTAATTTACAGGGTTCAATTCAACATTGCGCCAAGGCAATGTTACTCATCATGAATACATTCAGGTAATTGAGATTCAATATTAGGCCACTTGATGCATTTACTACTTTAGGATGATGCTTAGTTTCTATTAACAGGTTGGCAAGGGAAGAGATGTCGGGCTTAATCAGATTGCTCTGTTTGAAGGAAAAGTTGCTGGTGGCAATGGTGAACAAGTTCTTAGCAGAGATATTTACCGACTTGGACAGCTATTTGATTTTTTCCGCATGCTGTCATTCTACTTCACCACTGTCGGGTTCTATTTTTGTACAATGGTATGCTACTTTCACCTATCCCTACAGAAATAGGATGCTACTGTTTTCATTGCTACACCAGTCTGGTACTCTGGTTGACGCATTGGTGCATTCTGAGTTTTCTTGTATAATATGATCCATTTTTTTTATAAACTTGGTGAAACATCGTCTGCCATGAATGCACACTATAATCATGTTATTAATCAATGGAAATTTTGCTGCTAATAAATTTGTATGAAAACAGAATGATTATTTTCTATGAAAGTTGATATTTCTAAGTTTACGTATATAACATGGTTCATCCTTATAAACTTGGTGAAAGCATCATGTGTCTTGAATGTACACACAAAAATCATTTTTAATAATCAATGGAAATTGTGCTGGTAATAGATTTTGCTTACTTATATAATATGGTTCATCCTTTTCTGAACTTGAAAGCATCATGTGTCTTAAATGTGGAGCTATCATGTTGATAATCAATGGAGATTATGCTGCTAATAATTTTTTTTTGTTGAAGGCTTATTGTTCCCTTGCCAGAACATTAGTAGAAGATTGCTTCCGAAAGAAGAATACTTCAATAAGGTGTGAGAGGAGGAAATTAAATGGAAGCAAATATCAAAATGTTCAATGGTTGAAGGACGGCGACAGAAACTCTTAGTTCTTCCTTTGGATGGCTACAGCTAGCTCAAGAAGCAACAGAATTAAAGTCTTAATGGACGGTGATGTGAGGCTAGATAAAAAAGAATAAATTATACAGCACATTCTAAAGTTTTACTCTTTTTATTTGAAAGAAGATAGGGTTCGTCCTCTTCTAAATAATCTTAGGTTTGAAACCATAGGAGAGGAAAATGCATCTTGGTTGGAAAGAGAATTTGAGGAGGAGATCCGCTTTGCTGTGTTTGCTCTCGGTGGTGATAAAAGTCTAGGTCCCGATGGATTTCCAATGGCTTTCTTTCAGTTTTTCTCAAATAGATGTTAAAGAGGATGTTTTGGCTTTTGTGAGGGAATTCTATTCTAGAGGTAAAGCATCGAAGAATTTGGGGGTTTCCTTTGTTGTTCTTTTCCTGAAGTAGTCCGGTGTTGATTCTATATCAGATTTTTGTCCTATCAGTTTGATAGGCAATCCTTTCAAAAATTTAGCTAAAATGCTAGTGGGAAAATTGTTAAAAATTATTCCTTCCATCATCTGCAATTCTCAAGGTCTCTTCATCCACAGAAGACAATGTCTAGATGGTGTTTTGATTGCCAATGAGGTCTGTTGTCCAAGATGGATCTTGAAAAAGCCTATGATAAGGTGGATTGGGATTTCCTCATTTATGTTGATTGCCAATGAGGTCTGTTGTACAAGATGGATCTTGAAAAAGCCTATGATAGGGTGGATTGGGTTTTCCTCATTTATGTGCTAAGTAGGATGGGTTTTGGGATGAAATGGAGGAGTTGGATTATGGTGTGTGTCCTCTTGGTTCTCCATTGCCACTAACGGCTCTCCAAAAGGGTTCTCACCGGCCAAGAGAGGTTTGAGACAAGGGGATCGATCCTCTTTCCCTTTCCTTTTTTGTCATAGTGGGGCTTTTAGCCGGATTCTGTCAATGGCAGGTGCGGCGAACTTTATCCAAGGTGTTAATTTAGCTCGCAACTATCCTACAATCTCTCACTTGCTGTTCACTGATGATACTTTTATTTTCTGCGATGCAAATGAAGACCAGGTGAAGAATGTCAAGGTTATTTTTTTGTGTTATGAAGCAGTCTCGGGTTTAAAAGTGAACTTCAAAAGTGAATTATTGGGAGCAGCAGTAGAAGTTCAAATCATCTCTGGTTTGGTGGCAACTTTGGGTTGTAAGGTTGGCTCTTTCCCGGCTACCTATCTTGGATTACCATCGTGTTTTGAAAGGCTCTGATTTCGTCTAGGACCCCGTGTTAGAGAGGGTTGAAAAGAAGCTTTACTTATGGAAAGCTAATTATTTAGAGAGGGTCGAAAAGAAACTTTCCTTATGGAAAGCTAATTATTTGTCCCTAGGTGGTGGTCATCCTAATTTTATCTGCTCTCTCTAGTCTTCCGATATATTACTTGTCTGTCTCTTTTCAAGTGTCTAGTGCCGGTGGTTGTTAGGATTGAGAGGTTGAAACGAGATTTCTTGTGGCAAGGCAAGGGTATGCCAAAGGAATATCACTTGGTGAAGTGGGTCTCTCTGTAAGCCTAAGAATGAAGGAGGGTTCAGGTTCATACCGCTTTGTCAGATGAATCAAGCTCTCTTGGGGAAGTGGTTGTGGAGGATTGGGAAAGATGGCCTTAATCTTTGGAAGAGGGTTCTTTTGGCCAAGTATGGTGCTTTGAGAAACAGATGGGACGCCCAAGAACCAAACTCTCTCAGTTCTAGGCTATGGAGAGGGATTCCATCTTCCAAGGAGGGCTTTTATTCTATTATCACAATTAGAGTCGGGTCTGTTGAGAGTGTTCTTTTTTTCTTTTTCTGGCTTGATATTTGGGATGGTGATAGCAGATAGCCCCTTGGCAGAGGTGTTTCTGGATCTTTTCAATTGTTCCAGAGATTGTCAGACAAAGGCTTCAAGCTATTTGATTAGGAACGGAAGTGAGTTGCAGTGGGTGCCTATTTTTAGAAGGAATTTAACGAAGTCGAAGGAGAATCAGTTTTTCTCTCTTCTCGAGATTCTCATTCAGGTTTATATCCCAGAGTAAGGAGAGGATAGTAGGGTCTCGAAGGCTTCAAAAGAAGGGACCTTCTCAATTACCTCCTCCTTCTCAACGCTTCCAGGGGGCTCCTCTGGTATAATTCCCTTCTTTAGGCTTTGGAAGATTGACGCAGAAGTGGAAGGTCCAAACATAATGGATTCTGTGTTGGATCGGGCCTTGACTTTTTTGGATCAATTAAATGGGTCCAATGGCTATTTGATCCATTTAAATTGGGCCCTATCAAACAAGAGCTTGATTCTGAATAGGAAGACAGTTTTGAATAAAAGGAATTAGATTGTGTAACGACCCGGGCCTGATGTCCACATGATATTGTCCGTTTTGGCTCATTGGGATTCCAACCCAATCTTGCCTCGGTTTTAAAAGTCCTCATGTAGAGTTAAGGCTAGGCCAAACACATATATACCCAAGATCAGGACTAGCGTGTTTCCAATGTGGGACTTATCCACCACTTTCCACCGAGTCCTCGTCGGACCCAACGCCCTTCTACAAGGGAGCCATAGGCGTGACATACTCCCCCACGGAAAACCAAGCTGTCATCGACTCTGATACCATCTGTCTCGACCTGGGCCCATTGTCTGGGTGATATTGTCAGCTTTGGCTCATGGGATTCCAACCCAATCTTGCCTCACAGTTTTAAAAAGGCCTCATGTAGAATTAAGGCCAGGCCACACACACAAGGATGAAAATAGCGCTACACCCGCCGCCAATACGCTACGTAGAGGTGTGACGGTGGGATTTGAAGAAATTGTCAAAATAAAATCTGAGGTATTTGTAGAAAATATAGAATATTGGAAAATGATAGATTTTTTTTTTTTTTGCAAAAGTAACTGAGATAAGAGAGCATAGCGGTCCCCTTGTTGTATGAGTCCTATTTCGCTGTATAAATAGAATATAATAGTAATGATCTTTTTTTTCACATATATTCATGTTTCTTAGTTATGCTTACTTAGAAACTAATAAAAGGCTCATAAAATATATATTTATATATAACACAATGTCATGAAGTCATGACTTTAGACTAAAGAGTATCTAGAGAAAAGAATACCTCCACCAAATGAGGTGTTTAATAGGATGTACCTAGAGAAGAAACATTGAGAAGAACTCCTTGTATCGACTATAATTCAGTAAGATCATGTGATTTTTGGTGTTCTTTTAAACATAAAAGGGTAGAAGAGCTGCGTAGAAATGCTATTTGGAGAGAAGAAGAAAAGAAATAAGTCTTATTATGCATTTTAAAAGTAGAAATCTGTCTTACTCCGTAGCGGACCATAGCAGCCGCTAAGATTTTGAGCTGTGCTAAATTCTATTTAGCGTAGCGGTTTTCATGCTTGATATAGTGCATGCACACACATATATACCCAAGATCAAGATTAGCGTGTTTCCGATGTGGGACTTATGCACCATTGCATACTTGGTCTTTGTCGGACCCAACGCCCTTCTACAGGGGAGCTACAGGCGTGACAGATTGAGACTCCTTAAAACAAGGAGCACCTCTAAGGATTTGGAAACAAAAGATCGAAGTAGAGAAGTTCTCTCTACCATGAGATTGACAAACCCAACTTTCTATTTTCTCTCTTTCGTGATTATCAAGTAATAATCTTTTTCTTTCTTTAGCCATTTAGGAAACTTATCTTATGATATTAGAAAGTATGTATGGGACATCCAGCCCGTGTTTGGATGATTTATTTCTTTTAATCAAAGTGATGCATGGATGCTCCTTTATTCTGTTCTCCGTTGGATTGAGGGTGTGCCTCCAAAGGATTGAAGATCTATGGTAGATTTTCGCGATCAATGGTTGGCAAATCTACTTTTTCTCCTTGTTTAAGTTGATTTTCTATTTGATTGAAAATCTGTTATTGCTGGGTTTACCATCAATTGGGATTACTGCTTCCTGACTGCTTCAAAGATGAAGGTTCCACCCGGGTTATTGTTTTTTACCGGTTGCTTTGTGCGATGCGATGCGATCTTGACCATGGACAACCTTCCCCATCGGAAAAAGATCCTTGTGAATACCTGCCCAATGTGTTTGGGAGATGAGGAAACAGTTGATTACCTATTATTTTATCCTAAAATTGTGCAATTGCTATGATTGGCTCTTCTTAGCTGGATTGATTGTGCTTGGGCTCATCCAGACTCTATCCTTGGGCAGTTCGAGGTGTGGCACATGGAGATTGGATCAGAGAAAGGAATGGCATTGTGGAGCTCTTCCTTCTTGGCAGCTATGTGGACCATCTGGAAGGAAAGGAACACTCGAGGTTTTGAGGACAATTAGTCTTCTTTGGAGTCTCTTGTGGATAGGCTCAAGTTTACAATTGCTTCGTGGGTGTCTTTCCTTCCTTTACTTAGGGATATCCCTTTCGACTTCATTGTGATGAATTGGAGGGAGTTGGCCCTCCCTCATATGGGAGCTGCTTTGTAAGGGTCCGTTTTTGTGTTTCTGTTGTTTGTTTTGTGTCTTCAGTCAGATCCGACTTGTGGACCATGTTTTTTTGTTTCTTGCCTTTACTTTTCTCTTTTCACTTTCGATATCTCTCTCTTACTATGATGCCCTTTCTTTTAAATGTAAATATTTTATAAAAAAAAATATCTTTGAACTGTATTTGACTCAGTTTGTTGATATTGTGCCAAAAATCTTCCACATAGAACTAGAAATTATGAGTTTGGTGGTCGGTTATCTAATAATTATTGCTGTTGTAAATTGATGGCACTTATAGGGATTTGCACGATTCTTCTTCCTCTATTTTTTTGTTCTCTTATATATATATATATATTTTATTTTTTTTTCATTCATTTTTCTTAAGTGGGAACCTATGTATACAGTGGTTTGTTTGGATTCTCCCTCGTGTTTTTGTGGTTTTGGTGGATTGTGTTTTCTTCTTGTTAGAATCAATATAAATACTATTATCCAATGAACAGCTTGTACAATCTTTTGCCTGCATTTATTTGATATCCTCCCGATTCTTTTCCCTGGACTTTTGTGCATGTTATCTCAGTTGGGCATGTAGATGTCATGATTAATGATGATTTCCACAAACTTGGTGATGGATCCCTCTTTTTTTTGTGTTTTGTTGGTCCATGGTGGTTTGAAGCATAGAGGGGCTGTCCAACACTGGAGACAGCGCCTTCTCCAATTGTGATTTAATTGAGTAGGCTGGATCTACATCATAAAGCCAACCAATGAAGTTGGAGAATACTATTGATCATTACAATATATCATCGTTCAAAAAAATTTATAATTTTGAGTAACTACAAATAAAAATCCTTTTTTCGATGTCCGTTTATGTAAAAAAAATTTGTTTCTTTAGTTACAGCTATCTGCTATTTGATAGAGTTTTATATTGTTAGAATCTTTTCATGTCATTGAAAAATGTCCAACATCTTTTATAAGATAATAATTTATTCACATGAAGCAGTTGTACAAATACAAGGCAAAACAAAGCTGTAAATGAGAGCATATGGATATGGTTACAAAATGTTCTACTGAAGATGTCCTATATCCTAGATAGGGGTGTTCATGGGCCGGACTGTACTGGGCTGGGGAATGTCCAGGCCCGGCCCGTCTAATAAACTATAAGCCTGAGTCTGGTGTGGGGCCAGAAGTGGCTGGTATGAGCCCAGCCCGCCTGGAAAACATGAAGCTCGAGCCTGGCCTGAGTTATATATATGTAATAGAGAGAAGGATGTCCTGCTATGTCCTAGGCTTTAGCCCAACTGGTCTAGGCATATCCCCTTGAGTGAGAGGTCATGTGTTCGACTCCCCCCTTTTCCTCTCCCTGTAATTGTTTTTATATTCGGACCGGGCCGGGCTTATGGCTTTCTAACACTGAATCCAAGCCAGGTTCATCGATTAAATGGGCCAAATAAAAAAAATCCAAATACTGCCCATCTACTAGACTCTAATTCCCAAGCCCGGCCCAAAGTTGGCTGGGCCCAGGCCGGGCTTGGGCTGGCCCTATCCATGAGCACCCTAATCCTAGAAGAGATGTCTGTCCTCTTCCAATACTATTTGCAAACATAGTTGTCAATTTTGTTTTAGTTTGGCCGAAATGGCTGAATAGTTTCAGCTCAGACCATTGGCTGAACCAAAGAACCCATGTAAAAAATTTCGGTCTGGATTTCGGTCCTTATGCAAAGCTCCTATTGTATGCGAACTATAAAATAATTGCATGTGATATTATGAGTTGAGATTTGAGAATGCAGGCCTACTTTCACATTGTCATGTGCATATAGCTTATGAAATATTCATTTGGCATATAGAAATAACATATTGCATTATTGATTTAGTAGAATAATTAAATGCATGTTATTTTAAGTCTTTAATATTTTGTACATTATTATATAGTTTTGTACATATATTTTTTCAGAAAGAAACTTAAAAATGTATAACCAAAATTCTGAATCAGCTGAAAACGTTCAGCTTGAAGCCAAACCGAAACTAGATCCGAAACGAAATTGACAACTATGACTCACAAAGCAAAGAAGTGCAGATTTTCAATGAATTTAAGCTTCTGTTACTGAATAAAGCAAATGAGTTTATTTGACAGACAATTAACTCGATATGAAATCAATAAGTAGCTATTGATGACTGCTTCTTAGTGGCAAGCTAAAGGCCCTTATATGAAATCTTACACTTCCTTTTTACATTTGATTCATTACTTAGTACCAACTTGATATTCTGTTCATGCAGTTAACAGTGCTGACTGTCTACCTTTTCCTGTATGGGAAGGCATATCTGGTGAGTAAACTTCTTTATCTGAATGTGCACATTTTGCTGTGTAAATGTATCTGGAAAAATATTATTCTGTTTTATGCTTATAAGCAGGTTCTGGACAATACATTGCTTTAAAGGATGAGTCATATGAGTTCCTCTTATGGCTTCCTTGGAGAATTCTTATATAATCTAATGGCAATAGAATAATTGTAGTCTAGACAATTCCAAAGTATAAATGGGACCATGCAGCATGGTATATAACTAATTTACTTTAATAAGTTCCAATTTAATGCGCCATTTAAATTAAATATTATTCTTTTGTTCCTCACTAGAGTTGAAGCATGGTTAAAAATGATGGGCATTAGGTAACAGTTGGGCTTGTTATGGGTTTCGATTGTCACCGTTACTCCTATATGAGTCTAAATGACTGGAACAAAATGTTTATGATTACAGAGGATTTTTATTATATACTGCTAAGTTTTTATTTTATGTTCAGGAAAACACTTTAAAAATCCCTAGGCCTGTTTGGATAGGCGAAAAATAAAGTAAAGTGAAGTTAAATGGGCTCTAACAGTTTAAATTTAAAACCCTACCATGAGTTTGGCCTGACAGATGAAGTATTGTTGTTGGCCATGTGTATATCCGTTTCACTTCAACACTAAATACTCTTGTTGCCTTGAGTAAAAGTCGATTCTACTCCAAACCTTATCTTCACACCAAACATCCAAATAGAGTGAAGTGAAGTACGTCCTTAACTTCAAACCACTTCTCCTCCACTTCAATCCTCATGTGAAACCTACTTTACTTTACTCCACTCATTTATCCAAACAAGCCTGCCCATTTGGTAATTTTACTTTTAAAATCAAGTGAAATGAAGTGAAGTGAAGGAAAGCATTGTCTGGAAAAATGGAGGCTTTACTTGACTTTTCCCATTCTAGTAAAGTGCCAAACGAAAAAGGAATTCTAGAAACATTTTATTAAATTTCCAAACTACTTTACTAAGCATATTAATAAAGCTACCAATGCTAGAAAGGAATAAATGGCCAACAAAAGGGCCTTAATATTTACTATCAGTAAGGAGGAGGAGAATAAGGAAGGGGTTTCGGTTGTTTTTTACATGGAGATCTCAACAATGAGTGTCCACGTTGGGTGACAATAAGAAATAAAGATTTAGGTTCCACAATATCATAGTAACATCAAACCATTGGTTTCTCTTAGATCGTACAAATCTGGTGGGTCTTGGCCAAGTTTATTTAAATCCACCAATGAGAAATCTCAGATAACTTGTAAATGGGTCCCTCTGACACCAAAATAACACTAAACCAGACCTTAAAAATGGGTCGACTAACCCAACCTGCCCCTAAACCTTATTGGCACTCACTATTTGGCCCAAAGCAAAAATTAGTTTAATTCAGATTAACCATAATATTTAGAAAATAAAACCAATAAATCCAATAAGTGCTATTCAAATTAGTGAATTAATTAATTAATTTCTAACATCACAAAAGAATTCATATCAATAAAAAATAAATAGATAAATTCTAAAATTAAAAATCAAACATTTTTGGGATCAGGTTCTTGCATCCCTCCCCTCAGGAAATTTAGTCCTCCAAATTAACCAACATACCTCAAGTAAAAAGATGAGGAAACTGCTCCCAGATATCTCCTTCGCACTCCCAAGTAGTCACTTGCTGCCTATGATATTGCCAGAGCACCTTCACTCAACGGAGCTTCTTGGTCCGCAGTTTTCACTCCTTTCCAAAATCTTTACTGGCTGTTCTACATACGTCAGATCTTCTTGAATATCAATTTGCTCAGACCTAAGAACATGTAACAGGTCTAGTACATACTTCAACATCAACACATGAAACACATTATGCACTCTAGAAAGCTGAGGCAGAAGTGCTTACTTGTAGGCAACTCCTCTTACTCGCCCAATAATCTCAAAAAGACCAATGTATCTGGGGCTTAGCTAGCCTTTCTTGCCAAACCTCATCACACCCATTCGTCGGTGCCACTTTCAAGAACACTTGATCACCAACTTGAAATTCTAGTTCTCTTCTTTTGTTGCCAGCATAGCTCTTCTATCTAGTTTGAGATGCCTTCAATCTTCCCTCAATGATTATAACATTCTTTCTTGTTGTTTCTATTAGTTCTGGGCCATGAAGGCTGCTTTTTTTACCAACTTCTTCCCAAGAAACTAGATTTCTACAACTCCGCCCATACAATGCTTCAACTGGGGCCATCTGAATGCCTTAGTGAAAACTATTATTACAGGCAAACTCCATCAACGGTAGCTGATCATCCCAATCGCCACTAGAATTGAGAACACAAGCTGTCAACATGTCCGTAAGTATCTGATTTGTTCGCTCAGTTTGTCCATCTAGAATCCGAGTCTCGGGCATGAAATTTACAATTTAAGTCTGCAATGTGAGATTCAAACACATAAATTAAATGCAGTGGAAATCATTTAACTAATGCTACAGAGCACAAGGAATTCTACAAGCATTTAATTAGGGGTTTTAACGGGAAAAACCCTCCTACATGGGCATTTCATTGATTTGGACCCAATAAAAATGGGCTAACAGAAAGGGGCCTAACTTTAGGTTTCTCTTTTTATTTTTGTCTTTTAGTACTATAGTCGATATCGACGCTCGAAAGAAAGAAAGGACGAGGTGTGCACCGTCGTGGAGTGTAGTGGGTGGCGAATGGCAGTGCAGGGAGGAAGGAGAAGGAGAGGGAGAGGGGGAGGAAGAAAGAAAGGAAAAAGGAGGGAAGCCATCTCGGTGGGGTATGCAGGTGTTGTGCGGTGGCCCATCAAGGCTCATCTCCTTCATCTCATCTTTACCATCCCAGGACGCAGACCTCTCCCTCCTTCTTCTTCGTCCTCTCCGGCCAGCCAACCCATCGCTCATTCATCCTTTCCATCTCCCTACCATCAACCTCCATCTCACCCTATCTGTAGCCCTCACGCATCTCCCTTATCTCCACGCGGCCCATCATCATCTCTTCTTCATAGCATCCTTTTCACTGCAAAAAAACAGAAACCCACATTAGAATTAGGATTTCAGGACCTGTAAACAACAATAGAGGCCAGTAAAAAGCCACAAGTGGCAGCTTCACCTTCCCAAAACCTTGGCTAAGGTCTTGACGTAACATCTGATTTTGAAGAAACCCCATCTGGGGGTTTCTCCATGACAACAATCCATTGAGTAGAAGGGAGAACCCCAGATGGGGAATTCGATTCCTTCGTTGTCGTCTCTTCTGTAGTTGATGATAAGGCATTAGTGGAGGCGATGGGGGTTGTTGGATTGAGAACCCAAGAAGGGGTGGGTCTGGGAGCAAGGATGAAAATAGCGGTAGCGGCGGGCGTAGCGGCCTGCCGCCAAAACGCTACGTAGCGTAGCGGCGCTACGTAGCGGTGTAGCGGTGCGATTTGAAAAAATCGTCAAAAAAATATGAAAAAATTCTAGAAAATCTAGAATATTGGAAAATGAGAGAAAATGTATTTTTTTTTTTTTGCAAAAGTAACTAAGGTAAGGGGGCGTAGCGGTCCCCTCACTATATGAGGTCCTGTATCGCTGTATAAATAGAAAATAATAGTAATGATCATTTTTTTTTACATGTATTCATGTTACTTAGTTATGCTAATTTAGAAACTAATGAAAGGCTTATAAAAGAAAAAATTATGTCATGAAGTCAAGACTTAAGAGTACCTAGAGAAAAAAATGCATCTACCAAAGGGGGTGTCTAATAGGATGTACTTAGAGAAGAATCATTGAGAAGAACTCTTTGTATCAACTACAATTTGGCGAGAACATGTGCTTTTTGGTGTTCTTTTAAACATAAAAGGGTAAAAGAGTTATGTAGAAATGTTATTTGGAGAGAAGAAGAAAAGAAATAAGTCTTATTATGCATTTTAAAAAAAATTGAAAAGTAGGATTTTTTCTCACCCCGTAGCGGCCGCTACATTCGCGTAGCGGTCAGAACACTGTTTTTTTCAATTTAGCGTGGCGGCCTGGGCCGCCACGGCCGATATAAGCGTAGCGGCCGCTATTTTCATCTATGTCTGGGAGAATGGGTTGAAAGGGGAAATGGGTTTTTGGGAAGAAAGAGATTGGAATTGGAGAAATGGGTTTTGGGTGTGGAAGAAAGAGGAAGGTGGGTAAGGGTTTTGCATTTGAAAGTGAGGGTCTCCACCGTGGCAGCCTTCTGCATCTTAATCTCCCTCATGCTCATCACCATCTCATGGGCGATCCCTGTGTTTTTTATGTTTCAGGTAAATAGTCGATATCGACTTGACAATGGTTGATATCGACTATAGCGCTAAAAGACAAAAAAAGAAAGAGAAATGTAAATTTAGGGCCTATTCTGTCTGCCCATTTTTATTGGGGCCAAATTAAAGCAATGGCCTTGTAGGAGGGTTTTTCCTGTTAAAACCCCATTTAATTAAGTGTTTTCTAATCTATTAATTTAGATAACCTCATTGATCACCATTTACTAATTTAAAACAACTGAAAGGTTTGATTAATTTGAAACTTATTTACTAGAAACATACTTAATTCTTTCTGGCCTTGCCATATGATTAATTTAAAACTTATTTACTAGAAACATATGCAATTCTTTCTGGCCCTGCCATAAGTCCCATTTTGCCTTATTTTCAAAAAAAGCACATAAAAATTTGAATATTTCAAAAGAGTATAAAGGTTTTTCATATTTTTTTTCAATTAAGTCCTCTCTAGGACAAAAGTTTGAAAAATGACAAAAATACCGTTATGTCCTTTTTCAAAACTTCCCTCTAATAAATCATTTAAGAACAATGATGGAATCCACCCCAAATGACCTAGTGGGGCCTGCTTCAGCAAATCAAAATGGTTGGTTTTGTTGAGGAAAAAGGTTAGAAGGGTACTTTTGTCATTTTTAAAGCTTTTTAAAGGAGAGGACTTGATTGAAAGAATAGTGGAAAACTTTTATGTTTTTTTTTTAATATTCGAATCTTGACGTACTTTTTTGAAAACGAGAAGTTCTATACTTTTTTTGAAAATTTCCCTTTATTTTATCACTTGGAGGAGTATTTGGGGTTCATCATTGCTTTTCAGCATGTACTTTTGTGTTTCCTAGTATTTTGGAATGATCATATGTTGATGACTGCATGGAAGTTTTCATGCAAGCATTCCCGTTGGCCCACATGGGGCCCATCTTTACTTGAGCCAATCTATTTAAATCACAGGCTTTTCCATAAATATGCAGTTGCCGAAGTTTATTTCCTCGGGAATGAACTGCATCATTGGGGTAAGTTCCACCATGATTGGATTCATCTATAGATAGTCATTTTTGACGCATTGATCAATCCAACAATGTATATTGCTCTAGCTGAAGTGAAATTTGAGGCCATGCACATCTATATGAAGGCTTGTGATATGAATGGCTTAGACCATGCAAAGTTGGGCCCAGCTCAAGTTCATATAAGCATTAATGTTTCCTTCTCGAAATCAGTATCAGTATATGTTTCATTTCTCTCCAGTATTTGTTCCTAGTGTTGGTTTACTTTTATACCAAAGTTTTAACTGAGTTACACTTTTCTGGTTAGCTTATTCTTTCATACATTGTTGAGCTACAAAACATGTCTGATTTCAGGCCTTGTCTGGAGTTGGCGAATCCATTCAGGATAAAGCTGATATACTGAAAAACACGGCCCTGAGTGCTGCTCTCAACACTCAGTTTCTGTTTCAAATTGGTGTCTTTACTGCCGTACCAATGATTCTGGGCTTCATATTGGAGCAGGGCTTTCTAAAGGTAACAAGCTCTTGATACTGCCTATCTATGCTGTGCATTAAATTTTGTTGAATGCGTCGTATTCGGGGCCTAACTGTTTATCATCAGCAGCAGCAGCATCATTATCATCAAACCATTGTTTATCCCATCTATCTAGGATTTTGGCTATATGAATTCAAATTTTCCATAAATCCTTCTTTAGGCTAAGTAATTTGTCTACCCACAACCTAAATTGTTGCTTCTAATTAATTATAAATAATTATTGGTTCCCCCTTCTCCTCATACCTTGCACTTGCAGCACTTGTGTTCTTTGTTTGAGGGAAGAAATGTATATATTTTTTTGTCACTTCTTTCCACTGTTTTGCTATGGTTATCAAATGCATAGTTTTCAGAGCCAATGTTTCGTGCCTTGAGATTTGGATTTCCTGTGAATCTCGAGGTGTGACTGTCATAGCTGATCAAATGTGGTTAAAATCAATAGTAAAGTTTTCCCACACTCTTGACCATTTGATCATTTGGTGCAAGCTAAAAGAAATTGTTTCCATAGCTTAAAATCCATAATATCAAAATTTTCATATGTATATGTATATATATATATATATGTATATATATATGGGAAATGCTCCTGTGAGAACTAACTCTCACCGTCTTAGGTGAGAGCTAGAACGATGGGGCCCCACTGATCACGGGACCTTGGGGGATGGAAAGAGCCATCCTTTATGGGCCCAGCTCTCAAGTTTGGGTTCAATCCTATGTCTCTAACCCCTTGATTTGTGGCCCACAAGTTTGATGACTTATATTAATGAAATATTTTTACCCTAGATCCAACGACCCATTCCATTCGGATGGGTGCAAATCCATGGGCTTCAGCGTCATTTGGGGGGGTCCCGTGTGTGTGGATGGTTCGGATTGGTGAGAGGTGGGGCCCGTCACGGTGAGAACTAGCTCTCACAGGAGCATTTCCATGTCTGCACCCTTCGGAACCCCCACTAGGGCCCTCCTTATGACCAATCCAAATTGACCACTTATTCATAACCCCCTTATAGGCATTGAATTCCATGAATTTGCATGGATTCGGATGAACTAGACCGTTGGATTGAGGGTCAATTTTTCTTCTTTGATATAAAGCTATTAAACTTCTGGACCATGGATGAAGGGGTTAGAGGTATTAGATTGACTTCAAATTTGATATGTAAGTTGGCCCCACTTGGATCTTTCAAGCCCTCCTTGTACCATGACCGGTAGGGTCTCGCGGTGGGCCCCAATAGGCGGTCCGCACCGTAAATCGTAAGGACGGTCCTTACTGGACCGCCTCCCATACACACACACACAGTGGAGCATCTCTCACCTTACTGGATCGCCCTCACATCCATATCCAATGCCAACAACTTAAATGTGAGGGGCCCCACCCTATCTCTCATAGTAAGGTGAGAGATGCTCTCATAGGAGCATCTCCCATATATATATATATATATATATAGAGAGAGAGAGAGAGAGAGAGAGGGAGAGTAGCTATACAGTGAGCATGTCACATGCCGGGGGTTTTCAAGATCTGGGTGGGATCTATCTACCTACCAAGTTTGGGGCCCATTTGATCATACTATTATCTTCATTTGGGCCCCACAAGTTTAACGACTTCGCTGTCCATTTGCATTGGTGTGCAATTGTCACGTGCCAGGCTGTGGGGCCCACCTGGGAATGGGACCGGGGGTTTTCAAGATCTGGGTAGGATCTATCTACCTACCAAGTTTGGGGCCCATTTAATCATCCTATTATCTTCATTCGAGCCCTACAAGTTTAACGACTTCGCTGCCCATTTGCATTGGTGTGCAATTGATCTATGAGTGCGGTCCAATCGCATGCGTGTCAATCTCATGGATCCGGTGTATTTTAGGGGGGTTCCCCTTTTTGTCCATTTAGATGGACCAGTGGTCCAGTAGTGGGCCCCACAGCTGGGTGGCCACTCTACTCCCAGTGTGCGCTTGATAACTAGCGTGTACACACACACACTCATACATACATAAATGGGCCTGGCTCCTATACATCCTTACGGTACTTCCTTACAGTACATACCAGTTGTTGGGGCCCGCCAAGGACCCCTCAGATCATGGAGCAAGGGGGATCGAAAGATCCCAAGTGGGACCACGTCAGGTGTCAAATTTGAAGTCAATCTGATGCCCCTAACCCCTTCATGCGTAGACCACAAGTTTAAGGGTTTTATATAAAACAAAACTTTTACCCTTGATCCACTGGTCCAATCCATTTGGATCAATGCAAACCCATGGGTGTGTGTGGTCCATTTGGATGGGGGACCGGGAATGGAGAAGAAGTGTTGTAGTTCCTATATAATAACAAAGGAGATGTACAAAATTGTATAAACTATCGTGGCATTAAACTTATAAGTCATGCTATGAAGCTACAGGAGAGAGTAATGGGACAAAGACTTAATCAGAAGACCAAAATATCTGAACACCAATTTGATTTCATGTCAAGGACGTCAACTATGAAAGCTATCTTCTCACTTAGTCAATTAATAGAAAAATATCAAGCGAAGAAGAAAAATCTACATATGAACTTCATTGGTCTAATCAGAGCTTATGACAGGGTTCCTAGATATTGAAATTATTAAAGACATGTATGAAGAAGTGGTAACGAGTGAGAACTACATGTGGAGAGACAAGTGAGTTCCTATTGACTATAGGTTTGCTTCAGGGGGTCGACTTTAAGCCCTTATCGCTTTGCACTAGTTACGGATGAGTTAACTTCCCATATTGAAGAGGAAGTACCTTGGTATATGTTGTTTGTAGATGCTATAGTGTTGGTAAATGAATAAAGAGACAGTGTAAATGCAAAACTCTAGAGATGGCGGGAGGCTTTAGAATCCAATGACTTTAAAATAAGCCTTACAAAGACAGAATATATGGATTGCAATTTCAGTGGGCATATACAAAGTGCTAAAACTATTGTGAGAATTGAAACCTTGGAGATGCTACAAAGAGATTCATTCCAGTACCTTCGTCTGATAATTAGTAAGGATGGGGTGATTGATGAAGACGTCGACCACAGGATAAAAGTAGGATGGTTGAAGTGGAGACTTACTTTTGGAGTGCTTTGTGACCGACGAATGACAAAAAGATTGAAGGGAGAATTTTACGAGAACGCGATTAGACCAGCAATGGCCTATGGTGCAGGATATTGGCCAATCAAGAAGCAACATATGCACAAAATGGATGTAGCAGAGATGAGAATGTTGGGTGGATCTCTGGTAAAACTAGGAAGGATAAAATTAGAAGCATCAATAGGAGGTGAAATTAGGAAAACTCGTTTGAGACGGTTTGCGCATATCTAATGTAGGCCATTAACAACGCCGATATGGAAAAGTTTGGCTATGCAAGTTTATGGTCCACGAAGGGGAAGTAGTAGGCCAAAGAGGATGTGGATGGAAGCAGTAAAAATAGATCTAAAGAAGTGCAACTTATGTGAGAATTTGGCCCGGGATAGATCCAGAATATAGAAACAGAATTTATGTAGCCGATCCAACATAATTGGGACAAGTTTTGATGTTGACATTTTAATGCGGCATAGGCTTTCTAGCATGGAGGTTGACTGACGTGCAACCTTCATAACACCTCAAACACCTCAGATCGTGACATATGCCCTAGATGCAAACACCGCCTTGGACTTATGGGTGTTAGACTTGTGGGCTTGTTGGGAAGCTCCACACAAGGTGAGCCTCAAGGCCTATGACTCTAACACTTATAAAAGTGTCAGTTTTAATCCCAACCTTACAAAGTTATCTAAAAACAAAAGACTTAAACGTCCCCTTAAGCTGTTTAGTTAATGAACTGGAATAAATAGTCAAGCCAAGAAGTCTTCAATTGGTCCAGCCTTCATCCATATTGGCTGGACTGTCACTCACGTTGTAGAGAGCCATCAGCCAAATGTGTACACTTGACACCATATCTTCTATTGCATACTGTACTATCTGTTGTCTTTCCAATCTTTCATTAGCTGTTAGCTGACTATGTATATTGGTTATCAGTATCGATATGGGGTTTATAATTGGGGTAGCAACAATAGGAGATAAAATTAGAGAAACCCGTTTGAGAGGGTTTGGGCATGTCCAACGTAGGTTGGGAACGGCGCCGGTACAGAAAAGTTTGACTATAAAGGTTGATAGCCCACCAAGGGGAAGGGAGGCCAAAAGATGATGTGGACGAAGGTATTAAAAATAGATATGAAGTATAACTTATCTAAGGATTTGGCTGAAGATAGATCGGAATGGAGAAACATAATTTGTGGAGCTGACCCCAACATAGTTGGGGCAAGGCTTTGACGATGATGATGAATGAGATTATAATTGGGGGCTTGATTACTTCCTTTGCTGTAAGCGTTAAAAAAGAGGCTTTACAAAAAAATTTGGCACACACAACTTCTCTCAAGTATCTCTCTTCTTTATTAATTTTCATATACCTGTTATCACATGTGGCCTACGGTACCATTATGGTCTGACCATTGACCCATGGTATGCACCAAGCAACCTAAAAATAAGTTATTTAATATGTACACAACTTAAAACTCGCAAGCGCACAAGATCACTATGTAGTGTAGTTAATTGTAAGTACGAGGTCGATCCTACGAAGACTTGTGATAAAACAATGTCAAAATTAACTAAAAATCAGAATATTAAATGGAATAATTGAATGATGAAAAAACTGAATTAAACTATTAAAAATAAGTTATTTAATATGTACACAACTTAAAACTCGCAAGCGCACAAGATCACTATGTAGTGTAGTTAATTGTAAGTACGAGGTCGATCCTACGAAGACTTGTGATAAAACAATGTCAAAATTAACTAAAAATCAGAATATTAAATGGAATAATTGAATGATGAAAAAACTGAATTAAACTATTAAAAACAATAAATTAAACTATCAAAAGATAATTGGAAAGTAACTTAAAACACAAAACTAGTATGAGAATTGAAAAACAGTAATAATGAATGAACTAGGGTTTCATCTACTCCCCTAACCAATCCTATGTATGTCCCTTATTATCTTTTAATCAAAAATCAAATTTTATTAGTGACATCTATCAACCTAAACCATGGCATATACGTCTAAATTATTATTCTCCTAAACCTAATTCATGAGTGGCATACTACATGAATTGTTCATCATGATGCAAAAACTAAGCATGGCATATGTCCTAGTCAAAACAAACATAATGCATAAAACAATGGGAAAGATAAATGCATGAGTTTAAGCATGGCATATACTTAGATTATTCATGGTTCTAAACCCTAGATGCATAACATCAAGATCAATCAAAATTAAGTTAGCCACTCTTAAGATTAATTGAACATCACATGGTTGGCATGGCATATACACAACTCATCAATTAATAACATGGTTTAGAATCTCAACCAACAAAACTGAAATCTGAATTAAAAAATGCCAAAGGAGACTACATAGAACTAGGCTAGGGTTTCAATTACACCCTAGCCCTAAAAAGTTTAGCTACTCATGTCTTTAATGAAAAATAAACTAGAAAGTAGAGTCATAAGAAGAAAACTAGAAGATGATAAAGATGCAGTGCATGGCTAGCAGCTTTTCCCTTTTATTCCTCCTCCAAAAAGCTCTCCAAAATGCTCCAAAGATGGCTATACGGCAACTAGGGTTTATGGGATGAAGATGGCTGATTTTTGTGATGATAGGGTGCTGTTATGGTGGCTGGAATTATTCTGGACGTGGCTGCTGTAATGGATGGATAATGGCTGCTTTATGTGCTGGAATTAGGGCTGGAATTATGGAATGAATGGTGCTAGAATTACTGTTCACGTCCTTCCCTTGTATGCTATTTATAAGTCTTGAAAACAGCCCTCTTAGTAGTTAGTTCCCTTGTAGAAATAGGTCTCCAACTTTCTCTAAAATTCTGTTTCCTAATTAGATTGAATTAGGAGCCTTCTTTTCTTGATTAGCAAGCTTTCTAAATCTGGTCCCACTTGTATCTTCTAGAAACTTATTCACATGGACCCACAAATCTGAGATTAATTGCAATGAATTAATCTGAACTTTTGACATAAAAGTAGGCCCTACATGGTGTGTGAAACATGAGTGTGGGACCTCTCTTTTAGGACTTCTATCTTGACTTGAACAAGACTTACTCTAAACTTTCCTTCTTTTTCTCCTTGTTTTTCTCCAATCTTGAGCTCCACTTCAACTTGAATAGGACTTCTAATTTCTGAAATTCTTCTATTTGCAATAGATGTGGACCCCTCTTGGGCGTGTAATCCTAGATTGGATTTCTTCCTTTTTCTTCATTCTTTCTTTTGCTTTTCTTCTTTGAATTGTAAGCTCCCAAAGAATTAGAAATTAATCTTGAAATCTGGAATAGCTTGGATGGGACCCACCATGGTCCTTCTTTGGGATTCACGGCCATCATGTCTTCTTTAATTACTCTCTTTTTGCTCCTTTTGACCTTAGCATAAAAATTAACAAAACCTATGTAAAATCAAATAAAATAACTATACTAGCACAAGATGAATCAAATATTAGGGCTTAGATTATAAACAATTAACCACTTATCAACCCACATCAACTCGGCGTGGTGTTTCCTCCCATTGGTACCATCAAAATTGTGCACAGCACTTCTGCTATAGATGTCACACAGGCCGCATGTCATTGGCCCACTGAATTTGCATCATTCTTCCCCGCATTGAGAAGATCTTGACGTCAAGTCTGTCGTTTCTGCTTTGGTAGTATACTTTTTTGCTTTCTATGACATGACATTGTGATGTAATCAGAGTCAAAACAGAACCAAAGACACTGTTGGAACTGTTAGAACCAAAGAATCAAAATTTAATTCCACATCAGATAGGTGGCAGTGGCACTGAACACTTTAGAAGGTTCACTCCTGGATGCAAGCCAATGCGACAAGCGGTTTAAAAAAAAAAAGTTCTTCAACATTTTGCGTGGACTAGCCTTTTCCTCTTTTAATTTGTGGTGTTAAATAGCCATAAACCTCTGTTTGCATGTGAAACCAGACAAGATCCCAGAGTAGTGCCATATGCACATGAACTTTTTCTTTGTAACTACTGCAGTGATTAAATCATTAAATGGTTCCTTCTGCAGGCTGTTGTCAGTTTTATAACCATGCAACTTCAGCTTTGTTCTGTATATTTCACATTTTCACTTGGCACAAAGACTCACTACTTTGGTCGGACAATTCTCCATGGTGGTGCTAGGGCAAGTGCTTATACTCTCTTCTTCATGTTCTTCGTGCATCTCATTTTTTTTCATGTATAAGCTAATCAGTAACTTTCTTGAATCATCCTGGGTACAGTATCAAGCAACTGGTAGGGGATTTGTTGTTCGCCACATAAAGTTTTCAGAAAATTACAGGCTTTACTCCCGCAGCCATTTTGTGAAAGGGTTTGTAGTTTCTGATTTAGGATCTTTATATCAACTAGTTTAATAAAAGGCTAAATTTAATATCAGTTTTGTTTTGAGATATAGGTTAGAAGTTGTACTTCTGTTGGTGGTATTCCTTGCATATGGGTATTATGAAAGTGGCGCAGTATCCTACATTCTTATTACTGTCAGCAGTTGGTTCATGGCACTGTCTTGGCTTTTCGCTCCTTATGTGTTCAATCCATCTGGGTTTGAGTGGCAGAAGTAAGCATCCACTAATTCTTTTTCTATCTTTATGTGTTCTATTTATTTTTTGTTCCACTCCTACAGCATAGTGGATTTGCATTTTCAATCTCCTGTTCAGGACAGTGGAGGATTTTAGGGACTGGACAAATTGGCTTTTCTATAGAGGTGGAATTGGGGTGAAGGGAGAGGAAAGCTGGGAAGCTTGGTGGGATGAGGAACTGGTATTTTGTCAGCTTCTTAGACTTTGCTAGTCTCTGTAAAAATTTCATTGCATTTATTTTATAGTGGTTACACTCTATGCGTAAGAGTTTTCTGTGTCTACTTATCCAATCTCCGCCTCGAACCAAAAAAAAAAAAAAAAAGGTTGCCGCACATTAAGATAACATTTCTCTTTACTTTTTTTTTTCTTTTTTATTCTGATCCTTACAACAAACAGTTACAGATTTGGAACAATCTATTGAAGATTGATTGATTTAGCATTCTCTAATATGTGCAAATTGGTTCAGCCAGATTGACCTGAAGTATGTCTCTGCAAGCTGCTAAATAGATGGATTGGGCTCACAAGTTCTTTTGAGCCCTGTATATCAACTTTCTCAAACAACTCTAACTTGCCTAATGATTCAACAGGACAGCCTTCCTTGCCTGCCTAAACCAAAAAAAAATAAAAATTAAGGCCTCAGCCCCCTAGCTGGCAAGGCTGATCTGGTCTCAGATGTACCTTGGACTGGTCCAGCCTGGCCCATTTTAATACCTATTCACACTTGGGCATCCACGTGAAGAATATATTATCATCAATGGTGTTCAAAAGGTCGGGATGACAGAAACTTTCTGTAGTAAAAGCCTCCCATGGGGAAATTTCACAAGTCTTTGAAAAAACAGAAAGAAATCTGTGACTCTTTGTTCATCCTCTCGTGTTATCTAGCTCGGTAGTCAGTTAAGTATTCATTTTTGTGAACTTTTGATTCATCCAATCAGTAGCACTTGTTGATTTTTGTTTAGATCAGTATGCTCAAATTATGATTTTTTTTTTCATTCAACGGAGAGTGCCCAAGATGCAGAAATGCAGTAGCAATTAGCATGCATACTCTAAAGTTTAATCTACTACTAATGATGGTGATGGGACATGGCCCTTAGGTATAATCTATGTTCCCAAGATCTTTTAGGTGTGTGGAAAAACATTTTCCGTGGCAGATGTGAAAAATTAAAGTCTTGGCAAGGTTCAGAAGGGAACCGTTTAACCTAGCTTCACTTTATCGTTTTGGACTTTAATTCGGTGTCTGTTGATGGCATGTATTACACTACTACTCTTTGCGGTTGAATGGATAACTATATTGGTGTTGACAAGTACTACAAGTTGTGGTTATTATATATGTTAAGCAACAGTTTTGGGATATTATAATGTGTTTGGGATTAAATTGGGTTGGAATTATGATGTGATGGGTTTTCTATTTTGATGTAATTAGGTTTCTGAGTTTAAGTTAATGTCTTGATTGTACTCTATAAATAGCCATTGGTTATTCTCAATGAAATAACACAGACTATATCCATGATGTGGTCTCTAAAGTTCTGCATGGTATCATAGCAAACGATCCGGTAATAATCCTCGCTTCATTCTTCATTCTATGATACTTGGGTACGGCAAATGCCCCATTGTACACGTACCGATACAGATCCGGGTACGGGATATATGGCTTGGATACGGCACCCAATTTCAGGATACGGCTTTGTATTATTTTTCACCCAATATTTTTGAAAATTTTGTCCATTTCGTTCGATATCTGCTGAAGCCCCTTATCGATCCCTCTCTCTATTCAAACGAAAAAGAAGAAGAAGAAAAAGAGGTGGAGGGGAGGAAGAATAGCCCTAACCTGCATCGGCTGGGGTTGCTGTTGTTCCTAAGACTACTATTACTACTACTATTCTTCTTCTTCTTCTTCGGGTTTTTTTTTATTCGTTCATGCCCTGGAGGTGCCAGTGAAAAGGGGAAAGTATCCCCTCACCTTTTTTAAATGAGTACGGGCGCATAGAGCTTTTTTTTTTCTTTCTTTTTTAATGTTGGGCTATTGGGCCAGTTAGTCAGAGGCCCACTTTTGTTTTCTTCTTTTTTTTTTTTTTTTTTCTATGTTGAGCTATTGTCTAGTTGTCTAGTGAGGCCCATCTCAGCAAAAATTTGATCCATATAGTGGGCTTTGCAATGTTTGAGCCCTAAATTGAAATAAAATAATGTTCCACCTAAAATAAATTCCTAATCAAATATTTACATGTATATATATATTTTTAAATGCCGTACGCTATCTGTGCATATCTGGGCATCATATTCTTCATTTCTCTATTTTTTTTCCTTCAATTTCATCACCCTTCAAAAACTCATTCATCTCAGTCCTGAAACCTATCTAAACCCTCGAAACCAAGTCCAATACATCTCCAACTCATAACTCTCTGAATCTCCTATGCTTTTTCATTAAATTTATGTCCTTTTGAACCCTAACTTGCCTCTAAAAACTTTTCCTAATTTTGTACCCTAAAATTCTCCAAAATTTCTCGGGGGGGGGGGGGGGGGGGGGGGGGGGGGGCGGGGCGGGGGGTTTCAAGTGAGAACTAGTTCACCTATTATATGAGAACTTTTTTGTGGGGCCCACATTTGGGGATGGGACCAGGGGGGATGGAAAGATCTATGTGAAACCACCCTAAGTATCTTGTTTGACCCAAAACCCATGCCCCTAACCCCTTCATCCATGGCCCACAAGTTTAATGGCTTCATGTTCAAAAAAATATTCAACCCTCGATCCAACGGTTCAGTCCATTTAGATATGTGCCAATCCTTGGGATTAGTAACTATCATGGGGGTTCCCTATTGGTTGCTAGGTTTGGATGGGTTGCTAGTGGGGCCCCACAAAAAAATTCTCATATAATAGGTGAGAACTAGTTCTCACTTGAATATTTCCCTACATATATATATATATAGAGAGAGAGAGAGAGAGAGAAACTGACCGCAGGAAGCTGCTCTTCTACAAGGGGCTACATTTTACATGTATTCCTAGATTTCATAGCTATCTTTCCCCCTCTTCATCCACTAACTCGACACTCTTCCCTGTCAGTGCACTTACTCTTGAAGGTGTTGGGCGTCTTGCCTCTTTCTAGCAGAAAGTCCTTGTTGTGCTTCACTTCTAGGTTCATCTCTTCGGCCATGTCTTTTTGTTGAATATGATGATAATAGATGCTTAGTCACACTTTAATGTCTCTTTGTTAATTTTGTTAACTTTTAGATGTTTTAAAGTAGGTATCTTGGAAAAAATCTTTACTTGATTTGTACTAATAAATTGTTTCTTGATTTCATTTTGTTCCATCAATGTGCTGAGGATGCTTGATTCTATTATATCTTTTTGTCTGCATATTCTCTCTGTTCCTGTAGTAAAATATCACATGTGCAGGCACACATTCGTACGCTGAGAGGAAGGATATTGGAGACTATCCTGAGTATCAGATTTTTTATGTTCCAGTATGGTGTTGTGTACAAGCTCCATTTAACTGGGACAAATACGTCATTGACGGTGCTCTCTCTCTCTCTCACACACACACACACATTGGACAGGGTTAATTTTATTTGTTATAATGATATTTTGACTACTTTTACGGCCTGTTCATGCACCATTCTTAGTTTATTATTTCAATTGTCCTATTACAGGTTTCCCATTACATTTGCTCTCATATTTTTCGTTGTATTTGTTGAAAATTGACTGCAGAGAAAGAGAACAGTTTGAAATTTATGAATTCTCATTGACTATGGCAGGTTTATTTTTTAGAATTGTGGCTGTTGTTGCATTAGCATGGTACTTAGGTCCTTACCTGCAATTATTTTGGGGAGAATTTTCTCCTGCGCACGCGCTTCTGCGGGTGTGCCCATCCAGACCATCGCTAAAGGTGGGTCCCCCCCTCAATTTCATCGTATCCGGCATGATGAACAGTATGGATGTGCAGTGCACAGGTGTGCAGGAGAAAATAGTCCATTATTTGGGTGTTCATTTTTGTTAGAACTTTTTTTCTTCTGACATTCTATTGGATTATAAGTCTGAAAGCATCTTACCATGATCAATGGCATCCGTGTTACAAACTTTATATAGTATATCACATACCGTCGCCATACCATGATTACGGGTCTATAGCCAATAGGACCACACAATCCAAATTCCCACCAACTACGAGTACGGGCCTATCTGAACTCTAAGCGGACATGATTACTAGTTAATTCATACAGATTCAACGCGTACACACCCACAGAGAGGTACCAAAAACTATAATAGAAACCCCCAAACCCGAAAAAAAGTTAAGCCTTGTCCCAACTATGTTGGGGCCTGCAATATCTAAACCTATTTAAATAATTTGATGGTTTAATATTTTGGTACTTACTACTTAGTATAAATCTTATTTTATATGGAACGAGGCAAGTTAGTGTTGGACTTTTCTTGGCATGCAATTTAACCAAAATATTGCCTTAAATAATGTTTGAAATAAACTTTGGGCCAATATTACACAGATTGGGTCTGGTTAAAAGGGTTGACAAGTTGAGTCAGCTTGAAGTAAAAACGGGGTGGATGCAGGTTGGACTACAATTCCTAGATACTGCTATCAACCTGACCAATTTGCCAAAATGTGGGAAAGGGGGAAGTGTGAGACTACCTTTCTAGTATCATTTTTGTTAATGCAGGTAGTCATTTCACAATTTGTATTTTGGGGTATTAATGCATTTACAATGTCACTGGATGTGATATAGGAAATACTTTTTGTTCGTGGTTGTTTATCTGATGGTTTCTGTTTGTAATCAATTTAGTACCCCATATTAAATCTCATAGTGCATCGGGCTTGAAATGGAGGTAGCAATGTGTTGCAATTGTGACCCTAGAAGATTTCTTTTGAGCTGAAATCAGTCCTTTACTGAGCATTATTTTTACATGCAGGTGTATGGCCTATCTTGGGTTGTGCTAGCTGTGCTAATAATACTTTTCAAGGTCCGTACACGCTGCAATTCCCATGCACAATGGCATTTAAATGCGAGCTCCTTTTTTATGTTGACTTTTAAACTTACTTCCCTGTCACGCATCTGAAATTTCAGGTATTCACTTTCAGCCAAAAGGCATCTGTGAATTTCCAGCTGGTGCTGCGCTTTATCCAGGGCATCTCCTTCATGCTGGCAATAACGGGTTTAGCGGTTGCAGTTGTTGCAACAAGTCTATCCCTGCCGGATATCTTTGCATGCATCTTGGCATTTGTTCCCACCGGATGGGGAATTCTTTCTGTGAGTTTTTCATCGTTCTTCTATAAATAGTTATATTTCTTCTTTTTATTTATTAGGTTAAATTTGTTTGTCTGCTCAAACCCAAAACTAGATATTACTTTGTTGAGAGTTAAAAATAGAAACCATGATTGTAACATAACTATTACAGGGTCCCATCTTACTAAAACTATTCATCAAAACTAGGCATAGTAAATTGGATTGAAGAGATGTGAATAGCAGCCTGTTATCACAATGAGCTTTTATTGCAAGAGATGCCCCTACTTTTGACTCTATCGACAAATTTTTATGACACGAGAACTCAAAACTCCATGAAACGTGACTGATATTCAGATTTTGCACTTGATCTAGCCATCAAATGTTGTTTCTTACTTTTCCATATAATGAGGTCACTGTAGAACAATACTAGTTTACTACCCCAACGCTGCTAAGAGCATGGATCAAGTAGTAGATCGCTACAATCTAATCGAAGGCTCAGGTTCTGCTTGATAGGACTATCTATGGGAAAGGCCCCTAATTGACCAGTTTCTCGAAGTAAATCCAAGATGACGCATGTCCTTTGATTTATAAGAGTACCCATGTGCAATCGAGCAACTTCAGTGCTTAAGAAATATTTTAACTATCTCAAATCTTCTATGACAAATTCTCATCTCGAAAACATCTATAATGCTTGAACTTCGCTCTATTCATGACCTATAACTGCTCTGTTGATGCAAAAGGCCTGTAGACCGATGCAACCATGACCATGGCTGACGTGTAGGATGCAAAGAGCTCTTTTTTCTTTATTTATTTCTTTAATGAGGTGAAATTGACACTAAGAGATTGTGTTTCTTTATTTACTTTTACTTCTTAATGAGTTGTAATTAGGATTAGCTTCCTAGTTTCTTTAGGAGTCTGTAATTTTAATGTTTGTTTTCCTATATATATGAGCGTCGGAAAAAATTAGAATCAGTTTTGGAAATAAAGAGAATTTTCCCTAATGGATTGAGGTTCTGGCACAACCAAGATCCGCAATCAATGCGTTAGATCAACCTCCCGAGGAATTGATCGAATCCAAGATGGATACCGGCCACTAGGGCACAAACAAGACCATAAAACAACCCATCAACTCACGAGGAACCCTCAAATCATATTATCAATTGAAAGAAACATATCAAATACAATGAAGAGCTCCTTATATATATATATATATATATATATATATATATATATATATATATATATATATGAGGGCTGCTCCCCTACACTGCAGCTGCCCTTATTCTCAGCTGGAAACGTGTGTAGGGGAGCAGCGTGTGAAATTTCAAGCTTGGATTGTTTGCTCATATATATAGAGGGCTGCTCTATATATATATATATATATATATATATATATATATATAGCAGTATTCTTTGCTATTAAAAATCCTAAATAGAAAGCTACTAATCCTAATTAACAATAGAATTAGAAACAATTCCTTAATCAAATAAACCTAAGATAAAAATAGTATGCCACAGTAGCTCTTCAGGCAATTGGGCCTGTGGGCTAAACCCAATAGACTGGGTTGGATGGCTGGGTCCATCATATGGGCCCAAGGACCTTCCTAGGCTTCCAGACTGCATCAACTCTCCCCGACTTGATAGAATTCGACTTCGGCGAGTTAATAGCTTGATAACGTTCATAAAGATCTCGATTCAGACACTGGAAGTCGTTAGTAGTAATCCATGTAGCATCGGAGATGGGCCGGTTTTGCCAACAGACAAGGAACTTCTGAAATCCTCCACGACAAGTAGAAACAATTTGATCATCAAGAACATCATTGATTTTATCTATCGATGGAGGAGCATCCGGTAAGGTGATGAGTTGTTCTTCAGAATCGTCCTCATTATCATGCCCACAATAGAGTGAGATCTGCAACATTGAACGTGGGACTGATACCAATATTTGATGGTAACTTGAGAGTGTTTACATTGGTACTGAGCTTTTTCAACATTTTGAATCGACTTGGATTTCTTGGATGCAACTTCTTGTTAGCGCTTGGCGGTAACCTTTCCGAATGAATACGAACCATAACCATGTCTCCTTTAGAAAACTCGAGGAAATGACGACGTTTGTTGGCATGAGCCTTGTAACTGTCATTGCTAGCAGCAATATGTCATCGAATTTCATCATGTATTTATTGCATGTGTTTGATGAAGTTATCTGCTTCAGCCATGGATGAAAAAAATCGGCCGATACCGGTTCATATCGGCCAATACCGGTTCATATCGGCCGATATGAGCCGGTATTAGCCCATACCGATTCAATATGGCCCCGAGATATTGGTATCGGTATCTCGGGGCCATATATCCCTAATATCTTGGCCCATTCGGCCGAGATCTACTTTATCTTGGTTTTTCCGAGATCTCGGCCTATATTTTAAAAATATCGGCTGAGATCTCATAAAATGTGTTAAAACCCTATTTTTTCTATCTTTTTCCTCATCTTCATCTTCTTCTCCTCTCCTCTTATCTCCTTACTCCTTATAGCAGCAGCCATACTCCATCACACTTCCCTCTTGCATATTTTCAAATTCCACATGTATTTCTTAAAGAAAATATTATTTAAGGTAAGAGAAAATCAACTTAAAGAATTTTATTATGTGTTTTTTATTTTTTATTTTTAGATGAAGCATAGAAATCATTGGGTTTGTCACTTGTGTGATGTTCTTCATTTAGAAGTTAGATCTACGTACTTTCATGCTAGATCTACTCATACACATGATTTTAAATTGATCATGAGCATCAATAATGGTTGCATTTTATGAAATATTGGAAAAGACAGCAAACTGTGACACAAACAGGACTCATAACTTAGGTGACCGAGATTTTGATTTATTGTTACTAATGGAAAAAAAAATATGGTTTTCCATCATTTTCTAATATTCTTGGTTTTTTGGATATTTTTGTGAATTTTTTTGGATTAAAAAAAGATCACACTGTGACGACCGCGATGGACTGATATCTGCGACCGATATCATATCGGTTTTTCAGTCTGGCCGATACCGTGACCGAGACCGAGATTTTAAACCATGGCTTCAGCACAATGATGCACTTCATAAGGCAATAGGACAAGATCAATAGTTAAGCGCGGTCAAACACCTGTGACTGCTTTAAAGGGTGAGATGCCTGTAGAATGATTGACTGAATTGTTGTAAGCAAATTTAGCCATAGGTAGAACTTGATCCCATGTGGTGATATGATCATGTACAACCCCAAGGGGTTGGCCGAGTGGTCAGGACCACGGTTCCTCCCTCTTCCGGAGATAGAGGTCTTGGTATTGACGCCCGATTCCCCCTTCTTCAAGAATCGAAGGTTGAGTCTACTAGTGCTACCACCTTGCGGCCACAAGGGTGTTTACCCAGCTTCCCTCTGGGCCCGGAGGGATTAATCTAGCCCAAAGAGTTGGGAATCCTCCAATAGCCAAAAAAAAAAAGAGAATCATGTACAAGGCATCATAACAGTTGTCCAAGGCTTCTATTGACAGCTGCCATTTATCCATCCGTCTGCGGATGGTTAGCAGTAGAGAAGTGAAACTTTGTCTTTGTTGTCATCTACAAAGTCTTCCAGAATTAACTTATAAATTTGGTGTCATGATTTGAAACGATTGTCTTGGGAAAGCCATAAAGACAGACAGCTTCCTTGAAGAATAATTGAGCTACTTTATAAGCATTTGATGTGGTGTTGCGTGGAATAAAATGTGCCATTTTAGAAAAACGATCAATAAAAACAAAGATGGAATCAACTTTCCGTGCAGTCTCTGGAAGTCCTAACACAAAATCCATGCTGATGTTTTCTCATGGTGCATTAGGAATAGGCAATGGCTGATATACACTTGTATTCTTCTTGTTACCTTTAGCCAATTGACAGGTGCAATATCTTTTACATATGCTGATAACATTAACTCTCATGCGGGACCAATCAAAGCGATCATCCACGAGAGCAAAAGCCTTGTCAGGTGACCACTACGGTCTCCTGAATGCAATTCACAAACAACATGTTCTCGAATCGAAGTAGCAGGGAGGCAAAGTTTGTTATATCTGCATAAGAATCCATCATGTATGTTGTAATGAGGGTGTTTGTCCTTTCGCTGTTAAGAAGATCCGCATCGATTGTGCTGAAATCCTTATCATTTGTATACTCCTGCTTTATCTGCTCAAAGCCTATCACAGTGACTGTCATAGTACTGAGGAGATTTTTCAACTGCTTAAAGCATCAACTACCATATTTTCTTTGCCGGATTTATGACGGAGACTGAATTTGAATTCTTGAAGGTAAGAGCTCCATTTAATTGGACGATCACTGACATGCGGCTGTGACTGTATATGTTTCAATGCCTCATAATTCAAACACAGGACAGTCTTTTCCAATCAAGTAATGACGCAAATATCGCAATGCTTGCCCGACGGTGTAGAATTCCAGATCATCGATAGAATATCCGCCATTGGCATCGAGGAGCTTTTCGCTAAAAAATGCGACTGAGTGACCTTCTTGGCTAAGAACTCTAATGCCAATATGAGAAGCATCACAAGCAACTTCAAAGACTGTCAAAATCTAGAAGTCGTAAGACGGGCTTCCGTGATCTTGTGCTTGATTTCTCCAAATGCTCTTGTTGCTTCACTTGTCCATTTAAGTTCTCCCTTTTTCATACAATCAGTGATGGGAGGGTCATAATACTGCTGAAATCTCGAATGAACCTTTTATGGAAAGTAGCAAGTTCGTGGAAACTACGAACTTCGGTGAGAGTTGTCGAAATAGGCCGATCGAGGATAGCTTGAACCTTGGATGGATCCATTTCAATACCCTTAGAAGAGAACAAAGTCAAGAAAAATCACAGAATTGCTCATAAAAGTACACTTCTTCAGATTAATATAGAAGCGTTCTCGGCAAAGAAGTTGAAATATGCTCTTCAAGTGATCAAGATGCTCCCTTTTGGATTTGTTGTAAATCAGATATCATCAAAGTAGACAACAATGAACTTTCCAATAAACGGTTTCAACAATTGATTCATAACACGCATGAATGTGCTAAGAGCATTAAAAAGACCAGAAGGCATAACTAGCCATTCATGAAGACCATCTTTAGTTTTAAAGGGTGTCTTCCATTCATCAACTGGCCTAATTCTAATTCGATGATATCGACTGCGAAGATTAATCTCATAAAATACAGAAGCACTAGTCATAAGATCAAGCATGTCATCAAGTCTAGGGATAGGGAGGCGATACTTTATAGTGATTTTGTTGATGGGACGACTATCGATGTACATACGCTAGCTTCCATCCTTCTTTGGTGTGAGGAGAGCGGGTACAACACATAGACTTAGGCTTTCTTGAATATTTCTCCGGTGCGATAGATCATCAACTTGTTTCTTCATTTCAACATGTTCGGGTGGGCTCATCCGATAAGCACGAAGATTAGGGAGAGATGCTCCCGGAGTTAGATCTATTGCATGTTGTATGTCTCGCATTGGTAGCAATTCATTTGGAAGCTCATCGGGAATTAAATCAGAAAATTCATTGAGCAAATGGTTGTACCTCTTATGGAGTTGATGGCTTTAAGTCTTCATTTGATTCGGTCAACTATTTGGTAACCAAAGCATACATCACACATTGCTCTTTACTTTCAACTTCAAATTTGCGCATGGTGAGGATGTGGGGAGATGCAATAGGAGTGGCCTGCTTTGCACAGAACGGAGTCTCCATGGGCTTCAATTGAATTCGGCATCCATTCCATTTAAAGGTGTAGGTGTTATGTAGGCGTTATCTACATGATCAGTGATGACCTTCAAGCGTTTCAACCAAGGCCTGCCAAATAAGATATGGGTAACATTCATCGGAATAATATCACAGTTGACATTATCTTCATATGAGCCCATCTTCAAGGGAACAATGCACTGTCGGTTGACGAGAATCAAATAATCATCTACCCATGCAACTCTGTAAGGCCTCGGGTGCTTTATAGTTGGCAACTGAAGTTTATCAACTGCTTCTTTAAATATGACACTCATGGCACTTCCACCATCAATGATGACATTGCAAGCTCTTCCTTTACAAGTGACTCCTCTTGTTTTGAAAATTGGAGCTTGGTTTTCATCGCCTTCTTCGATACCATCTACAACCAATAGACATCGATGAAGAAAAAGCAACGGGCTGTCATCATCATTTGTGAATACTTCAAGTGGTGATTCTGGTTTTGTTGGAGGTTGTGCCTCAGGTTGCTCCATCTCAATTTATTCATCGTACTGTTCATCATAAGGTTCACCTTCACAATGCAGATTTCTGTGTGGACATTCTTTAGCATAATGACCTCGCTATTTGCAAGAATGACATACAAATTGGCACAGCCAAGATCCGTGATCGATGCATTAGATCAACCTCCCAAGGGATTGATTGAATCCAAGATGGATACCCGCCACTAGGGCACAAACAAGACCATAAGACAACCCATAAACTCCTCTCAAATCTTATTATCAATTGAAAGAAGCATATCAAATACAATGAAGGGCTCCTCTATATATAGAGCAATATTCTTTGCTATTAAGAATCCTAAATAGAAAGCTATGGATCCTAATTAACTATAGAATTAGAAATAATTCCTTAATCAAATAAACCTAAGATAAAAATAGTGTGCCATAGTAGCTCTTCAGCCAATTGGGCCTAGACTGGGTTGGATGGCTGGGTCCATCATATGGGCCCAGTGTCCTTGGGCTTCCATACTGCATCAACTCTCCCCGGCTTGGGTCAATAGTTTTTTGTGCAGAGAAGGAATATATTGAACTGATTTTCTGCATTAGTGAAGATTTTAATATCCTATGAGGTAGGAAAGAAGGATTCCTCTTTAGGGCTGAATCCTCTCATTACACAAACGTAGGAGCAGCAACAATGAGCTATGATGCCCAGATACTGGTATGAGTACGGGCACGGATACGGAGATCGTGGATATGACTGCATTTTTAAAATCTAGAACACAGATACAGATATGGGTGTTAGAAAGAAACATAAAGTTCCCAACATAAAAAAAATAAAAAATGTTAGAAAGAGACAAACATTGGAAACATAAACAATCAAAAGTGATCTAAAGAAAATATTAGGACACCCATATCTGTATCCATGTCCTAGATTTTAGAAGTGCAGAGTCGTATCCACAATCTTCGTATCCTTGTCTTTCTAACATTTTTTATGTTGAGAACTTTATGTTTCTTTACCCAGTGCATGTGAATAGGAGGGTTTGCATGTTCGCCTAGGGATTAGTTCTTGGTTTTCCAGAATCGAGTGTCCCTCATGCTCATGGCCAAAGGCTCTTGGGCTGGGCTGGGCGGGAGATGCCCTGGGTTTAAAAAAAAAAAAAAACACTAATATGAAATAATGGACTCGGTAAGTAGGATAAGCTAAATTTATACCCTAGACGTTTCAATGCAATATCGGGTATCAATACGAGTGTCGTATCGGTCCGATACAGATATGTGGCGCATGTACAAGTATCCGGGTATCATAGGCAATGAGCATGATATATATATGTACAAGTATCCGGGTATCATAGGCAATGAGCATGATATATATATATATATATATATATAGGGAAGTACTCCTATGAGAGACTCTCACCTACTTAGTGAGAGATGGGTGGGGGCCCTCACATTTAAGTTGGGGCCCTTGCATTTAAGTTGGTGAGAGTGGATATGGAAGTGAGGGCCCCCACCCATCTCTCATAAAGTTGGTGAGAGTCTCTCTCATAGGAGCACTTCCCATATATATATATATATTTAGGGAAATGTTCATATGCATCTATCCCTCACCAAAAATGGTGAGGGATGGATGCACTTGAAGACCCCCCATATATATATATATATATATATGGCAACATGTGACGTTGGAGTTTACTGTTGGAGTTGAATTGCACTAAAAAGGCACACTGGACCCCTATTTATTTGAGCGCACTTGATAATAATGACTGTTGTCTGGCTTTTGCCTTGGTTCCTATTGCACTCTATTTTTCGATGGCTCTCTCAAGACAGCCATGAACATCTATGAATGTCCTTTGATGTCAATAGCAATATCCTTATATGTTAAAAAAAGAAAATAAAATAAAATCCCATTTTAGATTCTGGCATGTGCACATTTGCTATGATTATCAACTCTCCATTCATCAGGTAGTCCATGAATCCTTGCATTTTCTTCATATTGTTGGTGATTGATCTTCTGTGTCTCTCTAACTAGTAGACTATTGTGATTCAGATTGCATCAGCATGGAAGCCATTGATGAAGAAGATTGGATTGTGGAAATCTATCCGTTCCATTGCTCGTCTTTATGATGCGGGAATGGGGATGCTCATCTTCATTCCCATTGCCATATTCTCATGGTTCCCATTCATCTCAACTTTCCAAACCCGTCTCTTGTTTAATCAGGCATTCAGCAGAGGGCTCGAGATATCTCTCATCCTTGCTGGAAACAATCCCAATACCGGATTATGACATTATCAAACCTTGTAATTTCATTTAGATTTTCAGATTTTTTTTTTCTTTTTTTTAACCTTTGTAATCTAGTGTGTATATTCGCTTCTTTGTTATTCTGTTCACTGTTGAGAGGGCTGTATTTATCATTTAGTTTTTAAGTATCAGTATAAAGAAGCATTGAGAATTCTTTTTAACATTCATTTTATAGGTAATTATTAATGATTTCCATTGTAATTTGAATCTTTGATCTGGGGTTTTTACTTCCAAGTGGATCATGATTCGTGGTTACGTCCACTTTGGCTTTTTAGAGCTCTCGAGAATTATGGGGGCCCAAACAATAGGTCAATGAATCCGTAAAAAGAATTTGAAGACCTCTATATGTCATGTGATTTAGATGGGACATGAATCAGGAAGCAGTGAGCGTTGGTTAAAACTGAAATAGCCATACGAGGAGATACCTCACATTGTAGTATGCGTTAGTGAGGTTATGATAAGCACCAGTTAGACAGCCCTATGGCCCATTCAAGGAAGGGCCACAGGAATTGTGTTATTTAGCGTGTCCTGCGATGCGATGCAATCAACAATTTGCATTTCCTAGTACTGTACTTAGGTGGTGTTAGACCTTCATCACAGACTTACCCAGTTGATCTAGTTAGGCTAGTGTAAGTAGAAGTAGAACCTATGTGACTTGCACTGGGAAATGCATCTACCGAATTTCTCTTAATTATTATGTTTATATTTCTATACTTTCATCTTGAGTTCAGTTCTTGAGTCTATTTCCTGAGAGAATTCCCGAGTTAAAAGTTGTGGAACCCCAGATTGGAGACAATCTATTTAAAGTCACCTGCTTAAAATAAACTCCTTCGCTGTCTCTGAGATTTGAAAGTGTGCTCTAACATCAGATTGACAGTATTATGAAGAACATGATTGAGACAACTGTGCTCATTGTTAATCATGCAGATCTTACGGTGGAGCCAAATATTGGAGTATAATCTTGAGACTTTTGATACAGGGTGAGGTGTTCGTTTTGAGTAGTTCAGATTTTCAATAGGTTGGTTGACCCACAATGGAGTTTCACTCCAAATCATGGGCAATTCCACTTCTACCGGAGAGGCTGGAATTTTTTGCAATGATTAAAAGAGAAAAATGGGCACAAAATTCTTCAATAGTTAAGCGCCCTTTAAAAGATGATCTAAAGGCAAGTAGGAGAATCTTAGAGCACGTCATGGCATTTCCTTATGAATAGGATTTGATGCCTTAAGAGGGCGGAAAACCCCCATCGTGGAGCTGTTGAATACCGAGATAGGCCATAGCTGATATGATATGATCTGTTAACGGATTGAATTTTCATAGGATGAGAGGTCTTTGAGGGAGTATGTGTTTCGCTTTATTTGGTATGCTCATCTTAGAACATGCAGGTGTATAATCTCACTTGAGTTGGAAAATAGTATGGTACGTTAGTAATACTTTCCCAGGAAAAGGTAAGAGTTGGGACGTTCTTGATGAGAGAAATCGACCACCGCTTGTTGGTTAGAACATGAATGGGATGGCCAATGTATATCAAAATGGTCTTTTTTACCCAAAAGACTAAACAAGGATCTATTTCTCCAACCAGGATTGGCCTGTTTCCTTCTTAGTAGTGTGCACTCCTTTTAACAGGGAAAACTCTCCCAAACTGAAGATTTAATTATTTATAGTTTCTGTGTTTCTACTATTTGGTGCAACAAAACATTATCCATGTTTTCTACCCCTCCTTGTATAACACCCCAGAAAATTGGTTTTCTACATTGGGGTCCAAATCTGCTTTCCACAATCATCGAAAATGCGTTCCCTGCAAAGAACCATTCTTTATCTGATGCCATTTTCATTTTCTATGAAAAATGCTCCATACAAAATTACATTGAAAGCATAGCATTCCTGTGCAGTCCCAACAAGCAGGACATTTTTACCACCTTCCTGGTCTACTGATGTCAACGTCTCTTGCAATTTTTCATCTCACTTTGCTGTTTCCTGGGGCAACCTTTGCTCCTGTAGTTGGTGCTTCCCGAGGATGAATGGAAAGAGTGGGTTCTGATCCTGGCAAGAACCCAAGGATGAATGTAATTTTTTCAAAAACGAGGAAATGACCATTACATATGTCTATGGGGATTGATTTCCCAAACCATTTGTGGGCAGCAATACCATCACATATTGAAGGAACTTCCAAAACTCTAATAAATAGATGGTGTTACAATTATATCAACACTGCATTGTCGCAATTCAGCACTTCATTACACACAGAACCATACAAATGTGTTTGCTCCAATGAAAATAAAGGGATAAACAGTTAAAGAACGAATTCATTGAACACACATCATAGAAGGAAACAAATGATTATTGATTTCCATTATATATCTAGGGATGAAAAATGTAAATTCAATCAAAATGCAAACAGAAGCAGTATCAGAATAGTCTGCCCTCAGATAACTCAATTCCATATATTTCCAACAGAAATAATGATTAGAAAAATGGACTGCTAATTGCCCACACTGCGAGGTGATTGTCCAACGAGAAAAGGAAAGTGATAGAAGAAAAGCAAGTAGCTGCATTCCCTGGTTATAGAGCTATGCTCATCTACTGCCAGTCTTCACATCATCAGAAGCATTTCCTGTGTACAATGGATGGCCCAGATTCATCATACTCAGCTTTTGCAATCCACATCTGCAAGCAGTACAAAGCTCTTCATCAGCCCAATGAAAAGGGAATATTCTGGAGGGTTTAGGGTTTATTTAGGTATACATCTGTGTAAACATATTTATTTAGTTGAAACACACATTTATTTAGGTTGAAACACACAAGGCATGCATATTTCTTTACGTAAACATTCTTTAAATGTGGTTAGTTGGTCAGGTACGTATTTACCAAAAGGGAAAGCATTTGTTGTGGGTAAGAACGCACCTGCTGGAAAGTGCTGAGGGATGCCAAGATGGAGCCTCCAATCCAGACACTGTACTTCCTCTCAGGAGGAGCCACCACCTTGATCTTCATGCTGCTTGGTGCTAGTGCTGTAATCTCCTTGCTCATCCTATCGGCAATACCGGAAAACATTGTGGATCCACCACTAAGAACAATGTTGCCATACAAATCCTTCCTAATATCCACATCACATTTCATGATGGAATTATAGGTAGTCTCGTGTATGCCAGCGGCCTCCATCCCAATCATTGATGGCTGAAATAGGACCTCTGGGCAACGGAAACGCTCCGCCCCAATGGTAATAACCTGTCCATCAGGAAGCTCATAGCTCTTCTCTACAGATGAGCTGGTCCTGGACGTTTCCAGCTCCTGCTCATAGTCAAGGGCAATGTAGGCCAGCTTCTCTTTCATGTCTCTTACAATTTCACGCTCAGCCGTGGTGGTGAAGGAGTAGCCACGTTCAGTCAGAATTTTCATTAGAGCATCCGTGAGGTCACGGCCGGCCAAGTCAAGACGCAGGATTGCATGTGGGAGGGCATAGCCCTCATAGATGGGGACTGTGTGGCTGACACCATCCCCAGAGTCCAACACAATACCTAAACAAGGACCCACCATCAAGACAGGCTCACATCAACATAACCTCATTGTCAAAAGAATCAAAAATAAAAATAAAGAAATGCAAAGGAAACAACTAACTCATTTCTAAAAAGGGTAAAACTTCAATTGACAGCAAGTAGCAATGTAACTTTCAATCAATAAATAGCTAAATATGATCTCCAAAATTCAGCCTGGGTGGTAATATTAAAAATTATATTTTGACAGAGACCAAATTGATCATGATTCTCCATAACGCGTTATCATCTTGCAGCTTATCTCTACCTATTTTGTATAAAGTGGCAGAATCAATATGTAGGTCAAGAAGCAGGATAGTTATAAAAACAAACTCAGTTGTCCTCGTTGTCGTCCTCGCCATTCATCATCATCCCAGCTGGATGGTTGCCAATCATGGGGAGGGTGGAATGGGAAGTATTCAAGTGGATTAGGATTTAGGGTGACCAACAAAGTCCATTAGTTGATGATAACCTACAACTTGATACAAGGGCCCAGTTATAATGGTTTCATATGTGACATAATTTTGTAATTAAATACGAAGGAGAACACAAGTCAAGTCAATTTGTAGCGCTTGCATAGTTTGAGTTGCTCCTACAGTGAAGTTTGGAGGACATCTTAAAATAATTAATATAGAAAGGGCATGATCCATGATCCATGATAAGATTAAAAGAGACAGAGACAGAGACACAAAGAGAGGTATATACAAATAAATAATTAACATATACATACAATAACTGAGAAAGAACAAAGGTTGATGCCTTCTATATGTCAACACGTCTGGTAGAGCAACCTCTTTACGCGAACATTACTTGTCACAGATTCTGTTACAGTTTCCACATTATACATTATGGCAATATTATTCTTTCATAATCAGTTGCGAATGTGCATCTAACCCCATAGCTGTGAATAATATACTATCAATTACTACCCAAAAGTTCAGATTATTTTTTTATTGCAAAGTTCAGAATGTTTTTGCTGACATTGAAGTAGAACAGATAAATATAAATTACTAATCCAGGTATGGAAACAGGTGATAACTGAATTCGACCAAAAACAAGATTTACAATCATAGAGGATTAACAGATAGTAAGAATCAGGCATTTAATAGACTTGCGTACCTGTTGTACGGCCACTAGCATAGAGTGAGAGAACAGCCTGGATGGCAACATACATAGCAGGAGTGTTGAATGTTTCGAACATGATTTGAGTCATCTTTTCACGGTTAGCCTTAGGGTTAAGAGGTGCCTCAGTAAGAAGAACTGGGTGTTCTTCTGGGGCAACTCGCAGCTCATTGTAGAAAGTGTGATGCCATATCTTCTCCATGTCGTCCCAATTGCTAACAATACCGTGTTCAATTGGGTATTTAAGAGTCAATATGCCCCTTTTAGATTGGGCTTCATCACCCACATAAGCATCCTTCTGACCCATGCCAACCATCACACCAGTGTGGCGTGGACGACCAACAATGCTAGGAAACACAGCCCTTGGAGCATCATCACCGGCAAATCCAGCCTAGAAATACAAGTAAAAGAAACACCACATTGACAAAGTATCAGTTTTTTTTTTTGGTAAATACTCACACACTCTACCCAAGTTCCTCACCAACAGCGCTCCAGCCAAGGATTGATCCTTGGTTGTTTCTGTGAGGGGAAGGTGCCTCACCACTGAGCTACCAGTGGATTGGCTAAAATATCAGGTGTTATAGATTTCTAAGAAGAGATGCACACATTTGCTAAGATAAGATGCATTATCCATAGGAAAACAATTGAGCTTGAAATGCACTAGGGCATTTTATAACTAATAACAGAATTTTATTATGCAAGAGTTAAAGAGACTAGCAAGGCAATAACCATACCAGAAATAAAGTGTTACATTACGTTCTGGGTTTTCAGAATAACATAACATATAAAAGCCAAATGCATAGGTTTTTAATTTGTAAAATAGCATATTATCAAAAGCATCTCCTATAAGAAAGCAAACACGAATAGCTTATTTTTTAATAATAAAATGCATATGATGGAAGTCCTACACAAGTACCTTAACCATTCCTGTCCCATTATCACAAACAAGAGGCTGAATATCCTCGCCTTCCGCCATCTTCAATTACCTGCAAGAAAACTGGAGCAGGTTCAGAACAGAGCAATCAGCCAAGCAACAGGTAGAAAAGAAGTGGCCTCATGCCCCACTCATAATTGCGAAAGAGCCTGCATTCTAGGATTATGGAGCAACTGAAACATTTTTCATTGATTGATTTAATCATTCTAAGGCTTGAAACGTATTTTCTTAAATAGCTGATATCGTAAGGAAATAACTAGATAATGCTTTTTTAGAAAAGATTAATTCAACCATAGAAAAGGATTAAATTAAATAAATTCATTAGATTAATATAAGATTAATTTTGAATGAATATAAAGGGAAAAAAATCATTAAACATTACTGCCATAAAACTGATGAATTGAAAACAGTTTAATTTGAAACTAAAATTATTATAAAAATATATATATCAGTGGGTGAGTACCCAAAAAGGAAAATATCAATACTGCAAAGAAAAACAACATATCCTTATACAAGGCAAGAATATTAAAGAGGTAAAAAGATTGAAGAACACATGAGAATTTCAAATCAGATCCAAAAATCTCAGGCGACGGATTCACTTTTTTTAGTATAATAATTCTTGAGTCTGCCTCCATGTGTTGGCACTTGGCACCATATGAACAATAATTGAGTTCCATAAGAATGAGTATATGGGCATTCCACTCAATATTTACAAAATCCAATTCATAAAGAGCCCAGAAGATAAATGACCCAGTAGAAATACAACAATGTTAAAAGAATAGCATATACTGGCATTAGAAAATCAATGATTGAGGAAGCAACATCAATAAAATACCATCTAAATTATTGATACAGGCAGAATTTCCTATTGATAATTACATATACAACACTGCTTAAATAAAATTATTGATAATTTTATGTCCCTCACATTAAAAGGCAATCAGAAAGATCACAGAAACCTTAAAGATTATCAAATTTACATTCGCCTATAAATGAATATGAGCAACTTTCAGACACAAAGGGCAATCTAAGACCAACAGCAATCAAACTCCAATTAGAAATTCAGGCAATAAAGAGAGGAGAAAAGGAAAGGAAATCAAATTTAAAAGGGAACAAAAAAAAGAAGAAGAGTAAGAAGAAAAATGACTGAAGTAAATGTGATGTCCACACACATAAATAGTTATTATTTTCCCAAAAGATTGGTCATGAAATGACAAGATTTTCTATTCAAGCAAAACAATCAATGTGTGCATTTCTCCATAAACCAATTGCAACTCAATAAACAAACAACACCAAGTGTGATATAGATGAAACCAAATCATGCACACATAGCGCCTTTCGGAGAAATGTACAGTCATCCATTCAGTGGTGCATTTCAGGTAGGAAGAAATGGGATACCACTTTTTCGCCTTTTCAACTCAAAATCCATATCTTATGATATTTCACATGCCCTGCCTACCTGAAATGTTAGGGATATTTGATTTTTACACAGATGCATCCTTCCTATGAAAACAACCTTCAGGGGTTCATCCAAAATTCAAGATTCAGACCAAGACATCAAGTCATTCTAAATCACAGGCAACTAAAATATACAAATCAGAGAAGAACAACATAAAAAAGATAACTACTTTTATTTGATCAATCACAAATTATAAAGCTAAACCAGATCTGTCCAATTCAAGCGATGCATCTGAAATCGAGATTGAGATCGAAATCGAAATCTCTAGCTTTTTATCATTCACGAACCTCGACGAAAAAAAATGGAATGCAGATCTACCACAATCACAAACTTATGGATCTGAAATCGACTCCTATAGCACAAAAAAAAAAAATCACCCAATCAAATTTAAAAAAAAAAAAAAACCCAAATCTCCGTGCTCTTGAAACTCTAGATTGAATGGAAAACAATCCAAAGGGAAAAATTCCTTCTTTTACTGATCAATCTACGACCGTCTCATAATACACAGATCGGTTTATCGGTTTACGATTTAGAGATTGCAATCTAGAAATTGAGATTTCAAGAATGAGCATTCGCATCAGAAAATTTACCTTTTCCTAACCCTAGATTTCGAATTGTGGAGAAGCTGAATGTCCTCTCTCTCTCTCTCTCTCTCTCTCTCTCTCTCTCTCTCTCTCGATTTTGTATGATTTTCAGCTTCAGGCCTTCTTTTAAATGGAAATGTAGCCCAAAATCGTCAAAGGAAGGCTGACGTGGCCTATTTTGGTGCTTCTCTTTTTGCCAAAAATGCTCGCTTTATAACTGGACTAGATCTTCAAAATTGGAGAAGAATTGCGTTATTGTCGATTTCCAATTCCAAATAATTTGGTGTTTTGAAGAAGGCAACGGGTCAGGTTCAACTGCTGACCTACCTGTCCGCTCTCAAACACAACAGGTTTGGTAGTATGTTTGTCGGATTTTTTTATATATATTTTCGTCATTTATCTGACTATTTCTATGAAACAGGTGAAAGTAGGGATGTAAACGGGTTGGTTTTAGTTTGAGTCCATAGTAGACTCGAAAAAAAAAATGTTAGTGAGAAGGTGGACCAGGACCCACAACCGTTCTGAAATCGATTTTTTAGTTAAGGAACGGTAACAGTTGGTGAGAAGATGAAACCGGAACCATATATGAGATGAGTACAGTCCTGTTCAAATATATGCAGAGAATGATATTGAAAAAAACTTACTTTTTTGGAGAGATTCTCGAAAATTGAGATAATATGTCAGATTCTGGTCTATAGGTCGGAACCAAGGTGGAAGTGGACCCATTTAATTATTGGGGCCTAAATAAGGACCCAAGTCCAGTTTTTAACAGGTCAGAATATTCTAATAATCGGAGAATCGGGGACTCATTTACATTCCTAATATGAAGTCTCTGCGGGCTTCCCCATGTGTAATTCAAACTTTTGTGTAAGCAAGTGGTCTCTGAAAAAAGATTGTGAGTTTGAAATCGCAACCTCTATTTTTGAGTCGTGCTAATAGGTTGGTTGAGTTTAAAACACTTAATAATATTTTGATTTTAACTCGAATGGAAAGGGGGGCAATTTGAGATTTTGGCTTAACCAATTAACCCCCAACATCTCATTCATGGACTTTAAACTTGTGTGGAACAACTGATAGTAAAGTGATCCTTTGAAAATGATAAATGCACTAGGTTACAACTTCAAGTATGCCAAAAGTTGTTTGTAATTTCATTTCTATATTTTAAAAGGAAAAAACAAAATTAATTAACATCAAATTAACATGGCCTGTAGTCATCATGAGGCAGGTTCAACATCATAAACCATATTGGTCGGTTAGGGAAGGGTAATAATGTGTCATTCAAGGAGGCTTTTAGGTTTAGGTTGATGATCAGCCTAAACTATTCCCATTTGTGCTTGCAATTAGGGTTTGTTAATTATTTTTACGATATAACACGCAAGCAAAATAAAAATGTTATGTTTATATTTCTAATAACTTGATTTTGTAACAATTTTTATTGAGATTGTATGGCTTTTTTTTTCTTATTTTGTGGATTCCCTTTGATTTATTAACAAAATTAATATAACAGGATTTCACTTGGATTTCCTTTGGATGTACCCTTTTGATTTAATTTTTAAATTTTTTTTTATACTCTTGACATTTAATATTTCTTGCTTAGCAATTTAAAAAACGTAATATCTGTTTCTACATTCTTCTGTCCATTTTCAACTGATTATTTGATGAAGATTAGATAATTAATTGTACATGATGTTTGGAAAGATAAGCTCTATAATCTATATCAAGTTTTGATAGTTATTATTATTATTATTTATTAATGTTTGCATGCACACTAATAAAATGTGGTAAACAAGTTTAGCCAAAGGCTTTCTATAATACTTTCCACTTCAGTGTTATAAAAAAAAAATTTCTTGACACACCAGCTACCCAAGCCCGTAACTAGGGAGTTACAACCAACAATTGGACTTCATTTTATTTTATTTTTTGAGAGGAGATGCCTCACTGCATAATAATGGATTGGAATTTGGAATTTGTACACATGGAATTGAGAATGGGTTCAAATGTAGATGCACTCTTTCTAGGAAGGTGATGGATGGGTATTCATTGAATGGGAGATTATTAGATGGTATGATATCCACTTTCGTTTCTTTAATTTTAGTAACTTGTTGGAACGTATTTTCTAATTTTATAGAAATTCATTTGACGTAAATAAACAAGAGTCCAAATGCTCCGAGCTTAGACTTGGAGAAACCCCTAGTCAAGGAGTGGGATCCCCCTATGTTTTTTTACTATCGGAGGGTTCCCAACCCTTTGAGCTGGACTAATCCTTCCGAGCCCAGAGGGAAGCTGGGTAAACACCCCTGTGACCCCAAGGTGGTAGCATTAGTGGACTCAACCTTCAATTCCTGAAGAAGGGGGAACCGGGGGTCGATGCGAAGACCTCTAGCTCCAAAAGAGGGAGGAACCGTGGTCCTGACCACTCAGCCAACCCTTTGGGGTTTAGTGGGATCCCCCTATTGAAAATACGAGCTGCTTAAAATAAATCTTCCACCCATAAGATTGATTGTTAGCTAGAAAATGTGATTAATGAATGTGCATAAGATTGTGAATTGTGATACATATTTAATCAAATATTCAATCTTATGGTGGGACTAGGTCCTATTGGGCTAATTTTGGAGATACACCATAGTTTTTTGAGTAACTTAAAATTTCAATGGATGAGCTCCACTATGGAACTTCACTTTAGCCCAAGATTTCAAAGCCAAAGATTAAGACTCAATAAATTCCTATACCTTAAAGTTGAACATTCCCCTAAAAAACTAGGTTTGGATTCTAGTTTTCATTGAGCCACATTGGCAACAAAGACAATAAATCCCTCTTTAATCATCTTTAGGTAATTCCAATCTCTCCATTTGATTATCCTTTGAGACAACTTAATAAAATCCAGCGTAAAAAACACAAATGCTTCTCCAGTATATCAAAAAAAAAAAAAAAAAATCAAAACTCAATCTTTCTCGTTGGCCTCCCACCCAAGAAGGTGAGGTAATTTAACGATGGTGTTTATTCCTCTTTGGCATGACTTCTTGAAATTTGAATTAGATTTTAGAACATGATATGATATGGGTATTGTCTGCTATGTAATGTAGTTAATTCAGAATTCCATACCTCTACGTTGTTTGGAAAAAAAAATTGGCCAGCATTACTTAAGCCACATAGTTAGTAAGAGTTATTGTTCACAATCTCAGTTGAAATTTAAAATATTGGTGGGGCCCACTTAGATGAACAATTAGCAAGATTTGAAAGATCATATATAGTAATAGTGCTTAATTCTAAGGGGTAGCTCAGTTGGCTTAAGACCATGGTTTGCACCCGAAGGTTGTGGGTTCGAAACTACACTACCACACACTGAGGCTACAGGGGAGTTTACCTGACTTCCCTCTGGGCCCGGATGGATTAGTCCAAACCCTTTGATAACAAAATAATAATAATAATAATAAATAATATATATAGTAATAGTGATCACTTGAAATTATAAGCCGCTCAATGAATAATTCTTCTGCCATCCTACCTTATGCGGGATCCAATATATTTAGCACATCCGACTCATATATGTGAAACCGTTGGATAAAATATTAAAACCGCCTATCACTCTTAAAATAAAAGAGATGATGGTACCAATTCTTGAACCATTGACCTCTTGCACGTACTCCTAATCATGCAACCAGTGAGACACAATGAAGATTGGTAACCGCCTATCACTCTTGTTGGTTTGTGAGCCTCTAAATGAATAATTGAAAATATTCAAGTGAGAACTAGTTTGTACCGTAATATGAGAATTATTGGTGACCCACCTAGCAAGCAATACAAACATGGATCTGCTATTAGTGATTGAGCTCCGCTATTAGTGATTGGTCTCTTTGGTTTGACATCCATATGAATGTACCAGACCATTGGATGGAGGGTTGTTTTTAATATGAAACCATTAAACTCGTGGAACACGGATGAGAATGGTTTCGAGGGCAAACCTGACACTCGATAGATCTACATATGGGCCCCATAAAAACATAAAATATGTATATGTAGCGTACAAGACTTAGGAGCTGCTTCAATTCTCTATACCCAGCTCAACTAGACCCAAGTGTTTGGGTAATTCACCCACAAAGTAAATTGAAGCAAATGATCACTTGAGATGAGAAAAAGGAGGGGTCGTATAAGAAAGTATAAAATCTAAAACAGTCACCCCTTTTTTCGAATTAAAAAAAGGTCAAGAAAAATTTATGTCATTCAAAATATTAAAACAATGGCTTCTCACGTCACAAAATGACAGAAAGTAAAAAGATGTTTTTTAAGTTTAATACCTTCTCATTTCACCCATGCCTGGATGTATGGTGAATTGAAATATGGTGAAGTGAAGCATCAAATCAAGAGAGAATAAAATATAAAAGGTTATTATAGTGTTTTGTTTTTAGTTGATTAGTATGGAATCATTTTGACATTTTGTATGGAAAATTCAAGTGTTTTTTTATCTTTTAGTAGAGGAAGGAGGTTTTTTTTTTAACTTTATTTGAAAAATTTAGAGGAAATTTTGAAATTATATACTTTTGATATTACTTTTTGTCATTTCTTGTTTAGATTCACTTTACTTTAATTTAAGTAGTTAATTGGCAAACACACACTAATTTATCTAGAAACTTGGAAGATTCTGGCCGTTCTTTTCTCAACCTACTAAACAGAAGACAGAAGGTTAAAACTTAAAAGGAAAAGAAAAAGGAAAATTTATCTGTATAAGAAAACCATAACTCAAGTTATATATTAAGAGCTGAAGTGAAAAATGCAAGGAAGCGAGAAAGCAGATTGCCAGGAAAAAGAACAGGAATCAAGGCGGGGGAAACCAGAGAAAGCAAACATGTCAACTGGGGAGGATAAACCAGACGCCCAGCTTTTTCAGCTCCTAACCAATCTTCTCCACCAGGTGAAAATTTCATCTCCCTCTCTTTCCCTTCTGTTTGTTTCCATCCGATCAGATCATTTGGTCCAAATTATGCGTTTCTTAATGGGATTTTTGCGATTTCGTTATTGATCTTGAATCGAGCACAGGGTGTTTCTTGGATTTGATGCGTACACAGTTTCTGAAATTGTGTTTCTTCCGTTTGGGATGTTTTAGATATGATTTTCTTTCATGTTCTCATGGTCTTTTAAAGATGGAAAGTGATTTGATGAGGCATTGAACTTGAACAAAGATTGTGTTTGTTGATTTTTTAGGGAAATTGTGATCTGGGTATTGGAACTTTTAGATCTGTGTCTCCAAATCGCCCAATTTTGTATTCTTCTGAGTTTTTTTGGTAGGGAATTCGTTGAGTTCTTGTAGTTCCATGCATTGGTCCAATACATTAAGGGCCAATTTGGAAGTGTGCTGCAATCACCAGTGGTTGAGATATCTATGGAAGCTCAGCTTTTGGGGCAGTGGAGAACAAGGGGGATCAGGGGGGTGCCGTTCTTTTTCCAAAATTTATGGCCCCAAATCAGCATCTGGTGCTCAGGACTGAATGCAATGGATGTTGATTTGTTTGGAGAAGCTACAAGTGACATCCAAACAGTTCTTAATTGTAGAAATTTGATAAGGTTTCCTGAATTGGTCAAGGTAATGTGACGAGCACATTTGTCCTTTTCAGCTGTGGAAGCTTTCATGTATTTCTTCTCTGTTCCTCTTTGATATTGGAAGTTTGCATGTCTTTATTACTCTAATTTTTGTTACAAGGTCAAGGGAGGGTTGGTGTATTATGAAAATTTGGTTATGGAATACTGGAAGATACTGAAGAATCTGAGTGCATGATATTAGCTAAGACTTAATCAATCACAAATATAAGGATTATTGATGGATTTGTGCATTTTTTAGGGTGAGAATTATGCAGAGACTTGTCTTACAGTGGGTTTCTGGGAGATGTACTCCCCACTTGGAGGATTGCTTGGTGTGGTAGATGAAGTGAAGGGTCTTGCGAGGAACCTAAATGCTATTCTTTCTCATATTAGGCGCTGAGCCAATGAGGTGGCAGACTCTTTAGCCAAGGAAGGAGTCCACCATCAAAGTTTATTTGTCTTCCCCTCTTAACTGTTGTGTTGGGTGTCTCTTGTTTTTGTCTTCCTCTTTTGCGTGTTCTTATCAGTAGATCCCTCTTGTACTGTTTGGTACTGGTTAGGGCCCAGCCTACTCGGTATTGAATTCCTAGAAATTCTTAGTAAAAAGGATTTTATTGAAGGAGTATCAGAGAGGGAGGAGTGAACAGTCTAAGTTGGAGATGTGGATGTTGCCATTACTTTCATAGGATTTAATTTATTAGGACAATGGGTTGAGTGATCGTTTACTGTCAAAGGGAAGATAATTTGGTGCCCTCTTTTGGATCTTCACCTTTAATCCTTTCACTTTAACCTCTCGGATACTTGATAGAAAGACATTGCATAGAAATCCTAATAATTCAAAACCAACTAAGCAAACCAGACCTTAACTTCAACCCTTTTTACTCCATCTAAATTTGTTTTTATGTTTTTTCACATAACGTATTCTGTCTTTTCTGTTTTCTTGCTTTGACAAAAGAAAGTGAATCTATCTCGATTCACCCACTTGAGAAAGCTTGTCCTTGAGTTGAATATTTGTGCAGTAATTTTCTTCCATTGAGCCATACTTACAATTGAATATTCCTGCTCTTTGAATAGAAGACTCCCTTGGCGCCTAGCTTTGTTTTTGGAGAAGTATTGTGCAGCGAATCCTTTTGAAATGCCTACTTTGGGTGAATTATGAAAATTTATTAAAAGAACAGAAATATAAAGGCAAGAATCACTGAGGAATAGTAGACTTCGTGTCCCTCTCATCATTCCATCTCTAGCCATGGAGTAGATTACTTCATCCCCCTCTTGGAGGATATGGCAAAGATGAACATTTTTTTTTCTCCCTACAACTTGAGATGAGCCTCTATTGTCCAGGAGAAAACCCAACGCGGGGAATCGAACCTGGGTCTGTACCGTGGCAGGGTACTATTCTACCATTAGACCGCTGATGCTTTTTTTTTTTTATAGTTATACTTTATATTCTAAATTTTAAATGTCACTATCATAAACCACATTGTTACCATTATCTACAACCAGTTTCATAAAAAAAAAAATGTAAAAGAAAATAGCCTAGTTTGACTTACATATAGGATTTTTCTTGATCCAATCCACTCATAGCACACGCCTTCCTATGTATGGGCATCATACAAAGTTTCACTTCAATTAGACTGGTATATAAATGTTGGCTTGATCTTCTGTAAAACACATGACTAGTTAATATGTCAGTCCAAAGGTGTATTTAGGGCCCATGTGTATAGGGTTTTGCCCACTCTTTCCACTTTAATTATGAAAATAATAATAATCTATATATTAATTTTGAATGCAGTTATTTTATTTATTTCTCTCAAAATCAAATGTCAGAAAATTTTCAACCTTTTTCTACCATGCTTCACCAGCCCCGCAAAACTTTAGATTGGAAAATCCTTTTATTCCAAGAATATGATGCTAATATTGAATGAGATAGTTGTACCCAATTTGTTCAACTTTCCTATGATAAAACCCTACCCCTTTTTTTGGTTGATGTTCTTCCTTAAAATCACTAGAGGGTGCTCAGGGAGTCAGGAGTAAGGGGACTGATTTGTTGACAGTAGATCAGGACCATCAGCCTGCTGGTGCCAAGAAAAGATTAATATATAATGCATGCTCTCATAGGCAATTGTATGCAATAATAATTACCTCCCACTAGTCATGATGTTTGCTTGTCTTTTCTAATAACTAATTCTATTGATGTTTGTGTAGGTGGAAACGCTGACAAATCAAGAAGAGGTTGAATTGCGAGCAAAAATAGAAGCACTGGGATTAGAGGTCACAAAAGTTCCATCAAAGCCATCTCAGCATCTTGATGAGGTAGTATGATTTCTTTTAATTTTTTTTCATCTGTAAACATGACTAAGTAATAACCACTTTATTAGGATAAAATCCTTACATGTTTTTTTTTTTTTTTGAATGCTTATATAGCTGGAGATAGCCAAGGAGTTGGACAAATTATCTGCCAGATTAGATGATGTGGATGAGATGATATCTTCGGCCATGGCTGCAGATCCACAGGTGCAGTCTCTCTTGAGTAGCACTGCAGAGCTTTGGATGCCAGTCATAACTGCAACTTCTGATGAAAGGCGTAGTTTCACGGTGGCAATTGATGACATTGATGACAAAGCCAATGGAAGGAACCACAGTGATTCTTGAACTATGTTCTTACTCTACTTCTTTCAATAAACATATTTGTTTACACAACAATCTCTCTTCAGAACAGAAACTTTATGATTTCATTTACATGATTATAGCTGTTTATTAGTTTAAAGTGAATTGTTTAGAAAGATATAAAATGGTCACCTTCTCTCTGCCAAAGCCAAATCTATTTCCTGCTAAGGAATACGTTAATTGGAATTGTATGGCGCATGATTCGCCCAACTTAATAAGATGGGGGAAATACCTTTTGAATTTGATTGTAATGGACAATGAGAGAGCATAAAATGTCTGCTGAATTGTTTAAGTGAGCAGATGTTATGGCACCAATACCAACAAACTTCATCCATGGAGCTATCCATTGGAAACTTGGTATCTACGTGATTTTGACCGTCCATTCTTGGGCCATTGATGTTATGGCTAGGATTGTCCAATGGTCTTTTCTTTGCAGCATTGTTCATATGCTGAAGTCCCATGAATGAACAGTCTAGATCACTCTAATGAGGACTGCTATTTGGCTGATGGATAGTATCAGAGTATGCAAATGTTTCATGATATCATGATCGTGTGTTCTGTTTTTAATGGTGTATACCGACCGTGGTCTGTTTTTTTTTTCATGGGAATGGAAGTTCCCCCGGATTAGATGCCGATCTAACATCCACTGAAAAAATTGAAGATCCCATTTTGGATCCACATAGGGCACAAGAAAGTGTTGCAATAATTGCAAGTTGTAAAAGGGCTTGTCTTGTTCTGAGAGCCACATCAAGCAACTCTATACAGTATACAGTTCCTTTGGTTGACATCGACAAATCCATTAGAAAAAATGTAAAGCACTCGTAAGGTGAGAGAGAATACTCGAGAAGTTCAGAGATTTTCCATGCGTGTTATACAAATATGTTGTCCTAGGGAGTCGTTTGTTGTTTGTTATTATTTAAATTAAGGCTGCACAAAAAATCCGGTATTACCGCAAAACCGAACCAACCGAACCGGACGGCTCGGATCGGTTTATAATAGATCGGTTCTATTAACGGTTTGAAAATCATAAAAACTGCTTACATCGATTGGTTATCGGTTTGAGCCCACGGTTAACCGCTTAAACCGAACCGACCATATGCAGTAACTTAATATTGTTTTTTTACTATTTTAGCCTTATGGTTTCATTTTTTACTACCGTCAAAGTTACATTCCACAACTCCATTCTTACATGAACTCAACTGTGAACACTGCCTCAGTGCATTTCCTCTAATCTCTCAAATACTTTTTGATACTTTATTGTAGATGAAGGGATTACTGTATGGAAGCCAGTAGAGTTTAGTCTTCTGATGGCTGGTTTTGGTCTCACCTAATCAATGTGTTAAAAAACTTTTATTTTTTAAAAATACAGTGGACTCTGATACAGATTCCGTTTGTGTGTGACTTTTTATTGACACGAACCATTCTTCAATTGTAATTCCAAATGGTATCATGTGGAATGAATGTTTCACTGCAAGCTGCTGCTTCTTCTTCTTCTTTTTTTTTTTTATTATATGTGTTTAGTCCAGTCTGGAATGTTGGATTTTTATGTTTGCACTAAACATTGGAATAAATGCAAAGGATGGGGTATCATCATTTTGAAGTTTTCAATGTTTGATTTTTTTTTTTTTAAAACAATGGTTTAGCCGACCGAACCGAACCGAACCGTTTGGTTCGGTTCGACTTGGTTTGGTTTAAGCCCTCTCCATCGGTTGGATCAGATTGGTTAATTAAAAAATAGACAGGTTCGGTTTGGTTGTTGGTTTTAGTGTTAAACCGATCCGAACTGCCGATGTGCAGCCCTAATTTAAATATGTATGTATGTAAATGATTTCCATGCATGATAGTTATAGATATTTTAACATTTATTTGTATGATTTTATGGATGTGGTGTATAAATGAGGTGTGAAAATGTGTATAAGTATGACTATTTATACAAAAATTTTCACTCAGACATGGATGTGAAAGTGTTTCTTACCCCTCAAACCAGAAAGGTGCTAGTGCGTTGAGTTACAAGGTGATTTTTTTTCATTTGTGGGCCCCATTAAAGATATTTATTTTTCTAATTTGTGTGGGCCCCATATTCTTAATCCAAATTGCGTGCTTTGTTTATTGCACTATTAAAGTTCAAAGTCATGTAGCTGATTAAGTTAAATATTCATAGATCTTAAGCAGTTTTATAAAAAAAGTCCCAACTTGAATATCAAATTTTCTAGACTTCTATGAGCACCCCAACCCCGCCATCAAATTTTCTAGACTTCTATGAGCCGCCGCCTCCCCCTCACTAAAGTTCAAAGTCATGTAGCTGATTAAGTTAAATCTTCATAGATTTTAAGCAGTTTTATAAAAAAGTCCCAACTTGAATATCAAATTTTCTAGACTTCTATGAGCCCCCCCACCCCGCCATCAGATTTTCTAGACTTCTATGAGCCGCCCCCTCCCCCCCACCCACCCAAAAAAAAAAAAAAACACCCCAATTCATGATCTTAGCAGTTCAATATCCATGTATCAATTGTATTTACCAATATATAAATTTCCTTATATTAAATTTGCATGGATTTTGAGGAAGTTGTGAAAAAGCTTTCAACAAAACAAATCCACATAAAATCTAAAATCATTGGATGTACTCATAGAGAGAATCTCAAAATATCTCTCTATAGGCTTCTCTGGAACTCAAGATCCTAGATTTCTTCACTTTTCGGGCTTTTATACAGGGGGGATTACCTTTGATTAATCTAGCCCACTCACACATACACTGTATAGCCATAAAATTCTGGTGACGTAAAACTGAAACTTAAAATCATTTGATCGTCTAGATATTACATATTGTGCAATTACACATCTAAGCCTTTCCATTGACCTCTCTCCATGGATCATCATCATGCATCTAGGTGGGCCCCACTTACCTTGAGTTGAGCCAATGAACCCTGGTAAGTTACAACAAAATTTTTTTTTTTTTTTTTTTTTGGGCATTTGTCTATAATAACCAACAATTATTTGTCTAACCATTCAAAAGTACAGTGACCTAATCTTTAAAAAAAAATTCAATTGAAGAGGGCATCCATCATTCATTCATGATATTTCTGTAAGATAGTATAAATAGTTTGAAATTGAATCCCTCTAGAATTGCGCGCGAGAAAAGCAACAGCCAATACGATCGAATCGACCTCTGCATGTATAAATATATAACAGACATCGTAGAAGCCAAAGAAGAATATTTCCCTCCCGCTTTCATCGAGATCTTGTTTTGTTTTCCTTTTCTCACCTCTCTTTGTTTTCTTCTTCTTCTCTTGGAAGGCATTTCTGTCTCTCTACATGGCTTTTCTTCTTCGCCGTATCATTCCATTATTCGCTCTCTTTATCTTTAATTCTACCCAACACAAAACCCTAAAATCCCCTTCTCAAATTGACCTGAAATCACTTCCAACCCTCTTGAAATTGCTCAAATGGACCAGAAATCGCGTCTCTAGAAGAATTCCCTTCGTATATCCATGATTCTCCCTCTTGTTCTCTTGATTTGAAACCCTAATGATCCGTTCTGATTCAAGTGAAAGCAACTCCGTTGGCTTAGGATCTTTTTGATGATCTGATTGTTGCTCTTCCTCCGCCCTTTCTTAGATTCGAAATCGCCAGAGATCTGTTGCAGACAGACGGAGAGAGCTTGAAAGGAGCAGAAATGGCGTCGCTGGAGGAGCTGCTAGCAAAAGAAGGGTTTAAAGAGAGAAGCAAGAAGTCGAGACAGAGAACTTCTCTAGGACAGAAAGCTGTAAGTATGCCACTCGACCTCTACCGCGAGCGAAATTCTGTAAGTTCTCCTCCAGATGTTAGAATTAGGACTCAGAGGACTAAATCTGATGTTTCTCAGCTAGGAGCAGGTAGGAATAGACGGCCTGCTACCGATGCGCTCCAATTCAAGAGCTTGAAAGTTGAAGATAAGAATGATGCGCAAGAAATTCAAGATGGTGGAGAAAGAGATTCTTATGATGCCCGTGAAGATGAGAATTATGAGAAATTGAAGTTGATCTCAAGCTACAAAGTGAGAAATAATACCGAGTTCCAAGAGAAGTCGAGATTCAATGGTGATGATAATAATAAGAGCGCCAGCCATAGTCTGTTTAATGAATTGCAGGAAACTGAGACAGTGAAGGATAAATACTGTCATGATTTGAAAGTAAATGGAAATTACTATGAAGCAGCTGAGGATTTCACAGAAGATGGAGGCAATGGAGTCAGATCTTCCAAACAGCGAATGGAGAAAATGAGCTTGGGCAAAAACCCTCAAATCAAAAGGTTGCAGAGTTATAAAAGCATTGGTGTCCTTAAGAGGAATCAGACTCTAGAAAGAATGGAATCCGAATCTGCACTTGATGAGATTGCAAACCAGTCCATGATTTTGATAGTTAGTGTTTATGTCAAGCGTTTTCTCAAGGATGGGAACTTCCGAACATCGGTTCGTCACAGTTGTATGTCTTGTTTAAGCTTTCCTAATTCAAAAGAACTCAAACACTCCGAAAATGTAGTGGTAGTCAATTTTATACAGGCAATTGAAACCATAGAAAGATTTGCTGTGGAAACAGGGGATCCAAAGGAGTTGAAGAGAGCTTGTTTACAGCTGAGTGTTATTGCTGGGTTCAACTCAAATGATTTAAAAGATGGCTTTACTTCTGGGATTCCCAATTCAGATTTGGCAGCTTGTGCACATCTCTACCTCAGTGTGATTTACAACCTCCAAAAGAAAGATAGGGTCTCAGCAAAGCATCTGCTGCAGGTTTTTTGTGCCTCACCCTTTCAAGCACGGAAGAGTCTGTTACCCGAGCTGTGGAACCGGCTTTTTCTTCCACGTCTCTTGCATTTGAGAGTGTGGTACGACCAAGAAGTTCAGGCCATACCCAACACATCGACCAGACTGAAGAAAATGGAACTTCTTGAGAGAGTATACAATGAAATACTGGACAGTGGCACTTACCAGTTTGCAGTTTATTATAAAGAACGGCTTGCTGAAGGAATTGAAGCTCCAACTTTTCCATCCATCCGTGTCCCTATGAGATCCGTTTGTGGAACCTCACAAGATTCATACGAACCTTCTCGAGAGAGGGAACCTGGTTCAGCTGGTTCTATTGTCTCTCAGCCAATGATTAGCAAAAGCTTATATGAATCTGTTTTTGGCCACTCTAATAAATTGGATAGCCCTAGCGAAGTGAATGATGAAGAGTGGGGTGAGCATTTTACTACTTGTAAGAGAGACCTTCATGCTTCTGTTGAGCATGATAGTACAACCACTCACTTCTCTGAGGGTGGCACTTATATAGAACAGCTTCATATGTGTTCGCTAGAGGATACACCTCTTCCTCTGACAGTAAGTAGTCCTTTTCTTTTGGTTTACCAAGCGATGCCCTTTTGTCACTAACCAACCAACACCGCGCCCCCCCCCCACCCCCCCCCCCACACACACCCGAACTCACTTCTCTGAGCATGGAATGTACAACCCACCCCCCCCCCCCCCCCCCCCCTCGAACTCACTTCTCTGAGCGTGGAATGTACACAGAACAACTTAATATGTATTCGCTAGAGGATGCACCTCTTCCTGTGACTGGAAGTAGTTTTTTTTCTTTTGGTTTCCCGAGAGATGCCCTTTTGTCATGAACCAACCAACAAACCAAACCCCCCCACCCCTACTCGCGGCACACACACAGACGCAGAGATCTGCCTATACATTGAGCTCCACATGGCACTGCTGTTGGATCTGAGATCAAGGGGTTCCAATTGATTTTGGCGGCAACGTGTCTTATCATGATAGATCGGTTGGAGTTAAACATCCAACCCACCTTCCCACTCTCTTCTCTGTTCTCCTCTTTATTGATGTCTGCACCAATTCTTTGGTTACTAGTCCCCGACCCTCAGGTGCCCATAACCAAATAGGGGCTCGTGTTCACAATATGTGTGAGTGCAGGTGCTCAGCCAATCCAGACTTTATATGTTATGGGGATTTTGCATTGCGACCAAGCTGCTATTAGAAAAACAACTGTGGAACCCACTTGGAGCAGGGGATCACCTAGGCATGAGTAAAACATGGGGATGATCTGATCGAAGTGATCATTCCGACCTTTGGTTTAAATGCCAAGTCAGACAATTTTCAGCTCTAAGTTGAAGTGATTTTTCTTTATTTCTGTCTTTTTTTTCTTCCTTTTTTCCACGATCAAACCAAATGGTCAGAATAGGTTGGATAAGCGTCCAATGGGGCTGACTGTCAAATTTTTTTTGGGGTAGTAGGTTTTTTTTTTTTTTGGGTGTGGGGGAGTGTGGAATGAAGTGAGTGTGAAGGGGTGGATTGATCATAGTTGATCCCTAGAGGTTGGGCTCTTTTAGGATGTGTATATTTGTATATATTCTTTTACTATATATTTATGATTGATCACAGCACTTTCCATGCCTTCCAGGCAGAGGGACTGTTCTTGACACCTGAGAATGCCCGTAGATCACACCCAATGGCTATTGAGGAGGTGAAAGAGCTAAAGGAAGGCATAGTCACACAATGTCGCAAAAATAGCTCAGAGAACAAAGCCATAGTTAATTTGCTTTCACGTACAAAAGCAAATGAGCTTGCTCTTAAGAAGCTAGCAAAGTCTGCTTTCCATTTGCAAGAGGTTGGAGATTCCCCAGATTCCATTGCAGCTACTTCTCTGATGTACCCCGGAGGCATGACTATGCCTGATTTGTGCAACAATGTACTGAAAAATTGTCACCTACATTATTGGCTTTCTAATTAAGAAATATTTTTGTTGGATTCTGACCATTGTAAGTTTCAAAATGCCCTTTGAGTGCAGCAGTGCAATATAAGATCTTGTGTAAATTGTGAATTCAAGAAAAATGTGCTGGCATCAACTGCCACCAATGCTGAACTACGTGTCACAAGCTCTAGGTATGAGTATCTCTATTTGATGATAAATGCCTTCTTTTCCAACAGAGTTGGAAACTAATCATGGTTATGTTTATCAGTGCAGCGCAATTATCAAATTATAGATATTCTGAAGGAAGCTCCTTTGTCTCTAGTATTCCCAAGGACTTCATCTGCCCTCTAACAGGCCAGCTGTTTGATGACCCCGTGACACTTGAGACTGGTTTGACTTTTGAGCGAGTGGCCATTAAGGAGTGGTTAGATCGAGGAAATAAAACATGCCCAGTAACTGGAAAGACACTGCAATGCATCGTTGTCCCACTTACCAATCTTGTTCTGAAGCGTGTTATTGATGGCTGGAAATCTAAACATTGTAAAAATCTCTCAGTCCTTGCTACTCAAGTGGCTGGAAGCTCATATAACCATGAATATGGATCCAAGGATGAAGCAGCTATATCAATATTAGAGCAGCTTCTTACCAGTTTCAACACAGAGGAAACAATGGAGAACGCCAAACATCTTATATCTCTAGGAGGCTTGCAGTTTCTTGTTAGGAGGTTTGAATTTGGGAATCTGGAAGAAAAAACTTGTGTTGCTATGCTTTTGTCCTGCTGTATTATGGCAGATGGAGGTTGCAGAAACTACATAGCAAGAAACATAGAGAAACAAAGTCTTGTGGAGCTCCTTCACAGCAGAAAGACTAATTCTCGAAAAAATGCGGTGTTGCTGCTGACTGAACTGATCTGCCTTAATAGGTTTACAAGATATCTTCTTCTTCTTCATTTCAGAGTGTCTTTTGTTTTCCATTTTTTGTTTAGATTGACAATATAGAACCTTACTACTCCAAGACAAAATTAGTGAAATTGCATGAATCTGGTAAATGTTCTCTTGACATATCAAGTATACGACTGAAAACTCTTTTGTTTATTCTTTTCCTTTTCTCTAATTAAATGGGTGCTTCCTGAGTTTGTTTAGTTCAATTTTTGTAAGAATACTTTGTTTTAGGCTGATTGCTTATGAGTGGTCAAGTTTTCCCTATAATTTTTGAATCATGGGTATGCATCATTCCTCTGATATTTGTTTTTCTTGTTTTTACATGCCACAGGAGGACAGAAATAACATCGCTTTTAAGCTCTTTTCATAATGATGGGATTACGGATACACTTCATGTTCTGCTTGTCTATCTGCAGACTTGTCCACTTGAGCAAAGGCCCGTGGTTGCTGTACTTCTCTTACATTTTGATCTTATGGTATGATGCTTATTGATTTTCACATTGCTTGACGTTGATTTGACCTTGCCCTATTTTGCTACTTTGTTCCTCTACACTGTGACTCCTAGGACCCAGGTTCCTGTGCCATTAGCTTTTGGTTGCCGCATCTGTAGGTTTCAAGAAGTCATCTTGATGTAAGGATATATTGAATGCATTCTTTGGACAATCCATTGGATGACCTTGCACTATTTTGCTACTTTGTTCCTCTACACTGACTCCTAGGACCCAGGTTCCTGTGCCATTAGCTTTTGGTTCCCGCATCTGTAGGTTTCAAGAAGTCATCTTGATGTAAGGATATATTGAATGCATTCTTTGGACAATCCATTGGATGTGGAGCTTCTTCTTTTTTTTTTTTTTTTGAAATCCATTCAGAAAGAGAGGAGTCACAGACTTTGTGCAGTATAAGAGCACTATACTGAACCAAAAATGACTGGGCAACAAAAACAATCTGGGTCATGCAAAAAACAGCATCTATACAAGACTGAAAGAACACCAGAAAAATCAAGACGACATGGCAGAAGTATAGGAAAAGATCAGGTCTTACTTCCCAATTCCCTTTTTAGCCAGACGATCTGCCTCCTCATTAGCACCGCGATTAATATGTTTGAAGGAAGCCCTTAATCTTATAGATAGGTCCTTTACTTCTTCAAAAGTGTCTGCCAACTGCCATGGAGGAATACCTATTGGAGAATGATGAGTCCGGCCCAAATGGCCCGATCTGTCATGAGCCAAAGCCCAAAGTTAATGGAGATCCGTTTGCAGTCCGAGCCCGTATCCACGATGCCCAGCCACGTCATAGCAGTCCGGGTCGCTTCGGAAGCAGTCAGGCCACGTCCCGCTTTTACCAGGTCCAGCGGAGAATATCACAACTGCCTCGCCAGTCGAGGACACCTCGAACTCTCCTCGTGAATGGAGCTTTAAAGTCGTCCCCATCTGTTAGGGGAAGGCTATAAATTAATGAGCCTCTCAGCACTTGAGGGGCAAGCAATAATCTCCCTTCTACACTCTCTCCAAAGTCTGTAATCTCTAAAATACTTGAGAATTAATACATTCCGGCTACCTCAGCCTTTCCGAAAGTGGACGTAGGTCACACTGACCGAACCACTATAAATCTCTTTCTCTCATCTTTATTACCGCATTTATTACTACTTGACCGTTGTTGTCTGAACCAGAGTTTGGCATCATCAGTTTGGCGCCGTCTGTGGGAAACGTACAAAAAGTTTTCACCCTCATTCAAATTATGGTTACCACCAGATCGACAAGACGCGAAGAGGGCGAGGATGGTCCTCCATTGACTAATCCTGGCCCGAATGCTCCTGCTCCCACTCCTCAACTAATGTTGGAGACTATGCAACAGATGGTGGCCCAAAACCATCAAATACTACAACTCATGCTCGCGGGGCAGGGAGGGGTTGGAGGAGTACCGCAAGGAGGAACACGCCCGGGGCATCAAAGAGCTCCACGACGGCGGGGAGCTCCCCACCTAGGCGCCCAGGCCCCGGGCGCCCATGCCCCTGGCGCCCATGCCCCGGGCGCCCATGGTGTACACCCTGGCGGCGCCCATGGTGTACACCCTGGCGGCGCCCGTTCCCAGGGCGCCCCCCGTGGGGCCCAGTTGGGAGGACCTCCACCTCCGGGAGGACCCCCACCTCCGGGAGGGTCAAATCACGGAGAATTTTCACATCCTCCCTCCGCTTCAGATGGGGAGGATCCTCATTTCCAAGAAGGGGAAAGTGAGAATCAGGAGCTGGAAGGCGCGAGCTACTTCTATGATTCAAGCAGAGCAGCCCCCAACCGATCGGACGAGAAGCTCAGAGAGATGCAAGATCAACTGGGCGATGTTTTCAACGCCATGAAGGCACACGCACCAGAGACAGTGGATTACCTAGTCAGGCGAACGGACACACCTTTCAAGCCTGACGTGGTGAACTATCCACTCCCTTGTAAGTTCAAGATGCCATCCGTGGAAACCTTTGATGGAGCGAAGGATCCGCTGGATCACCTAGAGACTTACAAAACAATAATGCAGCTGCACAGTATCCCGGAGGAGATTATGTGCAGGGCGTTTCCAACCACGTTGAAGGGTTCCGCCCGACAGTGGTTTTCCAATCTCGCCCCAGCTTCCATCTCCACATTCGAGGAGCTAAGCAGGTCCTTCGTATCACATTTCATTGGAGGACGCCGCCACCAAAAGCCAGCCACACACCTGCTGAGTGTAAAGCAGGATGGTAATGAGAGCCTCAGGGCATACCTCACTCGTTTTAACGAGGAGGTACTTCAGATTGAGGAAGCCGATGACAAGGTAACCATGACAGCCTTCTTGGGAGGCCTCCATCCTTCCAGTTTCTACTTCTCAGTAATGAAGCGCCCGCCTAAGAGCATGACGGAGCTACTGGCGAAGGCCCAGAAATATATGAATGCTGAGGACGCTACTAGGGCCAGGCGAGGCGAGTCCTCCAGAGGCGAGTCCTCCAGAGCGGCGGACAAAGGAAAGCACGATAGAGACGACAAGAGGGAACCAAGCAATAAGCGGAGCAGAACCGAGAGGATACCTGCCAGAGACCGACTCGGTCCTGCTCCCCAAAGAGACCGACTCGGCCCTGTTCCGCCGAGAAACCAGCAAACTTTCACGGCTCTCAATGCTGCCGTTGGGCACATTCTACTGGAAATACAAGATGATCCTGCAGTAAAATGGCCGGGGAAAATGAAATCTCCACCAAACCGCAGGAACATGACCAAATACTGTCGCTTCCATCGCGACCACGGTCATGACACTGATGATTGCTTCGACCTCAAAAGGCAGATTGAGGATCTCATCCAGCGTGGACACCTGCGCCAATATGTCGCCGGTAGGGGGCAGGCGCCACCACCGCCTCGCAATGCCGAAGAATAGCACCCTATTGGAGAAATCCGAACCATCTCTGGAGGGTTAGCGGAGTCTTTCTCCACCATGAAAGCCTATGCCAGGAAGGCGAGGCATCCTGATGAGCCACGCCCGTCGAAAGCACCGAGGCACAGCGCTGACGAAACTATATCCTTCTCGGATAAAGATCTAGAAAGGATCCAACACCCTCATGATGACCCTCTGGTGCTCTCAATGACCATCGCCAATTTCCAGGTACATAGGATCTTGGTGGATAGTGGAAGCTCTGCAGATATCTTGTTTGTAGAGGCTTATGACAAGCTGAGGCTGGGCCGAGAAAGGTTGCAGCCTGTCAAATTCCCCCTCATTGGTTTTTCGGGGGAGAAGGTGTATCCCCTAGGGGCAATCACATTACCGGTTACAGCCGGGACAGCCCCCCGAACCTCCACCACAATGGTCAATTTCCTGGTGATAGATGGTCCATCAGCTTACAACATCATTCTGGGGCGACCTACTCTTAACTCCTTAAGAGCAGTCCCTTCCACCTATCATCTCATCCTCCGCTTCCCAACCCCGAATGGAGTGGGGGAGGTTAGAGGAGACCAAGTAGCAGCAAGAGAATGCTACGTCACCTCGATGAAAGCCAAGATAACGCAGGAGGCGCTGCAGGTTGAAGTCTTGGACCCAAGAGATGATGCCACCACAGAAAGAGGGGAACCTGTTGAAAAACTTACCCCTATAATCTTGAATGAAGAACATCCAGAAAGGAAAGTGTATGTTGGCTCTTCACTCCCGAAGGATCTGGTTGGCCGATTGACAGATTTTTTGAGGGATAACATGGGCATATTCGCATGGTCACATGCGGATCTTGAAGGAATCGACCCAGCCATCGCCACCCATCGCCTCAATGTTAACCCTCTCCACAAACCTGTTCGGCAAAAGCTAAGGGGCGCCTCCACTGAAAGGGCCCAGGCAATAGACAAGGAGGTCGGAAAGCTGATGGAGAGCGGGGCAGTCAGGGAAGTTGCGTATCCTGAATGGCTCTCCAATGTGGTGATGGTAGCCAAAGCGAACGGGAAGTGGCGCCTCTGCGTAGACTTCAGCGAACTCAACAAGGCATGCCCAAAAGATAGCTACCTGCTGCCTAGGATTGACCTCCTCATCGACGCCACAGCGGGACACGAGCTTCTCTCCTTCCTGGATGCTTATTCTGGGTATAACCAGATTAGCATGCACCCTCGAGACCAGGAAAAAACATCCTTCATCACTCCGCAGGGCACCTATTGCTACAGGGTTATGCCCTTCGGACTAAAGAATGCTGGAGCAACCTACCAACGCCTGGTGAATAGGATGTTCCACTCCCAGATCGGGCGAACGATGGAAGTGTATGTGGACGACATGCTGGTGAAGAGCTTTGCTGCAGCAGATCACCTCGGTCATCTTCAAGAGACCTTCGGTGTTATAAGGACCTACAACATGAAGCTGAACCCCGAGAAGTGCGCCTTCGGCGTGGGATCAGGAAAGTTCTTGGGCTTCATGGTCAATCAGAGGGGGATTGAGGCAAACCCCGATAAAATCAAGGCTATACTGGATATGAGGTCGCCATCATCGACTAAGGAGCTGCAGCGCCTCAATGGAAGAATTGCAGCACTAAACAGGTTCGTCTCAAAATCTGCAGATAAGTGCTTGCCTTTCTTCAAGATTCTTGGAAAAGCTTTTGAATGGGGATCTGAGGCTGAGGATGCCTTCCAGAAGCTTAAGGCCTACCTGGCCACACCTCCTCTCCTTTCACATGCTTCGCCTGGGGAAATGCTGTATTTGTACCTCTCTGCTTCTCCCTCAGCGGTAAGCTCTGTCCTCATTACGAACCATAGTGGGGTGCAAAAACCCATCTATTATGTGAGCAGAGCATACCGAGGGGTAGAGGTCAGATACTCAGAGTTGGAAAAACTGGCGCTCGCCCTCATTTCTACTGCAAGGCGTCTACGTCATTACTTCCAGGGCCACAAAATCATCGTCGTCACTGATCAACCTCTGAAGAGAGTTTTGGCAAAACCTGACGTATCTGGGAGACTCCTCAAGTGGGCCGTAGAATTGGGCGAATTTGATATTCAGTACCAACCAAGGGTAGCCATCAAGGCACAAGCACTGGCTGATTTTGTTGCTGAGCTTACACATGTAGAGGACCCCACCATGTTGCTGCCCGCGGACCCAACCTCTCCCCCGGGCGCCCAGGCATCACTGGGCGCCCAGAATTCTGAAGTGGGCGCCCATACACCTCCGGGCGCCCAGACTGAAGTGGGCGCCCAGAGCTCCTCTCTCGGCGCCCAGACCTCTTCTGGCGCCTAATCCTCTCTTGGCCCCCCTACACCTTCAGGTAATTCTGCTCCCGACGCCCAGGCAACCTCTGATTCTTCGCCTGGCGACCAGATGCTTACCGAGACATCAGACTTTTCTTCTATGCCTCAGTGGAAGCTGTATGTTGATGGCTCCGCAACAAATGAAGGAGGTGGCGCAGGACTCCTTCTGAGCAGCCCAGATGGTACACCCATCAAGTATGCGGTAAAACTCCACTTCAATGCCTCGAACAATGAAGCCGAGTATGAGGCCCTCCTCTCTGGACTGAGGTTGGCAATTGAGATGGACGCCCAGTACCTCGTCGCCCATAGCGATTCACAATTGATAGTAAATCAGGTCAATGGGCAGTTCGAAGCAAAGGAGACAAGGATGCAGGAATATCTTGCCATGGCAAAGAGACTAATCCAGCAGTTCAAGCACTTCAAGATTTGTCACATCCCAAGAGGGGACAACATGGCAGCCGACGCACTCGCCAGGCTCGCCTTATCCTTAGAGGCCTCATATGCGGAACCAACTTTCATGGGGCACCAGTTCGAGCCAAGTAAGTTGGATACGAACACCACCAGCATCAACTGCACCACGGCCGAGTTGAACTGGATGACCCCCATCAAGGCGTACCTCCAAGAAGAAACAGTACCAGATGATCCCCTGGAAGCCAAGAAACTCAGGATGAGAGCTTCTAAGTTCACCATCCTACAAGATGTACTGTACAAAAAGGGGTACAACTTACCGTTGCTGCGCTGCCTTTCCCCAGAAGAAGCTGACTACGCCCTCAGAGAGATTCACGAAGGGATTTGTGGAAATCACTCTGGAGGACGTTGCCTCGCCCATAAAGCGCTTAGGCAAGGGTACTTTTGGCCAAGCATGGTAAAAGACGCCAAAGAATTCACCAAGAGGTGTGACAAGTGCCAGCGCTTCGCCACTGTGTCAAGGCAGCCACTAGAGGAGCTGACTACCATCCTCAGCCCATGGCCTTTCTCCAAGTGGGGCATTGACATCTTGGGCCCCCTGCCTTTGAGTAGAGGCCAGTGCAAATTCATAGTCGTCGCCATAGACTATTTCACAAAATGGGCGGAGGCAGAACCCCTAGCAAAGATAACAGACTCCAAGGTGAAGGATTTCGTCTGGAGAAACCTTGTCTGTCGCTTTGGGATACCTCACGCCATTGTCAGTGACAATGGCAAGCAGTTCGACAACAGGCTCTTCAATTCCTTCTGCGCCGACCTTCAAATAAAGCAGCCTCACTCTAGCCCGGCACACCCCCAGGCAAATGGGCAGGCAGAGGTGATGGTGAGAACAGTCCTGCGCAACCTTAAAACAAGGCTCGAAAGAGCAAAAGGTCTGTGGGTCGACTAGCTTCCGGGGGTATTATGGGCCTATCGAACCACGCCACGGACTCCTACCGGGGAAACCCCTTTCTCTCTTACTTTTGGGACTGAGGCGGTCATTCCTGTCGAAATAGGGGTACATTCCCTAAGGGTCCACCACTACGACCCTACCACCAATGAGGAAGGACTCCGCCTCAACCTCGATTTGCTAGAGGAGGCAAGAGAAATGTCTGTGGTCCGTAATGCGGAGTACAAGCGACGCATGTCCAAGTACTACAATTCGAGGGTGAAGCCTCGTTCCTTCCAACCAGGAGACCTAGTTCTCAAAAAGGTGATTCTCACCACAAAGGACTCTCGGGAAGGAAAGTTGGGACCAAATTGGGAAGGTCCCTATCTCATAATAGAAGTGGTGAGACCGGGCACCTATAGAATCCAGAACTCTGAAGGAAAGGTCTTACCTCATCCATGGAATGCAGAGCACTTGAAGAGGTACTACCAATGAAGATTTTTGTACGGGGGAATTAGGGTTTTGGTTGGGGACTTGATGTTGCACTTTTTATTGTTCAAAGCATTGTTCAAAGCAAAGCAAGGGATGGATACATAAAATTATATTACTTTCATTACAAAAAGGTTGCATAAATCAGGCTTATAAACAGAAGCAAAAGTCCCTATGCTCTAATCACTCTCATCCCCCTCCTCATCATCCTCCTCTGCATCGTCCTCAGCATCATCAGAGCTGCTGCCACCATCATCAGGCGCCTCCATCGGCACAAAGCCTGATATGTCAATATCTGGAAAGGCAGCCGAAATCTTCTCTCGAAGCTCCTCGTAGCCATCAATGAAGGCATCTGCAAGGCCAATCTGTAGGTCCCTCTCAGCTTGAGAAGCTCTCTCGTTCGCTGCCTTCATCTCTGCCTCCATAGCAACTTCTCTGAGCCTCGCCTTCTCAAGGGTCCGAGCAAGCTCAGCCTCACTGAGCGAAGCCCTCTCACGGGCCTTCATAAGCTCAGCCTCACTGAGCGAAGCCCTCTCACGGGCCTTCGTAAGCTCAGCCTCATTGAGCGAAGCCTTCTCACAGGTCTTCGAAAGTTCAACTTCTGCCTCGGCCGCCCTCTTAGTGGCTGCTGAAAGTCCGATCTCAAGCTCGCTCACCCTCTCACGGGCCGCAGCAAGATCAATCCTTGAAGCCCTACCAGCGGCTTCCAGAGCAGTAATCTTCTCTTGAGCAGTGCAGAGCTCTATCCGTACAGCCTCCTTCTCCCGTCTCATCTGACCATAAGATTGGGCTCTCGACAGCAAGCAGATGGATGCAGTAGAGACCTGAAGAGATAAGGGATGAGAAATGAGACGGTTAAAAAGAAATAAAGGGGTAACGGCCTGGAGAAAAAGGAATAAAGAATTGTGCATCTTTACCTGAGCCAGGCCCTCTACAAATGAGTCAATAACCCCCTCGGTGCCCAAGGCATTAACCCGAGAAACCTCATGCGGCAGCACATATCTCCTTAGCCTTTCCCGCATCTCCCGCGAATGACCCAGCATGGAACTAGTCCTAGCCGATACCCCTGTAGAAATGCCCGGTTGTGGAGGACACAATTGAGGGGCAGGAAGTGTAGCTGAAGAGGAAGACTGCGGGAAAGTAGTCTTAGCGGAAGAGACCCCTGCCTGAGGAGACACCATGGGTGAAGCCACTCGAGGAGGAGGCACCCGGGGCTCGACGCGAGTCGCTGGCGGAGAGGTTCTTGGAGAGACGTCCTTCGTCCTCGCCGCCTTGGGGGAAGGGGTACCCCTATCCGAGAAGCGGGTCGAAAAGCGGGCTCCAATCATCTCTCTGCTTATCTCGATGCCTATTGAAGAAAAGTGTTATTCGAGTACGGCATATCAGGTAAACACACAAAACATTGCTAAAGTTGAAATGACTTACCTTTTCTCTTTGAAGCCGATCCCGGATGGAGTACGCCAGTACTACCCAAAGACGAAGAGTCCGTAGGAGGTCCACTGGTCTTACCTCTCTCCTTGGGAAGAAGGACTCCCAAGTCCTTGTCAGGGTGATCTCTCACCGCTTGCAGCTTACGCTCCTGCTCCGTGGAAAGAAGGGGAGGATCTGTAAATGAGTACATGACAGTGAGCACATGGATAAAAACAAGGAAGCAATCAGAATATGTACCTAGTCTCTTAGCGTCAATCCATCGGGTGGGTACCAAAGGTCGATCTGACTCAGCAACCCACTCTCCACCGATGAAGAAGAAGCGAGATTTCCAATCGTGGCAGTTTGAACGTAATCCCGTGAGCAGTTTTCCGCCCCTAGGGGTAAAATAGTACCATCCCCTGTGAGGGGCTGGGGACTCGATCAAACTGTAAGCAACATGAAACTCGAGAGGAGAAGCGTCCTCTTGATGTACTCTCCACAGCGCAAGGAATCCGAGCATAACTTTCCACCCGTTGGGTGCTAATCGCCCTAGAGTTAAGGAGAAATAGTGAAGAATACGGCAAACTGGAGAGGGTATCGGAAACTTTAACCCTGCCTCGATCATCTCCTCATAAATGACAATGTCACCTGAGTAATCATCACAAGCTGGCTCTCCCGCTTCAGCCCGGCGGCAAAGCACAGTAGGAGGGATGCAAACACTAATCTTCAAAAGGTCACTGTCTGTTTTGAGTACACTGAAGATACTGCTTACCTTGGATCCGGCATCCTCAACAATTACTTTTCCTTGATATTTTTTGCGAGGACGTAAAATTCTACTCGATAATCCAGCCTCGCCTGCCACTTCCGCCCGAGATGCTGCGGTCATCCCCACGTTCGCCGCGCCTGCCGCACTGGCGCCCACCACGCTGCCAAAACTCACCCCGCCTGGGGCGCCGGGCGCTGTCGCCACCTGGACGCCCAAACCGGGCGCTACCGTGCTGCTAACGCCAAGGCGGGGCGCCGCCACGAGACCGGCGCCCCTGCCGTCGCCCGCCGTGCTGCCGACGCCAAGGCCGGGCGCCGCCACGAGACCGGCGCCCCTGCTGTCGCCCGCCGTGCTGCCGACGCCAAGGCCGGGCGCCGCCATGGGACCGGCGCCCCTGCCGTCGCCCGCCGTGCTGCCGACGCCAAGGCCGGGCGCCGCCACGAGACTGACGCCCCTGCCGCCGCCCGCTGCCGAGCCGAACACCGCCCCAGGGCCCGCCACGCCTGTGCCGGGCGCTGCCGCCGCGGCCTGGACGCCCGTGCTCGGCGTCGCCGCTGCCGCCCTCACCACTGTTGCGCCTGTCGCCACGCCCAAGGGGGCTGTTGCTCCGATCGGCGTCCGCAGGCCGACGCCCACGCCGGCGCCCATTCCCGCCTGTGGAGCGACGACCGAGCCCAAGGGGCCGACATCCACGCCCACGCCGCCCGGGCGTGCTGCTGCCCCAACGACGCCCGGCGGGGCTGCAGGTGTCTCGCCCTCCACCAGGCCGATGCCCATCTGCGGTGCGGCTCCCACTCCGACGCCTGACCGTGCTGCAGCCGCTTCGCCCACCAGGCCGACGCCCACGCCGGAGCCCACCTGCTTTGTTGCAGGTGGTTGGCTGCAAGGGCCCTTTTTCCCTTCACTCTCCATTAAAATCTCTTGGAATGGGAAGAAGTGAATGGGTTTGTTGTCTTCTACTTAGAGTAAAAGAAGATGAGTGGAGGAAGAATGGTGAGGAATGAAGAAAAGTTAAAACTTTTCTTTCTCTGGGAAGGGGAACAGATGAAGAAGGTGGAGTGGGTCTCCTCTCTTTCAAAGGGCTTTTATAGCCTAGGGTTTCAAAAAACCCCAAACATAAGAGGAGTCTCATACTAACAGAACTCCCAAAAATCCTTCTCCTCAGGGCCGGGGAAGAACACAAGAAGCTGGTAGGGAAAGGAACGCGGCAACAATTATTTGAATGGGAAAGAAGCCGGATATGCAAAATGCCCCCCTTTTCAAAGCTTCTTTGGGCGCGGGACATTGAGGGGCAAATGATGAGTCCGGCCCAAATGGCCCGATCTGTCATGAGCCAAAGCCCAAAGTTAATGGAGATCCGTTTGCAGTCCGAGCTCGTATCCACGATGCCCAGCCACGTCATAGCAGTCCGGGTCGCTTCGGAAGCAGTCAGGCCACGTCCCGCTTTTACCAGGTCCAGCGGAGAATATCACAACTGCCTCGCCAGTCGAGGACACCTCGAACGCTCCTCGTGAACGGTGCTTTAAAGTCGTCCCCATCTGTTAGGGGAAGGCTATAAATTAATGAGCCTCTCAGCACTTGAGGGGCAAGCAATAATCTCCCTTCTACACTCTCTCCAAAGTCTGTAATCTCTAAAATACTTGAGAATTAATACATTCCGGCTACCTCAGCCTTTCCGAAAGTGGACGTAGGTCACACTGACCGAACCACTATAAATCTCTTTCTCTCATCTTTATTACCGCATTTATTACTACTTGACCGTTGTTGTCTGAACCAGAGTTTGGCATCATCAGAGAAGACGGCAGAGCAGTGCATTGATGACGATGCCGGAGATGATTTGGGGGTTCTACCGATTTGGTGAAGTCTTGAAAGAGAGAAAGAAACCCTCTCGATGATGATCCCTTCGGCAAACGGAATAATTGGGGGTTCTACCGATTTTGCCTTCCACTGCTCTCTCTCTCTCTCTCTCTCTCTCTCTCTCTCACACACACACACCCGCGCGTGCACGCACAATCGTTTCAAAACACATTGATTCTTGCTTTAGCAAACTATTTATTGGAACTGCCCCCCACGTGTTACGTTTTCTTTTTAATCCACTGTGGTCTTTGTTCCCACCCTCCTTGGTCATGATTTTTAAGACCTTGAAGAATTTTGACATGGTCCCCTTTGATTTGCAACTTCTGGACTCACAGCAAATTATAGTCTTAAATTAGTCTTTAGCCAATCACAGGGGAGATGAGCTCTTCTGTTTCTGGGCATAAATGGTGACTCTGGCTGCGTATTCAGAGCTGAGGTTTGTCCATTCGAGTCCAAGATAGTCCATTTTTCCCACTGCACTGTTACATGAGAAGAAACCCATCAAAGGCAAGTGCATTACAATTTTTTCTCATTCTGTCCTTCCTCTGCTGAGCTCATTGTTATTTCCCACTTCAGTAATTTTCAGCTCTGTCTGTCTGCTCTGATATAGTTGTCCTCATGTAAGGAACTACTTCCTGGGCCTGAGCCTTCCATCTGGAAAAAGGTGGAATTCATCCTGTAGTTTCCTGATGTCCAGATTACTTGAGCAATACTCTTCTGATCTTTAGTTCTGTTATGTTCTTGTTATGTTCTTATTTAGACCCCACAAGTGATGGGTTGATATACCTCTTCCCATGGGCAAAAATGGTCCCACCTTTAGATAGTGGCACACTTTCTTGAATTTCTTTTGCTAGCCAGTCATACCAAAACCTCGAGGCTTTAGTAGAGGCAGCGGAATTACTTTTTAATATTCCCCTTTCGGTGGAGCCCACTCTTTAACACTCCCCTTCAGGTGGAACCCGGTCGGTGCACTTTTGGCGACATGCATTTTTTTTTTCTGCGCCGGGTCGTTTCTCTTGGGATTCAAACCCGCGACCGGTTGACTCTGATATCATCTTAAATTTCTTTTAACTAGCCATTGCTACCAAAACCTCAAGGCGTTAGTAGAGGCAGCAGAAATACTTTTCAATATTCCCCCTCGGGAGGAGCCCACTCCTCAATACTCCCCCTTAGGTGGAACCCGGCTAGCACACTTCCCCTGCTCAAATGGCATTGATAGATGAGGTGTTCCACCAATTTTGTCTCCTCCAACCATGAAGTACTTGATGGTTTGAATTATCTTAATTTTCAAAGGGTGCTTTCGATATTTTAAGGAATCCATTTTTCTTTCTTTTCTTTTCATTTTTTTTTTTTAAATGCATTCATTCAGCAAGGAGTGGAGCATTACATGCTTTTGGGATGATCTGTGTGAATCTGATGTCCTGATTGGTACAATTTTGTGTTGCAGGCAGAGCCTCGAAAGTATAGTATATACCGAGAAGAAGCCGTGGATGCTATTATTATAGCTCTAGAATGTAGTGCAACTAATGAGAAGGTTCGAGAACAGTCATGCAGATCTCTTTATATCTTGGGTGGACATTTTTCATACTCTGGAGATACACTGACTGCAGCTTGGCTACTAAAGGAGGCAGGATTCTGTGATGCTTCTGAAGCCAACTCTTTCAACAATGACGATGAGGAGATTCCAACGGTACATTCAGTTTATCAATGTATTTTTATGTTTCTTATTCTTTTCTCTCACCAACTTGAGCAGCTTATGTTGTTACCTGAACTGCTTCAAGCATGCAAAAGAGGTCTAGGTTTAAGGACTGGCTCCCCCTCTTCTTCATCAACTGCAAGTTAAGCTTTCAGTTTGATAACCAAAGCTATATACAATGTGCCTGATTTATGTCCTGGGTGTAGTGGGTTTATTTTTATTTTAAAGTACAGTCATGATTGTGTGTTTCAGGCTTGATGAGAAGTTAGGAAATATCTTTGACTCAAAACTTGACCCAAATGACATTGAATCAGACCTTATTGACAACAGGATGTACTCATCCTATGTATGCTACCAATCCGTACAACTTGGAACAGCCCAGCCCAACTTAAACTCTATGAAGCCTCCTCGACCAGACCCTGTTAAAACTTGTAATTTTCTTTTATGGCTGCATCATTATTTGCCATTGATTAAACACCTTTTCCAAATAAATGTTCTTAGGAGGAAGAAGGCAAGGCAAGTGAAGAGTGGTGGAGGAATTTGACAGTGTTGTTGCTTGTAAATGGAAAGAAGTCGTTTCTGGAGTGTATTTCCAAGTGTTTAGGTTATGGAGACACCAATTTGGTGATGGCATGCCTTACCACAGTAGCATGGCTGAGTTACACCCTTGGTTCTATGTCAGATGCAGAACTCCAGCTCTCTGCATTTTCAATTCTCATCCCCATGCTAAAAAGGAATTTGGAGCAAGGGGAACTTGAGCACAGGGTACTTGCTTCTCTGTCCCTATTCAACTTCAGCAAGGTTTCAGGTGAGCTTCCTTTCCTTGTTAGGTATGATAGACACTCTTCTTAGTCCTTTGAGATGGTAGCAGGACTGCAGGAGACCTTTCATCCAGCTTACCCAAAAAATTCTAAATGGAACAAAAGAAATAACCATAGGTCCATAACCTCCCATAATCTTTTGCCCTTTTTATCTATGGCTGAAATTCTTTCTTATAGTTTCCTTAATGAGTGATCACATTTTCATGCACTTCATGTATATATTTAATTATAAAACTTTATCAAACAAAAAATATATATAAATTTATTGTAACCACTTGGAAAAGAAATTTGTAATTTACATTGCTGCTACTGCATATACAGTCTCCTGCTTAAGCTCATGCCTATATGCAAGCCAAATGTGATTTGTGTATGGGATTGTTTACTCATGTAAGTCTCTCTGGAAATGAATTTTGGGAAGTATGGGGCTTTGAGGTCAGGGGTTTGACCTCCGTCCTCATCTATTCGCTTCGTGGTTGGATTAGGCTTCTCATGGGTAATAGCTAAGAAATGATAATCATCATGCATGATGATTTGTATGTCTGTTTGTATGTTATCCAATGATCTGAGAAATAGCATACTTGCCTTTGCCATTTTCAAAAGTGTAAAGAGCACATGCGGGTGAGTGGCGACGTAAATTTATTTAACAGCTGATGGTCTTGTTGTTGTCAAATCACTGCTGATTACTCTCTATCTTGCAATTTTGAGTGGCAGAATGCCGGGCCCTGCTGGTGACATTTGCAGGAAAGATAATGGCTCCTCTACACAGCCTTACAGACTTTACATGGACAGCACAACAACTGTTGTCTGATATTTCAAGTTGACGACAGATTCAAAAGGTGCAAGATGCTCATTCTTTTCTCGGTTGTGAAATGAGATTCCAAACTGGAAATATGCCCCATTGTTTGGTAAGAGATTTGAGTAAGATACAAAGATAAAAAAAAAAAAAAAATGAAGCAGCATGCAGTGGCATAGATGTCTTTCTGTAACATGGACGATCCAGATATGGTGTGTAGATTTGGTACATACTGTTATTTTATCATATTTAATTAATAATTACCAGCAAGCAGCAACAAGGTTCTTCTATGCAGCAGGTGGATATTCCTTAATATCTTCTATCAGTTGAGAACTTGACAATTAGTAGTGTTTCAAATCTAACAAGGGTCCACTGAGATGGTTAGAATCAACGCCAAAATTATGGACATTCTGTTCTGAAATATATTCCTTAATAACTAAATTCTATCAAACTAAATAAATGAACGCAGGTCCGGACCTTTAGAACAAGTCTAAAGGACCAGTCGTCTCATTGTTCACCTTGGACGAGAAAACCCTTGAGTAGGGATCTAAATGGGTCGGTTATGGTCTGGATCCATGGTGGATCAGAACTAGAACCATTAATGAGAAGATGGAACTAGAACCGGAACCAGTTCTGCATATGGGACGGGGACAGGTCTAGGTCCAAGTAAAGAATGATTTCTAAAAATAACTAATTTTAGGAGGAATTCTTGAGAATTGACGTAATATGACAGAGAGTTGGACCCAGACAGGTCTCAGGCCATGGGCCAAAACAAGGTAGAGTTGGACCCAGACCCATTTAGGTCACAGGTCTATATAAGGATCCAGATCCAAATCCGTTGACCTATCGGGACCTACCCAAACCCAATTATTAACCAGTCGGAACCTCAGGAGTATCAGGGACCCATTTATATCCCAACCCCAGAGGTCCCTGAAACCGAGAATTGTAAACTGCTTGGACTGCAGTAGCTAAAAAGGGCATGCCCACGTTCAAACGGGATGAAATAATGAAGTTCCAAGAGCAAGTGCACCTGCAATACACTGAAAGGCCCATCAAGATTTATTGAAAGACCTATTATCCTGAGTGGGACAAGTTAGCAAGATCTATGTCTCTCTTACTCATCAAAGAACTACCCGTCCTCTACCAAAACAAGAGTCCCTCCACTCATTCCATCTGACTTCTCAAAGTTAATGTCTGAGAATTGCGATAATTACTATCCTTCTCACACTTCATTAACATTGTGGATGGGATAATGATCATGATAATATCCCCAATTTCCTGTAGCAGTAAGCTGATACGAATCAAAAGCTAAAATAGATTACAGACAGATCCTAACACTTTGAAAAGCAGACAACACAGAAAATTAAATTATAAAACGAGAGCATTTTAATGTTATTCGACCATTACAGATAGGTCTAGTTAACTAATCCATCCCAGATACAGAAGCCTCTGCAGTAGGTAAGGAACCCAACAATGAACTGAGAAAAATGGCAAAGAATTCTGTCACCATCACCCCTCATCTTCTCCGGCCTTGCTGTACAACCTGTGCCACCATCAGCAATAAAAATATAAGATTATAAGATGTGTAGATGCATCTTGCTAATAAAAACATTATCTCAAGTTTTATTCTTTAGTAAAGATTGAAAAGAAAATTAAATATAATGATACAGACACTATTGAATGTCTTTCCATTTCAACTGCCAGTTTGCACTAGTATTATATTGTAACATGCTTCATTAAGAGGACACGTTCCCTCTTCCATCAGGCACAGGATAGAGTGCAGTAATATGAGAGAGAGAGAGAGAGAGAGAGAGAGAGAGAGAGAGAGAGAGCATAAAAGAAACTGTACGATTACTCCTCCAGAGCCATCATTCTCGATGTGCACAAGGGGATACATGGGATGCCAATCTAACCTATTCCACCATGGTTCTTAATGTGGATTAGAGCAAGCCCAAATTTTATACTGATTTTCTATGATTTGTTTATTTATTTTAATGGTAAGTAAAGATAGCTTATTAATGAAAGAAAATGAAATATGAATACAACAGGACCACTGGCTGATCAACAAAATAAAAAAAAAACCACGGTAAAGGGATTACACCATGAAACAGAGATGGTAAAGTGAAACTCAAGTTTTTGCCATGGCATCAACAGATTCATTGTCGCTTCTGAGAAGTCCATTGCAAAGAGATCTGGAGATAATGAGAGAGAGCTGTTCTAACTCGTTAAAGATGCTCTCTAAGCATTAGGAAGCCGCACATGAAGCTGAGGCCCACCCATCTGATGAGTAAACCTGATCTAGATCGACATATTCATGTCAGTGGTTCAGTCTGAATGGTGACTCACCAGATGTTTTCCGTTTCTTCTTCTTCCTCCTTTTCTTTTTAAAGATGGTTTTACTTTGAGTTCTCTCCCCATCTTTTTAATATAAATACACTTTTAGTGCTTCAGTTCAAAAGAACATTGCATGCTTAGTGGTAGATAATTACTCAATGTTTACAAAAATAAAAATGATAATAAAGGGTATGTCAGGTTAACCCAGACTGGGGAGAAGCCGGTTCCAGTCAAACTTGTTGGACTGTCTGGGTTTCAAGACACACGGAACACTCAGAATCAGTTAGATCCAAAGTTTGAAGAAAACATGGATGGTGTTAAAGCCTTTGCACAGCGTCATCTCCACACCATGAACAAATTAACAAAATGGAAGGGGATAAGAAAAGAAAGCATATAAATTTAAAGAACCTTAGCATGGCGTGTATGATATAAAAATCAACGGGCTCCAGGTGCATCTCTCATGCTAATATTCAGACTGTTACGCATGGTTCGTCTTCCAATTCCAGCATTTCCCTTTTGCATCATGGCAACAAACTCACCATAGTCAATCCGACCATCCTGAAATATTAAGCAAGTTATTAAAATTATAAATAGAGTATGAGCGACGGAAGAAACAAAGAGCAAAAATGGGAATTTTTTTTTTAAAAATGAGCAAGAAATCCTCTAGGAAAAAATACAAGGTAAATTCCATAATTACAGATTATAAGCTTACATTGTCTTGATCAACTTCCTTGATAATATCCTCAATTAAGACATTGCCCATGTTATGCTCTTTACAAGCTTGTTGGAGCTCATCAACTGTAATATAACCACTGCCATCCTTGTCAAAATATTTAAATGCTGCAACCAGATGTTCTTCACGCTCTAGTTTGTTGAGATGAACCGTTGCAGCAATAAATTCCCCCCAGTCTATGGTTCCACTGTTGTCCACATCAGCCTAAAGAAATGCAATGCAGTCCGTCAAATAAAATAAGTAGAGCTTCACATTAACAACTGTCAATTCCAATCAACAGTACATCCTATTACTAATATTTAATTAGTGACACTGCCCATAAAAAGCGGAAGCAAAGTGTAATCCAAAGTTATAAACATATCTCCAAAAACACAATGTATGAGAGGATATTAAATATGGGTGTACGTGTTCAAAAATACTAATGCAGAAATTTCTAAGATATGGAGTTTCATATACTATAATATATGAGAACAAGGGAGATATACAAAGCTGTACCAACTATCATAGGATTAAACTTATTAGTCATGCTATGAAGCTGAGAGAGAGAGAGAGAGAGAGTAATGGAGCAAAGACTTAAACAGAAGACCAATATATCTAAAAATCAACTTGGTTTTATGCTAGGGAGGTCGACTATGGAAGCTATTTTCTCATTTAGGCAATTAATGGAAAAATATCAAGCAAAGACGAAAAACTTGCATATGGTCTTCATCAATCTAAAAAAAGCTTATACCTAAAGATTTAATTTGGTGAGTTTTAAATAAAAGGAATATTTCAAAAGATTATTTTGAAATTATTAAAGACATGTATGAAAGAGTAGTAATGAGCGTGAGAACTACTTGTAGAGAGATAGATGAGCTTCCAGTGATCATAAGCTTGAATTAGGTGTCAACCCTAAGCCCTTATCTCTTTGCATGGATTATGGATGAGTTAACTGATCATAGTTAAGAGGAGGTACCTTGGTGTATGTTGTTGGTAGATGATACAGTGTTAACGGATGCATCAAGAGATGGAGTGAATGCAAAACTTGAATGATAACGGGAGGCTTTAGAATCCAAAGGCTTAATAAGCCGTATAAAAACATAATGTACGAATTACAACTTCAGTAAGCATATACAAAGAGCTGAAACTACTGTGAAAATTGAGGCCCAAGAGATACCACAAAGAGATTCATCTGTTACCTTGGCTTGATAATTAGTAAGGATGGAGAGATTGATGAAGACGTCAAATATAATGTAGAAGTGGGATGTTTGAAGTAGGGACTTGCTTCTGAAGTGCTTTGTGACCAATGAATACCAAAAAGATTGAAGGGAAAATTTTACAAGATAGTGATTAAACCAACTATGACCTATGAGGCCAATAAAAAAAGCAACATATACACAAAATGGATGTTGAGCTGGATGTGTGGTAAAGGTAGGAGTGATAAAATTAGAAATGAGCACTTTCGAGAGCACTTAGGGGTAGCATCAATAAGTGACAAAATTAGAAAAACCTGTTTGAGATGATTTGAGCATGCCCAACGCAGGCTGGCAATGGAGCTTGGAAGGGAAAGTTTAGTTGTGCAAGTTGATGGCCCCACCAAGGGAAAGGGGTGTAGTAAAAATAAATTCGAAGATGAGAAACTTATCTGAGGATTTGGCCTACGATAGATCAAAATGAAGAAACATAATTCATGTAGCCAACCCTAACATAGTTGGGACAAGGCTTTGATGATGATTATGATGATGATGTACTCCCATGCAAAAGTAACTCATGAAATGCACTTCCTAAAATTTGGTTTCAAATCCCTAAATGCAACAAAGCATGCCATACAGTTAACCCAAAATGCAACAAAATCTTCTGCAAATATCATCATTTCTAATAAATTAATATCAAGACAATTATAATAATCTTTTGTCAAGCAAGCACAATAACTCTTTTAAGCTGATCTTACTGCATCCATAAGATCACGAATCTCTGATTCCTTTAAAGTCGAACCGTATCTTTTAAGACCAGCTTTTAGTTCATCAAATGTGATAGCACCACTATTGTCAGTGTCCATTGCCTGAAACATCTCTTTCAAACCAGCAATTTCTTCCTCTGAAAGGCTTTCAGCTATTACCTGAGATGATGCGTAATAAATCTTAGATAACCAAAAAACAAAGAAAAAGGAGAGGAAAAAGAGGATTAAACAGGTGTTGATTTATTGTTTGCAAGGCCAAAAAAGAAGAGCTTATATTAACCATGACAAAAATCATCTATTTATTGTTTATTTGTTTCCCAGTGCAGCCTACATGCTCACCCGTAAAGCCATCTTCTTCAACTTATTCATTACAGAAAATTGTTTTAGGCGGGACAGCACTGCTGGATCCAATGCTCGGTCAGGAGCAACTCCATTTTCACATATCCAAGGATGACCTAGAGCACACAAGCATAAAGTATATTAATGCCAAGGAACCCAATTAGAAGTGACTACTTTGAATTGTGCAAAATGACCATAGCGGTCTTTATTAAAACACAACAGAAAAAAAACAACAAATAGAAGATGATCAATTTTATCAAGCTTCTTGAATTTGAAACTAGCAAACCTATGGTCACAAAGAGGCCATGAACTATGATTTTAAACACACTTTCATAAACCTTAATGCCCATGGCAAACCATTGCATAACAGCCAACATAATAGGCCACATAGTTATGTTAGTTCATTTAGTAGCTGAGCTCTCAAGTGGATGCACTATTGGAAGAAGATACTACAATAACTACGTTCCCTTCTGCAATATAGATATTTCAGATCCTACATAGCTCATAAATTAGTCCAGCCATAAATCAGGCAGCTGGAAACAAATGTAAGAGGGAAAATAAAAAATGGTATACCTTCCACATTTCTGAACTAATTGACTAAGACTGCCCTAGATGTGAAAACTAAAACCTTTAAGAATGCACAGAAAATCCAACATAATAATGATGTTATAACCATCGTGAATTAAGATGTTCGCGTCATAGGCTTAGATCAATTGGAGATAAAGAAATCTTCTGTAAGGTAGCTCAACATACACAGTACTTCATGGGCAGTCAAACGATCTGAAGGGCGAAAGCAGATCATCTTTTTAATAAGATCCTTAGCACTGTCAGAGATAAAAGGCCATGGGTCTGACTCAAAATCAATGACTCCTTTTAGGACTGCATCAAATATCCCCTGCTGTGTTTCTGAACTCAAAAAGGAATTACAGAAAAAAGAAAATCAGTATCAGTGATGGAACAAATTAAGAACTTGCATGAGCAATTGAGCAAAACTACATTAGTATCCCTACCAGCCCAAAATGGTGGAACACCGCTCAACAATATATACAATATAACTCCTGCTGTCCACACATCTGCTTCTGGTCCATAATGCTTGCATAGTACCTCAGGAGCAACATAATATGGGCTTCCCACTACATCTGTGAAAACCTGACCTGAATTATCAAGTCCAAGATTGAGTTAAATATACATATCCAATTGGAAATGAACAAAAAGTGAAGCATTAAAATGCAACAAGTGACAATAAATGTTTAATCCTGATCCTGTGCTTAAGCCCTTCTGGAAGATTAACTTTTCTTTTTTTTTTTTTTTTTGGGGGGGGGGGGGGGGGGGAATGATGACCTCAACATGACTCGAATAGTAAACTAGTGGTTGCGAAAATGAGCGCCTTCCTATTTGCTATGGGCACTTGTCATTATGGGGAGATTAACATGAGAATCTTCTTTCGTAATGAAATTATTGAAAGAGGAAATGGAATTCAGGAGGACCAGGTTTTCCACCCAGCATGCAAACAAGTGTGACCTGCAAATGGATGATCCAAAAAGTTTACAAAGTCATAGAGGCTGAAGAACTGCACATGCTAAGAGGGAAGTCTGGAGTTGAAGAAACGATAGAATTAGATAAGCACACACAAGAAGAAACTTGCAGGTAGGTACAATCTTAAAGAAAAGAACACTGAAATGGTATGGACACATAAACAATACACCAAAAACAGCCCCCATACAATATATCAAAGGTTGCATGATCAAGGAACTAGGAAAAGGGGGAGAACAGTAAACACCTTAAATGAAGTAGTGAGGAAAGACATCACTGATTGTGGAGTTACTTAAAACATGGATGTAAAGAGGGTTGATTGGAAAAGTAGAACTTACAAAGCTAGGCTTTTGAGTTTGATGTTGATAATGATGATGGACAATAATATTCAATGGCAAATCATGCAACCAGTAAGAATTAGTTCTTTCCAATTTTCATGATTTTGTGCAATGGATATGTGTAATGTCCCATCAGTGCAACAGTACTCATCACCAAACAAGTGGGGACCTAGAATAGAAAGATACACCTAGCATTTGACATCCCCAAAGAAATTACCATTTCCAGGAAAAAGACTAAATTAGTTTAGGCATTGGAGACACTCTGCCTAAATGGCAAACAAAAGTTTTCATTCCCAAATCCAGTAAAATCTTTATCATGAAAACTCTCAATCTTCAACAGAAAAATTAACTTTCAAAATTTATACCATGTCCCTACTTAAGCTCCATTAATGCATATAATATCTTCAGAACAAGAATAATAAAAATAAGAGGATATGCTTTCACCTGGTTTGAAGAAAACTGAGAGCCCAAAATCGATGGCTTTGAGAGATAAGTCATCATCTTTGTTAACCAGCAAGAAGTTCTCCGGCTTCAAATCCCTGTGCATCACCCCGAGCGAGTGGCACGCCTCAACAACCCCCACAATAATCCTTGTCAACTCGGCCGCCTTCCTTTCACTGTAATGCCCTCTCTGAATTATCCGATCAAACAATTCACCCCCAGCACACAACTCCATCACAATATGCACATACAATGAATCTTCATAAGCTCCCTTTATTGCCACAATGTTCTTGTGACCCGAAAGATGGTGCATTATCTGAATCTCCCTGCGAACATCCTCCACATCTTCCTTCCCAATCAACTTCCTCTTCGGGATTGATTTGCAAGCATAGTCGATCCCAGTTGAGATCTCCGTGCACAAATACGTAGTTCCAAACTGCCCCTGCCCCAATTTCCTGCCCATTGTATAGAGATCGCGGATATTTGGTGTTTTATGGCCCAATACTAAGTACAACTGGTTATCGCCCCCTCGCTTCATGCTTCCTTCTTTGAAAGTAGCGCGAGATGATGATGAATTGCTATTGTTATCACCGGTATTGTTTTTGTTGCTACTTCCTTTCGCAGTTTCTTTATTGGAATCACCTGGAATCAGCTGAAAACCCGCACCTTCCGTGTAATGTTCAGATTTCAGCAAACAGTCCTCAGTAAATTTTCCTTTTCTCCGGCATGTGTTGCCCATCAAACAGAGAGAGATTTCCAAGACTCTATAACCTTTCTCTCACTAATGAAAACCAAATCCACCAAAAGATTCAAAAGAGGAAGAAAAAAAACCCCTCAGATTCAACTTCAAGTAAAAGGTGTAACCCTAAACCACAGCAAACTCCAAAAATCTGATCAAAGTTTACATCTTTCCAAACATCAACAATAGGAAACTCAAAAAACTTTTCCAAAATCTAACAAACTACTTACAAATCTAGAGTTTGGGAATGTGAAAACCCATGAATTTAAACAAGAGAAACAAAGAAAAAGCTCGATCTTTTACCAGATCAGAGACAATTCTCTAGCAAATGAGTGAATATTGAACAGAACTCTGAGAAATCTAGGGTTTTTTTTTTTTTCTTTGAAAGATCGAGATTGAGATGGATGAGAAGTGAGAAGTTTGGTGAGATTTCTTACTTACAGACGGAAATGGACGAGAGGATTTGGAGCTGGAACTTGTGATTCGATGCTTCATGACGACTTCGGAATCTACGTTTCGGGAGAGAGAAGATTTCGAGGAATTCCATTCTCCCTTTCATTTGTTGCTCTACTTTCCCTTTCTCCTTTTGTTTTTATAGTCCTTTTTCGCGGCTTTGGTTGCAGAAGGAGAGAGAATGAGAGGGCCGAGGGTGCTGACCAGTGAGCGAGCTGCGACTGTGGGAGTCGTATGGATGGAGTCCGGATACACTGATCCCCTTAGTGGGCCAATCTCGCTTTGCCACGTGTGCACTACTCCCTCCGGTAGCCCTAGCCGCCGATATTTCCTATTTGTTTGGAAGAATTATGAGAATTCTTCTTTAATTTAATTTTGGAAATCCCGAATGCCCTCTTGGTAGTCAGTCTGGCAACTCTATTAATAGTATAAAGTGAAGTAAAGTTGATTTTGAAGAAAGAATAAAATATAAGTGTGTTATGAAAATATTTTATTTTTAGTTGTTTGTTATGAAATCATTTTTACTTTTCATATGGAAAAGTGGAAGGTTTTTTTTTTTTTTTTTGTATTTTAGCGGATAAAGGTGGTCGCTTTTTGACTTTTTTTTAAAAGATAGAAGGAGTTTTGAATTAAAGTTCTATTGATGTGACATTTTGTTTGAAAAATTGAGGCTTTACTTGACTTTTACTATGCTAGTAAAGTGCCAAGGAATTTACTAAGTCAGTAAACATAATGTAAAACCTCAATTTTTTAGACAATGGATTACATCAAAAGTATATATTTTAAAAATTTTCTCATTTAAAAAAAAGTCAAAAATCAACTTTCTTTCTCCACTAAATAACGAAAAACACTCATTTTTTACATAAAAAGTTAAAAAGATTCCATACCAATCTACTAAAGACAAAATACCATAGTAACCCAATTATATTTTATTCTCTTTTAATTTGATGATTTACATTACTTTTCCTTTAATAGTAAATTACAAAAAGTAGAATTCCAAATTCTTTAATTATGAGAACTCGTAAGGCAAAATGTGCTTTTTCATGTGGTTTGAAATTCTTAATCTTACATCAAATAGAGCTTTACACTAGTTCAAGGCGGGGACCTCTAACTTATTAATGATTCTCGTAGGAAGATAAAATTCCTAGAGCTCACCTTGGCCTGTTCATAATTCCATGAATTCTTGTCTGAGGAATTTTTGAATTATTAGATAAAGTAGAATTCTTAAATCCTCCTAAGAGCATGAGCATTTTTTAATTTCACAAAAATACAAAGAAGGTGGAATTCTAAGACTTTCTAAAGGCCATTTGAGACTTATCATGTGTTGGAATTTATAAATTATTGTCAAGAAACAAGGGATTTGGAAATGCAAGGGTAAATAATGTGAAAAAAACTCAACCACTGAAATTCCAACTAGAAATTCTAGTAAAGAAACAGGCCTTTAAATGCCCGTTTTGTTTACTTAGAATTTATGAAAAGAATTTAATGCCTGTTTTGTTTACTTAGAATTTATGACAAGAATTTAAAATGTTAGAATTTCTTTTTTTATGACGTGACATCCCTTGAAATTCCAAGAATTCCACTAAACAAACATGCCCTTTCTAACCCATTTATATAACATTAATGTCCATGGAAACCCACTGATTATAATTTTACAGAAATCAATGCAATATGGACCGTTTGATTGATCAAGTGTGAAAGATATATCATATATATTTCCAGATGCTTCAATCTTGGCGGTCTATCTCACTTAGCTGGGATTCCTGTGATATGAGTAGACTCGATCGTGTGGCACACGTAGGCTGAATTAGGAGAATAAAAGATGTGGTTTTCTCTCTTCCGCGTATGAGATGGAGACAGTTCATAATCAGTGACAGTACATTTCCTCAGGTTGGCTTCTTTGTAGCCTAAGAAAAGCACAAAAATCTCCATAATATTGAGTGGTTTTCCTAAATCTAGCCTCTTCCCGCATGAACCAAGTATAGTTGTTAATTCCGTTTCAGTCATCATTTCAGTCTAGTATTTAAGAGAGAATATTTTGGTATTTCAAAAATTCGGCAAAATTTTTTGGATTAGCTTTTCAGAATAATAAAAAACTTAAAATATATATACATATATATAATATAAAAATAAGAATAAAATATAAATTATGCATGTTTCTTGTTATGAATATTGAGGGTTTTTAAAAAAAAAAAAAACTAAAATTGTTCTACAAATCAAAATGGATTGGAATGACCAAAATTCTTTTTGCCTCATTTTATTTCGGCAGATCAAAGGACCGGAATGGAAAATTCCCACCATTCCGGCCTAAACGAAAAGGAATTGACAACTATGGTACTAGATAGAGACATGAACCCATTTGAATTCGAAATTGACACATGATGTGGATCAAAAGGTTTTCAAGTGTTAAAATTATAAGGGGGCTCTATTTTTTTGTGTGTGTGTGTGTGTGTTTTTTTTTTTTTCCTGTTTCATACAGACGTGGGGACATGGGGCTCTTTATAAGATGGTAATATGATTCACGTTTCTTGTACTCTCAAAATTAATGCAACACAAAAATGATTTTCTCACTTCTTTTTAATATGTGGCCGTAATCATCACCCGGCAAAATCTTTGGGTTGAAGCATACAAGGATCCAAAGTCAAGTCCAAAAGTTTTATATATAATGGGATAGTGTTAGAGATCTATCCAAAATTCTCCCAAACTAAAAGCAGCTTTAATACTTTCATTGTTGTAATTTTTCGGAATTGGACAAGGAAATAGAAAGCCTAAATCCCAAATGGGCTCAGCCCAAACAGCGAGTGCTTGTAATTTAGTGATAACTTGTCCAAAAAGTTACTAGAAAGCCTGTATAACTGATAAAAAAACCAGGTTTGGCCGTCCCAATTGACTAAATGGACGTGCTTGGGTCTGACATTTATGGCCCATTTCCGGGTTGAGCTCGATGTGGGTTTTAGTTTTTAAAGTAGGTTCAGGCCTGCTTCAGCCCGGCCTTACATGGGCCATACTACAAGGCATCTATCACTCCCAGAACAAAGTATGTGATTGGATTGCCAGGTCCTTGCAGCTATTGTTAACTTTTACATGTATTTTTCTTCTTCAATTGCTTATCTATGGAACTGATGCATGTTCAACACTGCATATGTAATTTTACGTGAGGAACTTGCATACTGTATGAAAGAGAAATTCATACGACTTCATTTGATAGGAATCTTGGGGTTGGGGATACATTTACTCTTGCATTATGATTTTATGCATAAGGGCTGTTGGGAGGATCTTGTAGCTACCATTTGACTTGAATAACATAACAGTTTTGTTTGATTTTGCCTATCATTTCATCCTATTCAGAACAAGAGTTTCCTGTTGAATCATTGTTTATATGGTGGTGATTCCAGATTTGGTGAACATCACAAAAAGAGGGGTAAAAAAAAGGGGTGACTACTAACTAAATGTGGTAGAATTGAGACAAATCGCACTTACATGATTTAACTTCCTCAACATATTCCACTATTGATGCATGAATGCTAAATTTGTCTAAAGATATTTTTAATGGAAGTTTAAGAAATAGTAAGAAACCTTTGTACATGTCATAAACTTCAACTAAGAAACCCTTCTAATAATTTTACTCTTTTCACATAATCCTACTACAAGAGAAGAAACCAAGAGAGCAGCATAAACTGTATAATGCCTGCATTCTACCTATCTATCTTCCACATGATTATGTACAACCAGGAAAGCAAATCTTGTACAAGGCCTACATTTAATTCTCTGCCTTCCTACCATCTAACTATCTCTCTTTTCTCTTGTGCATTCTTAATTGATGATTGGATGCACTACTATCAGAAGGGCCAGCTCTTCTCATGTGCATTGTTGATTGATGATTGGATGGACTATGAACAGATGGACCATGAACATAATTGCTACCCATTTTGTCCATTGTTGAGCTTGGTTGGTAGCTTCCACTCACCATGCTTTGATGATGATCAGGAGGATATAAGTTGTCCAACATTCCATTGTATTTGTATTGGTTAGACATGAGCCCAGAAAGATAAACGTGTGCCCTTCTTCCAGCCATTCGAATATTAGGAGCTTGGCCCTGAGTTGCATGTCCTACTATGCAGATTTGATTATTGCTGGCCAATTCAGCCGCATTAGAGTTAATGTGTGTAACAGGAGCTGATCCATTGGCATCTGTAATGTCATGTATGCTGGGCCTGCGACGCTCCTTTGTCCTTGAGCTATTGCGGCGAATGAAGTATTTCTGCGCATGGCTGGCCACTTGTGTGGGTGTCCTTGACTTAATGTAGTTTCTGGAGATGCTCCTCCAATCTCCCTTTCCATAATGTTTAAGACCAGCCAGGAACAACCTGAGCAGTTAAAAGAGATGCAGTATAAAATACCGTATATACAAAATTGATCCACTCATGATAAATGAATCAATGGGCACAAAGAAGATCTCTGTAAAAGCAATCTTTGTAAACATGATTTCTTGCTTTAGTTGTGATTGATGAAGTGTGAAATGTTGCACTGAAGGACAAAAAAATGAAGATAAAAACAAAAAATCATGGTATCAATGAAGACAGCCATAACAACAACATTTTCATCTTTCACATAGTTACTTTTATTGAAGCCAACTGACTAGAATAGTGAGGCTAAGCTCATCTAGCCTTCACCTCATTTGTCAAACAAAGATGAATTTGAGTATGTCACCTTTCATATGCTAATTAATTAAACAAGAATAAAACTAATCGCGGTGATCCACATTGAAGGTAAAAAAGCCCAATATTAGGTAACCATCATTTCCAAACTGGATAACTTTTTACAATCTTCCATTAAGGGAAGGGGGTAATATGAAAGAAGAGATTTCCAAATTCACTCAAACGCCTAAACCTCTTAGAACTCCTACTCTAGACTCATAGCTCAAACTCCTACATCTTCTAATCATTCTTGGGTCTGTTTGGAAACTTTACATGTAGAATGAAGTGAAATAAAGCGTCCAATTTTCGGACAAAGGATGACAAACCAATAAATTTGGTCTCTATGGTTCACCTCTGATGGAATGGATACGACTCGAGATTCACATGGATTAAAAGTTGATAACAAGCATTTGTAAGAGGCAAAGCAAAAGTTAAGAAAAGGCTATTCAATCAATGATTGGTAATATTACTTCAATCAATGTAAATATACTTCTGGACACAAATTATTAGTAAGGAAGAAGGGAATGAGGTTAATATGTGAGGTCTTCTCAAGAAAACTGGATCTTATTGGCCAGATTTGAAAGTGAAATATGGTATTATCCCATTGCATGTAATCTCTACTTTTATTCCTCCATCTAAATTCATCTCCATTAGAGAACGTTGCATCTGATGTATGCTCCGCATACATTCATCAAAGCATAATGAATCCAACCAAAATAAAAGCAATGACTTAGTGAGAGGTGAAATGAACATCAATTCCTGTAGTCAAAATAAATATTCCACTAGAAAAGGGAAGAAATCGCAAAAAAGAACAAGTTTACCTCAAAATGAGTATTGAATAAGAAATCAATCAGCTATGCAAATGCTATGGTTGGTCATCTGCTAGGCCAGCATGGGCCCAGCCCAGAACCTCAGGTTTTGTATTCAAGTTAGTAAAGCTCAAGAGTTGGGGCCCGTTTAGTATTTACGCTGGACTTGATTAAGTGATAGAAAGCCCGGAGCACAAAGACCAGCCCATGCAGATTAATTTAAATGGGTGGGCTTCGCTTGTTTCAGATGGGTAGGGCATAGGCCAGGCACTTGCCGCCATGTCGAGTTTGAACTGGATATGGGCATGTATTTCTTCTCAAGTCAGGCTAAGCACGGATATGACTAAAGCCCAATCCAATCTGTCCCATAAATACACCTAGTAAATGCGGCTAGAAGGTTCTACTATTCAGTCAATTCAACATCCAGGTCTGCACTTTTTATTTTGATTTATTTTTCATTATATTTATAACAAAAAAAAAAAGGAAAAACAAAAAAACAAAAAAAAAAGTTGTAAAAAAACAATATAAAACCCAGAAACAAATCATTCATCAAACAATAAAATAAAAAATATATTAAATAAACAATGAGATGGAGAAACAGATTTCACGTAGCCAACCCAACATAGTTGGGACAAAACTTTGATGGTGATATTAAAAAACTAAAGGGAGGCATATTGAGCATACAATGCAGCAAGAAGTAAATTATAAAAGAAAAAAAAAATCTCATCTATCATTACTTTGTAAAAAAAATCCACAAACCTGTGTTCATCTTCAGTCCAGGGGGTCCCTTTCTTCCTTTGCTGGTGATCATTGACTTGAGTCCCTTCTCCATCATCTTTTCTCATGCCTTCTGTCCCTTCTCTAATATCTTTTTTCATGACTTTTGTTTCCTTTTTCATGCCTTCTATTTCCTCTCCATATCCCATGACTTCTTTTCTTATGCCTTCTTTTTCCTCTCTATAATGTGGTAGTTGAAAACTACCTGATTCAATTAACTTGAGGTCCTCTACCAAGGCTTCATAATGCTTCTGCACTTGCTCTACAGTCTTTCCAGGCACCTGTGCAGCTGTTTTCTCCCAACTCTTTGGTTCATCCAAGTTCAAAATGGCAAGCAAGTTCTCAAAGAAGTTGTTTTCTTCTCGAGTCCACTCTTCATTCTCCATATGAATTAAGAAGGGTTTCCCTGTTCCATTGTTTCATTTATGAAAAGCGGAAAAAAGAATATGGCAGAGGAGAGAGAGATTGAGGAGATTTTTCTTGCCTTCACAAATGAACAGGGAGATTCTCCCTAAGATCTTTAGCTTCCTTACAGTTTTCATTTGTTGAAGATTTTTCAGTTATGGGGTTTGTTAAAAACCAAAGATTATTGTTATAGAGGGGAGAGGTACAGCTTTTTTTTTTACCAATTTACACTCCATATGATGAAATTTAGATCCTAAATTTTGATGCAGATTTTAAAATTCAGGCCTAAGTATGACCCAAACTTGTACATGTCCAATCAAAATTTCACTTCTATTTGGGTGGGCCATGCAGATGAAGTTTGGATCCCTAGTGAATAATAAGAAACATTTAAGACACAAGAAAATATCAACTGAGCAATGAAAATTACTAGCGCTGCCCATGGACTGGTGACCTAAGTTTAGAAATTTGTATAAGGCCAGAACTTCAGTTCCAACTTCCAATCCTATCATATCCAACATTTACTACTTCTGCAGTTCAAAGATCCTCTGATGTAGAACCTTTAGAATAAATCCCAAGGCTTCTCAGTCTCAAATAAACGTCCCCTTCCTGCTGTGAGAATTAATCGTTTTTTCCTCTCTTCATCAGCTGAAGCTTTCTATTCTCTCTCAACTCCTTTTTTTTGGCAACCAACTGTGTTCTAGTTTTTTTCATTGGCCGGATTGGTCTGGGCTTAGGCATGTCCCTGGCCCATATATGGCCCAAGTGTGGCACAGGCTCCAAAGTTTCGATCCTCGGCATGTCGCGCCTGAGCCCAACCATTTAGTCCATTGGGCCCAGCCGAGTTTTCTCTCATGTTTTCAGGCTTTCGATCTAAGATAGAAGCAGAACTTATTTGGGCCGAGCCGAGATGGACTTTAGGCTTTCTATCATTAATCCAAGCTCGACCCAAATATTTGAACAGGCTTAATCCAAGTACAAAAGCCCATGGCCTGATCCGGGCCCAAAACGAGTAGACCCTGGTCGGGCCCGGGGTGGTTGGCCCATGAGCAGCCCAAATATCCTTTTTTTATGGGCGGAGAGTGTTTTGAGTTCTGGTCATTGGTGTTTTTGAAATTCAAATGCAAACTATTCAAATTAGAAATTCAAATAAAATATCTAGATCTAGAAAAAATCCAAATTCAAATTCAAATATTTAAATAGCAACTTTTACTATATAACGAGTTTGCCCATATACATATAACACTAATTCAAAACACAATAAAGCAAATCAAAGAAATCCAACTTAATCTACAAGCCCAACTAGTACATTGAAATAATTAAAATCCATATATTCTAAATCATTCTCTAAGATGGGAGGCATGATATTGGGATTGGGTTGTGTTTAAATAGTTTATATGAATATAAACTACATTACATCAATCACATGTGAAAGAGGATTCTCATAAAAAAAAAGATCAAAAAAAAAAAAAGTTGAAAAAACACTTCTCAATTTGAATAAAGAAGCTTTTAGAATTGCCCTCACTTCCACACAACAAAATGTAAGCCCCACCCTACCTTTTGTGGCCTATAAAATTTAAAAACATGTTGATGAGATGGTTCCATCTCAGTATTTATTTTCAAGATGGACAAATTGCGTCCATCTGGGAGGCCCCCCTATCCATTATCTTTCCTCTGTATCACACTTACAATTGGATTGGTGAACGGTAAAAAAAAATTGGATGTTCAAGATTGAAAAATAACTCTATATGCATAATCTACATTGCCCATATATAAATTATCTAATCCTACACTATCAATATATTGGTTGATGATCCAAGTTTAACCCCAATAACCTGAGTGCTTAAGATGCCAGAAGCCCACTCATTAGCCCCACTAAATTCTACAAACACAAAGAAAAGGAAGAAGGAAGAGTAGTTACCTTCTGGTGAGAATGCAAAGAAGCCAAGATGCCAAGTTGGGATCTCCAACAGTTGCTGCCTTTGCAAAAGAAGCTCCCTCTACTAGGAAAAAAAAAAGAAGCTCCCTGTAAAATCCAGTATTCGGTGGAGAAGAAATATATAGGCTTCTGTTCAAAAAAAAAAGAAATATATAGGCTTCAGACTCTACAAGAGATATACATCGGAGATAAAACTGGAGATGGTCGTACAGAAGTTGTCCTTGAAACTAGGGAGAATAATGCCCATGAAACTTGATTGGTCGAAATTTAAGTATTTTCATTAAAATTTTCTGTGCGAATTTTTTTTATGCCGTGCCACATCGTACACATCATATTGTGTGATATCCTAAGATTCCTACGGCGTGATATCCTAGGTCCTTACAATAACAATGAACAAATGTCATGACTAAGAGCAGAGAATGTACGGAACACACTCACTTTTCTTAACCCTTTCTTAAAGATATTTTTGTAAATTTACATCACTAAACTCTTGCATACATCCCTCCACTCCTAATTTTTTTTTTTTTTGGATAACATAGGAACCCTTCGAACCCCATTCGGTTGATCATTGGTAAACCCACGGATACATAGAACCACCCACTAACACTATGTATCGGATAAGGCCTTAAGGAATTCGAAGGCAGAACCTCCTGATTAAAATTGGACTTCATAACCACACGAACATTTTAAGTGTGAATAACATTTTAAGTGTGGGTCCCATCCCTCCACTACTGTTGACTGCATCACTTTGACATGCGGGTCCCAGTATGTTTATATCATATTTTATTGTGGGTCCACCTTGCATTAAATACATCTAATCATTTCTCTTTTATGAATCTAGAAATCTAAGCAACCAAAACAAATTTCATTCCTACGGACCTCTCCTCCTCTTTTGTGAACCACATTTTAGACTTGGATCAAATTTCGATTTCAAAATGAAACCTCACAGAGCTTCATTATGTTTGTGAAATAAGTGCAGTTTTGGTAACATCATTGTTTCAACTGAGGCCATCAATGGGCCAGGCTAGCACATCCTGTTCCTATCTAAAAATCCAGGCCTGAACAAATATTTTAGGCCCTGGGATAAAGCTCAGCCTAAAATTCAACCATATATCATACGAGGTCTTAAATTTTAATTGCCTCCTAGTTTGTGAAAGAGTTGGGTACAGTTAAAGAGCCCACAATCGATCCAGATTGAAACCCGATTACCATTTTGGGCCTAAACTTAGATCTGATTGGATAAGACTAGGATTGTAAACTGGGCGGTTCTGGAACCGTTGAGGAGAAGGTGGAACCAGATCCCGACCCGGAACCGGTTTCTTGGCTTAGGAACTGGATCCAAAACCATATATGGGACGGGACTGGATCTGGGTCAGGGTCTAGATAGAGAATGATATTAAAAAAAATATGATTTTAGGAGAGATTTTCGAAAGTTGAGGTAATATGTTGGGTCTTGGGTTCACGGGTCCAAACTAAGGTGGAACCGAACCCGGACCAATTTACTTATCAGAGCCTAAATAAGGACCCAGACCCTGTTTTTAACGGGCGGAACCTTTGGGTAATCGGAGAATGAAGGACCCATTTGCATCCCTAGATAAGACCTGAATCAATCCCCTAAATTATTATATCATTTACTCTTGCTGGATATAATATATATCTTCATATCTATGATATAAAGATTTGTGCCCAACTGGGCCTATTTTCAGATCCAATTATCAAACGAACTCAAAAAAATGTCTCCAAAAGTGTCAATTGGTTCCATTTGCCTGTTTATTTATTAGATAAAACTGAAAATCATAGCAAAGACTGAACGGTAAAAGTAAACCAGCAAATAGTAAAAGTAAGCCCTCAGAAATATCAATGTTTGGGCCGCTCCCAATTATGAGGGGTAAGGCAGTACAAAAGGGTAGTCCGATTGGTCAATGTGGGGCCCACCAATTAGGTAGACAATGTCATAACCGTTCTCTGATTTGTCCGTTAGCTAAGGCAATCATCCATCGCAATCAGCCTGTCTATTAGATAATCCAGACCATCCCTTCACCATCCAAACGAAAAGGACTGCGACAAATTGGCTGACTGTGTGCTGAGACACCTTCAGGTTGTTGGGTGTTTCCCATTTAAGCTTACCAAAGCAACCATCAGCACCTCTATTTGTCCATAGTTCCAATTGGATACTAAGCTCCAGTGGGGGCATGTGCTGTGTGTGTGGTGAGCGTGTCAGGTCATCCTCGTGTAGCATCATCATTTAATAAACAAATAACCATGAAAGACAACTATCAACACCCATAATACATCATACAGAGGTTGGGGGATGAAAAGAATATCACAATGAGACCAAGCACTCTCTAAACTATCAACTCCAATACACCATTGTAATACCTTCATTCATGGCCTTCAAATTTAAAGGTTTTAGAAGAAACCATTTTTTTAAGGATTTCAATCCAACGGTGAGTATGTTCGACAGGTGTTAATTCATTAGGTGTAGTGAGTGCGAGGTGTGTTGATTGATCATAAGAGGGTCTCAATGGACCGGTGTACGTGCTTTCATGAGATCCGTAACACACAAGGGGGTGGATGGTCCATTTGAATCGATAATCAAGTGGGCCCCACCCCACTAGGTTGTATCCACGATGAGACCAAGCACACTGTGTCCTCCTCATGAAAGTTTCTGATAAATACTTGTCAATAGATGTTAGCCGTCCATGCAAACAATTGTAAAGATGCTTTACCAAATAAATTTTTTTTTTTGTAAAGATGATTGTAAAGCAACAATGCTTTAGACACGAAAAGAAAACTTAAAGCACAGTTAATTAGATAAAGCTCCACTTTTGACCCGGATATCTCATCAGATATAAAAGCAAAAGCTTCTTGATCCCATCAAACAGTTATCTAATTGAATGATTAATGAAGTAGCCGACATGAATCAGAGTTTTTGCTGGACCACAAGTGCAAGCTGGATTGTGCATGCCTATTTACAGCCTTAAATGAAATAATACAGGGAATGGAACTGTAGTATGATGAAGTCACCGTTGCTAACAAGCCATGCTGGAGGATGTTATCAGATGAGTACTTCAGCTGGACTAGACCCGAGCTTGCACAAGTGTTGTAAAAGTCAACTTTAAAAACATGAATTCACTCATAGAATCTTGTCCCACTCTCCCAAACTACTCACTTCCCATCATTTATATCCTGGTTCTGCAATTCAGCTCCTTCTTGTGCTCTTGGCATTATACTCATCAGCCTGTTGTGTTGTAGGATGGAATAAAATAAAATGAAATTGAATGTCAACGAGTTTCTTGTTCACCAAAAACCTCTACACTCTATCACCAAAAATCTCTAAATTAGTAACCCATTACCACCAACAACAATTTACATATTCCCGGCAGTCTAGGGCGGACTCAGGAAATTCAATTTGGGGAGGCTTCATGCAGAAGAAGTATTGGAGAAAGAGTCAAATCTAATAGAAAAATATATTAATATTTAAAATTTACAAGGGGGTGTTTTAAATTTTTTTAACTTTTCACGTATATGAGCGGGGGCTTTAGCCCCTAGAAAGTTGTACCTGGGTCCACCCCTGGCAGCAATTCTCAACAAGTTACTAGGCATTCATGCTATGATGTCTAGATACGGATATGAAGCAAAGATCGGGGATACAACTCCTCATTTTTAAAAATCTAGAGCACGACTATTGATATGGGTATTCAAATTTCTTCTTTATATCACTTTTAAATCAATGAAATTATCATTATATTCGTCCATTTTGAATATTTTCTATTGTGAGAATTCTAAAACATTAAAAGAATTTTATAAAATAAAGAAATTTATAAGTAGGATATATTAAACTTATTCCCTAAAACGATCAGTGTATTATCAGGTTCTAATACAAGTGTCGTATCAATCCAATACGAATACGTTGAGTTTGTACAAATAGCCAGGTATCTTAGGATAAATGGAGTTCACCTTCATTGGGATGAGTGAAGCTCAATTTAGATAAATATTCCTATGACCCTTTTATCCAACTATCTAGAATCGGTGACATAGTTCAGTCTCATATAGGCCATGGCTGACTTAAGGGTGGAAAACTGTGGAGTGGGGTGTCCCCAATAGTTTTGAAAACCCTCCTTATAGTATAGGAAATTTTTGGTTAAGCTCCTAGCCTCATTGCCTCTATGAGTGCTCTGGAGGTTGAGCTAAGCTCGCTTCTCCAAGTGTAATTATTTGTCATAAGAAAAATATTCTTGGGGCATCTCATAATTGAGGGAGATTCTTTTTTTTTTTTTTTGCTAAAGAGGGAATTCAAGTGGCAAACAAAGAAGGACAAGACAAACAAAGAAACCCAACTAAAAAAAACAAAACTCAACACACCCAACCATACATCTAGACTACAAGAACTGTCATTCTCTTTTAGCTTGATCAGAAATGATAAGAATCTTCCTTCTGAAGATGCCATTAGATGAGGATGCAATTGAATCAGAGTGAGAGCAGCGGTGAGCGAAGTCCTGCATTTGACGATAGGAGGTTGCTGCTTAGAGATCTTGGAGGTATTGCTCGTGAACTCCTAAAGGTAAGCAGCTCTTAAAGATAGTGATCTCTGGAAAGTAGAGCTTAGACAGTTGATTTGCTACCTTATTGGCAGTTCGTCTGCAATAATTAGCTTCCCACCATGACACCTGAGAAAGCATATTGAGCAACTTCCACCAATGTGCCATGAGTGCCCAAGATAGACTATTATATTTCTTGAGGGACTGAGTTAAGTTCAAGCAATCTCCTTCTATGATGACGTGGTGAAAGCCCCTCTTGAGGCAAATTTTCATCCCTTTAATGATAGCAAGAAGCTCTGCTTCTAAAGAGTTGCTCGTATAATTTTTTCCAGCATATCCTTTAATTAGAGTTCCTGTTGGACTGCGAATGATACCACCAACTTCTGCAATCTAAGAGAATGGGTTGAATGAACCATCAAAGTTAAGCTTAACATGGTTAACTAGAGGTGGAAGCCATACTTCTAGGGGAAGACCTGTTTTTGACACTGCCATGGACAGAAGATTAGATACATTCCATTCATGGAAGGCAAATAGAGCTTTGGATTTGACCGAGTTTGGGAATATTGGGCTATTGAGGAATATGTGTTCATTCCTCATTTTCCAAATATATCAACTGACAAGAATTCTAAGCTTAAGAGAGCTAGTTGAAGCCTTGGACCAAAACCAGTCATTAAACCCCTCAAATTCGATTGGCTTTGTAATAGATCTTGGTAAAAGGTTCCAAATGGCTTTAAAAATGGGGCAAGGGACAAATAAGGTAGCGTTTGGTTCGCTGGAATGGTTGTAGGCAGGAATGGAATGGAGACCGGAATGACAATGGAATGAAATGAGGCATGAATAGTCAATTCCATTCCAGCGTTTGGTACGCTGAGGAATCAACCCAATAATGGAATTCTGATTCATATTCCTGCGTTTGGTACGCTGGAATGCTGCGTGGAATGGAATCAAATTTACATAAGATTGACCAAAATACTCTTGTTAGATTCTACTGTCACATTTGCATTATTTGTGGTGGATGATTTGGGGGTGGGCCCCATAAAGGTGTAGTGAAAAAGTTTGTAATTTCTCATAATTATATATTATTATATTATATTATACTATTTGGGGGTGGGCCCCGCAATGTGTAGTGAAAAAGTTTGCATTATAATATTTTGGGGTGGGCCCCACAAAGGTGTAGTGAAAAAGTTTGTAATTTCTCAAAATAATATATTCTTATATTATATTATAATATTTGGGGGTGGGCCCCACAATGGTTGGTTGAAAAAACCATGCAACATAGCCTCTTTTATAATAGTAGATAGATAGATAGATATAATATTTTGGGTGGGCCCCACAATGGTTGGGTGAAAAAGATATTATATTATTATATTTTATTATAATATTTTGGGTGGGCCCCACAATGGTTGGTGGAAAAGATATTATATTATTATTATTATGATATAATAATATATTATTATATTTTATTATAATATTTTGGGTGGGCCCCACAATGGTTGGGTGAAAAAGATATTATATTATTATTATTATGATATAATAATATATTATTATATTTTATTATAATATTTTGGGTGGGCCCCACAATGGTTGGTGGAAAAGATATTATATTATTATTATTATGATATAATAATATATTATTATATTTTATTATAATATTTTGGGTGGGCCCCACAATGGTTGGGTGAAAAAGATATTATATTATTATTATTATTATTATTATATAATAATATTACAAGCGAGGGTATTTTGGTCTCAACAAAAAGTTAGAAAGGAATGGAATAGTGATTCATTCTGTTCTTAGATGGAATGGTGATTCCCTCACATAAAGGAATGGGATTCCGGAAGTAATGGCCATTCCGCCCCTTTTTGGCGAACCAAACGCTGGAATGGTCATTCCGTTGAAATGACCATTCCATTCCGACCTCCATTCACGCGAACTAAACGCTACCTAAGTGGTTGACAGATTCCTCCTCTCAATGGCAAAGACTGCATATGGGGCTAATTTCTTGGTTTATTTTTTTAAGGCAATATGCAATGGGAAGTTTGTTGAGAATAGCTCTCCATGTGAAAAATAGGAATTTGGATGGAAGATCCAATTTCCATAAGTGTTTCCAAGGCCAATAAGCTCCCTTTGTAGGAGCGTTAAAGGCTGAATATAAAGCCTTTGAGGGAGATTCACTCATTCTTACAAGCACTGGAAATGGAAAGTAACACGCACCACATGACGACCCAATAGGACAAATATCTATAGTTAATCCCTATCTTTTGATGTTGTCTGATGTTGTGCATATTTCTAATTTTAATTTGTTCGGCTTTTGTAGTTGTTTGTTTTCAAAAATAAACTATTTGATTTGATCCTTCGTATAAATAAATGTTCTTTGCAAAAAAAAAAAAAAAAGTAAAGTGCTCAATCTTATTGTATGACCAAATTCTATTAGGACATTCATGTAAGCAGTTGAGCTGTTAAGTATAGGCATTCTCTTCATGAGTTTTTAAATAATGCTCTTGAATAGAGCATATTTCCCTAACCTTTGGATTGATTGAGGTCTCATTTGGATCGAAATTTCTTGTTCAAATCAATTTAGGTTAATGCAGTATTTACATTTCATCTCTTTAGTTTTTTTTTTTTAATTTTGAATTTTTTTATAACATCACCAACTAATAGTTCAATTTGTGAATAAAAAATTACATTATATTTTTAATAAGGAATCCCGACGTGAACCCTTGCATTTAATTGGTGGGACTTATGTCTGATCTACACGAGTAGCAATTAATTAGGTGGGGAAATGATAATATATTCAGTAAATGATTATTTATTGAGAACATGGGCCAAAAATAGGGTTGAATGGACTCAAACTTTAAATTTTGACTTCATATAAAATCTAGAGGCCATAATAATACTGGTGATGGTCATGATGCTAATCCAACACACACATCCAAACTTGAGGATCCTAAATTCCTACTTCATACCACAATTACAACTCGTACATAGCCATTAGGATTTTCTTTTCCATTTTGGGTAAGTCATTAGCATCTGTTTTAAAGTTCAAATTTAAGCCCAAGGGGTAGTTCAGCTGGTCTAAAACCACGGTTTGCACCCGTAGGTTCGAAACTGTCCTATTACACTGGGGCTACATAAGAGTTTATCCAGCTTCTCTCTGGGCCGGGAGAGATTAGTTCAGCCAAAGAGTTGAGAACCCTTCAATAGCATAAGAAAAATCAGATTTAGCCCTAAATTTGATTTGACTTAGGTGCAAAGTCGATTCTAGATCTTTGCTCCCCTCTTGATGTCTGATCATTTGATCAATTTAATACATAGTGGAAAGCCCAAATGCATTCCGGTATGCACCATAATTCCAACTTTCCGACCAATGGAACTAGGGTATACAACAAACACAAATAAGTAGCTACTTTTTTGGGATATTATTGGTACTGTGGTTCTTAGACTTGACATTTATCTATGACCCGATGAAGTTCAAGTATTATCTAAAAAATTGTTCTAATGATATTTCAAGGTCATGCAATATCAGACGCATCCAACCACCCAATATCTAAATGCCATGTAATATCACACATAAGATATCATATAGCCGTATGATGACACGCCATTATTATGCGAACAGCTCTCCCAAAAATATTTAAAATTCACCTTGCAAATGTTGACGTATGTCCCTTGTTAGTTTTACGTAGCATGGCAATCGGATAATGTGTTTGTGGGTTGAGCTGCCACATCATCGACAGCATGTTTTCTTTGTCCTCACTGTCTTCATCGCCTTGATGTAAAGGTCATCAATTTTTTGTCCTTACGCAGGCCCACATATTAATTTCTCCCTGACCATATAGATCCGTGTATTTAATTTCTAAAGTTTCTTCCTCCAGCTCATCTTTAACAGTATAAAAATTCAAGTTCGGACTTGGTATAAGGTCAAGTTCATCTGGGCGTTTAACTTGAAGAAATCCTGATTTACATGATTAGGAACGATTTTGTCATAACGCACGCCTAATTCTCCTCCTTTTGGTACATGTTTCTTTTGTCCTCTGAAGGAAGAAGCTTGTTCATGTATTCTTTTTTTATTTATTTATACCTGGAAGCTAAACAACCTTACAGTCATGTGAAAAAAAAGCTAGAATCGGTTTTTGCTCAAGCCACGTTACCTTTCAACAAGGGGGATGGGTCCTCTCCTTTAAACCTATTTAATCCCTCCTCTTCAACGTTTCGAATTGCATAAAAGAAGGAATGCTTCAGTGTTTCTTTCTTTATCAGTATTTTAAAGCATGTTTGTATAACACTTTTTTACAAAAAAAAAAAAAAAAAATGGACGGTTTTTCGTAAAAAACCAATTTTTCATGTATTTGGTGCGGAGCAATTCCATGGAAACGCTTTCCTACTTTATTAGCATTTTCCTTACTAATACAAGAAATGGATTTCCTATGAGGGTATGGGAAATGGACTTTCTCGGAAAACTGTTCCCTCATATATAATCTCATTTTCTTACTTTTTTCCATTTCAACCTAAAACCCTACACTCTTTCATTTTTTTAATTCATTAATTAAATAAATTATTATTTGATGCTGAATAAATTATATACATGTTATGTTATTTTTTTTTTTTGAAAAATTGTTGCACCAAATAAGAAATTTTGATTTTCTATAAGGAATTCACAACCGAACCAAGCAACATTAGCACTAATTCAGCGAGGAAAAAAAATCCGCACCAAACATGAATTTCTAAATTCCGTAGAAGTCCTTTTCCGTGGTTTCCATTTCTATAAAATTTATCGACGTGGCAATTTCCCCTTTCCTCGGAAACATGCCCTTAATCTCTTTAGACTTTAAAGATACTTTAAACCTCTTTAATCCCCTCTTCTTCAAGCCTCGGACTTATACCTATAAGAATTAAATACCTCAATGTCTCAGTTCTTTCTTTATATATAGTGATATTTTTTTTTCTTAGTTCGAACTCGCTTTGTCCGATTCAATTGTCTATCTATTTGAAGAGCAGAGTAAAATGACATGAGATGGAGTGTTTAATCAAGAAAAAAAGTTAGTGGTAGGAGTTAATTGAAAAGGCACAAAATGACAAAAAAAAAAAAAAAGAACCTACTTAATTTTAGTTACACAAAATGATAAAAAAAAAAGTTGCTCTAAAAAGGCACAAAATGACAAAAAATATACTCTTAAAAAGCATAAAATGATAAAAAAGTATTTTTTTTCTCCCAAGTCTCTCCGCTTTTTTCTGTTTTGAGTTGATACTTAACCTTATTTTATTTTACACCACTTTATTTTATTTTACGCCACCCTACAAACAAATAGGTCCACGAATCATAATAGCTGAGTAAATTGATTTTACTAAATCATCAATTGGATCAGAGTAACTTAGCCGATTCTACATTAAAAAAAATTGTAAATTAGCGGAGCTTTAAGAAGTCTTAACATTCCCTGGATGTTCTCAAGTCTCAACTTTCAACCAGTTGCAAGCTAGGCCTTCCAAAGAATTCATAGAGTTCACCTCTATTGGATTGGATGACGCCCAGATGTATTCAATGGAGTTCTAGATCTTTGCCCCTCTTGACGTGGGATCATCCGAGTTCAATGCATAAAGTGAGGCCCAAATGTATTCTGTTAGAGTGTAATTTTTTATGCAGAATAATCCCAACATTCTCACCATTGACCAATGGAACGTGACAACACCTAGGTACAAGAGACACAAATTACAAATGACTAGCTACCTTATTAGTTTTATGCAACATAACGATCGGTAAATGTGTTTGCGGGTAGAGCTGCCACATCATCTAGAGCATGCTGATCTCTATGTCCATACCGTTTTGAATGCCTTCAGAAAAAAACCCATCTTGTTTATGTAAAGGTGACGTAGACTCAAATATTAATTGATCATTGACTACATAGATCCGTGTATTTAATTTCTAAAGTTTCACATCCAGCTCATCATTTTCAATGTAGAAATGCAAATTCTGACGTGGCATAAAGTCAGGATGCTAAGAGGGCTTGACTTTTGAGAAATCCTGAGCTGGAGAAGAGGAACTCCACAGTGGCACCCACCTGTAGAATATCCTAGTCACTCTAAATAAGCTTCTTATTTTTGGAATCTATCCTACCTCCTCTTACCCTGGTAGTCATAATTGTGAGTTATTATCTGCGTGTCTTGCATTTAAATATGTGCAGACACTTTTCCTCACCCAAGGGCTATGTTACCTCACCCGATATCTTCTTCCCTCACCAGAGGGCTAGTTATTATCTGCGTGTCTTGGATTTAAATATGTGCAGACACCTTTCCTCACCCAAGGGCTATGTTACCTCACCCGATATCTTCTTTCCTCACCAGAGGACTCCCAGATCTCACCGGAGGTCTACTCTCTTACCAGAGGGCTTGGGTCTTAGCCCCTTAAGTTGGGTACAGAAAAAACTCATTGGATCTATCCAAGCTTTATCCCAATAGAGCTTGGTCTCGTCATAAGATTGGCCATTGTACATGTTTTCTTATATATATTATCAAACATCAATATATAGGAGGTGAGATTTGGAGATACGAAATTTCTTTTGAATTGAGATTTTCATTAGGTAAAGTAAACTCCACCGTGGAGCTATATCCTTCCATAGACTATCTATAACGTTTGTATGCATTCTGTTACTTTTAAAATTCGGGCCTTTTGGGAATGAAACATCAGTGTCGCATAAAGCCAATGTAGCAAGATGGTTGAAAGCTAAAAGAGCAGCAGATCTGCTGGGACTACTTCTTTTTAAATTTATTTAGTTAACCATTTCTACCAAAATCTCAAGTTGTTAGTAGAGGCAGTAAAAATATTTTTTAATATTTCCCTTTGGGTGGAGCCCACTCTTCAATACTCCCCTTCAGGTGTTACCTGATCGGCGTACTTTTTTTTTTTTTTTAATTTTGCGCCGAGTCGATCGTCCTAAGATTTGAATCCACGGCCGGTTGGCTCTACATTTCTTTAGCTAACAATTTCTACCAAAACCTCGAGGCGTTAGTAGAGGCAGCGAAAATGCTTTTTAATATTTCCCTTTGGGTGGAGCCCACTCTTCAATACTTCTCATCTTTTGGTGCATGGTGATTTTGTCATGTGAAGACCGGAGTTTATTCATGTATTCTTTCAGCAAGTGGGTCGTCTCCTTTAAATCTCTTTAATTCCTCCTCAAATGCATCATCAATGTCTCAGTTCTTTTTATTAGCAGTCCTCTAATCTCTTTAAATGAACTTCAAATCTCTTTAACCCCTCTTCCTCAAGCCTCTAATTGCCTAAAAGAAGCAAATGTCTCAACGTCTTAGTTCTTTCTTTATATAAGTAATTGTTGTTTTTTGTTAAGTTTTAACTGGGTTCTGAGTCTTCTGACTGATTCAATGTCTTTATATGGAGCTATGGCTGAGAGTAAATTGAATTTTAACCGATTTAACCGTAAGGGCTACTAACTTGTTTAAGAGGACTGAGATTGTAACAGAATCATCAATTTTCTGAGAATCAGAGTAACTTAGCCGAGCTTTATGGAGTCTCACTGAGTTTTAGAATTGTGTCCAAACCGACCTTTAGATTTTGAACTATTCTGATCTATAAATTAATGGGTGTGACTGAATTGTCTCAAGGGCCACCTAGTTAGCTCGCCCGAGACTGGCAAATTTAACAAATATGAGCCCACTTTCACATTACTGGAGTGGGTTACACATGTTCTTCAGACAAGGTCGAACCCAGGAATTCTTCGTTGGAAGGGCCAGTATGTAGTTAAAAAAGTCAGGAGAGCACCATATAGAAAAAATGCATATAGTTTTCAAAATATATAAGAGCATTTCTGAAAATTTGAGGGTGGGGGCAGCCCTCTTGATTCCACCAGGACCTGTAAATTGAGTCTGTTTTGAATGACAATTTCTACGTCCAATTACTAATTGGGATGAGCTTCTGTCACGACCCGGGCCCGAGGCCGGACTAATCGGGGACTAACCCGGATCGCGATGTCAGCATACTTACTCCCGTAAATCTTGAATTAACCGAAGTTAAGACAAGACTCACAAGGGATCTAACCTGCATACCTGTCAAATGTACATTTTTGCGGAAACATATACGTACATTGACAATAAATGACTTTACATTACCAGTAAAGTTCTCATATACAAAAATATAATCTAATGAAGTCCACCACTGCATATTCACAATACAATGCAGGGGACATCTAATTACATTTCAAAATGATATACAAAAGTATCTATCAATGAATTTCCAAAATAATCTAAAAACATTAAAAATCAACGCCCTCCAAACTATGCCCATTCGGCTAAACCTCCTGGAGGTATCGGATGGGCCTCCTCCACACGTGGCGCGGCCTCTGTAAGGCCGGGATGGGCAACTGGGCCTATAATGCCATCAATAACACTATGAACAGGACGGTTCAGCAATGTATAAACACATTTATGATAACACATGCTAAACTTGTCCATTATCAATATAACAACTCTAAACAATTACATCTAGGTTAATGCAATATCCTGTACAGTGTAGCCCATTGATACTCAATGGCTAAATTTACAATTACAGTAGTGTTACTATCTTTCAGTTCAATGTCTTCCCAAAGGAAGCATTATTCAATTCATTTCATGTCATTTCGTTTCATTTCGTGTCTTCCAACGGAAGAAACTTAAGCACAAGGCGGAAGGGCAAACCGTTCATGGCCTGGGCTTTATTTCATTTTCGTTTAATCAATTTAATTAAGCACAAGGCGGAAGGGCAAACCGTTCATGGCCGAGGCTTCAATATTGTTTCAGTTTCCCTTACATGGCTTATCAATTCATTGACTTTTCAGTCTATATGTGGGATCTACCAGTGTCTTGATCAGAGATCACTGGCATCACAACGGAGCTCCGGAACACCCCAATCATCTGCTGCAGCAGGATTATTCATTATTCATTGCATTTATTCATTATTCAATGGTTCACTGCATTTATTCATTGTTCAGTGGTTCATTGTACGCAGTCATTATAGACTCAAGGGGATTAGATGAATCATTAATTATTCACGGTCCTACTTGTCTCTATCCCAAATTTAGACAATTTCTAGGTGTAATTATTAGTTACTAAATGCACGTGTTATTTTCGATGGACATCACATTTACATTTAATATGTGCATTTAGTCCCCAAAAATCTTCCACCCGCAATATCAAAATCCACTGGACTCAAACTGAGTCCCACAATTGATCAGACCGTTAGGTCCGATCGATTGGCCAAATTTTTGCTTACAATTTCGTGTTTGGGCTAGTATCAGGTTCGCTCGAGCGGATCCAAGTTCGCTCGAGCGGACCCAAACAGAACCTTCATCGCACGAGCACACCTAAAGTTCGCTCGTGCGGACACTTTTCGCATCAGACAGTAACTGGTTCGCTCGCAAACTGTCCAGAACCCAGATTCCGGATTCTGAACATTCACTCTTCCTTTCATCCATTTCAACCACCATCTGCATATAAATTAAAGGATCCCATGTCCTCTCTTCATTCACCATTTAAACCCCAAAATCACACTTCTATTCCATCATTAAGGCATCATAAAATCCATAGAACTAAACCAATCCATCAAATCTCATTTCTACAATAAGCGGGTTTTAAGAACCCAATCCTTACAACTCAATAAAACTCATAGGTTAGAATGTTTATTCATAAAGAAACATTTATACTTGTCTTTAAAGCCTATTAGTAAGAAACCCTTTGATAGCTTGACTTTAAGATGAGAAATCCCCAAATCCAAACCATATTTCCATAAAACACAAAAAACACTATCCTATGAGCTAATCGGCTAGAAACCATATCTAATTACTCATTATAACTTGGAAAAATCCTTGAAAGCCCTAAGTACTTACTTGTGATGTGAGTAGGGAGCTCTTGAGCCTTCCTTTCAAGTTCCAAGCACTCCAAATGGGGAAATAAGATGAGGAAGATGATGAAGAAGATGAAGCTTCTTCAAAACTTGCTTGAGACACTCCAATCTCTCTTGATGAAGAAGAATGGGAGAAGGGAGAAGACCAAGGGTGTCTAGGGTTTCCTCTACAATGGAATGAGGAAAGAAAGAAATAAAAAGGGGCTTCATTCCTTTTATATAAGCATCCTTTTGCATTTAAGTCCATTCCACTAAGGTTATTTACGTTCTGAGTCAAATGAAGGGCCACTTGACGAAATCCTCGTCAAACGGCTTCGAGTCAATTATGAAAGTTAACGTACTCGTCGAGATACACGTGTTGGTATCAAGAGTTTCCGTATTCGACAAAATACGTATAAATACGTATTTACGAAAAAGGTATTGTCCTTTTAGTTTAGACTTAAAACTCATTCAATTCACTTAATCTCTTCATTATTACTTCATTAAGTCCATTTGAGACTAATCTCATTGAGTTGGATCATTAACCATCATTAGTCTAATTAGACTTGATTAATTAGCATTAATTGTAATTAATTAGAGTTAATCTTGATTAACTCGGGGCGGGGTCTTACAGCTTCTCGACCTATGCTTGGCGTAGTGATTTAAGGACTAAAATCCTTTTTGGGAGTTTGTATTGTAGATCATTAAACAAATATGTCCAAAACCTGACAGCCCATCAGGGCTCAACTCATGCATGCTCAACTTTGAGCTGTGAACTTATTCTACCCTAGGAACGGCGAGTTCTGGCTACCAAATGTGAAGATCATGGCTCCAATGTTAGCACTGGACACTACTGGGAAGATCATGGAGTCAATTAACTTGGGTGAGTTTTATTAAGTTTCTCGTGAACTCTGTGGGATTAATTAGTTCAACTTTGTGCCTTTCGAGCTAAGTAAAACTACTATGCATTGGTTGAAAGCAAATCACAAGCAGTGGCGGACCCAGGATCTTGGTTTGAGAGACGCAGATCTTAACAGGTAATTTTGTTTTGGGAGCAAACCGAATATTTTCATATGGATCGTATAGGGTAAATTCATGATTTTTATTGAATTTTTTGAAGTGCACCGCAGTTTAACGGGTGCGGCATAGCCCTTGATCACAAGTGATGCAAACTACTATGCATTGGTTGAAAGCAAATCACAAGTGATGCTCGCCAATATGGAAGAACAATATTCACAAGCATTGGCCATATTTTTGAAATGTCAAGATATAAGCTTGAAACATATTTTTATCATTTTAATACTGTCATATTTTCAAAACATGGTCTGAAAAATGCCAAAAAATCTGGAAAATATTTATGGGGAGTAAAATAATTCTAAAAACTGTTGTTGCTACTGCTGCTGCTTTACAAGAGACTCGCACCCACACACAGGACTGCATTACCTTCTTGACTAGCTTAGCTACAACTAGAGGCAATTGTGTTTTAATATATACCTATGATTAAAACAAAGTTATTTTTTGAAAAGAATTTATTTATCATCAAGAAAAACCACATGCAAAATATCCCTAAATTAAGTTATTTCCATATGACAATAATACTTGTGTCAATACATAGCAAATGGCGGGTCTCATTAAGTATATATACATGTGACCCGCCATCATTAATAATATATTATTAACGAGGTGAGAGATGAAAGATATAATAGAAATGTAAATAGGTTCTTAATTTTCCAAGGATTTCACACAGGAATCTTATAATTAAATATGTATTTGTGGTTAGGCCAGTGCTACAGCACCATGTGCCACAAGGAGAAGTCTCGACCTGTCCCTGTTGCACCCTCTAGACCATTCTTTTATTAATCTCTTGGCTATGAGCAACATATTTCCATTCCATCAATGGAAACTCTTTAAAAATTACATAAGCAACTGTTCATGATCTCGTGACAGTGAATATTGCCGGCTGTTTAATACCATGGTGAAGGAAGGTTTTGTGTTATACAAAACAGCTTGTCTAATAAATTAAGACACAAGTTTTATAGATATATTTGGTCAATTTACAGTAGATTTGACCGGACCTTCAGGTACTGAGGTGGGCCATGTTGCCGATGGTTTCTTTGAAAGAGTTGGCGACTGAAAAAAAAAATGGCAGATGGTAGGGTTTTGTGGTGAAATTTTCTATAGCTTGGATTATCCGGCCAATATTATAGATTTGATCCTGTTCACTGGATTGCACTGATCAGTTTCAGAGCTACTGGGGCTGATGGCAAAGTAATCATTTGTTAGGATGATATGTAATTTTAAATGGGCGTAATGATAATTTTCTTGCTTTCCTCAGCTTCACAAAGCATTCCACAGTAATTTTTTTAGACCAACTAAAAGTCTAGTATCACAAGCGAAACCTTAGTATCACAAGCATACCCAGTGATTGATCCTTGGGACTTCGTGTTTAAAGTATCACTCCTAGTACTAGGTCAGCTTAGGAAAAAACAATAACAAAAATCTAGTATCATGAATTGAAGGATAAAGTATATTGCAAGTACGTACTGTTAGAATTAGATACAATGGAAAACAAGAGGATACAGAAACTAAAATGAATTAGTGGTAATTCATAGAAAACATGATTTCAGATGAGCTTGAGTGAAAGAGTAAAAGTCAAAAGATTGACCTAAAGGGAAGTGGTATGGCTCCATTAGAATGAAGTTGATAATGATTTATGGAAAAGTGATTTTTTTTTTAAGGAGGCTCATAGATCTAAAATAGTTATTGATGTGGGGCGTGAGCATGGGCGACCAAAACCCAATCCTAACTCGGATCTCAGTTCATTGGGAGCCCCGCTTCTCACCTTACGGCTTGTTTCTTTGTTGGAATTCCAGGAACAGATATAATTGAGTTTCTGGATGCTCCTTTGGGCTTGAGCATCCAGAAATTTCACCAATATACAAATGAAATGGAATTCCTGAATTCCCAAAGGTCATAAGAGACCTTTCATGTGGCTGGAATGTAGAAATGTCAGTGACGAAACATGGAATTAAGAAATTTCAGGGGACAACATGTTACATCATATTCAAGAATTTCTAGACACAGTGAATTCTCGGCAGAAATTCCACAAAAGAAACGGCCCTTAGATTTTACGGTTCAAACCCTAGGTACCATGTGGGAGTAGGTGTTATATATCTAAGGATTAAGGGTTTTTTTTTTAATTGCGTGAGTGGATATTATCACTAAGGACAGGATTTCTTATCTTGGGAGCATGTATTATTTCCTAATGGGTGTCTAATGGTCCCCCATCTTGGTTAGAAAAAAAAAAAAAAACCAAATACAAAGAGGGCATGTGACACTTAACATAAATGCTCAAACCATTATATAGTTCACATGCACTATATTGATATCGGGTATATTTTTTGTGATTAAATTAACAAATAATTATGAGGGATTTACGGGAAAAGTCTTCATAGGACCTCATACGTCCTATCAGGACCCCGTATCGTGTTGGACACTGGAGTGGTCCTCATGTGGCCCTTTTAATTTTTTTCTTTTTTTTGTTTTGTGATATGGTCAATATCGATCATTCTGTCAGTCAGATTTTCTTCAACATGTAATTATCTTATTTGCTAAACACAACAGAATGGTCAATATCGACCATATCGCGGAAAAAAAAAAAAGAATTTGCAGGTCCACTTGCAGATCTTCTGCCCCCACCTCTTCTCACTCCCCTTCGGTCTGCAAGTCCTTGGCCCCCATCCCCTCCCTCCCCTACTACCTTCAAGACCAACCCTCTCTTCCTCATCTCCGCCTACAACCTCCCCTCCATCTTCCCTCCCCTCATCTCTTCTCCCTCCTCCTCCCCCTCCATGGCAATCCTCCCTCCTTCGACGAAGACCACCTCATGCTCGCCGCCCTCCATTCCTCCCTGCCTCCCTAGTCCCATCCACTACATCCATCGCTTTGGAGCAGCACCAACAATCAAGAGAGAAAAACTTAAGTTCTATTTGGATTCTGCAAATTGAAAGCAACCACTACATAATGGTTGATATCGACCATATAGCTAAATGACCAAAAAAAAAAAAAAAAAAAAGCACCAAGAAGATCCCTCCCGTCTATACGGTGCTTCTGGGACCTCATCAGTGGTATGGGGTCCTATGGGGTTTTTACCCGTAAAATCCTCAATAATTATGGTTGAATCGGTTTCAAGTTGAGACAAATCCTAATTCTCAAGACAAGTGTGTAAAAGAAACTGAATTTTTTTAAAAGGGCCCTTTCCCCACTTAATGGTGAAATATCCCTAGGTTACCTTTTGAACACTTTCCTTTTGGTTTCCAAGCAGGGGGCAATCTTAAACCTTAATTAATCTAACCCCTTATACAAACACACAAGTGACACATCCCGAGAGAAATAATCCCCCTTTTTTTTAGAAATCTTTTACCTCAATGTTGACATACTCCAACTTTGTGTTTTATGATCATTTACAATTACACAATATAATAGCCATGAAACATTGGGAATAAGTGATTATATTAAAGGCTAAAGTCATTTTGATCCAATTTATACTGTAGAAATTCCAAATCCAGGCCCAATATTATTACTGGCCCAGCATATGATCCATCCCATCACACCTCTCTCACATGCAGGGGGGCAAAGGGTGGGCGTGTAGTTTTGTAGCATGCTACTTTTTTCATTTATATGAAAGTGGCTACACACAACTGGGCAGAGTCTAGAAAAGGTGGAGCGTTTTGTCATGGCATGCTTGGAGACGGGAGGAGAGATTGGTGTGCCGAATCAGCCCACTCGTGTCATATTAATTGTACGTAGGTTCTCCCAAATCTTGTGACGGCCTTTTGTGACTTAGTACATTATCAACACTGAAAGAGACCTTGCCTGTTTCAACTTTCCACCTACCAATTGTCTGGGCCCTACCCTAACAAATAATGGAGACCCATGTTAGCTTGGAATCCGGATCTTTTGAGTGGGTTTATATACGGTGACTTTGAGTGGACAGGCATGACAGGGTTGACTGAGGTGACATGATGGTCTTGGATTGTTCCACTCACGATGAGTGTAGATTTGTGAGCTTGTTTTTTTTCTATATCTTATTGATCTCGGCCGTTTAATTCATGTAAGGGCAAACTCTTGTGTAGGAGACAAATGATCTTGGGCCGGAGTTGAGATTGTTCATTCGGATCAATGATCAGGTGTGCTTTACATGTTGTCTCATATGCCAATAACAAAGTGGAATAATGATTCTTTACCGCTCCGGGAGGGGACTCTTCCTCATAATGTTGCCTGCCACATGTATTGAAAGAAAAAGACAAGAAGAGAAGATTCGACACTTTACATGCAAATAATGAAGACTTTTGTAACTTGCCCATAAAGCAGAACAAAGTTAGTGTTTCTCCAATTGAATTTTTAACACAAAATGACTCTGCAGTGCTTGGCCTATAGAATCAGAGGGAGATCACCCTTCAAAATTATGTGCAGTTTGTCTCTTCTGTGTATGTTGTTGTTCGGTGCATACCGTGTATGCCTCACAATCACATACTACGTTCTACGTAACGCAATTATTTTCAACCCCAGGGACAGGGAGGGAGACATTAATTGGCCATATTGTGAGGCTCTCTTGTATGATATTTTTAGGAAGCATGCGTGCCACCAACTGTAAATTTTCTCCTAAAAGCAGACTGCATGGGCAATACAGGATGTCCACCTTTATTATGCCTACTTACTCCCACCTTTCATTATTGCAGTCACGCTGCACTATACTATAATTTAGTGCCCTTTTTTAAATAGGATGAGGCCTGCTATTTCAAAACCAAGGTGGGTCGCCAACCCTAACGCTTCGTCGACCCTTTCTTTTTATGTAGTCATTAAAGTGCATATTATTATTCAAATATGTAAGATGGCCACCATTGGATTTTATTGTCTCTTAAACACGTGATGAACTCATTTGCTTTTCTCTTCTTTAGGATAAAAATGGAGGGAGTCCCTCGTGTATGTGATCAATCTAACAACTGAAATGTCATTATAATCCCACACTAGCACAAGCCTTTTGTCACAAAAACTACAAGATTTTTGTATCTTGAGTTATTTTAATAATATTATGATTTTTTTAGAATATCTTGTTATGTTGTTATTGCATCATAAGAAAATCTCATGTAAAATGATGTACAAAAACTATGCATTGCATTTTACCTTTCTAAAGCAATTTCTCCTTCTTGTCCTTTATTTCTTCTTTTTAGTACTCAAATTATTTTATATAAATAGCAAACCTTTTAATTTCAGATCTTATTTCATACATTGATAATCGATGCAAAACCAATCACTTTGGAAAAGAACATGATTAACTTTCAAATCTGATTAACGCGTTTTAAGTTTAATTGTACCGCTCCATCCAACGGTGAAAATCACTGAATCAGAGGATGATCATGTGTGGCTTAAATTGAATGGGTCAGTTCTACAATGAAAGCATCAACAATGCTAAGTAGGGACGAGCAGCATATCCGAATCTCCAGACAGGGTGCATGGGATCCCATTTTATCACAGCTGCTAAACACTCCCTAAAACCCACCAAAGTTCACCTAAGGAAATAATACATCAGCAAAAGAAAAAAGAGGAAAGAAGATGATGATGAATCTCATGAAGTCCTATGTGAGAAAAACTGCCCAATAGATGTAGAAATTCTCAAAATCCATAGATACAAAGCATATTCTCCTCTCATTTTAGTTAAAAGCAGATTTTCATTGCTAGTGTTATAACTCATGTAACCTTCCAATATGTTCCACCTTATAATAGGGTCAGACATATTCAATGGTCCAGATCAAATGTCAAATACCTTCCATATAAACACAAGTTACAGATACCACAGATCAGGACAAGATATTAACATTAAGATATACCTATTAAAACTGTACAGAGCATAATCCAGATCCTCATAACACTTGACACGCAATCTAATTGAACGGCGAAGATGACGCATCATCACCCACAATTTTCACTGAACTGGCATGACAAGGCAGCGAGACCCACTTGTCAGTGATGAGTGGGTCCCACCGTCGGTCTTCTGGTCCACATCATGAACGGTTCTCTGTAGCATTACAATTACACCAATGATGATTTCATTTCCCCAATCCAAATTGTGGCCCACTATCAATTGTTAATTGTAAAATCAACGGCTCAGATTGGGCAATCGGGGAGATTGTGATACTTATGAGAATCTAAACCTGGCCGTACAAAATTCCCTTTTAAGCGTGTAGATCCAACAAAAGGAAAGAGGAATAAGTGTATTTATGGTGCCCGGAAAGGGAAGCATCGAAATCGAATAAAACTCTTTCTTTCGTTTTATTTACTATTGTGCCATTCGTCCCGTCCGTATAAATAGCCTTGCAACTGCACGTTCCTTCTCCGTAGCTTGTAGTCTTTGATCTCTTCTCGCTCTCCAGCAACAGCATCAACAAGAGAGAGAGAGAGAGAGAGAGAGAGAGATCTTCTGGTCCACATCCTTCTCCTCCATCGCGCGACGCTCATCATCCTGCGCAACCCATCTTGCCTCACCCTGCAACCCATCTCACACACCACCATCTTTCTGCCAGACGCACGCACGGAGCAGCCCCCCGAACACCCGCAGCGCCTTCACCTTCCTCCTCCGCCTCACGCAACGCCTCTCCTGTAGCAGGCAACCGAACCGCAAATAGTTTCTGAGCTCTTTTTTTTTTTTTTCTACTTTGGCTATTTGGGAGAGTTTCTGAGTTTTTTTTTTCTACTTTGGTTGTTATGTTCTATTAGGGCTTTTGATTAGCCTCTCATTTGGGTCTTATTCACTGTTTTTTTTTTTAAGCGTATTTGTATGAGAATGTTTGACATTTTCTTTGTTTCTATAATTGTTCGCATCAAGCTGTGGTTTCCAGCTGTTGATGGTTTCCAACTTGTCCTCTTGGGGGACTTGGATATGGTTCATTTCTTTGGCAACCATGTGCTTTTATTCTTCACTAATTTGTTGCTATCTCTCCATGGGTCACTTAGTTAGGCATTGTCAATACACTCACTCAGAGGTGAGATCTTCTGCTGCGAACAAAAATGATTTCATGCCGTTAATGCCGGAATTGACTTTTTGTGCATTACGGGCCTGATTAACCTCGTGCATCACATCTGCTACAGACGTATGAAGGTTGAAAACTTCACCTCAGCGAGTGGAAATTTGGGTATGGTCTTTTGGCTGTTTGAGCAACTTTCATGCTGAAGAGATGGATGAATGATGATCAGATGATGCAAGAGGAAAGAGTTGAAAGTCTCTTCTCATTTGTTTCAACAACTATGGATATTTGGGCTTGGGCATAAGAGAGAGAGAGAGAGAGAGAGAGAGAGAGAGAGAGAGAGAGAGAGAGAGAGAGAGCTTAGGGGCAGGAAAATATAATATACATAGCATTAGATTCATTAAGGTTGACAAGCAGAAATGGAATCGGTTGCCATGGGTCGTGGGTTTTATGAAATCAGTTGTCGGGGGGGGGGGGGGGGGGGGGGGTGGGGGGTGGGGTGTTTCATCATCTTGCGTTACTTTCTGCATTCCTTCTAGTATATGGTGATTGCTTGTGTGCTTCTATGTGTTGATTTTGGTATTGAAGGTATCAAATGTGAAGCAGCCTCGATCTGTAAGTAGTGATGAAACAGGTGTTGACAAGCCCTGCGAGAGAGTTTACCGAATCCGTGAGGATTCCAGTGAGGACCAATTCCACATAAGGGAATTAGCCGAATTCCTCTAGGGACTCAATGAAATTCTTCAAACAATCTTCCATTGAAGATTAAGAGAAAACCAAACAAAACCAATCTTTATTATTGAATAATCTTGAACTACTCTCCTAATAGAGAGATTACATATTTATAGGAAGGGTTGGACATCTCCTTTTCTAATAGGATTCTGCTTTCCTAAACAATAAAGGAAACTAAACTTGGTTACAATCCAAATAAAATAAAACTCCTAATTTTAAAAACTTCTAAATAAATAACAACTCTCTAAATAAGACTCTTAACCAATTAAAACTCTAACTAAAAGAATGACCTATTGGGCTTGTGGACTGGGCCCAATTCGTTGGCAAACCATGGGTCTGGCCTGCATCAGTTTCTCCCTGCTTTGGAGAGAACTCGACCTCGAGTTCTGTAAATGTCCACCTGGGTCAAAAATCAAGCGTACAAACTTCCGAAGTTTTTTTATCTTAATGTTCTTCACATAGCTTGGGAACTCGAATTGATTTCATCCTCCAGTTAGAAGCAGATTGGAGGTATTGATTCTTTTGATGTTTGCATTTTTCTTGGATATGTGATCGAACCATTAGATGCTTCAATTGTTGCATGTGTACCAATAGATCTTGATCTTTGAATATCCATCGTTGATTCCCGAAGATGAAGTCAATGTTTGGGACTTCAACGATTTGTTCTGCTATTGATGTCTCCTGAACAACCGTTAGATCCACTGAATGATTAGGCTTGTTGCTCATTAGATCTATGTCTTCAACATGCGCTTGACCTTCTTCATTTGCCTCTTGCTTCTTTTGATCAACACTATCCAAAGCAATGATTTTGCATGCTATTTCATCTGACAGTGTCATGACATCTACAGTTTCTTGATCTTGCTGTTTAATGTCATCCTTGATGTCTTTTATCACGGTTTGTAGCTCTTGTGGTACAATCACAGCTTTTGTTTCTTCTTTCTGCTTACCTTTTGATTCTTTGATTGGAAGTGATGATGTAGACGGAGAAGGCACTGTCGATAGCAATGGAATGAGCTCGATCTGTTGTCCTTTCCAAAGAAAAGACTGTATGTTCGTCTCTTCGTCAATATGCACATTCATATCCAAAAGCCATGATTTTCCAAGAAGAATATGAGTGACATTCATATTGATAACATCACACCAAATATTATCTTCATAATTGACAATCTTGAAAGATACCAAACATTGATAAGTTACTGAAATGATTACATCATTGGCCCATGTAACTCTATATGGCTTTAGGAGTTTCTCGGTTGACCAGTGAAGCTTGCCAATCACTTCTTGCGCAACAAAGTTTATTGCGCTGCTGCGATCAATAACCAGATTGGCTAGCTTGCCTTCACACCTTACACGTGTTTGGAATTTTGTATGTTGTTTCCATTCTTCTTCTTCCATCTTATTTGTGGTGAAAAGTTGGCGTATGACAAGCTTGGGATTATCTTCTCTTGAAAAATGTGTTTCAACAATATGAGCTCTTTTTCTTTGTTGGGACCTTCTTTCTTGAGGTTTACACCGTTGTATGTGGGATTGTCGAAGCATGTGCTCAACATTGATAGCTTCTTTGTATGCTTCTTAAACAGTTTGGCAAAATCTCATTTTCTCCTTTATTTCTGGGTGTAAACCTCTCATAAAACGAGTGACATCACGTGACTCACTTTCATTCAATGCACATAGATGTTGTCGTTTTCGAAATCGGAGAGTATATTCATCAACCGACAACTCCTTTTGCTTCAAATTAAGGAATTCATGAAAGTAAAACTTATTCTAAAAAAACCAATTTCCATGTGTATTGATATAAATAACTTTGAACTTCATCCGAGGGACCAATATTTCTCATACTGATTTGGATGCAAGATGAACATAAAATTTTAATGCTGTGAAAGAATAGGCTGACCTGCTGTATTGATTTTATTTTCAGAAGTATACAGGTTGAAATAGATTGTTGATCAGATTCCAAATGGCCCCGATATCGTTGTTCACAGATCAATGGCTGAAATTGAGCTCTGCTAATGTCAGGACCTTGGCAGTAATTTGGGCTGGGCTTTGGACGCTCTGAATGAGTTGGATTGGAAGTGGGCTCACCTGACTCAGGCTGCAAATTTCTGCACTTCAGGCTGCAGATTTCTGCACTTTTTTTTTTTTTTTTTTCCAATCCTGCTACTAGTGGGCTGGGCTGGGTCGGATCTGGTCTCAGATCAGGCCTGAACTTGGGTCAGGCCCAATCAGATGGTTAGGCTTGGTCAAGACTGGGGACAGCACGTGTAAGAGGAAGGAGCTCTGCTCCCGTTTCTGCTTTGGGTTTCGTGCCGGAAGAAATACAAGAAAAAAAAATAGAACGTGTCCTCTTAACCTTCTCCACTTGGAGAACAAAAACGAAGAGTGGGGAGCGCAGCTGCTGTCCGTTGCAGTGGAGTTGAAGATCCTCTCGCGACGGTGCCAGGTATGTTCTTCTCGATCTCTGTCTTCTCTTCTGCTTCTTTCTTCTTTTCTTCAACTTTCTTTATTTCTTTCTTCTGCTCTCCTGTCTTCTGTGTTTTTTTTTTTTTCTTCTGCTGCCTTTTTCTTTCTCTGTTCTTCTGTTTTTCTTTCTCTGTTTCTGGGCGTGGGATTGGAATGAGAAGGAACTGGTAGTTTCGGAAGGGGTGTGTCGAGCAGGGGTCGGTGTCGGTTTGGTTTGGGTGGCTGGATGGTATTCGGCGCAGGGTTTGGGGTCTTTGGGAGACTGTGGAGGTGGGTTTGGCTGGGCTTGTGTGAGGTAGGGAGCTGGTGGGGTTTCAATTGACGTGGTTTTTTTTTTTTTTTTTTAATAATCGGCAGATGGGAATGGGTTTTTTGTTTTGTGAGATGGGGGGGTCTCTGGATTCTGTATGGATGGTGGGGGAGTTGATGATGAGTGGCTGAAAAGGAAGAATATGGGTTTTGGGCTGATTTCGGATATGGGTGATGAATGGGTTTGAGAGTGAAAATGCACATAGTTTCGAAAGCATTGTTCATTTTCTGAATATTCGTTTCCTCACAGGTTGGACGATCAAGGCGTGGGGATATTACTCAATATAGGAAGATGAACGGCGTTGTTCTTGTGGCGATTGCTGCCTCTATTGGAAATTTGTTGCAAGGATGGGATAATGCTACAATCGCTGGTATCTGTTCTATGCGCTGACCTCCTTTTGTTTGATATGAAGTTTTTCATTCTAAAGTTAGACCAATATAATGACGATGAAGAATGTTCTTGAATTCCAAATATCCTAGGCCTATCATTAGAGCCGTATATATATATATATATATATATATGCTCCCGCACGCGCACATGTGGGAAATATTCATGCGCATCCATAAATATATATATATGGGAAACATTCATGCGCATCCATCCCTCAATGTAATATCCCCTATATATGAAAAAAAATTGACCTTCGATCCAACAGTTCAATCCATTCGAATAGGTGAAAACTTGATGGATCCATTGTAATTCAGAGGGTCTAATGTGTGTAGATGGTTGGGATGTATCATAAGGTCGGCCCTACTATGTTGTTCCTTACTGTAATATGGTGAGGGATGGATACGCATGAATATTTCCATATATATATATATATATATCATGGTTTGCCAATGATGACTGTTTTATTTCTTTAGTGATTCTTTCTTTAAATCCATTCATGATAATCATCTCAGTTCAAAGTTTTATTTTGGAAAATTCTTCAGGTGCTGTCCTTTACGTGAAAAAGGAATTCCATTTGGAAAGTGAACCTACCATTGAAGGGCTAATTGTTGCTATGTCACTCATTGGAGCTACTGTTATTACAACCTGCTCTGGGCCAATATCAGATTGGCTTGGGCGGCGTCCAATGCTGATAATCTCATCAGTTCTCTACTTTATTAGTGGGCTGGTGATGTTCTGGTCTCCGAATGTATACATACTACTGCTTGCAAGACTTTTAGATGGATTTGGAATTGGTTTGGCTGTGACACTTGTTCCTGTATACATATCTGAGACTGCTCCAGCAGAAATAAGAGGGTCATTAAATACTCTGCCACAGTTCAGTGGTTCTGGTGGAATGTTTTTATCCTACTGTATGGTATTTGGGATGTCGTTGATGGACAAACCAAGCTGGAGATTGATGCTCGGAGTTCTCTCTATTCCCTCTCTCATGTATTTCTTTTTGACAATATTCTTTTTGCCTGAGTCTCCACGGTGGCTTGTTAGCAAAGGAAAGATGTTAGAGGCAAAACAGGTTTTGCAGAGGCTGCGGGGCAAAGAAGATGTCGCAGGTTCGTAATCCTGTTACATGCTTCTTAGGCTTGTTTTATATTAAGTAATGGTTTCTGTTTTATGTGGTTGGTGGAGCATTTTTTCATGCTTTTGGAGACAAATAACTTTATTGCTTTGATGGCCATAAAAAATCTTGGTGGTTTGCTCTTTTGTGATATTTTATCTTGATACTCCCTGTTCTTTTTCCCTCTTGACTGCCTCTGGAACACTGATGTCAGGCCAACTCCTATAAAATCTTTCACCAATGCTTGAAAGACCAAGCTCATGTACAAGGCCTCTTGGAAGAAAGAACAGTTCTTATTCACTGTCCTTGTTATGGTATTTGAATTTGGTTGGATCCGTGTAATATTTTCCTTGAAATTCCTCCTGATTAAACGGCTTTGGACTCGATTCTGTTTCTGGCCACATTCTTTCTCAACCTCTTTATTGTCTGAATGGTAATTATTGGAGGTACTTAATTGATACTTCCTATAATTTCACAATTATGTTGAGGATCTTTGCACCATCATTCGATGACAACCCCTTATTTTTGGTAACTTACGCATTCCTATTTCATCAATCAAGGGGATTACAAGAAAGACGAGAACGTGGAAGTTAGTGTTTATTGGCTTACAAGTTGGGTCCATTTTGTTTTATGTTCTAATAAAAAATTGTTTTATGAAACCATGATCTTTGAGCCGCAAATGGTGCAATTGAAACTTCCACAAAACTTTTCGCCTGATAACCAGAAGTGACAGTTACTATGTTACTTTCTATAGAAAGCTTACTTTCTAATGGATGCTTTTCCTTGCCATTTTTTAAGCAAAGTTTCCTCGTTTTTAGGAAACCTACCAGCAAAAGAAACCCCAACTATGAAAAAGGCTTTTGTTCCCAAATTGGCTAGGATTAACTGTTGCCTAAATTATCATAGATTGTTAATGTATTTCAATGGCCAAGAAAAATTTTATATTATTAAAGTGAAAAAGGAAAGAGGGCATCATTTTTCTTTTTATCATATGGATAAATGGGTAAATTAAACATCCAATCAAAACATGCACTCTAAAACTGGTCCCACAAGTCCTGTGGATATAAAGTTCATAAACCCGTGCGAGTGGTGAACGTGAAATAAAGTAATTAATAAATATAGAAGTATTTTAATTTAGATGTAGGATTGTCATTTTCATCACATATGATGCTGATTATCCTTTGCTCTTCAGGAGAAATGGCTTTGTTGGTTGAAGGCCTAGGGGTTGGAGGGGAAACATCCATAGAAGAGTACATTATAGGCCCGGCCACTGACCTGACTGATGACCATGAACCAACTGCTGAGAAGGAGAAGATCATGCTTTATGGGCCTGAAGAAGGCGTTTCCTGGGTTGCAAGACCTGTCCCTCGACAAAGTGCCATTGGTCTTGCTTCTCGTCATGGAAGCATGGAGAATCCAAATGCATCATTTGTGGACCCAATGGTCACACTCTTTGGAAGTGTCCATGAGAAGCTCCCTGGTATGGGAAGCATGCGAAGCACACTTTTTCCCAACTTTGGCAGCATGTTCAGCATGGCAGAACAGCACAATAAAACTGAACAGTGGGATGAGGAGAGCCTCCATAGGGATGGTGAAGACTATGCATCTGATGGTGCAGGGGGTGATTCTGATGACAATTTGCAGAGCCCATTGCTCTCACGCCAGACAACAAGCTTGGAAGGTAAGGACATGGTCATGCCTCCACATGCTGCTCATGGGAGTGTTTTAAGCATGAGACGCCATAGCAGTCTCATGCAGGGGAATGGTGGGGAGGCTGTTAGCAGTATGGGTATTGGTGGCGGGTGGCAGTTGGCGTGGAAATGGACAGAGCGAGAGGGGGCAGATGGAAAAAAGGAAGGAGGATTCAAGCGTATTTATTTGCACCAGGAGGGTGTCCCTGGGTCCCGTCGGGGGTCTCTTGTGTCACTTCCTGGAGGTGATGTTCCTGAGGAAGGCGAGTTCATCCATGCTGCTGCTTTGGTGAGCCAGCCTGCACTTTATTCAAAGGAGCTTGTGGAGACGCATCCCGTTGGACCGGCTATGGTCCACCCTTCTGAAGCTGCTACGAAAGGGCCAAGATGGACTGATCTTTTCGAACCCGGAGTTAAACATGCGTTGATTGTTGGGATTGGCATTCAGATTCTTCAGCAGGTAAGGACTTCTTTTATTGTTTTACTTCCAATTAGTCATGTGGTTCCATTAATGGTTGTACGATTTCTGATCTCTAGGATACATTAGATCGAGGATCTCTTTCTTTAAAAAAGTACGAAATCTCTGTTTCTTTTTCTGTCAAATTCTGTTTTTGATTTGATAGGTCTATCCATTGCAAATGTGATTCTTATTATTTTTCTCCTCTTCATATTTTTGTTTTACTGGTTTTTAGATCAATGATCTTTAAGCTGTTTCAATATAGATTAATCTGATTAGTTGAGTCTCGGTTCTTTGGCATGGCATGAAATCATGCTTCCATTTATATTGAAGTTCCATTTGAAATTCCATTTTTTAAAAAAAGGAGTTGGGAACATAAATTGAAGTTTCTAGTTCCCATCTTTAAGCAAAATTCTTCTTTCAAATCCTATTTGCCCCTTGACATTCATGTAAATGCAATGCTAACAAAATTCAAATGCACTTTATATGTACAGTTCAAAATTTCAATATTGCTTAAAAGCGCTTAGACATGATGTGCAGCATTCCATTGCCCAAAATTCTGTCTATTTGTATAGCCCAACAGTCCAAAGCTGTCTGATATTTTTTTATTCTTTTGATATCTGTGTAAATGAGTGTATGTCCTAAAATAAGGAGCGTGACTGAAACATATGTTTCATCTAGGGCATACACCTCAAATATTCCTCATACTGTGTAGCGGCCCAATTGCAAGCTACACTCAAGTTGAGCCCCAGAACGTCTTAGGAATGCGTTGTCCTTAGGCGAGCATCATGTCGTAGGCCTCAAATGCTTCTAAGAGCATCAGACTTGAGCCTTAAGAGTTAAGAGTCTTTTGCGAACACTCTGTCACAAGGCGAGACTCAATGTATAAGCCTCAATTGCTTCTTAAAACATCAGTGTATATACTACAGTTATATTTTCAAGTTTTTGACTTTGCAAAGCTTCCTGCACCAACTGTAGTCAGCAATTGATTTTCCTTTCATGAACAAGTATGGGTTTTGAAATTTGAATACCATTTACGAAAAGAAAAGAAAAAAAAGATAAGCAGAGGTTTTCGTAAATTTGTTTGACAAATTACTTTCTTCTATATGTTTATCAGTTGAAACTTCCTTTGGTCCTGAAATTTATTCTCTTTTCACTACCGCTGGATAAAAATTTTGACTACTTTAGTTTTCGTTCAGCTTCATTCTCCAATATTCCATGCCAACTTATGAATTTTTTCTGGTGACATACTTTCTAAGTATTGACTTCATGTTTGTAAGCAATTGTTATCATACACATCTTTATATGTAAGTTGGTTTTTGCAGTTTTCTGGCATAAATGGGGTTCTTTACTACACCCCTCAGATTCTTGAGCAAGCAGGTGTTGGAGTTCTGCTTTCAAGTATGGGCCTCAGTTCAGCTTCAGCATCACTTCTGATCAGTGCTGCCACAACACTCTTGATGCTTCCTTCTATAAGTTTAGCCATGTGGCTTATGGATAACTCCGGTAGAAGGTAACACGATTTTTGTCTCCTTTATATTCTCTTACTGCAGGTCTTGAAACATACTCTCGTCTTTATTAAAACAGTGGATCAATTTTCCCTTTCTTTCTCTGGACAAATTGCATCTATTCTCAAGGAACCAAAATACAACAGGTATTTCACTACCCATTCAATTGTACGTTAAGTTCTATTGTGCATAATTTCCAGAGGTCTCAAGATCCCCCATGGAGTCCTATGTGCATAATTGCGTGAGGAATTTAAGGGCCTGTGTTACACAAATGCATATTTGTGGCGCTGGGGATTGTTGCACCTCAGTGGATGCGATCAGAAGATACTAGCTCTTCGATCACACAGACTAGTGTTATTTGTGCTTGGACTAGTAACAGATGATGAAATCTCTCTCTCTCTCTCTCTCTCTCTCTCTCTCGATTTTGTAAGAAAACAAACCATCGTAGGGCCGACTTGTTTCATGTAATTTAATGAGTTCTAGTACTTGCAATGGTTGAAAATGAAAAAAAAAGGTGAATATCCAAAAGCCACCATCAAATAATCTCATTTTAATAGAAAATGAATCAAGGGCAGATAGGAAGTGAATAACCAGCCATCACTATGCACAAATCCTAGGAAAGTAAGGGTATCATCTACATCTATGGAAAATTCTCTCCTACGCACCAGCAAATTGTACATCAAGAGCAAGCCAGAGGGGGACCCACCTCTGAATTTAAAAAACGTGTAGTCTGGATGCACAGTGCGCAGGTGAATATTTTCCCTACATCTATACATTTTATTGTTAACCCCTCACCTCTTTAATAATCCTTTATTGGAACTCGTTCAACCATGAATTCCTATCTATTCAATTCCATGCATACAAAATGGGCCCTTAATGAAACAAAAAAACCTGACTCCCTTGCCAATAGCATGGCAGCCAATGCAGCAATAACAATTAAGCCCTGGTCATAAAATTTTCGCTGCTTGGCAGGAGCTCTATGTGGGCATTCAGCAACCTAGTGCTTGCATCACTTCAAGACAAGCACAAGACTTAGATATTTTGAATGAATTTATGTTTTTTTTTCCCCATTTTCTAATTGACTGAAACATCACTGTCCACAACCTGTTGTAGTGATGCTGTGGTCACATTGAACCTCGAGTGGGGTGAATTTTCTAATGATTTAGAAGCCCTTTTTTATCATTTCAAGAGCAGTTGATCATAACATCAAGTCAGTTCACATTTTCTATTCTAGGCCTCTTAATTCCTATTTTGTCTCTTTCAGAGTTCTGCTGCTCACCACAATACCAGTCCTGATAGTAACTTTGGTTGTTTTGGTGATCTCCAACCTCATGGCTATGGGCAATGTCCTCCACGCCGTGCTCTCCACTATCAGTGTCATTTTATACTTCTGCTTCTTCGTCATGGGCTTTGGGCCGATCCCCAACATTCTTTGCGCGGAGATCTTTCCCACAAGAGTTCGAGGTCTCTGCATTGCTATTTGCGCCCTGACATTTTGGATCGGGGACATCATTGTCACATACTCTCTCCCTATGATGCTGAATTCCATTGGCCTTGCTGGTGTGTTTGGGATCTATGCAGTTGTGTGTCTCATCTCACTGCTGTTTGTGTTTTTGAAGGTTCCTGAAACCAAGGGCATGCCCCTTGAAGTCATTTCAGAGTTCTTCTCTGTCGGTGCAAGGCAGGCAGGCAAAAACTAAACCAAAAGGCGAGGGACTGGAAATTGCATTGGTTGATTATATTTGATGCGGGGACTATGTTGTGTGGGCTGTTACTTATGACCAAAGGTCCGCTAGCCAATGAATGGTGTTGGGAGTATTTATTATAAATGAAAGTGAGGTAGTTAAAAGTATTGAGAATGAAAAGCTTATAGGATGAGAAAGGCTCATGGAGGGATAATGTCAACTAGTTTTTCTGCTTCTCTTTCTCCTTTTATGTTCTTTTTGGGGTTGTCTACTTTTTCTTAATTTATTTAAATGGTTTCTGATGCATCTTTGTTGATGATTCAAACTATGTTATTTTTCTTTTTGAAGAGAATTTAATTTCTTATGCGTTTAAAAAAATATTTCTCGTCTGATTGCATTTTGATTAGAATAATGGATGATTTCGCATGTGGATATCATGTCTGGAGGGGAAATTTTCAAAAAAGTCCTAAACTTTTGGGTGATTTTCGAAAGAGGGTCAAAAGATTTCAATATTTAAAAAATGTATGAAAATTTTCAAGATTTATTTCAATCAGGTCCAATCCAGCAATCTATACCTACTGCCGGCAACTTTGTATAAACAAAAATTCAAACAAAAAAAAGTGCCCTCAGTGAGTAGTAAGTAGGTAAGAAAGGAAATTTTCAAGACAATCCTAAATTTTTTAGGTGGCTTTCAAAAAAGGATCAAAGAATTGAGTATTTCAAAAAGTTATGAAAGTTTTCAAGACTTCTTTCAATTAGGTCCTGTTGGGAGATCTCCATCCACTGTTGGCAGTTTTTTTTTTTTTTTTTTTAAATGAAAAAATCCATTTGATTTCATTCCTTCTCCAAAATGTTGGATCAACTATAAGATCACTTTTGCTTGTTCCAAGTCACTTATATAAAACAATGCATTGATTGCACTGAAACTTACGTTAATAATTAGAGTGCCCAAATATCGAATTGATTATGACATGAAAATTGAAATTAACTATTGACTAGGTTAATAATTAGAGCGCCCACCTAAAAAGTTTAGGACTATTTTGAAAATTCCTTTTTACCTACTTACTACTCACTAGGGACACTTATGTCCTTATGAGTTTTTGTTTATACAAAATTACCGGCAATGGGTATAAATTGTCGGATTGGACTTGAGTGAAAGAAGTATTGCAAACTTCGATACGCTTTTGAAATATTGAATTGTTTTTACCCTTTTTGGAAAATCACCCAAAAGTTAAGGGCTTTTTTGAAAATTTCCCCCAAAAAAAAAAAGACAGATTGAGCTCATTTGCTTACGTCTCTCAACTTTAACAGAAATCTTTGTTTCTTATCCATTTCTGTTTGAATTATTATTATTATTAGATCGGTATAGAGGCCTATATGGTGTGCTATATATGGGCTACATATTTTAGCTGAAAATGTGGGCTATAATAAAGACGTTCCACTTTCTCAGTTGAAAATGAAATGACGGTCATACATAATGGTTTTTCTACTGCCTTGATGATAACGATCGGATCATCAAGTCAAGCCATTGGATGCAAATTATAACCCTTCTGCATTTTAGCTTCCACCAAACTCATAACCATACACCATTGGGGAAAATACCGCCTTGGCTTGGAACCTCAACTATTCTCTATCAACTCCTGTCCTCATAAACGTCCTGCTCTCATCAAACACCCAGGAGATAACCCCTTTCACTACATCCTTAACAAAGCCTGATCAACCAAATGTAGCTTAAATCACTTTGGTAAGGTTGGAAAGAGGGGGAACATTTGTTGCAGAAGCTACGACCATCTACATCCAAGAATGGCACACAAGCAAATTTCAAAATGTTTCTCCACCTCCCATGAAAATTTACTCCAGTCCAAAGTTGTCTCCAACACTTACCTGAAACAACTTGAAAAATATGAAAGGATTCCAAATGAAGCTTTCCATGAGGCAGAACATCCCCAGTGGTCTTGAACATTATGCACATGCTTGGAAAAATGCCCTCCTGAATAGTTGGCAACCACCAGTGCATACCATGAATAAAACTAATCTTAGCACGAACTATGACGGCCCCCTTTGATGCCCCAATACAGCAAGGGCACACCATGGATATGGCAGGATCATGTATCTACACACACACACACACACTAAAAAAAAAAAAGGTGCAGGATGCAAAATGATACAGATAAAGTGCCTATCTAGGAGTAATCCTGGTATCATAGCTTAGGTCGTTAAAATTGGGAACTTGAAAAAAAACTTTTCATATGCCATTAAATATTAATATCAAATCAAAGATGAAAGGTTTTACAATTATTAAACATCACTTCTAAGTTCTAACAACCACCTCTGTATGGTCGGCCAGTAAAAGTGCACAAGATGCATCAATTCTGCAACAAAGTGATCTAATTACCTCTCTGTTACAGACTTGTAATATGATAATGATCACAAGTCGAATCTTATGTTCCATCTTCCATTCAAGTCGGCAGTGAGGCTCCAATTGTTTTCTCTAAGCTTCAAGTAAGGAACAACCTGGAAAAACATCATACATTCAGTGAAACTAAAGAGAGCAGGAGGGCTAAATGAACATCAGCAAATAAAGTGATCCGATATGAGCACTATATTCATTTCACTTCTCTCTTCTTTTTCTAATTTTCCGTTTTCAGTCCTTGTTTCCTTGTCTCTTGATGCAGTGAGATCCAAGAAGAAGAGGACCCACTAATGGGCCCCACCAAAAAATGATTTACCTTCTTTAAATAGTATAGTAATTTTAGTAATTTAAGATTTTAGTGATTTGATTTACTTAGAGGTTTTAGTGAGAGATTTTAAAGAGTGATTTTAGGAATCACTGAATAATGGTAGCTTCTTTATTTAAACCATTCCTCTATTATAAATAAAGATGGATGCTTGATTGTAAGTTATGCTATATTGATAATAAAAGTTGAGAAGTGTTCTCATGAGTTCCCCTTTGGGGTATCTCCCTAAGTGATCTTAGGGTTTTGAGTCTTAGGGTTCAATCTCACCGTCGGAGATGTAGATCTTCATCATGGCCTCCAGGCTACGCTATCAATTGGTATCAGAGCGAATATCCAATTTCAGATCGCCGATTCGAGGTAACATGAATCTCGATTGCCTTACCAATCATCGTCCGTTATCCTCCATCATCTACTGCCTTCGTCCACCACTGTCATTCACCCCATCATCCATCCATCCATCAAATTCCATCATCCCCATACCACCCGCCATCATCTTCACCTCCAAACCAAAACCCAACCCATCTCTGACGGAAGGTCTCAGATTCGCAAAACCAATCTTCACCTTTCAAAAGCCAGCCCAGATATATATATATATATATATATATATATATATATATATATATATATATATATATATATAAGAGGAGGGCAGCAGCAGATAGTAGAAGAAGGGAACAAAGCGCAGGAAAAAAAAAAAGCAAAAAGTTTGGGCCTGCCCTAAGTCCTAAGTTTGGGCCTGATCTAAGTCCAGGCCCAACTCGACCCCAAAAAAAAAAAAAAGAGAAAAGTGCATAAGTTTGCAAAGAAGTATATTTGAATCATTGATTCAAGTTAATATGAAACTTTTTGGGAGCCCCATTAAAATTCAAAGAATTTTGTATAAGTGCAAATATGGCAATTGTTATTTTGCAAATGAATTCTATTTTGAAGAATTTCTCAACTTTAACGCAAGAAAATTGGACCGTTTATGAATACACCCGCCACTTTCGAGAGTTGCATGAGATATGCGAATTGGAGGAAGATGATATACATGATTTAGCTCGTTATGTCTAAGGCTTGAGACTAGATATTTTGGAAAATATGACTTATTGCAAAATTAGTCAAGATGCATATTTAGAAGCCATCCGTGTTGAGCGCATGCTTCGAAAGTCTCGCAGGCAACAATGTCGACAACGAGCTCATATTGTAGAAAGACTTTTGCAGGAGAAGAAAATCCCACTCTTGTCATTCGCAGACTCCTCAATACCAATGAAGACGAGGAAGAAGAACGGAAACATGCTAAGAAATTTCACACACGGGAGATAGTCATTTACAAAGCTGTTAATGTGGTTATTGACAATGGTAGTGCAATTAATTTTGTCGTACAAGAGGTTATTGACAAGCTTAATTTGCCAACTGCGAAGCTTCCTAAGCCCTACCAAGTCACATGGTCTCATGGTCATGTCATTCCCGTGACTCACAAACGTTTGGTATCTTTCAAGCTTGGCGGCTATGAAGATTAGATTTGGTGTGACGTGATCCATATGAATATTGCTCATATCCTTCTTGGATGTCCATGGCTTTTTTATTGGAAAGTTCATCATGATACAAAGGTAAACACATATACCCTTTTCAGGAATAGAAGATGGAGTAGACTCATGCCGATGACATCAACATCTTAGTCTTCGTCCTTCAACAGAAGCTCCACAAAAGAAGCAAAAACTTGAAAAAGTAATCATGATTGCACCAAAAGAGCTGACTTCGCACAACAATGATGACATTGAAGCACAAGTTCATGGCATAGATGATTTTGTGGGTACAAACAACATTGATCAAGGTCGTGCCACTACCGCACTGCAAAGGGTTGAGGAAGCACAAGGTCAAGCAACTATTGAAAACTCTGAACATGTTAGCAAAAAGATTGAACATCCGGTAGAGTTCCTTTATACCACTTCTAGAAAATTCAATTGGTTCTTCCGAAATCAATTCGATTGTTCCATAGTTATCAGAATCCTACGATTCATATCCCGAATCCCGATTCGTATCCCGAATCTTAAGAAAATCAATTCGTATCTTTGTAATGAATCCCATTTACAAATGAATCTTAGGATTCATGTGTGAATCCTACGATTCGATACTCGTTTCATTGAATCTTACGATTCAAGCGATTCAACTAAGCAAGAATGGCTATATAGCCAATAAGCTAATATTAATAATCTTTTACCTTTTCGCTTTCTTTATTCTCTCTTTCTTTTATCGCTTGTATTTTTTAAAGGTTATATAGTAGTTAATGAAACCTTGTAATAATTTTTTACGGCTTTGATAAGATTTTAAAGATAAATAAAGAACATGTATTTAACTAAAGCATTCGACTGTACATATGGTGCTTGTTTATATCTTCTTCTTTTTTTAATCTATTTTGATTTTTTTTTCTTCATGAACACTTTTCTTAACTTAAAGAGATATCTTACCGTATAAGATTGATGGTTTAGATTTTATTTTATTTTTATATATTGATTTAAAGATTAAAATATATATATTGATACTTTAAACTTATTAAATTATTTACACATCATTTATTTCATATATATATAATAATATATGTCATGATGTTCTTGATATGATTGTATGATAGACTTACTTGTTATAATATTTGTACTATAAATGGAAAAATGGATGGTTATGAATAATTAATTTTTTCCTTTTCTTTTAATTTTTAATTATTTTTCAATTTTATTAGAAAAATAAAAAATCTTACGATTCACGATACAATTCGCGATTCGATTCGATTTATGGGTATGAACGATTTGCGATACGAATCCGATTTTGAAAACTATGGTTCCAATCGTTTCAAAGGAATATCAAGTTGTTGCAGTCCCTCACATTGACTTCATCTTCAGGGATTAACAATTGAAGCTTGAAGATTGCACTCAGATATGGTAGATTTTACAGTTGCAGTCTCTCATAGGAAAAACGCAAGCTTGCACACAGCAGAAGAAGTGATGTTTCCGACCTAGTTTTAGATGGCTGACTATATTGCGTCAAACTTCTACGCCATGCCATGCAGATGCAGCTCAAAAGAAGAAGCAGACATTTGTGCGTTTGATTTTCGACCTAGGTGGACATTTTCTGAACTAGTGGTTGGATTCTCTCCAGTGTTATCAACCTTTCAACTTGTCGAAATCGAGTTTTTTCAAGAGGGGGAGAGTTGATGCAGTGAGATCCAAGAAGATGAAGGACCCACTAATGGGCCCCACCAAGAATGATTTACTTTCTTTTAATAGTTTAGTAATTTTAGTAATCTGAGATTTTAGTGATTTGATTTACTTAGAGGTTTTAGTGAGAGATTTTAAGGAGTGAATTTAGGAATCATTGAATAATGGTAGTTTCTTTATTTAAGCCATTCCTCTATTATAAATAGAGATGAATGCTTGATTGTAAGTTATGCTATATTGATAATAAAAGTTGAGAAATGTTCTCGTGAGTTCCCCTTTGGGGTATCTCCCTAAGTGATCTTAGGGTTGTGAGTCTTAGGGCTCGATCTCACTGTCGGAGGTGAAGATCTTCATCGTGGCCTCCGGGCTACGCCATCATCTCTCTCCTATACTGTATAAACTTTTGAACTTCTTCTTGCTTTTAATAAAAGTTTTTTTTGTCACTTATTAATTATACACACACACACACACACACATATACACATACACATACATATATAAACTGCTTCGGTACTGGCATGTACAGGGAGAGATTAACTTACATTGTCGGAGACATCATAGCCAAGTTTCAACTGTATATCTTGGTCTTGCTGGAAATTGAGTATGCCCCAAGTCAATTCCGCTGCTGCTCCTGCATTTTTCTGCAACAAATTAAACCACAGGAAATATAAGGACAAAACATCATTATCTCAATTTAATTTAATTTAATTTTTTTATAGGAAAATTCATCATTGTTAATGGGACCACATCACAATAAAATCACTGAATGCCAGATCAATCAAGTTGTCAAATACAGACCATTAGCAATTGGGAAGGAGATAAAGATAGAAGTAGCAAACTAGATCAAACTGAGTCCATGCATTGGTAGGTGACTTGCTTTCACAAACAAAAGCAAAACCCTTATCACCAAAATATTCCAAGCTTGGCCTATAAAGATGCAGAGGTTTCTCAAGTGGTGCCAATCAGTTCGGTCAAGAGGCTTTTTAATGGACTGTAATCCAACTTTTAGGGACCTCCATAAATGGGTGAGCACCAATAGATGTGAACATCCAACCAGAATGACTTTTGCTCTGGCTCAAGCGGGAGGTAGTCCAGGTGGACCACAATCTGAACGTCCAGATTCATAGCTATTATAAACCAATCAATGGCCTGTACGTTGATACCATTTACTGAAAAATCTACAAGGGTAGATTGCTAATGAGGTAAGACAAGAACATAAATCATCTGTGTTCAAATCCTAAAGCATGGATTTGGAGAACATGGGCATGAGGGCTAGAGTATCTTCTTCCTAGAATACAATACTAATTAGGAAATGAGAGATGCTCGGGTTGAAAATTATCTGTAAGTAGAAAATTACAATTGAATTTAAGCCATCTGATTAGATATTTGCTTTATATGAGGAGAAAATAGGTGCTAGTATCTGACCCAGGGGCTGAGAATTATCTATAAATAGAAGATTACAATTGAGTTTAGGCCTTCTGACTAGATATTTGCTTTATATGAGGAGAAAATAGGTGCTAGTATCTAACACCTTGGAATTTAGATTTGACAGAGAAAGGGCTTTGGGACAATCATATAAGGAGTGGAGCATAAATATTAAACCAACATCAAAAGAATAACAGAATCATTATAAATGCAATTGCTAAGTGTCCTAAGTCACACTGAATTAGAGATTAGTATCTACTAGCCTGGTAACAACACTAACCTTTTTAAATTCTTTGTCATATTCAACTCTTCCCTTGATGTTAAAGCTTAATAAGCCATTCGATGAGATAGGAAATGCCTTCTTTCCACGCAAACAATATTTGGGACCATCATGATGCTTATCATACTGGATCCCTATGCCAGTGCTGGCCGACAGCTACAAAACATATAAACAGATATAAGAAGTGACAGTTAATCCAAATTTCACATGATACTATGATACGATAACATGTAGACATCATGGATTAATTGAGGCCAAAAACTTGGACATCCTATTCCGACCTCAGGATAGAAGCTCCGAATTATCGCAGCAAAGAAGCTAGGACCTCCGGTGTTTGTATCAAGCTCTCCATGAATCTGCCATAACATGAAATCAAGAGGAAATTTAAGATGCATTATGTTGCCAATAGAAATAGTGGATGTTGGGCCTCCTGAGAAAACCAGACAGGATGACCCCTGTTTGTCCAAAATAATATGAAATGGTCCTGAAATGCATAAGATTTTATTTGAAGCGAAAAATTGTCCTGCCAAATGTGGTTTCAATTTACAGCACTTCAACAAATGCAAAATAGGAAAGATAAGCATCACCTTTCCGCACACAATTCAGGGCACATCTAGAAACCCGAAGGAAAACTTTTAGTAAAAGTCCAGAGATCATGCTCGACGTATTACACAATGCCTGGGCCTATTATGGGTGTTTCATTTGGATTAAGCATTCCTCAAAACTGGCCTATCATTCTCAGTGATCTAGATTGCTTATCTGGTGGCACCCACCATGGGTAATGGAACGAAAAATCTTCCACTTAACACCACCAATCATCTATGATGATTCTTAGCAGCTAACTAAAGACGATAAGCTATTTTTCTTTTAAAGACTTTAATTCGAAGCCAATTAGATTGGTGTTACATGCTGCATTGTCCATCCATACCAAGTAACTGGTTCTGCAAAAGACGAGTCGAGTCTCAAAATGAAAGTACACAAACTGTTGGTTAAGTATTGCACTTCGCCTTAACACGACATATAAACATGGAGATAAACAGGGACCAACTTTGTAAACAGAAAGAGCTTCTACAATTTACTCAAAGCAAATACCTAACCTAACTACATCATTTAAAGCCTGGCCATCTACACATCCACTTGCAAACCTACCATTACCATGGCTTTGAAATTGGGCCAAAACCGATTTTAAAAGTGCATAGTTCAAACCGTAAAATGTATTTGTGTAACTCATTATCTGAACATTCTTCAACTTCCATAAAAAAAGGTGGGGTTAGAAGAAATGACCATAAATACCAAGATGAAGATATCATCAGCCCCAGAAAAACACAACCCACGAAGACTCGTAAAAAGGTTTGAAATTTCTCGCCAAGACAGTGAAAGAAAGAAACCTCGTCTTAAAGTACCTGATACACAAGACAACAACACACGCGAGCACGTGCATTTATGCTAAATTCCTCACCCTAATCGAACTGAAACCTAGAAGATGATCCTAGAGAGGTACATTCACAGAGATAAGACATCAAATTCACTACTTATAGTCTCATCAGAAGAAAAAAAAAAAAAAAAAAAAACAGTTTTTGGACGAATTCGAAACTCCTTTTTGATCGTGTGATTCCGAGAAATCCGTTCGGAACACGAAAATATTGTTTTCTATTTCAAAGTTTGCTATATGGAAACCAAGCATTAAAAACCCTAGAAAGAAAGAAAGAGAGAGAGAGACCTGAAAGTGAAATTTGTTGTCGGAAAGAAGGAACTTTTCCTTGGCATGGATGCGGAGAGATTTGGAATCGCCTCCATATCTCAGAGATGTCTGCATTTCTTCTTCTTCTTCTTCAAGCCCTAACCCTAGAAAGAGATTAGGTATGGAGGGGAAATAGTATGTACCAACCCGCCCTGGCCTGTGGTTTTGGCAGGAAATGAGCTTCCTTGTCGTAGTCGTATCTACGCAGCGGATAAGACGTATGTATATGTGTTTAGGGAAATTTTCAAATATGGACTTTAAGTTTTTGCCTTATTTCAAAAAATTATATAAGTTTTGAAACTTTTTAAATTAGTCCATAAGCTTTTCCATAAATTTTCAATTAAGGACATACTTCCATTTAAAGGTATTTTTTGGTGACTTATTTTCTCAATATTTTGAAAATACCCAAATTACCCTTCATTTAAAGCCATAACATGGTTTCAGCAGCCATTACATGCAGCCAATCGTTGTGGGAACGCTGGATGTCATTGATCACCGTAAGGACACCGGTGAGGGGAATAAGGAGAATATAAAGGAAGTGAGTGAGGGTTTTATTACAAAGAAGGGTAATTTGGGTATTTTAAAAAGAAGTTGTCTAAAAATAACTTTAAATAGATGGATGTCCTTAATTGAAAACTTCCTGAAAAACTTAGGGAATTTGAAAAGTTTTGAAACTTTTGTCCTTTTTTTAAATAAGGCCGAAACTTAAGGACTTTTTTTAAATTCTCCCTATGTTTTTACTTTACTTTATTAGGGGCGTTTGGTTGTAGGTCCCTCAACATTACATTTCATAGTCTAGGGTCCAAAATATTTTCTCATAGCTGTGGCAGTCCTATTTTAAAACTGATATAGTCAAAAAGATAAAAATATACTTCAGCAAACATGCTCCGCTTAAAAACATTTCAGAGCATCATACGATCCGCAACCTAAGCAAAAATCCGAATCATCCGAAAGCGAAGACGAAAGAAACTACGAAAAGAAGCAAAATCAACTGATCGAAACACCCCGAGCATCCAAATATCTTCACTTTAAGGTTAGAAGAAATACTTCCTTGATTCCAAAAATGAGAATGTACACAATATTTTCTTCTAAAAATGGCTAGAACAAAGTTTGTGATTTCATCAAAATAAAAAAAATGCAAGCAAAGCAAGAGAAAGGTAAATTAATAAAAGAGAAAGGGTTTTGTAAGTTTTAAAATCAATTTATCTGACTCTGAAATGTATTTATCTGAATTTACTGGGAATTTTTCTAAGCTTGTTCTCAAGTTGTCTTAGTTTGATATCAATTAAAAAGGACTTTAAATGAGTTTATCTGTATATTATATGATTTTATCTGAGTTTGATTTTGTACTTATCTGCGTTTGTTATCAATTAAACAGGGTTCCAAGTAAAATTATCTGACAATGACATGATTTTATCTGATTTTCTTCTAAATGTATCTGAGATTCTTATAAAATAATATGAGTTTGGTATGAAATTAAATGGATTTCGCATGATTTTATTTGACTTTGAAATGTATTCAACTTTGTTTTAAATGAGTTCTTACAAGTTTGATGGGAATTTATCTGAATTTTGTATAAGTTATCAGACTTTTGCATGAAGTTATCTGACTTTAAGTTAAACTTATTTTTGTTTTGTATGAGTTTATATAAGTTTGATATAAATTTATTTGTGTTTGATGTGAATTAATTTGAGTGTGATATGAATTAAACTGGATTGAGGTGAATTTATCTGAATTTGAAATTAATTTTATCTAAGTTTGATGTGCATTTATATTAATTTGATATGAACTTTTTTAACTTTGATGTGAGTTCATATGAATTTATCTGTGTTCGAAATCAGAACCAGTTAACAAAAAGTTATGTCCCATCAATATGAATTTATCTGTATTTGATATAAAATTATCTGACTAGATTAGGTTTGGTTTGACTAGATTTAATTTGAATTTATCTGAATCTAATATAAAATTATCTGTGTCTGAATTGAATTTAAATAAATTTATTTATGATTTTATCTGACTTTGTTATGGATCTATCTAACTTTGATTTTGGACTTGGATGAGTTTGATATCATTTTAGCTAAGTTGTATATAGGTATGTCGAAAATTCACTACATTTAAATTCGACGATAATCAGGGAAAGACGATGAGTTGGAGCTAAAAACCAGGATTAGATAACTTTACACCTATTCCAACGGTTAGAATGGCAAATCAGTCATAAAAAAAAAAAAAAAAAAAAAAAAAATCTGATGTGGCATGCTATGGGACCACTGCCCAAACTAATCTCATGCGCAAGGGACTTTAGGCCTTAATCAATAATGTTGTGTACTAGAGACTTTATAATACAATAATTAGGGATCTCTCGCTAATTTACCCTTATTAGTAAATTAATAAAACCCTCTCACCTCATCTCGTTCTCACATATGGAGAGAGAGATACACACGTGTGCAGTTAGGATGCTTTTGCCATCTAATTTGATCTAAACCGACAGTTAAAAGCGAATGGAAAGGGTTCAGCATCATCAAATCTCGATCACCTGGAGGTTGGCTCCACGTCTGTCGACATTTTCCTCAGATTATATTATTCCACTTTGAAAGATGATGAAGTAGATTTAGATAAAGTGGATAGAGGTGAAAAATTGTAAAATGATCTAAAAGTATTTTATTTTAAATGAAGATGACATTATAAATTTTTCAAATTGATATTTTAATAAGGTGGGGATGGGCCTTAATTACCTCATGAAATAAGAGCTTCTTTTTTTTTTTATAATTTTACCAAACTATCTAATTGTAAATTAATATTTTAAAATTTAAAATTTCTATTTTAGAACTTTATCTAATTAGAGTTTTTGGATAGCCCACAGACTTCCTGACGTGCTTTTTTAAGTTAATTTCTTCACGCTGGTTGTTATAATAATAAACAGTAAAGCATGCTGGTTACAAGATAAACGGAGGAGTAAAATCCCTTCATCAATTTTGACTGTGGACCTAACTCAATTGGATTGAAATTTGGAGAAAGGTGTACAATACATGTGATATAATCTAACCACCCGGGGATTGATACATGGGCGACTGTACTAGAGCAGACACCCCTTTGACTGGGGTGTCTTGTGTTTCGCCACATCGGAGCCTCTTCAACTTCCACCACTCATGACATTTCCAACATTCTCAACTCCAAATAAAGCATCTCATCAGCAGAAAAACGGGAGACACGCTCTGAGTCGGAAAAAGGGTGTTTCATCTCACACAGCCATAGAATTCAGGAATTCACATACAGCCTGAAGGCCCTATTTCTTTAATAGAATTTTTACGAGAAATTCACTTTGTTCAGGAATTCCTGGACATTATGTGACATGTTGTGCCGTGGAATTTCTAAATTCCATATTATTTCACTGACATTTCTAGATTCCAACACATGAAAGGTATCTTTTGACCTATAGGAATCTAGGATTTCCACTCACTTTGCATTTTGGTGAAATTCTGGGATGCTCAAACCCAAAGGAGCATTCGGAAATTCTATTATGTCTGAGAATCCAGGAATTCCCCAAACAGGAATACCATCAAAGAAACAGGCCTAAAATTCCTGTCAGAAATGCTGGTAAAGAAATAAGCCTATCCATAGTCTACCAAAATGCACTAAGAAGATCCCTATTTCATATTAGAAGACAACGCCAAGTGAATTCCTCCGAAAACATTGTTAATTCTTTTGGACAAACCAGCCACCATGGGTCAAATGAGTAGGCAGCTGAATCACTTCAAACCCATGTTTGGCTCTTGGGCCACCAGTTTACTTGCCCTTGGGCTTGGAAAAGAACAAAAACTTGGTTACCCAAGGGTGCATGAACAATGAAATCTGCTAATAACAGAATAAATGGTTTGACTCGAATTCCCCAGGGCCATCTAGCACTCTTCGATTTCACAATAGTGCACTGTACAATCTGATCTGCTTGACTCTTAATCATGCCAAACATGACAGATTGGGGGAATGATCATTATGTCAGATTCCGATTTCCAGAGGAAATACCTTCTGAACTATAATTTTTGTTAGTTCCTGTTTAAAAGACTCAACAACCCACGCCTATGCAAAATGTGCTGCAGGGTGACATCCATATCTATAATGAGATACCCACATACAGAGCTTTTCTTGGAGTCCGTGTTCAAAACTGATACATGTCCATATACAAAGTAGTTTTCCTCAGACATGACTTTCGGTGTGATTTCACAACAACTAAGAAAATAGTTTATAAAAAAAGGCACAAGTTCAGCTCATTAGAACCATTGATGACAACAAAATTCTGGTCCTCCCTTCAAAAGATAAGCAGATTAAGCATAAAGATACTTCTACCAAATAAACCTACGACCTATCAAATCTCGTCAATAACCTCAAGAAGATCATCAACCTCGCGCCTTAAGGCTGTGAGTTTCGCCTGGTGGGAAGCAACACGGTTCTCAATGTCACGTCCCCCAGATTTCTTCTCGTAGCATTCAACCACCGACGAATGCTTCAACATGGATCTCTCTTGCATCTCTTTCTCCTTAGCAACCAGCTCATCCACCTAAATATTGCCAAAAAATCATATTTGACAAAACAACGCATTTGCCAGAGGAACAAATTAAATATGAATAGCAACATTTACCCCCATTCTAGCAAGAAAAATAGCAGAAAATACTCTGTAAATTTCTTGGGGCCACACAGTTGCCAATTTTGGTCACACAATATTGCATTCCAATAGGGATTCCAAAACAGGGCAAACAATATTTCGTCATAATTTAGGTACATATTGTCAAGCCAAAAAAGACTGGAAGAATCCAAAACTAACCCGGATGAAACCCACCCACACCCCAATTTGAATTTAGTGACTATGCATTATTGTCATCTACTGCCATATGTCCGGAAAAAACCAAACATGTTTCATTGACCATCACTAAAAACATGTGGGCAAGGAAAGCTACTTGGTAATTACAATCCATACATGAACATGGACATGGTGAGGGATCCACACTTATGCAGTCCTTTCCTAGACACATAAGATTGCTGTCTCACCCTAATTCATAGCATGTTCTATCTCATCATGTAAAGCAACTACAGGAAATATAAAAATTTTATTGTTGGTGACTGAGATACCTCAGACAACAAAATACAGGGTCTACATTTTTCAGAAAATCGTCAAACACAAGCAACAAACTCTGTACGTGTTAGTACTCCATGTGTCAGTACTATTTTCCTCGAAGCACATACACAGTCACAGTAAAACTTTGCAAACCTTAAAATGAGCATACCACAATAACAAATTCTAATGCGAGGATGCAAAAATACAGGCTAAAAAGAAAAAGTGGAAAGGTAGAACTCGCAAAGCTGATCCTAGATAGATGAGTACAGCTTTGATGAGGATGAAAATGATGATCAAATACAAATGACTGCTTGATTAAAATAAGAAAAGAAGCCTTTGCCTTTTTCTATTGCACAAACGGAATATACACAGGGGCTATCCGATATTCCACATGTCCAAAAGTCCGGATTTTCAGTCATTTAACAATTCAGTGGTTCCCCTTTGCAGAACTTTTGACAAACTATCCAAGAATCACAAATCTTCTATTAATCTAACATTCTTTTTTTATCAGCTCTAAACTAACAATTTGCATAGCATAAATCAATATTTATAATGTTATAGTTTCCATTTATAGCACAAGTTTATAATCATCACTAAAAGCTATCAGTGTGTAATTGCTGAAACAAAGGGAAGGCCAACCAACCTTAGGCCACACATGTGCAGCCTGTGGAGATGATTGCAAGAACCCCAGCAAGGGTTTCAACTCTTTCGCATATTCCTTAAACAATGCATCAGCAGCTTTGCGAACTGCTTTACAAGCTTGAACATCACCATTCCTGGAAAGGTCATGTAATGATGCCTCCAGCTTACCATGAACAGTTAAACAACGGTTGATGATACTTAGAACTCGCTGAACTGTAGCTTGCACCTATTACCAGATCAAAAATTCAAATTCATATGTAAGATAAACTAAGAAATTAGCAAACTGTATGAAATATTCTTGTATCAGAAACAAAAATCCACTAGTACGCATAATGACAAGCAATGTATTGAACCGGCCACAGGTTTCCACCATCTAACATAGAGCAATTATCTTAACGCCTGAGGATGCAAAGATACCTCAGGCCTTACAGTGATCCAGTCAGTCTGATAGGACCTGTGGCAGATAGACCATTACGATAGAGTAGCCTCACATGGAAAATCCTTGCCCTTGAATTAATGGTATTCAGGTCTTACAGTGATCCAGTCAGCCTGATAGGACCTGCGGCAGATAGACCATTACAAAAGAGTAGCCTTACATGGATAATCCCTGCCCTTGAATTAATGGTATGCAGTATGCACATAAATGATTGATAATCAAAGACAAATAGTGGCATAATTCAACATTGAAAGAAAGCCAATATTAGATGAATGTTTGACTCGTGCAACTTCTTTAGTCATTATTGTCTACAGTCAGGCTGTGCTATCAGCAGTATGGATCACCAAATTACTGCCCTGCATATACAAATCAGTTTGTCCCTGTAGTAGAACATTCCGGAGTCCCGGTATGGTGGCAAATTCCTGTGTTCTAACCGAAAAGGAAGCAATTGAATCACACACACACACACACACACACACACACACCATTTAAAAAACAAAATACCTAAATTTGAAAAAAATAAATAAATAAAAAGATAACATTCGGCTAGTGCCTATTTTCTATTAGAGCAAAATTTGGCTAGGGCCAATTTTCTATTAGAGTGGAATTTGGGCCCTATTTCCCATTAGAGTGAAGTTTGGCTAAGGCCTATATATGAGTGAAATATTTATTTTAGATGGTTTAAAATTTTAATAGATGGGTCCCTTTGCAGATCCCATGAATCTTCACATGAGCCCAAATATCATAACCTTACGTGAAAAAAATATAAAATAAAAATAAAAATAAATAAAAAACACCCTTAAAAGGGTGAATGCCCTCTTCATTGCCCACAGACTGAAACAGAGGAGAAAGAGAAGAGGAAGGAGAGGAAAGAGGACAAAAACAGGCAAAGAAGAAGAAGCACCTCCTTAGTGCCAGCCCCTACAGACTCCAAAGTACTACTCTGCACAGTGACAAGAGTTTCTCTCTTCTTCATCCTCTCCTTCACCTTTTCTCTTCTTTTTGTTTCCCCTGTTTCCTCCATTCTTGAGAGGATGCGACATTGGCTGATTTCTATCCTTTTTTTTATTTTTATTTTTTATAATGAGCTGATTTCTGTCAATTCCAGGCAGAACTGACTAATTTCAGCCGTTCCAGCCATTAGACTCCACTTTGGCCAATTCCAACTGGAACGACCACAATGGAGCGGAATTTGGGTAAAAAAAAAAAATCATTAGTTTTTGTTGCACTCTAGCCCAATTCTGGAACATTCCAGCCAGAATAGGCCAGAATGGAACAGAACTGACAACTATGGTTGAGACTACCTATTAACTTCACAGAAATTGTTAGCCAAGTTGCAAACTAGGTCAGCCTGATTGTAGTCTGATGTTATTATTGCTAACCAGATCAGACACGAAGATGCTAAACGTGGATTTAACCCAGCAGAATTGAATCTCACTCCAAATCAAGACCCAAGCTGAACCAAATCCATCTTGTTATCAGGTCAACCAAACCCATTCTATCTCTTAAAAAACTATCCACATTAGGGCTCAAGAATGGACCAGGTCAAAAAAGATCCATACAAGATTCTCAATCAGATCCCATGACCTGGACATGAACCTAATGTGATAAACCCCAAATGTGGTTTCTGACCCAGGCGCATGTTAGCCATAGAGTCATCAGGTCATCTTATCCATTGCCATAACTTTTGAGGGATGTCATTTCAGCTCACAAGTTAACTAAGGAGCCAAAAAAGGAGATTTTTCAAGATTATTCTGTTCAACATTAAAGCAGCCTTGGTTCTGTAAATGCCTGCTATCTTTTGCCCCTCACACTGTACTTTTGTCCTTTATTTAATAAAATTATCACCATAAAAATGTCAACATGTAGGAAGGTCAATAACAAGGTTAACAGAATAAAGATTGACGAAGTGAACAGATTGAAGTAACGTATAACTAAATAACATCTTGGAATATTTTGCATACCTCATCCCACTGCAATTTTGCCAGATAGGAAGCAGACGACTTGGAGATTGCCATATCTATATGCATGTATACAATACAAGCAACAAAAAAGATGAAGAAGCCAAAAATCAACATCAATGGCTCCTGAAGCAAAGCTAGGTTGTTGAACTTGTAATACACCTGAACAACAAAAAGGAAATTCTCAGCATATTGTTTCTGGAAAGAGGTTAGAAACACAAGGCCACCTTGTACCATGCAGGCTTAAATAATCTAATTCAAAATTGATTTACATGCAGCGTACAACAACACAGTTCCCTTATAGTGATTTGACACTTCAAACTTCGTGATTGGTATGTATATATGACACCAAAGGAGATTATACATATTTCGTACTAATCCCTTTACAGGTTTATTAATATACACCAATCTCTTCAATCTAAATGACTATGGCAGACTGAACTTGGTTCAGAAGTTCAGCCGAAGTAAATGCATTTATCTTTTTTTTCCTGAATCATAGCAAATGCACTTTTCTTAATATCAAACAGAGTGATGGTTGGTATAATGGACCATCAAAAGCTAGATCTTCTGCATCATGGAAAGGCATTCTAACCTTTTGTGAAGCCTTTTCTCGTTTATGTTGTGTTGACGGCTGGAGGGGGAAGCAGGAGCTAAATTTGGAAGGGCACATGGTTGAATGAGTTCCCTTCGAGAGGCTATAAATCCTAAGGCTGAGGTGAGTGACTACAATCGTCTTCCTTGTTCAATTTGGACCCCCATTTTCCGAAGAAATTTGTTGGGAATGGTAGTTAGTCAGCTTTCAACCTTTGCAATCAGTCTTCATCACAATGGAGAATGTTAACCTGAGGATATGGTCCTGTGCTTCTGCTGGTTGTTACTCAGTCTCTACAATGACTTTGATGGGTGAAGTTGATCAAATGGAGCTTCCCATTGTACATTTCGAGGATCCCTATTCCCTAGTCCTCAAAAAGTAGATTTCAGTTGCAGGAGGTCATGACCAGATTTAACTCTTGAACTTCTAGAAGGGGAAGAAAGTACAGGTCCAAAAAGGATTGTGCACATCATTCACGAAGTAATGGATACCTAACATTTTATGTCCAAATTGCATTGCCTAAGTTACAACCACAACATTTTTTCCTCTTATAATGATTACAACTAAGACATAACATTAACAAAATACAACAAAAACAAACAAAAGATAAAATCTGGTAAGAATATAAAATCAAATTTTGAGAAACACCCAATTTGCTTTGAGGATAATGATAAATAAGGATACAGTAATTTATGTATTTTCCAAGGTTAAAAAAATATTTCATTGGTCTCCTAGAGAAATAAAGACCCCTACCTGAAAATGCAGATTATGCTCTGGCACAACTTTTGTCTTCTGTAGCACAACTACTGGCCTCCCAACGATATCCAAATGGGAATGTTTTATCTGCAATGAATTCATGTACCATTAACGGAATGCAACAACTTCTATTAAGCATGATTGTCATAAGAGACAACAGTAGTTATATTAATATGAAATAGCCTGAACATTATGTAAGAGATTGGTAAAAGCACCAAACCTCTTGCCATTGTTTCGTAGAAAATGGAACTGAGACAGATATTTCTTTTGAGCCTTCAGGTAGCACAACCTGCAAATAGAAAATATTAGAAACAAAATTTTCACCAACAAAAGCCATATAACAATTTTCATTCCATTCAAGAAGCAAGAATAATGTTTTGGTCACAAAATGTTAAATAAAGAAAATTGTATTGTGCTTTATAGCAATTCCTACCTCAAGCTTGTCTCTAATCTCAAACAAGAGGGAAAGGTGGTGGTGATGTAAATTAAAAGGCACATAAAAAATGATTGTACAAAAGAATAGTGACAATGAGAATAACTAGAAAGTTGGCTTTCCAATGCAATAGATGCATATAATAACTAGGAGAAACATGATAGAACAGAGTAAGTGTAGAAGTCATTCATGCGAAAAGATGAAGATACATACACATTAAGTAGTTATCTACTTTGGTGATGAGATGAAAACTGTGGGGCCCAACTGAGAAGGTGTTGATTCAGAGGTGCATGGGATGTGTAAAGCAGAATTTGAATGAGGGGTGGGTCTAGTTTCGCCCCCATCAAATAATCCTAGATAGGGATGTCAATGGACCATCGATAACCTGGTCACCAAAAGGATCTGAACAGAAAATTTTGGGCATGGTCCCTCTTTTTGGACCTCGCTGACAGTCAGGTCCAGACACAGATCCAGTTGGATGGATGTCCGATTACCTGAGTTACATTTTTATAAAATATATATATATATATATATATATATATTACATTAAACAGCATGCATATTAATAAGGTAAGTGCTCCTATGAGAGACACTCTCACCAACTTTATGAGAGATGGGTGGGGACCCTTACTTTCATATCCACTCTCACCAACTTAAATGTGAGGGCCCCCACCCATCTCTCACCAAGTTGGTGAGAGTGTCTCTCATAGGAGCACTTCCCTATTAATAAATACTTTAGTAATACATTTATATACAATGAATACACTCAAAGCACTCTTGCCTCCCAGCCAAGGTGGTAGCTGTTCCTAACGTTATATTTACCTTCCTCCACATATGACATTGTTTTTGTATACGCATAAACGTGATTTAGGCCTGGAGTCAGGTCCACATCCAGGTCCATTCAGCACAATTAGAGTGGGGACCGCTCTGCAGCTCTGCCCATTTACATTCCTAATTCTAGGGTGTGTTTTGGGGTTTGACAAAGCAATGACTTACTTAAACTAAGCCATATGTGAAATATTTCTTCAAACTTCAAGTGTATGGTGAAAATGATCAGAGAATCTACATGGCATTATTTCTGAACTCAAGTAACCATGGAGCATTTTCTTGACAAAAGGATATGCATAATCGCATTATGGGTAGTTAATTGAAAAGGAACGGAAAGGGGAAAAAAAATGAAAACCGAGCACAAGATGAACCAAAAGATCTGAAAACACCATCTTCAGGCTGAGCGTGCAGGAAAACTAACTAACGATTAAACGAGATTGCAAAATACTTGAGTCAAATTACTTGCCTTCACAAATAGATTGTCAACAACCACTTCATCTATGGGGCAACCAAAAGAGATATTGAGGAAGCGCTTGCCCTCTGACTCAAATAGGAAATCCTGAAGTGGTAAGCCGTAGCCAATGGTAAATGATGTTTTCCAACCGCCAAACATTGGAAATCGAGGCTCAATTTCTAGTTCAGTCTGCAAATAGATATATACAGAAGTGACACTCAGTCAAAGATGTAACAATTATTACATGTATTCTCTATCAAGAATTATTCCTAAGTTTAGTCATATATGACAAAAATGTGCAGTGTCCAGATTTTCATGCATCAAAGAAGTCACCTGTCTAGAATCACCCCATAAATTTGATGTGGATATGTTGCCAATTTCATCTCTGTAATAAACAGAATGAGCTCTTGGAGGCAATCTTGCAACAAGACGCCTAAATGATGATGCCCCTCTTATGTTTGGTCTACCTTGATACTCGATTCTGTGTTTTATAATAACAATAGGGTCAAAAACCCAAAAAGTTCATGATAAGCAAAAAAATAACAGCACAGAGAGATTCAAGGAACATAAGAACAAAACCTGGAAAATCCACCTTTGTTGCGAGCACCACCATGGATAAGGTTATAGTGTTCATTAATCTGCACGCTGCCCCAATGAGAAATTTCTATCTCTCTTACCAACTCATGAGCAACTGCAAAAGGTCGATTATTTTCAAAATGAACAACAATGGAGTTGTATGAAAAGGGAGGAAGATTTTCATAGGGGCCATATTTGATCTCTGATTCTACAAGCTTGGTATTTTGAAGTTTTGTATACGATTCAACTCTTGCACTGGGCAACCTGACACTGAGTGATTGAGCGTTCACTTGATAAGGAGAGAGATAGAAGGCGCTATCCTGGAATAAGACAAGTTGAATATCAGCTTGAGTGATTTCCTCAGGGAATGGCTGCAAAGAATGGGAGAATGCTGCGAACACATCCAGAGTCAAACTTTCCCCCTTCTCCAATCCCTTGGACAAAGAAATGGAATAGGTAGTCAAATCAAGGGGCATTCCCTTCGGATGGACAACTTCGACGGGGAGACTGATGGTTGGGCCTTTTGTTTTTCCTTTCCCTTCATAAGATGATACTAACAAATATGCCAAGTTTTTATCCTGGTAATTAGGAATGGTCAACAAAACCTCTGACACCACAGCAGGGCCTGCATTCTCGACCTACAAATTAAGACACAAAAATCCATTAAAACTTCAGAAAGACAAAATGCAAACACAGAACAAATTCACAAATCACAAACAATGCTAATAATTTTTATTAGAAAGGAAAGTGCAAGTGGACTGTGCCTGAATGCAAAAAAGTGTCACCTAAAGATTATCATAAGAAAGAATGTCCAACTGTAACAAGTCCCTATTAACAACTGTTGCAAATTTATCAGGCCTTTAAATGGGATTGTCTTAATATGTGTGAGAATCACCAATGAAGATATGGATCAATTTACATCATTGCAAGATAGCCCAATGAAATTCTAATAGTTCATGTGAACTGTCACCATAACATTTTCAATAGTAGTAGCCAAAAGCAGCAGTTTTTAAGTCCAACCAAAACACATTATTGCGTTCGCTCAACAGTGGAGAAACACAAACAAAGAATAGAACTTGAAACACAAATAACAAAACCAACAAAAGAACAAATCTTTCAAGATATCGAACTAAAATAGTAACATAGATTAACCTACCTGCTCATTGAAATGCAGTAAAATTAAAGAAAACTAAGAAAGCATCCCCATATGGACAGCCTCAAGAGAAAACATAGAAATCAAAGTGTCAAACACACCACAAAGGAGAGAGACAACTAGTAATTCACACAGTAACGCATAAATTTCATGAAGTAACATGTACACACATTATCATATTGGCAACAAAAGGATAAAACAGTTAGGCACCTTTAGTGTCGATGCAACCCGCACAATCTGCGAAGTCAAATCAATCTGAGAAGAAAGAGGGAAAAAAGAATGTTAGACAAGGTAGTGTAGTCAAGAACAAGTAGGAAAAGATGAAACTTGGATTCAATTACATCATCCCACGAATTTAGATGCATGAAATCGCACTGATTTCAATCATAAATTGGGAAATTGGAGTAGAAAGGCAACATGAATGAAAGACATAAACAGGAACACATTGGGAAACCCTAGATTGGGAAATCGAAGCGAGAATACTGGAGAAAGTTGCAGAAGACGAAGAGATCGGAAGAGATGATGAAGATCTCTCCACTTACTCGTCGATCGAGCTTGGAAATGATGAGATCGGACGAGGCAGGTGTGGATAGAATCGCGATGGAGGAGAAGAGAAAGAAGAAGGCGAATCGAGATCCCATGCTCTCCTTCTCTCGATCGATCGGGGAAGCTCGTGCCCTAACCTCGCAAGCTCTCTGATCGATCTTCTTGATGACTCTGTAGAAAAATAGCGAAGTCTCTCTGCTTAGTCCAGGTCGAGGCCTTTGGGAGATTTTAATTTATTATCGTGAGGGACAACTTTACCGGGCCCACCTGGGGCCCCACTTATCACGTAATTGGGCCGGGATGAAAAGAGATCTCTTTGATGGACATAGTTTGCGGTTAATCATATACCTCTAACCCCTTCATTCGTGCCGCATAAGTTTAACAAGTTTATATTAAAATAAAGATTTTGACTCTCAATCTAATGATTCAGTACCTTCGGGTAAATGAAAATTCGATGAATCCAATGCAATTCAATGGAATCCCATGTGTGTGGATGGTTTGAATAGATCATAAAGCTGGCCCCATAATGTTTTCCTCATCTTAGAGTGAGAGATGGATGTATATGAATATTTTATATATATATATATATATTTCTTAAATAGCGGTGGGCCCATTATAATAGTAGTGTTTAAGCTTAGGGGAATGTCGACCGCTGTCATAAGTACCATTTAGGTATTCAAAAAAATTTTCCAATTTTTTCTAACGTAAATAGATAAAAGTAGTCAATTTATTGGTACTTGAATTAATGAGACACCTCCCTTCCATATAAACAACAACTCCCAATGTAAAGCTAATGATGGGAGACTTGTGTGAGTAACTCAGTGCGTTTTAACCGGTCATTTGTTTGCATAATGTTGAAATAGAAATTCGAGAGTCTGGATCTGGTGAAGCTTTACCCCACGGTGAGCGTAGTTGGAGTAATCACGGTCTGCCACATTATCATAGGGCAAATCCCACAGAGGATCCCGATTCAAATCCACAAGACCTTCAAAAACAGTGCCAGGATCTAAAAAAAGCAGCCTACTCGGGTTGGCTCAACAAACTTTCATTTTTGGGTCAGGTTGGGGCTGGGTCAACCTCAAACAGGCCCAAAACTTAAGCTCAAAACTGACCCATTATTTAATGGCTCATTAGTGCATAGGACAGCTTGGGTTCGTATGACCCATTCCAAATACATACCATCAAGCATGAATTTGACCGACCCTGCCCATAGAAACTTATTAAATTCATTTGCTTACAGGCACAGTCAGCCCAGGACCTCCCCATTTATTAAAACGGGTGGGTCAAGACTCAGGCCAGCCCCATTTAAGATAATTGAAAGCTATCAACATGTCTGGACTGCCCCTCCAACACCAACCCAACAAGCAGTAGCATAGATGCATCCGTCCAAATCATCATCCCTCTTGATGTAAATGAGCACACACATACATATGCAAGGCTGGTTTTATAATTTGGTCCACCTTATCCACTCTAAAACACTCTTCCGCCTTAAAAAGAGTGCAAATCAATAATATTTTCTTGATCTAATAGGGCTCGAACCTTGCTATCCCTGCCTTTTCAAGAGGACTTCGATGTCTGCAACAAATTGCACTAGATAGGCAGACAATATGATAGGTGGTGGTGGGGGCATATAAATAGAGGTCACATTGATTCAGGCCCATGAAATATAAAATGGAAACAGAGTCTAGCAAAAAAGGGTCACAGAACAAAGTCTCCAGTAAATAACAAAAGATTACTAATAAGTTAATTATCAATACAAATTTACAATGCATAGAAATGACCTATAGCTAAAAAATCACATCACATGCACCTGATAGTATAGAACATATGGAATGCAAAAGGTAAAATTGCCCATGAAAACAGATGATCATGTCATGACCACCTCTACCCCTTGATCATGATATCACCATCATCATCCTTATCATGAGGTCTTTTCCACTGATAGAGCAGGCTTTGAAAATGAAAAGTCTCCTTCATTGCGGGGTTCATCCACGTGTTCTTCTCTTGACTCGAACTCTGAACCATTGTTCCCAGCATTTGAGATTAAAACTGCTGTCTGTGACAAATGAGGCTCATCACCTTCCATGTCAGACACATCTTGATCAGAAATGTAACTCTTATGGGATTGCGAAGCCGAATGACCTGTCGTCTTGAAACGGTGAAGGTGATGGTGCAGTGGAGAGGCACCAGGGCTCGCACCTGGTGTCATGGCAGGAGAATGAGCAGACCTCCCATGCTTCTTCTTCTTAACAGTGTCATGCCATTTCTTAATGGCCCTGGAAGTATGTTCATCAAAGATGGACCTCTTCATGTGTGATCCCATCTGAAGATTCCGACATTATCATTTTGATCAAAATAAAGGAATAATGAGTGGCCAGAACTTAAGTTGTCTCCCAACAAAACTTGTAACTGAATTAATAATTTTATAGAAAATTACAGGATAAATCTAGTTGTCATTTGATCTTTGCAAAAATGAGGTTAGCATGAGTGCATCAGCTATATTCTTTATATGAGGCAGAGAAAATTATTTTCCAATGTTGAGTCTTTTGGTGAAGACCTACTAAGAGAAGATTTCTTCAAAAGAACTTTCATGTCTCCTAAGAACCACAAGGAGTGAAAGGGAAATCCAAAGGCTGATGGAATTAACTTATTGTATAGTTTACTGATCCATTCCTAGCAAGAGTAAACCCCTGGATAGTCTTTGGTTTTGGTATCTGTAACTAAGGGTATGTTTCTATGTAATCTAATATGGCAACAGGTCTAAATATTTTGGCAGAATGGATGATCACCCATCCATTATACAATGTATTCCTGAGAACAAACCAGAACCAACATTAGTTGAAATACTGTTCATCATCATCATCGTCAAAGCCTTGTCCCAACTATGTTGGAATCGGCTACATGAATTCCGTTTGTCCATTCCGATCTATCCGGAAGCAAATGCTACCGGTTGAAATACTGTTATTTCTTTTTTGCTTTTTTTTTTTTGGGGCGCTAGACTGCTATTTCTTCCTTTTCTACCAGAATCAATATCAATGCCAATCACTAATATAGATTCGGGACAGAGGTGAGAGTATCATCTCACATCGACTTCATACTTTTGAATGAATAATCGTCTGCTCTGACAAAATATTTCAACCAATGGCAATTTGGAGTGTAAAGATGAGTGATTAATGTAATTCATTCGATAACCAAGTTAAGGCATCTGGACGTGTGATGTAATTGACGATTGCAAGCAACATGGTAATGCTGTGGTTATTTTTCTGAAGTTCAGTATAGATAAATATCACTTATGTGAAAGAGAACTATCAATTTTAAATTTCAGTCATCTCTATAAAAATAGTCCCTCTTCAAAAAGTAGATAGAAAAGATACCTGAGATACAAGTGCATAGAGTGGAAGAGTAATATAGCTGCACAAGAACTGGACGACCACTCTGCACGCCAGAATCAACAATTTATTTAATAGGACAAATTAAACTCATATATAAAGGATACCAACTATCAAAAAAGAACTTAAAAAACAATTTAAGAGGACTAAGCTGGTAACTGGTGAAAAAAAAATTAAGCTAGTGCTGTGAATCATGAACTTGTTGTATAGCATTCCTGAATTGTTCTCAGGACCTCATGCACTTTAAAAGATTTTCTAGAAACCACCTTTTTTTTCTGACCAAGTACATTTAGAAACTACTTTATGTGGCTTTCAAGAAAAAATATACAATGTTTAATCGAAACAATTGTTTGATCCAACAAACTTGAACATGTTGGACCCACCCTCAACAACTTCAACTATTCACATGATGGGTCCTACTATTAATAAGAGATATTCCAAAAATCTTTCATATTGGATATATCGTAATTGTCATTTCGACCATGCTAAATGTGGATGATTGGCTGTAATTGTCCTTTTGCTAGCCATAACAGTGGTTAACATCATTTGATAATAGCGCATGCACCACCCATGTTACAGCCTTTAGGGATACATTCCAACAAATGCCTTTGAAGATAAATGGGATACATTCCAACAAGGTGGGGCCTCAACTGCACCATTGCAGGTAGAATGGAAAAAAACAAAAAAGCAATTTGCCTCAATCGATAGTCCAAGCAATCATAACTATGTGGCACGCATTTCATTCCTTTAGAAGAAACAGCTGATCATTTGCCTTTGAAGAAATTAGCTGTTGCCAACACATTTTGGTGATAAATTAACAATTGTTTAAACATATGGTCCTTTTTCATGGGGTTTAGCCTATTTTTAAGGGCTCTCCAGAAATTTTACGGACCCAGCTGATTCTTATGCCGAAATGGCATGAGAAACCCTAATGTAGATCTACTCTAAACCTGTGCCGCACCGCACTGGCCCAAAGACGATTCCCAATTTTCCCTGAGCTTTTTTGGTCATCACCATAGCACGAAAATGATTGATATCTATGAAATCTGTCAAGGTCGAACACAACTATAATATGTCTAGACGGAATATCCAGAAACCCCAATATAACATTAAAACAAAAGTGTGATTAATAACTCACCCAAGCACAATTCTAGCAATTAAAAGCGGCAAATTTTCATGGAAGCAAGAGCGCAGTCCAAACTCATACTGTCCACAGAGAAAACTTCCATTGAGCATACTGGTGGGAAAAAAAAAATCATAATCACAACATAAAAAACGGCTGAGACAGTCCGGGCCATACCCATATCCACAGGAAATATGTAATCTGGAATGCATTCTGCAAAACATTTGAAAACAAGCAGCCTTTCAGATGTTTGAAGATGAAATACTTCGAATGACGAGTTATGAATATGATTACAAGTCTCAAACAGAATATAAAATTAAATAGTGAAGTCAAAAGCTCCGCTGATATTGCAAACTTTCTGCATTCAGGCAAAAATTGCAATGCTGTAAATATACTTGACTTTGAATTTGGACACCCAATTGAATATATGGATATATTCCAGCACTGGCCTTACTCAAATGCACTAGCTTCCAAATTATGATGCCAACATATGGCAGGACTGCCATGGATATGATGGACACACCATGGATACAACACACACTGATTTCACACATAATGACAATAAGACGAGATATTTTGTCTGTTTTTAAGTAACCAGGTATCATAGTTCAAATAACAAGCAAAGCTTACTTCAGCTTGTGCCCCCATTTATCTGCTAAATCTACCAAGGGTGATACCATTGTCTTAAATATCTTCTTGTCAAATTATTGCGTTAGGTAAATGTAAGGATATTTTCAAATTTGGGGTTTTTCTTAGGGCTGTCAATGAGCTCGGCTTCACTTTGCTCAGGTTCGGCTTGCACTCAATGTGACAAGCTCAAGCTTCCGAGCTTCCCAACTTGAGCTCATTTCAGCTTTGAAGCATTTAATCAACCTCGAGCTAATCTGAGCTGACCTTATGTTAATTCAAGCTCGAGCTAACGTAGAACATAGATCACTTAAACTCAAGCTCGAGCTTGAGTTCAGAGACTCAACCACAACTTAGATTTACTTCAATGTGTTGTGATATAAATTAGTATATTCAAGAAATAAGTGCTCAAATCCTTATAAATAATCACTAAAATCAAGATTCAACCATTTCAGTTCATATATAAATTGATTGACCCAAAAGAATTTAAATTAAAAAAAAAAAAAAAGCAATCTCCAAATAATCGTTAGATTTATCAAAATTATAAATCCCTACTTATAAAGGCTTCATGGAACAAAAAACTATGCCTCTCTCTCTCTCTCTCTCTCTCTCTCTCAGGCTTGTTGAAAAAATGAGCTCAAACTGAAGCTGAGCTTAGCTAAGCAGCACCTTGCTTTTCAACTAATTGTAAATGAGACTGTAAAATAGGCTCACCACAAGCTCGTGTGCTGAGCATGTGAAAAATTCTCTCTCTCTCTCTCTCTCTCTCTCTCTCTCTCTCAGGCTTGTTGAAAAAACGAGCTCAAACTGAAGCTGAGCTTAGCTAAGCAGCACCTTGCTTTTCAACTAATTGTAAATGAGACTGTAAAATAGGCTCAGCACAAGCTCGAGCATGTGAAAAATTATGCTTGAGCTCCAGAGTCCAGCCAAGTGAAGTTGAGTTGGGAAGCTCACAATCTAGCACAGCTCATTGACAACCTGTTTTCTTGCAATATTATCAAGAGAGTTTCGCAAAAACTATATTATTTTAAACAAATAAAAATAAATCACTACCGAATATTTCAAGAAATTGTAGATTTTTCCTATTCTTTCCATTTTTATCCTAATATTATTACAAATTTCTAGTGATATTTCAAATTCTAAAAATATTTTGGAAGTATCACAATATAATCCAGAAAATACCATTTTAAGTAAATGTTGTATTATCACAATATTTTCAAAATACCATGATATTTATGATGCCGGATAATACTTATCAAAGGGAGAGTCGGCAATACCTGAAAAAGTACAAAATGGATGAGAAACAGAAGTAATTTAGGTCGACCAAACCAAAAATATTTATCTCCAACTTGCACAAGAGGCATTCCTTGAACAACTGCATGTCGCTCTTGAATTTCAATTGCCATCTTTGTGATGATAGCTTGCAACTTGGTTCCAACCGCCAATACTATCTGCAACCAAGCAAAAGGTAAGAAACATTGACCTAAAGCAAGCTTTTATTAATCCTACAAGCACCTCCATACACATGGGCACATATCCATTGGTTGTAATCCAAGCCACTAATCAGAATCCCCATGGTGTACATGCCCTGGCCTAAAAAAAGGGGTCTGTCTGTTCAAAAGGTGGGCCACATATGAATGTTAAATATTGACAAACTATTTATCTTTAAATGTCCATTGTTATTGTACTCATATGGCCCAGCTGATGAGTAGACTAGTCTTTTCTTTGGACAGGGTATCTAATATAGTGAGGCCACCTTGATGAGCAGCTTGGAACTTGCATATATGACACAAAGGCACATGTGCCTGCATGTAGAGAGGTATCTGTAGGATTAGCAAATCTTAATGTGCTGACTATCTGATAATTAGCACCAAAAAAATTTACTCACAATTAGGGGAGTAATGGATATCCAGAACAGAAATTGCCATCCTGACAAAAGTAAAAATACAAAATGTTTCAAATAGTTAAATTCAGATGATCAGGAAAGTAGATAAAGTTTACATAATTTTAGCTGGTATCTATGAAGTACGAATCACTGACTCACCATGAACATTAAGAAGCAAGAAAATCACAGCTGAAGCCCACAGTATAGGACTGTGAAGAAATCAAGAAGGAAATATGTAAGAAGAATGCAAAGAATGCATCAATATATGGTTTCATTTGGAACGATAGCAAACCAATGTTGGAAAAATAATTATTTATATTAAAATTGCATAAAGTTGGAGACAGGTTTCATGTTAATGAATTATGCAAGTAAATACAACTGAACATGCAAAACATCCATATGGTGAAGGTGAACTATGATATCTTTCATATATGGGCCGTCCTCCGCTGCACTCATGAGCTGGCCTTATCATCAGCTCACCTTCTTGTGTGGCCCACCTGTGGATTGGTGACGGTCTGACGGAGGCTTGGTTCATCATCCTAACCGCTTGATCAACAGCCCACAAGTTTTCATCCAAAACAATTGCACATTCAATCCAATGGTCCAGTCCTTGCAGATGAGTGTCAAACCCCAAGATCCGTGACTAAAACGCAAGGGTCCTTGTTTTATGGCCACTCAGACAGATCATAAGGTGGGCTTCATTGGGTGTTTGCGCACAGTGAGCTAATGATAAGGTCAGCTAATGAGCGTCTCAAAGGATTCTCCCTCACTATATACATTAAGAGGCCACCTCTCATAGATTTGTACGAGGCAACCTTTCTATTACCACATGAGACACCCCATGATAAATCAAACCCCCTCACATTCACTATCCCATTATGAATTAGCACTCACCCTAATTTGACACTACTCTAAATTATACTCACCGTTGGTAATTCATGGGGGTTTAGTCAGTGTGGAGGGTTGGAGATGTCATGGGGTGTCCCGCACAATAGGAAAAAGGTTACCTCTCAAGAAAATCCATGAGAGGTACCTCTTAGCAGAATAATATAACCCCTCGATATATGTGTGCGTGCGTGTGTTTTACGTCAACAAATTTTGACAAAATAAAAAAATATGTAAAAATACACGTAATACTAAAATGAAGGGGAGAAAGAGAGGATTGTTCCTCAACAGCTGCTTCAACATGCTACATTATCTTCTATATATTTATTTATTTATATTTTTGACATAAACAAATCATTGATAAATAATTAAAAAAATACCATATAGATAGTACACACATAATACTAAGGAAAGAGAACTATTTTTTTCCTCAACACCTGTGTCCAAGGGCGGACCCGGACTTATGGGTGGGGGCCATACCTGAAAAAGGCTTAAAATTTTGAAAAAACTCCCTATAAATTGTGAAAATTTATATGTTTATATATATATATATATATTTGCCCCTTCCCCTAATATTTCTTTTACATGGATCCCCACCACCCCATCCCACCCCCAAGTTCAATTTCCTGGGTCCGCCCCTGTGTGTCAACATGCTTTGAACAGGTGTGTCTAAGACAATTCTTATATAAGTGGAGTGGTTCAGTGATAAGAGTAAGCCCAACCAGGCGCACAACATGACCAGAAGTCCAAAACCAACTGGAACCATGGGGTGAGCATGTAGGCCCAGTGCTAAGTATGGGCTCATCAGATTTGAATAAGTGATCAGGATTAAGGCTGATTTGTTAGCCTAATCATCACTAGGTTGCAGATTGAATAAGAGTTGTCAATATGATTTCTTTCTAAAAATAAGTGGTAATCCTTCTTTGATTGGATGATCCTTTTTAATTTTATTTCTATCCATGTAAGCTGGAATGACAATTTAGTAGAGGAAAATCAATAAGAAAAAGGGAGAAATTATTCCAAATCTGTGCTTGCACAAGGAGGCCCAGTCCATCCTCGAACTTGGACAACCTATCTTATTCTTCCTTTGTGATCTTATCGTTCAGTGCCGCAGTTCATAAAAAAAAGTTTTTCATAAATTACAAAAAAATTCCCATCGCAATTCAAGCAAGTTGGGAATCACAGAAAACCAACAATAACATCATAATGACTGTGGATTACAGAACATTTGGAAATTTGTACCTGATCCCCACAACAACCTTGAAATCATCCTCCAACGCCCTTTTAATATATTTTTGGAAGTCAAACTTAGTTCCAGGAGCTAAATGTACCTATAAGAAACAAATATACATCATTTCAAACACAACTCCATTCAGGGTGCTGTTAATAACTTGAGATAATATGCACATATACTCACAACAATGAATCCGTGGCGCATAGCAAGGTAATCAGCTTTACGAACAGACCAGAAAAATTGACGAAAGAAGGATACCTGAATAAGATACATTGGAATAGTAGTCAATACCAATATGGACACATGATGAAAAGTAAAATAAAATTATAAATAGCAAACGAGAATCTACGTTTGTCAGATATGTGGTCTGTCCAAAAAGCATCCAGTAGAAGCTGTAAACACTAAGCAACATGTCCACAAAGCCTATAACATAAACATAAATAACAATAACAATAATAATAACAGTAACAATTACTATTATTATTATTATGATGAATTGATGATATGCATCTAGTGTATGAGTACTTCATGGCAGGATTCACTGGATCTCACAACAGGGTAACCACCAAGATAGAAGTCGCCACCGTGCAAAGCAGATGGGGATACATCTAATGTTCGATGACATAATTTGTTTGACCCTACAAACTGTAGGAGCAGGACCCACACTTCAGTGACCCAGACTTTTGCTATAGAGGATGGCATAAACCCTAAAAATTTCTTTTTGCACTTAACAATTATGCATCATCCACATCGACCGTCCTCACAATGGACTAATCATATGGTTGTAACAATCATTGGTGGAACCAGGAAATATTCTGAAAAAAAAAATTGCATAGTTTTCTAAAACTTTTGGGAGGGTTTTCTCAAAATCTTTGTGAGGCCATGGACACAACCTTCACCCCCCCAACCCAACCCCCCCCCCCAAAAAAAAAAAAAAAAAAAAAACACACACACACACAAGAGGCCCCACCACCCCCGCCCGAACCGGGTTTTGATACCTGGCAATCATACAATGAAAGAGACATTTTGGTCATGGAAATCTCATGATGGGGAAAACTAGATGAAAGCCTCCAACAGTTGTGCTGCACATAATACTGCTGGTTGAACATACAAATGCTGTCCCTCTTAATTAAGCATCATATGCCACTATTATAATATGCTACACAGTAAAATCAAAACTGCAGAGACGTTTGTCATCTAGAAAGCACACACCACATTTTCTTATAAGATAATAGATTGGCAATGTCAAATTATGAAATCCCCTTACAACGTAAAATAGAACAGGAATCCTGTTCCAGCCACTTGCATGTTGTCTCACAAACGACGTTTCATGGGCAAATCTAAATCTTGTTGGATCTGCAAGACATTGTTAAAAAAAGGAAAGTAAATATGATACCCACTTTCTCTATATGGATGAGTAACAACCAGCTTCAAATTATCTAATAAAAGGGAAAAGCTGCTGAAGAATGCTAGGATATGGAAAATATAATGGTCTTGATAATGAAGTGAATACCATTTGAAAATTCATAATCAGTGGATTGGGTCTCTTTTTCCCACTCCTTCCATCCCCGAATCTGAATTAATTGTTCAACGAAAAACACAATGAATATTCACCGGTGCATGCAACTAATGCAAGGTTCAAAATTCGGATAATTAGAAGAGGCTATTATAGTTGTTTTTACAAAATTACTAACCTTCAATCTCCCAAGGGTCATTGTTAGAGCACTGAATAGTACATGAAAGACTGCTAAAAAGAAAATAAAGATGTGCAACTGATGTACACCATTTGTAGAAACAAGCGGCACCTTCCCCTGTTCATAGGAAGTATTAGTACTTACTGAAAAGGAATGTGTTATATGTTTATTGTAGGTTGAAAATTCATATATTTTAAAAAAGAACTTCAGTGCTCATGGAACAACATTGAGCAAAATCTAAGAACACGAAGAAAGAAATATGAGCATGTTAGAAACATAAAAATCAAAGAACCACTTGCACTCCAAGTTGTATGGGTAAGATCTGACTAGCTTGCTCTGCTTGAGAAAACCAATCATAATTCCAAAACCTTGAAGCTGATGAGTGAAATGTCCATGTGGGAACTATTAAAGCCGTTATAAATCCAACAAAGACATACACATCCTTAGACCCAATAAATTACAATGATATAGCCATTATAAATCCAACAACAGACATACAAATACTTACACCCAATAATAAACAAGTTATCAGTGTAATTGTCATGCCCATTAAAAAAAATACACTAATAAATTGCACCAAGTTTTTAAAGCTTGGACTCAATGTGCAACTTAGTCACTCTTGATTTGCGCCAACTTGGCAAGACTCACATGGGACTAGGCCGAATTGGCCTAAGTCACACCCACAGCCAATAAATTTGCTTAAAATGTGAAATTTTATATATTAAAAAAATCTAAGAAGATGATGAATGATCACCCATAACTCAATAATGCAACTATACAAGGACCAACTATATAAGGACCCATTATATTTTATTTGTTATTAACAAATTGAAGTACTTATAGGTAGCTGCATTTGGTATTGAGGTTCATTATTTATGTCAGACAGTAACCTTGAAATTTGTATTCCTTGCCTGTGCATTATGTGGGAAGGAAACCCCACATACTAGTGAAAATATGATGAGAGAGAAACGAAAGGCATTATGTGGATTAGGTGGGGACCAAATATCACTCCAACCAGATGATGTTAACCCTAGTTCTATCAGAGACACAAACTGATGCAGAACAAGTGCCAGAACAATTTATGGAACATGAAGATCGTAGGAAATCAAGCCAGAAGGATAGTGCCAACTTCAAACAGCAATAACCTTTAGTCTGGGTATCATCTAACGATGTACAAATACTCATTTCGAAGCTATTGGCGTGCTCTATAACGAGGGCAACAATTGAAGTCTGGTTGCCATTTTCCAAGGCGAAATAAGTCCATTTAGAATGTCAAAATGCAATTTTCGTCGAAAACTTACTGTTTATGTTAATTATATATAACCTTGCTATGGGAGATAAGGCGGGGGCCCTCACATCCATATCCAATGCCAACAACTTAAATGTGAGGGCCCCCATCTTATCTCTCATAGTAAGGTGAGAGATGCTCTCATATATATATATATATATATATATATATATATATATATATATATATATGTTTTTTAGTCTATTTAATCTGAGATTGTTTTAAAAGGTCATCGTAAGGAGTTACAGTCATTGTAAGGGGCTTCATGGAATTAGGGTTTTTACTATTTTGGTAATTTTTACTATTTCGGGTATTTGGGTTTTCGGAGCTATTTAAGTCATTGTTATATATCTTGTGAGAAACAATATGAAATCAAGTTTCTCTTAAAGGTTTTTCCCTAATTTTCTCCATGTGGATTCAGGGTTTTGATCTTAGGTAGAAGACAATATTCTTCTTCCCCTAATCCTTTCATGCTTTCGACGAAACCACAAACTATAATGATTCTGAAAGTGCAGCATTTACTCCTGTTCAATCCAACAATGTATAGTCAATTCGAGGTGACTGCCAACATATAGGGGCTTAGGTTTTTCAGCAAAAAATCGATTCTAATAGGTCATTCAGACTTCAGAAGGAAAATATGAGAATGAATAAGGGGTTAGACTGTGTGTGGGTGGGTGTGTGCGTGCAGGTGCTATGTACCATGAATGTATGTATAATAGGAAGATACACTTACCGTGGCGCACTTAGGAGCTGATTCAGCACCTGCTAAGACCCTGCGCTGTAAACCTGAATCTGGAATGAAATCCTCCCATAGAAGTCTCCGTCGATCAGTTTCTTCTGTTTTCTTGGCACATGGTAACATTGAATGTGCAACGTTCAGTGGAATACAGATTTTTGCAACGTAAGCCTGCCCGAACGTCAGGAGCAAGGAAATGAAACCAAGAACCATCAGTTCTGCAAAAAAAAAAACTGTTAGCAAAAGTTGTTGATAGCTGCCTTGCTGGTTCATCTTCCTAAAAATTAGCAAAAATGCAGCAGAAACACCATTCCAAATTAAAATTAAATAAATTGACAGCCATATTCATGTATCATAATTACCATATTAGAAAAAGATACAATCTATTAATGAGAAGGAAAAAAAAAACCGATGTTATAGTTCATTCCAATATGATAGGAAGAGATTACAGGTGACAGGCAATTCCATTCCTTCAGCTTCAGGTAAGGGTGTTATGTGCATTTTACAGACATTTGCAACTTCCTAATAAATGCTTTATCTAATGAAAAGACCACGTGTTAGTCTTTGTGTATTCGAGAACCTTAAAGGTGGTTTATGTAATTAAATGGATCTCTTTTTTGCCCCCACATTGGATATGAAGAACAATGTTCATATTCTGATATATGGGATGCTCTATAGAAGATTCAGAATTGAAAATAATGCTAATTTATTATTCAGATCCTATACTTGAATAGGCCTCATTTCAAATAGATTGGCCAATAAACCATCCCTGTTTTTTGAATAAGCCTCATGTGCTTGTATACAAAAGATAGGATAACTTCATTTTAGCTTTATCGTACCATTCTAATGCAAATTCTACTATTTTTCTTATTGTTAAAAATGTTGGGAAAGAATGTAAATAACAATAACTTCATTAATTCAGAAGATTTTCTAATGATGAAAAGTAAAACTTTCCAAAAAAAAATTATGAACTTACAGAATTCAAAAGGGAGTATACTGTGTGCAATGAGCGACGATAGAGTCAATGACCATCATATATCACCATATTCAATCTGACATCTGAATTAGGCTTATACCCACTACCTAAATCCTAGAAATTTATTTTATTTTATTTTTTTTGTGTGTGTGTGAATCCTATAAAGTTATCGTCTACCATCACTCTCCCGAAAAAATAACACAAAAATCTACTTTCTAATAACATTGTTCATAGTATGAAACTAAAGGCCCTGTCTGTCAAAATACCGGAGAAGTGAAAATCCCCTGGTTTTAGCTGAGAGGAGTCTTAATCCTGGAACCAAGATTTTACAAACCTGTCAACTTCTATCACCACCTAATTCAAAATGATTCCTTTACAAAAATGTACATTGAATCAGATGTCTGATAGTATGAAACTCAAGGAATCCTTTTAGCAAAATAAGAGAATCCCTTTGATTCTTAAAAATCCCATTCTTTTCATCAATAGATGAACTACTTTGGTATCAGGGGGCATCACTCATTAGTTTCTCATGTTTCAGGTCTTCTCCAGCAAAAGACATAACTTTCAGAAAAACAACAAAGCTAAGCTGTTTTCAAGAAGTTCATATTTTGTGCATGCTAGACAAGCTGCAGAGTGATTAAGCTCTTAGCAAGAAGAAAACATTGTCAGGAATCAGAAAGTACTTCATTTAAGAAAAAAAAAAAAAAAAATTTGTCTCCCCATTTTGACATGGTATGTGCTAATTGTTAAACCAAATAAAAGTTTGAAAACCATGTTGAATTTATCTTTTCCAGAGAAGGAAATGATTTAAGAAGTTAAGTACCTACTACTTACCAGCTTTAACCTTCTCAAGAGCTTCAAACAGAGCCTTCTTTCGCCTTTCCGTGAACCACTGAAGTCATAACCACAATAACAATAACAATAACAATAACAAGAAAAAAAAGACATCTGTATCAGAATTGGAACTAAAATAAAAATAGCAAATTTCTAAGCCAACCATGAAAAACTTCTTAACAATTTATAACTGATGAAGCAGATCTCAAATTTTCTTCACAGAAACATCTAAAAAGCTTAACTTCTTAACACATAATTTTGCATGAATGCCCCCAGAGAACTTTTACAACCCCAAAACCAAACAAAGTAACAAACCACAAATGGAAAAATTATCCACCCTTCCGAAAACAAGTAATAAACGTAACACAGACCACCCAAAAAACATTAAGAAAAAGAGAAAAAAGTCCATTACAGAAAACCCATTCCTCAAACAACAAAAACCAAGTCAATAAAATTTAAAAAAAAATGAAAAAAAAAAACCCATTTCTGATAAATTGTGATAGAAGCATCTATATCCAAAACAAAGTCCAAAAAAACCCAATCACTCCCCCCTGAAAACAAACCCAAACCCATCTCAAAATTCAACAGAAGAAGAAGAAGAAGAAGAAGACCTGTCCAAATTTATGAAGAACCTTCTCCAATATAATAGAGATTATGATAATCACTGCAACAACAGTAGCAACAGCCCATGTTGGCGTCTGATCAAGCTCTCTTGAATTGCTGTCACTGCTGCCTCCAGCCATGATTCTCTACTCCCAGCCAAAACAGCTTCTGCAGCAAAAACAAAATCCAAACCCCAGAAGCCAAAAAGAAGAAGAACACTAGTAGTTTTACTGTGTCCTTTTCAGAGATATTAAGGGAGGCTTGTTTGCATGTTACTGAATGAAAATAAAGATCTATGTCAACATTTATAAGGACTTTTATACCTAGAAACAAGTAAAAAGCAAACATGTAGCATTAATAGATGGATTAGGAAAGTTGGAAGTGAAAACTGAGGAGAAATGGGATGGCTCGAAGAAAGAAAGAAACACGGGATTGTTTGGTCAATCAAACAACTGTGAAACTGTGATTGTGTTTCCATACTGTAGTCTCTTGTCCTGACTCTTGATTTAAAAGAAGCTAGCGGTTTTCGTAGGTTCGTCTTTTACTGCGATCAAATGGAGGGTCCGTCGAATGGTATAGTAACCGTAGAAGTTAGTATAAATGTCTTTGTCTTTTGTCTTTTGTCTTTTGTCACTTTGTCTTTCTACGAGAAGACTGTGGAAAGACGAGGATCCTCTTGTGATTAATTTTTTCAAAAAATCTATTTGGACAAATTCTATGGACATAATTTGGGACAAACTGTACACGTGGCACAATGTGATTGGGCTCTCTCAAAAGTTGAAATGCATTGTCCCAATCACGTTGCGTCACGTGGACAGTTTGTCCCAAATTCTGTCAATGAGTTTGTCCATGTAGACAAACTGTAATGTTTTTGGGCTGCTTGGGGGCTTTACTTTGAGTTGGGTTGATTTGAGTGTTGAGTGGTGAGTGTTGAGTGTTGTAAAGTTAAAAGTTTATTTTGAAGGAAAAATGAAAAATATGCGAGTTATGATGGCACTTTATTTTTAGTTGTTTGTTAAGGAAAAATTTTTATTTTTTTTAATAGATAAAGTGGAGGTTTTTTTTTTTTTTTTTTTGAGTGGAGAAAGGAGGTTTTTTTTTTTTTTTTTTTTTTAATATGGCAGAGAACTTGAATTAAAGTACTTTTGATGCGATTTTTTCTTTTAGAATTGGGGGTTTGGCTTTACTAGACTCTATTAGTAGAGTTGCTACAAGCATAATGAAGTGAAGTAAAGCCTCAAATAGTGAAAGAATAAAATATAAGTAGATTATGATGATATTTTATCTTAAATTATTTGGTAGAAAATCTTTCTTACTTTTTGTGTAAAAAGTGAGTGTTTTTTTTTTTTTATTTTTTTGTCTTTTAGTGAAGAAAAAAGGTTGCTTTTTTACATCTTTTTTGCAAAAATAAAAAAAGGGTAATTTTGAAAATACGTATTTTTGATGTGATCCTTTGTGTGAAACATAATAGGATTTACTTCACTCAATTCTACTGGTGAAGTTCGCCGGTGGTGGAGTGGAACTCAAAAGTGGGGCCCATATATTATTTGCACATTTCGTAGGGCCCATATATTAATCCTAGGATTTCCTTCTCAAATCACTTGGTATTGTGGATTGAGAGAAACAGAGCGGGAGTCATCTTCATCTTCATCTTCATCTTCTCCATTTACTTTTTCTTCATCTACTTTGTGTTCAAGAACTTATTTTTCCCCGAATTCGGATTTCTTCTTAAGATAAGAAGCAAACCCCATCTTTGTTAGTGTTTTTGAGGTGAAATGGAGTCAAGATACTCATTTATAGTAATACATAACCATTCATTGCAATTTTCATTTGGATTTGTGGTTAGGGTTTGTTATTTGGGGTTTTTGAATCTTTTAAACAAAAGTTAGAGAAAATATTTGGAAAGCTTGATTTGAGGCAAATATAAGCTTTAATTAAGAACACATGTTGTTTACTTCTTTGATTTGGGTATCAAATTCTATTATTTTCTTTTACTGTGATTGGCCTCTTTGACCATAAATTAAGAATGATTATAGTATGGGTTTGAGTTTTGGGTGTTAGTAGTCTTAATTTGGAAAGGTAAATAGGATATGGGATGGGTGATGAGTAGTGTAGTTAAATAAAAACACGAAATGCATGTGGACGTACATATAAATATATGTGCCAGGGGAGCATTTTATCTCAATGCATGTACAGGAGGTTTGAAATGGGTGGAATTTTTTTTATACAAATGCATGTGCATGTGAAATCTTTTTTACAAATTCATGTGAAATGGGTAGTTGGGATGATGACATGTGTTATTGCATGTTGATTTTGTAAGTGCAGGTGAAAATGTAAGTGCAGGTGGGTTCTTGAAACAATAAAAAAGAGGGGAAAAGAGATGAGTCCATCGCTATAGCGAGGTGGGGTTCTGTGTTGGGCCCGGACTTTTGACCAAAAATGCTTCTTTTTGCACACTAAAAGTTGACGAATACCTTAACTTGTGTATTTACTAAACCAATTAGGATCATGGACTCCGAGAGACTTGCAGGACCTTAGAAAATGATACATTTGACAAGATCAACGGACCAATGGTAATTAATCACGTGGGAGATTGTTGAGGCTAAGATCATCTCATGTGAATTTTATCTTTCATCTAACACCTTGTCATGGATGAGGCTCAGAGAACCCAGTACACTACACTTATACAAAGTGGCACCAAATTAAAGATAGCCATACACCGAATCTCCAAACTTCATCGTATGAGAATGTGAAGGACGAGAGCCTAGTAAATGACCCTTGGCTCTCCGTAATCAATGCATGTGCATATTGGGATTTATTTTCCATTCACCTTCCGAACTCTAAAGAATGATTTATATATATATATATTGTTTCATTTCTAATTGTCGCATAATTATTGTATAGTCATACCATGTTCAATTGAAACTTGAGATGAGTAAGTTTACGTGTGAAATATTATGGACAGTAATGATTCGATTCTATTCAAGTAAAAACAATCTTACTCATGCGTGTATTTATTCTATTCGATTTGTCTGGCACTACCGAACTTCGACCTTGTGATACCCGACGGGGTTATATTCGAGATCACTGCAGTAGATCATCTTGAGCACCGGAACTCCAGAACAAGGTAGCCAGCCAGCTAGCCTTTGGCCTGGCCGCTGGGGACATCCTTACTAGATTCGCTCTCTATTTGAGAGGATGGGCTTAATGTAGTAGCCAACTAGTGTGTTTTATTTTTCATTGATTCGTAAGGCATGAATTATTCAATTTTGGCATAATTGCCTAGTTATTATTTGATATTGACATATTTTAATTAATTGTCTATAAATTCAATTTGATACATAACGTGATTTATAATTAATACTTATACTTGCCAAATCATCGTATTTATAATGCTATTCTTAGTGTCGTAGTCGCAATTGCAACTCTCGGCCTTGAAAAGGCCAAGGAGGGAGAGGAGGCTACCCAAGAGGTACCTCCAGGTTTAAAAAAGTGGCCAGAGCCAGGGGCCGCCTAGACTCTTCTCCTCAGAGTGCGCAGTTCTTTTGAGAGTTCTCTAGGGTATAGCTAGCCCCTTTTTGTGTAGGCCACCCTTAGTGGGTACTTATTCTTTTGTTTATACTTTTGGTAGTATTGTTTAGGGTTCTTTTATACACCCTCTTTTGTAAACAATGTATATAATTGTATAATTCTTTTGTATTAAACTTGAACAGTGATTTGGATTGAATAGGAAATGATACCCTTCGTATGTGCATTACAGCTTCAGCTATGATTTAAATGTCATTAATATGTTCTAGTGAGCCAGACTCATGTATAGAAAAGTTGTTTTTCTCTTCCTCGTGTGTTGTATTTGGTTCGAGACAGGTATAGCATCACGAAAGTACGTGTGTCACATCTTGGGGATTACCCTAGGCCAGGGTGATTAGGGACTGAGATGTGGCATCTAGTTTCATATGTTAAACTATCATGGATTTTGAAAACTCTATGGAAAATATTCAAAAAACCCTAACCAGTGGATCTTATTTTCTATACTTTTTGCGCCTCAAACTTATAATCTAAGCCAATTGATATCCTCATGATCATGAAAAGTATCAAAACATTTAGTTTTAACTTATAATTTTTCATGATTCTCGAGGAGAATATGAAGAACATCTAGGTACATTTAAAATCATTGGTTATACTCATCTACACATGTGAGAATGGTGCTTTGGAAAAAAAAAAAAGAAGAGAGAGTAGTATTATGAGAAAGTTACCCATGGATCTTTTACCCATGCAAAAGTTGGCCGGTTTTCATATCCAAAACGTAAAAGGAAAATAAATTTCAGAGGCAAAGTAAAAAGAGTTTGGATCCAATGAGGTAAAACTTTAAAGAGACCGTGAGTGGACCATTCACAGTTTGCCACATCACCGTGGATAGTCTGCCATGCATTTGGACAGGGCTACCCGCGGTGGCGGGGCGGATCTTAAGTGGTCCACTCAAATCACCATGGATAGACCCATAGAAGATCCCATCGCGCGGCGGATCTTGAGTGGTCCACTCAAATCACCATGGATAGACCCAGAGAAGATCCCAATTCAAGTAAAATATGAAGAATTAAGAGATACATTTGTTCTTCCAATCAAATAAAGATCATCTCTTGTGGGGAGAATCCGAAAATCCATCTCAATCTAGTGAAAGCTCTCATCCAAGAAAGTGAGGAAGATAATTAATGCACAATAGCTGTGGCTTTTTTTTGCTAATCGCGGAAGTCAAAGAAGATGACAATCTAGAAACTTTCTTCTGTGTTTTGTTTTTAGTGACCTAGAGGAGAGAGGGTTTTGGGTGTCGTCAGATCACTCTCCTCTAGCCAACTAGTGTGTTTTATTCTTCATTGATTCGTAAGGCATGAATTATTCAATTTTGGCACAATTGCCTAGTTATTACCTGATATTGACATATTTTAATTAATTGTCTATAAATTCAATTTGATACATCATGTGATTTATAACTAATGCATATACTTGCCAAATCGTTATATTTATGATGCTATTCTTAGTGTCGTAGTTGCAATTGCAACTCTCGGCCTTGAAAAGGCCAAGGAGGGAGAGGAGGCTACCCAAGAGGTACCTCCATGTTTAAAAGAGTGGCCAGAGCCAGGGGCCGCCTAGACTCTTCTCCTCAAAGTGCGCAGTTCTTTTGAGAGTTTTCTAGGGTGTGGCTAGCCCCTTTTTGTGTAGGCCACCCTTAATGGGTAGTTATTCTTTTGTTTATACTTTTGGTAGTATTGTTTAGGGTTCTTTTATACATCTTCTTTTGTAAACAATGTATATAATTGTATAATTCTTTTGTATTAAACTTGAACAGTAATTTGGACTGAATGGGAAATGATACCCTTCGTATGTGCATTATAGCTTCAGCTATGATTTAAATGTCATTAAGATGTTCTAGTGAGCCGAACTCACGTATAGAAAAGTTATTTTTCTCTCCCTTGTGTGTTGTATTTGGTTCGAGACAGGTACATCATCACGAAAGTACGTGTGTCACATCTCGGGGATTACCCTAGGCCAGGGCGATTCGGGACTGAGATGTGGCATCTAGTTTCATATGTTAAACTATCATGGATTTTGAAAAGTCTGTGGAAAATATTCAAAAAGGCCTAACCAGTGGATCTCATTTTCTATACTTTTTGCGCCTCAAACTTATAATCTAAGCCAGTGGATATCCTCATGATCATGAAAAGCATCAAAACATTTAGTTTTAACTTATAATTTTTCATGATTCTTGAGGAGAATTTGAAGAACATCTAGGTACATTTAAAATCATTGGTTATACGCATCTACTCATGTGAGAATGGTGCTTTGGAAAAAAAAAAAAGATAGTAATATTATGAGAAAGTTACCCATGCATCTTTTACCCATGCAAAAGTTGGCTAATTTTCATATCCAAAACGTAAAAGGAAAATAAATTTAAGAGGCAAAGTAAAAAGAGTCTGGATCTAATGAGGTAAAACTTTACAAAGACCGTGAGTGGGCCATTCACGGTTCGCCACATCACCGCGGATAGCCTGCCATGCATTTGGACAGGACTGTCCACAGTGGCGTGGCGGATCTTGAGTGGTCCACTCAAATCACCATGGATAGACCCAGAGAAGATCACACCGCGTGGCGGATCTTGAGTGGTCCATTCAAATCACCATGGATGGACCCAGAGAAGATCCCAATTCAAGTAAAATACGAAGAATTAAGAGATAAATGTGTTCTTCCAATCAAGTAAAGATCATCTGTTGTGGGGAGAATCCGAAAATCCATCTCAATCTAGTGAAAGCTCTGATCCAAGAAAGTGATGAAGATAATTAATTCACAATAGCTGTGGCTTTCTTTTGCTAATCGCGGAAGTCAAAGAAGATGACAATCAAGAAACTTTCTTCTGTGTTTTGTTTTTAGTGACCTAGAGGAGAGAGGCTTTTGGGTGTCGTCAGATCACTCTCCTCTAGGTCACTAAAAAAACATCTAGCAACTTTCTCCTGTAAAACCAAAATGTGGCTCATGCTTCACTAAACTTATAGCCACACAATTGTGCTCTATTATTGTCTTCGAATCCGGGGCTCTATTGTCTTCACATGGTCCATAACTATCTGGACCTACATAAAATGATGGTGTTGGTGGTGTACTAAAAGCAATGCAGGAGTTAGAGAATGAGTCTACAACTGAAGCCTCCTATCAAAAATTGATGGGCAGTTGTATATAAACTTTCTCAGAACAATCCAATAATGGGCCTCCCAATATTTGAGTGAAATTGCAGCAAGTAGACATGTAAAACGGGCCGCGCCATAGATCGTGCCCAAGTCGGCAGGGGCTCAGCCCACTGACACTAGCTTGGCCGGGCTGTGCGGTGCTCGAGCCTAGGCATGCAGGGGGCCAGCCCATTTTACATGCTGAGCAGCAGACGTCAATACAAGTGACCAGCTTTGAGTTTTTAGAGGTTGGCCCTTTTAATTTGTATGGCTCAATAGAAGTTAATAAGTCTTGGTTAACCGGGCCCCTGAATTGCCCAAGTTATACTGTGATTAGAAGTAGAGTTTGGATGTAACAGGGTTTGTAAACCTGTATTCTGATTGTATAGTAAACTCTCTTGTCTTCCCTGTGAACGTAGGCCAAAAGTCAAACCACGTAAATTTATGTGTAATCTTGTATGTGATTGATCTCTTTTTATAGGCCCTAGATCACATCAGACTCCATTATGGTGAACGTGATGGGCTCCCATTTATTACAATGCAAATTGCAGCCGTGATATTGTCAAACACTAGGAATAGATTTCGAGTACCTATCACGACAGATATACACGTGAATTGTCAAAGGTATTATCCACTTATTTCTAAGCATCATTTTGTTTTATAAAACTTCAAGAAAATAGATGAAAAAAGATACGGGGATGATGAAGGGGGGGTACCCAGGTACAGGTTTGTGGGACTGAAGATTGAAGCTCCCACCAAATATGAAAAAGTTAAAAGAGTTTTTAAAACCGCCTTTGTAGATTCTGAGAATTATTATACAGTTTTCTTTTACATTTGTCTCTTTCTCCTGTAATTTCATTACATAGAGACCTCCCAAGTTGAATTTCTTGGATTTCCCATATATATTTTTACACATGGCTCCCCTAACATTCTCACTCACAAGAATTTTATAAGTCTCCTCAATTGTGGCCACTTGGAAAAAACTATTCTGCTCATGGGAAAGGTTCCCTCTTATAATGAAGATAGCTCTCATCTAACTAAAATATTATTAGAAGTTATGAAAGTGGAGACTATCATTCTAAATTGCTTTAAATCTCGATCCCAAGCTGAGATAGCGTAATTGGTTACGACCATGGCCAAGGAAATGGAGATCGTGGTTTCAAACTTACACTCCCTCTCTAAGGCCACCTACAAAGGTAAAAACCTTACTTATCTGATGTATAAATCCGGGAGGAATAGTCGGCTCTCTAAGAGACCGGACATCACATAAGAAAAAAAATATATTATAAATTTCATAAATAGGCCTGCATATGTGGCTCACGAATTGCTCATGTGTGAGACAAAGATTGATGGCTCAAATGCTTTTAGCATTGATATTTACAACCAATCTCATCTCCAACTGGTCTTGCATTGCTATGGCTTTTTTAATGGTGATACTGATTTGATTTATCACTGTTACACCCCGACCCGATCTAATCCTGATTAGTGTTAATTAACCATGTTTTGGTTAAATTTATTGTGTTCAATTGCTGATTATAATGGTTAGTGCTTATTAACCCTCTTAGACTGAGTTGGATGAGTTTTGCACCTGGTATAGGTAAGTGAGAACCGAATTGACTCAATTGAGTTGAGTCAGGAACTTTTTCATAAATATGGGTTTTCATGTTTTTCATAATTTGATCGTCATTTTGACATCATCGCGTGTATTTTGATGAGTACATCGATTTTCATATTAGGCATTTCTTCATTCGACCAACCGTTGTACCGATGGACCCTCATTTGACTCGAAATGGAAATAAATCAGTTGAATGGACTTTCCTGCAATTCTCATTCTATATAAAGTTTGACCCAGCCCTTTCTCTCTTTCCTTTTCATTCTCCATCTCTCTCTGCACTTCTCCTTTTCTTCCTTTCTCAACTAGCAAGAAGGAATCGTGCATGTGCATTGGAGGCTTAGGAAGTTTGAGGAGGACTCTTCTACATCTTCATCATCTTCTTCACTTCCTCCTCTTCACTAGTTGGCTTGAGACTATCTCCACCCTCCTTCAATCCTTCCAAATTCGAAATACTTAGAAGAGGTAGGCTTCAAGAAACTTTTGGTGGGATTTTAGAGTTGCATTTGAGTCAAAAAGACTTTTGGTTGAGTAAACATGCACATTTATAATTTCCCCATGTGTTTTGTGGTTAGGGTTTGAACATTTGGGGCTTTTGAGATTTTCTTTGAACCAAGTGTGTGAGAAGTTTGGAGAACTCTTCTTGAGGCAAGTATAAGCATGATTTGGGTTACATTTTGTGCTTTTTCATTTGGTTCAAGTAATCTCTTTCCCTTCTTATTATTTTGGGTTTTTATGTTGATAAAGGATAAATGAGTTGGATTTCTTCATGTGGGTTGTTTTGAAATGTATGGAAGTTTTGTGTATGTGTTATGGGAGTAAGTAGACTCATTTTGACAAGGATTAAGATAGAAAAGACGAAGGAAATTGAGTACCCTTAGTTCTACTGGAAGTACTACCGGTAGAAATTGCTCGAAATTTGACAGAGAGTTGTAAAAACTGTGAAACCTTAGTTCTACCGGAAGTACTACCGGTAGACGGACTTGACCCCATTTTTTTAGAATTTTTTTGGCTCAAATAATGGTGTGTTAACCCTTCTTGGGTATTTCCACCCTCCTTAATCACTCATTTAGTGGGTTTTGGAGTACACCCTCACTTCCGTAGGAATTTAGGGAATTTTTGAATCTTATGACCATAGAATGAGAACTTTAACCATATAATTGGGCCAATGGATGATTCCTAGTCTAAAACTATGCCATGAAAATTCGTTAGGAAATTCAACATATTTCTTGTGACTGGTGACACCAAATAAATGTAGTAATTCGTTGGTTTTCCCAACCTATTTTGAAATGGACGGTAGAAGACTAGAAAAATAAAAATCTAGAGTTAAATTGTAAAACAAATAGCTTGAATTTTAATTCAATGCATTTCATATTGGTGTATAAATTCCCTTCGAACCTCAGAATCCTACTTAATAGATTGATAAATTCTTAGTAATCCCTTATATCTTATCTTTTATATTCAACTCGTAATTCCATTTGAATATTTCCAAATTGATGTTTGGTAGAAATGAGGATTGAGTAAGAAATTGAAATATGTGATTATCATTTAATTTGGTTATGAATAATGAATATGAGTTTACTCAATTCTACTTTTATTACGAGTATTATTGATTCTATTGAGTCGGCACTACTTAGCTTCGACCCAGTGATACCCGACGGGGTTACACTCGGTTTATAAATTGAGACTACTGCAGTAAGTCATTTGGAGCTCCGGAACTCTAGACCCGGGTAGCCAGCTAGCCTTTGGCCGGGCCGCTGGTGACATCCCAACTAGATTTGCTCTCTTTTGAGAGGATGAGCTTAAGGTAGTAGCCAATTAGTGTATTTCACTTTCTTGATTCATCCAGCATAAATTATACATTTAAACTTGATTTGCCTAAACGATATTTGATATTGCTCTTTCTTAAATTATCCATTTTAAATTCAATTGAACATTATATATATCCTTATTATTGCCTGTACTTGCTTAATAGTCGTATTAATGGTACTACATTTGGTGTCACAGTCTCAGGTGCAGCCTCCGGTCCCACATAGACCGAGGAGAGTGAGAAGGCTACCCATGAGGTACCTTCGGGTTTAGTGGAGTGGCCCGAGCCTGAGGCCCATTGAGCTTATCTTTCGGGGAGAGCGTCAACACTTTTTGGAGACTCTTTTGTGGTGTGGCTAGCCCCTTTTTGAGTGGGCCACACTTAGACTATAGAATTCTTTTGTTTATATTTTTGGTATTGATGTATAGGGTTCTTTAACTTACCCTCTTTTGTATAACAATGTAATTAATTGTATAATTCTTTTATAGTAAAACTTGAACTGTTATGTAGACTGAAGGAATTTGATACCTCACAGAAATGAAATACAGCTTCCGCTATGTTAATTGCTTTAAGGTGTTTTGTGAGTTTTAACTCACATATATGGATAGTTGGTTTCCTCTCCTTTGTGTGTTGAACTTGGCTCGAGACAGGTACAGCATGTGGGAGTACGTGTGACACACCTCGGGGATTACCTTAGGCCAGGGTGATTCGGGACCGGGATGTGACAATCACTATGGTGGGGCCCACCTCTCCACAGCTGCTTTGATAGTGTTGTAAATTATCCACTACGGGTGGTTACAAACGAACGTGGTTCCACCTCAGCTGTATTGTCTCTTCCTGGGAAATGCTAATGTGGGGTTAATATCATTACCCCAAGAAAATGAGGTACCCATGTGGACCCATCGACTCTGATATAAGTAGAAAAGAAATTGGGATTTATGAGTTGTAAGGGGATCCAACATAGGGAACAAGAAGGCAGGATTCTAGGTGAGAAATTTGAGATGATTATGGTAGAAATTTATAATTTTAAGGGGTAGTTCAGTTGGCCTAGAACTACGGTTTATCTTCGGAGATTGTAGATTCGAAACTGCACTACCATATTGGGGCTACAGGGTAATTCCTCCTGGGCCCGGATGGATTAGTCCAATACAAAGGATTGCGAACCCTCCGATAGCAAAAAAAAAAAAAAAAGAAAAAGAAAAAAAACCTGTAGAAATTTACATGCATTGAAATCTTCAATTTTCTCCTGAAATCGAAACTTGGTTACTCACTCTTAAAGATTTTCAAATATATGATGCTTTTCTTCAATATATTTAAGTGTCCTGCTGCGGATAAGCCTCAAGACTTGTTTTAATCTTCAATATTAACACAATAGACTTGTGTGGTTTGGAATAAGAGTTTAGTCTGGTTGTTGCTTGTATTTTTTTTTTGTAGTTTGGTTACCTCTTTGCCTTGAATGAAATTATCCTTTCAAAATCGAATTTTGGGTTTACTGGAAAACGATTTCAGCAAAGTTAGAGCCTTTACGGGTTAAATATATAAAAGTGAACTTGACCCATGCCAAATGTCTTTATTAATCAAGTAAAAAAAAAAAAAAAAAAATCAAAATCACATTAGTCAACCAAATCCTCCAGTACTCCTCACATTTTTTTTCCGATGAATTAGAAACCTCACATTTGACAAATGTAAATCTATGAGAATTTGGGTCGATAAAAATTCTTGTTTTCAAATATTTTCATGTCCAACCCACAAGGCCGCAACCCCTCCCATAGAATTTAGAAATCCTCAATTTTACAGATTTATGCAACTATTTCTTACCTGTTCCAATAAATTCTCAAATACAAGACAATGATAAATCCTATGCTCACCCATTACCAGAAGTGTCCAAAACTTCCAACTTACCTAGACAGCTACGTTTGGTTCAGGACCAGTCAGCCGTCTGAAACTAAATCTAATGAAATGATAGGCGCTTCGGTGCGTTTGGCATTGTGTCATTTGAATGTTTCCATCTTATCACGAGATAAAGAGATAAGGATGAGTTACTATCAAATAGCCGCGTGGCGAACACAGAGCAAAAAAAAATACGGATGGATTACAGTAAGTGTAGGCCGACCTTGCCCGTCAATTCAGCGTAGGAATTCAAGTCAACTCAAATCTTATTTTCTCACTGGGAGATGCAGTGTGGATGGTGAGGTGCCCGACCTTGCCCGTCAACCGCGTTACCAATGAATACAAACCCATCGCATTCACAAGCCACTATGGTTGATAATTGATGAACGATCAAATCACTAGGTCGCCTGTTGAAAAATCAAAACTAAATCCACACAAATGCGCATGCTCGAGCAAATCTAGAGTTGTTTCAAACACAAGATGTGGGGAGCAAACTTATGCTCCTTACACCCCATTGAGCTACCACTTATCCCAAAACCAAGTTCAAGAGCGAAGGTGGAAGTTGACCCTCGCCGCGACTCCTGCTGCGTACTCGCAAAACACGTGTCCTGTGACTTAAACACCCGACATACCAGGCTTTGATATATAGCGAGGGTAGACGTTAACCTTAACATGCTCTATATAAAAGTAATAATCAGTCCACCCCTCATTTCAAAACCTATCCATCCCTTCTTCAACGGCATATTGCTGTTCAAACTATGTTTTTGTGTGTTATATTTTCTCAAAACTGAAATAACTTCTTGACGGTGATTTTTCACTGCAACTTGTAATGAATTTGGTGGTTTTCACTTATGATGTGAAAGCAATCTTCGCAATTTTCGAATACAGCTTTATATAAGAAAATAACTTTTTTTCAATACATACAAGAAGTAAAAACACATTTCACCCGACTAAAGCTAAAGCTGTAGCTTGAGTGTGTGAGTTCTAGTACCCAACGCAATGAAAAAAGAAAAAAGAAAACTTTTCACTCCAAAAAATCAAATGAAACTTAAACTATAAGAAAACTCTCTTCATTTCTTTTTCTCTGTTTCCCCAGAAAATAGTAAGTGCGAAAATAAATTGCTGAAAACACCAATCCCACACAAAGTCAACATACAATACAAATGTAAAACGCAAGGCCAAAAATATGCCTGTATTCAGAGAAGCCAATGTAGGGCCATATGGGCGACCTGATTAATGGAAAGCAAAAGACAAAAAAAAAAGCATCCAACCAAACAGATATACACATTCACCAGACCTGGAGCTTATCATATGGGTCAACCTCCAAGTCTTCTATTTGTCTCTTCTTTGCATATTTTAGTATTGACACAGTTCAACAACAACAGAAAACCCATCTCATCAGTTATAAAACCTTGGTTTTGTTTACCAATGATAAACGATTACTTCCTTGAGAATAAATAATCAACTATTCCGAATAAGTTGACTATATTGATCTTTTCACATCATATCAGAAAAGATATTATAACAAGAAGACTAATGCACAATAAAGCAATATCATCTCATAGGTTTCTTTCGGTGCGGGTTTGATTCCCTACACATAGGTAATTATCAAGTCTAATCACAACTAAAGCGGTCATCACACTAATTTAATTGTCAATTGACTAATTAAGATCAAAATATAAGAAATTGGTCACACAATCAGTCAATAGCTCACACCATAGCAGCCTCGAACCCACCCATCCTTTTCCTTTTAGTTGCTGCCCTTAGTTGGGTTGATTCAGGCAGGACCAAAACCAGTGGCCAGTAAGCCTACTGATTTTCTCAAAGGTTGTTTAAGGTCTTATGTTTACATAAGCATTTCAAACACATTTTTTTATTTTCCTCTCTCACATAGATTCCCTTTTACATATTTGTACTTTATCAGTTCTTTGTTGTAAGTGGCACCTGGTTGGAGTGAAAAGTAGGCAACGGTATGGTGATAGCTGATCGCAATATAGTTGGGACAATGCTTTGATGATGATGATCATGATGAAGATGTATTTTGTCACATGATTTGTTCATTGTGCAATATTCAGCTCAATACAACCATGCAAATCTAAAGAGTCGTTTGCCTTTTACCCATTGTAAGACCCCGCCCCGAGTTAATCAAGATTAACTCTAATTAATTAGGATTAATGCTAATTAATCACGTTTAATAAGACTAATGATGACTAATGACTAAGCTCAATGAGATTAGTCACAAATGAACTTAATGAAGTGATAATGGAAAGATTAAGTGAATTGAATGAGTTTTAAGCCTAAATTTAGGGAACAAGGACTTTTTCGTAGATACAGATTTATACGTATTTTATCGAGTATGGAAACTCTTGATACCAACGTGTGTATCTTGACGAGTACGTTAACTTTCATAATAGACTCGAAGTTGTTTGACGAGGATTTCGTTAAGTGGTCCTTCAATTGACTTGAATTGAAAATAGGAAAGAAAGAAAGGGCTTAGTTGCAAAAAGACCCTTATAAGGCTTGAGATGAACTCCCTTGAGTTCATTCAGCTCAGCCTCATTGAAGAGAAACCCTAGATCTCATTCCTTTTTTTTCTTTCTCATTTCTCATCAAGTGGCAAGGGTTGTTAGTGACCTTTGTAGAGATTGGAGCAACTCCATCTTCATCTTCATCTTCTTCCTCAAGTGGTGTTCCATTTTTGGAGTGTTGAAGCTTGTGGGAGAATTCAAGAATCCCTTCCTTGGAACTACAAGTAAGTACTCAATCATCTTAGTGAGTTTCCAAGTGGTAATGGGAGATTAGGCATGGATTCTAGTACAAATAGCTTATAGAGTAGTGTTTTTGTGTTTTTCATGGAATTAGGGTTTAAAATTGGGGGTTTCTCATCTCAAGTTCAAGCTAAAGAGAGGGTCTCTTGCTAATTGAGTTCAAGAGGCAAGTATAAATACTTGTTTATGATTCAAAATGCTAGTTTACAAGTTTTGGTGGAATTATAAGAGTTGGGTTCTCAACCCCCTTTCTTTGTTATAGAAATGGAGAATTTATGGATTGCTTTAGTTGTATGGATTTCATGGTGTTTAAATGATGGAATAGAAGTGTTATGATGAATGTGGAGTGTTGATGGAGTAGGGAACAGGAGGTTCCATTTTTGATATGCAGGTTATGAATGGAATGGAGGAAAGGAGAGTGAATGTTCAGAAATTCGGAGTTGGAATTCTGGACAGTTCGCTCGAGCGAACGAGTTACTGTCTGACGCGAAATGTCACCTGTAAGTGTCCGCTCAAGCGAACATATGTGCGCTCGAGCGATGAAGTTTATGTCTGATGGCCTCTGTCATCGCGCGAAGGAGTCATGTTGGTCGCTCGCGCGACCAACGTTCTGTGAGACGTTCGCTCGAGCGAACTTGAATCCGCTTGAGCGAACCTGATACTGGCCAAACATCACCTGTTGGTGAAAATTTAGCCAATCGATCGGACATAGTGAATTTTGGAATTATAGGTGATAATTGCGGGAACTATAATGCACACGTTAAATATAAATGTGATGTCCATCGAAGATAACACGTGCATTTAGTAACCAATGATTACACCTAGTAGTTGTCTAGATTTGAGATAGAGACAAGTAGGACCATAAATGACTACTGATTGTTCTAACTCAATTGCAACTATAATGACTGCATGCGATGAACCATTGAACAATGAATAAATGCAATGAACTAATGAATAATCCTGCTGCAGCAGATGATTGGGGTGTTCCGGAGCTCCGTGGTGATGCCAGTGATTCTGATCAAGACACTGGTAGATCCCACACATATAGACTAAAAAGGTCACTGAAAAGCCATATAATGGAAATACCTATTGAATGCAAAATGATATTGGATTAAAGAGTCCCATAAGCCATCTAATAAATACTCAATGAAATCAAATAATGATATGAAATGAACTGACTAATTACTTCCCTTGGGAAGAAACTGAATTGAATGAGAATAATGCTATTATAGATGGAACTTAGTCATTGTTTATTAAGTGGCCATACTGTACAGGATGTTATTCTGTCCTAGTTTTAATTGTCTAAAGTTGTTATATTAATAAATAGATATGTTTGGCACGAAATATTATAGATATGTTTATACATTGCTGAACCGTCGTGTTCATAGTGTTATTGATGGCATTATAGGCCCAGATGCTCGTCCCGGCCTTGCAGAGGCCGCGCCGCATGCGGAGGAAACCAATCCGATTCCTCCAGGAGGATTGATTGAATGGGCGTAAATCGGAGGGCGAATGACTTTGAATATTTTGGAATTATTTTGGGAGATAATTTTGTGCAATTAACCATTTTTGAATTGTATATGGTGTCCTCTACATTAAGTTTTGGTTATGCAGTGGAGAACTTTGTTAAGTTCTAGATATGTATATATGGACTTGGCTTTTAATGCAAGGAACTCTTATCGTTTAAATTGTTTATCAGTTTATGTATTCCGCAAAATGTACATTGACAAGCACGTGTGTTAGATCCCTTGTGAGTCTTCTCTTAACTTCGGTTAATTCAAGATTTACGGGAGTAAGTATGTGGATTTGCGATCCGGGTTTAGCCCCGAGTAATCCGATCTCGGGCCCGGGTCGTGACACCCATGGAATAAGAAACTGGGTTTTACATATGTAAATGTCACATGTTGCAAATGTTACATATGTGTAATACATTACCTTGTTTGTCAAAATCAACATTTTCATATGCGTACATCCAATGGTTTTAGATGTTTTTTTTTTCCTCCTCAAAATTCATGAAGAATTAAGATATGAAATTATAGGTCTTATTTTTATCATTAATATACAATAATATTGAACGGCTCGGATCGTGAATTGGGCCCCACAAAGGGCATAAAATTAAATATTTTCTTTTTGGACTTTCTCACAAATTACTCAAAACTTATAAATATTTAAGATAATCAGCTTCAAGATCTAGGGCTTTCTTATTCAATGAACAAATTGAGTGGTTTGGATTACAAACATGAGGACCCACAAGAATAAAAAATAATAAATAAAGGTAGTTGTGGGGGCCACAAGATAAGAATCATTGTGTTTGGTTCTGGGTTCTAGTGCATTTTTGGTTTAGGGGTGTGAATCACCTGTTTTTATGTGAAAATTCTGGTGTGTAAATCGCCACCTCTTCACACCATTTTCATACCTCATTTATGCACCACATGCATAAATCAATGCAAACAACCTAGACAATGCGTACCACACATACGAATCATTTACACATATAACCAAGTGCAAACAAACGAACCCTAATTATCGTCTCATTAAAATGCACACTAGCTTGTCTCCACGCTGCCCGCATGGCACTACCCTTAATATATTTAGTACAAAAGTTTGATTAGAAAACTTTCCTAATAAAACAACAGTTCAAGAGGTATTTGAAACATGGACAGAGGGGTTTCCAGATTGTGTTTGCCCACTAAGCTCCAACATAAAGATTATGGCATACCTCTAGATAGGGATGGAGAGAAACTAGAACTGAAAAAAAAGAAGAGAGAGACTAGCCTAGAAAGATGGGTAAGGAACTGATTACTAAGAGGTGCAATTGTGTATCTACATGCATATGCCTGCATGAATCCATGAATGCTTTGGGTGTGTGAGGTAAGGAGCTCATTAGAGATCCTGTATTCAAGGGTTCAAGCACAAAGAAGAGGCCAACTTTCAAAAAGAAGTGTGTCAAGATTACACAAAAAAACATAATATGCAAAGGAAAACTCTTGTTCAAATACCTTTGCCTCTCCTGTTCCTTCCTGTCAATGGATTTGACTTATATTGCATATGAAAGAATTCTCACTAGTCAGCACAGACTATATATGTCAGGCCTTTACCGCAATCTAGAGAAGTTCTTTTGAGAATCGGTTGGAACAAACACAGGAAGCTGGTAGGATCCTCTCCCCCTAGCTGATGATCCACCTTGCTGAATATTTGAGGTAGATGATCTATCCATACCAGGCCTAGTCAAACCAACATTTCTGGAACTTCTAGCTAACCCACCATCTAAAAGTGGCCCACCGAAAAATATGGATTGACCCGTGTATAAAAGCTCTGGCCGACCAAATTGAGAAATAGAGGAACTGGTGTTTTCTAACCCACTGTTATTACTTCTTGAAGCTGCAATGGACATGAATCGGCCAGCTTCTTGATCCCAATAAACTGAAGATCTTGGGTTCTCTGCAATACTGACGTAATTTTTTCTAACCAGGTCAGTGCGATTTAAATGATCGGCAATGGCAGTCACATTCCTGTCATTTGTTTTTACTGACCATGGAGATTGATCAGCAGATGACTGATAGATCGGATCGTGATGTTCTATATTAGAAGGTTGCTGTTCCATTGGACTGATGCCAACTGAATTATTCATGTGATGAGGGCTGCTGAAACTACTTAGGCTATGATTGCAACTTTCAAGATCCTCCCTGCTCGCACGACTTGGTGGATATGAGTTCTTAAAATGAGATAACTTTAAAGTAGCCATATCATCTTTGTTGAACCCAAGATCTGTGTTGATACCACTGCTTCTACCACTTATGTTTCCACTAGAACCTTGACCAGAATCATGTTGATGACGTGAACTAATAGGCCGAAGCACTGATGATGATTCTCTAGCTCTGGCTGCTGCTCTAAGGGCTTCATTGGAATCCAACTTTGCGAGCTTCCAAGCGCTGATTCTGACTGGACGTTTGGGTAATGTTTTCCCCCTTTCTGATGGTTCAAAGGTGTCTGGATCAACTGTTGATGGAACCTGCCCAGGCCCCAAATGTGGGATTATCTCATCCTGTTTGTAAGGTGGTGACACACCCATGTTAGCAAACTGAAATGTATTCCCAATTTGTCAGTTCATACAACATACAAAAGGCTCATTTTGGTTTGGAGCATTGTGGTTGTAGGAAAATCAATACGCTTGTAGCATAAAGAAACATGGTCATGTAATCAGCTATGCAGGCTAGATCTGTGTGCTTCCCATTAAGGGTGAAAAATTAGAAATGTTTACATATAACCCATCGTATTTTTTGAAAATTAAAAATATCCTCCTGTTTTTTTAATTTTTAGAAAGACCACTGCTATTGATCTAGAAGTCTTGATCAACCACCTTGACTTGCAACCAAAGGACAATTTTTCACATGTTGAAAAATCCAATGTATTTTACTGTAAGGATGAAAACTTTTTTAGATCTAACCTGATTCAAGTTAAATTAAGGACATTGATCCTGATTAATTTGACTGCAATTTTATGGACTTTTTCCTGGTATTACCTGAATTTAATCTGATTGAGATTAGATAAAAGGTAATTTATCTCTTTTAGGACTAAATACAATTGATTTCATCAGTTGGCCGATTTTCCTGGTATTACCTGAATTTAATCTGATTGAGATTAGATAAAAAGTAATTTATCTCTTTTAGGACTAAATACAATTGATTTCATCAGTTGACCGAAAATCAGCCAGATTGGTCATTGTGGTTGATCAAGAGTTACAAATTAGTGGATGTCAAGAAGCCCAGTTCAGCTCTCTTATTGTACAAACCCAGGCCCAATGATATCCAGCCCAGCTGTAATATATGTAGGATATAGTCAAAGATTGTACAGGTCATATCCATGTGTAAATTAGATTATGATTGCTGATTTATAGCCTAGAAAAGGCATGTAATGTCTATATATTGAATGGAAATCTAAAACAGAGATAGATTTACAATCCAATATTTCTCTCTTCTGTGTTTGTGTCATGGTATCAGAGCCATCTTCAACAACATTGGTATGGTCCAGTGCTTCATTCTCTTCAAGTTATAGGGGTCCTTAGATCCCTCCTAGTTCATCTTCCATCTCTGGAAGCTTTCGAAGAAGCCTCTCATCAGTCTGATCAACGCTGATCATCTCCGATCATCTTGGATCAAACGTGGCCCATCTGATAATACTAGTGCCATTCGGATTACCTCAAATCCTGTTTTTCATGAGCGTACAAAGCATATTGAGGTGGATTGTCATTATATCCGGGATGAATTTAAAAATGACACAATTAGCCTTCCACATATATCATTTGGACTTCACGTTGGAGACATTTTTACCAAGAGCCTACCAAGACCATGTCATCAATTCTTGGTTGGCAAATTGTTGCTTGTTGACTCAACAGCATCAATTTGAGGGGGTCAATGGAGGTGGTTATTTCTAAAATATAAAGTTGGGTTTTCTTGTTGATTGTCAGGAATTATAGCTGATTTTGTGCAATTTTCCAAAAAAAAAAATTAAAGATGACTAAAGGCCAAATTTAGACAGTCTAAACTTTAGAGAAGAAGCTGGAGCAAGAGTGGGAGTTTAAGTATTTAAAATATTCATCAAAGTTAAATCTAATATAAAGCGAGAGACAATGCCTGAATTGTGTCTGAATCTAAAATTACTCTTGCTGGGCAATCCCTAAAATTAACCATCCATTTTGAGGAGCATTCAGGAAATAAATAAATAAATAAATGGACGGTTAAGGAAGATGTCAACTCAAGTCACATGACATGTCGTCATCATCATCATCAAAGCCTTGTCCTAACCATGTTGGGGTCGGCCATATGAATTCTATTTCTCCATTCTTCATATCTATCCTTACCACTTCTGTCTATGTCCTCTTTGACACAAATTTATTTTCTTCAACTTTGCAACTGAAGAGTAAGAATTCTCAAACAGTTCCAAATCCTAGGCTAAGGTCAATTCATGGTACGTCCCACAAGATGACTGGTTCAGATCCTCATAAACATGTCTGTGTACCAGAATAATTGCTACTCACTTGAGGGAAAAGAAGTATCCAAAACTCCAGGTGTTCTCATACAAAACATGTTCCCTAGGAAGTGTCAAAAATAGTATTAATTATTCAAAACTAGTACCAGTTTTAGCATAAGATCCAAAAGAGCTTAGCAGATGTGCAGAAAAGTCCCTGCGATGGGGCCTACAAGATCATGCTTATATTAACAAAAGGTAAGCCCCACCTGTGACGTTGTCGGGTTGAACTAATAAATGCTTCTGCTTTTGATCAAGCATCAGAAACCTCAACTAACAGCATCTTAATTAAAAAAATTTAATGACCAACCACATGTAAGAAGAAAAAAGGTTTTGCTAAAGTGAGGTTATTGGAGGTGAGAGAGTGAAATCCAGAGGAAAAGTGGCACCAAAGGTACAAGATTCCCAGCTTCCAGATATTAGGGCCTGATTGTGGAAACTAGAAAATCTTCCTCCTCAAACACAAAGATAAAATAAAATGATACACGAGATATATTACCCGATGGTCCATGAATATCCTTGGAGGTGTGCACCAAGCACCTTTATACTGCAGCTTGTGCGAACTTCCTCCACTAATGCCAGTGGTGGCTGAGCTGCTGCTTGGTGAAGATGGTACACTCTGTGGGTCCTCATAGACAGATGGCCCTGGGGGCTCACTTTGTGTTCTCATGGCAACAACATACTCATATGTTGTGATACCCTACAAGAGAAGTGAACATACATTTATGTTGTGTATATTTGCAGAAGGTGTCACCAGAGGATTGGAAGAGATGATGGAGTAGTAAAGCTCAATGGAGCTTACCTTCCTAATCAAAATCAAATGAAAGAAAAATAGTTCACCCAAAGGCAAACAAGCAAGCATAGAAACAGCTGTGCACAGGGCCTGAAACATAAGAACCGTGTAAAATAGAATAACATGATGAGAAATAGAAATTTTCTATATGCTGCCTATACTACTTTAGAGGTCAGGGCCAAAAGGAAGAAGAAATGAATCAACAAGAGTATTTGTTTTAGTTTGTATTTTCTTTGGGAAGAGAAGTGGGGAAGCTGGTGGTTACATATCATTTCAGGAAGAATATGATCAGTACAGGCACCACCTGAGTAACAAAAACTATTGCTATAATCTACACATGTATGTGCAGCTGGAAAATACAACAAGTATAAAATTCAACAGTGTTTTAAACTAAGTAGGAGGTACAAATCAACAGGTTAGTCAAAATGTTGACATCAAAAGCAATGAGACATAAAACATGATGCAATTGCAGACATCCAATTTTCCCGTGGAATGGATTCTGTAGTCCATCATACATGAGTTTCTTTAAACAAAACTTAGTGGCAACTCAACCACCATACATGAAAATGTGGGCATAGATGCAGGCCATCTGTCCTGATCAAACCCAGGGCCCCGTGCTGGATGGAGTTTAACCCCCAATAGCACACTGATTAGTTGATGCAAACCCATTGACTTCACTGTTTTGATATGAATCTCGTTGACCATCTGAGTATCAATTGATTGGATATTTATCATTTGATCATATCACCATGCCAAATTTAGATTCACATATACCTATCCCCAACAGTTTGGTCAGATTGTCTATACATACCACCACAGTAGCAAATGGAGGCCGAGAGAACCCATCTCCAAGCCTATCGATTATCTGGTTTTCTGTGACCTTTCTATCCACAAAACATCGCACAAGAACAGCAATGCCGACGCCAGATTCAACCATAAGCTGTTGGAACAGAATATTATAAATGAGTTATACAACTAGGACAAAAAACTAACTGATTAATATAGCATAAAGGGGTCAAAGCTTGAGAAATAAACTTAATCCATTATAAAATTCACCATTCACCAATAAGGAAAAAAAAAAAAAAAAAACAGCATGCAGAATATCTTTTCTCAGTATTACCCAAATAAGGCTTGCAGCCATAAGGGAAAGAAATGTGAAGTAGTTTTTTCTCCCCACACAGTTATTCAACCACTGCACCAGAAAGAGAGAACCTGTAATTATCATCTTGATGGATATAGAAAGTAGTGATAGGCAAGTTTCCAAATACAAACTATACTAACATACCCGGCAATGATGATCAAATCCATCAACACATTTGTCACAACTTCTGCAATGTTTGCTGAACTTGCGTACCTAGACAAAGAACTGAATCACTTTCACATAATGGATGAGCAGGTCAAGTCACAAGGATGGTACAACTAAAGACCTCCCTAAATAGAGAGTACAAGTAGTCTTATTCACAGGAAAGAGACACGCTTGATTTTAGATTTTAAGGTGCATTAGGATGTATACCAAATTGCAAACGGTTTAATATTGTGGCAGAGTGGATGGTCATCCATTCCATTATGCATTTGGAAGTACATATGCATCAAAAACTGGCCCAGGGGGATACAGTTTATCTGCTTTTCCCAGCCAAAATCATCATCCCAGCAAAATGCAACATCTGGTTGTGGCCTGTGGTGCTGCCTAAAATGAAAAGAGGAAAGGATATTATGGATTACCATCCATCTTGCCAAAATATTCAAAATGACAGTGGTTTGGTTAACATCAAAAGTACAAATGGCAACCAAAGGGTAACCGTTGAAAAGAACAACTACAAAGAAATTTTAAATTCTGAAATGAAAGGAAGATTCTTGGAAGATCAAAATAAACCACTCAATAAAAGACAGATTACACAGTCCAAAATCATGTAAGACCAATAAGAGTACTGGAACCCATGGGCAACCTTGACTTTTAAGTCAGCAAAAATGTTACTAACATGTTTTAGATCACCAAGAATCTCACAAAGTTCAATTGGCGGTCATGGGTGTACTCCAAATGCAAATAAAAATTGAATATATTTAAGGAGAATAGACACTTCTCTGTACCGTTGTTAATTTTTCATGATAAGAACTAAAAATAAAGTAAGTGCATCTTTATTTTATTTATTTTTTCCCAGTCTTTTTTCGCACGCTTCATGCCTCAAAAGTATTATCAATGCAATTTACAAGTTCTATGCTACCACAAACACAATGGAAAGGTTAAGAACTAACAATTCATAATGCCAAAATATTCCAACTGAATGTTATATATGCAATTCAAATGCACCCTGAGTATGATGGTAGTAACTCATTTTTTGCTTGATCATATCTACCTCGGCATTGCACAAAGTGCAGAACAAAGCATCTTCGTCATTGGCTTGTTGCTGGCCTGTATCTTCTTCACTGCGGCAATCATCTTTAACAAGAAAACCACAAAAGAAGCCCCCAATGTTGCTCAAACACGAAGTAGAGTGATGTTTGACAGATTTTTCTGCAGTGTTCAGCCCTGTCTTGCTTGGTTCCTCAAGAGAGGCTGCATCCAATGATTTCAAATAAAATACATTTTATTCAGTTCAAAAAAGAGAGAGAGAAGAATCAATCTTAGAACATCTATTATTCTTCTACTGGTTTCCATGCGGTTGCACATGCCGAGATAGTGAACATGTGCAAGAACCAAATCACAAAATAGGTGGCTCCAACTCAGGGGCCAAAGTCTATGAAACAAATGAATGATTGGAAACGACACGATTGATAGTCCACAATCCATGTACATGGAACATTGGCCTATTTTTGTTCTAGGGATCTACAAAGTTGGTCCCACCTGATGCATGACCTTTTTTTTTTTTTTTTTTGGTAGAACCTGATGCATGACTTGGAGATAGCCATGTGTATGTGCAAATGGGCATGGCACAGAAAGAATGATAGGTAATATTAGCAAAGCTCACCTTACAAAATATTCACCTTACAAAATATTATCACCAACGACTTACCAGGCAAATCAGCCTCATTGTGTGATCGATAGACCAGTGTCTGATCAAAGCTCATCAATATTCCAGGATCAGCAGGATCGATAGCCGTGCATCTAACATAGAGAACAAATACAGCAAGTGCCTGAAAATCCATGAAAAACAAGGAAATTGTCTAGCTGATAAATAGAAGATGCTGTGGAGAAGAAAATTTGAAAAATGTAACGGCCCAGCACGATGAAGTACTCACCAATGTAGAATAAATAGCAATTGCCACATATTCGTATAATTCCTTTCCAAGAAATGGAGCAAAAAACGAGTAGAACGCAATAACTAGCAAGAAAAATACAGTTATAGCAACGACCTGCTCACCACAAAAGCAAAGAACAAGAATCAGAGGGATCTAGATGAAACAGAACATATGATTCAGATCTGAGTTATTTTCCAAATCCAATACTCTTTTGAGTCCATGCAATTTATCTTTTCATTGAACTTTCAACAAGCAGTCAAGTTGATCCAAGTTAATTTAGACTAAATTCAACTGGGATAAATAAATAAATAAACACGAAGTTTGCTGAAGTATGTGATATATTTTCAAAAGCCTTTGTGAATAATCTTTTTTTATTTTTTTGGAAAGAGAATATAATGTGCAACCAAAGCCAGAGAAAATATCATGATAATATCCACCGACAAGGAAAATATGAAAGCAAATATCAAAGACCTGAACATTGCAAACTGTTAATGTTAAATATTCTAGAGCCATTAATATGATTTAACAAGTTGTGTTCAACAGTATGTCGTGAATTACAAGAGCAAACAATATCAGTGATTTTTTGCTAAAAGAAGTAAGCTTCCTTGGGAGAAAATCATTGATTCTTAAGCATGATTAATGGAGAACATAACACTCTAATTTGAATGCTTGGCTTAAGATAATTTGCATATAACAAAAACAGTCCACAAGATCAACACCTTATCAAAAAATCACACCAATTGCTGCATCTAAATGCATAAAAGATCCATAACAACATGGACACTGCAAAAATCATCCTAATCCAGTGATTACACCATCCTTGGAAGAAAACAAATAAAATCTTAATCTAAAACAAGCAAACCACTTATTTCAGCTCAGAATCCAAAATGGGCAAAAACCCACTTAGCCTATATCAAAAGGATATCAAAAGGAGATCACCCACAAACCCACATTGGCAAAACTAGTTACGATCTCCCCCACTCAAATCAAACAAATGCAACAGAACAAACCAAACAGACTGCCCACAAAAACAAAGTAAAACATAAAACTTGAAACTGCAGAAGGATAGAAAAAAAAAACCTGAAATGTATGGGCAGGGAGCTGCCATCCATGTCGCCTCGCCATTATCAGAATTCAACGAGAGAAATGCCGTTAACCAACAGAATTTACTCAAAAAGAATCATAAAAATAGCATTTTGAAAGAACCCAGAACACAAATCTGTCCTAACATCTCAAAGCTACCAAAAAAAAACTGATCTTTTTCTTTTATTTCTCTTCCAGCTGTTCAGTTCAGATCACAGAATAGCAGAACTACTGTGGCTCAGATGAGAATATCTCTTCTGGGGTACGTTCGATCTTCACCCAAGAATCCAAGAAGCATTTGAAAACGACCCACCAACTTTATTTCATGTGTCTGTTTTGATTACTCAAAACAAACGCCATGTTCGAAGCAAGAAACTCTGCTTTAACCAGTCCCCATATGTTTCGCACCATACACAACTTTCCCGTTTGTCGACGTGAAATGCTCATTCCCTATCATCATCCACATGTTGCTTATGTTGTCGCTTGATCTACAAATCTAAACGGTCCACTTGGTGGACCCTACCCCAGATGATTCAAATTGAGAAAATCCCACCATTGAAAGGTCTGATACTTCTTACAGAGATTGATGAGAACGTATAGGAGAGGATGTTTGTTATTCAGTCTCATTTTCATGTGACGGCTATTTAGCTATGTTTGTGGGACATGATGGACGGTCCAGATTAACCCAATGGGACTCCAAGTGCATAGTTTGAGATCTGAGATGGACTGAACTGGTCCGTCCCAATGAACCAGAGGTAGTCTCGTTGGAATATTGATGAGAGAATATTTTAAAGACAAGTAATGAAGTCCAATGGATTTGACTAAACTTTAGTGTCGTCTTCTTATGTGGGGCCCACTTTGACTACCATGGGGTAGCCTAGGGTTTGATAAGATGGGTTTGTTTAGATTGTAAACGACAAAGTTTAACCTTCATGTCACGTTTGGCAAATTTACAGGACTCCTTAGTTAGAGGTTTTTTTTGATATGTTGGAACCAAATTATTCATCCTCAAAAGGATTTCCTAAAAATAGTTCCAAATTTGGTAGAAGAGAGGAATCATGGAGTTTATTCATTGTGTGATCCAACAATTATAAGTTTTTAGACAATTCCTCATAATTCATGAAATATAAAGGGCTGATCTTTCACCCCATAATTAGTTTTGGCTCTACAGATATTTTGAACGGTTCAGATCGTGCAAAGGTGGTCACATATATTAAAAAATTAATATTTTAGAGTATGGATTTTTTGCAAATATCTGAAAATACATAATAGATCTATGGTTGAAATTTGGGCCCCTAGTTGTATTTGATCTCCTCTAAATTATTCATGGTTCAGATGATGATTTCAAGGCCCACAAAAATTAGAAAAATGAAAAAAACATACTACCAAATTAACCCCCCCCCCCCCCCCTTCCTTTTTTTTTTTACTGTGGGGCATATCAACGGTCAGAATTGTTTTGCAAATATCTCATGTTATAGATGGAATCAATGGCTGATATTTAGTATGGTAGCCGTTTTGGACCTTGTTAACATTATTACCGGTTCAGATCTTGATTGTGGGTTCCATATAAACTAAAAAATGCAAAAAACTAGTGTCTCCTACCCTACCGTTTAATGTACTGTAGCAGTGCTTTTCTGTCATTGCGTGGATGTTGAGAATTAGATGGGGGAGGGTTTGATGGACAAAATATACGCATGCATGGAATGACAGAATCCTTCCCAACATTTTCTGCACTCTACAAAACGTGGACCGTTGCCAAACATGCCCTTAATAGATGATTAAAACCATTTCATATGGAGCTTTTGGAACAAATGGATTTGAATTTATTAGCAAACTTAAACCTCAGATGGTTTAGTGGGTAGGTTGGCATTCTTATGAAATTTTTTTTAAGGTGAAAGCATAGATACTAATACCAAACTACATTTAATGGGCCCAATGGCCAGGGCTCCTTACTCCTGAGCCCTTTCATATGGTTTTCTTCAACATCTTATAAAACCTTGTTGTCAGCTATTTCCCATATTTGTGAAATATCCCGTTTGGTAATTTTACTTGTAAAGTCAAGTAAAGTTAAGTCAATTAAAACATCCCATCAAAAGCACCTTTTTACCAAAATTCCCTCCATCTTTTTCCAAAAAAGTCAAAAAGCAACTACATTTACTCACTAAAAGACAAAAATACTTCACTTTTCCATACAAAAAGTCAAAAAGATTCCATAACAAACAACTAAAAACAAAATACCATCATAACCCACTTATATTTTATTCATTCTTCAAAATCAACTTTACTTGACTTGACTCAATTAGTAGAGTTACCAAACTGGAGGTTTTTGGGCTTTCCTTGAATAGTCATATTTAATATTAGTAAAAGGACCCATGTCCCAAGCCCATGGGCCTTAATACTAAGCTAAATCAAGGCTGAAAGAGCTCATACCAATTTTCTACTGACCATGTTGGATCTAGGAGAGGATCATGGCTGTCCAAACTTAGATCCAAATTGACACATAACTTATGTTTTGTATTTAGATCCAGTGGCAACCAAAGAAAAAAGGGATCCCAGTCTGAAATAAGATGTGGAATACATTAGTATAAGTAGATAGGAAGGGCCCGGAAATAAAGAAAATTTAATTTACGGGTGTGACTGCTAAATGGTAAATGATTTAATCTAAGTATATCCTCAAATATCAATATTATTCAAGTTATGTAGGTACAAATTATATATATAGGAGAATATTCAAGTGCATCCATCATTCACCATTGTGGCGAGAGACACCCCCTTTTTGGAAAATTTCAAGTACAAAAGAGTTCTTAATATCCCCCATATATATATATATATAATATGTGGATGCAATTGTCTTGGGTTTTGGTCCTTGGGTTGGAACATATCAGGACCCAAAGTCAGATCCAAAAATTTCGTATTATATATGCTTGGATTTGGATTTGGATTTAAATTTATCCTGAATACAAATTATCAGACAATTGGATACCCATTTGTAACCTAACTTGTAAGCCTCAGACCCTTTGCTAAACACCTTAAACCAAGTATGACCAAGGAATCATCATCCTAAATCGAAAGGAATATACGAATACAAATGGTACAATTCTCTAACTCCATGCGAGGGACCAAGTAAAGTTCAAAACTGTTAAAAAGAATTTATATTTTAGTGGTTATATATATATATATATATATATCTATCCTTTCTAGAGCTAATCTAAAAGTTAAGAAAAGTGATCCAAACCAAGGGCCTATTTGTTTGCATTAGCATACATTTATATTCATAATCGAATAAGCTCCACCAGAAGGTAATTAAAAAGGTGATGTGTGAATGTTTTGAGGTGAGGGTGAATGATTCGAGGGAGCAATGTAAATGGAACATTGACTTTCAAAGTATTTGAATTAATAAAATCATGATTAGGTATTCATTTTCCATCTTCCCTTAATTCACTTTCCATCAGAGAAAATTTGTTTAATGATCATTTTATATATTCATCTTGGATCATCATTTTTAACCGCCCATGAAATGAGTTAATTGTATATTCAGTTCGCATATTTTTTATGCATACATATCGGCTTTGAACTTAAAATGAATGCACAGAACAGCTCTTTACTCGGATAAGAAAGAGTCTTGGTCAGATTCGAACCCCGAACATGCCACCTTTTTCCTCACGTACAGGCTTTTTTTTCCATTTATATGGACTTTTTTTCTAACCTATCTTCTTTTCCACTTGTATGGCTCTCTTCTTGAAAAAAAAATTGGAAAAAAAGGAATGAGGCAGAAACCATGGAATGTGCTTTTTCAGGAAGGTTTCCTCGGAAATGGTGTTGCATGCGTGCAGCGTGCCATTAAGAAACACCATTGTTAGTAAAGAGAAAATGCCATTCCATGAGCCATTCATTTTCAACATTCCCTGGCAGTGGGCCACTGTATCATCCAACCGTCAGCTAATGGGCCCCACTCACGACGGAGTTTACGATTTAGTTTCCTTCCCTCGTTGAACTCATCGACTCCCCCAAACCCAACTTTGCCATACATATTCTCTCGTTTCATAACATACAACACGTTTTGACATCTCTCTCTCTCTGTGAAATTCAAATTCCCAAGCAATGACATCTCTTTCGCATACAATCCCTACATTTTCTGGTAATCACTCTCTCAAATCTCTTGAGAATTTGTGGGTTTTATTTGTAATTTCTGTGCAACTTTGATATCAGCTGGATTTGGATTTCTCCCAAATGGTGTTTTCCTTATGTTGTATTGTTCTACCATTTCACATGAATCACATCTAATTCAAATGGGGTTCCATTTCTCTACTTTTTATCATGGAATCTTTTATTGGATTCTTGAGATGTTTGATGCTGTGTGAAAATTATAAATGCCCTTCAAAAACCCAACTTTTGGGTGGGTGGGTACATTTGAAACAACTGTGGATTCCATGAGATGGGGGAATCCATGGTGTGCTTTTTCCCATGAATTCCACCAATGGGTTGTCTGCAATTTGTATTTTTTTTTCTGGGGTGCAGTGATGGAGAGGAGGGAGAAGTGCACTAAACATCAGATTAATAGCACATATCAGCAGAAACTTTTCTGCAGAAATGGGACTTAAAATTCCTCAAAATCATGGATTATTGTATTGCTGAAACTTTTCCATGGAATCTCGGCACTAAACATCAGATTAGCACATATCAGCAGAGAACTTATGTTTTTTTTTTTTTTTGTTTTTGTTGGTGGAAGTGATGTTGTATATGGTTTGGTTCTTTTGATTTTGCTCTGTTGGAGGTCTGTGTGTTTTCTAATGTTTTTCTTGTGCTACCCCAAGGTTCCTCATTGAAGCCAGTAGAGCAATCTGTTGTGAATTTGAGCCCAATTAACTTGTCTGTGAGGCCAACTCGCAGGCGAAGCGCAAATATTTCAACCAATGCAAACTCATTGAAAGTTAGAGCTGGGTATAGGTACTTTTCTCATTAGCCAATAGCTCCTTTTCTTTTGCATCCATGGTTCCTTGAACTAATGCATGTTGGCTTAACTCTTAAGCATGTGCAGTAGATGAGGTCTATATGAAATTTAGGATCCAAATGAAACATGTCGGGGCATTCATCCATCTCAATAATTGCTGACCAACATAGCTGCGAGTTAAGAAAAATGCGCATGTTCTTAATTACATCGTAGTTTGTATATGGCATTCATCATTACTGAAACTTGAAGCGTATATGGTGTTTATGGACATATTTGATGCCTAGATATGACATGGATAAAAACAAAGTGACCCGCCATGCATATGATCAGATGTGGATTTTACTCATAAAAATAAACTATCAAATACACAGGTTCATATAAAACGTGCTGGTGATTTTGTGGATGTTTTTGAAAGTCATGGATATTTCAAATGTTTCCTTTGGGTCAGTTGTTGAGATCTAAAGGGGCAGGTTTTACTGATATATTGTCATCATATGCGTTAGAGGAAGCTAATACATTTCTAAGAAATCCCATACTAACATGTTATATTGCACTGAAAGAAGGCCTTAAGGCAACACCCATGCTCTAGGCAACCTTGTCTTTGATACTACGTAGAAAGCAATGACATAAGTGGAATGGCTTGCCTTATAGGCATTATCAAATTGTGTCTTGGGGCATCTTTTAAATGCATCAAGGGCTGAAATTTTATGATCCAGCCACCATATAAATAATTTGAGCTAATCTAAGTAGTTACAAGTGCATAACAGAACTGCAATGAATTCACACAATTTGGTGGGATAAAGATAAAAACTTAGGTAAGTTGCTTGATTTAGTAGGACACTAGTGAGACAGTGCATTTGTCTATCAGTCTACCCTGTAAATAGTTCCATGTGTATGTCTATCAGTTTACCCTGTAAATAGTTTGCAACCCTGTAAATAGTTTGCGACGCCTAAGTGACTGCACACACTTTTTTTTATTTTTTTGTTTTATTGGTAACGGAAACTTTAATTAAAAAGGAGATTACAAAGAGAAAGCAAAAAAAAAAAAAACATAAAATGTACAAGAGCATTATACCCTCTTACCCACAACAGTGACATAACAAAACCCTCCCAAGGATAAGTCCTTTCAACCCCTTGCTTAGCTAAAGCATCAGCCATACAATTAGCTGATCTTAGCACATGACGAAATACAACATTAGTGGTAACAACTAAAGTCTGAATTTCATTAAAGTGGAATTGAAATTTCCAAGGGTAGGCTTTGTTATTTGAGAGGTCCAAGCAATTGCATTAGATGAATCACTCTCAACAATGAGATCACTAGGGAGGTTCTTCGAAAAAGCACCGCAGAGCCTCCAAAATAGCTAGCACCTCCGCTTCATTAGAATGACAAATACTTGCAAACTTGGAAAACATAAAAACGACCTCACCCTTGCTATTATGAAGAACATCCCTAATCCCAGCCGGACTTGGCTTGTCCTCTTGCAGCACCATCAACATTGAACTTAAACATTCCAAGTGGGGGAGAAGATGAAAGAACAAACTTTCTTATTTTAATTGGGCCACATCTCATACAAGCTTCCCAATTGGAATAATGTTATGCCAAGTGGGGGAGTGACTGCACACACATAACTCGGTTTCACTATAAAATCCTCACATTTGGAATAACCTGTGCCATTTTCTATTCTTTTCTTTGCTTTCAGCATTCAAGCTCTTTTGACTGACTTGCCACTTTTTTGGTTGGTAAATTAGATATTGTTTCAGGTGTCCCTTGTATTGAAGACTTTTCAACTAATAATATGTGAACTCTTTTTAACCAAGATTAGCCGTCTTAGTCTGTCTTTCATATTTATCTTTTTCTCTCTCACTAATCTCCATTTTCTTCTCCATGTTTTGTGTAATGCTGTACTGTACATTTCGTTATAAGCTCCTGCTTATGTGTAATTACAGTGGGGATGGTGGAAGACAAAGTAGCGCAGGCATCTTTGTTGGTGGCTTTTTATTAGGAGGAATAATAGTGGGAGCACTTGGCTGGGTGTATGCACCTCAGGTAACTGCTGTTATGTGTTTTACATGGCTACCTTTTGTAGTTGGCTTCAGTTCTATATAGACCTGTGTCTGTCATTGGTCAATTTATCAAGAATAAAGAGTGTCAGATTTTTTAATTATTAGAAGAATGCTGAGTGATTTATTTGCCTACCCTTCAGAGAACTAATCCAATGGTGGCTAAATAGATGATCAGATGTGGTCCTTGGGAACAGCATTACATTTGATCCTTTCTTGGCACTAGATTAGGTGGTCGCAATGTCTAAATTTCACAAAGATAAAATCATTCTGGATTGTTTGCCTCTTTTGTGCTTGTTTGAATATATCCCATTCTGTTGTCACTTTTGCTCCTTGTAAGATATAAATAGCAGAATTGGAGTGCTTGGGTGAGAACATTTACTGAAATTATTTTGGAACCTTTATTGGTGTGTAGCTATGATTTGGAATGCAACTGAGCAGGCGCAAGCTGGTCAAGGCATGGGTTATGCACCTGGCCCAATCCTTACCTGTGAACTTCCTGTGGTAAGGATCAAGTTGAGGACGAGCCCGTGGTGCAGTGGAGGTCCCCACTATTGCAACCTTAGGTTGCAGTTTCTAGTCATGTTACCGGTTTATAAATAAAACTGGAGGAAAGAAAGAGAGAAAAGAAAGGAACAAGACCCGGTTTCTCCTAGCATGCTAAGATTTTAGGCCCATCACTGCCTCTAGCCAGCCCAGTACCTGTTTTTGACTAAAGATTCAGTCTATGGCTGACTGACTATCAAGCCTTTAGGCAGGCATAGGTTCGCACCCTGCCTGATTAGCTTTTGATCTTGTAAACTTTGGCATGATTCTTGCCTGGGGGCCTGAAGTTCTGCCTGACCAATGCTAGCTTTTGTTGTTTAATCCAAGACGCCTTGACCATTTGCATCTCTCCTAAGGATGCTCAGCTTACTACTGGATACACATAAAAATGCTGTTGAAAAGAAAAAAAGAATACACATCTTAATTAGCTACCAGAGTTTTACTTCTGATATTATGATTTGTTACAGATTAGCAATGCATTGGCTGGCGCTGACAAAAAAGATTTGATGCGGAAGCTACCTAAATTTATCTATGATGAAGAGAAAGCTTTGGAGGTAAGCACTTGTTCCTGATGCTTTGGTTTTGCTCAAGGGACTGTAATGTATCTTGAGTCAGTTGCCACTTTATTTCAGTGGTAAGGATTTCGTTACTCATTTATTTTCTGTTATTTGGTTTCTGATTCAATATATGTCCTACCCGGTCGATTGTGATCCTATTCTTACCCAACCTTAGGTTTGAATTTTCTAGTCTGGGTGTTTTTTTGGTGTGGATTCTCTATACCATAGTTACCTAGTTCATACTAAATATTGGTTAAACCGTGAAATAGTTCTTCAGTAATTTGCAATTCAATTTGTTTATGAGTTTGATAAGTGATAACAAGTCAATCTAATTCATGAATTGGATTAAATGGGCTCTATTTCATTTGATGGAACTCATAATCCTGTATTTCGAAATGTGTTACATTCTTGAGTGTATTAAAAATGTGTATCAATATATTTGTTGGCAAAAGTCCAAAATGGTCATTAGTTGCTAGGGTGTTCCATGAACTAGTGGAAAAGACACCCTAGTAGTCCTATGAATTCAAGGAATTAGTTTGATGAACCATGCAGAATGAATCAACTACACTGAACTAGAAATCTGTTCAATGAAGTTGGTGAACTAGAATTAAAATTTGTACCAATAGAAGGATGAACTGAATGAACTATGACAAATACTGAACCAAAACCAAACCAAACCAAACCAAGCCTTTTCCCACTAGGTGGGGTCGGCTATATGGATTTGACGACGCCAATCAAATCTGTTTAGGGCCATGTCCTCCGTTAGATCCATGTAGGTAAGGTCATGTTTAATAGTTTCTTTCCAACTTCTCTTGGGTCTCCCTCTCCCTCTCTTACTCCTGGCAATCTCTATGCCTTCACACCTTTTAACAGGTGCTTCCATTGGACGCCTTCTAACATGGCCAAACTATCTTAGTCGATTTTCTCTCATTTTATCTCCAATCGGTGCTATTCCTACTTTGCCCCTAATCTCCTCATTCCTAATCCTATCTCTCCTTGTGATCCCGCACATCCATCTTAGTATTCTCATCTCCGCAACTTCCATCTTCTTAACATGATTATGCTTTATTACCCAACACTTTGATCCCTATAACAATGCTGGTCTTACCGCCACCTTATAATACTTTCTTTTAAACCTGAGGGGGACTTTCCGATCACACAAGACCCCCGAAGCACTCCTCCATTTGGTCCACCCGGCCTGAATCCTGTGAATTACATCAGTATCAATCCCTCCATCCTGTTGCACCATCGATCCAAGGTACCTAAAGTTTTCTTTCTCTATAATCTTTTGTGTGCCTGAACTTACTTCTATGTTACCAAGTGTCCTACTTTGGCTAAACTTGCACTCCATATATTCCGTGTTGCATCGACTTAGCCTAAACCCTTTTGTCTCTAACGTTTTCCGCTATACTTCTAGCTTAGCATTCACTCCTTCTCTCGTCTCATCTACGAAAAAAATGTCATCTGCAAATAGCATACACCAGGGCACCTCATCCTGAATATGTCTTGTAATCTCATCGATAACTAGGGCAAACAAGTACGGGCTTAACGCTGAGCCTTGGTGTAGACCAATCGTGATAGGAAACTCCTTAGTCTCTCCGCCAGTCGTCCTTATAGATGTCACGGCTCTATCATACATATCATTTATCGCCTCAATATATGCGACACACTCTCTTTTCTTTTCCAGTACTCCCCATAGAATCTCCTTAGGAACCCGGTCATAGGCATTCTCCAAGTCAATGAACACCATATGTAAATCTCTCTGACCTTCTCTATACTGTTCCATTAACCTCTTCAGGAGAAAGATAGCCTCCATGGTTGATCTCCTACGCATGAAACCAAATTGATTCTCTGAAACGTTTGTTGTTTTTCTTAGTCTTCTCTCAATAACTCTCTCTCATAATTTCATCGTATGGCTCATCAATTTAATCCTGCGGTAGTTCTCACAGTTCTGAATATCTCCTTTGTTCTTGTATATGGGTATAAGAATACTTTTCCTCCATGCATCAGGCATTTTCTTGCTCTTTAGCAATACATTAAAAAGTTTTGTCAACCAACTTATGCCATTCTCCCCCAAGCACCTCCAGACCTCAATAGGGATACCATCTGGCCCAACCGCTTTCCCATTCTTCATCATTTTCAATACTTCTATAACTTCTTCCCTACTGATTCTCCTATAGAACATATGATTCGATTCTTCCCTAGAAATGGTAAGCTGTCCCAATTATATGTCACTACTACTGCTTTCGTTAAATAACTTGTAGAAGTAGCTCTTCCAACGCTCCTTTATCTCATCGTCCTTTACTAATACCTTTTCATCCTCATCCTTAATGCATTTAACTTGGTTTAAATCCTTGGTCCGCCTATCTCTGGCTTTAGCAAGCTTGAATATCTCTCTTTCACCTTCCTTAGTGTCAAGTCGCCTATATAGCTCCTCAAATGCCTTTGCCTTGGCCTCACTAACTGCCTTTTTGGTTTCTCTTTTTGCTTCTTTATACTTTTCCAAGTTTGCTGCATTTCGATCATTGCCAAGTTTTAAAACTCTCTCTTTTAACTCTTATCTTGTCTTGAATGGCCTTGCTCCACCACCATGCCTCCTTCTGTGCCGGAGCACCCCCTTTGGATTCTCCTAAGACTTCTTTCTCTACCCTCCTAATACACTCTGCTACCTTATCCCACATATTATTTGCACTCTCATTTATCGCCCAAACGTCTTCCTCTAGTACTCTATCCCTAAATGCTAGTTGCTTATCACCTTTCAAGTTCCACCATTTAGTCTTTGAGCATCTATACAACTTCTTTTTTGTAGTCCACCTTTGTAGCTGCACATATATGATCAACAACCTATGTTGGGAAGTCAAGCTCTCCCCCGGTATCACCTTGCAATCTTTACAAGCTAAGCGGTCTCTTTTCCTAGTTAAGATGAAGTCAATCTGTGTCCTTGAGGAGCCACTCTTATAAGTCACCAAATGCTCCTCTCTCTTCCTAAAAAAGGTGTTAGTCACCATGAGATCATAAGCCACTGAAAACTCCAAAATATCCTTCCCTTCTTCATTTCGATTACCTTATCCAAGTCCCCCATGTACTCCTATATATCCATCTACGTCGCGTCCTACATGGCCATTCAAATCTCCTCCTATGAAGACCATCTCGCCTTGGGATATCTCTAGTAGCACTCCTTCCGAGTCTTCCCAAAACTTCTCCTTATGTCCATCTCCTAAGCCCACTTGGGGGGCATAAGCACTAATTACGTTCACTATCTCTTCTCCTAACACTAACTTAATTGCAATAATCCTATCTCCACAGCACTTTACATTAACTATATCTTCCTTTAAGTCCTTGCTCACTACTATGCCAACCCCATTCCTCGCTCTATTAAGTCCCGTATACAATAACTTATACCTAGTCCTCTCGATCGCTTTAGCTTTCTGTCCCACCCACCTTGTCTCTTGCACGCAGGCAATTGCGATTCGTCTCCTTTTCATTGTATCCACCACTTCCATAAGTTTCCCAGTTAGGCTCCCAATGTTCCAAGTACCTAATCTCAGCCTTCTATTTTGGGCTAGCTTCCATACCCCCCGCACTCGTCCAATAAAGTGTGGGTACCCTTGCCTATTTAGCACTGCACTCGGGCGCCGATGCAGTGGTCCTTGCTCACTTATCACTGTATTCGGACCATACAGCGCGTCGCTAAGTAGGGGACGCCCCAACGAAATATCATTAGGTCTCAAATCCATAAAGAAATCCGACTGAGTATTGTGCTGGCTGTCGGCTACCTAACGCACAACCCTCCTCCTTTGTCCGGGCTTGGGACCGGCTATGTCAAGGATACCCCAACATAGGCGGAGTTATGACAAATACTGAACTAATGTAAAAAATACAAATTAATTGAACTAGGAAATAGTTGTGTTCGTAGCGATTGCTTGCTAGTATCTGTCGTGTTTTTTTTTTCTTTACCCCTAATTAGTAACCGTAAAGTTCATAAACGATGAGAACTATCCCTACAGTGAGTCAGTACCTAACATGTCCATTACATAAATAGTGGATGCATAAAAAAAAGAAGTCAGTTTTCTTATAAGTCTATGGTTCCCGTTGAACATGAAGTTCAACTAGTTTTAGATCATGCACAATCTTCAGAGTAAAATTCGATTCGACGTCACTGACATTAACTCGCTTTTTTCTTTTGTCGGTGGTGGTGGAGGGGGAAGTCTTTCAAGCTAAAAAGAGCTTTGCCTGTAGGGTCCGCATGGTTGCTAATAATGGGGGAGGAGAGGGAGGGAAAGGTCCTGTCATATCATTTAAATACTTAATTGAACGGCCTCAGTCAATTGTAGGGTATCAGGAGGTTGGGAGGGGACAGTGAATGAGAGGCGATTCAATTGATAATAGGTGTCCCAAGGTGCCCCACAGGCCGAAGCTCGCTTATCTTAAAAGTGCTCCAGCTTCTTTGGATTATTTATTTGCAGACATACATAGACATTTGATTGCATCAATGGCATAATGATGTCAAGTGAAATTCATACTTTTGGACCCACTTTTTATTTTATTTTATTATGGAAAATCCTGTGAAGACATGAATATATTCTGTCTGGGATGTAAAATTGTAAATTCATTGTTTCGTGCGTGTATACATGCTTTTTTGCAACAAGAAAGACTCAACTCTTGCACTTCCTCGTCCCTCTAACCAGCTGAGCTACAGCTGGGGACTTTTTTGCATGGTTATTTACTTTGGTGAGTCCCTACATACATGCAGTTGTGTTGGGTGTATTTATGCTTCCACTTGACCACATAAAGTTGTCTATTTGTTCTCACTGTAAATCCTTTCTGATCATTAGTCACATTGTCATAGTAGAAATTGGCTTGTGTTTCTTTCATCCATTACTTTAATGTCTTGCACTGTAATAGCACTACGCAATTTGCAACTGCAGAAAACTCGGAAAACATTGGCTGAGAAGATAGCACAGCTAAACTCGGCCATTGATGGTGTCTCTTTGCAACTTAAAGGAAACGATGATGACACTGAAGTGGCAGTGAACGTGGATGAAGTTGAAGCTGCTATTTAATAATGGACCCTTGCAACCAGGAATTCTGTTTTAGAACTTGTAATACTGAGAAAAAAATAATTGGTGAACCCTTACCAAGTGAAGTATTTTTTTTTTTGTTTGTTTTGCATTCTGTGATGTGGTTCTTTGAGCGTTTGATGGCAAATGAGGAGCTGAATTTGGGAACCTACCTGTTCATCGAAGTGGGTTTGAATAGGATCGTTTCCATGATGGTGGGCCCAAAGTTATAGAGTTTAGCAACATTGAAATTCTAGAGTGGAAATTTTTTGGATGGGGAAATTGGAGGAGATGTTCTCTAATGGCCTGTTTACTTGCATTAGAATATATAGGAATTGAATACAAGAGGGTGGTTAAAATTAAAGATTGAAGGTGAATTCCCAAAAAAATGAACGTCAAATAACATTTTTTTTAAGAAAATAGAATCAAAAGAAGATGCTATTTTACCAAAAAAAAAAAAAAAAAAGAAAGAAGATTTTTTATGATGCTCTTTTTGAAAATTTATCTTTGATCTTCATTTTTAACACCTTTTATATTCAATTCCTATGTATTGTAATGCAAATAAACAAGGCCTAAAAGATGGATATTCTAGTATTTTTGTCAGTTTTCTTGGTTTTTGATATTGTTGAAAAAATTTGCCCCTTTTTAATTTCATGTCCATACTGGTCTGATTAACATGAATAAATATCACCAATGAGACCATAGTTTCTATACTAGTGCCATGTGGATTTTTTGAACCAGGAAACTATTTTCTCTAAGGGCTTTTGTTCCCCCCAGTCAAAGGGCTGGGACCCAAGTACGAGCCCGCACAAACGCCAGAAGAAAGTCCACAAAAGTGGGAAGGGAGCCATATGTGGAAACGGTGGCACACCTAAGGTTCAAACCATTGGCAAGCAGTTGATCAGAACTGCCACTCCACTCGGGAGGTAACGAGCTGTTCTCATAAACGAAGGTTAGTATTCATTAGCAGCCATCAAATAATCTTCTCTTGGCAGAATCCTTAAGCTTGATTTGGGGAAGAATTAAGACTAATTAGAGTGGTCAGATTTATTCCTAAACAAATGTAGCAGCACATGGAAGGATTAAACCAATAGGTTTGACATTCTTTTTGCAGAATGTAGCGTTTGCCTGATCTATGATTGATCAAGTACCTAAAATGATAAGATCAAGATAAAAACCAACGTGACTGAAATTTACAACTCTATCTTCTTGGGCCAATCACTCTGGGCCAGCTCTTAAATTCAAATGGATCAAAATCACAAAATCGCTGTTTTTGGCAATGGGGCAAACCTTGTTAGGCTCATTATCAAATTAATTGCATGCAAAACACTTAGTTAGTATATATTTATTTTATTTTTTTTAATCACGTATTTTACATGTGATCAATCTAACGAGGCTTCCTACTCCCTCTGGTGTGAAATTCGACCCAGTGCTATTGCAATAGCACTCCCTTTGCTTACCCTGCATACGATTGCCAATTTCGACTTGATTAGATCTGATCCAAGCGTATGGATCCAATGGGTCTTGATGGACCCCACTCATAATGGAATACTATATTATCAAATATAGTATAGATGTGTATTTGTATAATTTCCTTATGCGGTCTTGGTTTCTACATTAGTGAGTGAACCATACAAAACTAGATACCAGCTGGATCTAGGTCCATAAAATTGGATCCTAGGATTCAAAACTCAACAACAACAGAATCCCCGGCTTACCTGGCTGCCAGGGCATCAGTTTTTTCCGCTTATGCGGGCTTCTTTGCCACTTGTGTGGACTGTTTTCCGGTGTGTATGTGGGCTCTCTCTTGGATCCCAGCCCCCCGCAGTTGGGGTTTTAAAAAAAACAAACAACAACAACAGAATCTTGTTCAAGCTTGTACATCATGCGTGTACCCGGCTTGTAAATGGAAAGAGAGAATTTTGTATTCAAGTCTGTTTTATAAAGGAATTGTTCTTTTATAAAGAAATGATATCACAGTGTACCTCTGCTTGATCCAAATAATTCATATCAAATCTACTGTATACTTCTAATAATTTCACCTCTATTATGCTATATTATTATTATTATCCAAAAGTGCATATCAATGTTGCTTTCAGTGAGAAATTGGGTCTACACCATTAGGAATTTTGGATGATGAGAAGATTTTGTAATAGAGAGAGAAATTATCTTGATTTTCCGCATAGTACCCTCTTCTATCATTGGGTGTGACACGAGATTTTTCTTTCTTGATAGAGGCAAGGGATATTTCTTGTATGGTCACTATAAACCATAAAAATCCACGTTTGATGGCGAAAGTTTTGAAAAATCCCCTAAATTTCTTGCGACATTATAATACTGTTTTTACAATATCACAAAATCTTAATTAAATTATGCAATATTGAATAAAATAAATATAAAAAGGTGCTTAGTTGACTTCTTAACAAGACAATTTTATACGATATCATATATTTCAATTAAGATTTTGTAATATTGCTAAAAAGCTTTGCAACGCCACAAAAATGTAGCATCGCGGAGGCTAATCGTGACCGTCGAGGAAAAGCTCGCATGGGAATTTAAATTTATGTAGAGGAGGAAGCCCAAATTAGACAGAAAAATGAATGCAATGGATTTTACTTTTCCATTTGAATGATTTTTTGTCCCTTTTTTCTTGAGTAATTTTCTTTACCTATAACTCCAATTTGATGAAAAGCCAAAGGTCACATGCATATATTAGTGAGCATGACATCATCTCACTAAAAAAATATATATATAGTGTTTGGCTTAATAATTTAGGGCATGCTGCAAATGATCCTGTGACACCTAAGTCGCATTGACACAACCACCACCCATTGATCTCGCCGACAATGCGGCCCACCATCAAAGTTGCATTATTGGTTTAGTTGTCCCATTCCTGAAGTTACTCTATATCATGCAGTGATGGGTAGGAGCAAATGAAATCAGTGGTCCTTCCTCACAGTTGTGCTAGAGTCCCACATGCACACATGAATGAATGTGTTTGATATCTGCTTTCCACATCACATGCATTTGCTTGGCTCAACATGCCCCTGTCTCTATTCTCCATTTCTGCTTGTTCCCCATCAAGCTTTTCCAATGTCCATGGAACTGCCCCCCACCACCACCCACCACCACCCGCTCCCTCCAAGCTTTATGGTGTTTGGTTGGTACATGTATCATGATTTCTTTTATATTGGGTGTATTCTGAGCCAGATGGAAATAGTGTTGTGGGCCCCATCCTCCAATATTTTAAGCCGGCATCATGCATGTGAACAGATAGGTGAGTGAAGGGATATGAATGGGTCACTATGCCCCACGGTCTGACGAAGCTGTTTATTATTATTGTAGAATGGTGGCAGAAAAGTTGAAAAAGTTTATTTTGTATGCATTTTGATGTGAAGGAGGAGAGGGACATGTGATCATATGCTGGTGGTGCATTATTGACTAATATCTTTCAATCAACGTGCCTTAAACAATGTGTTTGGTAATTGGACGTCTTGGACCAGTCATAGCCCAGCAGTCAAATCTGATCAATCCCTCATTTGTGGGAGAAAAGTTCAAATTGGATGCAGATCCTCCGTAGCTTCTGTACCAAATAGCTGCCTCTTTTTAAAAAGGGCGCATGCCAGTGTTTGTGGGGTTGAAAAAAAATTCAATGAGAAAAAAATTCAATGAGGAACAGAATTCATATAGCTAACTCAATATAATGAGAATAATGCTTTGATGATAGTGATGATGTTGATTATATTAAATGCTACGGCCTAAAAGATCTTAGCCCACGCATTGGATTAAAAAGATTAGAAATTCTAACAGGAGAAAAATGATATTAAACCCCCAACCCCAATTATAAGGTTGAAATACTTGATCAAGGAATCCAATTGATGTGATTTCTCTTCATTTCATTGCCCCTTTTTTTTTTTGGTTAGCGGTGGGTTTCCAACCCTTTGGACTGGACTAATCCCTTTGGGCCCAGAGAGAAGTCAGATAAAACTCTTGTGGCCCCCAAGTGGTAGCAGTAGTGGACTCATGAACCTTTAGTTCCCCCTCCTGAAGAGGAGGGAATTAATGATCGATATCTCAAAATCTCTAGTTCCGAAAGAGAGATAAACCGTGGTCCTAACCCCGACCACTTGGCCAACCCATACGAGGCGTCACCTAGCTCTTCAGTTATGTGTTCAATGGAAACCAAACCAAGAGAAACCAAATAATGGGAATCCAGTCAGCGTAGCATCACGAAGAACTATACACCGCGTGGACAAATCCAAGGCAGCTCGATGTATTGCAATATCCTTTCTATGTATGTGTAATCTCTATCAGAATAAATCACATGGCAGCTATCATTGTCTTCGTGTATCATCTTTGACCAATATACTCTATAAATATACTGTGATCACACCACCAAAAAGACACGGTGGAGTATCTTGCAAACCTTACTGTGATTATACAATGTACGTGCAACAAACATCTTTTCAATATTTGATGAAAAGAGCTAAAATCCCATTCCCCTTAGGTTATAAAAAGGCCTGGTTAATACTATTTTTTACGGTTCACTTGTAAGACACTATAATTGAAACAACTCTATTTCAAACATTTCTAATTCAATAAGCTCTAGTTTTAATATATCAGAGTTTCCAAACGAGCCTTTAATGTATTCAATAACATATTATTTTGAAGCCCAATTTCATGAGGATGAGATCCCATGCTCACGCAAAAATAGACTTTGTGGAAGTTGGCAATGGCAAAGGTGAGTTTTATCCTTTTCAAAGAAGTATGAATTCCCTTCTAAAACAATGTTATTTCACCATCACAATAACACAAATGATGATAACTATCTATCCGTACTTCATATATATGAATGCTAGGAAGGTGACCATCTTTCTTTGCATTTCTACTCATAATATTAATGCTAGGGATGCCAAGAGCATGTGCGTGGCATGATACTAGTACACATCAGACATGAATTATTGACCTAAAGGCTGCTTGGATTGGTTTGGAGAAGAGAAAGGCAGATTCAATATTCTTTACTCTAATTAATCTACAAGCCTTAAGTGCTATTGTGATAAGAATCTGGAAGGATAGAATAGTTTCTAGGGTCTACTCTCCTTAATTCAAAAGAAATGCTGGGTTTACCAATTTGATCACGCGTTAAGTAAAAAGAGAGGTGATTATAATAATTTTCTACGCATTTTAAGTCGATCAATTGCAAGATTTTTGGAAAGGAATTGCTTGTATGTATTTATTTATTTTTATCGTGTGTTATTCAGATTAATTCCGTTTAATCCAATCGATCTTCAATTTAATCCAATATGACATGAAAACTATTAGGGCATGTTTATGTAACACTTTTCCGCGGAAAAATGGATGGTTTTCAGCGGAAAACCCATTTTTTCGGTGTTTGGTACGGAATAATTCCGCGGAAATGCTTTCCTGCCTCGTCAGCATTTTCCTTGATAATGGTGGAAATGGGTTTCCTATGGGGGGTATGGGAAATGGATTTTATCGAAAAACTTCTCCATCTTTTCCTCACTATTGTCCATTTCAACCCAAAAACCCTACAACTCTTTCATTTTTTTATTTCTTTATATAAATTATTATTTAATGTTGAATAAATAATATACATGTTATGTTATTTTTCTTCAAAAAATTATATCACCAAATAAGAAATTTTGATTTTCTATAAGGAATCCATAGCCGCACCAAACAACATTAGCACCAATTCAATGAGGAAACACTTTTTGCACCAAACATGAAAATCTAAATTCTATGGAAATCCTTTTTCGAGGTTTTTATTTCTATGAAATTTACTGACGTGGCAATTTCTTTTTTCCGCGAAAATGGTGTGTACACAAACGTGCCCTTAATAAAAATCTAACAACATATAATCAAATTAAACCCAAGGCACATGTCATGAACCAACCAACCCCACCCAAGTAACCAACTTACAGTAATCTTAGCTTTCCAGTACGATTACATGTGGGCTTGGGTGCTTTGGTCAAGACTCTAATTAGCATGCCCGTGCAAAGACGATTCCTACCTGTCCGGATCTCATGCCTGCCTGTCTCCCTTGAGCTTTTCTTGATTGGAAAGAGGACCCGTGATGGGGCTCACTTTATGAATGCGCATGCTTCTCAAAATGATTATCTTACGCCTATGTGTTCGACATTTCCAAATTTTATCGATTTTATCTCAATAGGAGTTCGATTGAAAATATAATTAATGAGCTAGTTAATAGAATTTCACACATTTATTAAATATATTTCACTATAAAAAAGTTACCGCGGTGGAAATCTTTTTTGCTGCTAATCCTGATGAGTTACCTTAGATGATCGAATAGGCGCGTTTAGTGGCCGGAAAAGATTTCCGCTCCTATTTGTGTTTAGCTTAGACAATCTAACATGACACTAATATGGCACACTTAGGGGTGGGAAAAAATTGCCGCTCTCTTGTGAAATTTATATTATATGGGAAAAATATAACTGCACCCACTCTTTCTTTTACATTTATGTTATTCTTTTATATTATATGGGAAAATCTGTAAATTTACTTTTTTTTTATACCCAGCGAAGGGGGTTGGGACCTAAGAGAGAGCCCGCATATACACGGAAAGGCATCCCACTCAAGTGGAAAAGAAGCTAGTATACACACGGAAAGAAAGCCTACATAAGTGGGAAAAGAGGTCGCAAAGCGGGAAGAGGTGACGTACCTGGGGTTCAAATCCTAAACAACCAAGTAAGAACTGACGCTTCTTACCACTAGAGTAAGGAACTATTCTTAATTGCAAAACTATTTAAGTCCTAAACTAGCTCATTCTATCAGACCATGGGTTATCCATAGGATAATCCATTCATTTGTTTTACTCTTTCCATGTTACTTCCACTTTAGTGCTCAACCACACAACACATTTTAATTGTGCTCGGTTGGTGCCAAAAAGTCAATCCCTCACACTTCTGGCTTGTTTCTTTACAAGAATTTCTCATAACAATTTGTCATGTTAAGGCTTTTTAACTATGATATGACATCTTGTCTTCTGATATATGCAAATGCCTTATTTCTTCTCAAACATTCTAAAATCGCAACTACCGAAGAAATTTCAAATAATCTTTGGGTAGGGATGTAAATAAGTCCCCGATTCTCCGATTACCCGAAGGTTCTGATTCGTTAAAAACCGGGTCTGTGTCCTTATTTAGGCCCGATAAGTAAATGGGTCTGGATTTGGTTCCACTTTGGTTCAGACCCGTGGCCCAAGACCCGACATATTACCTAAAATTTAAAAAATCTTCTAAAAACCATATTTTTTAATATCATTTTTTTTACTTAGATCCGGATCCGTCCTATATATGGTTTCGGTTCTGGTTCCAAAACCAAGAAATTAGTTCCGAAATGATTTTAGATCCTAATTTAATTCCACCTATTTCTTAATGGTTCTGATTTGGGTGGATCTGGGCCGGAACCAACCTATTTACAACTGTATGTTTGGGGATCTAAACATTCTTTCGGTGGAAATTTGATTGCAGAGGTACAAGGGAGCTTCCCTCGGGACACCGTGTCGGAAATTCCATGAATTAATGTGAAACAATGGTGAGCTGGGCTACCCTTTAGTGCTGGGGGAACGAGACAACCAATCTCATCAAAGTCGTCATCCGTACCAATGGATCTTTTGAATTTGGAACGGCCTTTTCGTGTTACAGCTTCGCATCAGTAAAGTTGACCAGTCTTTATTGCGTTTATGAGTTTCACTTTTTTTATTTATTTCTGTGCTGTAACGGCCTTTTTTTACATTGTGTTTATGGGTTTTCTTTTTACGGTGAGTCTATTGAAAAAAGACAAAAAAAGAGAGGACTTATGTAAAACAATGGTCAAATTCTCATTTCTATTGAGAATCTACCATTGTCAAATTAGACAATGACAATCTGCTCATGGATTGAAAACACCTGAACACCTTTTCACCCAACTTGTGCATAGCATTTACTTTGGTTCATCATTAGGTCTTTAGATGTTAATTGATGCTAATTAAGTCAATTGACATTGATGCTAAAACCGAGAAGTCAGGGTAAAAAATGAACTAAAAGACAAAAATATAAGTTATAATATAAGATTTAACATAATTACAAAGCATTAATGATAGATTTTAAGCATCACATGTGCAGCCAAAGTTTATTAACTAGTGGCTTGTATGAGAGGAATAATTTAGGATCATGTCAACCTGATTATCATTAATCCAACTTCCTCGTACTTACTAATTCATCTGAATCGATACTTTTTTTTAAATTTTTTTATAACTCATTACCCTAATTTGATATTGATCTGAATTACGCTCATTTGGAATTAAGTTTGTAAAAAAATATAAATAAAGATGTAACTTAAGGAACTAGTACACTCTATGGCCCTAAATCAATGGCTCTAATAATATGATTGATTTTGACAAAGGCCATTAGAAATAATTAAAGAGATTAGATTGATTAAAGGTGGGCCCACAATATGAAAACTCCAAACAGTGGCATGGTGGGAGAGTTCTTTCCATCCGGGCTGGTGGCACATTTAGATATACCATGAACTGCTCGAGGGCAATTTTGTCATATTCTCCACTTCCTAAGCCCAGATCTGTAGCTCTCCAGCGTGAATATGTGGTGGCCACTGCGGGACTTTACACTAATAGCCCGAAAATACCCTCCGCCCCCGTATAAAATTACCAAAAGAATAGATATTTATATCACAGTTGTCTTTGAACTCTTTATTAAAGGTGGCGTGGCGTCGTCTCATGCTAAATCTAAAAAGGCTATCAGACAGCCCAGTTCATAAAAGGAAAAGAGGTTTAAACAGACTTCTCCTCTATCTAAACATCCGAAACCTTTGATCAGATGGCCCAATTTCTTGTAATTCATGTCTTGTGTCATTATATGGGGGAGGTGTGATTTGATTTCACCTCCTAAATCCTATTATAAGATTGTCTCCAAATTCTCCCTTGCATATAATTTCATCATTCATGGGTTTGATGCATCTCCTTCTATTTATATCTCCTTCTCTCCCTTCCTTGGAGTGGATTTACAGGTCTTTGGTTTTGAAGGCCAGGCTTGATTGCAGGTTTGTCCATATATATCTATGCCTTCTTCTTCTTCTTCTTCTTTTTAAAATCCTGTTTTGTTATCCTTGTGTTGGGGGTTCCATGTTGAGAAGTTTTAGTAATGGTACTGTTTGTGCATGGATTTGGCATTAGATTTAAATTGGGTTTCAAGTATAATTTTTGAAACATTTTATTTTGTTGAGATTTTGGGTCTAATTGCTCATATATGGTTGTGTTTTGATACTGTTGAATTGGGTTGACAGCCAAACGCTTCATCTGCAAATATTGCAATGTTTCGACGTTGTTGATGTTGTTGGTTTTAATAATATTGATTTTGACTTATTGGGATTGGTGCCCTTGCCTTGTGGTGGCTTCCTAAGCCCTGCTGTTTGCTCTTTTTCAGCTCTCATATGTAATGAGTAGATTTCAACTGCAAATTGCTTGGTTTCCTGGAATGGATACCTTTGGAAAGATCACATTATTGGAAGAAAGACCCATTTTTAGGGAATTCAACTTTGAGTTTCGGCTTACATGATACTGGAAATGGAGTTTTAGGAGTTCTGATGTGTGTGTGTTTGTGTTTTTCCCTTCTTTCTCTCTTGCTTTCTCCTCCTTCTCTTGACTCACCATTCTTTTTCCTTCCTCTCAGTTGATTCTCTTCTTATTTTTCAGTCCTCCTTGGGGTGTTTTTGTGTCCCATTCTGTTTGGAATTAGAATTAGTGTCCCATCTCCTTTTCTAAAGTTACCACGTACGTCTAGATGTTTTATCCTTTAATCACAATTTTTTTTTTTTGTGATTATCTAAATCCAGTTCTAGTTGTAACCGTCCAAGTGAGTTAGGTGTTGGTTATGGGCAGAAAGCACTTTAACCATCTATCTATGCTTAATTAATGAGTTGAATATGATCATCCAATAGTGCCACTTTTACACTTCGACCACCCGTTTAAGGCAAGTTAGGATAAAAAGGTTTCCCAAGTCTCCAGTGAGTCACAGACACTGCTAGAAAAGATCAAATGATGATTTTGATGATTTCATCATACATGATTGATTTGGGAAAACTTCTTCTGGAACCACCTGAACTTCATTCTTTTTGTCTAGTTGCAGAATCTCTTTCTAGTTGTTTTTGAACAATTAGGAAATTCTCTGGAAGAAATAATAGCAGCGCTAGTTTAAGATCTTCCTATTCGAGATGCAAATTGAGTTACCCGAGTTGCAAAGTACATCTATCTTAAATAGTGAAAATTTCTTAATCAAGCATTTGTTAAAGCTTGAAAAAGCAATACATCCCATAAATTTTTAGATGGCCTAACTTTGATTTGAAAAGGAGTAGCTTCTCTTTCCTCAGAGAGATGATTGTAGACTCAGTCAGAGCCTATGAATGAATAGAGAGATTCCTCCACTACCATAGATAAGTTACCATAAATAATTCAGGTCAAGTTACCCTCTTTTGTAGTTCGATCCGCCACATATACTGTGGATTTTTTTTTCTAGCTATTGAAGGGTTCTCAATTTTTTGGGTTGGACTAATTTCTCCCCCTCCGGGTCTAGAGAGAAGCCGGATAAACACCACTGTGGCTCCAAGGTGGTAGCACTAGTGGACTCAACTTTCGATTCCTAAAGAAGAGGAAACCGGAACTATCGTCCTGACCACTCCACCAACCCGTTGAGGTTACATATAATGTGAATTGGATGGTCCTATTTGTTCATTACATGCTGATGTGTATGTACCCTTGAGGTGTCCCGTACATCTAGCAAACCACATTTCTTTAATTAAATCCCTCATAATTTACAAATAGACACAGCTATTAACAGGTATTGTTGCCTTTCTTTTATTTTAAGAAACTCATGCATGCTTTGAAAACAAGTATTTCTTACATTTTCAATAGCCAGTTTACTTTTTATTATTTTTGCTCTGTTCTTCATCCAAAGTCTTTTTGCATGTTATTTGATTCAGGTATTTTCTGTGTGTGGGTGAGCTTAAGGGTGGGATTTTTTTATATGTTTTTGTTTTTTTAGCCCAATCAAGGGGGTAGGGACCCAGCAGAAACTTTATTGGGAGATAATGCCGGTTCATATCGGGAGAGAAACTTGCACATGCAAAGAAAAAACCAATTATATTTCTGGGTATTTGAGTAAAAACGGGATATTTGACCAATTGTGTTATCGGTACATTTTCTTATTGTTTTAATCTTAATCTTTATTGATGTATTATTGGATGATTCAAACACCCCCAAAAAAAAAAAATCATAGCGGTCATTCATCTAAGTCCCTTTCTAATTTGGAAAATTATTTTATGTATTCTTATATATGATATATTTGAACATCTCCCAACTTAAGGGAAGTGTTTTAAGATTGTTATAAGATATATATACCATTCCTTTATTATCTATGCAGTTCTATGTATTATGTTTGGGACCTTTCTATTTACATAATGAAAATAGGCTCGACCAAAAATTAAGTATGAAAAACAAAAGACTCTTTCAAAGGGGCCATCTGTCACAGAAATTGTAGGTATTCATTAATGAGTCCGGATCCCCTCTTCGGAAAATCCGATTTAAACCAATCATGGGGTGACACATTATTTTATATTTAAAAGACGGAGCTTACTTTTAAAAATAACATCGATTGTTAAACTCAACAAGTTCATGTATCACCTGGAATGGTCCAAAATGGATTTCCGTATTTGATAAAAAATCCGGATTCTTATTAATATATGGTTTGTATCTTGGGGACCACCACCACCTATCTCCATAATTACTGAAAATGAGTGTAGGACCGACAGAACAAATAACGTGGAAAGCCATGTGGGCACTGGGAACACACTCATGTGTAATAGGCCCAAAGCAGTTGTGTTTCTGTCTGTACCTACATAAATGAGGATGGAGTCTTTCAATTAATGCATCATACATTCATACCGCATAGTGCGTAGCTTGGTGGGACCCTGGCTCTCAATAATTGACTGGCACTATTACCTGTGGGGTCCACCTTTGAGATTCTAGACAGGTCGATCCAAGGGCCCTCTCTAAAAAAAACATATTCCAATGTCACTCATGAATCATGACCATGGTACGAAAACTTTGGCTCACTGGCCTCCAGTTGGCCGAGTCTGATCGAGCATGTCAAAACTCAAGTTTATGAAAATTGGTCCGAGTTACCTGACTCACCCTTCCTAGTCACTCTGGCCAGTCAAAAGTCCCACCACCTCCTGCAGCTCCTGATTGGTCCAGATATTGATGGATCCGGACCATTCAATCAATCAGTGGTTTTATCATTTGGTGGTTCTCACAGTGAGATCTATACTAAATTTTTGGACGGTCGATAAGGGTTGAGGATATATCTGTGAAGTGACCCATCTATTGATGGGTCCCAGTTTTGCAAAGCCGTATACCACGTTATCTAGATCTGCCCAAAAGGGTCCAGAAGAAGAGTCCGAATCCTCTTATGTTTTTCCCCACGATGACCGTGAGTGGATCAATTAGGGTCCACCACATTATCGTGAGATGTCTGCTAGCATCCAAGGATGAAATTCCACGGTGTGGAGGCGGAATGTGATTATTGGTCCACTCACATTAACCGTGGGTCTAAAGCCTTGTTTCCCAGAAGAAGAGGAGGAGAAACGGAATGGATGGCTTATAATAATAGGTCAAATAACATCTGTTAGATGGCTTTTACATCATTCATAGATTTTTTGATCAGATCCAACCGTTGATTATGTTTGCATCTGCATCAAATTGGGTAACTTTCTATTCATAGGTGGGTCATCTCTATGGAATATAAAAGGTGATAAAGTGAAAGTGGGCCTCTTCTCAAAAGTGACCCAACAGTCCTATCAATAATGAATTTGAAAAGGGGCTTCTCTTCTCAAGAGACCATATGGGCCTAGTTCTAGTGCCTTCTCTTCCCACGTTTTTAAGAATTATTATTCCTGTGGGTTAGTCGATTTCTTGTCGCCGAGTGATTACATTGGCGTTTTCTGTTATCATTTGAATCAGTCATTGTACTAGCTTGCTTTAGGTGAGCACTACTATTCATCAAATAAGGCAATTTGAATACCCAAGCTTCCGTATAGACTTTCATCTGTCTTGATGAGGATGAATGTGGAAGAAACTGCTTTGTCTGCCACAAAACGACCCCTTTAGATCCTTTGTGTTTGCATGTGAGTTGGGTCCTCCAATCTCCATTCGTCTCTAATTTAGATCACAAACTAAGGGCTATGTAGATATTAAGGCCCGTGATAACATCCAATTTAGCGGTCGGTATGATTTTACATTTAATTAAGCTACTACTTATTCCAAAATTAATTGATAATTTAAAGTTGATTAGAAACGGACAAGGTGCTCCGAAGAAAGAAATTGGGGTTCCCAATGCTTCTCCACGCCCAACGAGATGAGCCAACCTCGGGATGCTTTACTCCTAACCACACACGACGATTCCGAGGCGGAGCTTAACCTGAGTCTCGGTTAAGAACGGCGATGATCTACGTTTCACACGGCGCACGATTCCATGGATAGTTTCATTCGACATCGTGATGGAGGACATAGCTTACGATCATCGGCTTTGGAGGATTGAAGGCATTATGAGTTGGAAGGTGCGCATAGTTTCGGGGACATACATCCATGAATCACGCATGCATGTTAGAGAAATCCTTTTACAACACAACTCTAGTCCTCCATGTGAACTGGTCATGCACGACACTTATTCAGTTTTACTTTGTTTTCCAATCTAAGTTTAAACGAGGGCTTCTTCTTCATGGGATTTGTACAAGACCCAACTACACATATATACCATGGAAGGGCTCTCTACCTTTCAAAAAAAAAAATCAAATTTTTTTTTTTTTTTTGGATTGGATGTGCTTTCAATGGTAATATTATATTGTTTGCAAATGATTTGATTAGTATTTGTATTGGTGTGTGTGTGTGTGTGTGTGTGTTTTTTTTTTTTTTTTTATTGAATACTAATAGCTAAAGAGATGGTTTCTTCTCCATGTTTGTGTTTGATCAGGGTCTTTCTACTCCTATACTAGAATTATTTCATTTATTCTAAGGTAGAGGCATAGAGAAGAAGAAGGAGAAGGAAAAGGAGAAGGAGAAAGAGAAGAGAAGAGAGAGGGAATCTACTTCAAGTAGGAAAAGATGGGGTTTTGGACATTGTTCATGGTGGCAACCATGCCAGTATTGGAGGTTCTCATCATCAGTTTGCTGGGGGCAGTTTTGTCTACTGGCTATTTTAATATTCTCGTGGCTGAGGCCAGGAAACACATGAACAAGGTGCGTAGTTTGTTACTACTATAATGGACCCAACACAGATATCAAACCATTCATTAAGTGGTAGGCTCCACTTATATAAATTACATGAACATTATATATACTAATGAAGTGATCCAACACACTTACAGACTGTAACCATGTAGGGCCACATCTTCTTGACCGAATAAGCTCGATACTGACCCAAATTTCACTCCAATTCAGAATGATGTATGAATCATGTGTATAATTGGCTTCTACGAATAAAGTGATGAACCTTATGTGGGTTGGATCTGACATGGAGATCCAAGAGCATCAGCTAAGGATCAATCTTGTCGGTTCTGCTTTTATGACCCTAATAGTAGAGTTACATGATGAAGGGCACAGATCAACTAAATCTAGGTAGGGTTTCAAAATATGGGTCTCTTTCAAGAAAAAAAAGAGACCAAATCTATTGAGGCTTTTCCCCACAATGACTGAGAGGGGCCTATCACAGTCTGCTGTGTTACCTAGCAGCCCGCCATACATGCCTGGCTACTGCTGTTGCCTACGGTGATGTGACGGACCGTGATTGCTTTTCCCATCACAGTAAGGGCTCAGATGATCCCAATTCAAAAAGAATAATAGAAAAAGCTGGGGTCTCTCTCTTTCCTCCCTCTTTCACTTGGCCGAATAGGAGAAGAAGACCCCAAGAGGATGATTCCTTCCCCTCTTTAATGGGAAACAGGAATCCTCTATTATCTATTACAAGAGATTAGAGACAAAATCTCCTCTTATTTAGCATAGAGAAGAGGGAATTTCAAATGAATCACATCCCTTTCGAACTCAAACACCATGTGATATACAGCATTCATCATGTGGAGGGGCGTCAATCTTGTTGATTGGGTTTGGGCCCCACCACATTTGATCACATGTGGGCCCCATGAACAGATTCTAATAAGTGCAGTGCTGAGGGCATTATAGGATCATGTTTCTCTATAAAATTATATATATACTAAAATGTTTTGATTCTGACCCGACCCACTTCACACGAACGTGTTCATGGACCAGGTCCGGCCTGGCTGAAGCACATCTAGGCCTTCCCAAACATAGGCGGGGCCGCTTCAAGCCGGACACTGGCCATAAAAGTCAGGCCCAAGCATGACCATTTAGTAAATCAGCCAGTCTGCAATGGGCTTTTAAATCTTGTTTTGGACAGGCATTGGGTTTTCTATCACTTGATCCAAGCCCAGCCCAAATATTAAACTGACCCATAATACATTAGGACCGGCCCAGCCCATGAGAGCCTATTCTTCTTGTTCATTTAAGTTGGAGTTGGGACCATTTAATTTTGTCCCCTGGCCTTAGGCCTCATACTTAATCCATTGGGTCTAAATTTGGACACATACTGGTGTTTATCTTGGGTCGGGTCCAGTTAGGCTGGGTTTCAACTTCACTCATTTACACTTTCAGCAGCCTGATGACCAGAATACTCTTTACACATACTTCTATTAGCACTGTTTCATTCAAGTGACAAACTGAAATTTTGCTAACAGGTGGTGTTTGTAGTCTTCACTCCAGCACTCATGTTTGCAAGTCTAGCCAAATCTGTTACACTGGAGGATATCATTTCATGGTAACATGCTACTATTTTCTCACTCTTTATGTTTTAAACCATAAACCCTGATGTGTTTGTTGTATGTGCATTAATACTACAATTTCATACTTTACTTGGTTTCATGTGACCACCATTCATAATCTCATAATCTAATTGCAATTATCAAAATACTACATAAAATGATTTAATTGAGAAGTTTAAGAATCTTACTGTTTTTAGTGTGCCTATTCAGGTGGTTTATGCCCGTTAACATTGGGTTGACCTTCTTATTTGGTGGAATCCTTGGATGGATAGTAGTAAAGATATTAAGACCAGAGCGTCATCTTGAAGGCCTTGTGATTGCTACTTGTTCTGCAGGTGATGTAACTTCCTGAAATATTAGCTTTCATCCATTTTTAAAAAAAATATTGCGTAGTTTGTAGCGGTTTCGGGCCTTTATAAAAAACTTGTTACATAATTTTGTGTGAACAGGTAACTTAGGCAATCTGATGTTGATCGTAATCCCAGCAGTATGTCACGAGGATGGCAGTCCATTTGGGAATCCCAGTATTTGCAGTGTCAATGCAATATCCTATGCATCTTTCTCTATGGCGGTAAAGCTATTGTTACTTCTTACAATTTTTTTCTGAGTCCTTTTATCTTTATTGATTCTTGGAACTCCGTTGTAATGCAAGGAGGCTACATATATTATTACTGGTGGCAAAGAACAAAACAACTGTAACTTACAAGTACGGTACCTCGGCTTATTCAAATGCATGGACTTCCATTCGTGCACAAACTGAGTGCACTCGGTTTAAAAGATCCATTGGGCCCTTGCTAATTAAACTTTGATGGCTTGGGAGTTGCAGCTGGTTTGTACTTTCCCTATTTAACCTGGTACGGTCCTGGGTCATCTGCCTAAGCAGACGAGCTTGGTCTGAGACTAGCTTGGTCTGACCTGGTCTAGCCCGGCGCAACATATTTAACACATTTGGAGGTAGTGTTACAAAAAGGGACAGAGTCCAGTTTGTCTTTTAGGCCCATAGGCTGGACCAAGGTGTTAAAAAAAGCTCAATAAATAAACTGTTCAGGGCTTTGACAAGCTCAATCCGGCTTAAGACAACCCAGCACATGTGACACATTACATAGTAGTCATATATATTTCAGCACTTGGTTAAGTCAAGTTTGTGGTCAATTCCAGTCTAACAACATAGTAGTCTCCTTAATTGTTCCTTGATGAGTAAATTCTGACTCAGCTGAGTTAATGAGCGATTTTCGGCTTTTGTCAGTTCCCAATTAATCAGAAAAAGCATACTGAGAGTTCATGATTTATGCCTCTTGAATTCTAAGACAGTCACGCTTCTTGCCTTTGCAGCTTGGAGGTTTCTACATTTGGACTTATACTTATCATCTTATGCAAACCTCTAGTGCATTGTCCAAGAAAATGCGATTGATCGAAGAGGCAGCTGCAAAGGTTCCCAACGAGGACTTGGATTCCAGTGCTGAAACACTCCTTTTGATAGAAGAAAATGAAGCTTCACAGGATCAATTGGCTGCAAGTTTCACATCAACCAAATCGATTGATGAAGCAACAGATAGCTTGCCTGTAAGTTGTCTTTATCTCCTTCAAGCTCATCATGTACTTCTCTGAAGGATAATTTGCAATATGGATGCATAATAATTTGAACTTTGTTGCATCCCATGATCTGCATCACTGCTTGATGGTGCAAACAATGTTTATGTTGCTTAATTGAATTGGAAAATGAGTAAAAGTCATTTCGATCGATGTTGTGATTGCTCTGTAGTCTGTACAGTAGGGCCTACCTGTTGTGTCAGGCTGCATCACAAGTCAGTCAGAACAATCCAGAGTTCTTAATTTTTTCCTGATAATTATAGGAGTGTATGTATGGCAGATTGTACAAACACTATCCAGTGTAAAGCTAGAAGGCGAGGAGGAGAAATCCAAAGGAATTCTGCATCAGATCCTTGAAGAATTACTGGCACCCCCAACTGTAGCTGCTGTATGTTGTTATAATCTCTCAGAATATGTGTCCTAACATCTTGGGAAGTTGTTATTTGGTTTCTTATTAGTTTCACAAATAAACATAGATCTTTGTGTAATCTTTACAGGTTTTGGGATTCATTTTTGGAGCTACTCCATGGCTGAAATCTCTTATCATTGGTGCGAGTGCTCCCCTCCGAGTGATCCAAGATTCGATCCAATTGTTGGGGTGTGTATTTTATACTCTCCTAGTTAAAAATGATTTTCTTGTTCTTTTAAGGGGGAGTGATTTGGAGCTTACCTTTTGACTCTGATCACTAATGAATATTGATGCTCATGTGATGTTTGCAAAAACCTAACCTGAACTATTAACAACCAACGATTGTTACGTATGTATAGAGAAAAGCAGCCTACTACTCTACAAGCCCTTGTGATTGGTCAGAAAGGTCATCACATGTGTGATGAGTTGCTCGCTGGTTTGAATATTTTTAGTGGCATCTAGGCCTTTGGTATGGGTGTAAGATAAGCATTTCCATCGGAAACTAGACAAGCATGCTCTTAACTAGGAGATTATAAACTCTCTAGCCACTCTTCATTCATGGTCTTCTATATGTAGGAAATGCATGTAATTTTCTTCTTGTTTTGATAACAAATGTGGTGAATGCATTTGATTTTCTTTAGTAATATATCTGTTCTGTACTTATCCTGAACTTGATTGTTTATTCATTGCAGAGGTGGTGCAATACCATGCATGACTCTCATACTAGGAGGAAATCTTACCCGAGGTATTTATCATCCGAAACAAGAGCTAATGAAAGCACAATCATTAATTACTAGTTTTTGCATGATTTTTGCTAATTTTCTTCTTGAATAGGTTTACGATCTGGGAGACTAAGGCCTTTGGTCATTATTGCTGTCATTGTCGTCCGTTATGTGCTACTTCCAGCTATAGGGGTGGGTCTGGTTAAAGCAGCTGGCAAACTTGGTTTCCTGTCGCACGATCCCTTGTATCAGTATGTGCTGATGGTGCAGTTTACCCTCCCCCCTGCCATGAATGTTGGTACGCATTTCCGTTTCTATATGGTTCAAATTTCTATATAGAGAAACAAGTTTCAGTTTCTCTATCTGAGGAACCCCAGATCAGAATCTGTTATATGGACAACAGGCAGTTAACTGTCGCGCTATATAGTTGAGGCAGGGCAGAAATCAGAAACCACATGAAGAAAAAATTGTATCTTCTCAGCTATCAATCCATTATCGGCCCTGCTTTAAATTTATGGCAGAGTGGATAGCCATCAATTCTGTTGAGAAAAATATATGATTGCGTAATGATATGTGGGCTTGAATTGACAATCATTGATGGTGCAATGTAGGTACTATGGCTGAACTTTTTGATGTGGGTAGAGAGGAATGCTCAGTTATCTACCTATGGACATATTTGGTTGCTGCACTAGCCCTTACCAGTTGGTCGACATTCTACATGTGGATCCTATCTTGATCATCTTGCTTACAGATTTCAGCATCAATCCTCAATGAGTGCAATCTATCTCATGCGAACTCACCAATGCAACAGCTGCCATATTTTTCCTATGTAAATCATTATCATCATCACCATCATCATCATTATTATTGAAACCTTATTGCTTCTTTCTGGGGGCATTTAAATACATTTATATGCCTTCATAGTTTTCTTTGATTTGTTTATATCTTTATTTTTTGGTTTGTTGCATCTTCTTCTTTGGTAAAAGATTTGTTGTATCTCAGGTGGTGGAAAGCAATTGTTCTATCTCACCTTATTCATATTTTTCTCAATTTATAATATTATTACTTTGGATGCCATCTCTCTTTCTCAATAAACTCTGCTACTTAGATGCCATCTTTAGGGCTTTAGATGGAGTGATCCGCACTAAGGCTTAGGCAAGCTCATGGGCTATGCTGGGCTAAGCCTAACATCATGCCTATCTAATATAAAGTATTGGTTTGGGCTTTTATTTTGGAGCCTGTAAGCTGGCCTTTTTAGGCCAACTAAGATCTTTTAGTCAGATTGGTTTAATAACTGGGAAGAACTAAAATGCAGTGTCTTTGCATTGTAGTATGGTGCAGCGCCCTTCTTCAATCCACAGTGCGGCCCATGTTTTGAACTTCCAAACTGTTCATCAGCCTTAACACCTATTATAACACGTATTATGTATGTTTGTATCTGAATTTTCAAAGAAAATCTGAGTGTGGAGCCCATGTTTTCAACTTCCAAACTGGTCATCAGCCCTAACACCTATCATTTTTTTTTTTATCGGTAACTGAAACTTTCATTAAGAGGAGAGAATACAAAAAGACAAACAACAATGAGGCAGGAACACAAGAAAAGAAAATCAAACTAAAGGGTACAAGAGTATTGTACCCCACCCAACCCTAATTACATAATAAAACCCTCCCGAGGATAGCATCTCTCCACTCCTTGCTTGGCTAAAGCATCAGCCGTACTGTTGGCTATTCTAATCTCGTGACGAAAGACAACATTAATGGTAGTAGTGAAAGATCGAATTTCGTTAAATAGGAATTGAAATTTCCAAGGAAAAGGCTTCCTATTACACACCCAAGCAATCGCATTAGAAGAATCACTCTCCACCATAAGATCACCTTGGAAGCGTCTTGAAAAGCATCGGAGGGCTTCCAAAATAGCCAAAACTTCTGCTTCATTAGAATCACAAACACCCACATGCTTTGAAAACATAAACAAGACCTCCCCTTTTCTATTCCGAAGAACACCTCCAATTCCTGCCAACCCCGGTTTACCTCTCGCAGCTCCATCCACATTAAACTTCAACACAACAGGAGAGGGTGGAGACCAAAGGACAACTCTCCTCACTTTACTCAATCTGCAGCCCATGCACGCTTCCCAATTTAGAATGATGTCATTAAGACTAAAATTGGAGCACTCTTTTCTAATCAAAGCCCACTTAGCGATCCTCATAGTTATTCTATCGATCAACACCTAACAGTATGTTTGTATCTGAATTTTCAAAGAAAATCTGAGTGTGGGGCCCATCTTTTCAACTTCCAAACTGGTCATCAGCCCTAACACCTATTATGTATGTTTGTATCTGAATTTTCAAAGAAAATCTGAGTGTGGGGCCCATCTTTTCAACTTCCAAACTGGTCATCAGACCTAACACCTATTATGTATGTTTGTATCTGAATTTTCAAAGAAAATCTGAGTGTGGGGCCCATCTTTTCAATTTCCAAACTGGTCATCATCCCTAACACCTATTATGTATGTTTGTATCTGAATTTTCAAAGAAAATTTGAGTGGGCCAACCATTAGATTGATCACACATTAGGGACTCCTTCTGTTTCTATCCAAAAATCCAAGTGTCTATGAAATCGTGGTGTCCATTGAATAATAGAGTATTAGCACCTCTTTATGTGCTTGTATGGTGTACGCGTGTTGCAGGGTCATGCGTGCTCCCGGGGGATAGTCCTGTAGGGTAAAAATACCATAGGGATACCCAGGTCATAAAAAACACGAAAAACCCATAAGGTCAGGCCTGAAACTCAGACCCAAAAAAAAAAGGGATCGATGCTGGCTCTTGGCATGAATATTTTGATTTTGTGATTGAGCTTCAACAAGCTTTGGGTCCTGCCCATTAGTAGCGTTCCTCTCAATTGATAGCCTAACTTAAAACCCAAGGCCCAGGGGCAGTAATTTGATGTAGGAAATGCCAAAGATTGGACGGCTATGATCTACTTCACCAATTCATGTGGGCCCCATCCCAACCATTCACTTGAATAGTTGGTCACTTTTATGGGAAGAAATTGCAAAACCATAAGATTCAGTGCCTGTTTTTTAAGACAGTAATTAGATTAATGATCTAGGAAATGATCTGTGAGCTCATATAACAACACCTCTTTTTTACTTAAACTTTTGAGCTTTTTGCATATACCCCCCTAAGGTTTGTAGGATTTGTAAATAGGCCCCTGTGGTTTTACTATTTGCAGATAGGCCCCTATCCTTTCATTTTAATACCTTTTGTGTCCCCAAAATCAGTAGCCAACCAACTATCAAAAGTTTTTAGCGTGAAATGATACATTTGCCCATCTCTTTATCCTTATAAGCTTAAATTCAAAGGCTTGAATTTATTTTTCTCTGAAGCTTGTAACATTGATAATTACATTTAGTAGGACAGAATAATCGTATGTAAATTTATTTTTATCAATAGAGGGCCTATTTCATTAAATCCAAATCTACTATAATGACAATCAATGCATGTGCTTATAATTAGTTACAATTGACCTAATCCAAGCATGTCCCATCATTAAATTGATGAAAGTTTCAAAATACATAATTAGGCTTCATGTGCATTAAAAAGTTATTAAAAGAGACCGTTTCGAATTGGGATACAATAATGAAATTTGGGTAAATAATAATATGCTCAGATTTCCTTAATTGATATAAGGGCAAAGTTGTCATTTTTATAAAAGTTCAACGCAAATCCCATGGTCGACATGAAAGGTATTGAAATGAAAAGCTAAGGGCCTATATGCAAATACTAAAACCACATGGGCCTATTTACAAATCACATAAACCTTAGGGGGGTATATACAAAAAACTCTAAACTTTTTCTCTTTATTATAAAGAGAAGGCTCAGTTGGGATCAGTGTGGTAGTATAGTTTTGAACCCTCAACCTCCGGGTGCAAACCGTGGTCCTAGGCCAACTGAGCTACCCACTAACTTGTGCAATCTCATAGTACCATTAACTTTTTGTTTGATTTCATGAACTATAATTTACAATTCATTAATTCCACCTTCATGACTCAATCAAATGTAGAAAATTCATGAATTTCCAACTTTGATGGATTCCTTGATCTACATTAGACTGCAAAGAACCCCCAGTTTAATGGCTTAGACTCATTGTTCCATTGACTAACCAAAGTGGGTCCCACCAGATGAACAATATGTATCACTGAAACATGTGCCCCACCTGTAAGCAATCCTTGTTCCTTAAAAACTGCAGATTCAGTTAGGCCAAGAATTGTTTGGAGCCTCTCTGTCCAGACAAAGAACAAGGTTAGGAACAGAAGATAAAACACCTGGTTGTGACTGTACAGGGCCACTTTCGCCAAGGACAGATGTTTTTCAGTGAATGGTAGTTGAGAACAGACTACAGAGAAACACTTCTAAGAGAGAGAATTGTGACCATTAAGTAATTTTGATAACCAGAGTTCAAAAGGAGCAATGGATGTAGAAATAAGATCTCCAAAGGGGATGGAAAAGGATGCAAGAAATATGTGGTCTGTATCTTGAGTTCAGCCCACAAACATTATCTTATCTCATGTGATACATATTCTCACCACACATGCTTCATTACTTCCCATCCAACCAATGCTACCACACTATTTCAACAGGTAGAGGAGGCCAGTTCAATAGTCCACAGGGCCCCTAAGATAATTTGTCCACAGGATTCCCTACCCACATGGGACCCACCTGAGGTGCTATGAACCATTTATCTGCTGTGCCCAAAAAAAAATTCACCATTTTGGAAGAAGATTTTTTTGGATGAATGTGGACCATTGGGGGAAGTGGACAAACCTGATTGTCAAGCTGGTGGATATACCTTCATGATCCATTGAAGGTGGGGCCCACTAGATGAATGGTTCTGATCACCAAAGGGTTGGCAAGGTCCTGCTCACCACAAGTTAGGGTACTCATGTAAGCTACTTGCCTTCAACTCCATTAAAAGACTAAGTAAATGAATAAATTAAATCATATATACTTGTGGAGATCATTTTTCAGTTGTGGTTGCAACCATGGCTACTCATGCAGCTCTGGCTTCCTCAAGGATCCCCACAAGCACTAGGTTCCACTCCAAGCAATCTCACTCTCACACTACACAATGCATCTCTAAGGTTATTTCTTCTCCATCTTATCTATTATTTCAATGTTAAATATTTTAAGATTTTCGTTTGTGTCAATGTATTTTCCTGATAAATCCTAGTTTTAAGCACTGGGGAATGTTTGTGGCACATGAGAAGTAGTCTGTGATATGATGAATCCATATATACTTTTTTATTTTTTGGTAAAGATATATACTTAGTTTGTAGCATTCTCAATTTTGTACAGAGATTTGATGTGGCTGATTTCTCTGGGCTGCGATCAAACACATCTGTGACCTATGCAACGCATGCAAGAGAAGCGTCGTTTTTTGACGTAGTTGCTTCCCAACTCACATCCAAGGTCAGTTTGTTTAAGGAGTTGCATGGGAACTTCAAGCTCATGATTAGATTTTTAAATGTCAGTAAAGTTATTTTCAAATGTTTTCATTAATTTGATTGGGTTTTGTCAGTCGATGAAAATTGTGCACATACATGTTATTTTGATGTCTAGAAATTGTAAGGTAGTCATCCATTTTCTTCCCAAAGTCAATGATATTTGATTAGGAAGTTTTCTGCCAATTTATGGGATTTGAATGTTGTCCTAAACTAGAAGGATTTGAAATCTTGATAGTGATTCCCTATCAAGACTACAATAGATAATCTTTATTCTATTGAAGTCAATACACATTACACCACTCTTTGGTTTATAGTCTATCAGCTCCAATCCAATCCACCACAAGATCTGAGATAATGAGCTGTGGTTTCTGTAGTTGTCCTCCAGAAATTCTTGAACGCTAGCCTGCTGGATTTAACTCTGGATGGCACAATAGATGGACTATTTATATATGCTCTTAATACATTGAGTGATTGTGTGTGTAATTTTGGTCCTCAGGGGATGGGTAACTTCATCATATTTCGCTTATTTGGATTCTTTTATGGTTGTTTCTTATTATCACTACAGAAAAATGAAAGAGATTTCTTTTTTTCTTATTAGACTGCAGGACAGACTCCAGTTAAAGGAGAGACTGTTGCAAAGCTTAAGGTAGCAATCAATGGCTTTGGACGCATTGGTAGGAACTTCCTCCGATGCTGGCATGGTCGAAAAGACTCCCCGCTTGATGTCATCGTTGTAAACGACAGTGGTGGCGTGAAGAATGTAAGAAAAGTCATCAGCTCTGTTATTTACTAGGCACAAGAATGGAGTTTTCTCTAATTTTTAACCGCACACGTGAACTAGGTTGACTGTTTAAATTTCCTGATTAAAAGATTAGTAATTAGGAAATGGTGTAGTGTGTCCTGCTAATACTTCAGACCTCTCCTAGTCTATTTATTACTTCAGACCTCTCCTATGGTCTGAAACATGGGGTCTGAGCCCTGCTCACGTGGGCATTCGGATGAAGGGAAAAGTCTCAGAAGGGACGAATTGGAGTTGATCACAAATTTGAATTATTTGATCATTTGCTACACCCATGAAGTCCCCGCCTTTCCCCAAATTGGAACGTCCATATTAAGTTTAAATTCTCATAGCAATTGAAAAACAGGCCTGGTTTGGGCTTGGAGCAGGCCTCATTAGTTGCAATTCTCTATCTATGGTAAAAAATGGGTTCAGATCCTGCACTTGGTGGCTCGACCTGTGAAGCTTCATAAGCTATCCATGCTTTTTGAGCCCTGATCACATAATGTTAATGAGTTTTAGCCTCAGTACTAGCTGTTGAAGTTTTAAAACATTAACATGTAGTAGCAGCTGCAAACACGTGTTAACTGAGCTTATTATATACCCTTGAACATCCCAAGTACTATTACAAAAGTTGTAACATAGGAGAATTCCTGCATTTATATAATATTATATAAATCGTGGTTAGAAGATAAGAAGCAAATGTAAAAAATACATTAGTTCAAAATGTGTGAAACATATAATGTAGGTATGTTGAACCATAAATGAGAATTCCCAATTGGTTTGCATAAAAGTGCAATACAGAGGTAAAGAGTCATGCATATGTAGACGTTATCAAAGAGAATTTCATCTTTTTTTTTTTTCTGTGGCAGGCATCTCACCTTCTCAAATATGATTCCATGCTTGGAACTTTTAAGGCCGCCGTGAAAATTGAGGACAATGAAACGATCAGCGTTGATGGTAAGCCAATCAAAGTTGTGTCAAGCAGAGATCCTCTGAAGCTGCCATGGGCTGAATTAGGCATCGATATTGTTATCGAGGTATATTAAATTAATTGATTCATTCACTATAATGAATGGTAACATCTCATTCAGAGATCCTCTGAAGATTATCTAAATGATGATTTATATCTATTGTTTTGTTTCTAATATTTAGGTTAAGATTTTTTAAACTGTGATTACAACTAAACACTTTTCTATCCACATGAGGGCATAGACTGTTGATTTAGTTACTACTATACGCAATTGTAATTAATGATAATCATGATCTGGGTTGCAATTCGTAAACATGATTGCTAAAGAGACAATTGTTTCATAAAGTCCTACGAACTGAAACATTCCAAGAAGTGAAAGTTGTCGATTTTTTGTTTGATTATAGGGTACAGGAGTGTTTGTGGATGGACCAGGTGCGGGGAAACACATACAAGCTGGAGCTAAGAAGGTTATCATCACAGCCCCAGCCAAAGGGGCCGACATTCCAACATATGTCGTTGGAGTGAATGAAGGGGACTACTCCCACGAGGTGTCGAACATAGTAAGGTGAGGTGTTCTTCTTCTTATTTACCCTATGGAGTGATTTTTCTTCTGTTTTATGTCTTGTATTATAGACAACTAATGTAACTTGAGAGCTGATTACTTTATTTGCAGCAATGCATCTTGTACCACAAATTGTCTAGCTCCTTTTGTCAAGGTCTTGGATGCTGAGTTTGGTATGCCTTTCTATTGCACTTTTTTTTTTAAAGAAACTTTTCTCAATTTTATGTGTCAGGATTCTCATCTTCACATCTGTTACTTGCTTAAATGTATCCTCTTGTAGTGTAGCCTGTTTGCTTGGCTCCTACAGATTCTTGATTATGGTTGATTGTTATCGATATGGCGTGCATTAAATGCCTGGTCTGCACTATAAATGTGTCCATTGACACTTACTTCAGACACTAATATGTGAAGTTCACATGCAGGAATTGTCAAGGGAACCATGACAACCACTCATTCCTACACTGGTGATCAGGTAATGAAAAATGAGAAAAGAAAATGATACATCGTGATAACTTAAAACTTTGAATCAAAGTTTTTACATGATTCCCTATGAACCCAAGTGCTACGATCACAATCCTAGTGAAACTCATAGATAATGCTCAATTTGGTGTCAAGTTTAGTGCATTGTTAGAAAAAAAAAATACGATTTAAGAACTACATTTTGGTAGATTCTCTCTGTTTTTTCATTTGGAATAGTCAGTGGCTATTTATAGAGTAGACATGGACTCTGAAGAAACCTAATTACATCTTAACTCTAATATTTATTAATCCTAATCACATCGTGAATCTACTAACTTAATCTAATCATAATATAATACAAACTCATCCTCATCATACTTGACCAATATTCTTAAATTCTCTATTTGTTGGGTTACCACAGAGGTTGCTGGATGCATCCCACCGGGACTTGAGGCGTGCAAGGGCTGCAGCACTGAACATAGTCCCCACAAGCACCGGTGCGGCCAAGGCTGTGTCCCTAGTGCTGCCCCAGCTCAAGGGCAAGCTCAATGGAATAGCTCTCAGAGTGCCAACACCGAATGTGTCAGTGGTCGACCTTGTGGTGAATGTTGAGAAGAAAGGAATAAGTGCTGAAGATGTCAATGCAGCCTTCAGAAAGATGGCGGAGGGGCCTCTGAATGGGATCCTGGCTGTATGCGACGTGCCGCTTGTTTCAGTTGATTTCCGGTGCAGCGACGTCTCCTGCACCATTGACTCATCACTGACCATGGTCATGGGGGATGACATGGTCAAGGTGGTTGCATGGTATGACAATGAGTGGGGTTACAGGTAAAGATCCAAACTTATCAATGCTTCATCTCTGTTAAATTCACATGTCCTTGTTCATATTATCATAACGCATAAATCATAACGCTCTACGTTCATCATTTGTAGCCAACGGGTGGTTGATTTAGCGCATCTGGTAGCAAGCAAGTGGCCTGGAATACTGGTGCAGGGGAGTGGAGACCCCTTGGAAGAATTCTGCAAGAACGAACCATCCACAGAGGAATGCAAAGTCTACGAAGCTTAATTTTTGAAAATTCTTTCTAATTCAAACATCATTACTTGTGTGTATTGATGAACACAATGCCAAGGCCATTTCAAGGGCCTTTATATATTGGTGCTTTGGTGCCAAACTGTTCTGTTGCATCTATTATCCTTGTTCCATGTTGCAACCAGATCAAATTTAGTGTACTAATTTCAAACTTGCATTGAACATAATCACATCTCAAAGCATTTGTCATATCTTTAAAATGAATTAGGATAGTCAAGACCACCTTCAAGAGCCTTGTTTCATGTTCTATAATTAGATAAAAGATTTTGGTGATGAGTGTGGGTAAAGCTCAGATGATGATGACAATATTACTCATAATGACTATTTTTTAGAACTATTTTAGCCAACCCCAGATTGACTAGGATAAAGCTAACATGATGTAGACCGTAGGGGTGCTCATGGGCCAAGCAAGGTCAGGCCCAATTTGGGCCTAGCCCTCTTCGGGCCAGGATTGGATATTCATCATGGCTCATTTAATATTTGGGTCAGGCTTCAATTAAGTAGTTGAGGGGCCAAAGCCCACCCTGGCCTGTATAAGAATGCTTGTAGTTTAGTGATTAATCTGCCCAAACAATTGTTAGAAAGCCGGAACAGCTGATAAAAAGCCTGCTACGGTCTGGCACAATTGACTAAATGTGCTGGGTTGGGCCTGACATTTACGGCCCATGTCGGGCTTGGGCCGGATATAGTGTTTCTAAGTGGGGCTGAGCCCGTGTTGCCTTAGCGCAGCCCTACTCGGTCCATGAACACCCATAGTAGACTGGATTAGAAATAATGTGATGGACTCAATTTCCATGAATATCTGATTAGTTATTGGTTAATGGTATGGCAAAGAAGATGAGTACTGTTCCTTACATATAGAGTGATGAGAAGATAATCATTTCCTTTCAAATGGGAGATTATTTGATTGCTCCCTTGTGGATCTTTACCTTTATTATTCAATTTTAGCCTCCTGAATTGAAACGGCCTTTTTGCCAATTTTGGTATAAATTCCTAGAAATTCATAGTAAAGTAGGTTTCATCGTTTTGGCTAATCGGCGTAGATAAATTCCTAGGAATTCAATCATGAAAGAAGGTTTTATCAAGACCCTAAAGAGTATTTTATTATATGAAAAAAAAAAAAAGTTTAGCCAGAAATGAAAAATTAAAAAGGTGAGTTGTGAGGGATCTAAGGGTGGAGATGCAAATGGGGTGCTTACTTTCTTAGGAATTAATTCAATAGGCTGATGGTGGATGATCATTTCCTATATTAAGATTATTCAATGGCCCATTGTAGATCTTCACCCTTAATCCATCATTTTGAGCCCCATTTTTAAAGGCATTACTTTGAAACCCTAGCAATGCAATAATTATGAAACAAACAGGCCCTATTACAATAATCTAATCATGTTAACATAGATCAAACTCTCTATTTTCACAACATGATAAAATTCAAGTTAATGATCTTTGACCCTTTACACTGCCTTTGTAAAATTGGGTGGGGCCCACGATCCTGTGATCATTGCTGATGATCTAATTTGTCTTATTGCAAAGGAACAAACATTATTTGATCTAATCACTATTAGACTATATAAGTGAATATCGTATGACACAGAAGATCACCACTGCTGCATACAAGGAGTTAGAAGTGGAACTTCACAATGGGGCCCACTTGTTGAAATCTGAACCATTCAAAATAGGTTATCCTCATATTTTACGTGAATCACAGTGAATGAATATGCATAATATTGCGTTAATCATGCCTTTTATCAAGCCGTTCATTATTAATAGCTTGAATTCCAGAAGGTGGGACCCACTGTGGAGTTCCACTCCTTCATGTCAGGATTTCTCTAGATTAAAGCCCGAATACAAGATATTATTCACAAAAATCCAGGTGTCTAGATTAGTATTCCTTCACATGCAACACTTGACATAATTATCTAAAATTCTGAATCTGATTTTGAGTCCATGAGCCTATTACAGATGTTCACAGTTCACTTAACATTACCATCTCAAAGACATTACAAATCATTAATTAGCTGCAAATCACAATTGCAGAGAGCAGATTCAATCAACTCAAAAGATTTAACATGATATCAGAAAGACATCAACAGGGAGGCACTAGAAATCAATGGATAAAATCTAATAACCACTAGCTGATGTGAAGAAATAAAGTACAGGAGAAAGATTCTTGGATCACCCAAAAAAAAAGGAAGACTAAAAAATATTCTCAATTTCAAAAGTTGTTAATGTCAAAAGCATAAATTAAAAAAAAAACACCTAACTACTGTTGTGATCTAGGGCCTAAGTGAAGAGAGATCAAGCACACAAGACAACACGGGATTTACGTGATTCGTCTTTTGGCATACGTCCATGGAGAAGACGAGAGAATTCACTATACAATCAGAAAATAGGTTATACATCATAGAGACTCTCAATCTCTATTTCTAATATCAACCCCAAAACCCTGTTACACCCATACACTACTTCCAATCACAATAGACTTACCATAATAGACCTAATGCAAGGGCCCATATTACTAGATTTATTACTTCTATTGACCCATACAACCTAGCAAATATAATGGTTTATTGCTGTTAGTGTAAATTCAACTATGCTTCATCAACTGCTCCAATTGATCCTCATTGGAGCCTCTGATTTTTTCTTCTGCGTCTCCATCTCTGTTTATTTCTTTGGCGTCTCCATGAATGTCCATGAAACCATTTGTCTGAACTACTATCAGATACTGTCATTAATGCTTCCTCCTCCAATTCAGCCTCTTCCATTTTCATAGATGGAATTGACCCATTAATTGGATTTGATGACAACTCTCACATTCAACCTTCTCTGGTTCCTCTGTTGGAACTAAACCCAGAGAAGATTCATGGTCCAAAGGCTCACTACTAGCAGCACACCTCTCATCCAAAGATCTGATGAAGAGATATATTTCCAAAGAAATAAGATATAAGAAGCAGCATGACAACAAACCATAGAATCTGCAATAGCAGGCTAGAAGAAGTCCAACTGCTGAGCTGTGTTTGATGAAGTAATCTTCATCCTTCCAAATATGTCTACTCAATGATGAAATTCTTCCAGTTGGGTCAGCTGCTCTAATCGCATCGTCGACGAAGGAAAAGCTGCAGGTGGTATGAGATCTCTCAAGCGGAAATGGATGGGGCAAGGCATGTGAAGGCAAGTGAGGGAGAGTAGAAAAAGAGCAGGCAAGAAAGGTAGCGAGTGGAAGCAGAGAAAGACAGTGTAAACAACAATGAACATGCCATGGTTGGTGTCCAAGAACAGATGTGGGTAGTTCAGTCTCCAATTGTAGATGAAAGGATGGATATAGAGAGACTTCACGATCACCATTATAGAAAAAAAGATATAGATCTCCATTGTAGAAGAAAAGATTAAGGTTGCATTGATGAAATAATGAATTTACGTAGAGCTTACACCCTTATCTTACATTAGGCTCCTTTTGATGGATTGAAGCCCATTAGAAACAAAACTGTAAGGCATGGGGGCCAAAGCAGATAATATCATCCATGTGTGTAGGGTAAGGCGTTACTATTTAAAAAAAAAATATATCATAATAAATATTAGGAAGCTTCTATTGGCACCACAGATATATCTCTCCCCACCACACTAAAAGACAAAAGAATAAAATTTTCCTAAACTACCCCTCCCCCCTTCTCCTTCTCCCTCTCCCTCCCTCCTCTTCCCTTCCTCTCCCAGCCTCCACACTCTTCCCTCATCTAATCCCCTCAGTCGCAGGCAATCGGCTGGGGCTCCCTCCCCCCCTCTCCCTCTTTCTTCCTCCCTCCCCTCTTCTCCCTCTCTCCCTTCCTCTTCTTCCCTCTCCTTCCCTCCCTACTCATCTTCTCCCTCTCCCTCTACCCCCCCCCCCCTCAGTCGCCGGCGGGGAGGGAGATCGGGCTGGCCTTTCCTCTTCTCCCCTCCCCTTCCCTCCCCACTCTTCTTCTCCCTCTCCCTCGCCCTCCCAGTCGCCGGGGAGGGGGAGGGAGAGGAAGAAGAAGAGTAAGGGAGGAAAGGGGAGGGAAGGAGAGGAAGGGAGAGAGGGAGAACAGGGAAAGAAAATGGGGGGGGGCGGCCGGTCGGCTGGGGCTTCCGCCGCGGGCTGCCGGCCGGGGCTCCCTCCCTGCCGGTGATTGGGAGGGTGGGAGAGGGAGGAAGGGAGGGAGGGAGGGAGGGAGAGGGAGGAGGGGTAGTTCAGGAAAAGTTTTTTTTTTTTTTTTTTTTTTATTATGCGGTGGGGAGAGTAGTTTCTGAGGTGCGAATAGAACTCCCCTAAATATTACTTCAACGTTGAAACCATTTATCATCACTCATGTTCTCAATCTTACGGTGGGTGCAACTCCTTTTTGAAGTAAAATTTAAAGATAAAATTGTGTCAATGCACATTCGGACTGTCACCTAAGGTGGGACCCTAGAATTTTACCCGTCCCTGCTTGATAGAGGAGAAAACATTCCAAATTTTAGGAATATCTCACTAGAGGGGATGCGATTTAATTTTTAATGGTCTGGACTAGGGGTTGACCCACATACATCCATGTGGGGGCGGACACACCCGTTGGACCTCGGTCTGCTTCTTTAACCAAAATGAAAATTCTAGCTGCTTCAAGAATTTACATAAAAATATTGCGTCCACCACCAAAATCTACATGAAAATCTTGGGTTTGTTTTGTTACAAAAATTCAATTATTTGTTTGGGCAAGCACCCCTAAAATGAAATTTATGAGTCCGCCATTGATTCGAATTATCATTGTGTGGGCCACGGTGGGTGGAGTTCCACACATCCCACTCACTTGAACTACTTGGGATCAAACCCCAAGGGGTAGCTCAGTTGGCCTATGACCACGGTTTGCACCCGGAGGTTGTGGGTTTGAAACGGCACTACCACACTGGGGCTACAGGGGAATTTACCCTGCTTCCCTCTGAGCCCGGAGGGATTAGTCCAGCCCAAAGGGTTGGGAACCTTCCGATAGCGCAAAAAAAAAAAAAAAAAAAAAAAAAGACTACTTGGGATCCCATCCCGTGCGTGTCATATCCGGATTTTACTAGGATGCTAATTTAGTAAGTGCATAGAATGTTTGGGAGTTTGGACCCTGATTCTTCCAATTACGACTTACCATACAGGGATTTTTGGGTTTTAAGTAGATGAGTATAGTGGATCTTGTTTTATTGTGGGGTCCACTCCCATGCAAAAGGATGGTTGTTCACGATCATGCATGGACTCCACTTTTTGTTTATCAAAGCCTTTTACATTAGGTGCTCCTAGGGATGTAAATGGGTATCCGAATCTCCAATTACAATAAGGTTCCAATCCGTTAAAAACAGGGTCTAGGTCCTTATTTAGGCCCCAATAAGTAAATGGGTCCGAGTCCACTTTGGTTCGGACTCGTGGGCCGATACTCGACATATTAATTCAATTTTCGAAAATCTCTCCTAAAAATAACATTTTTTTTAATATCAATCTCTACCTAGTCCCGGACATGGATCCAGACCCGTCCTATATATGGTTCTTGGTCCAGTTTCGGAGTCAAGAAACCGTTTCCGAAATGGTTTCGGGTCCAAATCCGGTTCCACCTTCTCCCTAATGGTTTCGGATCCGGGTCCACCATGGATCCGGACCAGAACTGGCCCGTTTACAAGTGTCTAGGTAGTCGCCATATATATATATATATATATATTGGTACAAGAAATTTGTGATTTAATTAGATTAATACACGCAGTCTGATTGATCAACGTGAATAATGAGAACAATTGGGTTGAAACTTGAATCTCAAATTTTTATTTTTTTTCCCTTATAAATTCAATGATATACATTGTTCTAAATGGAGTGAAATTTGGGCGAGTGTATATTAGGCCCACTTAAAAAAGCTTGATGAGTACTTGCCCGTTCTAAAAACTTGATGACATGAGGTTTTTGAGTTTGGTGTTTTGATCCCACATGCTTACCGAGGCACATCCAGGTCCAATCCGGCTTAGAAACATAGTTCCATATCCTACCCAAGCCCAACACAGGACTTAAGTGCTTAGCCTGAGCTTGGCCCGCCTTACACATGCCAGGCCCAAGTCTGCCCATTTAGTCAATCGGGCTGAGTTGGGCTTTCTTTCACTTGTTTGGATAAATCAACCACTAATATACATGGATTATTCATCCAGGCTGTGCCGGGTTAGGTTGAGGTTGTCTATCACTTACGTTCTTTTTCCATTTATAGTGGAAGGAGATAAAGTGTAAGGTTTGAGAATAGGAGTTTCGGATTTTTAGGGACATTGACAATTTCATCAACCTAGTTGTCATCAACCCAGTTGGCGATATCATCAACTGCGAAAAATATACTAGCAACTTATTCGTCATTTTATACTTCTTCTTTATAAAATCATTTAATTAAAATTTAAGCTTAATTTTTTCGTAAAAATCCTTAAAAAGAACTTTATAAAGAATAAGAAAGATTATTTGATGCTGGTTGTAGATCTTCACCTTCAATATACCATTTTTAGCCCAAAAGGGCACAGCTTTGAAATTCACAATCATCAGAAATCAAAGCCAAAAAAGGCAAAAACCATATCAGAGGCAGCAGGCCCAAGAACCCAATGAGCAGGACCTACAACCGCACACCCTTCATTGAGAAAGGGAATCTGGTGTCAGATTCAAAACTAGAGGTTGGTGAAGGTCTCTTTGAGCGAGTCAGTGATCTTAACAAAAACAATTCTCCATACAAAATTACTTCCTCGGCCTAAGAAGTTCATGATATAATCAATGAACCAAATTTTTTTTTTTTTTTAATGCTGATGAGCATTTGACATGAAAACAAATAAGATGAGAACTAGCAATACTTACCGCACAATGCAATGAATAAACAAGCAACACAACAACATAGCAAGATTTATGTTATGTGGCAGGGTGTTTATGTCCACTGAATTTTTTTTTTCCTATGTTCGAGAAATTAGTGTCAGTACTAGTTTTAGAGGAGTTTTATTCTCCTCACCCATCTACTATAGATGGACTTTTGTGACACTAAAGAACCCATACGGAAAATATTTAATATCCATATGCATAGCATTGATGTTAAAGGGGCGTTTTTTAAAGATATATGTTTCTTGAGAGGATGAAAAATTGATGATCAAAATGCAGTCACTTGTTGATGAAGTATGGTTTTGTACCGTGCACATGTTGGGCCTGTTTCTTTGCTGGATTTTCTTATCCAAATTCGTGCTTTTGAAATTTCAAAGATAGTGATGTGATGGCTATCTATGTTGCGTCCTAAAGAGTTGAAGTCGCCCTTTCAAAATTCCAACACAATTGGCATTTCTATTTCTATATGCTCCTCCAGTAGAGGATACATATAAGATTCTGGAGAATTCCAACAAAGAAATGCCATTTCTATTGGCATTTCTCTAGATTGGGCTCATAGTGGCCGATCCTTCTTAAGGACTCATAGTGGCCGATCCTTCTTAAGGATTGCATATTGCATATTCTGTAGATATTTAACAAGATACCAAAGATACCAAAGAGACATCAACAAAGGCAATATAAACCAACTGATGGTGAAGAAAGAAGAAGGTACATTAAAGAGCAAAGGAAAATTGTTTAAAGATTCTTACATCACCCAGTGAACAAAATCTAATAACCACCAACTGATGTGAAGAAAGAAGCTAAATTAAAGAGCCTAATAACCATGAAGAAAGAAGGTAAATTAAAGAGCAAAGGAAATTTTTTTAAATATTCTTACATCACCCAAAAAAGACAAAATTTCTCAACTCCAATCTCTGATTGTTAATGTCAAAAGCATAAAATAAAAACCATCAAAAAAAGACAAAATATTTCTCAATTCCAATTATAGAACTTCTGCTTGTTAATGTCAAAAGCATCACCACAAAAAAAAAAAAAAAAAAAAAGGAGTCCTACCTATAATGGTTCTACTGCTGTTACTAAGGTAAATTGAACTCTTTCACCATAACTTGGGATGCAGACGCTTCATCAACTGCTGGAATCGATATCGATCCTCATTAGGGGATGATTTGTTTATTTCTCGAGTATCTGCGTCAGGGGATCTGTTTATTTCTCCGGTATCTCCATTGTTATCTACGCCATCTCTTTCCATTTGCAACCATTCATCTGGACAATTATCAGACGTTGATGTTTCAATCGAATTTGATGGTTTCTCCTTGAATCCATCCTTTTCCACTTCCTTCAAAGGAATTGAATCCAAAGAAGGATCCACATTCGAAGGAGCGCTATTTGTCACTAATGATTTCTCCTCCAATTCAACCTCTTCTATTCTCACAGATGGACTTGACCCATCAATTGGTTTTGATGCCATCTCTCCACACCCTACCTTCTCTTGTTCCTCTGTTGGAACTGAACCCAGAGAAGATTCATGACCTGAAGGCTGAGTACTAGTAGTAGTACAACTCTGCACAGTAAATCTGAAAACGACATACATTCCCAAAGACAGAAGATATAAGAAGAAGCATGACAACAAACCATAGAATCTGCAATAGCAGGCTAGAAGAAGTCCAACTGCTGAGCTGTGTTTGATGAAGTAATCTTCATCCTTCCAAATACTTCTTCTCAATGATGAGATTCTTCCAGTTGGGTCTGCTGCTCTAATCTTGGCCTCTACCGAGGAAAAGACTGAAGATGGTATCAGATCTTTTAAGCAGGGATGGATGGTGCAAGACAATTGAAGGCTAATGAGGGAGAGTAGAAAAAGAGCCGGCAAGAAAGGTAGTAGTTTGACACAGAAAAAGAAAGTGAAGAGAATAATGATCCTGCCAACGTTGGTGTCAAAGAACACATGTGGATAGTTTAGTATCAAATTGTATATGAATGGAAAGAAACAAAGACCCTTCACAATCGCCATTGTAGAAGAAAAGATTAAGATCGCCATTGATGAAGGAATGAGTTTGATGGCAGGAAAATCCAATACTGAAGGAAGAAGATATATAGAAGTTGAGGAGGAGTGAGTTTCTTATTATAACTACTAGAGATCAACTAGAAAAGTAAACTTGCTGGTTTTGAACTTCTTTGAAATAACCTTATGAGATATCCTTGGAAATGAACACATTAATAATAATGTGTGGGGGTAATGTGTGGGGTGAAGTAATATTTTAAGGAATAAGGATATCTAAAATGAATCCCAAGGGGTAACTTACTTGGCTTAGGACCACGGTTTGCACGTGGTTGTAGGTTCGAAACTGCACTAGGGTTATAGGGAGTTTATCCGGCTTTCCTCTGGGCACGGAGGGATTAATCCAGCCTTCGATAGCAAAATATAAAAATAAAAAATCTTAAAGTGGGTCCAACTTCTTTTGAAGTAAAATTTAAGAAATTTATTTCACCGGTCCTGCGTAAGTAAGGAAGGACACCAATATAGAGTACAAGACAAGAGTGTAGGAGAAAAACATCCGAGCATATGGATGGATGATATTTATTTTGAGCGACCTGGATTATCAATGCATGGGGCCGTGATGAGTGGAGCATGTGTGAGACCCCTCATATCCGGATTTTAGGAAGATACAATTTAGTAAGTGGGTCTACCTGATTGGAATTTAAGTGAGAGAAAATCGGAAGAAGGAAAAGAGATTCTTCCAACAACTTTCCATATGCAGATTCCTTGGGTTTCAAGTATACTGTATATTAGTACTTCAAATATAAAAAAATGTGTATTAGTGCAATGGTAATTCAAGATCATGCATGGGCCCCACCTTTTCCTGACCAAAGCTATTTACATCAAGTGCACCCAAGTGTTAAGGTAGTGGCCAAGATCGTGCGCCTCTAATCAAAGTAATAATCATGTTTGATCGATTATTGTAAAAAAAATGAGAACTACTATTGGGTTGAGTCTTATTTTTTATTACCTAATCAATCCAAATGGTGTATATTATTATTACGAATGGAGTGAGATTTTGGCAAGCGGATATTAGGTATGGGGATTGGGGTTGCATATGATATTAATGGCTTGGATTAAGAAAAGGTGGGCCACTAGGCCCACACATGTTAATCTAACTCATAATCGTAGGAACTCCCGGGCCTACATCAGCCTGTAGTTGTTTCTTTTTTAGTTCTTACAAATAATCATCTCCATTCCTATCTATTTAATTTTTATTTTTACCAAATAAAGAAACCTAATTCAAATAAATCAAAGTGCCAACATAAAAAGTACCATTCACCTTGCCTTAATTTAGTAAGAACTTTGAGCCTAATTTTTTTTATCTTATTACGAAAAAAATTGGTGGTAGTTTATGTTGGAAAGTCCCACATCCCATGCCGCCTAAGTCATGGGTTTGATAGGGCTTCATTACATGTTTGGTGCCTCGAGGATTTGGTAGAAATGTCAAGTTGAAATAATTTTAAAATGGTATTAGAGCCAACCAATTCTGAGTTCGAATCTAAAGAGGAACGACTCGGCCCAAGAGCGCTCTTCCCACCTGCGTGGACTCTCTACCCAAGTGCATTAGCCTCTTCTTCCTGTGTGCGAGGGCTCTCTTTCTGCGTCTTTTATCATTATTCCATGCTGAATGGAACCCCAGATTGATGTGGGGCGAAGTTCAAATAATGACAATATTACTACTAATCCTTATCGAATCAATCCATATCCAGGTTGATCAACCATTTGCAGAAAGTGGGTCAGTTTGTGTCAACTTGACTCGACCATCATAAACAAAAAAAAAAAAAAAAACAGGTTGGTCAGGTTGAGAAATACTTAACCGCTTTTGAAGCATGTCGGATACGAGTTGGGGAGGTCCAAACACTGGGTCACACATGCTGACCCAACCAGACCCGTTTGCCAGTGTTCAATCCCCCCGCCGGGCCAGGTCAGGCTGAGGCATTTCCAGGCCCAGCCCGACTTAAAAACATAGTTCCATACCTGCACGAGCCTAACATAGGCCTCAAGTCAGGGCCGAGCTTGCCCATTTACTCTATCAGTCGAGCATCGCTTTTATATCACTTGTTTGGGTACATAAATGACCGAACTACCTGAATTACTTATTCAGGCCTGGCCGAACACTTTTTGGGCTTTCTATCACTTAATCTAAGTTTCGCCCAAATACTAAGGCCAAGTACAAAAACCCAAGGCTAGAACTCGACCCAAAGCAGGATAGGCCCGACCCTTGATCACTCCTAGAAGGAGGTTGTTTTTATTTGCCTAATTGCTGTAAATAAATTCTTTCCAAGTCAATGTAAGAAGGTTTTATGAGAGGTGTTCATGGGCCAGGCCACTCGAGCCCGATCCGGACCTAGCCCGCTTTGGGCAGGGCTTGGATATGTAATTAGGGCTCGATTAATAATTGGGTCGGGCTTGGATTAAGTGATAGGAAGCCCATAGCCCAGCCCGGCCAGTGTAAGAAATGCATGTCATTTTATTTTATTAGTGCTCAGATACCCACAAAAGTGATAAAAAGCCCAGTTTGGACAGGCACGATTGATTAAATGGGTGGGCCTGGGCCTAGCTTACATGGCCCGTGTCAGGCTTGGGCTGGGCCTGGGCCTGGGCATGTGTTTCTAAAGCTGGGCCAGGCCTGGATATACCTTAGCCCAGCCCGGCCCGGCCATGAACACCCCTAGGTTTTATCAGAGAGAGCATTAAGGATGAGGTTTGGTTGAGAGAGGGCATCTGGTGTCGGATTCAAAACGAGAGGTTGGTTAAGGTTCCCTCTGAGTGCATCCCTACAAAATTATGCATCATGTTTTTTTAATCCTGACTCATGTGAGAAAAGTAGGTGCAGAAAAACTCAGAAAAATCATTTAAAGATTCTAAAAGAATAAAAGAAAACAGGAAATGAGAGCAAAAAATACATTCTCTACTCCAATCATAGAACTAAGAACGGCTCCTTATCCAAGTGGGAGTGATAGTTCTCACCGGGCTGTCCAGAGTTTGAATCATGAGTAACCCACCTTTTCCCGCATGCGCGGCCTCCTTTCCTACTTCAGTGAGCTGTTTCCCCGTATGTATGCGGGCTCTCAATTAAGTCCTAGCCCCTTGGCTCGTTTACTAAAAAAAAACTCCAATCGTATACTTTTGAATGTTAATGTAAAAAAAAAAAACTAATTATAATGGTTTCATTGCCATTCCTAATGTAAATTGATCTCTTTAACAAAAACCTTGGATGCAGAGGCTTTATCAGCTGCTCGAATCCATATGGATCCTCATTGAGGAATCTGTTTACTTCTCCAATATCTCCATCACTGTCCATGCCATCTCTGTCTATGTGAAACCACTCATCTGAACTACTATCAGATGTTGATATTTCATCTTCTTCTACCATTGGCAAAGGAGCTAAAAAGGTTTCAAGATCGAACTTTTTTTGATAGAACTGGTCCATTATAGACCGCGCTATTCGAATCAGATGCGTTCTCCTTGAGTCCATCCTTTTCTACTCCCTCTAGTGGAATTGAATCCAAAGAAGACTCCACGCCTGAAGGCGCGACATTTGCTTCCTCCTCCAGTTCAACCTCTTCTATTTTCAAAGATGGAATTGACCCATTGGTGTGGAAGAACAAGTCTGGGTAGTTTTCTATCCAATGATATATGAAAGGAGTCAAAAAGAGAGACTTCATGCACACCATTGTAGTAGAAAAAAATCTCAATTGTGTAGATCGCCATTGATGAAGTAATGAGCTTGATAACAGGAAAATCAAGGGAAGCAGGTGTCCAAGAAGAGATAGAAGTGGAGAAGGACGTGAGTTTCTTTAATAGCAGAGAAGGAAGATCAGTACTTACATAAGGAAAGGTGTAGAGATCTTTCTTGTAAAGACGGGTTTCCACATCTCTATATGTACCCTAAATTTTACTTCAACCCACATATTGTCCGTCATGAGCTCAATCTTGCAGTAGGTCCAACTTTTTTAAAGTGAGGGATGATATCATTCTCAACATTCCATTGATAGAGTTCCACACGTCCCATTCATGAATGCAACTGCTAGATCACTCTAGTGATGAGGAGTCGGTCATATCCGGATTTTAGGAAGATATTAATTTCGTAAGTGAAGCGTCATTGCTTTGGTGCATGGTAAAAGCCTCGGGTGTAATGCTTGATAATGCAGGTTTGACACCTTCGAGCAGTCACTTTGTAAAAAATGGCCAGAGGTTAAGTCTGTCTTCAATTTGGAACCTCCCAAGGCCCCGTTTTGGCAGAACCACACAGAGTGATTGACTTTTTACCTTTATTAATTTAGTAAGTGAATCAAGTGATTGGAGTTGGACTGTTGGAGTAAGAGAAAATAGGAACTGGAAATGTTTCTGTTGATTATTGTCAGGGGTTGGAAAATCTTGGTTTGTTCGTCATGGATGGTGCTTGTGCCAAAATGGCCCATCTCAATCTGGGGCTAGAGGCTTGTGTTGAACCTTAATAAGACTAGCTGAACTCAGGCAGGTGTTCCAAGCAAAATCCACCCATCAGTATCCATGGATGAGGGATTTACAATTTAGACTCATGGGTTCAGAAAAAAAGTGGATTTCCTCCCAATTGTGAAAACCCAATCCTGGGAAACTGCCTTTTACTTTGTTAGTTACATAGCCCATAGGAACTCTGAAGCCATTTTTTAGCTTTCAAGTGGAAATGGACCTCCAGAGGAAGGAATGTAGTTGTGAAGCTAGGAAACCCTAATCCTGTGTAAAATGAAGTTATCCAGGAGTGATTTGACATCCAAGCATGCCCTTGTATTCATTAATCAACCATGTTCCCTTGAATTTCCTTAATGGTTAACAATCCACAGTGCACATCATATATGACTATATGAGAGTGCTAATCTATGTTGTTTCAATTGTGGACCTCATTTTGCATTGAATTAGGCCATGAAACTCACATGGATTAATCTATCGCCACCATTCAAACGGCCCCAACATGGACGGTTAGAGAATAACGGTCAACAGTCCAGAAAGCATTATAAACTAGGATGCTATGGATTGTGATCTCCTCTACAGTTATGAATGAGTAAAGGTGGGAAAGTCATGCACCTTTGCCAAACTGAACTCTGCATAATCACTGCGCAACCACATGACTGTCAGATACATCTATCAAGTGTGATGAAATCCAATTAAATCTTTAAAATAACTCATTGTTCTTACTTGTTAATCTTTGACTACAGAAAGCCAAGTAGTGCTCAAGAGATCACTGCTTCCAGAAAGAAGTAGGCTTCTCAAGAAGAGGAGCAATGTATAAACAAAAATTGACTACAACAAGACAACAATTTACAGAAGCAAAGAGGAACTCCAACAAAGGCCAAACAGGACGGTACCCCAACAAAAGCCAAACAGGAAGCTTCTCGCGAGAAGGAAAAATTCAAACACACCTAAAACAAAATTGCTGCAAAGAGTGTGGGCAAATGGAAATAAAAATGGGAGTCAACTGCACCATGATGATCCATTTCAGTGGTGTTTGATGGTGAAGTACATATTGGAATTGAAGGGGCTCAAGATCAGCTCATACTACAACTCATAATTCATAACACACACTTGATATTACAGAACCCTCACTCTGATTTCATTTCATTTAGTCAGTACTTTCCATTTCATTTGATACAGAACACTCACATGCAGTGATGGAATATATAGCTTTAAGAATTGGGTCAGCGAAAATCAAGTGATGGAGAAACAACCACCCATGCAGCTCCACATAGCTGGCCTCCTTACCATGCAATGACAGAGTCAGTTGCAAAAAGGAGGCGATAGAGAAGCAACACGGGTGACTTTCACGAGTGGGGAGGACATGAAGAAGAAGAAAAGGAGGACAAGGAAGGAGATAGTGAAGGAACATAATCTCGGTGACTAGTGTACACTGGTAAATTAGGAGTACCTTACTCATGAGCAAATCAAAGGGGGCTGGACAACAAACTCATGCCCAGGGATCAATCCCAAGGTGGTGCATTTTTAGATCCCCAGATGCTCTCAAGGTGGCTTTTGCCTGTGGTTCATCCTTCTCATAACCCTCTAGGTGTGCCATTCTAATCAACTGCCTTCCCATTCAATTTATGGTTTGGGGGTGTCCCTATCGTTTTCCCACTCTTCTGTATCTACCATAGCATTTTGCTTTCAACTATATATTTGCTGCTCTTGACAGTGGTCCTTCCTCTGTATGGCCAATAGAAGGATGGCCTGGATTATCCATTCATGTAGCCATACCGACAAATAATAAAACCTACCTTGGGTGCCATGTAGGTTACCAGTGGATTTCATGGTTGCAGGAAAGTGAAAATGAGCTCATATAGAAGAAGTAAAATCATCTAACTATGCATTTGTTGCATGTTGGAAGAATCAGATACAATAAAAGCTATAGAGCAGACGCAAACCTCCAAAGCAGGGGTTTTTTATAGTTTGGTTTCCAAGAAGTTTCGAGGGTAGCTAATTGAGGGTGGAGCATACCACCTGTGTAACAAGCTAGCCTGTAAAATTTGTGAACGTGAAATAACACTACAAAATTGTATGCCAATTGCCAACCACAACCCATATCTTGAAAATCAGGAAGTCAGGCAATCCTCTATAGTTAACACTTTCCTTAATACCCAAAATTGTATTACAACTCAGATTACAGAAGCACATACAAATAACAAATACACAAATTATACATTTAGATCAATAGCTTGCAATAAACAGAGTAGAGCAGAGAATGGAAATGTTGATTTTCATATACATGTTAAATGCAGCACTGAATATAACATTTCTATCATTTGATATACCTTTAACTCACCGAAGCATTTTTATCGTATGGTTGGAAATGACTCCAATGTATATAAATCAAAGTAACAGATTTGAAAGAGCAACTTACAATTTCAGCTCAGTTAATCAGGAGAAAGGTTCATGTTCGAATTGTTGCTATCTGTCTTCTCCATGTGCCTTGTTTCAGTGTTTGTGCTGCCTCTACTCAACTGCTCCGTTTGTCTTCTCTTGGTTCTGCTCTTCACAGTTTCTTCCTTCTCATCAGCGAACGTGAAGAACTTTTGAAGGCGCCTAGATCGTGAGCCACCTTGATCACTTGATACAGGTTCATCAGGGACATCACGGCTGAACTGGCGTACCACCAACACAAAGTACACTAAGAGTGCAATCAAGCACACAAGCCCACAAAGGAAATAGAGGCCCACAAAGCTCTTTAGATGAAGCTGATTTGATTCAAGCTCAGTGCTGTCAGAACTGCAAGTGGTTCTCGACAGCCACTTGTCATGAATCCGCTGGAGATCGCCATTCTCTGAAAGTTGCAGGATGGCAGTAGACAAATCAACAGCCAAGGGAGAATCTCGTGGGAATGCCTATTAGGCCAGAAAATAAAGAAACCAGTCTTATGAACCCTGAAATTAGCTTTCATGGCACAAACACGCAAATATGGAATTCAAAGGCAGTTTTACAGACACACATCATATTGTTAGCATTTCTAGTAGCTATCTGTTTGATGTCGAATAAAATCAGATGCCACATCAGGTCAGATACTGCTTTCAGCCTTTACCACTCCATTCACTATCTCCACGTATTGCTGATATCACTTTGGGGCAAACCAGTCTGAAAAGTAGTCCTCCGCCTGTTGATGTTCCAGATTTCCACATTTCTCCAAATGCAGAGTGGAAGATATAACCTTAATACACTGTCAAATTTCTCCTATTGAGTATTGATTGCAATTTGGATACATCCAAGTGCACCTTAAATTCTCTAAAAAAGGAATGGACATCACATAAACTTTAGTATGAACAAAGGCATGACTTTTGATTAAAGACTTTCTGGCTTGTCTTAGGATGTCCTTGTTTTATTAATATTTTATATAAACACTTCGTATATTTGAGGGACCGGATAACCTATGATGCACAGATGCTTCAAAATGGGCAACGTATGTGTTATATTGTATCCGATACTTCACTTTTTATGTGTACAATCTGTGTCCAGGGCATGTCCCAGCTATATGCATGCCACACCCGAGCATCATAGCGGATAACATAAGACTGATGAAAGAGGAGTTAAGGTGCGTTCCGAGTGTAGCCTAAATTGCCAATTGCCTGAATTATTTGGGCAGGTCAGCAGCTCCCACTATTGTTTCAGTGTGGGCGACGAAAATCAGTATCAGAATAGGTGGAATACCGGTTGCCAATATTTTTCCCAAACAATCATCTCTCATAAATAATTCAGTGTGAAACCTAGTTAGATTTCTTGTTTCCTTGCCATCCTAAATGCATAGCAAATCGATTGGCCATCTATTCTTCCAAAATGTAAGACCAATAGAGGTCTGCAGTACATGCAAATGCATCAATAACCATCTTGAGTTTGAGTATACTTACGAATCCCCACCCACTTTTCGTGAATTCCTGGCCTATGATTTTGTATTTGCATTGTCTTGAGAGAAACAGTTGCACATATGGAAGTTCATCGACCACGGCAGCAACACCCCCATTCTCAGGACCCTTCTCGAGAGCTGTGGCATAGTCTTCTCGTCTTCCAAGGGAGATAAGCCTAGACTTGGCAATGCCAAGTTCCTCATGCAGATAGTTTTCGGCAAAGGAACCAACTTGAAATCCAACAGGCACATTGCTTTTTATCAAGCTGTCAATTCCTGAGATAGGCGATGAGAGCTGTTGCACTGTGAGGATCGAGGTCAAGCTTGCTGTGTAGCTTGATTGAATTATCAGTACCACAAACAGCCATATGAGCAGCACCATGCGACCAAGGGTGCTCACAGTATTCTCCCCTGCGAAAGGAGGGAAAGTCAATACAACGATTATGCTGCTTCATGAGAGATGTGATAATAAGAAGCAGATTTTCACTTACTATGGGCAAAGAACATGGTTGAGAAGCTAAACCTGCAAGGAGAAAACGGGAAGGGGGATCAGGCAGTGGAGAAGCTCAGAGTTAGAAAGATTCATTCCCAGCTGATGGATAGGAAAATCAGTGCATAAATTCATATTTGAGGTGTGCTCAATGCACGCCAGGTTGCATTGTTCATTTACTTGGAAGAAGAGATAGTTAGCTATTCAGTATTTCAGTCCCTTCTACATTTGAGGTGTCAATGGGTCAGAAAACAAGTTAAGCAGGAAACAGTTGTCTTTTTGCTGCTGCCATCAAATCATTTAAAGTACCAATCACTAATCATTGATATGATCAGAGGTAATGAAAGCAGGAACAAATTATTATCCCAGTGTGTAAAATATTAATGGTCTACTTATGTTGTTTTGAACTAGACCTAAATGTTCTGCTATGCCACATTCATACTAGAAATATTTTATGCAAGCTTCTGGAATTTTCTGCAATGGCGTCTGTATTTGCCTACAGATCTCAAAATTCCCAATCATCTTGATGAAAAAATCAAGGTTACCAGTCAACAATCTAATTTATACCAACTGTAGAAACGAATATTTAGACCACCGATATGAACAGTTGGACAAATTGTAAATCCAAGAGACTGGGATTCTACGCGATAACTATCTCAGAAAAACACCAGCTATAATTTTATCATTTAAAAAAATAAAAATCATAAGGAATCAAGAACATTCAGATTATTTTGCATAGCCATACTGCAAAATGTATGGATCTAATGGCAACCACATTGAAGTGAAGTGTCTGTGTAGTGAGTATTACTTTTTTTTTTCTCTTAATACTTACCACAGAACAGTGACGACTTGTCTTTTGGGTGGGCCACGAAATTCATCATTCAGCCTATGCTCCAAAATCCACACAACTGTTCCAACAATAAGGAAGAATACAGCAGTGACACCCCACATCTGTAGAGTGAATGGTCGCAGGAAAGCCCATGCACTTGAGTTTATCTTCTTCATTGGGGCCACTATGACGAGCCCTGATTCAATAAATGGCTGTGTAAAATCCACAATTTTTGTCCGGCTGGTGACAATTGTAATATCACCTACAACTGCATCAAATACCTACAAGAATCAAAATTCACAGAACTATTAGTAACAAATATCACGTATTCATGAATGTAATTTGGACTGGGACATGGTGTTAGACATAGAGAACTTCAAATATTAACATGACAAATTTTCAGAATTTGGATTGCCCTTGCTGCCTAGCTTAGAGGTCATTAGAGAGAGAGAGAGAGAGAGAGAGAGAGAGAGAGAAGATCCATTACATCTTTAGTGATCAAAGTGACAAGATCGGTGTAACTTGGATTGTTTTTACCATCTCCGAAAGGAATGAATCTATATGGAACGGCATAAGGCAATAGGCTCAAGGCAGCAGTAAACACATCTATGCAGAAACCTCTCACTGTATTGCTACTGTTTACTTGTGAAACAAAGGCACGATAGCTAACTCTATTGGGGACGCCAATTCTTAGCTCCTTTCCATTGTTTGGGAAAACCCACCCACGCGGTCTTGTTGTCGCATCACCTGGCCAAATTACACTCAGTAACTGTTGATTTGAACTGGAACGATTGGGAGGCTTCAGGTAGAGGGTTTCTGGAGGTATGATAGATAATCCAGAATAGTTTGACCAATAACCTATGTTCCGAATTCCAGTTCCAACTACATTAATGATGTCATAAGCAGGTCGAACAAGGAACCTATCAGCATCAAACTGAAGCAGGCCAGTTACACCCATTCGATTAGTCTGATATATTTCCTTCAACAAAAGATTGCCACCATCAAAGATTGTCATAGCTTCAAGGTTAAGCGTACCACCCCCTGCAGCTTGTAACCTTGAATCGTTTGAAAATGATATGGTTCCGCCATCACTCAAGAAGGCATCAATAGCATGTGCAAGCATCCATACAGTGTCATAAGCATAAAGACCATATGTATTCAACTTCAAAGAGCGAGCTCTCCTTTTTCTAGTCATCTGGCCCCACCTTGAAACAAAATCACTTTTTAATTTTGAATCCGCTGTATGCTGGCGCAATGTGATGACTCCTTGCATTGAGTTTATGGTATCCATTGAGCGTGATGGTGAAGAATCTACAACAGTAGACAGCCAATCCGTAGCTATCCACACATAACCGTTGCCCATCATACCAAGGTGTTGTGCTACAGAGAGAACAACAAGACCTGTATTCAGATACGTATGTACAACAATAATGCGCGACTCCATCAATGCCACCTGAACCAGTATATTCATAACTTCATCCCTACCTAGCACAGGGGAAATTCCAGCTTTATATATAGGGGAAATTCCAGCTTTATAAGATATCTTACAGCGTTTCTCTGCAAGTTTGTCACCTAATGCAGCTATCCCATTTCTCCCATGGTCATCATCAACATAGATTGCAATTACATTTTTCCAGTTGTAATAATCAACCAAATCAGCTACTGCAGACATCTGAAAGAGATCGCTTTGAGTTGTTCTAACAAAAAAGGGATACTGAAGTGAAGAAAGCGTCGGGTCAGTGGCAGCAAAAGACAGTAGAGGGACTTGAAGCTCATTTGCAACATGAGAAATCACGTGAGCAAGTACATCAGCCTGAGGGCCAACAATGGCTACAACATCAGTCGCCATGAATTGCAAAGCTGTTATAAGTTGGAAAAAAAAACATTAGACCATTTAATTGCGGACGGCTGGTTTTGAAATTGAACAGATAAGTAGAAACTTTTTTTTTTCATCGGAATCTAGGCTGCCCAATATGCTCAGAAAAGCAGCATATTTTCATGCCTGCATCAATACGAAAACTGATAGTGCATATACTACATGGACTCATAACATACAGTTGTCACAACATCCATTGTATTAAATTCATTGCTAATTAAAAAATAATAATGTACTTAACATAAACTCATATGAATTTTTAGTGTCTAGAATTTAGATTGATCATCCATAACTTTCATCATCGGCTACAAGTTCTGCCGAAACCAACAATGATGCCCTGGAGTCCCACATCGACTATAGAGAGGAAAGTGAATGGGGTTATATGGAGAGCTTACACCCTTACCTTGCATGAGGCCTTTTGATGGGTTGAGGCCCATCAGAAGCAAAACCGTGAGGCCCGTGGGCCAAAGCGGATAATATCATGCATGGGTGTAAGGTGGGGCGTTACAAATGGTATCACAGCCGACTCTCGCAGGCTACTGCATAGGGACTTATCCTGATTGACTGATGTCAATCTTAGAGGCAACATTCGGCCTCTACCCAACATAGAGGCTATTGTTCTAAGTTCAATTCCACACAGAAAGGCCACTGGGAAATCTGGCTTCACTGTCGTTTGATTTTAAGCTCAGAGTGTTTTCTAAAGACATAACATGATAAAGTAGTCAAAAGCAAAATCTACACAAGGAGATATTCAAAACAAGCGATTGTAATAAATGTTCTAAAACAACAATTGATTAAGCAGTAAGAAGATTCTTAAGTTTTGGGCAATAATTGCCAATGCAAATAGATAGGCTTAGTTAAATTTTCAAGACAAAAACAGAGCAATCGATAAATGAACAATCAAAAGATGTTCAACAGCAGTTACCCTCCGTGATGCCAACAAGTGCATTGTAATCCGTGTCTTGCATGCTAACGACCAGCTTTGTTCCACCAAGGACACTGGAATTGGAGTTTATATCTTCCACTGCTGCCTCTATTGCAACCTTTGCAACTCTCCCAATTACAGAGTTGAAAGTGAAAATAGCACCAATGTTCACAACAGGAGGCCTTGAAGAAACATTCCTACTAATTGCTGCATTTGAAAACATTCCCCAACAAAGGACCAACAGCCCAAGAAACCCAACTCTTGTCATGGTGGGAAGGAAATGAGAAGTCCAAAAAAAAAGGGCAAATTACATGATCCCTTTCCAAAGCTCAAACAAATCCACAATACACAAAAGATACAGAAAACCCCCAAAGCCCATATACCAACCTCATCTATGAGGTGGAATTGGGACCCATCTTTTTTTTCATGAACATATACAGCAATAGTCTGGTCAAGACTCAAATAACAAACAAGAAGGGAAACTACTACTCCACCATGAAATCTGGTGAGAGAGCAATAAAAAGACCATCAAAGTACTCAGCAAGATACATCTAGTAAAAGAAAGGTAGCAATGACTATTCAGACTCAAAAACTTAAAACCCAAATCACTACTAGGGAACAAAAAGGACCCAAAATTCCAAAACAGGTTTACTGAGGAAAGATCATTAGATAAGAAGAAACAACCATGGAGGTTTTAGGAAGAAAAGAATCAACGTCGGACGGTTTCCTATAAAGTTTAAGACATAAGACACATGAAAAGTACCAAAAAATAATTAAGAAAAGAAGGTAGAGTATGGACTCCAACCTTCTTTTTGCATAGGGATGAGACAACCCAACTGCTCAAGTTGTAGGAAAGAGCAAACATTCAGCTGAAAAGAAGAGGGGGCCGTGCATTGGAACAGGAAAAAAAAGTGGGAAGGAGTTCACATGCAAGCTTGCTTGATATAAGCCTGTGAAATTTGTGAATTTGTAGTGCACAAGAAGGCAAAAGAAGAACCAAGTGGATGGGTTTTGGGGCAAAAAGGAAGGTCGATGGGATGCGTTTGCTTTTGAAATTGTACGAGATTGGAGGAGGGCCTTTTGTGGGTGTGGGGTGTGGCATATGAAATGCATGTCAATTTGTTTTACATGCAGGATATGGAATGCACGGTTGATCTTGCACGCGCCATGGACAACATTCCATGAGGAGTTATTTCCATTGAAGGGAATAGCTCCGACCCTTCATCCCCCTACACGGAAGTCCCAAAAAAACACCCTACCAGTTCTTTGATTTCCAAACATGTTCAACTTTACTGTGCTTGTGTCAGGATTTCATCCTGATGTGTTTGTCAATTTAATAGTTTAGTAAAAATAACGGTTTCCATTTTTCAAATAAGGGAGTTACATCAAAAAGTATATATATTAAAATTTTCCACTTACGAAGAAAAAAAAAATTCAAAAACAATCTCCTTTCTCCGCAGAGTTATAAAGAAAAACCCAGCTTTTATACAAAAAATAAAAAATAAAAAATTTTTTCCTACCAATTCAATGAAGATAAAGGGAGATGCTCTTACGAGAAATATCTCTCACCTCATATGAGAGATTGGGTGGGGGCACTCATATCTATATCCAATGCAAATAACTTAAATGTGAGGGCCCCACACATATCAGGCACTCATATCTATATCCAACGCCAACAACTTAAATGTGAGGGCCCCACACATATCTCTCATATAAGATGAGAGATATCTCTCATAAGAACATCTCTCGAAGATAAAATATCACTATAGATCCATTACCTTCTTATATTTTTTTCTCTTGATTTAATATTTTACCTCACTCTTACTTTAATAGCAAATTGCAAGGGGGTGAGTTTTAAATAGTGGGGTGCCCCTACTTAAATTCTCTTTATACGTCCTCCGAACCCTTCAACATGTCATAGATTTCAAAGTAGTAGTTAAAACTTTGGGGGAAGATAATCTTATGAGTCTTGGTTCTCACCCACGTGGGCGGCAAACACGTGTGAGAAACAGAAGCTATTCGACAACAGCTGCAAGAAATACAAAGCAAGAAAACTCCAGAAGAATGTCCTTTAAAAGAAACAAATAGGAAAAAGAAAGATCCAAAGGGAAGAAAATGAAACGACAGACATCAACTTGCAGATAACAATTATATTATCAGGTTGGACTGTGTATGGAGACAATTTTTTTTTTTTGCTATGGGAGGTTCCGGCCTTTTGAGTTGAACTAATTTCTCCGGATCTAGAGGGAAGCTGGATAAACACTCATGTGGCCCTAAAATGATAGCATTAGTTGACTCAACATTTAATTCTTGAAGAAGGGAGATTGAGAGTCGATATCAAAATCTCTAATTCCATAAGAGGAAGGAACTCTGGTCGCGACCACTCAGCCACCCTTATTTTTTTTATTTTTTAAGGCGGTACAACCACCTTAAATTGAGTTGAGTTTTGAGTTCCCAAGGTTTGGGCCAAGTTTGGACCACTGAGCATTTTCGTTTGTAACCTTAAATTGAGTTGAGTTTGAGTTCCCAAGGTTTGGGCCAAGTTTGGACCACTGAGCATTTTCGTTTGTATTTGTACAAACCCCACCAACTGAAATGTGTGATGATTATGAGACCAAATGTAGTAACTGCGCACATGTGCAGTTCAAATGATGCTGGAGATGGCACATATACACCATGCCATATATATGATCAATAGACAAGAGTCAAAATCATCCATGACCAGCACTGGGGCTGCGAAAGCTGACACACTTAATGCTCTCACTTTCTACGTGGACAATCTAGGATCGATACCTGTGTTGGAGTCCGAATAACTTATGTGAGCTGGATCTAGTTTGCTTGAACTTGAGCCAGTTGGAATATTTCACATTAATGTGGTCGATGTGACTACATTCATTGTTTGGAAAAAGCCAAGAGGAATGCCCATTGATCTTCATCCGCTTTCCTTTTCATCGGTTTTGAAAAATTGACTTGGATTCAATGAATTCTAATTGTATTTTACATTGAACCTAATTAAATCCAAAGGAGGAAACGTAGAGTTATCCTCGTGGGTCTCTTTGATGGAGTGTGGCCAATATTCCTTATAAATACATGGCTCTTGGTCACTTTATCCAACCAACACAATTGTGTGACATCCTATCACTAATTCACGCATTAAGTGAGGTTTAGGAGGGAGAAAGTTGAGAGTCTCATTCGATCAAAATTGTTCATCTTGAACATTTGTGATTAAAGGTTCTCGATCTAAACTTTTGACATGATGCAAGGCCCTTTATCACCATCAAGCTTCATCATATTGATCTATGATGCAACGTATGCTTCCGATCTGAAAGTTGATTTTTATTTTGGTGAATGCATACATCAAGATCCATGCGATTGATAATGTAATGTAATAAATAAATAAATAGATAATTACATTATGTATTATTTACCAACAGAGCCAACTTGGTCCAACCCAAGCCAGTCTGAGGCTAGTATTTTGTGACCCCTTTGAAGGAAATAAAACAAAGAAAGAAGCTGAAATGGACCATGGTGCATGGTGATGGAGATGATGTTGAGAGGTGAATGAGTGGTGGTGGTGGTTTTGGGCATGTGGCTTGGGTGAGAGAAAAATAAGGTGACAGAAGCTTTTGTCCATGTTGTGTACGTCCGGTTCATGTTGTCCTTCTAGAGTCTAGACAAACAGAAAAGGTTCCCTAATTCCTTCACCTGATCATTACCCTTTTTTGACTTCTGCCACACTTCTATCTAGGCACCCCTCCCATGGGGATGGTAACCAGGCAGTGCTCACGCTTTTGAAAAATCTTCTGTTTTTTCTTTTTTCTGCCTTTTGACAAGTTAGATTTAAAACTTATTCAAATAGATATTGATTGGTTAGGCTGTTTGGCAGAGCATACATGGATATATGATTTAATCAGGTTTAACCTTCTGTTTCATATTTTTAAAGGTAATCAAAAGGTAACTTCTTAATTATACATCCATCTAAAGCAATAAGACTACTTATTGTGCTTTTTTTTAGTTTGCCCTTGTGACGTTTATGATATGACAAATTTGCATGTGCTACTTCTTGTTTCATGATACATTTGTTTATACTGTTTTTACAATATAACAATGTTTCCTATATAACTTTTACAGATAGACAAGTTTATCTTTTCTAATTTAAATAGTTTTGTTTCAAACAAATGTATTCTATCAGCTCTATCTTAAATATACAAGGCTTGTGAAACAGGCCTACATCCCTTTAAATAAATAGGTGCTCTTGTTTGGGCAATTTATTTGTAGAGTGAAGTGCAAGAAATAAAACAAAAGATGCTAAATATCAGAAGGTCACATTTAGTGGCATGAAAAGCCATCTTTTTTATTTTGTTTTGTTTTGTTTTTATAAAAAGAAGAAGGCTTTTGGTCATCTAGTAGGATGAGAATATATCTTTTTTACTTTTTTTTTAAGAAAAAGAAGTGGTTTTTGAGATTTGGTATATTTTTTATTTGATCCCTCTTCTTTTATTTTTTTTAAATGACAATTCACTTCACTTCATTATACAAGTGAATTACCCAAATAGGCAGTAGAATTTAGACCTTCAGCTACTTGGATCACTTATAAAACATAAGAATATAGAAATATTATGTCAAGTTCAAGTACACATTCATCAATTTAATAATGGTTTCAACTATTATTTGAGTAAAATTTGGTAGGAACAAAAATACAAAAGCCATTTATATATTTTGACCAATCTAAACTTTCATTGATGAGCCTCGTTGAGGAGCCCTACGGTTTTTCTTACGAGTCCAAGCCTTAAAGAATCCAAAACTATACGGATAAGTTGATTGAAGGTGGATTAGGGGGTAAAGCAAATCCTAGACCTTAGTTCTAGGCCTTTAAAATGCAATGGCTATATACGGTGCAAACCTTTGTGATAAAATTTAATAATGACTAATGTCTAAATTAGTATTAAGTTAGTAGCACCAAATCAAGAAGGGCTAGGCACACCGAAAGAGACCTCCCTAAAATGAATATAAAAGGAGTGGTCCTGAGAAATGGGGTGTTTGGGAGTACTATTTGCCTTCTTTTTTTTTTTTTTTTTAATCATGGAAAGCACACACTGTCCACACAAATTCTGGATAGGGGGAAAAAAAGTTCCACATCCTTTACGACAAGGGTGTCTGGCTTCTTCAAGAACTGAATATTCCCTCAAGCACGTGAAGTCCTGCATGACCAAGTAGCCCAAAGGAGAGAGCACGAGTTAGAAACTACAACTCTCGGTTTTTGAGCCGTGGTCCTAACCAATTGCATTACTCCTCGGGGTTTCTTTGTTGGCTTTTCGAAACAGCGGAACATATTTTTCCATATAGTAGAATATACTGTGGGTTTTAGTAACTCACTCCCCCACCAAGTATAAGAGGATTTATTGCTTAATTCCACACACACAAAAAAAAAAAAAAAGGGATGTGTCCAATAAATGTTAAAAACCGTCCAATTTGGCAATAAAATAGACGAGTAAAATCAAAACTTTGCACTCTAACTCACAAGCCATCCATTTAATGGCATCACAATTTAGATGAGATAATTAGCAAAATCAAATGAAGTTATTTTATTTTCTAATGACAAATCTCAAAACTATAAGTCATGTTGGGTAATGGGTGAACAATATGCAGATTTGAGGATTCCTCACTGTCTTTGGAACAAGAATCTTGTCATTTTTTTTTGCTATCGAAGGGTTCCCAGCCTTTTGGGCTGGACTAATCCCTCCGGGCCCAGAGGGATGCCGGGTAAACTCTCATGTAACCTCAGTGTGGTAGTACAGTTTCGAACCTACAACCTCCGAGTGCAAATCGTGGTCCAAGATGTGTAATTGGTGAGGAGTATATACCTTCTTTCGGAGTTGAGGGTTTCTACTTCATATACCAGTTGGACTTGAGAATCGTCGATGTCTCAATTCCTTAAAGAATTAAGAATAAAGGGATAGCCCAGTGGTTGGGAGTTCATTCTCACTCAACTGCCTAAAGTTTGATCCTAGGCCCTTTTTCTTTACATGTGCAAGTGGTATTCTCTCCTACTATATAGGTGATCTTCTCTCCATTTTATGATGCTCTTGTTCACTCCTGCGTCAATGGGATCTCACAACGGCCTACCCACCTTAAATGGTACCAAAAAGAAGTTGTCGAAAATTTACCATTGCTAAAAAAATGAGTATTTCACAATTTTGTAAAAAAATGAGAATTCGATTGCAAATGTGACCATTACATCTCATAGAATCAATAGGCTCCACAAATTTTACTACACGAAAGATGCTGAGAATCAATATTTTTTAACTTTTTCTACTCAAATACCAAATTAGTAGCTTCCGGAAAGGAGGTGACCCACCTGCATCCAGCAAAGTGCCAGTAGATCCCTTTACTCCTTTGCCAGGTGAGTGCAATTCGCACCTATTTGAGACAACACTGCAGAAATGATTGTCAGACTCCTGAATCATATACAGAAAATCATCCACTATAGACAACACTACAGAAAGTTCACACCTGTTGCACCTTTCTGCAAACAATATTGCAAACTTATACCATGAGAATTTTCCATGTATTTTGAGAGAGAGAGAGAGAGATATTTTCATGTATTGTTTGGAAAATTGTGTGGCTCGATTGCCATAGGACCCATGCCAGATCGAGCCTGGTGGTGTGCTGCAGATAAACTCCCAACAAGTTTTAATCTGGTTGAGTCAGAGAGGGATCAAACTCTCAAGTTCAGTCTCTCGATTGACAAAATTCCCACGTCAGTAAGGAGATGTGGGATTCCAAGATGTGACTCCTAGGAATTGCTCTATATAAGGGAGATGAAAATCCTTGCTTAATTATCCAGTAAATCCGAGTATATTCGCAGCAAGTTCGTGGGTCTTCCCTACACCGGAACGCACAAGGATTGAAAGAGAGAGAGAGTGAGAGAGAGATTCTTGATTTTTTTTATAGGATCTTATGCATCACTGAGCTACCATTCATTTTAAATTTCATTGGAGATGGAAGAGGACAACTCACTATTTTATACGGCATTTGACTTCGCGTTTACGGGACTGTTTTTAAAGCGGTCGCAGTAAACGGCATTGTGACACGCGTCTACCCCACATGTTTTTATCTCAATATCCACAAATTCAGCTTGATTGTATTTAAAACCTCATGTATATTCTAGGCTAAGCTTTTATTATAGCACCTATACATGTTTTTAATTACTTCTATTACTGTCTTGACTTGTTTATTTTCCATTTACATAATTTTTGCAAAACATGGGAGAATGACTTTTTTCCCTAGTTTTCAAGGGTTCCTTTTCAAGTAGTGAGGAATGAAAGGAAAGGCATCAGCACCTCACAGTGCATGGGGTGGGACTTGTGGGGACCTCTACATTTATACAGTGTATTGAGAGCTGGCCCACAGCTGACAGCCATGGAATCTGACCCGGTAAGGATTTGATGATTATATGGGCATTTAAAAAGAGTGGTCCCATTTGCATATACAATGACAAGTATCAGTCAATCCACATTATCAGAGCAAGAGCAACTCAATGGGAGGAGTGGCACGCATTTGCAGGCCACTATAAAATCATATGTCCATACCTAGATGAATCAAAGCATTGGGTGAGGCATAAATTAATGGATGGTGCACTCACTACTGGCGCATTCATACTACGGGAGGAATTTGTAATGGAGAAGAAAATTGGTTTGATGTTTCATACTGCCTGTCTTTTTGGCTGTCGTGGTGGAACATATTCTTCTCATGGAAAAAAAAATGAACTAATTTTTTTATAGAGAAAACTTTGGTTTTCATTGTGTTGGGTAGAAATACATGATTCTTTCTTTCATAGAAATGAATGTCTGTTAAGAAAAAAAAAAAAACCAGAATCCTCTCGTTGCACAAACATCCATAACATAGGATCTCTACTCTGTTGTACGATGTATAAATTAGTGAGTTGATTTACAAGTGCTCAAGTGCATTAGAAACTCAAGGGTGGCCATATTGAATCTTACTAGTCAAAAATAAAAACCCATATCATTATTCATTGATATCTTCACCAGTGTAGCATGGAAAAATTCTAAAAATTATTATATACATTAGGATACGCTTGCATTTCACCTAGACTGATGTTTCTTGTCATTATTGATTTTTTTGTGTTACTGCATGAGAGAGAGAGAGACCATTATTCTCTCTCTCTATATATATATATATACTACAAGAATTTGGAGTTTTGGAGTTTTTCATGTGTCCTCAAGTAGAATTTCAAATGTTAAAGTCCAACTAAAGTTTGAAAGGTTAAAATTCTGAGAATTGAAACTATTAAATGGGCTTTTTAGGTCAGTAGTTTTCAAAATACCAGCAACTAAACACAATATTTGAAATGCGGACGTGACCTGATGACATCAGCGTAAAAAATTCTCAAGCTCCTTAGATTTTGTTAAAAATACCTCCAAACAAATAAGACCCTAGGCAAATCTTGCACATAATTAGTGGTAGAGAAATTATAAATTACAGTATGCACCTTTAATTTAGGGGTTCCACCTTTATAGATGATGAAATTGAAAATCTCACGCGGCTAGTGCCTTAATGAGCTCTCAAAAAGTCTCTCACACTAACTAATGCACGATAACGACATCCATGGGAGGCACAAGCAATACGAGAATTATTAGGATTTGATTGGAAGTAATGGGCGATAGTGGTAGTGGCCTCTTATCACAATCTAGTGGCTTCGGAACCAAAGCCAATAGTCTATGATTCAATGCGTCATGCAGATGCATTATTCGAATCATCAAGGGGCAAATGCCACAAATTTATGCAATTGGCTTGGGCCAAAAGAAACCCACAAACAGAGTATATCACAATCATTCTCACTTGTAAGCAAGCAGGAACCATGGAGCATCACTTTCTCAATGGGCCTTATCTCTCATGCAAACACTTCCTTTAACTTATATACATACATACATATATTTATATATAGAGAGAGTAAAACTCTCCCAAGCTCAAACTTAGGATAAAATCTTATAAGCTCATGTTTGTGGGGCCCACCTTTGGTCCATCCAATTGAACCAAACATATGACCCCTCTAAATTGCACATGTCCACCAACTTTCGGTCAAATCCGAATTTACTGGACCGTTGGATCGACTATGTATTGATCCGAATGGACTATTGACCATTAAACTTTTGGACCCATATGGAGATTATAAAAATCACGATTGGGACTGATTTTTTACAGAGAAGAAGATCCCAGGGAGCTAGTCTGTGAAATTCCCCCCCACCTCCACCCTCACCCCCATCCCCACGTGAGTCCCCAAGTGGGCTCCACCACACATATCCTAAGTTTGAGCTTATGAGAGCCTTGCTCATTGAAATGGAAAGAAAATTTGAAATTTCTTTTTTATGAAATTCATTCCCCAAAAATATTGTATTATCTTCGAATTCATTTTAGAATTGAGAAAAAGGCAAGTAAGGCCGTGTTTTTCATAAACGAAAAATTCGCAAACCCAAACCACCCCCGCCCTCGCCCCCCAAAGTTATTCCCACATTAGACAATCTTGTTCTAAGAAATTCATATAATTCGTGAACCAAATGGACTTGTAAGGAAGTTTGTGAGGGCTTGCTCATTAAAAACCAAACCAATTAAAATAAGTTGATTGAAGGACTTGCCTTCCACCTTAACTTTCAATGGATCTAACTTTTGACCTATTGTTAGATTTGCAATTGGAATATATGGTCCAAAAAGCTATGTCGATATCATTGATTATTATGTTCACATTTTCCTTTATAAGTGATCAATCCGTTTTTAATTGCTCAATTGATTAGATTGATATGGAATGAGGTAATTTTATACCTACCATGATTCACACCTGCCTCAATCCAACTTGTAGCAATTTCAGAATATGTGATACCAAATTTATCCTGTGGTGAACGTGTGTCCAGTAATTAGGTTTGTTGCTAATTATCTGATATTGTTTTCCAATAGAAAAAAATTAAAAAAATATATAATCTTTTATTAATATTTAAATATGTGAATAAGTCATAAAGGGAGATTAGAAACTCATGACAACCAATACTTGAGCCCTCCCAAAACTTGACCAAGGCAAAACCTATAAACCCACATCTACTGCTAATTGATGGCACTACTTCATTTTTGTTTCTGAGGATGATTAGCAGAGCCCGCAAAGAATTTGGCCATATGTGGGCTCACTTTAACCCAAACCACAATACAATATGTCCTGGTTTTGAACTTGCGCTCCCTCCTTGGGGCATTTGCTGAGACAAAAGCCTGACTTACCCAGTGCGTGTGGGAGGTAGGGACTTCATATGACTAGGGGTATAGTCAGTTCTCGAAGAGGCTTGACACCTTCGCCAGCTCAAAAAAAAAAAAAAAAAACACTTTAACTCAAACCATACATCATTACTTGTTAGGTTGTATGGCTCAATAGAAGTAATGAATCTGGTAAACCGGGCCCCTGCATTATCCATTTTCTACTGTGATTAGGAGTAGATCTATTATATTATGTTTACTGTGATTAAGAGGTAGTGTTTGGGTGTAATATGGTTTTGGGGCTGATATTATAAATAGAGACTAAGTGTCTTCAGGATGTACAACCTCTTCTGATTACATAGTGATTTCTCCTGTCTTTCCTGCGAACGTAGGCCAAAAACCGAACAACGTAAATCTCTGTGTTCTTCTTGTATATGATTAATCTCTTCTCGTAGGCCCTAGATCACAACATTACTCATAAATATATAATAACATACTTACTTATATCAAAAAGTAGTTGCTTAAATTCAAGGAATATTTAAGAAATCGTAGTAGTCACATGCAACAAGAAGAAGTAAACAAGCACACGCCATCCAATACCATTTTTTTTATGCTCACAATAATATAACCATGTGTCTTAAAAGGAGATGCTAGCAGCCAATGCCTCACTATCTGATAACATGTTTTAACATTTCTCCATTGCAGCTTGTAACGAATGTTAAAAGTCAAACGTTGTGGCTTTTTGTTTCAGTATAATTGCAAGTTGTGAATAAACCTTTGAGCCAATTACAGCTGCAAGAACCTTCAATTGAGAGGGCACCTTTTTTTTTATTGATGGAAGGAGCTTTCTTGTATAGGGGAGTCCTGCACGGCTCTCATGTATAAGGGTATTCATGGCCCAGCCAGAGCCCGCCTTTAAAAACACAAGCCCATATCCAGCCCAAGCTTGAGTTTCTGGCCCGGGTCCGTCCATTTAGTCAATCGGTGGATAAATAAGCCACTAAATTACATTCTGCTATTTGGATGGGGCCGGGCTGTGCTTCGGAGTATTACTTAATCCAAGCCTGACCCATATATTAATTGGGCTAAAAACTTAGATTCAACCCTGGACCAAAGTGGGCTGGCTTTAGCACCCCTAGCCTTGTGGGGTTCACCTTAGTGTTCTTTCATATAGAGGGTCCTGTTGCTTGGGCGACCTGGAGCAAAAGTTCAAAAATTTTGAGAGTCGTCTGACTGTATTTTTTTTTTCTCCCCATGACTTATTTTTCTAAATTACCTAGACCATTGGTTCACAATTCAATGGATCATGATTCATAAGCCTAACTTTGTAGTTCTTACAGTTTCTGGGCCCAGGGTCTAACGGAGACTAACTGTCACCAGAAATAGAGCCATACTCGACTCTGATACCAACTGTCACAGCCCCGCCCAGCCCAACTCAGCACATCCTAGTATTGCTTCCGTCCGAGCATGCTTATCTTCAGAGTTCTTATAGTTTCCAGGGCCTCACAGTTTTAAAAGGCCTCATGCTGATTTAATACGGGGTTTGACTTATAAGCGTAGGGTCAGGACTTGGATATTTCCGATGCAGGCTCACGGAGACTTACCGTTTGAAGTCCGTGGTTGACACGCTACGCCCGGTGGTTAAAGGTATTGCCCGGACAAAGTTCTCACATTTATCAACGTTGATAAAAATGAGAGTATTCAAACGACACATATCAAGATGTTGTTTACTTGCCATTATAAATTTCAAAGCTAAAGATAAGAAGAATTCCGGCAACTAAATAAAGGAGGAGGAGAAGAGAAACATGAAGGAGGAAAGGGGGAACATTTAAAGGGAAGGTGACAATGGGGGCATGAAGGAGAAAAGGGGGGACATTTAAACGGAAGGTGACAATAGGGGCAACAAAATTTGTGCTAAGTTGGTAGACCCATATTTGGCCCAGGTAACCATGCCAACAATAAATGCAGGTATCATGAAAACTCAACCCATATTTATAACGTTCAGTCTGGGAATTACCTTGTATAACTCATATAAAAGGTTGGGTTATGATTGACCTACATATCTAAATCCATTTAAATGCTTGTGCTGGTTTACCACTTTTGGTGCCCAGAATAGTTTATTTTATATGGAATGAGCTGAGCTTGTGTTGGGCTTGTTTTGGCTTGCAAGCAAACTCAAATATGAGCTTACTGTTTGACATGGGCTGGGTTGAGTTAAACATCTTGACTCATATAGGATACAGGTTATGTGGGTCGGATTGGGTTGATATGATATGGGATGGGGTTCAACTCATAAAGACCCATGGTCAACCTAACCCATTTGCAGCCCCTAGCTGAGAGTGGCTGTATGAGTATGCGGGGAATCGAGGGAAAGGGCCCATGTATGAAGGGGTGTTCATGGCCCAATCTGGGCTGGGCAGGAGCATACCTAGGCTTACCCGGCCCAAGCCTCACACGGGCAATAAATGTCAGGCCTATGGCTGTCAATCCAACCTTTGATGAGGGGACCCAGCCCGGCTTGGCCGCAAAGGCCCTCAAAGCAAGGGGTTATTTTTTTTTTTTTTTGTTCTAAAGCCCAATGATAGGGTAGGACCCAATTTTCTACAGTCCACAACCTTAATGGCCAAGCTAGGGCTTGATTTAGCCAGCCCAAAGGGGCCCGACCAGGCCTTTTGTCTTTTAATAAACAATATGTATAATTTATATAGGGATTCTTTTACCAAAAAATTCATAAAGAACCCTTCTAATTAGAGGAAGATGCATGTGTGCTTTGGCACATGGGCCCCACGGTTTTGTTTCTAGTAGGCCTCAACCCACCAAAAGGCCTTATGCAAGGTAAGGGTGCAAAGCTCTACATATACTCCCAGTCACTTTCTTCTTTATAGTCGATCTTTGCCCAACACTAATATATTCTTCAATGAAAAGGGAGTTTAAGCCGTCATCGATTAGACTAATTTTACCATTAATGTAAGCTACTAAAAATCTTAAGAGTTTAGATGGATAGTCGTCAACATCATCATTTAGGGGGATGAGCTTCAGCCACTAACCACTGATCAATGCGCATTTCTTTATTATCCCCTTATTTTAATGATTGTTGTTTATGTTCAAATGCATCAAACCATCTTCATCATTCATCTTAGGCGGTCAAAGTTTAATTGCTTTGTTATAAAATCTAATGATGATGTTTCAAAGAACTACAAGTTAGGGTTAATGCTAATTCAAGAGTGTTCTAAAGTCTATTTGAACCACACATGCAAAATATTATTTTTAGAAAAGGTCTAAGATCCATTTGAAATAAATCTATTTGAGTTAGATGAGACTTATCAAATATGCTCTAAGTATGATAGTCCATATTACTGCTTCATAATAAAAAAAATGAAGTACATAAACTAGTAAAAAAGTCTGTAACTAGCATAACTTTAATTACAACAAACCTACTAATAGCCTGATGACAAACAAAATTTGGCACATTACTTAAACTATGTAACTATTGCTACTATGTTAAGGTCTTTAATAGCGTATTCCACGTCTTAGTTTCACGTCATATTACTACGGGCCCAAATTATATATCCGGACCTGACCCAAAGGCTCTGATCTGGCCCAACTTGGCCCTGTCCATGAGCACCGCCCACCCATAAGCCCCATACCCTATCTTAAACACTCTTTAAGTATGGGCTCTTAAATTAGGTCAACCTAATAATTGACTGAAACCCACTGCCCAATTTAATTCAACTATCATTAGCTATGTTAATGTGTATCTTCCTTTCCCCATTTTAGGACCCCCATGACCCATGCCACCCTTCTTGACTTTCGGAAAACTATTAAATTCAATTGGGTGGGTCCCAATGGACCTATAGTTTCATAAGTTTGGTTCTCACAGACACCCCCACAGTTAAAAAAAAGAACCTAGAGTCCTGGACCCATTTAGTCAGGTAGCCCATGGGCCCCACCCGTTTACAATATCCATGTAACTTACGTGCACCTATGTGAGCCCCTGCTTTTCCTTCCTCTCTCTCTCTCTCTCAACTTTTCCTCCTCCATACGATCCCATCTCTCTCTCTCTTCTGCTTCTCTTTCTTGCGTTCATCTCTCTCTCTCTCTCTTCGACAGACGCCTTGTAAATGTCATCTTTGGTAAGCATTGCATTTTGGGTTTTTCTTCTTCTTCCTTTTGATCTCATATGTGGGGATTCTGGGCAGTTTTAGAGGCCATGGATTCGATTTCTCTTCATTTTCTTTCTGGGTTCGATGGCAGATCATGAATTGAAATTCAATTCCTAGGGTATGGACGATCCTTTACCTCAAAACCTGACATCATTTGTGTTGAGAAAGGAAGAAGAAAGGGATGATTGAGACATATATTTATTTGCGATTCGTTCCTTACACATTGATTGATTGTAGATGGATAGGATTTTGGGGTTTTTGATTGAAATTAAGCAACTTGATTCAAATTAATTGAAGATTAAGTCTAATTACCATGGATAAAGGAGTAAAACGATATTAATTATATCTAGTTTGGTGTTCTTTGATGCTATGCTATTGTAAATTTCTGTCTTTTGGGTGTTATGATTTCTGTTGTGATTGTGACTTCTTTTTTCTGAATTTGATTTGTATTTTCTCCTTTCACCTCTCTTTCATGTGGGTTTTTGGGGGGGATGGGGGGTGGTGGGGGAGGACATCATCAAATCTATGGAAAACTATTGGTTTCAACTTTCATCATCATCATCATCATCAAGGCCTTGTCCCAACTTTCAATAAAGTTTCAAAATCATAAAAGATTAGATTTTTAACTGTTTTTTTTGTGAATTCTTTGGTTTGACTGATTCTTTTTATAAGGATTAATTGGAGGAATTGTAGCTTATGATACTTGAATATTCTCCTATATATATATATATATATATATATATATATCCTAAGGTTGCAATACCAGCATTGGTGCTTGAACTTGACATTGCATCGATATACTGGTAAGATACAGTTTCAGTATCCTTGTGTGCTGACTCCATTATTTTTATTGTTGTTGTTATTATTATTTACTTTTCGACATAAAAAAAGGTCAGATAGGACGTTGAGTAGTGAGTGACCATTTTATTAATAGGTGAAAAGTAGTACATTATTTGAAAATCTTGATTTGAAGTATGAAATTTGATGTTATAGATAGGATAGCCATATTTGTATCTCTGTTCCTCATATCCATATCTGCATCCATATATGTAAACAACCATTATTGATTACAGCACATTGTATTTTAAGGTGGACCCATAAATTCTCTTATATATATATATATATATATATATATATATATGTAGGGGTTGTTTGATTTTTAAGGTGTTCAATTTACAGTGATGATTGAGATTCTAATCTGCTAATGAGGGGAGATTGAGCAACTTGTCCAGAGTTACTTATTTCTTTTGTTTTCTAGCATTTGATCCTTGAGGCATTGGAATTAAGAATTTTTTGAATTTGAGAGCTGTTGGACATTGGATTAATTGTTGCGTTTTGGTGAAAAATATCGTTTGCTGTTGCTATTATTTGGAGATTTTGTGAGAGTAGGCCATTAAAGAGTCTTTGGTGTAGCGCTTTTGTCGAATGGTGTGCAGTTGGAAGGATTAACTGCATCAACGTCTGATGTATTTGTCTTTGCCAGTATATTCACGTCGATATTTTGTTTAATAAAGAAGCACTTACAATGAATTTAAAATTTCTATGAATCAAAGATTTGTGATTTACTTTCAAATTCAGTCGGTCAATTTAATTAAGCAAATATTTTGGGTTTTTCCTCTTTGGTTTTTTTCTTTTCTTACGATAAAACAAGTGATTTGTGCCACCATTTGATGGGACAGCCTGTTGCTATTATGGATTGGAAAGTGGGAAGTTGGGTTAATTGAATTTGGTTTTTTGTTCTGTTATATTTGTAAGGGAAAATGGCTGCTGGCCCTGATGTATCACCTCCATTGACTGTATTAGAAGGTGGGACCAGTATGGAGCCATCCACGGAAGTGGAGAACATTGGGAAGCCTCCACGGAACATTTCGGTAATTCGACATTGCATGAGCAGTGCTAGGTTGGCAGAGGTAGTAAGCCTTCACTTTTCACACTATATGTCGATGCTTTCTTTGTGTTCACATTGTTAAACTATTTTATATAGAATACCTTGATTGTTGATGCATTTCCCTCTTATGAATCAGTACCATGAGCATTTTCTGATTTCGGAAACTGTTTTCTAACATGTTTGCTCCTCTCATGTGTTTAGGAGCTGGATCTTGTGGGAATTGATTCAAAGTCACCAGGATGTGGGAAGTCTGGCTTTTTACCAGTGTTCCGTTCTGGGAGTCATTGTGAGATAGGGCCGAAACAGTACATGGAAGATGAACACATTTGTATAGATAATCTACTCGAACATCTTGGAGAAGATGCGGATGTACCATCACCAGGGGCTTTCTATGGGGTGTGTAACTAAAACATCACTGCTGCACCTTGCAGCTGCAACTTCATCCTTATTAAATATCATATTTCCATGAATTCACGACTAGTTTGTGTTTGCTGTTGATTGTTAAATGATTTACTAATTAGTCAAATGAATGGTTTAGGTTCTTTTCTGTTTATCTTCTGAGACCATCAGTTTCTCTTATTCTTCTCAAAAAAATCAAACTTTTAGAACTCGTACAGATATGAGTTGTTTAGTAGACTGAAACCGCCTGAGGTTTATTGCCTAAATTCATTTGTTATTCAAAACAGATTATAGAGTGCAATGGAAATTTTACAAAAAAATTATTGGGAAAAAAAATGCAATTATGCAATAGCTGAAGATTCAGTTGTTCGTGGGTGCAGGTATTTGACGGTCATGGTGGTACAGATGCAGCTTCTTTCATCCGAAAGAACATTCTTAAGTTTATACTTGAGGATTCTCACTTTCCCACATGTGTGGAGAAGGCTATTAAAAGTGCATTTGTGAAAGCAGATCATGCATTTGCTGATGCTCACACTCTTGACAGCTCCTCCGGTACCACAGCACTGGTTGCTCTAATCTTTGGCAGGTGAGGATTAGAATTCCTGTCCAAATCCTTTCTTCCCTTGCTATTGCTTGTCTGACCTCAATAGTTGTTCATTAATGCTACTTAATGCTGATAACTGATCAGAATGCTTCTCGTCTGTATTTTTCAATTGCGATGTTATGTTGTGGGACGAGTGTGCTCTCTTTTGGTCATTGAAAGCCATGGATGCATGTAATTGTCCCTCATGCTTTTGAATTTTGATATAGTAGTTCAATGAAGTGTAGCTATTTATGTATTATTTCTGTTCGGCTCCTCTTATTGTACATGGATGGTACTTATTTATTTCAAATGCACTTCACCTTTAACCATGCAGGACTATGCTAATTGCAAATGCGGGAGATTGTCGAGCTGTGCTGGGCAAACGGGGTAGAGCGGTTGAATTGTCAAGAGACCACAAACCCAATTGCAGCACTGAAAGACTAAGAATCGAGAAACTGGGTGGCATTATTTATGATGGCTATCTCTGTGGTCAGCTATCAGTAGCAAGGGCTCTGGGAGATTGGCACATGAAGGGTGCTAAAGGTTCTGCCTGCCCATTAAGTGCAGAGCCTGAATTGCAGACGGTAACTCTCGCAGTGGAGGATGAGTTCTTGATAATGGGTTGTGATGGTCTGTGGGATGTGATGAGCAGCCAGTGTGCGGTGACGATAGTGAGGAAAGAGCTCATGCAGCACAATGATCCTGAGAGATGCTCTTGGGAGCTAGTAAGAGAGGCACTCAAGCGGAATACATGCGATAATTTAACTGTCATTGTTATCTGCTTTTCTCCAGATCCACCTCCTCGAATAGAGATTCCAAGAGCTCGAATGAGAAGTATCTCAGCAGACAGCTTGAATTTTCTCAAGGGGGTTCTTGAAAGCAACATATGATTACAGCCTGCAGTTGAAAAGCTGGGATTTTTGGGAGATTGACACGCTTGTATAAAATGCTTTTGGTGGGAGGTTTTTGTGAGCTTGCTTCCCTACTTGCCTGGTATTTGTCACCCATGCTGCCTCGATAATAAAAGGATAGGATTTGAGATTTTTTAAAATTCGGGTATCATGTACATCTGAGACAATTATTTTTATTAATGTGAAGCATCAAATTCGTTTCTTTTACTTTTTTTTGCGGATTCAGCTTAGAATAGGTATCTATTGATTTGATAACCTGGTATTCTTTTTCTTTCCATCTTGGCTTCTGTGTATGGATCTCCTATGCTCTGCTAGAGATCCTTAAGCAAAACCTAAGAATGTGCCAATTTCTACTGTTTTGATTGGGCAAATGTATTATCACATTTGCTAGTAAGGGTCTGGTCTGTCTGGCTTCAAAAACTCTGGGCTTGCCAATTCCGAATTCCTAGCAACTCTGAAATGTGGACTTGCAGATGGACACAGATATAGGGTTTTCTTTTCTAGGACTTCTTCTGGGTTTTTATTTTAGGAAAGAATGATTTCTTTGAAGTGAAGATTTATAAAAAAAATAAAAATAAAAATAAAAACTATGAACAGATGCAGGATCCAGCATCAAACAAATCCAGCACAATTAGGACTTGTTTGCTCAAAATGAGAGGATTCTGTACCCCGTGGATTTTTATTTCTACGAGAGAGGTGGATTTTTGTTTTTAAGGGAGCGAGGAATCCTTATTTCTACGAGAGAGGTGGATTTTTGTTTTTAAGGGAGCGAGGAATCCTACATTTGTACTTTCCCAATAGAAATGAAAATCCTTTCTATCAAGGAAAATCGGTATATTTTTCTCTTTTTGCAAAGAAAATGTGTTGCACCAAACATCAGAACTATAGTTTGCAACAGGGAAAATGAGGTCAATTTCCTTCTCTAGCACTGAATCCTTTCATGGCACAAACACACAAAATTCTATGGGGGGAGAGGAAATAGTACCTTTGAGACTCTCCTGAGAGATCATCTGCAAATCCGACCCAAACATCCCTTGGCCCTCCCATGGTCCAACAAATTCAACACTCAGGTCCATTCAGAAATTACGGGCTGAGCCCGAGTAAGCAAATGGGCTATGTTTAGGTAGCCTCCACCCAGCCGGCCCATCTGAAACCCCAGTGATGGGACCATGGGACCTTCCCATGAGATCCATATTAATCTTTCCCATTTCTGTACTGTCCACTTGCTAAAGTGGATTACCAAAGATGGACAAGTGGGTCCCTCCACGGTGGACCAAGGATTGGGTAACAAGGCCTCATGATTAGGGAATGGAGCCCCAAAACACCAAACACTCAACCTCTCATGCAATCAACCAACATTGCAACTGTATGTACCATGAAGCAATATGCAGCATTCATTTCTAATGTGGCCCACCCATTACAAAATCAATAGTCACCCAGTTATCAATATTCCACCAGTTCTTACCGAACTTCTTAATTTCAAAGACAAAACACAACCTGGAGCCACATGGTTCACACCCCCCATATATGCATTTCATTGCAGTTCCAAGCCCTACAAATCATAGGGTGGGACCTATTACTCTTTTGGAGCTTAGCACCAAAAGTCACAATAAGAGAGCCATTAGTCAGTACTGCTCCAACCCAAATCAATACTACTGGAAAGCAAATATAATCAGTATTATTTGGCAGTCATGTAAGTAATGATATAATATTTGACTGATTCCTATAAGGTGCTGCATTCCTTTGTCCCACCATAATGAGAGAATGCAACCTTTTAATTGTCGGTAAGCCTCTGCCATTTAAAAGTTGTGTGAAAAATAACACATATTATTGAATAGGTGGGGCCCAATAAAATCAATTAAAATTTCTAGATATCCGGTTCATTGCATTGAAGACTTGGGAAAGTGTTCATTTTGAGCTATTTAAATTTTTAATAGATGAGCTCCGCCGCTCTAAATTTTGGGGGATGGGTGTTTGAAGCTGTGTTCTAACTATATTGGTTAGATATGCTGTAGTTTTGACAAAAGCTTTATGCATGTACCATGCCTGAATAGAAGAGGAGGGTCTCACTGACTTTGTAGATGTATGTAATCCCCAAACCCCTGGTTTTATCTGGTGGGTCCCACCAGATTTTGCATACATCTGGCCCCACTTGTGGAAAAAAAAAATCTGAACTTACTATGTGTTAGTTTCTGGAAGAGCCACCACTGCCAGTTGAGAAATCAGGTGGAATGGGAGGAGAAAGGTACAGATGCAGTGCTTCAGCCAGAGGGGCCAATAATGAACTGGTCCACCTCTTGACAATTCCCATCATAAAAGTGCACATGCTCTTTGATTCGCAGGACTACAATTTCAGTGTACCATCTGCTACCTTCTAAAGTTGTAATAAAAGGTTTGAGTCACATTCACACTGTCTTGTTGGTTTCAAACTGCAATGTCCCGCTGGGACAAAGAAAGAAGAGTTTATCCGGCTTTTATCAAAGTTATAGGTTCGAAACTGCATTATCAAATTGGAACAACCAGAAACTCAGCAGACTTAGTCCAACCCAAAGCATTGGAAACCCTCCTATAGAAAAAACAAACCAAAAAGAAAAAAAAAAAGTTTGAGTCATACATGATTCATCTGGTTGAGCCCAACCCATAAGATACAAGTCTAGGTCCAACCATTGATTTGATGGGTTGGGTAATAGTAGTATAGGGTCTGAATAGGTCACAAGTACAAAAGACACTATAATGATTAATCTAATTTAGGCTCTAATACTTTACCACTACTTTGATAATATTCAAAAGTTGTCATCATTGGCCACCTTTTCTTCCTTTTTCCCTATCTATCTATTTGAGAATTGCTATGGTGGCTTTAACATTTTCCACTCAACCCTGTTATTTTTTTTAATCTTTTTCTATTATGTTCTTTGCTAGTATCACCATCATTTGAATTTGCTTGCATGCATGATATCCAAAGAAGCCACCACAATGAAAAATCACGGATGTGGATTAGAGGAAAACAAGGTATCATAACAATAAAATTACCTAATCTTTAATTTTACGACATCATACAAATTCAACATCGACTATCGTTAGGAATATCGGGGGAATGGATAGTCTTGTTGGGTAATTGTCATTGAAAAGAAATTGTGGCAAGGAAGCGAATGACAAGAAATTTGTGCAGCTTCGGATTTCTTGAAAAGAAAGTAATCGAGACACAAGCGGGACTCCCTATTGTTATAATTCTATGGTAGGGCCCATGTAATGATAATTTGGACTACCAAAGATGATTAATTGTAGGGCCTACATAAGTACTTTTATGCGGTCAACTTAAAACTGAATAATTGTAATCACGGATGTTGATTAGAGGAAAACAAGGTATCATAACGATCAAATTACCTAATCTTTAATTTTATGTCATCAAACTCTGAGAACTATACAACCTGCAAGTTCAACATCAACTACCGTTAGAAATATCTGGGGAATGGATAGTCTTGTTGGGTCAAATACCACATCATAAGAAAAGAAAAAAAGAGAATAAAAAAGTGAGATTAGGATCGATGTCGACTCAAAGGAATCTATTATGCACCTTATATGAAAACTTATAATGGAAATGAGACGTATCTTTTGGATAAGGGGGACAAAGAAAGTTATTTTCAATTTTATCTAAAATCATACATGCACTGTTTTTTTTTTTTTTATGTCTAGGGGGCATTTTCATGTTAATTCACATAGATTTATCGAACTCAAAAAGAGAAATCCTCACTTAAAGGACTAAACTCCATTATGGAGCCCCCTGTTAAAATCCAAACTGTTCAAAATTGCTTTTCAAGTGTATCAGGGTATCCTCGATTTTTGCATCAATCAGATTTTGTTCCACTATTAGATTAACCACTTGATAAAAAAATGTAGCAATGGATACGCAAAAGACCGCATTAATTACTTTTTTTTCAATCATACTTTTCATCAAGCAATCAATTCAACGGTAAAACAACTCGAATTGACCCAATATATTAAAAAGGTATTTATTTTTAACGACTTGAATTTTAATAAGTGGGCTCCACCGTTGAGTTCCACTCCGGAGGCCCATAATCCCTAGAGGGACCGAATTTCTAACCACCACAACGCAAGCATTTAGAGCGACAAATTTTAGAGTGTCCCGCGGATCTCACAAGCATCTTTTTCACTTCAACAAAGGAAAAGAAACCGAGAGAGAGAGAGAGAGAGAGAGGAGCGTTTGGAAGAGCTGCTTCTTTTCCATCTCTATCTATAAGAAGAAGAAGAAGAAATGAGAGAGATTCTCCAACCGAAGACAATCAGAAATCGCAAATGAGAGCGAAAGCCCTGCACAATTCGCGTTGATTCTCATATCCTCATCAGGAAATCGACTCTACTCGGCTTTCCACCGCTGCAAGCAACCATTCCACTGCCGAAAAAGGCAAGTTTTCGTTCGTGTTCTCTCTATTTTTTCCCCTTTTTTCGCCACATTTGATTCTGCCTCGTTTTCTTGCAATTTAGCGGTTCAGATCTCGAGATCTGGACCATTTTGCTTTATTTGGAAAGAAAATGGTCAATATCTGAGCCGTTGATGTGATTTATTTGGATTAGGGCTTGGATCTCGTAATGAGGACGAGATCTGTCTCTTCTTTTAAGAGAAATGGTGGATTCTTTCTTTTTGATGTTCTTGATCGCGCGGATCTTGAGATCTGGATGTGTTTGGAGCGTTTGGGAGAGAAAATGGTTGATTCTTGTGCTCTGAAGGCATGATTCGTGTAATCGAAGGAGATGTGTTGGAATCGGAGAGGAAACGGACGACGACTGCTCCAAGTTTCAATGGTCAGGATCTTGTTCAAGACTAGAGATTTCATGTTTTAGCGACGATTTGTAGCCTATTTCATGATGGAAAGCTGTTTTCCCCAATGCTCATGTAGGTTTCTGAGCTCAGAGGATTACTGTATCAGCGATCTTTCACAGGAAAAGGAAAAGAAGCGATCTTCTTAGGGTTTTTTTTTTTTTGTTCTCAGGAGCATTTGAATTAGGTGTCAGCAATAAGCTATGATTTATGCTGTTAGAGCTGACGCTTTTTAAATGTGGTTGTTGATCCTTGACTCTGATAATTAGTAATGGTTTTGGGAACTTTAGGGTTTAGGGTTTTTGGCCTTTCAATGGTTTGAGATGGGGAGTCTCGGTAATTTCAAGAGATCAGACAGTAACGGCGGTAAGACTTCTCTCCTTCGCAGTGGTTCAGGAAAACAGATGGATAAAGGCATTGTGGAGGAGGGAGTGGTGGGAGAAGCATCTGTTCCAAATGAATTTGATGCTCTAAGTGTTCCGAAACGGCTTGTTAGGAGTGTCAGCCAGAAGTTGAAGAAGAAGAGTGCAAGAGGCGATGATGGCGAGGATGAGGGGAAAGAGAGAAAGGGTTATGGATGGAAATGCCTTGGATTGTATACAAAGGGAGGTGGGTGTCGAGTTGGGGCTGATACAAGTGAGGAATTGGGAGATGGAAGTGGTCGAAGGAAGTCCAATGTTGGGGAAGAGTGCATGCGGGGTTATCATGCCATCCCGGGCACTGATGAAGCAAGGGTTGATTGCTTTTCTTATGGGGTAGCAGAGAGGTTTTGGAGGTGGAATAGCAGGAAGGCAAAAGAGATTGAGCCGCAACAGGCGAGCGGCGGAATTCACTTCTCACTTCCAGATGACATACTAGAAATGTGTCTGGCAAGGGTTTCTTTGACGACTCTCATGAACACCCGCCTTGTTTGCAAGAAGTGGAGGGCCTTGACAACCTCTCCTCATTTTATGCAGATGAGATGCAAGGGTTCCCATCAGAGTCCCTGGTTGTTTCTGTTCGGTGCCGTGAAAGATGGGTACTGCACTGGGCAGATACACGCCCTGGATGTCTCTCTTGATCGATGGCACCGGCTCGATGCTGATTTCCTAAGGGGTAGATTTCTGTTCTCTGTTGCGAGTGTTGGGAGTGATATTTACATTGTTGGTGGTTGCTCTAGCTTGGCTAACTTTGGCAGGGTTGACAAGAGCTCATTCAAGACGCATAAAGGGGTGATGGTATTCAGCCCTTTGACTGGACTGTGGCGCAAAGCAGCATCAATGAAGTCGGCAAGGTCGGGGCCTGTTTTGGGTGTTTTTGAAGTTGATTCTAGTTGCTCTATCTTTCAAACTCGGCTAGATCGGCAAGATCGACGCCCTTCAAAGTTGCGGCTGGGTGGTGTATCTGATGTTTACGAGGATCCACACAGATTCTCACTAAGACGACAACTTAGAGATGCTTTGACTGAGACTGAGGACTCATCCAGAAGGAAACCCTGTAAGTTTGTCAAGCAAGAAAGCAATCAATCAGATGTAAGAGACCCCAGGAGGTTTGTTCTTATTGTTGTAGGAGGCCAAGGATACTGGGATGAGCCTTTGAATTCTGGCGAAATTTATGATCCAGTATCTAATAAATGGATGGACATTGCCAGATTACCTGGAGACTTTGGAGTTGTTTGCTCTGGTGCTGTTTGTAACAAAATGTTTTATGTTTATTCCGAGACTGACAAGCTTGCTGCTTATGATATAGAAAGGGGAATATGGATTGGAATCCAGATCTCTCCCTCCCCTCCCCGTCTTCATGAGTACTATCCAAAACTTGTATCTTGCCATGGTCGGGTGTTCATGCTTTGTGTATCATGGTGTGAGGCAAGTGGCCAAGTAAATCGGAGGGAGAGAGCTGTAAGAAAGATATGGGAGTTAGATCCCTCATTTCACTCCTGGAATGAGGTCTCAAAGCATCCAGATGCCCCCATGGACTGGAATGCTGTATTTGTTGCAGATAGAGGTATGATATTTGGAGCCGAGATGTTCAAGATATTTGGTCAGGTGTTGGACTTCTTGACTGTATGTAATGTGTCTGGTTCGGAATTGAAATGGGACCGTATCTCAAAGAAGCACGTTGCACATGAAGTAGATGCTTCTTCTTGCATGACAAAGACAATTGCAGTGCTGCACCTGTAAACTACTTGGTCTTCCTGTCGAATCGCAGCTTGTCATATTCTTCTCTCATTATCATTCTTTCAAGGTATAAAACTTTAGCAATTGATTGGTGTTGAAGTTTATTCAGATTTGTAACAGTGGTGTTTGTTTGTCATGTAGCTTGTTAGTTCACAAATGAAAATTTTAAATTTGTATTTCAGCAAGCCACTGTTGTATCAAGACTATCTCCATTGATCTCTTTAAATGTGAAAATCTGCAGATTTTTCTTCACCAAGGTGTTTAGTGATGAAAAAAGTACTCCATAGTTTAGATTTTTGCTGTTGGTCGTTTCTATTGAACAAAACAGTTATCCTTCTTATTTTGGATGAGCTTATATCATGTTGGCTGGCTATTCTTTTTGACCTTCTATCCATCCATAGACTTGTTCAGCTCTGGGAATTTACTTTCAGAATGTGGCAGGGAAGCACTGGTTCTGGTAATCCGTTTCTGAACCTTTCATCAAGAGTTTATAATAATTCAAAGGGTTGCCTCAGTTTTGATTTTCCTTGGTGAATAGGTCTCGTGAGGCTCAAGCATTTAGTTTAATAGATCATTTCAGTGTGAACTCTTGTTTTCTTGTGAAGACACATTGTAATCTGACGACTAAATATTCATTATCCCATCAAAGATCACTCAAGATAAGGATGCGTATGATGTCATTGTTAGGGATACTGATTCGAATGGGATGGTGAAAACATTTCACAAGTGTCTCCCCTCTTGAACTAGTGTATAAACCCCATACACAGAATGAAACTCTGCTAAACTATAGTACACAAATTTCAATTTTCTGTATCAGTATCAACTCAAATGTTATACTGGTAACCCTCATCATACTGCAATGTTCAATACATATTGCTATGGGGTACACTGCATTATGCCATCTGGATGATGCTTTCTGTATGGTCAGTTTACACTGGGAAATCTAGCTTAATTCAGACCACCGTACTCACATTAAATACGTGATCCAAAAGTCCCTGGCCTGGACTATTCATCAAATGCGTCCCATTGTGGATCAGCCATTGGAGAAGATCTTCACTGATGGGGATAATCTTAACCATCTGATTATGGCCTGCGAATTCTGTTGGCGGAGTGGGCCGCGCTGTTTAATTAGTGATTAGTCAATTCCCTACTCTGGGGCCCACCTTTCATGATGTCAAAAACTGTTGGACCAAACTCTCCAACCCTAATATACATTAGAACTTTTGAATTCATGCTGTAAAATAAATATGTTCACTTTAATCATACAATTCACATCATTTTATCCAGATGGTTTCACTCCCATCATGAGTAGGATTTCGTTCAACACTTCGTTTTTTCCCATCTTTCCTTTTCTGAAAAGATAGGACCCGCCATATGTAGTTGAAAACCATGATGTGGCATCACAACACCTTAATCATCCACAAAAAGGAAAGCAGAGGGTAAGAAACTTTTTAGGAGCAACAACTAGTCTAAAGGCCAGGATAATCCGATCTGTATGGCTTTTAGCTAAGGGTTTATTAAAATTTACAACAGTGCCCAGCAATGAGTGTTTGTGAAGGACTATGAATCCATGTGCCCTTCATCATCTCTCTTGAGTGTTTGTGAAGGACTATTTATCCATGTGCCCTTCATCATCTCTCTTTTGAGATAATGTACTAAACCTAATCTTTGTGACTTAATTGTGGGGGTTTTAGACCCGTTTGGATGTCTCCCCACGCATAACGGACCATAAATGTCAGTCCTAAGCCCACTCATTTAGTCAACTGGGCCGGGCCAAACTGGGCTTTTAATCAGCTGTACAGACTCTCTAGCCATTGTTTGGACACTCCTTAGTCCTTATCCAGAACGGTCCAGGCTGGATCAGGATTTGGGCTTTCTATCACATAATCCAAACCTGACCTATATTTTAAACGGGCCTAGTTTATATATCCAAGCCTACTCCGCCCATAGCAGCTGGACCCAATCAGGCTCCGCTTGCCCAAGCCCATGAGTACCCCTAATAACAATAGGATTAGATCTCGTTTGAGGTCCACTAAAGATTCGAAGTTCACCGATCTTAAATTTTGTGTTTTTTATATTTTGAATCAGTGATCTTTACAGATTCAAAAAAAAAAATGCCATAAGGATTTTTTTTACCCTGCACTGGGGACTCAAAGAAAGAAAAAAAAGAAGGCGCACACAGGCTCGTTTGTTTCTAAGCAGCTGATCTCCAGGAGGGAACACTGCTACAAGGAATTACATGATGTTGTAATCAAACAAATAATGAAACATAGACCCATTGCTTCGCTACGAGTGGAACAAATGAGAAAGAAATGTCACATTGCTTACCATTTCTAACCCATGACAATCATCAATCTACCACAAAATCTTATTGCTTACCAGTTACAACCCATAGCAATCGTAAAGTTAATAGACTCCCTACCTTCTAAGGTCTGAATTAATTGATTAATGCAGCGTATAGCACAGAATTCACTGGACATAAGAACAAAAATAGATGACAGCCAATCTTTTTTTAAATGAATGTCTGGTTTTAATCTCAATTAACATATGAAATCACAAGTTTCTGAGTACGTGTAAAGAACGCGTTTTTTAAAACAAATTCTCAACACAATTTCACAAACAACATATGAACATAAAGAAATAACAAGATATCATACAGAACTCTGATCAGTGGGACTATCAATCTTCCCTCAGACCTAAAAACTACAGAAAAGAAACACACCAGTATCTCCAGATCCTGCATGCATTGCTGTACGCCAGCAGTAGAGACGGATAGATGCTTCACCCATTCTCTTTTCCTTGAATGGTATGCCTAACCCATCTTTGGAAAGATGCCAGAGAAATTTGGTATCTTGTCGACGTGCTTAAGTGCACGCTCCGCAATCTGCCGAGTCCGATAATCCCCGTGCCGGAAAGATTCAACCAATGCAGTAGCCACATTTTGATTACCAGAAATCTCATATGCTATGTCTTCTGTCCTTAAGATCCTCTCCACAGCCCATACTGCTCGCTGCCGGAGGATTTCAGTCCGGTTCTCAACCAAGACATCAAATATTGGCTTGATCCCCTCTGCCTCAAACAAGACGGTCACCCCTTGCTCCATGTTGACATCATCTTCCAACAATGTGCAGAGAGCCGCAAGTACTGCCTCAACAACCTTCTCATTCATGTGATCTAAACATGCTACCAGCTTCCCCACTGCTTTTCCTTCCAACAGACAGAATGACTCCTTCGCTGAGCAGATCCCTCGGTGGACCCGGCAAAGCCCAGTAATCACAGGCTGCTGGCTTAAACAAGGGAAAATTGAACAAAAAAATCCAGGCTCCGGAACATCGGGCAATCTTGTCAGACGACTAGACTCTTTCGAGAGGTTCTCCAGTGCAATGGCAGACACCATCTGTACCTTGTCGAGGCCATTTGATTGGAGGAGATCTGTAAACAACGCAGTGAGATTGCGTTCGCGAGCAACTGCAACAGCCATAGGGTCATTGGCAAAGACAAATGTGAGCCTTGCCAGAACCCCGACTAGCCCTTCTAAAAATGGTGTGACAAAACGGTTACCACGGGTCTCCCCTTGTCGGATCCTAACAATCCTAGAGATGACCATCTCAAATGCGCCTTCCTCCCGCAGCATTTCTGTGAGGCCTGAGTCCCTCTCTGGGAGGTTAGCTAACAGTCCAACAGCATATGCTTGCTCTTCTGTTATCCCGCTGTTGTCTGAGATGACTTTTATTAGGCTGCCAAGCTGGCCTGCAGTGCCACAAAGGGCATCTGCAATCTCTTGACCCATGTGAGGAGAGAGGTTCTGTATGAGTTTTAAGGAAGACATGCGCAGATCCTTCTGTGGAGCTTCAATAAACTGAATCAAACTGATGGCAGCACCAGAGCTTTTGATGGCATCCACTACATTTAGAACCGTTGCAGAAGATCCTGTGAGCCCCACAAGAACTTGAAGAAGCTTACACTCAATGTTAGGACCAGTGTTGCTGATCAAATGAAGCAGCTTATGGATTGTATCTTCAGAGACCAGAGTCTGGTCGTTAGGGCCAATGGGAATAAATTCAAAATCAGAGCCCAAGTTAACAACATTGGCAAGTACTGTTGCCGAGACCTCTTTCAGCTTCATAGGAAGCTGGTTGATACCAACAGTGAAGAGATCTTTGATGAGTGGCGGAAGGATCCCAGCATCAATTAATATCTTGGCACTTGCCTCACAAGATGAAATCTGGTTCAGCGCCTTCAGAGCAGCTTCCCTTGCTTGCATATTGCCACTTCTCAAGAAGTCAACCAGTGATGAGCCAACCCTTCTGGCCACAAAATCCTTCACATCATTGCTCAGAACTAGGTCACCAAGATATGAAGCCATAGCCACTTTGGTTTCTGGCGAACCTGAATTGATTTCCCAGCACCAGGAAAATTATGAGATGGATTATTTGTGGACTATTTTATCAGGCATGACAACTTTAGAAAGCCATAAGAAATCATTTCATAAATTATAAAATATATAGAAGAAAAGGTATTGAGAACATAAGCAATGTTAGCTAGAGTTTAAAAAAAAAGAAAAGAAAACAGCTGCTAAGATTTTTCTGTAAATGCATGCATACATATTTCGCTGGTAAAAAGATTCCAGCATGGGAAATTTCAAAGTTTTCCTTTTCATAGATTTAAGGAAAGCTTTAGAGTTTACAAGAAAGGGTTACAATAAAAATAAAAATAAAAACAAGCAGATTTGCATACATGATGACAACTGGAATGATTAAGGTGCAGGGTTCCCACTTCCCAGCTTAACTAATATTCAATCACTCAACCATAAATCCAACTGAACTACCAAAATTGTGCTGAATACTTTTACAGACTACAGTGGCACAGGTCAAGCCAAGCCCAAGCACTGGGCTAGATCCATGAGCTATTGGGTTGACAGACCCGACCCACTGGATCAGCCCACAAATCCTGAAGGGGATCAGCCGGTTATTCTGTGGGAAGTTGATATTTTAGTTTCTTAACTGCTTTAGTATTTTGGATTAGTAGGTTTCCTTGTTGATTTAGGAATTTTATGTTTAGCAATTAGAGTCCTAGCGGTAGGAAATACTATTCCATCTTTTCTATAAATAAATAAATCCCCTTCTGGGATAGGTATGTCTCTTATTATTGAATAGAAGAACTGAGTTTTGGCTTGAATTGTGCTTGATCGTGTGTTCTAGAGTGCTTTGAATCCATCTGGATTCGACCAAATCCCTGTTGTGGGTTTGGTCCATTCCCGGGCTTGCATCATACAGTTATCAAGACCAAGTACCTATTAAATATATAACTGAAACCCATTCTTCTAAAAGAATATATATTTGAAAATAAAGAGAAAAAAAGAACCCACTCTCAAGTCTTAGCAACCCTTTCTTAAAGAGAACGGAACAACAACCGAAGGAGAAAAGGAAGCACCTTCTAGAAGCAGCGTGAGAAGCGGCTGCAATCTACCATTTTCAGCCATCTGCCGCACATTGTTCTCACACTTTTCCAGATTCTCGAGTGTCTTGTCAGCTTTTTCAACAGTCAGAATGTTCTCTGATTTACTGCTTGTCATCCCAACTAATATAAGAATTGCTCCATTGACTGCACCAACTTTTTCACACAAAGACTCAGATTTTGACAACTCGTAAAGCAAAGATACAGCCTCCTCCCTCTCCTGGGAATGCTCATGGGACAGGAACTTAACAATTGTGCGTATAGTGTCCCCATCAGCAATCACTTCCTGCAATGCACAAATGATTCAAGAACAGTGAAATTTATGTGTGTATTTAAAGATGAGATGATCTGAAAAGAAAACAGCAAACCTGCAGACTACCTTATTTTCGAGATCTTCTTCAGCCACAATTCTAAGGGTTTCTAGTGCCGTACACCGAACTCTCCTACTGCTTCTCTTCAGCATGTTGATTATCATTGGTATTAGCTCTGCATTACGGACAACATGCTTATTGGACCTGCTCTTCTGGCACATATGCTGTATATATTTCAAAGCCTGCAAAACATCGTTCTCTGAACTGTCCAATGACAGCGATCTACTGGCAAGATCGAGCTGAGCAGCTTCATTCCTTGCAGTCCATTCTTCAATTGTATTTCTTAGTGCTATACTAGGGTTCAGTTCTGTGCTTCTTAATTCTTTCAGAGTCAGGGGGCAAACAGGCTTCCTTCCACTCTCCTTGCATTCCTTGAACCACTTTTCAATAGCTTCTCTCTCAAAAGTTTGCCCATTTTCTAGGGTAACAGGCTCCCGCATTACTTGTTTTGTCAGAGGACAGACAAATGCATCATAAATAGGCTCAATGTGTGATCTTTCTAAGTGATAACTTCCTTCATCAGATTGGCTACCGCGGTCATAACTTCCTTGCCAGATTTCTTCCATATTTCGAGGAAGAACTACCGCAAGAGTAGAAACTGAAAATATTTAGAATAGTATTTTAGTGCTGACAATACTAATTACGTGTTCAAATATCATGAGCACAGATACAAATTGTTGGGAATTAGCTAGCACAAAACAAGTAAAGCAATAGTCAAATTTGACTTCAAAAGAGAAGAAAGCAAGACTAGTGTTGGAAAGAATCAACATCACAGAAAATTTTCACTGAAACTCTCAATTTAAGAAAGAATTGTTGATACTTCAGGAACTAACAAATTTATATATTTATGAACTATAGTCTCCTAGTTCGACTCTACTCTCAAATCTACATGAACTTCCCTTAACTATTTCAAGATACCTAGAACAGCCCAAAAAACACAAAATTCAAAACTCGATTGTGCTTTATCAGATAATGAGTCATAACTTTAACAATTACTTATCGAAATTACACGATTCTGAACTTGTTGGAAAGGTGTCCATCTTGCCCAGATAACCAATTAAATACAACTAATTTCATGCCAACGAAAAAAAAAATCATTTGGCACAGGAAATGTGGTCTTAAATAAGAAATATAAAATATTTGCTTCAAATCTTTATCTTCAACAAAGACTCCATCAACATAACTTTCATCACCCATTGTTTCTCTTTTCTTTCTATGATATCCCTTGATCTTTATTTTCTGAGCAATCATTGTGACAAAATGAAGCAAAGGATGACTGCTTCTCATTGCTTCTTCTCCTACTGAAGAAAACTTGTTCTCAAGTTAAATATCTGTACAGTGTCTTTTCTTTCCATCTGACCTAATTCTTGAAGAAATTATTTCCCCCTTCCATCTAGGGATTCTTCCTATAGTACTTAGTTGTCTTTGGAAAAGTCCAACATAGACAATCCATGTGGGTGAATAGCTAACTAATGCAAACAGCTTCCACTGCTTACCATATGTTCACTTGCTCAATACACAAGACATGGGAATCAACCAGTTTAGCACAATAACCCCACCGAGTATTATACTTTGCAAACAACTGTATTGCTAACCCCATGGTTCAAAACAGCGATATCGGCGGGTGCATCAGCTGGCTGAAGTGAAACGGTCATTGATTGTAGCATTCCATATCAGTTGATTATCTCCACACAATATGAAAGTATCCATAAAATCTAGAATAAAACGTTACCATTTTTATGCTTCTATGTCTAAACATGTAGTATATGTGTATCAGAAGCTAAAATATTATGTGGGACATATATCTATTTTATCCTAAACTATTGAGCCTGTTGAGGTTTGGTTAGATCCACTCTTTTGGCTAAAGGTTGCATATAGCACATCATATGTAACTAATGTGCCAGTTTAGTTTAAACCTAATAAAAAATCATATTTATCTGAGGTCAGCATTGCAAGTTCTACCCCACTCATCCCTTTTTAGGGCTAAGTTTTATGTCATTTCAGATTCTAACAAGGCACACCAACAACTAACTTCTAAGATTTTATTGGTCTTACCCTTCTCTTGGTCCAATCTTGTACTTACAAAATGAAACACTTCAACATCTCACATGATTGCAGTTCCCAGTCTTCTAAGCAAATACTCAAACCATCCCACACAACCGTTTGTTGTTTACATGGTTGGACGTTTTTTGAAATGAACATGGTTTGACTTGGAATTAATAAAAAGTTGAGATTTAAGGAATTCCATTGACTATTAAATTAGCAAATGCCACAAATCAAGTGTGGATTGGCAATCGCATTATAAAAAGGATCAAATTAACCTAGCTATAGCAAGTATAAGATATTCACTAATATTAACGCATTGACATAAGATAGCAGACTTCCTTTGATGGTTCTCATGCACTCAATTGATTCCTGGAGGCCTTATATATGCATTCAACAGTCATGAGACCAATAATTTCCTTTAAATGAGAGTAAAGACTTGTAAGAATTACCCAGTAGTGAGCAATTCATAAAAAAACTGACACAGACCTCATTCAGCACGAGTAAATATCAGAATCCAGATAGCATATAGGAGCCAGGGTTTCATTTTAGGCTGTCTGTTAGTATATACAGCTTAGCAAAGCTGGGTTTAAAGTAATTTAATGGGTACTGTTTAACTCTACCTTCACAGAAACAGCAAATACTTATCTATTTCCTACTGCAGTTGAGGAAGTGTAGGAACTAGGAATTGCTTTGCACGCCCTTATTCCCCCTACCCTTTTATCCTCAAAGCAAGTTTTTAAACATTTCAGGTCTGACCTGAAAGATTCTTTTTGTTTTGTTTCTTTTTAAACAGTGACCTAAAAGACCCTTTTAAAAAGAAAAGTAACCTGAAAGATTCTGACAATCAAGAATTAACTACATAGAGCTCAAGCAAAAGCAGTAAGTTCCAATAAAGTTGAGTAAATCAGTTGTGCAGGAGCCCAATTCTTAACTACATACAGTAGAGCCGATAGCAGTAAGTTCCAATAAAGTCGAGTGAAATCAGTTGTGCGAGCCCAATTCCTATCAAAATGCAATCAGATCACGCCCACCCATGTGAATCGCAAAAGCACAACTAGTGCTTGATCCAAGATTCTATTTTTCCTATCCCCCAGAAAACCCATTGCAGTTAATTTCAATTTTGATTCTAAACAGTAACCAGCCAATGGAAATCCACAGAAAACCCTACAAAGTACAAAACCACCACAGAAATTCATGCAGTTCTGATTCCAAACACAAATCAGATGATCAGAAATCGGAATTCAAAGCAATAAACCCTCAAAAACAACTGAGATTCAGAACAAGCAAATCATCAATGAAACAATCAGCGGCCTCAAAGAGTTCTACTTTCAAGCTGCAAATCGCATTATCTAGATGCGTTCTAGGTATAACTGCTGAAAAAAAAAAAAACAACCAATCAATCAAGCAATCAATCCAACCGTTTAAAAACTTGCAAACAGTAAAAGATTATACATTTAGCATGATCTTGTGATTCTCTAAATTGGAACAAACAGAGCAATGATTGCAGCTAAGAAAGAAATAAGAGAGAATGGAATGGGAAAAAAAAAAGCACACCTTTCTAAAACCCTCGAAAGTCTTTATAAACCCTAATTCCGATCCCATGATCCCTTCTCCGTTGCCATGTGGAAGGAGAAGGCGATACAGTATCGTAACGTTTCGGAGATTTCTTCTCCGAAACGGAGACGAGAAGAGAGAGATGAGAAAAGGATACCATACAAATGTTTGACTAAATCTAAATATACAGGAGCAGAGAACAAACCGGAGTCTTTTATATACAGTGAAAATGAAAGTTGTATTTATTTTGACTCGAGGATGAGAACCGAGCATCCGTGCTTTCCTCCTCGTGTTTTGACTTCTTGACTAAAATATGGGTGTGGGACCCTCAATCGCAGCCGTCCATGTGATGGCCCACCTTGTCACATGGTGGCCATGTTTAAATCTACTCTATGGGTCCCTTAGAATTTTTTAAGGGAGTTGATCTGGTGTGATGAACTTGATCGCGATGAGATGGAAAAGTCGCCTAACCCCATCATATTATCTCATCTTACACTGTGTTTGGGAATGAGGTAAAATGAGGGGAAGAAAAAAAAAGAAGGGAAAATTGAGGGATAGTTAAAAATAGAGGGTGTTTGGGAAGGGGGGAGGGGAATTTGGGGTTAAAATTTTAAAAAATTTACCCCAAATTTTTCCTTCAAAACTGGGGGATAGAGGGAGGCAAAGAGGGGATTTTCGTTCCCTCTCAAATTTTTTGACTATAAACAAAGAAAAGGAGGAAAAATTAATTTTTCCTCCTCTCTCCTCTCCCTTCCTAAACACAAAGTTAATTTCTTGATAAACGGCGGTCCTTAAATTTGTTGGTTTTACGAAATATTACTTTTTAGATTTCAATTCAATGATGAGTTTATATATTGGATGAGTATCAAATTTGGACATGTGCAAATCCAATCTATGAGATAATATATGCCAAGTTCACTAATGAGCGCCATTCATTAAAATTGGTGGTGGGAATGGGAGGTCATGGAAGGCTTTATTATTATTATTATTATAATATTTAATTCTTTATTGCTAGTTTGCAACACTTGAAAAAAGAGACAATTGCATGTAATAGTGCAAAACCACACTCCCATCTAAAACCAGAGAGCCAAGTGCCCCCACGGGCCCCACCCGCCCAGATGGGCATTTGTTGTACCACAATAAGGAAAGGGGCAGTTGGCCCTAGTCATCATCACCCAATAATTATCATGATTCTGAGTAGTGCTAAAGTTAAACAATATGCCCTAGTGTTGGTTGAAATTACAATAAAAAAACACAGAGATCTCAGGTGCCTCTGTAATGCCCGCTATAGTCATAGGAGTGTAGATGTCATGAATTCATGATGTTGACCCGTTTTGAAGGACGAAGGGGCCCAGCCTGGATCATATTATCATTTGGTATGGACTTTTAGACTTTTGCCAATAATATATATCGCTATTAGAATGTGGTTTACCTTCGGTTAACCACGGTCTTCAAAATTAAAAATATTAAAATTAGAGAATACATCAACACAGCTGTCCATCCACTCTCCTCTCTATCCAGTCTCCTCTCTCTCACTATTCTCTCTCTAAACTACCCCCCATAACGTCATCATAAAAAATAAAAAATAAAAAAACCAAAGTATAACTTCCTAAAAAAAAAAAAAAAACCAAATTCGTATGTATATGGACCGGGGCCTGGAGTAAAACAAATTCAACTGTAGCTAGGGGTTTAGTTAGATAATTCCGTGTTATCTTTTTTTATTTTTTTAATGATATAAGTGATGCTATAAAGTCTTTTAATTTTGGTACGTAATTCATTAACAATATAATCCGAGTATAACTTATGTGTTTGTCTTAACTTTCTAAGTACGAATCTTTAGCATTGGGTCCCTATATAATACAGGGTTTCATAAATATAATGACTCGAAAAAAAAAGAGAAATAATAAAAAAAAATCAACGAAAATGAACATAAAAAAAATATAATGACGATATTAAAAAATTTTAAAATAAAAGGAGAAAAAACCAACTTAGGTCAAACAAAAAAAATTAATAATATAGAAAATATATATTACACAATATTGACAAAATAAACCTTAATATTGAATTATATATTAGCATCACCAAAGACAAACAACCAGCCTAAATATAGTAAAAAAGTTTTTTAACCAAAATGAAATAATTACTGTTTATAAACTAAAAATGACATAGGATTTAATGCCTTACCAAATTAAAAAACTTAAAGAATTGGATACTGGGTCTAACTGCAAGCCTGTGATGAATTAAAGATCCAAGCATGATTTAGGCCAAGTAATTTATATTTTGAAATTATTTATTTAATATATTTTAACTTTGAAAGAAAAACAAATTTTATTGAGCTATCTTCAAACGGGATCTTCACGCTGGAAAAATAAAAAAAAGAACATAATTATCTTCGCATATGGACTAGGGCCTGGAGTAAAAAAATTTCAACTACAGTTAGGGGTTTAGGTAGATAATTCCACGTTATCTTTTTTTATTTTTTAATGATATGAGTGATGCTATAAAGTCTTTTAATTTTGGTATGTAACTCATTAACAATATAATCCGAGTGTAACTTATGTGTTTGTCGTACCTTTCGGGTTTCATAAGTATAATGATTCGTAAAAATAAAGAGAGAAATAAATAAATAACAAAAGACTCATCACCGGAAATAAACATAAAAAAATTATAATGACGATATTAAAAAAATTAAAATAAAAGGAGAAATTTAAAAACGCAGGACTCACAAGTTTACTAATTAATAAATTTATTAAAGAAAATAGAATTAGTCTGTACATTTGGTGGTTCCATGGTCCATGCATATTGCATAGCACGGGATTTTGCTAGTAATAGTAATAAGCATGACCATTAATTACTATTTACTAGAGGCGTCCCCAACCTAGGCCTGTCTTATCCCAGACTGCTTTGGGCTGGTTTGGTTGTGTCTGAGCCCAGCCCAGCCCAGCCCAGCCATGTAAAGCCTTCCCTATTGTCTGAATGCCCCCTTTTGCAGTAGTAAAAGTTGTAACAGCAAAAATATACAGGTTCTTGGTCTAAACAATATATGCACTATAGATCACTCACCAGTCACCATAGTTCAACCTTTGATCAAATGGTTTGGATTAACTATCCGAGTACATGGGGTCCACCATCACCCAATGAGAGAGACCACCTGACCAAGGATGATTCTCTGTTAAGGATTGTCCACCACTCAACTATAGCCGAACCCAGCAATTGGATGAAATGCCTGACAGCTTGGGTATGAACTATGAACACCCTGTAGACCAACAATTTTGCTTTGATCAAAAGCTCTATCCACCATTTCCATGCATCACTTAGATCATCCATTTTAGATGCATATCACCATGTTCTTCTGATTATTATTTATGCAGAATGGAATAGACGAGCTACACTATCCGATGCGACCAAAGAGAAACCATCTAATGGAGACATATATATTGGTACCAACCAAAATAACTGCAAAAGAGATAGTGGTTATTACAACAAAGGATTAATATTTACATGGTAATGAATCCTTTCTTTGCCAAACTCAATGTCTAATATTATTTCCTTCATCAAACACGTCTTTCAATGGATGATGCCAAGTTACTGCCTGTGAGAACATAAACAAAACTCTTTCAACTCTCAAATCACAAATAATCAGGCTTCATATTGATATAAAGAATGTTTGGTAGTAATGGACATCAAAGGAGATCTGAGGAAGAAAAATGAAAAGAGATGGAAAAAACTGTCAACCTGATTCAAGAAAAGAAACTGCAAAAATACATAGATGAGAAATCCCAAACATACAACCATCTGATAATTAGCGATAACAGCACACAAAAACCGGCCATGACAACCAAGAAAAAAAAAATACCAACGCTCAGCAAAGCCACAGCAAGCAAACTTGATTCAGTGAAAATGACTAGAAAGCACTCCAACCACCAGAACCCCGCCGTGGTGTCTGACTTTCAGAAGACTTGAAAGGCCCAGTTGAGCTGAATGGATCTGCATCATCAAAAGAAGGGAACCCCCGGCTCCGGTCGGAATCCCTAGTGCTGCGAACGGAATCATACCTCGCAAAACTGTCATGCTGAGGGAAGAACCCAGTGTCATTCATAGAATCGAACATTGTCGAGCTGTCAAAAGAGTGCTCCACACTATACCTTGGTGGGGAGCTAGAGTTGAACAGTGGTGTGCTAGGTATAGAGTCTGCAAAAAATGAACTCTTCTCTTTCTTCTGGAACAAGCTATCAGAGCTGGGTGAGTCTATTCTAATCGGATTAAGACCTAAGTCTCCGGAATCAAAGAAAGAGTTCTGTATGTTATGTTCATGATCAGATTCCTGCGTCAGAATAAAAATTTAGATGAAAAGATGTTAAGAGAAAGAACCTCAAGTAACAATTAGTGGGACATAGCTGCTACAAAGGAAACTAAACCATCGCATACTATTGGAATCTGATCATGAGCAGAAGGAATACAAGTCAATTCAGAAAGACCGCTAGCACATGGATGGTCCCACATCCATATCACCTCACCCTTGAAAATGGTAAGTTTTTTGTTCAATCATGAAACTCGAGCAATATAATTGATGTTAAATGTTCCAATAAAATGAGAAGATAGTAGGTCAGTCAAACCAACCCTTTTTTAAGAGAGATCTAGCTTATTAACATCCTGATTGTATATTGGTTTGAAGAATACCAAAACAAAAGCATTCCAATATCTAAAGCCCATATTGTATTTCGTTGTGGCAGCTTTTTCCCCTTTGTAAAGAGAAGAGAAATATACCTTGGTTTTAATCGGGTTAAAATCCCATACTGAGTCGGTATCGTCACTTGCATCATAGGCAGCACCCCAGGAAGATTCATCAAATTTCACCCCAGAAACAGTTGATTCTGCACCTCCGTGATCACTGCATAAGTAAATGCTTAGAACAAAGTCAATCTTCAACATATTATAAGTGTAAACCAAATGAGATCTCTGGTCACCAATTGGTCCTATCATACGAACAAGAATTTACCCCTTGCCCTTTTATGTCTGGACCTCTAAATAAAAATCATACAAAAAGGCCTCATACCTTTGACTTTTCACACGTGGTGAAGCATCAGCACTCAAGTTCTTTTCAAAATGTGTAGCCGTGAATTCTTGAGATGGACTTTCTAATGAGCTTCTTCCATGTGGACTCCCAGGTGGACTTCTTGCTAAATCATCTTCACTTTGGGCATATGTTGAACCGCCATCAGTCATCCGTTCACCAGTGCTAGAAGGCTGGTCCATCTTGCTATTAACATCAGAGGAAGAATGACCCCCAAAGGCCTCATCAGTGGACATTCTATCGTCCCAAACATGTGCGGGCTTTGGAGGGGCCGCTATGTTTTCCCCTTCAACAGTAAGATCCTTATCAATTGCAAAGCCTGAAAGAGGGAATGGTACATCAATGTGAAGTGATGTGCCAAATATTCATGGATCATTTTCTTTGTTTGGCTAAAGGAATTACATATATTAAGGCAAGCAGAACAAAAGCTACAAGAAAGACTGAAAAGGACAATATCAACTGCTAGATTAGTTGATATTTGATATTGTCCTTTTCGATCAATATCAACTATTAAAAAAAAAAAACCCAACTACTGCTAGACTAAATTAATAGTACCACTAGACTTCTACCACAAGCACACTAAGTTATAGCCGAATCAAAACTGCCAGATGTCCTCTCGAAGAGGTAACATCACTAATGGATTCATGCAATAAAATCTTCATTGTAACATTTCATCAGCAATAAAATGTTCATTTTTTGAATCCTTTTGGATGTCTTTTGGTTTTCTTTCTTTTTTAAAGTTTTTAGCGTTGGAAAAAAATCTGTTACCATTTCAATACAAATACACACTGGGGCTGTCATCCAACTAGAAACATTTTAATGGCTGAAATAAGTTGGACCTAGATTAGAAGGCTAGAGATCTAGAATTGGTGTAAAACACTAAAACTTGATACACCCCCAATGTACATGGTTCCCTTCTCATCCAAATAGCCCAAGTAGGCCCATACTCACATATCACATAAGGTTGCATCTCACTTTTAAAAAATCAAATATTTTATATTATAAAATATAAATTGAAGAATTTTCACTGAAGAACCAATTCTAAGTATGAGAATCAGCTTGAGAGAGAGAGAGAGAGAGAGAGAGAGAGAGAGAGGTTGCCCATATTCGGCACTCATCCGACTATTACTCATCACTGGATTGAAATACCACTTTCTTCAACTGCTTTCACTGTCGATCTTTTTGGCCTCAAAATCCATATTTATGACTGTCTAATTATGTTGATTTTTGGGTGACCCCTTATCCATGACCTTCTATTCCCATTCAATGGGTTATCCCCTTTTTAACAGCTAGAGACATCTAAATGGACCTTACATATCTGATCTTGAATCCCCATTCAGTTCAACAAATCAAAAATAAATTTTGGCCAATCTTGAGCATCCAATCTATGATTTAGCCCATTTCTCTCAATTGAACCCTTAATGCAAACAAAGTAAGACCCTCCTAATCAATCATATTGATCTAAACCTTCCATCCCCATATAATGGGATATTTCCTTTTTAATAGCTAGATAAGTCTAAATGGATCCTTACAAATCTGATCTTGAATCCCCATTCAGTTCAATGGGTCTGTAAAGAAAGAAAGAAAGAAAGCAGGCGTGCGCACGTGCCAATTATAAGCACTGTATCTGTACTTCATCACACCCACAGTTTCAACTATTTGTAGTAGAAACAAGAGCCCATACAACAATTGGAAGGTGCTCGTTCTTGCAACTACTAAGATGCAGCATTGAATCAGCTTTACCGAGAGAGAGCTGCTGTTGTTGACATATTACACAGTAAAGCAGGAATAGTAATTGTTTCAAGAACTTTCAACATACCTTCATCTTCAAATTTATCCCAATCTTCATCCCAAACTGCTCCTCCCTCTTGAATTCCAGGTTGCCAACCTTAATTTAAAAAATGAATAACAGAAAAAGAAAAATAAGTAATGAACATAGTATATGTTCGAAAAGGACACACGCGGGAGAGCAAAGACTGGAAGTCAAGACATGCAAATCTGAGAGACATAATTGAATTCAACTTCAAACAATTCTCTATGATGCAAACCACTCAGGAAAAGAGGTCCGGAAAATATTATCTTGTATGGTCTTTTGGAACATATTGAATGAGAAAATTTTAGGTTTTTTATGGACTGTATCACCTTTTCACAGAGCCACTTATTTCATTAAAGTCAACATAGAATGTTGAATGGTCATTAAAAAGAATTTTAAGCATAGCTAAGTGGGGATATTTTTAGTGACTGGAAAGTTTGAATAGACCATACTGTCAGTCAATTCTCAGGATGTGATGGAACTTCCATAGTTATGGTTGCCTTCTCCCAGTAGACATTTCCTTTGCTATAAGTTCTCTGGAAATTAGTTAAGAGATTTGCCTGTAGATCTCACAGCAGTATGTGCTGTGTATCTTCTGGTATAACTTCCTCTGCAAATTAACTTAAAAATCAACCAAACGATGCTGTGGAGAACCAACAAGAATACAGATGCAATAAGCAAATACCCAGTATGTAGGGGTAACTCTAATCTTCACACCGATTGTGGGAACAATCACCAACTTGACATATTTACATTCAACATTTGGTCTGCTAATGAAGTAGCTCATGACTTAGCCCAGCAACAAGCTAGCAGTGTGGATCCTAGTGTTTCTTTACCCTAGTTATTTGGTTCTTTCTGTTGAGGTGTGGCATATAATTCTCTTATACCTTCATCTCCTTTTGTGATTTTGTGGTTTCTTTCGCCTTTGTAGCGTGCTTTTTCTTCTTTTACTTGTTACCGATAAAATAAAATTTAAAAAAAAAAAAAAAAAAGAACAAGCCAATTCCTTTAAGGAAAAAGAAAAAAAATGTACATTTCCTCGGTTGGAAGATCAGTTCCCCAAGTCCATATATTCTGTTTTATGTTTTATCTATAGGTAAGAAGTTCTTTTAATATTTTATTCACCCTACTGGTCAACCCATTATGTGCTAGTCAGGAAGCGCCTTGCTCTGTCATAGGTCCCAGCATTTGTTGGACGGCTATAAGAGTATTTTGGCAGTGAATGATCTTTGTGGAAGAGGTTACACCATTCCAAATTATTGGTTGGGTTAAAAGGAGAAAGAAACTGTACACCATTTTAGTGATAGCAATGTAGATCGGACATTTTTGTGCCATCTCTTCCCTTTCTAAAAAATGTTCCATAAAGCGTTGGCAAAACATGTCTCAAGGGAATGAACCATTTCACAGGAGAGGAAAAATATTCCAGTAACTTACTACGGAAGTGAATTTACGGACAATTTTAATGAGAACAATCACGCGACCAACAAAAACTATCAAGTTCCCAAAGGACAGAGATTTTGGGGCCACAGTGTAGGCAAAAATCACAAGGCAAATAAACATAGGTGGGCATTCCAACAAAAGTGGTCTAGATAGTCCCCCGCTGTTGCTTAGTTGGTCAGGGACGTGTAGCGAGTGTGGGTGCATGAGTTCAATTCCCTTGTGATGCCCAAAAAAAAAAAGAGGATAGGTGAGGGGTGTCTAGATAGATTCATTGGCGCCTCAAAAGGGAACCCAGAAACCCTTAGAGTAGGGACTAGGGAGTGCTTCAAAGGAAGATACATGATTAGTGTTTTTAGGCTCAGCAGGGGTAATGGTTACCAATGAAGATGAGGCTTTAGCATAGGAGGCCTGAGGATAATGTAAGAAGAGTTCCATACAGTGGAGCAAATCTTTTGGCTAAACAAGGAGTTTTACAGAGAGAAATGTGAATAGATTATAGAATATTCATTGACAGTAATTAATTTTCTTGCACAAATGGATTGTAGTATTTTCATCAGAAGCATCATTTTATTGTTATAATTAAAAAAATAATCCAAAAATGGAAACAAAAGTGTTTGCCTTCCATACCTAGATCCACTCTCATGAAATATTCAAATAAATACCTATAAAAAATCATTCTCATAAGCATTTCAGCATTTATAGTTGAAAGTTATATACTATTGACCTATAAGTGGTTTAACCCAAATGATTAGGTTGGCCTTTATTACAAGCATACAATTACTAACACTGGTACAATATTAAAGAGTGTTCAGACAATTAAAGAAATTCCACAAACCACAAAGTAAACTCTATGAATGTGTGAAATAAATTTCTACATAAGGCATATAGAATTCAATGTAGAAGCTCACTGGAGGACTCAAAGCTAATGAGAAATTGCAAACAGCATGAACCCAAATCAGAAAGTTTCTGTGAAATTACCGAAGGGAAGCTCAATTACTGCAGTTGACTTCGCATTTAATCCGAATTTCTTACAGCGCTCATTAAATGCCTTCCCTAACTCCTCAAGATCTGACTGTATCCTATCAGCACGAACCTGGAAATGATAGCATTGAAGTAAAGTTAGCACAGCACAGAAATATAAAACCAATGTAGATTCCTCCTGATAAAATTTACCTGAAGCAAACCATCAACACTTCCACCTTGTTCCATTTTAACAATTGCATTATATAGTTCCATTTTCCTCTCCTACAAATGAATGAGATAGAATCTCAGCATGGCAATCTCTTTCAAATACTCTCACAAAAACATGCTCATATTGAAAAGTGGCTGCATAAATCCATAAAGCACATGCTGGCAAGACTATTTCAATGGATGTCAACCCAGTAGATGAAAGGTTATCACACCTGAATGTCACGATATGTAGCCTCTTCAATAGTTAATTTAGAAGCAATGTCTCTTACTTGCTTGTACTTCTCTTCATATTTCTTTCCCAGTGATTCAACCTGAAAAATTATTTAATGCATCACTCTCGGGATAACAATAAGCTGTAGTAGTCCAAAGAATTTGAAGTCAAAACAAGTAAAATATCTAAGAAAGATGAACTTTGATAATCAAAGAATGGAACCTCGCGTTTATCAGCAGATGCCCTTTCAGTGATCTCATTAAGTCGATTGTCACACCTACTCCTGTACAGAACCTAACACACAAAGTAACCAGAATATAAATTGAAAAAATTCTCAAAGCAATTTGAGAAATTAATGCCCCTAAAGCTGTTTAGATTAGCATCATAAGCATTGGCATAAGAGCACATATCAGCTGGGTATCACTGGTTCATGATAACGTATCACATTTGAAGCTTCATATAATTGGATTAAAGGAAATGAAATCAAAATTCAGTCAAAAAGAAAGGGGAGAAAATATGGGACCAAACCTTATAAGACAATCTAAAAAGGCTTATAAGAGCGCTTCTTGGCCTAGCCATAGCTATAGTAAAGGCATAAAAAATCTCTAAGACAAATCAACCAAAATAATAGCCTTCTACATTTTAAAACAGAAATCTCTGATGCATCCTGAGTGTCATGACATCAAAAGCACTATCATATCTTTAACATCTCCCGAAAAAAAAAAAAAAAACTACTACCATATATTTGTAATTCCTATTGCCTTATTGCTAGCAGCCTCTTATTCCAAATCACATTTTCTCTTTCTCAAAAGTTACATTAAAGCATAATTTCTTTATTAAAGTTAAGCATTCACATGGAAGCACAAACACAACCTCATCTAATGTAATTGTTTGGGCAAGTATAAGGAAAAAGGAAAATTGGAAATTATCTTCCAATAGATGAAATTCAGCATCTACCAAAGGGCCATTTGTCTGGTATGTAGGCAGGTGACTAATGCCTTAGAGAATTTGTTGGATAAGCAGGTAGGACTGTCACTGGACCAGGATTGAGCCCACATCTACCCAAGTCAAATTTGTGGATCCATTGTCTGATGGGCCCAAGGAAGACCCAAATTTATCAAAAGCCCTTACCAGGCCAGACTCAGATACTAGGGTCAAGGTCGTACTCTAAGTACAAAAAGTTATAGTATAAGTATATGTGTGTGTCAATGTTTCTTAGTTAATTGGTGCTTTTTTTTTTTCTTTCTTTATTTTTTGTTTGCTTCTTATCAGTAAGGGGCTGTTAATTAGACGACTGCAAATAGATGGGATAAAAATGTTGGTGATTAGAAGGTGGTGTTAAATTGGTATAGAAGAAATAGTAGACACAATAAATTCATATAAATTTAAATAAGAACAGAATTCAGGCCTTTATTGATGCAGAATGCGATGAAGTGCTGTGCAAGATCTCATGGTAGGGCAAGCTTTAGCATACATGGTGTTTGATCGAGCATATGGGGTCCAAACCCATGTGTGAAGGGTTCAGCTCAATTGGGAAGCCATAACAGCTCCATAGTACTCATGTAAACATAAAATGGGGGCTGTTTTAATTTTCTAAAACTACAGGGGTTTTTCTGCAATTTGCAGAAATGAACAGTACACAGGTGGTTCTTTTGGGCCTAAATAAATGGACAAAAGAGGGCCCAAAACCACTAGAGTCCGATGCCCTTTGGGTCGCCCATAGGTGACCTTCAAATGGCTGGGACCCACCTCCATAGTTATTAATTTCGTTTCGTTTCGGCCGAAATGGCCGAAATTTTTCGTTTCGGTCAAGTGGCCGAAATGAAATTTCAGTCAATTTCGGCAGAAATTCGGGATTTCGGCCGAAATGTAACTTTTCGGTCGAAATGAAATTTTACAAAATTACTTTTTTTTTTTACTTTTTTTACACATATATTTTCTATTTCTAATATTTTCACAAAATATAATTCCAAAAAAAATACTATAATGGATTAAATCTATATTTATTACTTTTTCTATTTTTTTACTTATATATGTATATATATTTTGTTATATTTTCCCCGAAATGTAATTCCGAAAAGTTTCACCGAAATCCCGAATAGGCCGAAACTTTTCATTTTGCAGGCCAGAGCGAAATGAGGTCCGAAACGATATTAACAACTATGCCCACCTCTCTAGAATGTGGGCCATGTGAGGCCCCCAAATCAAATCATCCAGATTATTCTGGAAGATCCAGCCAGCAAAACTTATGTTTTTTTAAAATTTATTTTCTTTTCTTTTGAACTTCTAATTATAGTAATCTAGCATATTTATATTAGGAAATAATAGTAATAAGAGTGGGCAGAGAGATTTGATTGATTTATAGAGCATTCTAGGATTTTATAAAATCATGTAATAGTCAACTGTATGAAGTCAGCTTTCTAAGCAGTCGAATATAAGATATACAGAGCATTGTTTACACTTTTTTCTCCAAGGAATTGAGTGTCTTCCCATCAGAACTGAAAGTTTAGTGGATTATTCCTTTCGTAACAGTCGTTAATCTTGACCTGCCCTTTTATTTTCTTGCACTGATTGCAGCCTACAAGAAAATCAAAACACCAGATCTGATTGTTCCTGCAGTACTTCCGTAAAAATAGGCTAGCAGTCAGGTTTATCTTGAATCCTTGGCTGCATCATTTATTAGGCAGCCTCCCATAACCTAATTAGGCAGACTAGGACCCATTCCAATGTCCGAACTGGACTCAAATTCAAGCCCTGAATCGTTATCAGGTTCAAACCCATGTGGGTCTGGCCCCAATTCAGGTAGTGACAGCCTACAAGCAAGGAGTCGATATGAGTCATAGAGACTAGAGAGTTTGACAGTCGTTCATTGCCATTCTCTTCACAGACTTCTTGGCTCTCTTAGAGCATTGCTATTGGTATAATATAAATTAATTAGTTCTACTGTTGCTTGAACAACCTATAAAAAGGAACATTAATTCATAAGGAACTCCAAAGTCTGATCCATTATAATTCTTAACACTTTGAAATGAACATGTTTCTAAAAGAAGTTAAATTTTGGCAAAGACATTATTTTGAATCTGAGAGATGCAAGTACTAGCACACACATTCAGCAAGTATGTTGCTGTTTCCAACAATTAATAGCACAATGAAGCCAATGAGGTGGTCCACAGAAAAACTATTATCAGTTAGCAATTGAAAAAAAATATACTTAAAAAGACCAAAATAACTGGATTTACTAGAGTAAATGTTGTGACACATCAGATCTGGAGATCAAATGCATGCATTAACAATAGTAACCCTTTAATTGATTAAGTTCCAGATTTCATTATTACAATGCATGACGCACATTGTGCATATTTCAAAATACATAGAAAACCAATAAACATAAGCTCGAAAAGAAACAACTCACAAGTTCTTGCATCTTAGTGCGGTAGAATTCGATCTTCTCTTTGGAATCTAGAATAACCTTCTCCAATTCTTCCACCTTCCATTTGGCCCAAAAAAAAAAAAGTTCATCCAAATCAATACAAGTACTCTAATAAAACTGTTCAAGTAATAAGACAACAAGAAGAAGCAAGTGACAAAAATATATTTTTTTTCACTGTCCAATCTTGTGAAAATTGCCTATTTTAAGGCATCCTTTAGTTCCTTGCTATTTCGAAAGCAAAGAAACTCTTTCATGTTAGGACATCTGAAATGAAGATTTAAAAATGGGAGACAATTTGAAGTGGCTTTGCAGACATTGGTCCCTATTTGTAGGTGTTCTTGCAAAGAGGATATCATCCTCCGACCTCTATGCTGTGTTTAGCAAGGATATCTTGATTTTGATGTTTTTATTCCTTATCATAAATCTCTGTGAAAATAAAATAAAAAAGGAGCATTTGCTTTTAGAAGGCTACAAGAGAATGGCACGCCGTCAAAGCAATACAAACATTTAGGAAAAATCAACTGGAAATCGGAAGATTCACATTAGCTGGCTAGATATATTTTGGAGGATTCAGCACAGAGGATAAGGCATCCAAGGAAGGTTGAAACACCTGTTAAGAATGTCTACATTAGTCATGCAAGCAAATGAAGTACTCTTGCTTAGGAATGGGCCCTGTATGATGATAACCCAACCGGGTGTTGGCTTGGTGGTTAGAACACTAGGTTTGCTCCCTAGAGGTCCTGGCATCGATTCCCCCTGGCAATAACAGTTGTGGGTGCGGGCGTGGGGCCAGGGATTAGTCCTGCCAAAGGTGGGGATACGCCTTCATTAAGACTTGTGCTATGGTGAATATTAAGGAGGGCGAGATAATGCTCTGGCTCCAAAAACAGTTTGTATTCAGGTGTATAGTCAAGAGATTGTCTGCTTTAGATATGTGGTGGTGTCTCCAGATCCAAAATGTTCCCATCTTATAGCTCAATGGAATTCTCTCTTTCAGATGGACCCTTGCGTCAAATGAACCCATGGACAGAGTTGCTGGGATCTTCTGATGCCTATATGGATTCTTCTAGTGGGTATTCTTTCTTCATGCATGATCAGATAAATCTTTCATATGTTAGGAGCTTGTTTGGGATCAGTAGTCGACATTGATGAATTTTGTAGCAAAAGGGAATTGGTTGAATTTGTCAATGAGAAATTTACATCTTTCTCCTCAACGTTTTCCAAGGTACTTGAATCTGGAGATTGAAATCGGTGTATGTGTCATTGGCTCTTTTTTTTTTTTTTTTCCCTGAATGACTGTTTTCTGTTTTTAGCTTAATATTGGAGGTCGCAGAGGCTCTTTCTCTGGAGCCAGTACAGATGTCACTGCTGACTAGGATTTTTCAGGAAAGTCACAATGCCGTGGGAACAGTATGTGGTGGATTCACTGGCAATTAAATTGTAGACAGTTGAAACAATCTCCAAATGGTGAAAACACCAACCGTGAAAGATCGAGACATCGAAGAAAATCAATCTGCTGCAATTCTAGGGGTAAATTTGAGTTCTCTCTTTGCCAAGGAGAAGATGCTTGTTCAGTATTCACGGGGTGGAAAATATGTAAGGAAAAGATTTAGTTACTCCTCCTGGTAAGGAGGCCCACTAGACAGGAGATTGGGACATACATTTAAGTGCCTCCTGATTTTATCCCTCTCTTCTATTGTGTTAAAGAAGACGACTGGATCCTTTCAGTTTCTCTATTCGGCAAAAAAGTTCATATAAAAACAAATTGGCTACGTCAACATACCTGCTTCTAATAATAACAGAAGTCTATTTCCAAACTTAGAAAGGTGTTGTCAAGAGAGATATAATCAAACATCTGGATACATTTGTTGTTTTAGATCAGTTGGAAGAATATATGAATGAAAAGCAGATAATATTGCTAATCATAAGGAGAATTTAGTGATTGATACAGCTTCCACAAACATAGTTATTAGAGATGAGGTTTTGAACCCCAAAACTAGATGTCTCTTTTGGAAAAGATGGATGAAAAAAGTAATGAAATCGATAAAAATTATGGATGCCTTTTTCATTGATGAGGAAGGAACTTGTAAAATGGTAAGGCACTACATCAAAAGGATTGAAGATTCTAATGGGCAAGAGGATGGTATTTCCTAAATTTTAAAGAGAGTAGAGTAATGCTGTGTAATGGGCTGACGAGGTTAGTGATGAGGACAATAATAGTCAGAGGCTTCGGTGATACTGGAAATGAAGATTTTTCTGATGCAGTGCCATTAATTGCTAATTAGGCTCATGATGAAAGGTTGGACAAGAAGATGATGAAACAGTAGCTTCTTTTGGTAAGAACCATGAAGATATGTGATTATTGTAACTCATAGAAGAAAGCTGAGAGGAAATCTAAAGGGAAAGGAAAGCGAGGGTTACAAAATCTCCAGAGTTCGAGGTTGATCAATAGAGAGTAAGAAGAAGGATGCTTTATAAGTTGCTTAATTTGAGTTTTACCATTTGTTCCCCATAGGAGCAGGATGGTGTCGGGGGTATTGTGACGCTAATTATTTTGTATTGTATGGGTTTTGTTTAGAGGATTGTTACTGTTTTTTGTGATAGGTTACGACTCTTTGGTTATCTTGGTTGTTTCCGATTTGTTGTTTTGTTATTCATTGAAATAAAACTACATTCCCTTTTCTAAAAGGAAATTGTTTTTTTTTTCTTCATTAAATATCTCTAAAATTAGGAAAGAACTTTTTCAGCCCCGAAACAGTGATATATTCATAGCATAGATTACATGGCCAAAGGAAAGGATACCCGGTTAATCATACATGAATGCATGTAGACATGCTGAACACTCAGAATAGCCTCAACTGTGGAGAGAGAGAGAGAGAGAGAGAGAGAGAGGTCCAGACCTAGCATCCTCCAGAGATAACGGCTTCATTCAAATATGGGAAAGTGTTCTTCCAATAACAAGAAAGATATATGGGGAAGTGAATAGCTGATTCAAAAGATAAACATACAGCAGTCTCTGTCGCAAAGATCGGCAATAGTTGATATGCATGCTGTATGTAAGATGAAAAGTAACAAAGATTCCATACTTAAACACCATCCCACAACCTAAAACATCTAATGATGTCTGCAAAAGATTGATAGCATCCAGATCTACTCACTGTTTCACTAGTGAACTGCTTTTTTATTAGCTTCCCTGTAGACATGTGAGAATGCCAATGGCATTTTGAGAATTCCATTTTGAGTCTAGGATTATAGAATGAAATGAGCCAAAACTAAAAGTAATACATATATATATATATATAGAGAGAGAGAGCGCGCTACATAAGACTAATTACCCATCAGAAAATAAATGATGAGTCCTAAAACTACTCCAGCAAATACAGTGAACATATAAAAAATTGTGCCTATTTATGGAAGTACAGCACATCAACAAGAGATTCTTGTTTGTTGCAACAGGAATGATCACACAGTAAGGTACTATATATGATTGATAACGATAAATAAATAAGGTTGTGTGTGTAGACAAGAGCCCGTAGCACAGTTGAAGGTGCTCTGTGTCGCAACCACAAGGTTGCAGGTTCGGTTCATGTTAATTGTTAACATTACAAATGATGATGATGATGATGATAATAATAATAATAATAAGTTCCATGCATATATCAAGCACAAAGAGGAGTCAAACAGCAATACTTTTTTATCTCCATCTGTCGCTTCTTGGAACTTCGAGTTCAGTGCACTTTGCTCCTCCGTACTGAGTTGGTTGACAAGGCGTACTGGCATTCTTGACTTCTGCTGCATGAACTGAGGGGAGCCACCTGTATGAGGAGTGATTGGAACTTGTGCTGGTAACCTTAATCCAGCCGAAGGTGGTCCTGCACGTGCTCCAGAGAAACCTTGCTGTGGCAAGCCTAATCAAGAATGAATATCAATAATAAGGGCATATCTCTACTCCAATTCCCAGGGAAAAAAGGGGAAAATGGTCCCTCATGCTGGAGGGTGGGTGCATGTTTAACTGTCAATAATTGGGAAGGGGGGGGGGGGGGGGGGGGGGGGGGGTGTGCGCAAAGAAAAAGACATCCATGCAAATTGGCTTAGGTCTACTCCCTTTTAGGTTCAGTAACACCACCCCCCACCCCTTTTCTCTCTCTTCCAGCCAGCGTAAAAAAAAAAAAAAAATAGAGACAGAGGACTGAAATTGAGTAGCTCTCACAGGGCTGGTAATGCCAAGGTGGCTTGCATACAAAAGACCAGATCCATCTCCAACATGTTCTACACCATGTAGATGCTCCAGCACAACACTAAGGCAGGCTTCTCAACAGATGGGATAGGCTAGTGGACGTGGCACATTGACAGTTCAAAACACCAGGCCAATGGTCCATGATAAACATGCACGACAGGCCAGCCTAATGATTAGTCAGAACCACTAAATCCACACAGTGAGTCCCATCTCATGCATTATTGAATGTGCGACAAGTGTGCCAACATATGCAGTGTGGTCATATGGAAATGAGCTCCAAAAAGGATGGAGTCTAACATTAACAATTTAGACTTTTCTTTTTTGCTCTTTCACCTTCCCTTTTATCTCTTTATATATAATATATATATAGAAAGAACACTGGCAAGAATGATGTCCATTAAGAATACCAGGAGTGGGCTGCCAGCCATATGCAGCAGTTGGTTGACCCGTGGCTCGCAACAATATCTCGTCAAACCTTATGCTATCTGGAAGCACTGATGGAAGAGGACGCCCTTCTCGGTACCGTTCCATTAAATAGAGTGCAGTACAGAACTCTCTCTGAGAAAGCATGCTATCATTATCCTGGTCAGATAAGTCCCACACCTGCTTCAAGACATCTGACAAGCAGAGAGAAATAGAATAATGAGAATGCAACAATTGGACGATAACTTCTAACTAACAGTCACGCAACTAGATTGAGAGGTAAATTGTGCCTTTCCACCTTTAACGAAAACAAATTTGGAAGAGAATGCAAAAGAGAGATCTGTTAGGCCCACACGCCCATAGATGTGGGTGTGGGACCACACACAAAGCAGATGGATTTCAGAACCCATACCTGGCCCAAATACCAGCCAAGTCCACTTATCAGTTATCATGTGGACTGCACATGTATGCTGAATGTGACTTGTTGGAGACTTTTATAGTTTTAATAATTTTTCATGTGTTTCATACATGTGTGGCATTCCTGATGAGAAATATAGCTTAATTTAAGTAAAAGCACACACATTGTGGCAGTCCACCTTACGGATAATGGCATGCCACACTAACGTGTGTCGCGCAGTATGGATGGGATGGAATAAACATAGCAGATCTGTGCAAAAAGTAAAAGCAGACACAAAATGAAATGGCCAGTAATGATAAACCATCAAAACCAATAAAGCACAACTCGACAAGGTACCACCATGATTTTTCCCATGCATACATGAACTTCTACAAGATTCAAACAAGTTCATAAAGAAAAAGAAGAATTAAATTCAAGCAACTTAAGAAAAAGTGATGTTTAAAGGGAAAGAAAACTAGATGATGATGATATAAAGATCTGAATGCAAGCACATATGAAGAAATAATATAGTTTTGCAGCTGCACCTTTTTTAACAGTAAATGCAGTTGCGCTTTTTATGTGTACATTTAAGAAAACAAAACAAATAAAATAAACAAACATGAGAATCCCAGAATTGACAAGTCAACGTCCCCACTCTAACGAAAAGCAAGACCCTATATGTTAAATTACAGCAACACCAAGTCACCAACCTCTGGGCAGTCTCCAACTGAGGAACAGATTGCGTGCCTGTTCACCTGTGATTTTCCCATCTCTATCTGTGTCTACCTCCATAAATACCTTAGTGTACTTCTGGATGTCAGATTGAGTTATTTTTGGCCATGGAGGCTGGGTCTGGCCAGAAGCAGGCCCAACTGAAACGCCATCATGTTGGTTTTGCTTAACCTGAGATGGAGGTCGTTGAAACTGACTGCTCCCAGTTGGCGTTGCCAACAACTGGAAAGGATCAACCTGGCTTTGCTTAACTGAAGACTGAGTGGAAACCGGGACAATAGCAGATGAGGTAGTTACATCAAGCGTAGTAGTAACATCTTGCTTAGGTTGAGATGGAGTGGCAGAAAACACATCCCCACCAAAAATCGAGCCAGAACTAAAACCATTTCCAGAGGCAGTCAATGCTTTTGAATCCGTAACTGTGGGCTGGAATGACGATACAGCTGGATCTTGCAGTTTTGGAGGAAAATAGGGTGTTGGCCCAGATGGGGATTGTTGTCTAGGTGGTACTGAAGATGTAGGAGTGGGACCCGATGATGCTAATCCGCCAAATCCATCCTGAGTCAGTGGAACAGAAGGTGTTTGCCCAGATGGCGCTTGTGGTCTAGGCGACACTGAAGTAGTGCGGCCTGATGGTACAAATCCACTAAACCCATCCTGTGTTATAGAAGGAGAAAACCCTCTATTAGATACTTGGGAGGTTGCTGTCATTGAGGCTCCAGGCAGCCTCGCACCATACGACAAATTGGAAGAATTTGAGTTTGGAAAATGTGAAGCCATTGTATTAACTGCCCCTGGGAATCCCTGACTAGTTCCCTGCACTGGAAGTGAAGCACCAGCTGTGACTTGAGATGGCCTCATAAACTGGTTGCCTGGAGAGGGGAAAAACTGCTGGTTCATGCCTGCATTTGGAAGTGCTTGCAGCCCTCTAAACCCAAGATTTTGGGAGGTAGTCTGTGGTAATGCACTCATCTGAGGAGCAGGTGGTGCCATGGAATTCACCTGAGGGGCAGGTGTGGCTGCAGGATTTATCTGAGGAGCTGGGATTTTAGCTGCAGCAGAACCAAATAAGGCAGCTTTAACAATTTCTGGTGTTAATTCTCGCCCGCTTTGTGCTACAGTCACGAGTTTGAGTGCATTATAGAACTCTGCCCGACCAAGGAAACCAGTCTTGTTCTGATCAGCATGCAGCCATATCTGCAAATAGCCAGTCGTATTTTGATTAATAGAATCAAAAGCAATTGTATGATACAAAAGTGGAACAAAAAAAAGCTGCTCATTTATCACAGTAATAGTAAGTTTATATCCAAGAAAAGAATCTTACCCAAGGTTCTAAGTTTCGTCCAGCACTAGTTCGTCTCATTTGAGTCAACTCGATGCCGACCAGTATCAAAACAAGACAGCATCCATTATGCAGTATTGGGAGGGATTCATTCTTTTTATTTTATTTTTATGACAAGTCAGAGGCAACTCCTCCCACCTTGTCTAGAATTGACCCATACCAAACGAGTCAGACCAGTTGCCCTATTGGTTTGAAATTCTTTTATATGCTTCTTTTGTCCCATTTTGCAACCCCAACTCACTTGTTTTGCCTCCTTTCCTCCTTTTATTTTTTTTTTTTCCTAAATGGGCTTTCTTTCCTCCATTCCTCTCTTCTAAGGCTTCCTAGAAGGCATTTTGTGCTAGAAACTCATTTCTAGTTTCCAGATCTCATCATCTGAAGTCATACGATTTTAATTTTTCTCTCCCATTTTCGCATTTCCTTTCTTCCTACACTTCGTTTCACACTCTAAAGGCTTCTAAAGCTTTAGATCTACCAACTCTTGCGCTAGAAATCAAGATTTCAAGCTCTATTTTCAGATCTAGACTCGAAAACCTTAAGCAATCAAATAAGGGCTTTGGTCTTTTCAGAGGAGGTATTTCTTTTGAGTTAAATAATTAGCCACATGAAGTCATGAGCATTGGGTCAGCAACTTAGCATTCAACAAGACTAAAGATCTCTATGATCGAGATTAAATACTTTGTAAGGAAAATTAAAATTTACAATGAGAGGAGCCAAGGCCCAATGATGCTAAAGTAGAGTTCTATTATTTACCATCCTTTTTTCTTTTCTTTTCTTTTAAATGGTCATTATTTTCCATCTTTATGAGAAGGAGTTGTTACATTTCACCTTAGCCCCTATTTAAACGCTTCATCATCTCACTAGTGATGTGCATGAATGGATTTACAATGTTAAGAACGCCTTTTACTGTCCCACTTCAATGGTCCCTTTACAATGGCTCAATCCATTCATTTTTCTACCTTAACAGTGGTTCCTTTTTTATTGCCCCTTACCAAAGGCCCTTTCTTTTTCCCAGATGCATTGTGAATTGTGATTGGCCTGATGGCCCCATGCCTATGACCCGGCTCGATTTTCCTCCACCATGTGCCATTTTTTGAAATGTGGCCCCAAGCCTGGAAAAAGGGAGGCTACATCAAACAGGTAGTAAGCCATAAAAACTTTCCAACCTATTTTGAGCTCTATTTCGAGAAACGCAGCAATCAACCAAACCCAGTTGGATTGGAAAAGACTTTGGTGATATGATATGTATTCAAGCCCCATTTCTTTTTGTTGAATAATCAGCAAAATGATTTGCAACACATTGAAAAGTGACAGAGAAACTTGGTCAGGATTTTCATCCTTCAAATTGAGGGAAACTAAACATTTCCATGACACCCATAGTTACTTGGACATCTCAAACCCCTTAAGTGTTATAAAAGGCCAAAGTAAGATAGAAAGCATATATAAAATGTACCAAGACCCCCAGGAAAAAAAAATGCTAGGCATATCAGTAGAATCCAAAAAAGGATTAAGCTTGACCAAGTGCAGAAAAAAATACCATCACAAAGATCGTGATCACCAATACACCAGATGCAACTAGAGGATTCTGATATTCAATTATATCCATGGAAGTAAGCATAACATTAAACCACAAGAGAAGTTCTACATAGATGCATGTCAGCCATGTTTGCTCTCCAAAAAAATGTGACAACCTATGGAGAAGCTGTACTTGAATTTCAAGAGATTGAGATATGAAGTGACCCATCATATGCATTCCAACTGGAATCTTGACTTTCACTGAGTTATAATACAATCCCACATATGTTTTATAAGAAACTTTTTCAGTAATTCAGTTCTAGGATTATAGAGTACAAAAATAGCATCTGAATTTCATTTTTCAGTGCCATTTCACAACCACTGGAGGAGTACTAGAGATCTGCCATTTGATCTGCAGCTCTACTCTAGTCTTACAAACTTGAGTCACACTATATGTCTGGTCATAAAAAAAAAAAAAAAAACCTTCTTTCAAATTTTTTTTCTGCTTCAATCTAAAGTTACAGACACAATTCTATGCCAATTATGGAAATCAATCATCCTAACAACACAAGTCATTTGAGCAGAGCAAAAAAAAAAAAAAGAACCAAACCCAAAGCACCACAATGCAAGCTCCAAACAATTAAATCAATACACAGACAACAAAAGAACCATCAAAACTCCAATCAAATTCACGACTTGGAAAACCTAATACAATAACGAAAACACCCATATCTTAAAAACAAAAGAAATTAAGAGGCGGGCCTTCAAATTACCTGGGCGAGGACGGGTTTAGGCAAATTCGATCCTTGAAAGAAAGCGACAGCCTCTGCTCCACTGATCCTCCCATCCTTATCCAAATCCGCCCTTCGGAAATACGCATCGAATACTTCCATATTCGCCACTGCCATTCTGGGAGCTGAAATCCGATCGAATTCACTGTAATTCACAAATCACGCGATCGAAATGGACCGAAACAAACCACCAGACAGCAGATATCGAAGAAAAGACAACACCCAGATATACAAAACAGAGGAAGAATTCTATGCGAGGGTTTGGTAGATCTGACTGGTGGAGAAACGGCTGGAGAAAATGAGAAATGGGTTCCTTTCCCCAGATCGAAATATTCGTGGGTTTTTTTTTGTCGGATCAAGAAAAGCCGACATTAGAGATTGGATCAAGGAGATCTGCGCTTTTTGGGCGGTTTGGGATATGAAGCCTCTTCAAAACACTCTCTCTCTCTCTCTCTCTCTATCTCTCTCTCTCTTTCTGCCCTTTGTCGATCGAGGAAACAAGGACTGTAAACGGAGGATCTACAATTTTTTGAGAAAATGACAAATATATCCCTCTTTTGATGCATGTTATGGGCTTTTCATTGTAATGGTCCACTTGGGACCATTGGCCCATTGTGCCTCGTTTTAGTTTCCCATATCCTCCCTTTTGAACCATGAACCATGGTTCTAAAATCATTTATCACATTTTGGCAATTTTTCTTGAGAATTTGGAAAATGCACGTTTAGCAATTGTATATCCTCGAGAATTCAGAATTCAGGCAAGAAGAAATTTTTATCTTTTTTAAGATTTTTAAGACTGACCTCCCACTATAAGATCTAAAAATCCTCAATTTTAAGGATTTTTATTCTAATACTAATTATTTTCTGCTATACACACTTATATACACTAATGTTGAACCTTCGGCGAGGAATTATCAAATCTAATGCAATAAGAATCCTTAGCATATCGATTCCTCACTTGTTACTAAGTGTGCCTTTTGACTCTAACGAATCAACTCCCACGTCGTAGATTCTATCAATCCCTTTTAAGTACTAGATTTGGCTTAATTACATGTCTCTTGCGTTTGATAGCGTTTATGTTATTGTTAAATTTGGGTTTTTAGGGGTAATTACATTGTCCTTGTGGGTCATTGTCGTTGTCATTTATTTACTAAAATGATGATCTCATCATTGCATATTCTATGGAAATCATTCATCAAGGACATACTTATCCATTTAAGTACTGTTGTTAAGTTGAACTATGTACATTTCTATATATTCCGATACTCTCCTTGGTACGGTAGGTGAGTGTACCTTGTCAATGTGTTTCCTGACTTGGACCATATGAGTTGAAGTGCCCTTTATTCATACAAAGCTTGGATAGTTATTGTAGGTCCAGGACTAAGTAAGGCCTATTCTTCATAGTGAGGCCTGTTAAATAAGGAGTCTGTCTGGATACCCCTGAGGCTTTGAATTAAGAAACCCTTTAGCTGAAGGAGTATAACTCCATATTGGTGTTCACCTGTTGAAAATCCGAGTCATTCACAATGATCAACCTCCCAACGTATGGCAGATGTCCCAATTTTACCCCAATGAGTGTTGATCCTAGTTTAAGGTTGATTGTTTCATTGAAAAAATGATAGCAGGATCTTATGGATCTTCATTAATTATGTATTTTAATAGAAATATTTTTTATTTCTAAGAATTTTATGGTAAAAGAAATGATTTTTTTTTTCTTTTTAGAAGTGAAAATTAGCAATGCTGCTTACAATGAGAAACAAAAATAAAAAAGAAACATAATAGAAAATGTAACAGCCTATGAAAATCGTGCAAAAGGCAAAGGGGGCCCCTAAAAGTCCCGAACCGAGGACCTAAGCCAAACTTGTAAAAATTTGGAGTAGCAGGCTTACTTCTAGTTGAATTGGTGGAAAAACTCCGATTGTAGGTTTTCTTATGGTTAGAGAAGAGAAAAAGCTCCAATTGGCAATTGCAATTTTTCCGCAAGCAAGAGAAGAGGAAAAGCTGCAATTACAGTTTTCTGACGACAACATTATAAATGCCTTTACTAAATTGGGATTTAACACCCAGGCCTTTAAAAACCTCTTTTCGCCCAAACACACAAGATTAATTCTTTTTTCAGCCTTGAAGTGAGCTGGAGAAAGAATATAAAAACCTTAAATGATGTTGATGTAAATGAAGCAAAAAATGCTAAAGATGTTGATGGAAATGCAAGATAATGGATATTCCATCCTTCTAGATATTCCCCGAAGCAATTAGAAGCCTTATAGTTCTTTCGGAAGTTGTGTAAACCAATTCATGATGATAGGCCTTCTATACTCACAAATCTTCTCCCAATCAATTAAGAATCTCTTTTATAGTTTTTTCTCTCGTAAGGTAATAAATTCATGTTTTGAGTGAGAAAAGGAGTTATTAAAGGCATAAGGAACCGGGGAATTCACGAGCCGAATTGGGCTGGGCTCAGGAATATCCACACTTAGCCCAGTTTCGAAGCTATAGGCACAAGCTTGGCCGAAACATGAATCGGGCCATAAGTAGCTTGGCCCATCCAAAAAATAATTTAAGAGTATAATTTAACTTATGGGAGAAAGGGTTTGGTTATACTATCTCACGCGTAGTTCAACTAGTTTGGTCATACTATCTCACACGTAGTTCAATTAGTTTGGTCATTGTATGTGTGTGTGAGTACCGGTGTTCAAATCCCTTCCTTATATTTACCTGCTATTGTTTTTACAATCGGACCGGACCAGGCTATGGGCTCTCTACAATTAAACCCAAGACCTATCCATCTATTAAATGAGCCCAAATAAAACATCTAAGCCTGGTCTGAATTTTAATTTGGGCTGGGTGCAGTTCAGCTCGGTCCATGAGCACCCTAACTAGCGGGTTGTTTGGCGTGTTAAGTCCCAATTTGGAAAGGAGGTTGGAATGTTGCTGGGCGTGTTTGGCAATTAACTAGTTAAAGTGAAGTAAAGTGAATTTATACAAGAAATGACAAGGGGTCAAAACTCCCTTCCAAAATCTTCAAAGAAAGTAAAAAAAAAAAAAAGTAACTTCCTTTCTCCACTAAAAGAAAAAAAAACTCCATTTTTCTATACAAAAAATAAAAAATATTCCATACCAAAAAACTAAAAATAAAACACCATCATAACACCTTATATTTTATTTTCTCTTGATTTGATGCTTCACCTCACCAGACCATACATCCAAATAGGCCGGGCGTTATATATGTTCTCCTTAATTTCCATGCTTCCCAAATCTTGTGTGTCTGTCATCTAGATGCAGCTTTACGGCGGCTTGTACCGGCGGTAAATCTGCAACTCCGAATTTTTTAGGTTTTGGTCGGGGGTCCGTGGGTATGGTCCTCGGGTTGGGTCCTTACAGGCCCTTATGTAAATGTAAGAACTGGCGAAGTTAAGTAGCATCCATGGACTTAGTTCAAACTCGTCCCTATTTTAAATTGGTTATGAAATAAAACCCGAACCTAGAATCATTGGGTTTAATCCCAATTTCACTCGAACCTGAAAATTACTGGGTTAAGTTATCGTTAATTTGCAGGTCAGATTGGGATTGTTGGGTGTCTGTTTTAGAGTTAATGAGTACATCAGGCTCAATCCAATAATAAGTCAGACAATTAGACAGGGGAAGAACCCCTATAGGGGAAGATTTTCACCTCATGGCACATACTACCAGTTTGTGGGGCCCACATAGATGCATTCCCAATAGTGAAGATATGATAGATGGAAATGTCTATTTACGGACAAGGTTCATGCAAAAAATCAATCCTATGAGATAATGTTGGCCTTTGATTTAACAGCCTCAAAGTTGTTAAGGTTTTTAATCATAGAGTTTTTTTATTTTTTATTTAGATTAAATCCAATAGTGGGTCAAGTAACTTCCTTTCTCCACTAAAAGAAAAAAAAAGGGGCATTTGGGCGGAGGTCCCTCAACTGTGATTTTTATTGCAAGCGGTCCACAATACTTTATCATACTGACAACAGTCCTCTTGTAACTGAAAAGGACAAAAACGCCCTTGTACATGTCAGTAAAAGCAAAACTCAAACAAATTTATCTGAGTTTTCAAAACTCAGATAAAACTCAGATAAATTTATCAGTCTTCTAAGGCAGTCTTCTCACTGTTTAAACCATGGTTATGATCAGATATGTAGCCTGTGGATTGTGGTCCTGGACTATCCTTTCACATGTTAAAACCACTTACAGATTGACTGACTTGGGCTTTCTTGAAATTAGGACACAGGATACCTTGTGAATACAACAACCAGAACATGTTTGGTTTCTCCTATAGTTCCCTGCTCCTGCTCCTTCTTCTCCTTCTGTCTACTGGTAGAGAAAGAAAACTCGAATCATAAATCACAACCACTGCAATAAGAAAGGAGAGATGGATGTGGGTCGTCGGATGACACCACTTCACATAGCTATTTGTTTGAAACTCAGAAAAGTTCTTCAAAACTCAGATAAATTTGTCTGAGTTCTGCCAGAAACTCAGATAAATTTATCTGAGTTGTGCCGGAAACTCAGATAAATTTGCCAAAACTCAGATAAATTTGGCAAATTTATCTGAGTTCTGCCAGAAACTCAGATAAATTTATCTGAGTTTCTGGCAGAACTTCGACAAATTTATCTGAGTTTCTGTCCAGTTTATCAGAGATTCTGGGAAATTTATCTGAGCTCGGCGACACCAAAAGTTAGAATACGGAAAATCAGATTCCAATAAAAATCGAAATCGAAAACAAAAACACTTGATGACCACAATCCAATCGAGAAAAGAGAGGGAGGAAACAAGAAAAAATGCAAAATGCTCTCTTTTAAATCAGTTGTAGAGAGAAAGAGAGATTTGGAAGAAACTTTAGATGAAAAAGCAAGATAAAGTAAAACTATGTCTATCTTTGAAGAAATGAAAGAGAGAATCGGAAGTCATGGTGGCGACGGAAGGTGCTCTGCAACGATATTCTGCAACTATGGAAAGGAATGGAAAATGGATAATGAGAGAAGAAGAAGGAAGGAGTTTTCTGGCACAGTTGAATGGGGCAAATTAGTCATGAAAATACATGATGTGGCATATTAGAAACCTCTCACTAAAGTATCTCCAGCTGTCTGGACTATAGACATTAGAGAAAAAGTAGTTGTCCTTGATGCCTTAGAAGACCGTGCTCAAGGACTTTTGGCTAATTTACCCAAAAAAAAACTCCATTTTCCTATACAAAAAATAAAAAATATTCCATACCAAACAACTAAAAATAAAACACCATCATAACACCTTATATTTTATTTTCTCTTGATTTGATGCTTCACCTCACCAGACCATACATCCAAATAGGCCGGGCGTTATATATGTTCTCCTTAATTTCCATGCTTCCCAAATCTTGTGTGTCTGTCATCTAGATGCAGCTTTACGGCGGCTTGTACCGGCGGTAAATCTGCAACTCCGAATTTTTTAGGTTTTGGTCGGGGGTCCGTGGGTATGGTCCTCGGGTCGGGTCCTTACAGGCCCTTATGTAAATGTAAGAACTGGCGAAGTTAAGTAGCATCCATGGACTTAGTTCAAACTCGTCCCTATTTTAAATTGGTTATGAAATAAAACCCGAACCTAGAATCATTGGGTTTAATTCCAATTTCACTCAAACCTGAAAATTACTGGGTTAAGTTATCGTTAATTTGCAGGTCAGATTGGGATTGTTGGGTGTTTGTTTTAGAGTTAATGAGTACATCAGGCTCAATCCAATAATAAGTCAGACAATTAGACAGGGGAAGAACCCCTATAGGGGAAGATTTTCACCTCATGGCACATACTGCCAGTTTGTGGGGCCCACAGATGCATTCCTATGAATGAAGATATGATAGATGGAAATGTCTCTTTACGTACAAGAGTCATGCAAAAAATCAATCCTGTGAGATAATGTCGGCCTTTGATTTAAGCCTCAAAGTTGTTAAGGTATTTAATCATGGAGTTTTTTATTTTTTATTTAGATTCAATCCAATGGTGGGTAAATGTTGAATTATGGATGTGTCTAAAATTGGGTTTGGTACCAGATCACGGGAGGATAAGATCATAATAGGAGTTGGACAGATCAAAGACGGGCCAAAGCAAGCCCCATAAAATTAGATGCACATGCAATCTACTTGTAGAAGAAAATTCTCTCTACTAGCGAAATATGAGCTCAGCAGTGTTAACCAGCCTAGCCAATTTGAACCATATGATAGGACCTTTAATTTACATAGGCCAAAGTCTGTCTCATCCTCATCTATTCAACCAAAAACTTCAGTCCCACTTCTCTCTAGATATGACCATCTCTCTTTGTTGAGTTGATCTTTTTGCAGCTTAATCCACTTGTGCATCCAAACGCACCTAATCATTTTTCCAATTGGGTAGGGAGTCCAATCATCAACCAAATGACTAAATATGCCACGCTTACATTGCCAGCTTGACCTGCCCTTAACTTCTCTTTTTTCTTCTGGATTGCAGTATCCTCCTGTACTTCATAGTTGCCCCAGCTACCACCATACAGGTGGCAAAGGTTCATGAGCCCAGACCCACCAGTTGCAGAGCCACATCTTGGTCGAACCATGGCACTGCACAGTGACTTATAACCAAGCCAGAATTGGATAAGCCTAGACCTTCACTGATCAGGCCAAGCCCACACAGAGTACGAAACTTTTACATAGTTATAAAATAATGTCGAACGATTGATAGGAGAAGGCTAAGACACTCAACTCATATTGACTTAATTAGTTGTGTTGATATGTCAACAAGTAAAAGGTCAAGGGGCATCTTCACTGTTTCAGTAATTTATATCATCATATCTTTAGTTTTAACATGGACAATCAATCCTCTTGGAATGACCAAGTGAAGCAATTTTTAACTCATCTTCCTTAACAGTGGAGATCAATAAATGGCAGGTGTAGATGATAATATAGAATGTTAAAGGCAGTAAGCTAGATGATCATTTTTAGTTCATCTCTACTGCTGTGTTTGGGAAGGGAGGAGGGAAGGGGAGGGAAAATTTGAGGGGCTGAAAAATGGAGGGGAGGGAAGGGGAGGGGAGGGAAAAATTTTCCCTACCCCCAAATTCCCCTCCCCCACTTTCCCTTTCCCTTCCCAAACACCCTCTATTTTAACTTTCTATTCATTTTCCCTCTGTTTTTTTCCTTCCCCTCATTTTATCTCCTTCCCAAACATAATGTACATCATGATCTCTATATCATTCATGCATGTTTAAGTTGAATTTCACGCTCTTCCTTTCGGAAAGGGAGGATTAGGATTTGCTGCATTTTCTTGGTCTGATCCAAGTTGAAATGTACTCAATTCAAATCTAAAAACATTTATTAATCGGGTCAAAATATTAATCAAAACCAACTAATTGTACTACCTATTGATTAATGGCCACCCCAAAATTTTTAAGACATTGATTGCTAAATTAACTAGATCGTGTGAAATCACCAGTTCCAATCTTCTAATGGTTTGTAATTTGTATGTATACTCTATTAAAGCATCAGTTGGAGTAGGTGACTGAAGCCAGCCCAAACTTACACTTTCCCCTTTATTTTATAAAGCGATGATTGTTCTCTCTCTACCGACATATCATCTGTTGATTTCAGGGAAGTGACCATATGATTCAAGCCATTCACATATTCTAACTCTCAATCCCATATCTATCTAGGAAATAAGGTTGTCTTATTAAGGGCATAAATGGAAGTAAGGAAGAATCGCAACCCAACTGAAGATTTGACTTCTACCAAAATAAAAAATAAAAAAAAATGAAAATTTTGACTTGGATAGATTGAAATAGCAAAATTATATATATATATATATATTCAGGGAGATGCTCTTATAAGAGACATCTCTCATCCTAAATGAAGTATAGGAGTGAGGGCCCTCATATTTAAATTGTTGGCATTTAATATGGATGTGAGGGCCCTCATCCAATCTCTCATTTAAGGTGAGAGGTAAGAAATATGTGACTGCTATATATTTGGAACAAGACTTTTGATTACAAGAAGGATGATTTAAGCCTAGTCGTTCGTGTGGAATAATAAAAGTAAAATAGATAAATCATTAATAAAGTAAAACTTAAGGGGGTTAAAATAAGAGGCACTTTCTCATGAATTAAGTTACTTCACTTAATAGTATTATGGGGAAGGAAAAAAACAGGGCAGAAGGAGGGGTAAAAGGGGCTATGGGTGTCACATTAAAACTTTACTTCTCCCCTAGTTATTTCCATCCAATCAATGTAATAAAATAAAAATGACACATTACCATCTTATTTTTCACTCCCATCTTTCATCCAAACCATAATTTAATGGAAAAAATCACATGCCTGCTTTTACTCCCTTTCACTGCAACTTTAGATGAACAAACGGGCAAGAGAGATGATATGCCAAAGGTGGTAATTTCTTTATCTACCATACAAGTGATCAATAATTCTTGAACTAGATGATAACGATGGTAGACAGACAGTGCCCCTCTTGAGTCTTGACCCAAATAAATGTTCATGAGCACCATTCTCCCAGTTGGGATTAAGGCTGTCGTGCTCGATCGTAATTGAATGCATGAAAGATTCCTTCTCCATCTTGTACTTGTTTTCTTTCCCATTGGATGGAATTCATCTCAGCTCCTCTCTCATCCTTTCATTCATCATCTGGGAAAAGCTACAAATTCAAGGGGATGGGAATTGGGATCATCATCACCTCCTTAAGATTAGGGGACCATCTATCAACAATAGGACCCACAGACCACATCTCATTTTTACAATAAGCCTGATCTTGTACACTGGAAGTCTAGAATAGAGGATGCAGATGGATGGCATCATTTACCCATAGCTTCTATGGCCCCTAATTCAGTGATCCAGTTTCTTCATCAAATGGGATCACATTTTTATGTGGGAGATGCATCAAAAACCCACTCCAATGGTCCATATTCAATCACACTCATCCAATGAATGGAATATATATGGGCCCCACCATGGTGTCAATGGTCTTCATTGTATTGAGGACCCAAATGCACAAAGCGAAGTTCTTTGCAGACAAGTAACAAGTCTCTCTCCCTCGCTCTCTCATTTCCAAAGCAACAGCTAACACGGAAATCACTAGACCAAGATCCAAAAGCAAAAGTAGTAAAAAAGAGTCATCTCCTCACAGAGAGAGAGAGAGAGAGAGAGAGAGAGATGTCTTGTTCTTCGTCGTCTTCGGAAGAAGACGAAGGATTCGAAGCATATAGGAAAGGTGGATACCATGCAGTCAGAGTAGGCGATCAGTTCGCAGGTGGTCGGTATATAGCGCAGAGGAAGCTCGGTTGGGGTCATTTCTCAACCGTTTGGCTCGCCTTCGACACAAAATCCTCTGTATGTCGCTCACCCTTTCTTCCTTTTTGGCCTGAAAGATGTCGCCTTTCCTTTGATTTCTGTAATTTTGGATCGTTTCCTCATCTGGGTTCTCTTTGTTTTGTCCGATCAGTCGCTGTTTCATATGAAAGATTTCGCCTTTTCTTCTTTGGCTATCGTCTTTCCTAATTGATCTTCTTATTTGGGGTTCTTCTATTTATGGATGATTGGACTTGAATTCTCGCTTTCTTAGGCCAAAAACACAATCTTTTGTCGGTTATTGGATTTGAAACCGCTTTCCCTTCTGGGTTTTCTTTATTTTGTTCTAATTTGATGGGATTGAATCGAATAATCTCTTCTGAGCGTGGCAAGCTATCATTTTTTTTTGTTTGCGTGTTCTGCGATCGGTATTGTTTTCTGGGTTTCTTGTTTGCACTCTGATTTCCGGTATTTCTAGATTCTTTTTTGAAATGGCTTTGATATTGATCTGAATTCATTTTGTTTTCTTATTCTATGTCGGTGAACTCACTTTGGTTTCCTGAGTTTTCTCATCGATGCTGAAATGATGTGGAGGTTCCAGGTGTTTCCATGAAATGGTGAAAATCGATATAGAAATCATGGATTTCATCATCTTTTTATATATGTATTTATTCATTTATATTTCCTATATCAAGAGAAGTTATCCAATCATCATCATCGGCTTTTCGTTTGTGATGAGATTACCTGGAATTTTCTTATGCTTAGGTTATCTGCAACATCTACCTGGAGTTTTCTTATGCTTAAAGTTCTCACCTGTATATGTGGAAAAAACTCATCATTTTATTGCTTGTCTATTTACTCATCTCCCTTATGTCTACCTTTTTTTTTTTTTTTTTTTTTTCTCTCTTAAAAAGTTTAATTGCCAGGATTTCAAATCCTCTTCCATTTTACTACACCCTTGACCAAAAAAAAAAAAAACTTCCAAATTCTCCATCTTTCATTCATTTCTGATTCTCAAAATCCTGCTCTCCTGAACTTTTAATTGGATACCACATTTTCTTTTCATACCTTCCTCCTCTGTGAAATTAACCATTTCAACTGATTCTTAGTCGATCTCTCGAATTTGTTTCTCTGGTCCTTACCTCTTCCTTCTCATCCCATTTTTTTTTCTGCATTTTCTTTCCTCTATGAATTATGTTATTCACTTTTGTGTTTTATTGAGTAAAATCTTCCTTCTTCAATTTCACTTTGCAGACATTTGTTGCCTTGAAAATCCAGAAAAGTGCAGTGGAATTTGCTGAAGCTGCTCTCCACGAGATCAAATTTCTCACAGCAATTGCCAATGGCGACCCCTCGAATTCCAAGTGTATAATTCGATTGCTTGACCACTTCAAGCACACCGGACCAAACGGCCAGCATGTTTGCCTGGTTTTTGAATTCCTTGGTGATAGTCTACTTGGCTTAATCAGATATAACCGTTACAAAGGCCTTGGATTGAATAATGTTAGGGAGATTTGCAGATGGGTTTTGCTGGGTCTTGATTATTTGCACAGAGAGCAAGGTATAATCCACTCAGATTTAAAACCAGAAAATCTGCTTCTTGTCTCTACCATAAATCCTGCCAAAGATCCTGTTCGGTCTGGGTTATCGCCTATCCTCGAGAGGCCTGAGGGTAATCCTAATGGAGGATTTGTGGCAACTATTGGTGAAAAGAAGCTGAAGAATAAGGCAAGGAGGGCGGCGGCAAAGATCTCTTTGAGGAGAGAATCTGTGGAAGGGATTTCTCAAAGAGGGAGGAGCTTAGAAGGAATTGATATGAAATGCAAGATTGTGGATTTTGGTAATGCCTGCTGGGTTGATAAACAATTCATGGATGAAATTCAGACACGACAGTATAGAGCACCTGAAGTTATTATTGGGTCCGGGTACTCTTTCTCTGTTGATATGTGGTCTTTTGCCTGCATTGCTTTTGAGCTTTCTACTGGTGACATGCTCTTTGTTCCTAAGAGCGGTCAGGGATTTAACGAAGATGAGGTAGGATTGGCTTGTTTCTTTCTTTCTTATGCTAATTGTGTTATTAGTTTTTCTTTAGAAAATGAAAACCAAGAGTCTTTTTTCTATGAAAGGTTCATGAAAAGTGCTCATTTGTTTTTTTTTTTTTTTTCCTCGAAATGGGTAATAATTTAGTTAGTGGAATAACCATGGTCAATTACAAGGCAATGTTGGATTATCTCTACTGATTGATACCTCTTTTTTGTGGCTTGTTGAGGAAGATTTTTCCATTGTTTGTTGATGGGGTAAGTAGTACTTGATTATGGAAACATAGCAGTGGTAGGTAGAGTTTTCAATGAATTGGAGTTTCTTCTTCTTGGAAGCCACTGAAGAAATACTATTCTCATTGCAATTTCTTGAACTTTGATTATGATATGTCATGTCGTAGATGAAATAAAGATGAAATTCCAACTCATGGTTTGATGGCGGCTTCTTAAATTGTCTTGTCAATTATTAAAACAATCTATTTTAACTTTTTAATTGATTATTTTAGCCATGTATATGGTACATTAATAATAAGGAGATGGCATCAAAGCGGTGGACTGGAAATTTGAGCACTTTTGTTCGTTTGATTCTTTATGATGTCATGCCAAAGATAATATGATGACTTTGTACATTGGATAACTCAATTAGAACTCTATGATATTATTTATAGTTTTTTTTATTACTATTTTATGTGTTGTGGGAGTGGTGGGGTGGAGATGTTGAGAAAAAGATTGTAACCATTGATGATTAATCCCTAACAAAAAGCTTCCTGATGTTCCCATGAGATTTCTTCATGTATTAGATCCAAAGTCCCCATGGATCGTCAATGAACACCAATACAATTTCGACTTGATCAAATGAACACCCTTTCTTGTGTTCCCTGATTCGTCATGTAATGCTGTTGGAACCATCTGATGCATGACATGTGAAGCCTTGGTGTTTATTGTAATTTTGTGAATGTCTCCATTATTATTAGACTTTTTCGTTTCTTTTCTTTTCTTTTTTGATGGGTCGATATTATGATTTTATGACTGTGTTGACATGATAAAAATGTTCTTTATTTGTAAAAAGACTTGGCATCCATATTATGATTTCAGAACTAACATAACTGCCTTTTGTTGATTTATGGAAATTTATAGTAAATCAGTTCTAGGTAATCTAGTGAAGCACTTTAAACACGTCAAGTAATAAACAGTGCATTTAAATGTACTTTAACCATAAGCAGTTTGAATATCATTGCATAAGGGATGCTTATCTATTCTATTTTTTATTTGGAGCGGTGGAATCGGATACCACATTTGTCAGGATACCGAATTCTTCCTTTCCCACTCCTTATCATAATCAGCATCAATCACTGATATTGGATAACGGTGCAAGTTAGGGAAAACAGTATCCTGAAAAAATTTTGCTGTTTCCACACTGCCCAGAACACACAGTGGAACAGATCACCATCAATTCTTCCTAATATTCAAGGATCTTTTTTCAAAAAGGGAGACAAGCATTTTTTATTCGTAAACCCCATCTTTATTTAGTGACATTAAGAAGCACTGTTGAGGTAAACTGCTGCTATGATCATAGGCTGTCCCCTGCAAATCAAGAACTTTTGAAGAGCAGCTTTTATTTTCAGAAGTTTATTAGTTGCGGGAAGAAGTATGCAACTTGAACAAAAATTTATTTCCAAAGTGTTTCCGAGGTCCACAGACATGTTAAATAGAGTAGGGGTTCTAAACAAACTGTAGCTTGATTTGATGAAACCCATTCAAGGATATCATAGCAACATTGATAGCAAGACATATTTTAGATTTCAGGTCATCACAAATTTCCTTTTCACATTTATTTCGTCATTGTGCTTCCTCAATAAATTGGGATGCTTATGCATTCATCTTTGCACTTGGTCAATTTCCGTCACATCTACTGGCAGGTCTTGGTTTCAGGATTTTTTTCCCCCTTTCTGATCAGTGTCTCGGTTTCAGGATCACCTGGCTCTCATGATGGAACTCCTTGGAAAAATACCTCGGAAGGTGAGAACTCAATGCAGACCGCATCCCTACTCTGTCTCTACCACAGTTACCTAATACCAAAATCCTCTTGGTTGTGTTGTGAGTACAGATTGCTGTTGGTGGATCTCGATCTAAAGACTTGTTTGATAGACACGGTGATCTTAAGAGAATCAGAAGGCTGAAATTCTGGTCACTAGATAGGCTTCTAGTTGAGAAATACAAGTTTTCCGAGTTGGATGCACGTGAATTTGCTGATTTTCTGGGCCCCATTCTCGATTTCTCACCGGAGAACCGACCCACTGCAGCACAGTGCCTGCAACATTCATGGCTCAAGAGCAGAAATCCAAAGACAAGTGACGAAAAGAAAGACTTGGGTGTAGACAAATTGGGGGCCGATATGAGCAAGCTGCATGTTAAATTGGCTAAATAATGCATGGAATGAGGGCTTTGGTGTATGTAGCTCATCAATGATCCCTCTGTTCAGGTTCACTGTGTGATTTTCATCATTCTAGTTTTGGCAATACTCATTTTGCTGCATTTGGATGTAGTACCCCTGATCGCAGAACAGATGGCCATCCATCCCTCTGTGCCTTTTAGGACATTATAAAGATTAAGGTCACTCTATGTTGTACACTGCTGTTCAGACCTTTTCCACCTCAGCCTACACATAATTGAACAGTGACGATGATACAGAAAAAAGTGTTCTGCCTATTGGTTTCATATTTGACGTCCCTCCAAACACAGTAGAATGGTTGACCATCTGTTCTGTGAAAATATCTATGAACTGCTGATAATTTTAGCTACATCCAACGTTTGATTGTTGATATGGTTGGGAAGAGATGGCTTCTGCGAAGAGTTCTTCAACTAACCGATAAGTAATTCAAAAGTTTGTCATCCAGCAGCACCGACAGACTTTTGGCGACCTGTATGTTGTTTACATTGTTAAAAATACACTAGAAGATTGAAAATAGTATTAGAATCAGATCTGAGTGGGAGGGCTAGATAAAGAGGAGAGACCCCACGTGTTTGTTCTTTCCAAGATACCTTTTGAAATTAGGAGCTCAGCCATAAAGTATATCTGCAGTGCTTGGGCTTTTTGGAGAATAAGCATTATACAATATGGGTAGTGGGAGCTCCTTTTAGCTTTTTCAGTCATGAAAAACTTGTGGGTGTCTTTATGTGTATGTGATTGAGATGTGTATTTTGAGTGTCTAGCTGTGCAAGTTCATGATCACGGATATTCTTGACTTGGGGGATACTTCATACAGTTGGGAAGTTCCTTTGTAGAGCTGGAGGAAAATGATCATGTATCTCTTTTTAACCAGACTAAAGCGACATCGAAAAATTTATTTGTTCTTGTAATATGTTTCTTTGTTACATACTTAATGGGAGCTTCAGCTCTGTACCTTTGGGCTCCTAATTGCCACAAGCAAAATCTAGATTTTAATATAATAGTAAGTGCATGTGGGATTAAATGATCTTTAGTACAAGGTGGTCATCTGGCTCCTACCTTGCAATTGTCCACCTTTCTTAATCCCTTTATCCAGACATGGATATTCCTTGCATGAGTGATTGGAGTTCTGCTTCAAGAGGATGGGCTGAGATTAACTGTCCTGAATGGGCCATGACCATGTTGCCAGTATTGCCTTTGATAATGCTGCCTATACCTGCTAGGCCTGTGGATGAGTTCATAGAGCTGTCGAAATTAAGCTTGCAGAGGGCGAAACCACCAGTTGACCGATCAAGGGGTCCTCTGTCTTTTTCACATTGGATCTGAAAATGGTGTTGGGTAAAATTTGCATATTTGAACTGCAAGATCATTTTTTTTGTATGGAAGCATCATTTTTACATCAGTAAATGTCGAACAATTTCGGGTTTCTTATGTAAATATTTATATTTCTCAAAAACTATGGATATAAGACATAAAAATAAACATTTTAGGGTTTAATGGGTCAATAAAAATTCGAAAGGTTTGGCTTAAAATTTTAAGGCCCACAGGAGTAGTTAAATAGTAGTAGGTCTGAAGGGACTTGGTACCAGGATCTGTCCCAGGGAATTTTTGTATTGATGCCCTCTTAAAAAAATAGAGTTTTTACGCATGCCAACACACTTATGCTTCAGTGGTGGTGCTAGCACCTTAGTCTTACCTATGCCTAGCAATCCAGGGTTCGAACCCTGAGTACTGTAGTTAAAAAGCACCAGTCCTGACCTGAAGTCCAACCTGGCAAAACAAAAAAATAGAGTTTTTATGTGTGAATTGTTATATTAAAACGACCTTATTTTTCACACTTGATTTATGCATGTAGGGTGCTAAAATAGAGGTTTCTTTTTATTATTATTATTTTGTTGTTGTTGTTGTTGTTGTGCTGTGGGTGTGAGGGTTGTTAGGGTAGAGTGGGGGTGGCATTTTTTTCTTAGTAGCCCCAAAGGCATATTTTCTAGGTCTCCCTGTGTAAAAAAAAAATAAGTGCAAACAAATGTGACCGACTCTTAAATAGATGAGTTAAAGGAATTATAATTGGTGATGAAGCAATTATAATTGGTGATGCTGATGATTTCTTGAAAGACTATTGACAAGTAGTTAGATGGGCTACCTCATATCATGTTGTGCTTTTAAGAGGGTATGGTTTGTAGGATGTTAGAAATCGATTCTTTCCAGTGGGAGACCTCTATGTCACCAATAATCCTACTAAGTGGTGGGTAGTTATTTTGGTTGGTAAGTGGTGACTATTCCACTCCAGATGAACAAACTGGAAAGGTACAAGGGAAGGAGGAGACTCAACATTATTCATTAGCATATTGGAAGATGACATCTTTCTCAATTATGAGAATTCATCTGGCATGGGGTCTCATTCATCAAGCACTTTATAATGGGGCAGGTTAAGCTCTAATGCATCAATCAATAGTAATCCATTGACAACTACTGCAATGGGTCACTCCATATGATGGTTGGGGTTGGGTGACATGTCAAGCCTCTTTTACTTTAGACTATATTGTTGTTGTTGATGATAATATGACTCAAATTCCACTACCTCAAGGTTGCAACAGAGAGCACCATCCACTGTGCCACAAGCTCGTCATTTTGTAAGTAATTAGTCAATGCAGCCATTGCCCACCCACCCAACTGAGTATGGTGCGTGTTCAAATCTCCAATGCGGTGAGTGGGGAACATTAAAAAAAAAAAAAAAAAAAAAAAAAAACCTTTGTCCATCAAAACAGGGTGGGTAAGCTGGTTGGTTAATAGTTTGTTCATCGTGTGCTGCACCACTCATTTTAGATGAAGGTCCTATCTCCTCCATCTTAGATATTTCACTCCTCACCTCTTTAATATTTCTTTATTGAAAGATGGAACCCTCTTTACCATAAATCCTAAGAATCTAATGCAAAATAGGCAAAGGGACCCTGATCTATTAAGAACTCTGTCTCCCACTGAGTTGACGCGCCAGTGCGTAAAAGCTCCTCCCCAATGGATTTCTTTAGAATCACTGAAAACCAGTTCAAAACTTTCACTTTATGCATAAGAAAAAGGCCAACCATTGGATATGTGGAGTGATGATGAAGAAGGATACATGATATTGATTCAAAAGCTGAATAAAAACTAGCATTACGGATTGGAGAAGATAAATTGCATGTTCATCCATTGACGATATCAGCAATTGAAATATTTTCATCAAGAATATGTACGAACCACTTACTAGTAGTTTCATTGTGTTTTTCTTCATGAAACTGTTCAATTAGAATTTAAGCTTAATTATTTCATAAAAATTCCCAAGAATTATGTAGTGGACTTTATGTTTCATGTGAATTCTTCCATTTTTAAAAGTGATTAAAAATAAACAAACAAAGGTGAGCCTCCGAAAAAGACCAAATAATCTCCCTTCCATAGAAAATGAATTAAGGGTTGAGGGAATTGGATGTCCAACCACTAACCCAGAAATGCAAATCCTAAGAAAGTCAAGATCCCATCTACATCTCTCAAACTTATATTTTCACCCCATCAGCTCTATGATAATCCGTTCTTGGAGCCCATTTGACCATCGATTCCTATATATTCAATTCAGAGTAGAAACTCATGGATCAACATGTGCATAGCAACATGGATTGGTAAGAATCAAGATAAAATGTTCCCTTCTTCCATAAGACAACCACAAAATCACACTTTTGGGGTGCCCATAATCCCTGGTTCAATTACCCACATTACACATTAAATTAAAGATCATAGGCCGTTAGTATCAGTTAATGGCTCGATTTTGATGAACCTCCAAAGTCAGAGAGGTCAGTCCAATTTGATGAATAAGTGGAATTGAATGAACAGGTGATGGTTAAGGTTAACAAACCAAGTTCCAGAGTATGTTCATACACTAAAAATCATGAAGAAACAACTGCAATGTAAAACTATATAACTAATGGTGAAAGCACACCAGGTTTGTGCTGAATATGTTCAGAAAGTCTCAAAACATCAGAAAATGGAGAAGCATGCTTTTCTCCAACATGAATGGGACCATAGTGCCAGAGAACACACCTCGGTAAGGACAACGACACTCAGCAATTAACTGACGGGCCACAGGACTTGTTCCGAAATGAATCTGCCCTGATTTCCTTATGAATGAAACTGCACCATTACTAAAATACAACGCTAGCGGTCACTTGAAGATGTTAAACTGATATTGCGACTCCATATACAACTGTAATTAGCTTTGAATCTATTGTTCTTCACCAAGCAGGAAGTTCAGAAGATGGCTCGGTTTGGTTCACTGCTCATTTCAACAGCCCCCTTGTTTTCCTACTGTGACATATTGGATCTGAAGTTGCAACATCTATATTGATAAGCAAGAGACTGAAAGGAATGAGGCACAAGCATTCTACATAATAAATGCATGATACTTTATTCTTTTATCACTAATCAATGCACACAATACGCAAAAACATAATAACTCATAGTAAAATGAGAGCATCTCTCATAGGAGCACCTCCCATAATATATATATATATATATATATAAGGGTGTGGGCCCTCACATTTAAGTTGTTGGAATTGGATATGGATGTGAGGACCCCACCATATCTCTCATATAATATGAGAGATATCTCTCATATAATATGAGAGATATCTCTCATAGGAGCATCTCCCATATATATATATATATATATATATATGGCAAATTGGGCAAGTTAGTGGCTCCTTCCATTTTTTAATATCATTTTATTAGTAGTTTTCAAAGATTACACATGATTTCCAGTGTTAAGATATAAATGATTCACTTAATGGCACATAAACCAAATAGTAAGTGTAGTGAAATCATAACAGCGCATACCTGGCAAGGCAGCAAACTCCAGTACTTGTGTGTATTGGAGAGGGAGGGAGGGTGCATGTTTTGCATTTTCAGGATCTCTAAAGAACGTAGACAGTAAAACAAGCTTTATATTTCTGGTTCTATGATGATCAAATTTATTCACAAGTGCAGTAGGTTTATAATATAATCAAAATCCCGGGTCCCTCATAAAACACTCATTTGCTGTTTCTCAACCAACAAGGGGGTCAACTGGCATCATGTAATACGACGTCAGAACCAAATACTAGATGCAACAAATTTTTGTGAATTTCACTTTGGACAACCTTGTCGATTGGAAACTCATGAGCCAAAAACCTGTTGCATGATGTAATGTGAATTTGAAATATGAATATAGGAAATCATTCCCCCCAGAAAGGGATCAGTACAAATAGCTAAAGCTGGCTGGGGGAGGTGGGAGGGGACCACAACCCTTGAGGATATCATTAGTCTTTCCCTGTTTGATTAGATGCTATTTAATCATCAGTAGAATATACATCTTGCAGACATTATTTTCTGCGGTTGATGGTGGCAGCTATCACTGTGCTAGATCTACTAGATGGGGATCCACCCCGTGGCTGCATTACTTTTTCCAAGCACTTTTTTGTGTCATTTTTTCATTGCCCATCGGAGTCAGAATGTCACCATTGGATGCACTATCAGAATTTCAACAGATGAGAGATTTTGCAATCCAAAGTGAATTGCAGAAGTCATGGCTGCGATAGGAATACAATAAAGATAATTCTGTTGTGATTTATTATATGTAGGATCTATATTTTTTTAAACTTTATTTTGTCACTTAATTGTGCACCATTTTTTGACAAAAAGGTGCTCCAATGGCACATATACTATTATTCTGTCCAGCTTGGCTCAATATATTTGTAAAATTAATCCATACAGTTCCACCAGCAAATGAAATAAGTTTTAAACTAGCAGTAATCAAGTATACTGAATGTTACCTCATTGATCAACTTTTATCATAGTTGACGATACTGTAGTCATGGTTGGCTTTGAACAAAGATGTTGCAAGATTTTACTTTCAGCAAAACTTTTGGTTGCTGCTAAATCTTGGCATTTGGACATTGCCATAGACTCAACTGAGACATTGCCTTTATTTGAAGGTTGCACAGCGGATGAAGGCATTGTTCTTGGGATGAATTTCTCTTCAGTTGATGAAAAATCTTTGGACTCTGTTTTTTCTTTGGGTTTTTTACAATCTCTTCTGCTACATAGGCTTAGAGGCAACTTTTTTTGTTTAATTCTAGCCTTCTTTCCATGACTCAAACCTTTTGCCCCGAGTGAATCGCAGCACTTCCTTCCTCTCTCTCCCTTATGTTGGGTTTCCACTGCATCAAAGCAATTAGTCTCAGCAGTGCATAGCTTGACTTCCTCATCTAATTTAGACGAGCTTCCTCTGTCCAAAATATAACTAGCACAATCACCAGCTTCAACATTCTTTTCACAGATAGAAGGCGGTGAGATGCCTTCACAGACTACAGAATCTTTGAAATTCATAGCTTCTCCTAGAGCAGGTTGCCTATGCGTCTTCGGGCTGTGAATTTTACAGTTTGAATCTACATGATTTTTTGAAATTCTAGGGGAACTATTCATTGCTCGATGCAATCTTCGAGCCAACTCCTCATCACTCTCATGATTTGCGGTCAGTTGGCCACCCTCATACAAAAGCTTAACAGGGACATGTTTTCTGAGTTTGCTTCTTCGCCGGCAAGTCTCAACACTAGCAGACCCTTTTGTCATTGAAGCTACAAGCTCTAGTGCACTCTTGGCAGCAGCAGTCGCCTTTACTGCTGCTGCTGCTTTCTCCATGGCATTGGCTTTGGCTTTGGCTGCAACCTCAGCTGCAGCTAATGCAGCCGATCTCGAGGCCTCAACAATCTGCTCAGGTGAAATAAATGGCTTCTCAGGGTCAATGGCCAAAAACTCATGAAGACGTGCACCAAAATCACTTGAAAAGGAAGAATGGGATGAAGAAGCGTTTCCACAACTTTGTGTCTTTAGTCCAGCAAGGAGACGCTTTCGAGGAGGCAAACACGCATTGATATTTATATTATCAGTATGACATCTGTTAGTCTCCATCCCTTGTAGAACAAGAACAAATTACTCAAAACTTTTGAAAGAGAGTCTAAATTCTTAATTTTCATTAAAATTTGCAATGCTCAATCATAACTTGAAAATGCCTGCCTCATGTTTCACATATTCCAGCCAGAAGAGACCAGTTCTCAGAGGAGGGGAAAAAAAAGGCAGAAAACCAAAACCATGAAAAGTAATGTTAAAACTTAAATTCATCAAAATCCGCAACACTTGAAAGAAAGTTTTCAAAATTTAAGATAAAAATCTGATGAAGATTGTATCATTAGTAAAAACCCAGTAGTGGACAGGGTCTGTTGGAAAGAAAATGAGCCTTATCATTAATAACTTCATCACATCAATGATTCCATCAAATCTATTGTGAGGCTCATTCACATCAGCCTAATACTATCCAGCTAGTCCTTAAGATAGTATTGGTACAATCAACAATGTTAATAATTATGTGTTCTTCATATGACACAGTTAATTATGCATGTCAGATAACAGATGTGCATGGTCCCAAGATTTGATCAACATCCTCCAAATCTTGTCATCTAAACCAAACAAATCCTACCCATAGCCCCAAATGTCTTCCACCCAAAACCCTAGATTCCAAAATTTGAACTACACAACATGCAAAAGAAAACGTGAACAAACTCAATGAAGCTCAAATCTCTCAATTCCAAGTCATGAAGACAATCAGTATCAGATGAAACCACCAAAGTGTATCAAATCAAGAGACCCAACCTCAATTTTGACTTGTTTTTATTCTTCTAAAAAAATCCCATGCAATGGAATCTGAGAATTGCCAAACCAATGTTTCAACTGGGAACATATGATCGTAGAAATCGTGCGGAATTGCTGATAACAAGAAGTAGAAGAAGAAGAAGAAGAGGAGATTACCTGAGAAATCTATGAATGAGAATTAGGGTTTCGTTTCATCAGAGTTGATGGAGGTTCTGGAAGATCCAAAGGAAAAATGAGAGAGAGAGAGAGAGAGAGGGAGGGATAGATTTTTCGAGAATAATAAGATTGTTAGGAAGAACCGGAAAAGTTTGAATTGATGAATTGGACCTTAATAGGGTGTAAATTACAAAAAAATGCCATGGAGAGATTAAAAGAGCAAAACTGCTGATTATATCCAAATGGGCCAGATTAGATCATCTGGGCCGTTCAAGGTGAATTTCATCCCTCTAATTGTACACCCTCAAGTGTCAGTTTACCAAATGTGGATCCCACCATCCGATGTGGTATCATAATAGAAACCTGGCTGCATGTGCTGGCGTGGTATTAATTACGTTGCCATCATGGTGCTCAATTGTACGATAAGACCCGCTCTTTTTAAGGTTAAACTTAGGATATATGATTGTGATTGCAAGGGATGAGAATCGCCTTCAATGGTCCGGATGGTTTCTATGTGGGCCCCCACAATGGAGTACCGAAATTCTTGTGTAATAGTTGCAAAAGAGGATCCATACTTAAATGGTAGATGAGGTCCATTTGTTGGCCCATGATGTGAAAATGATTTGTTAGATTGTAATAAAGTGATCAAAGTCCCATCTTGGGTGGGGTGGGGTCGGGTGGGGGGTACTATTAGTAGTCCAATGAAAAATAAATAAATATAAGTAGATTGAAAAAAAAAAAAAAGAGGATAGAAATGCATGGCTTAGAATCATTGCCTTTGATGGTGTATCTTGGGTGCATTTATGCAAAAAGAGGGTTTTGTGATAGCGAGAAAATCTATTTTGATTTTTGGTGCATCCTATTGTGTTGTTTGGTAGGACACTTTCTATTTTAAGGAAAAATGGATTGATTTTCTTTGATAAAGATAATTTTTATGTCAATGGAAGGGGTAGGAATATAAAATTCCTCTCTTATGTGAAAAAAGAAGTCCACTAAGCAAGGAGTCCTCTTGTTGTATAGACAAGTTCTCATTTAGAGGGAAAATTTGCCTTATTTGGGATTCTCCTATCTCTCTCTCTCTCTCTCTCTCTCTCTCTCTCTATATATATATATATATATGTATATATATATATATAAATCTCTCGTAAGAGCATCTCCCATATATATATATATATATATATAGAGAGAGAGAGAGATGTAGAAATGTTGTTTAACTTATTTGGTGCAACAATGGATTCTTGATAAGGAGAGATGAAAGAGGGAGATAGGGATAATGCTCTCTAGAAGTATGATCGATCTCAAGGGCAAGAGCGTCACATAAAAAAGTACGAAGATTTTGTTTTATAATGCTGTTGGGAGAGCCATTAAAGTTAGTTTCAAATTAGGTTACCAGTGTCTTTAATTAATGCATGTGCAAAGAAAGGAGAAATGATTCTAGATAAGGTTTTTGGATGAAAAAAAAAAAAAAGAAAAAAAAAAGTGCCAATAAACAACCACATATTTGTTTTGAGTGAAAACTTTCTTGAAAACGGAACAAAAACACCCCCACAATAATATTTCGCTTGATCAATAACTAGAGATGTCTAATGAGACAAATCTATCCTCCGAGTCATGTTTCTCCATACTTACATAGTGATATATACTATTATGTCCAGTGGGAAGTATGCACCTAATTGAAAAAATGTATGCATGTAGAAAAAAACAAAACAATACATTTTATATGGCATCTTGGAGTCCTTTGTGTTTTATACAGGGTCTAAGCTAAATGGTCATACATGGATGTAATGCTTGTGCTTAATTTTAGAGCAAAGGCAAGCTTTTCAAACAACTTATCTTGATTGGATAGTGGTCACTAAAAATTGGAAGAGTGAAAAACATTAGCAAGAGACAATTTGATGCAAACTTATATTCATGGAACTATTGGTGTAAAGACAACACAAAGTTGTCTGGTCTTGATTGGATTAGTGTCATGTGAGTGCCATACCACTTGCTTGTTTGGTGGGCCTAAATCGTTTTCAGGGCGTGTGATGACAATGATTTATAACGAACATGCTGACATTTTTTTTTCTAATTTGTTTTGGGCCCACTAAAAAGATACATTTCAACCTTGCTGGGGTTGTGAAATGATAGTGATTGACCTTTTGCAGTTGTATGTTGCCATTACTGTACTATCCTTCCGTGGGTAGGGTGAATTTTGTAAAGGTAAAACACATTATCGTGTTTGTTTGGAAGCATTACTACACTATCCTTCCGTGGGCAGGGTGAATTTTGTAAAGGTACAACACATTATCATGTTTGTTTGGAAGCATTACTATACTATCCTTCCATGGGTAGGGTGAATTTTGTAAAGGTAAAACACATTATCATGTTTTTTTGGAAGCATTACTATACTATCTATCCTTTCGTGGGTAGGGTGAATTTTGTAAAGGTAAAACACATTATCACGTTTGTTTGGAAGTATTATTTTCAGATGGAGCAAGGCTCTCCTAAGCTCAAGCTTATGATAAAATCTCGTAAGCTCATGCTTGTTGGGCCTATTTTTGGTCCATCCAACTTAACTAAACGCATGACCCCTCTAAATTGCACATTTGCACCAACCGTTTGGTTAGATCCGAATTTACCGGACTGTTAGATTAACTATGTATTGATCTGAATGGACCATTGATCATTAAACTTTTGAGCCCAGATGGAGATGATAGAAATCACGGTTGGAGCTGATTTTTTGTGCAAAGAGGAAGATCCCAGAGAGTCCTTGAAATCCTCCCACCCTCATCCCCATGTGGGTCCCCAGGTGGGCCCCACCACATACTTGAGTTTACCTTATCCTAAGCTTGAGCTTAGGAGAGCTGGCCCCTTTTAAATGAGTAAACGTTGGACGGTTCTAATTACATAGATAAAATTTTCATTTATCTCAAAACTTATAAATATTTAAGACACAACACTAAACGTGATTTGATACCGCATCTTATCCCAAGCAAAAATTATGAAGACGCATTTATAAATGAGCGTAAATCAACGTACGTATGTATAAAAATTATATATTTATAGTAATTACATATATGTAAATGGGTGCAAACAAAAGGCTCCTAAGGGCTTTAATGTTGTTGACTTTCAAGTCTTTTTGGGACACTATGAATGCATTTAATCTTTTCAACTACGAAAGCCTCTTAGGTATTGTTTGTTTTCATAGATTATTTAAGAATTCATTGTCAAATGAGCTCCACCAAAGTATAGGTGATGAAGATGGGACCTTAACTTTCTTAAGATTTAAATTACCGGAAATTCTCTTCTACAGCCATTCCTGCATGTAGATATCCACACCATCACCAGCGAACACTGTGAATTCAAGGAGGTTCCTAAGCCCCGCTCCTTTTTTGACAGGTGGATTGGAATGTCCACATGCGAACATTTCCACGAGTGGAAATTCCACTTTAAATTACTTGGGTGAAGGCTGAGTAGTCATTCCTTATTTTCCCTTAATTCAATCCTATTAATACGGAGGTTACTTGATGGTCATTTCGGATATTCACCTATGATTTTTAATTTTTAATCACTTTTCAATTACATCAAACCAATGGGTTCTTACTGCAACATTAGGTTAGTAAGATCTGATGATCCCACAAAAAAGGGTGATCATCTTTAGTCATTTCCCAAATGCAAATTTCATCTCATATATTTTACTGGTTGGACCTCATGTAATGATCATCATCCATCAACTGATTTGTATTTGCATTGTTAATTTGGAAGTTGTATATGATAATTAATAATGTTGTGCTATACTATTTTGTTCCCTACCCAAATCGACAGGATAAAGATAACTCAAAAGATGCTGATTCCACTTGTATAGATAAGTAGATAATAAATACCCCCATGTCGTCTACTGGCCAATAGATTGGCACCACTTCCAGCACTCTCCTGTGTCTTTCTAGCACTAGCTTAGATAATAGACTTCAAAGAGTCCGGGTGTCAATGTCATGCCTGCCAATTGAAAATCCAAGCCACTTAAAATGAACCTCATCTCCTTATGGGATGCCTCTAAATCTCGCTTTAATAAGAGCTGATTCTACTATAAAATATGGGGATGAGGGATACGACTCTACACTTTTTGAAATGTATGACACAGATACGGATATGGATATCATAATTTTTTCTTTAAATCACTTTTGAATTAATAAAATATTCATTGTTTATGTTCCTTTGTAACATTTTTTTTTTTATATTGAGAAGTAAGAGAATTTAAAGAACTATATGAAATAATGGACTTGTTATATAGGATATGCTAAATTTATACCTTAGAAGTATCGATGCAGTATCGGATACCAATACAAGTATCGTATCGATTCGATAGGATATGTTGGGTTTATACAAATATTTGGATATCATAGATGAGACCAACTCTTACATGAAGCTTCTGTGTTTTCAATAGGCAACTTCCGCTGGTTCCACTCCAAATGAGACACTCAAGAGGATCCAAATTCCAAACTCAGCATCAAAGTCCTCTTCTGAGGGAACGCCAGAGTAGCTAGGTTCAAGCCTAGATTGGAGTAGGAAAGCATAAGCAAGCAATGCTATAAGAAAATAAGTTGGGGTTGATTAAGATTTTTTTCTTTATTTTATATATATAAGCGTTTGGTAGTCAGGTGTTTCTAATGTGCTGGTGTTGGGAATTAAGGAAATCAGATCTGGCTTTGATGACTGCTGGGATTACAACTTTTAGCTTATTCATGTCATATTCCCTTTTTGGTGGACCTCCATGTACTAGCATCTAAATACAAGCTTTACAGTTAGAAAGTCTTATTAAGACCAATTCTTCCAAGATCAGAGGTCAAGGGCAGATTCTAGAAAAAACTTCACCCCTCTGCTGAAATACAGAATAATTGATTGATGGGAAGGATCAAAGACTACTCCATTTTTAATTTTCCATTTTAATTGGGTGCAAGTATAAAGAGCATAGTATCAAAAGAGACAGACTACCCCATTCTTACCTGAAAGGGTCGGTAGGACGATGAAAAGACTGATCTCTTTACTATATTGGGTCTCTCTCTCTCTCTCTCTCACACACACACATGCAGTCGAATATTGAAGATGTTAATGATGCACAAGGAACTGAATATAATTTGTCCAGTCATTTCTTCTGATTATTATGTTTTTGGGGCTGAGCTAAGGTGTTCCATTTCCACACAATTTTGCATAGAATAATGACACTAACTGCGCATTTACCAAAGGTCTCAATCCTATCCCAATTCAATATTATTTTTGTCCAAACCCAAATTCAGGGCCATTGTCTGTTTTCAGACTTAGTATTCAATAGTTTAAGGGGATAGTGAGCCCAGAAATTGTTACACCCCGACCCAAATTAACCTTTTTTAGTGCTAATTAATTAAATTTTAGTTGATCTAATTATACTTAGCTATTAATTGTGGTAATTAGTGTTAATTAGTCCTTATAGGTTAAGTTAATTGAGTCTTGAGTCTTAGATAGGTGAGTTGGAACCGATTTAACTTGGACGGGTAGAGTCGAGGGCTTTTACGTAATTATCGATCTTCTCATTTTGCATCATTTACACATCATCTTGGCATCACCGCATGTATCTCGTTGAGCATGTCGATTTCCGTATTAGACTCTACTTCATTTGACCAACCATTGAGTAAGTGGGCCTTCAATTGACTCTTTATGAAAATCCTAGAAATTGGAGGGGCTTTCTTATAAAAATGGGAACTTTATCCTTTAAAACCCACCCAAACACCATCCCAATCGACCCATCTTCTTTTGTTGGCTACAAAGGAGCCCTTCTCCTTCACTTCTCCTTCACTTCTCCTTTCCAATCATCAAAAGAACTTGTGGTATGTGCATTTGAGAGCTAAGATTGGACTCATCTTCATCTTCATCTTCCTCTCCTCTTTGTTGACAAGAACCCATCTCCTTCATTCCCTACTTATGTCAAATTCGGATTTCTTATTGAGATAAGAGCCAAACCCTTTTTGTTTCATGTTCTTGAGTTGCATTAGGGTTAAAAGGCTCTTGGTTAATCATACATTCATATTCATTTCCATTTTTCATGTGTATTTGTGATTACGGTTTGATATTTGAGGGTTTTTGAATTCTTGTGAGCTAGAGAGTGAAGAGAGATCTTGAAAAGCTAATTTAAGGCGAGCATAAGCTTAATTCAGATTTACATGTTGTTTAGTTACTTTTTGATTCAAGTGAGACTTTTTTTTTTTTATGATTCTACTTTTAATGAAATGAATGGGTTGGATCGTTTTGATAAAATTAATTGACAGAGTTAGATGGAGGGAGTATGTAGGGTAAATGGGAGCATGGAGGCTCCATTTCTTTGTACAGGATATGAGATGGAAGGAAGTTGAGAGATGGATGGGGGAAGAACACGTGGAGTTTCCGAAATCAGGAATTCTGGAGTGTTCGCTCGAGCGAACAAGGGTCTGCTCGAGCGAACTCCCTTCTGGAACAACCGCTTAAGCGAACAAAAGGAGTCGCCCGAGTGACCAACTCTCTCAATGACATCCGCTTGGGCGAACCTGAAACTGAGGCTTGGTCTTTTCTGACTCAAATATTAGGGTAAATTATCACCCTTAACTTATAATAAGTCACCCCAATCATCTCTAATAGATAAATATGGTGCACATCCTTGCCCCATAGATAATTAAGGCTTCAAAGACCTTTATGACCCTAGAAAAGAACCTTTAACCTCATTTTTTGGTCTAATGGGCAATCATTAGTCTAGCACTATGCCATGAGGGTTAGTGTGAAAATTCAACATATTTCTTATAATAAGTGATACTCAATAAGATAGTAGTACGTTGACCTTCCGAGACTACCTTGTGTTAGACCGTGAGAGATTATAAGTAACAGTTTAGGGTTGGCTAGTAAAAATGTCTTGATCCCTCTAAAATTTTTTTATTTCATATGTAAGTCAAATTTCCTTACTGATATTAAATCCTAATTAAGTATTTAGTTGCATTATTAGTATCAATTATGGTCCGATTATCTATTTCCAATTCGTGGCTTTAATTGTCGTATAATTGTTTCAGTATTCGTTGGAAATGTGGATTGAGTAGTATTCGTGTGTATGTAATTACTCAAATTTGAACAAGTGAATGTAGACTTACTCAAATTTGATTATTATTTAATTCAATCGAGTCGGTACTATTTAGCTTCGACCCTGTGATACCCGACGGGGTTGAACTTAGTTTAGTTATTCGAGTCTACTACAGTAAGTCATTTAGAGCACTAGAACTCCAGAACCGGGGAACCAGCTAGTCTTTGGCCGGGTCGCTGGTGACATTTCAACTAGATTCACTATCTTTTAAGAAGATGAGCTCAATGTAGTAGCCAATTAGTATGTTTTATTTTTCCCTTAATTCATGAGCATGAATTATTCGATTTTCGCATAATTGCCTAGTTATTACTTGACATGGACATCTGTTAATTATTTGTCATTTAATTCAATTTGAAATATTATGTATTTCCTTATTAATGCCCATACTTGCTTAATGGTCGTATTGAGATACTATACTTGGTGTCACAGTCGCAGGTGCAGATCCCGACCCTGAGGAGGCCCAGAAGGGAGAGGAGGGTACCGCAGATGTTCCCCCAGGACTAGAGGAGTGGCCGGATCATGGGCCTTTGTAGATACCTCTCCCTTGGAGAGCGTTGTGTACATTTTGAGAGCTACTGTTAGGGTGTGACTATCCCCTTTCTGTGTGGGTCACACTTAGCTTTTTAATTTACTTTTGATTATACTTTTGATATAGTTGTGAAGGGTAGTTTTATAAACCCTCTTTTGAAAATCAATGTATATACCTGTGTAATTCTTTTGTATAAACTTAAACGTTTAATTGGATTGAATGAGAAATGATACTTTCATGTGTATGAATTACAGCTTCCGCTATACTTAAATGTTATTGACAAGTTCTAGTGAGCTAGACTCACGTGTAGAAAATTTGTTTTTCTCCTTCATGTGTTGTATTTGGCTCGAGACAGGTACAATATCACGAGAGTACGTGTCTCACCTCGGGGATTACCCTAGGCCAGGGTGATTTAGGACCGGGATGTGACAGAAATGTTTAAAGGCATGATTTGGACCAACATTTCTTTGCCCTTTTCAGCTTTACATGGTACTCAAACTCATGCACACACAGGCAATACGTCCCTAACCAGCCGACCGACGGTATGAAACGCCTGGACCAATATATTTAGCTCAGAAGTTGTGTATATTTTGCAAGTGTGTTGGTTTGTACTTAAATTTCACCTCCTTTACTGGATCTGGCGTCAATATTGCATTCGATAGCTAAAGGGGCCAGGCATGGAGAAGTTTCAACCCTGTTCGAATCATGGGATTTTTAGTCATGATCAGAGTAACTACATTCATTGTGGGTCATCTCAGATTTGGATCCTCTGCAGTCAGGACTAATCAAAATCTTCCTACAGGGAGCCAAGTTTAAGGACCAGATATAGAAAAGCATTCTGTTGAGAATTGGTCTAATTGATTATTTCTAACCATCAGAACTAAGGCGACAAAATGGATAGGGGAAATTATTTTTTTTCCAGATTGGATTTATCCATCTATCAGATAGTTATAGATCTTCTATCCAATGGAGAAGAATTTCAGAAGATTAGTTATCGGTGGGGCCCATCAGCCCCACCTTCATGCCTCACGGGCCCAGCTGACCTAAAGAAAAATACCTGTACTTAAGATGAAAAGCAGTGGGGTCTGTCATGTGTCGCTGGGGGCACTTGAAATTGAGACCTCATGTATTCCACAAGAAGCACTTACCATTTGCAACTTTGGCTCCTGAAGTGAAGGCTCTTAATTTCACAAATAAAATTACTAATAGTGCATTATTTTGAATGATTTTCTCCTAGATAGTTTGCTCCACTCAAAATCAAACAGTTGAGAAACTACTATAGAAAAGCAGTGATTCTCAACAACAGGACCCTTCACCTCCAGAGTTTTTTTTTTTTTTTTGTTCATTTCTCCACCACTAGAGATTTCCACTTGTCATTTTCTATACATCCAAGAGAGCCAAACATGCTTATCTGAAAACTTATATAACAACCGTAGTCAGCTAGTTAAATCCTAGTTAAACTAACTTGGATATGTAATTTTTTTTTTTTCTCAAACAGAAAGGAAACTTGTTCCTCTGTTTCATAAGTGCTGGGGAGAAAATAGGGTCGAAAAGGAAGCCTGCTATCTTCATTTGGGTTGAACAACAATCCTAAAGCATTTTACATCAAGCACAGTTGCTTCTTACAACTGTCCCATGTTAGCCTCCAGAGCATAGAGATTGGTGAATCAAGTTGGATACTTTATAAGGCAAGAAATTTCCCATTAGCTTTGCAAGGTATATCTTTGCAATAGCTTTGATGTAGGTAGATAGACACCCTTTTCTTTCTGAGAGATGTCATATCCAGACCCATGTTTTCTTTTCTTTTAAAGTTCTATGAAAATAAAAGAAAAGACCCAATTTCGAACAAAATGCAAAATACCATAACATGAATATGTAAAAGAGGCATCACAGATACGTACGGAGAAGCAAAACAAGGTTTCCTTTCATTTAGAAGACCATATCCATATTAATCAAATTGCAATTTGCGTAGGCCTGAAACTCAACAGCACACTGACAGTTGAAATCGCAAACAGAACCATGGTCCTAATGACTTGGATATCTAAATCTTTACACTAGAAATGAAAAGAGATTGATCAAATTGATCAGTTCGCCAACAATTGACCACAAACTTTAAAAACTATATCTACTTCTCCATAACTTGTAAGCTTAAGTTCCAACAAACCCATTCCATCGAAGACGGATCTTGTAAATTAGGTCTAAAACTCTATGCCATCACCAAATGCTAAACTCCCAGAGTCATGCGAAATGAAAATTATGTATACGACTGTAAACATGTACCACCTTATGCGATGCATAATATTTCTTCTCAGTAGTTCTCTAGATTGTTATATCAAGCTCAGCTGCGACAGCTCAGATTTAAGTCAGCCAAAACTCAGTAATGAAACACAATCGGTATAGAGAGATGTCACCCAAGCATATCATAGCCTTCTCCTGACCGAAAAGGACTGTAGCTCCCCGGGACTTCCATCTTCCCCATCAAATGGTGGTCAATTCCTGCATCAATGGACTCAAAATTAATAAGAACATCTTATGTCGCCCATAGTGGCTGATAGAGAGGCATCATACAAAGTCCTGAATTCTTGCAGCTAAATCATTAGCGGATGTAGAGATTCTGTACATAGAGGGTCCATGTTCAGTGGTCCAGATAATTGATCCTACAAGCCCATTGTACATAGGAGATACCCCAAGTGTCCCAAATTGGAAGAGTCAGTTCGTTCACCAGAGAGGTGTACAAATAAAATGGTTAAGAGAAAATACATCCCGAGACATCAGTCCTTCCACCAGAAGCCTACAAAAAGATGGTTACAAAGAAATCGTTGGGGTGTACCGACTTTGGAAAAAATTGTTGGGGTATCCACCATCCACAACATGCCCCATCAGATAAATAAGTTTGTATCACTTAACATGGGTCCTTCATGTAGCAAATTCCTGCATCTCAGTGAACTATACATTGTTTGGAGATCAGGGTCACAAAATTTCTCATGGGCAGAATTGATAGCTACATGCACGAAAAAGAAATGTTACATACTTGGGTTTGACAGCATGCTCTCAAAGAAAGGTCCATGGCCCATACTGCCAGCAGACTTTGAAGTGTCATTTAATGGAAATGCAACCTGAGCTTTACTGGGTTGTGGGTCTAAGGGATGCACGTCAGAGCTAATGTCTGCAGTCTGAAAGCAATGATCATCCACCCTTGGAGCGGGCTTTTCATGAGGGTGCATGTCCTCCGCCTTGGCTTTCTTTTCCTTGGGAGAATCAGTTTCTGTCTCAACTTCAGATTCCCCGTTATTTGATATGGGTTGCAGCTGCTTCCTTTTTGACCTGGCTCGTCTATTCTGAAACCAGTTATAAACATTTGTTTCAGAAATTTGGCCATGTTGTGTCAGTTCTGAGGTTATCTCTTTTATCCTTTGCTTGCTTGGGGTCCCATTGCCTTGCTCAAAGATACTCTCAAGAATTTGGAGCTGCACAGGAGTGGGTGTCCACCGCTGCCTAGCAGTGATCTTGTGGCCTCCCGGCGTCATTAAATGATCACAGTACACGTTTCCCAGCCTCATTCCTTAAAAAGCAAGAAGGTAAGTTAGTCAAGTACTAATCTGGATAGATACCTTGCAGGATACTCGGATTACTATCTTCTTGTGGAAGAACTTAAATGAAAATAATCTATAAATAAATGAAGAAGCAGAAGTAGTATCTCTTTTAGTCTTGCAAAATGACAATAAAACAGGCTCCCTTCTTGACCAAATGTTTTGTTGACAAGAAAAAACAGAGGAAAACAATAAACAATGCTCAACCCTCAATCAAGACCGATTATTTTGAACGAAATGCCTCTGGTTATGACATCTCCTGAATGATCATTAAAAAATCCCTTCCTGACAATCACCCAATTCTTTCTCAGTTTACCCCTAAGACTCCCAATGACCCTTTCCATAGATGTAGGAATGTCCTAAAAAAAGTGTCTGCTTCACAATTTTCATATGCCCCAGAAAACTATATTGAATTCTTATATGGACTGTAAAATACATCATAGTGGCCACCCTATGGATCTTCGCGATTTCCTCAACGGTGCTAAGTCAACGGTGTCTGCACCTACCTACCATTTATTTACACCACAAGACCCAGTAACCGCCTCTCTGCATTAAAATGACTTTGATAAGAAAACTAAGTACATGAAATTAAGACTTTCTTTCCTTTCCTTCTTTTTAATTAAGGCTTGAGTTAACAAAAATAGTAATTATACATTCTTTCTGTAAAGGGGAGACTTCCAAGCCTTTTAACATCTTTTCCCTGTTTTCTAACAAAAGATTTTATTATAAAGAGAAAGACCTTCAAAACAAGAATCAAGAGGCATAACTTTAAAACAAAAGAAACAAGGATAAAATAGAAAACAACTGCCAAACAATGGTGGAGCAACCAAGAGAAAAGTATGAAAGGATCCCTTCTCTCAAATTAGCAAAATCCAGTTTCTAAAAATGCTATCTAAGTATAGAGTAACAGTTTTAGCTGAAGAAAATAACCCAAGACCTAATGAAAATTCAATTTTATCCATAGTTTATCAAAAGGGAATAAAAATGAAGTACAACCTATGTATTTTGTCCATTTGAAAATGCTTTAAGAACTCCAAGTATTATTGTCCTGCAATATTATATAAAACCATGTATATCAATCATGAAAGTCTAGAACAATCATATCCTTCCAGGAATATCACATCCCTCAAAGCTCCAAATTATTCTTCACCATCTCATCTCTGGTCATTAGGCTGCAAATAAACTATTGATAAAACTGAAAATAGATAAGCAGAATTGATACTGTCTTCTCAGAGAATGACAGAATTCCCCATTGATTTTTCCCCTAAACGGATGGGATAATGATTTCATTTATCGCCATACTTAACAGCCTTAACCAACTTAATCTTTTATAGAAGAATGCATAGCTTCTATCTGCGGTTATCTCTATGCAGATCAGGAAATAAACATTGAGAAATTTTCAATGGTCTCTTATGATTAAGATGACCATTTGATTTTAGGATAAGTGAAGGGAAAGAAACACTTAGCCAAAAAAAATAAAAAGAAAGAAAATTTTAAAATGGCCATTTTGGACAAAACTTCCAAAACAAGCATTGGCTAAACACATTATGTCATCAAACCAATGTCACAAACTGATACAGGACTCTCCAGCTACCTAACCTTTCATCTCAAATATAGACTGGTGTTTTAAACTGCTTTGTGCTAATGCGTGACATGAGTCAATTTTCCAAACCATGAGACATAAATTTTATAAAAAATAGAGGCAGATGAAGTTTGGCTGTTTAATTCCTTCGATTGACCAGTGTTGATGTAAAGTAAAATTTAATACAATAATCTTTAAAAAAACCTCCAGGTTCATATAATTAACCCTCTGGTTCTCTTGCTTGTAGCTGAGTGGTGAGGTACCTCCTTTCCATAGAAACAACCATGGAACAATCCCTGGTTGTAGCACTAATGGTGAGGGACTTGGGTAGGGTGTGTGAGTTATTCACCAAAGAAAAAGCATAAGGTACATAAAATTACAAATTGCCACTCCCTTTTTTACTGAAACAAGGGGTTGCACACCTCGACGAGAAGCATGATTGAAGAATACGCTTCATCTGGGATGTATGCTTCAAATATGCCTCATACAGTGAGGTGTAAGCCCCATATGCAAGCAAAGCCTCAAACTTTCATCTGGGCATTTTAGGACGCCTCACCCTGAGGACTGACAGACAGAGCTGAGGCAAGTGAATGAATAATCTAAAACAGATCCTCAATCGATATTTGATAGCATCAGTTCAATTGACTGATCCTAATGATTTTTTAGCACAAGTCAGAGATGTGTTACAAGTAAGGAACCCAATAACAGATTCTCAAATATTTAAACTATCAGCATCACCAAACCAAATAATGAATTTCAATAAATGAATAAGAGTATCTTTGGATGATGAAGATCAACCCCAACCAAGTATACAAATGGCAGCACAGTTATGCTGGTGCCAATTTGGGGAGGAAGCATGTTGGTTCTGTTCCAAAATGGTGTTGCAACTGGCCTTGGAAAAAAAAAAGTGCATTATGCAGAATTTAATTAACCCCAATACTAATTTAGTGACACCTAAACACTGCACAAATGGGTCAAGAAAATATAGAATATAGTTCTCTTTTGGAAGATCCATTCACAGAGCTCCCTACCCAAATGGTAACCAGAGTGGAATTAGTCGACTTATTTCCTCCAAGATTGACTAATTCAACCAAATCCAACCAAAGAAAGAAATAAAAATGGAAATGAAGTAGAAAAAAAAGGAAAGGTGGGTTTCCCTCAAATTCATTAAAAAGGAAACAAGAATCTCACAGCGAAATCTTCCCCAAACCCACTGAAAGGAAAGAAAATCCAAAAAGAAGGAAACCCAGAAGAACCAATGAAAGAAAAACAAACCCATGAGGAGAAACAAAATCTAAAACCTTAGGAACCCAAAAGAAAAGAAAAAATTATTCAGAAACAGCCAGATTTTCCCAAAAAGTAACGAGAGAGGACAGCTTACACAGAAAAACATAAAAACAGATACAGAGAAACACAAAAAAACAAAAACCAATCAAAACCTTCAGAAGAAACAGAATCTGAAAGAACGAGGAGGAAAAAAAAAAAAAAAAAGCAGAGTGATTTATGTTTTTGAATGGTACCCCAGAAAGATTTATTCAGAAAAAAGAAGAAAAGACTGAAACTTTACGCATAATAAATGAGAGAGAGACCTGAGAGAGAATCATGTTGGGCAGTGAGGGTTTTGTGCAACTCAACTAGCTGCTCACATATGGTTGCATACGCAGAGATTTGCTGTCGAAGAACCTCCAATTGCTCATCTGTCATCACCTTCACATACATGACCCCTTGTTGTTGCTGCTGATCTTGCTCTTGCTGCATCCTTTTCTTCTTCTTCTGCACTCTTTCTTCTTCCTCCTCCTCCTTACGACCATTTCCTACAACACCCATCTCCATTCACGCGCCTTCTCCTTCATCTTCTCTCTCCTTTTCTCTCTCTCTGAAATACAAAACGGGGTAAGTAGTACTAGTATAGTATGTATTGTATGTATCTATCTATATATTGTTGAGAGAAGACAAAGTATAGAAAAAGAGAAGAGTTGAAAAGGGAGCAATACATCGAATGCAGGACGAAAATTATGAATATATATATTATGGGGTGCAACGGCTGTTCATGTGTGCCACTTTGCACGCGTGTGGAAATGCATGGCATGGGGACTAGGTATTTTAATACGCAGATGAGATGGGCCATGAAGAGAGGTCATTGACCCAAGTGGTCCACATGCAAGAACTTTGATTTAACTCTCAAACTCAAATGAAAATCAATTGTATCATCATCATCATCAACATATTATGTAGCTTTATCTCAATGAAGTGTGTGATGGAATGACTATCATCAATGACATGGACCCATGTCAAAAAGTTGGGTGACCGTTAGGTAATCGTTTTCCACCGAACGACGGATGATCATTTATGGATCTTCACCATTGTCAATCTGATTTCTGTAACTTCAATGAGAATGTATTTTCCAAAATAAAAATACCTTAGTTTAGAGAATTACTTCCTCTCTAAGAATCACGGGCATTTTTTAGCTTTATATCGGGAGTGAATTTTTCACGTATGGAAATATCTTCTAAACAATGTGCCCTCCCTCTCCTGGATTCAGGACAATAACCGCGGCAATGAAATCGTTTTCTCCCACATCAGGAACAATTTAGATTTACTATTGGATGTAGGCATTGCCAATCTTAGTCTTTTGAATTACATTAATTGAATTTAAGGTCATAATGAGCTTAGATTGAGAAATGAATGATTGAAAAATGGAAAACTACATTAACTATTGATCTTATGAGCTTAGATTAAACACTAAATAAAATTTAATGGACCTGAATTCTTATTGACTTGTGCACTTTAACACCATATGCATTCAATTGACCAGGGCATCCTATGAACTCTGTATTGTGTCCCATTGTAATAAAATATTAAAGAGGTTTGGATAAAAGCAATGCGTTGGGGTTGGGGGTGTACCAGAAAAGCATTATTTTCGGTGCCTTGTCATAAGATGAGGTGCCCAAATCATCGTTGAATACCATGTTTAGATGTAATTTGTCTTTACCAGAACATAATGAGATGGTTTCATTTTGTTCTTCTCTTACAAAATTGGATCAGATTAGACATTCGGCATCATTAATATGATGCTATGTTCTTTGACCATGTGAACACCACCAACAAAGTGGGTGTGTGAGTTCCATCACAGCCAAATCGATGTGGGTGGGATCCACCATTTTCATGCAATCAAAAGGTTACCGGATATCCAGGACCCACAGTCTATCACTACAAGACCTTGCGCTTGCCCTAACCTAACCACTTGGTGCTCCATGGAATGCAATCGGATCGAATCCTATGTTACACCAAACCACAGTCTCTCACCTTAAGGCCCGCCATTAGATACTTTCTTCCCTTCCCTGGACTATTTACATTGCATTTTATAAGAGCACGTTTGTGTAATGTCCGTCGAAAAGAAAATAAGGACTTTATTATGAAGATTCATGAAAAATCAAATTGCTTTTGACCTTTTTTTTTTTTTTTTTTTTTTGAGAAAAGTTCTTCACACCAAACAAAGGGGTATGAAATCTATGGATCGCTTTTCCTTTACTTGCAAGTAGGCAACATGTTACGTAAATGTACCCTAAATATTATCTTTAATTGAAGCAGTAAAAAAAAAGAAGAGGAAGTTTGGCATGAGGTGTAGATGAGTAATCACTTGACTTGGTTTATTTATGATGAGTGAATAATCATTTTCTACTAGAAGGTAGAAGGAAAGTTTATTACATAGCCGCTTTTAGATATTATTAGGATAAGATCAACTTTAATTGGAATAAAATTTGACTACATCCCAAAAGTAGGATATTCATTATGATCCATTTAGATTTTCACTAGATGGAGTTTCACATGTTAACACTTAAGCAGTGAGAGTTTCAGAGGGACCAAATCATGTAAATCTCCATGGATGACTGGATGGAGTATCAGCGCTTGCCATGTGTAATGGCCCCACTTGTAGCAAAACACATGCTCTTCACCCAGTCTTGAAACAACAAAAGTGTCTCACCCATACCTCCTATGAGCCGAAGGAGTGGAATTCTGTGGCACTGTCCCCAGGGGCGGACCTAGGTTGGGCCCCAGGTCCGAATTTAAATATCTATGAATTCTTTTTTTTTTTTTTTTTAATTTTAGAAACATTGGGTTTGAATGGGCCTTGGAGTGGAGGTGGACCTACTTTAGAGGCGGTTGCCCCAGGTCGGAATTGAAATCCCCATAGAATTGAATGGGGCTTGGAGCTTGCTCTATATGTCTAAACTTGTCGCCCCACATATGTCTAAGCATAACCCCACATGTGTAAAGCTTCGTTGGTAAAAAGAAAAGAAAAGAAAAGAAAACTCCCATTGCCCCCACTTCTTCAGCCTCTTCTTTCGAAATCCCTTCACGTCGATTGTTGATCAAGCTCCTCGTTGCCAACCCCTATATACTGTATAAACTACAGCATCTTCACATGCCAAACATATCTAGTGTAATCCTTCTTAATCACTCTATACCTAAATCTAAACGCTTAATCTCCAAATCCTAATTTCAAACCCTGAGTCCCCAAATCTTAATCCAAGCCCTAAGCTATAAACCATCAAATCTGAACATATCTACAAATTCAAAGATGAACAAATCCATTCCCGTTATCATCTCTTCTTAGCCTCACTATGATTCAAAGATAAAATTCCACTCCCATTATCTAAAGGTTGGAGGCTTTAAGAAAGTGAAAAGAAAAAGGATTGGTGTCTTGTATTCAGTTTTTTCTTACACACCCACCCACCTTGAACTTGTAGTGATCTCCATTGGACATTGATTTTGACATATAAATTTAGTGAAACATGATAATGTGAGTTTGGGTATCTAAGATTAAGGTTAGAATCATTTTTTATCCATCTAATATATATATATATATATATATATATATATATATATTTGTACTTCTGATTAACATCCTAGTTTCTAACCTCTTCATTGCCTAATTTTCAATAATTATCATGCATCAGTTGAGTTCCACGAGTTGGACATTTTCTAAAGAAAAATTGTAGGGTATTATTTGGCAAAGTGAAAAAATCCAGCAAAGTCTAGCAAAAATTATTGATTTTCAAATGTTAAGTCTAGAAAAAATTTTGCCCCACCCAAATGAAAATCCTAGGTCCGCCACTAAGTCTGGCCCCTTCTTTAAAAAGTTGAATCTGTCAAAATTAACGCCCTTTTTTGTAGTGAGATGTCCTTCAAATTTCACTCCAATAGAAATAAGTCCGCTATAAGATTGAGCATAAAAATAATTACATCATCAATATATAAGATTATATTAATTACATCATTAATTTATCTTTAATCTTAAAGTGGGAATAACTCTTTTTTCGAGTAAATCTTGAGATTCTGTATGGGAAGACGTTTATTTTTAGCTTTCCAAGTTTTAATTAGGCAGGCTCTACCATGGAGTGCCACTCCCACTGAGGCACCGACCCAAGAAGGAGTGAGCCACTGAGAGTATCCGGACTCCAATGTCATCATCATTTTTCAATCATCAACTTTACTGGGAATGAGTGCATTTTGCAGCTGTGGAGGATAGGAACTGAACTAGCTAACGAACTCCTTCCACTGCTAAAGCTGCAGGTGGGTTATTACTTTGGGGAGAACAACAAGCAAACTGGTTGTGGCAGTTATCAGGACCTGAAGTTGTTAAAGGACTCAGGTCTGTTGTCCCACTCCCCACACTTGCATTTCTTTATTGTTTTTGTCTTTTGTTCATTTTACACATATACTTCCTTAAAATGACCCATCATCATATCACATGATTCCTTCAAACTGAAGATTTAGTTCCCAACCTTCCATTGGTTGACAATATTTTGAATGGTTGTGAGAGATGTGATTCAAGCTAAGTTGTAAATAGATATCTTTTATCCTTTTGAGTGGAAACCTGTAACTAACTTCACTTCTGCAATTGGGAAAGAAAGATCAAGATATTAAAATATTTATAATCATCACCATTGGTAAAACACTATCAGGGTAAGAGGGGAATTTTCTCCTCCAAGCAAACCGCATGCTCCTCTAATGCAGTCCAGCTCATGGGGTCTCCTTAGATGCTTGCTTTTCAGTAGGGTTGGAATAGTTGGAAAGGTCACCTCATAAGGTTAGGAAAAAGATCAACTCCATTAGATCATCATGGCCTTCAGATTTGACAACGCTTAATGATCTTTTAATCATAGATTTCTTTGAAATTCAATCTACAAGTGAGAATAGTTTGATAAAGAAAAATTGAACTTGATGTCAGATGATGAGAGGATGAGAGTATGAAAGGGTTTGCACTGATCAAAAGTGGGCCCATGGAGCTCGACTAAACATAATGTTGCTTATTGGAGAATATTTATCTTATATGAAGAATTGGAAAAAGAAAAGGTGAGGGAAAATTATTTTACTCATATTTCAATGGAACAACGAGAACTACAAATGATGGGAACCCAACCAAAAACAAAAGCAAAGCAAATGCTTAATTCAGTGAGATTGCATACATGGTAATGTTCATCATCCTATGATCTACATTGTTCATCAAAAGGGCTTTATTATATAGAACCACTTAATAGCTCAGTGGTGCAGGCATTTCACTTCCCAAACGAAAGGGGTCCGATCCCGAGTACCCTAGGTTAGACCCACAGTATCGTACCACTCATCCAATGTAGTTGAACAAAAAAAAGAGAGAAAGAAGCTTTATTACGATTTTTCTCCATTCAAAAGTCTCAACTATATATATATATATATATATATATATATATATATATATATATATGGAAGTGCTCCTATGAGAGACACTCTCACCAACTTTGTGAGAGATGAGTGGGGGCCCTCACATTTAAGTTTGGGGTCATTGCATTTAAGTTGGGGAGAGTGGATATGGAAGTGAGGGCCCCCACCCATCTCGCACCAAGTTGGTGAGAGTGTCTCTCATAGGAGCACTTCCCATACTTACATATATATATAGGGGGATATTCAAGTGCATCCATCCCTCACCATTTGTGGTGAGGGACACCCCTTTTGGGGAAGTTTCAATTACAAAAGATAGGTACAAAAGAGAAGTATACTTCTCTTTTGTACTTAAAACTTCTCCAAAAGGGATGTCCCTCACCACAAATGGTGAGGGATGGATGCACTTGAATATTATATATATATATATATATATATTAATCATGGTGCATTCTTTGAAAGAAATTTTCATGTGCCTAGAATCAAAATGCCTAGCATTGGATGCTGCATTCATGATTTGTTTGGAGATTAGTAGGTTAGGGTTTGGCAGAGCCTGAGGAAGCTGAGTCCTCACATAGTAGTAGTTTGTTGTATCCATCAACTCTCACTGACTGCAGTGCCTCCCATTTATTAGCAATGTTCCACATTCCCCTGACTCACTTATAGTTAGAGGTCCTGTCCATCCACCTACCGTTTTTTGGGGAGGCAAAAACACAAAATAGTACTTGTAAACCTTATTTATGGAATTGGTGACACATGTACACATTGAGCTCTGACTCTTTTTACTGCAACTATCAAATCCGTGAAACATTGGAGCAGAGATGCACTAATGGCGCACCAGCAAAATAATGTGGTCCCTTAAGAGGTCCAACTGGCCCATGTTTGCTTTCTTCCTTGATTAGAATTGCCCCATCATAAGTAGAGCCACTGCAACAGTGGTCTTTTTAAGTCTAAACCAAGGACTAATCTTTTCCAAAAATTTTATTTTAAGAACTTTTGCCTTGAGAATTTATAATTTCGAAATGATGTCTCTTGAGTGAAATTTCAAATGTCAATAACCCATTTAGCATTCAGAATATTCGAATTCTGTAAAAGCCAAAAGTGACTTTTTAAATTGATCCATGTTCAAAATTCCATCAATGAAGTCCAACATTTGAAATGCTAAGGTGAAATCTGGTACATTAATGTCAAAAATTCATAAAACCCCAAAATTCTTATCATAAATACCTCCAAAATATCGGACCTAAATGGGCATTTGCTTGCTTGAATTGAGAAATTTTCTTTTGGAGAGAGTTTATAGTTCTTCAAGAGTCTCTTTGGCAAATCTTATCTATTTGAATTAGACTCTTTTGGTCCTTGACTCTATAAACCTAGTACATTGGCTTTAAGAGCTAATTTATTATCCTGAAGTTGATGCGATAGAATTTACAGTCAAATAGGTAACAAGAACAAGTTATTAAAGAGATAAGGAATGAAGGATGTTTTATTATTAAAAGGTTGAACGATATAAGTTTGAGACATAAATGAGACATCGACTTTCCTACAATTATAGGGTGAAGACTGAGTATTCAATTCTCATTTTTCTTTAAAGGAGAGATTTTATTTTATTTTTTTAATGTTCATTTTTGGATATTCAACTTTGCCTCTTTGATTTAAAAAAAAAAAATCTTTAAAATACCTAAGAATTCAATCATCTGAAACAAAGGAGCTCTAAATGATTGTTACTTTAATTCCAACTAATTTGTCCATTACATTTACCTAATCTGCCATGCAAAATCAAGAACTTAGATTGATGTTTAGGACTCGTTGCCTGTGATCTTTTTGGTTCTTGATTGGTGTAGTGAGTCTCAAACAGGAGGAGTATAGAACAGAACACCTCATTATTTTGAGCCCTTCTAACACTTGTGATGGTCAGCCATGGCCCATGGGCTTACCAATTTAAACAAAACCAACTAATGGGGTATCAATTAAAACAAATCCAAAGATAAAGACATTTTCAAAACATGGGGTTGTTGGGACCACTTAAATTTTATCCAACATACCAAAATCATGGGTACCCATCATCACAAACAGTCTCATAGCTCAAAATCTCTAATCAACTTGGGTCGATTATTTGGCCGAGCCGAGTCGAGTCGAGAGTCGAGCCGAGTCGAGTCGAGTTTGGAACCAAGGTGGACCCATTCACTTCCTTTAACGTAAGGGAAGGATTGTGAAGAAAAAATAGAAATGAGTCAACAACAGTGAGTGGCCCACACTAGAAAACCACAATCGTAGGTAGAACTGAACCAATGGTCCTTGTGGTTGTATGCAAATGCAAGTCAGTCTAGTCCTTTCCTGCAACAACCCAAGATTTGGGGTTTCCCCACTTTCTGTTCATGACCATTTTGGAGTCCTGTCATTTTGTCCAAGGATCTTTTGTTGTTTTCCCAACTACTAAGTTTGTAGGAGCATGGCGTTATTCTTGCTTGGAAGAGGCAATATTAGATGGAATCTTCTAACCGAAACCCCAGCCCCGACGTCGGTGCTGAAATTGGGGGCACCATCAATTTAGGTGGGTCACACCCCATGCCGCCCTTGACACGACACACATGTTTGGGGACTTCCAAACAAAGGGGATAGTCATATAAGACATGAGATATTTTGTTATTCATTCATGTGGTTTATAAATTTCCAATTTTAGCATTTTACTATAAACATTGGACCCATTTTCATTGGAATAAAGTTTGACCGCAACCGCATTTATAAGGTCGAGTTTTGCAACAAATTCTTAAGGATTCCTCACCGGTAGGCAGGGGCAGATCTAGGATTTTTGTTAAGGGGGGCACAATGCATATAAACTAACACAAAAACATTCTTATATTATAACTCAAAAGTAAGTAATACAAAAGTTAACCATTGTTCTTGATTTTGACATTTAACTTACAATTGGCCCCTACAATTTTTCATATTTTGAAAATAATTTATGACACATTCGTTTGACAAGCTACTAAATATATCTTTTTCAATATACACAATCAAGCAATCATTCATCAACTCATCACCCATCCGGTTTCGAAGTCGATTCTTCACTATCTTCATGGTAGAGAATGCCCTCTCTACTGTAGCAGTTGCAATGGGCAAAATCAAGGTCAACGTTCGGAGCTTGTAAACTAATGGGTGTGCCACGTCTCTTCTAGTTTCAACCATCTTTTGAGTAATTTCACCAAGCCCCTTTAAATCTGAAAGCTCAACATTTTAAAAGTCAAATGCACAGCAGACTTTCACAATTTTGAAAGTCAAATGCACAGCAGCTGGCATTTAGGGTATATGGCATTTTTGTAATAAATTTAATATCACAGGGGTATTTTTGTAATTTTACCTAAAAAAAGAAAGGGGAGTCACGTGCCCCCCCTTGCCTCTTACTGGCTACGCCCCTGCCGGTAGGGGCGTCGACAAACCCTTTAATCTGCTGATTCCTCGCCTATTGCCAAACATGTCCAAAAAGAGTATGCGGTTTATTTTGAGTTGTTTAAGTTTTCAATAGGTGGGCTCCATTTTGGAGTTCCACTTTTATCACCCGCGAGGAAAGCAAGGGAGAGAAGAGCATTTATCAAAGAACATGTTTATTTGGAGGAATTTAAGACAGAAATTTCATGTATTAGGAGTTTACGATAGATAGTCAGTCTACCGGGCATTTGATATTTCTTGATTGATTGCTAGAATTTTAAATTTGTAGCCCTTTAAAATGTCACTTTTGGCTTTCGAATTCTTTAGAGTCTAGTATTTTGAATGCTAAGTTATATTCTTTAGTGTCATTTCAAGTTCTTTAGCCCCTTTAAAATGGAAGCTTGCCTTTCATCTCTCCTATATACAGTTTTTTCTTTAAGAAATCATATAAGCAGAGGGAATAAAAATTAAAGATGTGAAGAAATTCAAACTGACTTGGAGAAAAACAGAACTCCCACAAAAGCTGAGAAAAGTGCAATTTTCCCAATTACTTCAAATCCTTTGAGCACTAATTTCCTCCAAGGAGGACAGACAAGAGTGAGGTGAAAGATAGAAACTAATCAACCTTCAACCTAAAGTTTCTTCACTTTTACAAGTTTTCTTCATTTCTTCACTCAACTGGAAGTCAATGCTTGTTGAAAAAAGCAAGATTTTCACAAATAAAAAAGGAAACATACATTTTTTTTCCACTTTAGTTTAGCTCTAATTCTCACCCAAAAAAAAAAGAGGACTGAATTTAAAGATGGATTTTTTTCACCTCTAGGATTTTGTTGATTTCTTCTCTTAGTGTGAAACCACCACTTCCTAGTACAGGAATGACAAGAAGAAAAGAGGCAAGAGGGAGACTTTCAATCTTCCACATCCTAGATAAGGTTTGTTGGAAGCTTTCACAGACCACAATTCACAGTGGAGAAGCCGCAAACCCATCATAGATGATACCTAATGAATTAGAGTGCACAGCTTCTTGAGCTCCCACTATCAATACATTTTTGTAATGTTTGGACTTTGAAAGGTAAGGAATACTGTCATTATTAGCGAAAGGGGAGAGGCCCAAGAACAATACAAAATCAAGCATAGCAAAGTTGCCAAACATCCAACATTTTTTTTTTTTTTATAACTCATGGTAGGTTGGCCCTAGTCATTGATTTCTCGGCTGGTATTTCATCCAATGAACAGCCAAAGATCACCAAAAAGTGGGGCCTTCCTGCATCTAAGTAGGGTATTTTTAACCAGGTCCAGCCAGGCTAAAGCTTGTCCAAGCCCAGCCTATTTGCAAAATAATCTCAGCCCATGGCCTAAAAGCATAGCCCATATCTAGACCAATGAGGGCTAGGCTAAGGTCAAGCCAAGCTAGCTGGGACCAACACTCAAAAATTTTCTCCCTGTTTAGGTTTGTAGGCATGTCCCACTCAGCTTTACCTAACAAGTAGAAAATGAAGGAAAAGAAAAATGAAGATGAATTTTGCATGTGCCAGCTCTTGACCTTTCTGCCAAATCTCCCTCTCTCTCTCTCTCTCTCTCTATTTAAGACTGCTTGGAATGTTCTTCTGGTGTTTTATCAGCGACACTGCTCTTGCATCATCTAAGGCCTCACATGGGGTGTAGGAGTTCTGTTTCCTTTTGACAATTTTAAGGTGTAAATCATTCAAAATGTCATTCATGTGAGTGCACAGCTGAGATGCATATGCTCCCACCACCACCACGATCATCATCATCATCAGACATGACGATAATCTATTAAGGGGCATCCTACTTATGAGTAATCCAACCCTCTCACACTTGCTAACTCATAATAGCCACATGCTCAAATTTGATCCTAGTTAGAATTCAATCCATGGTCGGATTGCTCGAAGAAGAAAATGCATAAAAAATGATTATTAAAATTCTAAACCCGCAAGTTCCATACATTTAAGTTTAAGAATATTGACTGCCCCCTATTCTTCCATTGCATGAGCTATTTTGCACAAAAAAGATATAACCAGACCTTTCCTAAATTAAGAACACACCAATTTTGTGGGCCCCGCTGCCCGAAATCGTGCCAAATTTAGCACTCATCTGACTTTATCCGGCCGCTATAAGGATTAGACAACTTCGACTTCTTCCCTTGATTGGATGATTTTTTTTTTTTTTTTTTTTCTAACAAAGGTAGCGTGTACCTCTCATGATTTTCATGCTTTTAGATGGTTCTATAGGTTGGACCTTTGCTAAGCTAAATTTGGGGACGCCTGAAAATGAATAGACACACCATGTCTGCCTGAAAATTTGGATACTTACTAGTTGTGCATTTGGAATGTGTGGACATTTGGGAACCTTTTGTATGCCTTTTCAAAGATAGTTGTGATCGCAATCAGGTTCTTTGACCATAAGCCTAAAACACTCCCCTACCACCAAACAAGGCTTTTTTTTCAAAAAAAAGATTGTTTATTGGGTCAAATATAATAATCCACTTTTTAATACATAGATGAGAATTTAATCTCTATTTGAGGGGTTTGACTGGGCCCCACTTCAGGATTAAGCATCTTTTTAGGCCACCTTATAACCGAGAATGTCCGACATGTCATGTGCGCTAATTGAATCTTGATGGTGACATTAGATGCCAAAACTCATGTTACAAGGAAGTGATTATCTGTTAATCTGATGTTTAAAGAAACACTTAACACTATTAACTTTATTTTAAGGATCATTTGTATGCTTAGTGTGTCTACTTCAATACTTTAACTATTACAGCATTGAAATGGTCCATATTACTAGCCTGAGGTACTGTAGATGAGGTCAGGCTCATGACTATATATGCAAAGTGGAAGCAGTACAAAAGTTTTATTTGAAGATTATATATGCAAGAGGATATCATTGGATACTCTGAAAAAATGTTCAAGCAGCATGCATCTACTAAGTCCAAACTTTTCAAATAATGGGTCCCACAGGAGATCAATTGGTCACACCCTTGAATTGTTATTTGATGGGACAATTCTAGCCTCTGATGAATGGACAATGGTTGTGTGGACTTGGGCTGCTGATTGTGTTTAACTGCAATGTGTCAGTTGATGGGCCAATAAAAAAACTTGATTATTCAATCCAGTCATTATACATAACCCACTGCTTGGATGGTAGGATTCATACACATTTTGAGCCATGGGTGTAGATGTCCATTCAGATCATTATACTCTTAAACTAGGCCTAGGCCCATCTCAAATGCAAAATACATACTAACCTTTGTTAAATATATTGGGAATTTAACTTCTGGGCCATCATATTCATAGCTAGTAATGAGAGCCAGTGAATGAATACGGATCGAATGACAGTCATTATGGGTCGACCCATTTTCAGTATCCAGATTCAATCTAGCAATTGGAACGGGTTCAGCCAGTCCATATAACCATATTGTGCAGGCCGGCCAGATTGAGCCCACAGTCTTGACTAAGCCCAGCCCATTTGCACAATGTATATTTCTCTAGCTTATTGGTTCAGACTGGGCTGGGTTTTAAGCGTATAAAGGCCGAGGCATGGCCCTTTCGGCATGGCCCTTTTGTTGTTGGGTAATCAATGCAGCCTACAAACTCGACCCAAATCTAGACTAATGTGGGCTAGGCCTCAATTGGATCCTGGCTGGCATGGCCTGTCCATGGCCTCCCTTTCTTCTATATATTAGGTTTAAGTACTATACAATTAGGCAGATCCCAACATGGTTAGAAAGTCAGGTAGGTCTTGGACCGTTTATCACTAGTGCGTGAACATGGTTGTTAGTGCCAACTTCTCAACTTCATAATGATTAAATGTGGACCGTTGGTCTAACCACTTTTGGCCACTTATCAAAAACCCACTATCTTTTTGCTGGTAGGACCGGTCCAGGTCACATCAATGCAAATGCAATGGGAAAGCAGAGAAATTACTTGTTTAATCTCTGACTTTTGCAATTTGTTAAAGTATTATCTCCTTCTTTTTCAAACTTTGCCTGATAAATATGCCCCTTATGATGAAGAAAAGTTGTTTGATTCTTTTGGTTCTTTTACTTTTAAATAATAACATGGTTTTCTCAAGCATGGTGTTTAGGGCACGTTTCAAAAACTATTTATGAGGAAAGAATTTTCATTTTTTATGGAAAACCTTTCGGACCTCTCCCACTAGAAATGGTTTTTCATGAAATCGGGGAAAAATTAGTTCATATCTTAGGTTTTTCTTGACTTAAAATGGCCGCACCAAATGTGAAATTTTAAATGCGGAGGAAAATCATTCCATGTTACGTGCGTTTCCACGAAAATGCTGTTGTAAAAATGCGGCCTTTGGGGGTGGCAATTCCTGACTCTACTTGCTAACTTGACTTACAAAAGCCCACTATTTTTGCTTTTGGGTTGTACTAAGTTTGACACCTCTATCGTGATAAATGAATGAGTTGGGTATAGATTGACTCCACCCTTACTTAGTTGACTAGCCAACCGAACCTGATTAGGCCTGTCAATGGGACGGGCCGGGCCTGGGCTTGGGTTGTCCAATCCCGTCCCGAAAGTAGGACGGGCTTGCCAGGTGTTGCCCAATCCCGGCCCTAAAATGAACGGGCCTACATCCAATCCCGTCCCGTACGGGCCCGGGCTGGGACAGGGCCAGGCCTGAGATTAGCCCGATCTTGGAGATAGGCAAAAATTCTCTAATTATTCCTACTGTCACTAGACACCCCGGTGTGAACCGGACTTTAAACCCTCCTCCTTTTTCCGGGCTTAGGACCGGCAATGCAATGCAACAAGCAATATGACGAAGTTAAAAACTTTTTTTTTTGCTAGTGACAGTAGAAAATCAGAAAATCAATAGAACTGAATGAGTATCCTATAGGCTATATGGGTTAAGTAATGTATGAACGATTAAAACCTTTTTTTTTCCGGTACAAGTAGAAAATTAAAAAATCAATAGAAATGAATGAGAATGAGTATCCTAGATGAGTAAAGTTAAAGTAATGTAGGATCGGTTAAAAACTTATTTTTTTTTTTTTAAGTAGAAAATCAGAAAATTAATAAAATGAATGAGAATGAGTATCCTATATGGGTCAAGTAATATAAAGAAGAAATCAACAGAAATTATTTTTCTTTTAATATGTCTAAAACATCAATTAGTGCATTCCATCATTGTCTAAATCACCATCAGTAATATATATAATTATTGTTAAAGAACTTTGCAGCGGGCCGGGCCGGGCCTGAACGGGTTGGGTTGTTTCTGCCCAGTTTCAGTCCCATTTTGGCCGGACTTTAAAATGTGTTGTCCAAACCTAGCCCATTGGGTTCAAATTTTTTTAAAAGCCCTGTAATGTCGGGCTTGGGACGGGCCGGGCCGGGCTTTTTACCTGTTTCATCCCATCCCATTGACAGGCCTAAACCTGATCCAACTAATTGTGCTATGACCATTACTCAACCTATTGATCAAGGATTCACTTTGTCATTTAAAAAAAAAAAAATGTTGGGCTAGGTTTGATATTTTTAACCTGATTAATAGAGTTGAAAATATTAGTAACCCAACCTGAACCCATGTTTAGAGTTAGGGTTGGGTAGGCGGGACATTATGCAATTAGTCAGCTTGGGTTGGGTTGAGCTCAGGTTGGTAGGTCAATTAATAATAAATATCACAAGTTAAATCAAGCCCTTGGTTTTAGATCCTCTAAGTTTTCATGTTATAAATTGTGCAAATCTATTGTAATAGAATCCAACAGCAACTAATATCCGGATCAATATCAAATTGAGACTCCAATTCAACAACGAAGGTGTGTGTAAAGAGATTGAATAGATCGTAGATGGAACGATCATATGAAAACTAAAAAAATGGATTTCTTAATTCACCATACATTTTCTTTTGGTACCAAATGGTTACATTTAGATTAGGGTTCCACAATCTGCCAGATTTTTTGCCAATGGACCATTGGTGGTGTGGCCAGCAAACAAGGTGGGTAGCTGATATGTGATCGGCACTAACAAGTGGATGATGGATGGCTAATCATGTCTAACCAAAAGGGAGATTATTTGATGGCCTGGTCAATTAACAACTGTAGTTCCTAAGCCTGACCCATTTATTAATGAGTTACAAAATCTGAACCTGAAACCAAGATGGAAGTCAAAAGGGTCAAGTCAACTCATACCACTGTTAACAGGTTGATTTTGGGTTGAGTTGACAGGTCAAAGTGCAATTGGTGGGTCTCGTTCAGGTGTAGATCAGGTGGTGGGTTGAACTATAAGAATGGACTCAACCTGAGCCCAACCAATTTAGTAATTGGGTGAGAAGTGTTAACCTGAATTGAAGCCGATTTTCTGTTTTAAAAAGGTCAACCCAAACCTGAGTAACCAGGTCAGGGTCAGGAATTATCAACCCTAGTTTCCACTGGCCGTTGATAGATATGGGAGCAGGTCTTCTAGTCCTTTACACCCTCAAGACAAAAAAGGGGCTGGGCCAGTTGAATAGTATTCCAGCCCAGACAACTTTGGTCTGGATTTCAGATCATGGGCCCACTCAGCCTAATTCTATGGCCCCCAAAATAAAGGCACTGAGTCTCTTCCTACTATCCTTAACCAAATGGCCCAACTGGATAAACCAGCCGTCCAGATCCTAATAATTCTGGACTGAATAATTTACAACAGAACTGGGCCTTGGCTCATTTTCGACACAAATGGGCTGGACCTGGGCTTGTACTTATGTCTCAAGAACTAAAAGGCCTAGACCTTTTAGAAGCTTTGGTCTTTTCAATTACAATGCTGCTATTCAAATCCACACATTATGCTTCATTCATAGTACTTTACATCAAATTAACAGACAATTATCATCGTCGTTAAATCGAGTGAACCTCAGAATTTCACAGGCACTCTTGTACATTGTATGTACCATTCTGATTTCATCCTAATTCCTATTTCTTACATCAATGTGGGCAACCCCATTCCAGGAAAATGTACATCATGCAGGTGCATCCATTCCATTCCTCAAAATAAACTACCAAAGAATCACCTCTAATTGAAAATTTCATGAATAAGAAGCACACATCATCATCATCATCACCACCACCACCACCAAAGCCTTGTTCTAACTATGTTGGGAAATAAGAAGCACACATATCCTTCATTGTTTCCTCAACCAGCTCCCTAAAAATCACACACTCCATCTCCCTTCCTATGTCATCAGTCTCACCTTGAATCATACCTGACCAAGGTGTCCTCCAAAGATCATGCGGCACCGTGTCGTCAAACGAATGACATTCATCCTGGGGAGGATTCAGATAAGTGTGAATCATCCTCCACACATAATCCAACAATTTTTTCCCTTGTGGCACCACAGGGGGACCAACAAGTCCTCTTATGGATCCAGACCTGGTTATAGGAGGTCGTACTACAGCTGATAGTGCCTCATTCAACAAATCAAACAGCAGCTTGTGATCTACTACGCTCCTCCCACCATAGGCCTTGTCAGTCCCATCACCTTCCTGGCCATCCTGGCCATTTCTTTTATATGTTGATTCTACCTCCTCAAACACCTTGCTTTGAATTGGGCATGTTAGCATGGATGGCCCATCATAAATGCCCGCGGCTACAAGGACATCTCTTATGTAAACTTGTGCTTCACCTTCTGAATCAACCAAATCGGGCTTTGGGGGATATTCTTTGATCACTACTTCATGGGACATATTGCACTGAAGTTGGTCCAACTGCCTTTTTAACTCTGATCAATAATGGGAAAAAAGTGTCAGGTACATATTACTAGTATCGATTAGTGCCTATACTAGGGTGTATAAACAGTCAAACAATAGTTGTTTCAGAAGTCTGAATGTAGCAGTTTCAGTCACTACTTTAGTCATGAGGAATTAGAAGGTCACAGACAGCAGCAAATGTTAAGCTTGCCATGCCCACCTAAGCACCATTTTCTGCACATGCAGGACGCATTGATTGGGACCTTGGAGATTTAAAAGTTGTTTGAAGGGTCCTACAGTAAACAAAAGATCTACAAACTTTCATATCAGGAAATCCTAACACTTGAATGAATGAGATAAGAAGTTATGGCTAAGAACTTGCTGCACACCATGCAAAAGAAGGCTGAAGTATGGGGAGATAGGATCTTCCAAATAGAAGAAATTTGGGGCATTCTACTTTTTTCCCCACATTTTATACCTACTGCATCAGTAGTAACTATGTAATAAATGTTGTTCAAGATTATTATACATCAAATGCAAGATAATGAATCTGGCTGATAAAATATTTACAATCAGTGAGAGTGATGATAAATGCCAAATTGTCACAAATAATCAACGACAACCATGAATGGGAGACCGCTGGTTGAAAATCAATCACATTGGGTGTGCCTTAAGCGAACTTATTCTAATGCCTCACTGACTACTTGATCAAAGGTCAGATGGTTGTGATGTTGGCCTAATTGTGGTCAATTCACACATGATACATATACGTATTAAAGTGAACTGGGAGGTGCTCCTGTGAGAGCATCTCTCACCTTACTATGAGAGATAAGGTGGACCCTCACATTTAAGTTGTTGGCATTGGATAGTAAGGTGAGGGGCCCCACCTTATCTCTCATAGTAAGGTGAGAGCATCTCTCATAGGAACATCTCCCATGTGAACTTGTCTTCTTTAATTGTATGATGATTTTATAAATGAACTAACAAAACTGTCCCTACCAAGGATGTTAGAGCTGATCTCTCTGAAAACCTGTGGCATGGGCTGATCTTCTTCAAAATCTGATACATCCAAAGTTGAAACCAGGTTTGAGTGGTCATCATGCCTAGAGAACTCCCTGTTTGGACTGCTACACACCGATGCAGGGCTTGGCGGCACTTCAGTTGAGTTGTCCTGAAACAAAACAATACAAAAAAAATCGTATATTAGAAAAAAAAAAAGTAGCAGAAACAATTTGTTGACATAAATCTCTATACAAAAATTAAAGAAATAAATCAAAAAATTTATTCCTGCCTTTGCGGAGCTGAAGTTCCTCATGACTGTTGGTTCAGTCATAAAAGCCTTCATCATATCAAATTCATCCTCTTTTGATTCTTCCACTGAGTGTGACTTTCTCCCAAATAATCTACCTCTAAGATTGAAACTATATCTCAGATTGGAAACCTTTCCTCTGAAGCCAACCTTTTGTCTACTGGCTTTCCTCTCTGAAGCACAAACATCTTCAGTAGCTTCATGCTTCCTTCTGATGTGAGCACTTGCTAGAACATCTCGCTTGTCTGAAAGAATCTTCCATAATGATGTCCCTGACAGTGTAGCTGTTGAAGATCTGACAAGGCTTGTTGGCAATACTTCTGTGGAACCAAATGCATCATATTTATTCTGCTCATACCTAACTGATTTGGTTTTAACCCCACAGTCCTCTTTCTTGTTTCGGCACTGGCTTCTCTTTTTAGCAGCAACTGAAACATCTTCTGTTATCAGTTGCTCCTCATTGCTATCTAACAAGGAAGTTGATGAGTTTCTTTTGATGATGAAGGGAATATCGACATTTGTTCCATTTATTAGAATGTTCCTCAACCTCTCTGATAAGAACTTCCCTGTGTCTTTATCGATGAAGTTAGAATAACCTAGCTCATTTAGATGAGCTTCACTTTTATATAATCGGCTTGATTCGGACTGAGGCAGATTTGTTTTGAACTCCCTCATAACACTTTCCCTGACCTTTTTTGCTATAAGTTGTGCGATCATTTTTGGGTCTGTCGGCCTTTCGCTCAATGGAATAAATGCATCCCCAGTGACAGTAGATTCCTTCTTAATAGTCCCTTTTAATTCAAATTCGAGTCTTTCCTTCACCTTCTTCAGAAACTCCTCTGTACCACTTTCATCTTTTACTGCCTCTGGCGAGCCAACCCAAAACTTTTCTCCGTCATCAGTCCTTTCAGGACCAGGCTTCAAGAGTACTATCTTAGAGCATAATGAAGATCTGCCACATTTCTCATGATAATTCTCAAGAAGGGATTGTCCGAAGTCGTAACTTTTGGACCTGTTCCTCTGCTTACTCTTATATACATGATGCTGCAAATCATCAATTTGTGCGCTCGAAAATGAAGTTGGAGAGGAATAACCCATCAGTTTTGTCTGCTTTTGGTGCGATGCATTTCTCCTAGAATCAGTATAGTAAGCCATCATTTCATTGTAAAGATTATCTTCTGAAGGGGTTTGGTTATTTTTCACTTGTCTAGGACTATTCTCCAGATCAACACTACTTGAACATTCCCAAGCCTTAGATGTTTGCCGTGCTTCAAATTCTTTCTTGAATTTCTGTAACTCTTCCTCTTGGGGATGTTCCCGAGACCTCAATTCTGCTGACTTAAGGTTATTATAGCCATAGTCAAGATCTCGACTGTAACCATGGGGAAGAAATTTGTATTTTATTTCCTTGATGTGCTTCGACCTGGGAGGGTTGAAAAGAGTTGAATGATTTTCAACTTTATCTTTTTCTCCAATGTTGTTTCTAGCATTTTTGTTCCTTTTAGCATTGGCTGCAGTTTTTATTTCTAATGGTAACATATCCACGCCCATTAGACGGGCAACAACACTGGGTGCATTGCATCTGGCACTTGTTGGTTCAGGCATTGCCTCATCAATCAGCCTATTTGAGGGAGTTGTGGTTGGATAAAAATTCTCTTTTGAAGAAAACTGCTTCACATGATATAGATACTGAAAAATAGAAGGATACAAAATATTGTTTAATAACATTTGTGCAAAAAAAATGATTCATTGATATATATATATATATATATATATATAATACAGGCAGCCAGCAGGTACCGGTGTCCAATGTTATTGGTACGTATCGAGGTTCACATCACACATTGTTGAAAAAAATTAAGTCATTTATCATCATATCATATACTGTTAAAAGTTAAAACAGAACAGAAAAGCTTCAAATTAATCAAAGAGTAGGAGTATAAGAAGAAAACCAAGTCAACTTACAATAATAACTTAAGAGTCGGGTGTACAGAAAAGGAGCAAAAGTATATATGTATGCAAATGTTTGTGATTGTTCTAGAGATGATACAAATGTAACATTTTTAGAAAGAAATGATAAATGATATATATATAGGGAGATTGTCCTATGAGAGAGAGAACACTGGATATGTGAACACCACGTTAGAGAGATACTATAATCGACAGACGATAGTGAATCGATGGAAAAGAAAGGTATCTGAAAAGAGACCAAGAGGTCCAACTCACAACAACACAATTCAAGATCACAATACCAAAATGGACAATTTTTTTTATAGGTAACAGGTAAATTATATTATGACAAAACAAGAGAGAACATATAATTAGTATACCAGTGGACAATTCAGCAGAAGAAGGAAAAGGAAAACATGCAGTTTGATTTTATGCGGTTCGACTTGATGAAGTCCGAGATTTTTTTCCCATCAATATGATTCATACAGTATGTGAGGATTCTGATTTCTGAGAGACATCAAATAAGAATTTCATAATCCACATCTAGAATTAAGAAAAATATTTCATTGCAGAATAAGAAGAAGAAGAAGAGGGCAATTCAAATGACATACAACTCTTTAGCAAAAAAAAAAAAAAATGACATACAACTCTCTCCACTGGAATTCAAACAGAAAAACAACAAACAACACATCAATTATCTCTCTTCACACAAATGACAAATTACAAACCATACAGAGTCACTAATTATTCAAATTTCATATACAATTCAACCCATCAAATTCACATACAAAGAAAACAGAGGGCACCCTAATTTGCATCAAAGGACAAAGATTACCACTAAAGCAATGCATCAAACAGTCAGTAGACTTAGCAGATAACTCATTTCGACATCGAACCCAGAACCGAAATCCAATTTTGGACAGAAATCAAAACACACTGGATTCTTGTGCCCCCCAATTGAGTGAGAAGAACAGATGCCTCTCAAATTGCAGAGAGAGAAAAAGAAGCAATGGGTTTTGGAGTTGAAAGTGGAAACCCTAGGAAACGGAGGAGAAAGGGGAGCTTTCTCAAGTAGAATCCATGTCTGGAAAGAGAAGCTGGAAAGGGAGGTGTCTCTTTCTTATTTTTATCCTTCACTCTCTCTCTCTCTCTCTCTCTCTCTCTCTTTTACCGTTGGTAGTTAAAATTTGGAAATCATGGAACGAGTGTCTCGCGATCCACCTTAATTTGTGCTCTCGCGCCATTTGCTAACGTTTAAACGATTTATTCTGACTCTTCTGGCCTCCTTCATGAAGATGGATAGATGGCCCACATTTCAAAAACAAAAGTTATGTGCTGAAAAGTGATAAACCTAGTTATCCAACAGTAGGTTCCAAATGGACAGTGGAAAATGAAATTGTTGCCTTATCTCATTGATTTTTTTTTCTATTTTTATTTTTTGGTTTTGGCCGCTTAGCTCAGTGGCCAAGTTAGAGAGGATTAAAGCCTTCCACCAGAAATTGGGAGTGGGAGCCGTTACCACTAAGCCATTTGTGTTTTCCCCATTTGATCTGATTTTGATGTAGAACAAGTGTTATAACTTTTGGAATGCAAAGGTCGGATGAAATCAAGTTGAAGGATAGCGTCAATTTCAATGACCATAACTTTTGACCTAGCTCCATCTTAGAATGCATAAATATTCGTTTCAAACTTATCGATGTACTCTACATAGTGGGCAACTTCTAGGGCAAAATGAGGCCATTTTGAAGGCCAAAATAAAGTTGAATAAAACTAACTAGTTACTGTAATTTTTTATTATACTCATTTGGGGGGTTGGGGTTTAGTCCGTTGGAACAAAGACTTTATTGGAAGGCCTTGAAAAGCAATTTTGACTTTTTAGTTCAAGGGTTTTTATGTAGTTGGAATATTTTTTTTCTTTGCTAGAGTGGAGTAGTGGTACAATACAACCCAAGTTTGTGAGACAACTTATCCACCAAGGATCAATCCGTCCTGTGAAACTAACATGCCAATAACCGAGCTATTGACCAGTAACATAGCCTAGACAAGAATAACGGGGAACTTATAATCCAAAAGCTTAAGCTGATTGGTAAAAGGCCCATACAGATATATCAAGCCATAGCAAGCCTATTACTCTGACGATGTGGGATGTGACACTTCCCAACAAATTTTTAAGTTCCAACCTGGCCTGGCCTATGGACACTCTTATTTCGTGGCCCACCATACCGTTGGTTGTGATAATGTCCTGGTCAAAGGTGGACTTTGTGGCAAGCGTAGCAGTCCACCAAATCACATGGTGAAGGAGTACAAGGCACATTTCTTGCGTCACTTGCTTGCTGGTTCTGTACAAGTCCATGGGCAGATAGCGAATCTCTACATCTTTCTTGGAAATGCAGTAACATTTAAAGCTAATTATCAGAAATCAGCAGTATCTATGTTCTTTTTCATTATTATTATGTATTTAACTCTCAATTGCTGATTTTATCAATTTAGACTTAGATGAAGGTTCATCTGTTTAGTTAGATAACCTAAGTTACTCAGAGTTTTTTTGTTCTCTCCATGACAAAGTATAGATAATTGCATGTGATTTAAAAGCTAGGGGTGCCCCACCAGAGTGTGGATTAACCAAGTTGCCAAGAACCCAAATAGGCCTGGTCAATGTTAAGGTGTTTTACATTTGGTCGATCTGATGAAGACTCACTCCATCTAAAATATGAGATTTTGAACTCTAGTTTCACGAATTTTTTTAACATTTCAAGCAATTGGGGAGCATGGAGGAGATCCGAGCTCAACTAAATGAGCCCTATTTCGCGCTCAACTAAAAGAGTTCTATTTCGCCAACACACTCAAGGTTGAGTGACATTGCGCGTTGGTAGCACACATATGCCTAGGGATCAATCTTTAGGTCCTCAAGTTGGAGTATCACTTCTCCACCAGTAGCCCAACCAAGAAAAAAAAAAAAGAAAAAGAAAAAAATATCCTATTTCTTGAAAAGCAATAGACAAGTCATTTATGGCACATATGATAAGGTTTAGTATAGTTTGAAGTATGAACATGATGAAGGGGTTGTTTGGCTGGTTGTAAAGAGCAGTATGCAATTTGCCAAACGAAGAAAAAGAGTTCATGAGACCCCCCATACAGTTCATGTGGGTGATAGCTTTTGTATGGATAAGCCTTTCTGCTTTCTCCTCTCCGGTCTTTTAATGATTTTAGGAACATGTCGACATGTGCTTGTTCCTTAAAATCCGAATTCTAGGTGTCCCATTTATAGCTTTTTGCTCCCTGTGGTCCAAAAAGGAAAAACTTTACTACAGAAATATCTCTCTCTCTCTCTCTCTCTCTCTCTCTCTCTCCATCCAGAAACTTTAACCCCTACGAGCAAGAGTTCGTGGGTTCGGGGGTTTGGGTCTAGCCTTTAATGATCCACTAGAGACCAGTAAAAAAAAAAAAAAAAAGAACACTATTGAGCTGAATGTATCTTCCCAAAGTGTGGATTTGATGATGAAACATAATTCACTTAGTTGGGAGTTGGGATAAGGCTTCGATGATGATGATAATGATGATAAAATCCAATTCTATGCAATAATGCCCTCACCATGTTGGTGGTGTGTTTCTTCGTAGTGGGTACAGTTAAATGGCATAGTTTAGGTCAGGGCCACCGTGCACCCAAGCAAGACGGCTTTTTTTAATAGGACTACATCCCTAGCAGGGCCCTGGAAGGTGTATCCAAATGGACAATAGGCTCAAAACCTTCATTCCATGCTGGCCCACATGATGATGGAGCCCATGGTCGTCTTCATCTATATATTTAAGTCAAGGAGCTGTATCTAAAATTGTCACTTGTCCAAGGAAAAAAAATGCTGCTGTTGGTAATTTTAAATAATATTGGCATGTATTTCAAATTTACTATACCATAGAGAGGTTTATATGAAAAAACTGTTTTAGTAACTATGACTCACAAGCAGAGGCCAACACACTCATGGTTGAGCAAATCACTCTTGGTCCACTAGTCAATGTAGGAAAAAAAAAAGACAATGACTCGGTAAAAATTATAGTAGCCAATGTAGGAAAAAAAGAAAGAAAATGACTCAGTAAAAATTATACTAGCCAATGTAGGATAAAAAAAGACAATGAGTCGGTAAAAATTATAAAAAGCTCCCGGTGAGGATCGAACTCACGACCTTTCGCTTACGAAGCGAACGCACTACCACTATGCTACGGAAGCAAGTGTACATCGGTTCTACTTCTAGTAATTATTTATTTATTATTAAGTTATCATAAACTGGCAATGATTTTAAATTTAAAAAAAAAAAAAAACTTTATTCATAGATGAATCTCACTAGACACTGCTGAATGGGTAAAGGGAATCCACACAAAAGGAAACGCAGACCTTGATTTACATATCATAAATACATAAAAAGTTGATGAAGAACTTCGAAAGTGAATAAGATTTACTCTCTCTCTGTTGATCCTTGTATCATTTTCCATGACATGATCTTACCAAGATAGTTAATATTATTTTTTTTAGTGTGATTTTGTTATTGAATAACAAGATGTCATGGGAGTTATTTAAGACTTTGGTGTTCGTTAGCTATATATTTTTGAAACAGATGAATATGGAGTGATTTTATGAGTAGGCTGCTATGCTAGTGGCCTCAATGGCAAGATTCAATTGGGAGATGAGGAGTGACAAAATTGGGAGATGAGGAGTGACAGAAGTAACTAGCCTAGTAGACCCTCCTATTTAATTGGCTCTTCTCTATGGGGTGAAGCACTCAAGTCATAGCTTCCCAAAGATTAAAGCCTAAACCAAAGCCTGGGAGGCCTTTCCCAATGCCAATTGGAAGAAACAATCGGAAGTATCAGAGAATGTAAAGAGAGCAAAGTCAAAACTAAAACTCACTAGAGAGACACAATTTACATCTTCCCCACAATCTTTTCTTGAAGCATGCTTACTCTCATATAGTGTTGTTAGCTCTAAATGCATATTGTTACTTAATGCTACACATGCACAAACACCCTATTTTTCTTTCTGATTGCATCTTAAAATCCCATGCTGATTCCTCATTATATATTGGTAAATTGAGAAGTATTGCAGGCCCACAAAATATGTGAATGGGTCCACACTTAATACAGTTGGGTCTACTCATGTATGTTTTTTGCTCTAATGTGTATGCTCATATAGGTCTTTTCCTCTAATGGATGCTGTTAATTCATGGGCTACACACAAGACAACCATGTTTTTTTGCTACTTAACCTCCTAAAGTTTCACTTATCCCACATTATACATTGGATAGTACATATAGGCCTATGGGAAGTAGATATGCGCTAGCACAGGGCCTGTATGGTTTTTACACTTTACATTGGATACAGTACTTATATATATATGGAAGTGCTCCCATGAGAGACACTCTCACCAACTTTATGAGAGATGGGTGGGGGCCCTCACTTTTATATCCACTCTCACCAACTTAAATGCAAAGACCCCCAACTTAAATGTGAGTGCCCTCACCCATCTCTCATAAAGTTGGTGAGAGTGTCTCTCATAGGAGCACTTCCCATATATATATATATATATATATATATATATATATATATATATATATGTGGAGAATATTAAGTGCATCCATCCCTCACCATTGTGGTGAGGGACACCCCTTTTTTTGGGAAGTGTCAAATACAAAAGAGAAGTGGTAATATCCCCATATATATATATATATATATATATATATATATATGGGAAATATTCATATGTATATATATAGTAGGATCTTACATGCCACTTATCTCAAAACCAATTGGCGAGGGAAAATGGCACAACAATGATTTTATTGTGAGGGCGAGGTCTCGACCACAATTATGACCGCTTAGGAGTGAGGGTGGATATTGAGCTCAACAATCCCTCTTTCAACGGCACACCCACCGCGACCGCTTAGGAGTGAGGGTGGACGTCGAGCTCAACGATCCCTCCTTCAATGGCACACCCACCGCGACTCATGCTGCGCAACTCTCAAAACGCGTGTCCCGTGACACAAACACCCAACCTACCAGGCTCTGATATCATTTGTAGGATCTTATACCCCATTGAGCTACCACTTATATCAAAACTAATTGGTGATGGGAGACGGCACAACAATGGTTTTATGGTGAGGGCGAGGGCTCAACCACAATTATAACCGCTTAGGAGCGGCGGTGTACGTTGACCTCAACATATACAAAAGAGCATCAGTTTCAATAATAAAATGAAAGCATATATGCATGTTTTCTTAGCATGCTTAATCAGTAACAAACTGGTTTGCTTCAATGTTGACAGATGTATGCTATTGTCAATGTTAAAATTGGAAGAATAACATTAGTTAGCAATGTGAAGTCTATCAAAACCCCACTATAATCTCTTAAAATTTAGCGTTTTAAGGTTTTATACACATCTAAAATAATTCAATACGATTAATACACCATTAATAATGAAGGTCCCAAGTTTTTATCTTACAAATATTTTCAAGAGCCAATTTGTATGCATGGCGCATAGGTAGGAGTTCATAGTAAAATGGGTTCAAAACAATTCAGATGAAAGAGGATAAGGGTGGAGGATATAAGATGAAGATGCAGATGGAACCTTGACTTTCTTAGGATTTAAATTACTCTTGGGATTTAAGTTACTAGGGTGATGGCTTGGCTTGGTATTCATTTACTGTCACCCCTCAATTCATTTTTTATTGAAGGGAGATTACCTAATTGCCATTTATAGATCTTCACTTTTGTTTCTCAATTTAACCATTTAAGGAATACATTTTCCACGATTCTTAGGAATTTAGTTTCATGCAAACAAATGAGCCCTGATTTTTTTGCCCCTCAAAAAACAGTGACAAAAATAGAGAAATTTTTTGGGTTAAATCAGTTACTAATATATCATATAATATCCAAAAATATCAGATATAGAAGCTTGTCTCTATTAAACTACATAAAGTTTCATTAACTATTTGAAGAAATCATGTGGCCCACCTGCCACGGGACCCACATCAGATTAAGCATGTAGCTGAGACCGTAGGTGAGACACCCAATCAAGTCTTTATCTATGAACCAGGGAGAGTTCGGATTAGAATCAAGCTCTAGTAAAAAGTCTTGGATTAATATCTAACTTTAGGTAAGGCTAATTTCTCAAGTTGGTCAAGAGACGTGGGATTTCAGGAGATCATCTAACTCAGAATTTTTCTAAATGAGAGGGATGGAAGCTCTTGGTCGATCATTTAGAAGATCTATGAGCATTCATAGTAAATTTTCGTAAGATCTATCTCACACACCAGAATGCACAAGGTTTTCGGCGAGTTCAGTTCCGATACCCATCCAGTACCAACAATTCCTAACACTATTTGCCCATCTACATTTGTCATGCATTGCTAAATTTCTAACTGAGGAAGCTATTTAAATTCTTAGGTTTATTATGTGTTTTCAGGAACATGGGTTCTTAAGATGGTAGAAAGCAAGCATAAAAACCATTAACGGAAGTTGCAGGTAACCCCTTTTGTCAGGTTTTTTTTTTTTTTTTTTTTTTTTTTCAAAAGTTATTTTCAACTACCCTAAAGGCAAAAGTATATGTATGCAAGCAATTGAGGTTTTACCGAAGTTCCATTTCCAGTTAAGGCTATGCCGCAGTGAGTGCCTATGACCCATCTCTGCTGTTGTTGGGAGGTGCCCACCATAGTGCTAGCCATGCCATTGTCAAACCAATCCCTTGGTTCTGATTCCTCTGAAAATGTTTATTCCTTTAGTAAGAATCACTCTTATATGTTATATGATAGTTGATCCAGAGAAACAGTATATATCTTGTTTGATCTAGCAATCCAATAGATGTAACTAGGGGTGAAAGTGGGTCGGGCCGTCCGTTATAGGCTCGGCCCGAGCTCGGCTCAAAAGATAAAAGAGCCGAGCTAGGGCCTAGGAGGAGGCCCGTTTGCTTAAAAGGCCAAGCTCAGGCTTGATGAAGCCCGGCTCGTAAGCCCTAGGGCCTACATATATTAATACATATATTATATATATATGTACACTATACAGTAGATAATACATATATGATATAACATAATCCATAAATCCTAAACATTAGTTTTAATCCAATAAAAATAATCCCTAAACCCTAAACACTAAACCCTAAGCACTAAATAATCAATAAACCCTAAAACTAAGCGCTAAACCTTAAACCCTAATTTTAATCCAATATAAATAATCCCTAAACCCTAAGCACTAAATAATCCATGAATCCTAAACCCTAAATCTAAGCACTAAATAATCCATAAACCCTAAACCCTAAACCTTTATTTTATGATGCTAGCCGAATATTTTATTTTATTCTATGATGCTATTGGAGTTTAATTTGATTTGTATTATTGTTGGACTTTGATAATGCTCATCTACATTAACATTGAACTATTATGGAATATTGGAATTGGGCTCCCTTAACATTGGAGTGTTTGATAATGCTCATCTACATTAACATTGAACTATTATGAAATATTGGAATTAGGCTCCCTTAACATTTGAGTGTTTGATAATGCTCATCTACAGTAACATTGAACTATATCATTATAAAACGGGCCAGACTCACAAGCCGAACCTAGGGCCTCAATCAAGCCGGGCCGGCCCTACTTAATAAGAGCCGAGTCCGAGCCAGGATTTTTTAGGCCCTCTCAAGCTCGGTTTGGGCTAGGGCCTGTCAAAGCCCGGCTCAGCCCGACCCACTTTCATCCCTAGATGTAACCCCACATTTGCAACCTAAACTGTTGATCTTTAAAACTCCAAAATTGAAGGGTTTATGCGCCCATATGCAGTAGCCGATAAAATCCTAAAAATATTGTTCGGGTCTCTCTCATCATTATTAGTGAAACAGCCATAAAAAAAAAATGGTCGCCAAAAGGTGGAGCTCACATTTGTCCTCTCCTAAGGCCAAAATGAAAATAAACCCATTTTAATCACTAGAGAATTTTTGCATCCTTGCTTGCTCCCTTTTAATTCATTTACGCTCCTCCATTCAGTTTTCATCAGGTCTGCAACCACGGAAACATTTACACTTTAAAAGGCAATGCAACCCCATATAAAGGTTTAAAGGCATTACAACCAAAGCTATCTATTGAATACTATACCTGCCAGTAGTAATCAACAAAGAAATAGCTCAGTCAATCGATACAGGAGACAGCAGGCGCAGCAAAATTGAAGAGTACATAAACCAAACCGGTTTGTCACAAGTCAAAACACAGTGGGTCAAAGAGGTCAGACATGGGTTCCTTGGGTGTGTAAGTCTCACTGTGGTCTCTTCCAACTAGAGGCAAAATATGATAGCCAAAAAGAATAAATAAAACCACCGTGTACATATTACAAGCTACTCATCATATGTTATACTGCCAAATCCATGCCTTACATATTAAGGGTCCCAAGCACATGCGGGCCATATTACGGTGTGTTTTTGGGAAGGGGAGAGGGGAGGAAAATTTTGAGAGGAAAGGAAAATGAAGGGGAGGGGAGGGGAGGGGAGGGAAGAAGAGGGGAAATTAATTTTACCCCCTCTTATTTGAAAAGTCAAAAAGTAGGAGAAAAAAAAGTAAAAAGTATAATTTTATTTGTTTGTAAAGTAGAGAAACAAAAACCATTTTACTCTTGCTTTTGTAAAAGTTTCAATTTGACAAAAATGACAGTTTAGTAATTTCCCATCATTGACAGTGGGACCCGAACAATAAAACTGTTGTTGTCCCGGTACACGTGAAGAAATAAATACCATTATACTTCAAACCAACCAGAACCTACCCAACAACCATGCCAGGAATTCAAATTCTCTGGTCGGACAAGACAATAATATCTGTCAAATTATTGATGGATAAGGAAAGGACCATTCTGAAATCAAACCAAATACCTGAACGGGGTGCAGCAGAAAAAATTTACAAGAGGAATAATCTAAAGACAGCTAATATACGTTACTTCTGACTGTCACCATCAGTTCAAATTCAAACACCACGGTTGGAACTGTAAAGGCTTGGGATGATTCATAAATCCAAAATGCACAAATGGTTAGCAAGTGCCACAAAATACTGATTAGAAATTAGAACATGTTTGCTTTCAAGTCTTGTACGTTCTATCCAATCCTCAAAAATGATATGTAATGACATCGATAACAAACGTCAAAATACTAATTACAATTTAAAATATGTTTGGTTCGAGTCTTAAACATTCTATCCCATCCTTGAAAATGGCACGGACATTGCAAGGATATTTACAAAACATAATCACCAAATTAATTCTTCCTCCCCTTTTCTTTCCTTGAATGTGATACTCCTTCCCTAACTCAGCAATAATAATATGAAAGGATACTAGAGAATAGAGATGGTGCTGAACAGATACAGCTACAAAGCATGCTCAACATGACACAGTTAGCAAGTTTTTTAATCAATCAAGGGACAACCAGTGAAATGAAAAACACAATGAAGGTTTAATCTTGGGTACAATGACTATAACCCACAATGAAGGTTTAATCTTGGGTACAATGACCATAACCTATAATCTTCTCCCCCTCCTTCAAAAGATTAGACACGGTTCATAATAGCTACAGATTCTAGAACTAATGTCATGATCATAAGAAACACAAATAGAGCAAGCACGATTTTGGGAGGAAAAAAGAAAAACTAGATTGCATGCAAAGAAGGGGGAAGGCCTACATCTGAATCATTATCATGGAAGAAAGTTAAGCTAAGTAAAAATACAGATACCACAACCATCTCTAAGAAAAGATTCAGATAACATATTCAAGGGAACAAAACAAGACAAAAGTCCACTTCTCTGAGAATCACAAGCAACTTCAACAACGATGGACATCTGCACATCCATCAGTTTAGAAGACCATCTCCAAAGACTTGCTCCCATTTCTACCATTCCCCTTTAATCATCATCCTCTTCCTGCAACAAAATTAAATGCAAGAAAGCATTAAAACGAGTAATCATTTACATTCAGTAGCAGCTTTCACAATCAAACTATTGTTTGAACCGAAACAAAGGGTTTACACAATTACAATCAAATTTTCTAAACAAAAAGCTCCTAAGAAGACACCTTTATAACTGAATTACCAATACAACACCAAGGCCTGTTTGTTTGCACATAATACATTAGAATTCTTGGTCAAATTGATAATTAAAGAGATGAGAGGCAAAGGATATGAGAGATGTAGTCGGGATCATGACTGTCCCTAGGATTTGAATTGCTAGGGTGGTGGCTGGGGGCATTCGTTTCCCATCTTTCCTTGATTGATTCAACTTCAAATAAAGGGTATGTTATTTGACAGTCATTTTCAGATATTCAGACTTGATTCCTCATTTTCAATCATAAATAGGTCTTAGAATCTAGGAATTCAATCAAGTGAAACAGAAAAGCCACCCTCAAAACAAATTCCAAGGCATTGTTTGAATGAGAAGAAATCAAGCAATTTACACGGAAACCTCGTTCTCCCCTTTCTTGATTTTATTTAGAAGACCAAAGCAATTCATTTGACTGACGACACAGAGAAGTTCAACACCACACAACAACCCTCTCTAGTGAAATCTAATTAATTATCATTAATGACCGCTTTTTCAAAATAATGGTCTCAACATGGTTCCCCTGCATTGCTTTCTTCAGTCATTCAAACACAATAAAGAATCCAAGTGACAAATCTCCACAAGAGAATTCTTCATCCCCCAACTTGCAAAGAAGTTCCGCATAGTAGTGGGCATTTCCCACTTACCATTTTCTACACATCCAAACTAAACCATAACATTCTCCATGAAAGAAAGAGATAAAACACCAATACTGACACACCCAGACACGGATCTATTGCTGTTTTCATTTACAAGTTCAGAGCAAATGAATACCTCTCCACTCTCATCATCATCTTCATCGTCATCATTTATTTCGGATTTCGACTTGTCAGATCCATCTTCCTCCTCTTCATCATCATTTGGCTTCTCGGACTGATAAGTATAATTAAAACAAATTTAAGAACAAACCAATATAAACAGAACAAATTAATCCAAACAGAAGAAATAGCAGAAATATACCTGCTTCTTATTGTATGCTGCCATGTTCTTGTTGTATTCAGTCTTCCTCTTTGCTGCCTTTGCCACAAAAGGCGCTTTGTCCTAAGATTTTAAGAACAACAGATCATTTCAGTAGGCAACTCTCAAAAACATGTTTTTAGTGTAATGAAAGAGTAGCCCTTTTTTTCTTCAGTTGAAGTGGAAATACTCACAGCATCTGACATAGTTTTCCATTTATCACCACCAGCCTTACCAACCTGATTTCCCAAGAAAAAGTTGAAGAATATGTCAGCATAGAAGAGAAAAGATTGAGCGAATCGGCATAAGCTAAGGAAAAGCAATCGGATCTTATGAAAAAGAAATGAATTTCTTACAGCAGCTACTGATTTGTTGTTAGGATGTTTCTCCTTGTACGTCTTTCGGAAATCCTCCCTTCAAACGAATCAAAATCAGATTCAGATCTTCCCTAACCGATCCAGGCACAGATAATACAGATCAAAACGGAAAAAAGATAAAACTTTGAGAAGGAGAATCACTTACATGAAGACGAAGAAGGCGCTTGGAGGCCTCTTAGGCATGTTCGGATCCTTCTTTGCCTTCTCCTTCTTTGCAGGCTTTTTACTTCCCCGATCACTGGTTTTCTTCACAGATAACCTAAATCACAACAGCAAGAAAGCAGAAAATCGGTCAAAATCAAACGAAAACCCTAAGATCTATGCGAAATCCTTAAAAAACGTAAAGAAACGCAGAAAAGAAGAGAACTCACTTGCTCTCTGCTTTCTTTGTGGTTCCGGCCTTGGATTTCGCTCCTTTCATGGTGAGATCTGTCAGAGAAGAGCTCAGATCCGTGAGAATCGACGAAAACAGAGCTAAAAATAGTAAGAATCGAGGGCGAAATGGCTGACCTTTAGGGTTAGGGTTCGAGCTTCCCGAAAGAGGGCAAAAGAGACCGAGAGAGAGAGAATAGCTGTATGGATGTTGTGAGGAGAGTGAGTGAGTGAGTCGTTATGTGAGGAAAGAAGGATAAGAAGGGGGTTTGCGGGGGGGGGGGGGGCGGGGGGGCGCGAGCAAAAAAATTAAAATTCCATCGCCAAGGGAGCTGAGATCGGGGGGTTTGGGCGGGATTTGAAAATCTATTGCCACGTCATCGATCCGTGTGATTGAATATCATCTGCTCTCTCTCTACCTGTCTCCTCTCCTTTCTATCTCTTGTGTGTTTCTTCTCTCTCTTTCATTGATTGATTGATTGATTGATTGATTTCAAATTGGGTTTCTTATTCCGTGTCGTTTGTTCTATACGTAGAGATAATCCGGACAGTTGAAAATGAATTCCATCATCATAAGTGATGTATTCTAAGATTTATACTATGTATGTATGGGAAGGGGGGAGGCGAGGGAAAATTTAAGGAGGAAGGAAAACGAAAGGGAGGGTCCTCTTGTTTGAAAAGTCAAAAATAAGAAAAAGAAAAGTGAAAAAGTAGGATTTTGTTTGTTTGTGAAGTAGGCTCAACATGAATGGATCCCACCACACAATTGAGCACATTATGTAGACATGATCATGCGGCACGATGCCTTGGGCGTTTTCAATTCAATCGGGATTCGGGATCCTTTGGTTTTGACCCACGGTGACCATGGGTGAACTAATCATTGCCCGCTACGTCACCGTATGGCAGTCTTACAGTAAATCCTCACGGTATCTAACCCCAAGGGTTTGACCTAGTGGTCAGGACCACGGGTCCCCTTCTTTCGGGGCTAGAAGTCTTGATATCGAATCCATGTTTTTCCCTCTTTAGGAACATAAGGTTGAGTCCACTTGTACTACCACCTAAGGGCCACAGGGGTTTTTCCCCGCTTCTCTCTGACCTGGAGGGAATAGTCTAACCCAAATGATTGGAAACCCTCATTTAGCAAAAAAAAAATCCTCACATGATTCAAACTCTTTTCAATCGTGGGTTCAATTTTTACAGTGGGACCCACTCCTATTGAAGTCGATTCTAACGACGTGTCGCTAGAGGACATGGGATACATTTTGAACGATCTAGATGATCTATTTGTGGGGCCATGATTGAATTACACAAGCAAGTCAAGAGTCCGAATCCCCTCTTTTGTTGATTCGCGGAAATACCATTTCGTCCAAAATCCCGGAGTATCGCCTGTATAAACAATTACTGATATCACATTTTTATAAAAGTAGCACAAGAAAACACTATTCCCCTGTTTCAACCAAATTCGGATATTCATGAATCATGTCTTATATAATGGTTGCCCTGCGATTAGGTGTGAGAGGAGATCCGGACTCTTTTGAGATTAGATTAGATGTTGAAATACCATGTGTGTGTTTTTATAAGTGGGAACGAAAACATGTGGCGACTCATCTGAGAAAATATCTATTTGCCTTTTTCGAATCGAGACCGTTGCAATGGTGGGCCCTCGTGGTTGATAGACTATTCTGTGGTGGTGAATCGTTTTAGTGGACGGTTTGGATTGGCGCACGTGGACTTGAGTGTGATGGTGTTGAGCTGCCACAGTTTTGGTTTGGGAGGATAGATACTCTGTAAGGTAAGGTGCCTTTCTTTCTCTAGAAAGAATAGATGCCTCAATGAATCGTATGGGCTGTCTTCTTTATGCATGCAGTGCGTGTGGGGCCTTTCTTTTGCTAGATGGTGATGTATGCAGGACTATATCATCCATTCCTTCTTCTGCGAGTCTGCTACAATATTAGGTTGGATTCACACACATATACTCAACCAGTGGGCTTTTTTTTTTTTTTTTTTTCTATCGGAGGGTTCCCAATCCTTTGGGAAGGATTAATCCCTCCGAACCCAAAAGAAAGCCGGGTAAACTCCAGGTGCAAACTTTAGTCCTAAGCCAATTGAGCTACCCCTTGGGGTTCCTCAACCGGTGGCCTTATCATTTATAATGCACAACAACAACAACAACAATAATAATAATATAAACGTTGTGGGCAAAAGTTGAGTGGACTAATCCACATTCCACACCATCAAAGTTGCAATAGCGAGTACCTTTGTATGCGTCAACCGTTAAGGGTTTTAAAGTTGCTCGGGCTACATAAAATCCATCAATGGGATCACCAGAGTGTCCCTTGGTTTCCACTTTCCACCCTAGTCATGTAAAATTCAAATCACTGGTTTACAAAAGTTCTCTCGTCCCTTTCCTCTGATGCGTTGGATTTGAGTTAAGCTAAAATGTAATCAAACCGTCTTTGGACTAACTTGTAGGAAGTTCTTGTGCAACGGGATTGCAATCAAAATAAGAATGGAGATTCTCTCCCTTTTCCAATGCATAAAGAGATGTTTATTTTAATTTCTATAGATTTTATGGTGCAACCGGTGCTTTATTTATAAACTTGGCCGTGGTGTAATTTCACTCATTCGTAGTGTCTACAACACTCGAGATTGATCCTTGGCTGTTTGTAAAAGGAAGGTGCCTCACCAACTGAGCTACTAGTGGACGGTTTATAATTTTCTTAACGTTGTCTCTCCAAATTTCCTAAATTTTTCTGAATTTACAATAATTTCGAATCTATTGCTCTGCATTTTTTTTTTTTTTTTTGAGAATATACAAAAAAATAAAAAATAAAAACTTTCCGAAGAGTGGGTATAGCTTATAGAAAAGGTGAGGCTCTCGGTTAAGCTAATACCATACTTGACTCAACCCACCCACATAGGCCTAATCAAATGGCATGTACAGTAACTCAAGTGAGCATGGTGATATGCCTTGGCTCATAAAATTAATACATGGGGTACAGTGAGAGTCAAAATTGGAAAGTGCCTTCAAAATTTAATCGAAAAGGCTTATGCTTCAATATATTCTAATGATCGTATCATAAGGATATGGAGGTGATTCCATCCCAAAACAATTCTCATTTTTATTGTCTCGGTACAAGATACGATAGATTTAATCAATAGGTAGAATACTAGCAATAACTGGAAAGAATACGATCAACCCAAATTTTAATTAAACTTATCCATTCCACATATCCAGATCACACATCCAATTAAGTGATCCGGGCCACACACATGTGCACTGAGTAAGTCTGGGCCGAGATTTGAGCATACAACGAGAGGAGCAAACCCACATTTTTATTTAATGCCCCCGTATAAGTTTCTCTTACGGTCGTACGATACGAGTCACCTAATAGGACTCACTTAGAACCTAACAATTATGGAACAAGGGGATCGAAAGATCCAATTTGTGTCAACCTGAATATCAAAATTGAAGTCAATCTAATACATCTAACCCATTCATCCGTAGTCCATAAGTTTAATGGCTTAAAATAAAACAATAAAAGTGACCCTCAATCCAATTATTCACTCCATTTGGATCTATCAAAACTTTGGTTGGACCTATGTAAATCGGAGGGATGAGTTTGAATGGATCTGTATGTGACTTGTGCCGTAAAATTGTAGGGAAAGCTTATACGGAATATATATGAAGATGCTCCTATGAGAGTTACTTTCATGATAGTATAAGAGTAAGGGATGTGGGCCCTCACATTTAGGCTACTGGCATTAGATATGGATGTGAAGGCTCCCACCCTTACTCTTATAGTACCACGAGAGTAACTCTTATAGGACTGGGACGAAGGGGAATCGAAATATTTCCCCTTACCCTTCATCTTTGCAAAAAATCAGCCACATCCCTTACCCGGCCCTATCATCTCCATCTGGCCCATAAAGTTAATGGTGTACAATCCATTCGAATGGTTCTACAGTCGATCCAACGGTGTATAATACATTGGATGAGTGCAAACATAGCCCCCATGTGAAATGGGGGGTTGTGGTCCATTCGGATGGACCATCAGGTGGGCCCCACCTTGCGCGCCGATAACTACACTATATATAATGAGTTGGAAGTTGAAGCCCAATAATATGGAGACAGGATTCTCTGAACAGCTAGTGACATGATCACATGAATGATAGATTTTAGACTGAGGAAATCTCTTGGCCTCACTATAGTTTTGGACGTGATACTCTTAGCACATTTCCATCAACTCCACAAATGGCAACATAAGATTATTCATTTACTCATTTGATTTGTACAGAGAGATTTCAGAGAGACAAAAAAGAAAAGAAAGTAAATGCATTAAGAAAAAAACACGCACACGCACACAAATAAATCTCTCCTTTTCACTCCTTCTTGGTATCAGTCCCTGCTTACTACCGATTGGATTTTACTCCTCAATTTCTACTTCAACAGTTATGATGAACCCCAGGGAAGATCAAATGCAGTCTAGTGAGGAGGGCGTGGCATATGATAAAGATTTGTCTTCCATTACAGCAGGTGAAAACGTTGAAGAAACATGTCCTGTTTCATCTCATGGTGTTGACAGAGATGGAAGCAGCTCGGCACTTTGCCGTGTATGCCAATGTGCTGAATCTGATACAATGGCAAATGCTGCCTTAGCTTTCTTGAATATTATTATCACCCCTCCTTCACAGGAAGGTTTGAAAGCCGAGTACGATACGATCCTGTTAACCCACAAAGCTTCTGTGAGAGATGATGTTCCAAATGAAGTTGCTCATACAAACAATTGCCAAAGAGGAAGCCCCCACAAGAAGAGATTCATTTGTAGTACTGATGTCAAAGGGGGCTTCTATCAACATAAAGATGCACTAATCAATCTTGGGTGTTCGTGCAAAAGCGATCTCACCATTGCACATTATGCTTGTGCATTGAAGTGGTTTATTAGCCATGGATCCACTGTGTGTGAAATTTGTCGAAGTGTAGCAAAAAACATCAAACCTGCTGATTTCAAAAAGGTCAAGGATTCTCTCAAGGATTATGAAAAGTTGAGGAAAATGGCTGCCGCGGGACAACTTGCAAACACACATATTCAGACAAATTCAGATGTTGACCCTGATGATGCTGCTGCTATTCAAAGGCAGAGACTTCGCGAGGTTTCATTGTGGTTTAATCCACACAATGATTCCGCTGCTCCAAGTGAGGTTGCTGTTCCTACAGAAACTACAACCATAGGGCTTATAGAAAATTTTGAGTTACTATTTGCTATAGGGTGTCTTACTTTTGCATTAGGATGGTTGATGGCTCCTCTTTTTGGAAAGGTATGCCTTGAAGTTTTGTTCTTCCTTTGTGGATACTTAAAAATGTTAATTTAACACTGGGAGTTCTTTTTTTCTAAAACCCATGGTTTCTTACCAGGTTTTAGTAATCAAATCAATTAGCTAGGTTTTTCTCAATAGTGCTGCACCTTACATAACAATCAGTATAAATGCATCTTGTTTTGCTGGCAATGCACCTTATGCATTCTAAGATGTGTTGGATAATGTTTTTCTTCTGATAAGTTCCACATTGGTGAGCAGAATACAAAAATTGGCTCTCAGATTCAGATTCTTCTTGGAGGTATATGTGCTTTGACAATTGCGACCTTCCTTCTCTTTGTAAGTTGACCGAACGTTCCTCTCAGATCTCTCTCTCTCTCTCTCTCTCTCTCTGAGTACATATCAAGTAGAGTTCATATTTTTGCTCCTGATATCTTATGTAGGATACTCTGAATAGGAAAAAATGGCATCTTCTTCAGTCTTAAAGTATTAACTGGACGTACGTAGCTATATATATATATATATATATATTTTTTTTTTCCATTCAGCTTTTGAATTGCATATAGCAAGTTAAAAAACTGTTAAAAGGATGGGTCACATTTTATTTTATTGGTAACTTAACTTGAACCCACAACTTCAAGTTTGCAATAATGAGTACTGTCCACAGGGCTCTTTTTTAAAAGGTTGTTATACTTCCATGCATTTTCATTCTGATTCCTCCTTCTTGTCTGAATACATTTTTTGTTTCACATAAAAACCAAAGAAAATAAGTTCAAAAATAAATGAAATGATAACAATATTAGAGGAATGTGGTAAATGGACAAATCTGTGCTTTTCAATCTATTAGAAAGTGTTTGTCCAGTTAATCTCCTGCAACCAGGGATTCATCATCTTTCATGATACTTGTTGGAGCCACTACTTGTGAAGATCTTTTTTTTCTGATAAAATAAATGGGAATTTGTTATAATTAGTTTTATCTGTGAATCTGGTGCCTACTTGTGTATCCTTTGTGTAGTTGCAGAATAAATACCTTTGAATAATCAGTCATGTTGCTAAAATCTATGTGGGTGTAGCTTAATATTAAAGGTTGCACCTGATTAAATGCAAGGCTTCCACATCCTAACCCACTGGCTAGTGGCAACAACACTGACATTATGCCAAGTGCACCAACTCCCTGAAAAGAGGGCTGGGTCTGGTCTAGGACTTCAACAGAAAGAGAACCTTGTCTGAGATTTGAAAATACCTGTGATTTTTCAGGTCTTTCTAAGGCATGAATTTAAACTTTTCGTTTTTCGACAGTAGAATTTTCCATTTGGATTTATAGTATAGGATTGCCCCCCCCCCCCTGTTTCTTCTATCCTCTCTGAAATGTTGGACTGGATCTGCTTGGCAACTTCCATATCTTGTTTTAAAATGAACTTTGTACAGTAGGGTTCGTTTGAAGTATACCCCACAAGTATCTATGTAGTATCTAGAACCAGCATCATTATCTTATCAATTGAAGCAAGTAGATAACATGATAGGTAGATGAAAAGTAGACAAGTCGAGTTATTTTCACCGAAAAAAAAAATAGAACTAAAGTATGTAATTGCATACACTGCAATATATTTAGGCTTAACAAGCGAAAATGAAATGTATTTCTGGCAAAAACTGCAAAACAAATTGAAAAACTGATTGCCAGTTGTATTGTATATGATACAGGTGTATTTGAGTTGGATGACAATATCAAATTATTTTCTTGGGGTCCATAATGAACTGATATATATCAGCTGGTTTGAATGTATTAATTGATTTCTGAACCATGTTAGACCAAATTCTGTAAATTTATTCCTTAGTAGTGAAATCTGAACACATATGCTGAACAAAACAGGTTCTGTTTGTGTATACAATAAGTTATTATTTTCATAAGGTTTTTTTTTCTCCCAATTTGGTTGAATAGCCACGTTGTATATACATTCTTGACTGCTTGTTATTATAATTTTTTTAAGGTAAAATTTGTATTAAGCAAAACAAGTGCAATGCCCCCAAAATCCAATTGGCTTGTCATTATGTTAACACTGCACTGTACTTAACTTGTACCTTGCACTCTTGTACATTCATGACTGCTTGTTATTTTGAGCACTGCACTGTACTTGATTTGTATATGATCTTTCTTTCTCTGCTGCTCTGTTCGATAGTTTTATTGCAGTTTTGAGTAATAAGATAACCTTTGTTATGCTTCAAACATGCAGGTTATACTGTTTAGAATCAAGGATTGGCGAGCCCGCTATTTGGTTATCGTGCTTCTCTACTACTTTCTTGGTATTGTGATTTATATCACATGGTCTCACGGTTGGCACAAGATATGATTCCATTGGCCTACTTTGTATGCACAGATGTTTAAGAACAGTTTTATTCATGAAATAGAAAACTTATTCAACTTCATTGTAGATTGCATCTGTTTGTGATACTTCTTCTAAGGTGCAGCTGCTGTTGACTTTGTCAATAGTCTTCTAGCCTAAAAGGTTTCTCATTTGTGGCCCTTGTTGGCTTTGATTTGTTTGACCATATGATTCATCTGTCACGGCCATATGCTGGTCAGGCTTTAAAATCCCAGAGGAGCAGTGGGCTCTGTTTGGTCCTCAATGGAAAACTGTGGAACACCATTAGCATTTGTTTTGTTGATTGGTTATTCTCTGTTGATTTTTTTTTTTTTTTTGGGCCCGAAGAAGCATGGATGATTGCTTTTGTCACTCCTACTCTAGAAAACCGAGTGTATTTTGTATGCTTCTTGTGACTTACTTCAATGTGTGTGATAGAGTGGCGGACCAAGGATTTTTATTTGGTTGAGGCGAGAATATTTTAGACTTTGTTAGACTTTTTTCTACATCAACAAATAGTGAAAGAAAAAATGTAATGCATTTAAAAGAAGAAGAATAAATAAGTAGTTAAAACTCAATTTCTATAATTCTATAAGTGAAAGGCCTTTTGATTTGATGAATGAGATCGAATGGCCTATATTGTTTAATGGGGCTATGTGTAAAGCATCAAAAACACCCTCTTCGTTCTTATATGGTTTTACTTGTGTTTTGAGCAACGCTGGGCTTTTCATTGCACTTGGACATATATTGAGAAAAAAGAGCGGAATATTATAGTGGAGCCCATTTACTTGAATCTGAGCCCTGCAAAATAAAGGTCTTCAAATATATACGATATCGAGAATCAGAATTAATCCTACCATTCGATTGACTTTTTTATAAAAAATGTTATTAATATTATTTTATGTATATTTATTTCTATTTTTTATCAAATGATTAATCAATAATGAGACCGCTCAAATGGATCTCCATACTAATGGGGTAGGGACGTTGGAATGTGGTATTAGCTTTATGAGTTCTTTAAGTTTTCCTATTTTATTCTTTACTCTAAAGCATCTGTAATTTCAACAAGGAGACAGAGATTGAAAATATTTTGAGGGTGGGGCAACCTTTTGGGAATGGTCAGGGGACCATTATCAATTTTTGGGTGCTCATCACCTAGGTCCTAAGCCAATTATAAGGACCCCATCATCTCTAAGTGGGGCCAATGCCTTTCCCATTGTCATAGTGGTGGGTCCCATCCATCTTGGTCTGGACAGAGAGCTGGCACACTGGGATGTCTGCCTCTGCATACATGAGCATCAGTGGACCCATGCCCCATGGTCCAGCCCCCAAGTTTTGTCCTCCTTGACACGTCCAAATCCTACTTTTGACGGCAGTTCCTTCACCCTCTTGCCAATTGTGGTGAGCATGGTGCCGGATACTTGAGCTGCCATTGCATACACAATTTATGTAAAGCAATTTAAAAATTGACCTAGGGCAATAGGTCCACCACTGACTTGAGCTGCCATTACATACTCAGCTTATCTAAAAGCAATTCAAAAATTGACCTGGGGTGGCCTATGTAGGTCCTTCACTGGTGTGATGTCAAACCCCAACTTAGATTAGCTTGATTAGTGTTAATTAAGTATTTACTTACACTTAAGTGGGATTAGTGATCGCTGGGTTAGAATGTGTTTTGGCTTAGCCTTAAACATAGTTTTGGGAATTTTGAGAGCGTTTAATTTTAGTCAGACACGCTTAGGGGTGCCTTGGGATGATGATTCTGGATTTTTGATAAAAATTGTGATTTTAATTGCTTTTGAATATTTTGTTGTTATCCACAACTTTTATGTTCAACTCATCTGTGTTTGAAGCCTAGAAATCTGAATTTTGGCCCAAAAGGGGTAAAATTGACTTTCCACACTCAAATCTGTGCATGACTTTTGAAATCTCAAAACCATGCGAAATTTTTACTTTTTGGAAACTAGATTTTCAATGATAATTTTATCCTTCTTCATCGATCTCGTCTGTGGCCCGCAAGATGATGTTTTAGCCATTTAAATAATTAGAGCATTGGGCCCCACTTTCCACTCAACTCAAAACACCCTCTCCCTCACTCACGTTCATTTCTGCAACTTCTCATTTGTTTCAAAACCTCAAAACTTGGGAGAGCTCTTTCCTCTCTATCTTCTCTACCTTGCATGCCATAGCTATTTGACTTGGATTGGAATTCTGATTTCATCTTCTTCTTCCTCTCCTTCCTAGCTCTCCATTTCTACCCTTTGTTTGGTGATTTCAGCTAGCCAACCACTTCATCTTCTTCATTTCTTCTTGTTTGGACACCCCCAGGTTAGAGCTCCTTCCCCTCTCTTGCAAGGAGTCCTTTTAGCTCTTATGGAAACAATTTTCAAGCACGCAATACCATTTTCGATATGGGGTTTGGTCTTCAAAATTTGTTGGATGCTTGAGGTGTTTTCTTGGGGCTTTTGTAGATTTCTTGGTTTATCTCTTGAGTAGGATCTTGAGGAGGAATTTGATTGGCAATTTGAGCTAAGGCAAGTGATCTCTTTAGCTTTCTTGTGCATGTTGAGTATGGAGACTGTTTTGGTTATAAATTGTTTGATTTCATTTTCTAGTTTCACACTTCTGTTGAAATCAACAAGGTTGGTTAATTTTGGAATCTATTTTTGAAGCTTGCATGTATGTGCCTCTAGCATGATATGAAAATTCTCTATTTAGCTAAGTTAATTCTGTTTTTGTTCAATGTTACTTGCTTTGTATGGATTGTTTGATGATCTTTGATTTTCGAGAATGGAGGAGTTTGAGGAATGTTGAATTGATAGGAAATATGGTTGTACTAGAGCCATGGAGAAGGTTCAGGTTTTGTAAGAAGGATGGTAGAAGTGAAGGGAGGAGAGAGGGGATAAAAAAATACAATAGGGATGTATTTTTCCTGCAATGGACGAGCTCAGGCAGTAGCCCTGCCTGCTCGAGCACGCTATAGCCTGCTCGAGCGAGCTAGGCCTCTGTCTGGCGAGGTGCTGGTAAGGGACTCTGCCCACTCGAGCAAGCTTGGGGCCACTCGAGCGAGAAAGCCTCTGGGCAGTCCGCTCGAGCAGATGATTACCCACTCGAGTGGACCTATGTTCTGTTCCTGAGCTGAATTAGTGGAGAAAAAGATGGATTTTTGAAGAGTTTTGAGGAGAATGAAAACCAGAATATGTTGAGGGGCTTTTAGCTTGATGTTATTTGTGTACTTGGAAATCTGACATGTTGTTTAGGTTCGGGGGCACCAATCCGTTTTTAATTCCAACATTTGGATTTTAATTACACAAGGATCAAATGAAGGGTCTTAACAAATACTTGAGAAGCTTGTTTGAAATCTTAGTTTTGACATGGAGAATATCGTTTTTCATCTATTTTGATTTACAAGTATTAGCCTTATTTTGAAATGTTTCAAGAACCAAAAAGGGGGTCACTTCTTGTTTCTCGATATACCTATGGCTTATGCTATCCCGCTTTGCCCTGCTTTGTCTTGCTTCGATAAGTGATTTTCCCCCATTTTTTATCTGTCTTGTACATATAGCATTGTTTTCTGTATTTATGAATTTAGTTGAATACTACTAAGCTTAGACTGCTTTTTCAGTCTAATCCACAGTCCGGGAGTCATTAAACACGTGGACTATTTGCAGACTAGTCAAATATATATATTTTGGTCTCGTTTCCGGTTCCGCGGCTGGACCCGTCTGCCTCGTGTGGCGTGGGATTTTATTTAGCTTTGTCTTGCTTACTCTTTTCATTACGTATAATAGAAAAAATACGAGCTCAATGTGGATTTACTAATCATGATATTATATATATTCATGCTAGATTCGTTTCGTATATTGTTCATGGACTTTTGTTCTTGATAAATATATTGTTCATGCATCGTTTTAATTCTGTTAAACTATTTTAAATTCGGTAATCTGTTTTACATATTGATTTCTTTCAAACTTTAATTTATTTATGCTCATGCCTAAATTGATCACCTGCCAGACCGCCATGTCCGACCCTTGTGTTTTGGTGCCCAAGTGCAGGCGCCGATGCCTTTGAGGATGAGTGTCCGGAGGAGGCGGTGGAACCGCCTGCTCGAGAGTGGCAGCCTGACAACGTCATCTAGATGTCGGGCGGGATCTTGAGATACGGACCACATTGCTTAAGGTTTTATCGTTTGTTTCTTTTGGGATTGTATTGTCCTCTATTGGCTTCTTATTGGGTTGTAAACTTAACTAACTTACTTTTGGTTAACTTTGAACTTGAACTGACTTGGCGAAATGTCTTGTTTTATATTTTCTCTCTGAAATTATGTCTTGATGATTTTACATATGTGCGTTGATATTATTTTTGTACATTGATGTGATTTTCTACACGCTTCCGTAACCATGATCGTGTGAGTTCCCGTCTCTTGGGATCCTCACCACGGGAACATGTGGAAAACCACGTGGAGGGCACGAGTCCCGATCCAATCCTTCCTTAGCCACAAATAGAGCACAATCTAGAATATAATAACTTCAGTAAAGGAAAACTTTTAAAAAAGCATAAGAACTTTTGCTCAATTTAAAAAACATGCATGAAAATTTGAATATATCAAAAAAGTATAAAAGTCATCCACAATTGTTTCAATCAAGTCCTCTTTATGAATTTCTTTTGAGAAACAATAAAATTTCCGATTTCTTTCTTCTCTAAAGCTGCCCATTATGATTTTGGCAACCATAACCATTTAACAATGTTAGGTTTTTAGTCATTTGAAATCTCTTTTTTTAAACCATCCATGTATAAAGGTAGTTGGAGTGGGTTCTACTAGGTTATTCAGGCTGGACTCGACCATTTTTATTAAATGATTTATTAATGTGAAATTTTGAAATATAACATAGGGCTATTTTTGTCATTTTTGAAAATTTTATTATGGGAAGGACTTGATTGAAATAATCGTGAAAAGCTTTTAAGCTTTTTTTTGAAATATTCAAATCTTCATATATTTTTTTAAAAAATGCGCTCAAAGTTTTATCAAGGTTAAAAAACTCATAACTCGAACTCGCCAATGCAAATAAATTGACTCGGATAGAGTCAACGTGGAGACTCGGGAGTGTCATATTTTTTTTATAATTTTAAAAATATTTAAAATAAACTCATTACTTACCAAATATAAAAATATATTTATTTACCTCATTTCAATTTAATGAAGTTGTATATGCAAGAAAAGTGCTATAATAAGAAAATTAAAAGAAAAAAAATACATATTACACAATTTGTTAGTCGAAGTACTAAATGTCAAAAATCAAATATACATTTTAAATTACATTATAGTTATCATTTTTTAATCACTAAATTCAAACCCGATACACAATAACTTATAAATAAATTTTATAAAAATTTATTAAAATGAGATTACTTGTCCGAGTCTCCCCTATTTTGTTCGACTTTTGGATCAAATCGAGATGCAAAAGAACAAGAGTTTTAAACCTTTTGAAACCTACCTATTGAAACTTACATAAAACCCCCTTTCCCGGTGGCCCTTCTTTTTTTACAACCACGAGAAATCTCTCATCTTATCCGTTGCACACGATATGATACAGTAATATCATTAACCTCCTCACGTGCCAACACCCCAACACGTACGACTGTCACGTGCCAACCCTCTCCCCAAAAAATAACCCCTCTGTACGTAGAGAGAGAGAGAGAGAGAGAGAGAGAGAGAAAAAATGGGTAAGAAGAAGAAGACAGCAGAGGAGAAGACGAAGAAGAAGAAAGGTCGCCCTTCGCTTTTAGATCTCCAAAAACGAAATCTCATACAACTCCAACAACAACATCAACAACATCACCATCATAAGCAGAAACGAAGCCCTAACCCTAATTTCCGGAACCGAAGCCCTAATCTCCGAAACCCTAGCACCGCCTCCGTCCGCCGCTCCACTCGCCGGAACCCTTTCCCTGACGTAGATCGGACCGACGACGAAGAAGGAGATGAACTCGACGGAAAGAGGAGGGAGAAGAAGCTCAAGGTCGTCCTCCGCTTGCCGCCCCCGCGGTCGTCTTCCGGTAACTCCCGCGGCGGTGGAACGGACGAGGAATCGTACGGATCTGGAGATCTGGATGGAGAGACACCGCAGAAGAAGCGGAAGATCAATGCCGTTGGAGATGGAGACGGAGGTTTCGCCGCCGGCTCTAATCGGGAAAAGGTTAGTTTTTTTTTGTTTGGAAGCTTGAGGGTTTTATGTTTGTTTTCTTGGAAATTGCAGCACTGGGAATCTATTTAGATGTTCGAATTTTCCAATTACGGTGAAATCATTACGCGTTTCCAGTCCGGAATCGGACTTTCTTTGAGCTGACTTAGTCAAATTTCAATTTTTTTTCAAAAATTTCGGTCAAAGATTTCTCCTTTTTTAAACTTGTGGATAGAGTTTCTCAAATGGTCGATTGTTGTTACTGAAAAGCTCAAATTTGTCTTTTCTTCAAAAAAAAGATCCCTCCTTTTTGCTCAGTACTTATGTCTCCTGTTGATATTTACTGCAATTCCTCATTTCCATTTCACTTTACATTAGCTGATTTGTGTAAAGTAGAAAACTTTGATCTTTGGATTCCTTTTTTTTTTCTTCTGTATGTGGACTCTGTTAATGCTTCCTATGTTTCAACCAACTAACTGATTTTGGCATGGGATTTGTGCAGGCAGAAAGGCATAATTCGGGGTCGAAAGGGACAGAAGCTCTTCATGGTCTGCTATTAGCTGTATTTACTGTCAAGTGAATCTACTTACCCACCTTTAAATAATCCCTAATTGATTTAAGTACCTACTGACAGGGACTCCACTTGATTCTGGCCCTGGGACACCTTTACCAGACAAAAAGTTGTTGGATTTTATCCTCGACAGGCTTCAAAAGTGCGTCAGCGAGTCGGTTATGTTCAGTTTAATTAGTTTAGTCTTGTTTTTCTATCATGGGTTCCATGAGATCCTTCTATTTATTGCAGGAAAGATACATATGGGGTATTCTCAGAACCTGTGGATCCCGATGAGGTAAGGTGGTTTCTGAGGGAGTGCATCTGTTTTTTTTTTATGCAAGATTTTCTTGTGTGAACTGAATTTGGGTTGTTTCTCATACAGTTGCCAGACTACCATGAAATAATAGAGCATCCCATGGATTTTAGCACTGTGAGGAAGAAGCTCTCTTCAAGAGCTTATGGGAATTTGGAACAATTTGAGGTTGGTCAATTTGCATTCAGGATTATGATTATTAGGCTGTTATTTGGGGTTGTATAAGGGTCATTGCTTTGGTGCAATGGTAAAAGTCTCGGGTGCCATGCCTGATAATGCAGGTTCAAGACTTGCGAGTAGCCACTTTGTGCAAAATTGCCAAAGGTTAGGTTTGTCTCTAGTCTGAACCCTCCCAAGACACTGCTACGGAGGCACCGCACCGGGTGATGACCATTTTATTTGGGGTTGTATATTTCTTCACCAAAATCTGCAGTAATTTGTTCTTTCATCGGAATTAACAATATTTGAATTATTATTCTTGTTGCATAAGTTAATCGTTGGGAGCCAAAGGTGCTTTGTTTGTGAGCATTGTTTTTATTCATGTCTTGGTGATGTTTTGGTTGGCTGCCGAACAAGAACAGCTGTTAAAAATGCAGGTTTTGAAACCTTTAGTTCTTTCTGTTCTGCTTGCAATGCCTTTTTTCCCCGTTCCTATGAATGGTTTGTGAGGATGCCTTCTGCCTTAAGAGTCTTTACTCTCATTCTTTTATTTTGGTCATAATGATTCCAATTTCCCTCCATTGTCATGCTGGTTATTGTAATACATGCCATGCTGCTATTTTCTGGGTGTTACTGTGATACTTTTAGATGGTTTTGTTTTTTGTTCACAATGTTTATCATCTTTACTACAAAGGGTCCATTTACCTCTCTAGTGAAGCACCAGATTTCCCTTCCTCCATGTGTGTGGTGATGCTTCCAATTGGGCTTCCCGTGCTCTTTTCCTGGTCTGTATTTTTTTCTAGCTAATACTTTGTCTCTTGTAGAAGAGATATGGTTTGAAAATACCATTAAAAAAAGGAAAAATGGTTTGAAAAATGAAAATGCTACTTTGTCTCTTGTAGTAGAGAAATTGTTTGAAAAATGAAAATGCCTGCATTTGTTCACTCGAGGAATTTAGGAAAGTGTCACCTCCACATGAAACAGACATTTTCCTGGGATTACCTCTTTCCTACGTAGTTTTAATTATCTTCTCTTTGGTTAGACATAAAATACTGTCTCCAAGAACTTGGCCAACGGTACATCTTACGGTACATCTTGTATCAATATATCTTCATAGATCTTATTGCTACATTTTCCTTTGGAAATATGGACCCCTTTTCGATAATATTGCCTATTCAATTAGCTGGATTCTTGAATTTAGGATGGCTTTCAAACTTTGGAATTATTGCAGTGTTGCGGTATCATGTGATGAGATTTCTGTATTTTTAACGTTCTACAGAGTGCTTATGATGGAGCCCTGTTGTGGTGAGAACTGAGAAGTGGCATTGGCGTTGGCTATGGTGTGATTGGTGTCCTCTAGGAGTGACCTGAAAAAAAAAAAAAAAAAACCAGTTGCTGTGAATGAGGTACTGGTTCCAATGTGTTTGAGGGAAGGTGAGGGGTCAAGAAACAAGCCCAAAATGTTGAAGTTCTTCCTCTTGGTGTGTGGGTACGTTGATAGAGACTGAGAGAAGGGATTGGATGATATTTTGTAGTGCAGCCGTGCAGGAGGTATAGCTTTCTTGTAATAATGTCAATGAGAATGAAGGTTAGGTTACTAGGAATCCAACGGATAGGTTTACGCTTTCCTAGTCATTAAAGTGTAGTTTAAGAAATAGGATAGTAGTTGTAGTTAATAGGGATTTAAAGAAGATTGCTGAGGTCAAGGGAAATGATGATAATAGTTATACTGGTCAAGAATGTTTTGAGGAAAATCTTAAATGTAATAAGTGCCTATGTGCCTCAAGCTGGAGTGATATTATTAAATAAAAGAGTTTGATACTTACTGTTTGGATAAATGAGGAGTGGAGTAAAGTGATGTAAATTTCACATGAGGAGTGAAGTGGAGGACAAGTGGGTTGAAGTTAATGTATTTCACTTCACTCAGTTTGGATGCTTGGTGTGAAGTTAAGGTTTGGAGAAGAATCCACTTTTACTCAAGGAAATTGAAGTATTTAGGGTTGAAGTGAAATGAGCTACATGTGGCTGACAACAATCCACTTTTTAATTGTTAGGGCCCATTTAACTTTACTCTTTTTTGTAGGGAAAACAAAAAAGGGGTTGCACCGTTGCTCGATTATATGTGGAGAACATGGCTTTGGAGAAATGATTGGTGATATGGAGAAATCTGTTTTTTGATTTTTTAGTGGGTTTTGATCTTTTAACAGCAGAATGTAATATATATATATATATATATATATATGGGAAATGCTCCTGTGAGAGCTAGCTCTCACCGACTCATCGTCTAACGGTGAGAGACACGATGATGGGGCCCAGCCGGGCCCCCATTGATCAGGGGACCGGTGGGGGATGGAAAGAGCCGTCCTTGATGGGCCCAACTATCAAGTTTGGGTTTAATCCCATGCCTCTAACCCTAGATCTAACGGTCCATTCCATTCGGATGGGTGCAAATCCATGGGCTTCATCGTCATTTGGGGGGCCCCGTGTGTGGATGGTTTGGTTTGGTGATAGGTGGGCTCCATCATGGTGTCTCTCACGAATGGAATGGACCGTTGGATCTAGGGTCAAAATTTTTTCTTTAATATAAGTCATTAAACTTGTGGGCCACAAAACAAGGAGTTAGAGGCATGGGATTGAACCCAAACTTGATAGTTGGGCCCATCAAGGATGGCTCTTTCCATTCCCCTAGTCTTGTGATCAGTGGGACCCCGGGTGTGGGCCCCATCATGGTGTCTCTCACCATAAGACGGTGAGAGCTTGCTCTCACAGGAGCATATAAAAGTTCCATTAGATTTCATTTGTATGAAAGTGAAACAAAATATTGGACTTTTTTTTTTTTGAATGGTAAATATTGGACTATTATCATTATACATTTTTTTAAAAAATTTTTGTACCTCGATTACTAATTTTGTTTTGGTTATTAGTGGTTCCATTTTTATTTTGAAATAATTGGAACATTGGTTATTTTGTTTTTGGCTTTATTGATAAAAAGACTAAAGCTGTTTTTGGCTTTTGTTTTGGAGAATTGAGAGGGGTGTAAAATGGGTTGGGTCCAAGGTGGACTTGACCCTGGACCCAACTCTGACAGACTCTTCTGGACCCAAACCTGACTCTGGAATTGATTCAAAATAAGTTTATGTTAAAAACGTGTGCAATGAGGATGCAAACCTGCAACCTGGTTGCTGCAGAAATGAGCTGTTGCCACCTGCACTGTATGCGTCTTACGCTGTATAAAAAATATTGATATAAAAGTTCTCGATATATATTTTATATAATACATGATAGTGTGAATATAATGTGGTAACCAGATATTTGGGTATGGACCTCAATGGACCCACACCTGGACCCGATTATCAATTGGGTCCGGACTCAGAAAAAAGAGGGTCCATACCTTTTTTTTTTCTTTTTTCTTTTCTCTTTTTGGCCTGGAGCCTTTGGGTAGTCAAAGGCCCATTGACATCCCTAACTGGTGGAATACTTGGAAATCTAACTTGAGTTTGATTTTTTTTTCTGCCTGCAAACTGAGGTATCAAATATATTAAAGGTCAAAAGAGGAACTTAGATGACAGGCTTGACATGGTTTTTACTCGAGCTATATCTCAGCTATCCATGAAGTACGCATTGATGCCATCAGGAGGTGCTGAAAATTCAACATCAAATGATTTGTTTATAAATTTCAGCTGCTCAACTTGATTGAAGTCCTGGTTTCTTTTGGCTCCTGGTGAATTTGACAAAAGGACCATCTCTAGGTTTCTAGGTTAACTTGTTTCTGTTTTGCAAAGGATTACTCTGCCTTCATAATATCTTTGTTTACATTACATTGCATACTTGATCAATATGAAAGGAGAAAATGCATATGTATTTCAATTCTTAATTTGTTTTTTAGGCTAGAATCTGAATGGAATTCTACCAATATCTTCTTTGAAATGCATGGAAGTCGGCAAAATGTGATTCCCTATGAGAGTTGCAACTGAGCAAAGGGCATGTCTGTCATATTGAGCCTTGATGGCACAGCCTAGCACCTTGCATTTGATATCGGGCCTTAATCCCAAACCATCTCCAACCTATGTTCCTGTATACTTAGCATGTTTTCAGATTAGACTTTGCTGAAAACATGCTGGGGTTAGGCTGGCCTGTCTCAGTTGCAGTCCATTCCCATGCAATCATTAGCTAGTAATTTGGACAAGGAGGTGGTTTTACATAAAATCCTGGAGTTAACTCATTGTGAACAATGCAGAAAGATGTCTTCTTGATAAGTTCAAATGCGATGCGCTACAATGCACCAGACACTATTTATTTTCGGCAGGTATCAGTTTCTCGAGTTGGCATATATATATTTTCAATTTTCAATCCTTTCACCTACCATCTCGTAAAGAATGCTAATTTAAGTGTGCATACTTTTTCAGGCACGCTCAATACAAGAGTTGGCAAAGAAGGATTTTGAAAATTTAAGGCAAGATGGTGAAGATAATGAACCCGAGGTGAAAACTGTGCGTAGGGGCAGACCACCAGGCAAGAGTTCCATCAAGAGAGCAGGCAGGCTTCCCTTTGAGCGTGCTGGCTCCGATTTTTCATCAGATGCAACTCCTGCTAATGCTGGAGATAATACTATCTGGTTTAACTCAACTCATGAATTATCAAGAAAAACACAGCTTTCTAATAAGACTGGCACTGCAGATATATTTGCAAGAACTTCATCCCACAATGGTGAGAACTATAGTGGGTTGTCTGAGCATAAATCCGACAGAAATGACGAGTTTCCAGGTATGTAAATGAGAATCTGCAAGTGACATGAGCTGTTCAATTGAGTGGTTTCTAGTTTTACCAGCAACGGTACATGTGTAGTCTTTGGGAATTTATCCCTATCATTTGGTGGGCCTGTTATAAAATTGGAAAATGCCCTAAACTTATTGGTGTAACATTGCAAGAAGTCAACACTTTTTCTGGAGCATTTCTCGTCCACGGCAGTGCCCATCATATGATGATTTGGGTAACCTAAGTCAAGTTTCACATATATTGGTCCACTAGGCCTAGAAACTTGATCTATATACTATATTATATTTACTCTAGCTGGAAAAGTTGTTATATATGCATTTTCCTGTTTGCGTGGCTGGTACAATTTGACCCTTTTTTTTTTTTTTTTTTTTTTTGTGTAGGTTCAGTATTAAAGGGCATTTCAAAATTTGGGAGGAAACCATTCGTATTTGATGAAAACCGCCGCAGCACTTACAGGCTATCCCAACAGTTGCTCACTGGACGCGAGCCGTCGGTGTTGACTACATTGGAAAGAGAGGAGAGACGGCTGATGGCTGTGAGTGTTACAAGCAAAACTACAGATCCTATAGCATTTTTGATGTATTCTATTTCATTTATATTTAGTTCCTTTGAATGGTTTTGTCTATTCAAATGACCAAGTTATATTCTGAATCAGGTTGGGCTCCATAGAGAACATGCATACATGAGGAGTCTGGCTCTATTTGTAGAGAATCTAGGTCCCATTGCTCTTAAAGTTGCCTCAAAGAAGATTGAAAGGGCATTGCCGAGAGGAATGAAATTTGTACCTGGATGGCTAAGGGAGAATGAAGCACCACGAACACAGTTCCCGATTCTGTCAACTTCACTACAACAGACACTGTCACCCTCCCAAAGCCCTTCCGAACCCAAATGCTCATCACATTTGATGCCTCATGTGGTTGAGTCAAATGGTGAGGTCTTATCAGAAAAGCAGGTACCCTCCGTAGACCCGTCTTCGGAATCTCATTCAGGTAGAGATCTCCCTGCATCTACCGCCACATCTGCGGTTGCAAACAGATCTTCTGGCCCCACAGATGGTGCTGAAACTGCCAGAGGAAAAAATTATGGAAGTGGTTTTAGTTTAGTGGGCACTGGTGGTGGTGGATTAAGACCCAAGCATTCTTTTCAGCCTTCTCAGAACCCTGCAATCCACTCTCCCATTAATGGTTTTAAGAGTGGGTCTGCATTTAATAGATCCCAACATGTTGGGAAGCTGGTTGGTGTCGGACCACCTAGGCCAGTTGGAAATTTCCTGTCAGAGGCGTCCACGCCTTCACGACTTATCAACATGGTTTCTAGCAGCAGCAGTGGCTGTGACCAACAGATGCCCATGAATCGATCAGAAGCAGTGGATGCAAAGCTATTGGGCAATTCGAGTTCAACAAATCGCATCCTGGATTCTTATCCACAGGGTCAGACAGGCACTGGGGCCGGGCCACATTCAAAACCACCTTGGCAGGGGAAGTCGGATTCAGTTCCCCCTGACCTAAATGTCATTTTCCAGTCTCCTGGGTCACCAACTTATGCCCTGTCTCAGCAACCTGATTTAGCATTGCAGCTTTGAGGTGTAACTATTCTAATTTTATTTGGTTGACATAATATTGGAAGTTCAAGGAATGAGAAGAAGCTGAGGGTTTCTTCCAAAAGAGTGACCCATTTATGTTGTTGTAACACCTAATTATGTTGTTGTAAAAGAGTAGATGGGTTAGGGGGTGGGGGCTGGGGCTTGTACAGATTAATGTATCCAAATTTTTAGGCAAAAGAGCAAAAGTGCATTTGTAACAGATCCCATGACTTAGTAGAACTATTGAACTCTTATGATGAGATCGATCAGATCAATTGTGTGGACTGTAGGAATGCAATTGATTGCTATCATTTATATAATTAAACAATGACAATGACATGATCGGTATGAGCCATGTGTTTTCCTTCTCACTGTCCTGTTTTTATAAATATAACTTTCCAGTTATGGCAGATTGTTGCTTTTACACACATCAACAGCGAAATTGAGAATGAAAGTATAGCCTAGTGGTTGGGAGTGGTTCTTTCCCCTGCCCAAGCAGGTGGTCTTCTCCCTGGCATGTGCTGGGGTTCACTCTGCTCTCTCAAAGGACCCCCTTGCTGGTATAACATGCACACACAAAAAAGAAGAAAAGCTGCAAAATTTATCTTCGAAAGTTATGGTGTCTGGATTACATTAGATGAGTATAAAGAAGATGAATTGGGAAAGAAATTGGCCTGGGCTTTGCATAATTGAGGCAATGAACCATTGATAGGATTGTTAGACATTTTGTTTGAGGTGTGTCCCACAGATCACATATGGGTCTGTCTTAATTCATAAACAGTGTTGTGATATTTCTTGTTCTTTTTCTTTCTTCTTTTGTAGAAACTTGAATAAAAAAAATCTAGTCTAAGTCATACTTAGAAGCACGTTGGTTTGATGAAAAGCATGGCCAAATGATACATTCTGGTCCTCTCTCCTCAGCAAATAAGACAGTTGGAATTGGAAAAAGAGAATCCTATATAGTCCTGTTCAAACTTTAAAGTCCATGTCGGTCCAGGCCAATGCTTGTCCATGACCAACACATTTAGTTGTCGGATCGAATGTTCAGGCCCAATTCAATCAGATTGGTCTGGAAGCCAGACTAGGCCCAGTCTATTTGCCAGGCCAGGTCTACCCAGATTTGGCCAATTTAACAATCAGGCAAGAATTTAGCTCTATCCACTTGGTCTAAAAGCATAGCCCACGGACCATTCATAATCCTAGGGGTGCAAACCAAGGTGCCATTCCACAAATCAAGAAAGTGAAAAAAGAAATCTGCCCGTTTCTTTCCTAGAATTTATGACAGGAAGTTCTCATGTTGGAGTTTTTTGAATATGATGTGACATCTTGTTTCTTGATATTTACAAATGTCATGTTTTTTAGCATTTCAAAATTTCAGTCACATGAAAGGTTCCAAATGTCCTTTTAACAATTCGGAAATCTCAACCCTTTTTTTTTTTTTTTGTGTGTGTGTGTGTGAAAATTCTGGATGCTCAAGTACGAGAGAGCATTCAGGAATTTCACCTTGTCTGAGAATTTCAAAATTCTCCATAAAAAAACTCCATGAGTTTCAATGAAGAAACATGTCAGGCTAAATAGTAATAGAGATTCCTGCCAGCAAAATCCTCTAGAAATGGTCCATGTTAGAGGGGCACCCATTATAGTTAGTGGATGTTCCATGAATATTAACTTGTGCACTCACCTTACCAAAAAATGGTAAAATAAATCAGATGTCTCAATGCATAGGCTAAGTAGATGTATTTGTTTTATAGCTGGGCTGCCTACGTGGATAGAAAATTAGGATTATTTGGTTGAGAGAGACTTGCCATCCAATACATCCAACCAGAAAAGAAGCACCCACTTCAAGTCAATGTCTGAACAGTTACGTAGTCCATGTAGCTTATGTTTGTTTTCTCTTAACCAATCATTCTCCATAAAGAAAAATAAATCACAATTTGATGTGAAATATGGTTCCAACAAGAATCATCATGACCCTAACTCAATTCAAGCTGATATATATATAGTCTTTGCTTGATTTTCAAGAACCTTCTGGTGGGCCATGTTACAGATCTAATTAAAAATTTGGATTTGGTATGAATGATCTTTCAAACAGATTTGTATCTTCTTTGAACTGGCACTAATTTCTCGTTTTACATCATCAAGGAATAGAACCACAAAGTAAGAATGATATTATCCACATTCAAAAACTGTGGTTGAAAATTTTCAATTCATTTCTCGTTTTTCATCATCAAGGAATAGAGGCATGTTCTTATAAGAAGGCTAATCAAACCAGCAAGTAACTAAAATATAATTTGATGATTATAACCATTGAGATAAGAGCCTGCAATTACATTTCGCCCAAATGCTCTTTAGTTTTCTATTTATAGAAATGAAGAAGAGATATCAAAGAGAACACTAGGGCTTCGTTGTGTGTGTGTGTGTGTGTGTGTGTGTGTTTTTCGGTAAAGGCCTTTGTTGGGTTAAATGTCTTGTGTTCCGATTAATCGATGGTGGTTTTTCTGGGTCAGGCATAATCCATGTTAGGGTTTAAACTTTAAAGGTAATTTCATCATTTGCATAATTATTTCTTCGGGCTTAAATGATAAGTTATAAATATGATGTAACTTATAAACTATAATCCAAAAGATAAAGAAGAAAAAGAGGAGAGAAATAACATAAATTAGGGCCCGTTTGGTAACTCTATTAATTGAGTCAAGTGAAGTAAAGTTGATTTTGAAGAAAGAATAAAATATAAGTGAGTTATGATGGTATTTTGTTTTTAGTTGTTTGTTATTGAATGTTTTTGACTTTTTGTATGGAAAAGTGGAGTATTTTTTTCTTTTAGTGAGTAAACGTAGTTGCTTTTTGACTTTTTTGGGAAAAGATAGAGGGAATTTTGGTAAAAGGTGTTTTTGATGGGATGTTTAAATTGACTTAACTTTACTTGACTTTATAAGTAAAATTACCAAACGGGCAAGGGATTTCTCTTTGACAGTAGAGATGGACACATTGCTGAACCACATTAAACTTTACTTTCCTTTTTTTGGTGTGTGCGCGATAGCTTGAATGGATTTTTGTGTGCATGTGTGTTCGTGTGAAATCCAGATCACCTGTCGATCATGTGGGTTTGTGGATGGCGTGACTTACTCTGATTGGTCCACTCACGATGAGTGTGCGTCAAGCACGACGAGTAATCCAAACTCTTTCGTGTGGGAGGTTGCGAATCTTTGTTGTGTTCAATGGGCTTTGGATGGGTTTTTGATTGCTAAAAACAACAAATTAGTCAAAATATCTCCTTGAGAACAATCAATGGGATTAGATTTTGGTTGCTTTCTAATTTCTACAACCTCCTTGATGAGGAATGCTACCCCTGTGCCAATTTCACTATCACGGGGGATTAAGATGAGAAGGTGATGGGACGTGAGCTGCTCTTAAAATTGCCACCCGAGGCAATACGGGCGGCTCTCATTCTTTCTCTGTCTCATCCTCAATGATAAGATCCACAGTAAGTATCTATGTATATGTATCATCCCTTTAGTAATAGAAAATGCTATTTGAAAAATCAGGAACAGAGATTTTCTCTTATTGGCTTGCTTAGAAGCATTTGGTGTATTGAGGGTCCAAGCCATACTCTTATCATGGTGGGCCACAGCCCAAAATTCTAACCCATCAGAGTCATTAGAAATCACATCTTTCACTGTTGTCATCATCATCATCATCAATTATCTGGCTTTTCTTTATAATATTTTGGCTTTTCGTGCTATTTAAGTTCTTTACAAGTCTCTCTTTTCTTACTTAAATCACCTTTTCTCCTATAATCTCTTACTCAAAATGGATGATTATGATGGTCCAATCAATCTATTTTGATGGCCGCATCCCATATAAGGTGGAGATTACCTCATGCAAGGGCAGAGCCAAGAGATTCTACTTGGGAGAGACTTATGTAATATATATTTTAGGGTACGTTTGTTTCATGTAATTGAATACATATGATTCGTAAGATCTTCATTTTTAAAAATCGTTAAAATTGAAGAAACAAATGTGAATCTTAAAAATGCCCATCAAATAATCTCCCCTCCAATTGAAAATGAATCAAAGGGACGTGAAAAATGAATGCCACCACTCTAGTAAATCAAATTTTTGGTACATGAGGATTGTGTATATATATATATATATATATATATATATATGGGGGATCTTCATATGCATATATCCCTCACCATTTTTGGTGAGGGACACCTCTTTTGGGGGTGTTTCAAGTACAAAAGGGGATACAAAAGTACCTATGAATATTTCCCTATATATATATATCATTACATTGTATACCCTACTCATATTGTTCACCCTTTAAATCTTTAATAATCTTTAGTTGGAGCTCCTTTGACATTGAATTCTTATGCATTCTATGCAAAAAAAACATATCCTAAAAGATAGAGAGGGCATATGCATTCAACAGTACTGAAATTTACTACACGAACTCTCTTGTATGATGTCCCCTGCTTTCATCCATGATCATTCCAATTCTTTCCCATACACCACCCCACCTTAGCACTAGCACAAGCATAAGTTTTATATCATTCATACGGCGGATTGTATCATTCGGTGTATAGCTGTTAAACTTTGAAGACTTGAAATTAAAGTTAGAACCATTGATCTGTCCGGAATCTTACATTTCACTCATTTATATCCACACCATTTCATCCTAGCATCCCTCTTGACTGTCATCCATCTAGGTGGGCTTATCGGAAGGATAAAAGAGTGCACACAATGTTTTGCAGCCAAAGATATGTGTCCATAGTCCACACATATGATATATTATACCTAATAAGGTCGGTAATAACCCAGCATACCCTGACACAATGTAAACATCAGGAAAGCTACAATCTGCATTTTTTAAATACATCTACAAATGAATACAATTCATGAAATCTTATCATAACAAAATAAAATTGTTTTCATGCTAGTGTCAAATGTGGCGTATTTGAGGAATGAGAAAAAAAGTATACACAATGCTCTAGTACATAATCACTCATCAGCCATCATCTTGCCCATGTCTCATTGAATCCACATCTTCTCGGATGGCACACGGAAAACTCGTAGGTCTGTTTTTGTCCTCCTCATGTTTGGAATAACATGTAGGTAATTGTGTTGCTGTATGTCACGGGTCTCACGTCAGATTAAGTACGGTTGTTCCCATGGGCCACATGGTTTCGAACATATATAACCCAATCAACTTGATCTTATTGAAAACGAAAAAATATGGCGGGTGGGACATCGATTTTGAGTGGTCTAGGTTTGATCATTGATGGGCTCATTGTATGAGACCTGCGGGTCAGAAGAGGATTCATCCATGGTGCACATGCCATGCTTGGAGAAAGCTTAAACACCTCAACATTCCTCTCAGTACTCTGCACTGTACATTTTTTTTTATGCAAACTTCAAGCCAGTCTCAAATTGGGTTAGGATTCAATTCAGGGTTCATGGACCCACCTCTGTTTTCCTTCATTCATTTTGCCATGCAAATCTACCACCCTCCTGGGTCGAACCCTCTAACCCAAACCAACTTCGGCCCAAGTCCCTCAACCCTGTATCATTCACTTCACAGAACCTACTGGCCCACCCTTGAGGCTCAATGGGCTCATTCCCAAGCCCAGGGGTCCGATCCTTCGACGCAGGGTTCAGCGGATTCCTCCAATCATAAACATAGGCCGAGACCCTCCTCTTAAACTTGTTCTTGAACTCGGCCCAAACCTGGTACTTGTAATGGTTGACCGCCCCTTCATGCAATGTCAACTTCCTCACCTTGTACCCATCCTTCATCTTGAAATGGTGGACCGCGTTCTCAAGCGATCGATCCACACCGTCCAACAGCACGATCGATTTGTGCCGTTGATGATCATGTAATCGGCAAGTGTACCCCTGCGTCACCCCCTCGATTGGATGCGATCGACGGTTAGATGGCCCGAAATCGTAGCATTTCATCGTCATCTGACCGATCATCTCCGTTGATTCGGGCAGGAGAGATTGCAGCATGTGTTTGGACGGTTGAGATGAGTTTTGCCACCTAGGAGAGAAGACGAACTCGTCCACGTCAGTAAACAACATCCATGTGCATGAGTCCCTGAAGGCCATTGCACAGTGGGAGAACCCGGCCTCCTGGGTCTTGGGCCAGGGCCAATAGAAAGTTGCCACGTCATGGCCCAATTCAACGAGCTGGCCCACCACCTTATAAAAGTCGTCGTCGCTGCCATTGTCGTAGAAAACGAACTTTTCTACCCCAATCGCCGCGTGGTAAATCACCCACTCCTTGACGAACTTTGCCACGTCGTACACGACCGTACACGCGCACAGTAGCGCCTTCCCCTGCACCGGGGCTAACGTGCGCGGTTTAGGGTCGTAGATGGCCACAGACGGGACAGCCCGGGTCTTATCCGACCCGTACCCGATCTCGAGGGAGACTCGGGTCATGGAGGGTATCCGACGGGCGGGATGCGGGCAGCGGAAGACATCCTGGGAGGAGCTGGTGACGTCCGTTCTGACGCCGTTCGCGAACACGCAGCGGAGGGAGGCGGCGGGGAGGTTGACGCCGGGGTGCTTATTGATGCCCTTGGCGAAGACGACGACGTCCGTCTCCGTCGAGAAGGACTCGTAGACGTAGAAATTCCACCGGAGCATCGTCACCAGAGAGGTGTCGATTTCAGGAGAGCCGGCGAGGGTAGGAGTAAGGAAGGGACGGAGGCGGCGGACGGAGTTCGGCATGATGCATTTGAATGTGGGGCGGCCGCCGGAGGCCAAGACGCCGACTGGGGTGGCGGGGGAGGTGGCGCCGCCGTGGAAAATACAGGAATATGGGGTGGCGGCGGCGGTTTTGGGGGCGGCCGGGAGGAGGAGGAAGACCTCCCAGTCGTGGAAGAGGACTGACTGGGTGGTCAAATTCCCGGCAATTTGGTCTCCGGCGGGTTCTTGGATTGCAAGGTTGGAGCTTTGAGTCTTGAAGGTGGTGAGACGGGGTGGAGGGAGGCGGATTCCGACGTCTTCGAGGTAGCCGTCGTTGAAGAGGTGGCGGCAGAGATGATGGAAGATGGAAGCTAAGAAGAAGAGGGAGATGAAGCACAATTGAATTCTCCATGCCATCTTTCTTTCTCAAAAGAGAGAGGGTGGTTTTTTTCTCCCAAGTGTGTTGTGAAGAGGAAAGGGTGGAGAGACAATAGAAGGGGTGCAAAAGCTATTATAGTTAGGAATGTGGGGCCTCATTTTCTCTTTCCAGTCTATTATTTCATTTTATCATGAAATTTTTAAAGATGCTCTCATGTAGATTGATTCATGCCGCGTGTTAATTGGACGTGAATAATAGTAGTAAGGATAGATCTAAACAAGTATAACCTATTTAAGGACTTAGCTCGGGGGTATTGCAATATGAAATAAAATTTACGTAGACAAGTCTTTAATGAGAATATAATGATGTTATTGTATGCATATAGAGCCCATTTGTTGGAAGATGCACTTTTGATGAGAGATTTCTATCTTGAAACTTCTATATATGGTAATGAAGTTGCTTTTTACAATACTTTTGAATTCTTATTAATTGTGAGTAGAATTTATTTCATTTTCCAAAATACTATCTTGTAATTAGCATTTTTGAAATTAGAGTGAAGAATATAATTTGGAGAATTCATAAAACCTTCCAACAAAAATTTTGAGAATTCTTGAAAATAATGGGCTAATAAAGTTTTAGTTGGATAAGTTTCTAAGGCAACTATGCTTGAAGTGATGAGCATTCTTCAAGTGTTCAATGGAAGCAACGTCTGCTAGAGTTTGCTCGGATATGAAATTTTAACAACCTTTTGGATGTTATAATGATGTAGGGTGGGATTGAAAGGCTTTTTAGCATGCATTAAAAGGTGGCTAAGGTTGAACTCATATAATCATGACAATCAAATTAAAAGCTGTAAATCTTGAACAAATGTAGGATTGAATATGCATAATTGTTGATCTTCGAAACCTAAAAATGGGTGGTCACAATCATCCCATTTATTAGGTCTCGTCCCCACATTCAATTTTGATTCCTATGACCGGATCCAGTCTTGGCTTGGACAAAACTACGTTGTCACATTTGCCTTATTTCAAAAAATAAGTTTTTGAAACTTTTCATACGACTAGATCCACACATTAAAAATAAGTTTTTGCCTTATTTCAAAAAAGGACGTAAGTTTTGAAACTTCTCAAATTAGCCCCTAAGCTTTCTAGTGAATTTTCAATTAAGGACATGCGGCTATTTAAAGGTATTTTCTGGTGACTTTTTCCCTCAATATTTTGAAAATACCCAAATTACCCATCATTTAAAGACATGATATGATTTCGGTTGCTACTACTTGCAGCCAATCGCTGTTGGAATACTGAGTGTCCTTGATTATCGTGAGGACACTGGAGAGGAAAATGAGAACAATATAGAGGAAGTGAATAAGAATTTTATTACAATGAAGGGTAATTTGGGTATTTAAAAAAAAGAAAAACGTTGCCAAAAAATAACTTTAAATGGATAGGTGTCCTTAGTTGAAAACTTCCTGAAAAACTTAGGGACTAATTTGAAAAGTTTCGAAATTTGTGCCCTTTTTTGAACTAAGGCCAGAACTTAAGGACTTTTTTGAAATTCTCCCTAATAATAATAATAATAAATAATTTAGTAATCGTAAATTCTTAATTTTTTATGCTTTGAACCATCGCCTAAATAACACCGGAGGAAATTTGAAGAGAGTGTGAGAAGGGATTAGATTCATCTTAGTAGCTGAGGCCCTATATGAAACATTGGTAAAAGAGACTTCTCCGGTTAAATCTTACGTTAGTTGTTAATTTGGAGCAACCCCCCTTTTTTATGCAGACTTGAAACTAGCCGTTATAATAATTGAGTGGAGTTTAATTAGCAGAACCTATATGGAAATCAAAATATGAAACATAAGTAAAAAAAAAAATGCATAAAACAACATCATTAGAGGTGCTAATCAATGGTTCAGTAGGGGGCAGAGGGTTTCTAAGACATGGCTAAAAGACCCCATGTTTTTTTCTCTATATATAATTGTTAATCATTGCACCAAATCTTCAGAGAGAGAAATATAATGTGCTGTGGAGGTGTACCTTTTCCAGTTTTTGCTTCTTTAGATTTTAAATCATGATAGTTTTTGGTAACTTAAGTCAGAGTCAGACAAGGAGATGGAAAATGAAGAGGAATAGTGAGCCCATCATACATGATGGGGCCGGCTTCTAAACCTTCCCTCGTTTTTTTCCCACTTGGATGCGAGTGTGAGACACCACAATTAACCTTTGCAAAGGGGTGGCGGCAGGTCAAATGGGGTCAAACCGGATTGTTCCTTTTTTTTTTTTCCTTCCTATCAAACCCTTCGGGTTGAACCAATCCCTCTGGACCCAGAGGAAATGCGGATAAACTCCCCTGTAGTCCCAGTGTGGTAATGCAGTTTCGAATCTACATCCTCCGGGTGCAAACCATGGTCATAGGCCAACTGAGCTACCCCTTGTTGTTTATAAGGTCCATTATTAAGTATTCCGTCAATGGTCATTAAACAATAAAGATTTGAATGAATTGATTCAATGGTCAAGTTTGAAAGAAATAATATTTCATCATCAATTCCACAAATCTAATTCTTGGACTATAATATGCCAATAAGTTCCAATAAAGTGAATGATCCAAATCAATAAATCTTGATTCCCATAAATATACACTGACAACTTGATAATAATAATTATATTTTCTCCCCTTTGAACGTCCTTGTGGAAAGGAAGTTTCCTACTAATTGTTTTAGAGGATTGGTAATAAATAATTATTTTAATAATTGATTATTTGTTTTTTTATAGCGATATATCATTTCTATATACCAGTTTACTATATTTATATCTACCCTTTTGTAATTCTTATATTTAATACAAAAACCTGGCAACTCTCCTTGAGTCAACTCCCTGAGTCACTGAGTTGACTTTATTCCTCGGCCTTCCGAGTCAGGTCCAAGTCCAAAGAGCAAGTGGGTCACATGAAGCCCAATCTAGTACAAGGTAATGCAATGCAACCATATTCATCTAGTTTGGACTCACTCTTTGTTAATAATTGTTTATTCTTTAGTTTCACTCCAAGCCTTCAAACGAATACAAAGTAGGACTTGATCGAGTTAAATTCAAGCAACCAACCAACCAAACAATTAGGAAACTTGAAGAAGAAGAAGACATTCATACAAGAGTAAGCGAGTAGTAAGGAAGACTCAAATGTAATCGAATGATACAAGAGTCTCACTATTTATAGACTGCAGTGGTTAGTAACAAGATTAACATATCCTTAAGAACCTTTCACTGCCTGTGTCATTATGCACCTGCAAGCTGATGGAATTCTATCAGTAACCATCAACTTGGGCCTGGAAAATTGGAAACGCCTGCCTTCGGTGAAGATATCTGCTATTTGGATCTTGAATTGAGATATAGCGAACATCCAAATCCTTGCTTAAAACTCAATTTTGAATAAAATGACAATCTGCCTCGATATGTTTAGTTCGAACATGAAAGACAGGATTAGAAGCGAGAGATAAAGCTGATAATGAAACATTTCCCACCATAAGGTTGGACATTTAAACTACCTGCTCATACTTGGCAGACTATGAGAGTACATTTTCCTTCTGGTATAATGGAAATACTTATACTATGACCATGTTGTAATAGTTCATCTACACATTTTGTCATTTCAATTTCTGAATACAGAGAGAGAGGTGAGTGAGTGTGGCAAAATATGACCTGAACTGTGAAACTCGAAGTGCATTCTATACAGGTTGGGTGGGATCAAGTTACATGGGTTTGAAGCACGTTGGATGTAGGTTCCATGGATTGGGTAGGGTTAACCTACATCAGGTGCGGGTTGGGATTACCTAACCCATTTTAAAAACAAGTTGAATACAAGTTAGGCTTCAACCTGTAGCAACCCAAGTTAACTTGACCCGATTTACACCCCTGAAAAAAAGGAGGAGAAACCTTCCTTGAGTCATTTCCAAATTAATTTTCATGAATATATATGACATTACTTGGGGGACCCTTTGTTTTGATGGAATTGAATTCAAACGATTCAGAAAAATTCATTACTATCAAGCGGCGAAAATTGAAAAAACGAAAGTGGTCACCAAATAAAATTTTCTTTCATTGGAATCAAATCAAATCTTATGATAGTTAACGTCACCACCTCACATCCTTCACCCCACTTAGCTCTTTAGTATTCCTTGTAGGGAACCACTTTTACCATAAATCACTAGTAATTCATTCCATGCACCCAATTAGAGGCAGAATGAAAATGCTGTGTCATTGCATTGAGCTTGAGTGCCTCCTTAAAGGCATGAGCAGGGCCCACCTTCCAAAAATCCAAACCGTTTCAAGTACCAATTATAGTGACACTCTCTAATACTAAAATCAATTTCACTTGGCCAACCGTTAGACTGAGCAATGCATTTTATATCTCCAATTGAGAATAAATTCCTTACACCGGCGGTGTAAAACCACCCTTTTCCTCCAAACCAATCCAAGCACACCACATCATAAAAAAACGTACGGAACATCATAAAACCACTCTTTTTCTCTATTGCTGGTTACCAAGGTTAACCTTAGGGTTAACTTAAGTTTGAAAATTACACAAAAAACCCATTACGTATAATTCCCAAACACCCCCCCCCCCCCCAACAACCAGAAGCCCCATTCTTTTTCTAGCAATTTCCAGCGTGGATCGAACAGATTGCATTCGTTGTCTTCTTCTAGCAATTTCCAGCCTCCATTGCTCCATCAAGTCCATAAAAATCCCATGTTCCATTCCCAAAATTCACATACACATAAAACAAAAACTTAATATCAATGGCAAAAAATTACTGAGTGCACACAAAAAATTACAGAGTATTCTTCTAAAATTGAGTATTATTGGAAAAAATTACTAACAATTCAATATAATACTGAACGGTGTTGCACACATACACCTAATATCATCTATTCTTCGGAAGAAAAATACTATTCCAAGGTTCAAATTAAACAATTTCATTACAAAACAATTCCAAATTAAACAGTGGTTGCGTACATTCATCCTGCATTGGGTTCCACTCCCAAATATAAAAAAAATACAATTCGAAAGTTCTGAAAGGGAGGAGTCATTTAGTCACATCTCGAAGCATTTTTGTCATCCTCAAGAAATTCTTCCTTGAAGAAATCAAAGTGATGTTGGGTATGTTGCCTCCATCATCAAATCGTGCATAAAGAAAGAGTAATGCAGTAACAATAAATTTATACTTATTGCAAAATATATATAAAAAAAATCGTCAGTTAAAAAATTATCCAAGCTAATCATTTAAGTACCATGAATGTAGAATGCTGAGGATCTTGAGACCCAATAAAAGGGCTAGTGAAATCCAAACTTGTACCTTCAATATTATTCCTGAATGAAATGAAAAAGTTTACTGAGGATATAACTTTGTATATGGACCAGTAATTATAAAAAAACAATATTTACCTCGCTTGCTTTTGTGTGGGACAATTAGTTCTAATATGTCCTGGTTGTCTGCAAATGCCACACTTCCTTTTTCTGCCCACCTGATTCTCCATGGGATGTTTTTGTCTAAGGGATTTAGGTTGACCCCTTGAAGCAACATGTGGTGGGTCATGTAAAGTAAATGTTATATTTGATAAAAGTTGTGTACCACCTTGAAGTTCAGGTGCACTTCCCAAATCACCATCAATATCTACATCACTATTATCTTCTTCCTCCTCCTCCTCTTCTATAGCTAAAAGTTCACTATGCACTTTCTGCAAAGCAAGTGCTAAATGAGCATGTTTCTTTTGTGATTTTTGTGCTTCTTCAACAACTTTCAAGACCTCTATCATCAGGCTGTGCTTAGTCAATGTAGAGGAGCTTTTTATGCCTTCTCTTTCCAAAAATTCACTCATGAAAGTAGAAGAAATCTCATTGGCAACATGACTCTTTGCATTTACAGTCCACCTTTGAAGAACATAATACTCGGGGAGATGATGAACATAAGACTTTTTTACAAACAAGGCGAGAATGTGCCTGAAAAGTATACCAACAAATTCGAAATTATGGCATGAACAAAATGCTTTATTTTCTACGAGATCAAACACCACTTCATAGACAAGATTTTCTTTCCCATTTGCCACCACTTTATAGGTCTTTGTTGTTCTTCCTCAAGAAACTTAGACACACTCTGCTTTTGACTGAAGAGTAGTTCCTTTTGGAACAATGAAAACATTTTCCTAGTATAGACTTCTGCTGCTTGGGCCTCCATTTTGTAAAATGTCTTAAGAATTGCTTTTGTGGTTCTAGTTTTCACATCTTTTTCTTTTTTCACTCTGGTGTCTCTTGTCCAAGGCTTTCTCATATTGATAAACAAAGTCGCTCGCTAGCATGCTTGAATGGACAAAGTCCTTGAAGAATTTATTCATACTCTCACTTCTTTGAGTTGTAGACATTCTAGCACAAAACATGGTCCGTCAGTATGCTGGAATCCATTTTTCCCGCCATGAATATAAATCTCTCAACAAATCATTCTCTATTAATTCATACTTGAAAATCAATTGATTCGATTCAACCTCAAACTGATCTATTGTGGTTGTTTTGTGAATGCAATGATGAAATTCTCCTTGAAATGTTGGGTACTTGTTAAAAACATGAGCCAAATGTTCATGAACCTTTTGTAAAATATGCCACATACAAAGACGGTGGGTAGTATTTGGCAATACATGTGCAATTGCCTTGGCCATGGCTTTATCATCATCCGTAATAATAACTGATGGAGTGCGCCCACACATTGCCTCTACCCAAGTTTGTAACAACTATATGCAGAATTCAACAGTCTCATTCACGAGTAAAGCACATCCGAACATGATTGATTGGTGGTGGTGGTTAACTCCAGTAAAAGGAACAAAAGGCATTTTATTCCGATTGGTTAAGTATGTAGCATCAAAGGTAACCACATCCCCAAAATATTGGCACGCGAGCCTTGATCTTGCATCTGCCCAAAAACAATTTCCCATACGATTGTTTTGATCCACTTGACTCGCATACACAAATCCTGGACATTTCGATTGGCAAGTTTTGAAATAATTGTACATTCTTTGTTCATCACCTTCTTTTAAGAGCTTCCTTCTCTTATTTCCCAAATAATTTTGCACATCCATTGTCATGCAGCCAATTTGACTATCAGCACCACTTTCTTGCTCTAACACGGACACTATTTTTCGAGGTGGTACACCGGCATCATTAAGAACATCAATGAGATTTTTCTGAGCAGGAGTTATTCCTCTATTTACCACAAGTAAAATTGTACTTTTCGGAGAACACAACTCATGATTATGTTCGGATATAAACTTACTTACAATCCACTTTTCATCATCTTTTGTCACATTCATCGTTGTTTTACATCCAATCATTGTTTCAGAGCGATGTGAACCATCCTTATGCTTCTTGTAATAACTCGGACGACAAAATCCTTCTCTATAACAAGAAAATTCTACTCCAATCACTGAGGTACGAGATCGTCGGGTATGATTTTTTCGAATGCTAATACCCTTTCTTCTCGCATATGCTGTGTAACAACTCATAGCATCTTCCTGGTCCTCAAAAATCCAGCCCATACATGGCTCTTGAGGAACCCGATACGAAGATGATTTCATAGGTTGATCTTTTTCATTTTCTGCAAATTCTAGATCATTCAAACCATCTACTGAATTAGTGTCTACAAAGTACTCTTTCTAAATCTATTGGATTTTCCTCCGTGTTATACTCTTCTCCCAAATTTCCTCCACTTGATGTGTTTTCCATATCAATTCTACAGTATAAATAAAATGCACATATACATTACAAGCAATCAATTACAAATAAGGAAACAGAAGAAGAACGTATGGAGCAAAACTTAAATTTTCCGAAAAAATAAAATCTGGGGTTACCTTATCGGCGCGTTTGGGATCCAAGTTGGCAATGGAAGGACGGAGTGTATGAATACTGGAATTGAGGGCGAGGGCTCGGTGTCGGAGGGCGTCTTCTTCGCGTAAGGATGTGGAAATCAAGGACGGGGCTTTTGTTTTTTTTTTTTTTTTTTTTTCTTTTGGGGTGGGGGGGGGGTTTGGTTTGGGAATTATACGTAATGGGTTTTAACCTTAAGGTTAACCTTGGTAACCAGCGGTAGAGAAAAATGGTGGTTTTATGATGTTCCGTACGTTTTTTTTTATGATGTGGTGTGCTTGGATTGGTTTGGAGGAAAATGGTGGTTTTACGCCGCCGTTGTAAGGAATTTATTCTCTTTACAATTATGGTTCCTTCCATTTTTTTCAAAAAGGAAAGTGGAGGAAGTCTATCATCAGTTCAAGATGTAGTCAATCCAATGGTGGTTATCTCATTGATCTGAAATGTTTTACATGTTGTTTGTTAGCTAGAATGAGAGTGGTAGTGGTATATCAACAGTTTTGATTGAGGTGGGCCCCACTCGATCCTTCAAGTAAGGAGTGGCTGCACTGCCATATATATATATATAGGGGCCAGCTCTCCTAAGCTGCAGTTTAGCTTATCCTAAGCTGAAATAGGGCTGGTCCTACAAAATCAAAGTCGATTATGCTGTTTTTTCCATGATGATCATCTTCAAAATCAAGATAAATCCAATCAGAATTGGATTTTTCAGTTCCATCATGCATCAAACAGATATAATCAAGTTTGATTCATGGAACTAGCCCCATTCCAGCTTAGGATAAGCTAAGCTGCAGCCTAGGAGAGCCCTGCTCATATATATATATATATATATGCCTCAAGCCCATTTAGTATGACCAATTACCATCCCTAGGCGGCCCATTTATTGGTCGGCTTAGATTGTTAGAAATTTGTTGTATGGGTCCAATCTAGTAGATACACTGGTAAGATCTGGCCTCCATAATTAATATCTTATGGCATAGATTATCTCAAACATGTTTATGGCCCACCAACTCAACAGTTCCTCTCTTCAACTTCTGTGAAACCTGTGCATGAGTGCATATAAAAGGTATTCCCATGAATGATGACCATTTCGTTGTTACCATTTTTATTTCTTTCTAATTTCACTCTCTTTCAAAATCAGAATCTCTCATGTTCTTCTAAAACTTACCATGTATTCCTTCAAACGTTTTGAAAATTCTAGCCGTTAGGCATTCTAAAACTGTCATCCCAAACTCATCTCTTTCCTTCATATATACAAAGATCATGGGTAAGAGAATCTTCTTTTAGATTTCACAAAATCCAAGAGAACTCATCTCTGGATTTCCCCAAGATTGTGAAATCTCCAATTAGATTTCAATTATTCACAATGTCAAATCATAGCCGTTGTGCAGCTTGCAGGTTCCTTAGAAGGAGATGCCCTGAAGATTGTATTTTCTCTCCATACTTTCCTTCAACCGACCCACAAAGATTTTCTTGCGTTCATAAGATCTATGGTGCCAGCAATGTTAGTAAGATGCTGCAGGTATAATGGATCTCAGTATCTTTTATTGCCATTTAATGAGAGAATGAGTTAGGGTTCCTCACTTGTTTTGAACATTAACTAAATATAGTCATTTGATGGGAAACAATAGCAATTTATTATAAGACAACAAACATCAATATCTAAATAAAGTCATTTGATCTTTATTTGTTTAAGTTAATTGGCTTCCATTATCACTTCCTTTGAAATCAATACAAGCTACTTAGATAATTATGTTGAAAGAAGGAAGTCATCATCCTGTGCATTTATGTTCTTTTTTTTTTTTTTTTTCAACTCATGGATCAATTTTTTGACTTTATATCATACGGAAAACTTTCTCCTGCGCACAATGCTATATGCATGGAGTGCTCGCCCCAAAGGTGGGGTCCTTTGAATTTCATACGCTCCCCCATAACGACAACAGCAATCCGAATGGACAGCAGCGTCGGAGAACATCATCTTATTTTATTATTTGTCTCATGGAATTAAGCATATTATGGTGTATATAAGAGTTAATGAGACAGTATCAAATGCTGCATTTTGGCCCCCATATCGGTTATGTTGAACCCATCATTGGGTGCGTAGCAACTTTGGGGATGGTGGGTTTGATTGAACTGGATTGGGTCCATGCTGAATTGGTTGGGCCAACTGAAGCTGCTGGGTTCCTGGAGTGATCATTTCAGTGTCATTATCTAAGTTGTTTAGTTCGATAATTCTCATCGTGAATGATTTACATTTTTCGATTGAGGTGATCGATTTTAACTACTTTCGTAGTTGAACACAAAAACTTAATTAGGTTACAATTAAGTTCTAAACACTTTCGGTGTGAACAACTTTTTCAGCAGCAGTTTATATTTATTTTGTGTTTTGCCCTTATGTAGAGATTAACTTGTTTTTCCACAAAGTATTCCTACTAATAATCCCTGAAATCTTCCAAAGATTGGGGACAACCCTACACTTTTTTTTAAAGTTATACTTTCCTGAAAATGATGTTTGTGACATTGTTGCTAACAATGCTACTAATTATTCCTATATCTCTTGGATCAGCAAATCCCAGTTCATCTGCGGGCCCATGCTGCTGATTCGATCTTCTTCGAAGCTCATGCGCGAATTCAAGACCCGATCTACGGTTGTGTTGGGATCATCTCCCGTTTACAACATGAGATCTACGCTAATCAGCGCGAGCTGGCCAATACTCAGGCAGCAATTGCTTTGCACAATGCCCAACAGGCCCAGGCCCATGGAACTCAGATCCAACAGCCTCAACGTGTTGATGAGGCCCCAGGCTTCATTGAGCCATTTCACATGGATCAACCCTCATTGGACTACCATTATCATGTACCTGGATTTCTATTAGAGAAAACACAAAATCTCTAAAGTAGATCTGACTGATGACTAGAATGACTGTTAGCTTTGTTCTGTTGTTTCAATTCAACAGCTATGTAGTTTGTGTTGAGTTTATGTTATTGTAATAAAGTAATGTCACTGCTCCTGCAGGTGGAACTTATTAACTTGGAAGAACTCCAGAACTATGAAATGGGATGTAGGAACATATAAATAATTTATCTATCTTTTGAGATGGTCTGGTTTTTGAGGTTCTCCTCTGTCTTGAGCAGTTATTGGCATTTGTAGTGTCTTAAGGACTTTTGGGCCTGGTATCTGGTGTTGGATCTGTCTTGTATCTCCTATCCTTTTAGTTAATATAACTCTCATGTTTCTTGCAAATAGAGAAAAATCGCTTCTGAGACATCCAATATTATTGTAGAGAGTAACTGTGTGTGTCATTGGTGCTTTTTTTTTTTTATAAAGATAACGCCACACAGGCTAGCCATCCCTTGCTCCAGAACGATCTCGTCTATTCCTGAAAATTACCCATAATTTGTATAATTATTTCTTGTCTGCTGCTAATGACAGGGAGGGTTGTAAATGGGTCACCGATTCTCCGATTACCCGAAGGTTCTGACCCATTAGGTTCCAGGTCTGGGTCCTTATTTTGGTCCCGATAAGCAAATGGTTTCAGTTCTGGATCCTATTTTTAGAACCGATACCTAAATGGTTCCGGTTCCGGATCCACAGTAGCTCAGACCCGTGGACCTGGGACCCGACCCAATATACACTAACATAAGGTAACTTTAGTATGTGAAAACATTATTCTATATTAGGGTTTCTACTTTTCTACATCTCATACTCGGAAATGGAACCGGAACCAGACCCGCCTCACAAATGGTTCCGGTTCCCATTAATATTATCGGTTCCTGTTCCGGTTCCCCCTCTTAGAAAATAGTTCTGGTTCCGGTTCCACCTTGGACCAGGACAAGAACCGACCCGTTTACAACCCCAATGACAGGGGACAATATGGAAATTGTCCAAGTCCAGCCTGTTTGGTTAAAAGGGACAAAATTGGGATCAAGCCCACGGGCTTGATAATCTGGGTCTAGCCCAGTCCTACAGCTATTGAATGCCTGTTCATGTGATATACAATAACTTGCACAGGGCACTATCACAAATATATCTTTCTGGGAGGCTGGGACATTATTTTTCCATTAATAGTGTAGTGCTTAAAAATATTAACAAACTGAAAATACCATTAATGGGGTGAGAAAATCAGGACCATCCATCCCAGAGCCCGTGTCCAGTCTGAAGCAGGTTGGGCTCGATCATTTTGGCCCGGCCCATGAGCTCCCCTGAACGGTAGGGGCCTAGGAGGAGCTTCTTGCTACTGGGTAGAGCAGCTGTATCCAGTAGTGGAAGGGGTTGGAGGCAATAGACATGGAATTGATAGGGCACGCAGGCCTGTCAATGGGCCCGGCTGGGCCCTATCATGTGTTGCCCAATCTTGTCCCGAATATTGGACGGGCCTGCCGGGGATTGTCCAATCCTAGCACTTAATTGAGCAGGCCTATGTCAACCATCCCATATGGGCTTGGTATGGGCATGGGCTTTGACATTTTCATCAATGGAGACGTCTATTTTCTTCTTATTGGGTGAAGCTCTATTAATAAAGATGATAATGATGGCCGGATAAGGGGCAAACCAAATCTCAGCTTGATGAAATTTCAAAATGTCTAGATACCAGATAGTAAAAATTAAGTCTTCAAAATGAAAGGTGATAAATCTATAAAAAAACTCAAACCTAAACTCAATAGTGGATCTAGTCCAAGTATCAAATTGAGTCCACTGCCAATTCATGGTGTGGGTTTTTGGTGTGGAGTGAGAAGTGATTGAATTCATGAGAAATGGTTGAGGGAAGAGACATTTTGGAGGGTTTCCAATGAAATATATAAAAATTAGTAAAATAACATTGCCGCCGGGCCGGGCCAGGCCTGAACGGGCTGGGCATGCTCTGCCTATTCCCAATCCCATTTTGACCGGGCTTTCAAATAATTGTCCAAACCCAGCCCGCTGGGCTCAATTTTTTTTATAAGCCCTGTGTTTTCAAGCTTAGGACGTGTCGGGCCGGGCGGGGTACCCATTTCAATGGGCTAAATTCGCAGGCCTAATTGGCAACGCATTCTCATAAAAGGTTTAACTTCCCATTTTGTAATACTTCAATTTTGTTGTTATTCCATATGAAGCTAATATTTCAATACAACCATGAAAAACAGTTGTGAAAGGATTCCACATTTGGCATTTTTTTTTTTTTTTTTTTTTGGGGGGTGGGGGGGGGGCAATGATTAGGCCCTTCTCCTAGCCTTTTCCCCACCTCCAAACTCCAACCATATGGCTGTGGAATTACATGGAGTCGCAGAGTGACCTTTTTGCAGCGGCCAATGTTTTCACTGATATAATTTACCGGAATTGTTTCCTCACTTCATGGAGATCCACTCTAGCAAATGGATTCTTGGTCTCAATTGAATCAACCTAGTCTCCAAGCAGAGCACTCATGGATGAATATTTAGAACTCCCAGATTGAATTTGAACAAGGGGCACAATATCTACTCTAATAGCAATATTAGCATTGTTGGATATATCTGATGAAGAAGTGCAACGTATTTGGAAGTGGAATGGCAAACGAAAATTCATGTAGCATAGACTCCAATAGTCCAATGTAAATGAGACAAGACTTTATTGATGATGATGATGATGATTAGTATTACCACTTACTTTCTCGCGCCTATAATGAAATTCCCTTTGAGCATTAAGTATTCGTTTCATAGTTGATACCTTAAATATTGTTGTTGGTGAAGTTCTGCTGGTATTATTTCTTCAGAACCTGCATCTGGTGAAGGTCTTCATGTTACAGCAAGGATTAGGGAAACTCATGGTTATTGATTCATTGTGCAGGCGCTCAACAAAATGCGGTCTGCGGGCTAACTGGCTCATGCCAATAGAGACAGATTTTCAAGAATGGCTGGCTAGGCTCGTGGGTTCCACGACTCGGGTCCCATGATCAATTCAAACCAGTCACCCCAAGGATAATTAGCACTCATCCAACTTTGATACTAATTCATTGGATTGTTCATGCAAAAACACATACAGAGCGACTTGATCTAAAGGCTAATGTCTAAGTTTGAGGCCCTTTAAAACCAGCTCTACCTAGATTGCTATACCGTCTGGCGATCCATGATCTGGGTCATAATGATCTAGATCGTGGGTTTGGTTCAATGTGTCACAATATTGAAGAATCTACATTATGTGATGTTACTAACTAGAGCTGTTCATTTTCTAACACGATAGTCTCGCGAGTGGGAACATTTAAAACTGTACTCTTGGATTTGGATGTCAAACACTCCTAATAGTTTAGTTATCCATTTGTTAGACTCTGTAATATGAATGAGTTGTTATGATTTATGGCAATTGAAGCACTGATTACAGCTCCTTATTCCAACATCAGGGGTTCTATGTATTATTACTTATGTCATCAGGGGTTCTATCAATGTATTGTTAATTGGTATAATGATAGTATAAATGACAAATGATTAACAAAAAGGGGAAAAAAAGCACCATACACAAAAGAATTTAATGAAAGAACAATAGTAGCAACAGCAACAATCTGCATTATCTTCAGATACAATCTGGTAATTCAAAATGTTGATCTTATGGTCTCCATCAACAGATGTATTAAACTTTTATGGCTTTGGACAATTTAGATTTTTACAAGTAATGTACTGTTTAGCATGATTACTTTTGTCATGAAGGATGTATCTTAAAACTGCAATTTCATACCATTGATGATTGATTTTACCATTTCATTTCAAAGTAGTCACTGACCATTATAGGTCTGCCGATGATATGCCAGAAAATTAATGATTTTGTATGGTGAAACAACCGTTGGATGTGATGCCTGAAAGCATCTCAGGAAGGTCCAATGGCTCCCCATTAAGGTGTATGGTTGGGTTGATTGTATGGTGACAATTTCTCTGTCATTTTCATGTCTCTTGGAAAAAGAATGTGGTTTTCAGTGCCTTCATTTCATAGCCAATAAAAACCATTGCTAGTGCAGCTGACTGCTGACTTGTATAGATTAAAGGAATGAGGATCCGGATGTCCAAACAGGGAAGACGATCGACGGGGTGCCACATGGGAAGATAATTTTTTTTAAGGAGATGGACTTTTTTTTTGAGGAGAAGGATGTGACATCTTAACCCCTTGTGGCACCCCCCGATTGGTCCAAACAGAGCTTCCCTGGTTGGTCCAAATAGGGGATCCATTTCCAAGGAATGATGCATGACTCGTTGACTCTATTGGTATTTACTAGCATAATAGAGTCTCCATTCCTTTAAACCAATCATTGAGGCAGTATATTATAAATTCTAAGCGACTCAGATTTAGGCTCTCTTATTGTAGGCCTTGGAACTTTACTCGAATGATGACTTTTGCCCAGTACTCTCCTTTGTTTTATCTGTTTCTATCATGTATTCTATATGTGATCAATTTGAATTTGGACCCTATTTTGATTGGAGCGTAATTTTACTTATGCTTCAAGAAGGTGGTATAGTTGAATTTAGATTCTACCAGGGGGCTCCACTCATGAGATTGTAAGGATGAACTCAGGAATTCTCTTCAAGGCCTGGCTCTAGAGGAACCAGATTCATGTCACAAATCTTCCCCGTATTTTTTTTTCTTAGAATATCACAACATATTTTTCATGAGAAAAGTGATAGAACTATAAATTTAACATTGTCATCATATTTTCAAAATATAGAAGAGAACGTCTCATTTAACTTTGTTATGGTGATATGATTGTGAGATACATCTAAAATCTCTATATTTTATTAATGATCCATATTAGCACTACACCTAGAATAGATGTGTTTTTGTGTGGTTTATTTTTAGTAAGATTTCTTGAATAATATTACCATAACAAAAGACCAGAAGTTCAAAAAGTTTGCTAAAAATTTACTCATTAGATGTCCTCAGAAAAGATAAACTCTATTTTGAGAAGAATAATAAAGATGCCTGCCATGATCACGCTGGAGCAGATATATTGAAGAAGTGGATATGGTCATCTAGTAGCGGCTTCAAGAATTCGAGTCAGTGAGGTCAACAAAAGATTTATTTTTCACAAATTGAATAAATTTGTTTTCCCCTTTATCAACATTTGTCATCTATTTTCTATAATTCAACAAATATAATATAAAAATTTCAAATAACCTATTTCCGACAATTCGACAAAGATAACATTGAATTATAAAAAAAGAGAGACCCATTATTAGGCTATCACCTATTACTATAAAAAGAGAAAGAAAGCGGGGGAGACATACATGAGGGAAAAAGTTAAAAAATGACCTTTCTTCTTTATTTTTTTCTTCTTTTTGGAGATTCAGAGTTTCAGACCTTATGTGCACTTTTCTTCTTCTTGTTTTTATTTTTTATTTCTCTACTGCTCGGTTGGTGACTGGGAGTTTATATGCTTAAATCTAAATGTTAGGATTTTCTCCTTCTAATATGGGGATAATACCATATGTAAAGGTTAAGTTAGGGTAAATGAAGAGTTAATGATAGAATGTCTAAAAAATGAAGTTTTCTTTAAAAAAAATAAAAGTTGGGCCCATTAATCTTTTTTTATTTTGGTAGATAGATGGCCCATTAAATTAAGCATTGAATGAGGTCAAAATCTTCCATAAGTTCAATTTATTAAAGAAAATTTTCTTAAATAATTTTTCAGATGTCCGTGTGGTCAATTGCCCATGTGGTCATCAAACTTCAAAGTCTTCCATGGAGTTCTTAAGGCTGGGCCAGAGTACCAGAGTACCAGATTATTACCTTCCTTTCAAGCAATTGCTTAAACAAAGTATTGTCATATGATTAGTGGAGGGTATGATTTTGGTTTGAGTGGTGCAGTCCCAAACATGCAATTGGGTTATCGGGACAAAAGTAGGATCTTCATTTGGGTTATAGGGGTGGACACGGGATTTTTTTGTGAATTTTTAAAACAGAGTCAGAATTTTCATCATGATTTTAGAAATTGACCGATGCCCAATGGATGCGATAGTGCCCATATGGATGTACTTGGATTTGCCCCTGCATATGATAGTGCCAAACAACTTACTTTGATGATTGCTTGCAACTCATTCATAATAAGAAAATATAAAAAAAAAAAAACCCAAGCATAAACTTAAAAAAAAAACGCAATTATACATTTTCTTTTCACATGTTCATTTGTTATTTTATTGGGATTAGGTTTTCAATATTGATATAATATTAAGAACAAGTTTATAAATTCATATGCAATCTATTTATTTATAATTGTTTATGGCATTATTTGCAGAGGTTCCTAGAATAATGCCATAAGTGATATGAATATGGGCATACAAGAAAACTGGTTAGGTGTTTCTAATAATAAACGAAGAAGTCCAGTTTAATAAACAGTTTCTCAATGAATTGAAACAATGAAAATTACATGATTGACTTAAACACCTAACATTGATCACATATTAAACACTTTTGTTGTTTGTTTGATTAATAGAACTTATTAATGAAATTTTTATAGTAGTCATATCGTCTAACCTTGTCCATCTTTCAACAGAAACCTGATGTCATGGCTAAAAAGACCTTTAAAATGCTTTAAATTCTAAAACTTCAAATGTTTCTAGGGATCGAGATTTGAAGAATGTCACATTTTAACAAGAATTTGAAGGTATCTAAAACTTTTAAGACAAGAAATTCTCAAGTTCTTATGATCAACTTGACCTTCAATAGTTTGTAGATATAGCTTAGCTAGTCAGAGACATCAAAGTAAGTCAAATCCCAGGGCAAGGGTGGAACTAAATAGAGGTAGAGAGGAGCCACGCCCCTACCCAACCCCCAACCCCTCGTGCGCACGCGCACACAAAAAAAAAAAAAAAAAGTGAAGAAAATCTTAAAACCTCTCTTATAAATTGCTTCTTAGTGGCCCTCTATTTTATTTTACTAAAAAAAGGAAAAATGAAGATTTTAGGAGAGGAGTGTACTAGACATGAATGAAGTATATTAGGTGATAAATTGTAGAAAATGAAAATAAAATTTAAGATCATATTTTAAGAAAGAAAAAAGAAACAAGTGAATTGGATTTGACAACAATAACAATAGGAAATAAATTCTTAAAATAAGTTTGCAATAAAATAAAAAAGACTACAAATGGTTTTGATAGGAGAGATCTAGATATGCAGGTAGTCTTATGCTTTTTCAGAACTCTTAAGATTCCAATTTCTAAATGAAACTTCTTTCATTAAAACAAAAAAGATCTGATATCCCAAAATTTGAATATTGAATCTCCCTTGCAGGTTGTTGCAAAAAATTCAAGTCCATGTCCAAGGAAGGATTAGAGGAAGATGATAGTTAAAATAAGGAAGATGTTGCATGTTTACATCAATAGAACATGAAATAAATATTTAGGGCAAAAAGGTGAAATCCACTTGTAGTCCACTCACTTTCCTCTAACAGATGGAAACATTTAGGGCAAGTTTGTGTAACACTCGAAAGAGAAAAATATATTTTTTCTTCGGCCAAAATGTTTTTCATATGGGGGTATAAAGGGCGGGGAGTTTTATCCTCATAATTTTGCTCTGCAGAAAAATTAGACCCAAATGAATGTTTTCTACAAAGACTAGCACACATAACAAGAAAAAACATACTATCCAAGGAAACAAAGCTGCCTATGTTTCTTTTTATCTTTTAACTCCTTTTACCTAGCTTCTATGGAAGTATTGAAAATGTGGCAGCACAAATGTGAAAAATAAAAATCTTCTATCGACATGTTTTTCTACTTCTAAGTAGAGTTGCATCCCTCACAAGTCACAATGCATCCAGTATTATTGTATAGCTCTCTTAATCAATGAGTGATGGGACAATGCAACGGATGATGGATTCTTTTGACCAATTGATGTTTCATATCTCTTTCTAAATTCCATCCAGTTGTACTGAATTTGAGCACAATGTGCGGTAAAGCATTTACTAATCTTTTAACTTTTTTTCAAGTGAATGTAGGGCCATCTTCTACTCATCTTCCTCATTGTATTTTTTTAATGTGGACTCTCGAATCCTAATTGATGTTTCAAATCTTCACTGCCTCAGTGAAGAATCCATAAACCGCAAAACCATGATATCATTGGTGGGTTTGTTTTGTTTATAACTAAATACATAGGAATTGGAAGAATTCATATTGGGTTGTGACAAAGTTTTACATATGCTGTTAACCTACCTAACACAATCCTCCTTTATTTGGGTTTGAGACCGACAATCAAAATCGAAGAAGATTCATGTAAAATATAATTAGGACAAGGCTTTAATGATGATGATAGGAATTGCAAGATTCTTAGTTTTAAGAAAGTATTTAAAATCAAAGAAATAAATGTGCATTTTAAAAATGAGCATCAAAAAATCTCTGCTATAATGGGAACTGAATTAAGGGAATGTGAGAAATGAATATCCAAACACCATTTTAGTAATTCAAATCCTAAGAAAGTGAAGATTGAATCTACATCCGTACCTTAGATCCCTCCATCATCCCACACCTCTTTAATACTTCCATGGTGGAGCTTATTTAACTATGAATTCGTATTCTATGCAAACAAGCAATCTTTATGGATATAGAATCACCAATGCACATCCTTGAGACATTAATCACACAAGCACTTCCTTGAGATTTTCAAGGCTCAAAACAGTATAAATGACTGTTAAAAGAACTCCACAAAGTACATAATTGTTAAAAAATCTTCATAAACTCTGAAAAATGGGCAGATTCCTAATTACAATTATGGTGCTTAATTAGAAGTGGGCTTCCATACGTTGCATGCTCAAGGCATACAAGAATTAAGTGGGTAATTAATGGAGTTGTGTTCAAAATTATTGCCAACTTATATAGTTTGGGCCCTCAAAAATAAATTTTACAGTTCTGGCAAGTATGATCTAGTGGTAGGGGTTCCACTTAATTCTCCACCTTACATCCTTCACTCATTACCTCTTTAATAATCATTTATTAGAAAGAGTTTTATTATAAATTCCTAGAGTTTAATCCCATGCAAACAAAGTGACCCCAGGAGATTAGCACTAGAAATCCTTCAAGGGGGGCTTTTTTTTATTTTGTTTTTTCAAATTTTAGCCAAGGCGTCTAGGACCCATGAGAGAGCCCACATGTGTGGGAAGATAGCCCACAGTCGCAGGTAGATCTCCCACACTTGTGGGAAAGAGGCCTGCACGTGCCGGAGGAAAGTCCACACACATTGAAAGAAAGCTCGCACACAAAGAAAAAACGCAGCGTAACCAGGAATTGCACCTTGGATAGCTGGATGAGATAGAGGTTGCCAACCAATTGTGCAACTTCAAGTTCTCCGAGGGGTCCTTTGAAATCCATTTCGGTCTCACTTAGTTTTATCATCGAGACAACTTCCATTTAAATAATTACACCCAGCTTGGAATTGATCATGTCTTAATGACATTACTTAATGTGAAAACCCAAAGAAAGTCAGACCATGTGTTTCACACACCACTGACCATACAAAGGTGAGTACAACTTGTCCCCAGATTTTGCACAAATAGTTAAGGACATGATTGTTTTGAGACCCAATGTATTAAAAAAAAGAGAGGTGGGAACAGCTCTAATTAGCAGTGGAATGGTAGCATGTGAGGCCCACCCGAAAGCACAGCAATATTCCTTGTTTGGATTGTAGGGGGTTTGATAAGTCTTCCTATGACCTACCTTTGAAAAAGAGAGAACCTTATGCTTGCTCAAGGGAAACAATTGATGAGCAAAGGCTTAAGTTTATGAAGATCCGGTTAGTCCGATGAAGTCCAGCCCAAATCCACGAGGCCTAGCCACGTCGAGACAACCCACGTCGCTTCGGAAATAGTCACCCACTTTTACCAAGTCCTGCGGAGAATATCCCAACTACCTCGCCCATCGAAGACAGTTCGAACGCTCCATCGGATTAGAGTTTACGTTGCTGTAAAGTCTTCCCCATCTGTTAGGGGAAGACTATAAATAGAAGAGCCCCACCAACACTTGGGGGGCATGAGAAAACACTTGAGCACAACTCTACTGTCCCTCTCAAAGCTTGTACTCTCTGCTCTCCCTGCACATTTGAGACAATAAAATATCCGGCTGCCTCAGCCATTCTAAAGTGGACGTAGATCATACTGACCGAACCACTATAAATCTCTCTCCCCTCTTAATTATTGCATTAATTATCTATTATTTGACCGGTGGTGTGCGAATCCATTTTTGTGTATCATCAGTTTGGCGCCGTCTGTGGGGAACGACTAGAGTTCTCACTTCAGAATCCCTCCTTTTTCAAATTATGGTGATCACCACTAAATCTGCAAGACGACCAGAGGATAATCCCTCACATGGAGGCGTAAATGATCCTCCACCGACGAATCCTGCCCCAAATGCTCCTGCTCCCACTCCTCAACAAATGTTGGAGACCTTGCAGCAGCTGGTGACTCAAAACCAGCAAATCTTACAACTCATGCTCGCAAGGGGGCAAGGAGGAGCACAATTTGGGGGAGTACTGCAAGGAGCACCGCGCCCGGGGCATCCAAGAGCTCCACGCCGCGGAGCTCCTCCCTCGGGTGCCCATCCCCAGGGCGCCCAAGGAGTTCACCTGGGCGCCCATGGGCCTCGTGAATTTCCCCCGGGCGCCCATCAAGCTGGTGGCCATCACGAAGGACCTCCACCTCCGGGTGGAGCACAATTTGGAAGACCCCCACCTCCGGGGGGAGCAAATCATGGAGGACTTCCACCTCCTCCCTCTCCTTCTAATGGGGAGGATCCTCATTTCCAAGAGGGGAAAATGAAAACCGAAGCATTGAGGATGAGAGTTATTCCCATGATCAGCAGTGGCGGATCTAGGATTCAAACTCACTGAGGGCACGATTAAGTAGTGGGGGTCCGGGGGCAACGCCCCCGATTTTTTTTTTTTGGGTTATTTATATGGGACGAATATATGTAATAGTTTCAAGCAATAAAACAAAAAAATCTTTATTTATCACAATTGTTCCCTACGAGTTTTCATATTCTGAAAAAATTCTATTACAATATCATTAGTAATAGTTCCGAGCAACTCTTTTTCTATAAAACATACAAGACAATCATTCATAAATTGATCTGGAGAAGGCAGTATACTTTGCAGTTTTTACCTCTGATGCCCTAATAGTTGAAGAATGGGCCTAATAATATATATAAAGAATGGGCCTAATATTTTTTACTGGGGGCCTGGTTACATGTCATTGGGGGCCTGGTTGCATTGGGTCTAACTTAGTGTGTGTGTATATATATATATATATATATATATATATTTTCCCCCAAAAATTCACTCGGGGCCCAGCCCCCCAGTGAATGTGTCTACATCCGCCTCTGATGATCAGTCCAGGGAAGCCCCCAATCTCTGGGACGAGAAGATCAAGGAAATGCAGAATCAGCTACGGGATGCCTTCAACGCCATGAAGGCGCAGGCACCAGAAACAGTGGATTACCTAGTCAGGCGAACGGACACACCGTTCAAGCCCGACGTGGTGAACTACCCACTTCCTCGGAGGTTCAAAATGCCATCCGTGGAGACCTTTGATTGAACGAAGGATCCACTGAACCACCTCGAAACTTTTAAAACCTTGATGCAGCTGCACAACGTCCCCGACGAAATTATGTGTAGGGCATTCCCAACTACATTAAAGGGTCCCACACGACAATGGTTTGCCAGTCTCACTCCGGCCTCCATAGGCTCCTTCGCCGAACTAAGCAGATAATTTGTGGCGCAGTTTATTGGTGGACGCCGCCAACAAAAGCCTGCCACCCATCTGCCCAATGTAAAACAGGATCGAGACGAGAGCCTGAGGAGCTACCTCACTCGTTTTAACGAGGAGGTCCTTCAGGTCGAGGAGCCCGATGATAAGGTCAGCATGACCGCCTTCCTAGGAGGCCTTCGATCATCAAGCTTCCTCTTTTTAGTAATGAAGCGACCACCAAAGAGCATGCCAGAACTATTGGCAAAAGTTCAAAAATATATGAACGCTGAGGAAATCAACAGGTCCAGGCGAGGTGAATCATCTCACGGATCGCCAAAAGGTTGACCTGCTTCTGCACTGTTCTCAAACAGGCAGCTTATCTCCAGCTTAGCGGCCCTCTCGCGGGTCGCCAAAAGCTTTGCCTCTGCACTGTTCTCAAACAGGCAGCTTTATCTCCAGCTTAGCGGCCCTCTCGCGGGTCGCCAAAAGCTTGGCCTCTGCACTGTTCTCAAACAGGCAGCCTATCTCCAGCTTAGCGGCTCTCTCGCGGGTCGCCAAAAGCTCGATCTCAAAAGGTGTAGCTCTCTCACGAGCAATCCTCAAATTCTTCTTTGCTCTCGCGCAAACAGCCTCTCTCTCCAAGTAATCAGGTGAAATATTTTAATGTTTGGAATAACATTGTTTTCGATATCTCTAGGCAGGATCTTGAAACTCAGGTAGTCGGCAACCCGAGGGACTACATTAGATCACCGTGACCAGCGTACTGGCCGCCCAAGTTAGTTGCCTGGCTGCCCAAATCAACTTCCTGGACAGCACACGAGCTGCTCGCCCACTCAGACAGCGGCTAGCCCCTCATCAGCGAAGCCCACGCCTCTGGGCGCCCAGACCTCAGGGGCGCCCAGACCGAGGGCACCCAGCCTCCCAGGGGCACCCAGCCTTAGTACTTGGACTTGGAGTTTAAAAAGAATAAAATAAAATAAAAAAACATTCTAATGATTGATGGAACGCGCTCCGAGGCGCCGTGGGGCGGCTACCGGGGTCGGCGGAACGTGGGAGTCCGTCGGGTCCGGCCCTTTCGCGCCCTGGCGGGCCTGAAGCGTGTTTCAACATTTCTTTTGTGTGGGTGTGCCAGATTTTCTATTTTACTTGGAATTGCAAGTGGTGATCCGGAGATCAACCTTCGCAAGTAAAAAGGAAATCAACTTCTTTCAAGTTTTCCATTGCACAAATATTTAAGAAAAGAGACATTTTCTTGATTTGCCGTGAAAGGCGATTTTGTTTGGCATTTATAGCCGATTTTGTGGCGTTTATAGCCGATTTACAATTCTCATCAATAATGAAAGACAAGAGTTGTGACTTTTGTCTCTTTTAGAAAAATACAAACTACAATGAAAAGCAAGAAAAGGAGGATCTAACTTTTCAGGAGATTGTGGGGGACTCGTTCAGATTGACGGTCGCAAGCCATGTATGGGCTTCGCCATCATCCATGCAGATGAGAACAGAAGATGCTCTTGATTCGCTTGGCTTGGCTATAACCTCAGATTTTTAGAGGACAAAGACCAAGAGAATGTCCTATGTCCAATAAAAAGCTGAGTAGACGGGCTGAAAAGCCACGTCTAAGCCATTGGAGGCAGCGGGAGAAGGCAAGGACCTTAGGGGGGGTACCCCCCAAGGGACTTTTGTCACCTTGTAGTGGTGGCCGGTGCAGAACTTCAGCAGAGTTTTTCTCTCTTTTTCTTTCTCTCAGATTTCTGGATCTGTGGTGCTTTGGAAGTGATCTCCGATTGATCGATCTCTTTTTTTTTCTGATCCTGGTTTCAATGGAATGCTCTCCTATTTATAGGCTTTTGGTAGCCATTTAGGAGAGTTTATGGGCTTTAATGGCTTTAATGGGAGGAGTTACAAGATTTATTTCTTGATTTTGTAACTCCTTTTTCCTTGAATCTGATTGGCCGATGGAGATTAAGGGCTTTTAATCACCTTAATTACCATAATGGGAGGAGTTTCATGGGTTTAAATGCCATGAATCAATTGACTTGTAACTCCCAAATGCTTGCTTCTGATTGGGCCATCCAAAGAATGAGTTAATGACTGCCATAAAGCTAGCCAATTAATCACATTAATTGGTCGCCGAGCAGTCGAAGAGTCGCGGGCCGTGCCGTGTCTTCTGGAATTCTTCTGGCGATGATCATCAATGGATCTTCATGCTGATCGACATCGGATGAACATGTAACTTCAGACATTGATAGCTAAGAGCGGGCAGGTGACATCTGTCTTGTTGATTTCTCGATCGGTCGGACAGAAAGAGCACTTTTTTGGTCGACTGGTTGGCGATCTTGGAGCGATCACTGATGATTTTATGCTTTTGACGGCGAATCCGAAATGTCGTCGGATATGAGTCAATTTCAAGCATTAAAAATCACATTTTCAGGAAACCACAGGGGCCAAAGTGCGCGAAACGCGAAAAAGGACGGAAAAACGGGTCACCGGCGAAAAATCCGGTGACCCGGACTTCCATGGTCGCCAGCGACCATGGGCCGGCGACCATGGGCCAGGGTCGCCGGCGACCCTGGGCCATGGTCGCGGGCTGCGACCCTGGGCCATGGTCGCGGGCTGCGACCCTGGGGGTTTTTCCCCCGTTTTTGGTCCGTTTTGCAGTCTTTTTCGTCGCCGTTTTCTTCTGTATTTTTCCTGACATTTCTTCTCATTTATTGGCTTGATTTCTCTGTAGAAAACCTGATGAGAATCCTTGCATTTTTAGAGTGCAAAGTTTCCAATTTTCCGGGAAAGCCGAAGACTTTGTCGCGTAGAGCTGCTGATTTTCCGCCAGAAGGTGAAACTTGGTCAAACGATGTCGGAATGACCTGAAATTTGAGGTGAAGCCTCCTGAGTAATAAATAAGACCAACCATAGGCTTTTGTTTGAGTTTTGAAGCCGTTTGGGGTCCCATCGATGCTTCACTTGATTTTGCTGCGGGGAAAATGCTGCGCGTTGATGTGCGGTCAAACGATGTCCGATTGACCTGAAATTTGACAGGGAACCTATTGGAGTCATTTTGAGATGATCCACAGGCTCTGTCTTGGAAACCATGGTCCCGGGGAGCTCCGCCGCCGGTAGGCTTGATTTTCTTTCGGAGCGTCGAAACCTGGTCAAACGTTGTCGGAATGACCTGAAATTCGACGTGCAGCCTTTTGGAAGCATGTTGAAGCCACTCATGCACTTAGTTTGATGAGTGAAGGCTTCGGTGGTTCCCGCCGCCGGGAGGCTTGATTTTGCTGCTTGAGCATTGATGGAGGGTCAAACGTTGTCGGTTTGACTTGAAATTTGGCATGGAGCCCTTTTGAGACATGCTGGAGTCATCTGTAGGCTCTGATCGAAGTTTTGACGTCTCCGATGATGTCGCCGCCGAGAGCTCCCGTTTAGCTGTCGGAGAAGTGAAGTTAGGCCAAATGTTGTCGAAATGGCCCGAAACTTCTTGTGTACTCTTCTCTTGGCTATCTTGAAGGATCTTGCAGTTTTTGTTTGATTCTGACAAGATTTGATTTTTTGGAGAAATTGCATTGCCTATTTATGGCAGGTTGCGACTTCATGCAGTTTTCTTGATGTTGAAGAGGCAAGTGACATTTTTGGTGTCAACAATGATGGCATGTGTTTGTTCAAAAAGAAGAATTCTACATTATCTATGTATGTTCTAGAACTATTCTTTATATTCAGAAAAAGAAAAAGAGAAATGATACTGATGGAAAAAATGATGTGGATGACCGGGCGCCGACACCGCTGCCGCGCCCGCCTCACCAACGCCCGTCGCCCCTGCGAGTGCCGCGCCAGGCCCCTCGGGAGTCCAGGCCCCCAGGCGCCCAGACTCAGGGGCGCCCAGACCTCCAACATCCTCGCTGCGCTGCCCGTCGATGCACACTGCACAGCAGACCACGGGCGCCCAGCACCTCTCAGACGCCCAGCACGGGCGCCCAGTACCACCTGCTCGCCCCGAAGCTGCTTGCTCGCTATTTTGATCGTAGATTTTGGACCGTTATTCCAAATGAGGCTTATTATATATCAAATCGAAGCTCTCGGCGAGCCCTACAAGACTCACTGCCTTTGGCTGTGTGATGCTGTCAAAAGTCCAAAAAAAGCCTTAAAAATAGATGTTTTGGCCTCCCGAAGTTTTTGCAGTTGCAAACTCAGCCGAAGATTCAAACGAATGCCCTCCTCTCCAAGTTCCATTGGACACAGGGCATTGGGGGGCAAATGATGAGCCAAGGTTTAAGTTTATGAAGATCCGGTTAGTCCGATGAAGTCCAGCCCAAATCCACGAGGCTTGGCCACGTCGAGACAACCCACGTCGCTTCGGAAATAGTCACCCGCTTTTACCAAGTCCTGCAGAGAATATCCCAACTGCTTCGTCCATCGACGACAGTTCGAACGCTCCATCGGATTAGAGTTTACGTTGCTGTAAAGTCTTCCCCATCTGTTAGGGGAAGACTATAAATAGAAGAGCCCCACCAACACTTGGGGGGCATGAGAAAACACTTGAGCACAACTCTCCTCTCTCTCTCAAAGCTTGTACTCTCTGCTCTCCCTGCACATTTGAGACAATAAAATATCCGGCTGCCTCAGCCATTCTAAAGTGGACGTAGGTCATACTGACCGAACCACTATAAATCTCTCTCTCCCCTCTTAATTATTGCATTAATTATCTATTATTTGACCGGTGGTGTGGGAATCCATTTTTGTGCATCATCAACAATGTTTTATGAACTTCTAACCCTTGCATTAGGTTGGATTCTTTAAAACTTTTGCAGATCAACCTGGGGGATCTACAAAATCAAATTATGTTAGTTCTTTCCTTTGTTTAAGAGCTATCAAATTGGGTTTAGATTGACATTTTCAACTAAATCATTAAATTAGTGAGTTTCCGTGTGAAGTCTATACATTAACCAAGGTGTTTAACAGGATGAAAATCTAACAACATCCATTGTTACCCATGATGCCAATATCATAGGGTAGGGAATAAGATATATGTCTTAGGACATATTTGTGCCACTTTTCCATGAAAACGTATCATGAAAAATCAAGATATTATCCCATGGAAGTATTTTTCTATCATCGTTTGGTACAAACACTTTTTAAGACAAAGATTTCAAAAGCAATGCAATTTAATGTGATTCAACATAAAAAAAAAGTGTTTTCGATGGGGGGATAAAAAAGGATTCTGCAAAAACGTGAAAGCCTATGTGAAAACAAACTTGTCTAGGTGCATCTTATGCTATGATTTGCTGTGACAAAGAAATTTGGTAAGAATCAAATTACTGGGATTAGGGTGGGATTGTGGATATTTTGATCATTTAAAAAGATCAAAAAGTCTAAATGGACAAACTTTTTGGCCAGAATTTGGGACAAACTCCCATGTGGCACAATCCTAGATGTGCAACTTTTGAGAGAGAGGGAAAAAGCACCTCTAGGATTGTGCCACATGGGAGTTTGTCCCCAATTCTAGCCAAAAAGGTTGTCCAAGTAGAAGGATTGTAAAAAGATTCATTTGATTGATGAAAGCATTAGTTTTTTTTTTTTTTTTTTTTTTTGCAAATAGTAGCTGAGTGTATGCCCTTGATTTAAAAGTAACATCCAAAGTCAAGCAGCCGAGTAAGGCAAGCCAATGAAGCCAAGTGACAAAGACAAATCAAAACATCTTCCTCCTTCCACGCGTTATGCATCTTCTCTTGTGACCCAATCAATACCAGGAATTCCGAAATTTCCCAGCAGTCGAAATTCCTGCTAGCACAAACAAACAGGCCATTGAAAACTCTCGGAAAGAACTCTTCTCTGCATTAAAAGTAGTAGAATTAATAACTTTATCATTTTGTTCTTTCCAGGAAATCATTCAATGAGGGGCTCCTTTCACACTTGAATCAGTTGTTTTTCTTGTATGTGCGGGCTCTCCATTGAATTCCACCCCCTTGGCTGGGTTACTAAAAAGGAAAAAAGTCCTCCTTAAGGTTACTAGCAGGAAAGGTTGGACTTTTAAATCCATATTTTATATCTTTTCAACAGATTTCTGCATAAGAGAAACATGGCCCAGTACACAAAGTTTTATACTGCATGAAAAAAGTGTGCCACAAACAACCCAATTGTGGAACGACCTGAAATAAATTGAGTTCCATCCATAAAGATGTGAGTATAATGGGCCCTCTGAAGTGGCGAAACATGGCCGGCCTGTTTATTTACATTATATTACACAGGAAATGGATGTATAGGAATTCAAAAGTCAAGTAAAAGAAGATGTGAGGTGTGAATGATATGAAATGAGGGGTGAATAGATGCATGGATAATAGCTAGGTATATATTTTTCATCTTTCCCGCTAGAATATCCATTAAAGGGAAGATTATTTGATGGTACTTTTGTATAACCCACCTTTAGCCTTTCCTTTTTAACCACTTATGACAAGAATTCCCATACATTCAATTCCTACATATTCCATGCAAACATACAAACTCATATAAATTTATAGCGAAATGAGCTCCACGGAAGAATTATTAAAAAGGCAATAGATTTGAGGTGGAATGGGAAGAATATAAGGTGGAGATACAAGGAGACCTTGGCTTCCCTAAGCATTGAGTTATTAGGGTGATGGGCAGTCATTTATACCTTTTGAGGTATTGTATTTGAGTTTACCTTTCTAATCTAATTAATAAATGATACAAATTTAAAATTTGAGGCTACTAATTAACAAATCAACCTGACCTAATATGACATCATCAGACTGATTGCATGATGACCCACCAACTCAAAACAATCTTGTCCTGTTATTTAAAAATTTAAGTTGATCAATCAAACTTTTAGATTGTGCTCTTATTGACATTTTCAAACTTCACAAAAAGATAGGTCTAGGATTGAAGAATATACCCTATCTGTGTTACACGACACTGAACTGGAAAAGAAACTTGACCTGGCCTAACCCATTGCCTCCTCCGTCTGCTGTGAATCTAACCTCAAAATGGACATTCATGATACCAGAAAAAAACAAAAAGTCTAAATGGACAAACTTTTTGGCCAGAATTTGGGACAAACTCCCATATGGCACAATCCTAGAGGTGCAACTTTTGAGAGAGGGGGAAAAAACACCTCTAGGATTGTGCCACATGGGAGTTTGTCCCAAATTCTGGCCAAAAAGTTTGTCCAAATAGAAGGGTTGGAAAAAAAAAGGTATACTCCACTTTTAAAGAAGCGTGCATGTACAGTGGGAGCTAAAAAGTACTGTTCCAGCCATGAAGACTTGGGCATCTCCTTCTGATTCTCATAGACTCAATACTTTATACTCGCTAAAATATCCATAGTTGGAGCAGCAGGACCCCACTCTAGTGTAGGTAGATGTCATCTAAAACTGAATCTTTTGATCTCATTCTAACAAAATCAGTCATATGTTCTTTTAAAAAGGATACTTGATAAAAATGACAGGATTATAAAGCTTGAATGAATGGATACTTGAGTTTTATTTATGCAAGAAAAAGATTATTACAAAAGCAAAAGGAGCAGGACCATAGCTTGACTGGCTCATCTTACTGTCAGGTGCCATATAATTTTGAGTAATTATATTTGAATAATTTCATTGTATAGTTATTATGAGAAAACATCACAATTTATACCACAAGAGAGATGAAGATAAAGAAAATAAAATCTCAATTCAAGTTTATTTAAAATTCAAACTCATTTCCTAAGGGTCAAGCAAGGTATTCATCTTAAAGGAAGAGAAAGATTAATTGTAGAGGAAAATAACGGAAAGACCATATTCGATATTCAATGCACCAAAAATGCCTTTGCAGTTTCTATGTAACAAAATAGGCTTTCCAGTCAATTTTGCATTTGTTTGAGAGATATATCGTCACTCGTCTCTTCTTCTTCCTCAACTGAAACGAGCGGCGATATTGTTGCTCAAACAAAAGTGAAAAATGGTTGCATGACCTTTACTGTTATAGAGAAACTACGAGGGCCTTTTTGGTGCACCGGACACATGAGGTATTTTTTTTCAGTAAATTCCTCTTATAGTAAGTAAATGTCACGCCAAAGGAAAAGAAAACATAAATATCATTAATGATACCATGTGTTAGGATTATATCACCTCTTCTCCTGCAAGGCAAAAAAAAAATTGCACGGGCACAATATATATATAGGAAATAAATGCATAAGAATTCACATTGAAATGAGTTCCATTGAAGAATTATTAAAAGGGCGAGGGATGGATGAAGGAGATAAGGTGAAAATGTAGATTACACCTTCACTTTTATAGTATTAAATTACTAGGGTGATGATTGGATATTCATTTCTCATATTTCCCTTGATTTTATTTTCATTAAATGAGAGTTATTTGATGGTCATTTATTGGAAATGCACCTTTGGTTCTTTATTTTTATAACTGCCTATAGTTTTACAAAAAAAAAAAAAAAAAAACATACACACACACACAAATAAAATACAAAAAAAAAAAAAAATGTCGTGTTAGGAGGAAGGAGAATGTTATGGTAAGAGACACCTCTTACAAATTTACGTGAGAGATAACCTTTTTACCATCGTGTGGAACACCTTACGACAAATCCAACCCCCATACACTTACTAACTCTCCCATGAATCAGCACTCACCCTAAATTCGCATTAAAACGAATAATAATCACCGTCAAATTAAATTTCATGAGAAAATAACTTAAACAAACCGATGAAACTCAATCTGAAGGTGAATTATTCAAAATTAGTGCGAGTACTAATTTATAAGAGAGCAATGAATGTGAAGGGATTGAATTTGTTGGATGGTAAAAAAGATTATCTCTCAAGCAAATACATAATTGTGCGTGCCTAATTATTACGGACTTGGTTTAGTTGATGATGAGGGTTTACAGAGAGGCTGTTTAGCTGAACAAGAGCGTCTCTGCCGATCTGAAACCTGAAATCTGAAAGGGAAGAGAAAACAGCGGTCAGGGCCCGAGGCTGCTGTCAGCCAAAGGCACTCCGACGCCTGAGTTAGTGCAGTCACTGAACTAGGGTGAAGTGGGGAAGAAGAGATGTTAGTAGAATAACAGTGCATGCTGTATCTTGCATGTACCTGTTCATGACTCTTCATGCAGGCATATATAGAGGAGAGTGGAAGGTTCCACAGTGGAGGTAGGTGAGGATACTTGTCCCATCAGCCCACACCTGGGATCTTTAGTGGGGGTAGGTGAGGATACTTGTCCCATCATACCTCTCCTCAAATCCCTCACATAAATGTGGATGTGATCTGTTGATAGGAACGAGCCCTTATCGATGGCCGGTGGCCGCCCTACCTGACAGGGACTCCCTACAAAGTACCCGTCCCATCTCATAATGGGAACTGGAAGCCCGGTGTTCACCTCGGCAGAGGGGCCGAACTGGAGAAGGCGCCGGGGTCAGCTATACCCGAGATCGGACTGGGATGCCAGCGTGAGGCCGAGTTCGGTAGGACATGGTCGGTACTTCTACCGGGACCAGTCCCACCTCGACAAAGGCTGAGACGCTGCTGATGCCGGAGAGAAGGGGGTTAAGGCCTTTCCTGATTGGCGCTGTTATCGAGGAGGGGTGTAACATCGGTTTCGGTAGAAGCAGTCCACACAATTGCCCCCTGCTCCTGACTTCGGGGGGTCAAGGAGACCACGGGGTTAGGAGTGATAGGATGGACTTTCCCGAAACCGATCCTGTAGTTTACAAAAAGGCGTGGGGTGCCGCTTCGCTTTCCGAGGCGCTTTTAATAGCGCCTGGCTGTCTGGAGGTGGTTTTAATAATAACCCAACCATATCATCATGAGGGCGTTGTGATGCCGCCATGTGTCAGGTCCCTGATGGCCATTACGTCTTATCGAGGAGACGGGTGGCGTGCTCGAGGCGGTGTCTGCACATGCCTTTCGGGATACGAAGAGATCTCCATCCCTGTATAAAAACCCCGGTCCTCGAAGGAGGACCACTTTTACTGTCACTGTGCTTGGAGCTTTCGCCTGAGAGTTGCCTGAAGCCTCGTCGTCCGAGAAGCCCCTCTGTTCGCCTCCTGAAGTTTAGAGTTTTCCGTTGTCCCTACACTCCTTCCGGCCCCGTGTCTTAGTGAGTTCCCTTCTGCCTTTCTCTGGGTTCTTTTTCTTTTTGGGGGTGTGTACTCTGTCCTTCTTCTCCGTCGCCGTCACCTGTATTCCGGTCTAGGCTAGGGTAGATGGGGGTTTTTAGACATTGGATAGACACAGAGCTTGCCCTAGCTGAGCTTAGGAAACAATACCAGATACCAGAGAACGTCCAGATTAGGGCGGACGGGCCTGGTGACCGAAGCCTACCTCGGGTTCTTGTAGAGGGGTGGATGCCCTTCCCTCTAGTAGCCATAATCGAGGGCGGGGTGAGATTCCCAGTCCATCCCCTTCTGAGGGCTTGTCTCAGGAGGTGGAACCTTACCCCTTGCCAACTAATGCCCAATGGTTACAAGATAATCATGGGTATAGCCGAACTCAATAGGATATTGGGAACCGACCTTGGCGTGGAGGACATTGAGGATGTGTATAACCTCTGTCGATCTCCAAAGGACGACGCATACTACCTGCGAGTTCGGTCAAAGGAGATTCCCATAATCAACGAGCTCGAAGACAACACAAAATACGCCGGGAACGACTGCCTTTACGTCACCGGGAACTGGGACTATGCCCCCGGAGAGCCCAGGGTGAACCACGTACCCGGTCGTCTCGGAGAACCACCGAGTAAATATCTCAATTTCTAAACTTCTGATGTAGTTTCGTTCTGCCGAACTGATGCCTAATTGCTTGTCGTGCAGGTCACACGGAGAGGAAACGGCAGAGGAAGAACTCCGGGTGGCGACGAAACGTCGCCTGGTTAAAAAGGATTTATAGTTACAAGGGTCACCGGACCCGATCTGCCTCAGCACTTCTCGGATACGAACCCGTGTACCGATCTTTTATAAGAAGACGGCACGAGAACCTCAGGGGGGAGCAAGTCTTAACTCTTGCCGAAGCCGAGGAGCAAACAGCTCCAGCCGCAGGGCCTGCGCAAGTGCCCCCCGAGATCATACCTCCTGGAGCCTCAGCCGAAGCCGGTCCTTCGCACGTCCAGACCGCTGCAGAGACCGACTCTGAGGAGGAAAGTCAGTCGGAGGGCGAGTCCGACGGGGTTCAGCAAGAGGAGCTTGTGATTCTCCCATCTTCTGAATCGGACGAAGAGGCCGAGATGGGGCGACGTCGTGCGGCCCTTGTTAGTCTTGATGAAGTCATCTTCGGAGACTCGCCCACCTCCTTGGGGACCGCTCTCCCTCCGAACTTGGAGGATACAGTCGTCTCTCCCCCAGTTCAATCTCCTCTTCAGCCTTCAGCAACGACCGAGCGTTCCACCAAATCTCGTAGGGATTCGGTTCGGCTGGGAAAAAGGCCCAGGGTTGCGGACCCAGTCGGGGATGAGCCCAACCCTGCTTCTCGGCACTCGCCGCTGCTCGGCCCTCCGATCTGGAACCCTAGTTTCCTGCTGGAGGATGGCCAGTCGCTGTCGTCGGACGGCCGGCTGAATGATGGCACTTCTGTTGTCAGTGCCCTCGCGCACGCCTGTGCTCTGCCTGGAGACATGGCAGAACACATGAAGATGAGCGAGGTGGAGCTGGATGTGGCCCAGATGGCCGACGCCCTCAGGGTAATTCCCTCTTCTGAGCTTTGCATTTCTTCTTTGATTTCTGTACTTCTGATATTGACCCCCATATAACACTTGTTTCCTCAGATTCTGCAAAGGGGGCTGGTGTTGGCGGAGAAAGCCCAACAGAGCACCGCTCGGGCAGAGAGGGCTGAGAAGAGGGAAGTGGAACTCGAGGCCGAGCTCAGCCTAATAAAACAGAAGGCAGCCGAGCAGGAAACGTGCGTCTTGGGCCTCAGAGACGAGCTTGATAAGGTCAGGGCGGAATTGGAAAACCAAGTTCAGGCAACGGCCGAACTCGAAAAAAGGTGGGAGGAGGCAGAGGCTGAACTCCGAGCTGATGCCGACAAACTACGGGCTGACGTTGACAAAGCTTTCGACGAAGGGGTGGCAGAAGCCACCGAACAGTATATTGCCCAAGTCAAGAAAGTCAGCCTGAAGGCCTGGAGGCTGGGATGGACAAGCTCGTTGAGAGCAGCAGGGGTCCCCGAGGACAGCCCTGTGTATACAGAGATCCCCCAGTTTCCTCCTCCTCAGCCCGCACCGAACCAAGCTCCTGAGGTCCCAGTCAGGGAAACCGAAGACCCTGCCCCTGGACTTGACGCGGACGTCGACGCCGGACAAGTGGTTGTCGAAGTCGTGGAAGACGCTGCTGCTGATGGCGCCGAGGGGGCCGTGGCTTGAAAAAGATGATGTAATTTTGTTTTTGTTTCTTGTATTGGAGGGAGATTCTGTATTTCTTTTTGTTGGGAAAAATTGTAACCTTTGTCATTTATGAAATGAAATTGGCTTTGCTTCCAACTTCGAACATTTGTGGCGAATTTTTCTTTTCTTTTTTCCTTTCTTTATGCATTTGGCTTAACAACCAGAATAAATAATAGGAAATAAGACAAAGTAAATGAGTTCGGTCGAAGCCGAATTTGTAGTACAGTTGTAACCCGAGGTGCTGTATTGATTTTGCAACCATAACAAGCATCGATCTCGGTAAAACTGAGCGCTTGGTCCTATGACCAAAGCTAAGTCCGGTTTTATTATCAGAACTTGACTGGTCCATTGACTGGGCCAAAGTAGCTAACTATGGTAACCGAACAAAGAATACAAGTCGATTCTGTGACCGAGCTGTAGGTATATGCCGAGTTCCATAACTTGGCCATTTCTTCGAGAATAGGGGACAACTTGGAAAGTAAACGTATTCTATAAAAAGAACTAGTTTATTAACTTCCCGAATCCGATTACATCTCAAAAATAGAATTTCTTGAGGTGGGTGGCATTCCATGGGCGTGGCAGCTCTCTGCCCTCCATGTCCTCAAGCCTATATGCAGACTGCCCAGCTACCGAAGTCACCTTAAATGGCCCATGCCAGTTCGGTGCAAACTTTCCTTCGCTGGGATTCCTGTCTGCTGGAAGAGTCTTTTTCAAGACCAATTCTCCAGGGGAGAACTTTCGCTCTCTGACCCTTTGATTGTACCCTCTAACCAACTGTCGCTGGTAGGAAGCGAGACGGATGGCCACGGCATCCCTTCGCTCCTCAGCCAAGTCGAGCTCTGTGGCGAGGTTTGCATCATTTTGGCATCGGTCGAACAGTTCCGACCTGAGGGTGGGGAGGCCGACCTCAAGTGGAATTACAGCTTCCATTCCGTAGGCTAGGGAGAAGGGAGTTGCCGAGGTCGAGCGCCTCGGGGTAGTCCTGTATGCCCATAGGACACTTGGAAGTTCCTCTACCCATCTCCCTTTGGCTCGATCTAGTCTCTTTTTGAGTCCATCAAGCACCACCTTGTTCGAAATTTCAGCCTGCCCATTGCTCTGGGGGTAGGCCGGGGTAGAATAGTAGTTCCTGATGCCAAGGTCTTGGCAGAAGCTTCTGAAGAAATTGGAGTCGAACTAGGTCCCGTTGTCCGTGACCAAGGTTCGAGGCACTCCGAATCTAGTTACAATGCTTCTCCACACGAAGTTTTTGGTATCCTTCTCAGTGATGGAGGAGAGTGCTTCGGCTTCTATCCACTTGGTGAAGTAGTCAGTTGCTACGATCAACCATCTTTTGTTCCCTGGAGCTCGGTGGAGTGGTCCCACGAGGTCCAGTCCCCATTGGGCGAAGGGCCAGGGGCTGGAAAGAGGGCTCAGGTCGTGTGCTGGCTGATGGAGAGAGTGAGAGAACTTCTGGCACTTCTCACATTTCCTGGCGTAGACCTGTGCATCCTTCTGCATATAGGGCCACCAGTACCCCTGGCTTATAGCTCGGTAAGCGAGTGACCGACCTCCGATGTGGCTGCCGCAGATCCCTTCATGGATTTCATAAAGGAAGTCCTCGACTTTGCTTGGATGAACGCACAGGAGGTAAGGGCCATTGTAGGACTTTTTGTAGAGTTTATCGTCCGGAGAGAGCCAAAATCGGGCTGCCTTCAGCCTGATTTTGTGGGCTTGGTCCTTGTCCTCGGGTAGCTGGTCATTCTTTAGGTAGGAGATAAGTTCATCCATCCAGCTAGGACCGAGGTCAATGCACATAATCTGTCGAGGCGGTTGAAGTTGTATGCTAGGTCTGTCCAGTGCTTCCACTTCGACAGTTCTTTTTCTTCCTGCCTCGACGGCAGAGGCCAAATTTGCAAGAGCATCGGCGTGAGAGTTGGAGTCTCTGCCTATCTGCCTGACTTCAGCCTTTTGGAACTGAGATAGGAGTTGCTTGGTGTGGGCCAGGTAGGCTGCCATCCTGTCATCTCGGGCCTGGTAATCTCCGTTGAGTTGGCTTGTGACCAGCTGTGAGTCGCTGAAGATCACCAGTTGTTGTGCCCCCAGGGTTTTTGCGCTGCCCAGCCCTGCAATTAATGCTTCATACTCAGCTTCATTGTTAGAAGCTTTGAAGTCAAGAGTCAGGGCTTGCTCAATAACGAGGCCCTCCGGAGATTGAAGGACTACGCCAGCGCCAGCCCTTTTGGAGGTGGAGGACCCATCGACGAAGACTTTCCAAGATGAGTCGAGGAACTGTTTCCAAGACCGATCCTGCTCGGTCCCAGCCGAAGTCCTTGCCTCCTTGCCCCCAGTTCGGTGTCGAGAGGGCTCGGTGCCGAACTAAGAGAAGTGAATTCCACAATAAAGTCGGCCAGTACTTGGGCTTTGATGGCCGTTCTGGGCTGATACTGGATATCGTATTGCCCGAGTTCGACAGCCCATTTAGACACTTTTCCTGAGAAGTCTGCTCTCCTGAAGAGGGACTTGAGTGGGTGTTCGGTCACAACCACCCACTCAAGTCCCTCTTCATGTGCTAATGCGAGCTTTTCCAGTGGCAGATATCTGGTCTCGGCATCCAGCAGGATTTTGCTTGTGTAATAGATGGGTCTTTGCTGCCTGTCATCTTCTCTTACGAGTACAGAGCTTACTGCATGGTCCGAAACTGCCAGATATAGGTATAAGACCTCACCCCGTACCGGGGTGGAAAGCAGAGGAGGGGAGGAAAGGTACACTTTGAGCTCCTGGAGAGCGCTTTCGCATTCCGGGGTCCATTTGAACCCGGAGCTCTTTTTCAAGAGCTGGAAGAAGGGATGGCATTTATCCGAAGCTCGGCTGATGAAGCGGTTCAGTGCTGCCGCCATCCCGGTAAGTCTCTGAACCTGTTTTATCGAGTTCGGACTTTGCAGGGCTCTGAGTGCCGAGATCTGATCGGGATTGGCCTCGATTCCTCGCCTAGTAACTAGGCTGCCCAGGAACTTGCCCGAGCCGACGCCAAACGCACATTTGGAGGCGTTCAACTTGAGCTGGTATTTCTTGAGGATGGAGAAGGTTTGATGTAAGTCAGTCAAGTGGTCCTGTGACCGTTTAGACTTAACGACCATATCATCAATATAGACCTCGATCGTCCTGCCGAGCTGATCCTGAAACATCTTAGTCACCAGCCTCTGGTAAGTGGCACCGGCGTTTTTTAACCCGAAGGGCATTACTTTGTAGCAGTAGGTGCCCCTGGGTGTTATGAACGCGGTTTTTTCTTGATCAGGCTCATGCATTGGAATTTGATGGTAACCTCGGTAGGCATCGAGGAAACTCATCCTCTCATGGCCGGCAGTGGCGTCGATCAGCTGGTCTATCTTCGGTAGAGGGAAGCTGTCTTTGGGACAGGCTTTGTTGAGGTCGGTGAAGTCTACACAGACCCTCCAGCTCCCATCCTTCTTTTTTACCACAACCGTGTTGGCCAACCACACGGGGTAGTGGACTTCGCGGATAGCCTCAGCGTCCAGTAATTTGTTGACCTCCTTGGTCACAGCCTCTGCCTGTTGGGTGCCCGACCTGCGAATCTTTTGGACAACAGGTTTATGCTGATGATCTACATTCAGCTTGTGGCTTATGACCTCGGGGCTGATGGCGGACATTTCATATGGGGTCCAGGCGAAGACCTCCCTATTTTGTAACAGGAAGTCAAGCATCCTGGCCCTCTCCTCGTCAGCGAGTTGGCTACCGAGCAGGAAGAACCTTTCTGGATCGCTGGGATCGATCCCGACCTGGGTGAGGTCCTCAATGCTCTTCTGTTCGGGAGTTCGGCCCACAGCGTCGAGCTCAGCTTCCAGCTCTGTCATGTGGACTTGCTGTGGCTGTGTATCTCCGGGGACCACGGCCAAGAGGCATTCTTTGGCCATGTCTTGGTCGCCGCGGACTATGATAACTTCGAAGCTCCCATCCTTGTTCTGTAAAGAAAACTTGAGCTTCTGGTGATGGGTCGAGGGAACGGCCTCCAGGTTATGGAGCCAGGTTCTCCCCATGATGGCATTGTATGGGGATTGTGCATCCACCACCAGGAAATCTGCCGTCATGGGGGCTCCTCCGACCTCGACCTTGAGGGAAATCTTCCCTTTGGGATATACCGTCTTGGAGCTGAAACCCACCAGCGGGGTGCGGGCTTCTTGCAGGTCCTCCTCTTTCAGGCCCATCCTCCTGAAGCAATCCAAGTAGAGGATTTCTGAGGAGCTCCCGGGGTCCACTAGGATCCTTTTGACATTGAAGTTGTGTAACCTCATAGTCAGAAGAAGAGGATCATTGTGGGGTAGCTGGAACCCGGCCAAGTCTTTATCAGAGAACCAGATTTTTGGCCTCTCCACACGTGCTTTCTTTGCCGAGGGACCGAGCTCGGCCGTCATCACATGCTTGCTGTGCTGGGCTTTCCTGGCCTCAGCACGGGCTCGGTCACTGGCCCTGGGGGCGGGAGCCAGGTGAATGACGTCGATGGTCCCTACAGGCTCACCGCTGTCTTGGTCGCCGGGGAGGCGTTGCTGAGCATTGTTCACTCTGCCCTCTTCCCTGACATGATTTCTGAGATGCCCATCTTTTACGAGCTTTTCAAGGTGCGCCTTGAAGGCATAGCAGTCCTCGGTTCTGTGTCCTCTATCTTTGTGGTAGGCACAGAATTTGCTCTGATCTCGGGAGGAGGAGTCACTTTTCATAGGCTGGGGCCATTTGAAGAAGGGCTGGGCTTGGATTTTGCCGAGGAGCTTGTAGATAGGCTCCTTGAAGATGGTATTGACGGCTCTATAAGAGGCGCCACTTGGTTTCGGCCTCGTGCTGCCTCCCGAGGTGGGAGCAGGACGTACTGCCGAACTGGATGGCTCTCTATTCCGATCCGCCTCTTTCTTAGCAAGCCTCCTCTCTCTTCTCGTGGGACGGCCCTCCGGTCGGCTCTCTTGCCAGAAATTATGGCTCTCTCGAGCTCGGACGTCGTCCTCTTCTTGCTCGACGTACTGGTTCACCCGGACCATCAGAGCCTTTACCGAAGGCGCAGGACGACGTACCAATTTCTTCCGAAGCTCATTGCCCGGCAGCAAAGCTTGTTGGAAGGCAGTAACGGCTACGTCGTCGTTGGAATTTTCAATCACGCTATAGATGGTCCAGAATCGTTTGGCGAACTGAGTAAGAGTCTCGGTCGGCCTCATCTTGATTGAGATCAGGTCGGCGTCAGTTTTTGGGATGACCCGGTGGGCTTGAAACTTTTCGACGAAGGAGTTTTGGAGCTGTGGCCAGCTCGAAATCGATCCCTCGGGAAGTGCACAGAAACACCGAAGCGGGAGGTCGCCCAAGCTGGAGGAGAAAACCTTGCAATCAAGGTCGCCGTCGCCGCTGAATACCGTCATCTTCTGGGTGAAGTGCCGGAGATGAGCCTCGGGGTCCGACGTCCCGTCATAGAGATTGAAACGTGGGACGCTGAACTTATCAGGAAGGGGATGATATCTGATTTCCCGAGAAAATGGAGACGTGCCATGGATGTCACCGTGTTTGGTAGTTAACCGACCTCGAGCGAGGCCGGCCTGCTCCAGGCTCTGCTGTACGGCCAGCTTAATCTGCTGATCAATGTAGTCAGCCATCTCGGGGTCGGCCCTGGTCTCCCGCCTTTGTTTATGGCGCTGCTGCTGGTCGGCACTGGCATGAGTGTTACTCGAGCCCTCTTCGCGAGCTCGGGCGCGCCTTTCATTCAGCTGATCCCTTAGGTCTGGTCGACCCCGAGGACCTAGACGAGCTTGTTGCCTAGGTGGAGGCGTATGAGAGGCTTCGGGCGGTACTTGACTCTTTGTCTCAAGCTGCCGCTGAAGCTGGAGGATCTGCTCTTTCTGTTCTTCGATGATGAGGTTTTGAGCCTTGATGGCTACGGTTTGGGCCTCAACATCGTCCTCTAGGACCATGTCGTCGTCACCTTCATCACCGAGGTGGACGTGATCCTCTTCCATGTGGTCCCCGTGAGAAGACCGAGGAGGAGGAGACTGCACAGGAGCCCCACTTCGTAAGGGCCGTTCCTGAGGAGGAACGTCCTTACGAGGTGGCGCGTTGAGAACAACCTCCAGGCGCGGACGCTCCGCCTGAGAGGTATTCGTCCGAGCCCGCTCTAATACAGGATCGCGCCGAGAAGACGCTGCTGCACCTCTTGACGACGAGTGTGTCACCGTGACGGGTGAACCTACACTCCGCATACCAGGTTCTCCTCCCACTCCTTTCGGAGGAGGGTTGGGTGGTGCTTGCCTGGTATCTCTTCGCGAACTTGTCACCAACGCTCCTGCCTGGTCTGTCACCAGTGGAGGTGGCATGAGAGGCAGAAATGTTTCTGGTTGCTTAGACCCAGATGGTCTAGCAACACTCTTTCCCTTCTGAGCCTTAGGAGGCATAGCTGTTGGGATGAAAATATGGAATTTTCAGATCGATCCCCACAGACGGCGCCAAATTGTGCGTGCCTAATTATTACGGACTTGGTTTAGTTGATGATGAGGGTTTACAGAGAGGCTGTTTAGCTGAACAAGAGCGTCTCTGCCGATCTGAAACCTGAAATCTGAAAGGGAAGAGAAAACAGCGGTCAGGGCCCGAGGCTGCTGTCAGCCAAAGGCACTCCGACGCCTGAGTTAGTGCAGTCACTGAACTAGGGTGAAGTGGGGAAGAAGAGATGTTAGTAGAATAACAGTGCATGCTGTATCTTGCATGTACCTGTTCATGACTCTTCATGCAGGCATATATAGAGGAGAGTGGAAGGTTCCACAGTGGAGGTAGGTGAGGATACTTGTCCCATCAGCCCACACCTGGGATCTTTAGTGGGGGTAGGTGAGGATACTTGTCCCATCAGACCTCCCCTCAAATCCCTCACATAAATGTGGATGTGATCTGTTGATAGGAACGAGCCCTTATCGATGGCCGGTGGCCGCCCTACCTGACAGGGACTCCCTACAAAGTACCCGTCCCATCTCATAATGGGAACTGGAAGCCCGGTGTTCACCTCGGCAGAGGGGCCGAACTGGAGAAGGCGCCGGGGTCAGCTATACCCGAGATCGGACTGGGATGCCAGCGTGAGGCCGAGTTCGGTAGGACATGGTCGGTACTTCTACCGGGACCAGTCCCACCTCGACAAAGGCTGAGACGCTGCTGATGCCGGAGAGAAGGGGGTTAAGGCCTTTCCTGATTGGCGCTGTTATCGAGGAGGGTGTAACATCGGTTTCGGTAGAAGCAGTCCACACAATAATAATCACCTCTTAGCAGAACAAAGGAAGCAGGATACAATCCTAGATATATAATTACCAAAACAAACAGGCCTGCATGATTCACTTATATGAATATAATATGGAGAAGAAACAAAGTAAATCAAGAAATGGACTCAGTGGATCAACAATGACTGATATCAAATTAGTTTCAATCAGATTCACTCTTTTACCAAAAACAAAATAAAGGCTGGATTTCCTCCTCAGAATGGCAGTACAAAGTGTAGATAACCCACCAGTCTTCCTTGTGTCTCATTCGTTGCATGATTAGAGAGTCATTAAAAGAAGTCAAGGATTCAAGGATTGGTAACACCTTCTTCATTTAAAGTGTAGAAAACCCAACAACACCTAAATCCAGCATTTTTGCTTACAGAAGCGACAGGTAATGTCCATCTTGGCAGGTTCTATTTGGCTGTCTTTTTTACCGTTTACTGTGAATGTCTATGAAATAACATCAACTCAATAAACGGATAGGGGATAGGGGATATGATGAAAGAACGAATCTAATCTAAAAACGAAAGTCTTCGGAGACTACGAGCATTGAGGAGGAATTCAAACGACGTCTATACCATCACAACTCAAATCACTTTTTTAATATTTTCCCTTCTCTTTCCTCTCTTTGTTTATTTCTTTCTACTTCTCCTCCTCTTAGCAATGTGGTCTACGTTAACTTCTGCAACTTGCTAGGAAGACAAACACAGAGAGAGATATAAATATTTCTTCTTCTTCTTCTCTCAAGGAATTGGTCTATGTCAACCTCTGCAACTTGGTAGAAAGAAAGAAAGAAAGAAACAGAGAGAAAGAAAGATGGGAAATTGCTGGGGAACGCCAGCTAAAACGTCTCAGAGTCCCACCACGACCAGAACCTCAAGCCCAGGTAATGAAAAAAAGGAAGAGGAAGGAAAAAAAATCAAATCTTTTGATGAACCCAGATGGGTTTTTCTTCCTTTCTTCATAATTCCTATTAGCTTTCTCATATGGGTTCTTTTCTTGCCTTTTCAGTTTCTAATTTGAGTAATTCAAGTTTTATCTTTTTTCTCTCTCCCTGACTTTTCTTTCTCCTGGTTCTGGAAAGAATTCATCTTTTTTTTTTTTTTTTTTGTGTGTTTCTTTCTTCTTCTGGGTCCTTGTATTTCCGTGATAGAGAAACAGAACCTGACATGGGCTGCTTTTTCTAAATCACAGAAGCAGAACCTGACATGGGTTGCTTTCTCAAAATCCCTTTCTCCTTTTCCGTACATGTGATTTCTTTCAAATACTATCTTTTCTCTGTAACTCTGTTTTTTCATGTTTTCTTCTCACATTTTGATTCACAGACCTCTCCATGATTGCATAATCTCACGTGGGTTTCCTTCAAATCCTCTGTTCCTCTTCTCTTCTCTTGAATTTGCAGGGATTACAAAGAGCACCAGCAATGAAGAGACGCATTCGGGAACTGGGAGTGCATTTTCGAGCAGTTTGGATGAGGTTCCCCCAAACGGACAGATTCTTCCCACTCACAACTTAAGGATTTTCAGTTTTGCAGAATTGAAGACAGCGACCAGGAATTTCCGGCCTAATACCGTTCTTGGGGAAGGAGGTTTTGGGAGGGTTTTCAAGGGTTGGGTCGATGAGAAGACACTTGCACCAGCCAAGGTTGGAAGCGGGATGGTCATTGCTGTCAAGAAATTGAATTCAGAGGGCTTGCAGGGATGGGAAGAGTGGCAGGTATTTTCCATTCAATCCAACACTTGTTTGGCAAAATTTATGAAAAGAAAAAAGAAAAAAACATCTGTTTGGGGCCAGTTTGGTTGCATGGAATTGAATTCCTAGGAACTCTAAGAATTGTATTTCCTGAAATAAAGGTGTAAATCCATAAATGGGCATCAAATTATCTCCTTTTGGGAGTGGGGAGATGGGATTGGGGGTTTGGATTTAGACTTTGGAAAGTGAATTCTCAGCCATCACCCAGTGGATTAAATCCTATGAAAGTGATGGTCCCATCTATGCATCTACTACTCTTATATCCTTAGCCCCTCACCCCTTTATTAAGAACCCATTTTGTAATGAATTCCTAGGAATTCAAATCCATGCAAGCAAATGGGCCTCAACCGAAATTCCTCATTTTTTTTCCAGAAATTAAACTGTGATTAATGATGTAAAATTCTCGCATAGTTACCATTTAACTCGTTTCTGTTAATAACATCTACGTTTTCTCACATTCTGTTCGTGCTTCTGCATAAATATTATACAAAAGTCTATTAAATGAGGGGATTCGTGCATTTGATTCTTGCTTCCCGGCCTTCTATCTTTTATCAGTCTTGTAACTATCTCACAAGTTCGCACGCAGTTTCCTCTTGCAGAATTGGAACATTTGCAAGCAGCTCAGAGTTATATATATATATATATATATATATATATATATATATATATATAGGGAAATGTTCATATGCATCTATCCTTCACCAAAAATGGTGAGGGACACCCCAAAAGGGGAATTTCCAAGTACAAAAGTGAGGAAGTACACCTTTTTATGATTCCCCATTCCCCAAACAATCTAACCATTTGAAAAGTTATGAACTTGATGTTTTATTCTGCAATCTAAGGTTTGCAAATGGAGAATTTTGCTTACATGATCATGACTTGAGCATGATTTGTGTGTGTTTCTATTTTTGAATTTTACATGTCCTGTTTTTCTTAATTTGCTGTAGAGCACTCTTGAAAATTTTCACTATATTCATTCTTGGCCATATTATCATCACATCAAACCTTATCCCATTTATTGAGGGTCAGCTTAGAGTTTGGGTCCTCTACAGCTTTGCTGGAGAATTCTCTCTGGCTTTTTTGGAGGGAACGTGGCATGTTTCTGGGGTCAGTATCCTCGGCATATGAAAAGAGAGTTTGCAGATAACAATCTACCAAATATCAGTTTGATTGTTCATGTTGCTACTTGTCTCATCTAAAGCCACAAATGGATGTTTGAGGCAGGAATTTCTGCCTTTGTCAACTCACTGTCTATATGACGGCTTCAGATAGGAAGATTAACAATGTTCAGTCCATCCAGTTTTTGGTGGATGGATAATCTACAAATTTCTTGTATCTGATGGGGGGCCAATGTTATCTATTTTAAAAGCTGGGGAGAATCTCTCCAATGAATATTGGAGAGAATCTAGACGACTCAGCTCTGTATGTGCTAACTAGTTTTTTGTTCATCCCTATTTTAGGCTATTTATGAAATTGTTGCATAGAATGAGGTCTCCACAATTATATGGCAAGGCAACTCAGCTTTTGCATATAAATATCTAACAGTCAACACCCGGCAAAGAGCCAAAAAGTCAACAACCTATATATAAATGCTGATTTATATATAGGGATGCAGGCAATGGACTTCATTCATTCGAGAAAGCAAAATGTGCATGCTACTTTTGTCATATTCTTCTAGTAGTGATAATCTCGTACATTTTATTTTAGTTTGGGTTAAAGGTGATCATCACTTCAATTCAACCATTAATATATCACTATTATCTGAGTGGTAGTTAGGCTGGTTGCAATTTGTATTCTAACAGTCAACACCCGGCAAAGTGCCAAAAAGTGCCTCCTACATTGTAGTTCTGCTTATCTGTATCATGGCCTGCTGTTGTTCTACCATCACTAAATCATTTCTTTAAAACATATGGATTAAAGAGGGTTTGCAAGCCCACTTCCTCCACCATCACTAAATCATTTCTTTAAAACACAAGGATTAAAGAGGGTTTGCAAGTCCACTTCCTCTCTTGAACTAATCTCCTACATGTGCCAATCCTGACCACTATCAGGTGTGCCTCACTGTTGATGTGACCGATCTTGAAATATAGTCAGTTGGAGAATCCTAATAGCTGGAAATGAGGAGAAAGGTTGATAATTAATAAAATCTCACCCAAGCATCTATTAAAAGTGGTTTATTTTAGTGCAGCTCTTCTCCAAATTACACATTAGGGCTGATTTTTATTCGCAGAGATCAAATTTTTGGCCTCTCATTGGGAGGTTGAGTTTCAGCATGTGAGAAGGTCGCCAATGCTATGGTTGATTCTCTAGGTAAATTAGGGGTAGATAGGGTGGGGCCTTTAATTGCTTATACAGTTATACTATGTAATGGTCAGCTGTTGGTTGTTTTTTGTGATTGGGTGTAAGGCTCTTGTACCTGGCTTTGTTGTCTTTCTTTTGCATGTAATTTCCTTCTTCAATACAAAGTTTTTGTCATCGTTTAAAAAAAAAAACATACATATGTAGGGCCGAGGCACGAAGATCGCAACTGATGGTCTCTTTTGCCACTGAATTTGGAAAACAAATTTTATTTCCAACCATCCACGTGATGGTCACTTGGCACCATTTGTGCAATTATAATTGTGATTTAGGTTCTTCTAATCTACAGGGCCCCATGAATTGGATGCTTTGGATTGATTATGGAACTTCTTGTGAATCGTGCATGAGTATGAACCAGAACCACCATGCTTCAAAGAAGAAAAATTCAGTGTGGTCCAAACTTTCATGAATTCTAGTTTGTTGAACTTCCTGGCAGTTGCCTTGCCATTTCTTATGAAGCCTACATCCCTCCCCATCTCTCTCTCTCTCTCTCTCTAACTTCTACCAAAGATGGTCTTCTCCAGAAGGGTCTCCATTGAGAAAGCAAGCAACTTATTGATAGGTTCTTGTCACGTTTTACAAGGTTTGGGCTACTTTCATTTTGATAGTTTCCCTAGCTTTCTAGAAGGAAACTCCAAGGATATTTTGACAAGAACATGTGGCACAACGGAAGGTTGCTCACTATTGGAGCCTTGAGGTTGTGGGTTTGAGTGATGTTACCTATAATAGAAAAGGAATCTCTAGGATATTTTGACAAGAGCATGTTTTTGGTTCATGCCATCAAATAATTCATACTTCTCTAAAAAAAATGTTGCTTGTTCTTAACTTACAATATATTTTTACTAGGATGCATGCCACCCATGTATGAGATATGGAATTCTGGATGGCTCTCGTCTGCTGAATAAAAAAACTTATAGATTTTGTTGAAAATATAAATATTTAATAATTTGAAGATACAGGAAAGATGCTCCATGAAAGTCCACCAGAGTATTTTAACATTTTCCTAATTTTCAAACAATTCTCTTTTAGAAGAAGGGATTTTGAAAATCTCTTAATATATTCATGGCATTTTCTTTTTAGTTACAATCTTACAGAAATATTTGAATATTTTGGAAGTAGTGGCAATATATATGACGCTAGTTATTACTATTTTCTTCTGAGAAGTTTATGACACTAGTTATAAGGTTGGCTTTATTTTGTTTTATTTTAATTTTGTGATTTTAATTCTGCTCTATGTGTATTTATTGTATTTGTCTATGCTCAGTGAATTTCTTAACAAGGCATTTTGAACATCTTTTAACATACTTATCACATCTTCTTTTAGTTACAATCTTGAAGAAATATTGCAATACTTTCGAAGCCCAGCCAATATATATGATACTAGTTATACCTGTTTTCTTATGAGAAGCATACTGCACTAGTTATACAGTCTGTTTTATTTTATTATTTATGTGTTTTTTCTAATTTCATGATTTAATTCTTTTGGTATGTGTTTTTATTTTATTTGTCTATTTTCCTTTTTGCAGTCAGAGGTGAATTTCTTGGGGAGGCTTTCTCATCCAAACCTTGTGAAGCTTTTGGGATACTGTTGGGAAGACAAAGAACTACTACTTGTATATGAATTCATGCCCAGAGGAAGTTTGGAAAACCACCTCTTCAGAAGTAAGTAGTAAACAATATTGTTATTGTAATTAACTGTAGTTGGTGGGATACGGCTATGACGATGATGATGGTGAAAAATTGGCACTGTAGTTATCATTAAAAGAAATCATGATTCAGGGTTAAGATAATAAATACAGAGTGATCATCATAAGTTGCAGAAAATCGATATTGTACCTAAACACCATGATAATAATCAGAAAAATAGATCAGCTACCTGATGTCATAGTGCTAAAGCCTGTGGACGGCTGTGATCTTGTTTGAGCGACCAGATGGGCTGAGATCTCAACTTTCCGTGTCATTTTTCTTCTCCTTTATTCTCTACACCTCTTTATAGAAGGTGACAGATGAGCCTTTATAGAGATAGGGTTATCCATCAAGAAAACTCAGTTTCAATCGGTGAAAACTTATGTGAAGATAAGTTTTTTCATTCCATAGGAAACTACAGAGTAGCTCTTATCTTATAGTTCATGTTGGAAACAACTCAGAGTATGACCAAATGACCGTGTTGTGTGTCCCAACTCCCATATGTGGTTTTGTGATGTGAGAGAGAGACCACATGAATTTTCAAATGGTTGTCACAATCATGCTATCATTTCTTTAGGTGTTATTTTACTTACTCATCAGAAGACAGGTTAACAAGTCTTCAACCGTACTGTATAGATTCACATTCATATTTTCCTCCAAAATACAAATATAACCTACTGACCTGTGCATGTCAATGCAAATACGCATGCCATTGGAGCAGTGAATTTTCTTCCCCTAGTGAACTCAAGTCAAAGATTAAGGCCTCAATCCTCTAATCTTACTGATAGTCAGGCCAATCGCAGGTCATGTGTTAGTTCTGAGCCATCAATGTACCTATACAATGCTGATTTTTTTTTTTTTATAACTTTATTGTAATCAAACTTACAGCTATTTTTACCTACATGCGGTCAGTTTCTCATTGTGCAACACTATACATTGCTGTCTCACCCACCCTTGCACAGGTAGAGAGAATTGGCTAGTCTGAGCTGTCTTTGTCTATTCGTAGAATTGCAACCGTTGTTCATGTTTCTAGATTGATGCATTTGCTGTAGGGGGTTCGGCCTTTCAACCGCTTTCATGGAGCATACTGCTCAAGGTAGCAATAGGTGCAGCTCGGGGCCTTGCATTCTTACACTCTTCAGAAAAACAAATCATATATCGTGATTTTAAAGCATCTAATATATTGCTTGATTTGGTAAGTGCTTCCATCCTGATTTATTCTGCTCCACAGACAAAGGGAGAATGAACCCCTTTTATGATCAATTTCTTAATGTGATTTCTTTTCTTCTTCTTTTTTTTCCTGCAGAACTATGATGCAAAAATTTCTGATTTTGGGTTAGCGAAGAATGGTCCGGTGGGTGAAAATTCACATGTCACCACACGTGTCATGGGCACCTATGGCTATGCAGCTCCTGAATATGTGGCTACAGGTAAGATCAGTTCTTTGGTAGCAACCTTCATGGCTACAAGTTCTCGTGATTTCTGTTTTCACTTTTAATTTTTCACTCCATAGTGGACTTTCTTTATTTTAAACTAATCTTAAATTGCTCTCTAGTTTTATGCATGGGTGGATGGTGTTGGTAGTTTATCTTTATCTAAAATTATTATGCATGCGCAATTCACTGGCGAGAAGGAGTGTTTTCAGCACCGACCAGACCAGCAGGTTTTGCTTGGTACATCAAGCAATTGAACTAGCAGATCTGGGAATTTGGTCTCTCATAATGAAATTTCGATCATGGTACTTAGAGTTATGTGTCGTTTGATATTTTCATTTGGTAACTGGGCCTGTTTGGAATGTTCACCAGTTTTTAGTTGTAAGTGAACGCATGGTGAACCCGTGGTTCATCACATCACCTTCTTCCCTTGAAAAAAATTTCCTTGTACGAACTGTTTGGATGCGTTGCATGTTTTGTGTCAGTAGTGAAACATTCTGCTATTTCTTTTCTCTGGGACTGTAGCTTGAAACTCTCTTCAATCATGAAGGATGGCTTATAGAGCCCTGTAGAAGTCCTTTTCGTTCACTTCCAAGTTCCAACCTTGTTATCACTTGCTTTAGCTAGGTTTCAAACTGGTCCAACAGTTGTACAAATATGAAGTTAAAGAGCTAATAATTATCGCTAGTTCTTTCTTTTTGGCCTTAAAACTATACTTGAAAAATCACAGTGACCATGAAATGGCTCTTAGATTGCCTTGCACAGGGGAAGAATAATATAAATATATATATAGGGAAATTCTCAAAAACTCCCCTTTCTCAAAAGGGGAGTTTCTGCCCCTATCTATTAGCCAATGATTTTAGAGAATCTATAAAATATTCACAGTTTTAGGAGAATATGTAGGAGAGAGAATGGATAAGTGTATCATTGATGACACGTGTCACGCTTTCATTGTCTAAAAGTGGGGCCTTTTTTTTGTGAAAAACGCCCGGGGAGTTTTGTAGCGTTACTCATATATATATAAATATATATATTTCTTGCTTGAAAAATATCTCAAATGGTTGAAATTTACTTGATCTCTACAATGACAATTGTGCCTCTATCAACATAAACCAGGACATCTGTATGTGAAGAGCGACGTATACGGTTTTGGAGTTGTGTTGCTCGAGATGGTTTCAGGCATGCGGGCACTTGACACCAACCGTCCAAGTGGGCAACACAATTTGGTAGAGTGGGCAAAACCATATCTATCTGATCGAAGGAAGGTATTATCACAGGTAATGGACCAGCGGCTTGAAGGCCAGTATCCATCCAAAGGTGCAGTTCAAGCTGCTCAGCTCATCCTCAAGTGTCTCGGGTCTGACCCAAGAAGGCGACCATCCATGTCAGAAGTGGTGGAAACATTGGAGCAAATTCAGGCCATAAAGCATAAGGTCCAAGAACCAAAGAACAATCCTCGGCGTCCCACTGACCAGAATCATGCACACCACCATGCACACAATCGCTCCCCACTTCATCCACAAGCTGGTAATGTAGGAAATGGAAAAAATGCCCATCGGTGATCTCCAAAATCAAGGTGGCCAACAAGGATGTATCTGGTGAAAGCAATCTTCAAAATCGACAACATGATAGGGTCCTAATGACAGGAGTGCTATGTGCATGTCCAATTGTTTGCGCTTATTGGGCAATCTCCATTTTTTGTTGTGCAATATCATTGTTATTGTTTTTTTTTTATTTAGTTAATTATGAAATTTGGATGCCGTGATGATTTGTATCTAGGAACAATTGGATCATGGAGTAAAACGATTGTTTTCAATGCCGGATGGATGCTTGGTTGTTTTCCACCTCAAATTGAGTTTAAATTGTACTTGCATTTGTATTTTGTTTTAAATTCCAAACAGCTACCACAACCATCTTTAGAGTTTCTCTCTATCTGATCCCTGAATAGCATGAACTATTTTGATCAATGGTCACCATTATTCCGAGCTTTGGTCGCCATCGCCTTCTCTGCCGCTATCCTAATGGGTTCTGGCAAGAGCTTCAGGTTTCTTTTGAAATCAACCTTTACCCCCATACTGTTTTGACTATGTTCACATACAAAAAGGACTAATTTGTGAGCACATGAGAATTTACAGTCAGTTCCATTGAAAAAGAGAATATAAAAAAGTAAGAATGGCAAGTTCCCAATTAAGAAAAGGGTCTTCAGAAGGGTTGTTATCCGTGGAATTTTCAACACCTTTTCTACTTGGAAAATGCATGATTATTTCTGGAAATCAAGATCCAATTATTGGAGTTCATACATTTGAAAAATTTCCAACCGGGCAATGTTTGGTTTTGGGTCTAGGGTCCTCCTGTTGGGTCCCTTGGGCCCATCCTTATGTGAGGGCTCATGTTGGGTTTTAAATAAGCTCACATTTCCTTCGGAGCCTGTGTGTTTCACGTAATTGAATATCTAGAATTGTATATTTATAAGTTGCCAAAAAGGAAGAACCAAAGGTGAATTTCTGAAAATACAGGCAAATAGCCTCCTCTCCATGGAAATTGAAGGGAAGATGGAAAGTGAATGCCGAGCCATCAACCTAGTAATTCAATTCGTTCGAAAGTCGAGGCCCATTTGTATCTCCACCTCATATCCTTCTCCTCTCACTTTCTTAGTAATCCTTGATGGAGCTCATTTCATCATGAATTAATTTCTATGCATTTTTTCATTTATTTTTTGGACAAGTTTTGGGTTCTTAATTAATAAAATTAAGAGCAAGATAAATTTGTGGCAGGCTGGAGCACCCTTCTTAAATTAGTAATTTGTGGCAGGCAAGAGCACCCTTCTTAAATTAGTGGCTTCAGCGAACCCTATCTATAACATGGTGGTCCTCCTTAGTCAAATTGACAATTGATAAGGAGATTCTTGTTGTGGGGTGATTAGAACAAAAAATAAAATAAAATAAAATCAAGGAGCTATAACTTTGACAAATCGAGTTACGAGGTAGACCCATAGCTTGAGGAAGCCCGAGAGTAGGGCCGGCCCGGTCTCGGAGTTGGCCTTACCCTACCCTCAAGGAACCAGTAGACCCTAAGTTTGCACTCACCGAAAGGGCTGGATTGCTGGACTCAAGGGATTAGAGGAATCAAATTAACTTGGAATTTAATTTATGGGTCCTACTCATTAGAATCTTTCCATCCCTTGGTCCCATCATCAGTGGGACCCTGAGTGGGCCTCATCCAGCTTGGCAAGATGGGAACCACCATGATCTTTCAAATTTTACTCCAATCTGAATAAAATTGACCGTTGGATTCAATTGAGAAAAATATGAATTTTAAAACTGTTAAAATTTAGAGCAACAGAGCAATGAGTTATGATAAATTTGATGATGCTAATATTTTATAGGCAGGTAGAATCCATTGAGAATGTCCAATCCCCTAGCTTCCCTTCATTGGTGGGGCTCCTAGGTGGGCCCCAACACTTGATATATACATAAGAATTCTCCAAAACACCCCATTTTAAAAAAGTCTCTTTTCCGGGTTTTTTATTTTTATTTTTTGTCACCCCTTATCTTGAGTCAATTTAGTCTTTTCACACACAATACTCTATAAATAGTCACAAGTCCAAACACATTCAACTTTTCCTCGCTTTTAGATTGAAATCATAATATAATACCGCCTCTAAACCATAAAATTTTATGACTATGGATATATGATCTTATGGAGTCAATATTAAACATATAGATAATAGATGGTCTCATATAAATCTTTCATATCTAATAGACTTGCATGATCAAACAAATTACGCCCTCGCAGTGTCTAACAGTAAAAGACCAAAAAAAAAAGTATAGACTTGTTTTGTTTGATCGACGATATTGAGTGGACGAAGGAGATGGAGAAACAAGTTACAAGAGGTGACTTTCCCGGTAATTTTCACCATGTTTGTCATTAATATTGAATAACAATCGAATCACAAACGAAAGTCTTCGGAGACTACGCGCATTGACGACTGTAATCTCCGCGCACTGTTTCATCTGTATCTTCCAGTCTCTTTCTTCCTACTTCCTGAGAGAGAGAGAGAGAGAGAGAGAGAGAGAGAGAGAGAGAGATTTCTTCTTTATTTTCAAGAAAGTAGTCTATATCTACGTCTGCAATTTGGTAGAGGGAACGGAGGACAGAAAGAGAGATGGGAAATTTCTGGATACCGGAATTTGACTCGTCCAGCAGTAGCAGTCCCAGCTCGACCAGACCATCAAGCCCAGGTAATGAAAACAAGGGAAGAAGAAGGAACAAAAAAATCAGATTTTTTTTATGAACCCAGATGAGCTTTTCTTCCTCTTCCTCTTCCTCTAAAACTATAGTTAGTTTTTCATATGGGTTGTTTTCTTGCCTTCTCAGTTCCTAGTTTGAGTAATTCAAGATATCTATTGTATTCTCTCTCTCTCTCTCTTTCTCCTGGTTCTGGAAATAATTCATCTTTTGTTTCTGTTTCTTCTTCTGGGTCCCTTCTATTTCCGTGATATAGAAACAGAACTTCACATGGGTTGCTTTTTCAAAATCCCTTTCTCCTTTTGCGTACATATGATTGCTTTCAAATACAATCTTTTCTCTGTGACTCTGTTTTTTCATGTGCTGCTCTGTTTTCTTCTCCCATTTTGATTCACAGACCTCTCCATGTTTGCATAAACTCACATGTGCTTCCTTCAAATCCTCTGTTCCTCTTCTCTTCTCTTAAATTTGCAGGGATCACAAAGAGCACCAGCAATGAACGGACGCATTCGGGAACTGGGAGTGCATTTTCGAGCCGTTTGGATGAGGTTTCCCCAAACGGACGGATCCTTCCCATTACTCCCACTTTAAAGATTTTCAGTTTTGCAGAGTTGAAGAAGGCGACCGGGAATTTCCGACTTGATACGGTTGTTGGCGAAGGAGCTGGTGGGCCGATTTTCAAGGGTTGGATTGATTATGAGACATTTGCACCAACCAAGGCCGGAAGTGGGATGGCTGTTACTGTCAAGAAAATGAATTCAGACAGCTTGGAGGGAAGGAAAAAGTGGCAGGTATTTTCCATTCAATCCAATATTTGAGGGAGAAAAGAAAAAATGGAAAACAAATATAAATGTATAGGGTCTAGGGCACCCTTTCTTCAAGTTATAAATGAGCATCAATGTTTTTGCATTTATTTTAATAGTTTAATTTTATTTCAAAATAAAGAACCCAAAGTCCATAAATTACTTTTCAATTTATATAAAAAAAAAATTAAAAGAGGCATGTGGGCCAGCCCGTGGGCCGCACTACCCAGTTTTCACCTCTACATGGGGCCTATTTGGTTTCTTGGAGTTAGAATTCCTAAGAACTTTAAGAAATGCATTCTTAAAAGTGGTTAAAATTAAAGAAATAAAGTTGAAGTTACATAAATGACCGTGAAATTATATCTCCTTTTATGGAAAATGATGGAAGGTGATTACTCACTCATCACCTTAGTAGATTAAATGATCCCATTTACAACTCTACTTTATATCTTTCACCCCTCACCTCTTTACTAATCATTTGTTCAACCCCCCTCACCTCTTTACTAATTCTTTGTTGAACCCATTTTGTAATGCCAGCAAATTATCCTTTACTGAGATTTCTCATTTTATTTCCAAAAATAAAACTATGATGTAAGATGACTCCCATAGTTACTATTTAGATTGTTTCTACTAAAAAGACTTTTCTTTCTCTCATTCTGTCCATGCTTCTGCATAAATACAGTTTATTTTATTTTACTTATTTTTGTAATTTCATGATTTTAATTCGGCTGGTGTGTGCTTTTATTTTACTTGACTATGTTCCTTTTTGCAGTCAGAGGTGAATATCTTGGGGAGCCTTTCTCATCCAAACATTGTGAGACTTTTGGGACTATGTGAGGAAGACAAAGAACTACTTGTATACGAATTCATGTCAAAATGGAGTTTGTCAAACCACATTTATAGAAGTAAGTAGCAAACAATATTAATATTGTAATTGTAATCTACTGTAGTTGGTTGGATGAGCTGTGATGCTGGTGATGGTGAAAAATTGGCACCTTAGTTATTGTCAAAAGAAATTATGATTCAAGATTAAGATAACTAATACATTTAGTGATCGTCATAAGTTGCAGAAATTGATATTGTGCCTAAACACCATGATAATAATAAATTAGAAAAATAAATCTTCTACCTGATGCCACAGTGCTAAAGCCAGTGGACAGCTGTGATCTTGTTTGAGTGACCAGATGGGCTTAGATCTTAACTTTCTTGATTTTGTATCCATCAAGAAAATCCTGTTTCAGTAGGTGAAAACTTATCCCAATGTAAGTTTTATCATTCAATAGGAAATTAGAGAGTAGCTTTTGTCTTAATGGTTTAAATTGTTGGAAACTCCTATATGTGTTTTTCTCATGTATGAGAGAAACACTTTAATTTCTAACAGCAGTCACATTAATGTTATCATTTTCATATTCGTTATTTTACTTCCTCATCAGATTACGGTTTAAAAAGTCTTAAACCCTACCATATAGATTCACATACATATGTTCTGAAAACTTATGGCTCTAACCTACTTATGCATGTCAATGCAAATAGTACCCATGCCATTGGAACAGTCAATTTGCTTATCATAGTGAACTCAACTTCTATTTTGGAGCGAGGAGAGCGTCCTCAATTCTCTAATCTTGTTGATAGTTCTGATCCAACAGTGTACCCATTCAATGCATATTTTAGTTTCTTTCATTGCAAGTTACTATTTGGTTACCTGCATACGATCAATTTATCTTTGTGAGACACTGTAAAATGCTGTGTCATCCTTGCACAGGTACATTCCAGACAAGTCTGGGCTGCATCGTTTTTTTTTTTTTTTTTAAATAATTTCTGTCCTTCTTTTTGGGCTTTTTCATAGAATCGCATCTATTTTTCATGTTTCTAAAATGATGCACCTTATGTTGCAGGTTCACCCTTTCAAGCACTTTCTGTCACGACCCGGGCCCGAGATCCGGTAACCCCGAGCCGTGAGCCCATACTTACTCCCGTAAATCCCGAATTAACCGAAGTTAAAACGAAATCCACAAGGGATAACAATCTCAATAAACCTGTTAATTACACAAACCTGCGGAAACGATTTCATTTGACAATAGCAATTAAGATGTACATGTATACAAACAATGTTCCTTATACATGTGTACTATCCATCAATTGCCCAACAAATAGTGCATGTCCAAAATATTGTGCAACGACCATCAATTACATCAATGACCATTAATTACAACCCAAAATGATTATACAAAAGAATGACTTCACAAAATATTTCCAAAATGTAATATTCTTTCTCGCACCGGATAGTCGTGTCAAACGGTATCCCGGCCATTCCATTCGATCAAACCTCCTGGAGGAACCGGAACGGTCTCCTCCGCTCCCGCCGGGGGCGCTGCTGCACCGGCAAGGGCAACCGGGCCTGTAATGTCATCAATAACACTAATGAACACGACGGTTCAACAATGTATAAACAGATGTTGCCATAGCATGTTAACCCATAATTTAAACTCATTCCATAATATTAATAACAATTTCAATACCAGATAAGTCTGGGAAAGTTCCTACAATGGGATGTGTATACATAAAAGCTAAACTCGTGGTCATGCGTTGGGTAGACACTACCATAGCATTCACTTTTCATTTCATTTCATTTCATATACCATCTTCCCTCAAAGGAAGGATTCATCATTGCCATCTTCCCTCAAAGGAAGGATTCATCTTCCAAATGGAAGGCATCGATCAATACCATAGATATGATCGGAATTAGTGGGACTTACTAGTGTCCGGGCCAGGGACAACTAGCATCACCACGGAGCTCCGGAACGCCCCCAAATACCATCTACTGCAGTAGGATTAGACATTTGTCTCATTTATTCATTTAATGAACTCATTTAGAGTTCTAGTACAATTGCTAGGTAGTGCCAGACTCCAAGGTTAATCTTTCTCAGTGAACAATCCAATCCTAGATTCGATTCTATTCAATTCAATGATTCTCTTCATAGTAAGAGAAAAGAAGGATAATAATACCAATCACATTAGATTGGGATACATTGTTACAATAGGAATTGCTGGACAATTATGATTCTATTTAATTCTTTCTTAAATCTAAACCACCATATAGATATAGCCAACGGTACTAAATGCACGTGTTATTCTTGATGAGCATCACATTTATATTGAGTGTGTGCATTATAGTCCCCGTGGTTACCATCCATGGAGTTTAGACCACAACTTATTAACCATGAAGTCCTTCCTTCATTATCCTTAATTCTCAATCATTTCACTTTACTCCACGATTAGTCTTCGAACTAATCTAGGGAGCATTATACTCACAAGGAGTACTACAAACTTTCGTAAAAATCCGAAACTCGCTGGACTCAAACTGAGTCCCCCAATCGATCGGACCGTTAGGTCCGGTCGATTGGAAAAATTTTTACTAACATTCTTTCTCTCAATTTACTATACTTAGTGGTCCTTAAGTATGGTATATTTAGTTTTAGGACTCATTTATAGTCCATTCTTAATCATAAATAAGGTACCGACACAATTAATCGCCGATCTCAAACGGACTCAAAATGAGCCCTCCGATCGATCGGACCTGCAGGTCCGATCGATCGGACTGAAACCACATCCAGTTAGCGACTTGTCCGATCGATCGGACTGCAGGTCCGATCGATCGGACTGAAAACATGTCCAGTTAATGACTTGTCCGATCGATCGGCCTGCTGGTCCGATCGATCGGACCTGAGACGAAACCCTTCCAAAAATCAGTCCGAAATCTGATTCTTCTTCTTCCTTCTCTACTTCTAATACACTTGAAGTTTACAAATCTAATGGAAATTTTCTGTCTCCCTCTTCACACCAATCCATCAATAAACCACACATTTAATCATCCTTTAATCATTCCATTCAATCCATAAACAACTCAAAACTCAATAACAATGTATAAAAATCTAAATCCATGGAAACTACAAGTATTTCTACATTGATTAACAATAACTACAACCAAATGCTTATACTTGCCTCTTAAATGTTAGTTAGCTCAAGGTCCTCTTTGTTTGGCTTGCTTTTGGAGAAGAAAACCCCCAAATCTCAAACCCTAAATCCATAAAACATGCAAATACACAACCATTGAGCCACTTGTGCTAGGAAGCTTCACTAACCATCCATGGAACTTGAAAATCATACTAAAGTACTCATCTACTTACTTGAGATTCAAAGGAATGGATCTTGAGACCTTTCTCAAGCTCTACACTTCTAACAATGGAGGAAGCAACTAGGGGAAGAAGATGAAGTGGAATATCAACTCTTTAAACCCTTCTTAGAATCACTCCAAGCCTCACACTTGATGAAGAAGAATGGAATAGAAAGGAAGAGAAGGAACCTAGGGTTTGCCTTGAAGAGAAATGAAGGAATGAGGCTTATTTCCCTCCTTTCATTCTAATATATAGTCCCTTCACACCAAAACTCCCTCATGTTTAGTCTTATTTCATTTTGAATCAAATGAACCATCACTTAACCCATTTGAAACCAAATGGGACCGCGCCTATTACGAAAGTTAAAGTACTATTCAAGATACACACGTTGGTATCAAGAATTTCCGTATTCGACGAAATACGCGAAAACTCGTATTTACGAGAAAGTCCTTAGCCTACTTTATCTAAGTCCAAATTCATTTTAACCAACTCAAATCCACTCAAATTCACTCCATTATGCTTAATGCATCACTTGAGACTAATTTGTCTTTCTTTGGTCATTAAACTTCATTGACCCAATTTCTTTGGTCTTTCTTTGGCTTCCGAAGCGACCCGGACTGCTGTGACGTGGCCAGGCATCGTGGGTTTGGGCTCGGACTCCATTGGACCCAACGGATCTTTCATTAATTTAAGCCTTGGCTCATCACAGTCTGGGCCACTTGGGCCTGACTCATCATTTGCCCCTCAATGCCCTGTGTCCAATGGAACTTGGAGAGGAGGGCATTCGATTGAATTTTCGGCTGAGTTCGCAACTGCAAAAACTTCGGGAGGCCAAAACATCCGTCTCGAGGCCTTTTTTGGACTTCTGACAACATCAGTCACGGCCGTAGGCGGTGAGTTTTGTAGGGCTCGCCGAGAGCTTCGATTTGATATATAATACGCCTCATTCGGATTTATGGACCAAAACTTACGGTGAAAATAGCAAGCAGGCGCGCTGGGCACGGTTCTGGGCAAGCAGAGGGGCCGGCGCCTGTGCTGGGCGCTTCTGAGGAGGTCTGGGCGCCCCTGAGGGAGTGCTGGGCGCCTGGGAGGCCTGGGCGCCCATGGGAGTGCTGGGCGCCCATGCTGGGCGCCTGGGAGGCCTGGGCGCCCATGGGAGTGCTGGGCGCCCATGGTGGCTGGGCAGGGCGCCGGGCGCAGCACGCGCAGGGCGACGGGCGCTGGCGAGGCGGGCGACGCAGCGGTGTCGGCGCCCGTTCATCCGCACTGGGCGCCCATAGGGTCTGGGCGCCCATGGGAAGTGCTGGGCGCCCATGGGTTGGGCGCCTGGGAGTCCTGGGCGCCCCTGGGATGCCTGGGCGCCTGGGATGTCTGGGCGCCTGATGGTGTCTGGGCGCCTGATGGTGTGGGGTTAGCTGCTGCGTCCGTGGACTTCTCTGCTGTTGCTGGCGTGAGCTTCGCTGCTGAGGGGCTAGCCACTGTCCGCGTGGGCGAGCAGCTCGTGTGCTGTCCAGACATTTGATTTGGACAGCCGGGCAACTGGTCCGGTGATTTGTAGTAGTCCCGTAGGCTGTAGATAACCTACCTTCTGACATCGAGCTTTTGGCGACCCGCGAGGGAGCCGATAAGCTGAAGATAGGCTGCCTGCTTGAGAGCAGTGCAGAGTCCAAGCTTTTTGGCGACCCGCGAGAGGGTAGCTAAGCTGGAGATAGGCTGCCTGCTTGAGAGCAGTGCAGAGTCCAAGCTTTCTGGTGACCCGCGAGAGAGTAGCTAAGCTGGAGATAGGCTGCCTGCTTGAGAGCAGTGCAGAGTCCAAGCTTTCTGGCGACCCGCGAGAGGGTAGCTAAGCTGGAGATAGGCTGCCTGTTTGAGAACAGTGCAGAGGCGGGTCAAGCTTTTGGCGATCCGTGAGATGATTCACCTCGCCGCCTGGACCTGTTGATTTCCTCAGCATTCATATATTTTTGAGCTTTTGCCAATAGTTCTGGCATGCTCTTTGGCTGGCGCTTCATCACTGAGAAGAGGAAACTTGATGACCGGAGGCCTCCTACGAAGGCGGTCATGCTGACCTTATCATCGGGCTCCTCGACCTGAAGGACCTCCTCGTTAAAACGAGTGAGGTAGCTCCTTAGGCTCTCGCCTCGATCCTGTTTTACGTTGAGCAGGTGGGTGGCAGGCTTTGGTTGGCGGCGTCCCCCAATAAACTGTGCCACAAATGATCTGCTTAGTTCGGCAAAGGAGCCTATGGAGGCCGGGGTGAGATTGGCAAACCACTGTCGGGCGGAACCCTTCAGCGTGGTTGGAAACGCCCTCCACATAATCTCGTCCGGGATACTGTGCAGCTGCATTATTGTTTTGTAAGTCTCCAGGTGATCCAGCGGATCCTTCGCTCCATCAAAGGTTTCCACGGATGGCATCTTGAACTTACAAGGGAGTGGATAGTACACCACGTTAGGCTTGAACGGCGTGTCCGTTCGCCTGACTAGGTAATCCACTGTCTCTGGTGCGTGTGCCTTCATGGCGTTGAAAACATCGCCCAGTTGATCTTGCATCTCTCTGAGCTTCTCGTCCCATTGGTTGGGGGCTGCTCTGCTTGAATCATAGAAGTAGCTCGCGCCTTCCAGCTCCTGATTCTCACTTTCCCCTTCTTGAAAATGAGGATCCTCCCCATCAGAAGCGGAGGGAGGATGTGAAAATTCTCCGTGATTTGACCCTCCCGGAGGTGGGGATCCTCCCGGAGGTGGGGGTCCTCCCAACTGGGCCCCACGGGGGGCGCCCTGGGAACGGGCGCCAGGGTGTACACGATGGGCGCCGCCAGGGTGTACACCATGGGCGCCCAGTGCCTGGGCGCCCTGTGCATGGGCGCCCGGGGCATGGGCGCCAGGAGCATGGGCGCCCGGGGCCTGGGCGCCTAGGTGGGGAGCTCCTCGCCGTCGTGGAGCTCTTTGATGCCCCGGGCGTGTTCCTCCTTGCGGTACTCCTCCGACCCCTCCTTGCCCCGAGAGCATGAGTTGTAGTATTTGATGGTTTTGGGCCACCATCTGTTGCATAGTCTCCAACATTAGTTGAGGAGTGGGAGCAGGAGCATTCAGGCCAGGATTAGTCAGTGGAGGACCATCCTCGCCCTCTTCGCGTCTTGTCGATCTGGTGGTCACCATAATTTGAAAAGAGGAAGGATACTGACGTGAGAACTTTAGTCGTCCCCACAGACGGCGCCAAACTGATGATGCACAAAAATGGATTTGCACACCACCGGTCAAGTATGAGTAATAAATGTGGAAATAAATGAGAGAGAGATTTATAGTGGTTCGGTCAGTGACCTACGTCCACTTTTGGAAAGGCAGAGGTTGCCGGATATGTCATTTCTCAAGTGTCCAGAGATTACAAATGTAGGAGAAGAGAGATGAAGGGAGAATATTGCTTGCCTCGGTATTTGTCTCATGCCCCCCAAGTGCTGGTGGGGCTTACAATTTATAGTCGCCCCCCTAACAGATGGGGACGACTTTACAGCGCCGTTTACGAGGAGCCTTCGAGGTGTCCTCGACTGGGGAGGCAGTTGTGATATTCTCCGCACGACTTGGTAAAAGCGGGAAGTGGCCTGCCTGCTTCCGAAGCGACCCGGATTGCTGTGACGTGACCAGGCATCGTGGGTTTGGGCTCGGACTCCATTGGACCCAACGGATCTTTCATTAATTTAAGCCTTGGCTCATCACAGACTGGGCCACTTGGGCCTGACTCATCAATATTAGTCATAAAACTCTTCTTGAAAATGGTAGTAGCTATATATGAGATGGTCATAGATAGCCCGCAACAGGGAAATAAATAATATAATTGATTTCTTCCTTGAAAAATGTCTCAAATGGTTGAAATTTCCTTGATCTCTACAATGACAATTGTGCCTCTATCAACATAAACCAGGACATGTGTATGTGAAGAGCGACGTATACAATTTTGGAGTTGTGTTGCTCGAGTTGCTTTCAGGCATGCGGGCACTTGACACCAACCGTCCAAGTGGGCAACACAATTTGGTAGAGTGGGCAAAACCATATCTATCTGATCGAAGGAAGGTATTATCACATGTAATGGACCAGCGGCTTGAAGGCCAGTATCCGTCCAAAGGAGCAGTTCAAGCTGCTCAGCTTATCCTCAAGTGTCTCGGGTCTGACCCAAGAAGGCGACCATCCATGTCAGAAGTGGTGGAAACATTGGAGCAGATTCAGGCCATAAAGCATAAGGTCCAAGAACCAAAGAAACAATCCTTGGCGTTTCACTGACCACAATCATGCACACCACCATGCACACAACCGCTCCCCACTCCATCCACAAGCTGGTAATGTAGGAAATGGAAAAATGCCCATCAGTGATCTCCAAAATCAAGGTGACCATCAAGGATGTATCTGGTGAAAGCAATCTTCAAAATCTAGGTAATTTACTCCAACATGAAAAGGTCCTAATGACGAGTGCCATGTGCATGTCCAATTGTTTGCGCTTATTGGGCAATCTCCATTTTTTGTTGTGCAATATCATTGTTATTTTTTTTTTAGTTAATTATGAAATTTGGATGCCGTGATGATTTGTATCAAGGAACAATCGGATCATGGAGTAAAATGATTGTTGTTAATGCCTGATGGATGCTTGGTTGTTTTACACCTCAAATTGAGTTTAAATTGTACTTGCATTTGTATTTTGTTTTAAATTCCAAACAGCTACCACATCCATCTTTAGAGTTTCTTGCTATATGATACTTGAATAGCATGAACTATTTTATCAATGGTCACCATTATTCTGAGCTTTGGTCGCCATCGCCTTCTCGGCCGCTATCCTAATGGGTTCTGGCAAGAGCTTCTGGTTTCTTTTGAAATCAACGTTTACCCCCATACTGTTTTGACTATGTTCACATACAAAAAGGACTAATTTGTGAGCACATGAGAATTTACAAGGGATTTTTACGAAATAATTAAGCTGATAGTTTGATTAGATGATTTTATGAATAAAAATAATAAAACTACGGGTCAGTTGTTTGTACCTATTTTTTGACGAAATTACCTCAGATGATAATATCGTCAATGTAGTTTATGATATCGTCAACTCAATTGATGCGTTGACGACATCGTCATCTCTAGCTAATAAACGCCCACCTCAACAAACACTATAGAATTGAGCATTCTTTTTTTTTTTTTTTTCCTTTGAAATTCTGACTCATGTAGATTTTTAATATATCCAGGATTGCATTAGTCAATTAAGTCAACTTGTAATTAAAAATTGGGGATCAAATCCTCCATATTGATTTGATGATATCGTCAATTGAGTTTTTTTTTTTTTTTTTTAAGGAGTTTTCCACTAACCATCCATAATTCCATACATTACACACTTCATTCTTGTCCAAACATTCATAGACACTTCCATACATTGTACCTGTAAAAGTAAAAAAAAAAAAATCTCCCAAACCTCATCTTTCTTTGATATCAGTTACTTCAATCTCATCACACTTCCTACACACTTAGTGAATGTTGTCCACTTCACTCCAATATTCTGTAAGCCATTCACATTTTAGAGTCTTCATATTACATCATTCCATACACAATTGTCACTATAACATTAATGTGAAAAATCAATATTCATATACACAATGTTCTTGCAATCAATGTTGGGTCCAACAGTCATCTACATTTCATTTCCTTGTATAGGCCATCTATCATTCAGTCTATTTACTAGTTTGGTAACTACTCAATAGCACCATGTGGTAGTTTCTTAATTGTTTTTTACTCAGACAATTTTAATTTGTTGCTACTAACCAAGATCCATCAATCACCAGCGCAGCATAGCACCTCTGACCCATTTGAATGACCAACACATCTGCATCACCGGGCCTGCTTCATTAGATAAGACCTATCAATTACTACACCTTGCATCATTCAAATTCACCCGAGCCTGCACACATCATCTTTACCTTTTATTCATCATCACGTTCAATCTCTATCAAACCAACACCCACTTAAAAGCAATTCAACAAGAATGTACAATGCTCACCAAATGAATCAAATAGGTGCCCATTTAACACTGGAACATCAATGGCTTCATTCAAACCCTCTCCATGGCTCAAGTTTCGTTCAGACATTTCATCGAACACGTTGAATACCAGTTACCCCATTTCACTTGTTCTCTCCATCTAGCTCAACTTAGATGATCAAAAGAAGGTGATAAAAAAGAGAATGAAAGAAATGATTCAGAAGAAGAAATGAAGGTCTACATGCGACATTAAGTCATTAATCTTCCTCTCCCTCTCTTTTTTCATTTGCCACTATCGCCCACTTGTTCTAGACAAAAATAAGTGGCAAAATCTCAAAACACAAAGGCCAAGAAACAAGAAAAAATGTTGCCCGTACCATCTGAGTGGGGACAGCCGGAGGGGAGGAGGACTAGAGCAGGCAGCAGAAGGGGAGGGGAAGGATGAGTGGATGACAGAGATTGGGGGTCGAAATTAGTCGACTAGGAGTGTTTTTAATGAGGGCAAGTTGATGATATTATAAACAGTTGATGATATCCTCAAATGGGGTATTTTCGTCAAAAAGTAGATACTAACCACTAACTTGTAGAGTGGGCAAAACCATATCTATATGAATCTGATCCAAGGGAGGTATTATCACGTGTAATGGACCAGCGGCTTGAAGGCCGGTATCCGTCCAAAGGTGCAGTTCAGGCTGCTTAGCTCATCCTCGAGTGTCTCGCGTCCAAACCAAGAAGGCGTCCATCCATGTCCGAAGTGGTGGAGACATTTGAGCAGATTGAGGCCATAGGGTATAAGCCCCAAGAACCAAAGAACAATCCTCGGCATCCCACTGGCCACAAGTAATCAAGATTCACTTGGGAGATGGATGATTATTTCAAGAAATCAAGATCCAATTATTCGATTTCATACTTTTGAAAAATCTCCAATAGGGCAATGGTTGGTTTTGCGTCTAGGATCCTTCTGTTGGGTCTCTTGGGCCCATCCTCATGTGAAGGCTCATGTTGGGTTATAAATAAGCTCATATTTATTTTGGATCCTGTTTGTTTCATGTAATTGAATATATAGGATTGTATATTTATAAGCGGCTAAAAATGAAGAACCAAAGGTGAATTTATGAAAATGCAGGCAAATAACCTCATCTTCATGGATATTGAATGGACGATGGGAAATGAATACCCAGCCATCAGCCATTACCCTAGTAATTCAATACGTTGGAAATTTGATTCCCATTTGTATCTCCACCTCATATCCTTCTCCTCTCACCTCCTTAATAATCCTTTGATGGAGGTCATTTCATCATGAATTAATTTCTATTTATTTTTCATTAATTTTTTGTTGCAAGCTTTGAGATCTTAATTAATAAAATTAGGAGCAAGATAAATTAGTGGCAGGCAGGAGCACCATTGTTAAATTAGTGGCTTTAGCGACCCCATCTATAACATGGTACTCCTTCAACTTTCAAACGAAACTATTAGTCAAATTGACAATTAATGGGGAGATTCTTGTTGGGGGTGATTAGAACGAAAAAAAAAAATAAAAAAAAATAAAAAAATCAAGGAGCCATAACTTGACAAATTGAGTTATGTAGGCCCATAGATGGGGATGGCCTTGGAATTCGGCCTAGCCTTGGAGCTATCCTTACCCTACCCTCGACGAATTGGTGGACCCCGGGTTTGCACTCACTAAGGACTGGACCATTGGGCTCATGGGCTATGAATCAAGGAATTAGCGGCATGAGATTAACTGCAAATTTAATATCTGGGCCCTATTCATTTGGATCTTTCTATCCCCATGGGCCCATCATCAATGGGACCCTGGCTCGGCCTCATCCAGCTTGCCAAAACGGAAACCACCATAATCTTTCAAGTTTTACACCAATTCAAATAAAATTGACCGTTGGATGAAATTGAAAAAAAAAATGAATTTTAAAACTGTTAAAATTCAGAGCCACAGAGCAATGAGTAATGATAAATTTTATGGGAAGGTAGAATCCATAGAGAATGTTCAATTCCCTAGCTTCCCTTTATTAGTGGGGCCCCAACACTTGATGTGTACATAAGAATTCTCCAAAACACCCCATTTTAAAAACGTGTCTTTTTCATTTTTTTTTTATGCCACGGGCCTATCATGAACTTGTTTGGCAAATCTTATCCATATGAAATAGATATATGGATAATAGATCTGTATAAAATAGATATGTGTGAAATAGATGTTTTGTAAAAATACCGTTTGGCAAAGAGATTACCTGTTTGTAAATATACCGTTTGGTAAGGTGGTTACTGTTTCACAAACCAACAACCGACAACATTTTAGTAATTTTCTCAAGATCCACTTGGAATCAAAGGTTGATTTTTTGTGTCATAGACATTTTTGGCCTTCCAAATATGATCAATGGTTCGGATTGTGATTAAGGGACCCACAATGTCAAAATTTAGATCAAATGGTCCATTATTTCTTTACAAAAATCTTGATATTAAAGATAAATCAACGGTTGAAATTTAGACCTCTGGCCGTATTTGGCTTGTTAATCCTTCCAATGGATTAGATCATCGTCTTGGGTCCTAGAATGTGAAAAAATAGAAACTCATGGTCATTTAACAAAGACCTTCAAAATCACTGTTATTTGTACGGTCTACCCGTACTTCAGGGATCCGGATCCCTGTTTGGACCAATCAGGGGTTGCCACATGGGAAGATAAATTTTTTTAAGGACACGGGATTTTTTTTTAAGAGAAGGATGTGACATCTTAACCCCATGTGACACCTCTTGATTGGTCCAAATAGGGCTTCCCTGTTTGTTCTAAACAGGGGATCCATTTCCGCACTTCAGTGATTGATGTTGTTTCCAAATCCCATCATTTATGGTTCTTCCTCAGATAGAGGAAAAACCTCTTTATGGGGTTTGAAATAGATATTGGAATTGTAGTCCCCAAACGGCCTTGACCCATTTTCAATCCGCTTTAGGAGAAATGGACGCATAAAGCAGAGAGGCGAAACGACCACCTCGTCTCACACACAATATCCCATAAATAGTAACAAGGCCAAACTCATCTAATTTATCCTCAATATTAGACTGAAATCGTAATACAATACCGCCTCTAAACCATCAAATTTTATGACTATGGAAAGATGATCCTATGGAGTGAAAATTAAACAAATAGATGGTCTGGTCTCTTATAATTTAATCTTTCATATCTAATGGACTTGCACGAAGAAATAAAGGGTAATTCTAAACGCACCCCATTAAGTGCTGTACACACCCACATCCCTCTCATGTGAACAGTGATTTTCACTGCTCACATGAGAGGGATGTGGGTGTGCACAGCAATATCCACATCCCTCTCATGTTTTCACTGTTCACATGAGAGGGATGTGGGTGTGCACAGCAATATGAGTGGGTGCATTTAGAATCACCCTCAAACAAATTACGCCATCGCAGTGTCCACCAGTAAAGACTTCGCTTTTACGGTAAAAAAAAAAAAAAAAAGAGTATAGACTTGTTTTGTTTGATCGACGATATTGAGTGGACGAAGGAGATATCATTCATTAAACTATGTTTGTCATTCATATTGAGTAACAATCGAATCACGAACGAAAGTCTTCGGAAACTACGCGCATTGACGGCTGTAATCTTAGCGCACTGTTTCATCTGTATCTTCCAATCTCTTTCTTCCTATTTCCTCTCGCTCTGTGTGTGTGAGAGAGAGGGAGAGAAGAAGTTGCAACTTGGTATACCGAAGGGAGGACAGAGAGAGAGAGTCAGAGAGATGGGAAATTTCTGGATAGCGCAATTTGACTCGTCCAGCGGTAGCAGTCCCAGCTCGACCAGACCTTCAAGCCCAGGTAATGAAAAAAAGAGAAGAAGGAACAAAAAAAAAATCAGATTTTTTGATGAACCCGGATGAGCTTTTCTTCCTCTTCCTCTAAAAATCTGGTTAGCTTTTCATATGTTTTTTTTTTTTTTTTTTTTGCCTTTTCAGTCCCTGGTTTGAGTAATTCAAGATATCTAATGTATTCTCTCTCTCTCTCTCTCTCTCTCTCTCTCTCTCTCTCTCTCTCTCTCTCCTGGTTCTGGAAAGAATTCATCTTTTTTTTTTTCTTCTGGGTCCTTCTATTTCCGTGATATAGAAACAGAACTTGGCATGGGTTGCTTTCTCCAAATCTCCTTTCTCCTTTTGTGTACGTTTGTGATTTTTATCAAATACAATACTTTTCTCTGTGACTCTGTTTTTTCATGTACTGCTCTGTTTTCTTCTCCCATTTTGATTCACAGACCTCTCCAGTTTTGCATAATCTCATATGGGTTTCTTCAAGTTCTCTGTTATTTTTCTCTTCTTTTAAACTTGCAGCGATTTCAAAGAACAACAGCAATGAGGGACGCATTCGGGATCTACGAGTGCATTTTCGATCAGCATGAATGAGGTATCCCCAAAGATTTTCAGTTTTGCAGAGTTGAAGAAGGCGACCAGGAAGTTCAGTCCCGATACACGTCTTGGGGAGGGAGGTTATTGGCAGGTTTTCAAGGGTTGGATTGATGAGAAACATTTGCACAAACCAAGGCCGGAAGTGGGATGGCTATTGCTGTCAAGAAAATGAATTCAGAAAGCTTGCAGGGAAGGGAAGACTGGCAGGTATGTCCATTCAATCCAATACTTGTTTGGAAAATTTTGACGAAAGAAAGTAAAAGCAGAGATTTATGATAGGGGCCATTGGTTTCATGGAATTGAATTCCTAGGAATTCAAAGAAATCTACTTGTGAAAGTAGTTAAAATTGAAGAAATAAAGATGAAATTCCATAAATGGCTATGGAATTATCTCTCCTTTTAGGAAAGTGATGGAAAGTGAATACTCACCCATTACGCTAGTAGATTAAGTGGTCCTATTGACAAGTATATTTTATATTCTTCACCCCTCACCTCTTTAGTAATCCTTTGTTAAACCCATTTTGTAATGAATTCTAAGGATTCAAATCATGCAAGCAAATGGGCCTTTACTGAAAATTTTCATTTTATTTTCTGAAGTAAAACTATGATTGAGGATGTAAGATGTCTGCCATAGTTACTATTTAGATCATTTATGTTAAAAACACATCTCTCTCTCTCTCTCTCTCTCTCTCTCTCTGTGTGTGTGTGTGTGTTCATGCTTCTGCATAAATACTGTTTATTTTATTTTATTTATTTTTGTAATTTCATGATTTTAATTCTGCTGGTATGTGCTTTTATTTTACTTATCTATGTTCCTTTTTGCAGTCAGAGGTGAATATCTTGGGGAGCTTTTCTCATCCAAACGTTGTGAGACTTTTGGGACACTGTGAGGAGGACAAATAACTACTACTTGTATACGAATTCATGCCAAGAGGGAGTTTGGAAACCAACCTTTTCAGAAGTAAGCAGTAAACAATATTAATATTGTAATTGTAACTAACTGTAATTGATTGGATGAGCTATGATACTAATGATGGTAAAAAATTGCCACTGTAGTTACTGTCAAAAGAAATCATGATTCAGGATTAAGATAACTAATACTTATAGTAATTATCTTAAGTGACAATTTAAGGATGTATTCCCATCTAGTTACCATTTAGCTCGTTTCTGTTAAAAAAACACCTTTGTTTTTCACATTCTGTTCATGCTTCTCCATAAATACTTTTTTTAAATAAACGTTAGCAATTAGTTTACTTTTTAATTTCATTGCTTTAATTCTGCTTCTATGTGTATTTGTTGTCGATGTAACTATGTTCCTTTTCGCAGTCAGTGGTGCATTTCCTCAGGGGAGTTTCTCATCCAAACTTTGTGAAACTTTTGGGATACTGCTGGGAAGACAAAGAAATGCTACCTGTATAATGCCAAGAGGGGATTTGGCAAACCACCTTTTCAGAAGTAAGCAGTAAACCATATCATTGTTGTAATAAACTGTAGTGGATACTGATGATGGCGAAAAATTGGCACATTTTTTTAAAAAGAAATCATGATTCAGGATTAATATAATAAGTGATCATCATAAGTTTCAGAAACTAATATCGTGCCTAAACACCATGATAATAATAATAATAATAATAATAAATCATCTACCTGATGCCATGGTGCTAATTTCAGTGGATGGCTTTGAATATTTGATCTTGTTTGAGTGACTGGATGGGCTGAGATCTCAACTTTCCTGTCCTTATTCTTTACACCTCTTAATACATGCTGATGGATGGGCATTTATATATAGTGCTAGAGGGGCTGGGCAAACTTTTTGATTTTTAAATCTATTAGGGTTTCAAATCCATGAAGAAAATCCTGTTTCAATCAGTTAAAATTTATCCCAGTTTAAGTTTTATCATTCAATAGGAACTTAGGGAGTTAGCGCTTATCTTAATAGTTCAAGTTGGAAACAACTCAAGAGCACTACCATGTGACTGTGTAGTGTGTCATGACTCATATTATCCTTTGTGTTTTTTTCATGTTTAAGAGATCACATGAATTTCCAACAGTTGTCACAATCATAATATCAGTTTTGTAATCATTATTTTACTTCCTCATCAGATGACGGGTTAAAAAGTATTCGACCCTACCATATAGATTCATATTCATATGTTCCTCAAAATTACAACTGTAACCTACTGACCTATGCATGTCAATGCAAATACCAATGCCATTGGAACAGTCAATTTTCTTTTCAGTGTGAACTCAAGTTTTATTTAGGAGTGAAGGAAGCTGCCTTGCCTCAATTCTCTAATCTTGATTCTTGATAGTTCTGATCAAACAACGTACCTATGCAATGCATATTTTACTTTATTGTGTTTGAAGTTACAATTATTTTACCTGCATGTGATCAGTTTCTCGCTGCGAAACTCTGTAAAATGCTGTGCCAACCTTGCACAGGTACAGTCCAGACAAGTCTGAGCTGTATTTTTTTCCCTTGCATCCATTATCCATATTTCTAAAATGGTGCATTTTATGTAGGAAGTTCAGCCTTTCAACCACTTTCATGGAGCATACGGCTCAAGATAGCAATTGGTGCAGCTGAGGGTCTTGCATTCTTACACACTTCAGAAAGGCCAATCATATATCGAGATGTTAAAACATCTAATATATTCCTTGATTTGGTAAACTCTTCCAGCATGATTATTCTGCCAGAGTTTTTTTTTTTTTTTTTCCCTTGGGGACGTGGGGGTGGGGGGTTTGAAGAACTCTTCGTATGTTTGAATTCTAAGTTTTATTTTTTTTTAATCCTCTGCAGAATTATAATGCGAAACTTTCTGATTTTGGATTAGCGATGAGCGGTCCATATGAAAGTTCATATGTCTCCACATGTGTCATGGGTACCCATGGTTATGCAGCTCCTGAATATTTGGCTACACGTAAAATCAGTTCTTCTGTAGCAGCCTTCATTGCTACAACTTCCTATTATTTCAGTGCTGTTTTAATGGTTCACATTGTAGTGGACTTTCTTTAATTTAAACTAATCTCAAACTGCACTCTAGTTTTTACGCATGGATGGATGTTGTTGGTACTTTATCTGTATCCAAAAATATTCTGTAGGACTGGGAATTCAGTTTCTCAAAACATAATGTTGACCATGGCGTTTTTGACTGCTGTGGCATTTGGTATTTTCGTTTGGTGACTGGGGCCTGTTTGGCTTGTTCACCAGCTCAGTTTTCTCTGAACCAGTAGTTCATTATACCCTTGAAAAATTTTCATTCCCAGTATGAACTGTCTGGGTGCATTCAGATACTGCGGAAGCTAGTAGTGAAACATTGTGATATTTCTTTTTCAAAGTCATCTTAATATTTGAATTAGGTTTTGCAACTGCTCTTTGTCTGGAAATGTAGCAGAAACTCACATCAATGACAAAGGATGGCCATTTAGCCTTGCAGAGGTATTTGTGAACATCTATTGGAACTTGGAAGGCCTTGCTGATATAGTTTCAGCCACGGACACTGTAGACTTTTTTTGCAGGACAAATTGTTAAAACTAACTGTTATGAACTTCATTAGAAGGAAATTTTGACTATGATAAAAATGAGATTGATGAGAAAAAGCGACGATCTCAACTATTAACATGATGTGTTAAAACAAGAAGTTTTATGGTGACTTCCAAGTTCCAACACTTCTTATCACTTGCTTTAGCTTGGATTCAAACTGGTTTAACAGTTATTCAAATAAAAAGTTAAAGATCTAATAACAATCGTTACTTCTTTCATTTGGTCATAAAACTCTGCTTGAAAATCATAATAGCTATGAGAGGGTCATAGATTGCCTGAAACAGGGAAAAATAATACAATTTATTTATTGCTTGAAAAATATCTCAAATGGTTGAAGTTTCTTTGATCTGAATAATGACTAGTGTGCCTGCATCAACATCAACCAGGCCATCTGTACGTGAAGAGCGACGTATATGGTTTTGGGGTTGTGTTGCTCGAGATGCTTTCAGGCCTACGGGCACATGACAAAAACCGTCCAAGTGGAAAACAGAATTTGGTAGAGTGGGCACAACCATATCTATCTGATCAGAGGAAGCTATTATCACGGGTGATGGACAAGCGGCTTGAAGGCCAGTACCCATCCGAAGGTGCAGTTCAGGCTTTCCAGCTCATTCTCAAGTGTCTCGTGTGTGAACCAAGAAAGCGTCCATCCATGACAGAAGTGGTGGAAACATTAGAGCAGATTCAGGCCATAAAGCAAATGCCCGAAGAGACCAATCCTGTGCATCTCGCTGACCACAATTACTCTGACCACCATGCGCAAAACCGTTCCCCACTTCATCCCTAGGTTGGTAATGTTGGAACTGGAAAAAATGACCATTACAAGGATGGATGTCTCTGGTGAAAGCAATCACCAAAATTGAGGTAATCTATTCCAACACGAACAGTTATGACGTCAGTGCTATGTGCATGTCCAATTGTTTGTGCTTATTGGACAGCTTGTGTAATATCATTGTTATTGTTATTTTACTTTTCTTTAATTGTAAATTGTGGATGTGATGATTTGTATCAATTAACAATTGGATCATTGTATAAAATGATTATTTCTAATGTCTCAGGGAAGCTTGGTTGTTTCCACCTCAAATTGAGTGTAAATACTATTTGCGATTTGTATTTTATTTGAAGTTTCTAACAGCTAACACAACCTTCTATTGAGCTGCAAGTGCAAATAACCTCTAGACAATCTTCATATCATCAATAAGATGAAACATGTTCAATATTTTTGCAATTTACAATTTCTGCTGCCTCTTTTCAAAGAGAGGTTGGACCCTCTAGTATTGCAAGGTAGCCCGCACCAAGTGCCAAAGTGAAATGTCTGGCCATAGAGCTTTAGGATTGTTCAGGAGGCAAAATGTGCTTTGCCATAGAATAAAATTAGTAAACCGCATCTCACCCCATTCCTGATCAAGATGTCAGGATCTGGTTACGAAGCAAAGTACATGTGCCTCTCCAAATCCGTTTATGAAACCTAAGGTTCTTCCAAATTTCTTGTTTCAAATCATTCAAAAGGTTTGTCTTTGTGGCCCATCTGTTTCTCCTCTGGCCTGTATCATCAGTGGCATTATAGGCAACACAAACTAGAAGTACTGTCCCATTATTCTGAGCTGTGGCTGCCGATTGCCTTATCACCTAAGAAATCAACCTTAACACCATACTGTTTTACTGTGTTCTTATTACACCCCGACCCGAACTAAGCATGATTAAGGCTAATTAATTGGGATTAGTGCTAATAAAGCATGAATAATTGGATTAATGAAGGTTAAAGACCAAAGAGAGACAAATTAGTCTCAAATGATGCATTAAGCATAATGGAATGAATTTGAATGGAATTGAGTTGGTTAGAATGAGTTTAGACTCAAACAAGGTAGGCTAAGGACTTTTTCGTAAATACGGGTTTTCACGTATTTCGTCAAATATGGAAGTCCTTGATGCCAACGTGTGTATCTTGAATAGTACTTTAACTTTCAGAATAGGCACGATTCCATTTGACCTCAAATGGACCAAATGATGCTTCATTTGACTCAAAATGTAATAAAACTAAATAAGAGGGGGTTTTGGTGTGAAAGGGCCTTGTATTAGAATGAGATGAAGCTCATTCATTCATTTCACCTTAACCAAACCCTAGGTTTATCTTCTTCTTTTCTCTTCCATTCTCCTTCATCAAGAGAGGCTACAGGTGATTCCGGGGGGGGGGGGGGGGGGGGGGGGGGGGGTGTTTGAGGAGTGTAGCTTCATCTTCATCTTCTTCCTCAAGTCATTCCTTCATTTTTGAAGTGTAGAACTTGAAAGAGAACTCAAAATCTCTTTGCTTGGAACTACAAGCAAGTAGTTGGTCTTCTCTTAGGATTTCCAAGTTCTATTAAGTAGTAAGGAGAGGTTTCTAGCACAAATAGCTAAAAGATTTGTGTATTTTCATGTTTTCATGGGATTAGGGTTTCATTTGGGGATTTTGATCTCAAGCCAAGCCAAGTAGAAGAGTGCTTTGAGTTCATTGACTTCAAGAGAGGCAAGTATAGGCATTACTTGTGATTAGTGTTAATCATTGTAGAAGTGCATAGAGTTTTCATGGCTTTTGTGCATTTTCCATTTGATTTTGGAACTATTTATGGATTTAATGAGATGGTTAATGGATGATTAGAATTAGTGTTTTGTGAATGAATGTTGTATGAGGAGGGAACAGGAGCTTCCAGTGTCATTGTAGGTTTGGGTATGTGATGGAGGAAGAAGAGTAGAAGAAGAGAGAGCATCAGAATTTCGGACTGGAATTCTAATGGATTCGCTCGAGCGGACTTTCTGTTCACTCGAGCGAACATTGTTCTGTCTAGGTTCGGAACCACTTTCTGTTTGGCCCACTCAAGCGAACATGAAGTCCGCTCGAGCGAACCTGATACTGGCCAACGTGTTAATTATGAGTAAAAAATTTGGCCAATCGATTGGACCTAACGGTTTGATCGATTGGAGGCCTTGTGAGTGTATATGTTCCCTAAATTAGTTTTAATTATAATCATGAGGTAAATTGAGACCGTTGAGAATTAATGATGATAAAGGAGGAATTTCATAGTTGATTGGTATTGGTCTAAACTTCCATGGGTGTTAATTACGGGGACCATAATGCATACATAAAATATATAATTGTGATGTCCATTGAAAATAACACGTGCATTTGGGTAACCAATAGTTACACCTAAATGGTTGCTTAGACTTGAGATAGAATTGAGTAGAACCATAAGTGATTAGTAATTCCCTCATTGTATTGTTATGTTCTGATCTAATGAGATTGGTATTACTATTATTCCATTCCTTTGTTATGAAGGGAATTATTAAATTGAATCGAATCCAGAAATGGATTGCTTACTGAAAAGCATTGACCTTTGAGTCTGACACTACCTAGCTATTGTATTAGAATTCTAAATGAGTTTAATGAATTAATAAATGAAACAAGTGACTAATCTTACTCCAGTAGATGGATTTGAGGGCGTTCTGGAGCTCCATGGTGATGCCAGTTGTCCCTGGCCCGAACACTGGTAAGTCCTACAATTTCCGATCATATCTATGGGTATTGACTGATGCCTTCCATTTGAAAGATGAATCCTTCCTTTGAGGGAAGATGGTAAATGAAATGAAATGAAAATGAATGCTATAGTTGTGACCACCTTATACATATCCACATGATTGACTTTTATGTTCACATATTGTTATTGTAGGAAATTTCTAGACTTGTCTAGAATTAGAATTGTTACTAATATATTGAATGAGTTTAGTTTATGGATTAACATGCTATTACAAGATTTGTTTATACATTGTCGAACCGTCGTGTTCATTAGTGTTATTGATGGCATTACATGCCCGAGTGCCCTTGCCGGTCCAGTAGCGACCCCAGCGGCAGCAAAGGAGACCGCTCCGGTTCCTCCAGGAGGATTGAATGAATGGGACAGACGGAATACCATCTGATATGGATATCCGAGTGCGAAAAGGAGTTGGAACATTTTGAGAAAATGTTTTGAGAATTTATTTTGTGTAATCATTTTGAAATGTAACTAATTGTCTTTTGTATAGCATTTTGGATATGCAGTAATTGATAAACAAATGATGGGACGATACATGTATAAAGGACATTATTTTGTATACATGTAAATCGTAAATTGATATTGTCAAATATAAATGTTTCCGCAAATTTGTGTATTTGACAGGTAAATTTAGAACGTTATCCCTTGTGGATTCCGTTTTAACTTTGGTTAATTCAGGATTTACGGGAGTAAGTGTGGGCTCACGGCTCGGGATTATCAGACCTCGGGCCCAGCTCATGACATTTCTCTTCACTGACAAATTTTCCTAGGATAAGATCCATGAGACACTCATAAGTTCATCAGGTTTTATCTTTTATTTAGTCAAAATGGATTTGGGAATTTCGGATAGAGTTGGATAGGCTTGAGCCGGTCCTCTTGATAGTTATGGATATTTTGATACTGGTTCTAAATTGGAATTGAGTCAAGAGGGACTTCGGATTTCTGGACATAAAGAGGTAAAAGTAGGAAAAAGGGATTTGGGACCGTTAAAAGGTAAACATGGTCCCTCTATTTAGTTGTTTTGATGGAAGATTTTCGTGAGAACTTCCAGCGGGAACACCTTATGATTTATCTTTAAGTGTTCTTACACATAAGACCCTCCTCAGCTTGCACCCGCTGAATGAATTGGACCATTGGATCCACGATCCTTTTTTTTCTTTTTATAAATAGAAAGTCATTTAAATTTTGGGCCGCAAATCAAGTGATTAGAAGCATGAGATTAACCTAAAATTTTATATATGGGTCTTACTTATTGGGATCTTTCCACCCCCGATTTCCATCATCAATGGGGTCTAATGTACCTATCCCTCAAATTTTATACCAATCTGAATAAAACTGACCATTGGATTTGAACTGATAACAAAATTGCGGGTTTTAAAACTATTAAAATAGAGGGCCAAGGATCAAAGGGTTATGATAATTTGATGGGCTTAAAATTTTGGGAAAATTAGACAAAAGGCCCTCAGCATAGTCTTGTAAGGCCTCCAGTCCAACAACTTTTTCTCTAAGACATATAATAGTCCATACAGTTGAATATATTTTGACGAGAGGCCCCTACATACGCCACATTATACATTTTCATGACTGATTTGCAAGAGCTTTGATTGTGTTTCAAAAGAAGACAATCCATTTCATTAGGCGGGCGTTGTCAGCATCTTCTCATGCCACCCTCTCACATGGAATTGGTCCTTTTCAATATGAAAATTAGATAGTCTTCTCAAGTTTTTGATCTATTCTGCAAATTCAACAATGAAGGCTCCAGACCATGTTTAAAAAAATAGTAGGTTAACGTGTTTGAACCCAACCCCATGATTAAAAAAAAAAAAAAAAGAAGGTTGACATGTTTGAAAACCAACCCCAACCCCCGCCCCCCCCCCCCCCCCCCCCCGAAAGGAAGGATTGCTCTTAATAAATGATAAAAGGCCATACAAAGAAATGCCTATTCTCTATGAAGATTTTGACTCAATATGGTTTGAGTCCAACGTCAAATTGATTTGAATTATTTATAATATATTATTTAAGTGTTTTATAAAATATATCATCTGAAGGCCGGTCATTTGAGTAAAAATTTGATACATACACTATAGTGGGAAGTCGTTTTATCAATAATTTAGATGTTTCATAAGTGGGCCCAGCTATTGGGACACTCTTCTTTGATTCATTGGTTTCTCTTATTATTATTGTTTTTTCTATTACGTAGATATTATTGGGGGCCTTGAAATCATCACTGGGCCCCAAAAAAAGTTGCTCCCTTTTTAGTGAGAAATGCACTTTAATACAATTTAGGCCTACTATCAGATCAATTTCTGTATAATATTTAAACTTATATAATATTTTATCCAAGTATTTTACAAAAATAATTACTTAATTACCTTAAATTCATCATTCTGACTGGGACTATTTAAGTGAAATCTGAAGAGGTGTGTAGGGAACAACCATTTATTGATTGGTTTATATTTTTCATAAGTGGGGTCTAGTGAGATTATTGGACGTTCCCCCCTTGTGTGCAGGTAAGATCAGTTCTTCGGTAGCAACCCCGAGGGATAACTCAGTTGGCCTAGGACCACGGTTTGCACCCAGAGGTTGTGGGTCCTAAACTGCACTACCACACTGGGGCCACAGGAGAATTTTATCAGGCTTTATCTTCTAGGCCTTTAGGGAATTATTATGGCCCAAAGGACTGAGAGCCCTACGTTGTCAAAAAAAAAAAAAAAAAAATCTTCGGTAGCAACCTTAATTGGTACAAGTTTTTTGTTTTATAGTTATGGTTTGAATCGAAAATCGTAATGGACCTTCTTTTTATTTTTAAACTAATAGCATTATGAATGGGTGGATGGTGTTGGTAGTCTCTCTTTATCCAAATTTTTTCTGTATGCCCATCTTACATCAAGCAATTTAACCAGCAGGTCAGGGAATTTGAGTGCTGTGGCATTTGGCATCTCGTACAGTGACTTGGGCCTGTTTGGCTCGTTCACCAGTTTAGTTGTAAATGAATCTGTGGTTCATCATATAACCTTTTCCCCCCTTGAAAACTTTTCCCTAAGTGTGAATTGTTTGGATGCATTAATGCATATTGTGTTCGTAGTAACACATTATGTTATCTCTTTGTTTACCCTATTATACTATATTAAAGCCATGGGTTTTCAATCTAATTTTGATCATGATATCTAATTTTGATTGTTAGTTATAACTACTCCATGACTTACCCATGTTCTCCTTTCACTCCAACAAAAACCACTCTAAGTCTTCTTTCCATTTTTCTCTCTTCTTAACAAATTCTTTTCTATCCCCAATCTCTTGTACTCTTTCTCTGCGTATTCTCATTTCATTTTCACCTTACTTCTTTCTTGGATTAAGAAAAGAGGTACCGCCATGATCTTCTCCACTTTTGTTCTTTATTTAAAATTCTATGTTCTATCTATACTAAATCACCAACACAACACGAGAATGTTCACCAATTACTAAAAGGTATATTTACATATTTATGATGAAAAACTATTATTACACAAAATCAATTATCAAATACTCATGACAATGATTTGTTGGAAGTGGAGAGTGGTTACATAGTAGAAGTGGGGAGTTATAACTCCCATTCAAAATCACAAGTTATGGTCAAAATCTCCTCAAAAACCCTATAGCTTAATATAATATAATTGTTGGTAAATGTTTGAAGATGATTTATGTGATATGAATTTCTTTTTAATTGATATATATATATATATATATTCATATCGCTACAAATTTAATTGGCAAGCTAGCTAGTCTTAATGATAGGATGACTTGTCTTCACTGTAATCACTTTCGTCTCAATTTTGACTGTATTATAATTTTTGACCTCGTAATACCAGGCCCTACCAACTAATGGGCCATATGACTGTCTTATAAAAAATTTCGTTTCCATAGTCATCTTAATATTTGAATCAGGTTTTGCAATTGGTCTCCGGGAATGTAGCTTGAAACTAAATTCAATTACAAAGGATGGCTTATGGAGCCTTGTGGTCTTTTCGTTTACTTCCAAATCCCAACCTTCTCATCACTTTCGCTTTAGCTATGTTTCAAGCTGGTCCGACAGTCTTACAAACAAAAGGGTTGAGACTTGAGAGCTAACATGAATCACCATTGCATCTTTCTCTTAAATCATAAAACATCATAAAGCCACATGAGAGTCCACCAGAACTGATGTGTGACTAGTAAAACCATGTGCATGTGAAACCGGTCTACGCTCCACCATATTTTAATAAATCATTTGTCCTAATCTAGCATGCCATATATACCACAATAATATGAAAAAAAGTATTCTAATTACCTATGGAATTCACATTTTATTTGAAAAGGACTTAAGAAATAAATTATTTTTCCTACAAACACTTCAAGTTTGGTAATCACAAATTTATTTGCTTCAAACACCAATTTAGGGCCAGCTCTAGCTTCGACACATGAAGCACTTTGGACGAAGTCAAAGACTTGCCGGATAAGAGGTGTAAAATTACTTTCCCCTGACAAATTACTTTCGCCGTAGATGAGTTTTCTATGTAGAGTTCATACCTATCTCCAACCTGCTTGTAGAAGACGAAAGCGCTACTGTTAGTACAAATGTGTGGGGTGTATTAACCAGTGTTGAGCCACCAATCTCTACATATATTAACCGGATTCACCTCTATCACTACGGCCACAAAATACAAATTGCTTTCCTTGCATAATGGAAAAGGGTGGAATACTCATTTAGCTTCTATGAAATTGAGGCCCAAAAATTACCTGGTGATATTCAAAATCCCAAATTACCCATTACTTGGATAATTTTGACCAAAGAGGTGACTTTTGTTCAGAACCTCAAGCGTATATCAAACTTAGGGTTGTAGGAAAGAAAAATTTACGCCGGTTAATTTTCATGTTTTGATTTTCTTGATCCAAGGTCCGGAAAGCCCTCTGATCTCCATTACAAATTCTACCTAAGAGTGGATCCACTCGACCTATTATAAACATATCTCTCTCCTTCTTCACTCTCTTCTAGATTGGCCTTTTGATGTGGTCAACTCTGGGCCCTTTCAGCCGGGCGTAACACATGCTCATGCTCTGGGGCCTTTTCTACGTCTGTTCACTTGAAGGTTCTGAATGACCATAGTCATAAAAGTCCCTTTAATTTATAAACAAATAATCCGCAAAATAGAAAATCAGCCTAAAATGTTGGAAAAAATTGTTTTGCCGAAATTATAAATAAATTAAAATTATAAAATAATAATAATAATAATAAAAGAATTGACCGAGCAGCACACGCGTGTGGGAAGTGTGTTGTCACCACTGTCTAATCCTCCTCCCAAGACCTACGCGATAGTGATGAGTGTAAATAATAATAAATAAGTGTAAAAGAGTTTTTTATAACGGGTTGTAAAGTACGATACATCGCCAATACTCTCCAATGTTTGTATGCCCCCTCATCTCGTTGGAAGCACCTTTCTCGATATCTTCTTTCACAGCTATTCAAGCAACTATTTTTATTTTTTTATTCCAAAACTACTCTTATTAATTTCAAAGCAAATTACTTTCCAACACTACCCCATTATAAATTCTCAACCCACTCTAAATCAATGGGTCCCATGTCTAAAATCTAAAACACCAATATGCTTGCTAGATTTTTTTACTTTTAGAGTTGGGCGTACAAATTGAAATAAGCAATGTTCTTCTACAAGCAGACTGCATAACTTTCATTTTGGAGCTAGGTTTATCTCATGGTGGACTCATTATATAATACATGGCCATGATTTCATTAGAAGTTTTACCCAATCGAAGTTGGTCCCACTTAAAAATTCTCATATAATTAACATTAGTCTCACAAATTCATAACCCTCTTTGATGTGGCCCACTTATAAACTATATAAATAAACCAAGATGAGCCACACCTCATTTTATAAGGTCCAATGAAATCTCATTCAACCCCAAGGGGTTGGTTGAGTGGTTAGGCCTATAGTTCCTCCCTCTTCCGGAGCTAGAGGTTTTGGTATTGACCTCCGGTTCTCCCTTCTTCAAGAATCGAATGTTGAGTCCACTAGTACTACCACCTTGAGGCCACATGGGTGTTTACCCGGCTTCCCTTTGGGCCCGGAGAGATTAGACCAGGCCAGAAGGTTGGGAATCCTCCGATAGCCAAAAAAAAAAAAAAAACATTCCCATTAAGTTAGAATTTGACTTTCTAAAAATTCTCACCTAAACTGAAAATAATCTAACAAATACATAATGCTTCTCAATCAAGCCACTCATACAAAATCCAAACCAATCAAATAAATTACACTATATTTATGAGCTCTCATAAAACTTCACTCAATTTGAGTAGGATCCACCAGGAATCCTTACATGATGTGAAAGTGAAAAATAAATTCATTACACTTTTCAATAGAACTCTCACAAGTTGAAAATTTGACGAGGGTAATTTTGGAAAAAAAATAAAAATAGTTACTTGAATAGCTGCCAAGAAAGATTCGGAGAAAGGCCCTTCCAACGAGATGAAGTGGCCGGGGATGTATCATATACTATTTTTTTTTTTTTTGAATCATATACTATTAGACAAGCACAAGACCGTGCTTTAATCCACAGAGATACCAACACCCATTTCTTTCTTCCTACCTCCCATGTGAGAGAGAGAGAGAGAGAGAGGGGTCTATATCAACCTCTGCAACTCGATAACTCTATAGACGGAAGGAAGGTGAGAGAGAGATGGGGAATGACTGGATACCGCAATTTGACTCGTCTAGCAGTAGCAGTCCCTCCTCGACCAGACCTTCAAGCCCAGGTAATGGAAAGAAGGAACAGAAAAAATCAAATCTTTTGATGGACCCAGATTAGCTTTTCTTCCTCTTCCTCTAAAACTCTAGTTAGGTTTTCATATGGGTTGTTTTCTAGCCTTTTTAGTTCCTAGTTTGAGTAATTCAAGATCTCTCTCTCTCTCTCTCTCTCTGTGTTCTGGAAAGAATTCATCTTTTTTTGTCTCTTCTTCTGGGTCCGTGATATAGAAACAGAACCTGACAATGACATGGGTTGCTTTCTCAAAATCCCTTTCTCCTTTTGCGTACATGTGATTTCTTTCAAATACAATATTTTCTCTGTAACTCTGTTTTTTCCTGTGCTACTCTGTTTTCTTCTCCCAATTTGATTTACAGATCTCTCCATTTTTGCATAATCTCACATGGGTTTCCTTCAAATCCTCTGTTCAGGGATTGCACAGAACACCAGCAATGAAGGGACGCATTCGGGAACTGGGAGTGCGTTTTCGAGCCGTTTGGATGAGGTTTCCCCAAACAGGCAGATCCTTACCACTTCTCCCAACTTAAGGGTTTTCACTTTTGCAGAATTGAAGACAGCAACCAGGAACTTCAGTCCCGATTTGGTTCTTGGGGAAGGAGGTTTTGGGAAGGTTTTCAAGGGTTGGATTGATGAGAAGACATTTGCACCAACCAAGGCCGGAAGTGGGATGGCTATTGCTGTCAAGAAATTGAATCCAGAGGGCTTCCAGGGAAGGCAAGAGTGGCAGGTATTTTCCATTCAATCCAATATTTGTTTGGCAAAATTTGAGGGAAAAACGAAAAAAAAAAAATAAATAAATATATATATATATATATATAGGGCTAGAGGTGAAAAATAGGTTGCGCCCGCACAGTCACGTCCAGTACAGAAAACCCTTCGTGGGCCAGGCCCGGCCCATTGACCTTGTTAACTACACTGCCCCGCACGATGCGACCCAAAAGATGGGCCGTGCTGGACCATGGAGCGTGGGCTGTGGCTCGGCACGACATGGCCCAGTTCCTTTGCCATGCCGGGCAGGGTACCTTGGCTGAGGCACGGAGTGCCATGACCCATATTTAAAAAAAGTTTGATTTTTTATTTAAATAAAATTTAAAATAATTAAGATTTTATTATTCATTTTTAATTAGCATTGTATTTATTTTAATAGTTTTAACTTTATTTCAAGTTAAAGAATCCAGAGTCCATAAAGCCCTTTTTAATTTATATAAAAAAAATTTTAAAAAGAAAAGAAAAGAAGAGGCATGTTGGCCAGCCCAAGGGCGGCACTACCCAATTTTCATCTCTAAATAGGGCCCAGTTGGTTTTGGAATTAGAATTCCTAGGAGCTTTAAGAAATTTATTCTGAACGGTGGTTAAAATTGAAGAAATAAAGTTGAAGATTCATATATAGACATGAAATTATATCCCCTTTTAAGGAAAATGATGGAAAGTGATTACTCACCCATCACCTTAGGAGATTTTTTTTTGCTCAAGGTGAGTATGTACTGAAAAAAGAAGGGCAACAGCCCCTAGACAGGGGGAAAACAGAATACTACGGGGGGACTACCGCAACAGAAAACAGGACACCCCAAAAGACGAGGACCAACCTCCAGCCCTGCAAACAAAAAGAGAGCACCTCCAAAGAGGGAAGATCCAAGAAGACAGAGTAGGATCCCTACTTCAACACAAACAAAAAGAAAAATAAAAGATATGAAGAGAGCACTGCTAGAACTCCAACCGCTGCACTAAAAGGAGAGCCCATCTTCCAAAACAAAACTTCAACTTCAGCATGAACTCCACCCAATGCAAGACATAATAAAGCTACAAAAAACCAATATTGTCACTCTGGGCCAAACTGCTGAGAGAAGGATCAACCTGGAGAGTAGGGAGAATCATTCCACCCTAAGGCTCTCAAAATTGGATGAGTGGGAGGGGCCTTACCTGAAGAGGAGCAAAACATACCACTGTAGTTGTCGATGAAGACCTTCTGAGCTTTCACCGGGGAGGGCTTTTTATTGCGGTGCTTGGCTTCATTCCTCAAGAACCAAAGGGTATAGATGGTTTGGAAAAAGATAGCTGCTGCTTATTTTCTTCCATTGGCATCTACACCCTTGATGAAAGCTGTCCATACAGAAGAAGGCAATGGAGGAAGACGAGCTGAAGTGTTCATTAGATTAAGAATCCAGGACCACAGCTGCTGGGCTATGTGACAAGAGAAGAAGATGTGCAGGTCTGATTCGTTGTTGCAATGGCAAGAATAACATCCTGAAGCCAAGGAGCTCCCTTTGAGCATTGCCCATGAATCGGTTGGGGTTTTCCTTAGGAGAAGGCACCAGCTGAAGCAAAAAAGTCTTAGATTAATGAGCTTATTCCAAACTAGCCCATGCCATTGAACTGCTGCTTTTCTAGACCTCAATGATTCCCAAGCTTGTTTAAGAGAAAGGACCCCTGAAGCAAAGCCTTTCCATATAAGTTTATCAGGGTTAGAAGGGCTAAGGAGATCAATTTGGCAATGGCAAGAATAATCAGCTTAGGAGATTAAATGGTCCCATTTACTACTCTACTTTATATCCTTCACCCCTCACCTCTTTACTAATTCTTTTGTTGAACCCATTTTGTAATGAATTCCTAGGGATTCATATCATGCCAGCAAATTATCCTTTACTGAAATTTCTCATTTATTTCCAGAAATAAAACTATGATTAAGGATGTAAGATGTCTCCCATAGTTACTAACTAGATCGTTTCTGTTAAAAACACCTTTCTTTCTCTCATTCTTTTCATGCTGCTGCATAAATACAGTTTATTTTATTTATTTTTGTAATTTCACGATTTTAATTCGGCTGGTGTGTGCTGTTATTTTACTTGTCTATGTTCCTTTTTGCAGTCAGAGTTGGATATCTTGGGGAGCCTTTCTCATCCAAACATTGTGAGACTTTTGGGATACTGTTGGGAAGACAAAGAGCTATTACTTGTATACGAATTCATGCCAAGAGGGAGTTTGTCAAACCACCTTTTCAGTAGTAAGCAGCAAACAATATCAATATTGTAATTGTAATTAACTTTACTTGGTTGGATGAGCTGTGATGCTGGTGATGGTGAAAAATTGGCACTGTAGTTATTGATAAAAGAAACTATGATTCAAGATTAAGACAACTTATACATTTAGTGATCATCATAAGTCACAGAAATTGATATTGTGCTTAAACTTCATGATAATAATCAGAAAAATAAATCATCTACCTGATGCCACAGTGCTAAAGCCAGTGGACAGCTGTGATCTTGTCTGAGTGACTGGATGGGCTTAGATCTCGACTTTGTTGTCCTTATTCTCAGAACAAATTTTTTGAATTTGTAGTCCAGTATCTATACAATGCATATTTTACTTTCTTGCTTTTGGAAGTTACAGTTATGTTACTTGCATATGATCTATTTATCATTGTGAAACACTATAAAATGCTGTGTTAACCTTGCACAGGTACATTCCAGACAAATCTGAGCTGCATAATTTTTTTTATTATATTTTTTTATAGAATCGCCTCCATTATACATGTTTCTAAAATGATGCACTCTATGTAGGTGGTTCAGCCTTTCAATCACTTTCATGGAGCACACGGCTCAAGATAGCAATAGGTGTAGCTCGGGGCCTTGCATTCTTACACTGTTCAGAAAGGAAAATCATATATCGTAGTCTTAAACCATCTGATATATTGCTTGATTCGGTAAACTCTTCCATCCTGATTTCTTGGTATAGAGAAATGTGTTTTTTTTTTTCGTTTGGGGAAACCATGTGATATATTCGGTAAATATCTTAGTTTGCTTTTTTTTTTCCCCCTCTTTTTAAATCTTCTGCAGAACTATAATGCAAAAATTTCTGATTTTGGGTTAGCGTGGGTTAGTCCTCCTTCGTGGGGAGCGACAGTTGTCTCCACAAGTGTCATGGGCACCTATGGTTATGTAGCTCCTGAATATCTGGCTACAGGTAAGATCAGTTCTTTGGTAGCAACCTTCATGGCTACAAGTTCTTGTGATTCCTGTGTTGATTTTTAATTGTTCACACTGTAGTGGGCTTTCTTTATTTTAAACTAATCTTAATTTGCTTTCTAGTTTTATGCATGGGTGATGTTGTTTGTGGTTTCTCTTCATCCAAAATTATTCTGTATGCCTAGTTCACTGGTGAGAAGCAATGTTTTTAATATCAACAAGCAGGTTTTGCTTTGTACATCAAACAACTGAATCAGCAGAATTGGGAAGCCCGTTTGGCAATGTGCTGTTTGGATGTTCTGGAGTTCCCACGGGAAGTGAAGTAGAAAACGTGTTTGATTGATATTTATTGTCGTTCCAAAAATTTCTCACAACAATTTTTGGAATCATGGCCTGCTGGTATAGAAATCTCAAAAAGATCTTACTTTGTTTTTTCTTTTTTCTTTTTTTTAGCATCTCATTGGCAACATTTATGATGTATCGAGTTACAAGGTACCTCTCTGCGTAAGTCTACAACACGTTCTTGCCACCCCCACCCCTGTCTTCCTTCTCTCTCACAAGCCGCACAACTGTACATCCTCCCTCCCTCTCTCTCCATACTCAGCCATCCTCCACCCTCTTCAAATGTTATTAAAATGCCCTCTTACAGTAATAACTGTAAGGAAGAAATGCCCTTTGATCGTATCGTAATTTTTCAGAGCTCATATTTTCAATTTCCCAACTTGATTTAGTAATTTGCTATAGGAAACATTTACAGTGTCAATTAAAATTTTGATATGGAAGTTCACAGAACTTTATTAAAATTTATTTATTTTACTTGAAAGTATCTCTTTTTTGGCTTCAAATATATATATTTATATATATGTAATAGATTTCACTTTCCCTCGCTATCATTTCAGCATGTAACAATTCAATTCTTCCTACAATTTCAAAAACTGAATTGAGGTCTTACTCATTCCTTTAGGCATGTAACAATGCAATTCGTTTCAGATTGTGTACAGGAGTTTCGTGATTTGGTGTTTCATGAATTAATATTTAGATATGAAACCATATTTTGAATACAATATGGGTTTTGAGAGGAGATATTATAATGTTGTATAGTCAATGCAACTCCTAAGTCGATCATTCCAGATTCAATCACGTGTTCACAATCACAAAAAGGTGGGTCACATGTTTATAGGCACAAAACTGGCTCCACATTGTAAATCCTATTTAAGTGGGGCCCATGTTCTAATTTCTAAAGGTGGTTATTGCATTGTAGTTTTTAAAAGGCATGTCCCAATATAACAATAATAGATTTAAGTTTAGGAACAAAATTATTATAATGTTACCAAACAAGTTTTGCACAGCATAGTCTCGGCATATTCTCAGCAGAATAGTTTAAAGTAATGTTGCCAAACAAGTTCTACACAGCATAGTCTCGTCACAACCCGTTCTCGGCACAGAATTGGGAATAACACAAGAACAATGCCAAACGAGGCCTTGGTTTCTCAAAACTTTTGGCTGTGGCATTTGGTTTTCTGGTTTGATGATTAGGGTCTGTTTGGCTTGTTCACAAGTTCAGTTTTCTCTGAACTGGTCATTAATTATACCCTTGAAAATTTTGCATTCCCTGTATGAACTGTTGCGCGTTCATATATTGCGGAAGTAGTGAAACATCATGATATTTCCTGTTCAAAGTCATCTTAGTATTTGAATTAGGTTTTGTAACTGGTCTTTGTCTAGAAATGTAGCTAGAAAGAGAAACTCACTTCAGTCACAAGGGATGGCCATAGAGCCTTGTAGAGGTATTTGTGAACAAGTGAGCTGAATTGGAAGGTCTTGCTGATATAGTTTCACTCACATACGTTGTTGACTATTTTTGGAGGACACATTGTTAAAACTCACTGTTATAAACTCCTAATAAGGAAATTTTCACTATGATGAAAATGAGATGATGAGATAAGCAACATCTCAACTATTGACATGATGCATTAGAACAAGAACTTTTATGGTGACCTCCATGGTCCAACCCTTCTTATCACTTGCTTTAGCTAGGATTCAAACTGGTTTAACAGTTATTCAAATAAAAAGTTAAAAGAGCTAATAACGATCATTGCTTCATTCAATTTGTTCATAAAAATCTACTTGAATTTGGTAGTAGCCATATATGAGAGGGTCATAGATTGCCTGCAACAGGGAAAAAAAAAATATATTATTGATTTCTTACTTGAAAATTATCTCAAATGGTTGAAATTTCTTTGATCTGAACAATGACAAGTGTGCCTCCATCAACATCAACCAGGCCATCTGCACGTGAAGATCGACGTATATTCTTTTGGGGTTGTTTTGCTCGAGATGCTTTCAGGCATGCGAGCAATTGACCGCAAGCGTCCAAGTCCGCAACACAATTTGGTAGATTGGGCAAAACCATATCTATATAATTCGAGTGAGGTATTGTCGCGGGTGATGGACCGGAGGCTCGAAGGCCATTACCCGTCTGAAGGTGCAGTTCAGGCTGCTCGGCTCATTCTCCAGTGTCTCAGCCTTGTCCCAAGAAACCGTCCATCCATGAAAGAAGTGGTGGAAGCATTGGAGCAGATTCAGGCCATAAAGCCTTTGGAACGGATTCAGGTGGAACGGATTCAGGCCAGAACGTGGATTCAGGCCATAAGGCATAAAGCATATGCCTCCACAACCAAAGACTGAGACTCTGCGTCCCGCCGACCACAATCACTCTGATCACCATGCACGAATCTGTTTCCCACTTCATTCAAAAGCTGGTAATGTTGGAACTGGGAAAAAAAAGGAAGGATGTCTCTGGTGAAAGCAATCTTCAAAATTGAGGTAATCTATTCCAACATGAACAGTTATAATGGCATTGCTATATACGTGGCTGTCCAATTGTTTGTGTTTATTGGACTTATTGGACAACTTGTGCAATATCATTCTTATGGTTATTTTTTCTTTTTAATTATGAATTGTGGATCTGATGATTTGTATCAGTGAACAATTTTAGCATGGAGTAAAATGATTGTTTTTAATGTCTTATGGAAGCTTGAAATTGATTTTAAATACTATTTTGCAATTTGTATTTTATTTTAAATTCGAAACAGCTTCATCCATGCCACTCGAAATGACACTCCCAGTTCCCGGATGCATCCCTTCATTGCTGTTGTTCTTTGAATCCTCTGCAAATTTAACAGAAGAGAAGATGAATGAATAGAGGATTTTGAGGAATCCCATGTGAGATCTTGCATGAAATGAAGAGGCCAGTGAATCAAAATGGGAGAGGATAACAGAGCAAGTTGCACATGAAAAATCGAGTGGTATTTTGACCCTAAAAGCTCACCGATTAGATCTGGCATTTACCCGTCAACGATTGAAGATTAATAAATTCTTGTAGAGCCATTCGTACAAAAAGGCCACCTATGTAAACAGAGAAGAATCCTCTCAATAGGATTCTCGGGCTCTCTTAGGGCATGTTTGGTCAATAGGGAGGAATCCTCTATCTAGAGTATTCATTCATTCCCTTGGAACCATACTATCCTCAATGAGGATTTCTGATGAGAGAATTACTACATTCCAGGTTTAGAAAATATCTATCATCAAAAGGATTTCTGAGGTTAAAACTCAAAACCTAAACTTTCACCTATGTTTGACTCTCTAGGTAATTTGAACGGTTTGGATAGTGCGTGCAAAGGGGACACATAGGAATAAAAAATTAATATTTTTGGGTATGGATTTTTTTTTTTTCAAATATTTCAAATTTTGGGACAGATCAACCGCTGAAATTTCAATTTTTAGCCGTGTTTGGTCTTCTGCAAATGATGTATGGTTTAAATCAAGATTTTGGGGTCCGCAAGAAGCAAAAAATTAGAAAGACTTGCCAAGTCATCCCCTTTTTCAACACTACGCAGATCAATGGTCTATAGTACCTTTTCATTTTCTCATGACCCACGACGAATCATGCTGTGAAATATGACCCCACAGCTATCTTTGGTTTTCTGAGGAGGATTAAATGCTTGGATTTTACAACATGGGCCCACAGAAGTTGAGAGATTATGATCCAATGGTCCAGACTTTTTTTTGCAAATGTATCAAGATCTATGATAAATCTTTTCGCTACAACCACATACCCATTTTGGGCCTTTTAAACATGATTAACGAGTTGAGTCTTGATTGTGAGAACCAAAATTAGGGTTCCAAATACAAAATCGGTAACCTCTAACCATGAGAATAATTGAAAACAATGAAGCGAGGATTCCTACCAACGGTTGCCAAACTTGGCCGAAAGGTGAGTTATTCTATGGATATAATATGATGCAATATGAGATCAGTCACACTACCCTAAAACATTACACAAACAGCTCTCCGGAATTTGTTAAACTTCAATATGTGAGGTCGAATGTTAAATTTTAGGACAGGTGCATGGACAAAATCCTCTGAGGGGGCTTACCCATGGAGACCGTGGGTGGACTAACCACGGTCCTCGACATCACCATGGGCAGACAGGGCAGACACCGAAAGGCTGTCCTTTGCATGGCAGGCTGTCCCACACTGATGTGGCCGTCCTTGATTCACTCATGGTCACCTCTAGGCATGTCAAACGGGCCGTGTCGCCGGCCTGGCCCACTAGGGAAAACCCTTGGCACGGTGCCGGGCCGTGCCAGGCCTTCGTGCCAGACTTGACTCCTTCATCTTTTTTTTTTCTTTCTTTTCAATATTAAAATAAAAAATTAGAAAACAAGCATGGAGAATGACAAAGATATTTAAGTGGTTCTCTCAAACTCGACCTACTCCACTGAGAAGAGAGAACCATTGGATCTTAACTTTTTGAAGGTTTCTAAATAGGATTATCTTCAAAATCTTAAAATCTTTTTTAGAAAATAACAAAAAAAAGAATGAAAAACTTATATATTTACAAATTGCAATGAAGGAAAAAGTAAAAATTCATATGCATAGTCCACTAATGTATTCTGCTGAATCATAATCTTCCATTAATGTCAACTATTGCTTCCTCTTATCTGCCAAATGACGTAGGCAAACACAACACCTATGATTCCAAAACGAGTTCCATAGTCTAAGGCACAAGTGAAGAGACCAAAATATACGTAGAGCTGATTATGTTTTAATGGGATAATATAATCATAATAAAAGTAAAAGTAATATTATTTATATATATATATATATATTTTGGAATACTATTATAAGTTTATAACTATTGACCGGGCCAAAGAAGAATATTAGAAAGGGATATAACTTGGGTCAATAAATTTAGTTTTGGTTTCAATTGGACCCAAATTCCCAACCAATTTTCCAAGCTTACCTGGCTAAACAAAGCCATCTAGTGATGTTTGGTAGGTACCAAAATAAAAAAATATACAGAAGAAGTTTGTGTTCTATTTGGGCCCAATTTCCATAGTGATTTTGTCACAATGGGCCCACCTGTCACAATGATTAACATCATTTGTATTTTTTTTGGTAAATAAAATTTTGATTAAAAGAAAAAGAATGGGACGGTTACAGTATTTATAGACTTTGTAAAATTGAAAAGGACACAAAAAAAAAACCCCTTATATGACTGTTTTATGGCAGTTGGGGGGTTAAAATGAATAATATTTAAAAAAATAGCCATTTTTGGGAGGGCCAAGCCGGTGGTGTCTAGCGAGCCAAGTTTGTTGTCCCTGCAGCCCGCCTTCGTGCCTGGCAGGCCGTGCCAAATGGGCCCAGATGCCTTGGCCGAGCACGATCCATGACACGCGGCCCGGCACGGCCCATTTGACATGCCTAGTCACCTCCCAACAGATCCAGACTCAAATTCAAATCATAGTCGCTGAGAAAACCGAACATTTGAAAGAAATCCCATGTACGCAAAAGAAGAGAAGGAATCTGAGAAACAACCCTTGTCAGGTTGTGTTTCTAATACACGGCAACAGAAAAGGCCAGAAGAAGAAACAAAAGAAAAGATGAATTCTTTCCCCCCGACCATAGAAAGAGAAGTGAGAGAGAGAGAGAAAGCAGATATCTTGAATTACTCGAATTAGAAACTTAACAAGCAAAAAAACAACATATAGGGGTGGTGAAAAACAGAAGAAATACTCATCTGCGTTCTTCAAAAGATTTGATTTTTTCCCCTCCTTCCTCTTCCTTTTTTCATTACCTGGGTCTGCTGGTGTGGTCGTGGTGGGACTGTGAGATGATTTAACTGGCATTCCCCAGCAATTTCCCATCTCTCTTGCTCTCTTTCTTTCTACTTTCTACCCGGTGGCAGAGGTTGTTAGACTACTTCCTTGAGAGAAAGAAGAAGAAATATTTCTCCTAGCGAGTTGCAGGAGTTATCATATACCAAATGGGTTGAAAGTAGAAGAAATAGAGAGAGAGAGAGACGAAGGGGGGGGGGGGGGGGGGGGGGGGGGGGGGGGGCGCAACTCGCTATCATATACCAAATGGGTTGAAAGTAGAAGAAATAGAGAGAGAGAGAGAGAGAGAGACGCGGGGGGGGGGGGGGGGGGGGAAGGGAAAATAAGATGTCTGTTGAGATTGTGATTTTTTTTTAATCGGTAACGGTAACTTATATGAAAAGAGAATAGAATACAAACAAAGAAAATGAGAAGAAATGAAAAAAGGGGGAAAGAAACACAGAGGTACAAGAGAAATGTACTCCCTCAGACGACAACTACATAATAAAACCCTCCCAAGGGGAAACTCTCTCAACACCTTGCTTGGCTAAAGCTTCCGCCATCATATTTGATGACCTACTTTTATGCTGAAAGCTAACATTAATGGTGGTGGATAATACCCAGATTTTATTGAAGAGGAACTGAAACTTCCATGGATAAGCCTTCCAGTTTGAAACTCAACTCACTGCATTAGAAGAATCACTATCCACAATAAGATTGCCATGGTAGTATCTCGAAAAACACCGAAGAGATTTCAGAATAGCTAAAACCTCAGCTTCATTAAAGTCACAAACCCCCACGTATTTGGAGAAAATAAATAAAATGTCCCCATTGCAATTTCGAAGCACCCCTCCAATACCAGCTGATCCAGACTTTCATCTAACGGCACCATCAATATTGAATTTAAACAAACCAATAAGAGGAGGAGACCAAAGAATAAATTTTCTCACTTTGACTGGGCCACACCCCATACATGATTCCCAATTAATAAGTATGTCATGAAGCGAAAAATTAGAGAATTCCTTTCTACCCATAGCCTACTTCGCGTTCGTTAAAGTGATCTTAGAAATCAACTCTGCAGAAGTTGAAGAGGACCCCCTAAAAATTCTATCATTGCTTTCCTTCCAAATGGACCACAAAATAGCAAATGGCGTTATCCTCCAAAGAATACGAACGCATCCAACAAAACAACCTTCCAACCAAGACTCTGCCGCATCAACAATCTTCTCAGGACAGCACCAATCAACACTACACCTACCAATAAAATAGCCCCAAATACTAGAAGTAAACTCACAATAAAGAAAAAGATGGTTCACCGACTCCAACTCCTTATGACACATCACACAAGTGTCATTGATGGTGGATGATGTCAATCCTCTTCTCCTCAAGTTATCCGTTGTTGAGATCTTAGCTGCCACTGCTAACCAACAAAAAGCTTCCACTCGGGGAGGAACCAAACCCGTCCAAACAAGGGAAGAAGGAGCTCTAGGAGATGGTTCCCCTCCAAAGCCGAGTAGAAGGCTTTCACGGAGAATTCTCCGGATATGGATGGCTTTCAAATCCTAAAATCCTTAGAAACCCTGCACACGAAAAAAAAAAAAAAAAAGGTTACTGGACATCCTCTGACAAACGAAGACTTCTTCTAAAGGTCACACCCCATACAGTACAACCATCCCTCACCTCATAACAATCACTGACAACAGACTCCTTATTGGACACTAATCTAAAGACCCTATGAAACAATTCACACAAGGGACCCACTCCAACCCAATCATCCAACCAAAACCTAAGAGCCCTCCCATCCCCCACCATAAAACCCACCCCTTTGGACAAAACTTCCCCACTTACAGAAGATGAATCCCCAACTGAAGCAATTGCACCCCCACAAACTCGATTTAAGAGACCTATGACCCGGATTAAGCCACCACCCCGAATTGTCCACCCCATACTTGTTAGCAATAACCTTCCTCCAAAAAGCCTCCCCCTCCTCTCCAAACCTCCACCACCACTTCGCTAATAAAGCCGCATTTTTATACTCCAAATTACCAAGGCCTAAACGCCCATACGACTTTGGGGGATACTCCAAATCACCTCACTGCACTTCATTAAATGCAGATTCTTGTTATTACTCTTACCCTCTCAAAGAAAGTTCCTGCGAATACGGTCTAGCCTTTCCACCACAGCCTTTAGCATCTTGAAAAGCGACATATAGTACACTGGGATGTTTGACAAACAAGCTTTTATCAAAGTGATCCTTCCGCCCAAAGATAAATATTGTCGCTTCCAAGAGGACAACTTCTTCTCAAAATTGTGAATGACTGGATACCACAAAGACTTAGATCTTGACTTCACCCCAATCGGAAGGCCCAAGTATAACAGGGGTAGTCTCCCCTATTTGCAATGCAACATGGCTGCCAAAGATTGAGTGGTCTCTTCAGAGCACCCAACTCTCACCAAATGAGTTTTGGAAATGTTAACCTTCAAACTTGAAACCAGCTGAAAACACTGCAAATTTCTTTTAAAAGCCATGATTTCCTCCCTTCTAGTGGAGCTGAAAAGAATCGTATCATCTACAAATACTTTGTCCTTGGTCAATGCTCGTAGCTTGAGAATACTTTCCTTTGCCATTCTGTTATTCTAGTCTTGATCCTCGGTAGAAGGCTGGCAGCTATTAAGGGGAACAGTCTCACCCACATATGCAGGGAAGTCCATTCTAAGGCCCACATAGATATAATCCAAACAGTTGTCCAAATGAGTCGTTCCTTCCAATGCGCATTTTGAGACAAATAGGAGTGGATCCCAAAGTAAATTATTGAACAAGATATGAAAAGGCATTGTGTGGCATCGTTGCTGATATGGAGTTTGAAGATATGAACATGCATTGTGTGGCATCGCTGCTGACATGGAGTTTTGTCTTCCTCATAATCCACACTCACTCGTAGGATTGTAAATGGGTCGGCTCCAGTCCAGGTCCATGGTGGACCCAGAACCGGAACCGTTAAGAAGAAGGTGGAATCAGATCCAGACCCGAAACCGTTTCGGAACCAGTTTCTTGGCTTTGGAACCAGAACCAAAACCATATATGAGACGGGTTTCGATCCGGGTCCGGATCTAGGTAAAGAATGATATTAAAAAAATATAGTTTTTAGGAGAGATTTTCAAGAATTGAGGTATTATGTTAAGTCTAGGGTCTACGGATCCGAACCAAGGTAAAACTGGACCCGGACCCATTTACTTATCGGGACCTAAATAAAACCTCCGGGTAATCGGAGAATCGGGGACCCATTTACATCCATACTCACTCGTACTTAGCTGAATTTTGTTTTGAGTATATATATCCATGGAGGGATGGAATTCATCTTGAATAGTTCAGATGGTTCAGATTATCTCCATGTAATCTGTTGATGGAGTTTCGAGATATATGTGTTATACATGTCCCCAACTAATAGCTGGCCAGCAGATTCTAACACTTTTTCTCTCATGTTCCGTTATAGAGTAAATAAATGTTTATAGAATAACAGACAAAACAAAACAAAACCGCTTAGACAAGACATTTCACTGTTGTATTCAAAAATAAAAATAAAAATAAAATCTATACTTATATTGCCATTTTGATGAACTTCAGTTAAAACTAATTTGATGAGTCATATTTGATGATTTACTTTGTTACTTCTCCATTTTATATTCATAGATGTGAATCCCATAGGAGAAGAGGTGATTTAATCCTATCCATTGTTGTCGTTAATGATATTGTAAGAATATATCCTCCAAAATATTCTCTCTCTTGAGTCTTGAAAGCTGAATGTTGGTTGAACAAAGAACATAAAAAAAACCCTCAATTCTGTCTTTAGGAGAAACCACATCAACTAAATGGGGCTCATTTGTTGATGTGTCCTTTCAAAAACACATAATATATGCATTTTTAATAAAAGGTGTCTTTTGGGTTATATATGTGCATTTTCAATAAAATATCTCTTAGGCCCATTTGTGTGTATGTAACTCAATTCAAAGGGATGCCTTCCAATTTTATAAATTAGGGTTAAATGCATATGAATCCTTTATTTTGTGTATGCTGACGTGACGTGGATTAAACGATGAAAGGTTTGGTTTTCATAATTTTTTATAGATTAAAATTTTTTAATTAGTTATTATAAATATATTTATAAGAATAAAATATTAATTTTAATGTATTATTCAGGAGTTAACCTATGCATCGCACATGGGCGTCATGCGAGTATTATGTTAAAGTAAAGTAGTTTCGTGGAATTTGACATGAATGCCATAGCGTTTGGTTGTGTTTCAAAAGACGTCACTTTCTGTTCTCAACTGGAAGCGCGTTGATGGAGTAATGAGTATCATAGAATTTGTCATATGAAAATAAGAAAGTCTTCTCAAGTTTTTTGATCTGTTCTGCAAATTCAACAATGAAGGTTCCAGAACATGTCAAAAAAATAGTAGGTTGACATGCTTAGACCCAGGCCCATGATTAAAAAATAGAATGTCTACATGTTTGAAACCCCACCCATGGATAAAGGATTGCTCTTAATAAATGATAAAAGGCCCATACAAAATGGTATGGGCCCCATCCCAGCCTAAATCGGCCCATGAACGCCCCCATATAAATCTAAGTCTTGAACCTTCACGTATTGTAGCAGGTATTTGGATCATTTTGACCAAAGAGTCAGGCTTTTTTCTCGGAACCTCAAAAGTATGTCAAACTTGGGTTCGTTGGAAAAGGAAATTCTATGGCAGACAATTTTCATGTCTCGATTTTCTTGGTCGGAGGTCCGAAAAGCCCTCTAGACTCCATTACAATTTTTACCTGAGAGTGGACCCGCTCCACTTATTATAAACACAGCTCTCCCCTCCTTCACTCTCATCCAGATTGACCTTTTGATGCGGTCAACTCTGGGCCTTTTTCAGCCGGGCGTCACACATGCTCCTGCTCTCCCGTGAGAATTCACTTACAAAAAAACTAATAACACAAGCGACAGACTTTAAAATTATTCCAGGAGACGAACATGAGTTCCGACCTCATTTTCATTGCCTTCTTATCTGCAGTGATACTAAGATGTGCAGAGTTCAGATGTGTGTTTTGTATTTCTCCGTAGACAGTGTAACCCACTGATCAGATCAACTCCTATCTGATCTCAGCTAGTAATTAGATCAGAATCTGATGCATCTCCTTTCACTGCAGTACAACCGGACGAGAGACCCTGTCTCTGATTTCCGGTTTCTATCATCTCTGCAACTATAGATCCGGTACCATAGAAGTCCCTTTAATTTATAAACAAATAATCTGCAAAATAGAAAATCTGCCTTAAATATTGGAAAATTTTGTAAATAAATTAAAATTAGAAAATAAATAAGGGAAAGGAAAGCCGAACAACTTTATTTAAATCGTTTATAAAAGTGGGCCACATCAAAGAGGGTTATGAATTTGTGAGAAAATGTTAGATTATATGAGAGTTTTTAAATGGGACCAACTTTGATTGGGTAAAACTTTCTTCCTACTACATATGGGAGAGTGAAAACTCCATAGATGGAAGGAAGGAGAGAAAGAGAGATGGGAAATTTCTGGATACCGGAATTTGACTCGTCTAGCAGTAGCAGTCCCAGCTCGACCAGACCTTCAAGCCCAGGTAAAGATAAAAAACGAAGAAGAATGAACAAAAAAAATCAAATTTTTTGATGGACCCAGATGAGGTTTTCGTCCTCTTCTTCTAAAATTCCAGTTAGTTTTTCATATGGGTTGTTTTCTAGCCTTTTCAGTTCCTAGTTTGAGTAATTCTAGATAGCTCTTTCTGTTTGTTCCGGAAAGAATTCATCTTTTTTGTGTTTATTCTTCTGGGTCCTTGTATTTCCGTGATATAGAAACAGAACCTGACAATGACATGGGTTGCTTTCTCAAAATCCCTTTCTCCTTTTGCTTACATGTGATTGCTTTCGAATACAATCTTTTCTCTGTGACTCTGTTTTTTCATGTGCTGCTCTGTTTTCTTCTCCCATTTTGATTCACAGACCTCACCATGTTTGCATAATCTCTAATGGGTTTCCTTCAAATCCTCTGTTCCTCTTCTCTTATCTTAAATTTGCAGGGATTGCACAGAACACCAGCAATGAAGGGACGCATTCGGGAACTGGGAGCGCATTTTCGAGCCGTTTGGATGAGGTTTCCCCAGACGGACTGATCTTTCCCACTTCCAACTTAAGGGTTTTCACTTTTGCAGAATTGAAAACAGCGACCTGGAAGTTCAGTCCCGATACACTTCTTGGCGAGGGAACTTTTGGGACGGTTTTCAAGGGTTGGATTGATGAGAAGACATTTGCACCAACCAAGGCCGGAAGTAGGATGGCTATTGCTGTCAAGAAAATGAAACCAGAGTGCTGGCAGGGACATGTACAGTGGCTGGTATTTTCCGTTCAATCCAATATTTGTTTGGCAAAATTTGAGAAAAAAATAAAAAAAAACCAAAGATATACGTATAGGGCTAGAGGTGAAAAATAGGTTGGGCCCGCACAGTCATGTCCGGTACGGAAAATACCCTTCCTGGACCATGCCCGGCCCATTGACTGCACTGTCCCGGCACGATGCAACCCAAAAGCTGGGCCGTGCCGGACCATGGAGCGTGGGCTTTGGCACAGCACGACATGGCCCAGTTCCTTAGCCGTGCCGTGCCGTGCTGGGCCAGGGTACTTTGGCTGAGGCACGGCGTGCCATGACCCATATTTATAAAAAGGTTTAATTTTTTATTTAGATAAAATTTAAAATTTAAAATAATTAAAATTTTATTATTCATTTTTAATTAGCATTGAATTTATTTTAATTTATATTAAAAAAAAAAAAAGAAAAGGAAGAGGCATGCTGGCCCGCCCGAGGGCGGCACTACCCAGTTTTCATCTCTAAATAGGGCCCTGTTGGTTTTGGAATTAGAATTTCTAGGAGCTTTAATAAATGTATTCTTAAAAGTGGTTAAAATGGAAGAAATAAAGTTGAAATTTCGTAAATGGACATGAAATTAGATCCCCTTTTAAGGAAAATGATGGAAAGTGATTACTCATCCATCACCTTATAGGAGATTAAATGGTCTTATTTACTATTCTACTTTATATCCTTCACCCCTCACCTCTTTGCTAATTCTTTTGTTGAACCCATTTTGTAATGAATTCCTAGGGATTCCTATCATGCCAGCAAATTATCCTTTACTGAAATTTCTCATTTATTTCCAGAAATAAAACTATGATTAAGGATGTAAGATGTCTCCCATATTTACTATTTAGATCGTTTCTATTAAAAACACCTTTCTTTCTCTCATTCTTTTCATGATGCTGCATTAATACAGTTTATTTTATTTATTTTTGTAATTTCACGATTTTAATTCGGCTGGTGTGTGCTTTTATTTTACTTGACTATGTTCCTTTTTGCAGTCAGAGGTGAATATCTTGGGGAGCCTTTCTCATCCAAACATTGTGAGACTTCTGGGATTCTGTAAGGAAGGCAAAGAACTACTACTTGCATACGAATTCATGCCAAGTGGCAGTTTGGCAAACCACCTTTTCAGTAGTAAGCAGCAAACAATATTAATATTGTAATTGTAATTAACTGTACTTGGTTAATTGGATGAGCTGTGATGCTGGTGATGGTGAAAAATTGGCACCGTAGTTATTATCAAAGGAAATTATGATTCAAGATTAAGATAACTAATACATTTAATGATCATCATAAGTTGCAGAAATTGATATTGTGCCTAAACTTCATGATAATAATCAGAAAAATATATCATCTACCTGATGCCACAGTGCTAAAGCCAGTGGACAGCTGTGATCTTGTTTGAGTGACTGGATGGGCTTAGATCTCAACTTTGTTGTCCTTATTCTCAGAACAAATTTTTTGAATTTGTTGTCCAGTAGCTGGGTTTAATATCCATCAATAAAATCCTGTTTCAATTGATGAAAACTTATCCCAATGTAAGTTTTATCATTCAATAGGAAATTAGAGAGTAGCTCGTCTTAATGGTTTAAATTGTTGGAAACACCTCAAGAGTACTACCATGTGGCTGTTTTGTGTGTCCCAGCTCCTATATGTGTTTTTGTCATGTTTAAGAGAGACACTTTAATTTCTAACAGCTGTCACATTAATGTCATTATTTTCATATTCGTTATTTTACTTCCTCATCAGATTCCGGTTTAAAAAGTCTTAAACCCTACCATAAAAATTATGGCTATAACCTACTTATGCATGTCAATGCAAATAGTACCCATGCCACTCGAACAGTCAATTTTCTTATCATAGTGAACTCAACTTCTATTTTGGAGCGAAGAAAGTGGCCTCAATTCTCCAATCTTGTTGATAGTTCTCATCCAACAATGTATCTATACAATGCATATTTTACTTTCTTGCTTTTGGAAGTTACAGTTATGTTACCTGCATATGATCTATTTATCATTGTGAAACACTATAAAATGCTGTGTCAAACTTGCACAGGTACCTTCCAGACAAGTCTGAGCTGCATCTTTTTTTTTATTATATTTTTTTTATAGAATGGCCTCCATTATACAGGTTTCTAAAATGATGCACTCTATGTAGGAGGTTCAGCCTTTCAATCACTTTCATGGAGCATATGGCTCAAGATAGCAATAGGTGTAGCTCGGGGCCTTGCATTCTTACACTGTTCAGAAAGGAAAATCATATATCGTAGTCTTAAACCATGTGATATTTTGCTTGATTTGGTAAACTCTTCCATCCTTATTTCTTGGTTAGCGAGGAATGGTCCACAGGGTGAAGATTCATATGTGGAGACATGTGTCAAGGGCACCTCTGGTTATGCAGCTCCTGAATATGTGGCTACAGGTAAGATCAGTTCTTTGGTAGCAACCTTCATGGCTACAAATTCTTGTGATTTCTGTTTTCACTTTTAATTTTTCACTCCATAGTGGACTTTCTTTATTTTAATCTAATCTTAAATTGCTCTCTAGTTTTATGCATGGGTGGATGGTTTTGGTAGTTTATCTTTATCTAAAATTATTATGTATGCGCAATTCAGTGGCGAGAAGCAGTGTTTTCAGCACCGACCAGACCAGCATGTTTTGCTTGGTACATCAAGCAATTGAACCAGCAGATCTGCTAATTTGGTCTCTCAGAATGAAATTTCGATCATAGTACATAGAGTTGTGTGTCGTTGGATATTTTCATTTGGTAAATGGGCCTGTTTGGCATGTTCACCAGTTTTCAGTTGCAAGTGAACTCGTGGTTCATCACATCACCTTCTTCCTTTGAAAAAATTTTCCTTGTATGAACTGTTTGGATGCCCATCCCCCTGGTCCCATCCCCAAATGGGCCCCACAATTGGGTCCTACAAAAATATTCTCATGTAATATGTTAGAGCTAATATATTTCTTGCTTGAAAAATATCTCAAATGGTTGAAATTTCCTTGATCTCTACAATGACAATTGTGCCTCTATCAACATAAACTAGGGCATCTGTATGCGAAGAGCGACGTATATGATTTTGGAGTTGTGTTGCTGCAGATGCTTTCAGGCATGCGGGCACTTGACCCCCACCATCCAAGTGGGCACCACGATTTGGTAGAGTGGGCAAAACCATATCTAACTGATCCAAGGAAGGTATTATCACGTGTAATGGACCAGCGGCTTGAAGGTGTCACGGGCTGCAAGCTTTAGTGCACACACCGTGCGGCCTTAGGCTAGAGACTTCACTCTTGTATGCCTAAGTTAGCCTTGAACCTTGCTCACCAAGGGTTTGGGACACAACTAGCAAGGCTAGAACACAAAGGAAGCAAGAGAGTTTGAGAGAATGCTAAGAATGCTTTGTATTGCTCAAGTTTGGCTTGTGTACAAATGAGGGGTGATCACCCCTTTATATAGGGCAAGGCCCTTACAACTTGTGGCTACAATTATGTACAAGTGTGTGGCTATTATTAGCCTTCTAGAAAATACAATGGTCTAGAGACTTCTTAAGTGATCTACACACACTATGTCTCTAGAAAGTTCTAGTGTATGCTCAAGATCTCTTTAGTGTTTCGGAGTTCTCTAGAATGTTCTGGACCCGAAGGGCTTTCCACATGCTTCCGGAACCTTCTTGAGTATTCTAGCATGTCTGTGTGCTATTGAGACACAGACTGTCAAGCTGCTGGTTGGGGGACTGTGACACTCTCCCCCACCTAATCTCGCGACGTCCTCGTCGCGTCTTCGTTGTGGTACCGGCCGATCTTATCTGGGAATTGCCATAGTGCTTCAGCCGGTTCCCAACTTCTTTCGCTCTCGGGTAGCCCCTTCCAATGCACCAAGTATTCATGCCTTGGTCTGTAGTTCTTTCGCCTAATTACCCGATCAGCAAGGATGCTCTCGACCTCTTTGTCATAAGAGGTCTTAACTCCCACGGGAGCTCGTGTGGAATCACCTCTAACTGGATCATCCTGGTTTTTATGGAAGGGCTTCAGCATACTCACGTGGAAGACTGGATGAACCTTGAGATTGGGTGGTAGTTCAAGCTTGTAGGCCACCTTGCCTACCCGCCGAAGAACTCTGAAAGGGCCCTCATATCTACGCACTAGCCCTTTATGGATCCCTTTGTGGCGCAATACCAAGTGCAGCTTCACCATCACTAAGTCCCCGACTTGGAACTGCACGTCCCGCCTCTTTCGGTCTGCCCACTTCTTGGTGCGCTTGGCTACTTTATGTAGACAAGCCCGGGCTAAGTCCGCCTGCTCCTGCCATCCCTTGGCGAACTTGTAAGCTGCAGGGGTTGGTCCCGTATATCCTGCAGCAATGGTACCGGGTGTGAGCGGTTGTTGCCCCATCACCATCTCAAAGGGGCTCTGGTTCGTGGCCTCACTCCTATGCAAATTGTATGAGAATTGAGCCACGTCTAGCAGTTTTGGCCAGTCCTTTTGTGAGGCACTCACATAATGCCTTAGATAAGACTCCAACAAGGCATTTACCCTCTCGGTTTGCCCATCAGTCTGCGGGTGGAGACTTGTAGAAAACCTTAAATCTGACCCGAGCAGTTCGAAGAGCTCCGTCCAAAACCGTCCCGTGAATCATCCATCCCGATCACTAATGATGGACTGCGGTATGCCCCAATACTTTACCACATGCTTGAGGAACAACCGCGCTGCTTCCTCTGCTGGGCATTCCTTAGTTGCCGGAATGAAGGTGGCATATTTTGAGAATCTATCCACCACAACCATGATGCTCCCGTAACCTTCTGATTTGGGTAACCCCATCATGAAGTCTAAGGAGACGCTTTCCCACGGGCGTTCCGGGATTGTCAGTGGTTCCAAGAGACCCGCCGGCAGCTTCTGCTCGACCTTGTCTTGTTGGCACACGAGGCAAGTTTTAACATAAGCTTCAATATCATCCCTCATACGTGGCCAGTAGTAGCGTTCCTCCACAAGTGCAAGGGAGCGTTGCACACCCGGGTGCCCAGCCCACTTGGAGTCATGGCACTCTTGCATGACCTCCTTGCGTAGCTTCCCGTATTGTGGCACATAGAGCCGGTTCCCCTTGGTGTATAGCAAGTCGTCCTCAAACCAGAACCTCCTGGTCTTGCCTTCCTTGGTATACTCGATCAAACTTTTCGCGGTCTGGTCGTGAGGCAGTCCCTCCTTGATGCGTGCTACCAAGGGTCCTTGTGGTCGGCTGATCGCAGCAAGTTCTGTCTTCCGGCTTAGAGCGTCGGCCACAAGATTTACCTTCCCCGGCTTGTACTCCATGATATAGTCGAACTCAGCAAGGAAGTCTTGCCACCGAGCTTGCTTGGGAGAGAGCTTCTTCTGGGACTGGAAGTAGCTTGTGGCTACATTATCAATTTTTACCACAAATCTGGAGCCTAATAGATAGTGCCTCCATGTGCGCAGGCAATGAACCACGGCGGTCATCTCTTTTTCTTGCACCGTGTACCGCCTCTCGGTATCATTGAGCTTCCGGCTTTCAAATGCTATAGGGTGACCATCTTGCATTAGCACCCCACCAATAGCAAAGTCAGATGCGTCCGTATGCACCTCATACGGCTTGGAGAAATCTGGCAAGGCTAAGACGGGCTCTTCCGTGATGGCACGCTTTAGTTGATCAAAGGCCTGCTGGCACCCCATACTCCACTCCCATACTCTTCCCTTCTTGAGCATGTCTGTCAATGGTGTGGTGATGTTGGAGTAGCCTTTGATGAAGCGCCGGTAATAGTTCACCAAACTAAGGAATGATCGCAACTCGGTGACCTTGGTTGGTGGCTCCCAATAGACAATAGCCTGCACCTTACTCCCATCCATTCGGATCTGGCCACCTCCTACAATGTGGCCTAGGAAGGGTATCTCATGCAAGGCAAAGGAGCACTTCTCCTTCTTGACATAAAGATGATTTTCCCTCAAGACCTGGAACACTTGTCTTAAGTGTTCCACATGCTCATCAAGCGATTGGCTATAAACCACAATATCATCAAGGTAAACAACCACAAAACGATCAAGGAAAGGTTGTAGTACCTTGTTCATGAGAGTGCAGAATGTGGCTGGCGCGTTGGTGAGTCCGAAGGGCATCACCAAGAACTCATACGACCCATACCGTGTGACACAAGCTGTCTTGGGCTGATCCCCTTCTGCTATGCGTACCTGGTAATATCCCGATCTTAAGTCTAGCTTGGTAAACCATCTAACACCACCAAGCTGGTCGAACAAGTCTGCAATGAGCGGGATCGGGTATTTGTTCTTGACCGTCAGCTTGTTGAGCGCCCGGTAGTCGATGCACAATCGCAATGACCCGTCATGCTTGCGTTGGAACAGCACCGGTGCGCCGTAGGGCGCCTTTGATGGTCGGATGAACCCTACATCTATTAGCTCCTTGAGCTGTTTACGTAGCTCTTCTAACTCCGGGGGTGACATCCGATATGGGGCTCTTGCTGGCGGTTGAGCATTAGGCACCGGCTCTATCTTGTGATCCACCTCCCTCTTTGGTGGTAATCGCTTGGGCAGCTCTGGGGGCATCACATCCTTGAAGGACTCTAGCATATCTAGCACCTTTGGTGGAGTCTCGTCCCTGGGCTCCGGGGCCTCATCAAACTTTAACGTTGCCAAGTAGGTGTCTTCGTTCTTTGACAAGCCCTTGGCTAGCTGAATTGCTGACAGCACCTTGGCAGGTTGGCCGGATTCCCGTCGTACCGGCATAATACATTGGCAGCGGGGGTCGAGAATGCACAAACAATTGGCAAAAGGTACAAGAAGAGCATTTATACGGTCAAGGAAATCTAAACCCACAACAAGCTCATAGTCATCAAGTGGGATTACCTCGACTGCTTCCTTGCCCGTCCATTGTCCAAGCTGTATTTCTACTCCTTGTACCCTGCCCATGGTCGGGACCTCTTTGGAGTTAACAGTTTTGATCCACCCGTTGCCTTTCTCTATCCGTAGTCCAAGCTTCTTGGCAGCTGTCTCGGACATAAAGAGATCGGAAGCTCCGGTGTCCACGAGGGCGTTCATCTTGTTGCCTGCCACCATGATGTCTACAAACATCAATCCCTTCTGCCTAGCCGACTTCTTGGTCTTGATGGAGCTAAGCATGATGGAGCCGAGCTTGAGGGTCTCCTTCTCTGTCTCATCCTTTTCAGCAATAGCTGCGAGCTTACCTCGCTTTGGGCAGTCACGCATCCGGTGTGGCCCATCACATAAGAAGCATGCTTGTGGCTCTCGGTCTTTCTTTTCCCCATCCTTGGAGGACTTCCACTTTTGGAATGGCGGCTTCCCACTGCCACTCTTGGATGGCCTGTCTCGGTCCCTGCCCCTATCCCGTTCCTTGTCCCGATCCTTGTCTCCCCCACCTTTACCCTTGTTCTTGGAGGAGTCGGACTTCTCCGTCTTCTTGAACTCGACAAGGGACTCGGCCATGATCATGGCTCGTGTGAGGTCTTGGACGCCCCTACGTTGCAACTCCATCTTGACCCATGGCTTTAGACCATCCATGAAGGATAAGAATGCCTCCTTTTCTCCTAGATCCGAAATCTGGAGCATGAGTTCGGAAAACTCCCGCACATACTCCCGCACCTCACCACGTTGTGAGAGCCTACGTAGCTTCGCTCGAGCTTCATCTTCTGCATACTCGGGGTAGAACTGTTGTCGGAACTCTTTTTGGAACTCTTCCCACGTGGTGATGGCAGCACCGCCAAGCTTTGGGTCGTTGCACCTACGTCGCCACCATAACAAAGCAACATCAACTAAATACATTGAGGCAGTGCTTACCTTAGTGGCGTCCTCCACTATGCCCATCACCCGGAAGTATTGTTCCATTCCCCACAAGAAGTTGTCGATGTCCTTGGCCGACCTCGTGCCCTTGAACTCTTTCGGCTTCGGCACGTCCACCCGATGCGTAGGTACAGCAGCAAGCACACTACCACTAATGGCTGCTTTGCAAGCATTGAGCTCCTTCTTGAGTTCAGCCATCTCTTCTCTTAAGGCTACCACCATGGCCTCTAGGGCAGCATCCTTCTGGTTGAGAGTATCCAAGCTCTCATTGAGGGCACCTTGCATCTCCCCCTTGAGCTCCTCACCCATTGAGGCCAGCTCTTCGATGCGTGAGTCGGTGTCCTCGAACTGATCTCGCATTCCCCCAACGGCTAACTCGACCTTAGCCAAGCGGGCCTCCATGCTGGATATCACGTCCCTTGATCCGCCCTTCTTGCCCTTCCCACGGGCCTCCTGTCCTTCTGGACCAGGGTTGCAAACGTCAGAAGTGGATGTCATGTCTTGCCTTGAGCGTAGTCGAACCGACCTTGCTCTGATACCAACTGTCACGAGTTGCAAGCTTTAGTGCACACACCGTGCGGCCTTAGGCTAGAGACTTCACTCTTGTATGCCTAAGTTAGCCTTGAACCTTGCTTACCAAGGGTTTGGGACACAACTAGCAAGACTAGAACACAAAGGAAGCAAGAGAGTTTGAGAGAATGCTAAGAATGCTTTGTATTGCTCAAGTTTGGCTTGTGTACAAATGAGGGGTGATCACCCCTTTATATAGGGCAAGGCCCTTGCAACTTGTGGCTACAATTATGTACAAGTGTGTGGCTATTATTAGCCTTCTAGAAAATACAATGGTCTAGAGACTTCTTAAGTGATCTACACACACTATGTCTCTAGAAAGTTCTAGTGTATGCTCAAGATCTCTTTAGTGTTCCGGGGTTCTCTAGAATGTTCTGGACCCGAAGGGCTTTCCACATGCTTCCGGAACCTTCTTGAGTATTCTAGCATGTCTGTGTGCTATTGAGACACAGACTGTCAAGCTGCTGGTTGGGGGACTGTGACACTCTCCCCCAGTATCCATCCAAAGGTGCAGTCCAGGCTGCTCAGCTCATCCTCAAGTGTCTCGGGTCTGACCCAAGAAGGCGACCATCCATGTCAGAAGTGGTGGAAACATTGGAGCAGATTCAGGCCATAAAGCATAAGCCCCAAGAACCAAAGAACAATCCTCGGCGTCCCACTGACCACAATCATTCACACAACCGCTCCCCACTTCATCCACAAGCTGGTAATGTAGGAAATGGAAAAAATGCCCATCAGTGATCTCCAAAATCAAGGTGACCAACAAGGATGTATCTAGTGAAAGCAATCTTCACAATCGAGGTAACTTACTCCAACATGAAAGGGTCCTAATGACAAGAGTGCTATGTACATGTCCAATTGTTTGCGCTTATTGGGCAGTCTCCATTTTTTGTTGTGCAATATCATTGTTATTGTTTTTTTTGTTAATTATGAAATTTGGATGCCTTGATGATTTGTATCTAGGAACAATTGGATCATGGAGTAAAACGATTGTTTTCAATGCCTGATGGATGCTTGGTTGTTTTCCACCTCAAATTGAGTTTAAATTGTACTTGTATTTGTATTTATTTTTAAATTCCAAACAGCTACCACAACCATCTTTAGAGTTTCTCTGTATATGATCCTTGAATAGCATGAACTATTTTGTCAATGGTCACCATTATTCTGAGCTTTGGTCGCCATCGCCTTCTCTGCCGCTATCCTAATGGGTTCTGGCAAGAGCTTCAGGTATCTTTTGAAATCAACCTTTGCCCCCCATACTGTTTTGACTATGTTCACATACGGAAGGAACTAATCTGTGAGCACATGAGAATTTACAATCAGTTCCATTGAAAAAGAGAATATAAAAAAGTAAGAATGGCAAGTTCCCAATTAAGAAAAGGGTCTTCAGAAGGGCTGTTAGCCGTGGAATTTTCAACACCTTTTCTACTTGGAAAATGCATGATTATTTCTAGAAATCAAGATCCAATTATTGGAGTTCATACTTTTGAAAAATTTCCAACCGGGCAATGTTTGGTTTTGGGTCTAGGATCCTTCTATTGGGTCTCTTGGGCCCATCCTCATGTGAAGGCTCATGTTGGGTCTTAAATGAGCTTACATTTCCTTCGTAGCTTGTGTGTTTCATGTAATTGAATATCTAGGATTGTATATTTATAAGCGGCTAAAAATGAAGAACCAAAGGTGAATTTCTGAAAATATAGGCAAATAGCCTACTCTCCATGGAAATTGAATGGAAAATGGGAAATAAATACCCAGCCATTACCCTAGTAATTCAATACGTTGGAAAGTCGAGGCCCATTTGTGTCTCCACCTCATTTCCTTCTCCTCTCGCCTTCTTAATAATCCTTGATGGAGTTCATTTCACTATGAATTAATTTATATGTATTTTTCATTTACTTTTTGTTGTGAGCTTTGAGATCTTAATTAATAAAATTAAGAGCAAGATAAATTTGTGGCAGGCAGGAGCACTCTTGTTAAATTTGTGGCTTCGGCGATCCCCATCTTTAACATGGTACTCCTTCAACTTTCAAAAGAAACTATTAGTCAAATTGACAATTAATGTGGAGATTCTTGTGGGGGGTGATTGGAACGAAAAATCAAGGATCCATAACTGGACAAATTGAGTTATTTAGACCCATGGCTTGAGAAAGGCCTGGGAATTGGGCCGGCCTGGCCTTGGAGTTGGCCTTACCCTACCCTCAAGGAACCGGTAGACCCTAGGTTGGCACTCATGAAAAGGACTAGACCATTGGACTCATGGGCCACAAATCCAGGGATTAGAGGCATCATATTAACTTGGAATTTAATATCTGGGCCCTACTCATTAGGATCTTTCCATCATCAGTGGGACCCTGAGTGGACCTCATCCAGCTTGGCAAGATGGGAACCACCCTGATCTTTCAAATTATATACCAATCTAAATAAAACTGACCTTGAACTTGTCGGGTTTCGGGTGAGGATGGAGACGCGGGCGCCGTCCGAGGAGGGTCGGGTGAGAGTGAGGTTGATCATTGATGGTGTGGGAGCCACTGGTGATGAACATGTGGCTGCCCAGCTTAGAACATTGGGCAGCCAGTAAGAAGAGACTATTAATATTGAATAGTAATCGAATCACAAAGGGACAATTACCGTACGGAAAGGTCTTACAGCTGACAATATCCCCTATATAGCCAAAAAGTGTATATTTACCGCAGAGCTGTTTGATCCGTATGATATCGTAAACTGCAATATCCTATGAGTATAGGATATCTCATAATCAGAAGCGGGAAGACTTAAACAGTCTGTATTTTTTTTTCCTTGACTGTGGGACCACCAAATCACCATCCAAACTGTTGGATAGTTGTATGAGTGTAAGAACTACCATCCCACCAAATTTAAACCGTTGATCTATCACGGTTATCGAGAAATTATAAGAATTAATATCACATTGTTTTGCAAATTATAAGAACAAATTATATTTGCAAATTATAAGAACAAATTATAAGCCACGTTTTTTTTTTTTTTTGCAAATTTCTCGATAACCGTGATAGATCAACGGTTCAAATTTGGTACGATATTAATTCTTATACTATACAACTATCTAACGCTTTAGATGGTGGTTTGGTGGTCCCACATTCAAAGAAAAAAATAAAGAAAATAGACTATTCAAGTCTTTCCGCTTTTGATCATGAGATATCATGCACCATTAGAATATATGCGGATACAGCAGCTCTGCGGTAAATATAGATTTTCCACCAGTTTTGAGGCTATTCTCAGCTTAAATACCTTCGTAATTGTCCCAATCACAAACGAAAAGTCTTGGGAGACTAGGCGCATTGACGATTGTAATCTCAATTCTCAACACCATGGTTTCTATATGTTCCCTTCTCTTTCCTCCTACTGCCTCTGTGTGTCTGAGAGCAAGAGATTTCTTCTTTATTTTCAAGAAAGTGGTCTGTATCAACCTCTGCAACTTGATAATAGACGGAAGGAAGGAGAGAAAGAGAGATGGGGAATGACTGGATACCGCGATTTGACTCGTCTAGCAGCAGTCCCAGCTCGACCACACCTTCAAGCCCAGGTAATGAAAAGAAGGAAGAAAAAAATCAAAAATTTTATGCACCCAGATGTGCTTTTCTTCCTCTCCCTCTAACATTCTAGTTAGTTATTCATATGGGTTGTTTTCTTGCCTTTTCAATTTATAGTTTGAGTAATTCAAGTTCTCTCTCTCTCTGTTCTGGAAGGAATACATCTTTTGTTTCTGTTTCTTCTTCTGGGTCCTTGTATTTCCGTGATATAGAAACAGAACCTGACACGGTATAGAAACAGAACCTGACACGGTTGCTTTCTCAAAATCCCTTTCTTCTTCTGTGTTAAATGTGATTTCTTTCAAATACAATATTTTCTCTGTAACTCTGTTTTTTCCTGTGCTGCTCTGTGTTCTTCTCTCATTTTGATTCACAGACCTCTCACATGGGTTTCCTTCAAATTCTCTGTTCAGGGAATGCACAGAACACCAGGAATGAAGGGACGCCTTCGGGAACTAGGAGTGCGTTTCCGAGCCGTTTGGATGAGGTTTCCCCAAACGGACAGATCCTTCCCATTACTCCCACTTTAAAGATTTTCAGTTTTGCAGAGTTGAAGAAGGCGACCAGGAATTTCAGTCCCGATCCACTTCTTGGCGAGGGAGATTTTGGGACGGTTTTCAAAGGTTGGATTGATGAGAAGACATTTGCACCAACCAAGGCCGGAAGTGGGATGGCTATTGCTGTCAGGAAAATGAAACCAGAGGGTTTCCAGGGAAGGAAAGAGTGGCTGGTATTTTCCATTCAATCCAATATTTGTTTGGCAAAATTTGAGGGGAAAAAGAAAGAAAGGAAAAACAAAGATACGTGTATAAGGCTAGCAGTTACTCATTTCCATATACATGGAAAGTGATTACTCACCCATCACCCTTGGATATTAAATGGTCCCTCCCATCTACGACTCTACTTTATATCCTTCACCCCTCACCTCATTACTAATCTTTTGTTAAACCCATTTTGTAATGAATTCCAAAGGGTTCATATCATACCAGCAAATTAACCTTTACTGAAATTTCTCATTTTATTTCCAGAAATAAAACTATGATGTAAGATGTTTCCCATAGTTGCTATTTAGATCGTTTCTGCTAAAAACACCTTTCTTTTTCTCATTTTCTTCGTGCTTCTGCATAAATACATTTTATTTTATTTGTTTTTGTAATTTCATGATTTTAATTCTGCTGGTATGTGCTTTTATTTTACTTATCTATGTTCCTTTTTGCAGACACAGGTGAATATCTTGGGGAGCCTTTCTCATCCAAACATTGTGAGACTTTTGGGACACTGTGAGAAAGACAAAAGACTACTACTTGTATACAAATTCATTCCAGGAGGGAGTTTGGCAAACCACCTTTTCAGTGGTAAGCAGCCAACAATATTAATATTGTAATTCTAATTAACTGTAGTTGGTTGCATGAGCTATGGTACTGATGATGGTGAAAATTTGTCGCTGTAGTTATTGTCAAAAGAAATCATGATTCAAGATTGAGATACCTAATACATGTAGTGATCATCTTAAGTTGTGGGCCAGAAATTGATATTGTGCCTAAACACCATGATGATAATCAGAAAAATAAATCATCTACCTGATGCCACAGTGCTCAAGCCAGTGGACAGCTGTGATCTTGTTTGAGTGACCGGATGGGCTTAGATCTCAACTTTCTTGATTTTGTATCCATCAAGAAAATCCTGTTTCAATTGGCGAAGACTTATCCCAATGTAAGTTTTATCATTCAATAGGAAATTAGAGAGTAGCTCTTGTCTTAATGGTTTAAATTGCTGGAAACACCTCGTGTGGCTGTGTTGTGTGTCCAAACTCCTACATGTGTTTTTGTCATGTTTGAGAGAAACACTTGAATTTCTAACAGCTGTCACAATAATGTTATCATTTTCATAATCGTTGTTTGACTTCCTTATCAGATTACGGGTTAAAGAGTTTTAAACCCTACCACATAGATTCACATGGAAGTTACAAAAGTAATAAAACCGTATCTGTATAATGCATATTTTACTTTCTTGCATTGGAAGTTACAATTATGTTACCTGCAAAGGATCTATTTATCATTGGGAAACACTGTAAGATGCTGTGTAAACCTTGCACGGGTACATTCCAGACAAGTCTGAGCTGCATCCTTTTTCTTTCTTTCTTTCTTTCTTTTTCTTATATATTTTTTATAGAACTGCATCCATTATTCATGTTTCTAAAATGATGCACTCTATGTAGGAGGTTCATCCTTCCAATCACTTTCATGGAGCGAACGGCTCAGGATAGCAATAGGTGCATCTCAGGGCCTTGCATTCTTACACCGTTCAGAAAGGAAAAACATACATCATAATCTTAAACCATCTAATATATTGCTTGATTGGGTAAACTCTTCCATCCTGATTTCTTCTGCTATAGAGACAAATGTGTGGGTATGGGTGTATGGGAAATGGAGGGAAATATCTTAGTTTTATTTACTTCTCTTTTTAAATCTTCTGCAGAACTATAATGCAAAAATTTCTGATTTTGGGCTAGCGAGGAATTGTCTACCGGGTGAAGATTCACACGTCTCCACACGTATCGTGGGCACCTCAGTCCATACAGCTCCTGAATATTTGACTACAGGTAAGATCAGTTCTTTGGTAGAAACCTTCATGGTTACAAGTTCTTGTGATTTCTGTTTTGATTTTTAATTGTTCACACTGTAGTGGACTTTCTTTATTTTAAACAAATCTTGATTTTCTTTCTAGTTTTATGCATGGGTGGATGTTGTTTCTGGTTTCTCTTCATCCAAAATTATTTTGTATGCCTAGTTAACTGGTGCAAAGCAATATTTTTAATACTAACCAGCAGGTTTTGCTTTGTACATCAAACAACTGAATTAGCAAGATTGGGAATTTGGGGCCCATTTGGCAACGTAGTGTTCGGATGTTCTGATGTTCCCAAGGGAAGAGAAGTAGAAAGCGTGTTTGGTCGATATTTATTGTTGTTTCAAACAATTCCTGGTATAGAAATCTCAAAATGATCTTCCTTTTTTTTTTTTTTTTTCTAAAAAAAAAGAACTCACTGGCAAAATTTATGACGTATCCTGTATGCCGCGCAACGCTACACCCTCTCTCCAAAGGCTGTCTCTCTTTCTCTATATTCAGCCATCATCCACCCTCTTCAAATGTTATTAAAATGCCCTCTTACAGTAATAACAGTAAGGAAGAAATGCCCTCTGATTGTATGGTAATTTTTCAGAGTTCATATTTCCAATTTCCCAACTTGATTTTGGAATTCTCTATAGCAAACATTTAAAATGTCAATTAAATTTTTGATATGGAAGTTCATAGAATTTAATTAAAAATTTTTTTTTTTTACTTGACACTATCGCTTTTTTGGCTTCAAATATATATGTAATAGATTTCACTTTCCTGGCTATCATTTCAGTGTGTAACAATGCAATTCTTCGTACAATTTCAAGAATTGAATTGAGGTCTCACTCATTCCTTTCGGCATGTAACGATGCAATTCGTTTCAGATTGTGTACTGGACTTTCGTGATTTTGTCTTTCATGAATTAATATTTAGATATGAAACCATATTTTGAATACAATATGGATTTTGAGAGGACATATTATAATGCTGTACAGTCAATGCAACTCCTATGTTGATCTTTCCATACTCAAGCACATGTTCAAAATCACAAAAAGGTGGGTCACATGTTTATAGTCTCAAAAACTGGGCCCACATTGTAAATCCTATGAAAGTGGGGCCCATGTTCTAATTTCTAAAGGTGGGTACCACATTGTAGTTTTTAAAAGGTATATCCCATGTATAACAATAATAAATTTAAGTTAAGGAATAAAATGATTATAATGTTACCAAACAAGTTTTGCACAGCATATTCTCAACAGAATAGGGTTAACGTAATGTTGCAAACGAGTTCTACAGAGCATATAGTCTGGGCACAGAATCAGGAATAGCACAGGAACAATGCCAATTGAGGCCTTGGTTTCTGGAAATTTTTTGCTATGACATTTGGTATTTTCATTTGGTGATTAGGGCTTGTTTGGGTTGTTCACCAGTTTAGTTTTCTTTGCACTGGTCATTCATTGTACCCTTGAAAATCTTGCATTCCCTGTATGAACTATTGCGCGTTGAAATATCGCAGAAGTAGTGAAACGTCATAGGGATTGCCTTTTTTAAAATTCAATGTTGATTGCCTTTTTAAAAATTCAATGTTGATTACTTTTTTTTTTTAAATTCAATGTATTATGGATTTTCTTTTTGGTAGATCAATTTGTATTGTCATAGGGAGTTTTGTCCATGAATTGCCAAAGGGGGAGATTGTTAGGTTTTTGTTTATTGGCTAATTCATGGGTTGGACAAAACTCTGGGTCCATTGAGTTGTAAGTTTTATTTTTAGAAAAGGACTGTGGTTTTCTGAAGATAGAAGATTGGAAGGACTCTAAAAAGAAAGTCTTAAAGATTTAGAAGAAGGAAGCTGGGAAGAAACCCAAGTGCTGAATTTTCGGAACATCTGAATGGGGTCCGCTTGAGTGCCCATATCTTCGCTCGAGCAGATGGATTCAGAATAAGTCAGATGCTTGACAAAAGTTGTTTTTCGCTGAGATAGAACCTCATCCGCTTGAGCGGATGGAAGGTCCGCTCGAGCGGACATGTGGCAGAGTCTAAGTTAAATTAGAAACCTTCTTCTAATTGCGCCCAAACTGCTTGTTTCAATCCTAAGCAAGTTAGGCAACCTTAAGCACGTCCCAAGGGCTATTTAAGGGACTTAAGGGCTATTCTAAAGAGACACGTCACCTCTCAAAGTTCTGAGTTAGAGATTTAATTGAGAGAATTCTTCTCTAGAGTTTTATTAAGAAATTAATCTGTCAAGTTCTCTAGAGAGCCAGATTCTTTTGCATCCCTTGGAGAAGATCATCTTCTTGCGTAGAAGATTTGAGGAGTCAAGCGTAGAATTGAGTCTGTTGCAATCAACAGTGTGAAGTTGTTGAAGCGTGAAGGGACAGAAGGTAACTTCCATCTTTAAGTAGGGGATATTTGGGGAGGAAATCTAATTTTCTTGTAATTGCGAGATTCATAGTGCTTGATTGTTGATCCAATTCGGATCCGTGGTTTTCACCCAGTGAGGGTTTTCCACGCTAAATCTGGTGTCCTTGTGGTGTGCTTGTGATTTTATTTCCGCTACATAGTTTATTTGTTTTGCACACTATTGGGCTGATTTATTGAGTAGACCAATCTAGAGATCTCGAATCCTTAAACTTTCATATTTACTGTTCAAAGTCATCTAAGTATATGAGTTAGGTTTTGTAAGTGGTCTTTGTCTAGAAATGTAGCTAGAAAGAGAAACTCGCTTCAATCACAATGGATGTCCATAGAGCCTTGAAGAGGTGTTTGTGAACAGGTGAGCTGAATTGGAAGGTCTTGCTGATATGGTTTCAGTCACATACATTGTTGACTATTTTTGGAGGACACATTGTTAAAACTCACTGTTATAAACTCCTAACGAGGAAATTTTCACTACGATGAAAATGAGATGATGAGATAAGCAACATCTCAACTATTGACATGATGTGTTAGAATAAGAACTTTTATGGTGACTTCCAAGTTCCAACCCTTCTTATCACTTGCTAAAGCTAGGATTCAAACTGGTTTAACAGTTATTCAAATAAAAAGTTAAAGAGCTAATAACGATCATTACTTCTTTCATTTTGGTCATAAAACTCTGCTTGAAAATCGTAGTAGCTATGGGAGGGTCATAGATTCCCTGCAACAGGGAAACCATTAGTTGGAATTTCTTTGATATGAACAATGACAAGTGTGACTCCATCAACATCAACCAGGCCATCTGTACGTGAAGAGCGACGTATATTCTTTCGGGGTTGTGTTGCTCGAGATGCTTTCAGGCATGGTGGCATTTGACCCCCAGCGTCCAAGTGGGCAAGAGAATTTGGTAGAGTGGGCAAAACCATATCTATCTAAATGGAGTGAGGTATTGTCGCGGGTGATGGACTGGAGGCTTGAAGGCCATTACCCGTATGAAGGTGCAGTTCGGGCTGCTCGGCTCATTCTCCAGTGTCTCAGGCCTGTCCCAATAAACCGTCCATCCATGAAAGAAGTGGTGGAAGCATTGAAGCAGATTCAGGCCATAAAGCATGATCCATAAAGCATATGCCCTTAGAACCAAAGACTGGGACTTTGCGTCCTGCCTACCACAATCACTCTGATCACCATGCACGAATCTATTCCCCACTTCATCCAAAGGCTGGTAATGTTGGAACTGGAAAAAATGGAAGGATGTCTCTGGTGAAAGCAATCTTCAAAATTGAAGTAATCTATTCCAACATGAACAGTTTTGAAGTGATGACATTGCTATATATGTGCGTGTCCAATTGTTTGTGCTTGTTGGACAACTTGTGTAATATCATTATTATTATTTTTTCTCGTTAATTATGAATTGTGGATCTGATGATTTGTATCAATGAACAATTTTACCATGGAGTAATATGATTGTTTTTAATGTCTCATGGAAGCTTCAAATTGAGTTAAATACTATTTTGCGATTTGTATTTTATTTTAAATTCCAAACAACCTGCTTTTGAGATTCTAATGCAAATAACCTCTAGACAATCTTCATATCATCTATAAGATGAAACACGTTCGATATTTTTGCGATTTACAGTTGGTATTGCAAGATTGCCCACTCCAAGTGCCAAAGTGATATGTCTGGGCGCCAGAGAGCTTTAGGATTGTTCGAGGGGCAAAATGTTCTCTGCCATAGAATAAAATTACTCAACCGCGTCTCACCAGAAGTCCTGATCGAGATGTCAGGTTCTGGGTACCCCGCAAATTACACGTGCCTCCAAATCTGCCGATGACACCGAAAATTCATCCAAATTGCTTCCTTCAGAATATTTAACCAGTTCGTCATCATCGCCCATTGGTATCCCTGGCCTCTATCATCAGTGGCAATATAGGCAACAAAGACTAGAAGTACTGACCCATTATTCTGGGCTTCGGCCGCCATCGCATTCTCCGGAGATTTTCTTAACCTTTTCGGATAATTTGCTTGTAAAGTGAATTCAAGTGAAGGGTCACTTCAAGAGACGAAAAAGAAGAAGAAGAGGGGGTCTTATAAAAAATTACATAATTTAAAAATCCACCTTCTTGACGTTTTGTCATTGATGTGAAGAAGATGCCTTTTTGTTTTTTTTAGTGGAATGAGAGATTGACTTTTTTACTTTTTTCTTTTTTGAAAAAACCAGAATAGGTGAGTTTGAAATTTTATACTTATCGTAAGACTTCTCTTCTTTTCTTGTCTTTTAAAGTAACCCATCATCTGAAATCACTTTGCTAGTGAATTACCCAAACGGCCCGAGTTTCTCTCTATACAATTCTTGAATAGCACGAGTTATTTCATCAGTAGAATTACAGGCAACACGGACTAAAAGTACTGTTCCATTATTCTGGGCTGTGGCCACCATCCCTTCTCTACCGCTATATTAATGGGTTATGGCAAGAGCTTCAGATTTCCTAAGAAATCAACCTTAACCCCGTACTGTTTGATTATGTTCTCTTCACCGAGCAGTACTTCAATTTTTCTCAGATCCATGCAATGCAATACTGAAAGCATAAATTGTTACACACTTCATGCCGAGCTCATAACAGTACTTGAGAGTGGACAAGATCGAGAGCAAAAAAACCATTATCATTACCCATTCCTGCTTCCTGATGATGAATGCATGCATCTTTCAAAATGAATTCAATATGATGAGGGATGGGACTGGGAGAGAACGCGAAAGAAATTACTTCTCAAGAAATTGGGAATTTCCCAAAGAGTTCAGATACGTAGCCACTGCCACCTTTCTCCATTTTACAACATCTCTTGTCCAGAGTGGTGTTATCTGGATCCTTTTTGTTTTTGGATTCTTTTTTTAATCAGTACTGCTCTCTTACAAATTTGCCTTACCATCTTACGGTACAAGCCACCTAGTGGGGCCCACTTAAGAGTGATTTAATATATGTATGTACGTGTGTGTGTATATATAATAAAGTTAGTTCACACAGCTACAAATTAAACAAGGGACTTCTCTGCTTTATTTAAGAACATAATGAGGATTCTGAGCTTGCACTAAACTCAAAGTTAATCACAGCAATCACCGGATGAATTCAAATGAAATCACATGAAAGTCTGCCGGAGACCACGGGCATTGAGAAATTCAAACGATGACGACAGTCATGTCAACTCACTGTTTTTATATTTTCCTTTCTGTTTCCTTGCTTTTTCTTTGTACTAGTCCTGTTCTCAAGCCAGGTATGCGGTCTACGCCAACTTCTGCAACTTGCTTGGAAAGAGAGAGATTCATTCTTTATCTTCTTCCTCCTCTTCCTACTGTCAAGAGAGTGGTCTATGTCAACATCTGCAACTGGGTAGATGGAAAATTGTTTGTGATTATTGGACAGCTTGTGTAATAGCATTGTTATTGTTATTTTCTTTTCATTAATTATGAATTGTGGATGAGATTATTTGTATCAATGAACGATTGGATCATGGAATAAAATGATTGTTTTTAATGTCTAATGGAAGCTTGCTTCCTTCAGAACATTCAACCTGTTCCATCTTCGTCGCCCCATCTGTTCCTCTTCTTCTCATGTTTTCTGAATTCTGGCCTGTTTCTCTTTAAACCATCCTTGAATGGCATGAACTATTCATCCGTGGAATTATAGGCAACACAGAGTGTGTAAGCACGGTGCACTGGTTCTGGGCTTCTTTCTCTCCGGCAAATTTAAAAACAACTAAGTTTTGCTCCTCCAAGTTAAAAGATAAGACAGCCGAAATTTCCAGCTGGTGTGTGGGTCTACTTGCCCTTAGGTCCGCAGATAAATTCTATCTACTGAAAATTTGGTCCAACTGATGTTTCTTGCCATTGGATCCAAGGGTCGTCAATTTGCCTATAATTTACATGTGGATCTTGTTACATATAGCCCGAGAGCAAATCTTATTGGACTTGAGGTCACCTTTCAATCACATGCTCTTTATTTATTCCATCTGTTTAGTCAGTTGATCAAGCCCACTCTTGAGCCTTATGAGATACATTGCTTATATCTAATTATCCATCATATAGTGGCTGGCCCATAATCTTAGGCTATAAATAAAGGAGGAGAAAAGAAGTTCCCTGACATAATCAGATCTCTGGAAATAATCCCGTCGCACAAAAACAATGGTAGTATTCTGGCACAAACAATCAAGACTGCCCATGTCTTCCAAATATCAGCTACATATCTCTGCAAATAACAAAACACACAGAAATGCAATGTTTCAACAAGTGATGTTGAACACCTATCAATCAAGAGTACAGAGTTTTTATAGCAAAAAAAGAGTACAGAGTACAGACAAATAAATAATATCAGGATACTGATATATACACATTTTTCTTTGTAGAACTACCCATGTTGTTTTCACTTTATGAAACTCATTTAGCAACCATAGTACTCATAAATTTAGCTTAATAAATGGGATAAGTGAGATGCTGAAACTAGCATGTTGCAGGACCACAATGGTAAATGAGATCAACCATTGTTGTCAATTTCATTTCAGACACATTTCCATGTTTCAACCTGGTCAGCATTTCATTTCAAAGTTTCATATCTAAAAATACATGTAATTAAACAAATGAGAAATAATATAAATTAAAAAAAAAGTGAATTAACATATATACTATATATCTGATACAAGATTATCATATCACTACTGTAAAATTATTATTTTTAAGCCTAATCGTGTGGATGACCAATGAGATCGGATCTATCATATTTTCTTCTGGAAAGATGTGATCGTGCAACTTGAGAAAACCAACAAATTTTATTTTATCTTACTCAATTATTTATTTTTGCCTTACATGAGAGAGAAAGATAAACTATCTAGTCATAAACAAGTCTAATCTATCATCTTCGGAGTCAGCCAACACACTCACAGTTGAGTGCTATTGGCATGTTAGTATCACAAACACGCTTAGGATGGAACCCTGGGTCTTCTAGTGGAAACTATCACTTACTACCAATTAGGCCTATCAATGGGCCGGGTGGGGCTTGGGGTTGGGATTGGGCTGTCCAATTCTGTTTCGAATATTGGGTAGGCCTACTTAGGGTTGTCCAATATTGGCCCTAAATTGGACGGCCTTATGTCAAATTATGTCCTGTGCAGGCCTGGGTTGGACCAGACCTTAGCATGATACCAAATATAAGCTGAACAAGTCTATTCAACTTTATTCTCACAAATTCTATTAGTGAAAAGAGCAAAATGTCTTGGTTCTTTAAAAAAAAAAAAAAACTTTAAAAAAAGGCCACAATTCTCTTCATGAATCATTAATCCACCCCAAAAGCAATTAAAACAAATTATGGACTATATTATATATTACCTATATGCTTTTGTCTCTGTAATGGGACCCACAAATTGGTATTTACTTTTGTATGGCAAGTCAGAGGATTGTTTAACATCCTTTACTGCTTAAGTTTTGCATAAATTACCTTTGTTTGAAAAATCAATAGAAAATTAGATAGCATTAAATTATCTCATGTGAACATAAATCTAAAATCAAGAATTTAACTTATTCTATCATAACATTATATCATCACCTAATTTGCTCTTAGAATATCAGCAAAAAAATAAGATATTTCATAAAATCTAAAAAGATTATTATGAGAATGACACTTGGTCAAAATAAATATCACCTCAATAGGATGTGTAGAGAGAAAAAGGGGTGTATATAGAAAAATTTTGGAAATGTTTTGGCTTATTTAGGATGTGTAGAGAGAAGGTATGCGTTGACGGAAGTTTCGGGTGCGGCAGGAGCAGCTCTCACGGAATAATAATCGAATCACAAACAAAAGTCTTCGGAGACTACGCGCCCTGACGACTGTAATCTCAGCGCACTGTTTCTTCTGCATCTTCTGTTCTCTTTCTTCCTACTTCCTATGTGAGAGAGAGATTGATTCTTTCAAGAAACTGGTCTATATCAACCTCTGCAGCTTGATAGACGAAGGAAGGAAGGAGAGAAAGAGAGATGGGAAATTTCTGGATAGCGCACTTTGACTCGTCTAGCAGTAGCAGTCCCAGCTCGACCAGACCTTCAAGCCCAGGTAAGGAAAAGAAGGAACATAAAAAAATCAAAGCTTTTGATGGACCCAGATGAGATTTTCTTCCTCTTCCTCTAAAACTCTAGTAAGTTTTTCATATGGGTTGTTTTTCTGTCTCTTCTTCTGGGTCCTTGTATTTCCGTGATATAGAAACAGAACCTGACATGGGTTGCTTTCTCAAAATCCCTTTCTCCTTTTGCTTACATGTGATTGCTTTCAAATACAATCTTTTCTCTATAACTCTGTTTTTTCATGTGCTGCTTTCTCTGTTTTCTTCTCCCATTTTGATTCACAGACCTCTCCATGTTTGCATAATCTGACATGGTCTTCCTTCAAATCCTCTGTTATTTTTCTCTTCTTTTAAATTTGCAGCGATTTCAAAGAACAACAGCAATGAAGGGACGCATTCGGGATCTAGGAGTGAATTTTCGAGCAGCATGAATGAGGTGTCCCCATACGGTCAGATCCTTCCCACTACTCCCACTTTAAGGATTTTCAGTTTTGCAGAGTTGAAGAAGGCGACCAGGAATTTCAGTTCCGACACAATTGTTCAGGAGGGAGGTTTTGGGCAGGTTTTCGAGGGTTGGATTGATGAGAAGATATTTGCACCAACCAAGGCCGGAAGTGGGATGGCTATTGCTGTCAAGAAACTGAATCCAGAGGCCTTGCAGAGAAGGGAAGAGTGGCAGGTATTTTCCATTCAATCTAATAGTTGTTTGGAAAATTTTGAGGAAAGAAAGTAAAAACAAAGATTTATGCAAAGGGCCCATTTGGTTTCATGGAATTCTATGAAATTTATTTGTGAAAGTAGTTAAAATTGAAGAAATAAAGGTGAAATTCCATAAAAATGGCTATGGAATCATCTCCCCTTTTAATGGAAAATGATGGAAAGTGAATACTCACCCATCACCCTAGTAGATTAAGTGGTCCCATTTACACATCTACTTTATATCCTTCACCCCTCACCTTTTTACTAATATTTTGTTGAACCCATTTTGTAATGAATTCCTAAGGATTCAAATCATGCAAGCAAATGGGCCTTTACTGAAAACTTTCATTTTATTTCCAGAAATAAAACTTTGATTGAGGATGCAAGATGTCTGCCACAGTTATAATTTACATCGTTTCTGTTAAAAACAGCTCCCTCTATGTCTGTTCATGATTCTACATAATTACTGTTTATTTTATTTTATTTTATTTATTTTTGTAATTTCATGATTTTTAATTCTGCTGGTATGTGCTTTTATTTTACATATCTAAGTTCCTTTTTACAGTCAGATGTGACTATCTTGGGGAGCCTTTGTCATCCAAACATTGTGAGACTTTTGGGACACTGTGAGAAAGACAAAGAACTACTACTTGTATACGAATTCATGCCAAGAGGGAGTTTGGGAAAATACCTTTTCAGAAGTAAGCAGCAAACAATATTAATATTGTAATTGTAATTAACTGTACTTGGTTGGATGAGCTGTAATGCTGGTGATGGTGAAAATTGGCACCGTAGTTATTGTCAAAAGAAATTATGATTCAAGATTAAGATAACTAATACATTTAGTGATCATCATAAGTTGCAGAAATTGATATCGTGCCTAAACTTCATGATCATAATCAGAAAAACAAATCATCTACCTGTTGCATGGTGTTAAAGCCAGTGGACGGCTATGATCTTGTTTGAGTGACTCGATGAGCTTGGATCTCAACTTTCTTGTCCTTATTCTCAGCACGATTTTTTTTTTTTATTTTGAAATCCAGTAGGGTTTAATATCCATCAAGAAATTCTTGTTTCAATTGGTGAAACATATCCCAATGTAAGTGTTACTATTTTTATGTTTGCTAATTCATGGGTTGGACAAAACTTTGGGTCCATTGAGTTGTATTTTCTAATTTATTTTAGAATGGACTATGGTTGTCTCTCTGGAAGAGCTGAAGCAAAGAAAAGAAGAAAAAAGGGAAGATCGGGCGAACCCACAAGGATCGATCTATCGGTGCTTCTGTCCGATCGATCGGATGGTGCAGGTAAAACGGGAAAGAGTCCATATCAATTGCGATTTTGTTTCCTTTTGAGACTCTGTTTCCCAATTTGAGTCCTAGTTGTGCATTAAGTCTAAGGCACGAATTTGATGCTATATATAGGGTGTTGCTCTCAATCTTAAGACACGACAGAAGACAAGAAGTTAATTCTCTCTTGATATGAGGTTAGAATACCCTAAGAGAGATTTCCTTGTTTTTCTAGAGCCGTTGAGAGATTGTTCTGAAGGGAGGCTGTAGAAAGTTTTTGTTGATTCTACTCTCTTGTAGAAGATAGTTAACCTTGGTTGACAAGGTGCGAGGAGATCAAGTAAAAGAAACGATGTACGGCGCGGAAGTCATGGCAGCGGGAAGTTGTGCAAGAATAACTACGGTCCTTAGGTCGAGGTACTGACTGGGAAAAGGGTCTGTGAGCATATTTTGTAATTGTTCATTAGTTATTGATTTCTAGATCATGGTTTTTCTCCCTGAAAAGGGTTTCTAAGCTAAATATTGTGTTTGCCTTCTTGTGATGTGTGATTGGTAGATATTTGCTAGTTATCTTTTATTTGGTATTAACTTCCGTTGTGCATTGGTTAATTGGTAACTAGAATATCCGTTTTAGTAAGCCTTATTGTGGTGTGATTGGTAGATATTTGCTAGTTATCTTTTATTTGGTATTAACTTCCGCTGTGCATTGGTTAATTGGTAACAAGCATATCCATTCTAGTAAGCAAACTTTCAGTAAGTTTTATTATTCAATAGGAAATTAGGGAGTAGCTCATGTCTTAATGGTTTAAGTTGGAAACGACTCAAAAGCACTACCATGTGGCTGTGTTGTGTGTCCTAACTCCTATGTGTTTACTTCCTCATCAGATCAGGTTAAAATGTCTTAAACCCTACTATATAGATTCATATACATCATGATCATTATCATCAAAGCCTTGTCCCAACTATGTTAGGGATAGATTCATATACATATGTTCCCAAAAACTATGGCTATTACCGACTGATGAATGTTAATGCAAATACCCAAACCATTGGAACGGTCAATTTTCTTATTGTAGTGAACTCAACTTCTATTTTGGAGCGAAGAAAAAGGCCTCAATTTTCTAATCTTGTGGATAGTTTTGATCCGACAATGTATCCATACAATGCATATTTTACTTTCTTGCATTGGAAGTTACAATTATGTTACCTGCATAGGATCTATTTATCATTGTGAAACACTATAAGATGCTGTGTCAACCTTGCACGGGTACATCCCAGACAAGTCTGAGCAGCATTTTTTTTCTTTGTTTCTTTTTCTTATATATTTTTATAGAATCGCATCCATTATTCATGTTTCTAAAATGATGCACTCTATGTAGGAGGTTTAGCCTTTCGATCATTTTCATGGAGCATATGGCTCAAGATAGCAATAGGTGCAGCTCGAGGCCTTGCATTCTTACATTGTTCAGAAAGGAAAATCATACATTGTAATCTTAAATCATCTAATATATTACTTGATTGGGTAAACTCTTCCATCTTGATTTCTTCTGCTATAGAGACAAATGTGTGGGTGTGGGTGTATGGGAAATGGACGGAAATATCTTGGTTTTATTTATTTCTCTTTTTAAATCTTCTGCAGAACTATAATGCAAAAATTTCTGATTTTGGGTTAGCGAGGAATGGCCTGCAGGGTGAAGATTCACATGTCTCCACACGCGTCGTGGGCACCTATGTCTATACAGCTCCTGAATATTTGACTACAGGTAAGCTCAATTCTTTGGTAGCAACCTTCATGGCTACGAGTTCTTGTGATTTCTGTGTTGATTTTTAATTGTTCCCACTGTAGTGGACTTTCTTTATTTTAAATAAATCTTGATTTGCTTTCTAGTTTTATGCATGGGTGGATGTTTGTAGATTCTCTTCAGCCAACATTATTCTGTTTGCCTAGTTCACTAGTGAGAAGCATTGTTTTTAATACCAACCGGCAGGTTTTGCTTTGTACATCAAACACCTGAATCAGGAGGACTGGGAATTTGGGACTCATTTGGCAACGTACTGTTCTGATGTTCTGAAGTTCCCACGAGAAGAGAAGTAGAAAGCGCATTTGGTTGATATTTATTGTCGTTTCAAACTATTCTTTTACGGAATGATTTTTGGAATCAAGGCCTGCTAGTATAGAGATTTCAAAACGATCTTACTTTGTTTTTATTTTTAACAGCTCACTGGCAACACTTATGACGTATCCTGTTATGCGGTACCTCTCTACCCAAGTCTCGAACACATTCCTCTCTCTCTCTCTCTCTCTCTCTCTCTCTCCACCCTTTTCAAATGTTATTAAAATGCCCCCTCTTACAGTACTAACAGTAAGGAAGAAATGCCCTCTGATTGTATAGTAATTCTTCAGAGTTCATGTTTTCAATTTCCCAACTTGATTTAGGAATCTCTATACCAAACATTTACAATTTCAATTAAAATTTTGATATGAAAGTTCATAGAATTTTATTAAAATTTATTCTTTTATTTGAAACTATCGCTTTTTTGGCATCTAATATATATGTAATAGACTTCACTTTCCATGGCTATGATTTCATCATGTGACAATGCAATTCGTCTTACAATTTTAAACGTTGAATTGAGGTCTTACTCATTCCTATTGGCATGTAACAATGCAATTCATTTCAGCTTGTGTACTGGAGTTTCGTGATTTGGTCTGAATTAGATATGAAACCATATTTTGAATACGATATGGATTTTGAGAGGAAATATTATAATGATGTACAGTCGATGCAACTCCTAAGTTGATCATTCCATACTCAATCACATGTTCACAATCACAAAATGGTGGGCCACATGTTTACAATAACAAAAAGTGGGCCCACATTATAAATCCTATGAAGGTGGGGCCCATGTGATCTAATTTTTGAAGGTGGGTACCGCATTGTAGTTTTTAAAAGGTATGTCCTATGCATAACAATAATCTATTTATGTTAAGGAATAAAATTATTATAATGTGACCAAACAAGTTCCGCACAACATACTCTCAGTAGAATAATTTAATGTAATATTGCCAAACAAGTTCTACACAGCATAGTCTTGCACAAATCGGCCTCAGCACAACTAGATCTCGGCATAGAATCGGAAACAACATAGGAACAATGCCAAACGGGGCCTTGGTTTCTAAAAATTTTTTGCTGTGACATTTGGTATTTTCATTTGGTGATTAGGGCCTGTTTGGCTTGTTCACCAGTTCAGTTATCTCTGAACTTGTCATTCATTATACCCTTGGAAAATTTCCGTTCCCTGTATGAACTGTCTGGGCGCATTCATATATTGCGGAAGTAGTGAAACATCATGATATTTCCTTTTCAAAGTCATCATAATTCTTGGTATGTTAATTAGGTTTTGTAACTGGTCTTTGTCTGGAAATGTAGCTAGAAAGAGAAACTAACTTCAATCACAACGGATGGCCATAGAGCCTTGTAGAGCTATTTGTGAACAGGTGAGCTGAATTGAAAGGTCTTGCTGATATAGTTTGAGTCACATACATTGTTGACTAATTTTGGAGGACATTGTTAATACGCACTGGGACAAACTCCTAATTAGGAAATTTTCACTGCAATGAAAATGAGATGATCAGAAAAGCAGCACTCTCAACTATTGACATGATGTGTTAGAACAAGAACTTTTATGGTGACTTCCAAGTTCCAACCCTTCTTATGACTTGCTTTAGCTAGGATTCAAACTGGTTTAAAAGTTATTCAAATAAAAAGTTAAAGAGCTAATAATGATCATTACTTCTTTCATTTTGGTAATAAAACTCTGCTTGAAAATCGTAGTAGCTATGGGAGGGTCATAGATTGCCTGCAACAGGGAAACCATTATATAATTTGTTTCTTGCTTGAAAATTTTCTCAAATGGTTGGAATTTCTTTGATATGAACAATGACAAGTGTGACTCCATCAACATCAACCAGGCCATCTGTACGTGAAGAGCGACGTATATTCTTTTGGGGTTGTGTTGCTCGAGATGCTTTCAGGCATGCGAGCACTTGACGACAGCCGTCCACATGAGCAGCAGAATTTGGTAGAGTGGGCAAAAACATATCTATCTGATTGGAGTGAGGTATTGTCACGGGTGATGGACCGGAGGCTTGAAGGCCATTACCCATCTGAAGGTGCAGTTCAGGCTGCTCGGCTCATTCTCCAGTGTCTCAGCCCTGTCCCAAGAAACCGTCCATCCATGACAGAAGTGGTGGAAGCATTGGAGCAGATTCAGGCCATAAAGCATGATCCATAAAACCAAAGACCATGTGGACACTGCGTCCTGCCAACCACAAGCACTCTGATCACCATGCACGAATCTGTTCCCCACTTCATCCAAAGGCTGGTAATGTTGGAATTGGAAAAAATGGAAGGTTGTCTCTGGTGAAAGCAATCTTCAAAATTGAGGTAATCTATTCCATCATGAACAGTTCTGAAGTGATGACAGTGCTATATATGTGCATGTCCAATTGTTTGTGCTTATTGGACAACTTGTGTAAAATAAAATAAAATATCATTGTTATTGTTAATTTTTTCTCGTTAATTATGAATTGTGGATCTGGTGATTTGTATCAATGAACAATTCTACCATGGAGTAAAATAAGCTCGCATTTGCTTCAGAGCCTTTGTGTTTCATATAATTGAAAAATCTAGGATTGTATATTTATAAGCAGCTAAAAATGAAGAAACAAAGGTGGATATCCGGAAATACACGCAAATAACCTCCTCACTGTGGAAATTGAAGGGAAGATGAGAAATGGATATCCAGCCATTATGTTGGAAGTCCAGGCCCATTTGTATCTCCACCTCATAACCTTCTCCTCTCACCTCCTTAGTGATCCTAGATGGAGTTCATTTCATCATGAATTAATTTCTATGTAATTTTCATCTTCCTTTTGTTGCGAGCTTTGAGTTCTTAATTAATAAAATTAACAGCAAGATAAGTTTGTGGAAGGCAGGAGCATCCTTGTTATATTAGTGGCTTCAGCAATCCCCATCTATAACATGGTACTCCTTAAACTTTCAAAAGAAACTATTAGTCAAATTGACAATTAATGAGGAGATTCTTGTGGGGATGATTAGCACAAAAAAAAAAAAGACTCAAGGACCCATAACTTGACAAATCGAGTTAGGTATGCCCCTTACCCTACCCTCAAGGAATCAATGGACCCCGGGTTTGCACTCACTAAGGACTGGACCATTGGGCTCATACGCTATGAATCAAGGGGTTAAAGGCATGAGATTAACTTTGAATTTAATATTTGGGCCCTATTCATTAGGATCTTTCTATCTCCTTGGTCCCATCATCATCATTGGCACCCTGGATGGGCCTTATCCAGCTTGGTAAGGTTGGAACCACCATGATCTTTCAAATTTTACACCAATGTAAATAAAATTGACCACCGGATTAAATTGGGAAAAAACGGATTTTAAAACTGTTAAAATTCAGATGCACGGAGCAACGAGTTAGGATAAATTTGATGATCCTAATATTTTATAGGCAGGTGGAATCCATCGAGAATGTCCAATCCCTTAGCTTCCCTTTATTGGTGGGGCTCTTAGGTGGGCCCCAACACTTGATATGTACATACGAATTCTCAAAGATACCCCACTTTAAAATCGCCCATTTTCCATCCTTTTTTGATGTCATTGGTTCTACCTTAAGTTAATCTTAGTTGAAAATTACCCCATAAAATAGTCCAATACCTCCATGAATATTCACAAGTCCAAATTTGACACTCATCCAAATCTTATGGATTGAAATAGTAATAAATTACTGCCTCTAAAGCCTGAACCATCAAATTTTAGGGCTACTATCCATTATCTTATAGAGTCAAAATTCTGCATGTAGATAGGTTTGATATAAATGTTTCCCTCTAATAAACTTCCATGATCAAACAAATTATGCCCTTGTAGTCTTTGATCGACGATATTGAGAGTCAGAAGGCCCTTATAATTTATAATTACAAGGTAGGGCCCCTCCCGCCGATTTTTCGAGGAATGACTGCACTCAATATCGTCGATCAAAGACTAAGGGCGTAATTTGTATGATCTCTATTAGATGGAATGATTTATATCAAATAACAATCAAATCACAAACGAAAGTATTCGGTGACTACGCGCATTGACGACGGTAATCTCAGCATCTTCCCATCTGTTTCTTCTGCATCTTCCCATCTCTTTCTTCCTACTGCCTATGTGAGGGAGAAAGATTGCTTCTTTCAAGAAAGTGGTTTTTATAAACCTCTGCAACTTGAGAACTCTATAGACGGAAGGAAGGAGAGAAAGAGAGATGGGAAATTTCTGGATACCGCACTTTGATTCGTCTAGCAGCAGTTCCAGCTCGACCAGACCTTCAAGCCCAGGTAAAGATGAAAAAAAAAAAAAAAAATCAAAATTTTTGATGGACCCAGATGAGCTTTTCTTCCTCTTCCTCTAGAACTCTAGTTAGTTTTTCATAATCATATGGGTTGTTTTCTTGCCTTTTCAGTTCCTAGTTTGAGTTATTCAATATCTCTCCCTCTCTCTGTGTGTTCCGGAAATAATTCATCTTTTGTTTCTGTTTCTTCTTCTGGGTCCTTGTATTTCCGTGATATAGAAACAGAACCTGACAATGACATGGGTTGCTTTCTCAAAATCCCTTTCTCCTTTTGCTTACATGTGATTGTTTTCAAATACAATCTTTTCTCTGTGACTCTGTTTTTTCCTGTGCTGCTCTGTTTTCTTCTCCCATTTTGATTTACAGATCTCTCCATTTTTGCATAATCTCACATGGGTTTCCTTCAAATCCTCTGTTCAGGGATTGCACAGAACACCAGCAATGAAGGGACGCATTCGGGAACTGGGAGTGCGTTTTCGAGCCGTTTGGATGAGGTTTCTCCAAACGGGCAGATCCTTCCCATTACTCCCACTTTAAAGATTTTCAGTTTTGCAGAGTTGAAGAAGGCGACCAGTAAGTTCAGTCGCCATACACTTCTTGGCCAGGGAAAAGAAACAGAGAAATGCAGCTCCAGCTCCACCTCCAGAACCTCCGCGGCCTCCAGCTCCACCTCCCTCGCAGGCATTCGCTCCTGCCTCCCCGAAAACCCTCTCATCTACTCCTTCTCCGAGATCGCCTCCGCCACCAACAACTTCCTCGGGAAGCGCCTCACCTCCTCCTCCTCCTTCGCCTGGCGCTGCTCTCTCCGCGGCAAGGACGTCGCCGTCTTCCAGCGAAAGCTCCGCCGCCTCCTCGACCTCCGCCCCCTCCTCTCCTCCCTCTGCAACAGCCACCACTCCTCCATCATCCCCCTCCGCGGCGCCTCCCTCACCCTCGACCACATCTACCTCGTCTACGACTTCGTCTCCGGCCCCTCCCTCTCCGACTCCCTCCACAACCCCAACAACCCTAATTTCACCATCCTCAACAACTGGCTCTCCCGCCTCCACATCGCCGCCGATGTCTCCTCCGGCCTCCACTACATCCACCGCTCCTCAGGCCTCGACCTCCTCATCCACAACCACCTCAAATCCTCCTCCATCATCGTCTCCGATCCCCACCTCCACGCCAAGATCTGCCACTTCGGCACCGCACAATTGACCGGAGAATTGCCCGACTCCGACCCCCATCCGCCCCAATCCTCCTCCTCTGCTTCCACTTCTGCTTCCACCTCTACTTCAACGAAGGGATCTAAGAGTAGTGAAATGAAGATGAAAGGGACCGTTGGATACATGGCCCCGGAGTTTTCAAGGGCTGGGATCGTTTCTCAAAAGACAGATGTCTACGCATTTGGTGTCGTTTTGTTGGAACTGTTGTCAGGGCAAGAGCCGATGAAACATCGTTACGACAAGACGACAAAGAGCATCGTGACGACATCTGTGATTGAGAGTGCGAGAGAGGCGATTCGGGAGTCGGAATCCGACCGTAACGACGGGAGGTTGAGGCTGTGGGTCGACAGGAGGTTGAGAGATTCGTATCCTGTGGAGGTTCCCGAGAGGCTGATACGTGTCGCGCTGGATTGCGTCCACGTGGAGGCTGATAAGCGGCCGGATATGGAGAGGGTGGTTGGGCAGGTGTCGAAGATGTATATGGAGTCGGAGCGATGGGCGGAGAAGCTGAAGATTCCAGCCGATTTCTCTGTTTCGATGGCGCCTCGTTGAGTCGAGTCAGAATCTCCAAGTCGGTGAGGGCCACATTTGAAATCATGACCGTTCAACTCAAAATTCATCTGGATACCTTTATTTATTAAGATTGGGGTCCCACAGTTTCAAAGGTGGGACCCACTGATGGATTTATTTCCGGGCTCGTCAGATTTTTTTCTTGAATTGACGGGAGTGGATTTTGAAGAATTTTTTTTTCTAATGTTTGATATTTGATTTCTTTATTAAAATGTGTGCTTGTCGGATTGGGAATTTTGCATATAGAGATTTAGGGATTTTTATATTTTATCCGGAGCTGGCATGTGATTATCCAGAAAATTGGCATTTTGTGAAGCCACTGATACATCTGCAAAGAATCCTATGGTCTTGAATTGGCAATAACTTTGAATCAGTTTTATCCTGTTAAATTAATTAAAGATGCATTATCATAACCAACAAAGCCTTATCAAGGCATTCTAAATTATATATATACATTATATAAGCGTTTAAATTTTCTTAATTTTATATCATTTGGAAAGCAAACTTACGTTGGCACTTTAGTATCACACGTGTCCACGAATGTATGGAGCCTCGCTCTTCAAGTTGAAAGAATTGTTGGAAGCATTGGGTTGGTCATTTAGCCCAATAGCCACTGGCCCATGTTGGTCCCTCGCCAATCCAAAGTTGGTATTAGAGCCACTGCCTAACTTCATTCAATAGTTGGATTCTGACCATACCATTTGATTCTCATTGATGGCGACAGTGAGCTGCACTTTGCATTGACGAAATAGAGGTTTGAAAGATGGCACATTGAAAGCAATATTACAATCTTCTAATCTCTCAGATAAACACCTAGGCAGGTCATTCCTTCTACATTAAAAAGTGGTTAAAATTAAAGAAATAGAGTTGAAGTTACATAAATGACCAAGAAATTATATCCCCTTTTATGGAAAATGACTCACCCATCACCGTAGGATATTAAATTGTCCCATTGAGGACTCTACTTTACATCCTTCACCCCTCGCCTCTTTACTAATTAATCTTTTGTTGAACCCATTTTGTAAGGCCAACAAATTATCCTCTACTGAAATTTCTCATTTTATTTCTAGAAATAAAACTAAAAACACCTTTCTTTCTCTCTTACTGTCCATGCTTCTGCATAAATACTTGACTATGCTCCTTTTTGTAGTCAGAGGTGAATATCTTGGGGACCCTTTCTCATCCAAACATTGTGAGACTGTTGGGACACTGTGAGGAAGACAAAGAACTACTGCTTGTATACGAATTCATGCCAAGAGGCAGTTTGGGAAACCACCTTTTCACTAGTAAGCAGCAAACAATATTAATATTGTAATTGTAATTAACTGTACTCGGTTGGATGAGCTGTGATGCTGGTGATGGTGAAAAATTGGCACCGCAGTCATTGTCAAAAGGAAATTATGATTCAAGATTAAGATAACTAATACATTTAGTGATCATCATAAGCTGCACAAATTGATATTGTGCCTAAACGCCATGATAATAATCAGAAAAATAAATCATCTATCTGATGCCACATTGCTAAAGCCAGTGGACAGCTGTGATCTTGTTTGAGTGATCGGATGGGCTTAGATCTCAACTTTCTTGATTTTGTATCCATCAAGAAAATCCTGTTTCAATTGGTGAAAACTTAACCCAATGTAAGTTTTATCATTCAATAGGAAATTAGAGAGTAGCCCTTGTCTTAATGGTTTAAATTGTTGCAAACACCTCAAGAGCACTACCATGTGGCTTTGTTGTGTGTCCAAACTCCTATATCTGTTTTTGTCATGTTTGAGAGAAACACTTGAATTTCTAACAGCTGTCACAATAATGTTATCATTTTCATAATCGTTACAGTCTTAAACCCTACCGCATAGATTCACATACATATGTACCGAAAAATTATGGCTATCGGAACAGTCAATGCAAATAGTACCCAGGCCATTGGAACAGTCAATTTTCCTGTCATAGTGAACTCAACTTTTATTTTGGAGCGAAGAAAGCGGTCTCAATTCTCAAATCTTGTTGATAGTTATGATCCAACAATGTATCCATACAATGCATATTTTACTTTCTTGCATTTGGAAGTTACAGTTATGTACCTGCATATAATTTATTTGTCATTGTGAAACACTATAAAATGCTGTGTCAACCTTGCACAGGTACATTCCAGACAAGTCTGAGCTGCTTCTTTTTTTTTTTTTTTTTTTCTATTATATTATTTTATAGAATTGCCTCCATTATTCATGTTTCTAAAATGACGCACTCTATGTAGGAGGTTCACCCTTACTTCCATGGAGCATTCCGCTCAAGATAGCAATAGGTGTAGCTCGGGCCTTGCATTCTTACATTGTTCTGAAAGGAAAATCATACATCGTAATATTACAACATATAATGTATTGATTGATTCGGTAAACTCTTCCATCCTGATTTCTTCTGCTGTAGAGACAAATGTGTTTATTTATTTTATTTTTTTTAATGGGGGTTGGGATTTGGGAATTTGTTCTATGGTTGAATATCTTAGTTTGATTTTTTTTCTCTTTTTTAATTTTCTGCAGAGCTACAATGCAAAAATTTTTGATTTTGGGTTAGCGAGGAATGGTCTGCAGCGTGAAAATTCAGATGTCTCCACAGAAGTCATGGGCACCTATGGTTATGTAGCTCCTGAATATGTGGCTACATGTACGATCAGTTCTTTGGTACAAACCTTCATGGCTACAAGTTCTTGTGATTTCTATGTTGATTTTTAATTGTTCACGCAGTAGTGGACTTTCTTTATTTTAAACTTGATGATGCACAAAATAACTTCGCACACCACCGGTCAGTTAATAGGTAATTAATGCAGTAATTAATGTGGAGAGAGAGAGAGAGAGCGATTTATAGTGGTTCGGTCAGTGTGACCTACGTCCACTTCAGAAAGGCAGAGGTCGCCTGATAGTTTATTTCTCAAGTGTCAGAGATTACAAACTTAGGAGAAGCAGAGAGATGAAGTGTGTAGAAGGGAGAATATGGCTTCCCCTCAAGTGCTGGTGGGGCTCTTCTATTTATAGTCTTCCCCTAACAGATGGGGACGACTTTACAGTGCCGTTCACGAGGAGCCCTCGAGCTCTCCTCGACGGGCGAGGCAGTTGAGATATTCTCCGCAGGACTTGGTAAAAGCGGGATGTGGCCTGACTACTTCCGAAGCGACGTGGCTGTGACGTGGTCAGGCATCATGGATTTGGGCCCGGACTCGATTGGACCAAACGGATCTTCATTAATTTAGGCTTTGGCTCATCACGGACTGAGCCACTTGGGCCTGACTCATCATTTGCCCCTCAATGCCTCGCGCCCAAAGAAGCTTTGAAAGGGGGGCATTTGGAATATACAGGTCTCTTTTCCCTTCAAATAATTTTTTCTGTCTTGTCGGACCCTGCCAGTCTCTTCTTTTTCTATTTGGATGTGTGTTTGGGAGAGTCCTTCTTGATTTGGGGTTTGCTTCCTTTTAGTTTTTTGGGGGCTTTTGAAACCCTAGGCTATAAAACCTATGCCAAAGAGGGAGGCAGCCATCTTTGCACCCATCTTCTTCTTTTTCATCTTTCTTCTTCACTGGGAGATTAGGAGCATACCCATCCTACAGAGCTTCAACTGTGTAGCCTTTTCCATTCTACCTTTTCCATTCCCAAGACATCTCAATGGAGCATTCAAGTGGAGATAAGTCTACCCATGGGAAGAAGACAATGAGAACCAGCCAACAAACAAAAAATCAGCAGTGTGTAGTTCCCATGGGCGCAGGCGAAGTACCCCGGGCAGGTGCAGCCGACGTGACAGCCCTCGCGGCCTCGGGCGCCGCGGTCTGGGCGTGCACAGGCAGCAGCCTGTCGACGGCGTCATGTGTGGGTTTTCCTGCGACGTCGGGCGTCGCGGTCACGATCACGGTCGGTGGCAGCACGGGCGCCGGCACGGGCGACGCAGGCAGGGGCGTCGCGGGCGACAGGGGCGCTGGCAGCACGGGCGACGCATACAGGGGCGTCACGGGCGGCAGGGGCGCTGGCGAGGTGGACCAGGCGAGCGCGGGCCCAGGCGAGGCAGCCCAGGTGGCGACGGCACCGAGCCCGGGCGTCGTGTCACTGGCGGCGCCGGGCGCCTGCGATGTGCAGAAGATGGCGCCCGGCCTAGGTGTCGTTCCACCTGCGGTGCTGGGCGCTGGTGTGGTGGACCGGGCGGTGTCGGGTGCTGTGGGGCCCACGGGCGCTGGCGTGGCGCGCACGGCAGCAACTGTGGGTGCTGGCGTGGCGCGCGCAGCGGCGCCCTGCGCGGGCGTCCATGCAGGCTTGAGGTCATCCAGTGAGGGCGCCCAAGCGGGCGTGGGTGTGGGCGCCGGTCCTCATGAGACAAGAGAAATAGAAAAGAGGCCTCCCAGCAACGTATCAAGTAAAATCTTGCGTCCTCGTCGCTATCGAGGAAAAGTCGTTGTTGAGGATGCCGGATCCAAGGTCAGCACTACTTTTTGTGTACTCAAAAGTGATGACATTTTAAAGATTACTGCTTCATATCATATTCCTCCCACTGTGCTGTGTCGCCGGGCCGAAATGGACGAGCCTGCTTGCGATGACTCCTCTAATGACGTTGTCATCTATGAGGAGATGCTCGAGGCCGGGCTGAGATTTCTTATGTCCTCCTCCATCTACCGCGTTCTCCACTACTTTTCCTTGACCCCGGGGCGGTTAGCACCCAATGGCTGGAGAGTTCTGCTCGGCTTCCTTGCACTGTGGAGGAAGTTATATCAAGAGGACGCTTGTCCTCTGGAGTTTAACGCCGCCTACAATTTGATCGAGTCCCCAACCCCTAACAGGAGGTGGTACTATTTTACCCCTAGGGGTGGCAAGCTGCTCACAGGGCTGCATTCCAATTGTCACAGTTGGAAATCTCATTTTTTCTTTATTGGAGTGGGTCTTCGAGGCAGATCGGGCTTTGGTGCCCATACAATGGACTGACGCCAAAAGACTCGGTACGTCTTCTTATTGCTCTTTTTTTTTATGCATGTGTGTGCTTACCATCCCTTTGCAAATCCTCCAATGCTCTCCACGGATCAGGAACGCAAGCTGCAGGCTGTGAGAGCACATCCTGACAAAGACTTGGGAATTCTCCTTCCCAAGGAGAGTGGCAGGGCTAGTGGACCTCTTCCGGGCTCGTCTTCTTTTGGAAGGACTGGTGGATCCCCTCCGGGATCGTCTTCCAAAAGAAAAGGTACGTCATTCTTTTTCATCAACAATTTTTCTACTTACCCGATAGGTTCCGTATCTCAGCAACACTTTTGTTTCTGCAACCATAGACAGAAGGGTGATTGGGGCCCGCCTCTCTGGTAGGAGTACCCCTCCCCATAAGGCGGCGAGGATAGATGACACCTCTCCAGGGACCTCGGTGAGCTCTCCTCTATCCACCCCTCGTGCTGGACCTCGGGTGGCCTCTCCTGTGGTGCCTCCCCAGGCAGCGACCTCATCAGCGAGGACTGGTACTCCGCAGTCTTCCTTTCCGACTACATGTTCTGCCCCTCAACCATGTCCTCCACGCTCGGGTACTTCCACAGGGGTACCGACTGGGGCTAGTCCCATGTTGGGCAACCCGCGGGCGATCCGGGAAAAACTAGGGAGATTTGTGTTTCCGCCCGAGGTTTCTCAGGTTAATGCCTTGGGCACCGAGGAGGTTATTAACACGTTTCTTGAAGGTCTGGCTCAGGTAAAGGTTTATTGTTTCCCTTTTCTCCAGACTCTTTTTTTTTTTTTTATGTTGCGTCTCATTTCCTTTGTCCCTTATTTTTTCAGGCCTCCACTGCATCTGTCTGCTTGTTGTCAAGGGCCCGATCTCATAGTCAGCTGAAGAAAGATAATGAGTCTATGCAAAAGGAGCTCTCCGCTGCTTATGGAAAGATTACCACTCTTGAAGCTGCTAGTAAGGCTTCCGAGGTTGATCTTATGGCAGCCCGCGAGAGGGCGATCATGCTTGATACTGAGCTCTCAGCAGCCCATGAGAGGGCGACGCCCAAGCTTGCTACTGAGCTCTTAGCAGCCCACGAGAGGGCGGCCAAGGCAGAGGCTAAGCTTGTGAAGGCCCGTGAGAGGGCTTCGCTCAGTGAGGCTGAGCTTACAGAGACCCGCGAGAGGGTGATGCTCAGAGAGGCTGCTGTGGAGACAGAGATGAAGGCGGCACATGAGAGAGCTTCCCAGGCTGAGGAGAGGGCTGCCCAGGCTGAGAGGGACCTCGAGAATGGCCTCGCTGATGCCTTCATTAACGACTATGACGAGCTCCGAGGAAAGATTTCTGTTGCTTTCCCCGATATTGACCTCTCGGGCTTCTTGCCGACTGAGGCGCCTGATGATGGCAGTGGCAGCTCTGATGATGTCGGGGATGATGCCGAGGATGAAGAGGAGGAGGATGAGAAAGACGACGAGGAGGGGGATGAGAGTGATTAGAAGATAGGGGACTTTTGCTTTTTTTTTTTTTTTTTTATAGAGGCAAGTAGCCTGACTTTTGTAAAGGCAGTATGTAAGCCTAACTTTTGGAACATGCAACTTTTTGTCATAAAATATAGAATTTTTTATTCATCCATTGCTTTAAACAACATTGAGAAAGTAGAAAAAATTAAATAAAGTCCCAAACCCTCACTATTTTGATCCTCTTAAAATATTACTGGTAGTACCTCTTCAAATGTTCCGCATTCCACAGATGAGGTAAGACCTTTCCTTCAGAATTCTGGATCCTGTAGCTGCCTGGTCTCACTACTTCTGTGACGAGGTAGGGCCCTTCCCAGTTTGGTCTCAGCTTTCTTTCGCGGGAGTCTTTTGTGGCGAGGATCACCTTTTTAAGGACCAGGTCCCCCGGTTGGAAGGAACGAGGCTTTACCCTCGAGTTGTAGTACATCGCCATGCGTCGCTTATACTCCGCGTTGCGGACCACAGCCATCTCCCTTGCCTCCTCTACCAAGTCGAGGTTGATGCGAAGTCCTTCCTCGTTGGTGACGGGGTCGTGGTGATGGACCCTTAGGGAATGGACTCCTATCTCAACAGGGATTACTGCCTCAGTCCCATAAGAGAGAGAGAAAGGGGTTTCCCCGGTAGGAGTTCTTGGTGTAGTTCGATAGGCCCATAACACTCCTGGGAGCTCGTCAACCCAAAGACCCTTCGCTCTTTCGAGCCTTGTCTTTAAGTTACGGATGATTGTTCTCACCATGACTTCTGTCTGCCCATTCGCCTGTGGGTGTGCCGGGCTGGAATGAGGCTGCTTTATTTGAAGGTCGGAGCAGAAAGAATTAAAGAGTTTATTGTTGAACTGCTTGGCATTGTCATTGACAATGGCGTGAGGTATTCCGAAGCGACGGACTAAGTTTTCCTAGACGAAGTCCTTTACCTTGGAGTCTGTTATTTTCGCTAGGGGTTCTACCTCCACCCATTTTGTGAAATAGTCGATGGCGACGACTACAAACTTGCACTGCCCTCTACTCAAAGGAAGGGGGCCCAGGATGTCAATGCCCCATTTGGAAAAAGGCTATGGACTCACAATGGTCGTCAGCTCCTCTGGTGGCTGCCTTGGCACAGTGGCGAAGCATTGGCATTTGTCGCACCTTTTGGCAAACTCTTTGGCGCCCTTTACCATGCTCGGCCAAAAGTATCCTTGCCTAAGCGCTTTGTGGGCGAGGGAGCGTCCTCTAGAGTGATTCCCACAGATTCCTTCGTGAATCTCTCGGAGGGCGTAGTCAGCTTCTTCTGGCGAAAGGCAGCGCAACAATGGTAAGCAGTAACCCTTCTTGTAGAGTATATTTTGTAGGAGGGTGAACTTGGAAGCCCTCATCCTCAACTTCTTTGCCTCAAGGGGGTCATCCGGTACTATTTCTTCTTGGAGGTACGCCCTTATGGGGGTCATCCAGTTCGATTCGGCCGTCATACAGTTGATGTTTGTGGTGTCCACATCCAACGTGCTTGGCTCGAACTGGTGCCCGATGAGAGTTGGTTCTGCAAATGAGGCCTCTAAGGATAAGGCGAGCCTGGAGAGTGCGTCTGCAGCCATGTTTTCCCCTCTTGGGATGTGATAGATCTGGAAATATTGAAACTGCTGGACTAGTTTCTTCGCCATGCCAAGATACTCCTGCATTCTTGTTTCTTTTGCTTCGAACTCATCATTTACCTGATTCACTATCAATTGGGAATCGCTGTAAGCGGTGAGGTACTGGGCATCCATTTCAACCGCCAACCTCAGACCAGAAAGGAGTGCTTCATATTCTGCTTCATTGTTCGAGGCAGTAAAGTGGAGCTTCACTGCATATTTGATGGGTGTACCATCAGGGCTGATCAGAATGAGTCCCACTCCACCTCCCTCAGTGGTTGCGAAGCCATCAACATACAGCTTCCAAAGTGGCAGTGAAGAAAAATCTCCTGGAGGTGCCTGGGCGCCCGGAGGGATCTGGGCACCCATTAAGGATGTCAGGGCGCCAGGAGGGGTCTGGGCGCCCAATGAGGAAGTCTGGGCTCCCGGAGTGGTCTGGGCGCCTACTGTTGCCTGGGCGCCTACTGTTGCTTGGGCGCCCGGAGTGGTCTGGGCGCCCACTGCTGGTCTCTGGGCGCCCGGGCGAGAACTGTGGGCGCTTGCATGTGCCTGGGCGCCCAGTGATGATGTCTGGGCTCCCGGGAGAGGACTTTGGACAGCTGGAGGTGTCTGGGCGCCCCTCCGGGTGGCAGGTCGACTTATACGTGTGGGCTCGACGGCAGCAATTTTTTCTCCCCTTCTGCATATGTAAACTCAGCCACAAAATCCGCCAGTGCTTGTGCCTTGATGGCCACCCTTGGTTGGTACTGGACGTCAAACTCGCCCAATTCCACTGCCCACTTGAGGAGTTTCCCGGATACATTCGGTTTTGCCAAGACTCTTTTCAGAAGCTAATTGGTGACTACCACGACTGTATGGATCTGAAAATAATGCCGTAGGCGCCTTGCAGTCGAGATGAGGGCACCTGATCTCTGCCCTCGGTATGCTCTGCTCACATAATAGATGGGCTTTTGCACACCATCATGATTTCTGATGAGAACAGAGCTAATTGTTGAGGGGGAAGCAGAAAGGTACAAATATAACACCTCACCTAGTACAGCATGTGAAAGGAGAGGAGGTGCGGCCAAGTAAGCTTTTGGAAGGCCTCCTCAGCTTCAGGTCCCCATTCAAAAGCCTTTCAAAGAATTTTGAAGAAAGGCAAATACTTATCTGCAAACTTGGAGACGAATCTGTTGAGTGCTGCAATTCGTCCATTGAGGCGCTGCAGCTCCTTAGTGGAAGAGGGCGACCTCATATCGAGTATAGCCTTGACTTTATCGGGGTTTGCCTCAATTCCTCTCTGGTTGACCATGAAGCCCAAGAACTTTCCCGATCCCACGCCGAAGGCGCACTTTTCAGGGTTCAACTTCATGTGGTAGGACCTGAGAACATTGAAAGTCTCTCGAAGATGGTCGATGTGATCTGCTGTAGGGAAGCTCTTCACCAGCATGTCGTCCACATATACCTCCATTGTTCGCCTAATTTGGGAGTGAAACATTTTGTTCACTAGTCGCTGGTAGGTTGCGCCTGCGTTTTTCAGCCCGAAGGGCATGACCCTGTAGCAGTAGGTCCCCTTTGGAGTGATGAACGACATCTTTTCTTGGTCTGGGGGATGCATGCTGATCTAATTGTATCCAAAATAAGCATCCAGGAAGGAGAGAAGTTCATGTCCTGCTGTGGAGTCAATGAAGAGGTCAATCCGCGACAGCGGATAGCTATCCTTCGGGCACGCCTTGTTGAGCTCAGTGAAGTCGACGTAGAGGCGCCACTTCCCATGTCACCATTACCACATTTGATAGCCATTCGGGACATGCTACTTCTCTGACCGCTCCATTCTCGATCAGCTTCCCGACCTCCTTGTCCATTACTTGGGCCCTTTCAGTGGAGGCGCCCCTTAGCTTTTGTCGAACAAGCTTGTGGCGAGGGTCAACATTGAGGCGGTGAGTGGCGACTTCGGGATCGATTCCTTCAAGATCCGCATGTGACCATGCGAAAATGTCCACATTCATTCTCAGAAAATTTGTTAAATGGCAGACCAGATCTTCTGAAAGAGAAGAGCCAATGTACACTCTTCTATTAGGATGTTCTTCATTTAAGGCCACAGGGGTAAGTTTTTCAACTGGCTCCCCTCTTTCTGTAGTGGCGTCATCTCTCAGATCCAAGATTTCGACTTGTAACGCCTCATGTGTCTTCTTGGCCTTCATTGAGGAGACGTAGCATTCTCTTGCTGCAACCCGATCCCCTCTGACCTCCCCGACTCCATTCGGGGTTGGAAAGCGGAGGATGAGATGATAGGTGGAATGGACGGCTCTTAATGCGTTAAGAGCAGGTCGCCCTAATATGATGTTGTAGGCTGATGGGCATTCTATCACCAAGAAATTAACCATTGTAGTGGAGCTTTGGGGTGCTACTCCGGCTATGACTGGCAGTGTGATTGCCCCAAGGGGATACACTTTCTCCCCTAAGAACCCAATGAGGGGGGTTTTAATAGGCTGCAGTCTCTCCTGGCCCAGCTTTAGCTTATCATAAGCTTCTGCGTATAGGATATCCGCAGAGCTGCCGCTATCTACCAAGATCCTATGCACCTGGAAATTGGCGACGGTCATAGTGAGCACTAGAGGGTCGTCATGGGGGTGCTGGATCCCTTCCAAATCCTTATCTGAGAAGGATATGGTTTCGTTGAAGCCGTGCCTGGGCGCCTTGGATGGGCGTGCTTCATCAAAATGCCTTGCCCTCCTGGCATGGGCCTTCACGGCAGAGAGTGACTCTGCTAGTCCGCCCGAGATGGTTCGGATCTCCCCAGTGGGCTACTGGTCCTCCAGATTGTGAGGTGGTGGTGCTTGCCCTCAACCAGCAACATACTGGCGCAGGTGACCACGTTGAATAAGATCCTCAATCTGCCTTTTGAGGTCATAGCAATCGTCGGTGTCATGGCCATGGTCGCGATGGAAGCGACAGTATTTGGCCGGGTTCCTGCGGTTTGGAGGGGACTTCATCTTTCCAGGCCATTTCAGGGCTGCCTCATCTTGTATCTGGAGCAAAATGTGCTCAACAGTGGCATTGAGAGAAGTGAATGCCTGTCTGTCTCTCTGAAGAGCAGGGCCGAGTCGGTCTCTCTGCGGAGCAAGACCGAGTCGGTCTCTGACAGGTACCCTCTCTGTCCTGCTTCGCTTGTTGCTCGTCTCCTTCTTTTCGTCTATCCCGCTCCTTCCCCTTGTCCCCTGATCTGGAGGACTCACCTCGCCTAGCCTTTGTGATTTCTTCAGCATTCATATACTTCTGGGCCTTTGCTAGTAGCTCCGGCATACTCTTAGGCGGGCACTTCATCACTGAGAAGAGGGAGCTCGACGGGCAGAGTCCTCCCAAGAAGGCTGTTAGGGTCACTTTGTCGTCGGGCTCTTCGACCTGAAGTACCTCCTCGTTAAAACGAGTGAGGTAGCTCCTGAGGCTCTCATTTTTGTCCTGCTTTACGCTTAGCAAGTGCGTGGCCGGCTTCTGGTGGCGGCGCCCTCCAATAAAGTGTGATACGAAGGATTTGCTCAACTCTCCAAAGGTGGCGATGGAGGCTGGGGCTAGATTGGCAAACCACTGCCGGGCGGAACCCTTCAGGGTGGTTGGGAATGCCCTGCACATAACCTCGTCGAAGATATTATGCAGCTGCATTATGGTTTTGTAAGTCTCCAGGTGGTCCAATGGATCCTTCGTTCTATCAAAGGTCTCCATGGATGGCATTTTGAACTTCCGAGGAAGTGGGTAGTTCACCACATCGGGCTTGAACGGTGTGTCTGTTCACCCGACTAGGTAATCCACCGTTTCTGGTGCCTGCGCCTTCATGGCGTTGAAGACATCACCCAGTTGATTCTGCATTTCCCTGATCTTCTCGTCCCAGCGATTGGGGGCTCCTCTGGAATGATCATGGAAGCAGCTCTCCTCCATGTTTTGGTTTTCACTTTCCTCCTCTTGGAAGCTAGGACCCTCCCCATTAGAATCAGAGGGAGTAGGTGGGGGTCCTCCATGATGTGCTCCCCCCGGAGGTGGGAGTCCTCCAAACTGGGCTCCACCGGGAGGAGGAGGTCCTTCGTGATGGCCACCAGCTCCCAGACTAACCCCAAAAGGGGCGCCTAGAGGAAACCCTTGGGCGCCCAAGGGATGGGCGCCCCGGGGATGGGCGCCCTGTGTGGGATTGGTGCCCGGGGGAGGAGCTCCCCGGCGTGGAGCCCTTGGGTGCCCCGGGCGCGGTGCTCCCTGCGGTACTCCTCCAAACTGTGCTCCTCCCTAACCTACTGTGAGCATGAGCTGTAGGATCTGCTGGTTTTGGGTCACCAGCTGCTGCATGGTCTCCAACATCTGTTGTGGAGTGGGAGCAGGGGCATTTGGGGCAGGATTAGTCGGTCGATGACCATCCTCGCCCTCTCGCAGGGGATCATCTTCTGGGCATCTTGTCGATCGAGTGGTGATCACCAAAATTTTGACAAGATAAGTATTCTGAGAACTTTTATTCGTTTCCTACAGACGGCGCCAAACTGATGATGCACAAAATAACTTCGCACACCACCGGTCAGTTAATAGGTAATTAATGCAGTAATTAATGTGGAGAGAGAGAGATTTATAGTGGTTCGGTCAGTGTGACCTACGTCCACTTCAGAAAGGCAGAGGTCGCCTAATAGTTTATTTCTCAAGTGTCGGAGATTACAAACTTAGGAGAAGCAGAGAAATGAAGTGTGTAGAAGGGAGAATATGGCTTGCCCCTCAAGTGTTGGTGGGGCTCTTTTATTTATAGCCTAAAATGATGAGTCGGGCCCAAGTGGCCCAGTCCGTGATGAGCCAAAGCCTAAATTAATGAAGATCCGTTTGGTCCAATCGAGTCCGGGCCCAAATCCACAATGCCTGGACACGTCGCTTTGGAAGTAGTCAGGCCACATCCCGCTTTTACCAAGTCCTGCGGAGAATATCTCAACTGCCTCGCCCGTCGAGGACAGCTCGAGGACTCCTCGTGAACGGCACTGTAAAGTCGTCCCCATCTGTTAGGGTAAGACTATAAATAGAAGAGCCCCACCAACACTTGAGGGGCAAGCCATATTCTCCCTTCTACACACTTCATCTCTCTGCTTCTCCGAAGTTTGTAATCTTTGACACTTGAGAAATAAACTATCAGGCGACCTCTGCCTTTCTGAAGTGGACGTAGGTCACACTAACCGAACCACTATAAATCTCTCTCTCTCCACATTAATTACTGCATTAATTACCTATTAACTGACCGGTGGTGTACGAAGTTATTTTGTGCATCATCAAAACTAATCTTAATCTTTTTTCTAGTTTTATGCATGGGTGGATGTTGTTTGTGGTATCTCTTCATCCAAACTTATTATGCATTCCTAGTTCACTAGTGATTGAGAAGCAATGTTTTTAATACCAACCAGCAGGTTTTGCTTTGTACATCAAACAACTGAATCAGCAGGACTGGGAATTTGGGGCCAGTTTGGCAACGTGCTGTTCGGATGTTCTGAAATTTCCACAGGAAGAGAATTAGAAAACGCTTTTGGTCGATATTTATTGTCGTTTCAAGCAATTCCTGGTATAGAAATCTCAAAATAATCTTACTTCGTTTTTTTTATTTATTTATTAAAAAACAACTCACTGGCAACATTTATGACGTATCCCGTAAGCCGCGCAACTCTACACCCTCTCTGCAAAGGCTCTTTCTCTTTCCCCATATTCAGCCATCCTCCACCCTCTTCAAATGTTATTAAAATGCCCTCTTATAGTAATAACAGTAAGGAAGAAATGCCCTCTGATTGTATGGTAATTTTTCGGACTTCATATTTTCAATTTCCCAACTTGATTTAGGAATTCTCTATAGCAAACATTTACAATGTCAATTAAAATTTTGATATGGAAGTTCATAGAATTTTATTAAAATTTATTTATTTTACTTGAAAGTATCGCTTTTTTGGCTTCAAATATATATGTAATAGATTTCACTTTTGCTGGCTATCATTTCAGCATGTAACAATGCAATTCTTCGTACAATTTCAAAAATTGAATTGAGGTCTTACTCATTCCTTTCGGCACGTAACAATGCAATTCGTTTCAGCCTGTGTACTGGACTTTCTTGATTTGGTCTTTCATGAATTAATATTTAGATATGAAACCATATTTTGAATACAATATGGATTTTGAGAGGAAATACAATATGTACTGTCAATGCATCTCCTAAGTTGATCATTCCATACTCAGGCACATGTTCAAAATCACAAAAAAGGTGGGTCCCATGTTTATAGTCACAAAAACTAGGCCCACATTGTAAATCCTATGAAAATGGAGCCCATGTCACCTAATTTCTGAAGGTGGGTACTGAATTGTAGTTTTTTAAAGGTATGTCCTATGCATAACAATAATATATTTATGTTAAAGGAATAAAATTATTGTAATGTGACCAAACAAGTTTTGCACAGCAGATTCTCATCATAATAGGTTAACGTAATGTTGCCAAACGAGTTCTACACAGCATAGTCTAGGCACAATCCGGTCTCGGCACAGAATCGGGAACAGCACTAGAACAATGCCAAATGAGGCCTTGGTTTCTCTAAATTTTTGGCTATGGCATTTGTTATATATTTTCGTTTGGTGATTACGGCTTGTTTGGGTTGTTTACCAACTGGTCATTCATTATACCCTTGAAAATTTTGCATTCCCTGTATGAAGTATTGCGCATATATTGCAGAAGTAGTGAAACATCATGATATTTTCTGTTCAAAGTCATGCTAGTATTTGAATTAGATTTTGTAAGTGGTCTTTGTCTAGAAATGTAGCTAGAAAGAGAAACTCGCTTCAATCACAATGGATGACCATAGAGCCTTGAAAAGGTGTTTGTGAACAGGTGAGCTGAATTGGAAGGTCTTGCTGATACAGTTTCAGTCACATACATTGTTGACTATTTTTGGAGGACACAATGTTAAAACTCATTGTTATAAACTCCTAATGAGGAGATTTTCACTATAATGAAAATGTGATGACGGGATAAGCAACATCTCAACTATTGACATGATGCGTTAGAACAAGAACGTTTATGGTGACTTCCAAGGTCCAACTCTTCTTATCCCTTGCTTTAGCTAGGATTCAAACAGGTTTAACAGTTATTCAAATATAAAGTTAAAAGAGCTAATAACGATCATTACTTCATTCATATTGGTCATAAAACTCTGCTTGAAAATGGTAGTAGCTATATATGAGAGGGTCATAGATAGCCTGCAACAGGGAAAAAAATAATATAATTGATTTCTTCCTTGAAAAATATCTCAAATGGTTGAAATTTCCTTGATCTCTATAATGACAATTGTGCCTCTATCAACATAAACCAGGACATCTGTATGTGAAAAGCGACATATACAGTTTTGGAGTTGTGTTGCTCGAGATGCTTTCAAGCATGCAGGCACTTGACACCAACCGTCCAAGTGGGCAACACAATTTTGTAGAGTGGGCAAAACCATGTCTATCTGATCGAAGGGAGGTATTATCACGTGTAATGGGCCAGTGGCTTGAAGGCCGATATCCGTCCAAAGGTGCAGTTCAGGTTGCTCAGCTCATCCTCAAGTGTCTCGCGTCTGAACCAACAAGGCGTCCATCCATGTCTGAAGTGGTGGAAACATTAGAGCAGATTAAGGCCATAGGGCATAAGCCCCAAGAACCAAAGAACAATCCTTGGCATCCCACTGACCACAATTAATCAAGATTCACTTAGGAGATGGATGTTTATTTCAAGAAATCAAGATCCATTTATTCGATTTCATACTTTTGAAAAATCTCCAACAGGGCAATGGTTGGTTTTGCGTCTAGGATCCTTCTGTTGGGTCTCTTGGGCCCATCCTTATGTGAAGGCTCACGTTGGGTTATAAATAACCTCACATTTTTTTGGATCCTATATGTTTTATGTAATTGAATATCTAGGATTGTAAATTTATAAGCGGCTGAAAATGAAGAAACAAAGGTGAATTTATGAAAATACAGGCAAATAACCTCCTCTTCATGGATATTGAATGGATGATGGGAAATGAATACCCGGCCATCAGCAACCACCCTAGTAATTCAATACGTTGGAGATTCAAAACCCTAGTAATGATCCTTTGATAGAAGTCATTTCATCATGAATTAATTTCTATGTATTTTTCATTTATTTTTTGTTGCGAGCTTTGAGATCTTAATTAATAAAACTAAGAGCAAGATAAAATTGTGGCAGGCAGGAGCACCCTTGTTAAATTAGTGGCTTTAGCGATCCCCATCTATAACATTGTACTCCTTCAACTTTCAAAAAAACTATTAGTCAAATTGACAATTAATGGGCAGATTCTTTTTTTTTTTTTAATTTTTATTTATTTATTTATTTATTTTTATTATTAGTTTTTTTTTTTGTGGTGGGGGGGGGGGGGGGGGGCTCGAAACTATCCTTACCCTACCCTCGACGAATCGGTGGACCCCAGGTTTGCACTCACTAAGGACTGGACCATTGGGCTTATGAGCTATGAATCAAGCAGTTAGAGGCATGAGATTTACTGTGAATTTAATATCTGGGCCCTATTCATTTGGATCTTTCTATCCCCATGGTCCCATCATGAATGGGACCCTGGCTCGGCCTCATCCAGCTTGCCAAGATGGGAACCACCATGATCTTTCAAGTTCTACACCAATTCGAATAAAATTGACCGTTGGATTAAATTGAGAAAAAAAAATTAATTTTAAAACTGTTAAAATTCAGAGCCACATAGCAATGAGTTATGATAAATTTTATGGGAAGGTAGAATCCATAGAGAATGTTCAATTCCCTAGCTTCCCTAGCTTCCCTTTATTAGTGACACTCCTAGGTGGGCCCCAACACTTAATGTGTGCATAAGAATTCTCCAAAACACCCCATTTTAAAAACATCTCTTTTCCATTTTTTTTTATGTCACGGGCCCTATCATGAGCTTGTTTGGCAAATCTTATCCGTATGAAATAGATATATGAATAATAGATCTGTATAAAATAGATATGTGTGAAATAGATGTTTTGTAAATATCGTTTGGTAAGGAGATTACCTGTTTGTAAATATACTGTTTGGTGAGGCGGTTACCATTTAACAATCCAACGACCGACAACATTTTAGTAATTTTCTCAAGATCCACTTGGAATCGAGATTTCTGTGTCAGACATTTTTGGCCTTCCAAATATGATCAATTTAAGGAACCCACAATGTCAAAATTTAGATCAAATGGTCTATTATTTCTTTAAAAAAATCTCAATATTAAAGATAAATCAACGACTGAAATTTGGACCTCTGACCGTATTTGGCCTTACTAATCCTTCCAACAAATTAGATCATCGTCTTGGGTCCCAGAATGTGAAAAAAGTAGAAACTCGTGTTCATATAACAAAGACCGTCAAAATCACTGTTATGTGTACGGTCCACCCGCACTTCAGTGATTGATGTTGTTTCCAAATCCCCATCATTTCTGGTGCTTTCTCAGATAGAGGAAAGACCTCTTTATGGGGTTTGAAATAGATACTGGAATTGTAGTCCCCAAATTGCCTTGACCCATTTCCATTTTCAATCCGCTTTAAGAGAAATGGACGCATAAAGCAGAGAAGCCAAACGACCACCTAGTCTTCCCACACACAATATCCCATAAATAGTCATAAGGCCAAACTCATCTAATTTATCCTCAATATTAGACTGAAATCGTAATACAATACCGCCTCTAAACCATCAAATTTTTTAACTATGGAAAGATGATCCTATGGAGTGAAAATTAAACATATAGATGGTCTGGTCTCATATAATTTAATCTTTCATATCTAATAGACTTGCATGATCAAACAAATTACGCCCTCGCAGTGTCTAACAGCAAAGACTTCACTTTTACGAAAACGAAAACATAAAGTATAGACTTGTTTTGTTTGATCGACGATATTAAGTGGATGAAGGAGATATCATTCGTTAAACTATGTTTGTCATTAATATTGAATAACAATCGAATCACAAACGAAAGTCTTCGGAAACTACGCGCATTGACGACTGTAATCTCAGTTCTTCCACTTCCTCTCTCTCTGAGAGAGAGAGAGAGAGAGAAGTTGCAACTTGGTATACCGAAGGGAGGACAGAGAGAGAGAGAGTCAGAGAGATGGGAAATTTCTGGATAGCGCAATTTGACTCGTCCAGCAGTAGCAGTCCCAGCTCAACCAGATCATCAAGCCCAGGTAATGAAAAAAGGTAAGAAGAAGGAACAAAAAAAAAGAAAAAAAATCAGATTTTTTGATGAACCCGGATGAGCTTTTCTTCCTTTTCCTCTTAAAATCTGGTTAGCTTTTCATTTTTTTTTTTTTTGCCTTTTCAGTTCCTAGTTTGAGCAATTCCAGATATCTACTGTATTCTCTCTCTCTCTCTTTCTCCTGGTTCTGGAAAGAATTCATCTTTTTTTTTTTTCTGTTTCTTCTTCTGGGTCCTTGTATTTCCGTGATATAGAAGCAGAACCTGGCATGGGTTGCTTTCTCTAAATCTCCTTTCTCCTTTTGTGTACGTTTGTGATTTTTTTTCAAATACAATATTTTTCTCTGTGACTCTGTTTTTTCATGTGCTGCTCTGTTTTCTTCTCCCATTTTGATTCACAGAACTCTCCAGTTTTGCATAATCTCATATGGGTTTCTTCAAGTTCTCTGTTATTTTTCTCTTCTTCTAAATTTGCAGCGATTTCAAAGAACAACAGCAATGAAGGGACGCATTCGGGATCTACGAGTGCATTTTCGAGCAGCATGAATGAGGTGTCCCCAAAGATTTTCAGTTTTGCAGAGTTGAAGAAGGCGACCAGGAAGTTCAGTCCCGATACACGTCTTGGGGAGGGAGGTTTTGGGCAGGTTTTCAAGGGTTGGATTGATGAGAATACATTTACACAAACCAAGGCCGGAAGTGGGATGCCTATTGCTGTCAAGAAAACGAATTCAGAAAGCTTGCAGGGAAGGGAAGAGTGGCAGATATGTCCATTCAATCCAATATTTGTTTGGGAAATTTTGAGGAAAGAAAGTAAAAGCAGAGATTTATGCATGAATTCCTAGGAATTCAAAGAAATCTACTTGTGAAAGTAGTTAAAATTGAAGAAATAAAGATGAACATAATTGGCTATGGAATTATCTCCCCTTTTAATGGAAAATGATGGAAAGTGAATACTCACCCATCACCCTAGTAGATTAAGTGGTCCCATTTACAACTCTATTTTATATTCTTCACCCCTTACCTCTTTGCTAATCCTTTGTTGAACCATTCTGTAATGAATTCCTAAGGATTCAAATCTTGCAAGCAAATGGGCCTCTACTGAAATTTTTCATTTTATTTCCTGAAATAAAACTATGATTGAGGATGTAAGATGTCTGCCGTAGTTACTATTTAGATCATTTCTGTTAAAAACACATCTCTCTCTCTCTCTCTCTCTCTCTCTCTCTCTGTGTGTGTGTGTGTGTGTTCATGCTTCTGCATAAATACTGTTTATTTTATTTTATTTATTTTTGTAATTTTATGATTTTAATTCTGCTGGTATGTGCTTTTATTTTACTTATCTATGTTCCTTTTTGCAGTCAGAGGTGAATATCTTGGGGAGCTTTTCTCATCCCAACCTTGTGAGACTTTTGGGACACTGTGAGGAGGACAAAGAACTACTACTTGTATACGAATTCATGCCAAGAGGGAGTTTGGAAACCAACCTTTTCAGAAGTAAGTAGTAAACATTATTAATATTGTAATTGTGACTAACTGTAATTGATTGGATGAGCTATGATACTAATGATGGTGAAAAATTGCCACTGTAGTTATTGTCAAAAGAAATCATGATTCAGGATTAAGATTAAGATAACTAATACTTATAGTAATTATCTTAAGTGACAATTTAAGGATGTATTCCCATAGTTACCATTTAGCTCATTTCTGTTAAAAAAACACCTTTGTTTTTCACATTCTATTCATGCTTCTCCATAAATACTTTTTTTAAATAAACGTTAGTAATCAGTTTACAATAAACATTAGTAATTAGTTTACTTTTTAATTTCATTGTTTTAATTCTGCTTCTATGTGTATTTGTTGTCGATGTAACTATGTTCCTTTTCGCAGTCAGTGGTGCATTTCCTGGGGGGAGTTTCTCATCCAAACTCTGTGAAACTTTTGGGATACTGCTGGGAAGACAAAGAAATGCTACCTGTATTATGCCAAGAGGGGATTTGGCAAACCACCTTTTCAGAAGTAAGCAGTAAACCATATCATTGTTGTAATAAACTGTAGTGGATACTGATGATGGCGAAAAATTGGCACATTTTTTAAAAAAGAAATCATGATTCAGGATTAATATAATAAGTGATCATCATAAGTTTCAGAAACTAATATCGTGCCTAAACACCATGATAGTAATAATAATAATAATAAATCATCTACCTGATGCCATGGTGCTAATTTCAGTGGATGGCTTTGATCTTGTTTGAGTGACTGGATGGGCTGAGATCTCAACTTTCCTGTCCTTATTCTTTACACCTCTTAATACATGCTGATGGATGGGCATTTATATATAGTGCTAGGAGGGGCTGGGCAAACTTTTTGATTTTTAAATCTATTAGGTTTCAAATCCATGAAGAAAATCCTGTTTCAATCAGTTAAAATTTATCCCAGTTTAAGTTTTATCATTCAATAGGAACTTAGGGAGTTAGCGCTTATCTTAACAGTTCAAGTTAGAAACAACTCAAGAGCACTGCCATGTGACTGTAGTGTGTCATGACTCATATTATCCTTTATGTGTTTTTTCCATGTTGAAGAGATCACATGAATTTCGTCACAATCATAATCTCAGTTTCATAATCATTATTTTACTTCCTCATCAGATGACGGGTTAAAAAGTATTCGACCCTACCATATAGATTCATATTCATATGTTCCTAAAAATTACAACTGTAACCTACTGACCTATGCATGTCAATGCAAATACCCATGCCATTGGAACAGTCAATTTTCTTTTCAGTGTGAACTCAAGTTTTATTTAGGAGTGAAGGAAGCTGCCTTGCCTCAATTCTCTAATCTTGATTCTTGATAGTTCTGATCAAACAACGTACCTATGCAATGCATATTTTACTTTATTGTATTGGAAGTTACAATTATTTTACCTGCATGCGATCAGTTTCTCGCTGCGAAACTCTGTAAAATGCTGTGCCAACCTTGCACAGGTACAGTCCAGACAAGTCTGAGCTGTATTTTTTTCCCTTGCATCCATTATTCATATTTCTAAAATGGTGCATTTTATGTAGGAAGTTCAGCCTTTCAACCACTTTCAAGGAGCATACGGCTCAAGATAGCAATAGGTGCAGCTCAGGGTCTTGCATTCTTACACACTTCAGAAAGGCCAATCATATATCAAGATGTTAAAACATCTAATATATTACTTGATTTGGTAAACTCTTCCAGCATGATTATTCTGCCATAGAGGTTTTTTTTTTTTTTTTCTTGGGGACGTGGGGGTGGGAGGTTTGACGAACTCTTCATATGTTTGAATTCTTAGTTTTATTTTTTTAATCTTCTGCAGAATTATAATGCAAAACTTTCTGATTTTGGATTAGCGATGAGCGGCCCATATGAAAATTCATATGTCTCCACATGTGTTTTGGGTACCCATGGTTATGCAGCTCCTGAATATTTGGCTACAGGTAATATCAGTTCTTCTGTAGCAACCTTCATTGCTACAACTTCCTATTATTTCAGTGCTGTTTTAATGGTTTGCATTGTAGTGGACTTTCTTTAATTTAAACTAATCTCAAACTGCTCTCTAGTTTTTATGCATGGATGGATGTTGTTGGTAGTTTATCTGTATCCAAAAATATTCTGTAGGACTGGGAATTCGGTTTCTCAAAACATAATGTTGACCATGGTATTTTTGACTGCTGTGGCATTTGGTATTTTCGTTTGGTGACTGGGGCCTGTTTGGCTTGTTCACCATCTCAGTTTTCTCTGAACCAGTAGTTCATTATATCCTTGAAAATTTTTCATTCGCAGTATGAACTGTCTGGGTGAGTTCAGATACTGCGGAAGCTAGTAGTGAAACATTGTGATATTTCTTTTTCAAAGTCATCTTAATATTTGAATTAGGTTTTGTAACTGCTCTTTGTCTGGAAATGTAGATTGTAGCAGAAACTCACATCAATGACAAAGGATGGCCATTTAGCCTTGCAGAGGTATTTGTGAACATCTATTGGAACTTGGAAGGCCTTGCAGATATAGTTTCAGCCACAGACATTGTAGACTGTTTTTTGCAGGACAAATTGTTAAAACTAACTGTTATGAACTTCAATAGAAGGAAACTTTGACTATGATAAAAATGAGATTGATGAGAAAAAGCGACGATCTCAACGATTAACATGATGTGTTAAAACGAGAAGTTTTATGGTGACTTAGAAGTTCCAACCCTTCTTATCACTTTCTTTAGCTTGGATTCAAACTGGTTTAGCTGTTATTCAAATAAAAAGTTAAAGATCTAATAACAATCGTTACTTCTTTCATTTTGGTCGTAAAACTCTGCTTGAAAATCATAATAGCTATGAGAGGGTCATAGATTGCCTGAAACAGGGAAAAACAATACAATTTATTTATTGCTTGAAAAATATCTCAAATGGTTGAAGTTTCTTTGATCTGCATAATGACTAGTGTGCCTGCATCAATATCAACCAGGCCATCTGTACGTGAAGAGCGACGTATATGGTTTTCGGGTTGTGTTGCTCGAGATGCTTTCAGGCCTACGGGCATATGACAAAAACCGTCCAAGTGGAAAACAGAATTTGGTAGAGTGGGCACGACCATATCTATCTGATCAGAGGAAGCTATTATCACGGGTGATGGACAAGCGGCTTGAAGGCCAGTACCCATCCGAAGGTGCAGTTCAGGCTGCTCAGCTCATTCTCAAGTGTCTCGTGTCTCAACCAAGAAAGTGTCCATCCATGACAGAAGTGGTGGAAACATTAGAGCAGATTCAGGCCATAAAGCAAATGCCCAAAGAGACCAATCCTGTGCATCTCGCTGACCACAATTACTTTGACCACCATGCGCAAAACCGTTCCCCACTTCATCCCAAGGTTGGTAATGTTGGAACTGGAAAAAAATGACCATTACAAGGATGGATGTCTCTGGTGAAAGCAATCACCAAAATTGAGGTAATCTATTCCGACATTGCCAAACAAGTTCTACACAGCATAGTCTTGCACAAATCGGCCTCAGCACAACCAGATTTCGGCATAGAATTGGAAACAACATAGAAACAATGCCAAACGGGGCCTTGGTTTCTAAAAATTTTTTGCTCTGACATTTGGTATTTTCATTTGGTGATTAGGGCCTGTTTGGCTTGTTCACCAGTTCAGTTATCTCTGAACTTGTCATTCATTATACCCTTGGAAAATTTCCGTTCCCTGTATGAACTGTCTGGGCGCATTCAGATATTGCGGAAGTAGTGAAACATCATGATATTTCCTTTTCAAAGTCATCTCAATTCTTGGTATTTTAATTAGGTTTTGTAACTGGTCTTTGTCTGGAAATGTAGCTAGAAAGAGAAACTAACTTCAATCACAACGGATGGCCGTAGAGCCTTGTAGAGCTATTTGTGAACAGGTGAGCTGAATTGGAAGGTCTTGCTGATATAGTTTGAGTCACATACATTGTTGACTAATTTTGGAGGACATTGTTAATACGCACTGTGACAAACTCCTAATTAGGAAATTTTCACTGCAATGAAAATGAGATGATGAGAAAAGCAGCACTCTCAACTATTGACATGATGTGTTAGAACAAGAACTTTTATGGTGACTTCCAAGTTCCAACCCTTCTTATGACTTGCTTTAGCTAGGATTCAAACTGGTTTAAAAGTTATTCAAATAAAAAGTTAAAGAGCTAATAATGATCATTACTTCTTTCATTTTGGTCATAAAAATCTGCTTGAAAATCGTAGTAGCTATGGGAGCGTCATAGATTGCCTGCAACAGGGAAACCATTATATAATTTGTTTCTTGCTTGAAAATTTTCTCAAATGGTTGGAATTTCTTTGATATGAACAATGACAAGTGTGACTCCATCAACATCAACCAGGCCATCTGTACGTGAAGAGCGACGTATATTCTTTTGGGGTTGTGTTGCTCGAGATGCTTTCAGGCATGCGAGCACTTGACGACAGCCGTCCACATGAGCAGCAGAATTTGGTAGAGTGGGCAAAAACATATCTATCTGATTGGAGTGAGGTATTGTCACGGGTGATGGACCGGAGGCTTGAAGGCCATTACCCATCTGAAGGTGCAGTTCAGGCTGCTCGGCTCATTCTCCAGTGTCTCAGCCCTGTCCCAAGAAACCGTCCATCCATGACAGAAGTGGTGGAAGCATTGGAGCAGATTCAGGCCATAAAGCATGATCCATAAAACCAAAGACCATGTGGACACTGCGTCCTGCCAACCACAAGCACTCTGATCACCATGCACGAATCTGTTCCCCACTTCATCCAAAGGCTGGTAATGTTGGAACTGGAAAAAATGGAAGGTTGTCTCTGGTGAAAGCAATCTTCAAAATTGAGGTAATGTATTCCATCTGACAGTGCTATATGTATGTGCATGTCCAATTGTTTGTGCTTATTGGACAACTTGTGTAAAATAAAATAAAATATCATTGTTATTGTTAATTTTTTCTCGTTAATTATGAATTGTGGATCTGGTGATTTGTATCAATGAACAATTCTACCATGGATTAAAATAACCTCGCATTTGCTTCAGAGCCTTTGTGTTTCATATAATTGAAAATCTAGGATTGTATATTTATACGCGGCTAAAAATGAAGAAACAAAGGTGGATATCCGGAAATACACGCAAATAACCTCCTCACTATGGAAATTGAAGGGAAGATGAGAAATGGATACCCAGCCATTACGTTAGAAAGTCCAGGCCCATTTGTATCTCCACCTCATAACCTTCTCCTCTCACCTCCTTAGTGATCCTAGATGGAGTTCATTTCATCATGAATTAATTTCTATGTAATTTTCATCTTCCTTTTGTTGCGAGCTTTGAGTTCTTAATTAATAAAATTAACAGCAAGATAAGTTTGTGGAAGGCAGGAGCATCCTTGTTATATTAGTGGCTTCAGCAATCCCCATCTATAACATGGTACTCCTTAAACTTTCAAAAGAAACTATTAGTCAAATTGACAATTAATGAGGAGATTCTTGTGGGGGTGATTAGAACAAAAAAAAAAAAAAACGACTCAAGGACCCATAACTTGACAAATCAAGTTAGGTATGCCCCTTACCCTACCCTCAAGGAATCAGTGGACCCCGGGTTTGCACTCACTAAGGACTGGACCATTGGGCTCGTAGGCTATGAATCAAGGGGTTAAAGGCATGACATTAACTTTGAATTTAATATTTGGGCCCTATTCATTAGGATTTTTCTATCTCCCTGGTCCCATCATCATCAGTGGCACCCTGGATGGGCCTTATCCAGCTTGGTAAGGTTGGAACCACCATGATCTTTCAAATTTTACACCAATGTAAATAAAATTGACCACCGGATTAAATTGAGAAAAAATGGATTTTAAAACTGTTAAAATTCAGATGCACAGAGCAATGAGTTAGGATAAATTTGATGATCCTAATGTTTTATAGGCAGGTGGAATCCATCGAGAATGTCCAATCCCTTAGCTTCCCTTTATTTGTGGGGCTCTTAGGTGGGCCCCAACACTTGATATGTACATACGAATTTTTCAAGATACCCCACTTTAAAATCGCCCATTTTCCATCTTTTTTTGTTGTCATTGGTTCTACCTTAAGTTAATCTTAGTTGAAAATAACCCCATGAATAGTCCAATACTCCCATGAGTATTCACAAGTCCAAATTTAACACTCATCTAAATCTTGTGGATTGAAATAGTGATAAATTATTGCCTCTAAAGTCTGAGCCATCAAATTTTAGGGCTACGATCCATTATCTTATAGAGTCAAAATTCAGCATGTAGATAGGTTTGATATAAATTTTTCCCTCTAATACACTTCCATGATCAAACAAATTACGCCCTTGTAGTCTTTGATCGACGATATTGAGAGTCAGAAGGCCCTTATAAATACAAGGTATGGCCCCTCCCGCCGATTTTTCAAGGAATGACTGCACTTAATAACGTCGATCAAAGACTAAGGGCGTAATTTGTATGATCTCTATTAGATGGAATGATTTATATCAAATTGTTAGCGCCGAGTACAGTCAGTAATAGTTCAGTGTTTAAGAGACAGGACACACATACCACTAGGGACACATCCCATTTGCCAAAAGAAATTTTATTAAATAAAATTTCTCCAAAAAATAAATGGGTAGTGGGCCGAGCCAAGGCCCAAAGCCCGGCCCAGTGCGGGGCGGGGCGGCGCGTGTGTGGTGGTGACCCCACTTTGATCTAGGTCATCCCTCCCCCACAAAAGTGGGTGCCCCTTGTGGCTTATTTTATACTACCAAGGTAAGTATATTTATACCCAAGGAATGTTTTGCTCCTAAGCAATGTGGGATGCAAGTTCACTACTTCCTTTGTTTCTATGTTTGACATGTTCAAGTAGTGGTGTTTAGGAGGCAATTTCTCATTCACTCCTTAATGGATTAGAGCAACCCAATACATGTAATTAATCTACTCATGGAGTAGAGTACATTCCCATGTATTCCCATAAAAAAGGATTAGTGGATCCCACTTAGTTTTTGGCTAAAACTTTGACAAAAGTAATGGTGCTCTAGCCATTTTTCCAACAATCCCCCACATGAATGAAATTGACTGTAAGCAATGAAATGATATGCAGACACACATAGAGAATACAATTGGAAATCATCTGTATAGAGAAAGGTAGCTTGTGGCCTTGAACCTTCCCTTGTGAAGCACTATCGGATTTACTGGTAGAACAGTGAACATGATGTCTTGAACTGCTCAGCCTTTTGTGTAAACCAAGACAATAGAGTTCACACAGAATCTTCCCTGACACATTTGGTTCTCATGATTGTGTTCATTTTGGCCCTGAACAATGCCTGGTTTCATGAGTTCTTTAGAGAATTTAGCCTTATCATTCTCATAGAATCGGCCCAGTTCACACCCACATAGGTGATTCTTATTAAGAGTATCCTGCTATACCCCATCTGATTATCCAAGATATAAGAATCATTAAAAGCTTGCTTATCCTATTTACCGCTGCAGGTATCACTATTAATATCATAGGAATGAGCAGGAGATGTTATCTCTATAGTGATATTGTTAAGTCACACACAATTCGGTTGTCCCTTGGAACCTAGATCTTGGGATCTCCAGTCAACTAGGTAGGGTTTCCATTATGGCGACTTTCCATTCATAGGCTTTAAGCCCATTCCCCTCGATGAACGATTTACTTGCTCTATTGCTAATCCTTTGGTAAGAGGATCCGCAATGTTATCTATGGACTTTATGTACTGAATCGTCATAATGCCATTAGAGAGCAGTTGTCTCACGGTATTATGCCTTCGACGAATGTGTCGAGACTTACCGTTATACATTTTACTTTGTGCCCTTCCAATTGCTGATTGACTATCGCAATGAACGCAGATAGGAGGCACAGGTTTTGACAACATCAGAATATCTTCTAAAAATTGACGAAGCCACTCAGCTTCTTCGCCAGCTTTATCCAATGCAATAAACTCAGATTCCATAGTGGATCTAGCAATGCAAGTTTGCTTAGAAGATTTCCATGATACCGCTGCACCACCAAGTGTAAATAAATATCCACTTGTGGATTTTGAATTTTTGATATCGGATATCCAGTTGGTATCACAATAGCCTTTAAGTACAGCTGGATATTTAGAGTAATGCAGTCCATAGTTTTGGGTGTATTTTAAATATCTTAAAACTCGAACTAAGGCCTTCCAGTGGTCTGCTCCTGGGTTACTTGTGTATCTACTCAATTTACTAACCGCATATGCAATGTCTGGACGAGTGCAATTCATTACATACATTAGGCTGCCAATTATTTGCGCATATTCTCATTGTGATATACCTTTTCCATTATTCTTGGATAAATGGATACTAATATCTATAGGTGTCCTTGCTGGACTGCTATTATCTTGATTATATTTCTTGATTATTTTCTCAATATAATGTGATTGAGATAATATCAGTCCATCCGATGTTTTAGAAACCTTAATTCCTAATATGACATCAGCAACACCTAAATCTTTCATATCAAACTTATTGTTCAACATTCTCTTAGTAGCCTGAATGATTGCATTATTGCTACCCATAATGAGTAAATCATCAACATATAAGCAAATTATGACAGCCATTGTTAGTGTTCTTGACATACACACACTTGTCACATTCATTGATCTGAAACCCATTTGACATCATTAAATTGTCAAATTTCTCATGCCACTGTTTTGGTGCTTGTTTTAATCCATATAAAGATTTGACAAGCCGACAAACTTTCTTAGTTTGACCTTGAACATTAAACCCTTCCGGTTGTTCCATATAGATTTCCTCATCTAAGTCACCATTTAAAAAAGCGGTCTTTACATCCATTTGATGTATCTCAAAATTGTATATAACAGCAATTGCTATTAACATTCGAATTGATGTTATTCTCGTTACTGGTGAATAAGTATCGAAATAGTCCAAGCCTTCCTTTTGTATGTACCCTTTAACAACAAGCATGGCCTTGTACTTTTCGATCGATCCATCTGCTTTCATCTTTTTCTTGAATATCCACTTGCATCCAAGAGGTTTGCAACCTTGTGAAGATCCACTAGTTCCCATGTATGGTTTTGCAAAATGGATTCAATTTCACTATGTATTGCCTCTTTCCAATATGGTGCTTCGGGACTGGAAACTACTTCTTTAAAGCTTTGAGGCTCATTTTCTAACAGAAATGTTAGAAAATCTGAACCAAACGTTTTTGATGTTCTAGCCCTCTTACTTCGTCTAGGTTCATCAATCTCTTATTGGTTTTGATTACTGTTACTAGCAGTATCATGAGTTCTTTTGAGAGAACTTGATTCCTGTGATGGTTTGTAAGGAAATACATGTTCAAAGAACGATGCATTCCTTGACTCAATAATAGTATTAGGATGCATATCGGGAATCTCAGACTTGTGAATTAGAAATCGATATGCACTACTATTATGAGCATACCCTATGAATACATAGTCAACTGTTTTTTGTCTTATTTTAACCTTTTTAGGTGTAGGAATTGCCACTTTAGCCAAACAGCCCCACACTTTCAAATATTTGTAAGTAGGCATTCTGCCTTTCCACAATTCGTAGGGAGTCTTATTGATTTTCTTTTGCGGTATTCGATTGAGAATATAATTTGCAGAAAGGATAGCATCCCCCCACAAATTTTGAGGTAATCCATAACTGATTAACATAGCATTCATCATTTCTTTTAAAGTTCTATTTTTTTCTTTCAGCAATACCATTTTGCTGAGGTGAATAAGGGGTAGTAGTTTGGTGTATTATAGCATCCTGTGAGCAGAATTCACCAAAAGGTGATTCATATTCACCCCTTCTATCGCTTCTTATTACCTTGATTTTCTTATCAAGTTGATTCTCAACCTCATTCTTGTAATGTATGATCATTTCCAAGGCCTCATCTTTACTTCTCAGTAAGTAAACATAACAGTATCTCATGCAGTCATCAATGAATGTAAGAAAATATTTCTTACCACCTTTAGTTTGAACAAACTTTAGATCACAGATATCAGAATGAATTAACTGAAGGGGTTCAGAAGTTCGTTCAATTGAATGAAAGGAAGTTCTAGTAAGCTTAGCTTCTACACATGTTTCACATTTGATAGTTGAATCAAAATTGCATTTAGGCAAACATTCCATATTAACTAATCTACGCAAAGCATCATAGTTAACATGACCTAATCTACCATGCCACACATTAGAAGACTCAAGCATATAAGCAGAAGAATTTTTCTTATTAGGTACAATGGTCATTACATTCAACTTAAAGAGCCCATCGCTCATGTACCCTTTACCCACGTACATCCCAGATTTAGTGAGGACAAACCTATCCGACTCAAATACAAGTTTGAAACCCTTCTTGCTCAGTATTGAGCCTGATACCAGATTCTTGCGTATATCAGGTACATGCAGCACATTGGTGAGGTTGAGTTCCTTTCCAGAAGTCATCTTTAATAACACCTGTCCTTGGCCTTCAACCTTAGAGGTGGCAGAATTGCCCATGAAGAGTTGTTCTTCGGTTGTAGCATGATAAGTGGAGAACATCTCTCTAATGGAGCAAACATGTCGAGTGGCCCCAGTGTTCACCCACCATTCTCTGGTGTTACCGACCAGATTGACTTCCGAGACCACAGCAGAAATATTGATGTCTGAAACATCAGTGGATAGAGTGTCCAATTCTGTCATGTGGGCTTGTGCTGGTTTCTTACTTGTATTCCATTGGTCCTTGCGTTTACGACAGTCTTTAGCACGGTGGCCTGGTTTGTCGCACACATAGCACTTCCCTTTGAACTTCTTGTTATCATTGGGACCCTGCTGTTTTGGACCATTGGGATTGTTCTTCCTCTTCTTGGGATTCTGCCTATGTTCCACTACATTTGCCTTAGCTTCAGTGAATGTTTTCCCTGCTTTCTTTTCAGATGCACGATTGTCTTCCTTTATCCTCAATCTGACAATCAAGTCTTCAAGTTTCATCTCATTTCGCTTATGCTTAAGGTAGTTCTTAAAATCCTTCCAAAGTGGTGGCAATTTTTCAATGATGGCTGCCACTTGGAAAGACTCACTCAGAGACATTCCTTCTGCATGAATTTCATGGAGAATTACCTGAAGTTCCTGAACTTGATTGATTACTGCTTTAGAATCTATCATCTTGTAGTCAAGGAATCTGCCCACAACGAATTTCTTCATTCCGGCATCTTTAGTCTTGTACATTTTATTAGGAGAATCCCATAATTCCTTAGCAATCTTCAATGAACAGTACACATTATATAATGTGTTGTCCAATCCATTGAGAATATAATTCCGACAGAGGAAGTCAGCATGCTTCCAGGCATCAACAGCAGCAATCACTTGCTTATCTGTTTCACCTTCTGTTAAGGCAGGAGCTTCTTCATGGAGAAACTTAGCCAAGTTTAAGGTAGTGAGATAGAACAATATCTTCTGTTGCCATCTCTTAAACTCAGTACCATTAAACTTCTCAGGTTTCTCCCCATTGCTCACCATAACAGGGGCATGGGTACTAACTGGAGTATCCTTCTCAATACCCATTACTGTGAATGAACAGAAGTAAAATAAAACACAGAGTATACTGAGAGTTAAAAACTAACAGTACTGTAAATAGAAATCAACTGAGGGAACAAGAAAGCAAGTTACAGAACACACTGAAGTTCTGTAACAAATGAAATAAAAGATAGAAACAGAGTTTTACAATACTGGTTTCAGAAACAGAAGACTTAGAAACCAATAGTAAAACAGACATAAACTGAAACCAGAAACACTGAAGTAAAACTGATAACAAAGTGTACTCAAAACATCAAGAATTTTTTGTCTTAAGATTGTTAGTGCAGAGTACAGTCAGTAATAGTTCAGTATTTAGGAGACAGGTCTGAACACTGTTAAATAAACAACAAGTAAATACAGTATACAATAAGTAAATACAGTTTGAAATCACTCACTGTTCGAAGACAGAAACAGAGTATTGTTGCAGAAACTTTGAAGTCCAGTAATTCACAGATGATGTGTGATCAAGGCTAGTGTGCAACACTATTTCCTTAAGACAAAAATCGCCCCCGCAATGGTGCTTACGAGCTCTACAGTTGCAGCAGTGAAATTGGATGACACACACTACTAGGGACACATCCCATTGGGCCGAACCAAGGCCCAACTCGTGTGTGAAGCCCAGGCCCAGGCCCGGTTCAGTGCGGGGCGGGCTGGCGCACGTGGTGGTGACCCCATCTTGATCTAGGTCCTCCCTCCCCCACAAAAGTGGAGTGCCCGTTAGGGCTTATTTTATACTACCAAGGTAAGTATATTTATACCCAAGGAATATCTTGCTCCCAAGCAATGTAGGATGCAAGTTCACTACTTCCTTTGTTTCCATGTTTAACATGTTCAAATAATAATGTTTAGGAGGCAATTTCTTATTTACTCCTTAATGAATTAGAGCAACCCAATACATGTAATTAATCTACTCATGGCGTAGAGTACATTCCTATGTATTCCTAAAAAAAGAATTAGTAGATCCCACTTAATTTTTGGTTCAAACTTTGACAAAAGTCACGGTGCTCTGGCCATTTTTCCAACACAAATAATACTCGATTCACAAACGAAAGTCTTCGGTGACTAAGCGCATTGACGACGGTAATCTCAGCATCTTCCCATCTCTTTCTTCTGCATCTTCCCATCTCTTTCTTCCTACTGCCTATTTGAGTGAGAAAGATTGCTTCTTTCAAGAAAGTGGTTTTTATAAACCTCTGCAACTTGAGAATTCTATAGACGAAGGAAGGAGAGAGAGAGATGGGGAATGACTGGATACCGCAATTTGACTCGTCTAGCAGCAGTCCCTGCCCGACCAGACCTTCAAGCCCAGGTAATGAAAAGATGGAACATCTTTTGATGGACCCAGATGAGCTTTTCTTCCTCTTCCTCTAAAACTCTAGTTAGTTTTTCACATGGATTGTTTTTCTGTCTCTTCTTCTGGGTCCTTGTATTTCCGTGATATAGAAACAGAACCGGACATGGGTTGCTTTCTCAAAATCCCTTTCTCCTTTTGCTTACATGTGATTGCTTTCAAATACAATCTTTTCTCTGTGACTCTGTTTTTTCATGTGCTGCTCTGTTTTCTTCACCCATTTTGATTCACAGACCTCTCCATGTTTGCATATACTCACATGGGCTTCCTTCAAATCCTCTGTTCCTCATCTCTTCTCTTAAATTTGCAGGGATTACAAAGAGCGCCAGCAATGAAGGGACGCATTCGGGAACTGGGAGTGCATTTTCGAGCCGTTTGGATGAGGTTTCCCCAAACGGACAGATCCTTCCCATTACTCCCACTTTAAAGATTTTCAGTTTTGCAGAGTTGAAGAAGGCGACCCGGTATTTCCGACCTGATACGGTTGTTGGGGAAGGAGGTTTTGGGAGGGTTTTCATGGGTTGGATTGATGAGAAGACATTTGCACCCAGCAGGGCCGGAAGTGGGATGGCTATTGCTGTCAAGAAAATGAAACCAGAGGGCAAACAGGGAAGGGAACAGTGGCAGGTATTTTCCATTCAAACCAATATTTGTTTGGCAAAATTTGAGAAAAGAAACAGAGAAAAACCGTGCTCGGGCCATTCGGTCCCATTGACTAGGGCCGGCCCATTCTTCAAGATATAAATGAGTATCAATGTTTTTGCATTTGTTTTAATTGTTTAATTTTATTTCTAGTTAAAGAACCCAAAGTCCATAAAGTCCTTTTCAATTTATATATATAAAAAAAAAAAATTAGAAGTGGCATGTGGGCTAGCCCGTGGGCTGCATGACCCATTTTTCCCTTCTATATAAGGCCCATTTGGTTTCTAGGAATTAGAATTCCTAAGAACTTTAAGAAATGCATTCTTAAAAAGTGGTTAAAATTAAAGAAATAGAGTTGAAGTTACATATATGACCGAGAAATTATATCCCCTTTTATGGAAAATGACTCACCCATCACCGTAGCATATTAAATTGTCCCGACTCTACTTTCCATCCTTCACCCCTCACCTCTTTACTAATCTTTTGTTGAACCCATTTTGTAAGGCCAACAAATTATCCTCTACTAAAATTTCTCATTTTATTTCTAGAAATAAAACTATGATGTAAGATCTCTCCCATTGTTACTATTTAGATCGTTTCTGCTAAAAACACCTTTCTCTCTCTTACTGTCCATGCTTCTGCAGAAATACTTGACTATGTTCCTTTTCGCAGTCAGAGGTGAATATCTTGGGGAGCCTTTCTCATCCAAACATTGTGAGACTTTTGGGACACTGTGAGGAAGACAAAGAACTACTGCTTGTATACGAATTCATGCCAAGAGGCAGTTTGGCAAACCACCTTTTCAGTAGTAAGCAGCAAACCATATTAATATTGTAATTGTAATTAACTGTACTTGGTTGGATGAGCTGTGATGCTGGTGATGGTGAAAAATTGGCACCGCAGTTATTGTCAAAAGAAAATTATGATTCAAGATTAAGATAACTAATACATTTAGTGATCATCATAAGTTGCAGAAATTGATATTGTGCCTAAACTTCATGATCACAATCAGAAAAATAAATCATCTACCTGATGCATGGTGTTAAAGCCAGTGGACAGCTGTGATCTTGTTTGAGTGACCGGATGGGCTTAGATCTCAACTTTCTTGATTTTGTATCCATCAAGAAAATCCTGTTTCAATTGGTGAAAACTTATCCCAATGTAAGTTTTATCATTCAATAGGAAATTAGAGAGTAGCCCTTGTCTTAATGGTTTAAATTGCTGCAAACACCTCAAGAGCACTACCATGTGGCTTTGTTGTGCGTCCAAACTCCTATATGTGTTTTTGTCATGTTTGAGAGAAACACTTGAATTTCTAACAGCTGTCACAATAATGTTATCATTTTCATAATCGTTATTTTACTTCCTCATCAGATTACGGGTTAAAATGTCTTAAACCCTACCACATAGATTCACATACATATGTTCTAAGAAATTATGGCCATAACCAACTTATGCATGTCAGTGCAAGTACCCATGCCATTGGAACGGTCAATTTTCTTATCATAGTGAACTCAACTTCTATTTTGGAGCGAAGAAAGCTGTCTCAAATCTCAAATCCTGTTGATAGTCCTGATCCAACAATGTATCTATACAATGCATATTTTTCTTTCTTGCAATTGGAAGTTACAGTTATGTTACCTGCATATGATCTATTTATCATTGTGAAACACTATAAAACGCTGTGTCAACCTCTTCATTCCAGACAAGTCCGAGCTGCATTTTTTTTTAATTGCTTTCTTTTTATTTTTATAGAATTGCATCCATTATTCATGTTCCTAAAATGATGCACTTTATGTAGGAGGTTCAGCCTTTCAATCACTTTCATGGAACATACGGTTGAAGATAGCAATAGGTGTAGCTCGTGGCGTTGCATTCTTACATTGTTCTGAAAGGAAAATCATACATCGTAATATTACACCATATAATGTACTGATTGATTCGGTAAACTCTTCCATCCTGATTTCTTCTGCTATAGAGACAAATGTGTTTTTTTTTTATTTTTTTATTTTTTATGGGGGGTGGGGGTTGGGAATTTGTTGTATGGTTGAATATCTTAGTTTGATTTTTTTTTTCTCTTTTTTAACCTTCTGCAGAACTATAATGCAAAAATTTCTGATTTTGGGTTAGCGAGGGGTCTGCAGGGTGAAGATTCACATGTCTCCACATTAGTTGCGGGCACCCGTGGTTATATAGATCCTGAACATCTGGCTACAGGTAAGATCAGTTCTTTGGTAGCAACCTTCGTGGCTACAAGTTCTTGTGATTTCTGTGTTGATTTTTAATTGTTCACGCTGTAGTGGACTTTCTTTATTTTAAACTAATCTTAATCTGTTTTCTAGTTTTATGCATGGGTGGATGTTGTTTGTGGTTTCTCTTCATCCAAAATTATTCTGTATGCCTAGTTCACTAGTGACTGAGAAGCAATGTTTTAAATACCAACCAGCTGGTTTTGCTTTGTACATCAAAAAACTGAATCAACAGGACTGGGTATTTGGGGCCAGTTTGGCAACGCGCTGTTCGGATGTTCTGAAGTTTCCATGGGAAGAGAAGTAGAAAATGCATTTGGTTGATACTTATTGTCGTTTCAAATTTTTTTTATTTTATAGAATGATTCTTGGAATCATGGCCTGCTAGTATAGAAATTTCAAAACAATCTTACTTGGTTTTTTTAAACAGCTCACTGGCAACACTTATGACGCATCCTGTTATGCGGTACCTCCTCTGCACAAATCTCCAACACATTTCTCTCTCCCTCTCTCCATAGTCAGCCATCCTCCACCCGTTTCAAATGTCATTAAGAGGGCTCTCTCTCTCCATAGTCAGCCATCCTCCACCCTTTTCAAATGTCATTAAAATGCCCTCTTACAGTAATGTCACTGGCTCCACATTGTAAATTATATGAAAGTGAGGCCCATGTTCTAATTTCTAAAGGTGGGTACCACATTGTAGTTTTTAAAAGGTATATCCCATGTATAACAATAATAGATTTAAGTTAAGAAACAAAATTATTATAATGTTACCAAACATGTTTTGCACAGCATATTTTCAGCAGAATAGGTTAATGTAATGTTGTCAAATGAGCTCTACACAGTATAGTCTCGGCACATAATATGGAACAGCACGAAGAATTCCAAATGAGGCCTTGTTTCTCGAAATTTTTGGCTGTGGCATTTGGTATTTTCATTTGGTGATTAGGGGCTGTTTGGCTTGTTCACCAATTCAGTTTTCTCTGAACTGGTCATTCATTATAATACCCTTGAAAATTTTGCATTCCCTGTATGAACTGTTGCACGTTCATATATTGCAGAAGTAGTGAAACATCATGATATTTCCTGTTCAAAGTCATCTTAGTATTTGAATTAGGTTTTCAAACTGGTCTTTGTCTAGAAATGTAGCTAGAAAGAGAAACTCACTTCAGTCACAAGGGATGGCCATAGAGCCTTGTAGAGGGATATGTGAACAGGTGGGCTGAATTGGAAGGTCTTGCTGATGTAGTTTCACTCACATACATTGTTGATTATTTTTGGAGGATACATTGTTAAAACTCACAGTTATAAACTCCTAATGAGGAAATTTTCACTACGATGAAAATGAGATGATGAGATGAGCAACATCTCAACTATTGACATGATGCGTTAGAACAAGAACTTTTACGGTGACTTCCGAGTTCCACCCTTCTTATCACTTGCTTTAGCTAGGATTCAAACTGGTTTTAAAGAGCTAATAACGATCATTACTTCTTTCATTTTGGTCATAAAACTCTGCTTGAAAATCCTAGTAGCTATGAGAGGGTCATAGATTGCCTGCAACAGGGAAAAAAATTAATATAATTGATTTCTTACTTGAAAATTATCTCAAATGGTTGAAATTTCTTTGATCTGAATGATGACAAGTGTGCCTCCATCACCATCAACCAGGCCATCTGTACGTGAAGAGCGATGTATATTCTTTTGGGGTTGTGTTGCTCGAGATGCTTTCAGGCATGCGGGTTGTTGACCGCCAGCGTCCAAGAGTCCAAGTGGATTTGGTAAAGTGGGCAGAACCATATCTATCTGATTGCAGTGATGCGGTATTGTCGTGGGTGATGGACCGGAGGCTTGAAGGCCATTACCCATCTGAAGGTGCAGTTCAGGCTGCTCGGCTCATTCTCCAGTGTCTCAGCCCTGTCCCAAGAAACCGTCCATCCATGACAGAAGTGGTGGAAGCATTGGAGCAGATTCATGCCATAAAGCATGATCCATATAGCATATACCCCTAGAACCAAAGATTGGGACACTGCGTCCGGCCAACCACAATCACTCTGATCACCATGCACGAATCTGTTCCCCACTTCATCCAAAGGCTGGTAATGTTGGAACTGGAAAGAATGGAAGGATGTCTCTGGTGAAAGCAATCTTCAAAATTGAGGTAATCTATTCCATCATGAACAGTTTTGAAGTGATGACAGTGCTATATATGTGCATGTCCAATTGTTTGTGCTTATTGGACAACTTGTGTAAAATAAAATAAAATATCATTGTTATTGTTAAATTTTTCTCGTTAATTATGAATTGTGGATCTGGTGATTGTATCAATGAACAATTCTACCATGGAGTAAAATAAGCTCGCATTTGCTTCAAAGCCTTTGTGTTTCATATAATTGAAAAATCTAGGATTGTATATTTATAAGCGGCTAAAAATGAAGAAACAAAGGTGAATATCCGGAAATACAGGCAAATAACCTCCTCACTATGGAAATTGAAGGGAATATGAGAAATGGATACCCAGCCATTACGTTGGAAAGTCTAGGCCCATTTGTATCTCCACCTCATAACCTTCTCCTCTCACCTCCTTAGTGATCCTAGATGGAGTTCATTTCATCATGAATTAATTTATATGTAATTTTCATCTTCCTTTTGTTGCGAGCTTTGAGTTCTTAATTAATAAAATTAACAGCAAGATAAGTTTGTGGAAGGTAGGAGCATCCTTGTTGCTTCAGCAATCCCCATCTATAACATGGTACTCCTTAAACTTTCAAAAGAAACTATTAGGCAAATTGACAATTAATGAGGAGATTCTTGTGGGGGTGATTAGAAAAAAAAAAAAAAAAAGACTCAAGGACCCATAACTTGACAAATCGAGTTAGGTATGCCCCTTACCCTACCCTCAAGGAATCAGTGGACCCCGGGTTTGCACTCACTAAGGACTGGACCATTGGGCTCATAGGCTATGAATCAAGGGGTTAAAGGCATGAGATTAACTTTGAATTTAATATTTGGGCCCTATTGATTAGGATCTTTCTATCTCCCTGGTCCCATCATCATCAGTGGCACCCTGGATGGGCCTTATCCAGCTTGGTAAGGTTGGAACCACCATGATCTTTCAAATTTTACACCAATCTAAATAAACTTGACCCCCGGATTAAATTGAGAAAAAATGGATTTTAAAACTGTTAAAATTCAGATGCACGGAGCAATGAGTTAGGATAAATTTGATGATAGGTAGGTGGAATCCATCGAGAATGTCCAATCCCTTAGCTTCCCTTTATTGGTGGGGCTCTTAGGTGGGCCCCAACACTTGATATGTACATACGAATTCTCCAAGATACCCCACTTGAAAATCGCCCATTTTCCATCCTTCTTTGTGGTCATTGGTTCTACCTTAAGTTAATCTTAGTTGAAAATAGCCCCATGAATAGTCCAATACTCCCATGAATATTCACAAGTCCAAATTTGACACTCATCTAAATCTTCTGGATTGAAATAGGATAAATTACTGCCTCTAAAGTCTAAACAATCAAATTTTAGGGCTACCATTCATTATCTTATATAATCAAAACTCTGCAAGTAGATAGGTTTGATATAAATCTTTCCCTCTAATACACTTCCATGATCAAACAAATTACGCCCTTGTATTCTTTGATCGACGATATTGAGAGTCAGATGGCCCTTATAATTACAAGGTATGGCCCCTCCCGCCGATTTTTCAAGGAATGACTGCACTCAATATCGTCGATCAAAGACTAAGGGCGTAATTTGTATGATCTCTATTAGATGGAATGATTTATATCAAATAATACTCGATTCACAGACGAAAGTCTTCGGTGACTACGCGCATTGACGACGGTAATCTCAGCATCTTCCCATCTCTTTCTTCTGCATCTTCCCATCTGTTTCTTCCTACTGCCTATGTGAGTGAGAAAGATTGCTTCTTTCAAGAAAGTGGTTTTTATAAACCTCTGCAACTTGAGAACTCTATAGACGGAAGGAAGGAGAGAGAGAGAGATGGGAAATTTCTGGATACCGCACTTTGACTCGTCCAGCAGTAGCAGTCCCAGCTCGACCAGACCATCAAGCCCAGGTAATGAAAAAAAGGGAAGAAGAAGGAACAAAAAAAATCAGATTTTTTGATGAACCCAGATGAGCTTTTCTTCCTCTTCCTCTAAAACTCTAGTTAGTTTTTAATATGGGTTGTTTTCTTGCCTTCTCAGTTCCTAGTTTGAGTAATTCAAGATATCTATTGTATTCTATCTCTCTCTTTCTCCTGGTTCTGGGAATAATTCATCTTTTGTTTCTGTTTCTTCTTCTGGGTCTCTTCTATTTCCGTGATATAGAAACAGAACCTGACATGGGTTGCTTTTTCAAAATCCCTTTCTCCTTTTGCGTACATGTGATTTCTTTCAAATACGATCTTTTCTCTGTGACCCTGTTTTTTCATATGCTGCTCTGTTTTCTTCTCCCATTTTGATTCACAGACCTCTCCATGTTTGCATAATCTCTAATGGGTTTCCTTCAAATCTCTGTTCTCTTATCTTAAATTTGCAGGGATTGCACAGAACACCAGCAATGGAGGGACGCATTCGGGAACTGGGAGTGCGTTTTCGAGCCGTTTGGATGGGGTTTCCCCAAACGGGCAGATCTTTCCCACTCCCAACTCAAGGGTTTTCACTTTTGCAGAACTAAAAACAGCGACCAGGAAGTTCAGTCCCGATACAGTTCTTGGCGAGGAAGCTTTATCATCTGCGTGTTACGAGATGATAAACAGTGACCACCGAATCATGAAACAGAATCACAGCAATTCCACCACCAATATGAACACGAATCGCCCGCGCCGCCGCCCGGATCTAACTCTCCCTCAACGTGATCCGTCGCTCGCGGTACCGCTCCCCCTCCCACCGCCGTCCTCCGCCCCCGGCTCCGGCGCGCAGCAGCAGACGCCGCTCCCGTCCGATCTGGAGCGAGTCCGTCGGGTCGGAAGCGGAAGCGGCGGCACCGTCTACATGGTCCGGCACCGGCCGACGGGGAGGATTTTCGCTCTCAAGGTGATCTACGGCAACCACGAGGATCCCGTCCGGCGCCTGATCTGCCGGGAAATCGAGATCCTCCGCAAGGCCAACAACCGCTACGTCGTCCAGTGCCACGGCATGTTCGATCACGCCGGAGAGATCCAGATCCTGCTGGAATACATGGAGCGCGGCTCCCTCGACGCCGGCGGCCCGATGCCGGAGCCGTTCCTGACCGACGTGGCGCGGCAGATCCTCCACGGCATCGCCTACCTCCACAGCCGGAAGATCGTCCATCGCGACATCAAGCCTTCGAATCTCCTGATCAACGACCGGAACGAGGTCAAGATCGCCGCCTTCGGCGTCAGCCGGATCCTTGCTCAGACCATGGATCCGTGCAACTCTTCGGTCGGGACGATCGCTTATATGAGCCCGGAGCGGATCAACACCGATCTGAGCAACGGCGCCTACGACGGCTACTCAGGCGACGTCTGGAGCCTCGGGGTCTCGATTCTCGAGTGCTACATGGGGAGGTATCCATTCGCGGTGGCGAAGCAGGGCGATTGGGCCAGCCTAGCGGTGGCGATCTGCTACGCGCAGCCGCCAGAGGCCCCGCCGGCGGCGTCCAAGGAGTTCCGGAGCTTCATCGGTTGCTGCCTGCAGAAGGATCCGGCGAAAAGGTGGACGGCGACGCAGCTCCTCCAGCATCCGTTCGTCGTCGCCGGCGCCGGCGGCGGAAACCAGGCTCACCATACCTCTGCATCTTCTCCTCCATCGCTCGGATGAAATCTCGATTTATGAAATCCCGATTTTGCCCTTGATTTCTTACTCTTATTTACGTTTCTGCCACCCTACTCCAGGCAGCAACTCTGTCTCTTCCCCTCCCCTGGCTGAATTTCCCCTTTTGCCCCTGTAAGATCAAACACGTTCAATATTTTTGCGAATGTCTGGCCGGAGAGCTCGAGGAGAGGGAAAATTTGAGGGGGAAGGAAAATGAAGGGGAGGGGAGGGGAGGGGAGGGAAAATTAATTTTACTTCCTCTTGTTTGGAAAGTTAAAAGTAGTTGTGATTTTACAGTTGGTATTGCAAGATTGCCCACTCCAAGTGCCAAAGTGAAATGTCTGGCCGGAGAGCTTGAGGGGAGGGAAAATTTGAGGGGGAAGGAAAATGGAGGGAAGGGAATGGGAAATTAATTTTACCTCCTCTTGTTTGGAAAGTTAAAAGTAGGGGGAAGAAAAATGAAAAAGTAGGATTTGATTTGTTTGTGAGGTAGAGAGGAAATTACCAAATTACCTTTACTTTGTGAAAAAGTGAAAATGACATTTTAGTAAAATGATTAAAAGGGCATTTAGTAAAAGTACCCATTTTCCCCTCTTTCCCTCTATTTTCCCCCATTTTCCCTCCCCCTCTTCCCCCTTCCCAAACACCCCCGTTCCCCCCCTTCCAAAAATTTTCTCCCTTCCCAAACACTACCTTAGTATTGTTCAGGAGGCAAAATGTGCTCTGCCATAGAATAAAATTACTCAACCGCGTCTCACCGGAAGTCCTGATCAAGATGTCAGGTTCTGGGTACCCCGCAAATTACACGTGCCTCTCCAAATCTGCCGATGACACCGAAAATTCATTCAAATTGCTTCCTTCAGAACATTCAACCAGTTCGTCATCACCTCGCCCATTGGTATCCCTGCCCTCTATCATCAGTGGCAGTATAGGCAACAAAGACTAGAAGTACTGACCCATTATTCTGGGCTTTGGCCGCCATCGCATTCTCCCGAGATTTTCTTAACCTTTTCAGATAATTCGCTTGTAAAGTGAATTCAAGGGAAATGTCAATTAAAAGAGACGAAAAATAAGAAGAAGATGGGTCTTATTAAAAAATATATAATTTAAAAATCCACCTTCTTGAAGTTTTGTCATTGATGTGAAGAAGATGCATTTTTCTTTTTTTTAGTGGAATGAGAGATTGGCTTTTTTACTTTTTTCTTTTTTGAAAAACTAGAAGAGGTGATTTTGAAATTTTATACTTATCGTAAGACTTTTCTTCTTTTCTTGTCTTTTAAAGTAACTCATCATCTGAAATCACTTTACTAGTGAATTATCCAAACGGGCCCGAGTTTCTCTCCATACAATTCTTGAATAGCATGAGTTTTTCATCAGTAGAATTACAGGCAACACGGACTAAAAGTAATGTTCCATTATTCTGGGCTGTGGCCACCATCCCTTCTCTACCGCTATACTGATGGGTTATGGCAAGGGCTTCAGATTCCCTAAGAAATCAACCTTAACCCCGTACTGTTTGACTATGTTCTCTTCACCGAGCAGTACTTCAATTTTTTTCAGATCCATGCAATGCAATACTGAAAGCATAAATTGTTACACACTTCATGCCGAGCTCATAACAGTACTTGAGAGTGGACAAGAGAGCAAAAAAACCATTATCGTTACCCATTCCTACTTCCCGTTGATGAATGCATATATCTTTCAAAATGAATGCAATATTGACGAGGGATGGGACTGGGAGAGAATGCGAAAGATATACATAGCCACTGCCACCTTTCTCCATTTTGCAACATCTTCGGTCCAGAGAGGTATCCGGATCCTTTTGTTTTTGGATTCTTTTTTTAATCAATACTGCTCTTGTACAAATTCTCCTTATCATCTTATAAAACAAGCCACCTAATGGGGCCCACTTAAGAGTGATTTAATATATATATATATATATATATATGAGACCGGCTCTCCTCAACTGCAGTTGAGGAGAGCATCAGCTGGGGACGTGTGAGTCGCACAAGTTCCACGCACTGGAGAGCCCGCCGAAATTTCAGAGCCCACGTTTTTTTTTTTAATCATTTCCCCTCTTCCAAAACCTAATCGACACCTCTCTCTCTGCCCTTTCTCTTCAGCGAACGGAGCCCTCTTCAACGAAGTGAAGAAGCTTCCCCTGAGTCTCCAGCCCATTTCTCTTCAACGGAGTGCGACGTATTCCCCTGAGTCTTTAGCCCATTTCTCTCCCAGACGTTTCTCCCTCTCTCGTTTCTCTCTCCCGGGCGTCGCTGGACTCTCTCGCTCTCGTCTCTCAGCTGGAAGCCATCGCTGCAACTTTCCTAAAGCTCGATTCCCTCTCTCGTCGCTCCCTCTCTCTCTCTCTCTCTCTCTCTCTCTCTCTCTCTCTCTCTCAACTGGGCTCATCTCCTCTTGATGCGACTCTCATCTCCTCTCGTCTTTCTCTCCCAGGAGTCATCTACTCTCGCTGCAACTCGCCTCTCTCCCTCACGCGACGATCGATGGGATTTCAGCTATAACCACAAAGTCCCAAAATCCTTACATCCCTAAAGCCCTAAATCGCAGCACCCTAAATCCAGGGTCTCAAAATCACTATCCAGATTCCATATGTGTACAGATTGTGTGATTGGCATGATGACCATGGAATTACAGTGGGTCTGTGGCAAGTCGAGATGAATGGATGTTTTATGGTTGTAATGAAGCTGTAGCATGTTCTGAGATATGGAATGAAAGTTTTGATCTTCTGTGATATGGAATGAGATTTTTGATCTATAGAGATGGGTGGTTTGTGTTTGCAGAAAGTGGTAACCATGTCATGTAGAAATCTCTCTCTCTTCATGCATACAAATGTGAAAAATTGAAAAAAAATTCTAAAATGAAATAAACATCATTGAAATAAAATATTTCTTTCGAATTCGATGGAATTCAAGTATCTTATCTGTTTGTTTTTTTGGAATCTGATTTTATTATTTTCATCCATTTTTGGAAGAGATTTTTGTCTGTATTTCTTCATGAGTATTTACTGCTCAATTTAAATTCATTGAATTACAGTTGATCTCTTGATTTTATGTTTCCTCTTTTTATGCTCTTTTATTTTATTTTTTAACACTGTTTTGAGTACTGGATGAAGACTTGGTGGAATAACAGTCAGATGTTCTTGAAATACAGGGAACTGAGTTGGGTTTTCATTTCAGTCAAATCTGGACAGCAGAAGAAGCTCAGGCTATGCCTTTTACTTTCGGCATGCCTGATGGTGGAACCTCTGGTGGTGGGACTCTGCAGGGGCAGGGCTCCTTGATGCTTCCGTGGACTCTGAGTCAAAAGACAGTTGATTAGGTCTGGAGGGACATGTATAGAGAAAGTGGGGGAAAAGATGGAATTGGAAATTCAGGGTTGAATTTGCAGCAAAAGCAGCAGACTTTAGGGGAGATGACTTTGGAGGAGTTCTTGTTGAAGTCTGGGGTGGTTCCGTGGACTCTGAGTCAAAAGACAGTTGATCAGGTCTGGAGGGACATGTATAGAGAAAGTGGGGGAAAAGATGGAATTGGAAATTCAGGGTTGAATGTGCAACAAAAGCAGCAGACTTTAGGGGAGATTACTTTGGAGGAGTTCTTGTTGAAGGCAGGGGCGGTTCCGTGGACTTGAGTCAAAAGACAGTTGATCAGGTCTGGAGGGACATGTATAGAGAAAGTAGGGGAAAAGATGGAATTGGAAATTCAGGGTTGAATTTGCAGCAGAAGCAGTAGACTTTAGGAGAGATTACTTTGGAGGAGTTCTTGTTGAAGGCAGGGGTGGTGAGAGAAGATAACCAACCGACTGCACAATTGAATAATAGCGGATTTTATGAGGAATTGGCATGTTCCAGTAACAATAGCAGTAATCAATCTTGGCTTCCCATACGCGGGTCATTCGAATGGAGTCAGAATAAATCGAATTTTGAAAAATAACAATCAGATTAGTCAGCAGTCCCCTAATCCAGTGATGAATGTAAATGGGGTCAGGTCTCTACATCAGTAGCAGCAGCAGCTCTTCCCAAAACAGAAAAACATGCCCTTTGCATCTACAATGCAATTAGGAAACATTGTTGAATTAGCAAATCCAAGTATGAGTTCAATTTTGGGCATCGGTGATACAAAAGTGAGTAATGGTCTTGAACATAATAGCCAAGGTGGCCTTCCGAATCGAGGTGGGAAGGGCAGGGCATGGTTGGTTTGGTGCAGCTGGGCTCACAGGTGCTATGGCATCTCCTATTTCCTGGCAACCTGCTTTCTTCCAATGGGCTTGGCAAGAGTTTATTTCTATTTATAGAAATGGATGGTTTGAGTGTTGTAATGGATTTGAAAATTGTATTTTGTGTATAGTTGTTTTGCACAATGGAATAGAAAAGGGTTGCTTTGTTATATTATGTGCTCATATTGGTGTCAAAATAGAATGGTTGTTTTGTACAATGGATTTGTTGAAATGGAATGAATGTGTTGCATAGATTGCTTGGAATTGCCTAGTTGCCTTTAAATTGAAGTCCAAAGGGGCATATAGTGATTGAATTTTTTTTTTTTTTTTGGACCTTAATATGTATTAGAGACATGAAACTGTGTTTCAGCCCTTTCTGAATTGACCTTTTTTGTGTTCGGATCCTGGGACTTTGGGATGCCATATGCTATGGGAATGCCTCGAACATCATTACAGAAGCATGGTTATCTTTTGTTTCAACCATTGAAATAGAGAAAATTTGTCAAATTTTACCATTCTTCGTTTTTGAAGTTTTTGAAAATGTACCCTATTTCATTGGTATTTCTAGTGTGGACATTGGGCCCCTATATAATATAATACTGGTCAACTTGGATTTTGTTCTCAAGGATAGGTTAATTACCCATCTCAAGGATATCTATGTTGCCACCTGATCGTTTCACATGATCTCCACAGATATATAAATTGATCTAACAAACTCGTTAGCCTGTTACAAAGTCAGCTACATTCCAGCAAAACTCATTGTTTTGGCTGCCAAGTAAGTGGACTGTGATAAGTATTATTGTCAATTCCTTTATCATCTTGATGAAAAATAACTTTTTGTTTTTAGTTGGATCACAGGTACGAGGAAGCAAGGGAGGAAGAGAAGCTGCGTAACCAACGGGAAGATTTCAGCGAAATGGTTGCAGAGGTGAGCTTTTGGTCTGACATCTTGCATCTTGCTTATTTGCTTGTTTATTGGTTCAACCGTTCTAATGAGATGGATCCAGTGCAGGCTGAGAACAAGAGGAAGCGCAAGATGCAAGAAAAAGAAGGGAAGTCAAAGAAGAAAGATTATAAATTTTAGATCTTATAATTGTGTTCTAGTTTCGGGAGTAGCAAGCCTGTCACAGTTGGATTTGCTGCTTACTGGAGATCTATCTCCCTACATTTTGATGTGCCCCGGATGCATTCGATGCATTAGGAAAGTAGCCTTCACTGCTACTCGTTGGTTTTAAACTATACCGTAACGCTACATTGAATTAATGAAGTTCGAAGGCTGTCTTTTCCTGTATACTGTTACTTCTTTGGTCTATTGTGGACTATTAGCTGCACAATAAAGAATTTAGACTGGCCTGGAAGTTACTTTGGATGGAAGAGGTATTGATGGAATGGTTGGCACTATGTGATGAAGGGCAATCAAATACAGACATGGGTAGATTATTTGCAATGAAGACTCATCTCCTCTGTTCCAGTCAAAAATCTCAGTGTAAAGTTGCATGATTATATACAATGTCATCTCCAAGGATGTGCATGCCAGATTGTCTAAGCGACGAACTGTTTGAATCGAATATGGAAGAAGAAAATTTTGATCTGACACTGGTCTGGGATATTGTTTACAAATATTTTCCATATGCACATGACTAGATAGTAATTATACATACTTCTAGGGGCAACTTGAATTCAATCATCAAGTCGTCCCATAAGGCGTGTGAAATAAGCTTGGATTCATTCCAATCACAAGTACTGAATCGTCACAGATCTCTGTTTACCTCTTGCTCTGGCCCCAATAATTTTTATTCATGTTGGATTTGGATCTGGATGTGGATGTGGGGCTACATGCGCTGAAATGATTTTATCTGAACTAGCCCCTTAAATTTGAGATCATTCCAATCAGGCTATGTATATTGAGATGCACAAACAATGATAAGTATATAATGAACTCAATCATAACATATTTGTCAAAGTTTCACGATAATGACATCGTTTTGCTGATTTTCACATCCCTTTTTTTTCACAAGCAACAAATTGGCAATAAGTATGTAATGAGATGCATAAAAGATGTGTAACACCTACGGGAACCTCAAATGGTATTTTTTCAACATATATCTTATGTTTACTGTTTCATTAACGTTACTTATAAATTGTAAGATGATGTATGATCGGTGCCCAAAAAATTCCATGAACCATGCATCAAAAACATATGGTTTCCCCACATTCAACATCGTCCACTGACCCGTAACAGCATATTTTAAAGGATGCCTAATGCGTTAATTAATTACAACAGTTGCATAAAGTTGTTGAGGAAAACCATGCAAATCAAATAGGATAACATGTCAGGGGAGAGCAATAGATTTTCAAGTCAAACGACGAATAATGGTGACTAACAGTGTGCTATGAGAGGACATGGGCCGTTTGATAACTCTAATTTGATTTTATGCGCTCGTCAGCTTTGCATGGTATCCATTTGAATTGTTGCCATGCTCATCTCTTGTGCATTTGCCATTTGGTTATTGAGACCGTTTATTTAATGGGTCTGGTTGCAGGTGATATCCAAGATATTACATGTGTATCATCCATTCATTCAATGAAAAGGGATGGTAAAAGACTCATGTATGGATGGTGTGACCTGAAATGTCTTAGTGAAACATCAGTAGAAAAAGAACATTGGAATTGCAATGTGGGTGTTCTAGAAAAGTATCTTCATTCTCTAATTTTTTACTTTGGCAGAAAAAAAAAAAAAAAAAAAAACACTCCAGCAGTTGCAAGATGGAAATAGAGGGTGGATGGAAGATCATTCCAACGGTTATAGAAACTGAAAATGAAAAGAAAACAAAAAATTAGACAATGTGGAAGAGAGAAGAACAGGGAAAATCACCTTTGCTGAATATCTCAAATGGAAGATGACGTTGCAGGAGTCGTGGGAGTTCCGCCTGAGGATCTAGCCAAATAATGCTTGGACAGCAGCGACTGGAGGGGAAATCTCGTCGCCGGGACGTCGGAGAGAGGCAAAGAGAGACCAATAGCGAAGAGGGAGATAATGCACCGAGCGGAGAGGGAGAAGGAAAGGGTTCGCAGCGTGCAGAGATGCGGAGGGAAAGAAAGAACTGAAGCCACAAGCAGGATGAGGGAATGAGAGAAGAGGGAGGAGAGGAGGAGAGAACAGGGAGGAGAGGAGGATGAGAGAAAGGGTGGGAGAAATTTGGGAAGAGGAGGCAGAACGAAATCGCTCGACAGGGAAAGGGATTTAGGTTAGGTTTCATGACGACGTCATTCGCAAGAGAATGGGTAAAATCGTCCAAAAGTGGCATACGAACACTAATATGGGCAATTTTGTGTATTTCTGTATAAAAGTGGAGAATACATATTTTAGAACACTTTTTTGGTAAAATTCCCTTTATTTTACTTGACTATGTTCCTTTTTGCAGTCAGAGGTGAATATCTTGGGGAGCCTTTCTCATCCAAACATTGTGAGACTTTTGGGATTCTTTATGGAAGACAATGAACGACTACTTGTATACGAATTCATGCCAAGAGGGAGTTTGTCAAACCACCTTTTCGGTAGTAAGCAGCAAACAGTATTAATATTGTAATTGTAATTAACTGTACTTGGTTGGATGAGCTGTAATGTTGGTGATGGTGAAAAATTGGCACCGCTGTTGTTGTCAAAAGAAATTAAGATTCAAGATTAAGAAAACTAATACATTGAGTGATCATCATAATTTACAGAAATTGATATTGTGCCTAAACTTCATGATAATAATCAGAAAAATAAATCATCTACCCGATGCCACAGTGCTAAAGCCAGTGGACAGCTATGATCTTGTTTGAGTGAACGGATGGGTTTAGATCTCAACTTTGTTGTCTTTATTCTCAGAACAAATTTTTTGAATTTGTAGTCCAGTAGCTGGGTTTAATATCCATCAAGAATATCCTGTTTCAATTGGTGAAAACTTATCCTATGTAAGTTTTATCATTCAATAGGAAATTAGAGAGTAGCTCTTGTCTTAATGGTTTAAATTGTTGGAAACACCTCAAGAGTACTACCATGTGGCTGTGTTGTGTGTCCCAACTCCTATATGCATTTTTGTCACGTTTGAGAGAAACACTTGAATTTCTAACAGCCGTCATATTAATGTTATCATTTTCATATTCGTTATTTTACTTTCTCATCAGATTACGGTTTAAAAAGTCTTAAAACCTACCATATAGATTCACATACATATGTTCTGAAAAATTATGGCTCTAACCGACTTATGCATCTCAATTCAAATAGTACCCATGCCATTGGAATGGTCAATTTTCTCATCATAGTGAACTCAACTTCTATTTTGGAGCTAAGAAAGCGGCCTCAATTCTCAAATCTTGTTGATAGTTCTGATCCAGCAATGTATCTATACAATGCATATTTTACTTTCTTGCATTTGGAAGTTACAGTTGTGTTACCTGCATATGATCTATTTATCATTGTGAAACTCTATAAAATGTTGTGTCAACCTTGCACACGTACATTCCAAACAAGTTGTCACGACCCGGGTCCGAGATCCGGTAACCCCAAGCCGTGAGCCCATACTTACTCCCATAAATCCCGAATTAACCGAAGTTAAAACGAAATCCACAAGGGATAACATTCTCAATACTTGTCAATTACACAAATCTGCGGAAATATTTTCACTTGACAATATCAATTACGATTTACATGTATACAAAATAATATTCCTTATACATGTATCATATCCATCATTTACTTGTCAAATAGTGCATATCCAAAAATATTGTGCAATAACCATTAATTACATCAAAAAATGATTATACAAAAAGAATGACTTCTCAAAACATTTCCCAAAATATACTATTCCTTCTCGCACTCAGATACCCGTATCAAATGGTATCCCGTCCGTTCCATTCATTTAAACCTCCTGGAGGAACCGGAGCGGTCTCCTCTGCTCCCGCCGGGGGCACTGCTGCACCGGCATGGGAAATCGGACCTGTAATGCCATCAATAACACTAGTGAACACGACGGTTCAACAATGTATAAACAATTCTCACAATATCATATTAGTCCATAAGTCAAACTTAATCAATCTATTAGTGACAGTTCCAATTCTAGATAAGTCTAGAAAGCTCCTACAATAACAATATATAACTATAGAAGTCAATCTTGTGGACCTGTTTATGGGTGGTCACTACCATAGCATGCATTGTCATTTCATTCATTTCATTTACCATCTTCCCTCAAAGGAAGGATTTATCATTACCATCTTCCCTTAAAGAAAGGATTCATCTTCCAATTGGAAGGCATCGATCAATACCCATAGATACGATCGAAAATTAGTGGGACTTACTAGCGTCAGGGCCAGGGACAGCTAGCATCACCACGGAGCTCCGGAACGCCCCCAAATCCATCTACTGCAGTAGGACTAGTCATTTCTTTCATTTATTAATTCATTGAACTCATTTAGAGTTCTAGTACAATTGCTAGGTAGTGCTAGACTTCAGGGTCAATGTTTTTCAGTGAGCAATGCAATTCTGGATTTAATTCCATTCAATGATTCTCATCATGATGAGGGAAGGGAATAATAGCGATACCAATCTCATTAGATTAGGACACAAAGTTATAATGAGGGACTTGCTAGTCAATCTTGTTTCTATTTAACTCTATCCCAAATATATACAACCGATAAGGTACAACCATTGGTCACCGAATGCACGTGTTATTCTTGATGGGCATCACATTTGTAATATTAGTGTGTGCATTCTAGTTCCCATAATTATCACCCATGGAAGTTTAGTTCACAATAATTATCTATGGGATCCCTTCTTTATTATTCATAATTCTTATCGGTCTCACTTTACCCCATGATTAGTCTCAAAACTAATATAGGGAATATCTATACTCACGAGGAGTGTTCCAAGTTCACGCAAAAATCCAAAATCCACTCCCCCAATCGATCGGACCTATCGGTCCGATCGATTGGCCAAATTTTTGCTTAGAATTCATGTTTGACCAGTATCAGGTTCGCTCGAGCGGATCCAAGTTCGCTCGAGCGGACTCAAACAGAACCCAGTTCGCTCGAGCGGACATTTACAGACGACGTTCGTATCAGACAGAACCTTCATCGCTCGAGCGCACATAATGTTCGCTCGAGTGAACCCTTTTTGCATCAGACAATAACTAGTTCGCTCGAGCGGACCCCTAGTTCGCTCGAGCGAACTATTCAGAATTCCAATCCGGAATTCTGAACATTTACTCTTCTCTTCCATTCAACCACCACCTGTATACACATTTAAGGATCTCCTATCCTCTCCTCATTCAACATTGAAACACAAATAACACTTTTATTCCATCATTAAGACATCATTAAATCCATAGAACTCAAACAAATCCATAAAATCTCATTTCCACAACAAAGAGGGTTTTGAGAACCCAACTCTTCCAACTCATAGCTCAATAAAACTTGTAGACTAACATTTTGAATCATAAATGAGCATTATACTTGCCTCTTGAAGTCTATTAGCAAGAATCCTCACTTAACTTGACTTTGAGATGAGAAATCCCCAATGTCAAACCCTATTTCCATAAAAACATGAGAAACACAATCCTATGAGCTATTTGTGCTAGAAACCATGCTCATTCACTCATTACAACTTGGAAACTCATTAAAATGATTAACTACTTACTTGTAGTTCCAAGAGAAGGGATTCTTGAGATCTCTCTTAAGCTCTTCACTTCAACAATGGAGGAAACCACTTGGGGAAGAAGATGGAGATGGAGCTACACTCCTCAAAACTCCTTGAAATCACTTCTAATCTCTCTCTTGATGATGGAGAAGGGAAGGGAAAGGAAGGAGATGGAGATGAGACTAGGGTTTGGTGAAATGAACTCACCTCTCCATTTCATTCTAATATATGGAGTTCTTGCACTAAAGCCCCCCTCCTGTTTCCTATTCTTCATTTAAGTCAAATGAAGGCCCACTTGGCCAACTCCTAGTCTAATGACCTCGAGCCAATTACGGAAGTTAACGTACTCGTCGAGATACACCTGTTGGTATCAAGAGTTTCCGTATTCGACAAAATACGTATAAATCCGTATTTACGAAAAAGGTTTTGTTTCCTTTGTTTATGTCTAAATCTCATTCAATCCATTTAATTCCCTTCATTATCACTTCATTAGGCTTAATTCAATCATTTGAGACTAATTTGTTTCCCTTTGGTTTTTGACCTTCATTAACTCAATTATTCGTGCTTAATTAGCACTAACCCTAATTAATTAGCTTTAATCGTGATTAGTTCGGGTCAGGGTGTAACACAAGTCTGAGCTGCTTCTTTTTTTTTTTTTTTAATTATTATTATATTATTTTATAGAATTGCCTCCATTATTCATGTTTCTAAAATGACGCACTTTATGTAGGAGGTTCACCCTTACTTCCATGGAGCATTCGGCTGAAGATAGCAATAGGTGTAGCTCGGGGCCTTGCATTCTTACATTGTTCTGAAAGGAGAATCATACTTCGTAATCTTACACCATATAATCTTCTACTATAGAGACAAATGTGTTTTTTTTAGTGGGGGTGGGGGGTGGGAATTTGTTGTATGGATGAATATCTTAGTTTGATTTTTTTTTTTTTTTCCTCTTTTGAAATCTTCTGCAGAACTATAATGCAAAAATTTCTAATTTTGGGTTAGCGAGGGATGGTCCTTCGCTGGGTGAAGAGCCATATGTCTCCACACTTGTCATGGGCACCTGTGGCTATGCAAATCTTGAATATCTGGCTACAGGTAAGATCAGTTCTTTGGTAGCAACCTTCATTCATGGCTACAAGTTCTTGTGATTTCTGTGTGGATTTTTAATTGTTCACGCTGTAGTGGACTTTCTTTATTTTAAACTAATTTTAATATGCTTTCTAGTTTTATGCCTGGGTGGATGTTGTTTGTGGTTTCTCTTCATCCAAAATTATTCTGTATGCCTAGTTAACTGGTGTGAAGCAATGTTTTTACAAAAAGTCTAAATGGACAAACTTTTTGGCATGAATTTGTGACAAACTCCCATGTAGCACAATCTTAGAGGTGTAACTTTTGAGAGAGGGGGAAAAAACACCTCTAGGATTGTGCCACATGGGAGTTTGTCACAAATTCATGCCAAAAAGTTTGTCCATGTAGAAGGGTTGATGTTTTTAATACCAACAAGCAGGTTTTGCATTGTACATCAAACAACTGAATCACCAGAATTGGGAATTTGGGGCCCGTTTGCCAACATGCTGTTTGGATGTTCAGGATTTCCCACGGGAAGTGAAGTAGAAAACGTATTTGATTGATAGTTATTGTCGTTTTTTTTTTTTTTTTTAAACATCTCACTGGCAACATTTATGACGTATCGAGTTAGGAGGTACCTCTCCGTGTAAGTCTCCAACACGTTCTTGCCACCCCCACCCCCGTCTTCCTTCTCTCTCTCACAAGCCACACAACTGTACACCCACCCTCTCTGCAAAGACTGTCTCTCTCTCCCCATGCTCAGCCATACTCCACCCTCTTCAAATGTTATTAAAATGCCCTTTTACAGTAATAACTGTTTAGGAAGAAATGCCCATTGATCGTATAGTAATTTTTCAGAGTTCATATTTTCAATTTCCCAACTTGATTAAGTAATTCTCTATAGCAAACAATTACAATGTCAATTAAAATTTTGATATGGAAGTTCATTGAACTTTATTAAAATTTATTTGTTTTACTTGAAAGTATCTCTTTTCTGGCTTCATATATATATATATATATTTATTTATTTATATATTTAATAGATTTCACTTTCCCTGGCTATCATTTCAGCATGTAACAATGCAATTCTTCCTACAGTTTCAAAAATCGAATTGAGGTCTTACTCATTCCTTTCGGCATAGTAACAATGCAATTCGTTTGAGATTGTGTACTGGAGTTTCGTGATTTGGTCTTTCATGAATTAATATTTAGATATGAAACCACATTTTGAATACAATATGGGTTTTGAGAGGAGATATTATAATGTTGTATAGTCAATGCAACTCCTAAGTCAATCATTCCATATTCAATCACGTGTTCACAATCACCAAAAGGTGGGTCACATGTTTATAGGCACAAAACTGGCTCCACATTGTAAAGCCTATGAAAGTGGGGCCCATGTTCTAATTTCTAAAGGTGGGTATCGCATTAGTTTTTAAAAGGCATGTCCCAGTATAACAATAATAGATTTAAGTTAAGGAACAAAATTATTATAATGTTACCAAACAATTTTTGCACGGCATAGTCACAGCATATTCTCAGTAGAATAGTTTAAAGTAATGTTGCCAAACAAGTTCTAAACAGTATAGTCTTGGCACAACCCGGTCTCGGCACAGAATTGGGAACAACACAGGAACAATGCCAAACGAGGCCTTGGTTTCTCAGAACTTTTGGTTGTGGTATTTGGTATTTTGGTTTGGTGAATAGGGCCTGTTTGGCTTGTTCACCAGTTCAGTTTTCTCTAAACTGGTCATTCATTATACCCTTGAAAATTTTGCATTCCCTGTATAAACCGTTGCACGTTCATATATTGCAGAAGTAGTGAAACGTCATGATATTTCCTGTTCAAAGTCATCTTAGTATTTGAATTAGGTTTTGTAACTGGTCTTTGTCTAGAAATGTAGCTAGAAAGAGAAACTTCAGTCACAAGGGATGGCCATAGAGCCTTGTAGACGTATTTGTGAACAGGTGAGCTGAATTGGAAGGTCTTGCTGATATATTTTCAGTCAAATACATTTTTGACTATTTTTGGAGGACACAACGTTAAAACTCACTGTTATAAACTCCTAATGAGGAAAATTTCACTATAATGAAAATGTGATGATGAGATAAGCAACATCTCAACTATTGACATGATGCGTTAGAACAAGAACTTTTATGGTGACTTCCAAGGTCCAACCCTTCTTATCACTTGCTTTAGCTAGGATTCAAACTGGTTTATTCAAATAAAAAGCTCAAATAACGATCATTACTTCATTCATTTCGGTCATAAGACTCCGCTTGAAAATGGTAGTAGCTATGAGAGGGTCATAGATTGCCTGCAACAGGGAAACCATAATATAATTGATTTCTTGCTTGAAAGTTATCTCAAATGGTTGAAATTTCTTTGATTTGAACAATGACAAGTGTGCCTCCATCAACATCAACCAGGCCATCTGTACGTGGAGATCGATGTTTATTCTTTTGGGGTTTTCTTGCTCGTGATGCTTTTAGGCCATAAAGCACGTGACCCCAACCGTCCAAGTGGGCAACACGATTTGGTAGATTAGGCAAAACCATATCTATCTGATGAGAGGAAGGTGTCGCAGTTGATGGACCGGCGGCTTGAAGGCCAGTATCCGTCCGGAGGTGCAGTTCTGGCTGCTCAGCTCATTCTCGCGTGTCTCAGCCCTTACCCAAGAAACCGTCCATCCATGACAAAAGTGGTTGAAGCATTGGAGGAGATTCAGGCCGTAAAGCATGAAGCATATGACCCTAGAACCAAAGAATGAGACTCTGCGTCCCGCCGGCCACAATCACTGTGATCACCATGCACGAATCTGTTCCCCACTTCATCCAAAGGCTGGTAATGTTGGAACTGGAAAGAATGGAAGGATGTCTCTGGTGAAAGCAATCTTCAAAATTGAGGTAATCTATTCCAACATGAACAGTTCTGATGGCAGTGCTTTATATGTGCCTGTCCAATTGTTTGTGCTTATTGGACAACTTGTGTGATATCATTCTTATGGTTATTTTTTCTTTGTAATTATGAATTGTGGATCTGCTGATTTGTATCAGCGAACAATTTTAGCATGGAGTAAAATGATTGTTTTTAATGTCTCATGGAAGCTTGAAATTGATTTTAAAGACTATTTTGCAATTTGTAGTTTATTTTAAATTCGAAACAGGGAGTACAATCTTCTATTGAGATTCAAGTGCAAATAGCCTCTAGACAATCTTCATATCATCTGTAAGATGAAACATGTTCAATGTTTTTGCGATTTACAATCACTTCTTCTTTCCAAAGAAAGCCTGGACCCTCTGGTATTGCAAGATTGCCCACACCAAGTGCCAAGGTGAAATGTCTGGCCAGAGAGCTTTAGTATTGTTCAAGAGGCAAAATGTGCTCTGCCATTCGACTGCGTCTCACCAGAAGTCCTGATCAAGATGTCGGAATCTGGATATCCCGCGAAGTACATGTGCAGGATTTTGCAAAAAAAATATATTTAATTTTAAATCTTATTTCAATGGTTTTACAAAGAAACATCATGTAGGGACATTCTATTGGCACACAAGAAAAATATCTTAACACACAATTTTTTTCAAAACAAAAAAAAAAGCCTAAACTACCCTTCCACCCTCCTCCATCCCCGTCTCTGGCAGCCCCGGCCTCTTTCTCCCTACCCCCATTTTCTCTCCCTCTCTCTCCCTTCTTCTTCTTCTCCCTCACGCCTCCTGCTGCCACCGGACACCCTCGCTGCCGCCGTAGATTGCCACCGCCACCACCCGACCCCCCCTTCTTCCTCTCCACTTCACTGCCGCCCCATCTCCATCTCATTTCCCCCTTTCTCTTCCTTCCTTTCTCACTCCCCTTGCTGTCCCATGTCACCGCGCCTTCACCGTCATAGGTGACCACCAACACTACCGCCGGCCACCACCAAGCTCTCCTCTTCCCTCTCTATTTCCCCCATTTTCCCTTTCTATGTTTCGTTCTTTCTTTCTTTTTCTCTCTCCCAACTCCTTGCTGCCACGTAAAACCCACCCCCCCCCCCCTCATTTTCTCTGTATCTCTTCGTTCTTTCTTTCTCTCTTTCCCCTCCTCCTCCTCCACGAGAGGGATTGGGGTGACTGGGCTGGGTAGGGGAAGGAGGGTGGAAGGGGAAAGAGGCTGGGTACGTAGAGGGGGTGGGGTGACTGGGCAATGAGGGAGGGGGGCAAGGAGGAGGGTAGTCATTGGCGCTCTAGGAATTCGAGTCAGTAGGGTCAATAAAAGACTTATTTGTTTTCCCCTTTATCAATGTGGAGACCAAAAATGTCATTTTGCCTCTTCAACATCAAGAAAGCTGCATGAAGTCGCAACCTGCCATAAATAGGCAATGCAACTTCTCCAAAAAATCAAATCTTGTCAGAATCAAACAAAAACTGCAAGATCCTTCAAGACAGCCAAGGGAGGAGTACACAAGGAGTTTCGGGCCATTTCAGAATCATTTGGCCTAATTTCGCTTCTCCGACAGCTAAATTGGCGCTCCCGGCGGCGACATCATCGAAGACGTCAAAACTTCGATCAGAGCCTACGGATGACTCCAACATGTCTCAAAAGGGCTCCATGCCAAATTTCAAGTCAAACCGACAACGTTTGACCCTCCATCAATGCTCGAGCAGCAAAATCAAGCCTCCCGGCGGCGGGAACCACCGAAGCCTTCGCTCATCAAACCAAGTGCATGAGTGGCTTCAACATGCTTCCAAAAGGCTGCACGTCGAATTTCAGGTCATTCCGATAACGTTTGACCAGGTTTCGACGCTCCGAAAGAAAATCAAGCCTACTGGCGGCGGAGCTCCCCGGGACCATGGTTTCCAAGACAGAGGCTGTGGATCATCTCAAAATGACTCCAATAGGTTCCCTGTCAAATTTCAGGTCAATCGGACATCGTTTGACCGCACATCAACGCGCGGCATCTCCCTCGCGGCAAAATCAAGTCTACTGGCGACGAGACCCCAAACGGCTTCAAAACTCAAACAAAAGCCTATGGTTGGTCTTATTTATAACTCAGCAAGCTTCACCTCAAATTTCAGGTCATTCCGACATCGTTTGACCAAGTTTCAGCTTCTGGCGGAAAATCAGCAGCTCTATGCGACAAAGTCTTCGGCTTTCCCGGAAAATTGGAAACTTTGCACTATAAAAATGCAAGGATTCTGATCAGGTTTTCTACAGGGAAATCAAGCCAATAAATGAGAAGAAATGTCAGGAAAAATACAGAAGAAAACGGCGACGAAAAAGACCGCAAAACGGACCAAAAAGGGGAGAAAAACCCCCAGGGTCGCCGGCGAAGTCCGGGTCACCGGATTTTTCGCCGGTGACCCATTTTTCCGTCCCTTTTCGCGTTTCGCGCACTTTGGCCCCTGTGGTTTCCTGAAAATGTGATTTTTAGTGCTTGAAATTGACTTATATCCGACGACATCTCAGATCCGCCGTCAAAAGCATAAAATCATCAGTGATTGCTCCAAGATTGCCAACCGGTCGACCAAAAAGTGTGCTTTCCGCCCGATCGATCGAAAAATTGACAGGACAGATGTCACCGGCCCGCTCTTAGCTATCAATGTCTGAAGTTACATGTTTATCCAATGTCGATCAGCATGAAGATCCATCGATGATCATCGCCAGAAGAATTCCAGAAGACACGGCGCGGCCTGCGACTCTTCGACTGCTCGGCGACCAATTAATGTGGTTAATTGGCTAGCTTTATGGCAGTCATTAACTCATTCTATTGGACGGCCCAATCAGAAGTAAGCATTCAGGAGTTACAAATCAAGAGATTCATGGCATTCAAGTCATGAAACTCCTCCCATTATGGTAATTAAGGTGATTAAAAGCCCTTAATCTCCATCGGCCAATCAAATTCAAGGAAAAAGGAGTTACAAAATCAAGAAATAAATCTTGTAACTCCTCCCATCATGGCGATTAAATGCCCTCAATCTCCACCGGCCAATCAGAAGCTAAGATCCAAGAGTTACAAAATAAAGGAATTAAACCTTGTAACTCCTCCATTTATGTAGCTTTATGATAATTAAAGCTCATAAACCCTCCTAAATGGCTACCAGAAAGCCTATAAATAGGAGAGCACCCCAAGCATTCCAGGGAGGAGAGGACTTAAAAAAAAAGCACCACAGATCCAGAAATCTGAAAGACAGAAAAAGAGAGAAAACTCTGCTAAAGTCCCGCACCGGCTACCACTACAAGGTGACAAAAGTCCCTTGGGGGGCACCCCCCCCCAAGGTCCTTGCCTTCTCCCGCTGCCTCCAATGGCTTAGACGTGGCTTTTCAGCCCGTCTACTTAGCTTTTTATTGGACATAGGACCTTCTCTTGGACTTTGTCCTCTAAAAACCTGAGGTTATAGCCAAGCCAAGTGAATCAAGAGCATCCTCTGTTCTCATCTGCATGGATGATGGCGAAGCCCATACATGGCTTGCGACCGTCAATCTGAATGAGTCCCCCACAATCTCCTGAGAAGTTAGATCCTCATTTTCTTGCTTTTCATTGTAGTTTGTATTTTTCTAAAAGAGACAAAAATCACAACTCTTGTCTTTCATTATTGATGAGAATTGTAAATCGGCTATAAACGTGAAAATCGACTATAAATGCCAAACAAAATCGCCTTTCACGGCAAACCAAGAAAATGTCTCTTTTCTTAAATATTTGTGCAATGGAAAACTTGAAAGAAGTTGATTTCCTTTTTTACTTGCGAAGGTTGATCTCCGGATTACCACTTGCAATTCCAAGTAAAATAGAAAATCTGGCACACCCACACAAAGAAATGTTGATGCACGCTTCAGCCCCTCGGGCGCGAAAGGGCCGGACCCGACGGACTCCCACGTCCGCCGACCCCGGTAGCACCCTCGGCAGGAGCGCGTTCCATCAAGCTGGCACACCCGGTGGGACCCGTTCATTTGAGAACACGGTGCTCGGAAATGAAATATTTGCATATCATACTTTTTGCTCTATGCTTATGCTTCTTTTCCGGATTCCTTGGCTACTTTCTAGCTGGTAGCCTATGTTGGATTTTGCATCCTAAAAAAAAATGAGATGGGATTTTTTGGAAATTTCTATTTCTTTGAGTTTGTTTCCACTCTTTCTCTTTTAAAAAAAAAAAAAATCAGTTTTCTTAGTTTGAATTCAAAATTGAGAAACTTTGATCCTATCCTACGTTCTTTTGTGCTTGCAGAAATGTTGAGCCCGTTCGACTAAGGTTTTGGGCCATCGTTTCTCTTCGATGAGTTCATTAGAGATTTCAAAAAAAAAAAATCAAAAAAAATAATCAGTTTTCTCGTTTTGGATTCAAAATTGAGAAACTTTGATCCTCTCCTATGGTTCGTGTGCTCGCGGAAATCGTTGAGCCTGTTCGAAATGGGATTTGGGCCATCGTTTCTCTTCGATGAATCTGTCAGGGATAAATAAAAAATAAAAAAAAATCAAATTTCTCGTTTTGGATTCAAAATTGAGAAACTTTGATCCTTTCTCTTCTGGGCATGTGTGCTCGCGGAAATCGTTGAGCCCGTGTTCGGATCGGGGATTGGGCCATCGTTTCTCTTCGATGAGTCTGTCAGGGATCTAAAAAAAAAATTAAATAAATAAATAAAAAGACATAGACCACTAAGGTTAAACCAATTGCGTTCTTTGATCACGATTGATTCAAGAAAAGCCTTGTCCAGAGTGTGGAGACAGCTTGACTGTTCTAGGCAAGGGTCCTCCAAACGGGTTCATTAAGTAATCCTACCCTTACTTGGGGGCAATTCTATCAATTGAGATTTCATAAGACCGGGTTAGGAGGCCTATGTGTACTCTCTCGTCTTTAAAAAACCTTCAAAAATATATATATATATAAAAAAAAATCTCTTCAAAAAAAAATAAAAAAAATAAATAATCTTAAAAAAAATATTTAAAAAAAAAATAAAAAAATAAAATAAATAAAATAAAAAAAAAATCATTTCAAAAAAAAATCTTCAAAAACTCGTCACTTTTGATTTCAGATCTGAGAAATTTTGGTTTCTTCTTTTCTGAGCACTGGCGCTCGCGGAAATCGCCGAGACCGTGTTCAGATTGGAATACCATTTGCTCTCCTTGATGGAACCAATCTTGACATTTCAAAAAAAAAAAAAAAAACTCGTCACTTTTGGGTTTAGATTCGAGAAATTGTGGTCTCTTTCCTTCTGAGTACTGGCGCTCGCGGAAATCGTTGAGCCCGTATTTGAATCGGAATGCCACCTGCTCTCTTTGACGAATCCATTTCTGACCTTTCAAAACAGAGAATCCCATCTCATGGATGCGATCTCCAACATTTGTGCATAGCAGTACTAGTACGCCCTTTCAGGGTCTACTGTATCTGTGACCGGCACATTTGTAACTCCTACCTTATATTCTTCTTATCTCGAGCAAGCTCCGCTTCTCGATAAGTCGAATTTAGGTATACAATTGCTTCTAGCAGTCATTGGAACGCTCATTTCGAGCCTACCATGCTTGCAACCAGAACAAATGTACCCTCTATGGCTTTTTGCCATCTTCATATTGCTTGGGTCATGTCCATTGAGCGATTTGAAAAGACGAAATCATAGAATTCCCCATTTATGATCATCATATTCTTGTGATTACTAATGGATGTGGTCTTGTTTCAGAAATTTTGAAACTAACAATGGCAGCTTCACTGATCATCACCTTCGATGAAAACAAGCACCAGCTCATGCTTCAACAGAAGCAAACCGAGCGCACTTACAAGCTCCCTGCTAGCTGCCGAAGCACCAACTCCCTCAGCAACTCTCTGAACTCCGGGTCGACCTCGACTCCCCGGACCATCGTCTTCGGGACATTGGGACCATTCCCACTTCCCGAAGAAGAAACTGCTCCTGCCAAAAGGCAGAAGGTCGCCTCGCAACGTGTCACTACTGTGACACCAAAGGCAACTGCCGAGAAGCAGAAGATCGCCCCTCAACGTGTCACTTCTGTGACACCAAGGGCGAACCCCAAAAATACTAAAACCCGCGGCATCCCCGCGAAACCTCAACCAACAACCAACCAGGTCTACCCTAAGACTTGGTCTCCAAGACCTTCCCCAAAACAAAGAAGGTCTCAAACCTCCACCAAGCCAGCATACCTGGCCCCACTCAAAGAGAACTAGTTCTACCCTCTTGCCTACATGAAAGAGGAGAGACCCATCTCCAACTTCACTCCCAAGTCAACCCAGCATGAACCGGCTTGCTCCCACAAGCCCAAAATCAGATCATGCATCACTAGGCCTCTACAAGCACCTGCCAAGGCCTACACTCCTTCAGTTCGACCCTTCATCTCTACAGGGGCCGAACTCGAAAGGTTCAAAGCTTCACTGCAACAGGCAAAGGACCGGGTCCGCATCCTGTCCTTGCCCAATTACAAAAAAGACAAGCTCGGCTGCTGCGCCCGAGGGAGTACATCCTTCATTGTTAAAGCCCAGCCATAGCTGACTGAAGCTCAAATCGCTCGTCGAGCACGCCGCCGTGCGTCATATCGACAAAAGAGACTAGAGAAGCAACGGACCCAGCCTCCTACACTTCAAGTCTCCCACAAATGGGTCGAAAAAGAAAGACCCGACCAAGTTGCTGCCGTCCATATGGTTGGAAAAACCAGAAGACGCCGAAAGTCAGCATAAAAAATCCATGTCCGACGTCTGGTGACCCGTAGCGTCACCAGGACATGAAGACATCCCGAAGAATCTCCTGCCCCTTCAAGCCAAGGACGGGAGAGTAATCCTTCATCAAGCTCTTCATCAAAAAGAATGAGCCCCAGCTCAGTCACCAGGACGGTTTCTTCGTTTGAATCCCGAGGAATGAACGTCCTGGTTACAAATTCTGAGCCACCACCTCAGAATCCACCTCAAGATGATGCACTCACACGCATCCAGCAGTTGGAACAAGGTCAGCAGAGGATTGAAACTCTGATGGAAAACCTTCTCCTTGTTGTCCAAAATCAGGTGAACAATGAGCCTCCTCCGAATCATCGCAATAACGAGGAAAATTGTAAAGAAAATGAGTCACGCGCCTTTACCAAAAAGGACGTAGACAGTATCCTCGCCAAAGCTAAAGAAGAGGATATACTCAAAGAGCATGGGATCAAGCCACCATATCCCTTATGGATGGACTCAGTCCCATTCCCAACAAAATTCAAACATCCTACTCTCCAAACATATACGGGGAAAGGATCAGCCAGCCAGCACGTCATCCACTTCAAGATCCTGACGGGAGCTATTGCAGATCAAGATGCCCTCAAGATCCACCTCTTTGCAAGTACCCTAAAGGTACGGCCTTCGATTGGTACTCCACTCCGCCGGAGAACTCCATTCAGAACTGGGCTATGCTCGAGACACGCTTCCTGACCCACTTCCAAGGTGAGGATCATCCTGTTACTATGGCTCAACTCTGCAGCCTAAAACAGGGAGAGAATGAGTCAACATACGACTTCATTCACAAGTGGAAAGCAGTGGCGTACAAATGCTCAGATGTACTGCCACAAGCGTCGCTAGTCGACATCTGCCGAAACAACACGAGAGCTAGAATCCGCTCCATGATCATCGGCAACAAATCAAAAAACCTGGGAGAACTCCTAGAAGCTTCTATGGAAGCTGAAACGGTGATTAAAGACCTCAACAGTCAGAAGTCATCAAGAAAAGAGCCAACCGCCATTGTAACCTCTAAATCAAAGAAAAAAGAGGTTCTCAATGTGCAAACCAAGTCAGCTCCTCAGCAACCCAAGAAACCTGAAAACAGAGCTGCAGGTAAGAGACCTGAACTCTCTGATGCCTTCAAAGAACGTGTAGAAAAGAAATATCCGTTCGATGAAGATGTTGAGGAAATCTTTGAGGCTCTCCTAGCAAATGGCAAACTTATTTTGCCAGAGCCCAAAAGACCGGGAGATGTTGGCAAAACCAATGATCCCCGATACTGTCCATACCATCAGATGATCTCACATCCTCTCAATCAATGCTTCGTTGTGAGAGAGAAGATCAATGAGATGTGGAAAAACGGAGTCATCACCTTTGACAAAAACTATGGGACTGCCTCCGTCAACATGGTGTCATATGGACAAACATCAAAATCACCGAAGAAGAAGATCACTACTTCCTTCATGGTGATAAACAAAATTCAAGCGTCCGAAGTGTTGGTTCCTTTCCCGTCACCAGACGGACAACCTATATAGGTACATCCCGATCTCCTGGAAGATGAAAATTGGGAGATCGTAAAAACAAAGCCGACCGCTCTACAGCGAAGGCTGGCTAGGAAACATCTCCTCAAGCTCAAACGGCAAGAGAAGACCAGGCCAAAAAAAGAAGTCCATGGAAAAGCAGAGTCTTCCTCTACCGCTTCACATGGGGCAACAAAAACGTCCCTTCCAGAGACTTCAAAGGGGGTAAGAAAACTCACTCTCAGTGATTTCATGCCACCTCAATTCAGAGAAGAAGCCACGCAGGGGGCATCATACTCTTGCAATTTAGTAGTCGGATTCTCCATGGAGGGATACGAATCAGTGACACCGATGATGGATTCGAGTCCGGCTACACCGATGAGTGGGAGGAATCCCTTGAAGAATATCTCTCCGATGAAGAATGGGTTCCTGAAACTCACCTTATGCCAGTAAACTGGTATAACCCTTTCAACCGCAAGGATCCTGGTCTGATGATGAAGAAGATCAAGTGGCTGCACAAGAAGATGTTGTTAACCCAGCACCTGTCATTGCTCCAGTGGAAATCAACTATGTTGAGCCACACGGAGAAGACGAAGAAGAGGATCTGGCTCCCATGCCTGATCTTGAAGAATATGCAAGGATCTTGCAGCGTCTCGCTCTAAAACAAGAGCAAGATCGCGTTAACGAGCCTCCTCGCAACCCAGAGCCTGAAGTCCCTGAAGATAATCAGGTACATCCACCCTTAACTCCTGAAAATGGAGAACATTGCTGGATAGACGATCCTCTTACATCCGAGGATGAGTCTGACTCCGAGCAGGCAACATCTCCTATCAGAGCTTCCTGTAATGTAATATATCAGGACTATAGCTCTTCTGAAGCGTCGTCTGATGAGATTACCTATACTCCGACGACGCCCAGCAATGTGTCCTCTGGAGCTACCTCGTCTCACGTGACTTTCACAGAGATGACACCCTCTCAGGTTTCTTCTCCTGAGACTGTGACTTCAGGATACACATTCTTCCTGACTGATCATCATGAAGAAAACCCAGATAATGATGCTTGGGATGATGAAATAGTCAACACAGAAGAAAAGCTGCTGGATGCTGTTCAGGACTTGCTCCCGGAAAATGCTCCGTGCAACACAATCACTGAGGATGGCAACTCTGCTGCAGATACATCCCCAATAGATGAAAAACGACAGCCTCTTGATCCTGAAGACAATCTTCCAAACGAAGATCCTTCTCAAGAAGCTCTCGAAGTTGGTATAGGCACCCGCTCTGGCCGGGACTACCACAAGAATTACAACCAATCTTCCTTTACTTATGTAAATCCTTCGGGAAAAGATGTTGTAAGCGCCCCCAGTGGCAAAAACAATGAACATGCAGGCCCCAAGGAGGCTTTCAAGTATGACTTGGTTGAGCACTTCAAACACATACCTGCACGTCTTCACATCCTAGACTTATTGCGAATGTCTCCACGCACTCGTGATAATCTCATCTCAGAATTACAAAAACTGAATGAGGATGTCGACAAACATGCCCCACAAGTCCTCCAAATTGAAATGGACTACCGGGTCAAAAACTCAGAAACCTCCTTAAAAGGAAAAAAAGAGAAAAGTGAGGGATCATGCATCCAATGCCTCTCGGTTCAAAAGGCAGCCAGTGCAACCATCGCCTTCACTAAGGAAGACCTCCTACTTGGCGAAGCAAGGCACAACCGACCCCTGTACTTCACAGGGTACATCAAAGAAATGCCGATACATAGAGTTCAGATCGACCCAGGTTCTGCACTCAACCTTATCTCCACTTCGGCTCTTGAAAAGTTGGGCATCCCACCCAACAAGCTGAGCCACACATCCGTATCTATCTTTGGATACGATGGGAGTACTCAAAGGCCTATCGGCAAAATCAGGTTCAAATTGCAAATCGGTGATCTTATCTCTGAGGTCACTGTGTATGCAATAAAAGCCCCCTCATGCTACAACATCCTTCTCGGACGTCCTTGGATACACGAGAACGGTGTTGTCCCTTCAACTCTACATCAATGCAACAAGTTAGTCGGCGACGACGGCATGGTACATCGTGTCTTTGCGGACAGAAAACCCTTCAAAGGTAAAGAAGTCCACTTCGCAGACTCCCAGATGTATGAAAGAGAAAAAGAAGAAGAGGAAATAGCACCCCCTGCTGAAAATCTCCAGAAAGATAAAGGCAAGGCTCCTCAAAAATCACCGGAAGAAAACAAACCCTCCAGCAAATTAGAAGAGAGTAGTCAATCTCCCTTCGTCATCTCCCTCAAGAATTCAAAACCTTTGGTCATCACGACTAAAGTGAAGAAGGCGAAACAAAAGTCTGGGGGCAAATTTGTTGTTTCTCTCGTGTCTATCATGCAAGACACAGACTCGGACTCAGAGCCAGAAGACGATGCATCGTCAAGCCAAGCTGACACTCAGAAAGTTCAGCCTGCTCTCACTCCGATGGAGACACCTGCTGATGTAGAAGATCCTACGTCTGCTACCTTTGTTGTTTCGGCAACATCACCAAAGCAAAGACCGATCTTCTTTCATAGATCGGATGCTTCTTCATCAAGTTCCTTGCTTGAACCTTTCCAAAACGAAGGTATGCCTCAACTATCTCTATATAGTCCTGTGGCACAAGCTATCATGAAGAAAATGGGCTTTGACGCTCAGAACCCAGTCGGTTTGGGGGAAGGCCGCGGTATTCTCACGCCATTGGGGCCCGCCTTGACCAAAAGCCAGCTAGAAGATTGGAGACTCTACGGATATGTAGAAAAGTCTTCACATGGGTTAGGGTATGATCCTGATACCCCCCTGAGACAGTTGACACAAAGGCTTAAAAGTCAATTTACCGACCAAGCCTCAACATCTCAAGTCCATAAAGACATCGATCTCCCTGGATATCTCTTTGAAGAGTCGTTTGACAAAGATCCAGGAAGCTCCTCCCTCCAATTGGTACGATTTCTCTGATGATGAAGAGGAATCGCCCGATGACACAGACGGGTGGCATCCTGACCCAGAAGAACCCTCGTCTCCAAAAGAAATACCAGACTCAACAGGCGATTGGGACTATCTCATAGCAAGCCTTGAGGAGATCACCAATCAAGAAAATCCATGGAAAGGAACAAAGCCTTGGTCTGGTAATGCAATTGAAACTCCAGAAGGTTTCGTTGAGTTGGAAGCCTCCGAAAATATTGTGGAGGAACCACCTTCGAACCTTCCGACAGAAGATCCTGTTCAAAAGATAAACTTGGGAACACCTGATAACCCACGTCCTGTATTCATAAGCAAGAATATAAAGGATGATGAGTTACCCGAGTACATCTCTTTTCTTCGTGAGTTCGTTGATTGCTTTGCATGGTCTTATGCCGAAATGCCTGGTTTAGACCCCAAAGTAGCAGTCCACAAACTCAATCTTCAAGAAGACATCAAGCCTGTCAAGCAAGGCCAAAGAAGATTCCGTCCGGATGTGATGGATAAAATTGAACAAGAAGTTCAAAAACTCAAAAGCATTGGCTTCATCCGTGAGGAACAACATCCTGAATGGTTGGCCAACATTGTCCCCATGACAAAGAAAAATGGGCAGATCAGAATCTGTATTGACTATAGAGACTTGAATGGCGCTTGCCCTAAAGATGAATTCCCGCTCCCCATACCAGAGGTAATGATTGACAATACCTGTGGATTCGAGCGAATGACATTCATGAATGGCTTCTCTGGCTACAATCAGATAAAGATGCATCCTGAAGATGAAAAGCACACTTCATTTCGGACTCCATTTGGCGTGTATTGCTACACTGTCATGCCATTTGGTCTGAAAAATGCTGGTGCCACATATCAGAGGGCTATGATGAAAATATTCCAAGATATGCAGCACAAGACAGTCGAATGTTACGTTGATGACCTCGCCGTCAAAAGCAGAAGAAAAGAAGACCATCTCAAAGATCTTCGGGAAGTCTTCCTCCGACACCACAAACACAAACTGCGGATGAATCCTCTAAAATGCTTCTTCGGCGTCTCGTCGGGTAAGTTTCTCTGATTCCTTGTTCGGAAAGCTGGAATAGAACTTGACCCCATAAAAGTCAAGGCTATTCTAGAAATGCCCTCTCCAAGAACCTTGAGAGAATTAAAAGGGCTCCAAGGGAGATTGGCCTACATCAGACGGTTCATCTCCAATCTTTCGGGGAAATGCCGTCCATTCTCTCGATTGATGAAAAAGGGTGTAGACTTTGTCTGGGATGCCGACTGTGAAGCCGCATTTCAAGATATCAAGTCATACCTGACCAAACCTCCAGTGTTAGCTGCCCCTGCCACTGGAAAACCATTCATCTTGTACACAAGAGCTCTTGATCATTCTGTTGGCGCTCTACTTGCACAAGAGAATGGTGAGGGAAAGGAAGCTGCTCTATATTACCTCAGCCGCATGCTAGTAGGTGCAGAGCATCGTTACTCTCCAGTCGAAAAAGAATGCCTTGCAGTGATGTTCGCCGTACAAAAGCTACGTCACTACTTGTTTTCCAACACAGTCTACCTCGTCTCAAGGATCAACCTCTTGAAGGTCCTTGTTACAAAAGCAGGTTCTCTCAATGCACGACTGGCAAAATGGTCCATCCTTCTATCACAATTTGATATTAGGTATGTGCCACAAAAAGCAATCAAAGGCCAAGCTCTAGCAGATTTCCTCGCAGAGCATCCATTGCCTAAAAATTCACCACTCAGAGATGATCTCCCAGACGTACCCGTCTACAACGTGGAGACCTTCTCGCCAAATGCCTCCTGGGACATGTACTTTGACGGTGCAACCAGGACAAATGAAAAAAGACAGCTGATCTCCGGAGTTGGCATCTTCTTTGTTAGCCCTAACAGATACATGAATCCACATGCTTTCTCGCTATTGGAACCATGCACAAACAATGTAGCTGAATACCAAGCTCTGATCCTAGGATTGGAACTCGCCATTGAATCCGGTATTACCATGCTAGAAGTCTTTGGAGACTCTCAACTGATCGTCAACCAGATGAATCAGAAATATGAAGTCAGGAAGCCTGATCTGCTGCCTTACTACAACAAGGCACAATCGCTTCTGCAAAAGTTTGACATCTGCAACATCACCCACATTCGTAGAGGTGAAAACATCCGTGTAGATGCCCTGGCTGGACTTGCTGCATCTATGGCAATTCAAGAAGGGGAAAACATGAAAATTACAGTGTGTGAGAGAAGGATCCTCCCTCCTCTTAACACACACCAAGCAGTTGTTGAATGCCACCGAGTGGTTGGAAGTCGGATCTCTATCCTTCAAACTTCAATCGGCGACTGGAGGGATCCGTTCATTGATTACACTATGTTCGGAATCCTACCTGAAGATCCAAAAGAACGGGTAAGCATCCAAAGGCGAGCCCCAAACTTTCATTTGGATATCCCTTCAAAGATCCTTTACAGGAAATCCTTCAATGGAATACTCCTACGCTGCTCGTCACAACAAGAAGCCGAAGAAACACTTAAAGAAGTTCATGCTAGTCTTTGTGGAGCCCATCAGGCAGGTCCTAAGCTCTATGATCAGATAAAAAGGTTAGGTTACTATTGGCCTACCATGGTAGCTGATGCAATGCAATTTGCCAAACGCTGCCAGCTATGCCAAGTTCACGGAGATTACATTCATATGCCTCCGGAATGGCTACACCCTACAGCAATCTCGTGGCCTTTCGAAGCCTGGGCTATGGACATCATAGGTCCTATTTCTCCCCCTTCAAGCAAAGGTCATCGCTTCATCTTCGCCGCAACGGATTATTTCTCCAAGTGGTCAGAAGCATTTGCGTTCAACGAAATGAAGACCTCATCAGTCCTTCAATTCCTACGCACCAACATCATTTGTCGTTTCGGCATACCTAAAAGATTCGTCCATGATAACGGACCACAATTCCGGGATCATCGATTCTACAGGTTCTGCGACAAATACAAAATCCAAAGCTGTCCTTCGACTCCATACAATCCGGCAGCAAACGGATTAGCAGAAGCCTTCAACAAGACACTCTGCAAAATCCTCAAGAAAATGGTCTCTAGTCACAAAAGAGACTGGAGCGACAAACTGTCTGAAGCTTTGTGGGCCTATCGAACCACCGTTCGAGGACCAACCCATAGCACACCATTCTCCTTGGTCTATGGATGCGAAGCTGTCGTGCCATTAGAAGTCCAAATTCCTTCTCTGAGGCTATCTCTACAAAATGACATGACTCAAGAAAGCAATGTCAAATTGCGACTCCATGAGCTGGACAATCTCGACGAGAGACGGCTCGAAGCTTGACAAAGCATTGAACTTTACCAAGCACGCATGGCAGGATCTTTTGACAAAAAGGTCAGGCAACGCGCCTAAAAAAAGGGTGACTTGGTTTTTGCGGTAAAAAGACCAATGGTCTTCGCTCACAAGTCCAAGGGCAAGTTTGAACCAAAATGGGAGGGACCCTACGTCATCGACAAGGTCTTCTCCAACGGCGCATATGCCCTCCTAAACATGGAAGGCGACAGATGTATGCTGCCTATCAACGGCAAGTTCTTGAAGCGGTACTACCCTTGAAGACTTACCCAACTGGGTAAGAGCAATGCCTGTATGGCCAAAACCTGTTCTCAGGTACTCGCTCGTCAAACCCACTCTCTTTAGAATTTTCATATCAAATGTCAAAATTTCTAGAGATTCAAAAACAATGCTTACTTTTATCGTTTCATTGTTCAAAAACAAAAAAAATCCAAGTTTAGGAGCCTCTCCCTGACTTGACCAAAACTTTCGATCCTTGAACTAAAATTCATGGTTTGAAACAAAAATCCGGATTCAGGGATTTCCACCCTAGTCCACCTTACCTTTTACCGCCAAATGGTTTTAGGTCAAAATTTACGACCCTCGTGTCTTTAAACAAAAATTTTGGTTTTTAGAAACCGCGGGGAAGCGACATTCAGTCAATACTCGCAAAACCCAAAAAACCGGAAGGATGCGAACCCCATTCGATACTTCCAAAACCCAAAAAACTGGAAGGATGCGGACCCCATTCGACACTTCCAAAACCCAAAAATCGCAAGGAAGCGAACTCCATTCGATGCTTGCAAAAATTTCAAAAATCGTGGAGAAGCAACAAACCAGTTGATATCCACAACCCAAATTTCAAAAATCGTGGAGACGCAACATACCAGTTGCTATCCACAACCCAAATTTCAAATGGTTCGAGAAAACCTCAAAAAAATCGCGGAAAAACGACATCAAGTCAGTACCCACAAAACCAAAAGTTTTGGGAAACGCAGGGAAGCGACGCTTAGTCGATATTTGCACCCCAATCCGCGAGGAAGCGACATTCCATCGATACTCGCAAAACCTAACCCGCGAGGAAGTAACATTCCATCAATACTCGCAAAACCGAATGAGCAAGGAAGCGACATTCCATCGATACTTGCAAGACCATTCAGCGGGGAGGCGACATTTAGTCGATACCTGCATTTTGAAAACCAAAATTCGGCTATAAACGCCAAAATCTGGCTATAAACGCCAAAATCTGGCTATAAATGCCAAAAGTCGGCTATAAATGCCAAAACAAAAATTTTTGGCTATAAACGCCAAAATCGGCTTTCATGCCAACAAAACAAAACTTGGTTTTCAAAAAAAAAATCGGCTATAAATGCCACAAAAAAAAAAAAACCTGACTCTCATGTCAAAACCGGCTATAAATGCCACAAACCGACTATCAATGCCACAAAAAATTGGCTTTCACGCCGACAAACCAAAACTTGGCTTTCAAGAAACCCGGCTATCAATGCCACCAAACCGGCTATAAATGCCACAAATTGGCTATCAATGCCACCAAACCGGCTATAAATGCCACAAATTGGCTATCAATGCCACTAAACCGGCATAGATGCCACAAAACAAACACCGGCTTCCATGCCAACCCAAATTTTGGCTTTTACGCCATAAAATTTCGGCTTCCATGCCATCTCAAAATCGGCTTTCACGCCACAACCAAAATCAGGCTCCCATGCCAAAACAATTATTTGACAAAAGATTTTCACAAAAAGACAACCTTTTGATCAAATTTTCAAACAAACACCCCATTTAGCAATTGCTTTCATCACAAAAAGATTTGAGTGAGCATAGGGAAAACAAAAAAAAAAGAAAAGTACCAAAAAAAAATACATGTGGTACAAAAAAAAAAGAAAGTGTTCACAAGCACTACAAAAAAAAAGTACCAAAAAATACATGTGGTACCAAAAGAAAGAAGAGTAGTTTCTGCTATAAAAAAAAAATCAGGAGCTCAGCCAAAACTGGTCTCCAGCCAAAGCTTCAGCTCCTCAAGCAAACTTTTGGCCTCAGCCGTCAGAGTTTCTAAGGCACGCTTCTTCAGGAACTTGCCATAAGATGCTGGCGAATGCCGTAACCCTTCTTTTACACCGGGAAGTTTTTCCCCAGCAGTTTGCCATTGTTCATTTTCTAGAGTCCTCCTCTCGAGAACTTGACCGGCATCTGCAACCATGCGAATCAGAGTACTCTCCCTGTCACGAGCCTCTGTTATAGCAGTCCACTTAGCATCAACTTGTGCCTTCAAATGCTCAAGACGTTTCCTGGCCTCCTTAACTTCCCTATCAAGGACGTTAAGGTCATGCCTCAATCCGATGATGGCTAGCTCTTCCAAGTTCTTCTCCCGAACCAGCTGCTTCTTGCTTTGTGTAGCCTCATTCAGGTCAGACTTAGCCTTATCAGCAGGGTCCAAGAACATCTCCTTGAAGAATTGGTCGTCAGGGAAATCCATGGTCTCAAACCACTTGTCACCCAGTGCAATGATCATATCAACAATCGCCCTGGCACCTGTGACATCCAGACCAACCTCTTCGGTATCGGTGAGAATCTCCTGTACATGTGGGATCATGCCAAATCCGGCATCCAGGTGTCCAGAAAAGAGAGTCTTGATCCAAGAACTCAAAACCCGAGCCAGCACCTTCTTTGCAAATTGAAGAGACGAACTGGATGAAGATTCACCCTTCTCCGTTGATCGGCTGCTCATGTCATGTCCCATTGGAAGAGTAACAAAAGAACTCTTTCCACTTGGAGCCACTGGAGAAGGAATCTCAGCACGAGGTATCTCCTCTATCGCGTCAGAACTGGTTGTAGGAGTCTCTACCTCCGGATCGACCTCTGGCATCCCTTGCTCTGGTTCTGAAGAAAGCGATGGACTCTCTTCTGTCACTTCAAAACCTGCAAATGAAACACAAAAAGGTATGAATATGATCCTGTAAAAAAAATCATCAGGGTAGTCACTACAAAGTACCTTTTTCGACGACTGGCGGAACACTCTCTTCCTCCTTGAACTCATCGGAAGCATCATCAACATTTGCGTCCATTGATGGTTCAAAGTCATCGGAATCCTGTGGCAAGTCAGCTGACAAGAAAAATGTTAGCAAATCAAGTCGCAGGCAACAATAAAAAAAAAAAAAAAAGAAAACGTGCAAAAAGAAAAAAAAAAAAAAAGGAAGCACGAAAAAAAAAAATGGGCTTTTAGTCGGGAAAAAAATCCCTCTTACCAAGAGCATACAAAAATGGTCCCATGCCTCTTTTGAGTTGATTGAACCATACAAAAAAAAAATTTCCAAGCCCCATGAGCTTCCAAAGAATCAAACCATCCAGCCTCATATACCAAATTGAGCTAAAATCTTGAAATTGACATTCCACAAAAATCCAAACCACTCCAATGGACCCACACAGTCTCAAAGAGTGACCAAAAACCAAATCCTGGTCCCCTAACTTGCCACATACAGCTTGTTAGGTCATAAGACCAAAGCCAAAAACCAAATCCTGATCCCCTAACTTGCCACATACAGCCTGTTAGGTCTACAGGATCAAAACCAAACCGATCCCCTAACCTGCCATATATAGCTGGTTAGGTCACAAGATCAAAAACAGAAACCCAAATCCACATCCCTGATGTCATCTTCAAAACTTTGCCTCGAGATGGTACTTGATTCCTTTCATTACCATAAAATTCCCCTGGAAGCTCAAAGGCTACTCTACCAAAGGAAAGATTGCTCAAAGACTCTTGGTCAAGACACAAGCTCTCCTTCAAAAATCTCTTCGAGGCACATCGACTACAAAAGTCAAGCAACTCGTCGCTGTACCTCGAGGGGGCACAGGGAATGAGAATCCCATGCTGAAATTCACTACATTTCTCTAATAATCATGACCATCTGATATTTTTACTAAAGAATTAATCATGGTCTATGCATTTGCTTTCCTGATGCTTTCTTTAAGCTGTTGTTCCTCTATGTGGAGTTGAAGACACTGAAATATATAATACAGTGGATTAATCTATTAGCAGGTGGGTGTGTGCAGGGTGGTGCAGTAGGTGGCCGGGTGTGTGCAGGGTGGTGCAGCAGGTGGGCTGAGCAGGTGGGTTGTGCAGGGTGGTGCAGCAGGTGGGGTGTGCAGGGTGGTGTAGCAGGTGGGCTGTGCAGGGTGGGTGTGTGCAGGATGGTGCAGCAGGTGGCCGGGTGCAGCAGGTGGGTTGTGCTGGGTGGGTGTGTCACATTACTGACCCTTTTTACTTTGCATCCTCAGCTATATGAAATCAGATCCTGTCAAAATTGCAAAGGAAGGTGTAGAAACATTTAAAAAGGAGAATTATGATCTTATAATTGTTGACACAAGTGGACGCCACAAACAGGAAGCTGCCCTCTTTGAATAAATGTGTCAAGTTTATGAAGCAACGGTATCTTTTTACCTTCATGCCTATTTCTCTTTTCAATTTGTGTTGATGCCAATATGCCCTAATTGTCCTTTCTTTGATGTTTCAGAAACCCGATCTTGTTATATTTGTTATGGATAGTAGTATCGGTCAAGCTGCATTTGACCAAGCTCAAGCATTTAAGCAAACTGTTGCAGTTGGTGCTGTGATTGTTACTAAAATGGATGGTCATGCAAAAGGAGGTGGTGCACTTAGTAGAATATATACATCTGAGTTTTATTTTTGTTTATTTTTGGTTTTTTTGTTGGTAGAATATATACATCTGGGTTTTATTTACATTATGACAAGGGAATGTTATATCAGTAAATTTATTTTTTCCGGTGTCAATAAGATGCAATGTTGGTTATAAATGTTATTATCAGTGCTTTACCTGGTCTTCAAATTTCTATTTGTTCTTGATTACTGAATCTGATCCATTGTTTTAGTTTATTAATTTTTTACTTGTTCCTATTGGCCTTTGTGAATAAATATGATGCCTTTCTGTTTTAATGTTTTGGTTGTTTCATTGATGGAGAAGGCACCCGAGGCATTCCCTTGCCATCAAAGCAGCTTGGAACTCTTTAAGGTCCGTTGCAGCAGTTGTCCCTTGGCACAGGCTGATCTGGAATAATATAATTAACCCGCGTCTTGCCTGTTTTAGCTGGCGGCTTCTTCACAGAAGAACTCCTTTGGACAGTTGGGCTAAATCTAAAGGCTGCTCATTAGCTTCCAAATGCTACAACTGCAACTTGGCAGAGGAAAATGATTTGCACCTGTTTTTCAACTGCAGGTTGGTTGCAGACTTCTGGTTCTGGTTGCTGTCCCTCAGAGGAGCTCCTCCTAATCCTTTCCTCACTGTTTCTTCAATCTGGTCGGCCTTGGATGTTGGTGGAGACTTCCAAGCTAGTAAGTGTGCAGCAGCTATCTTCTTCAATGCTCTCTCTGCCATTTGGAACACCCGCAATAAGTCCAAGCATAATTCCAAGTCTCCCTCCCTTCGGAGAGCTAAACTGATCTTCCTGGAAAACTTAAAAGGTATGCGTCTTCAGGCACTGAGTTGTATCCCCACCCAATTTTGGTCAACCTAGGCATTCAGTGATTTTTCTTCTCTTCTTCTTGGCTCTGTGCTGCTTTGGAATTCAGTGATTTTCTTCTCTTCTTCTTGGCTCTGAGCTGCCATGGAATTCCTTTGTTTCTTGTCCCTTTGAGCTTCATTGTTGCCAAGCTGTAGTTCAGGTGCTGAGCCTGCTTTGCTGGCTCTCCCGCTATTTCTAAGCTTGTGCAGGGGCTTTCCTTAGTAGCTGCCCTGTGGGGAGTAGTCCAGAGTAGCCTTGCAGTGGCTGCTCTTCTTGGCAGAACTTCCAGGAGAGAGAAGTCTGAGTCTTCTTGGGTTGTGGTCTGCTATTGTCTCTCTTGGGTTGGGGAGCAGAGTTCTGGTGGATTCAGTTTTCTCTAGTTCAGTTGGTGCTTTCTTTTGCTGGCCGAGTGGTTCTCAGCTGCAGAGTTGAGTGGTTTTCTGCTGAGTTTTGGGTTTTCTGCTGTGCTGTCACTCTGGTGGGTGCCAATCTTTGCTGGAGCAGTTTCCTTGAGTCAAGTGCAGAGCCTACTGACTTGGAAGCCTTTTGTGGCTGTGCAGAGGCTTTCCTTGGTAGCTGTCCTGGCTGTCCTAGCTGGTGCAGTCTCTCTTTGCAGAGCTCACTGCAGAGCTGGTTGTTCTCGCTGGGTTTTGTTGCTTTTTTGCTGTAGTGGTTCTGTTTGGGGCTCTGTTGTGGGCTGAGTAGAGCTGTGTGCTGAGTTGATGTTCTTAGCTCTTTCTTAGGTCTTTCGGTCCTTCGAAGGAGTTGCTTTTCGCCTCAGCAGGGTTGAGTCTTTCGTTGTTCTTTCTCTTTCTTCTCTCCTCCTTCTCTGGTTTTTTTTTTCCTTTGGCTTGTTCAGCTGCTGGGTTGGTTTTTTGTTTGCCTCCTTTTGTGGCTTTCTCTATGTATTTTGGGGGCCTTTGGCCTTTTCCCTCTCCTTAATTCTATTTGCCTTTTAGCAAAAAAAGTTTTGGTTGTTTCATGTAGGATGTAATACCGCCGGCATATTTGGACGAGCTTTCACTGTTGCAGGATCAGATATCACCTTTCTCGAATGAAATCGCTTTCAATACAATAGAGCAAGAGCTTGGATTACCAATAGATATGCTTTTCTCAGAGATCACTTCAGAACCTATTGCTGCAGCATCTCTTGGGCAGGTTGTAATGGCTATCCTGCTTATGAGTTAGGTCTTGTTTTTGTCATGGGCGCTGTCAATGGCTATCACTTCAGAGCTTGTTGCTGTCAAAGTGCAGAGGACTGGAGTTCAAGCTGCAATTTCTTTGGATATATTTATTCTGCGTTACCTTGCAGGATATATTAAAAGAGTTGCCAAGTTAAACACTGACCTTCAGGTAACTGTAGTGAACTAAAGTGAAATCTCTTTGTTTTAATGTAGCAGGCTTACAAGAAGATGATAGTGTGCTTTATCAATGTTCATCTAATAATCTATCTGCTTTGATTAAAGATGATTTTATTGAATAATAGAGGAACTTCATTTGCAGGCAGTGGTGGATGAATGGGCATCAAGCCTTTTTCGGGTATGTATGGACCTCCTTAGCATTTACTTTGACAGTACTTTATTCATTCTTTGTTTAAGAAGCCTAGTGTTTTTCTTTTACGTATGACATAGAGGCTCATGTAGAAACAAGATAAGAAACTATTAGTGTTTAAGAAACTATTAGAAAATGTATTAGTGTTTCACCTTAAAGATTTTAAGTGATTCTAATGAATTTTCAGGCTTTTAAAAAATATATATATTGAAAAACCGGGGCATGCCCTGGTTTTTCAATATATTTTTTTTAAATTCGAAAAAATAAAAACGACGGCTTTGGGCCGTCGTTTTTAAAGCCATTAAACAACTGCCCAAAGGGTGATTTTTGGATAATTTTTTTTACACATGAAAAAAGTTTTGTAACGGTTATAAACCGTTACTAATTTGTGCGAATAGCAACACTTAAAAACGTTACAAAAGATTTCACAACCGTTAGGAATGTTATGAATCATTAACACAAATTTTGCATGAAAAAAACGTTACAGAGTTTACAAAACCGTTACAAATATTTAAGTGTAAAATACCGTTACAAAACTTGCGAAACTGTTACTATTTTATTAAAAATTATTAACACAAATGAGTATTAAAACCGTTAGGAACTAATTTCCGTAACGGAAATAAAGCGTTACAATTAATATGTTTGTAACGGTTTATAACCGTTACGGATGTTTATAACAGATTAGAAACGCCCAAACTGTGACCCAAAAAAACCGTTACAAATTTTTTTAATAACGGTTTTGGACCGTTAGGTATGTCCTGAAATGGTGTAGTGCATGCACTGTTGTATTAAAAAATAAAAAAATAAAATTCTATACTTGTATTGCCATGTTGATGAAATTCAGTTAAAACTAACTTGATGAGTCATATTTGATGATTTACTTTGTTACTTCTCTATGTTATATTCATAGAATTGAATCCCATAGGAGAAGAGGTGATTTAATCCTAGCCATTGTTGTCGTTAATGATATTTCAAGAATATCCTCCAAAGTATATTATGTTAAAGTAAAGTAGTTTCTTGGAATTTGACATGAATGCAAGAACGTTTGGTTGTGTTTCAAAAGACATAACTTTCTGCCCTCAACTGAAAGCGCGTTGATGGAGAAGGGGAGAGAAGGAAGCCGAGTGACAACAAAAATTAAGCTTCTTTATGCGGGCATTCTGCCTCTTCTCATGCAACCCCTATCATAGAGTTTGTCCTTTTCAATTTTTAAGTTAAAAAGTCATCTCAAGTTTTGGATCTGTCCTGAAAATTTAACAATGAAGGTTCCATAACATATTAAAAAAAAAAAGAAAAAAAAGGAGGTTGGCATGTTTGGACCAAACCCCATGATTAGAAAAATAGAAGGTTGACATGTTTGAAACCCCAACCCAAACCCAAACGCACCCCCAACAAGGATAAAGGATTGCTCTTAATAAATGATAACAGGCCCATACAAAATGGTTTGTGCCGGCCAGGCCTGATGACTAAATGGCCAGGCTTGGCCTGACATTTACGACCCCCTGTCAGGCTTGGCCCAGATATGAGCGTGAATATGCCCCATCGCTGCCTAAATTAGCCCATGAACTACCCCAACCACATCATTGCTAGACTGCATTGGATATATCCAAACCATCTCGAGATAGAAATATTATTAAACTTCTTTTTTTCTGATTTATTTGTAGATACCTCCATCCCGGAGTGCACAATTAGTGATGAGTGCAAATAGATACATACACCTTTAACTTGTGATGATATTAGTATTGAGGAGTGGGCTCCACCCAAGGGGGAATATCGAAAAAGTATTTCCGGCTGGCTCTTGTAATGCCTTGAGGTTTTGGTAGGAATTGCTAGATGAAGAAATTCAAGAATCAAGGCTTAACCATGTGATGGACCGTAGTGGACCCAACCATGTAGATTTCAAAGTCCTCTCCTGTGGTTGGGCCTGTAAAGCAAGGCCCATCGATGAAGCTGTACGTATAATGGGCCCTCTGAAGAGGGGCACATATGGACGGCTCCTGGAAGTGTATCCTATATGGACTTTTGAATCCCACTTAAAACTCTCGTCCTCTCCATTCATGGAGCGGTGCGCATGCTTGGACCAAAAGTAGGTCCCATTCAATAAATGTGCTTATGATGGGTCCTATCAGTGGAGGTATGGTGCATGGGATCAAACAAGGAGTCCGGATTCCATGACACAGCAATTACACGAATGCATTCGATCATGGGACCCATATAGAGATAATCTGGACAATTCAAAATGACTCCCGTCATTTTCAATGAAGTACCCTCCGGACCGTTCAAGATGATTCCCATCCCTTCCAATTTATAAAGTACCCTCCAATTTTACTTCAACTGATTTCTTTTGCCGCGGAGACTGAGGGAGAAAGAAGCCCTTCCATGCTTGATATCTTAATTTTTGGATTTTCCTAATTTTTTGGATGATCTCCAGAGCAGAACCCATTTAAAAGAGTCTAAGCCTTACAAAAAGAAATGCCTATTCTCTATGAAGATTGACTCAATATTGTCTGAGTCCAAAATCAAATTGATTTGAATTATTTATAATATATTATTTGAGTGTTCTATAAAATATATCATCTGAAGGTAGGTCATTTGAGTGAAATTTGATATACACACTATAGTGGGAAGCAGTTTTATCAAAAACTTAGATATTTCGTAAGTGGGCCCAACTATTGCGAAACTCTTCTTTAATTCATTGGTTTCTCTTATTATTATTAATTTTCCTATTACGTAGATATTATTCGGGGCCTTGCAATCATTATTGGGCTACAAAAAGTTGCTCCTTTTTTTATTGAAAACTGCGATTTAATACAATTAAAAATACTTAATTACCTTAAATTTATCATTCTGACTGTGATTTACGTTTTTCCTAAGTGGGTCCTTTGACCGAATACACTACTCGGGGGTAGTATGGCAGTGCCAAGGGTGATCCTTGGCATGCCAGGTGAGCGGGTTTTTCTGGTCAAAGTACCGTTATAGTGCATTTTAAGGACATGGCCCCTATCAGAAATTGAGCCATCGACAGTTCTGATGCCATTTTATGACAATCCAATCCACATGAGAGTAAGACAAAAAGAAGAAGAAGCACAAAGTGTGTAGGAAATGGAGTGAAGGAGAAGAAGAAAAGAAGGGAGAAGATAAACAAAAAGAGATGAGCGGGATATCGTTGCTCAAACTAAAACAATATGTAACGCCCTACATATTGTCCGCTTTGGCCCATGGGCCTCACGGTTTTGCTTCTGATGGGCCTCAACCCATCAAAAGGCCTCATGCAAGATACAGGTGGGGCGTTACAAATGGTATCAGAGCCGACTCTCGACTAGTTCGAGTGTGGGTCCCCTGCCATCGTCTGGTGCAAGTAGGCGGGTCTCCATGTGGGCGGGCCAAGAGGGCTGGCAGGCTATAGGGACTCGCAGGCTACTACACAGGGACGTGCATCCCTAAGGGGGGGTGGAATGTGTCACCCTGGAGTCCCACATCGACTATAGAGAGAAAAATGAATGGGGTTATGTGTAGAGCTTACATCCTTACCGTGCATGAGACATTTTGATGGGTTTAGGCCCATCAGAAGCAAAACCGTGAGGCCAGTGGGCCAAAGTGGACAATATCATGCATGGGTATGAGGTGGGGCGTTACAAATGGTATCAGAGCCGACTCTCGACTAGTTCGAGTGTGGGTCCCCTGCCGTGGTCTGGTGCAAGTGGGCGGGCCAAGAGGGCTGGCAAGCTACCGCATAGGGACGTGCAGCCTTAAAAGGGGTGGAATGTGACGCCCCGGAGTCCAACATAAACTAAAGAGAGGAAAGTGAATGGGGTTATATATAGAGCTTACACCCTTGTTTTGCATGAGGCCCGTGGGCCAAAGCGGACAATATCATGCATAGGTATGGGGTGAGGCGTTACAAATGGTATCAGAGCCGACTCTTGACTAGTTCGAGTGTGGGTCCCCTGTCGTGGTCTGGTGCAAGTGGGCGGGTCAAGATGGCTGGCAGGCTACTGCACAGGGACGTGCAGCCCTAAGGGGGGTGGAATGTGACGCCCCGGAGTCCCACATCGACTATAAAGAGGAAAGTGAATGGGGTTATGTGTAGAGCTTACACCCTTACCTTGCATGAGGCCTTTTAATGGGCTGAGACCCATCAGAAGCAAAACCGTGAGGCCAATGGGCCAAAGCGGACAATATCATGCATGAGTATGGAGTGGGGCGTTATACAATAATTAGCAGGGATGACCTTTATATGAGGGCATTTTTTATTGTTTTCAAATAATTTCTTATCATTAATATTGAACTAGCATGAAAGCCCCCGTTGCAATTGCAGGGTTAAATATCACCCAAATTATAAAGTTACAAACACACATTTCTATTAGAGAGTAGCAAAATATCATATCATTAGAATAGAAATCATACGTACCTTGATAGGTGATGAAATAAGAAAAAGATTGTAATCCGACCCATATGTGAGAGAAATGGAGCCGAACCAAGATTAGATTGTTGGGCAAGTTTGTGTGAGAGTAAGGGAGAAAGAGAAAGAAAGAGCTGGCGAGAAAGAAGAGTGTTAATGATTATTCTGATCCAAATTTGAGGGGATACAATGCCGTTTTACAGATGGAGAGTGTGGTTGAGAAAAAAAGGGGAACCCATACAAATCCTTTGTTTTTAAGATGAAACGGGTTACAATAAAGAGGTGTAGTCATTGAGAAATAAGGGATATCCATATGAATTGTTGTTTTTAAAATAAAAGGGGTTACAATAAAGAGGTGTGACCTTTTAAGGAAGAAGAATGAAAAGAGACGTTGTTTCAAGGAGATGAAGAAAGGTTTGGCCTCTTTTCTTTCTCCGTTTTCTCAACTTAGGAAAAAGGATATCTAACATTTCAATTGAAGACATTAGCCCAAGAAGCTAACGTGGCTTCTCCTTAAGCCAAAATTGAGTTTTTTTCTTCAACCAAAACTTAGCTATAAAGAGAAAGAATAAGAGAGCTGCTAATGCCACATCCCAAACTTCTTTTTCCACATCCCAAACTTCCTTTTCCACATCCCAAAGACCAATATACCCATGTGTGAGATTACCAAAATGAACATCATTCATAGTTTCATACCTCACCCAATTTCTCTTTACACTCACCGACTCTCACCCCCGCCAAGCCACCACCGCTCCCTCCGGCAATACTGCCGGAAGGGGACAAGGAGAACGAGAGGGTGGGAGAGGGAGAGAGGGCGACGGCAAAGAGAGAGAGAGAAAGGAGAGAGAGAGAGAGAGAGAGAGAGAGGGTGGCCGCGGGTGGTGGGTAGAGGCGCAGGGATGGGGAGAGAGTTAGAGAGAGAAAGAAAAAAGGAGAGGGAGAGCTAAAGGCGGGCTGTGGGGCGGGAGGGAGAGAGACTCGGAGAAGGAGAAGGAGAGGGAGAGGGGAGTGTCTTGAGAAATTGAGGGTGGAGGTATTCGAGCAATTTGAGAAAAAAAGGAAGGGTTGTATATAGAAAAATCTTGGCAATTTTTTTAATTTGATGTGTAGAGGGAAGGTATGTGTTCACGGAAGTTTTGGGTGCGGCAGGAGCAGCTCTCAGTGAATAATAATCGAATCAAAGAAAAGTCTTCGGAGTGTTAGAATTTCTATGATGCCAGGATCTCATTGGATACAAACAAATAACACTTAATGTAATTAAGATCATACCTGATTCCATGGCTGGGCTAAACAGAGGAGAGATTTACAACTTCCTTGAACCCTTTTCTTTTCTCTCTAGCAAATTGATGGACGCCATGAAAATTCACCGTAGGTAATGAAGTAACCCAAGAGATTCTTTTATAGAGGGAGGATCCTCCCACCAAGATAAGTAATCTAAAGTCTCTCCAATCATATCTTCCTAATTGAATAACTTACAAAGGCAAGTTTTTAAATCCTTTGACCAAGGGAAAATATCCTTTATTGGATGTTCTAGAAAGAAATGAGCCCATGTGGTCAGGTGGGCCACACTCCCTTATTCCAACATTCTCCCACTTGGTCCAATGACCACAAAAAATAAAATAATTATATATAAATATATTTTTTTAATTTTTTTTTTGAAAAACATGACTGACTGGTGCACACCATTTTTCAAAACACTTGCCATGTTAACTTTTGAGCTCAATCTTTAACCACTGATTAAGTTAGCCTGTTGATGAGAACTATGGTGGTTACACGTCTTAAATGACATGCTCCATTCCATAATTACTGCATCTCCATATTCACTTAACCAAGTCTTTAATAAGGGTAAAATAGGATACCTTTCATGACAATCTTATTTAATGGATTCATTAATGTCATTCACCTTACTATTCTCACTTTACAAATCTTTAAACACATGTGAACATATATAAAGCAAGAATATACGAAATCACAAAACTATAATGTGTCCAATCAAGATGTGTCTTTACAAATCCTAATAGGACAATTCATTCAAGCCTATATTTCTAATATGCTTTTGAAAGGGCTTTGGCGCAGTGCCTTTGTTAAAGGATCATTAAATTGCAAGTTGCAAAGTTACAAACCGATACTCATCTAACTTTTCCTCACCATTGGATTGAAATCATAATAAAATAATGCCTTTAAATCATTAAATTTTAGGGCCATGGATCAAAAGGTTAGGATGATCTTATGGAGTCAAAATTTTGTATATTGGTAGATTTCATATAGATCTTTCCATTTATTGGACTTTCAGGGTCATCATGCGTCCCAATGGGTCCGACTAAGAGGGCCATTTTTATATATCCTAAAAAATGTTGTTCCATGTACAACTAAAAGGTCCAACTAGTCTTTCTTTAATTTACAAACTAGTTTCTTTTCACTCTATTTTACAAATCCTTAAGGTTGTTCCATGTACACCTCTTCTTCTAAATTTTCATTTAAGAATGTTGTTTTGATATCCATTTGATGTAACTCAAGATTAAAGTGAGCTATTAGAGCCATAATTATCTTGATTGAATCCTTTTTAGATACCGGAGAGTAAGTTTCATTGTAATCAATCCCTTCTCTCTGAGTAAAGACTTTGGTCACGAGTCTGGCTTTGAAACGTTTAAAATTTCCCTTGAATCCCTTTTGGTCTTAAAGACCCACTTACAACCAACAGTCTTGGAATTCTTAGGTAGTTCAACGATGTCCCAAACATCATTAGTGGCCATTGACTCTAACTCATCTTTCATTGCATCTAACCATTTATCAAAATTCTTATATAATATGGTTTCTTTAAATATCCTAGGATCATCTTTTACTCCAATATCGGCTTCTTCTAAGTATACAACGTAATCATTCGAGATAGCGAGTCTTCCCATACGAGTTGACCTCCTTAAAATTTCAGGATCTGGATCATTATTCTGTTCTGAAAGTGGTTCAATAATGGGTAATTGGGTTTCCTATGCTTCTTTTTCATTTTGTGGTTGTTGTTCCGCTTAATTGTCGACTAGCACGATATCAAGTGGGACATCAAACTCACTCCTTTTATTAGGTACATCAATATCTACCTTGATTTCTTCATATGTAATATTTCTATTTTGACCACTCCCACTATTCAAATGATCCTCCAAAAAGTTAGCATTTTCAGGATTCAACAATCCTATTTGTATGGTTAGGACAGTAAAATCTATACCCTTTGGACCAATCCGGCTATCTAATAAAATATTTGCTAATTATTTTATGGTCCAATTTTCATTCATACGGGTTAAAGATTCTTACTCCAGATGGACATCCCCATACTCGAAAATGATTTAAACTGGGTTTCCTATTAGTCCATAACTCAAAAGGAGTTTTTGGAACCGCCTTTGTAGGAACACGTTTAAGATGTACATTGTCATCTTTAATGCTTTACTCCACATAGACTGGGGTGAATTAGTGTTACTAACCATACTCCTGACCATCTCAATAAGCGTCCTGTTTCTTCTCTCAGTTACACCATTCTGCTGAGGTGTACCAGGCATTGTGTATTGGGCAATAACTCCTTCTTCTTGTAGAAATCTAGTAAATGGGCCCATGTTACGACCCGATTCGGTGTATCTGCCATGGTATTAAATATCGGCCGATACCGAGTCATATCGGCCGATATGACTCGGTATCGGCCGATACCGAATCGATATCTCACTGAGATATCGGATTCGGTTAAATATCCCCAAAAAAACTCGATATCTCGGCCGAGATGAGATGATATCGCTGTGAACCGATATCTCGGCCGATATTTTCAAAATATCAGCCGAGATGATATAAAAAGGGTAAAAATCCTAATTTTTGCAACTTTTTCCCCATCTTCATCTTCTTTTCCTTTCTTCTCACTTCCTTACTATCCATAGCAGCAGCCCTACTCCCTCTTGCATATTTTCAAATCCCACATTAATTTTTTGAAGAAAATATTATCTAAGTAAGAGAAAATCAACGTAAAGCATTTTATTATGTGTTTTTTTTTTAATTTTTTAGATGAAGTATAGAAATCATTAGGTTTGTCATTTGTGTTGTGTTCTTCATTTAGAAGTTAGATCTACGTACTTTCATCATTTCATGCTAGATCTACTCATACACATGATTTTGAACTTTTTTTTCCAATTTTTTTTATTTTTTGATTTTTTAATATTTGAATTATTATATATCATTTTTTAGGTATTTTATCATAACTATGTTCTTTTAATGATTTATGAATATTGTATGGTGTATAAATGATTGATCTACATATTTTTATGCTAGATCTATATATTTAGGATTTTGAAAATGATTTTATTAAAAAAAATTTCTTAAAAATAATTGTTGTTACTTGTTAGAATATTTGTAATACCAAATGCTTATTAATAGTGTGTAGATGATAGATCTACATCTACTTATAATCATAAACATGATTTAGATTTTTATTTTAATTATTTTATTTTTGAATTTTTTAATATTTGAATTATAATATATCATTTTTTTTGGGCTTTCATCATAAATATGTTCTTTTAATAATTCATAATCATTGTATGGTGTGTAAATGATTAATCTATATACTTTTATGGAGCATATCTTTTTAGCCAATACCGAAGAAATGATGATGATGATGATGATATGGAGCCAGGGTGACACTCCACTTGGAATTAAGCTGTCAATCTGTCATACACTCATACTCATCAATCTCTCTCTATTCTCTACTCTCTACTAGTCCCCTCTAATTTCATGTGAACCATGAACCTTTTTATGCCCAAGTGCTTTATGATTTATCTATCTCACTATTATGTTTTTTATTTTAATGTGTCATCTTCAGGGTCTTGAATTTCACAACTTATTTGATGATTGAGTTAGTATTAAATAATGATTGATATGTTATCTTTATTTTCTTATATTTTACACTAATAAATTGATCATAAGTATCAATAATGGTTGCATTATATGAAATACTAAAGAAGACAGCTAACTGCGACACAGACATGACTCATAACTTAAGGTGACCGAGATTTTGATTTATTGTTGTTACTAATGGAAAAAAAATATTGTATTCCAGCATTTTCTAATATTCTTGATTTTTTGGATATTTTTGTAAATTTTTTTGGATTAAAATAAAAATTCACACCGCGACGACCGCGACGGACCGATATCCGCGACCGATACCGATATCATATTGGTTTTTCGGCCCGGCCGATACCGCGACCGAGACCGATATTTTAAACCATGGACTATCTGCCGTAATACTCACAACCTCTATCTGATCTCACGACCTTGATTTTTCTATCTGATTGCTTTTCTACCTCTGCCTTAAATATTTTGAAGACATTTAAAGCATCGGATTTTTCTTTGATTAAATAGACATAACCAAACCGTGAAAAATCATAGATAAAAGTAATAAAGTATTCCTCACCTGTAAAATAGGGTATGTGGATTTTTCCACAGATATCTGTATGGATTATTTCTATTAGACCCGAACTTCTTGTGGCTCCTTTCTTTCTTGTATTGGTTTGCTTTCCTTTAATGCAATCAACACAAACTGTAAAGTCAGTGAAATTCAGATTAGGTAACAATCCGTCTTTCACCAATCCTGCCATTCTTTCGTTTGAAATATGGCCTAACCTTTTATGTCACAACATAGATGAGTTCTCATTAATGGCCATTCTTTTAACTCCCATGTTCATGTCACAAATAATGTGTTGTGTGTGAAGAGATTGTTCATACATATAATTTAACTTTAATTTATACAATCTATCACATAAATAACCATTTCCAACAACTTTATTATTTCTAAGAACGTTCATACATCCATCACCAAAACTAAATTTAAAACCATCATAATCAAGTTTTGAAACAAAAATAAGATTTCTAGAAATATCCGAGACGGAGAAAGTATTCTGGAGATCCAAAATGAATCCGATGTCCAACACCAGCCTGTATGTGCCTATAGCTTCAACTCTTGACTCCTTTCAGTTCCCCATGGTGATGGTCCTTTCCCATCATTTGGACTCCGGCTTAAAAGAAATCCCTGCATACAACCAGAAACATGAATAGTTGCACTAGAGTCAATCCACCAAGTATCAAATGGAAAATCTGTTAAATTGGTTTCGAAATAAACAAGAGTTTGACTTGTACTTTTAGTTTCAAACCAATTCTTTCGTTTAAGGTAATCCTTTTTGAAATGACCTTTCTTTCCACAAAATAGCATTTCTTCATTATTCCTTTGTTCTTCTTTTCTAGTTTTGTGGCTTGAGCATTTACACCTTTCTTGCCTTTATCCTTATTCTTGGACTTAGGTCGAGAGACAAAATTAACAATCATTTGTCCATCTGCCTTCAACCTTTTTTATTTCTTTGTCTTGATCGACTCTAGCAATTAATTCATTTATATCCCATGTCGTTGGGCTTTGGTTATAAGCTACCTTAAAAGCTCCAAAAGCCAGAGGAAGAAAATTGAAAATGAATTGGACTATATATTGATCAGACACATTGATGTCCACCTCTTTCAATTTCGACGCTATGTGCGCCATTGCAAGGATGTGTTCTCTTACTCTCAGGGTTCCATCATATTTCATACTTGAAAGGCGACTTATCAACGAAGCACCTACTGCCTTATCAGTTATCGTAAATTGCTTTTTCACCGTATCTAAGAGGTCCTTGGCCTTATGTTTTATTCTTATGGACCCTCAGATAGTACGTGAAATAGAATTTAAGATGATCTTTACTCCAACTTTGTTTGCCTTTATCCATTTTTCATAGATTGTCCTTTCTTCGGCAGTAGAGTTTTCAGTGGGATTTTTAGGCTTGGGTTTATCGAAGGCAGTTTCTAAGTCCAAGAACGTTATAACAATCATGAAAGCATCCAACCATTCAATGAAATTGGAACCATCCAAAGTGGGTATGGTCCCTAAGGTGGCCGGCAAGTGCAGCTAATGATATGGTTACTGTAAGAAATAATAAATAGCTATATGTTAGGATTCTGTAACTAGAACAAAGCAATGGGTACATTAATGTAAATCTACCTTTGGGTGGATAAACAACATGTGAAATATTGCTTTCCATAATTAATCTGTCCATGTTAACAAATATGATGTAATTTAAGAAGATCATACATTTGGGTGTAAATCATTCAAAAATTTATATCAGATTCATAAACATGTCAAATTCCGATTTCTAACCGTTCGGATGATCTCACCTTTGGGTGAACCTCCATTAATGAAATCTAAGTGATATCATAATGACTCAAATAAGAAGTGATTCATTAGACTCAATTCAAGAAATTATACATTTTCATAACTAGTGTCGCTTTGGCGGATAACGAGTTAATCAAAAGCTAATTTACAATTGATATATATGATAACACTTAATTTATCATTTAATTGTTAAATAAAAGAATGACAAACTAATTTGGAGAAATCCTTAATCACACCAAATTAGTGTCAATTTTTTTTTTTCATTTGACATTCAAAGATTGCCCATCATGATCTAATAGTTAAGTTTATAATGGTCAAAATGTCCTTAATATGGCCAAAATAAAACCAAACTTAATCAATGGATCTATAAACTATTATTAGTTTTGCTAAAGAAGTAACATTATATGCAAATAACAATTACACAATAAATAATTATAATATCAAAACTTGATGTGGAAAAAATATTTTAAGAATCTAGTTTACATGTTCAAGAAATGTGCCAAAATATTAGAGAGGTCTTATAATAGATCCGAACCGTTTAGATTAAAGATCCAATCGATACGAACCCATAGGAGAAAACACAACACAATTTTGAGTTCGTATGAGTCCAATATGATCAAAATATGTTCTGGACCGTCCATTTCTGGCCAACATGATCAATTCAGATTTTGATCAATGATATCCAGAAGTTATTATAATGCCGATGGATGAATGACTTTAACAGCTCTGATCTGATCAATTAAATATCGTCTAAGATTAATTTGACATCTACTTGATCAATTTATACCCCCTTGATTTGATCAAATCAGGGATCTATTCATGTTACCGGCATTTAATTTACACTTAGATATATCTTGTTACATCGTACATGGACAACATATATATCTAGAATGATCAAGCCAACAGGTCACTCTGAAGCTTCAGTCAGTACTAGTATGTACAGAAATCTAGTCTAGGGGTCATTTTCTGAACTTTAATTGGGTCAGATTTAGACCTCTTTTGTGCCAATTGATTGTATAAATAGGCAGTATCTAACAAGTGGGTCAATCTGAAAAGTTTTACCCAAAATGAAAACGGGCTTAGTGGGCCCTTAATGGACCGGGCCCACCCCTAATGGACCCAATCTTAACCCAGTCCAAGACTTAGACCACTAGCTCAGGCCAAACAGTTTTCTGCAGAAAATCTGTCCGGCTGAGCGGTACAGTGCTGTCCGGCTCGCTCTACATTTCTGTGACTTTTATTATTATTAATAGGGAATTTTACCAAAAAAATGTCCTTAAACGTGTATTATCCCATTTTAAACATAAATACACAAAAATGCCCGTATTGGTGTTCGTACAACGTTTTTGGACGATTTTACCCCCTCTTGTGCGAACAACAGCGTCATGTAACTACACAAAAATGCCCGCATTAGAAAAAGGAAAAAAAGAAATTGTTGACGTTCATCATTTCAATTTTTAAGTTCTGACATTTTGTATCATCGAAGCAAGCACTTCAATCTGTTTAATCGCAAACCACAACAGTAGGAATCATTAAAATAAAAAAAGGCATGCAGCCATGAAGAATCAACAGCTAAAGCACAAGAGAATCTTTGATAGAAATGCGGAAACATAAACAACAAACATTACACTAAAACCCAACTTGACCCTGTTGTCATATCATAATAGCAAAAAAGTGATGCCATAAACAAAAGCAGTATAATTGTAGAAACGGAAATAAAAAATAATTATTCATTCACGATTCACACTTCAACTTAATATCAGAAGTCAAGTATCATAAAAAATAATTTTGATCCTATCTCTACATAATAAACGAGCTCACATCTCTCACCAACCATAAAAAAACATGACTAGGAAACAAAAGAAAATGGGATAAATCAGCATAGTAAGGTAAAAGCACAGGCCTAAATCTTTAAGAACTTGAATTCCTACTCATAGAATTTGAATTTTGTGCCCGACATTGTTTTTTAATAACGATATCTTACCATCATTTATAGTTTCTTCATCCATTTTTTGAGTCCAATAAAAAAATAATGGTGAATTTATATTGAGATGCATAAAAAATAAGAAAGACTCATGATTTCACTCAAAAGTTATTTTTCAAAATTTTCTGATAACGATATCATTACAATTCTTTATAGGTTCTTCACCCATTTTTTGTTTCCAACAATAAAATGATAATGCCTTTATAATGGGGTGCATAAACAATGAGAAAGGCTCACGGATTTGGCTCAGAAATGCATTTTCCTAATACGTATAGTTTGCTGCTCGCAGATTCTACACTTAGGTCACGAGTTCCCTAGTATTGGTTCCAGTTTTTTCTTCTTCTTCTTCTATGAACTGAACCTATACAAACACATCCCTCTTGCTTTTAAAAGAACAATGTACTCGAAATCAAACAATGTACAATGTAGTCATGACAAAAACTATGCAAAGCAGTGGTCATTAGACTTAGCATAAGACGAGAAAAAAAATGAAATAAAGCAATAGATATAGCTCTTTCAAGAGATTCATGAGCAGTGTATCTCTAAGACCATCTCCTGACATAGCCAACACATCCAGATTGAAGATTGTACGAAGATGAAAGAAAAGAATTCACATTATTTCGTTAACCAAATAATTACATTTTCTTTAGAACTATAGATTTAAAAAATACCTTAAAGTCATCTAGGTCAAGAATAAATGGAAGGGAGGCAACAGATGAAACGGGCTCAATTAGTCTCATAGAAGAAATCATGCGAAAAGACAAGCAATTTGATGATTGGGCTTAATGCACATCAAAAATATGCAGTTTTGGGTCATTTAATTGATCATTCTATTCGAAGCCTATCTTTCCCTGCATCAAGAATCCATATTCATTTCAAGCCCAATATTTTGAAAGCATCTAATGAACTGCATCAATTGTGAAAAATGATGTAATGCCCAAATATATAACAAGAAAAGTAGAATCACTAGATTAGTGACAGTCTTTAAATGACATAAAAGGAAAACAATAATTTAACCAATGAGGTCAGATCCGACACCATTAGAGTTAAAGCAAAAAGAAAAGAAAAAATGGGCGGAGCTAGTATATCTCCCTATAGAGCCAAAAGCTCCATTCATGCTATTCACCACTAATCATTATCATTCATGTGCCTCACCATGGATGATGATGATGATGAGGAGGAGGAGGAGGAGGAGCACTGATCATCTTATTTTATTCAATGTGTGTATATATCCACTCCTCAGGCAAAAACCACCCATCGGTCAAAAAATACATCAAAGTTCACAATCCTAAGGATATTTACAATTAAACAGAACAAGATTAGAGCAGGGGTTTTTTGAGGCATATCCACAAACAAGCGGTGGGCTCTTTGAAGTTGTTGAGAAATGGGGAAGAGGAGGAGAGACTGAGAACTAAGAGAGATGGTATAGTTCGTACCTACAAAAAGGACGAGACGCTTGGCAGGGGGAGAAATGCGTGGCGGGAAGGGATCCATGCCGTGGACGATCGGGGTCTTGAAGTAGATGTCGAAGATGCTCAGCATGTAGACAAAGTGAAGAAGCACGCCAAGAACAACAAGCCACGTCTCGCGCCTCTTTAGCCACTGCCTGTTGAAGAGAAGAGATGGCTTGCGCCGTTCGCTGTATGGGCTTCCCAGGATCCTCCCATCTCACTCGATCTGCATCTTTCCTTTCCGCCAACCCGAAATGGAAGACTGGTTTGTTTTCGTTCGAGGTTTGGATATTGAAATTGAAATACGAAGGTCAGTCGATGTTATGCAATGCGATTTCTCACCTTTATTGGCTAGAAAAACCCTTTTTCATATACAAGATTTTCTCCATCAACTCCGGCAACAAGAGGGCATCGCTGGCTGCCAAACACAAGCGAGAAACAAAGAAAAGAAACCCACTTCTATTTTTCTCCACTAGTAGACAGCTGAATGGGAAAAGATAGAGATGGGGTGCTGGATAAAATAACAGGAGATGACATAAAAAAAGATAGATTACAAAACCTGAGCATACAAGTTCACTGGCTTGAAGGATCATCAGCAATGCATCATCTGGGCCCTCCATTTATTCATATGATGGTGCTGCCCTTTGATTCCTGGCCATTGATTGCATAGTTCTGATGGTGAAGGGCGAGGCTGGAGAAGAAGAGGGAAAGAGAGAGTAGGGGGCCGAGGAGAGGAGAGAGGATGTGACAGGGAAGGAGAGAGGAGTCGAGAGGGAATGAGAGAGGAGGTAGCGGAGAAGGCATTCAGAGAGGGAGAGGGAGAGGGAGAAAGAGAGTAACAGGCGGGACAAGGGCTGGAGAAGCTCTGGTAGGAAATGGAATAAAGGGATGTTGAGATGACAATGTCGTTCGATCCATGTGAGGGTAAAATCGTCCAAAAAGCCTGTACGAACAACGATTTGGGCGTTTCATTGTATTTCTAACTATAACCGGCGTATATATGTTTTAGGACACTTTTCTGGTAAAATTACCTTATTAATATATTATTTTACGTCCAAAAGATAATAATATAATGAATATGAAATAAATCTTTTATTTCCATATCTTTTGGATTGGTTTGGACACCCTTTCATATTGGTTGGGCACTATAATCCTCATTTTCTGAGGAGTTTTATTCAATAATTTGAATATCATTTATCAAATACCTAAAATCTATATCATTTATCAAATACCTAAAATCTCTTTTCGGTATTTGGGTTTAATTATCGGAGAAACCAAGAAGCCCAAAAAAAATACATAAAATGTAAACCATTATTTGTTATATTCAAAATTCTGATACCAAATGTTAGAATTTCTATAATGCCAAGATCTTATTGGATATAAATAAATAACACTTAATGTAATTAAGATCATGATTCCATGGGTGAAACCTTTTCTTTTTTCTCTAACAAGGAAGTAACCCAAGATATTTATGGAGGAAGTGAGCCTACGTTGCTAGGTGCGCAACACTCCCTTATTCCAATACGGAGACTACGCGTATCGACGACTGTCATCTCTGCATCTTCCGTTCTCTTTCTTCCTACTTGCATCTTCCGCTCTCTCTCTTCCTACTTCCTATCTGAGAGACAGATTCTTTCTTTCAAGAAACTGGTCTATATCAACCTATGCAGCTTGATAGACGGAAGGAAGGAGAGAAAGAGAGATGGGGAATGACTGGATACCGCAATTTGACTCGTCTAGCAGCAGTCCCTGCTCGACCAGTACTTCAAGCCCAGGTAAAGATAAAAAACGAAGAAGAATGAACAGAAAAAATCAAATTTTTTGATGGACCTGGATGAAGTTTTCTTCCTCTTCTGCTAAAATTCCAGTTAGTTTTTCGTATGGGTTGTTTTCTAGCCTTTTCAGTTCCTAGTTTGAGTAATTCAAGATAGCTCTTTCTGTTTGTTCCGGAAAGAAATCATCTTTTTTGTGTTTATTCTTCTGGGTCCTTCTATTTCCGTGATATAGAGACAGAGCCTGACATGGGTTGCTTTCTCAAAATCCCTTTCTCCTTTTGCTTACATGTGATTGCTTTCAAATACAATCTTTTCTCTGTGATTCCGTTTTTTCATGTGCTGCTCTGTTTTCTTCTCCCATTTTGATTCACAGACCTCTCCATGTTTGCATAATCTCTAATGGGTTTCCTTCAAATCCTCTGTTCCTCTTCTCTTATCTTAAATTTGCAGGGATTTCACAGAACACCAGCAATGGAGGGACGCATTCGGGAACTGGGAGTGCGTTTTCGAGCCGTTTGGATGGGGTTTCCCCAAACGAGCAGATCCTTCCCACTTCCAACTTAAGGGCTTTCACTTTTGCAGAATTGAGGACAGCGACCAGGAAGTTCAGTCCCGATTTGGTTCTTGGGGAAGGAGTTTTTGGGAAGGTTTTCAAGGGTTGGATTGATGAGAAGACATTTGCACCAACCAAGGCCGGAAGTGGGATGGCTATTGCTGTCAAGAGAATGAAACCAGAGTGCCGGCAGGGACATGTACAGTGGCAGGTATTTTCCATTCAATCCAATATTTGTTTGGCAAAATTTGAGAAAAAACAAAACCCAAAGATATATGTATAGGGCTAGAGGTGAAAAATAGGTTGGGCCCGCACAGTCATGACCAGTACGGAAACAACCCTTCCTGGGCCATGCCCGGCCCATTGACTGCACTGTCCTGGCACGATGAGACCCAAAAGTTGGGCAGTGCCGGACCATGGACCGTGGGCTTTGGCACGGCAAAGCACGACATGGCCCAGTTCCTTAGCCGTGCTGTGCTGGGCCAGAGTACTTTGGCTGAGGCACGGCGTGCCATGACCCATATTTATAAAAAGTTTGATTTTTTATTTAAATAAAATTTAAATTTTAAAATAATTAAAATATTATTATTCATTTTTAATTAGCATTGTATTTATTTTAATAGTTTTAATTTTATTTCAAGTTAAAGAATCCAAAGTCCATAAAGCCCTTTTTAGTTTATATAAAAAAAAAAATTTAGAAGGAAGAGGCATGCTGGCCCGACCAGGAACTTCAGTCCCGATTTGGTTCTTGGGGAAGGAGTTTTTGGGAAGGTTTTCAAGGGTTGGATTGATGAGAAGACATTTGCACTGACCAAGGCCGGAAGTGGGATGGCTATTGCTGTCAAGAAAATGAAACCAGAGGGAAGTTGTTTGGCATACGGCTATTCCCGCTCCCAGTCAAGGAAAGAGTGGCAGGTATTTTCCATTCAAACCAATATTTGTTTGGCAAAATTTGAGGGAAAAAAGAAACAGAGAAAAACAAAGATATATGTATAGGGCTAGAGGTGAAAAATAGGTCGGCCCGGTCCTGCACCAAAAAAACCGTGCTCGGGCCATTCCGGCCCATTGACTAGGGCCAGCCCATTCTTCATGATATAAATGAGCATCAGTGTTTTTGCATTTATTTTAATTGTTTAGTTTTATTTCTAGTTAAAGAACCCAAAGTCCATAAAGTCCTTTTCAATTTATATATAAAAAAAAAATAGAAGTGGCATGTGGGCTGGCCTGTGGGCCGCACGACCCAGTTTTCACATCTATATAAGGCCCATTTGGTTTCTAGGAATTAGAATTCCTAAGAACTTTAAGAAATGCATTCTTAAAAGTGGTTAAAATAAAAGAAATAGAGTTGAAGTCACATAAATGACCACGAAATTATATCCCCTTTTATGGAAAATGGCTCACCCATCACCGTAGGATATTAAGTTGTCCCATTGAGGACACTTTACGAGTCTACGTTATATCCTTTACCCCTCACCTCTTTACTAATCCTTTGTTGAACCGATTTTGTAATGCCAGCGAATTATCATTTACTGAAATTTCTCATTTTATTTCCAGAAATAAAACTATGGTGTGAGATGTCTCTTATGCTAAAAACACCTTTCTTTCTCTCATTCTCTTCATGCTTATGCATAAATACATTTTATTTTATTTTATTTTATTTATTTTTGTAATTTCATGATTTTAATTCTGCTGGTATGTGCTTTTATTTTACTTGAATATGTTCCTTTTTACAGTCAGAGGTGAATATCTTGGGGAGCCTTTCTCATCCAAACATTGTGAGACTTTTGGGACACTGTAAGGAAGACAAAGAGCTACTACTTGTATACGAATTCATGCCAAGAGACAGTTTGGCAAACCACCTTTTCAGTAGCAAGCAGCAAACAATATTAAGTAAGCAGCAAACAATATTAATATTGTAATTGTAATTAACTGTACTTGGTTGGATGAGCTGTGATGCTGGTGATGGTGAAAAATTGGCACCATAGTTATTATCAAAAGAAATTATGATTCAAGATTAAGATAACTAATACATTTAGTGATCATCATAAGTTGCAGAAATTGATATCGTGCCTAAACTTCATGATAATAATCAGAAAAATATATCATCTACCAGATGCCACAGTGCTAAAGCCAGTGGACAGCTGTGATCTTGTTTGAGTGACCGGATGGGCTTAGATCTCAACTTTCTTGATTTTGTATCCATCAAGAAAATCCTGTTTCAATTGGTGAAAACTTATCCCAATGTAAGTTTTATCATTCAATAGGAAATTAGAGAGTAGCTCTTGTCTTAATGGTTTTAATTGCTGCAAACACCTCAAGAGCACTACCATGTGGCTTTGTTGTGTGTCCAAACTCCTATATGTGTTTTTGTCATGTTTGAGAGAAACACTTGAATTTCTAACAGCTGTCACAATAATGTTATCATTTTCATACTCGTTATTTTACTTCCTCATCAGATTACGGGTTAAAATGTCTTAAACCCTACCACATAGATTCACATACATATGTTCCGAAAAATTATGGCTATAACCGACTTATGCATGTCAATGCAAATACCCATGCCATTGGAACGGTCAATTTTCTTATTTGGAACGGTCAATTTTCTTATCATAGTAAACTCAACTTCTATTTTGGAGCGAAGAAAGCTGTATGTATCTATAGAATGCATATTTTACTTTCTTGCATTGGAAGTTACAGTTATGTTACCTGCATATAATCTATTTATCATTGTGAAACAATATAAAATGCTGTGTCAACCTCTTCATTCCAAACAAGTCCGAGCTGCATTTTATTTATTGCTTTCTTTTTATTTTTATAGAATCGCATCCATTATTCATGTTTCTAAAATGATGTTTCTAAAATGATGCACTTTATGTAGGAGGTTCAGCCTTTCAGTCACTTTCATGGGACATACGGTTGAAGATAGCAATAGGTGTAGCTCGTGGCATTGCATTCTTACATTGGTCTGAAAGGAAAATCATACATCGTAATATTACACCATATAATGTATTGATTGATTTGGTAAACTCTTCCATCCTGACTTCTTCTGCTATAGAGACAAATGTGTTTTTTTTTATTTTATTTTATGGGGGGTGGGGGTTGGGAATTTGTTGTATGGTTGAATATCTTAGTTTGATTTTTTTTTTTTCTCTTTTTTAATCTTCTGCAGAACTATAATGCAAAAATTTCTGATTTTGGGTTAGCGAGGGTTAGTCCTCCGCGGGGTAGAGCTTCATATGTCTCCACAAGTGTCATGGGCACCTATGGTTATGTAGCTCCTGAATATCTGGCTACAGGTAAGATCAGTTCTTTGGTAGAAACCTTCATGGCTACAAGTTCTTGTGATTTCTGTGTTGATTTTTAATTGTTCACGCTGTAGTGGGCTTTCTTTATTTTAAACTAGTCTTAATTTGCTTTCTAGTTTTATGCATGGATGATGTTGTTTGTGGTTTCTCTTCATCCAAAATTATTCCGTATGCCTAGTTCACCGGTGAGAAGCAATGTTTTTAATACCAACAAGCAGGTTTTGCTTTGTACATCAAACAACTGAATCATCAGAATTGGGAAGCCTGTTTGGCAATGTGCTGTTTGGATGGTCTGGAGTTCCCACGGGAAGTGAAGTAGAAAACGTGTTTGATTGATATTTATTGTCGTTTCAAACATTTCTTTTATGGAACGATTTTTGGAATCATGGCCTACTGGTATAGAAATCTCAAAACGATCTTACTTTCTTTTTTTTTTTTTTTAAACATCTCACTGGCAACATTTATGGCGTATCCAGTTACGAGGTACCTCTCCGCGTAAGTCCCCAACACGTTCTTGCCATCACCGCCCCCGTCTTCCTTCTCTCTCTCACATGCCGCTCAACTTTACACCCTCCCTCCTTTCTCTCTCTCCCTCTCTCTCTTCCTCTCTCTCTCCATACCCAGCCAATGGCAGCCATCCTCCACCCTCCTCTCTCTCTCTCTCTTTCTCTCTCTTTCTCTCTCTCTCTCCATACCCAGCCATCCTCCATCCTCTTTAATTGTTATTAAAATGCCCTCTTACAGTAATAACAGTAAGGAAGAAATGTGTTAGGATTTTAGTAGTTGGATAATTCATAGAGTCCGGACAAAACAGGGTTTCTAAACTTGTATTTTGTTTAGAGTTCGGACTGTCAAGGATCCTCTTCCAAAAAGACTGAAGTTTCCAAGATTACTGGAGGATTTTAGTTCTGATAGGATTCTATGGGTCGCTCAAGCGAACCCACATTCGCTCGAGCGAACCCATCACAGAGCATAGATCGCACGACCGAACTATGTGTGCGCTCGACCGTTCAAGGTTCTGTCTTGGAGATGTTTGTGACAGAAAGTAGTCCGCTCGACCGTTCAAGGGTCTGTCTTGGAGATGTTTGTGACAGAAAGCAGTCCGCTCGAGCGAACTCCATCTATCGCTCGAGCAAACATAGAAGTTTCTATTCCTGAAGAACTGATGATTCCTATTTCATTCAAGATGCTAATTGCTAATCTTAGAGCCTCTCAAGCACGAATTGAAGACTATTTATAGGCTGCATCTCTCAACCTAAACAGACACTGATTAAGAGAGATATTCCTGAGATTGAAAGGTTGAGAGATCCATCTTCTTCCCCCAAGACTTTAAGCTATTGCTGTGCTGAAGATCTAGAGTCTTGGTTCTAGTTGCCATCCCCTTCCCGAAGGCGGTTCTGCGCAAGCACGGTGAAGATTCGTGACAAGATGTCAGCAAGATCTGAGGCAGTCCTTAGGTTGAGTCAACAACTGGGAAAAGGGTTATAAGTGTCTTGTAATCTTCTACGTTTACATAGTGCTTGGTTGTCTGTTGGCCTAAACGATAAGGCCCGTGGTTTTTCTCCCTTTTAGGGTTTTCCACGTATAACTCCTGTGTCTTTCTCTACTTCTGGTTTGATTGCTTTATTAAATTGAATTAGGATTAATCACTAGTTTAATCACGGTAGTAGGATATCCAATCGAGATTAAGTAAGCGGGACCTCTGCCTGTGTTAAGGTAGAAATAACTTTCAAAATGCCCTCTGATTGTATGGTAATTTTTCAGACTTCTTTTTCAATTTCCCAACTTGATTTAAGAATTCTCCATAGCAAACATTTACAATGTCAATTAAATTTTTGATATGGAACTTCAAAGAAATTTATTAAAATTTATTTGTTTTTTCACTTGGAAGTATCGCTTTTTTGGCTTCAAATATATATGTAATCGATTTCACTTTCCCTGGGTATCATTTCAGCATGTAACAATGCAATTCTTCGTACAATTTCAAAAATTGAATTGAGGTCTTACTCATTCCTTTCGGCATGTAACAATGCAACTCGTTTCAGCTTGTGTACTGGACTTTCGTGATTTGGTCTTTCATGAATTAATATCTAGTTATGAAACCATATTTTGAATACAATATGGATTTTGATAGGAAATATTATAATGCTGTACAGTCAATGCAACTCCTAAGTTGATCATTCCATACTCAAGCACATGTTCAAAATCACAAAAAGGTGGGTCACATGTTTATAGTCACAAAAACTGGGCCCGCATTGTAAATCCTATGAAAGTGGGGCTCATGTTCTAATTTCTAAAGGTGGGTACCACATTGTAGTTTTTAAAATGTATGTCCCATGTATAACAATAATAGATTTTAAGTTAAGGAACAAAATTATTATAATGTTACCAGACATGTTTTGCACAGCATATTCTCAGCAGAATAGGTTAACGTAATGTTGCCAAACGAGCTCTACACAGCATAGTCTCGGCACAGAGTATGGAAGAGCACAAGAACAATTCCAAATGAGGCCTTGGTTTCTCGAAATTTTTGGCTGTGGCATTTGGTATTTTCATTTGGTGATAAGGGCCTGTTTGGCTTGTTCACCAGTTCAGTTTTCTCTGAACTGGTCATTCATTATACCCTTGAAAATTTTGCATTCCCTGTATGAACTGTTGCACATTCATATATTGCAGAAGTAGTGAAACATCATGATATTTCTTGTTCAAAGTCATCTTAGTATTTGAATTAGGTTTTGTAATTGGTCTTTGTCTAGAAATGTAGCTAGAAAGAGAAACTCACTTCAGTCACAAGGGATGGCCATAGAGCCTTGTAGAGGTATTTGTGAACAGGTGAGCTGAATTGGAATGTCTTGCTGATATAGTTTCACTCACATACATTGTTGACTATTTTTGGAGGACACATTGTTAAAACTCACTGTTCTAAACTCCTAATAAGGAAATTTTCACTACGATGAAAATGAGATGATGAGATGAGCAACATCTCAACTATTGACATGATGCGTTAGAACAAGAACTTTTACGGTGACTTCCAAATTCGAACCTTCTTATCACTTGCTTTAGCTAGGATTCAAACTGGTTTTAAAGAGCTAATAACGATCATTACTTCTTTCATTTTGGTCATAAAACTCTGCTTGAAAATCCTGGTAGCTATGAGAGGGTCATTGATTGCCGGCAACAGGGAAAAAAAATTAATATAATTGATTTCTTACTTGAAAAGTATCTCAAATGGTTGAAATTTCTTTGATCTGAACAATGACAAGTGTGACTCCATCAACATCAACCAGGCCATCTATACGTGAAGGGCAACGTATATTCTTTTGGGGTTTTGTTGCTCGAGCTGCTTTCAGGCAAGGAGGAATTTAACCCCCGGCGTCCAAGTGGGCGAAAGAATTTGGTAAAGTGGGCAAAACCATATCTATCTAATTCGAGTAAGGTATTGTCGCTGGTGATGGACCGGAGGCTTGAAGGCCATTACCCGTCTGAAGGTGCAGTTCAGGCTGCTCAGCTCATTCTCAAGTGTCTCAATTCCGACCCAATAACGCGTCCATCCATGACAAAAGTGGTGGAAGCATTGGAGCAGATTCAGGCCATAGAGCATGATCCATAAAGCATATGCACCTAGAACCAAAGACTGAGACTCTGTGTCCCGCCGACCACAATCACTCTGATCACCATGCACGAATTTCTTCCCCACTTCATCCAAAGGCTGGTATTGTTGGAACTGGAAAAACTGGAAGGATGTCTCTGGTGAAAGCAATCTTCAAAATTGAGGTAATCTATACCAACATGAACAGTTCGGATGACACTGCTTTTTATATGTGCGTGTCCAATTGTTTGTGCTTATTGGACAACTTGTGTAATATCATTGTTATTGTTATTTTTTACTAGTTAATTTTGAATTGTGGATCTGGTGATTTGTATCAATGAACAATTTTACCATGGAGTAAAATAAGCTCACATTTCCTTATGGTGAATTGAAGTATGGGGAGGTGAAGCATCAAATCAAGAGAATAAAATATAAGGTGTTATAATGGTGTTTTGTTTTTAATTGTTTGGTATAGAATCTTTTTGACTTTTTGTATATAAAAGTGGAGTTTCTTGGTCTTTTAGTGGACAAAAAGGAGGTTGCTCTTTTGACTTTTTTTGAAAAATTTGGAGGGAATTTTGAAATTGTGTACTTTTGATATGACCCCTTGTCATTTCTTGTCTGGATTCACTTTAACTAGTTAATTGCCAAACACTCGCTAAAAGCTTGTGTGTTTCGTACAATTGAATATCTAGGATTGTACATTTATAAGCGGTTAAAAATAAAGAAAAAAAGGTGAATATCCAGAAATACACACAAATAACCTCCTCCTGATTGAAATTGAAGCGAAGATGAGAAATGAATATCCAGCCATTACGTTGGAAAGTCGAGGCCCATTTGTATCTCCACCTCATAACCTTCTCCTCTCACCTCAGCAATCCTAGATGGAGTTCATCTCATCATGTATTAGTTTCTAGAGGTTTTTATCGAAAAAATCACTTTATGTGGTCAGTACACCGAACAGGGAACATTAGGCAAACATGAACCTAACAGGGAATCCATACGGGATTCCTATTTTTTTTTAACCATTTTTTTAGCGGTCAAATTCGACCTTTAGTTTTAGCGCTGGAGGTCAAATTCGACCCTGAGATAGAAACTGACTTTAATACATTTTAGTTATCTGCGTCGAATTCGACCTTGTAAGAAACACCCAAAGGTCGCTATTGACCGGAAATGTATATGAGTTTTTCTGACTTTAGGTACTGGGAGGGCAGTACATTTTTCTTAAAACATAAAAATGTCCCCTATTGTGAGTCTTACGAGGCCAAATAAAAACATAAAAATAAAGGCAAATGATGTCATATAATTTTTTTGATGAAAATATCCCCTATTGTCAGTCTTTGTAAAATTTTCTGTAAGAAATTAAGTTGCATTTACTTAGTCATATTAATAACGATATTAGAGGTTGTAGAGGTTTAGAACCAAGTCAGTTATATTTTTCCACCTTGTGTAAAATTTAGATGGTCTAAGTTGCATATATGGGTTGCGATATGGCAGTAGCTTTCCTTCTCCTACTACTTCTTTCCTCTTACTCTCTCATACCTTTTCTCTTATTCTTTTCTATTTCACCCCCATTTCTTTTTCTCTAGGCTCTCTTCCTCCTTTGGGATGCTCGAGAATGACACTGGTTACTGATTCGCTCTTTTAATGAACATCCCTAGAATTCAAACAAGAGGGATCCGAGTGAGATGAGTAGTTCTTTTGTTGGGTTCACTTAGAGCACGAATTCCTAAAAATGACAGCGCTCCCAACACCTGAAGTCAGAAAAACTCATGTATATTTTCGGTCGAATGTGATCTTCGGGTGTTTCTTACAAGGTCGAATTCGACGCAGAAAACTAAAATGTATTAAGGCCACTTTCTATCTCAGGGTCGAATTCGACTTCCTGCGCTGAAACTGAAGATCGAATTCGACCACAAAAAAAAATGGTAAAAAAAATTAGGAATCCTATACAGATTCCCTGTAAGCTGCATGTTTGACTAATGTTCCATGTTCGGTGTACTGACCACATAAAGTGATTTTTCCGGTAAAAACCTTTAGTTTTTATGTATTTTTCATCTACCTTTTGTTGCGAGCTTTGAGTTCTTAATTAATAAAATTAACAACAAGATAAATTTGTGGAAGGCTGGAGCATCCTTGTTATATTAATGGCTCCAGTGATCCCCATCTATGACATGGTACAACTATTAGTCAAATTGATAATTAATGAGGAGATTCTTGTGTGGGGTGATTAGAAAAAAAATCAAGCATGGTAGGCCCTGAGGATGGCCTGGGGAATAGGGTCGGCCTGGCCTCGAAGCTGTCCTTACCCTACCCTCAAGGAATCGGTGAACCTAGGTTTGCACTCACTAAGGACTAGACCATTAGGCTCCTATGAATCAAGGGGTTAAAGGCATGAGATTCACTTTGAATTTAATATCCGGGCCCTATTCATTATGATCTTTCTATCTCCTTGGTCCCATCATCATCAGTGGCACCCTGGGTGGGCTTTATCCAGCTTGGTAAGGTTGGAACCGCCATGATCCCTCAAATTTTACACCAATCTAAATAAAATTGTCCAGTGGATTAAATTGAGAAAAAATGGATTTTAAAACTGTAAAATTCATTGGCACATGAGTTAGGATAAATTTGATGATCCTAATATTTTATAGGTAGGTTGAATCCATCGAGAATATCCAATCCCCTAGCTCCGCTTTATTGGTGGGGCTCCTAGGTGGGCCCCAACACTTGATACGTACGTAAGAATTCTCCACTACACCCCACTTTAAAAATGACCGTTTTCCATCTCTTTTTATTTTTTATTTTTGTCATGGGGCTTACTTTAAGTTTTTTCCACACATAATACCCTATTAATAGTGATAAGTCCAAATTCGGTACTCCTCCCACTTTTCCTCGTTATTTAATAAAAATCATAATAAAATATTATCTCCGAACCATTAAATTTTAGGGTATTGGATGGATGATCTCTAGAAGTCAAAATTTTTTCTACAATAAATAGGTAGATTTCATATAGATCTTTCCATCAACTTTCATGATCAAACCAATTCATTAGTAATTTATCACTAGAGACTTCGCTTTTATTTGAAAGGATGATATTTTGTTTAACAGATTGGGGTCGATATCGTTCCTTAAACAAAAGCGGAAATTAGCTAGAGGACCCTTTCCTATTGATTTTTCCCGTAATTCCCATTATGTTTATCATTAATATTGAATAATAATCGAATCCAAAGAAAAGTCTTCGGAGACTACGCGCATTGACGACTGTAATATCAGGGCACTGTTTCTTCTGTATCTTCCCTTCTCTTTCTTCCTACTTCCTACGGGAGCGGGAGCGAGAGAGAGAGAGAGAGAGAGAGAGAGAGAGAGAGATTTCCTCTTTATTTTCAGGAAGCTGCAACTTGGTATACCGAAGGGAGGACAGAAAGAGAGATGGGAAATTTCTGGATAGCGCAATTTGACTCGTCCAGCAGTAGCAGTCCCAGCTCGACCAGACCATCAAGCCCAGGAAATTTAAAAAAGGGAAGAAGAAGGAAAAAAAAATCAGATTTTTTAATGAACCCAGATAAGCTTTTCTTCCTCTTCCTCTAAAACTCTAGTTAGTTTTTCATATGGGTTGTTTTCTTGCCTTCTCAGTTCCTAGTTTGAGTAATTCAAGATATCTATTGTATTCTCTCTCTCTCTTTCTCCTGGTTCTGGAAATAATTCATCTTTTGTTTCTGTTTCTTCTTCTGGGTCCCTTCTATTTCCGTGATATAGAAACAGAACCTCAGATAGGTTGCCTTTTCAAAATCCCTTTTCTCCTTTTGCGTACATGTGATTTCTTTCAAATACAATCTTTTCTCTGCGACTCTGTTTTTTCATGTGCTGCTCTGTTTTCTTCTCCCATTTTGATTCACAGACCTCTCCAAGTTTGCATATACTCACATGGGCTTCCTTCAAATCCTCTGTTCCTCTTCTCTTCTCTTAAATTTGCAGGGATTACAAAGAGCACCAGCAATGAAGGGATGCATTCGGGAACTGGGAGTGCATTTTCGAGCCGTTTGGATGAGGTTTCCCCAAACGGACAGATCCTTCCCATTACTCCCACTTTAAAGATTTTCAGTTTTGCAGAGTTGAAGAAGGCGACCCGGAATTTCCGACCTGATACGGTTGTTGGGGAAGGAGGTTTTGGGAGGGTTTTCAAGGGTTGGATTGATGAGAAGGCATTTGCACCAACCAAGGCCGGAAGTGGGATGCCTATTGCTGTCAAGAAATTGAATTCAGACGACTTCCAGGGAAGGAAAGAGTGGCTGGTACTTTCCATTCAATCCAATATTTATTTGGCAAAGTTTGAGGGGAAAAAGGGAAAAATACATACATACATACATATATATATATATATATATATATATATATGAACATTTCCCATATATATATATATGGTAGCTTACCTTATCCTAAGCTAGAATAGTGTTGTTTCAACAAATCAAAGTCGATTATAGTTTTTTTTTTTTTTTTTTTGTATGATGATAGCCTCTGAAATCAAGATAAATTTGATTAGAACTGGATTTTCGAATTCCGTCATGAAAAAAACAGTTATATTCGATTTTGATTTGTGGGACCGTCACTATTCCAGCTTAGGATAAGGTAAGCTTCAGCTTAGGAGAGCCCTGCTCATATATATATATATATATATATATGGGAGATCTTCATATGCATCTATCCCTCACCATTTTTTGTGAGGGACACCCCTTTTGGGGGTGTTTCAAGTACAAGAGGGAGGTACCTCCCTCTTGTACTTGAAACACCCCCAAAAGGGGTGTCCCTCACCATTTTTGGTGAGGGATAGATGCATATGAATATTTCCTTATATATATATATAGGGCTAGAGGTGAAAAATAGGTCGGCTAGATCCTGCACCGAAAAATGGCCCAGTAACTAGGGCCGATCCATTCTTCAAGTTATAAATGAACATCAATCTATTTGCATTTATTTTAATAGTTTAATTTTATTTCAAGTTAAAGAACCCAAAGTCTATAAAGTCCTTTTCAATTTATATAAAAAAAAAAAAAAAATCAGAAGAGGCCGGCCCGTGGGCGGCACAACCTAGTTTTCACCTCTATATAGGGCCTATTTGGTTTCTTGGAATTAGAATTCTAAGAACTTTAAAAAATGCATTCTTAAAATTGGTTAAAATTGAAGAAACAGAGTTGAAGTTGCATAAATGACCATGAAATTATATCCCCTTTTATGGAAAATGATGGAAGGTGATTACTCACCCATCACCCTAGGATATTAAATTGTCCCATTGAGGACTCTACTTTACATCCTTCACCCCTTACCTCTTTACTAATCTTTTGTTGAACCCATTTTGTAATGCCAGCAAATTATCCTCTACTGAAATTTCTCATTTTATTTCTGGAAATAAAACTATGATGTAAGATGTCTCCCATAGTTACTATTTAGATCGTTTCTGCTAAAAACACCTTTCTTTCTCTCATTCTGTCCATGCTTCTGCATAAATACTTGACGATGTTCCTTTTTGCAGTCAGAGGTGAATATCTTGGGTAGCCTTTCTCATCCAAACATTGTGCGACTTTTGGGACACAGTGAGACAGACAGGGAACTACTACTTGTATACGAATTCATGCCAAGAGGGAGTTTGGGAAACCACCTTTTCAGTAGTAAGCAGCCAACAATATTAATATTGTAATTGTAATTAACTGTGCTTGGTTGGATGAGCTGTGATGCTGGTGATGGTGAAAAATTGGCATCGTAGTTATTGTCAAAAGAAATTATGATTCAAGATTAGTGATCATCATAAGTTGCAGAAATTGATATTGTGCCTAAACTTCATGATAATAATCAGAAAAATAAATCATCTACCTGATGCCACAGTGCTAAAGTCAGTGGACAGCTGTGATCTTGTTTGAGTGATCGGATGGGCTTAGATCTCAACTTTCTTGATTTTGTATCCATCAAGAAAATCCTGTTTCAATTGGTGAAAACTTATCCCAATGTAAGTTCTATCATTCAATAGGGAATTAGAGAGTAGCTCGTATTAGTGGTTTAAATTGCTGCAAAAACCTCAAGAGCACTACCATGTGGCTGTGTTGTGTGTCCAAACTCCTATATGTGTTTTTGTCATGTTTGAGAGAAACACTTGAATTTCTAACAGCTGTCACAATCATGTTATCATTTTCATAATCGTTAAAGAGTCTTAAACCCTACCACATAGATTCACATACATATGTTCCGAAAAATTATGGCTATAACAGACTTATGCATGTCAATGCAAATAGTACCCAGGCCATTGGAACAGTCAATTTTCTTATCATGGTGAACTCAACTTCTATTTTGGAGCGAAGAACGCGGTCTCAATTCTCAAATCTTGTTGATAGTTCTGATCCAACAATGTATCCATACAATGCATATTTTACTTTCTTGCATTTGGAAGTTACAGTTATGTTATTTATCATTGTGAAACACTATTATAAAATGCTGTGTCAACCTTGCACAGGTACATTCCAGCCAAGTCTGAGCTGCTTCTTTTTTTTTTTTCTATTATATTATTTTATAGAATTGCCTCCATTATTCATGTTTCTAAAATGATGCACTCTATGTAGGAGGTTCACCCTTACTTCCATGGAGCATTTGGCTCAAGATAGCAATAGGTGTAGCTCGGGGCCTTGCATTCTTACATTGTTCTGAAAGGAAAATCATACATCGTAATCTTACACCATATAATGTATTGATTGATTCGGTAAACTCTTCCATGCTGATTTCTTCTGCTATAGAGACAAATGTGTTTATTTATTTATTTTTATGGGGGCTGGGGTTGGGAATTTGTTCTATGGTTGAATATGTTAGTTTGATTTTTTTTTTTCTCTTTTTTAATCTTCTGCAGAACTATAATACAAAAATTTCTGATTTTGGGTTAGCGAGGAATGGTCCGCAGGGTGAAAATTCACATGTCTCCACAGATGTCATGGGCACCTATGGTTATGTAGCTCCTGAATATGTGGCTACAGGTACGATCAGTTCTTTGGTACAAACCTTCATGGCTACAAGTTCTTGTGATTTCTGTGTTGATTTTTAATTGTTCACGCTGTAGTGGACTTTCTTTATTTTAAACTAATCTTAATCTTTATTCTAGTTTTATGCATGGGTGGATGTTGTTTGTGGTTTCTCTTCGTCCAAAATTATTCTGTATGCCTAGTTCACTAGTGAGTGAGAAGCAATGTTTTTAATACCAACCAGCAGGTTTTGCTTTGTACATCAAACAACTGAATCAGCAGGACTAGGAATTTGGGGCCAGTTTGGCAACGCGCTGTTCGGATGGTCTGAAGTTTCCACGGGAAGAGAATTAGAAAACGCGTTTGGTCGATATTTATTGTCGTTTCAAACAATTCCTGGTATAGAAATCTCAAAATGATCTTACTTCGTTTTTTTTTTTTTTTTTTTTTTTTTTTTTTTTTAAAAAAACAACTCACTGGCAACATTTATGACGTATCCCGTAAGCCGCGCAACTCTACACCCTCTCTGCAAAGGCTCTCTCTCTTTCCCCATATTCAGCCATCCTCCACCCTCTTCAAATGTTATTAAAATGCCCTCTTACAATATTAACAGTAAGGAAGAAATGCCCTCTGATTGTATGGTAATTTTTCAGACTTCATATTTTCAATTTCCCAACTTGATTTAGGATTTCTCTATAGCAAACATTTACGATGTCAATTAAATTTTTGATATGGAGGTTCAAAGAATTTTATTAAAATTTATTTATTTTTACTAGAAAGTATTGCTTTTTTGGCTTCAAATATATATGTAATCGATTTCACTTTCCTTGGGTATCATTTCAGCATGTAACAATGCAATTCTTCGTACAATTTCAAAAATTGAATTGAGGTCTTACTCATTCCTTTCGGCATGTAACAATGCAATTCGTTTCAGCTTGTGTACTGGACTTTCGTGATTTGGTCTTTCATGAATTAATATTTAGTTATGAAACCATATTTTGAATACAAAATGGATTTTGATAGGAAATATTATAATGCTGTACAGTCAATGCAACTCCTAAGTTGATCATTCCATACTCAAGCACATGTTCAAAATCACAAAAAGGTGGGTCACATGTTTATAGTCACAAAAACTGGGCCCACATTGTAAATCCTATGAAAGTGGGCCCATGTTCTAATTTCTAAAGGTGGGTACCACTTTGTAGTTTTTAAAAGGTATGTCCCATGTAAAACAATAATAGATTTAAGGAACAAAATTATTGTAATGTTACCAAACAAGTTTTGCATATCATATTCTCAGCAGAATAGGCACAACCCGGTCTTGGCACAGAATTGGAACAGCATAGGAACAATGCCAAATGAGGCCTTGGTTTCTCGAAATTTTTGGCTGTGGCATTTGGTATTTTTGTTTGGTGATTAGGGCCTGTTTGGCTTGTTCACCAGTTCAGTTTTCTCCGAACTGGTCATTCATCATACCCTTGAAAATTTTGCATTCCCTGTATAAACTGTTGTGCATTCATATATTGCAGAAGTAGTGTAACATCATGATATTTCCTGCTCAAAGTCATTTTAGTATTTGAATTAGGTTTTCTAAGTGGTCTTTGTCTAGAAATGTAGCTAGAAAGAGAAACCCACTTCAATCACACTGGATGGCCATAGAGCCTTGTAGAGGTATTTGTGAATGAATTGGAAGGTCTTGCTAATATAGTCTCAGTCACTTTTATTGTTGGCTACTTTTGGAGGACACAATGTTAAAACTCACTGTTATAAACTCCTAATGAGGAAATTTTCACTATAATGAAAATGTGATGATGAGATAAGCAACATCTCAACTATTGACATGATGCATTAGAACAAGAACTTTTATGGTGATTTCCAAGGTCCAACCCTTCTTATCACTTGCTTTAGCTAGGATTCAAACTGGTTTATTCAAATAAAAAGCTAGAATAGCTAATAACGATCATTACTTCATTCATTTTCGTCATAAAACTCTGCTTGAAAATGGTAGTAGCTATATATGAGAGGGTCATAGATTGCCTGCAACAGGGAAACCATAATATAATTGATTTCTTGCTTGAAAATTATCTCAAATGGTTGAAATTTCTTTGATCTGAACAATGACAAGTGTGCCTCCATCAACATCAACCAGGCCATCTGTACGTTGAGATCGATGTATATTCTTTTGGGGTTGTGTTGCTCGTGATGCTTTCAGGCCATAAAGCACTTGACCCAAACCGTCCAAGTGGGCAACACGATTTGGTAGTTTGGGCAAAACCATATCTATCTGATGAGAGGAAGGTATCGCTGTTGATGGACCGGCGGCTTGAAGGCCAGTACCCGACCGAAAGTGCAGTTCTGGCTGCTCAGCTTATTCTCGCGTGTCTCAATTCTGACCGAAGAAAGCGTCTTTCCATGACAGAAGTGTTGGAAGCATTGGAGCAGATTCAGGCCATAAAGCATAAAGCATATTCCCCTAGAACCAAAGACTGAGACTATGCGTCCCGCCGGCTATAATCACTGTGATCGCCATGCACGAATCTGTTCCCCACTTCATCCAAAGGCTGGTAATGCTGGAACTGGAAAGAATGGAAGGATGTCTCTGGTGAAAGCAATCTTCAAAATTGAGGTAATCTATTCCAACATGAACAGTTCTGATGGCAGTGCTTTATATGTGCCTGTCCAATTGTTTGTGCTTATTGGACAACTTGTGCAATATCATTCTTATGGTTATTTTTTCTTTGTAATTATGAATTGTGGATCTGCTGATTTGTATCAGCGAACAATTTTAGCATGGAGTAAAATGATTGTTTTTAATGTCTCATGGAAGCTTGAAATTGATTTTAAAAACTATTTTGCAATTTGTAGTTTATTTTAAATTCGAAACAGGGAGCACAATCTTCTTTTGAGATTCAAATGCAAATAGCTTCTAGACAATCTTCATATCATCTGTAAGATGAAACATGTTCAATGTTTTTGCTATTTACAATCACTTCTTCTTTCCAAAGAAAGCCTGGACCCTCTGGTATTGCAAGATTGCCCACACCAAGTGCCAAGGTGAATTGTCTGGCCAGAGAGCTTTAGTATTGTTTAAGAGGCAAAATGTGCTCTGCCACTTGACTGCGTCTCACCAGAAGTCCTGATCAAGATGTCGGAATCTAGATATCCCGCGAAGTACATGCGCAGAATTTTACAAAAAAAATATATATTTAATTTTAAATCTTATTTCAATGGTTTTACAAAGAAAAATCATAAAGGGACATTCTATTGGCACACAAGAAAAATATTTTAACACAATTTTTTTCAAAAAAAAAAAAAAAACTGCCTAAACTACCCTTCTCCCTTCCACCCTCCTCCCTTCCCCATCCCAATCGCCGGCAGCCCCCGCCTCTTCCTCCCTCCCCCCATTTTCTCTCCCTCTCTCCCTTCTTCTTCTTCTTCCTCTTCCTCACGCCTCCTGTTGCCACCGGACACCCTCGCTGCCGCAGTAGACTGCCACTGCCACCACCTCTCCAATTCATTGCCACCCCATCTTCATCTCATTTCCCCTTTTCTATTCCTTCCTTTCTCACTCCCCTTGCTGTCCGATGTCACCGCACCTTCACCGTCATCAGCGACCACCAGCACCATCGCCGGCCACCACCAAGCTCTCCTCTTTCCTCTCTATTTCCCCCATTTTCCTTTTCTATGTTTCGCTCTTTCTTTCTTTTTCTCTCTCTCTCTCCCATCTCCTTGCTGGTGAATCCCCTCCCCCCCCCCCCCCCCCCCCCCCCCCCCCCTCTCCCTCATTCTCTCTCTATTCTTTCTTCTTTCTCTCTTTTCCCTCCTCCTCCTTCTCCACATGAGGGATTGGGGTGGCTGGGCTGGGTAGGGGGAGGAGGGTGGAAAAGGGGAAGGGGCTAGGTATGTGGAGGGGTTGGGGTGACTGGGCAATGGGGGAGGGAAAGGGAGGAGGGGAGAAAGGGAGAGGGAAGAGGGTAGTTTAGGCAAAAAAATTTTAATTGTGTGAAGAAATTTTTTTTTTTTTTTTGATGCCAGTAGAATATCCCAATTATAAAATGACAAGAGATTTGTTCGTATATATATATTTTTGACAAAACTACCCTAGTTGACGATATCGTCAACTTCCATTGCAAAAAACTATGTGTTGCTTGAACTCTTTCTATCTAGTGATGGAAAGTTACTGAAAATTATTGTATTTTGTGTCCCGGTTGTCTTATTTATGTGGTATTGGCAATCTTCTTCAACAATCTTCCTCAGGTGTGTAGGTCCCATGCTTGATTTTCACTCATTTTTCGCCCCTTATTAAGTGTCATGACTTTTGAGGGTGTGAATTTGGAGTACAAGGTGTTTGATAAAATGCAAAAGTGAGGATTTTTTCTCGATTTAGTCCATAGCTTTGAGTGAGGTTGGAGGGGATGGATTTGGGTATGCTTTCCCCTCCGACTTCACTCAAAGCCACCAAATAAATAGAGAGAAAATCCTCATTGACATTTCATCGAACACATACTCCAAATTCACACCCTAAAAAATTATGAGAATACACTATAAAATTATTGTTTTGACATTTCCTATCACCAATTGGTTTTTGGATAAGTGGTAGCTCAATGGAGTGTAAAATCCTACAAATTTTATACATGTAGTCCCTAGAGAGAGAGTAATGTATGCTTCCTAAGAATTGGCAAAGCAACTGCCGGAACTATATGAAAATTCCAATAAACTAGAAGTGCCATAAATGTCAATCCAGAGCATCCAACTTATGGGCCCCTGTAGATGGGAAGAACCTGATATCACAATTGTAATTGCCCAAATGGTGGGAACTAACCATCACATGGTTGGAAGCAAAAACATTATGCGTTTCAGTTGCGATCTTCGAGCCAAGACCCTACAAGTGTAATTTGAAGAGGAGCTCCAGTAAAATCAGCCACACCAAATAGATGTTTGGACAACATTTCATTAATTATCAACCTTTCTCATCATTTTCAGCAATTAGGATTATCTAAGTGACCTAGGATTTAATTTACAATGGTGATGGCTGAGTATTGACTTTCCATCCCCCTTTAATTCATTTTGTCCATAAAAGGGGAGACAATTTCAAGGCTATTTATGGAACTTCACATTTATTTCTTCCGTTTTAACCACTTTAGTGAATATAATTTTAAGAATTCCTACTAATTCCATTGCGTGCAACCAAACAGTCTCTGGACAGGAATCTTTAATTTTTTTCTCTTTAGTCTTTCCTTCCCTGCATGCTTTCTGAATTCAATTTCTTGACAGCAATGACCATCCCACTTCTAGCCTTGGCTGGTGCAAATGTCTTGTCATCGACCCAACCCTTGAAAACCCTCCCAAAACCTCCTTCTCCAGAAACCGTATCGCTCCGGAAATTCCTATTAGGCGGTAGCCGTCTTCAATTCTTCAAAAGTAAATATCCTTAAATAGGGAGTGAGAAGGATCTGCCTGTTTATGAACACTTCATCCATGCTGCTAGAAAACGGACTGCCAGTTCCCAGATGCGTCCTTCATTGCTGTTGTTCTTTGAACTCGCCGCAAATTTAACAGAAAAGAAGAGGAATAGAGGATTTTGAGGAAACCCATGTGAGATTTTGCATAAATGAAGAGGCCAGTGAATCAAAATGGGAGAAGAAAAGAGAGCAAGATGCACATGGAAAATTGAGTCTGGATCACCTATCACCTATCGTATAAAAAATTTAAATCAGATGGAGGAGAATCACCTAAATTCTTGGATGACATGTCAGAGTGTTATTGGTCCACTCACGGTGAAGCTATAACAAATGCGATAGGCGATCCGGACTCTGAAAAATTGAGTTGGGTTAGACTTGGCATTTACCCACAATTGAAGTTTAATAAATTACTAGCATAAAGCCCCATGCTTTGCACGAGTTAGGTCTAATGAAAAGTTGAATAACAAATAAGATTAGAGATAGTTAGCGAAAGGTCCCTAAAATTGAATCTATCCAGCCTCTAGTCCAGGCAAATTCTTTTTAAGGGCTGTGGTCCAAGCAGCTAGACTGTTTTCAGCCAGAGGTCCCTAGATCCACGCAATCACATATTTCAGGACTAATTTGCCCTTTCAACTGTTTTAGGCATAAGATTTTGAATTTTAAAATTTCAAATCTTGTATTCTCCCTCCTTGGGCTTGGGAAATCCTAGCACGTGGTTATTCCTTACAGAAAAGAGAGATCGGAGAATAAGGATTTCGGAATCAGTTCGTTGCAATGAACTGATCCAGGATTGCAGAAGATCAGTATCTTGGTGGGCCACACAGATCGAAGAACCAGAACGAGGAAGAAGAGGTGACAAGGCACTGTTTCCCGGACGTTGCTGAAGAAGATCTGGTGATCTGGCCTCGCCGAAGCCATAGGTAGTCCAGCAGAGAAAGCCTTCTGGTTCTTCGCAGAAGACGGCCCAGATCTTTGTTGATCGATCTCGTCCCTGGTTGCATAAGATTGCCGGAAAAGAAACAACGCCGTTGCTCTTCGTCGGACTGCAAAAATCTCAGAAGATCAGCGTCGTGCGTGGCAGGAGTGGAAGAAGACAGCAGGAAGTGGGGCGGTTTCGGTTCTGTATTCTCTGTTTGCAGATCAGAGAAGAACACCGAAAGTCTGTTTTTCGGCTGGGCCCCACATCACCAGGATTCTGTGTCCATCGCCGGAGTCTCTGTTGCTGCTGGGCGTCACCGGAGAAGAAGCGCTGCTGCGCTGTTGCCGTGGAAGGAGGAGAAGACAGCAGGGAGTCGTCTTCCCAGTTGCAGAAAGAGAAGAGGAGGAAGAAGACGACCTTCTTGGGTCGGTTTCTGTTTTGGGTTTAAGTTTAGGTTAGGTGAAGCCTGACCTGCTTGAGAAGCCCTATGAATCTGGGTAATACAGAACGTGGAGAGGAGAGGCAGACAACCCAGGTTCATTGGGTTCAATTTCACCTAACCCATGAAGCAGAAAGCAATCTTAATTTATCTGAGTTTTTATGAAATTTATCTACGTTTTTGTGAAATTTATCTAAGTTTTTGTCAAGTTTATCTGAGCTTTTAACAAAATTTATGAGTTTGTGTCAAAACTATTTGAGTTTTTTCATTTTTTGTCAAATTTATTTGATTTTTGCGCAAATTTATCTGAATTCTAAAACAAATTTCCCTGAGTTCTGGACAAATTTATCTGAGTTTTTGGCTAATTTATCTGATTTCTGGAACAAATTTATCTGAGTTCTGAAATTTGGAAAATTAGTTTATCTAAGTTTTGGCAAATGTATTTGCGTTTTTTTTTAATTTATTTTCATTTTTTTATTTTATTTACGTTTTTTGAAATCTATTTGCGTTTTTTAATTTTATTTGTGTCTTTTGAAATTTATTTATGTTTTTTCAAATAAATTTAACTTAGTTTTGGCAAAAATACTTGAGTTTTTGGCAAATTTTTCAGAAATTTGGAAAATGATTTATCTTAGTTTTGGCAAATGTGTCTGCGTTTTTGAATTTTATTTGCGTCTTTTGAAATTTATTAGCGTCTTTTGAAATTTACTTGCATTTCTTGGATTTTCTTTGGATCTTTTGAGATTTATTTGAGTCTTTTGAAATTTATTTACATTTTATGAAATTTATTTCAATTTTTTAAAACTTATTTGCATCTTTTTAAATTTATCTGTGTTTTTTTTAAATTTATTGCTTTTTCAAAAAAAATTATTGCTTTTTTTGAAATTATAGAGTTTTTTTTTAAATTTATTTGTGTTATTTTGAAATGTACTTGTGTTTTTTTTGAATTTATTTGAAAATATCATTAATGGGATTCCTTTAATCGTGGGCAATTAAGTGATAGGATATGATTCCTTTAATCTAGGGCAATTAATGGGATTTCCCACTAATCATGGGATATGATTTAAGGAAATGGCAAATTTGACATTTCAGGTATGAGAAAATGTGTGAGGGACCTTTGGCTGCATGACTTTTTTTTGTGGACTGTTTGCATTAAAGTCGCACTTTGAGGGACCTCTCGCCGAATCCCCTATAAGATTAATAATCGAATTCATTATTATTAATAATGAATGATAAATCAATTTGTACAGTCATCTCGTGACGGTATTTGCATACGAAAATGACTTCGTAAAAATGAAATTCAAGCCCAACAATTTGGATTACTATTTTTTTTCATTTGCTTTATTGATGTTCCAAAGCACAAATATTTTGATTTTCAACAACATAAATCGCCTAACAATGAAGGCATAGTAGCATTGGAAAAAAAAAAGGCGCACTGTATTCTCATGAAGATGGTGAATAGACGCAAGTATCAAATTCACAATAGTGAAAGAACGCCTGGAAATAGCATACAGTTCTAGATTTTGAGAAATACACGACATTGATTCTGCTTATCTTTTAAAATATTTTTTTTCAATAAACAACTACTTATGTATGATTTACTCTAATTGTTTAAACATAGAAATAATATATGGCAAATAGTGGCTCGAAACAACCAAGGCTGGACCAAAACTAACCCAGTGCATTGCAGTGCCCGATCAGTGTGTGTAATGGAGACGACTGGGCTACCAGGGAAAGTGCAGCTGGAGAGTAAATATTTTTTCATTAAACAACTTTGTAGTCCATGGGGATACAAACTCCTCCTCACGGGCAGGCCCAACAGATTTCATGGACGGGCAGATTTCATGGACAGGCCTGCCACGTGGGCTACACAACAGCGACTGGATCAGAACCCGTTCTAACACCATGTAAGAAGCCATGTATCAACCCAAAAGCTTAAGCTGATAGGTAGAAGGCCCAAACAGGTATATGAAGCCATGTCCAACTTAGGACTTAGGCGATCTGGGATGTAGGACTTCCCAACACTTGGCACCAAAGATTTTCCAGGGCATCACGATGATATATTAGTATATCATATACTACACCGTATCAATTCATCAACATTCCTAAATCTCTCATGTCTGTACCAATAATCAATTCTCAGCTTTATGAAAAAAAAACTTGAACCTCACATAACTAACATAACTATTTAGTTGCTTTTATACTTGCTAAAATGAGAGATCCTAAGGAGTGCTAAATATTTGAGATTCAAAGAGGGCACTAAAGATTAGAAAGGGAGAGAAATAAAGAGTAGGGAGAAAGAGAGATAAAGAGGAGGTTATATGGAGAGAAAGGAGAGACACATCTTTGCAATGAGTCATTTCAAGATTATGGTTTTTTTTTTTTTTTTTTAATTCAAAATTGAGATGTATTAATTGGGTTCCACTTCCATATGCTGATGTGGCTAAATGTGAATGGATTTAAATTCTAAAAAATTCAAAAATGTGTCTCAATTGCACCAACCATTTTGTACATTTCAAGAGAAGGAATTGGCGGGCTATTCTTACGAAAAGGGCACCTTTAAATGTTTGGTACACAAAGAGAATTCGTGTTTGGACTTTACTGGTAAAGTTAAAGTGAAGTAAAACCTCCATTATTCAGACAAGAAAAGAGGAAGGGGTCATATAAAAAAAGTATACAGATTCAAAATTTCCTCTTTCTTTTTTTAGAAAGTTATTAAAAAAGAAACATCCTTTCTCCATTAAATGACAAAAATATATTACTCTTTTTACACAAAAAGTAAAAAAAAAAAAAATGTCAAGCTACTAAAAACAAAAGACCTTAATAATGCTTTACCTCACCTTACATCAATTCGCCGTACATCCAAACATGCCGCAGATTTGGGAAAGACTCTAGGGTAACTCCCACACTTCTTTACCTATGTGTAGTTGCAAATTTTGATTGAGGGAGGTGGAGACCGAAAAATCAGTGGAAAAGAAGATTCTTGATGGGTTGAGAGAATTTGGAAAATTCTCTTCCACTTCTACTCTTCACCCAAGTATGGATTTTTTTCGAAATGGAGAGAAAAGAAAGATGATTTCTCTCCAAAGACGTTATCCAAATATGTCTAAAAATAAAGAAATCTTATGTACGCAAAAGAAGAAAAGGAATATGACATAGCAACCCATGTCTGTTGTGTTTCTAATTTACGACAATAGAAGAACCCATAAGAAGAAACAGAAACAAAAGATAAATTCTTTCCCCAACCGCAGAAAGAGTAGTCATAGAGAAGGGAGAGAAAGCAGATATCTTGAATTACTTGAATTAGAAAATTAACAAGAAAACCAAAAAAAAAAAAGAAAAAAAAAAAAAAAAAAAAACATAGATGAGTGTTGGAAACAAAGGAAGAAATACCTATCATTTTATGAAAAGACTAACAAAACCCTGTGCTATGCACGGACCATAGAACCACCAAAAGCACAAACTAATATAAATTATACTCGGATAATAGGGTCATTGAGTTACATAGCACAATTAAAAGGCTTTATAACATCAATTATATAATAAAAAAAAGGTGACACTTAATTTTCTACCTAAACCCATAACTGCAGTTGAAATTTGTTTACTTTAGGCCTCGGACCATATGTCAAAAAAAATATATATATTTTAAATTTTCCTAAGTGAAGCTTCTTTTTGAAGATAGCTCAATAAAATGTATTTTTCTTTCAAAAGAAAAATATATTAAATAAAGAATTTCAATCCTAATTTCTTGCTATTGATATGAATTGTTATTATTTGCCTGGATGATTTGCCTGGAACAAATCTATTTAAGTAGGACCCAAATGAATGGAGTCCACCATCTCTATTCTAACCGTCCATATAACCATATGATTCGAGCTGGGACCCATGAATTGCTTGATAAAGATCAAAGGGTCAAATGATCATAGCCCTTAGAAATTGACCAAAACTATTTAAGTGTGACCAGATCAATTGTGTCCACCATCTCTATTCTAACCGTCCATAAACTCATATGATGCGGGCGGGGACCCATGAATTTCTTGATAAAGATTAAAGGATCAAATGATCATAGACCTCACAAATTGACCAAACCTATTTAAGTAGGACCATGATGAATGGGGTCCATCATATCTAATATAACCGTCCATAAAACCATATGATGCGGGCTGAGACCCATGAATTGCTTGACAAATATCTAAGGATCAAATGATCATAGACCTCACAAATTGACCAAACCTATTTAAGTAGGACACATATGAATGTGGTCTACCATCTCTATTCTAACAATCCATTAAACCATATGATGCAGGCTGGGACCCATGAATTGTTTGATCAAGATCAAAGGATCAAATGATCATAAACCTCACAAATTGACCTTCAATAAAAATGATACTCCTCTAATTCACATTAAAAAAAGAACATATACATAACAAATTCAAAATGGATCTACAAAGTCTGACAAAAGAAACAAAGATACATATCATGGGATGATGAGATGTGTTTTTAATTTTTCAGAAACCTATTCTAATAAACCTGATACCCTAACCCCTAGATTGAAACCTACAACCATGTTATACAATGCCAATTTTAGATATTGAAACCCAAACCTCTAAATCGAATTTCCCAATCTATATATTATCCGATGAAAGAAGGCAAAATCCCTCCACTATCAAAGTTTCGTGCGGTCGAATAACAAACTTCCTCCCTAACATAACCAATCTAGATAATAATTTACACACAAAAAAAAAAAATGGAATAATAAATGTACATTAAAATTATAGCAAACAAACTTAATAATCACATAATAATACTTTCAATTATTCCACGTTATATGCTTACCAAAGAAAAGATGACAGTCCAATATGACTTAATAATATCCACGCAGAAACCGTAAATAACTTAGATGGAATGATTATATGTTAATTACCTACCAAATATAGGGTTGTCCCCATCTATAAGTCCCACCCAGGCCTCAATTTCACATACAGAACATAGGACAAAAAAAAAGTATTCCATGCCTGAATATACCTTGGTGTAAAATCACCAGACCAATAAATATACCTTAAATAACTTAGATGGAATGATTATATGTTAATTACCTACTAGGTATAGGGCTGTCCCCATCTATAAGTCCCACCCAGGCCTCAATTTCACATACTAAACATAAAAAAAAAAAAAAAAAGTGTTCCATGACTAAATATACCTTGGTGTAAATCCGGTGAATTCCACTGGTTTGATCTAAAATACCAGTGGATCTGATTCATCACCGGACCACTCCTAGGGGCCCACAGATCCAAACAGTGGCTCATATCAACCTTCACTTCACTCACGCCTGGAAATATACGAGGAGAGTTAACAGTAGGTCTCACTGGTCCAAATCTCAGATGCCACTATCTATCAGGTCGCCCAAGGGTCCCACATTAGTTTAGATATGAAGTGGGAATTGATTTTTTTTTTTTAAGGAAGTTACGTTGTTCAGTTATTTTAGAGAGATGAGAGTGGAGAGAAAGGAGATTTAGGAGACTAGAGAGAGGGGAGTGGAGGGTGGATGGACATTCTGACAGTTGGCCTGATATATGTTAGGCAATGAGGATTGGAACTTTGGAAGCACGTGGTTAAACAAAGGGAAAATACATTCCCATAGTATAGATAGATTTGATTTTTTTTCCTTCCTTCCTTTTCCTTTGTTCATTACCTGGGTCTGAAGGTCTGGTCGTGGTGGGACTGTGAGATGATTTAACCGGCGTTCCCCAGGAATTTCCCATCTCTCTTGCTATCTTTCTTTCTACTTTCTACCCAGTTGCAGAGGTTGACATAGACCACTTCCTCGAGAGGAGAAGAAACAGTTCTTCCTAGCGAGTTGCAGAAGTTGACATATACCAAATGGGTTGAAAGTAAAAGAAATAGAAAGAAAGAGAGAGGAAAGGGAAGGGAAATAAGAAGACTCTGTTGAGATCGTGATTTGTTCCTCGTAATGCTCGTAGCTTGCGAATACTTTCCATTCTAAGCCACCACATAGATATAATTCAAACGGTTGAAGATGAATCGCATTCCTTTAGATAAGCATTTTGCAACAATTAGGCGTGGATCCCACAGGAAAATTGAACACATGATTCAAGATATAAACAGACATTGTGTTGCATGGCTGCTGATATGGAGTTCTGTCTTGTGCACAATCAGAGAGTGGAACCCAGACTCACTCCTACTTAACTGGATTTTGTTTTGAATATATATCTTTGAAGGAATGGAATTCATCTTGAATGGTTAAGATCATCTCCATGTAATCTGTTTGATGGAGTTTCGGGATACGTGCTATACATTTCCCCACCTAATAGCTGGGCAAAGGATTCTTACACCTTTTCTTTTGTCATGTTTCATTAGAGTAAATAAGTGTTTATAGTATTCATGTTGTTTTATTAGTTTATATAGACTTCTTGTATAATACAAAAAAAAAAAAAAAAAGAAAAAGAAAAACCCACCAGAGACGACATTTCCTTCACGCATGCACTGTTGTATTAAAAAATAAAAAAATAAAAATCTATACTTGTATCGCCATTTTGATGAAATTCAGTTAAAACTGACTTGATGAGTCATATTTGATGATTTACTTTGTTACTTCTCTATGTTATATTCATAGAATTGAATCCCACAGGAGAAGAGGTGATTTAGCTCATGTTTGGCATCTCTATTTCATGCGTCTATTTCTCTAAATGTCTAAATCGAATAGAGGTTTGAACAATTAGAGCATTTGGCACAAGATTTAGACTCTGTCCACTTTAGACATTTAGAGGTAAATCCTCTAAAATCCAACTGCCCCAAAAGTGGACAGATGAGAAATAGAGTTTTTGGGGCCTTAAAATATAAAGGCAAGGTATTTAAAATAGATTCGTGAGTCACCAAACACGTTTTCTTTTTCATTCTATCCTCTTTTTTTTATGGCTCTTTTTTTAATGGCTCTATTTTAGATGGATCTATTAAAAAAAAAGTAGAGATACCAAACAAGCCATTAATCCTAGCCATTGTTGTCGTTAATGATATTTCAAGAATATCCTCCAAAGTATATTATGTTAAAGTAAAGTAGTTTCTTGGAATTTGACATGAATTCAGGAGCGTTTGGTTGTGTTTCAAAAGACATCACTTTCTGCCCTCAACTGAAAGCGCGTTGATGGAGAAGGGGAGAGAAGGAAGCCGAGTGACAACAAAAATTAAGCTTCTTTATGCTGGCATTCTGCATCTTCTCATGCAACCCCAATCATAGAGTTTGTCCTTTTCAATTTTTAAGTTAAAAAGTCATCTCAAGTTTTGGAACTGCACTGCAAATTTAACGACGAAGGTTCCATAACATGTCAGCAAAAAAAAAAAAAAGAAGGTTGGCATGTTTGGACCAAACCCCATGATTGAAAAAATAGAAGGTTCACCTGTTTGAAACCCCAACCCAAACCCACCCCCAATTGGACCAATCATAGAGTTTGTCCTTTTCAATTTTTAAGTTAAAAAGTCATCTCAAGTTTTGGATCTGTCAGGCAAATGTAACAATGAAGGTTCCATAACATATTAAAAAAATAAATAAATAAAGGAGGTTGGCATGTTTGGACCAAACCCCATGATTAAAAAAATAGGAGGTTGACATGTTTGAAACCCCAACCCAAACCCAAACCCACACCCACCCCGACCCCCACCCCCAGCCCCACCCCCAACAAGGATAAAGGATTGCTCTTAATAAATGATAACAGGCCCATACAAAATGGTTTGGGCCGGCCAGGCCTGATGACTAAATGGGCAGGCTTGGCTCGACATTTACGACCCCCTGTCAGGCTTGGCCCAGATATGGGCGTGAATATGCCCCATCGCTGCCTAAATTAGCCCATGTACTCCCCCATCCACACCATTGCTAGACTGCATTGGATATGTCCAAACCATCTCGAGATAGAAATATTCTTAAACTTCTTTTTTGCTGACTTGTTCGTAGATACATGCATTCTGGAGTGCACAATTAGTGATGAGTGCATATATATATATATATATATCTATGAGAAATTCTCAAAAACTCCCCTATCTCAAAAGGGGAGTTTCTGCCCCGATCTATTAGCCAATGATTTAAGAGAATCTATAAAATATCCATAGTTTTAGGAGAATATTTAGGAGAGAGAATGGATAATTGTATCATTGCTGACACGTGTCACGCTTTCATTGGCAAAAAGAGGAGCTTTTTCTTCTTTTTTTTCTGAAAAACGCCTAGGGAGTTTTGTAGCGTTACTCTCTCTCTCTCTTTATATATATATATATATATATATATATATATATATATATATATGGGAGGTGCTATAGTGAGAAACACTCTCATTAAGTTGGTGAGAGATGGGTGGGGGCCCTCACATTTAAGTTGAGGGTCCTTGCATTGAAGTTGGTGAGAGTGGATATGGAAGTGAGGGTCCCCACTCATCTCTCATAAACTTAGTGATAGTGTCTCTCATAGGAGCACCTCCCTATATATATATATATATACGTACACCTTTTAACTTGTGATGATATTAGTATTGAGGAGTGGGCTCCACCCAAGGGAGAATATTGAAAAAGTATTTCCGGCTGCCTCTAGTAATGCTTTGAGGTTTTGGTAAGAATGGCTAGCTGAAGAAATTCAATAATTAGGGCTTAACCATGTGATGGCTGTAGTGGACCCAACCATGTAGATTTCAAAGTCCTCTCCTGTGGTTGGACCTGTAAAGCAAGGCCCATCGAAGAAGCTGTACGTATAATGGGCCCTCTGCAGAGGGGCACATACGGCGGCTCCTAGAAGTGTTATCCTATATGGACTTTTGAATCCGACTTGAAACTCTCGTCCTCCCCATTCAGGGAGCGGTGCGCATGCTTGGACCAAAAGTAGGTCCCATTCAATAAATGCGCTTATGATGGGTCCTATCAGTGAAGGTAAGGTGCATGGGATCAAACAAGGAGTCCGGATTCCATGACACACCAATTACACGAATGCATTTTATCGTGGGACCCACATAGAGATAATCTGGACAATTCAAGATGACTCCCGTCATTTCCAATGAAGTACCCTCCGGACCGTTCAAGATAATTCCCATCTCTTCCAATTTAGAAAGTACCCTCCAATTTTACTTCAACTGATTTCTTTTGCCGCGGAGACTGAGGGATAAAGAAGCCCTTCCATGCTTGATATCTCAATTTTCGGATTTTCCTAATTTTTTGATGATCTCCAGAGCAGAGCCCATTTAAAAGAGTCTAAACCTTACAAAAAGAAATGCCTATTCTCTATGAAGATTTTGACTCAATATTGTTTGAGTCCAAAATCAAATTGATTTGAATTATTTATAATATATTATTTGAGTGTTCTGTAAAATACATCATCTGAAAGTAGGTCATTTGAGTAAAATTTGATATACACACTATAGTGGGAAGAAGTTTTATCAAAAACTTAGATATTTCGCAAGTGGGCCCAACTATTGCGAAACTCTTCTTTGATTCATTGGTTTCTCTTATTATTATTAATTTTCCTATTACGTAGATATTATTGGGGGCCTTGAAATCATTATTGGGCTACAAAAAGTTGCTCCTTTTTTTAGTGAAAACTGCGATTTAATACAATTTAGGCCTCCTATTAGATCAGTTTCTGTATAATACTTAAACTTATATAATATTTTGTCCCAGTATTTAAAAAAAATTACTTAATTACCTTAAATTTATCATTCTGACTGCGATTTGTTGAATGATCTACATTTTTCCTAAGTGGGTCCTGTGCCCGAATACACTACTAGCTAGGGGGTAGTATGGCAGTGCCATGGGTGATCCTTGGCATGCCAGGTGAGCGGGTTTTTCTGGTCACAGTACCGTTATAGTCCATTTTAAGGACATGGCCCCTATCAGAAATTGAGCCATCGACAGTTCTGATACCATTTTATGACAATCCAATCCACATGAGAATAAGACAAAAAGAAGAAGAAGCACAACGTGTGTAGGAAATGGAATGAGGGAGAAGAAGAAAGAGAAGGGAGTGTTAGAAAATCTTGGGTTTATAAACCCTCTTTGGAATCAATCCAATAATATTGTAAACATTTAATCTAAACCAGTAGAGTAATAAAATGGTACCTGATTGTGCCATCTTCAAACTCTGATCCAACAGAAGGTTGGTCTTCAATGGGAAATCACAACTCTCTTATCCTTTTTCTTTTCTTCTCCGGTAAGTGATGGTTGCAGAGAAACGATGTTAGCTAAGAGAGTTACCCAGGTTGCCTTTTATAAGCCCTAAATCTCTCATTCCATCAAGAAGAGAATGAATGGCTTTTAACCCTCAAATTAACATGGATGGCAGTTACCAAAAAACTTAAATCAATTTAAGGAAATGAAAGGAGGGATAACAGCCATGTGGGCCATCTATATTTGGTCCAACATTCTCCCACTTGGTCCATATGACCAATAAAAAAAATTTAAAACAAAATTGAAAAACTAAGTTCGAAAAATGACTTTGACTGGTGATCACCATTTTTAAAATAACAATTGCCATCTCAATCTTTATGTCAATCTTTAATTTATAATTAAATCAGTTTGCCAATGAGAACTATGGTGGTTACATGCCTTGAACGACGTGCTTCCTTCCATAATTAATTCACTAACATTCTAACTTAACATAATCCTTAATAAGGGTAAAATAGGATGATTTTCATGGCAATCCTATTTATTGGGTACAATAATGCCATTTTTCTTTAATTTTCTCACTTTATACACTTCAATCACATGTGACAATAATTTCAATAAAGTAAGAAAATATGAAATCTTATTTCGGTGATAAATATGACAGTGTCTTTACATATCTTTAACAAGACAATTCAATCAAGCCCATATTTCTAACATGCTCTTTGTAGTCCTTTGGCGCCAATGCCTTTGTCAAAGGATCTGCTATCATGAGGGCTGTCGGGATCCCAACAATAGACACTAATCGATCTCGTACTTTTTCTTTTAGCACAATGTATTTTACTTCCAAAAATTTTGATTTACTGGAAACCTTGTCATTTTGAGCAAATTTTCTTGCAGCATCATTATCGCCATAAATCTTCAAGGGCTTAGAAATGGTGTCCATAACACATAGTCCTGAGATAAAATCACGCATCCATAAAGCGTGACCCGTGGCTTCAAAGTATGCCACGTATTCAACATCAAATGTGGATGGAGTCACTAAAGTTTGTTTTGCACTTCTCTATGAAACTGCCCCGCCAGCTAACAGGAAAATATATCCTGAAGTCGACTTTCTTGTATCGAGGCAACCAGCGAAGTCAGCATCCGAATAACAAACCACTTCTAAGTGATCGGACCTTATGTAAGAGAGCATATAGTTTCTTGTGCCACTAAGGTATCGCAAAACTTTCTTAACTCCTACCCAATGTGCCATTCCTGGATCACTTTGATATCTACTAAGCATGCCAACTGCAAAACTACTATCGGGTCTAGTGCATGTTTGTGCATACATTAAACATCCGATTGCAGCCGCATAAGGACAAGTTTCCATCTGTTGCCTTTCAATTTCATTTCTTGGACATTGTTCCCTACTAAACCTGTCACCTTTTGCCATAGGTACATTTTGAGCCTTACACCATTCCATACGAAATCTCTTAAGTACATTTTTAATATAGGCTTCCTGTGATAACCCAAGTAATCCTCGAGATCTATCTCGATAAATCTCGATTCCTATTACAAAGGTTGCTTCACCCATATCTTTCATATCAAAATTGTTCTTAAAATATTCCTTAGTTTCGTAAATCATTCCAAGATCATTACTAGCCAATAAAATATCATCGACATATAGGACTAAAATCATGAATCGGCTCCCACTAACCTTGAGATATATACAATGATCAACGGTATTTTCAGTAAAACCAAAAGATTTAATAATGCGATTGAACTTTAAATACCATTGTCTGGAAGCCTGTTTAAGACCATATATTGATTTCTTTAATTTACAAACTAGTTTCTTTTCATTCTCTTTTAAGAAACCTTCAGGTTGTTCCATATACACTTCTTCTTCTAGATCTCCATTTAAGAACGCTGTTTTGACGTCCATTTGATGTAGCTCTAAGTTGAAATAAGCTACAATTGCCATAACAATTCTAAATGAGTCATTTTTAGATACCAGAGAGTAGGTTTCATGATATTCTATACATTCTCTCTGAGTAAAACCTTTGGCCACAAGTCGGGCTTTGAACTGTTCAACTTTTCCTTTGGAATCTCTTTTGGTCTTAAAGACCCATTTACAGCCCACGGCCTTGAAACCTTTGGGTAGTTCAACGATATCCCAAACTTCATTTGTGGCCATTGATTCTAACTCATCCTTCATGGCATCTAACCATTTATTGGAATTCTCATTTTCAATGGCTTCCTTAAACGTCTTAGGATCTTCTTTAATGCCAATATCATATTCCTCCAAATACACTACATAATCATCCAGAATAGCAGGTTTTCTCATTCGAGTTGACCTTCTTAACATTTCCGGATCGGGTTCATTGATGCTTTGTTGTGTATTTTGAAGTGGATCATTATTTTGTTCAGGGAATGCCTCATTGATGGGATTTTGAAAATTTTGTGGTTGTTGTTCCTCTTGATAATCATTAAAAGGAACAAGAACTCTACTTTGTATAATAGGCAACTCAAGTGGATCCCTTATTTCATTGTAAGTCATAGTTCTATTATGATCACTCCCACTTTTCTCATGATCTTCTAAAAATTTGGCATTTCCAGATTCAACAATCCTAGTTGTATGGGTTGGACAATAAAATCGATATCCTTTAGACCTTTCCGGATAACCAATGAAATATCCACTGATTGTTTTAGGATCTAATTTCCTTTCTTGTGGGTTAAAAATTCTCACTTCAGATGGACAACCCCAGACTCGAAAATGATTTAAGCTGGGCTTCCTACCGGTCCACAACTCGAAAGGAGTTTTGGGAACTGCTTTCGTAGGAACACGATTCAATACATACATTGCCATCTTTAGTGCCTCTCCCCACATTGAATCGGGTAAGTTAGTGTTACTAACCATACTCCTTACCATATCCATTAACGTTCTATTCCTTCTTTCGGCTACACCATTTTGTTGAGGTGTGCCTGGCATTGTATACTGTGCTACAATACCTTCAATTTCTAGAAATCTAGCAAATGGGCCTGGGTTACGACCCGATTCAGTGTATCTACCATAATACTCACCACCTCTATCGGATCTCACTATTTTAATTTTCATGTCTAATTGCTTTTCTATTTCTGCCTTAAAAATTTTAAAGACTTTTAAAGCATCAGATTTTTCTTTAATCAAATAGACATAACCATATCGTGAAAAATCATCTATAAAAGTGATAAAGTATACATCTCCCGTAAAACATGGAACATGAATTTTACCACATATATCAGTATGAATAATTTCTAAGGGTGCAGAACTTCTTGTGGCACTTTTCTTGTTTGTATTAGTTTGTTTTCCCTTTATACAATCAATACAAACACCATAATCGGTGAAATCAAGATTGGGCAATAAACCATCAGTCACCAATCTTTTCATTCTCTGTTCAGAGATATGCCCTAATCTTTTGTGCCACAACCTTGATGAGCTCTCATTTAGAGGCTTTCTTTTCATGCCTATGTGCAATCCACAATTAATGTGAGGTGTGTGTAAAGCTTGTTCATATAGAGAATCTAACTTTAATCTATACAAACCATCACACATATAACCATTCCCAATCAAAATATTATTGCTAAAAATATGCATAATGCCATGTCCAAAGTTGAAATTAAATCCATTACAATCAAGTCTGGAAACAGAAATCAAATTCCTAGAAATATCAGGAACCAAGAAAGTATTATCTAAATCCAAGACATGACCAGTGTCAAGCACCAGCCTATAAGTGCCTACAGCTTTGACCCTTGATTCCTTTTTATTTCCCATCGTAATGGTTTTCTCGCTATCATTTGGAGTCCGTCTTGAAAGGAATCCCTGCACACAACCAGATACATGAATGGTTGCACCAGAGTCAACCCACCGAGGATTTTGTGGGATATTAGCTAAGTTGGTTTCTTGACATACAAAAGATAGATTTTTACCTCTCTTTTTAAACCAACTTTTACGCTTTAGGCAATCTTTCTTAAAATGTCCATTCTTTCCACAGAAAAAACATTTCTTCTGTGCACCTTTCTCTTTCCTGTTGGGCTTTGCTTCCTGAACATTAGTTTTCTTTTTGCCTTTTCCTTTTCCCTTGGACTTATTTTGAGAGACATAATTAACTGTTAATTGTCCCTCAGCCTTAAGCCTCCTTTCTTCTTGATCAGCTTTTGCTATCAACTCATTCAATGACCATGGAGTTGAGCTCTGGTTGTAGGCAACTTTAAATGGGCCAAACTCAGGAGGAAGAGAATTGAAAATGAATTGCACCAAATATTTTTCAGACACCATCATATCAACTTCTTTCAATTTAGAAGCGATATTTGTCATTGTAAATATGTGTTCTCTTACTCCCAAGGTTCCATTATATTTTATACTTGTAAGACGGCTAATCAAGGATGCACCTAAAACTTTATCAGTTATTTGAAACTGACCTTTTATAGCTTCAAGTAGGTCCTTAGCATTTTCCTTTGCTTCGATGGAACCTCTAATGGTCCTCGAAATTGAATTTGTAATAATTCTAATCACAACCTTATTAGCCTTAATCCATTTATTATAGTTAGCCTTTTCATCAACTGAGCTCGCATCCGTGGGCATTGCTGGCTTAGGCTCATCCAAAGCCATATCAAGGTCCAAGTAAGTAATGGCTAATAATAACATGTCCAACCATTCAATAAAATTCGATTCATCTAACATGGGTATATTCCCTAAAGTCGAAAGTGATGCCATGGAATTTGTAACTGAAAAAATAAACAAGTAATAATAAGTTATGTGATGCTTTGAATTTAGCTACGCAATAAACTTAAATTTAAAAGTGACATGTACATCATTGTAAAGCCACCTTTGGGTTGGAAAACAATATGTAAATATATTACTTTTCTTTGATTAATATGAGCATGTTTATTATATGTGATTTGATTGTATTGAATATCTTCCTTTGGGTATAAATCAAATACAAGCAAAACACATTTATTAACTATGTCATATTCCAATTTCAAATTATGGACAATCATACCTTTGGGCTTAATCGAACTATTTCCTTTATGAAATTGCAATTTTAAGTGTTGTCATATTCAAACAATAGAGTTTGCATTTTCTTAAATCAATTGAGAGAATTAAACAATTATCTATAATTGGGTCGCTTTGGCGGCTACCAAGTTAAGAAATTGTTGAATTCTTTAAATTGATAACAACACTTAAGTGATAAAGTTAGTTTATTCGGTCATCAATTGTAATGAACCAATCAATAAAAATATTGGTCCATGTGCACCATTATATAATTTCCGAATAACTTTATTATACCACATTTAAGTTGATTAGGCATCAGTTCATAGATCAATGGTCAAAATTTTATCTTTAATTCATCATTGATCAATACCTAATTTCTTTAATTGATACACCATAACCATACATCTATCCATTCCAAGAAATAAATAACTCTAAATATTAAACCATAGTGAGTATATCTGAATAAAATAGAACTTTGATATTGCTAAATAAATAAGCTTAGCAGCGGAAGTAGCAAAAAAAAAGTTAAATATAATGTTAAAAAATAAAATATGCTCTAATTTAGAGTGATTAATTAGTCCATCAGATCTGTCCATGTAATAGATCTCAATGCCATCAAAAACACAGAAGAAAACGGATCGTCGATCCATGTCCAAATGAGTCTTTTATGATCAAAATAAGATTTGGACCGTCTATTATTGACCCATCTGTTCAATTCTGAAATTGATCAATGAATTCAGAATACAATTAAATCCTATTAAAGTCTGATAGAATGATTTGAAGGTAAAAAAAAATGTCATTAGAATAATCAGAACCATCAATCATACTATAATATATAATTTCATAGTTCAGGCCAACTTCTAAACATTGATTTGTGTCACTTTTGAAATTTATTTTGATCAATTGAATGTACAAATATGTACCGTCTAATAAGTGGGTCCATCTGAAAAAATCTCTCCAAAACTGAAGGGTTTAGTGGGCTCTTAACGGGTCAGGCCCAACCACTGTTGGCCCATAAACTGGCCTAGACCATAACTTGACCCAGCCCAGAAATTCTCAAGAATGTCAGGCCAGGTCAGGTTGGGCCGAACCATAACCTGACCTGGCCCATCCTGGGCAGCCAGGCTGGGCTAGTAAGGTCGGGTTGACCCGACCTGCCTGGCCTGGCCCAGTCACCCAAAGGCCAAAAAAATGGCAGAACGATGGGTTGTTCTCCATCAGTGCCGTCTTGCGCACTGCATGTGCAGTACAGCGTACGGCCAGTTTTTTTTTTGAATCTTCAATAATAATGAAATAAAATTCATTATAAAAGCATAAATAAATAAAGAGAAATACAATCATCCCTTATTACTTTTCTTAGATACTTTCCTATTATCATTATCATGCTACTGGCATACCAAAAAAATGATAACAGTAACCAAGTATGAGATAAAAAAAATCTCTAATGTAATTCTTAAATAAAGAAATTTAAATGACAGAAAATAAATCTTTTCTTCCCATCTCTTTCAGATTGGGTTGGGCACTGTAATCCTCATTTCTGAGGCTATTATTATCCAATAAATTGAATACCCTTTATCAGATACCCAATATTTCTATCCTCTGGGTATTTGGGTGTTTGTTTCCGGAAGAAACCAGAAAGCCCCATAAAAACGATAATAGATCATTGGATTAAAACCAGTTGCTCTGATACCAAATGTTAGAAAATCTTGGGTTTATAAACCCTCTTTGGAATCAATCCAACAATACTGTAAACATTTAATCTAAACCAGTAGAGTAATAAAATGGTACCTGATTGTGCCATCTTCAAACTCTGATCCAATAGAAGGTTGGTCTTCAATGGGAAATCACAACTCTCTCATCCTTTTTCTTTTCTTCTCCGATAAGTGATGGTTGCAGAGAAACGATGTTAGCTAAGAGAGTTACCCAGGTTGCCTTTTATAGGCCCTAAATCTCTCCTTCCATCAAGAAGAGAATGAATGGCTTTTAACCCTCAAATTAACATGGATGGCAGTTACCAAAAAACTTAAATCAATTTAAGGAAATGAAAGGAGGGATAACAGTCATGTGGGCCATCTATATTTGGTCCAACAGGGAGAAGATAAAGAAAAAGAGACGAGCGGGATATCGTCGCTCAAACAAAAACAATAATCGGCAGGGATGACCATTATATGAGGGCATTTTTTTATTGTTTTCAAATAATTTCTTTTCATTAATATTGAACTAGCATGAAAGCCCCCGTTGCAATTGCAAGGTTAAATATCATCTAAATTATAAATTTACAAACACACATTTCTATTAGAGAGTAGCAAAATATCATATCATTAGAACAGAAAGCATACCTTGATAGGTGAGGAAATAAAAAAAGATTGTAATCCGTTCCATATGTGGGAGAAACGGAACCGCACCGAGATTAGACTAATGGGCAAGTTTGTGTGAGAGTAGGAGAGAAGGAGAAAGAAAGAGCTGGCGAGGAAGAAGAGTGTTAATGATTATTCTGATCCGACTTTGAGGTGATACGATGCCATTCTACACATGGAGAGTGTGGTTGAGAAAAAAGGGGAACCCATACAAATTCTTTGTTTTTAAGATGAAACGGGTTACAATAAAGATGTGTAGTGGTTGAGAAATAAGGGATATCCATACGAATTTTTGTTTTTAAAATAAAAGGGGTTACAATAAAGAAATGTGACCTCGTTAAGGAAGAAGAATGAAAAGAGACCTTGTTTCAAGGAGATGAAGAAAGGTTTGGCCTCTTTTCTTCCTCCGTTTTCTCAACTTAGGAAAAAGGATATCTAACATTTCAATTGAAGACATTGGCCCAAGAAACTAACGTGGCTTCTCCTTAACCCAAAATTGAGTTTTTTTCTTCAACAAAAACTTAGCTATAAAGAGAAAGAATAAGAGAGCTGCTAATGCCACATCCCAAACTTCTTTTTCCACATCCCAAAGACCAATATACCCATGTGTGATATTACCAAAATGAACATCATTCATAGTTTCATACCTCACCCAACTTCTCTTTACACTCACCGACTCTCAGCCCCGCCAAGCCACCACCGCTCCCTCCGGCAGTGCTGCCGGAAGGGGACAAGGAGAACGAGAGGGAGAGAGGGCGACGGCAGAAAGAGGTGAGTAGGGAGAGAGAAAGAGAGGGTGGCTGCGGGTGGTGGGTAGAGGCGGTAGGGAGAGAGAGAGAGAGAGAGAGAGAGAGAGAGAGAGAGAGAGTGGCAGGCGGTGGGGCGGGAGGGACAGAGACTCGGAGAAGGAGAGGGAGGGGAGTGTCCTAAGAAATTGAGGGTGGAGGTATTCGAGTAATTTGAGAAAAAAGGAGGGTTGTATATAGAAAAATTTTGACAATTGTTTTACTTTGATGTGTAGAGGGAAGGTATGTGTTCACGGAAGTTTTGGGTGCGGCAGGAGCAGCTCTCATTGAATAATAATCGAATCAAAGAAAAGTCTTTGCATTATTAGAATTTCTATGATGCCAGGATCTCATTGGATACAAACAAATAACACTTAATATAATTAAGATCATTCCCGATTCCATGGCTGGGCTAAACAGAGGAGGGATTTACAACTTCCTTGAACCCTTTTCTTTTCTCTCTAGCTAATTGATGGATGCCATGAAAATTCACCATAGGCAAGGAAGTAACCCAAGAGATTCTTTTATAGAGAGAGGATCCTCCCATCAAGATAAGTAATCTAAAGTCTCTCCAATCAAATCTTCCTAATTGAATAACTTACAAAGGCAAGCTTTCAAATCCTGGGACCATGGGAAAATATCCTTTGTTCTAGAAAGAAATGAGCCCATGTGGTCAGGTGGGCCACACTCCCTTATTCCAACATTCTCCCACTTGGTCCATTGACCACATAAAATAAAATAATTATATATAAATATATTTTTTAAATTTGTTTTTGAAAAACATGACTCTGACTGGTGCACACCATTTTTCAAAACACTTGCCACGTTAACTTTTAAGTTCAATCTTTAACCACTGATTAAGTTAGCCTATTGATGAGAACTATGGTGGTTACACGTCTTAAATGACATGCTCCATTCCATAATTACTGCATCTCCATATTCACTTAACCAAGTCTTTAATAAGGGTAAAATAGGATACCTTTCATGACAATCCTATTTAATGGGTTCATTAATGTCATTCACCTTACTATTCTCACTTTACAAATCTTTAAACACATGTGAACATATATAAAGCAAGAATATACGAAATCACAAACTATAATGTGTACAATCAAGATGTATCTTTACAAATCCTAATAGGACAATTCATTCAAGCCTATATTTCTCATATGCTTTTGAAAGGGCTTTGGCGCCAGTGCTTTTGTTAAAGGATCATTAAATTGCAAGTTGCAACGTTACAAAGCGACACTCATCTAACTTTTCCTCACCATTGGATTGAAATCATAATAAAATAATGCCTTTAAATCATTAAATTTTAGGGCCATGGATCAAAAGGTTAGGATGATCTTATGGAGTCAAAATTTTGTATATTGGTAGATTTCATATAGATATTTCCATTTATTGGACTTCCAGGGTCATCTTGCGTCCCAATGGGTCCAACTAAGAGGGCCATTTTTATATATCCTAAAAAATGTTGTTCCATGTACAACTAAGAGGTCCAACTAAGACTTCTTTAATTTACAAACTAGTTTTTTTTTCACTCTATTTTACAAATCCTTAAGGTTGTTCCATGTACACCTATTGTTCTAAATTTTTATTTAAGAATGCTGTTTTGATATCCATTTGATGTAACTCAAGATTAAAGTGAGCTATCAAAGCCATAATTATCCTGAATGAATTCTTTTTAGATACCGGAGAGTAAGTTTCATTATAATCAATCCCTTCTCTCTGAGTAAAAACTTTGGTCACACGAGTCTGGCTTTGAAACGTTTAACATTTCCCTTTGAATCCCTTTTGGTCTTTACAACCAACAGTCTTGGAATTCTTAGGTAGTTCAACGATGTCCCAAACATCATTAGTGGCCATTGACTCTAGCTCATCTTTCATTGCATCTAACTATTTATCAGAATTCTTACATAATATGGCTTCTTTAAATATCCTAGGATCATCTTTTACTCCAATATCGGCTTCTTCTAAGTATACAACATAATCATTCGAGATAGCGGGTCTTCTTATACGAGTTGACCTCCTTAAAATTTCAAGATCTAGATCATTATTCTGTTCTAAAAGTGGTTCAATAATGGGTAATTGGGTTTCCTATGCTTTTTTTTCATTTTGTGGTTGTTGTTCCGCTTAATTGTCGACTAGCACGATATCAAGTGGGACATCAAACTCACTCCTTTTATTAGGTGCGTTAATATCTACCCTGATTTCTTCATAAGTAATAATTCTATTTTGACCACTCCCACTATTCCAATGATCCTAAAAAGTTAGCATTTTTAGGATTCAACAATCCTATTTGTATGGTTAGGACAGTAAAATCTATACCCTTTGGACCAATCCAGATATCTAATAAAATATCTGCTAATTGTTTTAGGGTCCAATTTTCGTTCATACGGGTTGAGATTCTTACTTCAGATGGACATCCCCATACTCGAAAATGATTTAAATTCGGTTTCCTATTAATCCATTACTCGAAAGGAGTTTTTGGAACCGCCTTTGTAGGAACATGGTTTAAGATGTACATTGCCATCTTTAATGCTTCACCCCACATGGACTCGGGTGAATTAGTGTTACTGACCATACTCCTGACCATCTCAATAAGCGTCATGTTTTTTTCTCTCAGCTACACCATTCTGCTGAGGTGTATCAGGCATTGTGTATTGGGCAATAACTCCTTCTTCTTGTAGAAATCTAGTAAATGGGCCCATGTTACGACCTGATTCGATGTATTTGCCGTAATACTCACCACCTCTATCTGATCTCACGACCTTGATTTTTCTATCTAATTGCTTTTCTACTTCTGCCTTAAATATTTTGAAGACATTTAAAGCATCGAATTTTTCTTTTATTAAATAGACATAACCGAACCATGAAAAATCATAGATAAAAGTAATAAAGTATTCCTCACCTGTAAAACAGGGTATGTGGATTTTTCCACAGATATCTCTATGGATTATTTCTAATAGACCAGAACTTCTTGTGGCTCCTTTATTTTCTTGTATTGGTTTGCTTTCATTTAATGCAATCAACACAAACTGTAAAGTCGGTGAAATTTAGATTAGGTAACAATCCGTCTTTCACCAATCTTGCCACTCTTTCTTTTGAAATATGGCCTAACCTTTTATGCCATAACATAGATGAGTTCTCATTAATGGTCATTCTTTTAACTCCCATGTTCATGCCACAATTAATGTGTTGTGTGTGAAGAGATTGTTCATACATATAATTTAACTTTAATTTATATAATCCATCACATAAATAACCATTTCCAACAACTTTATTATTTCTAAGAACGTTCATACATCCATCACCAAAACTAAATTTAAAACCATCATAATCAAGTTTTGAAACAAAAATAAGATTTCTAGAAATATCCGAGACGAAGAAAGTATTGTGGAGATCCAAAATGAATCTGATGTCCAACACCAGCATGTATGTGCCTATAGCTTCAACTCTTGACTCCTTTCAGTTCCCCATGATGATGGTCCTTTCTCCATCATTTGGACTCCGGCTTAAAAGGAATCGCTGCATACAACCAGAAACATGAATGGTTGCACTAGAGTCAATCCACCAAGTATCAGATGGAACATCTGTTAAATTGGTTTCGAAATAAACAAGAGTTTGACTGTTATCTTTACTTTCAAACCAATTCTTTCGTTTCAGGTAATCCTTTTTGAAATGACCTTTCTTTCCACAAAATAGCATTTCTTCATTATTCCTTTGTCCTTCTTTTCTGGTTTTGTGGCTTGAGCATTTTCACCTTTCTTGCCTTTATCCTTGTTCTTGGAGTTAGATCGAGAGACAAAATTAACCATCATTTGTCCATCTGCCTTCAACCCTTCTTTTTTTTTTTTGTCTTGATCGACTCTAGCGATTCATTCATTTATATCCCATGTCGTTGGGCTTTGGTTATTAGCTACCTTAAAAGCTTCAAAAGCCAGAGGAAGAGAATTGAAAATGAATTGGACAATATATTGATCAGACACATTGATGTCCACCTCTTTCAATTTCGACGCTATGTGCACCATTGCAAGGATGCGTTCTCTAACTCCCAGGGCTCCATCATATTTCATATTTGAAAGGCGGCTTATCAATGAAGCACCTACTGCCTTATCAATTATCGTAAATTGCTTTTTCACTGTATCTAAGAGGTCCTTGGCCTTATGTTTTATTCTTATGGACCCTCGGATAGTACGTGAAATATAATTTAAGATGATCTTTACTCCCACTTTGTTTGCCTTTATCCATTTTTCATAGATTGTCCTTTCTTCGGCAGTAGAGTTTTCAGTGGGATTTTTAGGCATAGGTTTATCGAAGGCAGTTTCTAAGTCCAAGAACGTTATAGCAATAATTAAAGCATCCACCCATTCAACGAAATTGGAACCATCCAAAGTGGGTATGGTCCCTAAGGTGGCAAGTGCAGCTAATGATCTGGTTACTATAAGAAATAATAAATAGCTATATGTAAAGATTCTGCAACTAGAACAAAGCAATGGGTACATTAATGTAAATCTACCTTTGGGTGGATAAACAACATGTGAAATATTGCTTTCCATAATTAATCTGTCCATGTTAACAAATATGATGTAATTTAAGAAGATCATACATTTGGGTGTAAATCATTCAAAAATTTATATTTGAATCATAAACATGTCAAATTCCGATTTCTAACCGTTCGGATGATCTCACCTTTGGGTGAACCTCCATTAATGAAATCTAAGTGATATCATAATCACTCAAATAAGAAGTGATTCATTAAACTCAATTCAAGAAATTATACATTTTCATAACTAGTGTCGCTTTGGTTGATAACGAGTTAATCAAAAGCTAATTTCCAATTGATATATATGATAACACTTAATTTATCATTTAATTGTCAAATAAAAGTATGACAAACTAATTTGGAGAAATCCTTAATCACACCAAATTAGTGTCAATTTTTTTTTTCATTTGACATTCAAAGATTGTCCACCATGATCTAATAGTTAAGTTTATAATGGTCAAAATGTCCTTAATATGGCCAAAATCAAACCAAACTTAATCAATGGATCTATAAACTATTATTAGTTTTGCTAAAGAAGTAACATTATATGCAAATAGCAATTACACAATAAACAATTATAATATCAAACTTGATATGGAAAAAATATTTTAAGAATCTAGTTTACATGTTCAAGAAATGTGCCAAAATATTAGAGAGGTCTTATAATGGATCCGAACCGTTTAGATTAAAGATCCAATCGATACAAACCCATAGGAGAAAACACAACGCAATATTGAGTTCATATGAGTTCAATATGATCAAAATATGTTTTGGACCATCCATTTCTGGCCAACATGATCAATTCAGATTTTGATCAATGATATCCAGAGTTATTATAATGCCGATGGATGAATGACTTCAACAGCTCTGATCTGACCAATTAAATAGGGTCTAAGATTAATTTGACATCTACTTGATCAATTTATACCCCCTTGATTTGATCAAATCAAGGATCTATTCATGTTACCGGTATTTAGTTTACATTAGATATATCTTGTTACAGCTTACATGGACTACAGATATATCTAGAATGATCAAGCCAACAGGTCACACTGAAGCTTCAGTCAGTACTAGTATGTACAGAAATCTAGTCTAGGGGTCATTTTCTGAACTTTAATTGGGTCAGATTTAGAGCTCTTTTGTGCCAATTGATTGTAAAAATAGGCAGTATCTAACAAGTGGGTCAATCTGAAAAGTTTTACCCAAAATGAAAACGGGCTTAGTGGGCCCTTAATGGACCGGGCCCACCCTAATGGATGGACCCAATCTTAACCCAGTCCAAGACTAAACCTGATCCAACCCATGAGTGGGCCGGGCCAGGATAACGGGCTGGCCCAAGCTTCTGGACCGGCCCACTAGCCCAGGCCAAACAGTTTGCTGCAGAAACTGTACAGTATCTGTCCGGCTGAGCGGTACAGTGCGCTGGACAGTTTCTGTCCGGCTCGCTGTACATTTCTGTGACTTTTATTATTATTAATATATTATTTTACGTCCAAAAAATAATAATATAATGAATATGAAATAAATCTTTTATTTCCATATCTTTTGGATTGGGTTGGGCACCCTTTAATATTGGGTTGGGCACTATAATCCTCATTTTCTGAGGAATTTTATTAAATAACTTGAATATCATTTATCAAATATCTAAAATCTATATCATTTAACAAATACTTAAAATCTCTTCTCGGTATTTGGGTTTAATTATTGGAGAAACCAAGAAGCCCAAAAAAATACATAAAATGTAATCCATTATTTGTTATATTCAAAATCAAGCTCTGATACCAAATGTTAGAATTTATATGATGCAAAGATCTCATTGGATATACCTGATTCCATGGGTGAACCCTTTCCTTTTTTCTCTAACACTAGTGGAGCCCTGCACATGCAATGCATGTGCAAGGAATATACTCTTTTAGTATGATAATTTGAAAAAATAAAGTCGTTAAAAAACTCAATATTAACTATCCCAATGGAGAATGACCAGTTTACATATAACTCATTTTTTTGGCAAATTAAGTAATTTACAATCACTCATTGTTCTTATGAAATTTAGTAAAAGCTTCAATAGAAAAAAGTAAAAAGAGATGGGATAACAAGATATATGGAAGGAAACTAATTTAAAAAAAAAAAAGTTGAAAACCAACATTTTCTGGCCATACATGATTAGGCAAAACACACAAATTTCAATATAGATCGATAGTCTGGCCAATTTTCCATTAAAATTTGTCTAAAACCTAGCGCCAAATATATACCAAATTCAATGAAACAAAATACTAACCAACCAAAACAGTAGACAACTCATAGCTTTAAACGAATTAACAACAAATCACAAAGATTCTAAGCAAATTGTGTCTTTACAGGCATTGAGATTGAAGTTGAAATTTTCCATACATGAAAATCTCAACTGAAATTTCTCATTTGAGTTGTTGTAGTGAATGAACAAATTCTTCAAACACAACCCTTTTCATGATCATTTGAGCTAAGCATTTCATTGAAATATAATAATACTAAGTGGGCCCACAGATGTGTAGTTCTCTTTGATTATATATATAAAGGGGGATCTTCAAGTGCATCCATGCCTCACCATTTGTGGTGAGGGACACCTCTTTTGGGGAAGTTTCAAGTACAAAAGAAAGGTACAAAAGAGAAGTACACCTCTCTTTTGTACTTGAAATTTCCCCAAAAAGGGGTGTCCCTCACCACAAATGATGAGGGATGGATGCACCTGAATATTTTCCATATATAAAATATAATTTAATAATACTAAGTGGGGCCCACAGATTTGTAAAGAAAAAGCATGCAAGTTCTTCTGCTAAGTGGGTCCCACAAATGTGTAGTTCTCTTTTATTTTATATATAATATAAGAATACTAAGTGGGACCTACAAATGTGTAGATGTAGAGTAAAAGCATGACAAGTTCTTCTACTAAGTGGGGCCCATAGATGTGTAGTTCTCATTTTATCATATATATATATCTAATATAATAATACTAAGTTAAGCATATAGATATTATAATAACTAGCGCTATAGGGCCCGCGTCCAACGCGAGCCTTTAATTCATTCAGAGAAAACCCCACTTAAAACTGAAAGTAAATATTGATGAGAGAAATAATTTCCATTTAAACTAATTTCATTTAAAACTAAAAAATAGTTGGCAAATAGGACTATTTGAAAAAAAAAAGTGAATCAAGAAAAACACTCAAAGGATAATTAATAATCAAATTCAAAAGGATAGTTACCAGATAAGACTCATTTGAAAAAAAAGTGAAAATCTCTCTAATGAAGAACAAAGAAAAAAATTGTCACATTGATTGATGTATATTCAGATTGACCCATTCCTCAATCCCCTTTTTAGTAACCAAACATCCAAGCCTGGCCGACATGAAGTGGTTATCCTTTTATTAAAAAGAAAAAAGAAATAATCCACAAGGAGTGGGCATTTTGTTTGAAAAGAATACTGCAATTTCTACTTTGTCTCATTGAAAAAAAAATCATGAATTCTTATGATTCATGACCCAAGCATATGAAGGCTACATTCTATTTTGCAATGAAAATTGGTAAAATGCAATCCTAATTCCCTAGGGAAGAGGTCTTGGATTATGGTGGAACTCGATTCACATCCTATTTTACATGAGTCATTTTTTTTTTTTTTATCATTAGTAAGAAGTAATGGGGTAAATGACGTTTTGAGATTGCAAACGGGCAAACCCATATCTCCCTTTGCCTTAGCTCATACACCCAATATCTATTTCATGCTTATTATATATATCTATATATTATTATTATTTAATATACTATTATTTAATATATGTTATTATAGGGCCGGGCTCGGCATGGACGTTATGATCAAAACAATCTTGATCGGATACGGGTCGCCTAATTAGTTTTTTATAAACATTTGCATAAAAGAGTCAATTGGTGTAGTAGTGGAGATGTTGTTGAAAATGCCAAAAGTTGTTGGTTTGAATTTTCTAAGCCATTTTTTTTTTGGGTAAGGGGTAATAGACCGAGTTATAAGGGTTACGTTGAGCCTAACCTGACCTGACCCACATTTAATGCAAGTTATGCGGTCGGTCATAGGCCAGGGTACAGAAGGTGGGCCCATCTCTAACCCGACCCGAATTGACCCGACCCGCCCTAAATTCATCAATGAGATTGGGTTCATTTTAAAATTGGAGAAATGATGTGAACATGGGCCCTTGCTTTTAGAACAGGGTTCCAAAGGAAGTGGCTAAATGCGCCATGTTAGTTTGAATCGATGCATTCCAATAACAGAATACTTTCCACCACATCCTGTGTATCATTTGGTGGGGGTGGGGATACTCCCTCCCCGACCGCTTTTTTTATCCTTTGTTATAATAGTCTTGAACTGAGAAAGGTAAAAAACTTTCTAAATTCTTGAAACTACAGATTGTCCCTCCTTTATTTTAGATGGTCGTCTCTCCTCTCTTTTCCCTTAAAATAAGATATGTGATTGTGTATCTCAAATTATGCTCATGCCCAAATAAAAAGCCATGCCTTACGAACTGAGTCTCAAGGATTTTTTTTTTTTTTTTTTTTTGAGGTGTCAGCTCCCGTGCTGGAAACACTGCTCCAAGATAGCATGCTCGTATAGAGAACTACCGAGAATGGTAACGATAAAAATCAGTCATGTATATTGTACTTTGGCTAAGGAACCTATTGCGCAACTTGAATTGATTCATGGATTTCATGTGATCAAATTCAGTCACCTTAATAGGCATAGGCTCAGCGACTCTAAGACGTCTGCTGCCTCTTTTTTTGGCCATAGGACCAGGTGCTTACGATGAAAAAGAAGTCTCAACACACTCCATTTTGTATATTGGGCTCTGACTTTATTAATATTTTTGGCTGTTACTTGAGACAAAATTAGAAATACAATCCTTTTTAATACGAAATTAATTCATTGCAATATTTGTCGGAAAAAAATTTTAGAGGATAAATTACAGGCGACTTTAATTGAGAGATTTTAGGGAAGATTAAAATGGCAATTCCGGAATAAGAGTTGTAAAAAGCTTGAGGTTATTTGTAGGAAAAAATTTTAGAGGATAAATTAGAGGAGATTTTAATTGAGAGATTTTAGGGAAGATTAAAAGGGCAATTCCAGAATAAGAGTGGTAAAAAGCTTGAGGTTGCGCCATGTGTCGTTCTCTCTTAAAAAGGGCTGGTGCTTTTATATATATAATACTAAGTGGGGCCCACAGATGTGTAGAGAAAAAGCATAACAAGTTCTTCTACTACGTGGTATAATATAATAATACCAAGTGGGGCCCACAGATGTGTAGTTTTCTTTTATTTTATACATATATAATATAATAATACGAAGTGCGGCCCACAGATGTGTAGTTCTCTTGTATTTTATATATATACAATATAATAATACTAAGTGGGGCCCATAGATGTCTCGATGTAGAGAAAAAGCATGACAAGTTCTTCTACTAAGTGGGGCTCACAGACATGTAGTTCTCTTTTATTTTATATATGCATAATATAATATAATAATACTAAGTGAGGCCCACAGATGTGTAGAGAAAAAGCATGACAAGTTCTTCTCTTTTATTGGGGCCCACATATGTATAGTTCTCTTTTATTCTATATATATAATATTATAATACTAAGTGGGGCCCACAGTTGTGTAGAGAAAAAGCATGACACTTTTTTCTCTTTTATAATAAGGGCATAGATATTATATGATTATTATTATAATATAATAAGAATATATTATTATATTATCTTATATTATAATATTTGGGGGGGCCCACAAAGGTGTAGTGAAAAATATACAACTTCTCTTCTCTTTTATAATAAGGGTATAGATATAGATTTTATATTATTATTATTATAATATAATAATAATATATGATTATATTATATTATAATATAATATTTGGGGGTAGGCCCCACAAAGGTGTTGTGAAAAAGTTTGTAATTTCTCATAATAATATAGTAGTATATTATATTATACTATTTGGGGGTGGGCCCCACAATGGTGTAGTGAAAAGTTTGCATTATAATATTTGGGTTGGCCGCACAAAGGTGTCGTGAAAAAGTTTATAATTTCTCATAATATTATATTATAATATTATATTATATTATAATATTTGGGGGTGGGCCCCACAATGGTGTAGTGAAAAACAATTTGCAACTTTCTCTCTTTTATAATAGTAGTTGGTAGTAGATAGTAGATAGTAGATATTTGGAGGTGGGCCTCACAATGGTGTAGTGAAAAAGTTTGCATTATAATATTTTGGGGTGGGCCCTACAAAGGTATGGTGAAAAAGTTTGTAATTTCTCAAAATAATATATTATAATATTTGGGGTGGGCCCTACAATGGTGTAGTGAAAAAGTTTACAATTTCTCATAATAATATATTATTATATTATATTATACTATTTGGGGGATGGGCCCCACAATGGTGTAGTGCAAAAGTTTGCATTATAATATTTGGGGTTGGGCCCACAAAGGTATAGTGAAAAAGTTTGCAATTTCTCATAATAATATATTATTATATTATATTATAATATTTGGGGGTGGGCCCCACAATGGTGTAGTGAAAAAAGTTTGCAATTTTCCCTCTTTTATGATGGTATAGTAGTAGATAACAGATAGTAAATATTTGGGGGTGGGCCCCATAATGGTGTAGTGAAAATGTTTGCATTATAATATTTTGGGGTGGGCCCCACAAAGGTGTAGTGAAAAAGTTTGTAATTTCTTAAAAGAATATATTATTATATGATATTATAATATTTGGAGGGTGGGCCCCACAATGGTGTAGTGAGAAAGTTTGTATGAGATAAATAGATAATACGGGTATAGATATTAAATTATTATTATATATTATTATAAATTTTTTGGTAGGCCCCACAGTGGTTGTAATAAAGAAACCATGTAACATTGCCTCTTTTATAAGAGTAGAAGATAGATAGTAGATAATGGATATTTGGAGGTGCGCCCCATAATGGTGTAGTGAAAAAGTTTGCATTATAATATTTTGAGATGGGCCCCATAAAGTTGTAGTGAAAACGTTTGCAATTTCTCAAAATAATATATTATTATATTATATTATAATATTTGGGATGGGCCCCACAATGGTGTAGTGAAAAAGTTTGTAATTTCTCATAATAATATATTATTATATTATATTATACTTTTTGGGGTATGGGCCCCACAATGGTGTAATGCAAAAGTTTGCATTATAATATTTGGGGTTGGGCCCCAAAAAGGTATTGTGAAAAAGTTTGCAATCTCTCATAATAATATATTATTAAATTATATTATAATATTTGGGGGTGGGCCCCACAATGGTGTAGTGAAAAAAGTTTGCAACTTTCCCTCTTTTATGATGGTATAGTAGTAGATAGCAGATAGTAAATATTTGGGGGTGGGCCCCACAATGGTGTAGTGAAAAAGGTTGCATTATAATATTTTGGGGTGGGCCCCACAAAGGTGTAATGAAAAAGTTTATAATTTCTCAAAATAATATATTATTATATGATATTATAATATTTGGGGGTGGGCTCCACAATGATGTAGTGAAAAAGTTTGTATGAGATAGATAGATAATAAGGGTATAGATATTATATTATTATTATTATATATATTATTATAAATTTTTTGGTGGCCCTACCGTGGTTGTACTAACTACTAAAGCAACATGCAATCTTACCTCGTTTATAAGGGTAGATAGAAGTTGATGGTAACCAAGAAAATTCACAGTTGAGAAGGAAGTAACCCCAGTCGCGGACTTACGTGTCTTGGGCTGGGGGCTGAAGCCCTCTCCAAATTGTAAAAAAGCCCATAAGGCCCTAAAGGCCCTTAAGCCCAGCCCCCACTTAAAAACAGCCCAAGTCCCTAGTCCCCAGTCCCCATTTCCAACGATCCATTTAACCTAAATCCCTTTCCAAGACCGGCCCCTTCTCTGTTTCTCATCATTTTCCCTCCCCCTCTCAAAAATCCCCATCTCAGGCTTGAGGGCTGAGGCTACTGGCGACCGGGATCAGCACGACGCCATCCCTCACTCCGGTAGGCGGCAGGGCAGGTACCCATCTCTCTCATCTCTCTCTCTCTCTCTCTCTCTCTCATTTGGTAAAAGAAGACAATGACACAATGTTTGTTTTCTTGGAAAACAAATAAACAATGTTTGTTTTTCCTTGGAGGCATGTTGTTTCCATTTCTGCTGCAACAAGATTTGTATCTGGCCAGCTCTCGTTTTTAGGGTTTTTAGTTGCTAAGTAAGCTTCTGGAACTGGAACAATGTTTTACTATGTTGTGTGCATAGCTGTTTGCTTTTTTCAGAGTAGGGTTTTTTGGTTTTTTGTGTTTCTTCTCAGATTAGGGTTTGATTTTGATGGGCATTTCACTTGTTTTAGGGTTTTTTGTGTTTCTTCTCAGAGTAGAGTTTGTTTATGGAGTGGGACGTTGGAATTTGGAAACTTGGGATCTATTTATCTCTTGTGATCAGAAAAGGAAAATGCATAGAGTATTTCTTGTAGTCAGAAAGTATTTATCTCTTGTGATGAGAAAACGACAAGGGACTGTGAATCCCAAATGGGTCTCTTGGATGGATCAGTCTGCTTGAAAACACTAAAAAACATGAGCCCTGTTTTGAGATTCCTCCTAATTTCTACTTTTACAGAGTTTGGATCCTACACATCACCACACTAGTGTTTGTTTGTTTAAAATCTTCGTATAATGTTAATGCACATACATGCCAAGAAGTTCCTATAATGTAAAATTTCGTGTGACACGATAGACCTACTCTCACTCTGATGCCGGTTTGAGCTTGATTGTAATGTTGGAGATTTTGCAAGTAAGCATATGCATTTGTAAAATGTAACATACACCATATCACATACGGATCTCACTCAAGTAGATTGGTGCATTTGCATAAGACCTGATCCATCCTTTCATGTCTTAATCTGTGAAAACTGATCCTGTTATTTGTGTCTAATTCTGATGTTTCCTTATCTCCATATGATTGATTTCCATCTTTTACATGTTGTTGGTTAATTGAGCTGCTTCAATGTGGTTGCATATGATTTTTTTCTAATCTCAGGATCCTTTCATTCTTTGAAAGAAACCACTTGATTTATTTTCAACGGTATGAAATATCATGAGGAATAGGACACCAAGGCATGGCTCTATAAAATGGGCAAATGTGGGGAACTGATAGGTGAAATAGAGAGAACGGTGTTAGGCAGAGTACTCCATTAAAATGGGCAAAATGGTTTTTCGTGCTCTTGAAACCCAAAATGCTGTTAGGCAGAGTAATTAGGCGATCATGACTTTTGATGATAGAATGTTAGTTGATCATGTAATTAGATATTTTGTAATGCAAGATATTTTTTCTTTTGCAAAAATTAATGTTAAGAAATATCAATAAAATAGTCATTGACTTTTTCAAGTGACTATTTTAAGCCCCCTCCAAGTCAAAATCCTGGGTCCGCCGGTGAGTAAACCAACATGTTTATGGCGGCAGCGAGCCCACGTGGCTAAGTAAGCAACAGTCCCTTACTCCAATACGGAGACTACGCGTCTCGACGACTGTCATCTCTGCATCTTCCGTTCTCTCTCTTCCTACTTCCTATATCAACCTATGCAGCTTGATAGACGGAAGGAAGGAGAGAAAGAGAGATGGGGAATAACTGGATACCGCAATTTGACTCGTCTAGCAGCAGTCGCAGCTCGACCAGTACTTCAAGCCCAGGTAAAGATAAAAAACGAAGAAGAATGAACAGAAAAAATCATATTTTTTTATGGACCCGGATGAGGTTTTCTTCCTCTTCTTCTAAAATTCCAGTTAGTTTTTCATATGGGTTGTTTTCTAGCCTTTTCAGTTCCTAGTTTGAGTAATTCAAGATAGCTCTTTCTGTTTGTTCCGGAAAGAATTCATCTTTTTGTGTTTATTCTTCTGGGTCCTTCTATTTCCGTGATATAGAGACAGAGCCTGACATGGGTTGCTTTCTCAAAATCCCTTTCTCCTTTTGCTTACATGTGATTGCTTTCAAATACAATCTTTTCTCTGTGACTCCGTTTTTTCATGTGCTGCTCTGTTTTGTTCTCCCATTTTGATTCACAGACCTCTCCATGTTTGCATAATCTCTAATGGGTTTCCTTCAAATCCTCTGTTCCTCTTCTCTTATCTTAAATTTGCAGGAATTGAACAGAACACCAGCAATGGAGGGACGCATTCGGGAACTGGGAGTGCGTTTTCGAGCCGTTTGGATGAGGTTTCCCCAAACGGGCAGATCCTTCCCACTCCCCCATTAAGGGTTTTCACTTTTGCAGAATTGAAGACAGCGACCAGGAATTTCAGTCCCGATACACTTCTGGGCGAGGGAGGTTTTGGGAAGGTTTTCAAGGGTTGGATTGATTTCAAGGCCGGAAGTGGGATGGCTATTGCTGTCAAGAAAATGAAACCAGAGTGCAGGGAGGGATATGCACCCTGGCTGGTATTTTCCATTCAATCCAATATTTGTTTGGCAAAATTTGAGGAAAATATATATATATATATATATATGGATAATATTTAAGTGCATCCATCTTTCACCAAAAATGGTGAGAGACACCCTTTTGGGGAAGTTTCAAAAGTTGTACCTCTCTTTTGTACTTGAAACTTCCCCCAAAAAGGAGATATTTAAGTGCATCCATCCCTCAACATTTTTAACGAAGGACACCCATTTTGGAAAAGTTTCAAGTACAAAAAGTTGTACTTTGTACTTCCCTTTTGTACTTAAAGTTCCCCAAAAGGGATATCCATGGATATGCACTTGAATATTATCCTATATATGGCTAGAGGTGAAAATTAGGTTGGGCCCGCACAGTCATGTCCAGTACGGAAAAACCCTTCCTGGGCCATACGTGGCCCATTGACTGCACTGTTCCGGCATGATGCGACCCAAATGTTGGGCCGTGCGGGACCATGGAGCGTGGGCTTTGGCACTGCACGACATGGCCCGGTTCCTTAGCCGTGCCGTGCTGGCCCAGAGTACCTTGGCTGAGGCACGGCGTGCCATGACCCGTATTTATAAAAAGTTTGATTATTTATTTAAATAAAATTTAAAATAATTAAAATTTTATTATTCATTTTTAATTAGCATTGTATTTATTTTAATAGTTTTAATTTTATTTCAAGTTCAAGAATCCAAAGTCCATGAAGCCCTTTTTAATTTATATAAATTTTTTTGAAAAAAACGAAGAGGCATGCTGGCCCATCCGAGGGTGGCACTACCCAGTTTTCATCTCTAAATAGGGCCCAGTTGGTTTTGGAATTAGAATTTCTAGGAGATTTAAGAAATGTATTCTTAAAAGTGGTTAAAATTGAAGAAATAAAGTTGAAATTTCATAAATGGCCATGAAATTATATCCCCTTTTAAGGAAAATGATGGAAAGTGATTACTCACCCATCACCTTACAGGAGATTAAATGGTCTCATTTACTATTCTACTTTATATCCTTCACCCCTCACCTCTTTGCTAATTCTTTTGTTGAACCCATTTTGTAATGAATACCTAGCGATTCCTATCATGCCAGCAAATTATCTTTTACTGAAATTTCTCATTTATTTCCAGAAATAAAACTATGATTAAGGATGTAAGATGTCCCCCATAGTTACTATTTAGATAGTTTCTCTCATTCTTTTCATGCTGCTGCATAAATACAGTTTATTTTATTTATTTTTGTAATTTCATGATTTTAATTCGGCTGGTGTGTGCTTTTATTTTACTTGACTATGTTCCTTTTTGCAGGCAGAGGTGAATATCTTGTGGAACCTTTCTCATCCAAACATTGTGAGACTTTTTGGATACTGTTCAGAAGGCGATGAACGACTACTTGTATACGAATTCATGCCAAGAGGCATTTTGTCAGACCACCTTTTCGGTAGTAAGCAGCAAACAATATTAATATTGTAATTGTAATTAACTGTACTTGGTTGGATGAGCTGTAATGTTGGTGATGGTGAAAAATTGGCACCGCTATTGTTGTCAAAAGAAATTATGATTCAAGATTAAGAAAACTAATACATTGAGTGATCATCATAAGTTACAGAAATTGATATTGTGCCTAAACTTCATGATAATAATCAGAAAAATAAATCATCTACCTGATGCCACAGTGCTAAAGCCAGTGGACAGCTGTGATCTTGTTTGAGTGAACGGATGGGCTTAGATCTCAACTTTGTTGTCCTTATTCTCAGAACAAATTTTTTGAATTTGTAGTCCAGTAGCTGGGTTTAATATCCATCAAGAAAATCCTGTTTCAATTGGTGAAAACTTATCCCAATGTAAGTTTTATCATTCAATAGGAAATTAGAGAGTAGCTCTTGTCTTAATGGTTTAAATTGTTGGAAACACCTCAAGAGAACTACCATGTGGCTGTGTTGTGTGTCCCAACTCCTATATGTGTTTTTGTCATGTTTGAGAGAAACACTTGAATTTCTAACAGCCGTCATATTAATGTTATCATTTTCATATTCGTTATTTTACTTTCTCATCAGATTACGGTTTAAAAAGTCTTAAACCGTACCATATAGATTCACATACATATGTTCTGAAAAATTATGGTTCTAACCGACTTATGCATCTCAATGCAAATAGTACCCATGCCATTGGAACAGTCAATTTTCTTATCATAGTGAACTCAACTTCTATTTTGGAGCTAAGAAAGCGGCCTCAATTCTCAAATCTTGTTGATAGTTCTGATCCAGCAATGTATCCATACAATGCATATTTTACTTTCTTGCATTTGGAAGTTACAGTTGTGTTACCTGGTTATGATCTATTTATCATTGTGAAACTCTATAAAATGCTGTGTCAACCTTGCACAGGTACATTCCAGACAAGTTTGAGCTGCTTCTTTTTTTTTTTAATTATTATTATTATTATATTATTTTATAGAATTGCCTCCATTATTCATGTTTCTAAAATGATGCACTCTATGTAGGAGGTTCACCCTTACTTCCATGGAGAATTCGGCTCAAGATAGCAATAGGTGTAGCTCGGGGCCTTGCATTCTTACATTGTTCTGAAAGGAGAATCATACTTTGTAATCTTACACCATATAATGTATTGATTGATTCGGTAAACTCTTCCATCCTGATTTCTTCTAGTATAGAGACAAATGTGTTTTTTTTAGTGGGCGTGGGGCTGGGAATTTGTTGTATGGATGAATATCTTAGTTTGATTTCTTTTTCCTCTTTTTGAATCTTCTGCAGAACTATAATGCAAAAATTCCTGATGTTGGGTTAGCGAGGCTGGGTGAAGGGCCATATGTCTCCACACTTGTCATGGGCACCTGTGGCTATGCAGATCCTGAATATCTGGCTACAGGTAAGATTAGTTCTTTGGTAGCAACCTTCATTCATGGCTACAAGTTCTTATGATTTCTGTGTGGATTTTTAATTGTTCACGCTGTAGTGGACTTTCTTTATTTTAAACTAATCTTAATCTGCTTTCTAGTTTTATGCCTGGGTGGATGTTGTTTGTGGTTTCTCTTCATCCAAAATTATTCTGTATGCCTAGTTAACTGGTGTGAAGCAATGTTTTTAATACCAACCAGCAGGTTTTGCATTGTACATCAAACAACTGAATCAGCAGAATTGGGAATTTGGGGCCCGTTTGCCAACATGCTGTTTGGATGTTCAGGAGTTCCCACGGGAAGTGAAGTAGAAAACGTATTTGATTGATATTTATTGTCGTTTCAAACATTTCTTTTATGGAACGATTTTTGGAATCATTGCCTGCTGGTATAGAAATCTCAAAACGATCTTACTTTTTTTTTTTTTTTTTACAACATCTCACTGGCAACATTTATGACGTATCGAGTTAGGAGGTACCTCTCCGTGTAAGTCTCCAACACGTTCTTGCCACCCCCACCCCCGTCTTCCTTCTCTCTCTCTCACAAGCCACACAACTGTACACCCTCCCTCTCTGCAAAGACTCTGTCTCTCTCTCCCCGTGCTCAGCCATCCTCCACCTTCTTCAAATGTTATTAAAATGCCCTTTTACAGTAATAACTGTTAAGGAAGAAATGCCCTTTGATCGTATAGTAATTTTTCAGAGTTCATATTTTCAATTTCCCAACTTGATTAAGTAATTTTCTATAGCAAACAATTACAATGTCAATTAAAATTTTGATATGGAAGTTCATTGAACTTTATTAAAATTTATTTGTTTTACTTGAAAGTATCTCTTTTCTGGCTTCATATATATATATATATATATTTATATATATATAATAGATTTCACTTTCCCTGGCTATCATTTCAGCATGTAACAATGCAATTCTTCCTACAGTTTCAAAAATTGAATTGAGCTCTTACTCATTCCTTTCGGCATAGTAACAATGCAATTCGTTTGAGATTGTGTACTGGAGTTTCGTGATTTGGTCTTTCATGAATTAATATTTAGATATGAAACCATATTTTGAATACAATATGGGTTTTGAGAGGAGATATTATAATGTTGTATAGTCAATGCAACTCCTAAGTCGATCATTCCATATTCAATCGCGTGTTCACAATCACCAAAAGGTAGGTCACATGTTTATAGGCACAAAACTGGCTCCACATTGTAAATCCTATGAAAGTGGGGCCCATGTTCTAATTTCTAAAGGTAGGTGTCGCATTAGTTTTTAAAAGGCATGTCCCAGTATAACAATAATAGATTTAAGTTAAGGAACAAAATTATTATAATGTTACTAAACAAGTTTTGCACGGCATAGTCACAGCATATTCTCAGCAGAATAGTTTAAAGTAATGTTGCCAAACAAGTTCTAAACAGTATAGTCTCGGCACAACCCGGTCTCGGCACAGAATTGGGAACAACACGGGAAGAATGCCAAACGAGGCCTTGGTTTCTCAAAACTTTTGGCTGTGGCATTTGGTATTTTCGTTTGGTGAATAGGGCCTGTTTGGCTTGTTCACCAGTTCAGTTTTCTCTGAACTGGTCATTCATTATACCCTTGAAAATTTTGCATTCCCTGTATGAACTGTTGCACGTTCATATATTGCAGAAGTAGTGAAACATCATGATATTTCCTGTTCAAAGTCATCTTAGTATTTGAATTAGATTTTGTAACTGGTCTTTGTCTAGAAATGTAGCTAGAAAGAGAAACTTCAGTCACAAGGGATGGCCATAGAGCCTTGTAGACGTATTTGTGAACAGGTGAGCTGAATTGGAAGGTCTTGCTGATATATTTTCAGTCAAATACATTGTTGACTATTTTTGGAGGACACAACGTTAAAACTCACTGTTATAAACTCCTAATGAGGAAATTTTCACTATAATGAAAATGTGATGATGAGATAAGCAACATCTCAACTATTGACATGATGCGTTAGAACAAGAACTTTTATGGTGACTTCCAAGGTCCAACCCTTCTTATCACTTGCTTTAGCTAGGATTCAAACTGTTTTATTCAAATAAAAAGCTCAAAGAGCTAATAACAATCATTACTTCATTCATTTCAGTCATAAAACTCCGCTTGAAAATGGTAGTAGCTATGAGAGGGTCATAGATTGCCTGCAACAGGGAAACCATAATATAATTGATTTCTTGCTTGAAAATTATCTCAAATGGTTGAAATTTCTTTGATCTGAACAATGACAAGTGTGCCTCCATCAACATCAACCAGGCCATCTGTACGTGGAGATCGATGTTTATTCTTTTGGGGTTTTGTTGCTCGTGATGCTTTCAGGCCATAAAGCACGTGACCCCAACCGTCCAAGTGGGCAACACGATTTGGTAGATTGGGCAAAACCATATCTATCTGATGAGAGGAAGTTGTCGCAGTTGATGGACCGGCGGCTTGAAGGCCGGTACCCGTATGGAGGTGCAGTTCTGGCTGCTCAGCTCATTCTCGCGTGTCTCAGCCCTTACCCAAGAAACCGTCCATCCATGACAAAAGTGGTGGAAGCATTGGAGGAGATTCAGGCCATAAAGCATGAAGCATATGCCCCTAGAACCAAAGACCGAGACTCTGCGTCCCGCCAGCCACAATCACTATGATCACCATGCACGAATCTGTTCACCACTTCATCCAAAGGCTGGTAATGTTGGAACTGGAAAGAATGGAAGGATGTCTCTGGTGAAAGCAATCTTCAAAATTGAGGTAATCTATTCCAACATGAACAGTTCTGATGGCAGTGCTTTATATGTGCCTGTCCAATTGTTTGTCCTTATTGGACAACTTGTGCAATATCATTCTTATGGTTATTTTTTCTTTGTAATTATGAATTGTGGATCTGCTGATTTGTATCAGCGAACAATTTTAGCATGGAGTAAAATGATTGTTTTTAATGTCTCATGGAAGCTTGAAATTGATTTTAAATACTATTTTGCAATTTGTAGTTTATTTTAAATTCGAAACAGAGACACAATCTTCTATTGAGATTCAAGTGCAAATAGCCTGTAGACAATCTTCATATCATCTGTAAGATGAAACATGTTCAATGTTTTTGCGATTTAGAATCACTTCTTCTTTCCAAAGAAATCCTGGACCCTCTGGTATTGCAAGATTGCCCACACCAAGTGCCAAGGTGAAATGTCTGGCCAGAGAGCTTTAGGGCCGGTTTCTTTTCTGGAATTTCTGAAATTCATGTCTGGTGGCTGTCTAGGATCTTCAAATGCTGGAATTCTGAAATGCTACTGAATTCTGTCATTTCTGAATTCCCTGTTTCACTTATGCCTGAATTCCTGGCTGAGAATTCCTGAATTTCCTGAATTTCCTGTTTCATTGCTAAAATGATTTCTGACTAGAATTTTACTCTTGTTTGTTTATATACCAATTTAACCCATCAATATATTTTTACAACTCAATACGCAAATGTGTTTAATATTAATGATAAGATGTAGGACTCAATGTTGGGCCCACTTCCAAAATTCAAGAAGCACAAAAAGGAAAAACGAAATCTGCCAACGAGTTGAAAAGGAAGACAACTATTTGGTTTGTGCAGTGGGTTAGACTTGAGAGGGATATGATTGGATCAATCCCTCAAGAGGTGTCTGAGATTACATTACTTCAACAAAATAAGCTCATTTTTCAATCAAGACCATGCTCAGTAAGGTAAACCCAAGAAGGTACACAACTCACAACACTACACCCATGTATATAAACAGTCAAACAACCAGCAAAGCTACTTATAACAATGGCATGGAGATGGCAAGACATATCCATGAGAACCCCTAATAATAAGCCATGGAAAGAGACATCAAATCTAAAACTTAATATAAACATTAAAAGATAGTAACAAAATAAGTTTTCCTACATCCATCCAAAAGTAGTAATTGGTTTTCCTACATCCATCCATCCAAAAGTAAATAGTTTTCCTACATCCATCCATAATAACAAAATAAGTAGTAATTGGTTCCTAGTCATCAAAAGATACTACCATCCATTTTCATCATCAAAATGCAAACTTCTTTTCAGGTCTGGATATCAATTAGATGAACCTGGATTAAAGTTCAGGTCCAACCATTCCAACTTCATGTCATCATCCAAACTCATGAATGTCACTGCAGTTGTGTGATCACGAACGAGGAAATTAATTACTGCCATTTTCATATGTCGTGGTATACTTGCAAGCGAAGTAACAGATGCTGTAATCTTTGGAATTATGTTGTCATGCGGATTCATTTGGTCCGCAAGGGCATAAACAGCATTTGCAACTCTATCCAATGTTTCTTTTACTTCATCGCTCATCTTGGACTTATGCTTCTTATTGGTCCTGCTTGTGCTAGTTTGTCTTGATGGGATGGATGTACGCCTTGGTGAATTTACATTATGCCGAGGCAAATTAGGCTCATCCATATCATCCAATCCATGTGGTTGGTACCCAAGACTCTCATTGACGTTTTCTTCTTCCATCTCCGTTTCTGGAGCATTTATCTGGCTCCTTTCAATTCCAGTAAGGGCTATTTCACCTTCAGCAATATCATCAGCAATGAGATCATGGATCTCCTCATAGAACTTTACTGCGATACGTCTGTACTTTGCCAACTTGCTCTTTGCCTGTTTCAAGTTTATTTTGTTAAAATGTAATTCATTGAATATAAAGACATGAAGAAAATATTGAAATCAAATATAACTTATGTGCCAAATTTACCTGCTCCAAGTTGTCCCAAATATCGTCTTCAGTTGTTACCATCTTCAGGGTATCGTCCCATCCGAAACCAGAGATGCTAAGAAGTTGTTTCACTTCTCTATATCGTGTCCGCCAATTTTTAAACTTATTCTTAACATTGCTTGCAGTGGGTTCCAATCCAGTTTTTTCTTTTACCTTCGCTATTGCATCCTCCCAACAAGCGTTATTGAAGTTTTTCTCAACTTTTATTCTCCCAAGTTTCATTTCTAGAAGAGTGTCCATTAAAACCCTCTCCGCTCTTGGATTCCATTTGAAATTTTCTTTTTTCTGCGACCCTAATGAGATGTGATCATAGGTAATTGTTTAACTCTTTTTTTCATGAAAATGAACTAAATTATGCCAATGTATATGTCAAAAAAAACCATGAAGATATAAAGTTATCATTTTGATTAGCAACTATAACATATGCAACCATAACTATACATTTTAATAAACATATAAACAATACCAAAAATAACTTGGGACATTAATTGTTAAAGGACTTGACATCATAAAAAACAGTGGAACAAAATAAATTCTAATTCATTGACCATGCATTGGATCAAAATTCTGGCACTATCCTGTACTATCCAAAAAGTCATGCAAAAAGATATCTTTCTTGCTGCCTTTATCATTGGTCACTTTCTTCTTGTTGCTGCTCATAATCATACCACATTTGCTCAGCTATTGAGTCCCGAAATGCTTGCCAACTTTCTCTACTGGAACTTGGGACTGTTTCATAGTTTCTGCTCCTTCTCAAGGGAAGATCAGCTCTAGATGGTGTAGCCATGGAAATTGTTTCAAGCATTGGGTCTCTTGCATTATGCATAACTATGTGGTTGTGGAGAATAGTAGAAGCAACAATATCTCGCTGGGTGATCAATGAATAACCATGCGGCATACGTAAAATCGAAAAGCGATTCTTAACAACTCCAAAGACTCGTTCTATGGTGGTACGTAATGAGGAGTGCCGCAAATTAAAAAGTTCCCACGAATTAATTGGAGGACATTCCTCAAACTCTCTCAGATGGTAACGCACACCTCTATAAGGTGTCAGAAATCTAGGCGCATTACCAAAACCAGCATCCACTAAATAAAATTTACCTACACGTGCAAATTATTTAAGTATGACTAAATTAGACTTGACTTAAGTGTACATATACAGCTAAAATGTGCATATAATTTTTTATAAAGTTTCATTACCATCTGGTACTGCTAGTCTATCACCTCTGTTCAATGCGGAGAAAAGCACAGTAGCATCTGCTGCAGATCCTTCCCATCCCACAAGCACATAGTGAAATAACATGTCAAATCCGCATGCCATAAGACAATTCTGCGATAGTTGGCCATGCCTATTTCGATATTTAGCTTGCAATGAAAATGGTACATGAGCAGGCACATGTGTACCATCTATTGCACCTATGCACTCCTATTGATAGAACAAACAAGTTATGTTTAATAAAAAAATTGTCAAACACTTATTCATATTTACTTATAAAAAAGAAAAAAAACTATTAAATGAACTTACCTTAAAATATGGATAGAATCTAGTATTTGTCCTAATTTGCAATGGAGTTGGGGAATTATCTGGAACTTGAACATAATCGGGATAGACCTTGCAAATTGCATTTAGTACTTTATGAAAATATCGACTAACAGTGGCACCTGAATGGTTGAACCGATTGGCAATGACCCTGTTAGTAACATTATGGGCCAATGTATGGAGAAACATTGCTAACTGCTCATCTACGGTCATTGCTCGTGTGTTTTCAAGCAATCCCCGTTGCATAAGTGTATTGCGTAATTTCATAAAACACTCGGGAGTCATACGCAAGTTCTCATGACATTGAGGCCCGTCACTGGATAATAGCTCCTTTACCCATTCTTCGCCCGATAAATATGAAACACGTCGTTGTTTCCTAGGTCGTTCATCTTCTAAGGATAGTCACACTACAACCAACTGACAACATGCTACCACGGTTGCGATAACAGCAGGTATAAATCGTCTTTTGCGTGATTCTGTTGTAATGCAATACTTATGCATAAATACAATAAAGTGATACAAGAATAAAATGACATTGCAACTAAGCATTGGATCAAATCACACTGTTTTTTTATAGCAGAATCACTAATATCATAATGAATTCAGGTTTGGGGAAGAAATATTACCTTCCATTGAGTGTTAAGCGCATGAATCTCACTAATAATCACTGACTTTCTTATGCCCAGTCCTGTAAAAGGATCAAGGTGCAGCCCTATTTAGAAGAAAGACAAGGATCTGTTTATAAAATCCAGACTTGAGAAGTAGTTAAATAGCAAGCCAAAAAAAGCTGGTAAATCCATAGCAAGAGAAGTAAAAGAGTAAAGAACACGAAGAGAAGGGGAAGAACAAAGAGGGAAGAAAGAGCAAAGAGAGAAGGAAAATGAGAATCAGGAAAAGTAAAGGAGGTCACCCACACGTAAGTCACAACTAGTTGGGATGAAAAGAGAGCAAAGTGTACCACAAAAGAAAATTGAAAAGTTTCTATTTAGCTAGCAGTTAAGGGACTAATACAATGATTCTGTCCCATTGTTCAAGCATTCACTCATGTGATTCACAGAATACCTGAAGTTGAAGGCCAGTTCATGGCACACTTATAACTACCAATTCACTTTGTAGTCTCATTTGTTACATGTAATAATCATTTTATTAGATGTCTACGGATGTGTGTGTCTCTATGTTGTTGTGTACATGTATAAACATTGTTGAAAGATCAAGAGCACTGATGTGATGGGCCCTAGTCCTTACTGATGTGTTCTGAAAAAAAAAAAAAAAGGTATCTATAGACATATTATATGTGTACTATATGGAAGCTAAGCAGGTGAGAGACAACTCCAAAATCCTAGATCCCAAACCCCACCTCATTTGCATCTTTGTGAATGCAAATGAACTATTTTTAACCATAAAATTGTGCCTGGTGGAGTTCTGACACAAGTCTAGCCCCCAAATATGTTAAAGTCTCAAGAAGAGGTACTCCTTATCTGAGCAGGTTGATTAGAGTATAAGTTAGGAAGGTATTCCAATTCCAAATCCAAATCCAAATTCACAAGTTACAAAAACATTCCATTCTTCTTCCCTCTATAAATCATACAATCATGCAACCTCAAGTGCAACCATTGGTTTGAGCTTGTTGTGCCAAAGCACAAAAGCTGCAACTCTAATCACATAAAGGTACCACCTTTTCTCTCTATGGCTATAACAACTCTCTTTTTCTCCCCACCTTTGGACTCTCCTCAACCTCTCTTCCTAAAAACACACAACCCTTCTTCTCTCACCAACAACAGTATCAGCATTAACAGCAAGCCTCTCTCAGTATCTTACACCCCCACATCCTCTTCTCCTGTGCACCCTCTCAGGCTACACAAATCCCATCCTTTACACTCCACCATCCCATCATCCTCTTCTCATTCCTCTTCTTCTCCTCCCACTTTTTCTACTGATACACATCTCCACAAACCATTAGCAGGAGGAGGGTTTCTTGATGCAAAAGGTATAGAAAAGAGTGAGATCCTCACGAAGTTCAGCTATACTGGAAAAATTAATGGTGGGTCATTGATGGTTCGGGTGATGGGGGAGGAAGAGGTTGATATTACAGTCCAATTGCTGGCATAATTGTTTATAAAATTCTTGCTACATTGCTACATTGGCGACTCAACTCATATTGACCTTTTATCAAACATATGGTGGGTGGGTGCCTTTTCTCTGCTATGACTGCATCAGTTGGTTGCCTGAGTAACACAAGAGACACAGGCCCTCCAATGTTGCCAAGCCAAGATTTGCAAAGAGAAAGACACCCATCTCTATCTGATTTCAAAAAGCAAAAATCCACCAATAAATAGCATCATCATAGCCTCTTGTACATCTGTATGTTTGAGAGAGGTAGATAGGAAGATAGTCATGATGATTAAAAGTAAGCAGAGAAGAAGCAGCAGCAGCATCGGCAGCTAAGTTAGATCACCAATAAATAGCAGAGAAGAAACTGTATGACTAAAAACCCACACAGTCAAAACAACAAAAACAGCCATCAACAATTTCCAAGCATGAAGATAACACAGAAACATCCATCGTTAATAGCAGTATTGTCTTCTTACTCCAATCACAGATCAAAACAAACTGAAACAAAACCAACATAAACAGGAACACTTCTGCTTGGACAATGAACAAAAACAGGACCAGATTTGCAACAATCTCCATACCCACTTTCATCTCCAAAGTCCAGATCTGGTTTCCAATCATTCTCAAATCCAAAGTCCAGATCTGGTTTCCAAACAGGAATACTTCTGCAATAATCTCTATACCCACTTTCATCTCCAGATCTGGTTTCCAATCATTCTCCATTTTCATCTCCAAAGTCCAATCACTCTAAGAAAATTACCAAAACAGAGGAGAGAAGAGGGGAAAAAAATTACAGCAATCATCTGAAAGCTTAAAGAAGAAGAAGAAACAGACCTTTTTTCTCCTTGCCGTGGTCGGAAAAGCCAGATCCTTTTCGACCGTTGGAGCACCAGAGAGTCTCTCGGAATTCTTGCTTCGCTGGGTTTTTGGGAATGCCTGATGCAGAGGTGGGTTTTACAAATGCCTCCTTTCTGGCATTTATAAATGCTGGAATTTGGGAATGCCTGGAATTCTCGTCGTGAAACGTTGGATTTCTGACAGGAATTCCGGAATTCCCAGACAACCGGAATTCCTGTTAGGAATTCCAGAAAAGAAACAGGGCCTTAGTATTGTTCAAGAGGCAAAATGTGCTCTGCCATTCGACTGCGTCTCACCAGAAGTCCTGATCAAGATGTCGGAATCTGGATATCCCGCGAAGTGCATGTGCAGGATTTTGCAAAAAAAATATATTTAATTTTAAATCTTAATTCAATGGTTTTACAAAGAAAAATCACGTAGGGACATTCTATTGGCACACAAGAAAAATATCTTAACACAATTTTTTTCAAAGCAAAAAAAAAAAAAAAAAAAAAAAACTGCCTAAACTACCCTTCCACCCTCATCCCTCTTCCCTCTCCCATCCTAGTCGCCGGCAGCCCCGGCCTCTTCCTCCCTACCCCCATTTTCTCTCCCTCTCTCTCCTTTCTTCTTCTCCCTCACGCCTCCTGCTGCCACCGGACACCCTCGCTGCCGCCGTAGACTGCCACCGCCACCACCCGACCCCCCTTCTTCCTCTCCACTTCACTGCCGCCCCCATCTCCATCTCATTTCCCCCTTTCTCTTCCTTCCTTTCTCACTCCCCTTGCTGTCCCATGTCACCGTGCCTTCACCGTCATAGGTGACCACTAGCACCACCGCCAACCACCACCAAGCTCTCCTCTTCCCTCTCTATTTCCCCCATTTTCCCTTTCTATGTTTCGTTCGTTCTTTCTTTTTCTCTCTCCCATCTCCTTGCTGCCACGTAAACCCCCACCCCCCCCTCCCCCAACCCACCTCATTTTCTCTGTATCTCTCTGTTCTTTCTTTCTTTCTTCTTTCTCTCTTTCCCCTCCTCCTCCTCCACGGGAGGGATTGGGGTGACTGGGCTGGGTAGGGGAAGGAGGGTGGAAGGGGAAAGAGGCTGGGTACGTAGAGGGGGTGGGGTGACTGGGCAATGGGGGAGGGGAAGGGGAAGGGAGGAGGGGAGAAAGGGAGAGGGAGGGGGCAAGGAGGAGGGTAGTCGTGGCGCTCCAGGAATTCGAGTCAGTGGGGTCAATAAAAGACTTATTTGTTTTCCCCTTTATCAACATTTGTCATCTACTTTCGATAATTTGACAAATATAATATAAAGTTCTCAAATAATATATTTCTGACTATCCGACAAAGACAACACTGAATTCTCAAATAAAAATAAACAAAAATGTCTAAATACGGAAGGTATTTAGAGGTTAAGTTGCGGTAAATAAAGAGTTACTGACAAAATGTCTAAAAAGAGAATTTTCTTTAAAAAATAAAAGTTGGACCCATTATTATTATTATTTTTTGTTTAGGTAGACAGATGGCCAATTAACTTAGGCATTGAATGGGGTTAAAAACTTCCCATATGTTCAATTCATGAAAGAAATTCTTTTTTTATATATATATTTTCCTAGATCTCAGTAATTGACCCCACTGGGATTAATGTAGCGCCGCCCATGAGGGTGGTTAGGCAACTTTTTTTAAACATTGTGTGTGAAGACGTTTTTTTTTTTTTGGAGTGCCAATAGAATATCCCAATCATAAAATGACAACAGAGTTGTTCGTATATTTTTTTGACAAAACTACCCAATTGACGATATCGTCAACTTCCATTGCAAAAAACTATGTGTTGCTTGGACTCTTTCTATTTAGTTATTGTATTTTGTGTCTCGGTTGTCTTAATTAGGTGGTCTCGGCAGTCTTTTTCAAATGTGTGAGTCCCATGCTTGATTTCCACTCATTTTTCGCCCCTTATTAAAGTGTCATGACTTTTGAGGGCGTGAATTTGGAGTACAAGGTGTTCGATGAAATGCAAAAGTGAGGATTTTCTCTCGATTTAGTCGATGGCTGTGAGTGAGGTTGGATGGGAAAGCATCCCCTCCAACCTCACTCAAAGCCACCGACTAAATAGAGAGAAAATCCTTATTTCGGTATTTCATCGAACACCTTGTACTCCAAATTGACACCCTTAAAAGTCATGTGAATACATTATAAAATTGTTGTTGAAACATTTTCTATCACCAATTGGTTTTCGGATAAGTGGTAGTTCAATGGGGTGTAAGATCCTACAAATTTTATACATATAGTCCCTAGAGAGAGAGTAATGTAGGCATGTAGGCTTAGTAAGAAATGGCAAAGCAACTGCCAGGAACTATATGAAAATTCCAATAAACTAGAAGTGCCATAAATGTCAATCCAGAGCATCCAACTTATGGGCCCCTGTAGATGGGAAGAACCTGATATCACAATTGTAATTGCCCAAATGGTGGGAACTCACCATCACATGGTTGGAAGAAAAATCATTCTGCGTTTCAATTGCGATCTTCGAGCCTAGACCCTACAAGTGTAATTTGAAGAGGAGCTCCAGTACAATCAGCCACACCGAATAGATGTTTGGACGACATTTTATTAATTATCAACCTTTCTCATCATTTTCAGCAATTAGGATTATCTAAGTGACCTAGGATTTAATCTACAATGGTGACAGCTGAGTATCGACTTTCCATCCCCCTTTAATTCATTTTTTCCATAAAAGGGGAGACAATTTCATGCCTATTTACTGAACTGCACCTTTATTTCTTCGGTTTTAACCACTTTGGTGAATACATTTTTAAGAATTCCTACTAATTCCATTGCGTGCAACCAAACATGCCCTGGACGGGAATCTTTAGTTTTTTTCTCTTTGCTTCCCTACAAACTTTCTGAATTCAATTTCTTGACAGCAATGACCATCCCACTTCCGGCCTTGGCTGGTGCAAATGTCTTGTCATCGACCCAACCCTTGAAAACCCTCCCAAAACCTCCTTCTCCAAGAACCGTATCGCTCCGGAAATTCCTGGTAGGCGGTAGCCGTCTTCAATTCTTCAAGAGTGAATATCCTTAAATAGGGAGTGGGAAGGATCTGCCTGTTTATGAACACTTCATCCATGCTGCTAGAAAACGCACTCCCACTTCCCGGATGTGTCCCTTCATTGCTGTTGTTCTTTGAACTCTCTTCAAATTTAACAGAAGAGAAGAGGAATGGAGGATTTTGAGGAAACCCATGTGAGGTTTTGCATAAATGAAGAGGCCAGTGAATGGGGTTGAAAATGAATTGGACTATATATTGATCAGACACATTCATGTCCACCTCTTTCAATTTCGACACTATGTGCGCCATTGCAAGGATGTTATCTCTTACTCCCGGGATTCCATCATATTTCATACTTGAAAGGCGGCTTATCAACGAAGCACCTACTGCCTTGTCAGTTATTGTAAATTGCATTCTCACCATATCTAAGAGGTCCTTAGCCTTATGTTTTATTCTTATGGACCCTCGGATATATAGTACGTGAAATAGAATTTAAGATGATCTTTACTCCCACTATGTTTGCCTTTATCCATTTTTCATAGATTGTCCTTTATTCGGCAGTAGAGTTTTCAGTGGGATTTTTAGACATGGGCTCATCGAAGGCAGTTTCTAAGTACAAGAACGTTATAGCAATCATTAAAGCATCCAACCATTCAACGAAATTGGAACCATCCAAAGTGGGTATGGTCCTTAAGGTAGAAAGTGCAGCTAATGATCTGGTTACTGTCAGAAATAATAAATAGCTATATATTAAGATTCTGTAACTAGAACAAAGCAATGGGTACATTAATGTAAATCTACCTTTGGGTGGATAAACAACATGTGAAATATTGCTTTCCATAATTAATCTGTCCATGTTAACAAATATGATGTAAATTAAGAAGATCTTACATTTGGGTGTCAATCATTTAAAAATTTATATCAGATTCATAAACATGTCAAATTCGAATTTCTAACCGTTAGGATGATCTTACCTTTGGGTGAACCTCCATTAATGAAATCTAAGTGATATCATAATCGCTCAAATAAGAAGTGTACATTTCTGTGACTTTTATTATTATTAATATATTATTTTACGTCCAATAAATAAGAATAAAATGAATATGAAATAAATCTATTATTTTCATATCTTTCAGAGTGGATTGGACACTCTTTCAGATTGGGTTGGGCACTATAATCCTCATTTTCTGAGGAGTTTTATTCAATAACTTGAATATCATTTATCAAATACCTAAAATCTCTTTTCGGTATTTGGATTTAATTATCGGAGAAGCCAAGAAGCCCCAAAAAATACATAAAATGTAAATCATTATTTGTTATATTAAAAATAAATTCTTATACCAAATGTTAGAATTTCTATGATGCCAAGATCTTATTGGATACAAATAAATAATACTTAATGTAATTAAAATCATATCTGATTCCATGGCATACCTGATTTTATGGCTGAACCATTTTCTTTTCTCTGTAGCAAATTGATGGAAATAATCAAGAAAATTCACAGTTGACAGGGAAGTAGCCTCCTTAAGGTAGTGAGCCCACGTGGCTAGGTGCGGAACACTCCCTTATTCCAATACGGAGACTACGCGTATCGACGACTGTAATCTCTGCATCTTCCGTTCTCTTTCTTCCTACGTCCTATCCGAGAGAGATTCATTCTTTCAAGAAACTGATCCATATCAACCTATGCAGCTTGATAGACGGAAGGAAGGAGAGAGAGAGATGGGGAATGACTGGATACCGCACTTTGACTCGTCTAGCAGCAGTCCCTGCTCGACCAGACCTTCAAGCCCAGGTAATGAAAAGATGGAACATCTTTTGATGGACCCAGATGAGCTTTTCTTCCTCTTCCTCTACAACTCTAGTTAGTTTTTCACATGGGTTGTTTTTCTGTCTCTTCATCTATTTCAGTGATATGGAAACAGAACCTGACATGGGTTGCTTTCTCAAAATCCCTTTCTCCTTTTGCTTACATGTGATTGCTTTCAAATACAATCTTTTCTCTGTAACTCTGTTTTTTTCCCGTGCTGCTCTGTTTTCTTCTCTCATTTTCATTCACAGACCTCTTCAGTTTTGCATAATCTCACATGGGTTTCCTTCAAATCCTCTGTTATTTTTCCCTTCTTTTAAATTTGCAGAGATTTCAAGGAAAAACAGCAATGAAGGGACGCATTCGGGATCTAGGAGTGCATGTTCAAGCAGCTTTAATGAGGGGTCCACATACTGTCAGATCCTTCAGCTTGCTCCCACTCCCACTCCCACTCCCACCTCAAGGATTTTCAGGTCTGCAGAGTTGAAGATGGCGACCGGGAATTTCAGTCTAGGTACACTTATTGGGGGGGGGGGGGGGGGGGGGGGGGTGGGGGGGGGTGAGATCTTGGGCATATTTACAAGGGTTGGATTGATGAGATGGCTATTGCTGTCAAGAAATTGAATTCAGACGACTTCCAGATATGGGCACACGGGCAGGTATTTTCCATTCAATCCAACACTTGTTTGGCAAATTTGGGGAAAGAAAATAAAAACAACGATTGATGCTATAGGGCCATTTGGTTTCATGGAATTGAATGCACAGGAATTCTAAGAAATTAATTTGTGAAAGTAATTAAAATTAAAGAAATAAAGGTAAAATTCCATAAATGGCTATGGAATTATCTCCCCTTTTATGGAAAATGATGGAAAGTGAATACTCACCCATCACCCTAGTAGATCAAGTGATCCCGTATACGACTCTACTTTATATCCTACACCCCTCAGCTCTTTACTAATCCTTTGTTGAACCCATTTTGTAATGAATACCTAAGGATTCAAATCATGCAAGCAAATGGGCCTTTACCCAAAACTTTCATTTTATTTCCAGAAATAAAACTATGATTGAGGATGTAAGATGTCTGCCACGGATACAATTTAGATCGTTTCAGTTAAAAACAGCTCTCTCTCTCTCTCTCTCTCTCTCTCATGATTCTGCATAAATACTGTTTATTTTATTTATTTTTGTAATTTCATGATTTTAATTATGCTGGTACGTGCTTTTATTTTACTTATGTAGTCATACGCGGATGTCTTGCAGCCGTGTGGTCCAATTGGGAGACTTTTGGGATACGGTTGGGAAGACAAAGAACTACTATTTGTGTACGAATACAGTAGTAAGTAGTAAACAATTTGTAATTGTAATTAGATGATTTTACGGGAAAAATCCCGGAATTTGACCATTCATCGTGAAGGGTTTCCGTAGATTTTTTAATTAAAGTGCTATTGATTTTTTTTTTTGGTCGGTTACACAAATTATCATTAATAATAAGAGGAAGAACTACAAAGGCGGAAAAAAAGGAGAGGTACAAGAGCATTGTAACCCATATTACAAAACAACTCCCTCTCAAGGGGATTCCGTCATAACCCCCTGTTTGGCTAAAGCATCGGCGATGTGTTAGCCGATCAAAGCTTGTGTTGGAAGACAACATTGAAGTTGGTAGAAACAATCCTAATTTCATTAAGTGTTATTGATGAGACCCCTTGTCTGAAAACTGAAGGCTTTATTTGACTTTTACTAATCTAGTAAAGTGCCAATGGGCCCGTCAATTTACCATTAAAGTAAAAGAAATGTAAAGCTTCCATTTTTCGGACAAGGTTTCACATCAAAAGTATACGTTTTCAAAACTCCCTCATTCATTTCTAAAAAAAAAAAAAAAAGGTCAAAAAGCAACATCCTTTATCCAATAAATGACAAAAATACATTAATATTTTATATATAAAAAAAAAGAAGTCAAAGACTCCTTACCAATCTACTAAAGACAACATACCATCGTAACCCTCTTATATATTTTATTCTCTTGATCTACCAAATGGGTCCAAATTGGCTAATTTTAAGGGCCTTTTTGGTACAAGTGGTGATTTTTCTGGTAATTTCGAATATGTTTATCATCAATATTGAATAATAATCGAATCACAAACTAGAGGAATTTACGAGGAAAATCCCCCTAGGACCGCATACGTCCTAATAGGACCCAGTTCCATGTCGATTAGGGAGGGTTTCTCATGTGGCATTTTTCTTCCCTTTTTTTTTTTTTTTTTTTTTTTTTTTGTCGTTTTGGGATATAGTCGATATCGACCATTCTGTCAGTCGGATTTTCTTCAATATGTAACTATCTTATTTGCTGAACATAACAGAATGGTCGATATCAACCATATCGCGAAATAACAAGAAAAAGACGAATCTGGGTTTTCTCCCTTGGTTACTGGTGTTGCTGAACATAACAGAATGGTCGATATCAACCATATCGCGAAATAACAAGAAAAAGACGAATCTGGGTTTTCTCCCTTGGTTACTGGTGATGCTCCATAGCCTGTGAGGGAGAAGAAGATAGAGAGAGATGCCGGCGACAATGTGGAGCTGAGGAGGGTAAAAGAGCTTCATTCTCGGCTGATTGCACATGGGTTTGGATAGAATGTCTTTGCAATGACGGCGGTTGTGAATATGTATGCAAAATGTAGGCAGATTGAGGATGCACGGAGGATGTTTGATAGAATACCTGAGAGAGCTTTGGTCACTTGGAATGCAATTATTTCTAGGTATGCACACAATGGGCTTGCAAAGAGAGCTTTGGAGTTTGTTTTTATGATGCAGAGAGAAGGGAAGAGGCCTGACTCAATAGCACTTGTCAGTATCCATGGCTACACTGTTAGGGCTGGATTTGAGTTGCTTGTGAATGTTTCTATTGCACTTGTGGACATGTATGCGAAATGCTGCTTGATTGGGATTGCTAGGTTGGTATTTGACCGGATGCAAGTTAGAATGTGGTCTTATGGAATTCAATGATAGATGGTTATACTCAGTGTGGAGATTCAGGTGAAGCAATGGCTCTCTTTTGACAGGCTATGGAGCATCACCACCAACCAAGGGAGAAAATCCAAATTCATCTTTTTTCTTGTTATTTCGCGATATGGTCATTATCGATCACTCTGCTGTGTTCCGCAAATAAGACAATTATATGTTGAAGAAAATCTGACTGATAGAATGGTCGATATCGACCATTATGTCGTGTAGAAAAAAAATCTGACTGACAGAATAGTCGATATTGACCATATCGCAAAAAAAAAAAAAAAAAAAAAAGGAAAAAACCAATACGAGGACCCTTCCCATATTCAACATGGAACTGAGTCCTGCTAGGACGTATGCGGTCCTAAGGGGATTTTTCCCGTAAATTCCTCCACAAACTAAGACTCCGCGCATTGACGACTGTAATCTCAGCGCACTGTTTCTTCTGCATCTTCCGTTCTCTTTCTTCCTACTTCCTATGTGAGAGAGAGATTGATTCTTTCAAGAAACTGGTCTATATCAACCTTTGCAGCTTGATAGACGGAAGGAAGGAGGGAAAGAGAGATAGACGGAAGGAAGGAGAGAAAGAGCGATGGGAAATTTCTGGATAGCGCACTTTGACTCGTCTAGCAGCAGTCCCTGCTCGACCAGACCTTCAAGCCCAGGTAATGAAAAGAAGGAACAGAAAAAAATCAAATCTTTTGATGACCCAGATGAGCTTTTCTTTCTCTTCCTCTAAAACTCTAGTTAGTTTTTCTTTATATGAGATGTTTTTCTGTCTCTTCTTCTGGGTCCTTCTATTTCCGTGATATAGAAACAGAACCTGACATGGGTTGCTTTCTCAAAATCCCTTTCACCTTTTGCGAACATGTAATTTCTTTCAAATACAATCTTTTCTCTGTAACTCTGTTTTTTCCTGTGCTGCTCTGTTTTCTTCTCTCATTTTCATTCGCAGACCTCTCCAATTTTGTATAATCTCACATGGGTTTCCTTCAAATCCTCTGTTATTTTTCTCTTCTTTTAAATTTGCAGAGATTTCAAGCGAAAAAAGGAATGGAGGGACACATTCGGGATCTAGGAGTGCATTTTCGAGCAGCTTGAATGAGGTGTCCCCATACTGTCAGATTCTTCACAGTACTCCCACCTCAAGGATATTCAGGTTTGCAGAGTTGAAGAAGGCGACCAAGAATTTCTGACCTGATATGGTTGTTGGGGAAGGAGGTTTTGGGAGGGTTTTCGAGGGTTGGATTGATGAGAAGACATTTGCACCAACCGAGGCCGGAAGTGGGATGGCTATTGCTGTCAAGAAAATGAGTCCAAAGGGTGTGCAGGGAAGGGAAGAGTGGCAGGTATTTTCCATTCAATCCAATATTTGGTTGGCAAAATTTGAGGGGAAAAAAAAAAAGAAACAAAGATATATGTATAGGGCTAGAGGTGAAAAATAGGTCGGCCCGGTCCTGCACCGAAAAAACTGTGCTCGGGCCAGGCCCATTCTTCAAGATATAAATGAGCATCAATGTTTTTGCATTTATCTTAATTGTTTAATTTTATTTCAAGTTAAAGAACCCAAAGTCCATAAAGTCCTTTTCAATTTATATAAAAAAAATTAAAAAAGGCATGTGGGCTGGCCTGTGGGCCGCACCACCCAGTTTTCACATCCCTATAAGGCCCATTTGGTTTCTTGGAATTAGAATTCCTAAGAACTTTAAGAAATGCATTCTTAAAAGTGGTTAAAATTAAAGAAATAGAGTTGAAGTTACATAAATGACCACGAAATTATATCCCCTTTTATGGAAAATGACTCACCCATCACCGTAGGATATTAAATTGTCCTATTGAGGATTCTAATTTATATCCTTCATCCCTCACCTCTTTACTAATCCTTTGTTGAACCCATTTTGTAATGCCAGCAAATTATACTTTACTGAAATTTCTCATTTTATTTCCAGAAATAAAACTATAGTGTAAGATGTCTCTTATGCTAAAAACACCTTTCTTTCTCTCATTCTCTTCATGCTTCTGCATAAATACATTTTATTTTATTTTATTTATTTTTGTAATTTCATGATTTTAATTCTGCCGGTATGTGCTTTTATTTTACTTGAATATGTTCCTTTTTGCAGTCAGAGGTGAATATCTTGGGGAGCCTTTCTCATCCAAACATTGTGAGACTTTTGGGACACTGTAAGGAAGGCAAAGAACTACTACTTGTATACGAATTCATGCCAAGTGGCAGTTTGGCAAACCACCTTTTCAGTAGTAAGCAGCAAACAATATTAATATTGTAATTGTAATTAACTGTACTTGGTTGGATGAGCTGTGATGCTGGTGATGGTGAAAAATTGGCACCGTAGTTATTATCAAAAGAAATTATGATTCAAGATTAAGATAACTAATACATTTAATGATCATCATAAGTTGCAGAAATTGATATTGTGCCTAAACTTCATGATAATAATCAGAAAAATATATCATCTACCTGATGCCACAGTACTAAAGCCAGTGGACAGCTGTGATCTTGTTTGAGTGACCGGATGGGCTTAGATCTCAACTTTCTTGATTTTGTATCCATCGAGAAAATCCTGTTTCAATTGGTGAAAACTTATCCCAATGTAAGTTTTATCATTCAAGAGGAAATTAGAGAGTAGCTCTTGTCTTAATGGTTTAAATTGCTGCAAACACCTCAAGAGCACTACCATGTGGCTGTGTTGTGTGTCCAAACTCCTATATGTATTTTTGTCATGTTTGAGAGAAACACTTGAATTCCTAACAACTGTCACAATAATGTTATCATTTTCATAATCGTTATTTTACTTCCTCATCAGATTACGGGTTAAAATGTCTTAAACCCTACCATAGAGCTTCACATACATATGTTCCGAAAAATTATGGCTATAACCGACTTATGCATGTCAATGCAAATACCCATGCCATTGGAACAGTCAATTTTCTTATCATAGTGAACTCAACTTCTATTTTGGAGCGAAGAAAGCGGTCTCAATTCTCAAATCTTGTTGATAGTCCTGATCCAACAATGTATCTATACAATGCATATTTTACTTTCTTGCAATTGGAAGTTACAGTTATGTTACCTGCATATGATCTATTAAAATTGTGAAACACTATAAAACACTGTGTCAACCTTGCACAGCTTCATTCCAGACAAGTCCGAGCTGCATTTTTTTTTATTGCTTTCTTTTTATTTATATATATTTTTATAGAATCGCATCCATTATTCATGTTTCTAAAATGATGCACTTTATGTAGGATCTTTAGCCTTTCAATCACTTTCATGGAACATACGGTTGAAGATAGCAATAGGTGTAGCTCGTGGCGTTGCATTCTTACATTGTTCTGAAAGGAAAATCATACATCGTAATATTACACCATATAATGTATTGATTGATTCGGTAAACTCTTCCATCCTGATTTCTTCTGCTATAGAGACAAATGTATGTGTGTGTTTTTTTTTTATATATATATTTATGTGGGGTGGGGGTTGGGAATTTGTTGTATGGTTGAATATCTTCGTTTGATTTTTTTTTTTCTCTTTTTTAATCTTCTGCAGAACTATAATGCAAAAATTTCTGATTTTGGGTTAGCAAGGAATGGTTCGCAGGGTGAAACTTCACATGTCTCCACACTTGTCTTGGGCACAATTGGTTATGCAGATCCTGAATATGTGGCTACAGGTATGATCAGTTCTTTGGTAGCAACCTTCATGGCTACAAGTTCTTGTGATTTCTGTGTTGATTTTTAATTGTTCACGCTGTAGTGGACTTTCTTTATTTTAAACTTATCTTAATCTGCTTTCTAGTTTTATGCATGGGTGGATGTTTGTGGTTTCTCTCTTCATCGAAAATTATTCTGTATGCCTAGTTCACTAGTGAGTAAGAAGCAATGTTTTTAATACCAATCAGCTGGCTTTGCTTCGTATATCAAACAACTGAATCAGCAGGACTGGGAATTTGGGGCCAGTTTGGCAACGCACTGTTCGGATGTTCTGAAATTTCCACAGGAAGAGAAGTAGAAAATGTGTTTGGTTGATATTTATTGTCGTTTCAAACTTTTTTTTTTTATATAGAATGATTCTTGGAATCACGGCCTGCTGGTATAGAAATTTCAAAACAATCTTACTTTTTTTAAACAGCTCACTGGCAACACTTACGACGCATCCTGTTATGCGGTAACTCCTCTGCACAAATCTCTAACACATTCCTCTCTCTCTCTCTCTCTCCCCCCATAGTCAACCATCCTCCACCCTTTTCAAATGTCATTAAAATGCCCTCTTACAGTAATAACAGTAAGGAAGAAATGCCCTCTGGATGGTATGGTAATTCTTTAGAGTTCATGTTTTCAATTTCCCAACTTGATTTAGGAATTCTCTATACCAAACTTTTACAATGTCAATTAAACTTTTGATATGAAAGTTCATAGAATTTTATTAAAATTTATTCTTTTATTTGAAAGCATCGCTTTTTTGGCTTCAAATATATATATATATATATATATATATATGGGAGATGCTCCTATGAGAGATATCTCTCACCTTATATGAGAGATAGGGGTGGGGGCCCTCGCATTTATGTTGTTAGCATTGGATATGGATGTGAGGGCCCCCACCCAATCTCTCAGAGAGATATCTCTCACACACACATGTATAAATTTTACTTTCCCCTGGTTATCATTTCAGCATGTAACAATCCAATTCTTGGTACAATTTCAAAAATTGAATTGAGGTCTTACCAGTGGCGGATCCAGGATCTTCATTTGGGTGGGGCAGATAATGGTCGATTGAAAAGGTCAACTTTTTTTCTTGCTAGACATATTTCACCTAAATAATAGCAGAAGAAAAAATATATTACATTTAAACATATAGACACAAAATGCTTAACCGCATATGCTAACATTGATTTCTCTCATAAAAAATCAACTCAAACTTACATTATCTTGTTTCACTCAAAATTTATGTCAAAATCAATGCCTATGGAAGATCACTACAAATTCAAGGTGAATAGGTATGGGAAAAAACTGGATACAAGAACATTTCTCAAAGCCAACAAGACATTTGCATACGTGGGGCGGTTGTTTAAACACATGTGAGCCATGATGTAGGGCCCATTGGACTTTTGGGAAGTTTCAAGATCCGACCTGGGGCAACCACCCCAGGTCATGAAAGCATAGGTCCGCCCCTGGGTCTTACTCATTTCTTTCAGCATGTAACAATGCAATTCATTTCAGCTTGTGTACTGGAGTTTTGTGATTTGGTCTTTCATGAATTAATATTTAGATATGAAACCATATTTGGATACAATATGGGTTTTGAGAGGAGATATCATAATGCTGTACGGTCAACGCAACTCCTAAGTCGATATTCCATACTCAATCACGTGTTCACAATTACAAAAAGGGGGTCACATGTTTATAGGCACAAAACTGGCTCCACATTGTAAATCCTATGAAAGTGGGCCCATGTTCTAATTTCTAAAGGTGCGTATTGCATTGTAGTTTTTAAAAGGCATGTCCCAGTATAACAATGATAGATTTAAGTTAAGGAACAAAATTATTATAATGTTACCAAACAAGTTTTGCTAAGCATATTCTTAGCAGAATAGTTTAACGTAATGTTACCAAACAAGTTCTACACAGCATAGTCTCGGCACAACCCAGTCTCGGCACAGAATTGGGAACAACACAGGAACAATGCCAAACGAAGCCTTGGTTGCTCAAAACTTTTGGCTGTAGCATTTGGTATTTTCGTTTGGTGATTAGGGCCTGTTTGGCTTGTTCACCAGTTCAGTTTTCTCTGAACTGGTCATTCATTATAGCCTTGAAAATTTGTCATTCCCTGTATGAACTGTCTGTGCGCTTTCATATATTGCAGGAGCAGTGAAACATCATGATATTTCCTTTTCAAAAGTCATCTTAGCATTTGAACTAGGTTTTGTAACTGGTCTTTGTCTAGAAATGTAGCTAGAAAGAGATACTTCAATAAAAACGGATGGCCATAGAGCCTTGTAGAGCTACTTGTGAACCAGCCCCCCTGCTCTTCCTTCTTATTTTTGCAGGGCACTTGGTTAAAGATCACTGTTATGAACTCCTAATTAGTCCTAATGAGGAATCTTGACTACAGTGAAATGAGATTGATGAAAAAGGCAACAATGTCAACTATTGACATCATATGTTAGAACAATATCTTTTATGGTGGCTACCAAGTTCCAACCCTTGTTAACACTTGCTTTAAGTCGGATTCAAACTGGTTTGTGATGCAGGCCAGATAATTGGGCCCCCTCTTAAGTTTTATACCCAAAGGCCTAAGCTCAGAAGGGAGCAGTGATCTTTCAAGCTATCCGGAGCTGTTTGGGGGCTTTACTAATGGAGTTGGGTGAAGTAAATATTATTTTGAAGAAAGAATAAAATATAAATGGGTTATGATCTCATTTTGTTTTTAGTTGTTTATTTTGGAATCTTTTTACGTTTTGTATTGATTGTGGAGTGTTTTTTTTTTTTTTTTTTGTCTTTTAGTGGAGGAATGAGGTTGCTTTTTGACCCTTTTTTTTTTTTTTGAAAAATATGGCGGGAAATTTGAATTAAAGTGCTTTTGATGGGATTTTTTTTTTTTTTTGAGAAATGGGGGCTTTACCTTATTTGACTCTAATAGTAGAGTTGCCAAACAAGTGAAGAAGAAATCGGCACTGCCCTATATATACTATATCCTATGCTATGTGGAGTGTTCCCTTAGTTTTGGTTAGCAGGCTAGAATAGAACAATGATTGTTTGCCTATATAAGGAGATGTAATCCTCTCCAATGGGGACATTGAATTTGAATATGAAGTAGAATTTGAGTTTTCTTTCTATTGTTCTTGTCTGTGGTGTGAGACCAAGACACTTGATCCGTAAGGATCCCTATCCATAGGCCATTTGGCTTGGTGAATAGCCTGTTGACTATCTTCCCTTCCCCTGTGCTGCGTCAGTTTGGCAGTTGTTCAAATAAAAAATTAAGAGCTTATAATGATCATTACTTCTTTCATTTTGGTCATAAAACTCTGCTTGAAAACCGTAGTAACTATGAGAGGGTCATAGATTGCCTGCAACAGTGGAAAATTAATATAATTTCTTTCTTTCTTGAAAAACATCTCGAATGGATGAAATTTCTTTGATATTAAAAATGACATGTGCCTCCATCCAAGGATGAAAATAGCGGTAGCGGCGGGCGTAGCGGCCTGCCGCCAAAACGCTACGTAGCGGGCGCTACGTAGCGGTGTAGCGGTGCGATTTGAAAAAATCGTCAAAAAAATATAAAAAAATTCTAGAAAATCTAGAATATTGGAAAATGAGAGAAAATGTATTTTTTTTGCAAAAGTAACTAAGGTAAGGGGGCGTAGCGGTCCCCTCATTATATGAGGTCCTGTATCGCTGTATAAATAGAAAATAATAGTAATGATCATTTTTTTTACATGTGTTCATGTTACTTAGTTATGCTAATTTAGAAACTAATGAAAGGCTTATAAAAGAAAAAATTATGTCATGAAGTCAAGACTTAAGAGTACCTAGAGAAAAAAATGCATCTACCAAAGGGGGTGTCTAATAGGATGTACTTAGAGAAGAATCATTGAGAAGAACTCTTTATATCGACTACAATTCGGCGAGATTATGTGCTTTTTGGTGTTCTTTTAAACATAAAAGGGTAAAAGAGTTGTGTAGAAATGTTATTTGGAGAGAAGAAGAAAAGAAATAAGTCTTATTATGCATTTAAAAAAAATTGAAAAGTAGGATTTTTTTCTCACCCCGTAGCGGCCCCGTAGTGGCCGTAGCGGCCGCTACATTCGCGTAGCGGCCGCTACATTCGCGTAGAGGTCAGAACACTGTTTTTTTCAATTTAGCGTGGCGGCCTGGGCCGCCACGGCCGATATATCGCGTAGCGGCCGCTATTTTCATCTATGCCTCCATCAACATCAACCAGGCCGGCTATACGTGAAGAGTGATGTATATGGTTTTGGAGTTGTGTTGCTGGAGATGCTTTCAGGCAAGCGGGTGATCGACAAAATCGAGCCACTTGTGCAACAGAACTTGGTAGATTGGGCAAAACCATATCTATCTGATCGGAGGAAGGTATTATCGCTGGTGATGGACCAACGGCTTGAAGGCCAGTACCCGTCTAAAGGTGCAGTTCAGGCTGCTCAACTCATTCTCAAGTGTCTCAATTCCGACCCAAGAAAGCGTCCATCTATGACAAAAGTGGTGGAAGCATTGGAGCAGATTCAGGCCATAAAGCATATGCCCCTAGAACCAAAGACTGATCCTGTGCGTAATCGCTCTGATCACCATGCATGAATCTGTTCCTCACTTCATCCAAAGGCTTGTAATGTTGGAACTGAAAAAATGGAAGGATGTCTCTGGTGAAAGCAAGCTTCAAAATTGAGGTAATCTATTCCAACATGAATAGTTCTGATGACAGTGCTATGTGCGTGTCCAATTGTTTGTGCTTATTGGACAACTTGGGTATTATCATTATCATTGTTATTGTTATTTTCTTTCCATTAATTATGAATTGTGGATGTGATGGTTTGTTGAACAATTGGATCATAGAATAAAATGACTGTTTTTAATGTCTAAGGGAAGCTTGGTTGTTTTCCACCTCCAATTGAGTTTAAATTCTATTTGCGATTTGTAATTTATTTTAAATTCCAAACAGCTAACACATCCTTCTTTTGAAATTCAAGTGCAAATAACCTCGACCATCTTCATATCATCTAGAAGATGAAACACGTTCAATGTTTTTGCGATTTACAATCGCTGCTTCTTTTCAAAGAAAGGGTGGACCCTTTGGTATTGCAAGATCACCCACACCAGGTGCCAAAGTGAAATGTCTGGCCACAGAGCTTTAGGATTGTTCAAGAGGCAAAATGTGCTTTGCCATAGAATGAAATTACTCAACCGCGTCTCACCGCCACTCCTGATCAAGATGTCAGGATCTGGGTACCCTGCGAAGTACATGTGCCTCTCCAAGTCCACTGATGACACTGAATATTCTTCCAAATTGCTTCCTCCAGAACATTCAACCGATTCATCATCTTCCCCCATCTGTTTCCCTTCTGCTGTTTGCTGAATTCTAGCCCGTTTCTCTTTATATAATCCTTGAATAGCATGAACTATATCATCAGTGGAAGTATATGCAACACAGACTAGAAGTACTGTCCCATTATTCTGGGCTGTGGCCGCCATCACCTTCTCTGCCGCTTTCCTAACGGGTTCTGGGAAGAGCTTCAGATTTCCTAAGAAATCAATCTTAACACCATACTGCTTCACTATGTTCTCTTCACTGAGCACTAATTCAAGTTTTTCCAGAATAAGATCCATGAGATACTGAAGTTCATCAGGTTTTCTCTTGAAGTTATCAATGCTGAAAGCATATATTGTTACATACTTCACTCCAAGCTCATAACAGTATTTGAGAATGGACAAGAGAGCCAGAAATCCATATCTGTGACCCATTCCTGCTTCCAGATGATGAATGCGTGCATATCTTCGGTTTCCATCCAAAATAAATGCAATATGATGAGGGATGGGACCAAAAGAGAGAACTTGAAATAGACACCTTCTCAAGAAACTGGGAATGCTCCCCAAGAATTCAGATATATAGCCACTGCTACCTTTCTCCATTTTACAACAGCCCCTAAACAAAAAGCCAAATTAATAGCCCTGAAATGGACATTGTTGAAAAAAGATTGAAGCCCTGATACTCACAATGCATCCTAGCCCATGGGCAACAGCCACAATCTGGATACCAAAACACAATGTCTGAACTGTATTAGTTTAATTTTATCTAGAAAAGGCAGTCTCAAGTTTGTAGCTACTGAACTTGAAGCAAAAACCATTGCAATGAAGAGCTGAATTTCTAATTGGAAATAAAATTATGACCACTTCTCATGTGCTAGTTAGGATTCTTGGTCATAGCTTATTTATAGGGCTGTTCATCGTCTTTATAGGGCTAAGAAACACTTGAAGAGGTTTAATTTCATATCTATATTTAGAGTTTCTGAGAGATTTGTGAAAAACATCCGAAAAGGCCCACTCTATAGATCTAATTTTGTACACTTTTGTGGGCTCCAATTCATGACCCAAACCGTTCAATATTCTCATACTGGTCATAAGCATCAATAGGCTTAGTTTCATATCTTAAATATTTATAGATTTTGAGACGTCTATGAAAAACAACCAAAAAAAAATCCTGACATAATTTAAAACCATTAGATGCAGTCATTGACTCGTGAAAATGGTGATTTTGACAAAGATGGTAATGTGCTCACAATATATCATGTGCATATATGATAATTACACATGTAAAACTTATTTTCGTATTTCATGCATAAAAGGCAAACAACCCCTCTAAAATAAGGCTCTTAAAATGGTAATGATGGTGGTGATGATGTTGAATTCCTACCCATCCGGGGTACACCCCAAAGATTTTTCTCTTTTTCTTTTCATATTATCCGCTCAAAGGTCTATATTTTGGTTCCGCCCCTATACCCATTCCTTAGAAAGCTGAAATCATCTCTATTTTAGAATATCAATAAATTATATTCTCGTCTTTCTCGCAATAAAAAAGTATCGCACCGAACAACAAAAAAGAGGGTTGCATCAAAAATCAGAACAATTTCCTCTCCGGTGGATATTTCTCTCATTACACAAACGCATCTTATTAAGACATTTCATTGAATGTTTTGGTGGGATATTGTTTCATATGAAAAATAGTTAAAAAAAAGAAAAAAAAAAAAAAAAAAAGAAAAAAGAGACCCCAAAATGCTCAAGAAGAGATAGAACCCCTTACCTTGAAGCTGCACCCCAACTTTGGGAGAAGTTAGGAAGATGGTGTGAGGACTTGGGAGTCTAGAGAAGCGCAGATTAAATATTGTTTTAGGGACAAGTAGTGCTGATTTCGTGGGGGTGGCATTCTTTTTGTGGAACCTGAGGAAGTCATCTTGTTAGAACGGTTAGTTATTGCTCAAAGACCATCGGCATGAACTGCTCCATCAAGGACTGTTTGTGCTCTAAGGGATCCTAACCATTGGATCATCATTTAGGTCTTCAACTATTGAGAATTCCTGAGTTGTAGGAGTGCAACCTAAAAGGCCCACCTATTGAAAATCCAAATTGCTCGAGGTGAACAGCCTTATGATCATTTAAGGGATGCTCGCAAATTTTACTCAAATTGGAGATGTCCCCACCATACGATTGGCCAAATGATGAATAATGTGATTAATGCAATTTTATGCATGATTAATCATATCTATTAATCACATTATATATGTTCAGTTCGACGGTGGGACCAACTTCGATTAGAATAAAGTTTGTGGTTGAATAGGTGGGGTTCATAGTGGATTTCACTTCTCCCACTAATAAGAGTGTGCCACTTCAATCGGGCAGTTGAGATTGAGATTAAGCAACAGGCTTACTGCATCTATTACTACTTACACCCAGTGGAGCATGTGAGGCAGGTGTGCCCCTACTCAACGGACTTGATAAATAAGCTGATTTCATTGGATCCCACAATGTTTATTCTTGCCCTAAAAATCAGGTCAGTTTTATGATCTGGTGGGGCCCAGACTATTCACCACAACAACAAAACAGTGGGTCCAACGCAACAAAAATGCTCTCAAGGCCTAGTCTCTAGGGCACGTTTGTGTACATATCGAAGAAAATTAATTTCATAGAAAATTTCTTATTATACAAAACAAAAAACTGACCACCCTCCATAAGAATTTATTTTCTAAAAAATTATAGAGAATTTAGCTTATTTTGGTGTTTTACCATAAGAGCTCGTTTGGCAATTTACTAGGTTAGTAAAAGCAATGTAAAACCTCCATTTTTTCAAAGAAGGGGTTACATTAAAAGTGTACGTCTTTAAAATTTCCTCTTCTTTAAAAAGAAAGAAAGTAAAAAAAAAAAAAAAAACCCTCCTTTCTCTACTAAATGACACAAAAAATAAAAAATAAAAAAACTCACTTATTACACAGAAAGTAAGAAAATCTTACTACCAGTCCACTAATTAAAGATAAAATACCATCATAACTCCTTATATTTTATTCTCTCATTGATTTGATGTTTTATATTATTTTAACTTTAATAGTAAATTGTCAAACGGGGCTCTGGGAAAAAGTTACCGCTCAAACATAAATTTTATTGTAGTGTGAGATTTTAATTTCCTTGATTCTCACTTTTCCCACGGAAAAATTTTTAAACGCCTTCGATCCCACACACGTATACTAATTTAGCACGTGCGTGGCGAGTGACTAGTGACATGTGGGTCCCAGTCGAGTCCACCTGGCACATTCCAGTTGTCACTTCGTACCATCAGTGTGCATGAAAAGAAAAAACAGATTTCACAGCTTTCGCTTCCCGCTACAAAAACACCAAACAAAGCGAAAAAACGCCATTTCATTTTACACACACCTCTCTCTTTCTCTCGAGCTCTCGACATGGAATTTCGTTCTAGAAGCTTCTGCAGCTGCAGATTTCTCATATTCTCTTCACTGCAGGCAAGAAACCGATTCCAATTCCAGATTTTTTTCTTCATCTCATCTTCCTGGATCTCAAGATCCTTGCTATTATCAGAACTTGATCGATCGATTCTTGTTTGTTCCTTTCGTTTTTCTTTTGTTATAAGATCTTATGGAGAATGCGTGAGATTCGAATTCGGATTTCGAATTCCATCTCTTGTTGTGTTTTGTTTCTGTTTGTTCTTCGTTTTTTATTGTTTAGGTATTTGATCTGAATTTACGCGTGAATGCTGATGTCGAACAGTCGATTTGGAGTTCTCGAGGGTGTAATTAGGCAAAATCTCATACGGAGAATGCGTGAGATGCTAATTCTATATCTTGTTGTGTTTCTTTTCTTGTTTGTTCTTCGATTTTGATTGTTTAGGAACTCGATCTGAATTAACGCGCGAATCTGATCTCGAACACTCCGATTTGGAGTTCGTGATGGTGTAATTTGGAAAAATATCATACGGAGAATGCGTGAGATGCGAATTATATATCTTCTTGTGTTTCGTTTCTTTTTTGTTCTTCGATTTTGATAGTTTAGGAACTCGATCTGAATTTACGCGCGAATCTGATCTCAAACACTCTGATTTGGAGTTCGTGATGGTGTAATTAGGCAAAACATCAGTTGCCTTGTGTCGGAAACGCCATCTTGGAAATTTTGTTTGATGCATTGGATGATATTTTACATGAAATTCAAGATGTCTTTGATTTCTGCATTGATGTGGTTGGAAAAGTTGAAAGGTACTAGTTCTTGTAAACACAATGTAGTAGATTCGAGTGTTTTTCTAATAGAAAGGTTGAAAATGGGTAATTAGTGTATGATAGATGGAAATAGGAATGGAAATAATGTTCTGGTTAGGATGATCATAGCATGTAGCAAATGTGAAATGGATCTCTATGCTATGATGTAATCACCTGTGATTTCTTAACACTCAGCCCAAGCAATAACCTGTGATTTCATTCCCTTTCTTATAACAAAGGCTGCACCATAAAAATTATGACATAAACAAATATTGTTCTTTATTTGAGAGACAAAGGCAGCCATGTTTGATCTTTCAATTTGATCTGGAAAATGCTTGGCATTCTTTAACATGAAAATAAAAAAAAGAAACAATATAGTGTTGGACTTCAGTTTTACACATTGTAAATCATCCAAGTGTTATTTGTGAAAGTAAAACTGTTTTGTGTTTCAAGTACCAAATTTAATCATCTCCACTGATATCCATGTTTTAATTTCCCTAGTTGAAGCTACCTCCCCTTATTTTAGATATGTAGAATAAATGTACACATCTTCTTATGTTTCTCTGTAGTACCACTTTCAGCCAAAGTCAGTTACTGTGAAATTTGTTTTTATATCTTCTTTGCAATGATGACAAACTATAACTAGAGAATTCAAGGTTTCAGTTGAAAAAATGAAGATAAAAAATTCTGGAACTTGATTTATGTGAGGAAAAATATGTGAAAATGGGGGGTGGGGGTGGGGAGGGCTGATTGATTGCTGGGGCTGGGTGAGCAGCCTTATGTATAAATCAATTCGAAATTCTTAGTTTTTACAAAAACCTCTGCTAATTCTAGAAGTTACAATAAAGTCCCTGCAAACAGCCCTATTAGGCTATTACTCTTCGACATTGGAATAACTAAGGTCGCTTTTTTCAAGTTTTAATGTTGTAAATTCTGTAGCAAGAGTTTTGGATTTTTCCTTTTTTTTATAGTTCTGTTATATTCAAATTTCTTCTTGTTTCACAATAAATTATAAGAAGATCTCCTTACATGAGTTTTGTGCAAGTTCTTCATTTCTTTCTGGATTCTGATATGGATTTGCAACATTTCATAATAATGTTTCTGATTATTCAATATGAGTCAAAGAGGGTATTATATGAATGATTGCCTCATTATTTTCATCTACAAGTCAGCTGCAATTTTCCAATATGCTAGTTTGCTCTCTCTCTCTCTCTCTCTCTCTCTCTCTCTCTCTACACACACAAAAATGCCATGTCCTCTGCTGTTTGAAAAACTAATCATGCCTCATTTTTCAGAAGTAATCACTTTTCATAATACAACTACATTTCTGCAGGTCATGATCCTTATGTTGCTACTGCATGCAGAAATTTCAGATGCAGCTTCCTTTCTAGTGTCCAATAATCCGATAGTGTAAGAATATTGTTCTCTCTAGAAGAGTTGCTAACTTGACTATTTGAAGAAGCCTTCTATAGCCCATACTTCTGAATTAATCTCATATTTGGATTTCTGGACTGAGCTGGCATTGTAAGTTGATTTTGTGTGTTCTGATAAAACATTTAAATTTATTCTCCTAGGCATCTGTAATTTTAGGGACTAGAGCTTCCTTAGTCATGCTTTAGATGACATTGTGCGATGGCTCTTTTTTTTTTTCCTTGGTCTGCTTTTATTGTATAGGAATTGCTCAGCATGCATAAACACATGAATGCAAGTCATTGTATATGATTATCTAACTCTGCCTATTAATTCGACACTAGTAAGATTCAATGCCTAGTTTATCATGCTTAAATTTTGATTTTTCCAGTCAAAGCGATTCCCGAGGACATCGAGGCCTTTCTGATTGTGTGGAATGCGGTGATAGAAAGGTTTCATAATTCCCTTGACTTCTTTTTTTTTTTTTTCTAATTATTACTTCATGCAACTGCTTTTGGTTTCATAATGACTTGCTCTTGAATGTGGTGTCATGCCTTTTCAAGGCGTTCTATCCTTTTTTCCAACAAAACTAAGTAAAATTCTGGGCATCTCATGATACTGATTGAACATGAACTAAAGAAACGACTTAATCTGAAAGTGATTGCTGTATGATCTTTGCACTCTGTAATCTGGCCGGATGAAATGTAGATAAGGAGTTTCTCTAAAAGCTATACCAAACTCCTCCAAGGTGGAGGAACTCCTTGCAGCATATGAGCTGGTGCCACCACTTCAGCACATTTAGTTATTGGGCCCAACATTGAGGCAAGGCTCAGCCTGCAGGCCTAAACTCAGATCTGAGCCCTGCCCAATTTGCAAAATAGTAGGCCTAAAGTCAGGTATGATTCAGGCCAGGGAAGGCCATCTAGGCAGACATTTACACAGGCTAGAAAACAGGCCTAGGCGACAGCAAGGATTCAGCAGAAACCGGGTTAAGTTTTAGTGACCTCTGTCCATGTGCCAACCTAGGCCTGAGATTTACTATCCATATTCTCATGCTGAGCTTCACACAATTTTCCACTCAAGAATATTTTACATGACAAATCACTATCACTTATCCTTGTCCAGGACAGTGACATTATTGTGACATACACGGATGCTCTTGGCGACATTCAGACAAGTACTATCAAAACAAAGGACTTATCTGATTCCTGGGTCTGGGAGGATCCAGATGATGAGAACCATAAACAGATAAAGAAAAATGAGGTATACTAATCTTATTTCAGCATTAATTGAGAGAATTCATGCACCAGGGTGTCCAATGATTCCAAGTTTGTGTCATCATGTGGAGTCCATATCAGAGGAAAGCCATGTTGATAACCATTTTATGTCTTAGCTCCCAGATTCTTAACTATATCTAATGACTGATACCTTTTCATCTCCAACTGACTGCCAGGAGCAAATCATGAATGGATTAGAAAGCCGCGATGAGAGTTCCACTGATGAGCATAGAGTTGTGGAGGAGCTTGCTCAGGACCAACAGAACAGACAAATCAGCCCAGTGAAGCTTATGCGGCGGGTGAAATGTCTAATGCTTCTAATCCTTCAATTCTTTTCTTTATTTATGTGGGTATATAGGTTGGTAAATGTGAGGTTTTCATGTTCTTCAGAAAATAAGAAAGATGAGGAGAGAAAAGCAAACTTCAGAGCTAATCCAAGGGAACACAAAGGCTGGAAATCCGATGCAAACTGCAGCCATTGAACACTCAAAGCAATTTAATAGCAGTGTCAGAGGAAAATACAGCATATGGAGGAGAGAATACAACAATCCCAACTCTGATTCCACTTTGAGACTTATGCGAGATCAGATCATAATGGCAAAAGTATATGGGAGCATCGCTCTTTCCAAGGAGGATGAGCTCCACAATTCCCTGATGAAAGAAGTAAAACGAAATCAGAGAGTCCTTGGAGAAGCAAATTCAGATGCTGAATTGAAACCGGGGTATTTTCTTCAGCTTTCTTTTACTTGTCATTTCAACATGAGGAACTATGAGGTCTTGATGCATCGACTTGAATTATAAGGTCCTGATGCATCCTGATGTTCTACTACTCAATACAAGGTGGAACCATCTATAGTGATCCCAATAGATGATCTGATGCCCCAAAATGCCTTCTGATCATAAATTGCAGCTACTTCAAACTTTTGCATTGCAGCAACCACCCATTGAAGAGGAAAGGACTTATTGATATGGATGTCCCATTTCGAATTTTGAACATGCCATCCACGGTGACACCCATTAGATCACTGGTCTGGATAGCACCACCATGGGAGGAACTACTTATGCACAGTGGCCCTATCAGGATACCGTAGATGTCTGGTGCTTCAGAAATTATTAGTTCTCTTTTTAACACATTTAATTTCATGTTAAACTCTGATGGAATCCTTTCCTTCAGTGCCCTTGAACAAGCCAAAGCAATGGGTCATATTTTATCAGTGGCAAAGGACAAGTTATTTGACTGTACTGTATTGGCAAGGAAACTGCGAGCCATGCTTGTGACGGCCGAAGAGAGTGTAAAAAACCTGAAGAAGCAAAGCACATTCTTGATTCAGCTTGCAGCAAAATCTCTCCCAAAACAGTTTCGCTGCTTCTCTGTACTGCTTGCAAGAGATTACTTCATGCAGGATTATGGAAGTAACGAAGCAGTTCATGCAGATATGCTTGAAGATCCTGCTCTCTACCACTATGCTATATTCTCTGATAATGTACTTGCCACATCTGTGGTTGTAAATTCGACTGTATTCCATGCAAAGGAACCTGAGAAGCACGTGTTCCATTTAGTGACAGACAGGTTGAATTTTGTGGCTATGAAGATGTGGTTCCTTGTCAATGCTCCGGCAGGTGCTACAATTCAAGTTGAGAACATTGATGATTTCAAGTGGCTCAATTCTTCTTATTGTTCGGTTCTTCGGCAACTTGAAACTGCACATCTCCAAGAATACTACTTCAAGGGAAGTCATCCATCGACACTTTCTGCTGGGGATGATAATCTCAAATATAGGAATCCAAAATATTTGTCCATGCTGAACCACTTGAGATTCTACCTCCCTGAAGTGTACCCAAAGCTGGACAAAATCCTGTTTTTGGATGATGACATTGTAGTTCAGGAGGATCTGACGCCTCTTTGGTCTATTGATATGCAAGGAATGGTGAATGGGGCAGTAGAGACCTGTAAAGAGAGCTTCCATCGCTTCGATACATATCTCAACTTCTCTCATCCCAAGATCTCTCAGAATTTTGACCCCAACGCATGTGGGTGGGCATTTGGAATGAATATCTTTGATTTGAAGGAGTGGAAAAAGCAGAATATAACCGGCATATATCACCACTGGCAGGATATGGTGAGCAATTAGTTTTATTTTAACTTTATAAATTCAACCACAGAGGGGCTGTTTGTCTGAGACTTTCCGAAAGAAAGGGAGGGGTTGGACAATATTGGCAAGAGAGGCATGCTTGGTTGGAGAATATACCATATCTAAACAGTGGGCGGCCATGATTTTGTATAATACTAGTTCCTAGTCATCCTCCCCTACGAAAATGAATCCTCTTTTTTTTTTTCTATCTAGGAAAGTATTTTGGTTCCAGTCTCCTTTTCATCCTTGTCCAACCCCTCTGCTTCCTTAGGAAAGCCCCAATAAACAACAAGCATCCCCTAACAGAAACAATGTGATGAGAAATTTTTGTGATACTGTCTAATTTCATGCATCACCATTTCACCCAGCCGCACGTAGTGATGAGAGATGAGAGGACAACACATCCATGCTGCTCATTGGGTGGGTTACTGTGAATATAACAATTCAAAAATGAGGTCAGTTGGACAATCTTAACTGCTGGATTTGAGCATTAAAATCAGATAAATTTTGTAAAACAATTTCCTTTTATAACCACCCACATATTTTTCTCAAATTCAGTGTGTGACTACCTGACTGATCTTGTTTTTGTACCTTGTCGAATAGAGGCCCATGTGGCTACTTGATTACTAGCTTAGAATTTCGAACTTCATAAACTTTTCTTGTGGGAATATAGGGCTGCAGCTGTGGATAGCACGCACGCCCGCTCCATAGCTCCATCTGGGGATTGATCCCTGGGTGGGCAGGGTACCTACAAAACTCTGGGAATAATAATAATAATAATAATAATCCTTTTTAGGTACAAGCAGAGTCCATACACATTTGCCCGCTGTTCTGTTCAGTTCTTTTCTATGGCTAGTCGTGTTGGCCCCAAGGTTTTCAGACCCTCCTAGCTCGCAAACAAAATTGAGGGGGTCATCTTTTAAACTTTGAAAACTGACTTCAGTTCTTTAGACACTGAAGCTGAATGGAAATAAAATGAGGTGGAACCGCAGGATCTGAAGAGATCCTCATCCAGCAACTTGCGTTTACTAATATCTTTTGGTGGTGAAAATTCCAAACGCAGAACGAGGACAGAACTCTATGGAAGCTGGGGTCACTGCCACCAGGATTGATCACATTCTACAACCTGACATATCCACTAGATCGGAGCTGGCATGCGCTGGGCCTGGGGTATGATCCGGCTCTCAACGAAACAGAGATCGAAGAAGCTGCAGTCATTCACTACAACGGGAATTACAAGCCATGGCTGGACCTTGCCATCCCCAAATACAAGCCATACTGGTCCAAGTTTCTTATGCCGGATAATCCCTATCTACAGTACTGCAGATTCAGTGAATGATCATGACTGGACCTCAATCGCCTACCCATGATTAGTGATTACCAAATTCTTTCCATTCCACAATTTTCCCTGTCTTCTTAATTCAAATTGCCCATTTGTCTAACAAATCCTATAGCAGCACGAGTATGTAGCATTTTTGGGTTGATACAGCGAAAGCAATTCATTTGTGACATATGATTCATTAGTACATAACATGAAAGTTTTCTTAGAGATCGCATCTTCTCAGTGTAGATTTCTCTGGGAGCCAGTTTGTTTTGCATAGTTTTTGTTTTATTATTATTCTTCTTCTTGTTTGCATCTTCTACTGAATCTTTGGTATGAATTGTCAGATAGGCAGGTGGGCCATTCAAACTCACCGAATTAAAAATAGAGTGTACTTCTAGGCGTTGCCAGGAAGAGGAAGATGAAGTGACATCTTCTTCTACTGAATTGTTTGCTACCTTTGTATTTCATTAGATTCCAGGCCCTTCGTTGTTGATGTCCCAAATGTGCTTCCGGACAGCAGCAACCTTCCTTTCCGCCCCCAAATCCTGTAACTGGAACCTGATGATCCGAGAATCAACATCTAAGATGCAGTGGGAACAAGTTCTCTCTCACTTCCATGAAATGAACAAGGCAAGAATTCTCATAGATGACCCCTCGCTGTTCCCTCCCATCTTCAAAGCCTGTGCAAAACTTGGGTTCTTCAGACAAGGCATCTCTCTCCATGCATCTACTATAAAGAAGGGCTTTGATTCCTATCCTTCCATTGCTAATTCCACCATGGATTTCTACTTCAAATGCGGCGTGGCCGACTCTGCATTGTCTGTATTTTATTGTATGGGGAGGGCCAAGGACTCTGTTTCATGGAATGTGGCAATTCATGGATTGCTTGATCAAGGTGCTTCTGAGGAAGGCCTGTTCATGTTCATCCAAGCAAGGCTTGCAGGTTTTGAATCCAATGTCTCTAACTTGGTCCTTGTACTCCAGGCCTGTCGCAGCCTTGGAGCTAGACGAGAAGGCGTTAAAATTCATGGCTTCATCATCCGAAGTGGGTTCTCTGATGTTGTTTCAGTCCAGAATTCTTTGCTCAGTTTGTATGTGAAATCACAGGACATGGCGTCTGCACATCAACTGTTTGATGAAATGCCTCAGAGAGATTTGATCTCTTGGAGCGTGATGATCAGTGGGTATGCACGATGCGGCGAAGGTCAGATTGCATTGCAGTTGTTTCAAGAGATGCGTTTAGGGGAATGTGTCGACCTGGATGGGCTTACTGTGGTTAGTGTAATTCGAGCTTGCACCAGTTTTGCGGACATTGATCAAGGGAGATTAATCCACAGCTTTGTGATTCGTAGAGGTTTTGAGTTCGATTTACATGTGGGAAATGCTCTGGTTGACTTGTATTGCAAATGTATGGATGTAGAAGCTGCTCACAAAGTATTCAACAACATGCTTGAAAGGAATATTGTTTCCTGGAATTCGATCTTGTCAGGATTGGTCTACAATGGCAAGTATTCAGAAGCGCTGGAGCTCTTCTACTTAATGGAGAAGGCAGGAATTGAAGCAGATGAGATTACTGTAGTGAATCTACTTCAATCTTACAAGAACCTTGGACACACCCTTGAGTGCAAGTGCATCCACTCGGTCATAATTCGAAGGGGGTTTGACATAAATGAATTGGTATTGAATTCATTGTTGGATGCGTATGCAAAGTGCAACCTGGTAGAGCTCGCTTGGAAGTTGTTCAATAGTACGAAGGAGAGGGATCTGTTCTCTTGGAGCACAATGATTGGGGGGTTTGCCCATTGTGGTAGGCCTGATGAAGCCATCGCCCTTTACCAAGAGATGAAGATGGCACAGCAGAAGCCCAATTCAGTCACCATGTTGAGTCTTTTAGAAGCCTGCTCGATTTCAGCGGATCTAGAAAGATTAAAGTGGGCACATTGTATGGCCATTAGAAATGGGATGATGCGTGAAGTGGCTGTTGGCACTGCCATTCTAGAGACATATGCAAAGTGTGGGGAGGTAGACGAGTCGAGAAGAGTGTTCAATGAGATGCCTGAGAGAAACATAGTGTCATGGAGCGCTATGATAGCAGCATATGGTATGAACGGGTGTGCACGCGATGCTCTTGCCATGCTCCGAGATATGGAACTGCATGATCTGAAGCCAAACAAGATAACAATCCTCTCAGTGCTGTCAGCATGTAGCCATGGAGGGCTGGTGGCAGAGGGGCTCTCCTGTTTCAAAGAAATGATCCATGATTATGGGTTGAAGCCTAGTTTGGAGCACTATTCATGCTTGGTGGACATGTTGGGACGGGCGGGAGATCTTGATGGCGCTATAGATGTGATCAGGAAAATGCCCGGAGGTTTTGAGGCCAGTTCTAGCATTTGGGGTGCACTGTTGAGTGCATGTAGGAAGCATGGGAATAGCGAGCTTGGAAGAGGGGCCGCATCGCATGTTGTTGAGTTGGAGCCGTTGAGCTCAGCAGGTTATCTCATTACTTCGGGCATGTATGCTGCGGGAGGGTTGTGGGATGACGCAGCTAGGATGAGGTGGTTGGCGAAGGAGAAGCAGGTGAGGGTGGTAGCAGGTTACAGTTTGGTGCATGTAAACAGCAGGGCATACAAGTTTGTTTCTGGAGACACATCTCACCAACAGTCTACAGAGATTTATGGAATGGTTGAACATATGCATAGTTGTATGAGGGAGCAGAAAAATGACACCCTGTTGTACATCATCTAAAGTGCTGCCTTCACTTATGAGAGAGAGGAAGAGAGAGGATTCTCTCTAGCAATAATTCAGCTATTCAATCCAACAAAAATATGGTAAGAAGTGCAGGGTGAAAAAAAATAATTCATCGCATATGGTGAAAATTTTTCATCACAAATGGAATATGTGCAGCTACCACAACTTACAATACATTTAGTTTCCAAAAAGAAAAGGAAAAACTTACAATACACCTATTTTTTTTTAGTGAGGGTCTGACCTTACCATAACTCGCCACCTGATTTAACTTGTGGGCCTAACCTTTGTTGAGCCAGACCCTAACACATGCGCCCCCAGCACTTGCCCAAATTTAAGCCTGACTTGGATTTATCAACCTTATAGTGCATCAATCTTAACAAGATAGGGCGCATATTATTTAGGACCACTTATGGACAAACCATTAGCTAAACTTAAGCACTGCTCAAGATCCTTGGCATTAGCAAGGTGACAAACAATAACTATGAATTCACATTCTCTAAGCCTCATAAACTTACTAATTTACCGTCAGACCACCTTCAACCATGAATTGTAATTTATCATTACACATCCGCACAAGTTTCAACACACTTAATTGATCCATGAGGAAAGAAAACACTAAACACCTCCTTGAACAATCCACAAAAAGCAGAAGACTCCCAAGTTCCAACCTATCTGCCCCCCAAATCTACTACTATATTGGACAAAATATCCATCATCAGATTCTGTTTTCATCTATGCATCAGAGAGACCATTGACAGTTCTGCACCCATCATAGACACATGCCGTTGTCCTTAGTCCTTAAATCTTAATAAATAAATAGATAAACTATAATCACATTCAAAGCCTTGTCCCAACATATATATTTGAACAAGTTTAGTCACGCTGGGAAGCAGCTTCACTCGCAGTTGGGCTCGAGGTGCAGTAATTATCGTACAAGATGCTATTCTAGAATCAAACTTCTGATCTATGTTGTCTAATGACAAGCATTTACTACAACATTAGTAGTAATAAATGCACCCTTTCTTCCATTTCCATAGCCAGCCCAATTAAGAGTAATACAAACTATGTATATATATATATATATATATATATATATATATATATTTTAAAGAATTTATTGATACACTGCTATAAAGAACCATTTAAACCTGGTAAGAAACCTACCATGAGGTTAACAAGTCCTGCTTTCTGTTCAATTCATGGGACTTTTAAGCAATTCGCAGGTCCAAGTGTTTGAAATTCCAGCTCTCTTAAGTCTTAAACACACTAGCCCTTCATCCTCCTCCGATCCATCTCACCATTGAAAAAGTATCTAAACACTGGAAAAACAAATGATCCTTTTTCGCAGCTAGCCAACTTAATTGTTTTTGATAACATGTTACCGTGCTTGAATCCCTCACTTAACCCATGCAACCCCCAAACCAAAATCAAAGGAATAATGCCAGCACCATTTTATCAATTAGCATGGCCTCTGAGTTGGGTCCAAGAAATAAACACCCTATGGTGATGCTGAGAATTAAATGTCATCATTTCCATCCTTGACAATCATTTTTTATGCCATAGGCATATTTACTGCCATGGCATTGCAAAAGACTCTGTTATGTACATTCCTTCATCATCTGCCAAGCTCAAGTTTTCATCTCTCTTTACACATCCCTTTCAGAACCCACAAGCCTGGCTTACTTGATGCAGTAATTCTGCTACAACCAACCAGGATTCTGGGAAGCTACATTTTGGTTTTGGCAGCCATATGGTGTTAATGAGATCAAAGTCTTCCCCACAGTCAAGAGAGTGCAGTATTACCCAAAGAATTTCTGGTATCTGGTTGGGAAACAAAGTTGACAGTGAGTTTGATTAAGTGCATGCGAGAGGATTTGCACAAGTCTTTACACTCCTGAAGATCAGCATCACATTTTAACATCACCCACTCAAAGTCATCATCCAAATACTTGAGATCTATCGCATTTGCATCATCTATATTAAACCGGCTTGCAATCTCCAGCATTAAATCTTGGAAGCCCCAAGAAGGCTGCAATCTGAATCTGACCTTCTCTTCCCCATACGCAACTTTCACTCTAACTGAATTGCAGTCTTGAGGTAAACTGATACTCTCGCGCAAAGAAGATGAGCTTCCGAATGAAGGACGCTCGCAGAGGGATTTTTGACTATGGGACCTAGATGGAGGTCTTGTCTCTTCCCTCTTGCTCAAGGCATGCAGCTCTGCTTCACTACAAGCTCTTTCAGCATGCAACTTTTGCTTTCTGCCTTGGAAGCATCTTTGCTACCAAATAGTTGTGTAGCATGATGTCGCGACTGTACTGCTGTGGAACAGCTGAGGCTAGAACTGGATTTCTGACTGCATGAAGAGGTTTGTGAATTCTCCAGAGGAGCCCCAATGATGAATACACCTTTGGGCTGTGTAGTTGAGGATTTTGGATGACCTGTCTGCTCCAATGTGGAAAGCATCTCACTTCTTGATAGATTTTGAGAGGGAAAATCCAACCCATAGGTTTTGGGGAAATTTGCACAGACTGGGCTGATTTGAACTACGAGAAATTCTATATGCACCACTGAAATTGATGAATACACCCACACTTAAGTTTTTTTTTTAATTACCAAATTGCCCTCTAGTGAAAGGACGAAATTGCTCTTCACCATCAACCTCCTCTCATCTTCCTTTGGTTCGTCTGCAGTGGGGGGCGAGCCGTCTCATCTCCTATTCCTCCTCTTCTTCTTCTTCTTCTTCATTCTCCCTTTTATCCATTGTTTCGTAACCGTTCCCCCGCACTCATTCATGCCCGTTGATGTGCATCTCTCTCCTCATCATCTTCTTCAACCTTTTTAAAGTATCCATAAGTCTCATAATCTAATTCAACCCTTGAAAGTACTCATCTCCCTCGGACACATTGTCTACTGAAAGCAGGCATTTTCAACATGGACAAGCAACTGACAATCTACGAAGAGGAGGTATACTCTCTGACTTCGTTTCCAGCTTGTCATTCAGTTTACCCGCGATATGCTCAGTATTCCAGAACCGTACAAAACAATTCTGCACGGCACATTGTAACCGTGCAATGTTTTTTTGCACGGCCACACTGAACCGTGCAATATAATATTGCACGGTTGAAATGTGACGTGCAAAATAATAATGCACGGTTGCAATGTGCCGCGCAGAGTTGTTTTGCACGGGTCTATAGGACCGTGCACTAATAAACTAATAATTTTGTGATCATATTTTCAGGAGATTGACTCAACTGGTGCAAGTCAGTGCTCTCTCGATTTTACCAATGTCTTCACAACTGACACGATATTCAGAAGCCGAGAGGATCTAATCCAATGGACACGGGATGTTGGAAAGAAACATGGCTTGGTAATTGTAATCAAAACTTCAGATGCTGGTGGAGATGGTAGGAAACCGAGAATAGTTTTAACTTGTGAGAGAAGTGGTTGTTACAGGGCTTCATCGAAGATGTACGAAAAGAAAAATCCTAACAAGGCAACGGGAACTAAGAAGTGTAATTGCCCTTTCACTTTGAAGGGTCGAAAGTTGGCAACTGACGATGATTGGATGTTAACAGTGGTTTGTGGGGTACACAATCATCCAAACGCACAACATCTCGAGGGGCACTCATTTGCTGGAAGGCTTTCTACAGAAGGGATTAATGTTTTGATTGATATGTCTAAGAGTCTGGTGAAGCCAAGGAACATCCTTCGAACACTACAGGAAAGGAATGTGCACAACACCACTACGATGAAGAGTATCTACAATGCTCGTCAGAAGTTTAGGGTGACAGAGATGGCCGGTCGATCACAGATGCAGCAACTCATGATGCATTTGGAGAAGAACAAGTACATTGAGTATCACACTAGCAATGATGCTATAGATGCTATCTTGGACCTATTCTGGGCACATCCGTCATCTATTCAGTTACTACGTGCATTTCCAGAAGTTTTGATAATGGATTCCACGTATAAGACCAATAGATATCGACTTCCATTGCTTGAGATTGTTGGTGTCACGTCTACCCAACTGACATTCTCCGTTGCCTTTGTGTACCTTGAATCAGAGAAGGAGGCCAATTATAGATGGGCTCTGGAGAGGCTTAAGGATTTAATGGATGGATGCATTATGCCACGTGTGATTGTCACAGACAGAGAGTTAGCGCTCATGAATGCAATAAAAGTTGTATTTCCGAATGCAGCAAACTTATTATGCAGGTGGCATATTTCTAGGAACATCTTGGCAAACTGTAAGAAGTTCTTTGAGACCAACGACAGATGGGATGCATTTATCTCTTGTTGGAACATGTTGGTAGTCTCTCCAACTGAAAGTGACTATATTTAACTTCTAAGTGCTTTGGAACGGAATTTTTGCGGGTATCCACATGCTGTTGATTATGTGAAGAACTCGTGGTTGAATAAGTATAAGGAGCAATTTGTGTCTGTTTGGACGGATCAAAATATGCACTTTGGCAACGCCACTACTAACAGGGCCGAGAGTGCACACGCAAAATTAAAGAGACACCTGAGTACATCAAGCTGTAGTTTTGATTCGTCCTGACAGGTTATCCATGCCTTGCTTGAGTTGCTATTTACCGAAATAAAGGCTTCTTTTGAAAAGAGTTTGAACACCGTGCAACATAAGTTCAAACCGGCACTGTTCCGTGAGTTGAGAGGATTTGTATCAAGGAATGCTTTGGATATAGTGTTAAATGAGTCGATAAGAGCTGGTGATATTGGTTCAGATTCGGAGGCATGTGGGTGCGTCGTACGACGGACCCATGGTTTACCATGTGCACATGAAATTGCAGAGTATATAAGGGAAGGTTCTCATATACCGTTGAGATGTGTATATCAATTTTGGCGGAAGCTCAATTTAGAGAGCACTAAGATGAATGAACCCCCTGAGTTGACCACAACTTCTGAGTTTGACTTGATCGCTAAGAAATTTCGGAGTAGTGACGAGGCGGGAAAAATTCAATTATTGAAGAAATTGAGAGAATTAGCTAGTCCTTCATCTACACCTCTTATTGAACCGGACGTTAAATTGAATACTCGCGGTCGGTCATCATCAGAGAAGAAGAAGTTGGATCGGTCTACGACTCGTGAGCCGTCTGCTTTCGAATATGCAGTAGGGATGAAAGAGAGTGTTCCTATTATATTAAGTAGTACCGTTGTAACGAAGAAGAAAGAGAAGATTAGTGTCCGTCGCACTCGATCAATTACATTTTTTCATTTGCTCCCTCAGTCTTTGGGACCCTACATCCTCACTATTAAGGATGTCGCAGCTGATGGTAACTGTGGTTTCAGAGCTATAGCTGGTCTTCTTGGCATGGGTGAGGACAGTTGGAGGCAGGTTAGATTGGACTTGAGCAGTGAATTGCAGAGGTATCATTATTATTATACATTGGTCTATGGAGGAGAGGACCGAGTTGGAGAGCTGTACTACGCATTGTCTTACTTTGAAAGTAATCCTTCATTTGATCGGTGGATGACAATGCCGGATATGGGTCACCTGATATCTTCATATTATAACGTTGTATTGGTCCTTCTTTCATTGCAACAGTGCCTGACTTTCTTGCCTTTGATGTCATCCCCGATTCCACCAAGTGATCGCAGAATCATCGCGATTGGTTTTGTCAATGGAAACCATTATGTTCAGGTCTTCATGAAATCAGAAGCACCCATGCCTCCCATTGCAACAAATTGGCATAGACATCACCATCCTGATGCAGACGGATGGCAACTCCCATATGCAAAGAGCATCGAGCAATTCAGAGAAATTTTTGGAAACAGTGTAGCAACACAAGAGTCGGTGAATCTTGATAGCGATTGATTAGAACTGAAACAAATTTGATGTAATTCAATGAATTATATAATAGAACGTTAAATGTTGGTGATTACGATGATCAATTTATTTATTAGTGTTATTTTGTTATCTGATGGCTATTGAATTGTACATGCTCGGTTTAAAAGTTTTTATCAAAACATGTTCTGCACGGCCAACATGTAATGTGCAGAATATGGTCTGCACGACTAACATGTTCTGTGCAGAACAAGTTCTGCACAGCCAACATGTGCCGTGCAGAATATGTTCTGCACATTATATGTTGGCCGTGCAGACTATATTCTGCACATTACATGTTGGCCGTGCAGACCATTATCCCTTTCATTCCATTTTGCCTAACTTCTTAGTTTATGAAAGCCCACGAAATTGCATACAAGTGTATACTATACAATCATCACAAAATAAAAAAATTCATCCATTATAGGAGAGCTATCAAAAAGGATCCTTAAATTCATCCATTTAAACAAAAATACATAGGTAAAAGTGATCATTTACATAAAAATGAGAATTACATCACGGCTATCAAAAAGTAGCCTCAACCTCATACAAGTTCGTCATGTTTCAACCAAAAAATTACAAACTCCAAAATTCTTCATTAATTTAAAGACAAAATCCAACAACACCAAGTGATATCACGGCTGCGTACGTCGTCGGTACGTCACCGGTACGCCATCCAGGATCTCCCGCATGGTATGCAATGCCCGGTAATAAAAATCAGCAGGCTCACCGGGTCGTGCAATCAAAGCTCCGATACTATCCCTCAGTCGACGGATCTGTAAGAAACAACTAATGGAGTCAATACTTAAGAGAATCATAACTTTTAAAATGGAAATGTAATGCTACTTTGAAAACTCAAACGCTCACCACTGATGGAGTCGGGTCATCTTGATCCTCATTAGGATGATAATGGGAGTGACGATCGGGATTCTGTACCCGGGGATGTGAAATCCTAACAAACCACTCCATGTAGTCGGGTGCGCATTCCCATGCATGTTGCACTCGATGGCCGCGGTGTGCTGCGGATAATACATGATCCTCCCAAGACTCCCAATACTGGTCAAGGAATTTGTAGGATACCTTGTATTGTACGGCTGAAGATCCACGAGACGCACGAAGTAGCGCGAGCGGTGCTGGTGGAATGGTCTGAATATATCCAAACTGACGAAGAATCCTCTGTGGGTGGTAGGGTTCAATCACATCTAGTGCCCTCAAGCAACCACAGAAGAAAGAACTCTGATGGAATGGATGCTGGGTCCTGGCACCAATATACGGTTCCCAAGCCACCTATACCAAGTAAATGAAACAACTAATTAATATTATATTAAGGACTAGAGATCCTTGAAAAAACTTAAAATAGATACCAAAATATCTATTAGCATCTCACCTCACTCGGATGTAAGTCATCCAGTCTCTCCCGCAGCAGCTTGACATTCTCCCTTGCAATCCCGGAATCTTGACCAGGATTCCACCGAGCTGCATGAGGCATTGCAGGTTCAAATCCCCATGAAGCAGGAGGACGGGCAAATGAGAAGTGCTCGTACACCCAAGACTGCAAAAAGATAGTTATTATTAATTATACAAATTTAAATAATATCGTATGAGTATTCAAAGGGATTTACACATTTACCGTGAGCAGTGTCAGATAACCAGCAATCTGTCTCACATCTGCCCTCGTAGCGGTTCCCAGTTGGCGATAGAGATACGCAAGCGCGGCAGCCCCCCATGCATAATGACGGACCTGTCCCAAGTCCATCAGTAAAGATAAATAGGCAATGGGGACTCGGGTGGACGACTTATCGGTGAAAAGTGTGCAGCCTAACAGATACAAGAGATAGCCTCTAGCTGCACACTCTATCTGCTCAACAGATGACCTGGGAGTCACATCGCCGCACACCCGTTTAATCCAGGACATCCTCACTACCCCACCACGCGCCACCCTCAACTCATCTGACGCAGTCGCCCTATCCACTCCCAATCCACGCTCAAGTAAATCGACCTGTTCTGTAAATCCCATACTGGTCGATGCGTGGACGGGCAGTCCCGTTATCGGGACGCCAAGGAGAGTACCCACATCATCTAAGGTGATCGTCATCTCACCAAATGGCATGTGGAAGGTATTGGTCTCGGGCTGCCACCTCTCTACGAAGCTGGATACCAAAGGGCAGGAGATATATCGGTAAGACAAATCCTTCAGCTCTGCCAGTCCAGACTCTTCTATAATCGCACGAAAGCGAGGAACTTCGACATCGGCCCCATCCCCGGGCCGAGTTATGTACCAATCCTTTAGCCCTCGCCAATGATTGATACACTTGAGCGGATCACGATCCTGCACATTACAAATAGAATTCTTCATTAATATAGCTCAATTTATAGAATTCAATACATCTCATTTGAAAAATAATTAATTCAAACATTAACAAAATGCAAATGTACCTCCCCGTGCCATATGGGTATGGCTACGTGCGTCCTAAAACTCGGAATTACCGATAAATCGGCCGGACCGCCGGGGATAGGACCATCCCCCGCCGCTGCTGTGGGAGGACTGGATGGTTGTGCCTGGTCTGAATGGTCCTCCCTTGCTGCCGCTGCAAGAGGAGTGGACGGTTGTGCCTCCTCCTCTGAGGAATCCTCCTCTGACTCCTCCTCTGACGACTCCGAGAGTGGATCCTGTCGCAATTTACGTCTTCGTTCAGATGCCGTTGGTCGTTGACGAACGGCAGTCGAAGTACTAGCGTGAACACCTCTGCGACGCGGCGGTCGTGCGACACCGATCTTCGTCCTAACTCTGGATGGCTCGCTAGAAGAACTAGCCCGTCCACCTATCGAAAGTGAGCTACCACCGCGACGAGCAGGTCTTCTAGGCATGTTCTAATCTGTTCAAAATGAAAATCAAACAGTGTTATAAAAAATATATTACTATTGCTCGGCAAACCAGAACTGTGCAGATTCATTCTGCACGGCATATTAACACCGTGCATTTAAAAAATGCACGGCGTACATTTCCCGTGCATATTTAATTTGCACGGTATAAATTAGCCGTGCAAATTAAATATGCACGATAAATGTACGCCGTGCATTTTTTAAATGCACGGTGTTAATATGCCGTGCAGAATGAATCTGCACAGTTCTGGTTTGCCGAGCAGTTCGCGAACGAGAAAAAGAAAATGGGAATGAAAAAAATTGTAGTTTGAAACTCCCATCCATATTTTGCAAAAAAAAAAATCCCATACAAGTGCTCTAACTAAGTAGGTGAAAATACAACCTAAATGCATAGATTACAACCTAAATGCATCCATTAAAACCTAAAAAAAGGTGAAAATGGAGAAGTCAACCTTACCTTTCTATGAACAAGAAGAAGAAGAAGAAGATGAAGAAGATGAAGAAGAAGGTGAAGCTCGCAGTGGAGAAGAAGGTTGTTTTCCGTCGACGAGGGAATGGAGAAGAAATCGCCGGTTATGCCAAGTTTGAAACAAGTCGACGAGGGAATGGAGAAGGAGAGGTGTGGCGGGGCATTTTGGGCATTTCGGTGGGTGGGCTCAGCAAAACGGTTTTAAACATAAAATAGGTGTGGTGTGTTCAGAATGTGGGTGTATTCATCATTTTCAGTGGTGCATATAGAATTACCCTTTGAACTACTCCCTCAGCACCTTGGACCGAGCCGATCACCACCTGGAGCTTCCTCAAAGAATTGCCGACTTGCTTGATCTTTCGCGAAGGCCAACGAGTAATACCATGTTGCCGGCATATTCTTTTCAAGGTGGTTGGGCACACTGCAGTGAAGAGAAATATGTAAGTAATGAACAGGCATTCTCATTTTTAACAGTTCAAGATCATAGTGTGTGGGGTAATCTTTAACTAGAAAGAGACTACCATGAAGACATTCTCAGCACATGCTGTGATAGCAACTGAGAGATGTCCTGCTAATCTGATTAATACAGGCACTAATGTCAGAATGTGACAACGATATAAGGTGTCCAAACTGACAAATGCCAAAAAAAATCTTGTGGATTCAGCATATTATCTAAATAAATTCAACTAAACATCTTGTTAACCATAGCATAGCTTATAGATATTTCAAGAGTAAAGTGTTTGTAACACTTCCAACTAAATGAAATTATTTACACTAGTACTAGAAAAATTCACTCGGCTCGTGAAGAATCTATAATTGCACCATGAAGAATTCAACAAGATCCATTTCGATCAGTGTTAATACAAGATATGTTGCTCTCAAAGAATCTGCATGACATAGGCATGTGCTAACCAAAACCATGGCTGGGAGAAGGTGAGGAGACCTCATAGAAAGAAAAGGACAGACAATGAACTAGTCTAAAATGAATTTTAAGTAATACCTATTAAGGTAACTAAAGCTTTTTTTTAATGATAACCTAACTAAAGCTATTGGAAGATTAGTCTCAAAGAATGCACAGTTTGTTCTGGTTATTGGCCGTACAAGGAGGCCGCATTCCACTAAACAAAAAAAAAAAAGAAGAGGGGGGGGGGGGGGGGGGGTGGTTGAAATGAATTTCACAATAGAGAGAGAGGGGAAAAAAAACAAGGCTCCTTCCTACTCTACTTTACATCCAAAGGGCCCCTTAAGTTCTTAACAACATTACTTTCTCAAACAAGATGTGCTAGTGGAGTTTATGCTACTCAATACTGAGTGTAACTGAAGCTCATGCTTCTTCCTGAGCTACGACCTGTTTTCTGCAACTAAAGCACACGCTTCATCTTGAGCTGCAACCCATTTTCAGATGGCTCTCCCCAAGGCTAGCCTTGAGGAGTAATCCTAAATGCTTCTAGACACTGGTTTGAACTCAGAATGGAAACAGGAAATGAGATACCAAATACAACCCTGCATTCTCATATTATCACATATATAGGAAAAAGGGTGACAACAGGTTCACTACAACCAGTTTACCAACAGAGAAGTTGACAAGTAACTTAATTGTAGACTATGCCACTTACCTCCAATACTTTTTGCAGCTTCTTTCAGACTCCCTGCAAAGTATTGCCGAAGAACTTACAAGCTGACGGTCTTCTCTGTTTTTATTCGTCTCTTTTCCACTGCATGAGCAGTACTCTCAATGCTTGGCTTGCCAAAAGAAGAGTCGTCACCTTCACCATTCTCTTTACACAAACCTTGTTGATGCTGCTTGGGGTTGGACAATATTCTCCTTAGGTCAAAAAATAGCTCAGGGTTATCCCAATGACCAGAAACATTGAAGTCCTTCGACCCCTGCTTTTGAAATTCCATTGGCACAGGAGCAGGATGTAGAATATTTTTGCCCTTCTGTTGGGCCTCAGTGAAACTTGGAGTCCACAATGATTTCTCCCCAGAAGTTCCTATTGAAGGATCAATTCCCACCTCTGACATTTTGTTGTTATTTGGTCTTCCAGCAGAAATGGTTTTTGCCAAAGCAGAAGGTGCTGCTTTATTTATTGAAAAATCGGTTTCATTATTGAGTTTTTTCTCCGTGACAACTCATAAACTCTGACAACAGCGTTTTATAATGACAGACAGTGAGTTAAGCATCAATTTCTGCTCTTCATTGTTTCTACAGTCCACAGGTAAGAAGAACTCCAAGACATAGTCAGTTGTTCTGGTGTAGATGGTCCGCAGACGTATGGCAACTGCAGCCTGTAACCCGAACATCCTAGCATGGTGAGATAGAGGGTATTATGCCTTGCTGAGAGCAGTTATATCCATTGAGAAACACAACCAATTTGTAGCGAATGCTTTCCCAACCACACCTCGGCCTCTAAATAAGTGGTGCTCAGAACATGCATCATGAAATCCCCAAAAATGAGGATTGGCGACAAAGCAAGCAGCGTCTACTGTAGAAACACAATCAACATAGTTTTCATCCGTATGGCGGCTTCCCTTCTCACCTTGTTGAATGCATGGGACCCATGACTGAGCCAATGGCAGCTGATGTGTCTCACAGACTGCCCTCATGATCTCTAGAATCTCTGGCAGCACAACTTGGTAAGAAGTGTTGCTTGCCTGATAACAGAGTCTCATTCAATATTCCAGGAAGGAGATTTGGACAAATTATTTCTTTTTTGTAGGGATGACAGGTTACCTCTAGATGGGGAATAGTTAATACTTCAGAAGTCCCAAGATCAACAGCCTGCTGGTACAAGTTTTACTTGGACTTCAGCACAAAAGGAAAAACTAGTGAAAGACTCAAACTAACACTTCTACGGTACGCCTTTGATCTGAAAATGCAGTACACTATTTCTGAAACTTCTAGAAAATTCAAATTGATGTCCGACACATATACCCTAGTAAAAGATAAAATTATGTTTCATATTGTCTGTAGAACCATGACCATACATGTGATTGTTAATTCACTTTTTCTTTTCCATAAGTTGAGTTGAACTCACAAACCTGTGGTTGCATCTATTAGCACCTTCCAACCATGCTGCGGACTATGAAGTTCAATGCTGACATCCAGTATACCATATTTCATATTTCCACATAGTTAAAACATAAACAGAGACTTGCATGTCAGATTGCTATTGGTTTGAATATTTGGAATAATTGATATGCTTAAACTCAGTAGGTGGTGCCGTGGTGCTGATCTTATTCTTCTGCATTTTTGGAGCAGCATGGGAATCTGAGTTCACATCAGGAATGGTACTCGTTTTCTGATTTCTAACCCCAGAGAGCAGAAATCCAAACACACAGTGGACTACAACATTGAATTCTTAGAAGTAAAGAAAATAATCAGACCTGGAGAACACTGCATATATTTTCAAGGTCAGGATGATAATTGATCTTTTGAGTAGTCATCACAACTTCGACAACACCCAAGCAAGCCTGACTGCCTCGCTCGAAAAAAGGAAGCAAAGACTGCCCCGCATATCATAGTGATGAGCATAATCAACACGCAGATACTCCTCACTGCTAAAATACCGAACATCTGGTGTCCACTCCAGCAACCTCCCCAGAAAAACCCGGCCAGGCAAGCCAGCTACCATATCAGAATCCTCTTCAGCAGAAAAAAGATAGTTGGTTGAGACCATCCGGTAATTCACAAGCCGCTGACAATGGAGGTTGAGAGAGAAAGGTTGGCCACAAGTGGTAAGAACCTTTCCCACTCCTTTCTTTATGGGAGCCCATATCTGGATAAGAACATCACCATCTTTTGTTGATTCCTTAATGTGATTAAGTACATGTACTAATCTCTCTCTCACAGAAGCAGCAGCACCCAGGTTTGGCCTTGGTTGAATCCACCATCTTCTACTCAGTTCCGAACTTGGATTGATCATCCCACCCCCATCCAAATTCCTACCCTCTTCAGCTAGATAAGAATCCGATCGCCCCGAAGACTTGGCTCCTGTTGTGATAAAGAGATTGAGTTCCAGCTAGAAATTCAATTTGGGTTTTGAATGTAGGTGGAGTATCAGTATGACCTGATGTTTTAGTCATCATAGCCAACATTTTGTGTAGTTTTTGAATATGAACTGCTGTTGCATAGCATAAGTGAGAACTAAGATAATTCAAGGAAGCTGGAAGAAGTAAAATCACCTTCTTGAACATGATAGGAGCAGTTCATGCTCTCCAACCAACATCCTCCCAACAAGAGATCATCCATGATACCAAAATCCATGTTGGTGTTGCTGAGGAAAAAGGCATCTTCCATGAGGGGAGTTCACTTCAACAAGACATCAGGCAAAAAGTTAATTCAATCCAATCAGTGAAATCTCCTGCTGAGAAGTGAGATGCACCAAAGATTAAACAAGAAAGAACCCAGCAATCCTTTGCAGATGTTCCCAAGATAGTTTTCTTTCTTTGATTTTCAAAACCCAAATCTGTATGAGTCTCAGAATGAAAGAAAACAAAGAATCAAAGTCATTTTAGGAACTGAAAATCATAAAACCATTAAACAGAAGGAGATACATCACAGTGGAAAATAAAAATAAAAATACAAACTCACTTCTTGTATATAACTCATTTCATGTAGTTTAGTTCTTTCTCTTTTCATAACTCCAAATCACTCACAAGTCACAAGTCACCCATAAAACCACAAACAGAGAGGAAAATATATTAAAATCCCACAAATCCATCCCAGTTGTAGAAAAACAGAAATAACAAATGCCCAAGTAAAACCTACTTTCTGCAGATTCTACCCAGTTGGGTTTCTCCCATTAGCTTCATATTTATTCCAATCCCAGAAGCAGAAACACACCCAGGCCCCAGCCATACTTTTTCCAAAACATTCCACAAAAAAGCACAAAACTTCAACACCCCACGTCCCCAACAAAAAAAGAACATGATTAAAAGTTAATTAGAATGAAAGACACTCACGTTGTGGAGATTCTTCTCAAGTCAGAGATGCTTTATCATTTTCTTTCTTCTTTCCTTTTTTTTTTTTTTTTTACTTCAGTACCCTACAGCCTTTAGCCTTCTGTAGTTCTGTCCAAAGAGAACTCTAGCAAAGAGATATGGATGGCTAGTATCCTGACCCTCTTTTAAAGGAACCTATTCTAGTGGGCCCCAAGCTGTTTGATATTCCCAGCCATCTTTGGCTCTAAACATGGCCAAAGCCAACAATTAAAACTCTGAGAGAGACAGAGAGAGAGCTAAACATGGCTAAAGCCAACAATTAAAACTGAGAGAGAGAGAGAGCTCCAAGAATAATGTCATCTCATGGCTCATATTCTCTAATTTCTGGAGCAGTTGTTTTGAAATTTGAATAATATTTTACGGCTTGAATTTTCTCATCTAATGTTTTCTTTTTGAAATGAAAACATCATTTCAAGGCCAAATCCTATCATCTAATGCCGCATGTTTTTAAATTTAAGTTCTATACATGCTTTGTAGTAAAGGTGAGGTGAGAAAAATCTCTCCACGGGAATGAAAAACAGCATTATTCGAATCTTTCATGGTATTTCATCTTCTCTAACCATATCCAACTTTTCATCTCACTTTACACCTCCACAGAACAGATAAATCTAAAGCCAACTCCACCAAGTAAAAAAAAAAAAACACTTTAAGAAAAGTCATAGGTCTTGATTAGTTTTTCCAGTGGTATTTCTAAATCATTGGAATCATACAGTACTTACATAAAAATAACCCAAAATATAAATTAATATAGTCTCATATAAGAAAATATGTGAATGAGATTGTGTGATTTCCATGTAGCAACCACGACATGAATGAATTCAAATTCCACTCATACATAAGGGCCTTAAGATCTTAAACTTCTTAACTAATTAAACAATGTATCGCACACATTTGACTAAACGTTGGAGCCCATACAAATTTAATTGAAACAACTCAAAAATTTCGAACAAATCGACTGAAAAGACTCGATTCCAAATAGATCATTGAGAAACAGGCCCTAAGCTTGAGATTAAGCTGTTCATTAACAAAGCTGTTAAAAGGGGGCCAAGCCATAATAATCATGACTAGAATATTAAAATAAAGTTTCCAGAAGCAAGCAAACTATAATTTTTTACTTGCATATCGTACAAACATTTAAAAGTCACTTTGTTTATGATTCTAAGTGGATAGTACATTAGAGTGTTCACCTAGAGCCACTATAGTGCGTCTAGTGCCATGAAAGCCATCTGCATGATCAATTGTCTCCTGGATCAAGTCTCCAAAACCACTGACATTAATTTGTCAAGTCATTGTCTTCCATATTCTTCTAAGTGGTGATGGTGCTCAGGAATCACTTACCATGGATAGCATATCAGTGGTATAAGATGTTTTAACATAGGGCCAGTTTGTTTGGAGGTATTTATGTGGGGAATTCCAAATTCTCTATATTGGAAATTCCTGCCAGCAATCACAACTGCCTTCTTCCAAAAATTCTGAATTCTTTATTTGAAGGGCGAGGATTCTTAAGATCAACCTTGTGAAATGTCACTATTATTAGCCCAGAGAACTCTCAGAATTCCAAATGCGCAAGCAAAGTGGCCCCAGTAGTGAAGGCCAACCCCATGGGAATTTAATTAATACATCCCATTAGTGGGCTTGCTGCAAATATATTTTTCAAAATAACCCACACAGCCACACTTGTGTGGTTGTGCATATTCTATGTAAACAAAAGGTGATTATTTCGATTCATTTTAGAGTTAATATTTAAAAAACTAGTTTGCTGCAGTTAATTAAGATGTTTTATTTTTAGCTGTGCCCACTTTCAGTGAGGCCCACTTGAGTGTATGACAATTGACAACTAATGGATGTGTTGTAATGAAAAGGTTGGGTGGAGTTCACGACAGCGACCACATCCATAAATGACCATCAAATAATCTCTTTTGTAAATTAAGGGGAGTTGAGTACTAATTAACCAAATCCTATGAAAGTTGGGTCTCATTACATGTCCAAATTATATCATTCACTCTCACCTCTTTAATAATTTTTTGTTGGAACCCCTTTTTATCTTATACTCCCAGAAATCCAATTCCATGAAAACAAATGGGGCCTAGATGCATGTGGAACACAATCTATAGTCAACCTGAACATGACCCCACTAGGCCCCAGGTCAGGTTTGAGATTTCCAACCAAATTATTCAACCCACTAAACCGGCCTGAACCAAGTTAACTCTTTGTACTCAGCTAACAACCTGATCCAAACAGTACAGCACAAGAACTTAGGATTGTCAATCCTATTACCAAACATGCCATGTTTGGGTCAGGCCCTTAATTCAGTTGTCACAAAGCAGCTACAGTGTTATTCATTCTCATTTCAAAGTTCACTTGGGCAGTGTTCCCAAATAGACATAAAATTTGTATCCAGAATTCTTCATATGAAGTTTCTAAGAAATAATGATAATAATAATAATAATCAGCAGGCAAATAACATAAACATATACGAACACGAGCTGCAAAAAGAAGTCAATCAAGAATTGAAGAAAAATGTTGATTCTAAAGTGTTGCCATGGAAGAGAAGTTTAGATTAAAAACAACTATGATATTCAAGTAGTTTTTCCATGCTAAACACATGATTCTTCTAAATATGATAAACATGATTCTTCACTACACAAAACAATATTGGTTAAACTGATCCAGGTAGAGAAGACCATGAATAACAAGAACTAACCATAAATCCAGATTTATTTAAAAGTATAAGAAAAATACACACGAGTAGTTCAGATACAATTGATGCAAAACACATATCCCCCTCATCTAATTTAAGTCGCAATATTTGGACAAACAAGGCCAAGGTAATGCGTTTATTACTTATGTCAGACGAATAACGAGATGAGAACATTGCATATGAAAAATATTATAAATATTGTAAGCTTGTTATACCGATTTCTAGAAGCTTAAGCTTTTAGAGTAGCGAGACTTCCACTTGGAAATGGTAATTTTATTCTTCAAACGTGTTTTCTACGTTTTAATCCCGTGGTGCCAAACACGCCCTTGGATTCCTAGTTCTTCTGTAGCTGTCTTTTTTCTTTCCCATGTGCTAAGGAAAAAGACTCCACACTAAATGCTAAAAGTGCATTCACATGAACCATTCACACTCTAGATGCAGTAAAGAAGACCAACGACTTTGAAATTCTCTGATGTTCTTCCAACCATTCATTTCATCAATTCAACCTTTTTGAACATGGAAATCAGGTTCCATCCCACCAGTCCACTACCAGAAAGAAAGAAAAGCATTAACTACTACTATGTACTATCATTACTATCTATATAAATAAAGACTCATCTAACTTTCTCTTCAATAACAACTCAAAAAGAAAAATATACCACCCCAAGGCAGCCATGGCCTATTCTGTCCACCCCTCTATCTTTCTTCTGCTCTTTCTCCTACACTTTGGTTGCCAGGCCACCCCCTCCTCCCCACATCATCATCATCAAGAGCTCAAGTCCCTCCATTTCTCTCTCTTCCAACATGAAACCATCAACAAGACAGGTTACATCATCGTCAACGGCGTGGCCGGTGAAGGTGTCACACAAACCACCACTCCCTTTGGCACCATATTTGCCTTCCAAGACCCCATGACAACCACACCTAATGCTTCCTCTAGAGTTGCAGGCATCGCTGAAGGCGCTTCAATTACATCCTCTCTTGATGGCCTTAGGAGCATATCGATGGCGAAGATTACTCTGAACTTGAAGGGATATAAAGGGTCTCTTTCTGTTTTGGGAGGTACCAATAACATCAAGCCTTCAAATCATCCAGTGGTTGGTGGCACCGGAGATTTCATGTTCATTCAAGGCTATGTGAGGTCTTCTCCAGTCGACCTGCAGGGTATTACTGTTGTGTACAAGATTGAGTTTCACCTTTATTGGCCTCCCTATGCAGTCCATGCATAGCCATGAACAAGGAATGGCTCAGTAATTCATTAATCTTGTGAGAAAAGTGGTTTTGTTCATTTAAGGCAGTAGATTTAAGGAGTTCCTACTTCTTGATAGTAATCATTTTTATCAGTTTAGTAAATTTGATGCTGGGATGTGAATGCATGATGATGTATAACAGATCATGCTATTATTGAATACTGTTTAACAATAGAATGCAGGGCTTGTAGCTTCTCTCTCTTTCTTTGAATGCTCATTTCATATTATAATAAAAATTTCGTCCTCATACCTCCTCCTCCACCTTTATTTTTTGTTTGTTTTTAATTTTTTACATTATTTTTTTTACTTTCCAAGGTAAAGAAGGCATTGTTCACTTTTACATTTTTGGGTTTTATCTCTCCTTCAAAGTAAATAAGCAGAACTTAGTGTAGAAAATGCACTTTTTTGTATAAAATATACCTTATTTTCAACTAATAGAATAAGTTAAATTTCCATGAAAATCTAAGCTTCTAAATGGCACTAATTTGCCACCACCAATTCTATGTTTTTGAAGACCACCAGACCAAAATCTCAAAAAGAAAGACAAGTTGACTGACAACCACTACCTACAGTCCTACGCAAAGGACAAGTTAACTCATAAATATAATCACTGAAACCAACCACTATTATGGACTTGGGGACCCTTTTGCGTCCATTCCAATTGACCCAGTAATAAAGGAGAAAAACTGGGTTTAATGCGGCTGTAACTAATTTGCTTCTCTTTCTTATCTTCCCTCATTGAATTGTCTCTTCTTCACTGGTGGGTTGGTGGAGACACCCGCCATGGGATGCCCAGCCCTGGGGCTCACTTGCTTGGGTGCCAATTATGGGAGAAGGGGTCATGGAAAGATCTATGTATGGTATGGTCCAAGGGTTGTGCAAAGATGGAGGCCAACTGGTAGTCCTAACTCTTCAATTTTATGACGACAAAGTAAAACAAATTTTAGCCCTTAGATCAAGAGTCAGCTTATGAGGTTTTTGCATGACCAATCCAATGGCGAGCAGAAGCCGATGAATCAAAACTGGGCAAGTTCCAATTCATAGGGGGAAAGGGTGGGGGCAGTGGATGTCTGATGGGTAGGATTGATCATAAAAGTCCAAGCATGACCTCAGGTCAGGGTCCTACTTGCATAATGGTGGCCTTGCCCCCTTGGGTGATTTCACTTCAGTGGCATCTGCTATACAAAGCACAAGGGTAAAACAAAGCTTTATTTGCATAGATACTATTTGCAAAATAGTGTCATACAAAGGAAAATAAGTTTACTTATCACCCAAACTTAAAAATGAGATGATAAATAATAATAACCCATCAGCAAAGCTATTGACCCAAAAAAATAAATAAAAATTAATACTAAACAGCTCAAATATATTTTCAGATCTGCTATCAACGCTGTGGCTTGTGAAGACGAGGACGGTTACAGAACTTCCGGCCATTTGCTTTAACAAATGCTGCTATACCCAAGCTCAGACCAGCAAAAACAACTGAGAGAAATAAATGCCGCATGTCGCTGGGTGCTGCAAAAGAAAATGTCACCAATGTAAAACTTATCTGTTCATCTTGTAAGAAAATGTTGAGACTGGTAACAGATTACAAGCTCTTACAATTATCATGGATCACACTTACTCCCATGCAGCCATGTCTCAATATTGTTCTTTAAGCACCGTATTAACTTGTAGAAATAACAGGTATTGATAGGTTTGTACAGAGAATAATAGGAACTAGGCCTCCAAGGAACCTTAGATTTCATTAGTATGGGAAACTAGTATTCCAATTTGCAACAGATAAGAGGCCCCCTATGAAAATTCCTCAACATTTTTATGATTGGATATTTCATGGCCTTGAAATAGATTGTTGGTTAAAAAAGAACAATAAGAAACGATAAAGATTAAAGATGTAAAAATTGAAGTCTGCTGTGTTCCGATAACAGATACTTATGTTGTGCCCTATCTACAGTTTTCAATCATTTTTACCTTTTCACTGTGTCCACATGGGCCCAGGGTCCAGACACATGAAGTTTCAAGCCACTGTCACTAATCCCATTCAAGACAGTTTTTCATTACAGGGAATATCTCTGGAAATTCTTGATTTTTGGTTCTTCTTGACAAAATACATGAAAGTAAGAATTAAAAATAGGAATTAAAAATAGAAACACAATTTCAAAAAACATAAAATCTCGTAGAATCTACACCACAAAAGGTGAGGAAATTAAATAAAATCCTAAAAAGGAAGTCCAAGACTCTCAGATGTTGACGATATTTTTGAAAATTTTACAATATTATTAAGATTTATATCAGTCTACAACTTTTCATGCCAAAATATCATAAAAGAACTGTAAGATATTGTATATTTTTAGAGCTCATAACCCCATAATAGATCTTTTAACTGATCTAATAAAAAAGGTTTAAATGGTTTGGCTAAGAAAACAAAGAAGCAGAAAAGTCTTGAAAATGTAATCCATACATGTATTCGGAAACTATTTTAAGAAAATGACCGTTAGGCTTTATTTCTTGAAAATAAAAAAAAATGTAATTTTACATTTACCATGACCGCACAGCCCTGATCAAGAATGTTATCAACTGGATATATCATTGCTAACTAGTCGACAAATCAAATTCAAAAGTTACAGTTAAGCAGAAGCATGTGAGACATCTCACCTTGCCTGAGTGACATTGCTGCAAATATGAGCCCAGCCATTACCAATGCTGAAGCGAGTGGTAGTGACTGCAAAAGAGCATGAATTAGTCTGCAAACTGAGATATGTATCTTGAAAAGAATAAGGGGGTATTAAGTGATAATCGAACCCCCCTAAAAGATCAAGTTTCTTATATTGAGCCCAAAATAACATACATGTTTTTATTTAAAGGTGTATACAGAACATGATGGAATTAAGTGGTGGGGACACTAGGGATAGTTGGATACTCCATAACATGAAACAAAATAACAAAACTCTAGGACACTCTATGACACTGTTCTGATGATGTGCTGTTTGCTTCATTTGTTTCAATTTTGTAAATATCAAAATAATTGCCTATTTAAGTATTCATATAATATCAGTCTTTTCCTTAGTTAATGATTAAAATGAATAGCGCATCAGTTGCATCCAATGTAACCTCTGTTTGCAATAACTTTAAGAGAATACATAGATAGAATCACTCAACATAAACAAAGAACAGTTCAAAATCAAACAATAATGGATCTTGCAGATACCGTCCTAATACAAAATAAAAAAAGAAGGAAAAAAGAAAACATAAGATTTTAACGTTTGCAAAGTCCTTGATTCTTTGGAATCTAAAAAAAATCAATTTGAAACAGAATTATATGACCAATAACTGATGCATATCAGTTGACACAATTTTGTAGAGTGGCCAATATGCCTACCGATACTGCTGTTCTGCACCATGACATCGATCACAAAGATGCATATTCATTGGTCGACTCCACCTCCTTAGGCAAGAAGTATTGGCCGGAATTTCAATATTTTCATCAACTAAATGTCTTTCCACAGTTTATTTTTTATTTAAAAGCTTGAGCTCATTCTATCAGGTCACGAGGATATATTTTTCTTCAAATTGAATGATTCAAGCCAAAAGTGTTTTGAGTATTATGTGGACCTGATATTTCTTTTCTTTGCAAGCGAACCTAAGTAAGAAGACAGCTCACATCTGTTCCATGGCAAACAACATTACTTTATTTTCTCTTTCCTCCATGTTTTCAATCTTTTGTTGTTGTATTCTGTCTTATTTGTTTATTTTATGATGATGTAAAGATATTGAAGACCCTTCCCTTATGCTGAGATATGTATGTAAAGCTCTGATTGTTGCAGTGTTAAGGTACTTCAGAGCGCAGCCAAGTAGAACTGAATACAAACAATCAGCTGTAACCTTTTCCCCATCAATGCAGGGTTTAGGATGAAAATCAAACGCTTGTAAAAAAAATGGAAAACAAGCAATTCCAACTTGTTGTAACGGTCTGCTATGTCGAGCATTTTTATTTTTATTTTTTATAACAGTAAAATTTATTAATAAGAGGGAAAACCCAAAAGAATAAAGTATAGGGGGAAACTCATAACAAGCATTATTAGCACAGATACTAAGAAAATTGAGTTTCCTATGGAAGGCAAATCTATAATTAACATGGGGTTGTGAATGCACTCACTGTCAGAAGCTCAGGACTTCCTGTTTTCGATGTAGATGTCATATCACGGTTGACAGAAACGATGTAATGTCCATGTAGTAGATCAATTGCATCCTTTACAATTTAAAAAAAAAAAAAAACACCCTGAAGATTAGGATCTATGTAATGTGAAAAACTAGAATAAGAAAGAAGAAAGGGTAGTTTTTTTTTTTTTTTTTTTTTTTTTTTTTTTTTTTTTTTTGTGTGTGTGTGTAATAGTAGAGTTTTATTGAAGTGGATGAGAGTGTACAAAGACTAAACCAACAAAGCACAACAAGAAATATGAAGGTAGAAGAGCATTGTACGATTCACAAAATACAACAAAAAGAACTACACTGGAAGAGAAACACTAGAACCTGCACCGGACATCTACCTTCTACTTAAATACAATGACGAAAAAAGTCAATTGCTCAGAGCAGGTTCATTGATGGCATTGTTCCAAAATAAATGTCCAAGAAAACTTCAAAAATTGAAAATCTTCTGATACTTTTTCCAAGAAAATGAAATTTCAAGAAAAAGATTCGTGATAGTGAATGTGTTAATGTACTAGATGTACAATAAAACACGTAAACACATGCAGAAAACCTATGCTAATTTACAAATTAACGGCAGAGAACTCCTCTGCCACTAATAGATTGTCAAGAAATGTAATATGCTCAAGATGACAGGATGATTCAGCTATTTCCAAAGTACCATCATGTGAAGCTTACTGACCTGCTTTGTTCCATCACAAAAATTGTTCTGATAATATCGGGACATGGCATTCCACCCATCCATCAGAATTCCAGGCACAGTCTGCTTGCCATATCTAGCCACCCAACCAAGGACACAGTTTAAGATAAAAGTAAAGCTCAAAAATAGATCCTGGTCATTTCATTTTATGGTCTTAGATGGAGCTGTTAGAATGTAGAGAGAACAAGAAAAAGTAATGTATATTTTCACCAACTGGATTGCAAATTTTCTAGTGAGAGTAAAAACATTTTGGTGGGCCCACTTTGGATCAAATTAAACCCCTGAAATACAACCAATGCATGTGAATTTACACCGCCCCGACTTCAGTATTGATTGGAAAGATAACTGACAATGGATGAAAAGATATCTAGCAATATACTAAGGCAAGTAATTTATGCCATTGATAAAGTTAGATCTATTTGGTCATACATATGATAAACTGATTTTTGGGAAATTTCCACGCCAGTATAAGACCTTCCTATAACAGACCCCCTCACAGAGTCGGTAAGGATGTTCAATTCTCACTTTTTTTGGTGCTCTCACCAGAACAGAACCAATTATTTATTTGAGGAAAAGAAACCTTCTGTGGGGCCATCCTGATGCATGCCATAGTTGTCAATTTTTTTTTGGACCCCACTTTGGTTTCTTTTCTGATTGAAACATTTCTGCCAGGTTGGCAATTCAGTGTTTCATTTTGGAGTTTTGTTTCATTGAAAATTAAAAGAATTGTAAAATAACTAACATACAAAAACTAGTAAAACAAAAAGTTATACTGTCTAATTCATTCTACTAAAGCAACAACTCATATGCTAATTCTAGATGCCAAATAAATAATATATAAGTCGTGTTTTAGTGGCTGAGAAAAATTATGACATCTATTCTCAGCTGTCATCTCTAGTTGTCATTTGTCAATGTCATAGCCTAAAACAACAAAAATGAACACTTGCACACAATCACTATAACAGTACAGAGGGGAAGTACATTATATCAATATGAAGCCCCATTCTGTTAAAAATTTGAGAAAGTTCTTCTTACTATCGTCCTTGTTCAGTCGCAATCTGGACTGAAATGGCTGAACTCATCTGAAATCTAGACCAAAGTCTACACGGTCAGTCGGTCACCTGACCACTGAATACTTTCCCATGTTCAGCCAAAAGAACCAAAATTCACTACTTAGATGCATGCCAATCATTGAGAAAATGGGGATGTGTAGTACAGTATGTGGGTTAGGGGTAGAAAAAAGATGGTCGCTATCGACACTTCGACCCCTGGTTTGGTCACTCAAAATTTTACTGCTTAATCCCTTTTCAAAAAAGATAAACGAAATGAATTGCACCCTTAAAAAGATTTACCTGACCAAGTCTCTTTTCAAAGCAGGAGTTCCAGCATATTGAAGGCTTATGTCATCTCCATGATTTGCCCATACTGAAGCAAAATAATAATAATAATACCATAAAGTCCATTAGACTTCCTAGTCACAAAATATGGTAATTGGTCAAAGCAGATATCACAATTAATCTCGCAGCAATTACCAAAAGTTCTGCCTTCAGAAAATAACATTTATAAATACTCACATATTTTAAAGCTTTCATCAAATTTTGGATGTGCACTGATAGTTTCGTCAGTTCCAAAAATCCCTATTTCTTGAAGTTCACTTTCCAACATTTTTCTTCCAATCATGCTCTGCCAATCACAGTTGAGCATTACAGAGAGGATAGAGTACTTTGTCATAACAAAAGCCACAAAAGTATGTAATAATGTGAGGATGGCATCGAGCAGGTTATATCAACAATAAAATAATAAAATTACAATAACATTAATAGTAATAATAAAGGGCATTCGCTAGCTAACAGATTCAGTGAAAAAAAAATGCAGAAGTTTTGGCAGAATGAGGGTCTGGTTCTTACTGCAAAAAAAAAAAAAAGCAATATGCTATAAAAAAAGAAAAACATCTACTATCTAAACAAAGACGCAACAGAAATGCTCTAGCTGTTAAAAGATATATTAGCTAGATCTGCCAAAAAAACTAAATTACCTGAGTAACATTTGTACGATCTAAACAATCAATGCAGTTGGTCCTCACAACTCCAAGTTGTTCCTTAACTTTCTCACCATTTGTTTTCAACATAAAATACCTGGTTTCTCAAAAGGATAAACACATATAAACAGAAGAGAACAAGTTATTGCAAAATCTTTTTAAGGGTCACAAATAGCAACACAGCTCAGATCACGTGCCTGAATATAAAAATTAGATGATAAGTACATAACAAAGTACAAATTTAAGCAATATTTAACTTTTAGATGTAAAAAAAGATTGAACAAAAATATATAATACCAAGGATTAGAAGTTTATTTGTCATCCATCAGCTGCATGTGTCTTTAATAACTCATTGGTCACACAGGGTTATTCATCTTCTTAATAAATCAAGATGGAAGATCAGAATAAAGTTTTGGAAGAAAATTCTGACATTTGTGTCTACTTAGCGACATCATTGTTCACGATGCAGGAACAGATGTATCATCATCCTGAAGTATAGGACATCCGCTAAGCAACAGCTTTGCTGTCCAAGATATGAAGAGTTCCCGTGTGCATTTTCCCTTCATCTTTCATTCATCTTCTAAGTTACACATGAGGCGCTTTTCTAGAAAGAGGACATCCCTTTGGGCACTCTTCTAGATTAAGTTGAGTCCTTCAGTATTTCTAGGTAAGGGACAAGTTTTGGAACACTCATGTTAGTTATGGCTGGTATTTCCTTCCTACTACTGCTGGCTACATTCGGTTAAAGGATGGTTTTGGTAAAGATAGCCTACAGTTGTTTAATGTGTGAGTTACATTACCCAAGTACCCTGCACTTTCAACACTTCGGTGCTTTGTATAGGAGCTGGTTCCAATCTTCTTAAACAGCATTCCTTTAATTTTCTCTTGTATTCAAGCCACTCATATGTCACATGCCATTGGATAAAAATCATGCCAAGTGGTATAATTCACATCCATTTGGGGTTAATCATGCCCCTCAGCAAGATTTAATCCAATGTAGAATAGAACTCTCACACCAATACCATCACTTATCAAGAAGGGAGGCGATCCAAGCGTTTGCCCCCATAAAATGTCAAAGTTCCAAAGAACAAGTCCCTAAGGGCCCATTTGACACTTTACTAGATTGGTAAAATTCAAGTAAAGCCTCCATTTTTCAGAAAAGGAGTCACACCAATAGCACTTTAATTCAAAATTCCCTCTAATTTTGTCAAAAAAAAGTCAAAAAGCAACCTCCTTTCTCCACTAAAAGACAAAAAAGCTCCACTTTTCTATGCAAAAAGTCAAAAAGATTCCATACCAAAAAACTAAAAACAAAATACCATCATAATCCCATTATATTTTATTCTCCCTTGATTTGATGCTTTACTATACTTTATTTTACATGTAAAATTACCAAATGGGCCCTAAGGAACCTCTTTCATCTATGTCCAGTACCAACACATGACCACGAAATACACAAGATCTGCATTAAGCAAGAGCCAGAAGTGCCACTTCCGAAGGCAGCTAAACTGAATGCTTGATATGTTCATGTTGGCAAACATTGTTTGCAAATTTGCATCAAGCATGGAAGAAAAAAAAAATGCTTAACTAGTTATACTCATGCCAAGTCTTCTATTGATACTGTAAACAGGACACCACTGATATAAAATGCAATCGGCATAATTTGAATTTTTATAGGCATTCTAGGATGGATAGAAGCATACCCATGTTTCTTAAGGTTGTCCGCAATTTGATCATAGAGAATAGAGAGGCGATCAAAATGAATATGGCCACAGATCTGATGAAAATCGAAGTGTATGTATCTACAACATATAGCAGGACTCAGACAAGAAGAATGAGAATTTTGAGAATTTTCTACATTAAATATAGAAGAAACCAGATGAACTCACCTTATATCATCGCTAGAAAGATTCTGCATTGCAGCTGCATACTTTTCACTCAAACGTCCCTCGTTTCCATGCTGATGAATATCAAACAGAAGAAGGTCAATGAGTAACAGGTTAAATGCATTAATGTGCATACTGCATAGCTTGAAGCTTCTACAAATTCTTCAATAAATACAGGGGTCTGGTTCTTATAAGAAAAACAGGTGCCAAATGTGTGAAAACCATTTTGTGTACATCCACAGGGGACATGCATTCACTTTTTTTTTATTTTTTTCAGATATACCTTATTCACAAGATCAACAACTAAGACTGATTTATATCTTTTTCTTAAATCCAAAAAGTGTCGTTCGGCCACTCGAGACTGCAATGAACACAACATTATGATCAGATTTGCATGTTTCACAAAAATAATAATAAAGAAAAAGAACGACATTGCATTAAGTCTAAAAGACTTGCACACAAACCACCCCACAGCCAGTCTGCCAGAAAGGCAACTGCTAAATGAACACAAGGAGAGAAAATAATTAATACACTCACTGCTTCCTCAGGCTTCACAACCTCAAAGTTAGGCTTATATGTTAAATCAACTATCTGCTCCCATAAGATTGGTATAGAACCCCGAACCTACAAGAGAGAAATTATAACAAACATTAAATCAATTGGTCAAAATTGGAAAATGAGATAATTCAGAATATTCCAAATCAAACTCAAAAATTGGCATAAGAAGATATCATCCATTAAATCAAACTATGGTCTTTATATTTAATTTCTTTTTGGTAAAAAAAAGAATGTTATTTCCAGATCCAAAATATACAAGAGAATATACTATACAGTATATATGCCGTAAGAGCTGCATAAATGGTAGCTAAAGCATAAAAAAAGGGGCAGTGATTCAACACAAACCAAACAAAGAAATCATCAGAGAGATCCCAGTCAAACCAAAAAAGAATCCTTCAAGAGAGGTGAAAAGATTGTTATCATTGTGACAAGCTTCTGTGGAAATTTCCCTTCCTCCCCTTTTCTTTTCTTTTCTTCTCTTTTGTGTACGAGTGGTAGGTGGGTGGGTGTTCAGCCATTTTGTCTCCCCAACTACAAGTTTTATTCCCAAGGATGTGAAGGACAAATGGGATTGAAAGAAGAATCCTTGAGGGGCTTTTTGTTCCGAGAACTTTCTTCAGGGAGGCTTTAGCATCCTCAATAGCTTTTAGTGAATTCACTCTACCAAGAGTTTAGTTTTTTTCCTATTTGGCTTTTATTTCTTGGACCGAGGATAGTATGTCGGAAGGGGAGTGGTGATGTTTATAATTCATCTATTTGGTGCCTACTGTGTAAGGAATGGGATGATATTATTGCTCATTTGTTTGCTCTTTGTTTCTCGCTACAGCTTTATAGTGTATTTTTCTAGGTTGTTCACCCTCACTGTTTTTGTAGGCACTCTTCAAGTTGCAGTTGGGTTTCAGGTTCATTAGATAAATGGAAAGCTCAGATGAAGATCAGTGTTGGCAGTTGTCGTTTGGCCATTATGAGCAAGACGAATGAGGGGATATTAGTTTCAAAGAGCTTTTGGGGGAAGTTGTCTCAAATATGTAGAATTGAGGTTCGCAAGATGGGTTTTTCCAATTTGACAAGGAAAGAGTTTATAGGGGTATAAGTACTTTGAATAATCTTTAAGTAATTGACAAAAAATATCTAAGGACACTTCTAAAAATGGCCCTTTAATTGAGTGGCACTCTACTATCGCATAACACTCCACTAGCATGTCTCCACTTTTCCCACTCTGCAATGACTAATTATCCAATTCTACCAAAGCTATCACAACTAAGTTATTTTCAATTTAACCAACTCATCTTCCTTATTCTCATATCCACTCAAATTGAACTCTATATTTTTTTTTCTTTGATACATTAAGTTTCAACCCATTTAATTCAAAAGCCTTTCTCCAAAGTTCTAGTTGATCATTTACTTGCTTCCTTGTCTGACCAATTCTTACAACCAGTTTTTTCCCCTAGCATACCCTTTCAGATAACGTAATGGGCAAGAGCACTGTCAAGCCCACCTTTGATCACATCCATTACCCACTGTGAATTGCAACCAGGCTCCCAAACTGTATAAATTGTTGGATTTGAGATCCTTTTTTTTTTTTTTTTTTTGACAGCTGATTTTGGGGGGTCCATAACTCAATCATCTCAGATATCAAATCCTTTGAACCTGAGCTTTGGTGGACCCCTGACAAGCATAGCACTGTTCATCCTCTCGGAGGTGGACCCCACTAGGCTCTCACCAATGATCTACATGGGCAAGCCTGCTAGAGAGATCATGATTCTTCATACCTCATCATCTGCAAATAACATACACCAAGAAACTACACCTTGAATATCTGCCCCTAGCCGAATGAATAGGGGTTCAAAGTAAACCCATGGTATAAACTCTAATTGGGAACTCAAATCTCCCCCCGCTCACCAATCTGACACATGTTACTGCTTGTATAAGGTTGATACAACCATTAGAGATGTATTCCTTCACTGTCCATCAAATTACCTACCTCAACACTCTATTCAAGACCTTCTCTAGATCAATACGAACCATATGAAACACAATTTATATCTACTATATTTAATCATAGATATAAAATATGAACTACATAGCCATCTTTTCACAAGATTTAGTGGTTAAGCAAGTTTGGCAACTAGACCCATAAAAATTTACAAATACCCAACACCTATACCAGTACCTGAGTTGAACAGGACATAATTACCTTTGCACTATTACAACTGACCAAAAGAAGATATCAAATAAATTGGTGAGCATAAATAGAAAATACAAAATAATTCAAAACCAAGACAGTCAAGCTTAGCACAAGTACAATATATTACTATATACAAAATACATACTACTTTACCTGTACCAAGGATGCAGTATATCCATTTGATCGCATAACCTGCTCACTTTCCACAAAGTTTGCAACATAGCCATCTGGATCAGCTCCCCTTCTCCATAGTCGAGTACCTATCAAAAACAATAAGCTTCATTTGCAATCAGATCAGCATGATCAGGAGGTCATTTGCCCACCACATTTCAAAAAAGAATATACACATTAAATTTGTATACAATCCAGCCAATTTATGAGGCATGATGATGTAATAAGCAAATATATCATCAGATAAGACCCAAAAGAAATGATATTCCAATATTTTCTTATCAAAAGAAGTAATATCAAATGATAATAAAATTGATTTATCAAAAGAAATGATATTCCAATATTTCTCCTATAGCTTTCAAACGCAATCATGATATTGATTTTACAAATGCCCCATTTAAAAATTTCCACAAGTGTAACCAATTAAATTTTTAGATACCTGTTCTCCTCGTGCACCTCCTTGCAATAAGAGTAATATCTACAATCTCTTTACCAATTTCTGCTTGAAAGTTTTGAAAACCTGATGGTGGAGTTAAGTAAAACACGAAAAAAAAAAAAAAAAAAAAGGGAGAGAGAATAATACATGGGCCTGGAGAAGCTAAAGCAATTAAAACTTTAAGGATACTTCCTTGGATGACTGGAAGCAAGTAAGGTTCAAGCTGCATACAAGGGAATCATGATAAAAAAAAAGTTTTAGAAGCAGGTAAAGTAAGGCGTACATTATTATAAAAGAAAACATATTAGTTTGCTTTTTTTGTTCGGAGAATGATGAGGAAACACATGATTTGTGTCTTGTATTAAAGAATGGTAGAAACATCTCCCACCTTGTTATCAATGAGCACCTCTAACATGTAATTATTCCAAAGGAACCTAAGGTCCGCCTGTAAAAAGCAAGATGATAATATGTCATGGACCACAGCAGATCAATGGTCTACAATTACTTGGAAATAAGAGATGCCATAGGTCATTTACAAATTAATCTCGATAAAATAATGATAGAACCCAATTTTTATCATCTGAAAGTTCTTTTTACAAATTTTTAACTCTCACTCTTTTCTGACGTTTGGACAATGATTAATCGGAGGCATTTCCCGCACTTCTCGTGTTACTTTAAAATTTTTGCTACAGTTCTCATGTCACTTCCATTAGGCTTCAATAATTCCATGTTTGAACAGAATCCCTCATGCCAAATGAAAACACAATTTGGAAGCCAAATCATACTGACAACAAAGGATGACATGAAAATAAAAGCCCTCAATTAGAGATAGAGGAACCACTTCCAGCATATAATAAAGATTTGAGCCAAAACCCTTCATCTAAGCCTTTTCCAATGAATCTGCATTGGGGAAGAGTTATATTAACAGCCTAAATAATCATCTAGCGAATAACTAAACAAGAATGTCTCCATGAGCTTTGGAGAACACCATGTAGAAATTATCACTGTTACTGGAATGGTTTCTTACAGTGTCAGAGAGATGCCATGCCAGGTTCACATCAATAGAAGTAACATGCGAGGTTCACAGTTCACACACACATATATATCTAATTAGAGATAAGATAAAAGTTATGAGATAACAACCAAATGAGAAATATTCATTTTAAGTCAACCATCAAGAAGAAATTTACCTGTCTCCATAGTGGAAGTAGCTTTGACTCATCACCCAACTCATGCAATTTCTGAGCACTACAAAACAATAACATCAAAAGTACAGACCATTAAATGTTTTTAAAAAACGCTATGCTAAAAAACAAGAGTATAGCCAGCTATATGGCATATGCGAATGTTCACAACATGAATGGAGAAACCATTCCATGTATAACTAAGAGTATTTAAAAAATGCCAACTACAAAAATATCAGTAACCTCAAAGCGAGAAAGAACGACAACTACGAAAAACACCACTAACCTTAGAGTGAGATTGACATTGTAAGAGAAGTATAGACCATGAGTTCTCTCTGCAGCATTTAGGAGCACAGAAAACTCAGTCTCCATCTTTTTCTGTCAAAAGGTAGCAACAGATAATAATTATGTTTAAAGTAAATGGTGCACCATGAGAAGAGCAAACAATAGTAAAAGGGTGCTTGTAACCTGTTCTGCAGACGAAGCTTTTAAAGAATTATTGCATGGCAAAATCTTTAAGGATGAAACTCTGTAGATAGGATGCCCCAAATATGATCCCACAGATTCACGTCCTGTTATGACTATTACATATGCCCCTACAATTAGAAAATAAAAGGATTTAGGGTGAGATTATTTAAATACACAAAAACTCCAATAAATAAATAAATCAAACTACAATTTGTTGCAACAATTGATAGGGTTTTTGGAAGGGTTTATAATTAAGAATAAATTGTGTGGTTGTAACAAAAAATAAAAGTAACATAATAAAATCTTTCTATACTTTCATTTAACAAATGTTACCAAAATCCATTAAAAAAAACAAACCGGTTGAGATGAATTGAATCTATTCATGTTTCTCCTTGCAAAAGAATGGATAAATAACCATTTCAAAATTATCTTCAACTGTTGGTCAACGGCAGCTGTTATTAGAGCCTTAACCCAGACTGTCATAATGAGAATGAAACTATCTTCAAAATCAACTGTCATAATGGATGTACAAATCTCACCAAAAGTTCTTCTATAGCACGTTCTGAGAGGTGATTCCTCTAATACCATTGCTTGACCATTAGAGAAGGTCACAGAGCCTTAGAGACAGGCTTCCATCTTTATAAGAATGGAAACTTGTACTCATCCATGCCCATGTGTTCAAGCATTCCAATCAAATTTTATACAAATTCCATAAAGTTTTAAGCATGTTTTTTGATGATCAAAAGAAAAATATAATTCAAAATCATGACAATTAAAAAAAAAAAGCTTGCCTGCTACAAGCTTCAGCATTCCAATCACACCATACACCATTCGAACTTTTGGAGCCTTTGATTCCGGAAGTTGTCCTATAAACCAAAAAACAAACCCAGTAAACCACCTTTACTTACCAACAAATCAATTATCTAAAAAACCCAACTTGAATTTGATTGAAAAAAAAAAAAAAAAAAAACCATAAACCCAACTTGAATTTGATAGAAACAAGGTACAAAAAAAAAAAAAACAACAACAACAACAACAACAACTTGAATTTGATTGAAACAAGATACAAAAGGCACAAAAAAACAACTAACCAACAAGACTCATCGATCCATCCACCCTACTGATCACTAAATAGGAATCAGTAGTTCCATCCGTTGGCTCCACCACATACTGATCCGGCAATTCCCACAGTCTCATCCGAGTATAAAGCGGCGTCGGTGTCCCAGAATCAACCTTCTCCATTTCAACTTCAATCCTATTCTCTTACCACCAGAAGACAAAAAAAATTCATCAGCATGCATGAGCTAAAAGACTTCTCTTTCAGAACTTCACTCCTTAAAAAGGAAAATAGATTTCCTAATGCATCAGAGTTTCCCACAGTTTTGGTTTTTCAACTTTTCACGTTCCGCGGACAAGCGACGAGTGTGGAAACACTTTTCCATGAAGTAAATCTACAATTGGTGCAACCCCTTTTCCAAAATCCAATAAGTTTAAAAAATGGGCTAAATTTTTCACCATTCATTGAAAAATAAAATCCTATATGATGAAAGAAAAAAGTTAAGGAAAAGAGGCGAATTTATGTGGAATCGATTTTTCCACGGAAAAAATAAGATTATGGAAATACCTCTCCGCGTTACAGTAAAATCTATGCTTAAGCGGCCTTTTTTTTCGGTGTTCGTGCGGGAAAAAGTGCAAAAAATAAATTAGATTTTTTGCCATTTCATAAAAAAAGCAAACCTTTTTTACATTTAAAAAAAAGTGTTGCCACGTGATAAAAGAAATAAAAGTACACAGAAGGAGAATTATTTTCTCAACTTTCTCAAATAATGTTCCCTTACTGAATATACAGAGAAATACATTGGACGTCGAGAAAAGCTTCTACCTTTTGCCTTCAATTATCACTTTACTTTTCAAGGAAAATGAAATCCATGCCGAAGAAATAAAATGTTTAGAGAGAGGGAGAGAAAAGTAGAGAGGTAAAAGAGAATGAATACCTTTGTCAGGAAACTACAAAGGAAGAGAAGGCGTTAGATTCAGTTAGTTAGCAACTCTATATAATAAAGTGGAGAAAAGTAGAGAGAGAAAAGTTAGAGAGAGACAGAGTGAGAAGTAGAGAGGGAAAAGTTAGAGAGAAAAAGGGATCTCGAATTCTTCCGGGGTGAGAGCGAGAAGGAGTCGTAACTGCAACAGCATCGGTCAACAGTCAAACCTGCGATTTTAATTGAGTTTAACCTCTTTGATCCGCATCTCAAGAACTCCACATAGTGGTGAGCCCACTATTCTCTTTTTTCTTTTAATGACCACGGATATCACTAAGTTTTTTGACCCATTAGGATTAATTTTCCAGGAGCCACCTGCTAAATCCATACAAACGCACAATAAGTAAATTTGAGGTGGTTTCAAATACGGCGAACAAAAGGCTTGTTTGTCTACAAAAATTAGATGGCCAAGGGAGACATGGGAATGAGAATACTTCAATTGGAATTAGAAAAAACAAAATGTAATATTAAGTTGATCAAATGATCTCGTCCCTTGGTTTTAATCCTCAAAATTGAATGGTTATAAATTGTGTAAGTTTGTTGTGTGATAAATCCAATGTTGAATAATGTCCAAAATAGTATGAAAATTGAATGGTTACAAATTGTGTAAGTTTCTTGTGCGATAAATCTAATGGTGAATAATGTCCAAAATTGTATGAAATAGTATCGATTCCAATCATAGGTACTGCTATGTGTGAATGAGTTTAATTGATAACCCCGAAGGGTAGCTCAATTGGCCTAGGACCACAGTTTGCACCTGGAGGTTGTGGGTTCGAAATTGCACTATCACACTGGGGCAACAGGGGAATTTTACCCGGCTTTCTCTCTTGGGCCCGTAGGGATTTTTAAACCGCAAGGGGTAGCTCAGTTGGCCTAGGACCACGGTTTGCACCCAGAGGTTGTAGGTTCAAAACTGTACTACCACACTGGGGCTACAGAGGAGTTTTCCCGGCTTCCTTCTGGGCCCGGAGGGATTAGTCCAGCCCAAAGGGTTGGGAACCCTCCGATAGCCAAAAAAAAAAAAAAGATTTTAATTTGATCAATATATGAAAACCCAAAAAGCTCGAGGAGCATTCGAGAAGAGGCTCACTTAACTCTCCTTTTATTTATTTATTTGTGAAATCGTCATTTAAGTGATTTGATTGCTTTTTCTCATGGTTAATTCGTATGTCAAAAGCAAAAAAAGGGAGGGTTTTATATACTTTGGGTGTTTGTCAAACAGGGTTTTAGTAAGTCAAATATAAGTAATCAGTGCTTTATGTTTGGAGTTAGCATAGTAAAAAAGATTAATTGAAAGGTAATATATTTTCTAATTTGGATTTATTATTATTATTATTGTTATCAATACATGCAAAAACATATATATCTAAATTTTAAAAATATTGTTTTAGAGAAACGTGACTCTCTCCAAGTCTAAGAGTTTCCAAACCTTGATATACATATAAGGAGGTCAGCCAAAGTGGACCATTTTAATTTGTAGCATTTGCTAATCATCCACGTTACATATGTAAGTTTTATACATGCAAATCTCACTTTCATATCTTATGCGTAAAATACAAACGACCCTTTAGATGGCATAAATCCTACCCAGTTGTTTTCCATCTTTATTGTAAAATATCATTACAGGAATTGCTAAGGAGAGCTTTGAAGACGCATTTGTACAGAACCCGCAGCGATATCATGGGGGAAGGGAAATTCATACAAAAGCCGCACAGGATCATTTTCTACTTGTTTGGTGCAATGGCCTTTTGGCGAGGAAAGTGCAAAACAAATGTGATTCCTTTCCTCACCGGAGATGATATAGTTTTTCTACTAAGGCGGTGCGGTGAGAAACTCAATGCTGCAGTTTCCTCTTCTGTGACAATTACACAAACGAGTCCTGACCATGCATTTGTGCAACGAGAAAAAATCATCATAAAGAGAAAAATTGTTCGGGTTTTCAACGCAATCATAAAATTAAAATAAAATGTAAACATTTGAAGTTTAAGTACAAACTGGCAAAATGTGAAAGATTGCTCGTGATTGCTACCATAAAAGTCTTAATCATTAGATTTTTCTTTTTATACTTATCCCATTTTGTGATTCTCTTGTGAAACATGGACAACCTTTTGGCGTACAGCACATACCTACATTTTTATTATTATTATTATTATCTTTTTGCTATCGAAGGGTTTCCAACCCTTTGGGCTGGACTAATCTCCCAGGCCCAGAGGGGGAAGCCGGATAAACACCCAAGTATATCAAAACCTCTAGTTCCGAAAGAGGGAGGAACCACTGACCACTCGGCCAAACCCTTGCGGTAACGGCACATACCTACGTGACAGTTAATATATTAAGTTCAAACCTGGTTTGGCCATGCCTCATCTCTCTGTGGACAAATCATCAGTTGAGAGATGTAATAGAACCCTTCACATAGATCTTACATGCGGTCACCTTATTAACATGCCACTTTGCCCATTGAATTGAAGTTATAACAACCCCACAGGCCACACCTCACTCGGAGATTAAGAATCTAAACTAATTGATGCATTCTAAAACCATTACCATTAAACTTGCAGTTAAATCAAATGATTAGGATGATCTAAAACAGTTGGTCGATATACCGCAAAGCTCTAGGTCTCATTGAGACCTTTCCATCCACCACATCACTCATGATTCGCATGGCCCTAGATGGGCCCTATAAGCAAGTTTGCACAACATGCGCGAACCGTCTCACCAAAATAACACTCATATGTAAGTGTAGGGTTATTTAGTTGGTTGTTATCATGTAAGTGTACAATTATTTAGTTGATTGTGATCATCATCATCATTATTATTGAAAAGATGACAGTATTGGTTGCTATTATTTTATGCATGCTTGGGGCTAATCATATATTAAATGATAAAGAATATAAGAAAGCTACGTTACATATTGACATGGACATGATGACTATCTTCTTCATTTGATGCCTTTTATCTTCCCTTTATATTATACTCTCTTCCATTAAAATACCACACTCTTGGATTTGACTGCCTCTGCTGTGAATTTTTAATATATATATTGGTATGGAAGCCCTGATGCTGGGAGCTAGGGAGATTTGAAGATCTCCTCTCTGCAAAAAAAAAAAAAAAAATCAACCCCAACTTATCATCCTAATTCGGGTCCCACAAGTTTAATAGCCTACAGTCCATTTGGATTGGTGTATAGTTGATCCAAAAACTGTACAGTCCATTCCGATGAGTGCAAACTCGGTTGAACACGCGTAAATAGCGGCTAATCCGATAACCAGTGTATTGGTAGGAACATTCTCTTTACATGGCAAAGGAATTTATCTGATCCTCAATTCAGTTGCTATGTGGGTGGCAACAGTTTTGGTGATTCAGACCGTTGAAAAGAATGGCATAAACAATGACGCAAAACTTTACAAGGTTAAGGAAACTTACATTTTGACAATCATTTTGAGGCCCTGATAGAAGGGCTAGGGTTTTCCGAATCAGATAAGATGAGCTTCTGAAATATAAATCATCTGAGATCAATGGTCTCGATTATAAAATCCTTAGCCCCACAAGATCTTTGCGGCGAGTCCCACCTTCTGGTGTGCATTGAACTTGCATGCATGGTCTAGGTGACAATCAGTGCTTGATGGAGGTTTTGAACCCCCGGGATTGGAAGCTATAATACATAGATACTTTATAATGGACAACGTATCATGTCATATCATATTTGATACTTCATTGTTCATGTGTGAAATCCATATCTGGGCGTTATATACCGGAAGTAAATGGAGAACACTACATATAATGATCTTTACCCAATCAACAATTAGGAAAAAAACTGGACCAACAATCAGGACCATTCATTTGAATTGACCACTTCCCAGTACAGCAAATGGTAAAAATCACATGAACCAATGATATACTAAATAGATAATAGATATTCAAAAACCAGTTTTTTATAACCACCAATTTTCTATCTGGATGCAAGATATATGGATACTGGCCCATTTCCTACAGCAAAATATGATTGTTAATTGTATTGACAAAAAAATTTAGAAAGAAATGGTTGAGCTCATTTAATTGGAGTGGCCTTTGAGGGTAACACGAAATCGAATGAGGGCTAATCTTGTGACATAATATATTATCTGAGCTGCCAGTTCTTTAGGTAGTTGTTGGGGGATAATCATAATCATCTGATTTGTGCATCTACAAGTAATGCATGTGAGAAGCGGACCCGGGAGAGTCCTGATTAACAAGTATAAGCATTAATTGATTGTGTTGAGCATAGATGCGAGGTTTTGAAAGACTGAGCATCATAACAATTTTGATCAAGAAATCTGCAATTTATTATCACCTAGTACATTAGCTTGACTGAGATGTTCTTGAATAGTCTGATTAACATACAGTCTAAATTTTAAACCATGAGAACCTTATCTTTGCATACTCTCTTCATCGCAAAACCTTCAGCCATGCCCATCATTACAAGCTCGGTTTGATGTTGAGGCGAGATGCTAGCTTTTCACCAAGAGATTTGTCACACTGCATAGTCCAACATGAGATGCATGTATTAAAAACTATCATGAAAGAGCCAAAAATCTGATAAAATTAGGAGAAAACTTTCTTAGCCTCTAAAATAGTAGGACCCATAATGCGGCCACAACCCTTGGAATCGTCACTGTGGGCCTCTTCTGTTTGTAGAAATCTAGGAATCATCACCTAGAGGCCTTGGAGGAATCACCCCAAAGCATGCATGGAATCAACACCGCACAAGAATGAAAAAGAGCAAGAACTTAACCAAGGAAATCAAATCTATTTCTCCTCAAGTCTGTTGCATAGTAAAAATAGATAGGAGACTGCAGTTTGCTGCAAGTTACAAATAGAAACACTTTTGGGGTCTTATCATGTGACCGGAATAAGAATACCAGTTTATAAAAGATTTAGCTGCTCTCCTTGATGCAGTTCCTTGGAACAAAGACAGACTTATCTAAAGTCTCTCCCACAAGAACCCAAAGCATAAAAAAAAGAGAGACCCTACAACTTTACATTCATATAATTAGGACTCCATTCCATAGAATTAGTTCTGGAACAAATAAGGACTGCTGTGATGGACTAATTTGGGGCTGCTTTGTTCTGGGCATAGCTGTTAAGAGGGAATGGAATACTGGCTGTAAGGGATCTGTTTGAGCCTAGAATATGTGATTTCAAAACAAACCTTCACTAATATAACTGGAAACCAACACCTAAAAACAGTTCCACTAAAATTAGGGACTGACAAATCCAAAATTAAATATATATATGTGCATATTTTGAAATTTTAACCATCCATTTTGAATTGCCGCAAGCACCAAATTAGTAGACTCGTGTTTGGACACATGATGGTCTTCTTTGGATGGGATGTGCAAAAACTTTTCTTATATGGCCCCCTCTTGGAGACATCAAAGCTTTTGCATCCTAGATAAAATGCAAAAGCTGCATAATAACAACAGCACAGAGAGGAGACCATAAAAGAAAGTGCCTAAGAAGCTGCATAATAACAAGAGATAGAGATTCACCTGAGACCAATAGTTGATCCAGATGTTGCGAATTTCATGAGTGGCCCTTGGATCAGATAGTGCCGTGACCCATCGGCATATGAAACGCTCTTGTCTGCAAAAGTGATAGAACAAATTAAAATCTAAATGATTAGTCAACCTCAGGACAAAAAAAAAGCCTTAATAAGAAAACGAAGCAAAAAACCTCTCTGGATCGAAAGATCGGTATCTTTCTCCAGGCTGCTTGAAGTTGTTCTCCTTCTCAATTACACACTGGATTCACCAGAGGATACAAGTAATAGTTAGAGCAATTTAATTAGATCAATAAACCTCAATATAGAATCAAGTATCTTCCATATGTCTTTCAGTTATTAACGAAATTTAGAAATTAACAAGAAGTGATATTCAATCTTCAGATCGTTGAGGACAAAAAGGGATAATTTGGTCTGAGTATCGGACTATCGGTCCAATTTAATATGATTGGAGATCACACGTAACTAATCCCTAATCAGCCAATGGATGTAGCTTCTCAGTGATTAATATGGAAAATCAGGGAACAGATACATAGTAGAGTCAAATCTCATTTATTAGTAGATAAATAGCAAGTGCAAAAATCAGATAACTAATAGAACAGGGTACTCACTTTCTCACGCATTCCAGTACAAATACGGGGAGGAATAGGGAACCTCTCAGCATGTCGAACAGGATCAAACCTTGAAGGGAAGTAATTCACCTGAGAATCATTTCAATAGCATAAATGAACAAGAACCAAACACACCCATAAAAAGAAAAGCAAGAAGCACTAAAATGAACACTAGGAAAGAAATAAAAGAGAAGAACAAATAAAAATAAAAAAAAGTACCTCCTCATCCCGGTGCATGAAATTCATAAAACCATCATGATGATTGTTATGATGAGCACATTTGGGAGCATTTACAGGAAGCATCAGATAGTTTGGCCCAAGCCGATGCCTCTGTGTGTCAGCGTAGGAGAAAATCCTAGTCTGAAGCAACTTGTCATCTGAATAATATATTCCAGGAACCACAATAGCAGGACAGAAAGCAAGCTGCTCACTTTCTGTAAAGAAGTTATCAATGTTCTTGTTCAAGACCATGCGCCCGACTGGCTGAAGAGGAAAAATGTCCTCTGGCCAGGTCTTTGTAACATCAAGAGGGTCAAAATCAAACCTATCCTCATGTTCAGGATCCATTGTCTGAATAAAAAGCTTCCACTCAGGGTAACTTCCAGCAGTAATTGAATCGTATAGATCCTTAGTAGCATGGGAGTGATTAGCTCCTCCAACAGCCACACACTCGTCCTCCAACAAACACTTCACCCCACAAGTGGGCTTCCAATGGAACTTCACATAATGCGCTTTTCCAGACTTATTAATAAGGGTAAATGCATGAACACCAAAACCTTCCATGTGTCTGTAATCTTGTGGAACACCAACATCATCAAAGAGAAAGGTAAACATGTGCAAGCTCTCTGGGAGGTGAGAAAAGAAATCTAGGATCCTCCAATTTTCCTGGATGTTGGACTTGGGGTTTGGTTTAAAAGCATGGACCATGTCTGGGAACTTGATTCCATCACGGATGAAAAAAACTGGCATGTTGTTTCCAACAAGATCAAAATTACCCTGAGTACAATAAGACAAGGAGAAAACAGTCATGTGGAGTTCCCTTTTGCAGCTTTTATCTTAACACTGAGCGGGGACCTCTATATATCACACAAACAAACATACACAAAAAAATAGATATGCATGTATATTTGAGTTTATATCAATAAATCAGAACTATGAGAGCATTCAAACCTCTTACTGTGATTTAGAAAGAGATCACTTAATACAAATTATCATTACCAGAACACAAGAATTTCTGACTGCATGGAACAAAAAAGATTTCTGGTGCAATTGGATGACCTTGATACTGTTGACAACCACTTACTCTAAAAGCTTAAGCTAATAGAGAACGGTGCCCCCCGCGCGGCTCCCTCCTTCATGGAAATTACAACCTCCATGAGAGAATACAAGGCACAACAGGCCATGGGATTTGAACACTCGACCTCCCGCTCTAATACCATGTTGACAACCACTTACTCTAAAAAATTGATAGGGAACGGTGTAACAATGTATATCAAGCTTTCAATATGCTGGCATTTAAAATATTATCACAGTGTTATAAAAAATATATATATTGTCGCAGTGGACGTAGTCCAAAATCAAAGGCGAGAATATTGAAATATCTGAAATGACTTCTATTGAGTTCTTCATTATTAAAATAGTTGGCTCTACTCTGAAATAATCTTGCAAATCACTTGAAAATGGAAACAAAGCAGAATTTGGTTTTCTTGAACAACATAGCTCGCTCTCATATTCTTTTTTTAAATAAACACAACGCAACGCACGCACGCACGCACGCACACACAGAGAGAGAGGTATTAATATACTTTGAGCCCAAGGAAGAAATAAACTAGCTGATTGGTAAGAAAAAATGATGCATTAGAGAATGCAGATTACCCAAAAAGAGATAAAAGGAGAAATATTATGACTGCTGTGTGAAAAATACATCCCAAAAGAAAGTATACACAAACGGAGCATTCACAACTTCACTAAATAAAAATGGAAAGATGGGCCTCATAACCTACCTCTCTAGTGTAGAACTTCACTGCAAAACCCCGAGGGTCTCTCAGAGTTTCGGGGCTGGCACGCTCATGCACAACTGTTGAAAACCGGACTATAACAGGGGTCTGGATTCCTGGTGCCCGAAGGAAATCAGCGCAAGTGAGATGAGAAATGTCATGGGTAACCTCAAAGAATCCCTTTGCACTAACTCCCCTGGCATGAACAACACGCTCTGGAATGCGCTCCCTATCAAATTGAGCAAGTTTCTCGAGCAAATGATAATCCTCAAGGAGAATAGGTCCTACACGATGAGGAAATGAGATTCACAATTTCAGATCATTGTATTTGGAATCACAATCATTGTCGTGACAAATATTGTTATAGTTTTTCCTACACAGCACTCATACAGAACAAGTTTAAATCTTGATCATCAAATAAGATGAAGTCAAAAGGCAATACTCTTTTCATATATTTATATCTTAAACAAATCAAGCAAGTCAAAAGGTCATTTGGATGTAGAAGAAAACACCTATGAATTGTAAACGCCTGGATAACCACACACATTGTCATGCACACACATTTCTAATGATGAGATGGAGTAAGACCCCGCCCGAGTTAATCAAGATTAACTCTAATTAATCGAAATTAATGCTAATTAATTAGGATTTATGCTAATTAAGCACGGATAATTGGGTTAATGAAGTTTAAGGACCAAAGAGAGACAAATTAATCTCAAGTGATGCATTAAGCATAATAGAATAAATTTGAATAGATTTGAGTTGGTTAAAATGAATTTGGACTTAGATAAAGTAGGCTAAGGACTTTCTTGTAAATACGAGTTTTCGCATATTTCGTCGAATACGGGAATTCTTGATACTAACGTGTGTATCTTGAATAGTACTTTAACTTTCGTAATAGGCGCGATCCCATTTGACCTCAAATGGGCCAAGTGAGAGTTCATTTGACTCAAAATGAAATAAGAATAAACCAAAGGGGGTTTTAGTGTGAGAGCACCCTTATATTAGAGTGAAATGTAGAGAAGAGTTCATTTTCATAACCCTAGGCTCATCACCATCTCTTTCTTTCCCTTTCCTTTCTCCATCATCAAGAGAGAGTTTAAGAGTGATTCAAAAGGGGTTTTGGAGTTCATCTCCACCTTCATCTTCTTCCCCAAGTTGCTTCCTCCATTGTTGAGGTGTGGAGCTTGAAAAAGATCTCAAAATCCATTCATTTGAGCCTCAAGTAAGTAGATAATTGCTTTAGTATGACTTTCAAGTTTCCTTGGATGGTTAGTGAAGCTTTCTAGCACAAATGGCTCAATGGTTGTGTATTTTCATGTTTTCATGGAGTTAGGGCTTCATTTGGGGGTTTTTCATCTTTAAAGCAAGCTAAACAAAGAGGACTTTGGTAGCTTATCTTCAAGAGAGGCAAGTATAAGCATTTGGTTGTAGTATTTGTTAACCATTGTAAAAATGCTTGGAGTTTCCATGGATCTAGATTTTGTGCATATTATTAAGTTTTGAGTTTTCTCATGGATTGAATAGAATAACAAATGGATGATTAAATGTGTAGTTTTGTTGATGGATTGTGTATAAGGAGGGAAACAGGAGGTTTCCAATTGATTTGTAAAGTTTAGAATGTATGGGAAGTAGAAAAAGAGGAAAAGGAAATCAGCTGTGAGCTGATTCATAGCAGAGTTTCGTCCCAGGTCCGATCGATCGGACCAACTGGCCGATCGATCGGACTGTCCCTAACTAGACGTGTTTTCAGTCCGGCTCATTTTGAGTCCGGTTGAGATCGGCGATTAATTGTGCCGGTACTTTATTTTTGATTGAGAATGAACTATAAATGAGTCCTAGAACTAAATGTACCATAGTTAAGGACTATTAAGTGTAGAAAATCGAGGGAAAGAATGTTAGTAAAATTTTTTCCAATCGACCGGACCTAACGGTCCGATCGATTGGGGGAAGTGAGTTTTGGATTTTTGCGAAAGTTTGTAGCACTCCTTGTGAGTATAATGCTCCCTAAATTAGTTCGAAGACTAATCGTAGAGTAAAGTGAATGATTGAGAATTAAGGATAATGAAGGAAGGACTTCATGGTTAATAAATTGTGGTCTAAACTCCATGGATGTTAACCACGGGGACTATAATGCACACACTCAAAATAAATATGATGCTCATCAAAAATAACACGTGCATTTAGTACCATTGGCTATATCTATATGGTGGTTTCGATTTAAGAAAGAATTAAATAGAATCATAATTGTCCAGCAATTCTTATTGTAACAATGTATCCCAATCTAATGTGATTGGTATTATTACCCTTCTCTTCTCTTATTATGAAGGGAATCATTCAATTGAATTGAATTGAATTGAATCTAGGATTGGATTGTTCATTGAGAAGTATTGACCTTGGGGTTTGACACTACCTAACAATTGTACTAGAACTCTAAATGAGTTCATTAAATTAATAAGTGAGACAAATGACTAATCCTACTGCAGTAGATGGTATTTGAGGGCGTTCCGGAGCTCCGTGATGATGCTAAACACTAGTAAGTCCCACTAATTCCGATCGTATCTATGGGTATTGATCGATGCCTTCCATTGGAAAATGAATCCTTCCTTTGAGGGAAGATGAAACTAATGAATCCTTCCTTTGAGGGAAGATGGCAATGATGAATCCTTCCTTTGAGGGAAGATGGTAAATGAAATGAAATGAAATGGAAAATGAATGCTATGGTAGTGACCACCCAACACATGACCACAGGTTTAGCTTTTATGTACACACATCCTATTGTAGGAACTTTCCAGACTTATCTGGTATTAGAACTGTTATTAATAAATGGAAAGAGTTTAAGTTATGGGTTAACATGCTATTACAATATCTGTTTATACATTGTTGAACCGTCGTGTTCATTAGTGTTATTGATGGCATTACAGGCCCGTTTGCCATTACCGGTGCAGCAGTGCCCCCGGCGGGAGCGGAGGAGACCGCTCCGGTTCCTCCAGGAGGATTGGACGAATGGAATGGCCGGGATACCGTTTGATACGGTTATCCGAGTGCGAGAAGGAATATTACCTTTTTGAAATATTTTGTGAAGTCATTCTTTTGTATAATCATTTTGGGATGTAATTAATGGTCATTGCACAATATTTTGGACATGTACTATTTGATAAGCAAATGATGGATAGAATACATGTATAAGGAACATTATTTTGTATACATGTAAATTGTAATTGATGTTGTCAAGTGAAATGGTTTCTACACATTGTGTAATTGACAGGTTTATTGAGAATGTTATCCCTTGTGGATCTCGTTTTTTTAACTTCGGTTGATTCGGGATTTACGGGAGTAAGTATGGGCTCACGGCTCGGGGTTACTGGATCTCGGGCCCGGGTCGTGACAGATGGACATCCCCACTTGAATGGTGGGGATAGTGCATGCAACAGATGCGATGAAGTCTTTGAGAACAGGTTTCTATGATATCTTTTGATAATGAACAGTGTAAGCTCATGGAACCACATTAAAATGGGTACCCAATATCCAAATAGCCCATATGCAGGGATGGATGAGAATGGATTCCCTAAACCTCCTAGCGCGCACATGGTCCAACAGTAAAGGCATTGCCCCATTTAGGGGAACTACTCCCTCGGTCCCTAAATCACTAGACTAAGCAATACCACAAACCACTCATCACATAACAATCAAAAGCAAAATCACAATCTACAACAGATAAGTTAATTAACATAAACTAATATATACCTCTAGATTCAACCGTTAGTGATGAGTTGTTGTTCCAAACTGGTGCACCTGAATTTGTGGTGAAGAAGGGCGAACTGTGAGAGCTTGAAGGGCGATGCTGCATCAAATCACAACCAGATCAAAATAAAACAAGATAAGAACATGAATAGAATTTGATAGAACAAAAGCAGAAACCAAACCAAGGATCAGAAGCAGAAATAAGAGCAAAGAAGGACTCTTCAATCAATTCGATCCCAAAACAACATAAGATTCGAAACAAAAACCAAACATCCAGCCTATTAACAGCATCAAAAAAAAAAAATCTCAGAAACAGAAATCCATAAGAAACAAAATAAAATATTCACTGAATGAGGAACAATGGAAGGAAAAAAAAAAAAGAGAGAACCCATTGCTGAAATCCGTCCTAAACAGCAGAATCAAATCCAAAGATCGAAGCTTTCAACGAAAAAAAGCATGAAACAGGAAACCCCATGAAGGATATCGACATCATTTTTAAAACAAATACATCAATCAAAGATCCCACTGTAAAGATGAACAAGAGAAAGCGTTGCAAAAAAAAAAAAAAAAGACAATGAACTGGGTTCAATCAAAACGGACGAGAAGAGAGAAGAAAAAATACCAATGCTTGGATCTTATGACAGATTAATCTTCAACAAAGAAAACCCACGAAGAAAATCGAATCGAAGTAGCGAATCCAATGGAAAAGATCATACCTTGTAAGGATCCATGGCCTTGAAGGGTCAACAGGAAGAAACTGCGAACTGCAATTTTTGCAAGGGCATTGCAGTGTTCTAGCGATTCTCAATATATAAATGCATCCATTGAATTAGGACAAGTGGATCCCAAATGCAGGATGATTAAGAAATAGAATTGATTCAATCTATATCTGTTGATTTTATGAAGTTAATGCTCATGTGACAAAGCTACAGCTCAAACAAACATATCCAGGAAAACAATAAAAAAACAGAGAGCAAGATTTGCCCAAAGATACGACAATCATCCTTGATGGACCTCTATTGTATTTGATGGTGCCACGTTGGCGGACCCAATATTTTCATTTGAGGGATAGGGATTCCAATAGACAATTGAATTTTATGTGAATTTTCGAAAGATAGCCAGAATTTCATTATGGTTGAGTCTAACCGCTGTGGCTGTCCCCACATGAATGTAATTGGGTCCGCCCCGGGGTGTCAACTGCCAACAGATCTCTCAAATAGCAGCAGAGCGCAAACTGAGGGATTGAATCATGTTTAGTTCCACATGTTGCCTTTTTTTCCAAATTGGGGTACCAAACATGGGGGCATCTAGATAATGTGATTAGCATAATTTTATATATTATTTTCCATTATCAGTGGTGCTCCACTAATATAGGACAAACTCCCCATTATGGTGAACCTAGGGCCGTTTGGCATTTTACTAATACAATTAAAGTCAAGTAAAGTCTCCATTTTCCATACAAGATGTCACATCAAATGCACTTTATTCAAAACTCCCTTCATCTTTTTCATACAAAAAGTCAAAAAGCAACTATCTTTATCCACTAAAATACAAAAAAAACTCCACTTTCCATACAAAAAGTCAAAGATTCCATAACAAACAACTAAAAATAAAATATGATCATAACCCACTTATATTTTATTATTTCTTTAAAATCAACTATACTTGACTTGACTATATTAGTAGAGTTACCAAACTGGCCCAAAGTACATCACTAGACCTAAGTTATCATTATGCAGGTCCTATAATGGAGTTTTAGTTTTTTTTTTTTGCTATGAGGATTTTCAACTCCCTCCGAGCCCGAAGGAAAGCCAGATAAACTCTCATGTAGCCCCAGTATCATAGTGCAGTTTGCAGTTTCGAACCTACAACCTCCGAGTGCAAACTAAATGTGATAGGGAATCCAATTCGTTTTATAAGTTCATTCATAGGTCAAATAAGAGTGAGTAGAGTCAATTTCCAAATCCCTCTTGAATTTCACCATGTTAAAAAATTCAAGAGAGAGGCCCAGTCCGGCTCCCTAAAAAAAAGCTTCATCCCCTTGGTAAAAGACCTGCTACTCGAGAAGAAGAAGAAGAAAAAAAAAAAAAACTACTCGATCATAAACACTCGCAAGGATACCTAGGGATCAAACATGGAATACTAAAGTCCTTGGTATCCAAGATGCAGTCTCGAGTAGGACTTGATTTCGGCGTGTCCCATGCACATTTGACAAAAACAAGGAGGTGGGAAATGTGGAAGGCAAACAAAGACTTTTAAAATTATTAGAAATAAAATAATAAAAAGCCCATATGTGTTTCAATTGTCACAGGAACTGATTGTCAAATCTAATGGAGGATTAAGATATTGGATTAAGCTGTCAATGGGCCTACGCGGAATTGGTGGTAACCCAGCCAAAGGGGTTGGGAGTTGGGACGTAAGAGAGGAGGGCCCACACACACGGGAAGAAATACTACTCAAATGGAAAAAGAGCCTGCACACATGGGAAAACAGTCCACTCAAATGGGAAAAGAGCCTATACAAGAGGAAAGAAAGCCCACACAAGTGTAACAGGAGCCCACACATGCAGTAAAAGGTGGCGTACTCGGGATTCAAAACTTGGACAACCAGGTGAGAGCTGAAAAACTGATGAGGGGAGATTTATTGGGCAACAATGATTCAAAATCCAGATTTTGCAAGCCCCATATTAGCCATTTGAAAATTATCAATAATAGCCTACAATTTCAGAAGTCAGGTCACTACTCGCTAATTTAATGATTTGGCCCGTGGGGCCCACCTAAGCCAACCTATGATCAATCCGTTTTTCCACAAATACCACCCTATCATGAATTGACATTTTCTTTAGTTTGGCATTCATTCAACCTAGGTTCTGTTTTGGATTGTGCATGAAAAAAACACAAAAAACATTCAATTCAAGCGGTGAATGAATGCCCTCAGTGTAAATCTAAAATATATGTGCATAATAAGATCAAAATTATCAAAGATTTGATTTTTCTATCAAATCAATTTTAATATGGAATAAATCAGAACTCAGCAACGAATCAATTGAATTCATGTAAAAAAAAAAAAAAAACCCATGAAAAGTAGAAATCAAACCCATAATCAAATTGTTTAATTGAAATGATCTAACTAAAAACCTGGTACAATTAGATTCATTAAATAAACTACTAATAAATCAAATCTAAAGATAAAGTAACAGAGATTTCATTTATGACTATGAAAAATGGAAGCACTCAAAATTAAATCAACAGAAGACCATGATCTTATCTCAATAAAAACAAGTGATTTTTCCACATACAGACAGGGGTACCCCAACAAAAGTTTTTTTTTTTTTTTTAAACATAACAAATAAATCAACATGCCTCAATTCAAAAAAAAAAAAAAAAAAAAAAAAAGGAAAAAAGTAAAAAATCAACATACCTTCTAGATCCCAATATTTGTACCAAACAGGTGAACTGGAATCCACAATGAGTATTGTAAGTGTTCCAAGGATGGCGCAGGATCAAAGGGAAAATAATTTGAAAAAGACAATACAAGTTTCTGTTTTATGATTAGTGAAAGAAGACACAAATCCATTGGGTGAGAAGATCTTGACATAAGAAGAACCAAGGAATGAATGAGTTTCAGAGAAGAAGAGTGCAAAACAACGAAAAACATGTGAAAAGAAGCATTGAGCAAGTTTAATGACAAGACAGAGAGATGGATAATTTCTGGATTAGGAAGATGACCCATGAAGTAGATCTGATCATAACATAGCATAAATCAAAGACAAAGATCAAGCTTTGAAAACTAAAGGAGAAAAAGGAATGGCAGAAGGATAGAGGAGGAGAAGTATAGACTATGTAGCTCAGAGAGGAAGGGAAGGGATAAGGGAACAGAATATGGCCAACAGATAGACAAAGAGAATCACAGGCTGACAGTGAAGTGTAATTATTGAATTGTCTGAGTTGACTCATTGACTCCAGATGAGTTCTGTAAAATTGGATCCCAAATGTTGGAAAACTTGGGAGTCGACTTGACTCATCTGATTAATGGTCAGCTGGGAGTCATTTTTTTCATTTAAGTTATTTTAGAAATGCTTGGAAACAGAATAAATGTTTATAAAATTGTAAATGTAAAGATTGATTCACTTAAGATCATGATAATTAATCCAAATTAATAAATTTACATACTCAAAAAGTACGAAAATAAGAAAATTGAACTCTCCTTGCAACATTTTTTTTCATATATATTGAGTCTCTCCGTGTTAAATTTGCCGTTGATTAGAAGGAGAAAACTCAGCAGAGTAATGAGTCAACTAGAGGAGTTTTCCAACCTTGATTTGACCAAAATGAAAGAGAACTACTAACCCACTATTGGATTAGTGGACATCTGCTGAATAAAAAATGGAAAAAGAAGAGAAATAGGGTCACAATAAAGCTGTGGGTTGTGATACCAGATATGCTCTCCTCAACATGTTCCTTTCACATTCTATATTTTCTTGGCCTTTTATTTTAAAGTTCTAAAATTGTATTTACATCTTTGAACTGGCTGTATAGATAACATGGGTTTTTGAAAATGACCCAAAGGGCACATTGGTCCCACCATATAAAATTATACGAAATAAAAAATTAATACCGAATAATTAGGCTTCTTATTCTTTCTTATGAATGACTAATCTGTATAGGGATGCTCATGGGCCAGGCCAGTCAAAGCCCGATCCGGGTCCATTCGCCGGCCTTGGATATGTAATCAGGGTCTATTTAATAATTGGGCCTCGCTTTGACATTTTTTATCTGATTAATAAATGGGTATAACCTGGGTGGTAAGGTGATGAGTCCATTTTTGTTAATTGACCAACCAACCTGGCCAATCTCAACCCCACCAGACTAATTGCACTTAAAACACACCCACCCAAAGTGCCAAGATTTTCCACCTAATTTGTAAATGATGAATGTTTGTTGATCCAAACTATGTAGGTGTTGAGCCCACATGAATTGAAGATACCTATGCCATGTTAAATTGAAAGGTCACAATCTTTCAGAATTTTATTCATAGACCATTCTTGCATTAGAGTCTGAACAATCCCAGTGATTCTTTCCTCTTGTCAAGTGCATCAAATGGATTTGCTTGGTCCATGATAGACACCATCCGAGCAGATATATAACTCAGTTCTGTTGGTCAGATTCAACAAACAGTGTGGAATTTACTTGTTTTGAGAAGAAAAATTGAAATGCTTCCATGGCTCTTCTACAAGTACATGTTGCATTCACACAAGTACATGGACCTAGGCAAGACCTTCTTTAATATTATTTTAGAGATGGATTTGTGTAGAGATAATATGCATGGTAGCTTAATTTGTAGGTAAACTGATGATAGAATTAAGCGTGCATCATGATCCATTGCTTTGCTTGCATGCAAGATTGAAAAAGTGGCTAGGGTAGGCAGTATGGAGGCCAATAGCATTCCCACTGGCCCATGGATTCCATGGGTCCCTAACTTGCACAAACCTTGACCCATTCCATTAAACAAAAATGCCATTCTCCAAAGCTTTCAGAAGATTTTGATGCACATGCTATTAAAAGTCTTAAAATCACCTTCCACTGCATATGACTGATTCGATTTTCATAAAGCGAGTGCTTGTAAACTTATTACTGCTTAATGAGGAGGGTCATGCATTTGATGACATGAGTAAACCTGTAAACTTTAGTTGCTTTGTTATTTGCTATAGCCAATTACAGATAAACATAGTCACAAATAATTAGATTTACAAGTAAACTGGATGCAGAACAACTGATTTCTAAGGATCCAAATGAGGCCTCCAGGAAATAAATGTGAAGAATTACAATGTATAGGATAATCACCTGATTAGGCCAGGACTAGCATGGACATTATTGCAGCACATTAGCCTTTCTTTTATAATGATCAAATCTAAGGGAAATTCTGAACTGCAAGTTTCACATCTAGGCTTCTCAGACAACTTCCCATAATGAACTTCCCAGTCTTTGCATTATTTTGATATTTACATATTTTGTGGGTGCTAAAAAGAAACATATAATTGAGCGTAAAATTTTCTTCATCCATTATTTATAAAGGCATAGTTCCAACAATAAGAACAAGACAAAGAGGTTAAAAGCAATAAGATGGCAATTTTTATTTAATCAATAGTTAGCTTGTTTAATAATAATAATGAAAAAAAAATGTAATCACCATCCCCATCAATTCCCTGCCAAAGTTACAGGGATGCCTAATTTTGTCTCCCTTGTCTGGAAGCAAAATCATACAGAAACTAACTAAAGCAATGTCACAACAAGTGCAACATACCATACCTGATCCATTTAAGAAACCCAATAGGACCCATGAGTGTTCAAGCAACTCAAGGTTCACACCTTACATCCCCAATCTCAGATCCAAAACAAGGTCTGAGGAATTGTCCTCATTCTCAATTGGACCAGGCAAGTTCAAGTCCCAAACACAACCTTTAGTTGTGGATGAAGAGCTCACACCTTGTTCATCTTTCTCCCAATGGCACCTCTTGTGCCCACCAAGGGCCTGACCACTTGAGAAAACCCTCATACAGATCCCACACTTGTGACCCAACAGCATCATCATCTTGTCCCCTCCAATCTCCCTGTTTTCTATCCCTTCCATCCCTATTCCCTCGCCGACGTTGTCGCTCAATTCATTGTAGATGGCATCACTGTCTTCTCCATCACACCTCGCAATGGCAAAGCAACCCTTCACATTCTTATGGCTAGCCCTGTGTCCCCCCAATGCCTGGTGAGACCCAAACACCCTCTTGCAACTCGAGCACTCGAATCGACAGTGCGAAGACTCCAAGTGTGCCATCTGATCCACATCATTAGTCCTCGACGGCTCGCCAACGGAGTAACTGAAATCAGGATGGCCCCTGTGAGACCAGAACCGCGACATGTCACAATTGTCACCATTGGCCAACAACACAAGACTCTCAGCGACTTGGTGGTCCTCATCAGTCAATTCAGATGAGAGGGGAGACAAGTTGGAGCCATCTACTTCATCAGACCGACGAAAGTTGGGAGGCGGGTTGATCCCCCTCCACTGTCTCTCCGGGTGGCACCTCATGTGCCCAAACAGGGCCTTCCATGACCAGAACCGCTTCCCACATTCACTACATGGGCGGGTTATCTTGACCGCAGTGGCATCTGGTTTCTTTCCACTTCTAGGCTTGGAAGAATCCCCTGCTTGATGGGTTATTCGGGCGAGTTTCGATCTCTTCTTCCGACGGTGTTCGCCCGCGCCAACTTGAGGGGGGAAGCTCTGAGTAATTTGTTCTTGATTGGAGGAAGGAGGAGATGGGAAGTTGAGAGTATTCATTAGCAATGCATTGAAGTTTGAAGACATCAAAGAAAGTGTTTGGTCTTACAAGCGGAAGGCTTTTAAGCATATCAGCAGTTCCTTCCTTCATTGCCCCATGTACTAGTAGTGGTTTGGGCGGTTATTTTTCTTCTTGTGAAAGGAGGGGCGGTTATTTTCAGTTACTAGTGAGAAAATAATATCATATAAATTGATAGTACCAAGGAACCCTCTCTTCAATTTTGACCGCAAACACGAAAGTTCTAATCCAAAATCCAAATTCTTTTGGTTCACCCAGATCATTGATTGAAAAAACCTATTTTGTATGTATATCTATGTATGTATATATGAAGCGAAATGGTTTCAAATGCGAAATGGTTTCAAATTAAAATCAGCTCCAATTCGCCCCAATTGATTTTGACTCATCCAATCAATTTAATTTAGTTTGACCCCTCCCTTTGTCTGTCCCCTTATTACCAAGGCTGGTAAATAGGTTGGGTCGGGCCAAACTAGAGGTAGAGCACATTTTTGGACTTTCAACCCGTGACCGACCCGTATTTGAAACGGGTTGCAAACCTGCAATCCACACCCATTAAGTCTAGGGTCGAGCTAACCCATCTAGCTTGTGTCAGACCCAACTTAACCCATGCATTTTCAATGACTTGGTAAAAAATTAATCATAGTACATGCCAAGAATCAAACTTAAAGACATTTTGAATTTCAAAGGGGTGACATAGCCATTACACCAAAAGCATATTTTTTTATTAATAGTTATCAACAAAAGGTTAAAATTAGATAATGAGGAAGGGACTCTGGCCCCACTTTGAAATATTGACTAGGAGTTGGACTTCATCTACTGCAAGGTATTTATAAAAATAACTATATTTTTAGAATATGACCCTTATACATATTGTTGTTATTATTTTCACAGTTATGCATTGTACTTTAAGCATTGGTGATCAAATTTTTGAAAAAACTATCTTATATATTTTTCTATATAGTCGTTAATTTTCTATGATAACCATTTTACAATAAAACTAAATCCAAATGAATATATAATATATGGAATTGATTAAAAATAATAATAAGTTTCATAATTCATAAGAAAATGACAATATTATTGAAAAAAGACAAACTCGTGAGAAATTTGAAGAGATTTTAGGGGGTTTTAGGGATGTGCCACTAGGGATGGCAACGGGGCGGGTTGGGGGCGAAATTGGGTTGCCCCGTCCCGGCCCCGCACCTCATGGGGCCCCGCCCCGCCCCGCAATTCGGGGCATGTTAAATGCCCCGTCCCTGACCCGACATGCCCCGCGCGGCCCCGCCCCGATTTAGTGCACTATTAGATTATTTAAATTTTTAAAAATTATCTAATATTAATATTATAATTTTTCCTTTTCCTGAAATTTTACCTATTTAAAGTGAGATTTATTCTTTTAAGATTTTCTCTAAGCCCTTGAAGGCCACTAACATACACTTGAAAATATCATATATGCTTGGAGACATTCTTTATAAAAAAGATAATATCTCTCTAAAATATCTAGAACTCCATCAATACATGGTTTTACTTCATTTTTAGTATTGAACTCCACTCACTAATAAAGAGGTTGATTACATATAATTAAAATTTATATAATTTATAGTGTTTTTAGTATGATTAGAATCATATTAAGTTACTAACTATAATTTACCTTTCTATTTCTAATCATATAAGTTATTATAAGCGTATAGCATAATATATCTTGTAATGTTCGGGGTAAGTTTTTTTGTCTCGTCCCCGCCCTGTCTAAGAGTCAGGGCGGGGCGGGTACTCCGGGTTGGGGCGGGACGGGTTAAAAATGCCATCCCTATGTGCCACGTGTCGCACTCTCTCCAAGAGGGCTGCTGTCATTATATAATATAATATAATATAATGCTCCCTTGTTTTCTCCCAATTTCTCGCTAGAAAATGACATGACGATTGGAGAAGGAAACGGTTATTGTATATGCCCGTAGATATGGTTTGGGATGGTGTCAGGTGACGTTCACACTTGACCCCCATATTATCATCAATCTAATGGGATGGGTCAGCAGGGTTAAGATTATTATCTATCAATCAATTTCATTTTTAATATGAATCAGATGATGATGAGTATGTTATTTGAACGGCATTCCCATTGAATTCATCTGCTCCAACGGTCTGGATTGCGAAAAGTGGGCCCCGACACTGAGGATCTCTTTGTGGGGTACCCGGATCCATTGATCATTCCTCCTGGTTGACCTGTCTCTAGTCGTTACAACTACCTACTTATGGGACCCATGTCATTCTTTTGGTGCTTTTTAAAAAAATCTTTCATTTGTTCTACTGTTTAGACCAAAAAGGTTTTAATAAAAATACAAAATATTCGACCTTTTTTAAGTTTTGAAAATACAAGGGCATTTTATTTAATTTTTTTCCTTTTGGAGAAAAAGGGTCTAACAAAAACATTGCCCTCTATCTAGTACAACATTTACATGGGCATGGGCATGGGCATGGGCATGGGCATGGGCATAAAGGAGAATGCCTCTCAACTTAACATAATCATGACAAGCATTAATATGAAGAGTGATGGCCCTAGCCTCCTAGGGGGGCCGGCCACTCATCCAAATAATGCAACCACCTGTTTATCCTTAGTCCTACCCATCAAATGATGGAATCACGACACGACGTGAAAAAGATCTTGCCAACTCCAACTCAAATAACACAATGGATGCCCACTCCTTCCAATGGGTACATTTACGCACGTGATGAGATTACGGTGGATACAGCCACCAAAATGATGTAATAAGAAGTTGCCCACCCAAAATTGTGTAATAACATGTGCCCCCACAGTCCCATTGATGGAATCGTGATGGGGACCACGTGTCACTTGATCTATCATGTTGGCACAAGCCAGGTTTTTTCCGATGCTGTTAACAGATAATTAAGTAGGTGTTTTGTGCGTTTCAAACCTAGTCTCAGCCACTAATTGAAGAAGTGAAACTTAAGGCCCCATTGCATACTTCATATATTAATTCTAATTTCTAAGGGGTGTTATATCCAAGAAGTATGAAAGGTCTGAAGTTTAGATATAGATGGATTCATCACTTTCCTAGATTTAACTTTGCTGATGTGATAATAGTGTGGTGATTTTTTCATATTAAGAGTAATTAAATCAGCTCATTGTAGATCCCAGCCTTCTCACAACCAACAAATCCTACAACTTAATTGTAATAGTGTTTAATTATAAATGCGTGGAAAATCGATTTTCTGCAGAAAGTATATCACCCTCTGCAACAAGAATAAATTCAAAATCACTGTAAATCTCACCCTTCAACCATTTCCCACATTACCTTTCTCCATTCCAGACAGCCAGGTCTGCTGTGCCCAAGGCCCAAGAGACTGTTGGATATGGAGAAAACAAGTAGATGAAACTGTCTGAAGCACATAATTGTGGCCACTTTTCTCCCCTAATCCAAACCGACCCTAAAATTTCGCACTCTTAACCGTGTAACCCCCTCTCCACTTCCTAGAGATACGTTGCCATTGAAAGAAATCTCATAAGATTCTTATATACACAAAGTCAAATAGACTGGACCTGGGTCATAATATCTCATCATTTTCTGCACTAAATCAATGGAGACTCGAGAATAATGCTACTCAAGCAATGAAGCATCTCAATTCTCAACCCTCCTTCCTTTCCTCCTACAATTTTTTTTCTTGGCTTTTGTTGTCTGTGTGGGGAATGGTGATAACATAACTTGAACCTGCAACCTTGTGGCTGCAGCACTGAGCACCTTTCAACTATGGTGTGGGCTCATCATCTCAACCCTCTTCTCTTTGCATTTACATCAAGTCTCGCATACATTGCTAAGTAATAAAACACAAACCATTGGTTATAAATCCTTCATCCCAGTATAACAACAATCTGCAGATAATTGGCTTGGCACTGGAATATGGAGCAGCATTACTGCCACAGTTGTCAAGCATCCTTGAACATTTTGTACTTATCATTCAAAAAAGATCATTTTTATCTTCTAATAGGTTTATGAAGTGCCTGATTCCACTTAAAAAAGAAGATTCCAGCTTGGGCTGGTTTTGTATTTTTCGAGACCACTACAAATATCTAGTGCGAGTCAGGCACCCTGCAACCACACAGGACACTGAAGACATTATTATTATAGCTGTACAGACTTCACAGAGGCCAGGCTTGGTTTCTAAATTGATTACAGAATAGGCAAAGGACTAGGCCTGTGGATCCAAAAACGCCCAAATGGAATAAAGATGCTTAACATGTGCACTACATTGCCAAATGGTGTGTGCCCAGGCTTTTTTTAAGGCCCATGGCTTGGCTTAAGTACAGCCTTGTATAACCTGTCAAATATGCAACACAGAAACCAAACGGTATGTGCCCAGGCCCTTTTTTTAGACCCATGGCCTGGCCCAAGTACAGCCTTATATAACCTGTCAAATATACAACACAGAAACAGGATAGCAGAAGTAGCAAATTCATTCCATTCAAAGAGACTGAGATAGTAATGATGATGATGAGTTATTTTCGTCGGCAATAATAATGATGATTTTCTTTTTATCAGCAATGGATGATGAAGATGATGCCATAAGTGTCTGGTAAATAATTCACAAGACATACTAGAGGCTATTAGGTGTGTATGTACATAAATAACACAGGTCTTCAGATCTCTCAATTGAGGGTCTGAGTGCCCAACAATTCGCAACAAAACAAAAGATCCACATCTCTTAGTATATGATATAATTATTTCATGCCGAAAGAAGCTCAATCGCACGCATTTTGCCATCTTACACAGTCCACATGAGTATGGCGGACTAAGCATAGAATAGAAAAGGGGATGCAATAAAGATCTACTGACCAAGATTCCCCAAGAGGCGCTCTACTGCAGCATGGACATTGCCTGCAGTGGCGGTCAGTGCTCGGATATTCTCTTGGGTGTCAAAGAAACCCATTTCTTGAAGCTGTGACAGCTGAGTTGCATATAATTGTTCTGGTGGCACTACAAAAACCAATAAAAGGGAGGGCTTTAATTTTCTGCAGAAACCAAATGGGAGAGGCTTCTTATGGAAAAGCGTAATACATTGCATGCATCATCCTAATTGCAAGCAGTTTGAATACAATAGCAAAACCCTTTTCAAAAAAAAAAAAATAAAAAAATAAAAAAATAAAAAAAAAAATTTAGCAAATCAGGTAGCATATCTATTTCATTGCTTGTATGGAGGTGTTTTACTGACTTCAAATCATTGCCAGTGGTCATACACTGATTTGACCAGCCTTCAAAAACAATTTGAAGCAGAGACGAAAAACAAATACACCTGGCCACTGTAATTTTTGTCACCCCAAGTAGTAAAAACAGCTATATCTTCTCCCAAGTTATCCCATCAGTTGTGATTTGGGGTACATCCATGGGCACTCTTATAACAGTAAAGATTCCTTACCATCGGATGTGTTAGGAATGCTAAGACCGCCAGCCCCTAGACCGCCAAACATGTTCATCAACAACTCCAAACCCATATTGTTGGGCGCACCTGCTATTAGAAAGAAAACAGGTAAGATGAAGTCCATGCAACAGTGGGAACACTGATCCCAACTATGTTTGTAATACCTGTAGCACCACCAGTTTGACCTTGTTCCCTGCAAAAGAGCAGCAACATTTAAATAAAGATAAAGATGGCAAGCTTTAAGAGAAAAGGGAAGACAAAAATGACGGTATATGACCGACTTACTGGGTGGACTGTTGCCTTCCAAGCTGAGACAAAAGCGATTGCTGTAGAGATAAAACTTGCTGCAAGAAAAGAAGAAAATACATTACAAAAGTCAGTCATCAAACCCACCAAATATCGAGTAATATTCAGTGAAAAATATCAAACGAGTCACCATAAGCAAATTTGTCGGCCAATCTGCAGAATCTAATAAACAGGCTGCTCCATGGATGAACCAATGGTAAGAAACTGCAGCAATCCGATGCTTCAACTTCCAGACCATTGGGCTACATAATTTCAGGACAATTGGTCCAAATTTTTCTTGATCATAAAAAATGATTGATAGATTGGATGAATATGAACAAATCAGCAGATTTTTTGGGGTATGGGTATGGCTCATCCAAAAGGCGGCTCAAATCGCACACTGGACCCATTACCAAAATGCAACCATGCAGGGTTGGTACTGGTAGAGCACATTAGCTAATGTCCACATGTCCCCACCCATTTCCACAGCTGCATATTCTATCACCGAACATGTGCACAAAATCTGCTGGAGGCATCAAATGGATGCTGCAAGGTAGATCATCTAATAAACCAAGTCAGTCTATTCATTAGATGGGCCCCAAATGTGCATATTTAAACTTGGCTTAAGTTTTTCATAATCTATTTATTATGTATGATAGTCCATCTGGTGCAAAAGTCTATGATGTTTTAGGCTTGAGCATCTACACAATGGGATTCATCTTGGGAGATGGATTGGTTCTTGCATGTCTGCCACACGCAAATATAGCATCATGGAGAATTAGCAAACCACTTATAGGGTCAGGTTGATATCGTCTTTGATTTTCCTTTTTGGCTGGGATAACATAGCAGAACAGTGGCAATGGGCCCAACTCTTAGTAAAGCCGTCTGCCTGCTCTTCAGGTTCAGGGATTAAGCTACACCCTGGCTTCCTTGGCCAATGGTCCCAGCAGCTCGTTAGGCCCATGGTCCCTGGCTTCCTTGGCCAATGGTCCCAGCAGCTTGTTAGGCCCATGGGTCCATAGTCCCATCAGGCCCCTTCTCATTTCGGCATCACGAGCTTCACAGTAGTGTTTGATCCATAAATTAGCGACTGCAACTTAAAGACGAAAATAACAGAAAAATATGGAAGAATATACACTTCCAACAAAGAAATCCTCCATGAAGACACCCAAATTCAGGTAAAGAATCTGCCAATGCATTTGCTTAATAAACTGTCCTTTTAATGGTACAATGTACCTGGTTCCTAATTGACTGTGGAGACTAATACGGGCACCACATTTCCTCTATACTCCTTAGAAAAGGAGTTGTGGCGGTGCTTGATCTTTATGTGGTTCTGTTGTAAAATCCTATCTTTGCACTGTTCTAAATCATTTGCATTGGTAATCACAATTAAAGGGCTTAAACAAGCCAGTTCCAGGCTACCAGTCATGCTACCCAATATGGACCTGGATCAGGAACAAGATATGGCATTGTGTGTTGGGTAAAGCATCCACAGGCCTGACTTGAACCCCACAACCACTAGTTGTACTCCTACTGGATCTTGAATCCAAAATAAAAAAATACCAGAGTGATTATGCCTGCATTTAAGGAATGTGTGTGGGGGTGACATTTGCATGGAAAAAGATAAGATCTCCACAGAAATGTGCAAATCAGATGTTTGGTGCAGAAAATCTCCACAGATGTCACGGAGAAGTGCTGGCCGAAATTCACACTTCCCAAAGTCTGAGCGGGAGAGTTGGACCCGTCAGCGTTTTCAAGAATCTGTCCATGTTCTCCCTCCTTTCTACAACACTGCACTGAAAAGAAAGTGGGGATCCACGTCTTGCAATTCCACATCCAAAATGCCCATAAAGAAATTAAGCCTGGATTCTGCAAGGCGTAGAATCCATGACTCTCTCATAATGTACCCTTATCTAACAGAAAGGATAACTACCTGCATCATCTCTGGTGAAGCCATCTGACGAAGAAACTCAGGATTCTGCATCATTTCTCTGAGTTGAGAATTGGAATCCAACATGCTCCGCAACTGGGGGTTGAAACCCAAAAGCTAACCACAATGAAACAAAATCAACAGATAAAACAATAGTATCCCCAAAGAGACAATCCGTGTGAAACAATATTGATAGAAGCTACCTGGTTCATATACTGAGGGTTGGAGAGAAGGCTTTGCATCATCTGCATCACAGCAGGGTTTTGCATCATTTGAGTCAAAGAAGAGGATTCCTGCAAGCCGCCACCGCCGCCGCTGCCACCAAGCATTCGTTCCAAATCTGCAAGACCTCCAAGCCCACCTAGGGCACCAATACCAGGTGCCCTAGGTTCCCCAGGAGGATTAGACCTTGTTGTAGTGTTTGTCTGTGCACCTGCTGCTGTTGAATTGATAGCAAAAGTCTCAGAACCGAACATTTGAAACCAAAACTCCTAGGGAAAATAAATACTCAAGCACGACAAATTACCAGCATTGCTCCATGGGTTTGGAAGCGGATTAGTATTAGGAACGGGAGAGCCAGTACTGGTTTCTGAACCAGTGGATGAAGGGTTTGGTGACCGGTCTCTAGCCTGTCCAGCACCTTGGTTTCCTCCTAAAAGAGCAGCAAATGGGTTTGAACCGGCATTGCCTCCAGTGTCTCCTGCCATTGTTGTTGCATTTAGGAATGGCTCTTGAACAGTTTCATACATGCGCCTTAGCATGTTAAATCCTTCAGGAGAAGATTCAATGTTACTCATAGCCCTGTCAGTGTTCCGCATCATCTCCCGCATGAGCTCAGGATTCCTTGCTGCTTCCAGAGTTTGTCGTAGAATACTGGGATCATTGAGTATATGTGCAAGGTCAGGATTCCGATCTATTATTTCCCGCATCTGAGGATTGCTCATGATCAGATTGCGCATTAGGTCAGGATTGTTCATAAGATTCTGGATGACAGGCGTGTTCATGATTTCCCTCATGATGTTAGGGTTCTGATTGAGCTGCTGCTGCATTTGCTCAAACTCTGGCAATCCAGATCCAAAGAGACCAGACATTCCATTGCCACCAAGACCAAGCCCAGGAAACGATGAACCTCCAAGACCAGCTCCTCCTAAGCCTCCACCATCATTGGGACCAAGACCCCTTACAGAACCTGGAGAGCTATTTGGACCTCCAACATTGGCTGCAGTAGTCGATGCTGGTGGTGGAGCTGCACCACGAACCATATGGACAGTGTGATCTGCTTGCAAACCTAGACCCCAAAAAGAAAAAAATGATAAGATTAATTCAAATTCAAAGAAGGAACTGTAGTAAGACGCGAAGCAAGCAGCAGTACTTTGGTTTTTCTCTGTCTTCTCACAAATTATGTAGATTTTTTAACAAGCATGAAGAAGTCCGTTGAATGTTGATAATTTAAAGAAAGAAAAACCGTCAAGCCCCATGAAAATAGATTATAAGGCACTCTTTAAATATAAATCCACAGAAATATAGAAGCTATGCAGTCCTGAAATAGATATTGGTCCAAAAAATAGGTCCAGCTAGAAATTCTGGTCTCGACCATTAGCAATATGATAGACCTGTACTCAACAATAATAAACTACAAGTCAACAAAACTAGGCCAGACAATATTCAATGTTTTTGTCAACAGTATTTTAAGTTCAAATACGAGAATAGTTCAGTGACACAACTACTCAAAATTCAGGGAAGAATATCAGAAGCATTTTAGTAAGGGGAGATAAGAAGAACTATGATTTTTTTTACTATTAAATAGTATAATCCGTACTTTTTGAATCACCCAAAAGTTCATAAAGAAATCCCAAATAGATTTCTTACTTTTACTGACAAATAACACACATCACTAATGATATCTCAATTGATCAAGGATCCTTTTGAAAAATTGTCAGGAATACTCTGAGAAACTTCAAAGTTTCAAAGAACGATGTGGTGGTAAGGAGTGCAAATTCAGGAAATATTATATATATATATAATAAATAAATAAACCATCACCATCATCATCATAGACCAATCAAAAAGTTCAAAAAACAAAATTACTCACCTTAAAGTTTATGTTCAAAAACATGCTAAAAGGTTCAAGACTTGAGTTGCTCCATTGCTGATAATGGAAGCTGACAGACTTCATTATTTGAGGAGGCATGTCAATGGTTCTTCGATCTAACCAACCAGGAAGAGATGGAAGAACAAAGTTGCAGAAGCCTAACAGCCTTAGTACTATTCCATCAACCAATAAAATAAGATAAAAACATCTAAAAAGAAGTACCTATAGTTTTTCATGATGACTCATTCAAAATTTAATAATAAAAAAAGTTTTTCACGATGGAAAACATCATCAATTAGAAGAGGGGTAAAATTATGAGGAAGGACCCTTTTAGGGACAATCATTTGGGTGATACAGAAGGAGGGCTACAGGAGTTGTTTTGAAGGAAAGTCTTCTCTTCCTGCCCTTTTGGTTGATAAGGTGCAGTTCCATGTGGCCTCTTTGGTATGTATCTCCCTCAGGGATATTTCAATGTCTATGATTTTGAATAGTTGGAAGGAGGTCACCTTCTCCAATTCATGCAGTCATTTTATCCTAGAAAAATGGTCTCCACCCTTAGAAGGTTTTTGCAAATTAAATTTGATGGGGGTGTGCAAAGGAATCTGGGGCTTGCTGCTATCGGCGGAATTGTTTGCGACAATGCATCCGATTCCATCCTGTCCTGCTCAGGCCAGTAGGTTGTTGTTCGTCCAATGATCACCTGAGAGATAGCGATTACTTGACAAAGACATCACATCAAATGACATGCCACATCTGCTGGGTGATGTGCTAAGCACCTTACTGCACTGCGAGGCAGAATGATTTTCACCAATGAAAGGAGTCAGAAAAGATTTTGAAGACGAGACACTTTTTATGCCAATCTACAGGACCACAGCATGCACCAGGGCATTTTCAAAAGCAAAAATGCCTCTCCAAAGAACTAATAAGAAAACGAGAGGAGTTAATGAGGTGGAATGAGTAGGCATTATCACCTCTTCTTAGGAAAGTAACTAGGTAAAGCAAAAATGCCCCGTGAGTTTGACCAATAAGCATGGAGTGGTCATTAAGAAGACGCCTGTTTCCTACTTTGTCTTTCATTAAATGACTTAACAACCGAGTAAGTATCCTCCCTACCTTTTCTCCTTAAAATGAAGGTTTCTATCTCACAGCAAATACACACAAAGACTATGGGTGGGGTGCTCTTGTAGATGAGGTAGTGGGCCTACTTTTGATTGAACTGATATTATGGTCAATGCCAATTCAAATAAAGAATTTGATTTTAAATGGTTTAGATCTTATATAAAATCAGGTACCTACTTTTGATTGAACTGATATTTTGGTCAATGCTTAATTCAAATAAAGACTTTGATTTAAACAGTTTAGATTTTATACAAAATCAGGTGGTGGGCCTAAGTTTGATTGAAATGATATTTGGGTCAATGGTAATTTAAATAGAAGATTTAATTTTGAATGGTTTGGATTTTATGAGGGTCCACTAATTTATCGGTAGGCCCCCTGATGTATTTTTTTTCCTGCATGCTCACTAATGGATTTGTAGCCTTTTATCATTCAATGGTTTAGATTTTAAAGTGGGCCCACATGCAGTCTTATGTCCAACTATTTTTGAAAATTGTAGAGCTTTATGAAAAGAGGAGAAAAAGTACGACAAAAGAAGAGAAAATGTAGGAAAGAGGAATCAGTTGTTCCATTTAAAGAAGAAGAAAAAGGTCTCCGCTTCGTCTCTCTCACATGGAAAGTCCACTGGACAACCAATTGCAATGTCCTCAAAAATCCTGCAAATTTAAATTGCACTAACATACCTCAATGCCTTCACAGTGATCCTTAATAGTGCCTGCTGTAGATACAGTACCCCATAGAGGCTCAAGGAAAAAAGACTAGAAGACATAAAATTTAATAAATAAATGTCCTTGCACCAAATCGGGAAATAGAAATCACTCATACATAGTTAAACACATACATACATACATATATGGGAACATATCAGGACTTATCATACAAAGTGTCAGCGACTCAGTGCCCATTACATGAAGCGAGCAAACACACATCCTCCAAACCATTGAAGACTTAGTTAAAACTACTAATAGTTAGACAAGACAGCAACTACTTAAAATTCTCAGTTTCATTGTACTTGGCTACTTACAACATTGTCCGTATCAATGAGTAAATTTTGTTGCAATGAATGCTCAAGTATGGACAGAATGCTCAAATATGGACCATCAGATATTTCTGTCCTCCAATATGAGAAAAACCACTTGCTACAGTGAAGAATTGCAATTTAGCCCTGGGCTTTCAACCTACAAAAAGTTTAAACCACAGTTTTTCTGTCCTAGTTGGCTTCTGACTCGTAACACCTTGTTTATATATGAGGATTATGTTTCCCTTTTCAGTTGATCTTTTGGGTTATCTCATCCTCAAGAAAATAGTCAATCTAGCCTATTTTACAGACATACATTGGAAAGTGTAGATAACCGGCACACATAAATACTTTATGCATTGGTCGAATGCATTACTTGGCTAATTAGTATTAGAATTCGTTTAGGCCTTACATTTATTGAGTCATTCTAGATATATAAATGTATATTCTAATAGTTACTGTTGCTTTTAAATATTTATATTTCCTGCAGAACGTTCCTATTAATAACCGAAGAAAAACAAAAATTAAAAATTTCCGGATGTCTCTTCAGAGACATCCGATAAAATCAAAGAAGATTAGCATGGCCCCTGCATAAGGATGACACGCACAAATCGAGAAATGGTAACATTAAAAAGAAAACAAAAAATTTTGAAAATTCACACATTTATAACACTATTGATAGTAACATGCAGATTGTTTATACAGTCAATCTGGATACCTATCCAATCTTATAGGCAAGTTTCTTCATTTTTGGATTCTCAGGTGTATTGTTGGTGGGTTTCGTTTGGCTTTTGCTTTTTCAGTATATATCTCTTATACCATACAGAATTTCTAATGCAGCCTGACCCAAGACCAGGACCCGCAGGTCCTGATGGGCCCACAGGATCTCTGATTTTGCAGAGATTCCTATCCTTAATTTAGATAGTCTCTAAATTAGTAAAATGTTTCTTAGTTTGCTTAATAGACTTGCTTTCCAATTTCTATTTTGATTAGGATTAGATATTCCCTTATTGATTATTTAGAAACAATGCTACTCTATATATAGAGAGAAGCCCCTCATTGTAACGTTATGCTTTTCTCAATTAATTCAAGTATCGTGAGTTATTTCCCATGAGTTTCATGGCTGTGAGTGATGTTTTGTGAAGAATCCCATCTTTGGATTCGATCAACCTCATCTGAGACGTTGACCTATTCGATCGAGAATCCAGGGCTGCGCCAATTTCCTAAATTAACAAAGTTACCATTCATAGGCTCTGTTGTTGTTAACCTGTTAACGCTATCTATGATAATGCCCTCAAATTCCGCTCCAATGTAGTGAACGGTAACTGGGTTATGAAGGGATATGTACAAAAGAGAAACCAGCTACACAGTATAACAGATGATACTGTAAGAAAATCCAAAAAAATTGCCCTACTAAACATAGAATAGAAAAAAGGAGGCCCTAAGCAGAACAAGACCAACCCCCCCTGCTAATAGACAAGAAACAAACAAAACAACACCAAAAGCGCAAACCGAAACACTATATTTTAGAAGGCAATAGAAGTAAATTTCCCACGACCATTTAAGATCCTGAAAAACCTTGTTCTTCTAAGGGGTCATTCGGAAACAGTAGTATATCTAATAAGAGCTGATTAGACTAAAATAAAAGACACTAATTTTTAAGTTCTAATTTACAATTAAGATGTTTGGTAAAATTATTTGAAAAAAAAAACACTATTATTTCACATTAGAAAGTTTGATAAACATTTCTCGGGTCGTTTCCAAAAAGAGATTTTGATTGTAAACAGAAAATGTCCAGTGTTGATAGAAATAGCTGAGGGCATTGCACCATTATGAAATATTTGAAGGGTTATTTTCGCCTAAAATACCCCTGATTTTTTAGGCTTTGGCCTCCTTCCGTTTTAGCTAAAAAAACTCTACTAAAATAAGCCAGGTCAATTGTTTTTAGAGGCCAAAGCTCTATTTCTAATAAAATAAGAAATACAATTAAAGGTTACCAAACGCACTAATACGTAAATAAGCTCTAAATCATAAAATGAGAGCGCGTTTTTGAGTTTCCAAACAGCCCCTAAGTCATAAGCCATTTGACTCAGATGGGCCTTTCTCCAAAGTTCTAGCTTAGCATCTAAACTTCTTTTTTTTCTCGGTCTATTTAATGGGTATTACATCATCGTCAAATGTCTATACTGCAGAACTTCATTTGCTTGAGAAAAAAAAAACCTTCATGCCATCCATAACCAAGGTGAACGAATATTGGCTTCAAGCAAACTTGATGCGATCCCACTTCAACTAGAAAGTCTAAAGTCACCTCAGAGTTCTCATAAGCTCATTATAGCACTGCCATATGTCGTCCTTATCGAAACCTTATCGCATCCATTTTAAGCTTTGTGAGTTTTCTTTTTCCCATTTGCAACCACATTTCACTATTCGCACGCTTATAACTAATCCCATCCAAATATTCATATATAATGAGGGATAATACACAATGCCCAGGTGGTTAGAAAATAAAAACGCCCTATGTGTTTGACAAATGAAAAAAAAAAAAAAAAAAAAAACCGACATGTACATGCATTCAATATGGTCGTCATGAAAAATAGGACTACTTTTTCTCTCTATAAGGTAAATGCATGTCTCCTATTTTTTTACTAAATGGCTCCTAGTTTTTCTCTTTCTAAAAACGCCTGAGGAAGCAATTGATGTTTTTGGAGAACCTCATTTTCAAAGTAGGCAATTTTGAGAACCCATTAGTGGGGACCACTTATGAGACAAACTAAATGGCCTCATCTCTTTTTGGTCCTCTCCATATTTCACACGAATAGGAGTTGTACCAACTGTCAGATGGATAACTAAAAAAATTTGGATTTTCATAAGAGGGCCTTATGGATTACGGAAAAAAAAAAAAAAAAAAAAAAAAGGATCTCCCTCTTGATTCGAATAGCTTCATAGCCAATTGGAGTACTTGCGCATGTCATCCCATTTAATGAAGACGGGATATTTAATGAGAATAGTTGCTTACATGGAATCCTTATCTCTTTAGGAAACAAACCTTAGTAGCTAGTCCCCTTTTGAACAAAAACTGGATTGATTAATTTAACTTTCCTGTTTTTTTCTCTTTCGCTAGGGAAGCATAACATCCATTCAAGGTTTTTTCCTCTTTTTTTTTTTTTTTTTTTTTTTGCTAAAACTAGGATAAGCGAAAAATGGGTCTGTAACGCCCACCATATACCCATGCATGATATTGTCCGCTTTGGCCCATGGGGCTCATGGTTTTGCTTTTGGTGGGCAAAAGGCCTCATGCAAGATAAGGGTATAAGCTCTATATATAATCTCATTCACTTACCTCTCTATAGTCGATGTGGGACTCCAGGGCATCACAATCCACCCCCCTTAAAGCTGCACGTCCCTGTGCAATAGCCTACCAGTCCCTGTAGCCTACCCGCCCTCTTGGCCCGCCCACTTGCACCAGACCACGACAAGGGCCCACACTCGAGCTAGTCGAGAGTCGGCTCTAATAACATTTGTAATGCCCCACCCCATACACATGCATGATATTGTCCGCATTGGCCCACGGGCCTCACGATTTTATTTTTGGTGGATTGAGACCCACCAAAAGGCCTTATGCAAGATAAGGGTATAAGCTCTATATATAATCCCATTCACTTACCTCTCTATAGTCAATGTGGTACTCCGGGGCGTCACAGGGTCCCTATTTGTTTTGAGACTAATTAGAAATTTGTGGCACTCTTTAGTATGGCCCACTTAATAAAAAATTGAACAAATCACATAAATGGCACCATACTCTATAGCGCGATGCCGCCATCGAATTTCACTCAAAACTCCTCCAGTTTTTAAGGTCGGTCCTAAGCCCGAGTAAAGGAGGAAGGGTTGAGTTAGGTAGGTTGGCAGCTAGCCTAAAATTTTGTCACAACAAAAACATGAATTCTGAGATAACAATGTTCCCAAATGTTATATTGAAATTATTAAATACAAGTACGAAGGAGCAGTAACGAGTGTGAAAAACTACCTATGGACAAACAGGTGAGCTCCCAATGACCATAGGTTTGCATCGGGGGTCAGCCCTAAACCCTTATCTCTTTGCACTATTATAGATGAGCTAACTGTTCATATTCAAGAGGAGTTACCTTGATGTATGTTATTTACAGATGATGAAGTATTGGTAGATAAATCAACAGGCGGTGCGAATGTAAAACTCAAGAGATAACGGGAGATTTTAGAATCCAAAGGCTTTAAAATAAGTTGTACAAAGACATAATATATGGATTACAACTTCAATGGACATATACAAAGAGCTGAAACTACCATGGGAATTAAAGTTGAGGAGATAGCACAAAGAGATCCTTTCTGCTAACTCGATAATTAATAAGGATAGGGAGATTGATGAAAATGTCGAACATAGGATAAAAGTGGAATGGTTGAAGTGGAGACTTGCTTCTAGAGTGCTCTGTGACCGATGAATGCCAACAAAGCTGAAGGAAATTTTTACTAGACAGCGATTAGACCATTTATGACTTATGGAGCAAAATATTGGCCAATCAAGAAGCAACATATGTACCAAATGGATGTAACAGAGATTAGAATGTTGAGGTGGATGTGGTAAAACTAAAAAAAATAAAATTATAAATAGGCACTTTTGAGAACATTTAGGGGTAGCATCAATAGGGGGTAAAATTAGAAAAACCCTCTAAGGATTTGGCTCGAGATAGATCAGAATGGAGAAACATAATTCATTTAGCCGACCCCAACATAGTTGGCACAAGGCTTCGATGATGATGACAGTGATGATGGCAACGACCAAATTTCACTCAACTAGGAGCTGAGCCCACCACTGGATTAATCATCAAAACAACAAAAAAAATTCATAATCTGACATTGGCAAGAATTCGTGATGCTCTAAGTGGAGCCTACTTGATCAAAATTAATAGAACAGAACCCTCACCAAATCTCACTCTAATAGAAGTTGGGCCACCATTATATCCTGAAAATTTTCAAATTGTTATTTATAGTAATTATTTGATAGTGTGCCAAAATTGATCCTAGATCAACAAATGCACACCCTATTTCTTCTCCTAATTCATCATCTCTCATCGAAATAATCTCCTATAAAAGAGGTATAAAAAAGAAGTTGAGTGGCTTGTTTTATAATGCATTGGGTACAACTGCATGATAGCAACGAATCCTACTTTGGAATGTGAAACAAGACATTCATGGCATATGACTTACATGGCTCCATTTCATGGCTTATTTCATTTAAAAGTTCATTTTGTGACATGACATTAGCTAATCGGACAAGTGAAAAGGGGCAAAATGCCCCTTTTCAAATTTGTAGAATTTCTCTATATATATGCCTTGTGTGTGTGTGTGTACTTGGTAGTCTAAACATCGTAGGTCACAGCCAACCAAGTTTTACTGTTGATATGCATGAACCAAGAATGTATTTTCTAAATAATAAGCTATAAACACATATACAAGGCAATAGTTTATGCTTTCTATGCAGTCTGGTCCTATTAATGCACATTTATTGTCCTCTATCCCATATATGACTTGTATGATCATGCCATTTTCCTACAATGTTCGACAAATTAACTACTTATGCACCTTATGATAACCCTTCTCTAACTAAACAAAAAAAAAAAAACGCATAATCTTATTTTCATATAAGATTTTTAATTAATTACCTCGACAGGAAAAGTGCTTGGCATTTCTTGTAATTTGCTCTGTTTTGGTTTTTTGGACTTTTGGGTTTTTCAGTGTCTTCCTCCTTTCAAGTAAAAAAAAAAAAAAAAAGGAATCATCTCAACAGGAAATTGATCTTGTGGTAGACCTCCCTATCATAACCCAAAATTAGTTCTCCAAAATATTTTACACATTGCTCAGTAAAACCCTCTTCCAAAGCTTCATCATTTGGTTCATATGTTTCATTGTTAACAAATAAATGCCTCAGCGCTCTGTATACATTCATTGCCCATTCTAACTTCAAAAAAAAAAAAAAAAAAAAAATCCATTAAACAATTTATTCAAACAATCAATCCCGGTTTCATGAATCAAGATCAATTACCAGTAGCAGTATGTGCATGGAAAAAAAAAGTGTAAATCATGCTTTTTTTCAATTTCTCCACAGCCCCAAATGCACATTAGAGTAAAAAACTGACCCCTTTTGTCAACATGGGGAGCACCAATCAATTCTGATTCGAGTACATCCGCATACCAGTTCCAAACACAATTTTGTACATCTTTTTCAGTTATCAAACGGATCAAGATATTTTTCATTCATCATTCCTTAACCAAAGACAAACACAGACACATCCAAAAAAAATTAAAAAAAAAATCATAAAACAACAGAAAGAACAAACCAATCTCACCATAACTTTCTAGGGTTTGATCATCCTTCAAGATCCGACCCTTGTAAATCAGCCTCTGCTGTTCCACCGGCACGTCGCAGTTCCCGGCCAGTACGGCCTTGAAAGCTCCGACGGTGGCGTCGAGGCTCGTCTGAACGGAGAACTTTGATCCGTTCGAGCATCTGATGTGGACGGTGACGCTTCCGTCGCTGCTTCCGGTGCCGGCCTCGACGGAATCCCCGTCGCCACCCATCTGCCAAAAAAATTAGATCTTTGAAAACCCTAACCCTAGAAAAAGATCGAAGAATCTGAGATTCTGCCCTGTTTTGCAAGAAAAGTATAAGAACACACGTATTTGAGAGAGACAGAGAGAGGAGAATAAGAGAGGGAGAGATGGAAGGATCGAGGATCGGAGGAGAAGCCTTACAGCAGATACAAACGACGAAACGCAGGGAGAAAAAAAAAGAGTATTCTTATTGTTTACAGGTTCGGTTCTGACGTGTACATTGCTGATTTCGGATCCGTATCCTCTCTGTCCCTCACTTTATAAAGCAACTTATTAAGTATAGGGTGGTGCTTAATCTTGCGTGGGTACCTACTCATTTGAATATCTTTTCGGACCTCGGTCCCATTTGATAACTCTACTAATTGAGTCTAGTAAAGTAAAGTTGATTTTGAATAAAAAATAAAATATAAGTATATTATAATGGTATTTTATTTTTAGTTATTTGTTATGAAATCTTTTTGACTTTTTGTATGGAAAAGTGGAGTATTTTTGTATTTTAGTAAGTAAAGGTAGTTGCTTTTTAACTTTTGGGGGAAAAAGATTGAGGGAATTTTGGTAAAATGTGCTTTTGATGGGATGTTTAAATTGACTTAACTTTACTTGACTTTATAAATAAAATTACCAAACAGGCCCGGGTGAGAGAGTGGTAAAGTAGTTTCTTTTTATTTGACTTTTATTGCATCGCACTTTACCGTAGTTTATATGGTAAAGAAAAGGTAAATCATGATAGAGGCTAAACTTTATTTTACCGTATTTTTCATCTAAATATAGTGAAGGTATAATATGTCACATCTAGAGGCACGTTTGTACGTATGTGTGGTCAAGTAAAAATTAAATATTGATGTCAGATCATGGTAAAAGATGAGGTAAGGTAAAGTAAGAGGAAGTATGTGGTGAAATATAATAGGAGAGAAAGCTGCAAAGTAGTTGGACTTTGTATCGAGTAAAGAAAAGTGGCTTACGGTACAAAAAATTGTCAATTTAACTTTCCTTTATCGCACAACATTTTCATCCAGAGATGGTAAATTCCATAAAAATTAAGTATTTAATAAAAAAAAGTTATTCCAGTAATGAACTTTACTATGATCAATAACATTAACTTGTTATTTTTTATTTTTAATATATATTAAACTAATAGTACTTTCTAAACAACTCAATTTAAAATCTGTAATATTCTTCAAATATTTCCAAATATACAAAAATATGTTAATATTACACTATTCCATTTTATATTATTTATTCTTGCAATATTTAAAGCTGTAAATATTATATTTTGTAAACATCCAAACGGGCCCTGGAGAGGGAAGGATGAGTCCGGAATCTTGAATGGTCTCTTATATGCTTCCCATGAGTTGCATGTGTGGAAGTCACCCTAGGGCTACCTTTTAGATGATCTTAACTCTAATAAATGAATATTATCCCTTGCTATAAGATATTAACGAATTTTACTTAGAAGGGATTTACTCCAATGTAAGATTCAACACATTATTGATAACGTAATTAATGCATAGATTAATAACGCATAAGATTATACTAATTAAATTACGGGGACATATTCTGAGATTTTGACCCATACAAGATTGAACACATTATTGATAATGCAATTAATGAGTAGATTAATTATGCACTAGCCAAACACACCTGTGCTCAGCGCGCTTAATAAAATCCATATAAAAAGTATCATTTAGTTTTTTATAACAAAAACATATAATTAATTTTGATTTCATATATATATATATATGTAGACTATTTGAGGTCTAAAATACAACATTATTTTTTACAATAAATTTTATAAGCTTAAATATAGTCACCTATAGGAAGGATGCTATAACCATGTATAACAATCACAAAATACAACTTTTTTTTTCACATATTTTCTACTTTCTATTAATCTTAAGACGGAAAATAGATTTAAAAATATACTAAACTCTATCATTCTTATAATAAAAATTTAAATCAAAACAAAATTGTAATTTCTTCATATATTCTTATTTTATATTTTTATTCTAAATTTAAAAAATATGTTATATCAGTTGCTATCTTATTAATAACATATATTAAATAATAGTATATTAAATAATAATAAATATAGATATATATAATAAGCATGAAATAGATATTGGGTGTGTGAGCCAAGGCAAAGGGAGATATAGGTTTGCCCGTTTGCAATCTCAAAACGTCATTTACCCCATCACTTCCTACTAATGAAAAAAAAAAAAAAAAAAACACTCATGTAAAATAGGATGTGAATCGAGTTCCACCATAATCCAAGACCTCTTCCCTAGGGAATTATGATTGCATTTTACCAATTTTCATTGCAAAATAGAATGTAGCCTTCATATACTTGGGTCATGAATCATAAGAATTCATGATTTTTTTTTTCAATGAGACAAAGTAGAAATTGCAGTATTCTTTTCAAACAAAATGCCCACTCCTTGTGGGTTATTTCTTTTTCTTTTTTTTAATAAAAGGATAACCACTTCATGTCGGCCTGGCTTGGATGTTTGGTTACTAAAAAGGGGATTGAGGAATGGGTCAATCTGAATATAAATCAATCAATGTGACAATTTTTTTTCTTTGTTCTTCATTAGAGAGATTTTCACTTTTTTTCAAATGAGTCCTATCTGGTAACTATCCTTTTGAATTTGATTATTAATTATCCTTTGAGTGTTTTTCTTGATTCACTTTTTTTCAAATAGTTCTATCTGCCAACTATTTTTTAGTTTTAAATGAAATTAGTTTAAATGGAAATTATTTCTCTCATCGATATTTACTTTCAGTTTTAAGTGGGTTTTCTTTGAATGAATTAAAGGCTCGCGTTGGACGCGGGCCCTAAAGCGCTAGTATATATTAAAACAAAGAGGGAGATGGGCTGTGAAGGGTGCCACCTCATCCCTAAAAAGTCTCTATGGGCTGTGAGGGGTGCCACATCATACCTAAAAAGTTTATCTTTTCAAAGAGGGTTACTCTTTCTCTCATAAAACCTCTCTCACGTTTGAATTTGAATCATATTTCTTGCCATTATCCAAATCATAAGCAAATCTTTACAGACTGTTTGTTTTCTTTTCCTTAGGTCTTCAATCATCACTGATTCCCATGTTAAATATGTTTTGGGGGCCCTACCAATGATTGAAATCCAAACTTTTGCTCATTTACTCTCATTTTAGTAGGCACAAGTTCGTATTAAATATATTTCAAAATTGGACTCCAGTATTGGATGAAATCCTAATGGCCTTCTCTTAATCCATTTTTTATAAGAGTGGGCCCACTGATGGAGGGAAGCAAACTTATTGGCCGTTGTCTGATTTCTTAATGGATGCAAATCAATTAGTTGGCCTTGCACATTTAACTTATTTCTGTAGTGGGACCCACTCATGGATTATGCATAGATATTGGTTTTCTAGGTTAATATGGATTATGAATTATTCTGTCTCTTTCGACACCATCTATCTTCCATCATCTCAAGATTGTCATCTTTTTATTTTAATATTTAGAGCATACCTTTTAATAATTCACACTGATAAATTTTTCATTAAAAATATCATTTTCTTTTAGTTTCCAAATAGAGCTATGCTCTATTCAGAGATTGTCACACGTGAACAAAAATCAGATCCGACACTCTAGTAGACCACATCATAGATGGGCTTGTGATAAAAATGTTTTGAGATTAGATTTTTATTATTGAATCTTACAAGCATCATTTTCTAATATGATTATATAGACAAATGATCATAGGTTTGCCCCACCATAATTATACTTCCGTGGGCCCACATGGACCCATAATTGAGAGATATAAATACATTGATCCATGGTGGGCCAATTATTACTGGGATCAAATAACACTAGCATGTGGTTTTAAAGTCTCATAATTTATGGCTTTTAAAGTTAAGATGTTTATATATTTTTTAAAAAAATCTAGAGCTAAAAAATGGTTTGATCGATTCTAAAATGGTATTGGTGCTACTTCAAAGGGGTAGAAAAGAAATTTGTGCGGAGGATTGAAATGAACATTGGCCTATGTAAAGATAACACTTGTATTTATGATTGAAGATGCGTTGACTGTTTTTATATAAATATGTATGAATATATTCTTATATGTTTATAATTAATTTTGATATCTCATAAATTAAAAATGTAATATCTTACTTTTTGCCACAGGTTAAGCACGGGGTGTTGTTACTAGTTTCTTAATTAAGACGTTGCTGATAATCTAAGTTGATAAATTATATTTTTGAATTATTTATAAATCCTTAAGCATGACCGATCACGGGCCTAATTCCAATAAGGGCCTAGCACGGGACCCGTCCGCTTGAAAATGGTTTAGCCCAAGCCCACGTGCCCCAAAGTAGGCTAGACAGGGTCGGGCTCGGGCCGGCCTAGTCCATGAGCACCCTTTCTAGAATGTCAAATTATTCATTGAAGGCTTCAGACTGTAAATTTGACAGTATGTAGGCGTAGCTTTGAAATTTAAATTTAGTGTGGCAATTTGCTTAATTTATGCTTATATCAATGTACAGTTTGATCAAAGTTAAGCCCACCGTCCAATCCAAACTACCATTTAGTTTGTTGGTGTTCTCTTCAGGTGGCCAATGGAGGGTGGTGGTGAGAAATTCTCCACATGATGGGAAACAATCATAAAAGCATTGAGGTCATCAAGAACTTCATGGGGTATTTCCCCCTTTCATAGTGAAAGAACTCATTAAAAGGGGATTATCAGTGTAATTTTACACAGTAGTACTGATTTGTAGTTTCATTGTAGTCATGTCTTTGATTCTAATTGCTATTTTGCATACCTCTTCTGCCTATTATCTACCTGAATATCTTCAGTAAAACTGTCATGCACATTAACAAGATGTGGCAGTTTGCAGGGAATCCACCCATGACAAGGTTAGAGAGTTTTCTTGCTTTTCTTTTTACGGGCGAGTTTGTGTGACGAGAGGAATCTACGATCGAGAAGAAAATTATTTTGAGTTTTTATGCAGGATGCAGCCCTTGTTTTGTACATTTGGTGGTTATGGTTTTACGATATCAGTGAGACGATTAGGGCTATTCTAATTGACTGGTTGATCGTGGTACAGATAATGTAATGGTGTCATGGTTTTAAAAATTAGGGTTATTCTAATCAATCCATTCCATTCGCAGTCCTAATCATGATTCAGAAAAGTTCATCTGTTTTTATTGTGTTTGCAACTAGGGCTCAACTGGGCCCATTGTCTGGAGGTGCTCTGGGTTGATAGCTAAGTGGGCGCGGCTGTTATCAATCTTCTCTAAATGGGTTGTGTGATTCAAAATGTTGGGTTGCCATGTGCCCAGGTAATCTGACCCTTAGGGCTTGTTTGGCATCTCTACTCTTTTTTTTATAGATCTATTTAAAATAGAGCCATAAAAAAAAGAGACTAGAATATAAAAAAACGTATTTGATAACGCACGAATCTATTTTAAATACCTCGTCTCTATATTTTAAGACCCAAAAGCTCTATTTCTCATCTGCCCATTTTTGGAGCATTTGGATTTTAGAGGATTTGCCTCTAAATGTCTAAAGCGGATAGAGTTTAGAATCTTGTGCCAAACGCTCTAAATTTAAACCTCTGTCCAATTTAGACATTTAGAGAAATAAAGATATGAAATAGAGATGCCAAACATGGTCTTAGTATCTTTACTCCCAGCCTTCTCGATCCCACATCAGTGTTTTCGGTGTGAACCTGTCTTCTGAGCGCGGTTCGAATGTCTTGGAATCGCGGTGCCGTCTATGGTGGAGCTTGGATTAACCGAATATGGAGCAAATCGTGCAGAATCTTTGGTTTATGTGTATTTTCAATTTTTTTTTATAAGTTCGACATTTATCTTTTGAATTAAGAAACTTCTTCCAACTTATTGCTTATTGTCTATTTTATGTGATCAAATTGCAAAGTTAAAATTTTTTTCTCCATTTTTAATACTTGAATATATGGATTAGATATATTTGTGCCCATTAATTTATTGTATATAAACCCAAAAGCACTATGTTGTATGGGCTCTCCGGAGACACTCCAAACATATAATTATTTTAAAATTTAGCATTTCGGCGCTTCCGCTCCCACTCCTGTTCAGGGCACTTAGATCGGATTCATTTTTAAAATGGGTCGGATTTGGGTTATGGTCCAAATTACGGACCCCACCTGCTGACCTGACCTGTTTGCCACCCCTACCTATAGTGAAAGATCTAATTCTAATTTCAGATAATGCATACACAAGAGATGAAGTTCTGGTGATGGTGATGCTCCTTTCTCCCTCTGATTGTAGAAACATTTACATTTGGCACTTATTCTTGGAGGATTATATCATGATTGAGCAAGAGAGACGTCACTTTTACCTTTTAAAATTTCAATAATCTTTCCATTCTGCTGGTGAGCCCTGTTTGTGATGTTCAATAATCTCATATCTTTTTTAGTCAAATGATCCTAGCTAATTCAATGGTGGATATTGCAAATGTATATTAACATTCCACACCACATTTATTCAAATGAATGAGAGATCTTTTGGGATCTCTATAGCTTCTAATAGGGTTCAGCATATGAACTTCTGGAGGATCACCAACTCTGACAAGTTGGCATTGTAAATTTTAATTAGCAAAGGTGCATTTGGACATGTACTAAATAACAAGCAGTTAAGAACTTAAGAGTACTTTGATGGATGAACATCCTTTCAGTTATGAATTTGGGGAGTTAGGAAACTGGATGCATCCCTTGGTGGGTCTCTTTATTTCTTCTTACATTTAACTCTCAGATCACTGAATTATTGTAAGACCCCGCCCCGAGTTAATCAAGATTAACTCTAATTAATTGAAGTTAATGCTGATTAATCACGTTTAATGAGACTAATGATGGCTAATGACTAAACTCAATGAGATTAGTCCCAAATGAATTTAATGAAATGATAATGAAGGAAATTGAATGGATTGAATGAAGGTTTAGATTCAAACTAAGAAAACAAGGCCTTTTTCGTAAATACGGATTTATACGTATTTTGTCGAATACAGAAACTCATAATGCCAACACGTGTATTTCGATGAGTACGCTAACTTTCGTAATAGGTTCGAAGTCATTGGACTATGAATTGGCCAAGTGGGCCTTCATTTGACTTGATTTGAAAATAGAAAAGAAAGAGAGGGTTTAGTTGCAATAGGGAGCTTATATAAAAGAAATGAACCCCTTGAGTTCATTCAACTCAAATACATTGCAGTAGAAACCCTAGGCACCTCCATTCTTCATTTCTTCTTCCATTCTTCTTCATCATTAGTAATGTATGAGGTGATTTGAGAGACTTTTGAAGAGGATTGAAGCTTCTTCATCTTCTCCACCTTCTCCTTCCATTTTTCTTGAAGATAAAACTTGAGGGAAGACCCAAACTCCTCTCCACAAGGGTTTCATGTGAGTACTTAGATCCTTTTATGAATCTTGAAGTTCTATTGGATGGGTGGAGATAGTTTCTAGCACAAGTAGCTTATAGTGTAGTGCTTTTTGTGTTTTATGAGATTAGGGTTTGAAATTGGGGATTCCTCATCTCAAGTTCAAGTAAGAGGGGTTTCTTGCTAATTAACCTTCCACAAGGCAAGTATAAGCATTTCTTGTTATTAGATGCTATTTGGTATAGTTTTCTATTGATTTAATTATGATTATGAACACAGCCCTATTTATTGTAAATTTAATTTTGTGTATGGGTTGATTGAATGGATTGGAAGATGATGTTTTGGAGATGGTATTTTATAAGGGAACAGAAGGTTCCATGTATTGTGCAAGTTGATAATGAATGGGAGTGAAAATGGCTTCAAAAAGGAGCATCAGATTGCTGTTTCGGAGACCAAACAGCAAGGGTCTCGCTATAGCGAGCTGGCCCACTTGGCCCGACAATGGCAACTTCAAAATGTCATAACTTTTGAATCGTAGGTCGGATTTTGGACTTCTATTTATCGTTGGAAAGCTTTTGAAACGTAGAATCTAATGGTCTACATATCCTAGTGATTGGAAAACTCAAAGTTGGGTCCAAACAAAGGTGATTCTAATTGAATAAGAAAAACCCATTTGATAAGTGTAAATAGGTCTATAAATTAGTCTATAGACTATTTATAGTATAATTGAGGCTTATGGACTATAGAAGGAGTATTGATGAGTTTGAACCTTATTTCAGTAGTGTGTGTTAATATTTCATTTGTTACAAACCTCCATAGGTGATAATTAAGAGGATTCTAATGCACTTTATATCTAATACGATGTTCATCGAAAATAACACGTGCACTAGATAACCGAGTGTTACACCTAAATAAATGGTTTGAATTATGAATAGTTTTGAATAGAGAAATTGAGTTAAATAGAGTTTATTAATTTGATTCGATTTGAGTCTTGAGTCTGGCACTACACTGTAATTACCTAAGCTCATTATTGAGCTGAAATGAAATAATGAAATGAAATGAAATTAATTAATGAAATGAATAAGCAATGAACAATCCTACTGTAGTAGATGGATGGGGTGTTCCGGAGCTCCGTGGTGATGCCAGTGATCTCTGATCAAGACGCTGGTAGATCCCACACATTGGACTGAAAAGTCACCAATTGATAAGTCACCTAATAATGAGTAATCACTATACATCAATGAAATGAATGAATGCTTCCCTTGGAAAAACTGTAGTGAATTAATACTATTGTAGTTGCCATCTAGTACTTGTTATTTTTTATTCCCATTGTATAGGTTATGATGTCAACTAGAATTGTCTAGAATTGATAATTTGATTATTGAACTATTTAATAGTTAAATTGAGCAGAATCACGATGGGAAATAGCATGTAATATCATAGATTGTTTATACATTGTTGAACCGTCGTGTTGACGGTGTTATTGATGACATCGCAGGCCCAGTTGCCCGTGCAGATCCTGCAGAGGCCACGCCGCCTACGGAGGAGGCCTATCCGATCCCTCCAAGAGGATTGATAGAATGGACTTGAGTTGGAGTGCCTATAAGTGAATGTTTTTGGAACTGTTTTGATAAATACTTTTGTTATAAATCATTTTGAGATGTAATTAGATGTTACCTGCATTGTATTTTGAATATGCAGTGGTGAACTTTATTAAACTGTAATTTTGTATATGTGGACTTTACTTTCAATGTAAAGTTAATTATTGTCAATGTATATATATATATATATATATATATATATATATATATTTCTGCAAAAATGTACATTTGACAGGTATGCAAGATAAATCCCTTGTGAGTCTTGTCTTAACTTCGGTTAATTCAAGATTTACGGGAGTAAGTATGTTGAATTCGCGAATCGGGTTGGGCCCGATTAGTCCGGTCTCAGGCCCGGGTCGTGACAATTATACATCACCCAAACACATACCGGAGTAGATGATCACCCGTCCTTCCAATATAAATGAAAGTATTCTGATATCAACATGGATATGACTCATATGAGGAAATGGTTTTGATGAAACTTCTTTGAACTATAAGCAGCTGGAGCTCATTTTCCATTTTTTTTATGAACTTGAATATGGATGCATGGAGCTCATTGATGATATGAATGATCGAGCTCTCTGCCTTGTCGAGCATGAAATGCTCAAGTTTCGTCCCTCATTGTTAGCTGCTGCAGCAACCTTCTCAGGGCTCAAGCTTTGGAGCAAAACAAGTACCACATTAGCTACAGAGAAGATCAGCCTTTGTGAGGTCTCTTTGTAGTTCACTTTCTTTATTCTTAATGAAGCATTCAATTTATATATTTCAGAAAACTGATGGTTTCCATGATTTCGTCCATTTCATGGAGCATCAATCTAGGTGGTTTGGAACTTAGAAATCACATTATGGTTGCAGAACTTTCTGTCCTGAATCAACAGGGGCAAATGGTTTTGGTGTGACAAAAGCAAAAATCTGTTACATAATTCCCAACCCAAGTCCCATGCTGTCCCAAATGCACTATGAGTTCTGAAAGTAAAATATGGCACCCCTATTACTGGGTGCTGTTGTTCCTTTGCCTAAGTATAATAGAAAATGCTCAAGGTTGTTCATCGATATTCATTAGTTAAGGCAGCTTTAGAAAAACTCACAAGGGTGTGCACAAAAAGTATAGTACTTCCAGGTCTGTATTTGCTGCCAAAGCCAAACCAGCTTGCTTTCTCTTAGACATGTGACTGAAGATCGGAAGTTAATAAATGCATTTCCTTAACATGCAATAATTTTATGATGATTTATGATTTAGATTGTTTTGGAGGATGCATTGAGTGCAATGCCACAAGTTTTGAAGAGTGGGCTCCACCGCTGCCTCTACTAACACCTTGAGGTTTTAGTATCAGAGCCAACCGGTCGTTGGTTCGAATCCTAAGAGCAGTGGCGGCTCTAGAAATTCGAGTCAATGGGGTCAACAAAAGACTTATCTTTTGCAAATCGAATAAATTTGTTTTCCCCTTCATCAACATCTGTCATCTACTTTCAATAATCCGACAAATGTAATATAAAATTCTCAAATGATTTATTTCCGATAATCAAACAAAGATAATATTGAATTCTAAAATATTAAAATAAAATTTTAATACATTGTTACTAATAGTTCTTAATCCAAAAGGAAAATCCGAACAGCTGCCCTCAACAAGTTTTCATGTATTGAAATCTTTGCATAATAGCTTCATTATCAGCACTAACAACCACATCATTTTCAATATATGTGACCAAACAGTCATTCATCTATTGATCTCCCATTCGGTTATGCAACCTGTTATTCTGTTATTTACGTACTCTATTGTTGAAAAAGCTCTTTTTATTGTCGCAGTCACTATTAGCAAAATCAATGCCAATAAACCAATTGGTATACATATCCTTCTTTGACTCCACTAATTTTTTAGCAATACCAATTCCTTTAAGTTCTAAAAACTCTTTGCTAGAGTGCATGTCAGCAATGTGGGCCCCTTAATTTTTTATTTATTTTGGTAGACAGTTGGCCCATTAACTTAGGCAGTAAGTATTTTATGGTGACTTTTGTTCACTATCACATAAACAAAAAAAAGGTGTAAAGTTAGCTAATATGGGGTGAAACTCTTAAATTGAGTGGAGTTAAAAGCTTCCCATAAGTTCAATTCATGACATAAACAAATTTATTTTTAAAATATTTTTTCAGATCTCAGTGGGGTCAATTGACCCCATTGAGATCAATTAGGAGCCGCCCATGCCCTAGACCAAGAGGAACGACTCGATGCAAAAAAAAAAAGGAAAAAGGAAAAAAAATGCATGCCGCCAATTGTGCATCGACCAAGTCCCATTCTTGGGTTGGGGGGTGGGGGGGTGGTTGAAGGGTGGGCTCCGCAGCTGTTTCTGCTAACGCCTCAAGGTTTTGGTAGGAATGGCTAACCCAAGAAATTTGAGAACATGTTGCCGAGGACTGAACCATGAAGGATCTCAAAATAGTATAATCATAACAGTAACTAATTACTTAAACTTCTTTAACAATTTCAATTTCATATAGTATGGTGATATTTCTTCAGGGACAAGATTGTACAGAAGAGTGAAAGAATGATAGGAATGCTGAGGTGTGAAGAGAAAGGACCTATACTTGAGTCTGTTCCTTTATCTCCGTCCTTGATGACCTTCTTTCTTGTCTTGGGAGCATGGTTTAAAATCTCGGTCTCGGTCGCGGTATCGGCCGGGCCGAAAAACCGATATGATATCGGTATCGGTCGCGGATATCGGTCCGTCACGGTCATCGCGGTATGAATTTTTTTTTTAATCCAAAAAAATTTGCAAAAATATCCAAAAAATCCAGAATATTAGAAACTGCTGCAATACAATACTTTTTTCCATTAGTAATAACAATAAATCAAAATCTCGGTCACCTTAAGTTATGAGTCCTGTCCTTGTTGCAGTTCGCTATCTTTTTTAGTATTTCATATAATGCAACCATTATTAATGCTCATGATCAATTTATTAGTGTAAAATATAAGAAAATAAAGATAACATATCAATCATCATTTAATGCTAACTCAATCATCAAATAAGTTGTGAAATTCAAGACCCTGAATTAATAAGCCTTTGGTATCACAAATATTCTAACAAGTCACAAGTATCAACAATTATTTTTAAGAATTTTTTTTTTAATAAAATCATTTTCAAAATTCAAAATACATAGATCTAGCATAAAAGTTTGTAAATCAATCATTTATACACCATACAATGATCATGAATCATTAAAAGAACATAGTTATGATGAAATCCCCAAAAAATGATATATAATAATTCAAATATCAAAAAATCCGAAAATAAAAAAAAAATTGGAAAAAAAAGTTCAAAATCATGTGTATGAGTAGATCTAGCATGAAAGTATGTAGATCTAACTTCTAAATGAAGAACATAAATAAATGACAAACCTAATGATTTCTATACTTCATCTAAAATATTAAAAAAAAAAAAAAAAACCACATGATAAAATGCTTTGGGTTGATTTTCTCATACCTTAGATAATATTTTCTTCAAAAAATTAATGTGGGATTTTGAAATGTTGAAGAGGGAGTGGCTGGGCTGCTGGCTGCTGTTATGGTTGGAGAAGAGAAGAGAAGAAGAGGAAGATGGGGAAAAAGTAGAAAAAATTAGGGCTTTCTTTCATTATATATCATCTCGGCCGATATATTGGAATTTTCAAGGGATATATGACCGAGACCGATATCTCACTGAGATATCGGCTCAGTCTCGGCCGATACCGAGTCATATCGGCCGATATGACTCAATATCAGCCGATATTTTATACCATGCTTGGGAGTATGAAGTTTTTTTATCTACAATTTGATTATCTTATTATTTGATTTTGGTGTTTTCACGTGGCCGACCGTAACATAAGTTGGATAAGACTTTAATGATGATGATGATGATAATGATAATGATTTTATTTTGGTGTCATAGATTCTCTTATATGAAAAATGTCCATAGCATTTAACATTTGACAGAACAATCAATAAAATGAAAATACACATCTGATCATGATGTGCAAAACTGGGTATGTGAATCCATCAATCCAAGTTCTGTGACAACTGGGTGCATTGTATAGTGACCACCTTCAGGTGGTCACATTGTACTAAAGTGAAACCCTCTGTTATCTCCTTCCTATAAAATTTATATCCTTTATAAATGTGAGATGATTTGAAAGTTCCTAAATTACAAGGTGTTCATGGACCCAGTTGAGGCATATTTAGGCCCAGCCTGTCTTAAGAAACACAAAGCCTTATCCAGCCCAAGCCCAACATGGCCCGTAAGTGCTTGGTCTGAGCCGGCCTGCCTTTCACATGTAAAGCCCGAACCTACCCATTTGAGCTGGGGCAGACCGGGCTTTCAATCACTCTTTTGGGCTTCTAAACACTTGTTTGGGCTAAACTACATGTATCACTTTTTTGGACCAGGCTTTGAGCTTTCTTTCACCTTATCCAAGACAAATCCATATATTAAATGGGCCAAAAATATAGATCTAAGCCTGGCCCGAGCAATAAAATGGAAGGATGGAACCGGACCCAAAGTGAGCTGGGCCTGGCCCTTGAACACCGCTACCTAATTACCTCTTTTTTTTTTTTTTTTGGTACACTACAGAGGGAAAACTTCTCTTCACACAATTTTAATATTCTTTAAAGGGACTGGTAGATGGCTAAATAGAAAGATTAAAAAGAGTTTAAAAAAAAAAAAAAAGGAACTCAGGCCAACTTATGAGACTTGGCTGAGTCAAACTTAGCAGTCCTGCTAGTAGGGAATTCTCCAAATTTTAGACTGTCCCTCAGCTATCATACTATGACTAGCAGAACGTCCCCGTGCTTAGCACGGGCAATAGAAGTACTAAATATATATATATATATATTTATGCTATAATATAAATAAAAAGTGATGTTCATATAATATGTTTATATTATATAAAATGTAAAATATAAATATTTCTCAAAAATAAAAAACTTTTAGGCTTAAAATTATAATCACAGATATTAAGGATGCTATGTACCATGTCTTAATCAAGAAACACAGAATAATTAATAGGTTTTCTTAAAAATCACACAATTGAGATTTTAAGTAAATAATTGATATAAATATTTTAAAATCTTATACAAAACTTGAAATATGATATTTTTGTATGAACTTTATTGAATGGAAAAAACTCATAAGAATTTTAAAATATGATAATATCCAATTAGAGGTGGGTTTGGTAGTGAAATAGTTGGGTTTATGATAGATATGGGTTTCTAGACTTTAACCAAAGCCAAGTCCAAGGTGGGCTCGGGTTTTTGTTTACTTGAGCCCTCTCAACTTCGTCCTTGTATAATCTGTCTTTTTTTTTTTTTGGGGTGTTGAATAACAGAAGGAAAATAAAGAAAAATGGGAGCTATTGAGTGTTGGATATTAGCCACCCTTCGCCTAAAGGTCATTATTAAATATATCATTATCAAATTTAATACTAAATCAAGATAATCTTAATGATAAATTTATGTTTTGAGTTTTATAGAGATGACATTACGCAACTCCTTATGCTTGGGAGAAGTCTTCAAAACTCCAAAATAGACATATGAGCTTGTAGTATTATCCATGCTTTTTCTTGGGCAATATTGGATCCTTTTATCAACATTGTCAAAAATAAAATACTTTTAAATGTATTATATATATAACACCATGCATCCTAAGTGCTAGAAATAGAAAACTACTTTTATAAAAAACACTTTTCATAAATATTGTATTAAAGGGTGATAAGAAGAAGAGAAAGAGGAGTTACGGTTCTTGTAAAAACGGTTGAGAGAAGATGAGGGGATAGAAATAAGCACGGTTTTGAGAATTTAAATGGGATCAAAATCAATTTAATAGTCAAAATCAATTTGGCAAATTTCTCAACTAGAAACAGTGGCTTTCATATATAAGAACTAGTTGGTAAATTAGAACTTAATAATTAGAGCTTTTCAGCTTAGAAGTAAGCTGCTGCTATTAACACAAGGACTGATATGCATTTCAGATGAGAGCAAACACAAGATCAACTCCTCTTCAACAACAAAATAGTTTACCGAGAACACAGAGATAGCCTAGTTGGTGGGATATCTCATCTTTCTTTCATTCTACTATTAGGATCGATCTTGGGGATTTTCTTTCCTCCAAAATGTTCTGGGTCCATCCCACATTTAGCAGGTCTCTCATAGGTCCAACCCCTTCCTAGGCTGAGTTGAAAAAAAAAATCAAATAACACGAGAAAGAAGAAGAAGAACGCAATAGCTTAATCACAAGGAGAATATTTATTTGGAGAATCTTCTTGTCCAATCTGCTCTGATCGAGGGATTATCCCCATACTACGAGGATGAGAGGAACCCGCCTTATTTGGTCACTTCTCACTCACTAATCGTTTGGATTTGTCATGTATTTGTTGTGGTTTGATATCATTGCATTAAAACTTTAATCATACCTACTCCTGTATCATTGTGTGGACCCAACCTCCAGCTTGCAACCCAACCCAAATATAATAAGAAAAAATATATTTTTTTGTAAACCTAGAAATATATATTTTCTACCGTGGGAAAAGCTGAAAATGTGGGTTTTCCGCTGCATGCATCGGCAGAAAAGCTGGGTTTTCCGCTGTATGCATAGGAGGAAAAGCTCCAACTGTGAGTTTTCTGCCATCTATATTGAAAAATCAGCCAATTGATTTTCTTTTTGCGTTTAAAGAGAATAGCAGACAATAAATGATGAAAGGCCTGTCAACAGAGACAATAGGATAGAACAGAAATTAAATGAAAGGAAATGGATTTGCTCGAGGCATTTAAGTGGGGAAGATGAAAGTGGAAGGTTGGTCAAAATCAAATTCAATACCGTCGAAATTAATTGAATAAATTAACACTGATTTCTTAATTAAAATCAATCTCTTTCATATATATAAATTGGTTTTCAAAATATCAAAACTCATCAACATGGGCTGCCTTTAACAACGTTAGAGAAGTTTCATGATAATAAGATCGCTACCATATATATACAAAAATAAAAAATCAATTTTAAAATTAACTGGTTTAAAAGGGATTAAAAGAATGAAATGATATTAAAAAAAAGCTAAACGTGCTAATTTCAAGCCAAAACAAAATAAGTGATCGCCAATAATCATAATCGTTAGAGATAATCTCCTTGTTACTATTTGCAACTGAACTATTGGATACCCGCAAATGATACACAAGTGATAACAACAGTAAAATAAATGCGATTTCAATCTTCTTACCGGTTAAAATAGAAAAACATAGGAAAAATAAAGAATGGATTTTTTGCCACCGAACACAGATGCTTCTGTAACTTTTTGACATTTCATTTTAAAACTTCATGATAAAAAAGAGTCTTGCATTTCCAAAATGGAACTTCTAGCTGGATTTCCAGTCACATTGCACAAAACCACATTGATATGCCCATATTCCAATAACAACCAAAAGTGTTTCAATTATATTGTGTACTAACTCAACAAATTCTTATGTTCATGAATCTGCATATCTGAAGATTATTGTCACACAAAACAAACTGAACCTAAGAAGGAAAAAGTTACAAAAGAAAAAAAAAATCTCATTGGAGTTCTATTTTTCTCTTTTAAATACAAACGTATAGAGAGAAGATGATGTTCTTGCGGGATCATATTTGGTGCGGAAGATCCTTAAAAAGAATCTATGATATTGACTCCAACCATAATCATAAGTGCATCCAAAAACATCCAAAACCAAATTAAAAGAAGAGTTTTATAAGAAAAAAAATGAGTTCCATCTGTCTCTTACAACTTATATTATACATTGCCGACAATAAGAAATCAAATCTATTTCTTATATATATATAGATAAAAAAAAAAAAAAACTGCACTGCATTGAAAATGCTCTTCCTCACTTTTGAAATCCCTTTACAAAATATATCTTTCCTTAAATGTAGGTATTTTATATTGAGAGATGTTTCTATGAGAGATATCTCTCACCTTACATGAGAGATAAGGGTGGAAGTCCTCACATTTAAGTTGTTGGCATTGGATATAGATGTGAAGGCCTCCACCCAATTTCTCATTTAATGTGAGAGATATATCTCATAAGATCATCTCCCTTTTATATTACCTTTAATAAGAGAAAATCATGTGATTATAAATGCAAGGATTTATATTACCTTTAATGAGAATAAATCGTGTGACTAAATGTGGTCACCTTTAATGAGAGAAAATCACGTGACTATAAATGTGGAGCCTAATTTGAAGAGGAAACGTTATATACACCAATTATGACATCGAGAGAGGAGATTGAGAGGGAGTCAAGAAAATTAACAGAGTCAAAATCAATTGAACAAATTGAGATGGATCTCTCAATTAGAAATAGTGGCTTTCATATATAAGAATGGAGAATTTATGTTGAGAATTTTGACAGTAATATCTTTTAGTGTCCCCCTCGACACTTTGGGCCTTCGGAGATGGGGCCCCTGGGTGAGGAGAGTAAACCTCAGATGAGAAAAGGTGCCTACCAAGATTTGAATCCAAGACCAGTAGGTAAGAACCGGCGCCTTTTGCGTCTCTTAACACTAGAGCAAGAGGCCGTTCTTTCTCTGTGCAATTATTGAAACTCAAAAAATCTAATAGTTTCAGCATCATTGATAGTAAATCTTGGCTTGTGGAAATTTTCAATTTTCAACTTCCAAAATGCTGAAATACACTTTTAATGATCTGTGAATCAAGCTGAGAGATTGCATCCGGGAATTCAGGTATCTCCACACAAAAGGAAATATCAGATATCATCAAACATCATGCACCTAGCAAGGAGACGTACCCAATGCTCTTATCCTACGGTCTGCAGGCAGTGTCACTTTCCAGCATTATTGATCTGCAAGGCTCATTCTCTGTATTATTCTTTCTAGCTTTCTCTTGCACGATCATTAAAAAAGGCCACTAAAAGCCACTTTTTTTGACTCTCCATGCTCTCCTCTTGGTTGCCATTCAAAGCCCCATTTTTAATAAACCAAAGAACCATCTTTATGATTAGTGATTGACTGCATTTGCACGTGAATGGTCATTGATTACCGAACGCGGCGGCTCGAACAAAGTGGTAAGATCATCTTTTTTTTTTTTTTTTTTCTAATTTGACTCGGTTGGCCAAGTGGGCATAATCATGCTTTTACTCTCTTTCTCTTTCGGAAGTTAGAGGTCTTGGTATCGACCTCAGTTTTTTCCTCTTTAGAATCCGAAGACTGAGTCCACTTGTGCTACTACTAGGGGCCACAAGGTTTTTACCTGACTTTTCTCTGAATCCTGAAGGAATAGTCCAGCCCAACAGGTTGGGAACCCTCTCTTAGCTTCAAAAAAAAAAAATAAAAAATAACCAGGTTGGAATTGGTTGTTACATGTTGTCACATATGGCTGGCTTTCACTCCATAAAAGCAAAACATTAGCAATAACCTATTAGGATTTTGTCATAAGAACTTGGAGCCTAGGCTTTAAGGGAGAGTAACACTGAGTTAAAGAAGTGGGACTCTATAGCGGACGAGCCTACTGAAATCCGAATCATTCAAAATAATATCGTTTGGCTATATGCTGTATTCTCAAATTTTATCTCAATCCGTCGCGATGGAAGATAGGCATAAGTGGAACGAAATTTGAGGAAATCACATAAATTTTGAAGGCATTTATTTTGCGAGGATTGGGTTTTGAATAAATGAGCCCCACTGCGAGTTCTATTCTTTTAACTCAGGCTTTTTCTAGCGTGAAAGCCACAAGAGGAACCTGATTGTTATGAGATTAAAGTGATTTGGAAGCTATAGACCACCAATTCGAGGGCCCACAAGCTCTATGGTCCCAATTCATTTTGTGGGAGTTGACTACATGTCTCTTCGGGTCATCAGTGGACAGTGGCCACACTTTAATTACTCAGTAGAGTAGTCTGTCCTTTGTTGCTGTGGAAATGACCCTTTTGTCCCTTGCCCGTGTGAAATTATTTGAGTCAAAATGTGTGGAGGAAAGCAACTCAGAGAGAGATGCCTTTTGTGATCTTCATCATCACCATGGATCAAGTAAAGACCATCAACTGGATGAGTCTGATCTTGAAATCTCTGCCGTCCAAAAAAAGTGGTCCACAGAAAAGGAATCCTATTGTGGATAGTGAACCCACCCAACTTGAGAGACAAAAATTGATGCTTGGTTTGGTTTAGACATCTGAATAATAAACCATTTTAAAGTAGAAAAATAAAATAAAACTCACCCTTCCTGTAAAGTTCAAGTGATTATCATATGAATTTTTTTTTTTTTTTGTTTGATGGATTGAATTCTACAATTCAATTACATATAATGAACAAATATAACTCCTAGAATACTCAAATTTGTAATTTTAAACATTTAAAGATTTTCAGTTAGACCAATTTATTTCCATGAGAACTGAATGCATGTGAATTCATGGACCAATGGGCTATAATAAGCTATTATTAAAGAGGTGAAGGGTGAAAAATAAATGTGTAGATATGAGCTTGATCTTTCTTTCTTTCTTAAGATTTAAATTAACATTCATTTCTCATTTTCCCTTCGAGCTTGATCTTTCTTTCTTTCTTAAGATTTAAATTAACATTCATTTCTCATTTTCCCTTCATTCATTTTCTAATATAAAAGAGATCTTTCACCATTGGATATCCAACCTTGTTGGGAAATTTTATATGCATCCACATATTTTGTTTAGCACACCCACATTCCTTCCTCAATAATGATTTTTTTAAAGGTGGGTGTGCTCAGCAAAATATGGGGCGCATATAGAATTTCCCGACCTTGTTTCTTCATTTAAAACACTTTATATATATTAACGTAATGGGGGAGGTGGGCTGTGAGAGGTGCCACCTCATCCATAAAAAGTCTCTCTGGGCTGCGAGGGGTGTCACATCATCCTTAAAAAGTCTCTCTTTTCAAAGAGGGCTACTCTTTCTCTCATAAAACCTCTCTCATAACAGATTTTTATGAACGTTTGAATTTGAGTCCTATTTCTTGCCATTATCCAAATTATAAGTAAATTTTTACAGTCTGTTTGTTTTATTTTTCTTAGATCTTCAATCATCAATGGGTCCCATGTTAAATATGTTTTGTGGACCCTACCGATGATTGAAATCCAAACTGTTGCTCCTTTACTCTCTTTTCAATTTTTTTCCTAAATGTATGGATCCAGTAGTGGGTACCAGTTCGTATTATATGTATTTCAAAATTGGACTCCAGTATTGAATGAAATCATAATGGCCTTCTCCTAATCCCTTTTTTTCAAATAGTGGGCCCCATTGATGGAGGGAGGCAAGCCTATTGGCTGTTGTCTGGTTTCTTAATGGATGCAAATCAATTAGTGGGCCCCACACATTTAACTTATTTTTGCAGTGGGATCCACTAATGGATTATACATAGATATTAGTTTTCTAGGTCAATATGGATTATGGATTATTCTCTCTCTTTCAACATCATCTGTCTTCCATCCTCTCAAGATTCTCATCTTTTTATTTTAATATTTGGAGCCCATCTTTCAACAATTCACACTGATAAATTTTTCATTAAAAATATCATTTTCTTTTTATTTCCAAATAGAGCTCTACTCTATTCAGAGATTATCACACGTGAACGAAAATCAGACCCGACCTTCTGGTAGACCACCTCATAGATGGGCTTGTGATAAAAATGTTTTGAGGTTGAATTTTTTTTTATTGAATCTTATAGGCATCATTTTTTGATCTGATTATATAGACAAATGACCCTAAGTTTGCCCCACCATAATTACACTTCTGTGGATCCACATGGACCCATAATTAAGAGATATATACATTGATCTATGGTGGGCCAATTATTACTGAAATCAAATAACACTAGCTTGTGGTTTTAAAGTCTCACAATTTATGGCTTTTAAAGTTTATATGTTTGTACATTTTTTTTTTAATCTAGTGCTAAAAAAAGGTTTGATCGATTATAAAATAGTATTGGTGCTACTTCAAAGGGGTAGAGAAGAAATTTGTGCGGATGGATTGAAATTACCATTGGCCTATGTGAAGATAACACTTGTATTTATGATTGAAGATGTGTTGACTGTTTTTATATAAATATGTAGGAATATACCCTTATATGTTTATAATTGATTTCGATATCTCATAAATTAAAAATTTAATATCTTACTTTGTGCCCCAGGCTAAGCATGGAGTGTTGTTGCTAGTTTAATTATACATTATTTCCCACGATTCTAATTACATGAAATGGAGCATAGAATAACCCCGAGGGGTAGCTCAGTTGATCTAAGACCACGGTTTGCACCCGGAGGTTGTTGGTTCGAAACTGCACTACTACACTGTGGCTACATGGGGGTTTTACCAGGCTTTCTCTCCTAGGCTCGTATGGATTATTCCGGCCCTAAGGGCTGGAACCTGCGTTATAAAAAAAAATGAAGCTTACAATGATTATAAGATGGATTACCTTCTTTAATCAAAGATTATAATTAATAACAATGGTTAATAGGCTAATAAAAGTTGATTTTTTGCTCTTTGGTCATATCCAAATAAAAACCTTGGTTAGAGCATCTCTAAGAGACACTTCAAATTTAGATATGTCCTTTTCAAAATAAAGGCTTATGTGGCAAAAAAAGAGGCATATGTAAATTTGGCATCTCACTTGGACAACTCCAAGAGAGATGTCAAATTATTATTTTATTATTATTATTTATTTAACCATTATCTACTTTATTACGTATGTACCAACATTCACATACAATCATCGTTATTTTATTTAGAAAGTAAGAAAAGGCAGCTCACTTAATGGTATGTCAAATTTGGCATACCATCTCATACTTCAAATCCATGTAGGATATTAAGTAACGGTTGGAGTCTCTCTTATATGCCAATTATGTTAAATTTGGCATACCATCTCATACTTCAAATCCATGTCTCTCTTATATGTCAATTAGAGCAAAAAGAGGCTGGCATGGCCAAAATAAGTGTCTGTTTGAGTTGCTCTTAAAGAGTTGAGACTGCAACTTGCTATTCCTTCCACTGTCACACATATATTTGGACCTTTCTGCAGCTGTCTACTCCCATCATCATGCCTTTTGATACATCTTCACATCTCAACCATTCACCAAAAGATATCAAAATCACCAGTGGGCCACACTACCATTGACATCAACTGGGCCCCACACAGAAGAAAGGAAAGGACCATTTCGTAATTTCATAATTGACTGCTGGCAATTGCTCCAGATCCTCTGCTTCTCATTCATCCATTCTTTAAAAAAACGAAAACCGAAAGAAGGATACAAAGTGCGAGGACGAGAAACGACAGAGCGAAGCAGAGCAGGGAACGATTGATATTCTCCCGCGAATCCCAACCCTATCTCTCTGATTCTTCTTCTGGGGTTTCTTGGAAATCTCGATTCGGAGAACACCCATTTATCCGATTTCTCCGATGTCTCGTTGCAGCAGAGACAGGTCTGAAATGACCTGCGGCTGCGTAGTTCTCAAGGAGGAAGAAGAAGAGGAAAAGCCCAAACCTTCCTCGTGGAAAGACGCGGGATATCGATTAGAGAAGATCTTTCCGGTTTATGCGATGGGGAGATTTGCGCGGAACGTGAGTACGAGTGTGGAAGCCGTGTCGAATTTGGATGTTTCATCTGAAGACCCCATTTGGGATGCAATGAGAGCGGAAGCAAAGTCGGAGGTAACTTTCTTTTTTTAAATGAGTCTTCTTAAATTTGATCTGGGGTGTTGTAGTTTTTGAAAATGGTGTAAAGTTTTTTTTTTTTCCTTTTTAAGTCCATAGAGAATTTTGGTGTTTAGAGTACGATGAGTAAGTAGAGACTTTGATGATGATAAGAGAAAGTACCTTGTGTTTTTAGATTTTGTTTTGATTGTTATGCATGGATTTTGATCTGGGGTGTTGTAGTTATTGAAAATGGTGTGAAGTCTTTCTTTTAGAGAAGTTTCAGTGGGGAAAGAATTTTTGAAGTGCGATGAGTTAGGAGAGACTTTGATGATGATAAGAGAAAGTACTTTGTGTTTTTAGATTTTGTTTTGATTGTTATGTATGGGTTTTGATATGGGGGTGTTGTAGTTATTGAAAATGGTGTGAAGTCTTACTTTTTATCTTTAGATTAGAAGTTTTGGTGGGTTAGTACAGACTTTGATGATGATAAGAGACAGTACTTTGGTTTTTCATTTTGTTTTGATTGTTATGTATGGATTTCTATCTGGTGTGTTGTTGTAGGTATTGAAAATGGTGTGAAGTCTTTCTTTTTATCTTTAAACAAGTTTCGATGGAAGAGAATTTTTAAAGTGAGATAGATGAAGTATAAACTTCGATGATGATAAGAGACAGCACTTTTCCTTTTCGTATTTGGTTTTGATTGTTATGTACTTTTAGCTTGGATCCTCGGAAATTGGGTTTCCTGCAAACCTGCACTCAATTTACATGTAATCTATTTAGTTCTAATTGTCTTTACGTTTAACTGATTATAGCAAAAAAGACAGCTACTTTTATTTGAAAGTAACTCATGTAGTCCAATTGTGTGAATCTTCATTTATGTGTAAACCAAGTTCCTTGTACTTAAAACAGGAAGACCCAGATAGGTTTTTTGGGTATTTAGAAGTGTCTACTCTGTATCTTCAACGTAAAAATGCTTGAGAGAAGTAGAAAAGGAATTGGGGTTACTTGTAAAATCTCTTAGATTGACCTTGTGGAGAATTTCACTCTCAATTTGGGTGGTGGTTAACTTACTGTTATGATTTACAAGATTAAGATAGGTCTGTTAGGAATTATACGTAGCCACTGATAACTTGCTATCTTTGGATGATGTGATGAGTATATAAAAAGAGTTTTTTTAGATGCAACAGAACTGGATGATCGACTGCAATCTTTATGGCTAATAATTTGTACCGGAGAAGTATTGTAACTTGTAAGAGGATGGCCTTGTTTGATTTTCAGCTTCCATCTCGGGTCCCCACCTTCCCATGATTTCCACTGTATCTTTGGTTTGTGCCTCCAGGATCATCTGCTTTTCCTTGTGTAAGGAACATGTGCGAATGTGGTTATGCAATTATGGACGATTGCATAGTTCAATTCTTTCTCCATCTTCTCCAAAACCCTATTTTATTCTCCAATTTTCTGCTGATTTTCTTACTTTGACTTAAACTCAAATTTTCTTAATATTAAAGCTTCCAGCGGGTTGTCACTGTCAGAGCCTCCTTAGTTGAAGAAGACTCATCAAAAGAACAGCAAAGTTTTTTTTTTTTGTCCAAGTGGGTTTTAAGTTTTAACCTATCAGGGGCTGACACCAGTGCCCTACTGCTGTAGTCAGCATCTGGCCAAAATGGCGGAGGCTGAAAAGGTTTGATATATGCGAAGTTTAATACTGTGAAGTGATTCAGATTGGTTCTTACATGTATACTTGGATTTTCCCTTGTTTGGGTTGTGAGTTTCAAGAAGAATCAGTCCTCTTTGTGCTGTATGCATGTTTATTCATCCTAAAAGAATTGTTTTGTTGATCGGGTGAGTGTTCATCCATATTGGCACTTTATGAGGAGTGATCCAAGTATTGCGGAATTGCTGATTTTCGTTTAAAAGGAGGCAGTATAATACTATAGTCAAAGTTAAAGAGTACCATGGAATCTAAATTAGGGGCACAGGGTTCTTTGGATCCTAAACTTTTGGGAATGTTAACCCTAATGCAAATATTACAGTTAATCTCTAAATTGAAAGTATTACAAGGAGTGGTCTTATTTGGCTATAATGGCTATTGGTGGAACCCCAATGTCTTGGATGTGTAGGTTTTTTTTTTTTGTTTATTTTTTTTTATAACAAATAAAGCAATTGGAGCCTACACCTTTCTAGTGCCATGGTCGTCCGAAGTTTGATTTGACTTCATTCAGATTATTCAGTGTTTGTACGTATTAATTTTTTTTTCCTGAGTCAGCACTTTAAATGTTTATGGGAACTTGTGGATCCAGCCTGTCAGAAACACAATGCGATGATAGTGGATAATGTGTGCTTTACTATCCTGTCGGCATGCACTTTCTTGATGTGGATATTATACACATATATCGCTTCTCTCTTATTAGGTTCTTTGGTAAATAAAATATTTTGTGAAAATTGGCTTAAGTTTCCTTTTCTGTGGCAGGTCGTGATTGTGCTTGTTGTCAATATTGTTTCTTCTTCTTACCTTATTTTTGTGTTTGGCCATTACCTCTGCTTCAACAATTCTTCTTTCGTATTTGTCCAATTATTCCAGGCAGAAAAGGAGCCAATCTTAAGTAGCTTTTTGTATGCAAGCATTTTATCTCATGATTGTCTGGAGAGGGCGTTGGGATTTGTTCTTGCTAATCGCCTTCAGAATCCAACACTCTTGGCAACACAACTTAAAGATATTTTTGACAATGTAATAATGCATGATAGAGGTATCCAACATGCAATTCGCCTAGACATTCAGGTGAGTTCATGGCCACGTAATGGTGTTTCGATAAGCATTTATACATATAATTCTCTTTAAGAATCTCTGTTTGATACCTTTGTTGACTTTTTTAAAAAAATATTTTTTTGGTAGAATTGTTGACTTGATAAAAATGAGTTTCTGAAGTATAGCTATTTTTCTGCAGGCATTTAAAGATAGGGACCCGTCGTGTATGTCATATAGCTGGGCATTGTTATATCTTAAGGTATTTACTCCTTTCTAAAAACATACGAGGAGGTTTACTATATTTGTTTAAGCATTTGCCTGCACCCAAACAAGTCGTACATGCAGGACTATATTTTGATAATCAAAATCATTAATATGGTCTTCTCCATCGTGGAGTGTAGATGCCTCGCACATTTCCCGTATTGTGTGGGGCTAAGTTGTGAGAAAGGTCAAGTTATATGTGGGTGATTGTTTGTAATGGTCAATTTCATTGGATGATTAGAATCTTCTCATGTTCTGATACATCAAATATTGGGGCAAGGCTCATATTATGATGTCCACCATATCAATGGCTCAAATTACCCAATATCGGGCCCCACCTGTATTGTTGATGTAGCATCCATTTGATTGAGAACCATATATACCTCCTACAGTGTTTGTTGACAGCAATTTTCTATTTGAAGGTTGTAAATGCAAAATCAAATATTTACCTTATTAAAAAAAATCCACAAATGCATGAAGTTCATGCTTAAAGGTAAATCTATTGACTGATTGCCAGAAGGGATTGTAGAAGTGCTCTCATGCACAAGAAAAGTTATTTATGACCATCCTAAATGACAATAAACTACCCCTCCTTTTTTTTTTTTTTTTTTTTTTCTGTCTGTTTCTTTTTATTTCCAGGGATACCATTCTTTGCAATCATATCGCATAGCACATGCACTGTGGAACCAAGGACGTAAAATCTTAGCATTGGCACTGCAAAGCCTAATAAATGAGGTATTCGTTTTTGGAATTATCTTACTACCTTTCTATTTTGTTATTTCACCATAGACTTAAATAGTTATAGTTGACAGTGTGAGAGACGAACATACAAATATGCTGAATGACCTGTCCTTTGAGGGACGTTTGTATTTCATATATATAGGGGCTGAATGCCCTAATTACAAGCAATTAGCAGTATCTAATCAAATCCCTAATTACAGCAATTAGCAATAACTAATCAAATCAAGATCCTAAAGATTAGCAAATAAATATATACAGATCTTTGACTAAATTACAAAGACTGGGCCTATGATACAAAGAATGGGCCTAATGGGCCTGCAAGCTTGGGCCAACATTAACACCCCCCCTCAAATTGTTGCCGAGGAATCAACAAGCATCAATTTGTCAGTCAAGAATTGATGACGTGGGCGAGGAAGTGCTTTGGTAAAAATATCAGCAGTCTGGAGGCTTGAGGAGATGAACGGAAGGGAAATAACATTGCGTAGATATTCATCCCTGATAAAATGACAAGCCACTTCAATGTGTTTAGTTCTCTCATGAAATACTGGATTCTCAGTAATCCGAATGGCACTGGTGTTATCCGCATGTAATGGTGTGGGAGATTTCTGGGAGAAGCCAAGTTCCTCAAGAAGTCCACGAAGCCATATAATTTCGGAGCAGGCGGCAGACATAGCCCGGTATTCTGCCTCAGTGGATGATTTTGAAACTTTGTCCTGTTTCTTCACTTTCCATGAAATAAGAGCATCACCTAGGAACATGCACCAGCCCGTAGTAGACCGGCGAGTATCAGGACAACCTGCCCAATCAGCATCAGAATAGGCAGACAAATGCATCTGCGAGCCAACAGGGAAAAACAAGCCTCTGTGAGAAGTGCCAAGAAGATAACGAATAATACGTCGAACAGCGGCTAAATGAAGATGATGAGGCTTGGTCATATACTGACTCATCAAGTTGACTGCATAACTGATGTCAGGCCGAGTAGTAGTCAAATATATAAGACTACCAATAAGTTGACGATAATATGTTGGATCAGAAAGGAGATCACCACTGTCACTATGGAGTTTAAGATTCAGTTCAAGTGGAGTATCCACTGGTGTGGATTTTGACAAACCCGCCGATTCAATTAAATCCATAGTATACTTATGTTGATGTAAAATCAACCCCTTCTCAGAGTGATGAACTTCCAATCCTAAAAAATATTGCAGAGGGCCCAGATCCTTCAGATGAAAATATTGATGTAGAGAAAATTGGAGATCTTGAATCGTGGCTGTATCTGTGCCAGTGATGATGATATCATCGACATAGACGAGAAGAATGGTGATTCCTTTTGATGTGTGGTGCAAAAACAAAGATGGATCATAAGGAGACTGCTGAAACTGTAGCTTGAGTAAAGCATCTTTGAATTTGTCGAACCATGCACGTGGTGCTTGTTTTAGCCCATATAATGATCGTTTCAGAAGAGCAACTTGATCTGCCGATGGTTTCGGGAAACCTTGAGGCAATCGCATGTAAACTTCCTCTTTAAGATCACCATGAAGAAAGGCGTTTTTCACATCAAATTGAAAAAGAGGCCAGGATTGAGATGCAGCTATGGCAAGGATAGTGCGAACAGTGGTCATCTTTGCAACAGGCGCAAAAGTTTCATCGTAGTCAATGCCATATTCCTGTCGGTTGCCAAGGGCCACAAGCCTAGCCTTGTATCGATCCAAAGTACCATCGGCCTTTAATTTGATAGAGTAAACCCATTTACTCCCAATAGGTTTAACCGAAGCTGGGCAAGGAACAGTAACCAAGGTTTGGTTCTGCTGTAGAGCACTAAGTTCTTCTTCCATAGCCTGTCTCCAGCACTCATGTTTTGCTGCTTGTGAATAAGAAGTAGGAATGGATACAGAGGATAAAGTAGCAAAATATGAAGAATGAGAGAAACCGTATCTATCCGGTGGACGAGATATACGAGCAGAACGGCGAATAGCAAGTTGAGGGGAAGTTGATGCTGGAGCAGGATTCGGGACCGGTTCTTGCAAAAGAGGCAAAGTAGTGGCATTTGTTCCTTGTCGACGAATATACACCTTGTCCGGATGAAATCGCAAAGGTGAAGGAAGACATTCATCATCAAAGGATGGTACTTTAGAAAAGGAGATTTTTGGAGAAGAATTAGAAGGAGACTGAAAAAGGTACTGATGTTCAAAAAAAACAACATTCCGAGAAATAAGAATACGCTTGGAGGTGGGGTCATAACAAACAAAACCTTTTTGGTGGGAAGCATAACCAAGGAAGGCACATTTTACAGATTGTGCGGATAACTTGGAACGTTCATGTGTGGGTAGATGAACAAAACAAACACAACCAAAAGTGTGGAAATTTGTGTATTGTGGGTCAGTTTTGAAAAGACGAAAATGTGGAGATGTGTTTTGAAGTTTTGGAGAAGGAAGGCGGTTGATGATATGAGTAGCAGTGGTTAAAGCTTCTGGCCAAAATCTAGGTGGAACAGAGGATTCTAATAATAGACACCTGACCATGTCTAGAAGATGACGATTTTTCCGTTCTGCAACACCATTCTGTTGGGGAGTATAGGGACAAGTCCGTTGGGATATAATCCCTTTGTTTTGTAAAAATTCCTGAAATTGGTTGGACACATATTCCCCCCCTGAGTCGGTTCGAAGAACCTTAATACATGTGGAAAATTGATTTTGAACATAATTCAAAAATTTTTGAAACACATCAAAGACTTCAGATTTGGCATGTAGAAAATAAATCCATGTAAAACGGCTATAGTCATCAATGAAAGTTACGAAATACTTATACTGTGAATGAGAAATAATTGGTGCAACACCCCAAACATCACTATGTATTAAATCAAAACTTTTGGTAGCAGAAGAAACATGTAATGGAAAAGGCAAAGTTTTACTCTTTCCTAGCTTACAAGTGGTGCAATCAAGAGCAACATCAGATGATAAAAACTTCATTTTATTAATATGACCAGAATTTAACAAGGATAACAAAATAGTTGAATTGGGATGGCCTAATCTATTGTGCCACAACTGCACATTATTCCTAGAGACAACTGATAAAGCAAACAAAGACATATCTGGAGTTGGTGTTACTATGTGAAGAGGAAACAAAAGCCCACACTTAGGCCCCTTCACTATTACCTTCCCCGTCTCCTGATCCTGCACCACACAACCAGAGGAGGAAAAAGAAACATTGCAGTTATTATCAACCAATTGACCAACAGAGATTAAATTGGTAGAAAGATTGTTGGAACAAAACACATCATGTAAAGGTAGAGAATGAGCAATATCACCAACAGAGGTAATTGGTATGGTGGTACCATTAGCAGCATGGACCTGAATCTGCCCATCATATGGTTTAATTTTGGAGAAATTTTTGGAGGATGATGTCATATGATTGGAAGCACCAGAATCAAAATACCAGTGAGAGGGAGATTTAATTTTACCAGATATACCAAGAGTGGAAAAAGCCTGGAGAATCATCTGTTGGATCATTTCAGGGGAGACTGGAGCAGCAGTAGCAGGTGCCGAAGAAGATGTGGAAGAAGAATCAATAGTGCCTGTAGCAGTAATCGCCTGGTAAACTTTCGGATTTCTGTTTTGAGGACGTTTGCGGCATTCATTGATTGAATGTCCAGAAGCTTTGCAATAATTGCAGATCCTCTGCTTGCACTGATTTGCATAATGGCCGAAAGTTTGACACTTGAAGCACTGCACTTTACTCATATCTCTGGGTGGTTGCTTCCCCTTGGAAGAATAAGCAACATTTTCTGACGAGTTCGGTGAGTGAAAGGCAGTGGGTACAGTATAGGCAACATCCATAGCACCCGGACTAGCTTGGTGGAGCATACCAGATTGCGTCAATTGTCTCTGTTCCTCTCGCAGTAATTCATTGAGACAAACATCCAGTGAAGGAGAAGGGACCCTACTCATGAGATTAGATCTGACTGATTCATACTGAGGCCTTAATTTCATAAGAAATTGGTCCCGATGAGTAGTTGCTAAAATTACTTGCAATTCGGGAAGAGCTTGTGCAGAAATATTGGCATATTTGATGTCACTTAATTCTGTCCACAAAGTCTGAAAACCAGAATAATATTCCTGAATGGAAGAAGTCCCTTGCATATAATTCGCAATTTCAAATTCTAACTGATACTGTCGAGCAGAATTTCCCTGATGATATACTGTTTTTAGATATTCCCACATATCTTTGGCAGATTTGTAAGGTCTCAAATTCATGAAGAATTGTGGTTCCATGGAACCTAGAATCCAAGTTTTGACCTTAGCATCTTTTGTGTTCCATGACAGAATTTTTTTCTCATCTTCTGTTGGTTTTGGATCAGTGCCAGAGATATGGCCCCATAACTCTTTACCCTCTAGATAAAGTTCAAATTGAAAAGCCCAAGAGGGATAATTTTTTCCATTAAACTTGATTAAGGTGATTTCAGATTTCTCCATTAGAACAACAGATGAACTAGCAGAAGAAAAATCCAGACAGCAACAGTCGTCACAGCAAAAACACAGCAGAGATCCACAAAGAACAACAGAACATGCAGAATAAACCAGCAGAAGAAACAAGAAGAATAAAGAACCACTGCATACACTAGCAGAAGAGGCCGTCAGCAAAAACTTCAGGAAAGGTGCTCCCAGCAGTAGGAGTCGTTCATGTCGTCAGGGAGGAGAACATGAGCTGGGCCCCACCTGATGATCTCTAGAGAGATCAGAGAGTGGGGATGGCTGAGCAGGATAAATACGCAACTAATGGAAGTGGTTGCTAACAAATCAAATCCAGATCCAGGATTTTGTACGGCCGAGATGAAAACAGACCCAAAAAATTGAATTTCCACAAAAGTGGGTAGAAGGCCTACCTCGGATGACCAATAATTGTTGCAAAAATCTTCATAAATCAGAGAATATGCAGACGACCAATATGGAGGAGTCCACTGAGATGGGTCACGTCTGATCACAGGTGGGCCACACCTGATCTGAGATGATCAGGGAAGATCAAGGAGGATCCGACTGAAGAAAATGATCACAGATGATCACTGATAGGCTTCCAATGCTTGGAAGATGACCGAGACAATCACAGATGTTTGATTGACTGAAGAGAAAAAATTTTACTCAGCTCTGATACCATGACAGTGTGAGAGACGAACATACAAATATGCTGAATGACCTGTCCTTTGAGGGACGTTTGTATTTCATATATATAGGGGCTGAATGCCCTAATTACAAGCAATTAGCAGTATCTAATCAAATCCCTAATTACAGCAATTAGCAATAACTAATCAAATCAAGATCCTAAAGATTAGCAAATAAATATATACAGATCTGCATGACAGTGTGAGAGACGAACATACAAATATGCTGAATGACCTGTCCTTTGAGGGACGTTTGTATTTCATATATATAGGGGCTGAATGCCCTAATTACAAGCAATTAGCAGTATCTAATCAAATCCCTAATTACAGCAATTAGCAATAACTAATCAAATCAAGATCCTAAAGATTAGCAAATAAATATATACAGATCTTTGACTAAATTACAAAGACTGGGCCTATGATACAAAGAATGGGCCTAATGGGCCTGCAAGCTTGGGCCAACATTAACAATAGTGACTGCTAGAATCATAGAAAGAGTCTGGCTAACATGACAAAATGACTGTCACCAATGATCTAATAACTTTGTCAAAAGTGGACATGTGGCAGCATGCTTTGTTTACCATCTTATCTTTGTCGAAAGCGAGTGCATTGGGACCAAGGCCCATTTGTTCAGGCCCAGGTCCAGTATTCGTTTATACACTGGTTATCTAAAAAAGGATAGATGATAGAAACAAAACAGTTGAAAAGCTCACAACAATCACTTCAAATTCGATTGGATGGTTAGGAATGTATAATGGATATGATATCTTGTAGATGGCTAATCCACAGATCATCTTGCAGCTGGTAGTACCAGTGGGCCCCCACAAACATTCCACATGTCTACAACAGAACCATTAGCTCATCATGCTGTTTTTTTCCCCTTCCTGTTGCGGAAGTCTCTTTCAAAAACTACTGTATGTGCCTTACATCTTTATTTCTATGCAGGTTTTCGCAGTGGATATCCATCCAGGTACTCTCCCTCTCCCCCCCACTCTCTCTATATATGTGTGCGTGTGTGTGTTGGGGGATGTGGATATTCTTGGGAAGAGGACGCCTTCATATAATATGAAAGGAGTTATAATATATTGAAGGGACTTATATTCTTAGAGGATGGTTGAGAATTTTGCAGAAATTCTTGCATGGATTGAAGGTATTCATGAGGATTCCGAGGCACGCATCTGGAGCTAGTCGAAGTCTTCAATTGTATTGTATAGCAATCCAGGACTCAAGCTTCCCAATTTGCACATGGGACTTGGTTTTCTGTGAAGCTTGCATGTGTTGCATTTTATTCCTAACTGCTTTAAAAGGAAATGTAGTGCCATTTTGCTAAACAATGCAGGCCAGGCCCATGAATGAGCCCATGGATCAAATGGACCAGCCCATGGCCATTTGGGCATATAGTCTGCATGAGAGGGCCAAAGGGCAGGTCCAACCCTCTCAGCATGTGCTTGCCATGATTCTGATGTGTGAGTGCGACCCATGTTCTTTAAGTTATATATTGGTGCATATGCCTTTCAAGATGTGGGTTTGACTTGAGTATGATTACCTCTTCTTTTTTTTTTTTCCCCTTCTTTTTTATGTCTTTTGTTTTATAAGGACTCCTAACATAGATTATTTGAAGTTGAGTCTTAGTTAAAGTCAAAGTTAGAATTTCATAATTGGAATGAGTTGTAGGTAGTCTCCTCTACGAGGCTAGAGGGAAGTGAATTGGACTGGATAACAAACTGTACTGTGAACTGGTGGTCCACTATAAATGTGTCATGCTTTCTCTTTCTTTTCTTTATGCAATTTGAAAAAAATTCAGATTTGCTGCTTCTGTGGGCTTGTGTGCCCGATCTAGTAGTCATTCCATCCCCTCTATGAATTTGTCGTGCTTTCTCTTGCTTTTCTTTCATACATTTTAAATAAGATTCAGAATTTCTTTGCCTTTTGTGGACGTGTGGCTTGTGTGCTGATTTTCGCATCATCCCCAAGCTTTGGCTTGGGATTCAACCTTTGGGATCCAATCCATCTTTATTGTCCATTACTAAAGTGTTCTGATATTCTGGATTCTAGCATTTACCACTCCTAAATCGTGTTCCCATAATGACCCAGGGATGTCACTTAAACAGAAAGACGGACGCCAAATTTAGGATATCATCTGATTTTATTTTGTGGTTCTTCTAAGAAATGACTGAAGCTTCCTTTGTAGCTGTGTTTTTTTAACTCTTTTCTAGTTCGTGTCCTATGCAGCTGCAAAAATTGGACAGGGAATTCTTTTGGATCATGGGACAGGTGTAGTCATTGGTGAAACTGCTGTAATAGGAAACAATGTTTCATTGATGCAGGCAAGTCAACTTTTTCTCGCATTTCTTATATCAGCATATGCTAAATGGAGGAATTTTACGGTCCTGCACTGTAGTATATTTGTAGTTGCTGCACATACCGGTTCTGTGATTGTGCGGCTAAGGCAGTCAATGCATAATTCATATTATTGGTTGATAGACATCATATTGGCCATTTTTTACTGCCGCTCCCAAGCTTTTATAAAGACGGGAGGGTTGCATTAGGTAGGTTGACAACCAGCATAAAATTGTCACAACCCAATAACCCCAACATAGCTTGGACAAGGCTTTGATGATGATATATCATATTGGCCAATATTCATTGGTTGTCTGCCCAACCCATCCTATTGATAATTAACGAATTGTATTGGAAATGCTTACAGGGTGTGACATTAGGAGGAACTGGGAAAGAAATTGGAGATCGTCATCCTAAGATTGGTCAAGGTGCACTTATTGGCGCCAGTGCCACGATTCTTGGTAATATTAAAATAGGTGAAGGTGCCATGGTTGCTGCTGGTTCTCTTGTATTGAAGAGTATTCCTCCCCACAGGTAGAGAGCTATTTATTTGCTTGGATGTTTTGATCTTCGAGTGTTGGAAATCTTGTGAACTGTTATCTGTACACTGTTACAATAAGAACTGATTCTCCAATCCGCTTGCCCATTGTGGACTTGTAAACATTGGAGATCATCCTTTTCTGTTATTGACCATTTGCCTACTGCGGGGGCTGTTATGTTCAGTCAGTCCGTTATATGCATAAATGTAAGAATTTGGAACAGTTTTGTGTAGACCATAGTCTCCCAATATTTTAGATCTAGGGTTTTGGTGCCCTATTAAATTACAACAGATTTGATGAGTTTGGTTGATTGTAACTTGAAAATGTCTGTTTGGATCTATGGAGATTCTCTTAGCCACTCAAACATCAAATTTCTCAATAAATTGCTTAAGATTTTCTGTTTTATTTATTTTTCTTTTTCTTTCTTTTTTCTTTTTGGGCAGAAGGAATAAGGTGTAGTTCTGGATTGTAAGATCTAAAAAAATAGATTGTCCTTTATCTGCAGATATTTATAAGGAACAATGATTTATATTTTAAAGTCCCCATGTACATGTTTTTAACTGGATTCCTGCAAGTACATTTGAGAGTTCTATTTTTTTTTATTTAAATTCTTTATTTTTACTTTTCCCGTCAATGGCTTACATGTCCAGGGCTTCAGGCTGAACTAAAGGTAAGCATATTGTAATTTTTCAATGCTTTTAAGGGAAAGTGGTTCCTCGGATAGTAGGATGTCCGTGTTCTTGCATATGCTTATAAACCAATACTATATCATGCTGATGCATACAAAAACATGTGTGCACATGGTGTGTGCATACATGGGAAGGGAGGGAGGGCGGGCCAACCTAGGAGTTAGGACCATCTTCAACCAACGAGAGACAAATGGGAAGGTCAGAGTATGGATTTGGGATGGCCAAAGATCAATCATCTGAGATCAATCTGTTCAGATGATCATATGATTTGATGCCTAAAATATCTTACAGTGTTATGGGTGACTCAGCCTGAGTGTGGATGTCACTCTGATTGGTCTGAGCTTGATTGCATTCAAATACATGCGTGGTGGCTGTGTGAGGAGGTTGAACTCGCCAAACATGTGTCTTAAACATTTCCAGAGATGAGAGATTGTTGATCACGTGCATTTTGTTGTTGGGTTGTGTTGTGTCAATAGTTAAGGACACTTGGAAACTGTTGGATGTCATAAATGGACAAATTGTCTCAATGATACCAAGGGAAAGTGCTTGCATGTTGAACACGTAAAATAATTTTTCGAGACATAGCCTTATGGATTTCTTTTTTGAATTGCCTCTGTGATTTTTCCATGTCTAATATGTTGTCGAGAGATTCTCAGTAGTCCTTAAACTTATTACAATTGCCTCTACTTTTCCAGTTTTCATAGGGTCTTTGGTGCAAGTTCAAAGAAGATGCAGTTCTCTGAAATAAATACTACATGATTTTTTCCCCTAAATAAGACTTCTATATGAAGGGTGTGCTGGATCAGGAGAGGAAGCTGGTCTATTTACTGAAGTATGTTGGGTTAGGAGAGGGGTGGAGAAGTAGATGAAGGAAAGAAACCATCGATGTAACTCATGATCTGGACTTCGAAGAATAATCTGGATTTGACTTTTCTATGGTTAATTTTGAACATTTTTTTTTTTTTTTGGGTCAGTAGCAAAAGTATTCATTAAAAAGAGAAGATTACAGAGGGGGGAAGTCGGTGAATTAAAAAACCTATCCAAGGAGCCAACCTCTCAAACCCTTGCTTAGCTAAAACATCCACTGTAGAATTGGCTGATCTAACCTCATGATGAAAGACAACAGTTTAGATCAGTTATCATATAAAAACATAGAATTGATTACTTTTGAACTCAAAGTATGTGAGTTGAAAAGTTGGGATGTAATGATGATGGTAGGAATGTTGTGCAATTTCTTATAAAAAGGAATACAATCAAACAATGTTCAGGAAGCAATTAGGCATGCTATTCCTAATTACGAGCTACAAACTGCCCTCTTGAGATAAGTTATCTCAGTTCCTTGTGCCCATGCACTTCACAGCTGGATTTGAAACAACAAAATTCTTTTCGTTTTTAGACCATTACCTGCATGCGTTACCTGTTTATTTTATAAAGAGTAATGTCATTTTGAATCTTGTCTTTCTTCCAACATCCACTGTTGACCACTGTTTCTGAACCCATGTGAGCAGTTGTTATTTTTTGTTGCAACCACGTTGTTAATAAGTAGGCAACTGAGATACAGTTTGCTGCAAATTGAGAATTTCCTTTAGTACATTGGTGCCTATTCTTTTACCAACAGGCCTTTCTTCTATGGTCAAGCCTTTTATCTTCTTTAACACTAAAAAAAAGTAAAAAATAACATCATGTTTTTAGAGGAAAAAAATGATACGTCTTTGTTCTTGGTTTTGAAGCATGGCTGCAGGAAACCCTGCTAAGGTGGTTGGATATATTGAAGACCAAGATCCATCTTTGACCATGAGGCATGGTATGTTCGTAGAGATTCATGTATTTTCAACAGCATAAATGTCACTGTATTTTTTTTCTTTTTTGGTAGTTTCAACTCTAGCACATCATAGCTAAAGTTTTGTCGATGATGCAGATGCTACGAAGGATTTTTTTGAGCTTGTAGCAGTCAACTCTGTGGAAGGAAAATCAAATGGTGAGTTTCATGGAACTCTTTCCTATTTGCTGTTTGCAGCAGGGATCCTACTTGTGGGTGTTTTTTTGGACCACAGGTGAATAGTCCAGGCTTAGCAATTTGGGACTCTGATGGCGAAATATATTATTTTGTTTGAACATTTTCTTTGGCTTAAAAGATTGTACATCCAAGGTTCACCTTAGGTGTTTCCAATCAATTCACTGCGGCGGGCCTCAAGTTTGATGGGAGATGCCTCAGTAATCCACATCTTATGGGCCCGTTACTCATGGACAATTTGTTGTAACTGTTCATTTTCATTGAGTACCTGGAATTATGTGATTAGATGTTGAAGTATGGTCCATGCCATGATGATGCCCTCCAGATTCATGATGCCCAACTTGTCCTTGTTGGGTAAAAAAGAACCATATTCATGATGCCAAACTTGTCATTGTTGGGTCAAAAAAAGAAGCTTGTTTTGTTTGTTTTGCAGCTTTGATCTATCCTTCCATCTTGATAACTGCTTTTTTTGCAGGAAAATGTAATCCAGAGATAAAATGACGCTGTTGGACTGATCAAGCGTGAATGGATGGTCCATTTGAAAATTTCCTTTCTGCTAGATGATACAAATAAAATTCCTGTGAGGGCCCTGGGCAATTATTCTTGACGATGCCATCCAGCCTACCACCATGTTTTTGATAAGGATTTGCATTTTTGGATGGAGAAAGTCAAGCAAGTTTTTATTTACATGCTTTTACTTTTCAATGTTAATGAAGCAATGCCTTCATCAATCAGTCATTCACACACATTAGTACATGTAAAGATAAATTATCGCCTCTATTTCTTCTGCTATTTTAAAGATAATGATAGTTGTTAGATTTCATGTTTATATTTCAATTGCATGTGACTGCCTATGTTGGTTTCGGATTGATGACGGCTAAGACGAAGAAGAAGCTGATGATGATTTTGATCTGAATATGATCAAATGACTGTTCTTGTTTTCTTTTCCAAATTGCGCATGATATTGAGAATTCTCAACCTATTGTAATATGTTTGGATACCTGCACAAATTTGTGAAGGTTGCCATGCTTCTCTAGTACATCCAAGTTCAGCTCGATTGAATTCGTCCAAGTTTTTTTTTCTACATATTCCTAATGCCACATCGTTTGCCAATTTGCTACTTTTCTAGCCCACACTTGAAGAACTTTGCTCTTGGTTCTTCAGTGTTGGATCCTCATAAGGCTTCTTTGGCTCTCTAAATTTATTGGGATTCTTTCTTTCTTTCTTTCTTTCTTTTTTTTTTTTTTTTGGATTTGTAGGCTCATGTATTTTTGCATGGTCCATTAGGCTCATTTCTGGTCTGATGAAACTACAAGCCTGTCTTGTTTCATAGTTTCAGCATGGTGCTTAGGTTTATCTGCTGCATAAATGTATGCCAATCCAGACCGTACAAATCGAGGACCAGCAGTGGATGTTGCTTAGCTGGGAAAGTACAGTGATCAGATGATCCTGACCCGCATGGATGGTGGTCTCTCTCAAAGTAGTAATTATAATCATCAAGACCTTTTTTTGCATCCGTGGTCAGCCGATTTGGGCTTGACATTGTCACTCAGCGCAGAACTCATTTCCATATGGATTCCTTTGGTTGTTTTCAATGTTTCATAGAGCTTCTGCTTTCTGTTAAAGAAACAGAGGTAGGGATGCTTGGATGTCTGTTGTGGTCATCCCACAATCATGGCCATTTTTAAAATTAAGAAGATTACAAGTGTTTTACCTCAAATTTCCATTTAGAATTTTATCTGGAGGCACAAGTTTTTCATGCTAGTCATAAGATATTCTGTCCACCAGTTAAACGCCTAAAGGGAGGTCCAGATAAAAACCCTAAACCACCTTCATCATTGATATCTTCCTCGGATGGCCGAAATCTCCAATCCCCATTAGATCTACATACCATAAATGAGAAATTGTCTTCCAGAGATTTTGGTCAGCCAGCTAAGCACATGAGTTTAAAGTGGAAATTTGAACTCCTTTGGCAAATATTTTATGGTTGAAGCTAATGAGATGGGCGGGCTTAGATATTCAGTCTCAGTCATTCTAACTAGTGTCAAAGCACTAGTCAAACAAAATATTTCAAGGATAAGGGCATTTTTTGCCTCTTTAAACAATATCTTCACATAAAACTGCTCTATCCACCTGTCAAAAGTAGTTGACTAGTATAATCAGTGGAGTGTAAGGGTTGCATACAAATAAATAAAAATTTAGAGGCGTTTGTAGGTGGTTTAAGGTTTTTAGTTTTTAATTTAATTGATAACATGATTTGTGCATTTAATCCCTCTGTTTTTCTGGCCCATTTCCAATTGAATGTACCCAAGTTGCCATCAGCCCTGGCTCACCATATGTAGAATCCTGCACATCATGCATTCTCAGGTGTCAGGACTGCTTCAAAAGGCAGGGCCATCCATTTTTCAGATCCAGTAACAAATGGTAACAAGGTGACTCAAGAGAAGAATCTTCATTCCTGACAAATCTACCGGATGCACTAAATTTAACAATCAAGTAACCAACCAGTAGAAAAGATCCAATATCCTACCATACACAACCTTCCAACAACAGAATTACAGCTACAACATTACAGCATTTAACCCTCGTGGTTATTATGCATCGAATGCTAAAGACATACAATTTGCCCATGGCTCACTTATATATGGGCTATGCTCGGAAATGAAGGATGAATATCACCTGATCTGAAAATGCTTGAAAGTGGGGTTCTTCGGGATTGCTATTTTTATCACTTCAGAGTGGCGTTGAGTTTTTAACGATCGTATCTGTCTAGGGGAGCTTTCTTTTACCTGTAGAACTACTGGTATCTGACTTGGGTCTTCTGTCTGTTGGTCAGGTGGTATCTTCCTCCGGCGTTTATTGTGATGTGCTAATCGTTCACGACAACTCCTTTTGGCATCATCAAACTGTGATAGTTCATGGAACCTGCATTGCAGACTCAAGCCACATTGCCTTGAGAGGATGATCATCTTTGCAAACTAAAACTCTTCAATACAGTAAAAGATCAAGAATTGCGTTATTGTATATGTTTGTTGGGTGGGACAAATTCACAAGTTCAGTTCCAAAATATGCAAGGAGTCAAAAGTCGAGGGGCCTTATCTAATAAGATAAAAATAAAGTTTTTTCTGTTTTTCTGTTAAGAACTCTAATTATGAAAGAGGAAACGAAGCAAGAGGAGGATGGGATTCAAATTGACAAGCCAGATGAAGTGACATACAATGGCAAGCTATGTTGCACGAGCAAGTGAAGGATGGGATTCAAGTTCACAAGCCACATGAAATGACACACAATTGCAAGCTATGTTGCATGAGCATGGTTACACGTATTGGAAGTAAATAGTGGGAGTAGTAAGCTGATAACAAAACAATTCAGAGATGGCATGAGACAGCAGCCAAATATATCATAAAGCATATAAGATGGACAAGTACTCTGAACTCATCTATAGTAAATCGGACCTATCAATCAATGGGTAGGATAATCCAGATTTACAGTGTGATAGATATGCAAGGAAATGAACAGGTGGATTCATTTTCACATGGATGATGAAGGAATCAGTTGGTACAGCATGACGCAAAAATGCATAGCATGGAAGCACAAGAAGTTGCTGCCAGTGATGCTTCTGAAGAAGTGATTTGACTCAGTAAGTTTGCTTCAGAACTCAATGTGATACTGGCAGTGTAAAGCCTGTAAGTATATAGTGTGATAATAATGGAGCCATTGCACAATGCAAAGAACCTAAACATCACAAAGGCTCAAACATATCAAGCACAAGCGTTCACAATTAAAAAGATTTAAAAGCATAAATTGATGGAAGATAAGATTATATATATGTATATATGGATACAGATGCATAGATACAGGATAAGGATAAAGATGCATAGATACGAGGATAGGGAATACAACTTTGCAAGGATGGTTTAGGGTTGAGATTTCTCATCCAATTAAAACATGGGTTGGGTTCGGTTGAGTCCATACTTGCTATTTGGTCTGACAATTCAACCCAAATCTAACCAATTAATGAATTAAGTGTTTTAACTTTTGAGTTGGGTTTGAATTGACATTTTCAATTGGATTAATAAGGGGTTGGGTTCAGGACCTCAGGTTGAGCCTATACATGTTACCCACTGAGGACAACCTTATCCTAAGTATTGCCACTCATATAACTTTTTATTTCTGAAATCCAAGATATGGCTACAGATATTTACCCTACCATAACATGAATTTCTTCATGTTAAGAAATTTTGAAGTATTATTTTTCATCTTTAAAACATCTCTCATTTGATGAAACTGTCCATGTTTACAATCCTTTTCTAACATTTTTAGATAAGATTGTGAGTGGGGTCCACATTTGGACCCACCTTGAAGTAGCCACCTTGTGAAGAAAATAGAAGGGGACTTGCACAAGTCTTTCGCTCTCATCAGTTCCCAGGAAAAGTGTGTGTAACGCCGTGGAAGAGGAAATTTCCTCTTTCAAACACTTATCTCTTTCCTTTTTTTTTTTTCTGGGTAGGGTGGCTGGGTGCTTGCATTTCCTCAGTAGCGAGGAAAAGCAGTTGATTTTTCACAACTTTTCCTCGAGGGTGACAAATACAGGAAGAGAAAACGGCACAGAAAATCTTCCGTATTTCTGTTCCAGTTCCACAGGAACAGGGCTACACAAGTGTACCATAAAATTTCGGCGAAGCTGCTACTGAAAACTCTTAGCTATTATTTGCCTTTAGTGAGTTTTACTTAGTAAGTTAATTTTCATTTATGAGAAAGGAAGGCTGAGATTAGCCTTTTAGTTTCTACAATGGATAAGCTTGTATTTAGATTTTTATTACCTAAAGAATACAATAAAAGCCCATTTAGGCCGTGCGGCCATAGTAGGTTTTGGAGTGTTTTCGGAATTTATGAAATTTGTCTGGGCGTTTTTCTGCATGAAATCCTCCTTTCTATTCTGTGTGAATATTGAGCATGAAACCTCTTCAACCACATTTTTCTTTCTATGCTTTCTCCTTCTAGCATCTTTATCTTCATTTTCACGCCCATTTTCTTCTCTGCTGCTAGAGCCTTGCCATTGCAGTTATTTGATAATTGAATGTTGATGGCTACTAGATCATCTATTCACGACTGAATTAGACTGTTGTTCCTAAATCAGGTAATTTCTGCATGTTTTGGAAACCCTGGACATTTAGTTGTTCACATCAGGTTTGATTTTGGTTCTGGGGTATGGTACAAGTTATAGTCTATTCTCTTACCTGTAAACTTGCACTCATATGTTTCATTTTGATCTGTTAATATTTTCACCCATTACATTCTAACAACTATCACATCGTCTATAAACAACACATACACTCCTTTCCATCCCCTCATAAATATCTGGAATAATTTCTATATAACTATTAAGGATGCATTTTTCATCAATATCGGCCAAATTAACAGGCACCCTATCACACTCCTGCTTCTAAATCAAAGAAAACACTGTGTAAATTTCCATTCCTCTCTCTAAACCTTTTTCATTAGTTGTCTTAATCTGAAAATGGCTTGTCTAGAATATCAAGCTGACATAAATGCCTACATATAATTCATTGACATAAAAAGAACCAAACCCAGATCAAATCTTTAAAAAAGAAATTAAATGATGCCTTTTCTCATTAGTATTGTAGGAAATAAATCATATATTGATGTCATTTGCTTCAAAACAAAGAGATTTCATTATGTCCAATGTCATTAAATGTCTCAGTTTGGAAAATTGAAGTCTATATGAAGTATGAAGTTTCTTTTCCAAAATCTTAAATGTTAGTCTTTCCTCTAATCAACCCATTTCCTCTTTTTAATCAGATTTTCCATTAAAGCAACTTACTTGATGGAACCCCATTTCCTCAGTTTGGAGAATTGTCTTTCCTCCAAACAGCCCATTTCCTCTTTTTTCTCACATTTTCCATTCAAGCAACTTACTTGATAGAACCCAAGTTTGTATGACATAAATTCACACATCAAAAACCCTAAGAACCCTAGAAAAAAGAAGTCTTTTTTTGTTCAATATACCTGCTGCACTGCTGGCAGTACCTCTGCTGGATGCCACCAACCAATACAACCTTCGCCTTTGAGTGATTCTCGCACACCTTATGCCTCTGATGATACTTCTTCGCCACTCCCAAGTCCGCTTCGCAATTGTCGGCTTGGCATCTCTGAGCTGTTGATGTCGAATTCACTGCAACTGCTGATCCTCTTCTTTCTCCATCAATTCCAGCTCGAAACATCTTCTTCCTCTCCTCTTCTACTACTACTTCTTCTTCTTCCTTCTTCTTTTCTTCTGCTTCAACTTCTAATTCATCTTCGTCTTCGTCTTCTTCAACAAATATCTCCTCGATTACATCTTCTTCATCTTCTTCTTCTTCGGATTCTCGCTTGAATTCAATCGATCGCTTTGCCATTTTCAACTATGACTGGAATGAGAAGATGCTGAAAAGGAGAGAATTTTCGAAAAAGGGGAATTAGGGTTTCAAGATTGATTTTTGTGTGTGAGGGGGAGAGGGTTTTTGGAAGAGGAGGGGGTGATCAGTAAAAAATGAAAGAAAGGAAGGGCTTTTTTGTAATTTCTTCTGCTAATTCATGGCCATGTGTGAATATTCTAATTTCACTCACTCTGTACCTGCAACTGATTTTTGGTTGATCTAACAAGAAACTGTTTTTGGTTGGTGAGGGATTACATCCACCGTTGGTTAAGGTGGGCCATGATAGAGTGGTGACCCACTGATGATTGGAGGCCAAATTGGTGAAACTCTTGACCAATGTTTGTAATGTAAACTCTGTGGGACTCGGTATCGAGTCCGAGTGATTTGACTCAATAATGAAAATGAGGACTCAGTGAGGAACTCTTCCTTATAAGAACCTCGCCGAAAAGGGGTTGTGTGCTTTTTTACGTGTTGGATAGAAAAATGAGTTTTACATATATAAATATTGTTGTAGGTGAAATGTGAAATGCAGTATTATGTGTCAAAATCATCAGTTTTTGATTGAGTAAATGAGTACGTCTGACCATTTTAGATGTGTTAGAATCTATAAAGATTTAAGATATGAAAGTAAATATATTGATGCTTATCATTATTGTAAAATATTACATGATTTGGACTAACAAAAGTGCAGAAAATCAGATCAATAAGTTTAAGTTTGAGAATCTCTTTTTAAAAATAGTTTTTTCATAAATTTCTCAAGATATATAAGAATTTATTATATGAACTTAGCACAAATTATAAATTTGGAGCCTTGAAAATAACACATGCCGCCTATACAGGCAAATGCCCACCACTACTTTTTCTTCTTTACATATATATAATCGTTTACCACCTTCTCCATTATAAGCAAGATAAGGAAAATGACCTTATTTACACACACCATCTCACCCCACTTACCAATTACATGTGTAATTGAGCACAAACAAATGTAACTATGCATGATTGTTATGCATAATAAGTTAGGTAGTAAGGTACAAGTAGAAATATATATAGGTGTGTTTTTCTTTGTTCCATGAGTTTCAACACCTATATGCAATATAGCGTGTGTAATTTAATGGGGGACTTAAAATATCAGTTTGAAGGTATGGTCAGTGATGAATCAATGAACTAGTTATCATCCTTTTTTTTTTTCCCTCTTTCCTTTTCTTCTTTTTTCTTGTTTGATTTTTCTTCTTTTTTTGTTTCAATCTGAATTAGAGGAATTTCTTGAAGACCCAAATCCTAAACTCTCTTCCATGATTTTTCATGCAGCCCACTCTTTTGTGGTTTCATATGACACATTTCCCACAAAATAAATAAATAAATAAGTGAACAAATTGATTTCCCTCAATATTGATGTTTTCAATTTCCAATGGGAGAGAAAGGAATGTGAAAATCCTTTCTACTATGGAAATGAGATTATGTAGAGTGAGAATCTTCTCATCTTACAAATACACACCTAAGTGAAAAAAGATTCTTTCCATTCCGCACAGTAGCATCTCGATTATTATCAAATATCAATCCACCCAACCATAGAGATATGCTCTTGGAGGTCATTTCTTTGCACTCATTTACATATATAAATGATGCACATTTGCAATATTTATGCATGGTCATATTTATTTGTGCTTATTTATCCATCAAATCTATAACTGGAGTGTGAATTAGTGCGCAAATGAAGCCATTTTATATGGAAATTTAATTACACAGAGGAGTGAAAATGGTGCACATCTTTGTTTATAAAGCGCATGTACAAGCGACATGTTTGATAGAAACCAAAAAGTCTAGCCTAAGGGAGTTTTTTTTTTCGGTGACGAGGAACCCGCCGACCCCTCCCTATGTAGCCTGGGGGAGTTAAAGTATAGGAATAGACATGATTCATTTCATATACGGTACAAAGAAAATAAGATCCTTTTTCGTTTATAAATTTCATATTTTTTTGCTTGTTCTTTTTCCTCACTTCATTTTTTACGTGCAGGAGCACATCCAAGTCATGATATGTGTAAGAGGTGAACACCTCCCACAGGTGAGTGTGGTACACCCTTCTATGAGCCAAAGGCTTATAAGTGGGTGGGAGGTGCCCTCTCCTGCCGATGTGGGATGAGGGACAAATGCATGAATAGGGCTAGGGGCCATGTGCCTTCGATCGCCTGAAGTGTATACAATACCCGGTGGTTGTCATCACCTGTGGGGGGTTTTCACCTCTTACAATATGCGTGGTACAAAGTTTATAGTATAGAACTCTTTTGATTCATACTATTTGCTTTACTCATCTGGAATAAATATGTTTAAACCGGGGAATATCAATGAAGCCTATTAGCCCTAAATATATGAACCAGAGCCCGGTTACTCTGTTTCATCAAGAATGTAAAATGATTCCTTAAATATATGAAGTCGTAGAAGTGAAGATTAGTTGATTTTTTAATATATATATATATATATATATATCATTTAATGAGCATCTTGTATTTTATAGAAATTGGGGGCAATATAATCCTTACGTAGGAGCCATCCCCCAACTTTTGACATCAAAATACGTCTCAGGCGTGAATGATTTTCATATAGAGATCCCCAACATATCATAAGATTCCCGTTCTTGAAAATCATCACTTCAAAATCTGTCATCATCTTTTATTTTTTCCAGCTATTGTGAGCCTAAAACTTTAATTTGAATTGTTCAAATTCTTTATCAACCCATTAAAATCCAAAATATTTAATTTCATGTCTTAAATATTCATAAATTTTGAGATGAAGAAATTTTCTTAATACTAAGCTAAACCGCTCGGCATTTACTGATGTAAAACAGTGCTCCTAAACAAACTGGTAGTTTATTTTACATGTGTAAACTTACACATGCAGATCTAAAATGTGTACATCTCATCTTGCATCCCATCCGTAGCAGACAGCACAAACCTTTTTAAATTGAAACTCATCTCTATTTAAAGATTGATTCACTCTCTTTCTTTGGATTGAGTTGCATCGATTGAACCTTCTAAAATAGTAAGAAATGCCAAATCAATGAAACTTTGAAGGTGGAACGCAGCAGTACATGTTTGATCAATTGCAATCTGCTGACAGTACTGTACATTGCCTTGAAGATAAGTCTCAAAATCATGGAGTATCAATCAATGGGTACATCTGACTAGGCTGATTTTCGTAGAAACTGAAGTGTTTTGATTTTCTTATCAAGGGCACGTTTGTGCATAGGCAAATATATTGAAAAATAGTGGATATGCAGTTGATTTTCTACATCCTATCCTTTTCTTGTTGTTTGATGCACCAAAACTCCCTATGAAAAATTTATATTTTTTAAGCAATATTTTCTCGCAATAGAGGATTTTGGATTCTAACGTAAACAAGTCCTTAAGGCTCATTTGGGTAATTCACCTGTAAAGTAAATTCAAGTGAAGAGTCGCTTTAAGAAAAAAAAAAAAAAGAAGAAGAGGGATATTATAAGTATAAAATTTAAAATTCACTTTATTGACCTTTACTCATTTTGTGGCATGTGAAGGGAAATTTATTTTATTTTATTTCATTTTTGGGTAAAAGAGGAGGCCTTTTCATCTTAATAGAATGGGAGATTCACCTTTTGGATTAGAAAAAGAGATGATCTTTGAAGTTTTATACTTTTCGCTAAAATTCTTCTTTCTTTTCTTGAATTCACTTATAAGTGAATTATCTAAATGGGATGGTGTAGCACATTTCTTCTTTAGTTGTTTTCTCCCTCTTGCCCCCTTTTTATTTTATGGTTTTAATTATTATTATTATTATTATTATTTTGAGCTCTATTTCTCTTTTTTAAAGTAGAGAAGAAAGGGAAATGACTTAATGAAATAGGGGTTAGGGTGTTGAGAAACACCAGATGCATGGGTGGAAAAGGACATCTAATCTCACACAGGCACAGAGGTTGGTCCCTCAATGCCTAGGTAGGTACTAAACCAAAATTAAAAAGTGGTCATGCTGTTCTCCAGTCTACCAGGTGCACTTTTTAAAGAGAGCTGCTGCTTGTCCCAACTCCTGTCCCGGAGTCGGGCCCGATTTACATGGGAGAAGGGAGGACTTTTTCCTTTTTAAAAGTCCTTCCTTTTATGAGTCCCAGTATCCCACACGCACTTAGGGATATCTAATGGGAGATAGGGTCCCTTAATTTTCTTTCTTGCAAGTTGGGTGATGATACTTCATGGTGACTGTGAGAAGAGGCCCAATACTACTTATGACTCAACCATGAGTGTGTTGGCCAGGATTCCTTAATTTAGAAGCTGAGATCATTGCAAGAATCTTTGAGGGGACTGGGGATGGATGGCTTTTGATCTCAAAAGAAGAATAGGACAAAGGATGGTAAGCATAGATCATGTGCTTCCTAAGTAATAAAGGCCACTACTTTTAATGTTTTTTTTTTTTTCCACTAAGTTGGTTTAGTTGTACCGTACATGTGGGACTACCAACCAACACACACTTTTAACAAAAAGGAAAAAGGAAAAAAGAAAAAGAGAGTCACAGTAAAAGAGAGTCACAGTATAGGTGAGAGTGGGATTACCAACCTATTCACACTAAAAAAAAAATAAAATAAAAAATGTACATAAGGTTCATGGTTGTGTTAGATAAGCCCCTTCCCACCAAAGGGCCAGTTTGAAAATTTATTATTAAAGTGAAAGTGATGTAAAGCATCAAATCAAGGGTGAATAAAATATAAGGGGTTATAATGGTATTTTATTTTTAGTGGATTATTATGAAATCTTTTTGATTTTTTGTGTAAAAAGTGAGTGCTTTTTTATCATTTAGTGGAGAAATGATGTTATTTTTTGACTTTTTTTTTTTAAAAGATGAAATCTTAAAGATGTGTATTTTTAATGTGATCCCTATTCTAAAAAAAATGAAATCTTTACATTACTTTTATAAACCTAGTAAATTGCCGGGCTCTAACCTCTTTTTCATTTAATTGAGGTGTCACTCAAAACGACACGCATTTGGGCCCATTTGAATTTACGACAATCAAGTGGACAGAGGGATTGAATAGATTTCAACGGAATTATAATTAAATAATCTTAACCCTATACTATAATGAATATATCGCTTGCATGAACATCCACATAGAAACATCCCAATCTAACTCTTAAGCATGTAGGGGCCCTTAAAAAAATCCTCCCCATCACCCATATATCCAATGTTGTGATAAAACAGAAGACTAATGCCTCTAATTAAGTATATATAAGTTTAAGCTAGAGTGCCAGCTAAAGGACTGGATTTATCATAAATGGCCCCAATCTGAAAATATGACAAACCTAGTGTCTAGGAGAATGTCTCTACTACAGAATATTTGCATTTCAAATAAAATATAAGGGAGACCATCATGTCATGATCTTGGAAGGAGAAGCTATAGATTCCTCAGCTCCATTAGTTTACTTTAATGACTGTATTTTAAACTAGTGAAAATTCAAACACCAACAAAGTGGACAATGACAAAATGACACCATCATCATGTTAAATAATCATGCATATGGTTATGATTTAGCAGACACTTGTAGACACCCGGGGAGTTAGTCCTATTCGGTCAAAGACTTCGGGGATGCTCACGTCCTAAAATAGAAAGAAAGAAAAAGAAATTATGCAGATATTAAGTGGGACTGTATTTTTGTTAGAAACTGAAACACTTGTAGACACTTGTTAGAAACTTCGGGGTCTTATGTCTTTAAACATGAGATATGAAATTGGGTTTTGCATATACAAATGTTAAATATCCAAATTCTGAATGTGAAAATCTGTTTGGTAATTTTACTTTTAAAATAAAGTGTAGTGTAGTGAAATAAAGAGAGGGAATAAAATATAAGTGAGTTATAATGGTATTTTGTTTTTAGTTGTTTGTGATGAAATATTTTTGACTTTTTGTATAGGGAAATGAAGGTTTTATGTCTTTTAATGAATAAAGGTTGTTGATTTTTGAACTTTTTTTGAAAAAAGATGAAGTAAGTTTTGAAATAAAGTGTTTTTGATTTGATGCTTTACTTTACTTTACTTTACAAGTAAATTTACCAAAAGGGTAAATGTGAAAGTGAAACACATTACAACTAAAAAATTGACATTTTCACGTAAGTAACACGCCCATTCTGACAATTTCTTTCACTTTCATACGTCTACTTCTGCTTGGACTCTCTGCTTCTTATTTCATTTCTTCCAGAATCTGCATTGGATATAATAAATACAATCCATTTGCAATCCAGTTTTCGTCCACTGGAAATCCCAATTCAATGGAGGCTCTGGTCCGTTGCTCTGCCAATTACGTCCCCTTGTCGCCCATAAGCTTCTTGGAGCGTTCTGCAATCGTTTACAGAGATAGGATTTCTATTGTTTATGGGTCTTCTGTGAGATTTACATGGGGAGAGACCCTCAAGAGGTGTCTACGCCTCGCTTCCGTTCTGACCCAGATGGGGATTTCTCGTGGGGATGTTGTAAGAGTTTTTTCCTCAGTTCATTCACTGATTAAAACCCAGTCCTCTGTTTTGATGATCTTTTATTTATTGATGAAGTTGTTTGGATTTCATGGATTTATATTATGATGCTGTTGGTGAAATTTTTGTTATTAGTTTGTTTCACTTGATTTGGGCTTCTGGGTTTTTGTTTAATTTGCATGCTTATTTGTTATGGGTGATGGAAAAGTGAGGGCCTACTGTTAGACCATGTCTAACCCTTTGATCAATAGTATACTGGACAGATTAATGAACCACACAACTCACAGTATCAAACTCTATACCTGAGGGATTAATTATATGTCCTCAGGTCAATGATGTGATCATTATACCATTTTGTATTGTGGTTTGAGTTTCATGTTTGTTGGACCAATTTCTTTCTTGGTTTTTTTAAGGTTTTTGCTTGGATACTCTGGAATTTATGAAATAGTATTCTAAAATCTATCACATGTGTGACCAGTTTGATCGGTCTGCGGCAAATCGCAAGTCCTAATGTCATTTTGTTTGTGTTTCTTCTCCATCTCACAAGTGAGATGATTTTAGGCTGGACTTGTTTTCTGTGAATTGTGGGGAATCTGATCATGGCCTTGAAAACTGAAGAGTTTTCTGGTGTGGATGGGTTAATTGTATTTTGGTCTGCCCATGTTATATATTCCTTATAAGAAAATCTCCCACATCTTACGTTCTAGTTTTCTCTGTGTAAAGTTTTTTTTTTTTTCTTCCTAAGATGAGATATATTGAAGCAATCAGAGAGCAGAAACTATATAAAGTTACATAGAAAACAGAACACAGAACAAGCTACTATCTATGAAAACTGCTACCTAGCTGCAGATGGCTGCCAAAACTCTACTGCAGTCCATTTCTCCCATAAGCTGCAAACTGCATCGTCAGGCATTTCCTGCACGCTTGTTGGCTTCTCCTGCATATATTTTACATTAATATAAGCTGGTAGAGTTTGTCTGACAACTGTGAAAATAGGTGGCCCCAACTTTGAAAGCCCATCAACAACTTTGTTTGCGTCTCTGCAGCAGTACCAAGAGGAGCACTGGGGAGTTTGTTTCAGTGATGAAAAGGAATTTTGTTTATGTGTGCCATTTGAAAAAGGAACTGTTTAGCATCATGCAAGGACATCCCATATTGTGTCCACCTGTCACCAATATGCACTCATCATGGTCTGATCACTGATGATATAGATTGGCCATCTAGTGGCCTGCTCTGTTAGCGGACCACAGCTCAATACTTATGCTGGTGACTAGTGAGAGCAACTCAACTATCTGATTGTTTGCTTTCAAACAGATGATCATTAAAACAGGTCATTTCTGTTCCATCCTTCTGTTTTACACGTCTGATTGGAATTTCAGGATTGTCTTAACCAGTTTTCTGGCTGGCCCTGTCCATGGGGATCAAATGGGTGAATCATCCCAATCATTAACTGCTGGATCTATATGGTGGAGATTAGTTGGGAAAAGGATGGGACTCCTAAAGGAGATTCTTTGTCCTGTCTGTAAAATCTTCATAGGTACAACACAGGAGAACAGGAGAAGCAATTCTTAGCGCATATCCATGTCAAACTCCACTAACTTCTTAATTCAACTAATATTCATGTCCCTTGCCCTATTCCACCCAAAATATTAGAGACTCAAATGTCAAAACTCCTCCCAGTGATAAAGCAGAAATCAGTTCCACTATAAACATGACTCACACTGCTGAATAGGAAATATTGCTATGATGATCTGACTTGCGAATGCAACACTTGATAGCATCATTTGACTGCTTTATGAACCACATCTGTGACAGTACATTGCCATAGAGGTGATGCACTACCATAAAACTCTTTTCTCAAGTCCCCATTCATTCAAATCCTTTAATTGCCCTTCTTTAAAAAACTAATAAACAAAAGTGTAAGTGCATCTCAGACTTAAATTAAATATTGGATTAGGGTCTATTCCTCTTCCATTTGATGAAAGGAGCTGGTTTTTTTTAACCCTTTTCGGCAATATATGAGTTTCCAGAGAAATACATTTTTTTTTCTCTTCATGCTTACTCTCAAGTAATTCTGAGTGTTCTGTCTTGATTTTAATGGCAGCATCTAGTTTCAATCAAGTGAAATAGCCTAGTGAATAGTAATACGATAGCTATTCTAAATCTGTCCTATACAGCCCCAAAAAATGGTAAGGATAATTCTGACTTAGGTTTTATTTGATGAAATGAAAATCCATTAAAAGTTTGAATATAGAGTTGAATGTCAAAGTTGAACTTGAAAGCTTTTAATTAATCACTGGATAAGTTCGGGAAATTAAAAACGAAGAAGAAGAAGAAAACAGTTCAAAGCAAAATTACTAGAAAATGTTTCCACAAACCTTTATGCTGCTTATAATGCACAATCTAGTGAATATGTCCCCTCCACTATCAGAGCAGCACTCACTATTGGACATCTTATATTTCTTTGGGCCTATTTGTGTTCTTAGAACCGAGGATCAAAGTAGCGGTTGCAGCAGGTATAGCGGCCGCTGGCCAAAACGCTACTTAGCGGTTGGTGATTTGTAGCGGCATACCGGTGTGAATTTCTTAAGTGATTAAAATGTTTTGAAGCTTGTGTAGTCGTTAATCTTGTATCTTTTAGTGATTTGGAACCATACAAGAGTCGAGACAAGGCTATTGGGGAGAAGAAATAGGAAAAACAATGTTCTAAATTAAGACTGCTTGGCTTTAATAGGTTTTAGACCGTAGCGCCTCTATTTTCAAAATAGCGTAGTGGTCTCAACCATTGGCCGATAATGCGTCTGCTATGTAGCATAGCAGCCGCTATTTTGCACCATTCTTGGAACTTGTTTGCCCAACACTCAGGTTACCTGTAGCTCTAATTATGGGTTTCTTGTTGTAGTCAAGAATGAAACAGTTGTGACTTACAGGTACATCAGGTTATAGAAATGCAGCCCTTGGGGACTTAAGAAGATCCAATGTACAGTTGTGACAAACAGTTGTGACTTACACGTACTTTGCAAGCCGAATTACCTGCTTAGTTTAGGATGATCCAAATGTGCCCTTGGGGACTTAAAAAGATCCAATGTAGGTATTGGAAATTTCATATGTATTACTGTACCCGAATTCAATTATTTATCTGAGGATACGAACTTCTAGTCAAGGGCACCTGGGTATGCAATGAAAACCGACCTCTTCATGGATTATCTCTGTTCCTACTACCTTAGTAAATCTGTTCCAAACTAAGGTGGACCCTGTAATTACTAAGAAAAACCTGTCATTTAAATGGCTACCTATCTACTGAGCAACACACAGGAGGACTAGCTAAGGATCATTGCATGAGATGAATAGTTCTGCATACACATTCATGACTCAATCATGCCAAAACTAGGACTGGTGGGTTTTAGTTATCCAAGGATGCACATAACTTGTGACCACAAAGGCAAAATGCTCAGCTTAGACAATCGTCGACGATATACGGATATAACATTTATATTATGTTTTCACTATACAAATCAGCATGTATCTATAGTAGATTTGATTTGTTAGCAAGGCCACAAAATTTGTAGAATCACAGTATATGGGTACAAATGCAGCACATACGCCATTTATATGATATCCGCTAAATAAAAAAACAATATGCATCTTAAGAGTACATAAAGCTCATACTGTTCCATATGTCTGAGGAGCTCCTCCTACACATGCCAAATGTCTTGAGTATGCATTTTCCAAGCAATCACTAACAATCTGCCTGAATGGAGTTGGTGATTGATATTGGCTAACCAGTTATGATTGATATTGGCTAACCAACTATCATGCTTGGGTACTGGGTTGACAGTATGTAAAAGGTGAGTCTTCAGGATGTGCTTTCTTGTGCCTTTCTGATAATGGTGGTACAGAGTTCTCTTCTTAATTACACAAAAATAAAGTACCCTTTCTTTGTGAGCACAATCTTAATGATTAATCTTATATTTGCATTTGAGTCTTGTACTCTTGTTGCACCTCAATATGCATGCGATTTTATTGATTATGAACCAGTGGCACTTCTCTCTTGTTACCGGTTATTATTTAAGCAGGTTGCTGCTCTGGCACCAAACATCCCAGCAATGTATGAGCTGCATTTTGGAGTCCCAATGGCTGGAGCTGTCCTTTGCACACTTAACACACGCCATGATTCATCCATGGTTTCAGTTCTATTAAAACACTCACAAGCCAAGGTCATCTTTGTGGACTATCAGTTTCTTGAAGTTGCCCAGGGAGCACTCAACCTTCTCTCCCAGTCAAAAACCAGCCCACCTCTTTTGATCTTAATCTCTGAACTTGATAATTCAGTCACCCCCATTAGCAGAGCCTTGGCATCCAATGACCTAGAATACGAGAGTCTCTTGAGGACTGGTCAAGATGAGTTTGAGATCAGGTGGCCAGAGGATGAACTTCAACCAATCTCACTAAATTACACATCGGGTACCACATCTAGTCCCAAAGGAGTTGTTTACAGCCACAGAGGTGCCCATCTGAATTCCATAGCAACGGTTCTTTTTAATGAAATGGGCTCAATGCCTGTGTACCTGTGGACTGTGCCAATGTTCCATTGTAATGGATGGTGCCTTACGTGGGGGGTGGCAGCTCAAGGTGGAACCAACGTATGCCTACGAAATGTCAATGCAAAGGCCATATTTGACTGCATTGCATCATACAAGGTGACCCACATGGGTGGTGCACCCACCGTATTGAACATGATGGTGAATGCACCAGCCAGTGACCAGACGCCGCTTCCAGGCAAGGTGACGGTAGCAACTGGTGGTGCACCGCCTCCTCCCAGGGTTATTCTCCAGATGGAGGAGCTGGGATTTAGGGTAATACACTCATATGGACTTACTGAAACTTATGGACCAGGGACAGTTTGCACTTGGAAACCCGAGTGGGATTCCTTACCTTCTGAGGAGCGTACAAAGATGAAGGCTCGCCAAGGGCTGCATCATCTTGGGATGGCAGAGATTGACATAAAGAATCCCACTACCATGGAGAGTGTTCCTCCTGATGGGAAAACTATGGGTGAGGTGATGTTTAGAGGCAACACAGTGATGAATGGGTACTTGAAAGATTTGAAAGCGACAGAGGAAGCTTTTAAAGGTGGTTGGTTTCGATCTGGGGACCTAGGTGTCAAGCATAGTAATGGTTACATAGAGTTAAAGGACCGCTCAAAGGACATCATAATTTCAGGGGGAGAGAATATCAGCACAATTGAGGTGGAGTCAGTATTGTTTAGTCATCCAGCAGTGCTGGAGGCCGCTGTTGTTGGACGGCCAGACGAGCATTGGGGGGAGACGCCATGTGCATTTGTGAAGTTGAAGGATGGATGTGATGCAAGTGCTGAAGAGATCATAAAGTTCTGCCGTGCTCGATTAACACACTATATGGCTCCACGAACTGTCATTTTTGAGGATTTGCCGAAGACTTCCACTGGAAAAACGCAAAAGTTTTTGCTCAGGGAGAAGGCAAAGGCATTGGGCAGCCTTTCTAGGACTGTCAGCAAACTTTAAAGCAGTATCCTTTGACTGTAACTGTGTAACAATATTTCCTGAAATTTCAAAATAATCATGTTGTGCTTGCGTTCAGTGCAACTTCACGTGTGTTTATTATCCATTAGCATTGTTATCTTTGTCAATTTTTCTTCTCAGTGGTGGGTGAAACACATGATCGCCAGGGAGGACTTGTTAAGATTTCAGTAAATTCGAAGCAATCATGTGATAAATAGATAACCATTGGATCAGATTATCTTGGTGAGATTCAATTTGCATCCAAAACTCATTGTTGAATTTGCATGCCATTCAGTTGCTGGTTTTCATTACCACCTGGGATACCTAAAGACTTGGGGTCCTAATATCATACATTGTTGCTTCAGCTCCTGTTACTGAGAGGAGATACCTCATGGACATCCATATACAATTTTAGAATTTCCTATTGTATTAGGATTTTTTTTTTTATTATTTTGGAATCTTGAGCAATTTTATAGTGGCAGAGTATCAAATGGGGTACCTGTGTATGCATTCATTTTCGAGAGGCCTGTTTGGATCTGGGTATAATGAGCACCGGTTACTTATTTTATGCATGAATGTGGATTCTTGCATTTGGATTACCCGAGATACCTGCGATTTTTTTTTTTTTTTTGACCTTTGCCATAACCAATTACATATAAACAGAGTTACAGTTACAGGTGAACTAAGCACTGGGTAACTAAATCATGAGAATCCAAACTGAGCCTAAATTTTGGGGAGCATGAAGTTGTATCCCAACTTCCTGTACATATGCTTACTTCCAAATCTGTGTGTGAGTATCATGGATTGTTTCCCTCTTCTGCTGTTTTTCTATTTGTTCTTGAAGGTTGTTGGGCTTCTATGGAAGCAACAGGAGGACCTAAGTTGGCAAACCACAAGAATCTACCGCTCGACTTCAAAAGCATGGCTTGCACCAAACAGAACTCATTCATTACACTACACATTTGAATGTCACTGATCACTGATCAGAGATCTGGAATTGCTCAATGGTTGTATACTTTTATACCACAGGCATTCACAATGCGCCAGCAAACTGCACAATTTTTAATGCTGGTGTTTTGACTAGCGAACCTTGACCGGTTACTTTGACTAGGAGATATTTAACAGCAGGCCACATGGTTTTTCCTAAGATCCTTCTGTAAAGTAGTTAAGTTTAACTCAACAAAGATCCCCCATCTGTCATTGTCATGATAGTCAGAATAGCATATGGTCCCTTGCACCATCCATCTTAATCAGGATCTGGATATCAAACCCAATTGATCAAATCTCCATAAGAAGGGAAAATGAGTCAGCATGTATCTAAGTTGATATGGCACAATTCATGGTCAGAGCATATGATGAGGCAATCCCACAATTGTAGGATCCATGCATATATATCCAACACGTGTATTACTACTAAATGATTCTCTTGTAATCTTTTGGAATATATTATTATAAGTATAACATGCAAGTCCACCTACAATTCATGGTGGAAATTCTACAAATGATATCTTAGTAATTTTATTGGACACTCAGAGGCCCTCATATGAGCTTTCCATGATGGGATAAGGGGATTGAACAGAGCCTAAAATCTCTCATGATAAAGCAACAATAACAGAAAAATAATGACTTACTTGGCTCCCCACCAAGGGCTAAATCTACAAAGAGTAGTCAAAATAAAGATAGATAGACCAAGGGGGAGTTTGTTTTCATCACTTCCTTGTACTGTTTGTGAATAATTCTCCAATTCCTCTCAACTCCCAAAATGCACAACATTTGGGGAACTCAGATACCCCATAATAATTGTTCTCACATATCCTCCTAACATACAGGCTCCTAAAAGAGAGAACTATTGAGGCCCTTGATTTTTGCTCTGTTCTTTAAACCAAGAGTGTTATTTTTTTTTTAAGGTAAATTATATTAAAAGCAAATCAGCCCCCAAAACAACAAAACATCTTAGGACCCAACGAGAAAGAGGACAGCCTCTTAAATTCTTTGTAGTAGAACCTGAAGCACCAGCCTCACAAAACCAAGAATAGTTGAAACTTATATCTGGACACTTTTTCTGCAATTTGTCTAGATATATAGGATTCTGATGTCAATACTTCTTTAACAGGCAACTGCATAAAGAAAGAGTAGTCTTCTTGTGACATTCCTCTTGTACAAAATTTGGGCAACCTTTCAGTGAAGTACTTACACACGACAAGTCTGCAAAAGACAAAAGAAAAAGTACATTATTTAGAAAATGACACTTCTACGTGGAAACACATGTTTGTGTCGCACCGAGGATTTTAACATTAGATAAGATTTTTATGATTTGGTTTGGTGCAAATCTCTTCTATATATATTTACATTAAAAAGTTACAATATTTTTTTAACATTTTACAGAGCCCCTTTTTATGATGTGTCAAAACTCAAAACCACTTTTCTATACAGAACCAAAATTTCTTCAAGAGCGTAAGATCATAGCTTGCACAAATTCAAAGATTCAAAGATCTAATCAGAATGCAGTAGTTCCAATGTGGGTGTCACAGTCTTTGATGATGAATATGACAAAGGTTGAGATTCCAATATAAGCATCTCTCTATCACTTTAATTTAATAACTTTGTCCTTTCATATACATATTCCCATAACCAAGAGTAGGATTCATCAACTACTAAGATTATTATTTCAGTTTCAGTGTTTCACTGGATGGTCTTCTGGTAAACTTGGATGATTCTTATCTTATCAAGTTCAGTGGATCTGCCCCTGTACGTATATTTCTCCAATGCTGGTCAATGCAATCGAAGATACAATTCAAAATCTTTTTTTGACTTAGAGCAGGACCCATCATCAATTGCTTAAAAAGGACTTTTGTTAATTTTTTTTCCTTCCTCTTTGTTCTTGTCAATTCTTCCTTTGCTTGGTAGGTGTTTGAATTTGTCCAACCCAAGTGTAGTGACAGGAGCCTAATCTTTTGTCATCGGTTAACGGGTCAAGCTCACCATCCTCAAGTATTACAATCAAGATTCTTTTTTAACTTTTAACTTGATAATATAAATTTCTTGATTTTAACATATATGATATGATAATATAATTTATGAGATGGATCACACTTGAGCATCTGTGCTCACGATAAGGTGAGCACCATTTCTTGTGGGGTCCAACTGGGCCTCACATAGGGATGAGATTAGGGGGAATTGAAAGATCTCCCCTCCACCTACTTGTATATGGTGATGAAAGCTTAGATCATCGTCCTAGCGACTTGATTAGTGGCCCATAAATTTTCACCATCTGAAAAAGTATACAGTTGATTCACCGGTCCATTCCATATACATAGGTGCCAAACTCGGGATCAGTGATTATTTGAGAGTCTTTATTTTATAACTTACTCATATGGATCATTAAGTAAGCCCTATTAGGTATTTAGGCATGAGCACGATGCTCACAAGAGGAATTTCATAATTCATACTTCAATTGTATATAATGTGATATGATGGACAAATGGGGAAGCAAGTCATGACAGGTACAAAGGGCCTTAAAGATGTCAATGGACACCCAATGTTCATATATTCACATAATGCCAAGGGACCAGGCTAAGCTGTCATAGATACTGAGATACATGTATCACCGGACCAGTGGCAGCAACACAGCTCCAATTGTAACTGAAAATAGGAATTATATACAAGCTTTTTTCCTTTGTCAAAATCAGATTCTATTTTATGCACCCCAAGAGCCAATACAGTCAAAACAATTTCATTTGGGTACTGGGTTCCATCTTATCGAACTCATTTTAGTAGTTTTCCTCTTTATTCTCCAAATTCAAGAAAACAGAATGTGAGAATTTCAAGTTTAATGTGATCTTTACACTTTAAGGAGGCTGAAACAGAAATCCTGAGTGTACTGTTACCCACCTCAAGGAACCCCACCCAATATAATGCAGACCTAGTAATTGATTTACTAAGGTGTGATGGTTTAGTTTTTATTATACATCTCCCCTGATTTGTTTTACCACTCAAAGAGAAGATTATTTAATGGCGTTTATGAATCTTCACATTTTGTTTCTGCAATTTTAAATGGCTTTTGGGTTGGTTTGTTTACATGTGTGAGGAATAAAATTGAAATGGATGTCAAATTATGAAAAAACGAAGAAGTAAAAACAAAGGTTTCTTAAAATAAAAGGTAGAGGTGCTATGCTAAACACACCCTGGTTGAGTGTGGGTGGTGTCGGCATCTTAGTAACATGTATGCGTAGAAATTAAACTATGGGTCCTCGTGTTAAAGTGTTTCTACCATCCAACCTAACAAAAGAGGAAAAAAAGGAGTAGAAGTGTGGTAAAACTCTTGCATGGATAATATGAGGTAAAATATATATAAGTGAGAGAGAAGTGTAGATTAAAAAATACTTTTTATCATAAAATTCACCATGCCTGCACTTTATCATAATTTTTTTATAGTAAAAAAAAAAGTATGCATTCCAAAAAAAGGACAAGCTGTGTTCCATCATAAGTTTACTTACCACTTCACATAATCACAAAGGCAAGATACCTAAAAAAATTTCACATGCCACTTTAAGTATACCTTCTTGCCCATTTTTGGCTGCATTGCAAGCATTTGTGTGACACCAATAAAGGTGCCAATACCACTCAATTGCTTCTTCTGGGAATACATTAATGTTAGAATTCCTATAAATTCAATTTCATGAAAACAAACAAATGTCACATGCTGAATATCGTTTTGCCACACTGGTGTTGTGTAATCCACGTCGTTTGATGAGAAAGCTAGCCAACCATTTCAGACTGAGGCAATGACAAAGCAATTCCATACAGCAGCCCTTGTCTATTATCCATAAATAGTCCAAAACACCCAAAATTATCTATAGAAAGCAATTCATTTTACTCCATATCTATCCATCTTCTTCAATGCCAACTGTGCCACGTCCACAGCCTTTCTTCAAACATCCATACCTAATCTTTCCTCATTTTCCTTCCAGGACATGATAAAGCATGACACATATGATGCAACAAAATATTTACATGCTTCACTCACTACAAATGAAAAATCTGGGTCTCTATTAAAGACCCTGGTGCAACCAGTAGAAAGATCATTCCAGCACTGTATTGATCTTGGACTAAACCATGGATCGACGTGTGGGTATTGTTGGTGCAGGGATCAGTGGTCTCCTTGCCTGCAAGTATATGTTAGAGAAGGGGTTCCACCCTACGGTCTTTGAAGCTCAAAGTGGTGTTGGAGGAGTGTGGACACACACAGTTGAAACCACCAAGCTTCAAACGCCTAAAGACTTGTATCAGTTCTCAGACTTCCCATGGCCTTCTTCTGTGAAAGAAGAGTTCCCCAGCAGCAAAAAGGTCTTGGAGTACCTGGAATCTTATGCACAGCACTTTGATCTTCTACCCCACATCAAATTCAATTCCAAAGTCGTTGGGGTCGAATACGTCGGCTTCTCCGATGAAGAGATGTCGTCATGGGACCTGTGGACGGGGACTGGTGAGGCCTTCAATAAAGGGAAGTGGCACATCAGTGTGCAACAGGCCAATCATGAATCTGTGGAGGTTAGTGGTAGTAAATAGTAACCCAGATCCAATATACATTGTGCAGTAGTAGATTCAGGATGAATTGAGTGTGAAATTAGAACTATGTGATTTCAAGTTCGGTTTAATCAAATGGTAGTATGTATGTTTCTATTTTGGTATCAAATGATAGTTTGTATGCATGATTTGCATTCCGATCATGAATCCCTGGAGGCTAGTAGTAGTAACTAGTACCCCAGATCTAATGCAAATTGTGCTGTGTAGACCAAGAATGAATTGATTGGGATATGAGAACTAAATGCATGGTTCAAGTTTGGTTTAATCAAATGATGGGTTGCATGTTTCAAGTTTGGTTGAATCAAACGATAGTTTGTATGCTGTGATTTGCATCCAAATGGCCATCAAGAACTGAATTGATCTCTCATGGTCTCTATCAACTATGAGGATTATTAACCACATGGATCATTACAACCAGGTTTACCATGTGGAATTCATGATCCTTTGCATTGGCCGATTCAGCGGCTTTCCGAACATCCCAGAATTTCCACCAGGCAAAGGCCCAGAAGTGTTTGATGGTAAGGTGATACACTCTATGGACTATGCGGCTATGGACAATGCGATCGCGGCAGAATCAGTCAAAGGAAAGCGAGTTGCAGTCGTCGGGTTTCAGAAATCAGCCATCGACATAGCTGCAGAATGTGCACATGCCAATGGTAAGCAAGGTTTAGTGGAATTGTATCCACAGTCCAAGACAGAGGACTCAGATAAGAATTTGGAATGGTTCCTGTTGTTGTGCAGGTGTGGAGTTTCCATGTACATTGATATGCAGGACTCCACATTGGGCTGTTCCTGATTACCTTCCATGGGGAGTTCCACTTGCTTTATTATACCTTAATCGATTCGCAGAGCTTCTGTATCATAAACCAGGAGAAGGAGTTCTATTGGGTCTGTTTGCTACTCTTCTAACACCTGTGGTAATCTCTCCGTTTCTGTCTCATGTAGTAGTGCTACAGATATTCCATATGCTGTTATTTTAACCATTAATTCAAGGGTGGTTTGGATATCTGGGTCCTAGAACTTCTAAAAAATTTGTAAGAAAACCATAAAATATATAATAGAATAAGAGATATACTGCCTTCAGGAACTTTCTTTTCCTGGGGCTGAGCCAAACAACAAAAACTCTGCTTTGATACATAAATGTAAAATTCTAGGAAGTTCTACATATATACATATATCATTATCATCATTACCAGAAAAGTATTAACCCATCTAATGGAACATTTCTCTGTTAATTAACTTTTTTTTTTTTTTTTTTGGCTTTGGGAGTCTAACTTGAGCTGAGACCTGATTTTTTCTGTGGAAGAGAAATGCTTAACTAGTACACTACTTTCTTTGCCTCTGTTTAAATCATAATAGATTAGGTATTATTACTATTGTTACTCAATATAAGTCAGACATTAGTTCTTTTTTGGGTAATAAGATAATATTTGAGCTTAAAAAGACGATAAAAGTCAATTTTGTTGGTTATAGTCTTGTATAAAATCCTGAACCTTGCTCTCTTCTGAAAAAAAAAACACAAGATGCCATTATCACAAGATTCTAATTATAAATCATAAGAGTCTTTAGAAAAGGAATTCAACTGTCAGACTCAAAATATTTTCATGAGGTTCGGTTCAAATCATAAGACTCGAATTGTAGATTGCAAGATTTTGATGTTTCTTTGGAGTGGATGCTTTCTGCATTTTAAAATGAGTTGTACAGATCCACATCAGTAATGACCATTTAACAATTAAACTACAGCACATACTGCTATTTGGAGATCCAAAACCTTTTAAACTCGTGAGTTGTGAAGCCTATGAGTCACAACTCACAAGAGTGCTAAACTCATTCTAACTGGGCAATTGTAACTTCCTATTTATTTCTCACTAACTTTATCAGAAAAGAAATGGAAGTTCTGTTGATATTCAATCAAGATTTCATTTGCATTATTAGCAATTCTTCCAAACTGGAATTCAGGAGTGTACAGTCATTGAAGGACCTTCAGACTCTTTCACATTGAAGTTGGGGCCTACTTGATGATGGGCTCATATTCTGTGCATGTTTATATGCATGCACACAATATTTTCAGAACATGTTCATATGATACAACATTCAATGTTATTGATGGTTTTTTTTTTTTTGGGAAAAAAATGTTATTGAGAGTTTACCAAGTAATATCTGGGGTTACAGAGATGGGCGTTCTCGAAATTCGTTGAAAGCTATATCAGAAGTAAGTATCCTCTCAAGAAGTATGGAATGATACCAAAACATAGCTTCTTCCAACAGATCTCCTCTTGCTTGATCTCAACCATACCAGAAGGCTTCTATGACAATGTCGAAAAGGGAAGCATCGTCATGAAGAAATCACAAACACTCAGTTTTTGCCAAAATGGTTTGATCATTGAAGGCGAAGCCTCGCCTATAGAAACAGATATGGTGATCCTTGGTACTGGATTCAAGGGTGATCAAAAGCTTATAGATATCTTCAAATCGCTGGCCTTTCAGAAATATATAAAGGGGTCATCGACTACCACAGTTCCTCTTTACAGGTTTCAGTTTCCACACCATGTTTTTTCAGGAGAATTTATGTTCCTAGTCTGATAAATTGGTCACCAGAGTACACTAGTGGGTCAGTGGGATGTAGATAAAAAAAGGAGAAAACTGTCCACATTTTCTCATCATCCAGTTTGTAGTTTTCTCTGGTTGGGGTCTATTCGGATGAGGAAAGGAGGAGAAACTTGAGGATATATAGTTCGAATTTGTACAGTGGACAGTCTTCTCCACATGCATACAACCCCTTAGAATGAAAGAATCTTAACTGATGCTTTAGGACATGTATCCCACTTAGCTATTTTATACTAGTGGGTCCATGGAAAATTGCAACAACAATTTAATAGGCCCAGTTCTTGGTAGGGGATGATCCAAAAATCTTAAGATTGGAAGATCTTGCTTGCCATCCAAATTTCGCAAATTTTTGGTGTCATTGTATTTTTTTTTCTATGAACAACACTCTGCTTTTAAGCTGAAGATTAAAGGGCTTGCTTCTTTTGGTATAGATATCTATTAGGTGCATCCTTACTGATAGTGGTGCCCCTCAAATGAACCATCTAAATCAACCAATGCTACATTCAGGCTATATTTTATGCAAGCGAACTCATACAGGGCTATTAACATTTGACATGGACCACTCAAACTTCCACTTGCACAATGTTTTGTGGTGGCTAACCATATCACCCCTTTCAGCCCTTGCTGATCTCCACCATACAAGTGGCACATTCAGGTTGAGCAAGCCCATTAGTTTGATATCTAGTGGAAGTGTAAATGACATCTAGATCGTGCACTGATTAATGGTTTTGTGTCAGGGAATGCATCCACCCGCGAATTCCACAACTAGCAGTCATTGGGTACTCTGAAAGTCTAGCAAACTTATACACCTTTGAGATGCGGTGCCGGTGGCTAGCATATTTTCTTGAAGGTGACTTTAAGTTACCCAGCATCAAGAACATGGAGGAGGATGTTTTGAAATGGGAAAAGTACATGAAGCAATATTCTCACAACTACTACAGAAGGTCATGTGTGGGTGCTATCCATATCTGGTACAATGATCAATTGTGCAAAGACATGGGATGCAACCCCAAAAGAAAGAATGGTTTTTTTGCAGAGCTCTTCTCTCCTTATGGACCCATGGATTACTGCAACCTCTCTCCCCCAAAGAAATAAGCTGTTCTTGTAATGAGCTCTGCTACTCTTTACTTGAGTATGATATTGAGTGACTCAACTCTTTGATTGGTGGATATGTTTTCCAGCTGACTTATCTGTGGTTCTCTCCCCACCCTGTGTGGGCCAATAATCAATAATCAAATGCCAGTGGACTCCTTTTCTTGATTCTTCAAGACATCTGTTGGAGATTGAGCTAAGTGCTGTTGTTAGTAAATTTGGTGCAAGTGTTTTGTATCTATCTATTGCAACATATTTGGCACAAGGGATACATACATTTTAGTTTACAAATTGTCTGGGCCTAAGCCTGACTCTTAGACCTGTGAACTGGATCCACTTCTAACTATTGGGCCAATATTTAAACGGGACAGGCTTGGACACTGGACAGGTTCCTTGAACACCCCTAGGTGAAAGGGTATTTATCAGAAATAGTCACAAGTCAAGGAGTCCTTTCCAATTTCTGAAACCATTAGGGTGTTTTTATAGTTAACATAAATTTCAGCAGGTTTTACAAAAATATCTTTATTTTTATTTTTTTCCATTTTTGGGGTTTAACAAGAACTAATTAAGCGTAGCAGTTTGGGTTTTTCTAAACCTAGGGTTTTGGACTTCTCTCAGATTAACAATAAATTAGTAACATAGCTTCCTGTGCCTGCAATGCATTGAAAATATTTTTTTTTTATTTTTTTATTTTCTCCTTGAGGAAGCTGTTACCTAAACATATGATATATGGCCTTGGGATAACTTAGCTTGGGGACAGAGTAAATTAATAAATAATTATTTCATCTTGATTTACTTGAAATTGAGAAGTGGGCCTACACATTTATCCAAATATCTTCCCCCATTGCCGGTCGCTGCAATCGATAGCTCTATTGAAAAATAATTTTGACTTGTACTAGGATCCATCACCAATTGTAAAGGGTTTTCTTTAATATTTTATTTTATTTTTTAATTTCTTGTCAACTATTTTTGGACTTCTAATCATTGTAGTGATACAGCAAAGCCATCTGAAAAAGTCTCATTTAACCGTTGGAATTCTCACCTCCTTGGCAAAAGGGTGTTGGAATCCTCTACCCTTAGAACTAACACGAATGAAGAAAAAAAAAAAAAGGTTTACTTAATGAAAAAATGTCTAATTTCTTTTTCTGGACACCCTTTTTCATATTCAGACATCAACAGTGTTTGGCAATTACCTAGTTAAAGTAAAGTAAAGTGAATCCAGACTAGAAATGACAAGGGGTCATATCAAAAGTATACAATTTCAAAATTCTCTTCAAATTTTTCAAAAAAGAAGTAAAAAAAGCATCTTCCTTTCTCCACTAAAACACAAAAAATCTCAACTTTTCTATGCAAAAAGTCAAAAAAATTTCATACCAAACAACTAAAAACAAAACATCATCATAACACCTTATATTTTATTCTCTCTTTATTTGATGCTTCATTATATATCTATATATCTAAATAGGCCCCAAAGTAAAGTGGGGTATACCGACAGAAGGGCCTGCCATCAACCGCTAGATCAATGAAATAATGGCCCAGTGTCCACACACAAATCAATTAGCCCAAGACAAGAAGAAATAGGGACAAGTCCATAATTTTCAGTTTAAAAGCAAAAAAGACTCTTTTCCAAATTCCATGGAAACTTTCCCCTGTTTCCTCTCTTTGCCGCTTGGAATCCATTTTCATCTGGATTCTTTCAGCATACTCGGAATACTTCATCTACACCCCCATTCCTTTCTATCCAGCCAATAATCCCAAGCCGCCAACACTATACAAGTAAATTACCCAAACAGCCCCCAACATGTGTGGAACTCTATGTGGGCCCACCTACTGATGATATGAACTTTTAAAATTGAATGTCATCATCCCTGGTACCTACAATTATAACTTTTAAAGTGATTTTTACAAATAGAAATAAGTATCCAGGGCATATAATTTTTTTTTTTTTTTTTTTTTTAACATGGTGGACCAAATTGGGAATGAGTTTCTTACAATACATATTGATTGACACCACAACATTATATTCAAAAAATTTTATGACACTGGTTTGAGTTTGAATCTCAGCCTCAGGGATTTCAAATTCTAATATGTTGCAATAAATCTCATGATGCACTGGTAATATGTGATGTGATGTTTATAGGTTGACCATATGTTTGCTCCCCCCGGGATGGAATTTCTGACTGTGTCCCTGGCTAGCAACCATTAAAAAGGCCATTCCAGCACTGTATATTGATCTTGGACTAGACCATGGATCGACGTGTGGGTGTGGTTGGTGCAGGGATCGGTGGCCTCCTTGCCTGCAAGTATATGCTAGAGAAGGGGTTCCACCCAATAGTCTTTGAAGCTCAAAGTGGTGTTGGAGGTGTGTGGACTTGCACAGTTGAAACCACCAAACTTCAATCACATAAAGACTACTATCAGTTCTCAGACTTCCCATGGCCTTCTTCTGTGAAAGAAGACTTCCCCAACAGCAAACAGGTCTTGGAGTATCTGGAATTGTACGCGCAACACTTTGATCTTCTACCCCACATAAAGTTCAATTCCACAGTTGTTGGGGTCGAATACATTGGCTTCTCCGATGAAGAGATGTCGTCATGGGACTTGTGGACGGGGACTGGTGAGGCCTTCAATAAAGGGAAGTGGCACTTCACCGTGCAACATTGCAATAATGTATCTGTGGAGGTTAGTACTTAGTAATAGTGACTTCTTCCCCAGATCCCATATGCATTGTGCAGTAGCAGATCAAGAATGAACTGATTGTGATATGAGAACCAGATGGCTTCAAGTTTGGTTTAATCCAATAAAAAAACAAGCAAGAATTAAGGCATCTTGAACCGTATCACCTGCGACATTTGTGGAAGCTTCATAGTCCTTATTATTGTTCTTTTGCTTGTTTTTCTTTGGTGGAGCTCTACAGTCCTTTTTCAAGTGTCCTTTTTTACCACAATTCCAGCACTCGATCTTGCCTTTTGACGATCTTGTCTTGCTCCTTGATTTTGATCTTCCACGGTTTCGCTCTCTCTCAGATGATCTTCCTCATTCAATGCACTTCCTGATGATTCACCTGAAGGTTTCATGCGAATTTCCTTATCGAAGATAGTACTCACAACATCATCAAATTTCAGTGTGGTTGATCCTGAAGAATTACTCAGTGATGTAACCATTCCATTCCAGCCATCTGGTAAAGAAGATAAAACCAATAAAGCCCAAATTTCATCTTCAAATTGTACGTTAACCGAGGATAGCTGGCTCATGACCGTGTTAAACTCCTTCAGGCGTTGCCTGTTTGGATGCACAAGAAAACACAAGAAAATAATATATTATAGAATATAATATTTCATTTTCTAAAGAAGAAAATCTTCTACGTTTGATAACCTAAGAAAATTTTGAAGAAAAGAATCTTTTCTTTCAAAAAGTTTAATATTTTTTCCTATAGCTCCCTCATGTAGAAAACTTTCTACAAGATAAGAATCTTTCAAAATAACGATTACAAAGTGATAAAGTAAAGTAAAGACTTTAGTTCACCAAATCCATCATGATGTGTTAGTTTACATATATGGTAAAGTAAAGTAAAAGTAAATGTCATAGCACAGTAAAGGTGTGGTAAAGTAAAGGTGGGATAAATTATATGGTGAAGTAAAGTGGGAGGGAATGGTGAAGTAGTTTTATTTTTTTAAATTAGTTTTTCACATTTTATAGTAGTCTTATATGGTAAATAAAAAGTGACTTGTTTACGGGTATAGTAAAGTAAAATTAAGATTGACGTCATATCTTGGTAAAAGAAGGTGAGATGAAGTATGTGGTAAAGTAAAGTGGGAAAGAGTTATAAAGTAGTTGTTTTTTGTATTGGCTTACTTTACAATACTTTACCATGGTTTTATGTAATAAAAGAAAAGTAACTTATGGTAAAAACATGATAGTTGAACTTTACTTTACCACACTACTTTTTTATCAAGACGTGGTAAATCACATATAAATAAAAATATTTAATAAAAAATAATTCTAATAATGTAATTTACTTTTAATCATAACACCTTCCAAACAACTCAATTTAAAATCTGTAATATTCTTCAAAAATTGCCAAACAGTAAAAATATCATAATATCATAATATTGCATTATTCTATTCTATACTATTTTGTTCTTGCAATATTTAAAACTGTAAATATTTTATTCGGTAGACATCCAAACGGGCCCTTAGCAACAACCCCACAAGGTTTTTCATACATTTTTGATAGGGCATCCATGACATCTTTAGTGGTTTTCTCATTTGATATATTGAATGTAACAGACTTTGATAGAGAGAGACGAACCGTACCTAGGGCTTTCCTATCGAGTACCTCCCATTCTGCATCTGACATTGTTGCAGGTTTCTTGGCTTTTCTCCCAAGCGGCACGTAGAAATTCTTCTGGGAGAGGAGATCTTCAATATGCATCTTCCAGTACGTAAAGTTTGTGCAATTAAACTTCTTAATTGTGAGCTTTGTGTCGTCTGCTCCCACTCAAACCAAGCTCAATCTAGTTGACGAATTTCTCTGCTTGTCAAACTGTCAATCCGTTCCGTCTACCTTGTAGATCTCGTCGATATGAATCCAACAAAAAAAAAAAAAACGGAGCGCAATTCGGAGTCTGGATGGCTTCAGAAATCAGGAAACAAATCTGGCCGTTGATTCTGGTCAAACTCCTTGACCGTACGGATGACGTCAGCGTCTGGATGCTTCTGGGCTTCTGTGAAACGGGTCGGGCTGGACCTGACACGAACTGACTCAAGTCTGGACCTGACTTGGAAACACTGCTGGGCTTATGGAGCGGGCGGGTCGGACCTGACCTGGAGCAAGCCTGGCTTGCAAACCAACCCAACTGGGTTTTCTCTGCAACAGGGAACACGGCACTCTTCCTGCGATGGTCTCCTCCGACGACACAGGGCGGGCGGCCGGACTGGCGAGACGGCAACGGAGACCGCGACGTAGTCTCCGGCAACAGCTGCGATGCGAAACCGGCAGCCCAACGATGACGGCGATCGAAACTTGAATGGGTTCTGCAACTGTCCAAAATTTTTTTTTTTAATCTTTATCCCTCCACTTGTCTAAATAAGACTCAGATTCCTTTTGTCTGTTGGAAACCAAACCACAGAAACCAACTCTTTTTTTTTTTTGTAATCTTTATCTCTCCTGTTGTCAAAATAATACTAAGATTCCTTTTGTCTGTTGGAAACCAAACCACAGCCAACTTCTCTCTTTTTTTTTTTTCCTCTGTAACGTGCACTAGGTCCAATCAGGGACGGACTTACCTTTTCATCCGCCCCAGGTCAGATCTTGGAAGTTCCTAAAAGTCCAATGGGCCCTACATCATGGCCCACATGTGTTTAAACAAATGCCGCACGTATGAAAATGTCTTGTTGGCTTTGAAAAATGTTTTTTTCCCATACCTATTCACCTTGAATTTGCAGTGATCTTCTATAGGCATTGCTTTTGACATAAATGTTGAGTGGAACAGGATAATGTAAGTTTGAGTTGATTTTTTTTTACAAGAGAAATCAATGTTAGCAGATGTAGTTAAATATTTTGTGTCTATATGTTTAAAGGGAGGTGGTCCTGAAAAGACCGTCCTTACGGTCCGCACCGTTCGGAAAGCCCACTATGGCCTACCTTATGACCCTTCCAAAGTGACCACTCATTCATAACTCCCTTATAAGCACTGACTCCAATGAATTTGCATAAATTCAGATTAACTATACCGTTGAATTGAGGGTCAATTTTCATCTTTGATATAAAGCTGTTAAACTTGTGAGCCATGGATGAAGATGTTAGAGGTATTAGATTGACATCAAATTTGATATATAAGTTGACCCCACTTGGATCTTTCAATCCCCCTGTCCCATGACCAGTGGGGTCTTACAGTGGGCCCCAATGGGCGGTCCGCACCGTAAACCGTAAGGACGGTCCTTAGAAGACCGCCTCCCATGTTTTTATGTAATATATTTTCTCTTATGCTTTTATTCAGGTGAAATATGTCTAGCAAAAAAAAAAAAATTTTTTTTTGACCTTTTCAATTGACCATTATTTGCCCCACCTAAATGAAAATCCTGGGTCCGCCACTGGGTCCAATTTCAAACCGAGAACCTTATGTTCTCTTCTCTGCAGCCCGCAACAATCTTCACCGTTGATCACATGGAAATCAAGAGATCCAGATGATCTCTACTCCAGGATTAAACCCAATCTCGATCGTGATCGCGCACAACGCCAAGCCCTAAGAAAGTCCTTGGCTCTAGCTCTAATACCAGTTGTTAGGATAGAAAACACACGCACGGTCTACGAGACCATCAATCACACAAACAACCAATCCACGAGACACAGATTTACGTGGTTCAACAAGATTGCTTACGTCCACGACAAAATTCACGCCGTTCACTATTATTGGAGATTTCCACAAGAGTACAAGCATTGAGTGGCTCTCTTGTTCTCTCTCAATATCATTTTTAACTACAATATTCTCACTACCCAATATAAATATATGAATTCCTAAACCTCTAAATACCCACTGCCGTCGGATCTGGCCTTACAATAGATGGACTAGATTAAACTGATAAATTACAGATAAACCCCCTGTAATAAATAAAGTCCAGATCAGGCTTCACCAACCCATCAATATTCACATCACATGCTTCACTCACTACTAATACTAATGAAAAATCTGGGTCTCTATTAAAGACCCTGGTGCAACCAGTAGAAAGATCATTCCAGCACTGTATTGATCTTGGACTAAACCATGGATCGACGTGTGGGTATTGTTGGTGCAGGGATCAGTGGTCTCCTTGCCTGCAAGTATATGCTAGAGAAGGGGTTCCACCCTATGGTCTTTGAAGCTCAAAGTGGTGTTGGAGGAGTGTGGACACACACAGTTGAAACCACCAAGCTTCAAACGCCTAAAGACTTGTATCAGTTCTCAGACTTCCCATGGCCTTCTTCTGTGAAAGAAGAGTTCCCCAGCGGCAAAGAGGTCTTGGAGTACCTGGAATCTTACGCACAGCACTTTGATCTTCTACCCCACATCAAATTCAATTCCAAAGTCGTTGGGGTCGAATATGTCGGCTTCTCCGATGAAGAGATGTCGTCATGGGACCTGTGGACGGGGACTGGTGAGGCCTTCAATAAAGGGAAGTGGCACATCAGTGTGCAACAGGCCAATCATGAATCTGTGGAGGTTAGTAGTAGAAAATAGTACCCCAGATTCAGAATTAATTGAGTGTGAAATTAGAACTATGTGATTTCAAGTTCGGTTTAATCAAATGGTAATATGTATGTTTCTATTTTGGTATCAAATGATAGTTTGTATGCATGATTTGCATTCCGATCATGAATCCGTGGAGGCTAGTAGTAGTAACTAGTACCCCAGATCTAATGCAAATTGTGCTGTGTAGATCAAGAATGAATTGATTGGGATATGAGAACTAAATGCATGGTTCAAGTTTGGTTTAATCAAATGATGGGTTGCATGTTTCAAGTTTGGTAGAATCAAACGATAGTTTGTATGCTGTGATTTGCATCCAAATGGCCATCAAGAACTGAATTGATCTCTCATGGTCTCTATCAACTGAGGATTATTAACCACATGGATCATTACAACCAGGTTTACCATGTGGAATTCATGATCCTTTGCATTGGCCGATTCAGCGGCTTTCCGAACATCCCAGAATTTCCACCAGGCAAAGGCCCAGAAGTGTTTGATGGTAAGGTGATACACTTTATGGACTATGCGGCTATGGACAATGCGATCGCGGCAGAATCAGTCAAAGGAAAGCGAGTTGCTGTCGTCGGTTTTCAGAAATCGGCCATGGACATAGCTGAGGAATGTGCACATGCCAATGGTAAGCAAGGTTTAGTGGAATTGTATCCACAGTCCAAGACAGAGGACTCAGATAAGAATTTGGAATGGTGGCTGTTGTTGTGCAGGTGTGGAGTTTCCATGTACACTGATATGCAGGACTCCACATTGGAATGTTCCTGATTACCTGCCATGGGGAGTTCCACTTGCTTTATTATACCATAATCGATTCGCAGAGCTTCTGTATCATAAACCAGGAGAAGGAGTTCTATTGGGTCTGTTTGCTACTCTTCTAACACCTGTGGTAATCAAAATCTCTCTCTCTCTCTCAAGTAGTAGTGCAACCGATAATGCACATGCTGTTATTTTAATTATTATTTCAAGGCTGGTTTGGATCTCTGGGTTTTGGTTTATTTGAAAATTACAATACATAAGAATTGAATACCTTGAATTTATGCCATAAGTGGTTATAAATGATGATCAAAGGTGAATTTTAAAAAATGATCATCAAATAATCTTTCTTTTTATGTAAATAGAATCAAAGAAAGATGAGAAATGAATAACTAAGGTGGTCAAATGGGATGTAGAATTTTTAGGCAACAAAAATTGTGAATCATAAATGTAAAATTCTAAGATATAAAGCTCTCTCTCTCTCTCTCTCTCTCTATATATATATATATATATATATATATGGGGGGTATTCATATGCATCCATCCCTCACCATTTTTGGTGAGGGATAGATACGTATGAACATTTCCCTATATATATATTATTATCATCATCACCAGTGAAACATTGAACCATCTAATGGCACACTTGCAAAGATACAACTAATTCTCACATTTTTTTGGGGAGCCTATAACTTGATCACCTGATCTTCCTATTTCTTCGTGGCAAACTTCTGAGAAAAGAAATGGAAGTTCAATGGTACTTTCGATTGAACATTTGTATTATTAACAAGTCTTCCAACAGGAAGTCAGGCTTGTACAATCACTATATGACCGAATTCGGTCACTATATGACCGATAAACATGTAAAATTCTAGGAAGTTCTACATATATACATATATCATTATCATCATTACCAGAAAAGTATTAACCCATCTAATGGAACATTTTCTCTGTTAATATTTATTTTTTACTTTTTTTTTTTTTTTGGGCTTTGGGAGTCTAACTAGAGCTGAGACCTGATTTTTTCTATGGAAGAGAAATGCTTAACTAGTACACAACTCTCTTCGCCTCTGTTTAAATCATAATAGATTAGGTATTATTACTATTGTTACTCAATATAAGTCAGACATTAGTTCTTTTTTGGGTAATAAGATAATATTTGAGCTTAAAAAGACTATAAAAGTCAATTTTGTTGGTTATAGTTGATGGGTCGAGCTTATTAAAGATCCGTTTTGAGTTCGGATCCACCATAATGATCGCCACGTCACAGCAACCCACGTCTCTTCGGAAAGAGTCAGTCCACGTCCCAGATTTACCCGGTCGTTCGGATAACTGCCTCGCCAATCGAAGACACCAACCACATCAGTTTGGGGGACACCTCGAACGCTCCTCGTGAACCGTGCTGAGAAGTCTCCCCATCTGTTAGGGGACGCTTATAAATACGAAAGCCCCTCGGTACTTGAGAGGCAAGCAATTATTATTTCCAAGTAAGATCTCTCTTCTACACCCTCTCCAAAGCTTGTAATCTCTGAAATTCTTGGGAATTAATACATCCGGCGATCTCAGCCTTTCCAAAAGTGGACGTAGGTCACTGACCGAACCACTATAAATCTCTCTCATCTCAATTACTGCATTAATTATCTATTACTTGACCGGTGGTGTGCAAATCCATTTTTGTGCATCATCAGTTTGGCGCCGTCTGTGGGAACGGTTGATAAGTGCTTAATTGTTTATAATCTAAGCCCTAATATTTGATTCATTTTGTGCTAGTCATAGTTATTTTATTTGATTTTACATATTCTTTGTGTTTTTTTATGTAAAGGTAAAAAGGAGCCAAAAGAAAAGAAATTTAAGCAATTGATTAATTGAGAGATTCAGGTGGGTCCCATCCAAGCTATTCCAGATTTCAAGATTAATTTCTAATTCTTTGGGAACTTACAATTCAAAAAAGAAAAGCAAAAGAAAGAAAGAAGAAAAAGGAAGAAATCCAATCTAGGGTTACACGCCCAAGAGGGGTCCACATCTATTGCAAATAGAAGAATTTCAGAAATTAGAAGTCCTATTCAAGTTGAAGTGAGCCCAAGATTGGAGAAAAACAAGGAGAAAAAGAAGGAAAGTTTGGAGTAAGTCTTGTTCAAGTCAAGATAGAAGTCCTAAAAGAGGGGTCCCACACTCATTGTGCAAGCATTATATGGGCCCACTTTTATTATAAAAGCTTCAGATTTAGTTATTGCAATTAATTCTCAGATTGTGGGTCCATGTGAATAAGTTTCTAGAAGATACAAGTGGGACCAGATTTAGAAAGCTTGTTAATCAAGAAAGAAGACTCCTATTTCATTCTAATTAGGAAGCCAATTGTAAAGAAAGATGGAGACCTAAACATACAAGGGAACTATTACTAAAGGGGCTGTTGCAAAAGTATAAAAAGACATCCAATGAACAGCCACGTCCATCCACAATAGAGCCACCATTCAGCCACCAGAAAAGCATAAAAATCAGTTATTATCATCCCATAAACCCTATTTTCCATACAGTCACCTTTGGAGCATTCTTTGGAGCATCTTGGAGGGCTTTTGGAGCAAGAAAAAGGGGAAAAAGCTGCTGGCCATCCACTGCATCTTCATCATCTTCTAGTTTTCTTCTTATGACTCTACTTTTTAGTTTATTTTTCATTAAAGACATGAGTAGCTAAGCTTTTTAGGGCTAGGGTGTAATTGAAACCCTAGCCTAGTTCTATGTAGTCTCTTTTGGCGTCTTTTAATTCAGATTTCAGTTTTGTTGGTTGAGATTCTAAACCATGTTATTAATTGATGAGTTGTGTATATGCCATGCCAACCATGTGATGTTCAATTAATCTTAAGAGTAGCTAACTTAATTTTGATTGATCTTGATGTTATGCATCTAGGGTTTAGAACCATGAATAATCTAAGTATATGCCATGCTTAGACTCATGCATTTATCTTTCCCATTGTTTTATGCATTATGTTTGTTTTGACTAGGACATATGCCATGCTTAGTTTTTGCATCATGATGAACAATTCATGTAGTATGCCACTCATGAATTAGGTTTAGGGGAATAATAATTTAGACGCATATGCCATGGTCTAGGTTGATAGATGTCACTAATAAAATCTGATTTTTGATTAAAAGATAATAAGGGACATACATAGGATTGGTTAGGGGAGTAGATGAAACCCTAGTTCATTCATTATTACTGTTTTTCAATTCTCATATTAGTTTTGTGTTTTAAGTTACTTTCCAATTATCTTTTGATAGTTTAATTTACTGTTTTTAATAGTTTAATTCAGTTTTCATCATTCAATTATTCCATTTAATATTCTGATTTTTAGTTAATTTTGACATTGTTTTATCACAAGTCTTCGTGGGATCGACCTCGTACTTACAATTCACTACACTACATAGTGATCTTGTGCGCTTGCGAGTTTTAAGTTGTGTGCATATTAAGTAGCTTATTTCTAGGTTGCTTGGTGCATACCAAGTTTTTGGCGCCGTTGCCGGGGACTTGTTTGCATAGAATAGTGTCAAAACTTGTGTTTAGTGTAGTGTCATAGTCTAGTTTAGTTTTTAATTCAGTTTTAAAGTGCTGTTATTTGCTGTTTTACCATAGTATTTCAGCTATTTAATTTCAGATTTCTATTTTTTTTACATTACTTCTTTCATAGGTGCTTACTTGTAGTCGTAAATTCTGTATATGCAAGGTAGGCGATCTCAGGTCTTAGCCATCATTGTCTACGATCCAGAAATTGAACGAACTTTTAGAAGATTGCGAAGACAAGCTCAGAGGGCAAGATCCAATACACAACCCTCATCTGACTCAGAACTTGAAGAAATCAGTGTTAACGGAAATCAAGGTCCTGAAGGAAAAATGGCTGGCAGAGAAGGAGAAGAAGAAGAAGAAGAAGTGATAGTGAACAATCAAAAGAGACCAATGAAGGAATCTTACATACCCTTGCACACCGAACAGCCGTCCACCATTCTTTATCCACCTAATACGGCTGGAAATTTCACCCTCCATGCACAACTGCTGAATATGGTGCCACACTATCATGGGCTACCTAATGAAGATCCTTATCTTCACATTAAGGAATTCTTTGAGCTGTGCGCGACACAACAGATACAGGGAGTTACTGCAGAGGGCATCAGGCTACGTCTATTTCCTTTCTCTCTTAAGGATAAAGCAAAAATATGGTTAAACTCCTTAGATGCTGGTTCTATCAACTCTTGGCAGCAGCTAGCCAGTAAGTTTCTGAAGAAATTTTTTCCGGCTCAAAAGACAAGGCAGTTAAGAAGAGAGATCCAAACATTTCAGCAAAAAGATGGAGATCAGTTCTGGGAAGCGTGGGAGCATTTTAAGGATTTATTATTGAAGTGTCCACATCACAACCTCACTAAAGAAGATCAGGTTCAAGCTTTCTATGAAGGACTGAACGAGCTGAATAAAGGAATAGTTGACTCTGCATGTGGAGGGGCCCTGATGGAGAAAAATAGTGAGGAAGCTTATGATCTCTTTGAAACTCTTAGTGAAAACTCACAACAATTTTCTTGTAGAAACAGACAGATGGGTAAGAAGCAAGGAATGTATGAGATCCAGTCTCAAGGAAATATAGCTGCCCAGATGGCGGCAATGGATAAAAAAATGGACCTGCTCATCAAAGCAATGGCTTCCAATAGCATGCTCGGACAACCATCAAAAGAAGTATGTGCTATATGTTCTCACACTAACCACACTACTGAATGCTGCCCCATGTCATCTTTTACAGACCAGGAACATACCAACTATGTTGGTAACACTTTTCCTAAGCAAAACAATCCTTACAGCAATACTTACAATTCTGGATGGAGGAATCATCCAAACTTTTCTTGGGGAGGGAATCAGAACAATCAAGGAAATCAAGGGAATCAGAACCAGTATCAAGGACAGCAGAGAAGCTCCCAATACCCACAGAATAACAACTTTTCTCAGAACAGTGCACAAAAACCACAAGAAGATGAGTTCAAAAGTTTGGTGACCCAGTTTATTCAATCATCTCAGGTTAATTTCCAGCAACATAGCCAAGCAATTACAAATACTCAGCAGAGTTTGGCCAAGCTAGAAGCACAAGTGGGTCAGATAGCTAATGCCTTGAGCAAAAGGGAGGACGGTAAGTTTCCAAGTCAGACTGAAATCAACCCTAAAAATCTTGAGCATCTGAAGGCCATAACTACCGTCACCAAAGAGCCAGAGAAGGTCTACAGGAGAATGAGGCAGCATGGTACAGCCATAAACACCAGCGTGAATGGGCCACATGAAAATCCGAAAACTGTAGACATTGAGCCACAGGACAGTGCACAGCAAACTGAGACTAATGTGAATCAGAAATGTGACAAGAAGAGCATAGACACTGTGGCCACTCCTATTCAGGAAACAACTTCTAAAGAGCCAGAGAGTGTCTATAAGCCAGTTCCACCTTATCCTCAAAGGCTGGGACAGGTGAAGAAAAATCAGTTCACGCATGACATCTTTGAGACACTAAGGAAGGTAGAGATTAACATTCCGCTGATTGATGCTATCAAGCAGATACCTTCTTATGCAAAGTTTATCAAAGAGTTATGTACAAACAAGAGGAGATTCAGAGATCATGAAGAGGTTAAGTTAACTGAGGAGGTCAGTGCAGTTTTTTCCAGAAAGCTTCCTCCAAAACTGAAGGACCCTGGGAGCTTTACTATACCTTGCAAGATAGGAGATCATACATTTGAGAGAGCCTTACTAGACTTGGGTTCGAGTATCAATTTGCTGCCATTCTCAGTCTATGAGTATTTGGGTTTGGGGGAGCTCAAACCAACTTCAATTACATTGCAATTGGCGGATAGGAGTGTGAAGCACCCAAGGGGCATTCTGGAGGACATTTTGGTGAAGGTAGGAGAAATCATATTACCTGCTGACTTTGTGGTACTGGACATGGAGAGTGTATCGCTGCCTCACCACCTTTCTATTATACTCGGCCGACCTTTCATGGCCACTGCAGGTTCAAAGATAGATGTACAGAAAGGCACAATTGAAATGAAAGTCAATGGGCAGAAAATTGAGTTCAAAGTGTTCGAAGCTATGAAAATGCCGAGAGATGAAGATTGCTTTCAGATTGAGGTAATTAAACAGGCTATAGTAGAGGTGTTTCCAATAGCACATGGGTGCAAGGAGGAGTTGGACACATGCATTCAGCAAGGCCTCACCAAATCTGAAATCAAGCATGATTGTGATGAGCTTGAGGCAGCACTTATGGAGATTGTAAATCAACTAGAAGTACTCCCCTCTATCCTAGGTAAATATTCTAACTCTTTCGAAATTCTTGGTTCTTCCACAAAGCAACCCGTTCCTTCTGTTATAATAGCACCAGAGTTAGAATTGAAGCCATTACCTGAACATCTCAAGTATCACTTCCCACTACCATTCATTGACCCCTTCGAGGTCACTCGGGTTTTTGAGCATGGGGCTATTGAGATCTATAATCCAAAGAATGGTAACAAGTTCAAAGTCAATGGACATAGGCTCAAGCCCTATTGGGAGCAGAATTTTGACAAGGATGTGGATGTGATTACATTCACAGATTCCCCTTTAGCTTGATAGAGAAGCACAGTCTGGCTGACGACTATAAAGCAAGCACTACTGGGAGGTAGCCCAGATCTTTGCAAGGAAAAGTTGAGGATGGCGATTCAGAGCTGGCAATGTACTCCATATCCAGCTGAGTTCTTTTACCCTTTTCCTTGTGTTTTTACTTACTTTTTTGTTATGTTTTTAGTGTTTCCTTCTTACTTTCTTTTACAACATTGGGGACAATGTTTAATTTTAGTTTGGGGGAAGAGTCTTAGTTAAGATAGAGTCATTATAGTCCAAAAATACATAAAAATTTCAAAAACATTTCGAAAATCACAAAAATATTTTTTTTTTCTTTGAGTCATAGTTCCTTCCTACCACAATGATGAGTAATGATGATTTGTCTTGCATGGTTCATTGAACTTAATTATGCTAGTTCTTTTTATTATTCAATTGCAGTAAATCTCATTTAAGCATGTTTGAGATATCACTGTGTGGATTACAATGCTGATATAGTCTGAGGTTGAAAGCTCGTGCATAATTGAATGATTAGATGCTTTTGGTGAAAACTTGTGCAACCTAGTGAGATTTGAGCCTAAATGCTTATTCTTGAGAGGGTTATATGCTGAGTGATATGATCTTTCATTTCTTGATCTATATGATGCAGATGATTTCATTATAATTCTTTGATCACATGTTCTGAATTTTATATGGAATACACATGCTAGAACTCTCATTTTTATCCGATTGAGGCAAATTTCGACTTCATGAACCATAGGAGATGATTTTAGGCCATGTTTGACTAGTTTGTGCTTTTCTATCCGTTCCTTTTGATGTTTATCACTAGTTATCAATGTTGAGCCTTAATTAAGCCATTTCTTGCACCCATACCAACCCCTAAGTTTGGGGGAGTTACCTTACCATATGTATAGCCTTACCTTATCTAAGGAAGTATAAAGATGAATTCAAGGTTCACTACAAAATGTGTGCAAGGCTCGAGAAAAAGAAAATAAAAAGAAAGGTTGCCGTTACCCTGCCACTCCATAGTTTCAATTATGCCAAAAAAAAAAAAAAAAGAGAAAAAAAAAAGATAAAGAAAAAAAAATAGAAAAGATAAAAAAAAAAGAAAAAGAAAAGAAAAAAAAAAAGAGAATAATACAATAAGGAGGGTATATGCGTGACTAAAGAAGGTGGAAATTCAAAATGCAAGCCTTAGCCGCCAAAATTAGAAGTGTAAAAGGAACCTGAAGTATGATTCTACGCAAAACTCCTTAGATCTTGTTATCCATTTCCTTTCATTCTTAACCCTTCACCCTAGCCCCATGATAACCCATGTGTGAAAGTCCTAATTGATCCTAGGTGAAGTGTAGTCCCAGTGTGGAGATGAGATGGAATGGGAGCCTATGGTGTGTGATTTCACTTCAAGCATGTGGTATTTTTCATGAGATCATTGTCTGTTCAATCTTAGCCAATTATTGAGTGTTTTATTGTGAGTGTATGCATGGTGAGGATTGAAGTTAAACTGAATTGCAAAAAAATGATTGTTTGGTTGTGTGAAAGCCTAAACTGAAAGTTATGTTGGTATTGTTTTACACACGACCTTGTGAGCATGTGGATTGTGAACTGGTTGCGACTCTTGCTTCTTTGAATCATGTATTGATCAGACATCTCTGAGACAAATGGTGGAAGGATAGGTTTCATATTTTAGTGTTTTGATTTTCTACCTTGTTATTTTATTGTTTTGCTCGAGGACTAGCAAAAGGTAAGTTTGGGGGAATTTGATAAGTGCTTAATTGTTTATAATCTAAGCCCTAATATTTGATTCATTTTGTGCTAGTCATAGTTATTTTATTTGATTTTACATATTCTTTGTGTTTTTTTATGTAAAGGTAAAAAGGAGCCAAAAGAAAAGAAATTTAAGCAATTGATTAATTGAGAGATTCAGGTGGGTCCCATCCAAGCTATTCCAGATTTCAAGATTAATTTCTAATTCTTTGGGAACTTACAATTCAAAGAAGAAAAGCAAAAGAAAGAAAGAAGAAAAAGGAAGAAATCCAATCTAGGGTTACACGCCCAAGAGGGGTCCACATCTATTGCAAATAGAAGAATTTCAGAAATTAGAAGTCCTATTCAAGTTGAAGTGAGCCCAAGATTGGAGAAAAACAAGGAGAAAAAGAAGGAAAGTTTGGAGTAAGTCTTGTTCAAGTCAAGATAGAAGTCCTAAAAGAGGGGTCCCACACTCATTGTGCAAGCATTATATGGGCCCACTTTTATTATAAAAGCTTCAGATTTAGTTATTGCAATTAATTCTCAGATTGTGGGTCCATGTGAATAAGTTTCTAGAAGATACAAGTGGGACCAGATTTAGAAAGCTTGTTAATCAAGAAAGAAGACTCCTATTTCATTCTAATTAGGAAGCCAATTGTAAAGAAAGATGGAGACCTAAACATACAAGGGAACTATTACTAAAGGGGCTGTTGCAAAAGTATAAAAAGACATCCAATGAACAGCCACGTCCATCCACAATAGAGCCACCATTCAGCCACCAGAAAAGCATAAAAATCAGTTATTATCATCCCATAAACCCTATTTTCCATACAGCCACCTTTGGAGCATTCTTTGGAGCATCTTGGAGGGCTTTTGGAGCAAGAAAAAGGGGAAAAAGCTGCTGGCCATCCACTGCATCTTCATCATCTTCTAGTTTTCTTCTTATGACTCTACTTTTTAGTTTATTTTTCATTAAAGACATGAGTAGCTAAGCTTTTTAGGGCTAGGGTGTAATTGAAACCCTAGCCTAGTTCTATGTAGTCTCTTTTGGCGTCTTTTAATTCAGATTTCAGTTTTGTTGGTTGAGATTCTAAACCATGTTATTAATTGATGAGTTGTGTATATGCCATGCCAACCATGTGATGTTCAATTAATCTTAAGAGTAGCTAACTTAATTTTGATTGATCTTGATGTTATGCATCTAGGGTTTAGAACCATGAATAATCTAAGTATATGCCATGCTTAGACTCATGCATTTATCTTTCCCATTGTTTTATGCATTATGTTTGTTTTGACTAGGACATATGCCATGCTTAGTTTTTGCATCATGATGAACAATTCATGTAGTATGCCACTCATGAATTAGGTTTAGGGGAATAATAATTTAGACGCATATGCCATGGTCTAGGTTGATAGATGTCACTAATAAAATCTGATTTTTGATTAAAAGATAATAAGGGACATACATAGGATTGGTTAGGGGAGTAGATGAAACCCTAGTTCATTCATTATTACTGTTTTTCAATTCTCATATTAGTTTTGTGTTTTAAGTTACTTTCCAATTATCTTTTGATAGTTTAATTTACTGTTTTTAATAGTTTAATTCAGTTTTCATCATTCAATTATTCCATTTAATATTCTGATTTTTAGTTAATTTTGACATTGTTTTATCACAAGTCTTCGTGGGATCGACCTCGTACTTACAATTCACTACACTACATAGTGATCTTGTGCGCTTGCGAGTTTTAAGTTGTGTGCATATTAAGTAGCTTATTTCTAGGTTGCTTGGTGCATACCAACGGTACAAAAAGTTTTCACCCTCATTCAAATTATGGTGACCACCAGATCGACAAGACGCGAAGAGGGCGAGGATGGTCGTCCACTGACTAATCCTGGCCCGAATGCTCCTACTCCCACTCCTCAACTAATGTTGGAGACTATGCAAGAGCTGGCGACCCAAAACCAGCAAATACTACAACTCATGCTCGCGGGGCAAGAAGGAGTCGGAGGAGTACCGCAAGGAGGAACACGCCCGGGGCATCAAAGAGCTCCACGACGGCGAGGAGCTCCCCACCTAGGCGCCCAGGCCCCGGGCGCCCATGCTCCTGGCCCCCATGCCCCGGGCGCCCATGCACAGGGTGCCCAGGAACAGGGCGCCCATGGTGTACACCCTGGCGCCCGTTCCCAGGGCGCCCCCCGTGGGGCCCAGTTTGGAGGACCCCCACCTCCGGGAGGGTCAAATCACGGAGAATTTTCACATCCTCCCTCCGCTTCTGATGGGGAGGATCCTCATTTCCAAGAAGGGGAAAGTGAGAATCAGGAGCTGGAAGGCGCGAGTTACTTCTATGATTCGAGCAGAGCAGCCCCCAACCGATGGGACGAGAAGCTCAGAGAGATGCAAGATCAACTGGGCGATGTTTTCAACGCCATGAAGGCACAAGCACCAGAGACGGTGGATTACCTTGTCAGGCGAACAGACAAGCCGTTCAAGCCTGACGTGGTGAACTATCCACTCCCCTGTAAGTTCAAGATGCCATCCGTGGAAACCTTTGATGGAGCGAAGGATCTGCTGGATCACCTAGAGACTGACAAAACAATAATGCAGCTGCACAATATCCCTGACGAGATTATGTGCAGGGCGTTTCCAACCACGTTGAACGGTTCCGCCCGACAGTGGTTTTCCAATCTCGCCCCAGCTTCCATCGCCACCTTCGAGGAGCTAAGCAGGTCCTTCGTATCACACTTCATTGGAGGACGCCGCCACCAAAAGCCAGCCACACACCTGCTGAGTGTAAAGCAGGATAGTAATGAGAGCCTCAGGGCATACCTCACTCGTTTTAACGAGGAGGTACTTCAGGTTGAGGAACCCGATGACAAAGTAACCATGACAGCCTTCTTGGGAGGCCTCCGTCCGTCCAGTTTCTACTTCTCAGTAATGAAGCGCCCGCCTAAGAGCATGACGGAGCTACTGGCGAAGGCGCAGAAATATATGAATGCTGAGGACGCTACTAGGGCTAGGTGGGGCGAGTCCTCCAGAGCGGCGGACAAAGGAAAGCATGATAGAGACGACAAGAGGGAGCCAACCAATAAGCGGAGCAGAACCGAGTGGATACCTGCCAGAGACCGACTCGGTCCTGCTCCCCAAAGAGACCGACTCGGCCCTGTTCCGCCGAGAAACCAACAAACTTTCACGGCTCTCAATGCTGCCGTTGGGCACATTCTACTTGAAATACAAGATGATCCTGCAGTAAAATGGCCGGGAAAAATGAAATCTCCACCAAATCGCAGGAACATGACCAAATACTGTCGCTTCCATCGCGACCACGGTCATGACACTGATGATTGCTTCGACCTCAAAAGGCAGATTGAGGATCTCATCCAGCGTGGACACCTGCGCCAATATGTTGCTGGTAGGGGGCAGGCGCCACCACCACCTCGCAATGCCGAAGACCAGCACCCTATTGGAGAAATCCGAACCATCTCTGGAGGGTTAGCGGAGTCTTTCTCTGCCATGAAAGCCTATGCCAGGAAGGCGAGTCATCCTGATGAGCCACTCCCGTCAAAAGCACCGAGGCACAGCGCTGACGAAACTATATCCTTCTCGGATAAAGATCTAGAAGGGATCCAACACCCTCATGACGACCCTCTAGTGCTCTCAATGACCATCGCCAATTTCCAGGTACATAGGATCTTGGTAGATAGTGGAAGCTCTGCAGATATCTTGTTTGTAGAAGCTTATGATAAGCTGAAGCTGGGCCGAGAGAGGTTGCAGCCTGTCAAATTTCCTCTCATTGGTTTTTCAGGGGAGAAAGTGTATCCCCTAGGGGCAATCACATTACCGGTTACAGCCGGGACAGCCCCCCGAACCTCCACCACAATGGTCAATTTCCTGGTGATAGATTGTCCATCAGCTTACAACATCATTCTGGTGCGACCTACTCTTAACTCCTTAAGAGCCGTCCCTTCCACCTATCATCTCATCCTCCGCTTCCCAACCCCGAATGGGGTGGGGGAGGTTAGAGGAGACCAAGTAGCAGCAAGAGAATGCTACGTCACCTCGATGAAGGCCAAGATGACGCAGGAGGCGCTGCAAGTTGAAGTCTTGGACCCAAGAGATGATGCCACCACAGAAAGAGGGGAACCTGTTGAAAAACTTACCCCTATAATCTTGAATGAAGAACATCCAGAAAGGAAAGTGTATGTTGGCTCTTCACTCCCGAAGGATCTGGTTGGCCGATTGACAGATTTTTTGAGGGATAACATGGGCATATTCGCATGGTCACATGCGGATCTTGAAGGAATCGACCCAGCCGTCGCCACCCATCGCCTCAATGTTAACCCTCTCCACAAACCTGTTCGGCAAAAGCTAAGGGGCGCCTCCACTGAAAGGGCCCAGGCAATAGACAAGGAGGTCGGAAAGCTGATTGATAACGGGGCGGTCAGGGAAGTTGCGTATCCTGAATGGCTCTCCAATGTGGTGATGGTGGCCAAAGTGAACGGGAAGTGGCGCCTCTGCGTAGACTTCAGCGAACTCAACAAGGCATGCCCAAAAGACAGCTACCCGCTGCCCAGGATTGACCTCCTCATCGACGCCACAGCGGGACACGAGCTTCTCTCCTTCCTGGATGCTTATTCTGGAATTAACCAGATTAACATGCACCCTCAAGACCAGGAAAAAACATCCTTCATCACTCCGAAGGGCACCTACTGCTACAGGGTTATGCCCTTCGGGCTAAAGAACGCTGGAGAAACCTACCAACGCCTGGTGAACAGGATGTTCCACTCCCAGATTGGGCGAACAATGGAGGTGTATGTGGACGACATGCTGGTGAAGAGCTTTGCTGCAGCAGATCACATCGGTCATCTTCATGAGACCTTCGGTGTTATTAGGACCTACAACATGAAGCTGAACCCCGAGAAGTGCGCCTTCGGCGTGGGATCAGGAAAGTTCTTGGGCTTCATGGTCAATCAGAGGGGGATTGAGGCAAACCCCGATAAAATCAAGGCTATACTGGATATGAGGTCGCCATCATTGACTAAGGAGCTGCAGCGCCTCAATGGAAGAATTGCACACTAAACAGGTTCGTCTCAAAATCTGCAGATAAGTGTTTGCCTTTCTTCAGAATTCTTAGAAAAGCTTTTGAATGGGGATTTGAGGCTGAGGATGCCTTCCAGAAGCTTAAGGCCTACCTGGCCACACCTCCTCTCCTTTCACATGCTTCGCCTGGGGAAGTGCTGTATTTGTACCTCTCTGCTTCTCCCTCAACAGTAAGCTCTGTCCTCATTATGAACCATAGTGGGGTACAAAAACCCATCTATTATGTGAGTAGAGCATACCGAGGGGCAGAGGTCAGATACTCAGAATTGGAAAAACTGGCGCTCGCCCTTATTTCGACTGCAAGGCGTCTACGTCATTACTTCCAGGGCCACAAAATCATCGTCGTCACTGATCAACCTCTGAAGAGGGTTTTGGCAAAACCTGACGTATCTGGGAGACTCCTCAAGGGCAGTAGAATTGGGCGAATTTGATATTCAGTACCAACCAAGGGTCGCCATCAAGGGACAAGCACTGGCTGATTTTGTTACTGAGCTTACACATGTAGAGGACCCCGCCATGTTGCTGCCTGCGGGCCCGACCTCTCCCCCGGGCGCCCAGGCATCACTGGGCGCCCAGAGCTCTGAAGTGGGCGCCCAGAGCAGACTAAAGTAGGCGCCCAGAGCTCCTCTCTCGGCGCCCAGACCTCTTCTGGCGCCCAATCCTCTTTTGGCGCCCCGACACCTTCGGAGAATTCTGCTCCCGACGCCCAGGCAACCTCTGATTCTTCGCCTGGCGACCAGATGCCCACCAAGACATCAGACTTTTCTTCTATGCCTTAGTGGAAGCTGTATGTTGATGGCTCCGCAACAAGTGAAGGGGGTGGCGCAGGACTCCTTCTGAGCAGCCCAGATGGTACACCCATCAAATATGCGGTAAAATTCCACTTCAATGCCTCGAACAATGAAGCCGAATATGAGGCCCTCCTCTCTGGCCTGAGGTTGGCGATTGAGATGGACGCCCACTACCTCGTCGCCCATAGCGATTCACAATTAATAGTGAATCAGGTCAATGGGCAGTTCGAAGCAAAGGAGGCAAGGATGCAGGAATATCTTGCCATGGCAAAGAGACTAATCCAGCAGTTCAAGCACTTCAAGATTTGTCACATCCCAAGAGGGGATAACATGGCAGCCGACGCACTCGCCAGGCTCGCCTCATCCTTAGAGGCCTCATATGCGGAACCAACTTTCATGGGGCACCAGTTCGAGCCAAGTAAGTTAGATACGGACACCACCAGCATCAACTGCACCACGGCCAAATTGAACTGGATGACCCCCATCAAGGCGTACCTCCAAGAAGAAATAGTACCAGATGATCCCCTGGAAGCCAAGAAACTCAGGATGAGAGCTTCTAAGTTCACCATCTGTTGACACCAAAAATGTCACTTTACCTCTTCAACATCAAGAAAGCTGCATGAAGTCGCAACCTGCCATAAATAGGCAATGCAATTTCTCCAAAAAATCAAATCTTGTCAGAATCAAACAAAAACTGCAAGATCCTTCAAGATAGCCAAGAGAAGAGTACACATGAAGTTTCGGGCCATTTCGACAACATTTGGCCTAACTTCACTTCTCCGACAGCTAAACGGGAGCTCCCGGCGGCGACATCATCGGAGACGTCAAAACTTCGATCAGAGCCTACAGATGACTCCAGCATGTCTCAAAAAGGCTCCATGCCAAATTTCAAGTCAAACCGACAACGTTTGACCCTCCATCAATGCTCGAGCAGCAAAATCAAGCCTCCCGGCGGCGGAAACCACCGGAGCCTTCGCTCATCAAACCAAGTGCATGAGTGGCTTCAACATGCTTCCAAAAGGCTGCACGTCAAATTTTAGGTCATTCCGAAAACGTTTCGATGCTCCGAGAGAAAATCAAGCCTACCGGCGGCAGAGCAACCCGGGACCATGACATCCAAAACGGAGCCTATGGAACGTCTCAAAATGACTCCAATAGGCTCCCCGTCAAATTTCAGGTCAATCGGACATCGTTTGACCGCACATCAAAGCTCGGCATTTTCCCCGCAGCAAAATCAAGTGAAGCATCGACGGGACCCCAAACGGCTTCAAAACTCAAACAAAAGCCTATGGTTGGTCTTATTTATTGTTCAGGAGGCTTCACCTCAAATTTCAGGTCATTCCGACATCGTTTGACCAAGTTTCGACTTCTGGCGGAAAATCAGCAGCTCTACGCGACAAAGTCTTCGGCTTTCCCGGAAAATTAGAAACTTTGCACTCTAAAAATGCAAGGATTCTCATCAAGTTTTCTACAGGGAAATCAAGCCAATAAATGAGAAGAAATGTCAAGAAAAATACAGAAGAAAACGGCGACGAAAAAGACCTCAAAACGACCGCAAAACGGGCTCCGAAGGGGAAAAATCCCCCAGGGTCGCGGACCCCTGCGACCATGGCCCATGGTCGCAGGCCCCTGCGACCATGGCCCATGGTCGCCGGTCCATGGTCGCCGGCGACCATGGCCCATGGTCGCCGGCGACCATGGAGGTCCGGGTCACCGGATTTTCCGCCGGTGACCCGTTTTTCCGTCTTTTTTCGCGTTTCGCGCACTTTGGCCCCTGTGGTTCCCTGAAAATGTGATTTTTAGTGCTTGAAATTGACTCATATCCGACGACATCCGTCAAAATCACGGGTCAACCTCCAAAAGCATAAAATCATCAGTGATCGCTCCAAGATCGCCAACCGGCTGACCAAGAAAGTGCACTTTCTGTCCGACCGATCGTGAAATCGACAAGACAGATGTCACCGGCCCGCTCTTAGCTATCAATGTCTGAAGTTACATGTTCATCCGATGTCGATCAGCATGTAGATCCATCGATGATCATCGCCAGAAGAATTCCAGAAGACACGGCATGGCCCGCGACTCTTCGACTGCTCGGCGACCAATTAATGTGGTTAATTGACTAGCTTTATTGCAGTCATTAATTCATTTCTTTGGACGGCCCAATCAGAAGCAAGCATTTGGGAGTTACAAGTCAATTGATTCATGGCATTTAAACCATGAAACTCCTCCCATTATGGTAATTAAGGTGATTAAAAGCCCTTAATCTCCATCGGCCAATCAGATTCAAGGAAAAAGGAGTTACAAAATCAAGAAATAAATCTTGTAACTCCTCCCATTAAAGCCATTAAGGCTCATAAACCCTCCTAAATGGCTACCAAAGGCCTATAAATAGGAGAGCATTCCATTGAAATGGAGATCGGAAAAAAAAGATCAGAAAAAAGAGGAGAAAATCAGAGGATCAGAAAAACAAAGATCAGAAAGAGATCTGAGAGAAAGAAAAAAAGAGAGAAAACTCTGCTGAAGTTCTGCACCGGCCACCACTACAAGGTGACAAAAGTCCCTTGGGGGGCACCCCCCCCCAAGGTCCTTGCCTTCTCCTGCTGCCTCCAATGGCTTAGACGTGGCTTTTCAGCCCGTCTACTTAGCTTTTTATTGGACATAGGACCTTCTCTTGGTCTTTGTCCTCTAAAAACCTGAGGTTATAGCCAAGCCAAGCGAATCAAGAGCATCTTCTGTTCTCATCTGCATGGATGATGGCGAAGCCCATACATGGCTTGCGACCGTCAATCTGAACGAGTCCCCCACAATCTCCTGAAAAGTTAGATCTTCCTTTTCTTGCTTTTCATTGTAATTTGTATTTTTCTAAAGAGACAAAATCACAACTCTTGTCTTTCATTATTGATGAGAATTGTAAATCGGCTATAAACGCCAAAATCGGCTATAAATGCCAAACAAAATCGCCTTTCACGGCAAACCAAGAAAATGTCTCTTTTCTTAAATATTTGTGCAATGGAAAACTTGAAAGAAGTTGATTTCCTTTTTACTTGCGAAGGTTGATCTCCGGATGACCACTTGCAATTCCAAGTAAAATAGAAAATCTGGCACACCCACACAAAGAAATGTTGATGCACGCTTCAGGGCCCGCCAGGGCGCGAAAGGGCCGGACCCGACGGACTCCCACGTTCCGCCGACCCCGGTAGCCGCCCCAGCGGCGCCTCGGAGCGCGTTCCATCACCATCCTACAAGACGTACTCTACAAAAAGGGTTACAACCTACCGTTGCTGCGTTGCCTTTCCCCAGAAGAAGCTGACTACGCCCTCAGAGAGATTCACGAAGGGATTTGTGGAAATCACTCTGGAGGACGCTGCCTCGCCCATAAAGCGCTTAGGCAAGGGTACTTTTGGCCAAGCATGGTAAAAGACGCCAAAGAATTCACCAAGAGGTGTGACAAATGCCAGCGCTTCGCCACTGTGTCAAGGCAGCCACCAGAGGAGCTGACTACCATCCTCAGCCCATGGCCTTTCTCCAAATAACATCTTGGGCCCCCTGCCTTTGAGTAGAGGCCAGTGCAAATTCATAGTCGTCGCCATAGACTATTTCACAAAATGGGGGGAGGCAGAACCCCTAGCAAAGATAACAGACTCCAAGGTGAAGGATGTCGTCTGGAAAAACCTGGTCTGTCGCTTTGGGATATCTCACGCCATTGTCAGTGACAATGGCAAGCAGTTCGACAACAGGCTCTTCAATTCCTTCTGCACCGACCTTCAAATAAAGCAGCCTCACTCTAGCCCGGCACACCCCCAGGCAAATGGGCAAGCAGAGGTGATGGTGAGAACAGTCCTGCGCAACCTTAAAACAAGGCTCGAAAGAGCAAAAGGTCTGTGGGTCTACGAGCTTCCGGGGGTATTATGGGCCTATCGAACCACGCCACGGACTCCTACCGGGGAAACCCCTTTCTCTCTTGCTTTTGGGACTGAGGCGGTCATTCCAGTCGAAATAAGGGTACATTCCCTAAGGGTCCACCACTACGACCCTACCACCAATGAGGAAGGACTCCGCCTCAACCTCGATTTGCTAGAGGAGGCAAGAGAAATGTCTGTGGTCCGTAATGCGGAGTACAAACGACGCATGGCCAAGTACTACAATTCGAGGGTGAAGCCTCGTTCCTTCCAACCAGGAGACCTAGTCCTAAAAAAGATGATTCTTGCCACAAAGGACTCTCGTGAAGGAAAGTTGGGACCAAATTGGGAAGGTCCGTATCTCATAATAGAAGTGGTGAGACCGGGCACCTACAGAATCCAGAACTCTGAAGGAAAGGTCTTACCTCATCCATGGAATGCAGAGCACTTGAAGAGGTACTACCAATGAAGATTTTGAACAGGGTGAATTAGGGTTTTGTTTGGGGACTTGATTTTGCACTTTTTATTGTTCAAAGCAAAGCAATGGATGGATAAATAAAATTATATTACTTTCATTACAAAAAGGTTGCATAAATCAGGCTTATAAACAGAAGCAAAAGTCCCTATACTCTAATCACTCTCATCCCCCTCCTCATCATCCTCCTCTGCATCGTCCTCAGCATCACCAGAGCTGCTGCCACCATCATCAGGCGCCTCCATCGGCACAAAGCCTGATATGTCAATGTCTGGAAAGGCAGCTGAAATCTTCTCTCGAAGCTCCTCGTAGCCATCGATAAAGGCATCTGCAAGGCCAATCTGTAGGTCCCTCTCAGCTTGAGAAGCTCTCTCGTACGCTGCCTTCATCTCTGCCTCCACAGCAACTTCTCTGAGCCTCGCCTTCTCAAGGGTCCGAGCAAGCTCAGCCTCACTGAGCGAAGCCCTCTCACGGGCCTTCATAAGCTCAGCCTTTACTGAGCAAAGCCCTCTCGCGGGCCTTCGTAAGCTCAGCCTCATTGAGCGAAGCCTTCTTGCAGGTCTTTGAAAGTTCAACTTCTGCCTCGGCCGCCCTCTTATTGGCTGCTGAAAGTCCGATCTCAAGCTCGCTCACCCTCTCACGGCCGCAGCAAGATCAATCCCCGAAGCCCTACCAGCGGCTTCCAGAGCAGTAATCTTCTCTTGAGCAGCGCAGAGCTCTAGCCGCACAACCTCCTTCTCCCGTCTCATCTGACCATAAGATTGGGCTCTCGACAGCAAGCAGATGGATGCAGTGGAGACCTGAAGAGATAAGGGACGAGAAATGAGACGGTTAAAAAGAAATAAAGGGGTAACGGTCTGAAGAAAAAGGAATAAAGAATAGTGAACCTTTACCTGAGCCAGACCCTCAACAAATGAGTTAATAACCCCCTCGGTGCCCAAGGCATTAACCCGAGAAACCTCATGCGGCAGCACATATCTCCCTAGCCTTTCCCGCATCTCCCGCGAATGACCCAGCATGGAACCAGTCCTAGCCGATTGTGGGGGACACAGTTGAGGGGCAGGAAGTGTAGTTGAAGAGGAAGACTGCGGCAAAGCAGTCTTAGCGGAAGAGATCCCTGCATGAGGAGACACCATGGGTGAAGCCACTCGAGGAGGAGGCACCCGGGGCTCGACGCGAGTCGCTGGCGGAGAGGTTCTTGGAGAGGCGTCGTTCGTCCTCGCCGCCTTGGGGGAAGGGGTACCCCTATCCGAGAAGCGGGTCGAAAAGCGGGCTCCAATCATCTCTCTGCTTATCTCTATGCCTATTAAAGAGAAGTGTTAGCGAATGGTACATGGATACAACATATCAGGTAAAGTTTAAGATTATTGCCAAAGCAGGAGTAGCTTACTTTTTCTTTTGGATGACGGTCCAGAGGGGGACCCGCCTGTCCTATCCGAAGAAGAGCCCGGAGGAGGTCCACTGACCTTACCACTTTCTTTGGGAATAAGAACTCCAAAGTCTTTCTCAGGGTGATCCCTCACCGCTTGCAGCTTCGACCCTTGATCTTTGGAAAGTATAGGAGGATCTGCAAAAAGGCAGTGAAAAAAAAAAAATATATATATATATATATAAAGGTACGGAGAAAAGGACAGTAGAGAACGTACCAAGTCTCTTGGCGTCAATCCATCGTGTGGGCACCAAAGCCCGATCTGCCTGAGAGGCCCACTCGCCACCTATGAAGAAGAAACGGGATTTCCAATTATGGCAATTGGAACGCAATCCCGTAATTAGTTTGCCACCCTTAGGGGTAAAATAGTACCACCCTCGGTTAGGGGAAGGAGACTCTATCAAACTATATGCAACATGAAAGTCCACTGGCAAGGCGTCTTCATGATGTACTTCCCTCCACAGTGCAAGGAAACCGAGTAAAGCCCTCCATCCATTGGGCGCCAACCGCCCCGGGGTAAGTGAATAGTAGTGTAAAATCCGGCAGACAGGGGAAGACATGCGAAATCTTAACCCGGCGTCAAGCATCCCCTCGTATATCACCATTTCACCAGAGGAGTCAGTGCAAGCATGCTCATCATCTTCAGCTCGACGACACAGCACCGTGGGAGGAATAGAAGCAGTAATCTTTAAAAGATCATTGTCAGTCTTGATTGTACTGAAGACGGTGCTCACTTTAGATCCATTGTCTTCGACGACAACTTTTCCTCGGTGACGACGAGCACGCAAGGTGGGAGAATTCTTTTCTACTTCTCTAGCCTCATGTTGATCCTTGCCCCTGTCTGCGGCGCCCAGCGGGCACGGTGCCTTAACCTTGTTCTCCACGACTGCGGAGATGTTGACCGATGCCGCGCAACCCGGACGAGAACCAGATGCCGCCGCCAGCAAGACCCTGATGTCCCCTGCGTCGCCGCCCGCCAGAGAGCCCCGGGCGCCCGGCGCCCGGTGCCCTGCCGGCCATGGGCGCTGCCGCCCTGTCGCCATCCACGCCCACGGGAGCGGGCGCTGCCGCTCGGTCGCCTTCCACGCCCACGGGCGCCGCCGCCCTGGGCGCTGCCGCTCGGTCGCCTCCCACGCCCACGGGCGCTGCCACCCTGGGCGCTGCCGCCCGGTCGCCTCCCATGCCCACGGGCGCTGCCGCTCGGTCGCCTCCCTCGCCCACGGGCGCCGCCGCCCTAGGCGCTGCCACCCGGTCGCCGTCCGCGCCAACGGGCGCCGCCGCCCTAGGTGCTGCCGCCCGGTCACCTCCCTCGCCCACGGGCGCCGCCGCCCTAGGCGCTGCCACCCGGTCGCCGTCCGCGCCAACGGGCGCCGCCGCCCTGGGCGCTGCCGCCATGTCGCCGTCGACACCCAAGGGCGCCGCTGCCGTCACCGATGCTGCTCTCTCTCCACCCGCCTTGCTGCCAATCTCTTCCTTCTCCATTGCAGCTTCTGGGTCTCTTGAATGAGTTTTGGGGTTTCAAACTTGAAATGAAGTGAATGAGTTTTGGAGTTTAAAAAGGAAGAAGATGGGCTGTTTTTATAGTTTCGGGGTTCAAGGTGAGCCCCCATCTGAAAGGACTCTTCCGAAACAAATCTGAGTATAAGGAGAAGGGACAATTGCGATGAACTCTCAGATGGAGAAGATATCTGGGTATTTGAAATGTCCCTCGTTCGAAATCTTCTTTGAGCGCGGGACATTGAGGGGCAAATGATGGGTCAAGCTTATTAAAGATCCGTTTTGAGTTCGGATCCACCATAATGACCGCCACGTCACAGCAACCCACGTCTCTTCGGAAAGAGTCAGTCCACGTCCCATATTTACCCGGTCGTTCGGATAACTGCCTCGCCAATCGAAGACACTTGCCACATCAGTTTGGCGGACACCTCGAACGCTCCTCGTGAACCGTGCTGAGAAGTCTCCCCATCTGTTAGGGGACGCTTATAAATACGAAAGCCCCTCGGTACTTGAGAGGCAAACAATTATTATTTCCAAGTAAGATCTCTCTTCTACACCCTCTCCAAAGCTTGTAATCTCTGAAATTCTTGGGAATTAATACATCCGGCGATCTCAGCCTTTCCGAAAGTGGACGTAGGTCACTGACCGAACCACTATAAATCTCTCTCTCAACTCAATTACTGCATTAATTATCTATTACTTGACCGGTGGTGTGCAAATCCATTTTTGTGCATCATCAATAGTCTTGTATAAAATCATGAACCTTGCTCTGTTCTGAAAAAAAAAAAAAAACAGAAGATGCCATTATCACAAGATTCTAATTATAAATCATAAGATTCTTAAGAAAAGGAATTCAACTCAAAATGTTTTCATGAGGTTTGGTTCAAATCATAAGACTCGAATTGTAGATCGCAAGATTTTGATGTTTCCTTGGAGTGGATGCTTTCTGCATTTTAAAATGAGTTGTACTGATCCACATCAGTCATGACCATTTCATAATTAAACTACAGCACATACTGCTATTTGGAGATTCAAAACCTTTTAAACTCGTGAGTTGTGAAGCCTATGAGTCACAAGAGTGCTAAACTCATTCTAACTGGGCAATTGTAACTTCCTATTTATTTCTCACTAACATTATCAGAAAAGAAATGGAAGTTCTGTTGATATTCAATCAAGATTTCATTTGCATTATTAGCAATTCTACCAAACTGGAAGTCAGGAGTGTACAGTCATTGAAGGACCTTCAGACTCTTTCACATTGAAGTTGGGGCCTACTTGATGATGGGCTCATATTCTGTGCATGTTTATATGCGTGCACGCAATATTTTCAGAACATGTTCATATGATACAACATTCAATGTTATTGATGGGTTTTTTGTTTTTTTTTTTGGGTAAAAAATGTTATTGAGAGTTTACCAAGTAATATCTGTGGTTACAGAGATGGGCGTTCTCGAAATTCGTTGAAAGCTATATCAGAAGTAAGTATCCTCTCAAGAAGTATGGAATGATACCAAAACATAGCTTCTTCCAAGAGGTCTCCTCTTGCTTGATCTCAACCGTACCGGAAGGCTTCTATGACAATGTTGAAAAGGGAAGCATCGTCTTGAAGAAATCACAAACATTCAGTTTTTGCAAAAATGGTTTGATCATTGAAGGCGAAGCCTCTCCTATAGAAACAGATATGGTGATCCTTGGTACTGGATTCAAGGGTGATCAAAAGCTTATAGATATCTTCAAATCGCCGGCCTTTCAGAAATATATAAAGGGGTCATCAACCACCACAGTTCCTCTTTACAGGTTTCAGTTTCACACCATGTTTTTTCAGGAGAGTTTATGTTCCTAGTCTGATAAAATGGTCACCAGAGTACACTAGTGGGTCATTGGGATGTAGATAAAAAAAGGAGAAAACTGTCCACATGTTCTCGTCATCCAGTTTGTAGTTTTCTCTGGTCGGGGTCTATACGGATGAGGAAAGGAGGAGAAACTTGAGGATATATAATTCGAATTTGCACAGTGGACAGTGTTCTCCACATGCATACAACCCCTTAGAAATTAGAATGAAAGAATCTAAACTGATGCTTTAGGACATGTATCCCACTTAGCTATTCTATACTAGTGGTCCATGGAAAATTGCAACAACAATTTAATAGGCCCTGTTCTTGGTGGGGGGCTGATCAGAAAACCTTCAGATTGGAAGATCTTGCTTGCCATCCAAATTTTGCAAATTTGTGGTGTCGTTGTATTTTTTTTTTTTCTATGAACAACACTCTGCTTTTAAGCTGAAGATTAAAGGGCTTGCTTCTTTTGGTATGGATATCTATTAGGTGCATCCTTACTGATAGCGGTGCCCCTTAAATCAACCATCTAAATCAACCAATCCTACATTCTGGCTATATTATATGCAAGGGAATTCATACAGGGCTATTAACATTTGACATGGACCACTCAAACTTCCACTTGCACAATGTTTTATGGTGGCTAACCATATCACCCCTTTCAGCCCTTGCTGATCTCCACCATACAAGTGGCACATTCAGGTTGAGCAAGCCCATTAGTTTGATATCTAGTGGAAGTGTAAATGACATCTAGATCCCATTTCTTATTCTATGATAAGAGGTTTCATGATATTTGTTCTTCTTGGGCATATCTCCACAATCTTAGAACAATCTTTCAGTCTCTTAGTGCACTGATTAATGGTTTTGTGTCAGGGAATGCATCCACCCGCGAATTCCACAACTAGCAGTCATTGGGTACTCTGAAAGTCTAGCAAACTTATACACCTTTGAGATGCGGTGCCGGTGGCTAGCATATTTTCTTGAAGGTGACTTTAAGTTACCCAGCATCAAGAACATGGAGGTGGATGTTTTGAAATGGGAAAAGTACATGAAGCAATATTCTCACAACTACTACAGAAGATCATGTGTGGGTGCTATCCATATCTGGTACAATGATCAATTGTGCAAAGACATGGGATGCAACCCCAAAAGAAAGAATGGTTTGTTTGCAGAGCTCTTCTCTCCTTATGGACCCATGGATTACTGCAACCTCCCTCCCACAAAGAAATAAGCTGTTCTTGTAATGAGCTCTGCTACTCTTTACTTGAGTATGATATTGAGTGACTCAACTCTTTGATTGGTGGATTTGTTTTCCAGCTGACTTATCTGTGGTTCTCTCCCCCACCCTGTGTGGGCCAATAATCCGCAAATGTCGCAGGCCAGTGGACTCCTTTTCTTTTTTTCTTCAAGACATCTGTTGGAGATTGAGCTAAGTGCTGTTGTAGTAAATTTGGTGCGAGTGTTTTGTATCTATCTATTGCAACATATTTGGCACAAGGGATACATACATTTTAGTTTACAAATTGACTCTCAGACCTGTGAACTGGATCCACTTCTGACTGTTGGCCCAATATCTAAACAGGACAGGCTTGGACACTGGACAGGTTCCTTGAACACCCCTAGGTGAGAGGGTATTTATCAGAAATAGTCACAAGTCAAGGAGTCCTTTCCAAGTTCTGAAAACATTAGGGTGTTTTTATAGTTAACATAAATTTCAGCAGGTTTTACAAAAATATCTTTATTTTTTTTTTTTCCATTTTTGGGGTTTAACAAGAACTAATTAAGCGTAGCAGTTAGGGTTTTTCTAAACCTAGGGTTTTGGACTTCACTCAGATCAACAATAAATTTGTAACATAGCTTCCTGTGCCAGCAATGCATTGAAAATCTTTTTTTTTTTTTTTTAATTTTTTAATTTTCTCCTTGAGGAAGCTGATAACTAAACATATGATATATGGCCTTGGGGTACCTTAGCTTGGGAACAGAGTAAATAAATAAATAAATAATTATTTCATCTTGATTTACTTGAAATTGGGAAATGGGCCTACACATTTATCCAAATATCTTCCCCCATTGCCGGTCAATGCAATCGATGGCTCTATTGAAAAATAATTTTGGCTTATACTAGGATCCATCACCAATTGTAAAGGGTTTTCTTTAATATTTTATTTTATTTTTAAATTTGATTAGTGGCCCATAATTTTCACCATCTGAAAGATTATACAGTTGATTCACCGGTCCATTCCATATACATAGGTGCCAAACTCGGGATCAGTGATTATTTGAGTCTTTGTTTTATAACCTACTCATATGGATCATTAAGTAAGCCCTATTAGGTATTTAGGCATGAGCACGATGCTCACAAGAGGATTTTCATAATTCATACTTCAATCGTATATAATGTGATATGATGGACAAATGGGGAAGCAAGTCATGACAGGTGCAAAGGGCCTTAAAGATGTCAATGGACACCCAATGTTCATATATTCACATAATGCCAAGGGACTAGGCTAAGCTGTCATAGATACTGAGATACATGTATCACCGGACCAGTGGCAGCAACACAGCTCCAATTGTAACTGAAAATAGGAATTATATACAAGCTGCTTTTTTCCTTTGTCAAAATCAGATTCTATTTTATGCACCCCAAGAGCCAATACAGTCAAAACAATTTCATTAGGGTACTGGGTTCCATCTTATCGAACTCATTTTAGTAGTTTTCCTCTTTATTCTCCAAATTCAAGAAAACAGAATGTGAGAATTTCAAGTTTAATGTGATCTTTACACTTTAAGGAGGCTGAAACAGAAATCCTGAGTGTGCTGTTACCCACCTCAAGGACCCCCACCCAATATAATGCAGACCTAGTAATTGATTTACTAAGGTGTGATGGTTTAGTTTTTATTATACATCTCCCCTGATTTGTTTTACCACTGAGAGAAGATTATTTAATGGCATTTATGAATCTTCACATTTTGTTTCTTCAATTTTAAATGGCTTTTGGGTTGGTTTGTTTACATGTGTGAGGAATAAAATTGAAATGGATGTCAAATCATGAAAAAACGAAGAAGTAAAAACAGAGGTTTGTTAAAATAAAATGTAGAGGTGCTATGCTAAACACACCCTGGTTGAGTGTGGGTGGTGTCGGCATCTTAGTAATATATATGCCTAGAAATCAAACTATGGGTCTTCGTGTTAAAGTATTTCTACAATCCAACCCAGCGAAAGAGGAAAAAAGAGTGTAGAAGTGTGGTAAAACTCTTGCATGGATAATATGAGGTAAAATATATATAATTGAGAGAGAAGCGTAGATTAAAAAATACTTTTTATCATAAAATTCACTATGCCTGCACTTTATCATAATTTTTTTATAGTAAAAAAACAAATGTTCGCATTCCAAAAAAAGGACAAGCTGTGTTCCATCTTAAGTTTACTTACCACTTCACATATTCACAGGCAAGATACCTAAAAAAATTTCACATGCCACTTTTGGCTTCTTGCCCATTTTTGGCTGCATTGCAAGCATTTGTGTGACACCAATAAAGGTGCCAACACCACTGAATTGCTTCTTCTGGTAATACATTTATGTTAGAATTCCTATAAATTCAATTTCATGAAAACAAACAAATGTCACATGCTGAATATCGACAAAGCAGTTCCATACAGCAGCCCTTGTCTATTATCCATAAATAGTCCAAAACATCCAAAATTAAAGCATTCATTTTACTCCATATCTATCCATCTTCTTCAATGCCAAGTGCCCCACGTCCACAGCCTTTCTTCAATCATCCATACCTAATCTTTCCTCATTTTCCTTCCAGGACATGATAAAGCATGGCACATATGATGCAACAAAATATTTACATGCTTCACTCTTGTCTCTATTAAAGACCCTGGTGCAACCAGTAGAAAGATCATTCCAGCTCTGTATTGATCTTGGACTAAACCATGGATCGACGTGTGGGTATAGTTGGTGCAGGGATCAGTGGTCTCCTTGCCTGCAAGTATATGTTAGAGAAGGGGTTCCACCCTATGGTCTTTGAAGCTCAAAGAGGTGTTGGAGGAGTGTGGACACACACAGTTGAAACCACCAAGCTTCAAACGCCTAAAGACTTGTATCAGTTCTCAGACTTCCCATGGCCTTCTTCTGTGAAAGAAGAGTTCCCCAGCAGCAAAAAGGTCTTGGAGTACCTGGAATCTTATGCACAACACTTTGATCTTCTACCCCACATCAAATTCAATTCCAAAGTCGTTGGGGTCGAATATGTCGGCTTCTCCGATGAAGAGATGTCGTCATGGGACCTGTGGACGGGGACTGGTGAGGCCTTCAATAAAGGGAAGTGGCACATCAGTGTGCAACAGGCCAATCATGAATCTGTGGAGGTTAGTGGTAGTAAATAGTACCCCAGATCGAATATACATTGTGCAGTAGTAGATTCAGAATGAATTGAGTGTGAAATTAGAACTATGTGATTTCAAGTTCGGTTTAATCAAATGGTAGTATGTATGTTTCTATTTTGGTATCAAATGATAGTTTGTATGCATGATTTGCATTCCGATCATGAATCCGTGGAGGCTAGTAGTAGTAACTAGTACCCCAGATCTAATGCAAATTGTGCTGTGTAGATCAAGAATGAATTGATTGGGATATGAGAACTAAATGCATGGTTCAAGTTTGGTTTAATCAAATGATGGGTTGTATGTTTCAAGTTTGGTTGAATCAAACGATAGTTTGTATGCTGTGAATTGCATCCAAAATGGCCATCAAGAACTGAATTGATCTCTCATGGTCTCTATCAACTATGAGGATTATTAACCACATGGATCATTACAACCAGGTTTACCATGTGGAATTCATGATCCTTTGCATTGGCCGATTCAGCGGCTTTCCGAACGTCCCAGAATTTCCACCAGGCAAAGGCCCAGAAGTGTTTGATGGTAAGGTGATACACTCTATGGACTATGCGGCTATGGACAATGCGATCGCGGCAGAATCAGTCAAAGGAAAGCGAGTTGCTGTCGTCGGGTTTCAGAAATCGGCCATGGACATAGCTGCGGAATGTGCACATGCCAATGGTAAGCAAGGTTTAGTGGAATTGTATCCACAGTCCAAGACAGAGGACTCAGATAAGAATTTGGAATGGTGGCTGTTGTTGTGCAGGTGTGGAGTTTCCATGTACACTGATATGCAGGACTCCACATTGGAATGTTCCTGATTACCTTCCATGGGGAGTTCCACTTGCTTTTTTATACCATAATCGATTCGCAGAGCTTCTGTATCATAAACCAGGAGAAGGAGTTCTATTGGGTCTGTTTGCTACTCTTCTAACACCTGTGGTAATCAAAATCTCTCTCTCTCTCTCTCTCTCAAGTAGTAGTGCTACCTATAATGCACATGCTGTTATTTTAATTATTATTTCAAGGCTGGTTTGGATCTCTGGGTTTTTGGACATTTGAAAATTACAATACATAAGAATTGAATACCTTGAATTTATGCCATAAGTGGTTATAAATGATGATCAAAGGTGAATTTTAAAAAATGATCATCAAATAATCTTTCTTTTTATGTAAATAGAATCAAAGAAAGATGAGAAATGAATAACTAAGGTGGTCAAATGGGATGTAGAATTTTTAGGCAACAAAAATTGTGAATCATAAATGTAAAATTCTAAGATATAAAGCTCTCTCTCTCTCTCTCTCTCTATATATATATATATATATATTATCATCATTACCAGTGAAACATTGAAGCATCTAATGGCACATTGCAAAGATACAACTAATTTTCACATTTTTTTGGGGAGCCTATAACATGATCACCTGATCTTCCTATTTCTTCGTGGCAAACTTCTAAGAAAAGAAATGGAAGTTCAATGGTGTCACGTCCCCCAAAATAAGAAATGGAGAAAAACATGAAAAATTAAAATCAAATTCAAATTCATGTGTTTAATACATCACAAGCTTCCAAAATTGGACCCACAAATTTTTTTTTTAACTTGTGGTGAATCAAAATAAATTTCATTAAATGCAACAGAAGCTTTATTCAATTGGTATTGAAGATTAATAAATGAAATCCAACATAAAAATCAGATAAATATTAATAATTAAAGTTGCATAATGAATTCAATAATTTCTAAAAGGATCTCAATACTAAAAGAAAGTTCATTTAAGAGAATTTCTAAGATGACGTTCTCTCGTTTGCTAGCTCAGACGGCTCCAAAGCCATCTCTGGCATCCCACTCGGGTTCTTCAGTTGGCTCAAACGTTTGAAACGCTTGATCCTACTCCGTCTCCTGGGTAAAGTAGGGCTCTGTACCTATGCACAAATTATTACAAAGTAAATAGCAAGAACATAATCATAATTCGAAATTTAATACGATAATGAGAAAAATATAGACAAGTGAGATCGAAATAAAACAATGACAATGATAATAACGAGAAAGAACATAAAATAAAAATCTAAACAATACAAATGGAGCAATATAATTCACACGAAGACAAGTGTCCCCGTTTTGAGTGGTCAGCCCTAAATAAATAGGGAAAGCCCGTCCATAATGTCGGTGGTCATAAACCGATCAAATAAAAAAAAAATCAGGATAACCTGTTCACATTCATAGCGGATTATAAGTGATCCAGTTACATCGGTGATCAACCGTCCATATATCGATCTGCAGTCGTCCATAAATGACCCACATAAACATATAAACATATATTCATAATAGATCTGATTATTATTACTCCGACACAAGAATCCTAATTCAAATAAAGTGATGGCCGTTCCACATTCAATATCATATCCAAATAGTCATTTACTTATGCAAACCCAAATGTCAAAGAATAATTACAATCCAATCCTAAGGTCAAACATAAGATCTCGTACTCATCAACCACAAGAATTTCTAATGAATAAAAGATCAACGCATCTCCTTTCCATCAGTGGTGTATAGACTTAATTAAGGGTTTTCCAATAGAGATGGGTTGAACTCGAATCCACAAGGATTTTCCCAAGGTTATACGAAGTACTAAACCTATGTTAGTAAGATACCGTTTGCCCAGACGATATTTACTCGGTCTAATGAATTGATTAATAAGGTCCAAAATTATAATTTTGACACATTTAAAATCAAAGATAACATTTAATATTTAATTTGCAAATTTATAATGATAAATGACGTTAGTTTATAATTTTAGAAAACTCGAGGACCCTATCAAATATTTTTTATATTTAAAATAATCCAAGGGATTTAATTTGTATTTATAAAACAACCAAGGCCCTTTTCTTCAAATTCTAAAAACTAATGGGCAAGATACACAATTTAATAGAACTTCAAAGTCAAATCTGTAACATGGGTGATGGCTACAATTTTTCCCATGCACTCCCGGACCACCAAATTCCTCCCTCCATTCATCCCATCAATACTGTACTAATGTCACATGGGAGTGACATGGGATGACATCATCGTCATCTCCATTCTCCCTCCTTATGTCAGGTCCAAGTCTTCCCTTCATATTCAACACAGAAGCTTGTTCTGGAATGAAACTCAACGTCAACAACCCCAAGGGGTTGGCCGAGTGGTCAGGACCACGGTTCCTCCCTCTTCTGGAGCTAGAGGTCTTGGTATCTACCCCCAGTTCCCCCTTCTTCAGGAATCGAATGTTGAGTTCACTTGTGCTACCACCTAGGGGCCACAGGGGTTTTACCTGGCTTCTCTCTGGGCCCGGAGGGAATAGTCCAACCCAAAGGGTTGGGAACCCTCCGTTAGCAAAAAAAAAAAAAAGAAAAAACATCAACAAGGCTGGGACACTCAGATAGTGGGTCCCACTGCTCAAGAACCCAAGATGGGTTTGGTCTTTAGGGTCGCCCCGCCATGTCCGGCCCGATGGCTGGACCAGATCTGCGATCCAAACAAACATTGGGCCCATGAAGGCCTCTTGCCCATACTGGTAGTTTTCTCCTCAACCACTTCCCTAATTGATCAAGGGCTGGATGGTGGGTCAAAAGGGCCCCACCTCACGCGGGTCCAACTCCTCTAAGGTCGCCCATGGGTACCCCTCTAGATCCACGGACCAGATCTAGCATCGAGTGGTCCAACTAGGTCCCACTTCCAAAACACAGTGTATTTCCCATTCTGTCTGTATTCCCCTGTTACAAGGTCTTGTTCTTCCTGGGTTTTCAATGGTAAACCGTCTACTTCAATATACATATGAACATAATAATTAGATGTAAAAAAGGGGTTTTGAAATCCAAATGGTGTGAGCGGTGGAACTCGAATATTGCTGCAGTAACACAGTATTGAATCATCCCCAACTTTCGATCTCACCACAAAAACAAATTAACATAACATCCCCATCACATGAAACGGCATAAAACGGGTCTCCATATGCACAAAAATCCAAGAGGAATGTAAGTATTAAATCCATAAATTATAGTTAGGTACTTGCCTTTTACCGGGGTTGAAAAAGAATGCGACAGATCCTAACCAATACCCAATCCGAGATTACCACGGCGCTCGATCACAATCCCAACACCAATTTGATATAAGCGATGAGAAAGAAATACCCAGGTGATCAGATCTATGGTACTTCTATCCAAATCCACCATTGGAAAGAAAAGAAGATAAAACCCAAGAATATAGATCTACTCCTAATGATCTGAAGAGAGGGTTAACTGTAACAAGAAAGTTGAACCAATAATGGTGGTGTCCTCTGATCTTGGTTCTGATGGCTGAATCTTAAAGCTGGAATGGCTTAGAAAGTTGAAGGAGGAAGAAGACGAAGGTTAACCGGGAGAAGTTGCGGACGAAAGATGGGAGATAAGAACGTGCAATTCTTTAAAACATGGATTTGGTTAAAAGGGGAATCTCTTATGGGCTTAAGTCATTGGGTCAAACTACGGGTTAGGTCATCTACCCACTAGCCCAACTCGCCGATCCACACATCTAATCTAACGTGTGCCCCACTTAATCCCACCCACTTAAATAACTAAAATACATTTCATTAAATAATACTGATATCTTAATAAAATATTCTAATAAAAAATTAAGTAAATATCATAGGCGAGACCGGGATGTTACAAATGGTACTCTCAATTGAGCATTTGTATTATTAACAAGTCTTCCAACAGGAAGTCAGGCTTGTACAATCACTATATGACCGAATTCGGTCACTAGATGACCGATAAACATGTAAAATTCTAGGAAGTTCTACATATATACATATATCATTATCATCATTACCAGCAAAGCATTAACCCATCTAAAGGAACATTTTCTCTGTTAATATTTATTTTTAACTTTTTTTTTTGGCTTTGGGAGTCTAACTTGAGCTGAGACCTGATTTTTTCTGTGGAAGAGAAATGCTTAACTAGTACACAACTTTCTTCGCCTCTGTTTAAATCATAATAGATTAGGTATTATTACTATTGTTACTCAATATAAGTCAGACATTAGTTCTTTTTTGGGTAATAAAATAATATTTGAGCTTAAAAAGATGATAAAAGTAAATTTTGTTGGTTATAGTCTTGTATAAAATCATGAACCTTGCTCTCTTCTGAAAAAAAAAAAAAAAAACACAAGATGCCATTATCACAAGATTCTAATTATAAATCATAAGATTCTTAAGAAAAGGAATTCAACTGTCAGACTCAATATGTTTTCATGAGGTTCGGTTCAAATCATAAGACTCGAATTGTAGATTGCAAGATTTTGATGTTTCTTTGGAGTGGATGCTTTCTGCATTTTAAAATGAGTGGTACAGATCCACATCAGTGATGACCATTTAGTAATTAAACTACAGCACATACTGCTATTTGGAGATTCAAAACCTTTTAAACTCGTGAGTTGTGAATCCTATGAGTCACAAGAGTGCTAAACTCATTCTAACTGGGCAATTGTAACTTCCTATTTATTTCTCACTAACATTATCAGAAAAGAAATGGAAGTTCTGTTGATATTCAATCAAGATTTCATTTGCATTATTAGCAATTCTTCCAAACTGGAAGTCAGGAGTGTACAGTCATTGAAGGACCTTCAGACTCTTTCACATTGAAGTTGGGGCCTACTTGATGATGGGCTCATATTCTGTGCATGTTTATATGCATGCGCGCAATATTTTCAGAACATGTTCATATGATACAACATTCAATGTTATTGATGTTTTTTTTTTTTTTTTTGGGTAAAAAATGTTATTGAGAGTCTACCAAGTAATATCTGTGATTACAGAGATGGGCGTTCTCGAAATTCGTTGAAAGCTATATCAGAAGTAAGTATCCTCTCAAGAAGTATGGAATGATACCAAAACATAGCTTCTTCCAAGAGGTCTCCTCTTGCTTGATCTCAACCGTACCAGAAGGCTTCTATGACAATGTCGAAAAGGGAAGCATCGTCTTGAAGAAATCACAAACACTCAGTGTAAGACCCCACCCCGAGTTAATCAAGATTAACTCTAATTAATTGAAGTTAATACTAATTAATCACGTTTAATGAGGCTAATGGTGGCTAATGACTAAGCTCGATGAGATTAGTCTCAAATGATTGAATTTAAGCTTAATGAAATGATAATGAAGGGGATTGAATGGATTTAATGAGATTTTAGACTCAAACTAAGAGAACAAGGCCTTTTCCCGTAAATACGGATCTATACGTATTTTGTCGAATACGGAAACTCTTGATACCCACACGTGTATCTCGACGAGTACGTTAACTTTCATAATAGGCTCGAAGTCATCCGACGAGTATTGACTCAAGTGAGCCTCCATTTGACTCGAATTGAAAATAAGAAGGAAAGAGAGTGTCTAGTTGCAAAATGCCCTTATAAACATTGGTGGGTTCATTTCCACTTCATTTCCATTGTATTAGAAACCCTAGGCACCTCCCTTCCCCCATTTCTCCTTCTTCCTTCTTCTTCATCTAGAGTGGAGATTGAAGGCTTGTCAAGTGGTTGTAAAGAGGTTTCCTCTTTCCTCATCTTCTTCTTCAACTAGTCTTATTCTTTGGAGTGCTTGGAACTTGAAAGAGAAGCTCAAGAGCTCCCTACTCACATCACAAGTAAGTACTTAGGACTTTCAAGGATTTTTCCAAGTTATGATGAGTGGGTTAGACATGGTTTCTAGCCAATTAGCTCATAGGACTTGTGTTTTTGATGTTTTATGGAAATAGGGTTTGGATTTGGGGATTTCTCGTCTTAAAGTCAAGCTAGCAAAGGGGTTTCTTGCTAATAGGCTTTAAAGGCAAGTATAAATGTTCATTTATGATTCAAATGCTAATCTATAAGTTTCCTTGAGTTATTAGAGATGGGTTCTCAAAACCCCTTTTCTTTCTTATGAAATGGAGATTAGGTTGAATGTGATTTGTATGGATTTTATGATGTATTAATGATGGAATAGAAGAGTTGTTTGTGTATTAAATGATGAATGAGGGGAGGATAGGAGATCCTTAATGTATATGCAAAGGGTGGTTGAAAGGAATGAATGAAGGAGTGAAGTTCGGAGTTCCAGAAATGGAGTTCTGGACAGTTCGCTCGAGCGAACTTGACAGTTCGCTCGAGCGAACCAGTTACTGTCTGATGCGAAAAAGTGTCCGCACGAGCGAACTTTAGGTGCGCTCGTGCGATGAATGTTCTGTTTGGGTCCGCTCGAGCGAACTGGGATCCGCTCGAGCGAACCTGATACTGGCCCAAACATGGAGTTGTAAGCAAAAATTTGTCCAATCGATCGGACCTAACGGTCCGATCGATTGTGGGAGTGGATTTTGATATTGTGGGTGGAAAATTTTTGGGGGCTAAATGTACATATTAAATGAAAATGTGATGTCCATCGAAAATAACACGTGCATTTAGTAACTAATAATTACACCCAGAATTTGTCTAAATTGGGATAGAGACAAGTAGGACCGTGAGTAATTAATGATTCATCTAATCCCCCTTGAGTCTATAATGACTGAATACACTGAACCACCGAACAATGAATGAATACACTGAACCACCGAACAATGAATGAATACACTGAACTACTGAACAATGAATAAATGCAATGAATAATGATTAATCCTGCTGCAGCAGATGATTGGGGTGTTCCGGAGCTCCGTGGTGATGCCAGTGATCTCTGATCAAGACACTGGTAGATCCCACATATAGACTGAAAAGTCAATGAATTGATAAGCCATGTAAGGACAACTGAAACAATATTGAAGCCTCGGCCATGAATGGTTCGCCCTTCCGCCTTGTGCTTAATTGAATTGATTAAACGAAAGTGAAATAAAGCCAGGCCATGAACGGTTTGCCCTTCCGCCTTGTGCTTAAGTTTCTTCCGTTGGAAGACACGAAATAAAACGAAATGACACGAAATAAATGAAATGAATTGAATAATGCTTCTTTTGGAAAGACATTGAACTGAATGATAATAACACTATTGTAATTGAAAATTTAGCCATTGAGCATCAATGGGCTACACTGTACATGATATTGCATTAACCTAGATGTAATCGTCTAGAGTTGTTATATTGATAATGGACAAGTTTAGCATGTGTTATCATAAATGTGTTTATACATTGTTGAACCGTCGTGTTCATAGTGTTATTGATGGCATTACAGGCCCAGTTGCCCCTCCCGGTCTTGCAGAGGCCGCGCCGCGTGCGGAGGAGGCCCATCCGATACCTCCAGGAGGTTTAGCCGAGTGGGCGTAGCTCGGAGGGCGTTGATTTTAATGTTTTGAGATTATTTTGGGAATTCATTGATAGATACTTTTGTATATCATTTTGAAATGTAATTAGATGTCCCCTGCATTGTATTGTGAATATGCAGTGGTGGACTTCATTGGATTATATTTTGTATATGGGAACTTTACTTGTAATGTAAAGTCAATTATTGTCAATGTACGTATATGTTTCCGCAAAAATGTACATTTGACAGGTATGTATGTTAGATCCCTGGTGAGTCTTCGTCTTAACTTCGGTTAATTCGAGATTTACGGGAGTAAGTATGTTGGATTCGCGCCCCGGGGATTAGGCCCCGATTAGTCCGGTCTCGGGCCCGGGTCGTGACACTCAGTTTTTGCAAAAATGGTTTGATCATTGAAGGCGAAGCCTCGCCTATAGAAACAGATATGGTGATCCTTGGTACTGGATTCAAGGGTGATCAAAAGCTTATAGATATCTTCAAATCGCCGGCCTTTCAGAAATATATAAAGGGGTCATCGACTACCACAGTTCCTCTTTACAGGTTTCAGTTTCCACACCATGTCTGTTCAGGAGAGTTTATGTTCCTAGTCTGATAAAATGGTCACCAGAGTACACTAGTGGGTCAGTGGGATGTAGATAAAAAAAGGAGAAAACTGTCCACATGTTCTCATCATCCAGTTTGTAGTTTTCTCTGGTCGGGGTCTATTCGGATGAGGAAAGGAGGAGAAACTTGAGGATATATAATTCGAATTTGTACAGTGGACAGTCTTCTCCACATGCATACAACCCCTTAGAATGAAAGAATATTAATTGATGCTTTAGGACATGTATCCCACTTAGCTATTCTATACTAGTGGTCCATGGAAAATTGCAACAACAATTTAATAGGCCCTGTTCTTGGTTGGGGGCTGATCAGAAAACCTTCAGATTGGAAGATCTTGCTTGCCATCCAAATTTCGCAAATTTGTGGTGTCCTTGTATTTTTTTTTTCTATGAACAACATTCTGCTTTTAAGCTGATTATTAAAGGGCTTGCTTCTTTTGGTATGGATATCTATTAGGTGCATCCTTACTGATAGCGGTGCCCCTCAAATGAACCATCTAAATCAACCAATGGTACACTCTGGCTATATTATATGCAAGGGAATTCATACAGGGCTATTAACAATTGACATGGACCAGTCAAACTTCCACTTGAGCAATGTTTTATGGTGGCTAACCAAATCACCCCTTTCAGCCCTTGCTGATCTCCACCATACAAGTGTCACATTCAGGTTGAGCAAGCCCATTAGTCTGATATCTAGTGGAAGTGTAAATGACATCTAGATCCCATTTCTTTTTCTATGATAAGAGGTTTCATGATATTTGTACGTCTTGGGCATATCTCCACAATCTTAGAACAATCTTTCAGTCTCTTAGTGCACTGATTAATGGTTTTGTGTCAGGGAATGCATCCACCCGCGAATTCCACAACTAGCAGTCATTGGGTACTCTGAAAGTCTAGCAAACTTATACACCTTTGAGATGCGGTGCCGGTGGCTAGCATATTTTCTTGAAGGTGACTTTAAGTTACCCAGCATCAAGAACATGGAGGAGGATGTTTTGAAATGGGAAAAGTACATGAAGCAATATTCTCACAACTACTACAGAAGATCATGTGTGGGTGCTATCCATATCTGGTACAATGATCAATTGTGCAAAGACATGGGATGCAACCCCAAAAGAAAGAATGGTTTGTTTGCAGAGCTCTTCTCTCCTTATGGACCCATGGATTACTGCAACCTCCCTCCCACAAAGAAATAAGCTGTTCTTGTAATGAGCTCTGCTACTCTTTACTTGAGTATGATATTGAGTGACTCAACTCTTTGATTGGTGGATTTGTTTTCCAGCTGACTTATCTGTGGTTCTCTCCCCCACCCTGTGTGGGCCAATAATCCGCAAATGTCGCAGGCCAGTGGACTCCTTTTCTTTTTTTCTTCAAGACATCTGTTGGAGATTGAGCTAAGTGCTGTTGTTAGTAAATTTGGTGCGAGTGTTTTGTATCTATCTATTGCAACATATTTGGCACAAGGGATACATACATTTTAGTTTACAAATTGTCTGGGCCTAAGCATGACTCTCAGACCTGTGAACTGGATCCACTTCTGACTGTTGGCCCAATATCTAAACAGGACAGGCTTGGACACTGGACAGGTTCCTTGAACACCCCTAGGTGAGAGGGTATTTATCAGAAATAGTCACAAGTCAAGGAGTCCTTTCCAATTTCTGAAAACATTAGGGTGTTTTTATAGTTAACATAAATTTCAGCAGGTTTTACAAAAATATCTTTATTTATTTTTTTTCCATTTTTGGGGTTTAACAAGAACTAATTAAGCGTAGCAGTTAGGGTTTTTCTAAACCTAGGGTTTTGGACTTCACTCAGATCAACAATAAATTAGTAACATAGCTTCCTGTGCCAGCAATGCATTGAAAATCTTTTTTTTTTTTTTTAATTTTTTATTTTCTCCTTGAGGAAGCTGATAACTAAACATATGATATATGGCCTTGGGGTACCTTAGCTTTGGAACAGAGTAAATAAATAAATAAATAATTATTTCATCTTGATTTACTTGAAATTGGGAAATGGGCCTACACATTTATCCAAATATCTTCCCCCATTGCCGGTCGCTGCAATCGATAGCTCTATTGAAAATTAATTTTGGCTTATACTAGGATCCATCAGCAATTGTAAAGGGTTTTCTTTAATATTTTATTTTATTTTTAAATTCGATTAGTGGCCCATAATTTTCACCATCTGAAAATGTATACAGTTGATTCACCGGTCCATTCCATATACGTAGGTGCCAAACTCGGGAATCAGTGAATATTTGAGAGTCTTTGTTTTATAACCTACTCATATGGATCATTAAGTAAGCCCTATTAGGTATTTAGGCATGAGCACGATGCTCACAAGAGGAATTTCATAATTCATACTTCAATTATATATAATGTGATATGATGGACAAATGGGGAAGCAAGTCATGACAGGTGCAAAGGGCCTCAAAGAAGTCAATGGACACCCAATGTTCATATATTCACATAATGCCAAGGGACCAGGCTAAGCTGTCATAGATACTGAGATACATGTATCACCGGACCAGTGGCAGCAACACAGCTCCAATTGTAACTGAAAATAGGAATTATATACAAGCTTTTTTCCTTTGTCAAAATCAGATTCTATTTTATGCACCCCAAGAGCTAATACAGTCAAAACAATTTCATTTGGGTACTGGGTTCCATCTTATCGAACTCATTTTAGTAGTTTTCCTCTTTATTCTCCAAATTCAAGAAAACAGAATGTGAGAATTTCAAGTTTAATGTGATCTTTACACTTTAAGGAGGCTGAAACAGAAATCCTGAGTGTGCTGTTACCCACCTCAAGGACCCCCACCCAATATAATGCAGGCCTAGTAATTGATTTACTAAGGTGTGATGGTTTAGTTTTTATTATACTTCTCCCCTGATTTGTTTTACCACTCAAAGAGAAGATTATTTAATGGCGTTTATGAATCTTCACATTTTGTTTTTGCAATTTTAAATGGCTTTTGGGTTGGTTTGTTTACATGTGTGAGGAATAAAATTGAAATGGATGTCAAATCATGAAAAAATGAAGAAGTAAAAACAGAGGTTTGTTAAAATAAAAGGCAGAGGTGCTATGCTAAACACACCCTGGTTGAGTGTGGGTGGTGTCGGCATCTTAGTAATATATATGCCTAGAAATCAAACTATGGGTCTTCGTGTTAAAGTATTTCTACAATCCAACCTAGCGAAAGAGGAAAAAAGAGTGTAGAAGTGTGGTAAAACTCTTGCATGGATAATATGAGGTAAAATATATATAATTGAGAGAGAAGTGTAGATTAAAAAATACTTTTATCATAAAATTCACTATGCCTGCACTTCATCATAATTCTTTTATAGTAAAAAAAAAAGTTTGCATTCCAAAAAAAGGACAAGCTGTGTTCCATCTTAAGTTTACTTACCACTTCACATATTCACAGGCAAGATACCTAAAAAAATTTCACATTCCACTTTTGGCTTCTTGCCCATTTTTGGCTGCATTGGACACCAATAAAGATGCCAACACCACTCAATTGCTTCTTCTGGTAATACATTTATGTTAGAATTCCTATAAATTCCATTTCATGAAAACAAACAAATGTCACATGCTGAATATCGACAAAGCAGTTCCATACAGCAGCCCTTGTCTATTATCCATAAATAGTCCAAAACATCCAAAATTAAAGCATTCATTTTACTCCATATCTATCCATCTTCTTCAATGCCAAGTGCCCCACGTCCACAGCCTTTCTTCAATCATCCATACCTAATCTTTCCTCATTTTCCTTCCAGGACATGATAAAGCATGACACATATGATGCAACAAAATATTTACATGCTTCACTCTTGTCTCTATTAAAGACCCTGGTGCAACCAGTTGAAAGATCATTCCAGCTCTGTATTGATCTTGGACTAAACCATGGATCGACGTGTGGGTATAGTTGGTGCAGGGATCAGTGGTCTCCTTGCCTGCAAGTATATGTTAGAGAAGGGGTTCCACCCTATGGTCTTTGAAGCTCAAAGAGGTGTTGGAGGAGTGTGGACACACACAGTTGAAACCACCAAGCTTCAAACGCCTAAAGACTTGTATCAGTTCTCAGACTTCCCATGGCCTTCTTCTGTGAAAGAAGAGTTCCCCAGCAGCAAAAAGGTCTTGGAGTACCTGGAATCTTATGCACAGCACTTTGATCTTCTACCCCACATCAAATTCAATTCCAACGTCGTTGGGGTCGAATATGTCGGCTTCTCCGATGAAGAGATGTCGTCATGGGACCTGTGGACGGGGACTGGTGAGGCCTTCAATAAAGGGAAGTGGCACATCAGTGTGCAACAGGCCAATCATGAATCTGTGGAGGTTAGTGGTAGTAAATAGTACCCCAGATCGAATATACATTGTGCAGTAGTAGATTCAGAATGAATTGAGTGTGAAATTAGAACTATGTGATTTCAAGTTCGGTTTAATCGAATGGTAGTATGTATGTTTCTATTTTGGTATCAAATGATAGTTTGTATGCATGATTTGCATTCCGATCATGAATCCGTGGAGGCTAGTAGTAGTAACTAGTACCCCAGATCTAATGCAAATTGTGCTGTGTAGATCAAGAATGAATTGATTGGGATATGAGAACTAAATGCATGGTTCAAGTTTGGTTTAATCAAATGATGGGTTGTATGTTTCAAGTTTGGTTGAATCAAACGATAGTTTGTATGCTGTGAATTGCATCCAAAATGGCCATCAAGAACTGAATTGATCTCTCATGGTCTCTATCAACTATGAGGATTATTAACCACATGGATCATTACAACCAGGTTTACCATGTGGAATTCATGATCCTTTGCATTGGCCGATTCAGCGGCATTCCGAACATCCCAGAATTTCCACCAGGCAAAGGCCCAGAAGTGTTTGATGGTAAGGTGATACACTCTATGGACTATGCGGCTATGGACAATGCGATCGCGGCAGAATCAGTCAAAGGAAAGCGAGTTGCTGTCGTCGGTTTTCAGAAATCGGCCATGGACATAGCTGAGGAATGTGCACATGCCAATGGTAAGCAAGGTTTAGTGGAATTGTATCCACAGTCCAAGACAGAGGACTCAGATAAGAATTTGGAATGGTTCCTGTTGTTGTGCAGGTGTGGAGTTTCCATGTACACTGATATGCAGGACTCCACATTGGAATGTTCCTGATTACCTGCCATGGGGAGTTCCACTTGCTTTATTATACCATAATCGATTCGCAGAGCTTCTGTATCATAAACCAGGAGAAGGAGTTCTATTGGGTCTGTTTGCTACTCTTCTAACACCTGTGGTAATCAAAATCTCTCTCTCTCTCTCTCTCTCTCTCTCTCTCTCAAGTAGTACTGTAGTAGTGCTACCGATAATGCACATGCTGTTGTTTTAATTATTATTTCAAGGCTGGTTTGGATCTCTGGGTTTTTGGACATTTGAAAATTACAATACATAAGAATTGAATACCTTGAATTTATGCCATAAGTGGTTATAAATGATGATCAAAGGTGAGTTTTAAAAAATGATCATCAAGTAATCTTTCTTTTTATGTAAATAGAGTCAAAGGAAGATGAGAAATGAATAACTAGGGTGGTCAAATGGGATGTAGAATTTTTAGGCAACAAAAATTGTGAATCATAAATGTAATTCTAAGATATAAAGCTCTCTCTCTCTATCTATATTGTTATCATCATCACCAGTGAAACATTGAACCATCTAATGGCACACTTGCAAAGATACTACAAATTTTCACATTTTTTTGGGGAGCCTATAGCATGATCACCTGATCTTCCTATTTCTTCGTGGCAAGCTTCTAAGAAAAGAAATGGAAGTTCAATGGTGTCACGTCCCCCAAAATAAGAAACGGAGAAAAACATGAAAAATTAAAGCCAAATTCAAATTCATGTGTTTAATACATCACAAGCTTCCAAAATTGGACCCACAATTTTTTTTTTTAACTTGTGGTGAGTCAAAATAAATTTCATTAAATGCAACAGAAGCTTTATTCAATTGGTATTGAAGATTCATAAATAAAATCCAACATAAAAATCAGATAAATATTAATAATTAAAGTTATATAATGAATTCAATAATTTCTAAAAGGGTCTCAATACTAAAAGAAAGTTTATTTAAGAGAATTTCTAAGATGACGTTCTCTCGTTTGCTGGCTCAGACGGCTCCAAAGCCATCTCTGGCATCCCGCTCGGGTTCTTCAGTTGGCTCAAACGTTTGAAATGCTTGATCCTGCTCCGTCTCCTGGGTAAAGTAGGGCTCTGTACCTATGCACAAATTATTACAAAGTAAATAGCAAGAACATAATCATAATTCGAAATTTAATACGATAATGAGAAAAATATAGACAAGTGAGATCGAAATAAAACAATGACAATGATAATAACGAGAAAGAACGTAAAACAAAAATCTAAACGATACAAATGGAGCAATATAATTCACACGAAGACAAGTGTCCCCGTTTTGGATGGTCAGCCCTAAATAAATCGGGAAAGCCCGTCCATAACGTTGGTGGTCATAAACCGATCAAATAAAAAAAAAATCAGGATAACCTGTTCACATTCATAGCGGATTATAAGTGATCCGGTCACATCGGTGATCAACCGTCCATATATCGATCTGCAGTCGTCCATAAATGACCCACATAAACATATAAACATATATTCATAATAGATCTGATTATTATTACTCCGACACAAGAATCCTAAGTCAAATAAAGTGATGGCCGTTCCACATTCAATATCATATCCAAATAGTCATTTACTTATGCAAACCCAAATGTCAAAGAATAATTACAATCCAATCCTAAGGTCAAACATAAGATCTCGTACTCATCAACCACAAGAATTTCTAATGAATAAAAGATCAACGCATCTCCTTTCCATCAGTGGTGCATAGACTCAATTAAGGGTTTTCCAATAGAGATGGGTTGAACTCGAATCCACTAGGATTTTTCCGAGGTTATACGAAGTACTAAACCTATGTTAGTAAGATACCGTTTGCCCAGACGGTATTTACTCGGTCTAATGATTCGATTAATAAGGTCCAAAATTATAATTTTGACACATTTAAAATCAAAGATAACATTTAATATTTAATTTACAAATTTATAATGATAAATGACGTTAGTTTATAATTTTAGAAAACTAGAGGACCCTATCAAATATTTTTCATATTTAAAATAATATAAGGGATTTAATTTGTATTTATAAAACAACCAAGGCCCTTTTCTTCAAATTCTAAAAACTAATGGGCAAGATACACAATTTAATAGAACTTCAAAGTCAAATCTGTAACATGGGTGATGGCTACAATTTTTCCCATGCACTCCTGGACCACCAAATTCCTCCCTCCATTCATCCCATCAATTCTGTACTAATGTCACATGGGAGTGACATGGGATGACATCATCATCATCTCCATTCTCCCTCCTTATGTCAGGTCCAAGTCTTCCCTTCATATTCAACACAGAAGCTTGTTCTGGAATGAAACTCAACGTCAACAACCCCAAGGGGTTGGCCGAGTGGTCAGGACCACGGTTCCTCCCTCTTCTGGAGCTAGAGGTCTTGGTATCTACCCCCAGTTCCCCCCTCTTCAGGAATCGAATGTTTAGTCCACTTGTGCTACCACCTAGGGGCTACAGGGGTTTTACTTGGCTTCTCTCTGGGCTCGGAGGGAATAGTCCAGCCCAAAGGGTTGGGAACCCTCCGTTAGCAAAAAAAAAAAAAAAAAAAAAAAAAACAAAAAAAGAAAAAAACGTCAACAAGGCAGGGACACTCAGATAGTGGGTCCCACTGCTCAAGAACCCAAGATGGGTTTGGTCTTTAGGGTCGCCCCGCCATGTCCGGCCCGATGGCTGGACCAGATCTGCGATCCAAACAAACATTGGACCCATGAAGGCCTCTTGCCCATACTGGTATTTTTCTCCTCAACCACTTCCCTAATTGATCAAGGGCTGGATGGTGGGTCAAAAGGGCCCCACCTCACGCGGGTCCAACTCCTCTAAGGTCGCCCATGGGTACCCCTCTAGATCCACGGACCGGATCTAGCATCGAGTGGTCCAACTAGGTCCCACTTCCAAAACACAGTGTATTTCCCATTCTGTCTGTATTCCCCTGTTACAAGGTCCTGTTCTCCCTGGGTTTTCAATGGTAAACCGTCTACTTCAATATACATATGAACATAATAATTAGATGTAAAAAAAGGGGTTTTGAAATCCAAATGGTGTGAGCGGTGGAACTCGAATATTGATGCAGTAACACAGTATTGAATCATCCCCAACTTTCGATCTCACCACAAAAACAAATTAACATAACATCCCCATCACATGAAACAGCATAAAAGGGGTCTCCATATGCACAAAAATCCAGGAGGAATGTAAGTATTAAATCCATAAATTATGGTTAGGTACTTGCCTTTTACCGGGGTTGAAAAAGAATGCGACAGATCCTAACCAATACCCAATCCGAGATTACCACGGCGCTCGATCACAATCCCAACGCCAATTTGACATAAGCGATGGGAAAGAAATACCCAGGTGATCAGACTATGGTACTTCTATCCAAATCCACCATTGGAAAGAAAAGAAGATAAAACCCAAGAATATAGATCTACTCCTAATGATCTGAAGAGAGGGTTAACTGTAACAAGAAAGTTGAACCAATAATGGTGGTGTCCTCTGATCTTGGTTCTGATGGCTGGATCTTAAAGCTGGAATGGCTTAGAAAGTTGAAGGAGGAAGAAGACGAAGGTTAACCGGGAGAAGTTGCAGAGGAAAGAGGGGAGATAAGAACGTGCAGTTCTTTAAAACATGGATTTGGTTAAAAGGGGAATCTCTTATGGGCTTAAGTCATTGGGTCAAACTACGAGTCAGGTCGTCTACCCACTAGCCCAACTCGCCGATCCACACATCTAATCTAACGTGTGCCGAACTTAATCCCACCCACTTAAATAACTAAAATACATTTCATTAAATAATACTGATATCTTAATAAAATATTCTAATAAAAAATTAAGTAAATATCATAGGCGGGGCCGGGATGTTACAAATGGTACTCTCAATTGAACATTTGTATTATTAACAAGTCTTCCAATAGGAAGTCAGGCTTGTACAAACACTATGTGACCGAATTCGGTCACTATATGACCGATAAACATGTAAAATTCTAGGAAGTTCTACATATATACAAATATCATTATCATCATTACCAGCAAAGTATTAACCCATCTAATGGAACATTTTCTCTGTTAATATTTATTTTTAACTTTTTTTTTTTTTTTTGGCTTTGGGAGTCTAACTAGAGCTGAGAACTGATTTTTTCTATGGAAGAGAAATGCTTAACTAGTACACAACTCTCTTCGCCTCTGTTTAAATCATAATAGATTAGGTATTATTACTATTGTTACTCAATATAAGTCAGACATTAGTTCTTTTTTGGGTAATAAGATAATATTTGAGCTTAATAAGACGATAAAAGTCAATTTTGTTGGTTATAGTCTTGTATAAAATCATGAAGCTTGCTCTGTTCTGGAAAAAAAAAAAAAAAAACACAAGATGCCATTATCACAAGATTCTAATTATAAATCATAAGATTCTTAAGAAAAGGAATTCAACTCAAAATGTTTTCATGAGGTTCGGTTCAAATCATTAGACTCAAATTGTAGATTGCAAGATTTTGATGTTTCTTTGGAGTGGATGCTTTCTGCATTTTAAAATGAGTTGTACAGATCCACATCAGTCATGACCATTTAATAATTAAACTACAGCACATACTGCTATTTGGAGATTCAAAACCTTTTAAACTCGTGAGTTGTGAATCCTATGAGTCACAAGAGTGCTAAACTCATTCTAACCGGGCAATTGTAACTTCCTATTTATTTCTCACTAACTTATCAGAAAAGAAATGGAAGTTCTGTTGATATTCAATCAAGATTTCATTTGCATTATTAGCAATTCTTCCAAACTGGAAGTCACGAGTGTAGAGTCATTGAAGGACCTTCAGACTCTTTCACATTGAGTTCGGGCCTACTTGATGATGCACTCATATTCTGTGCATGTTTATATGCATGCACGCAATATTTTCAGAACATGTTCATATGATACAACATTCAATGTTATTGATGTTTTTTTTTTTTTTTGGGTAAAAAATGTTATTGAGAGTTTACCAAGTAACATCTGGGGTTACAGAGATGGGCGTTCTCGAAATTCGTTGAAAGCTATATCAGAAGTAAGTATCCTCTCAAGAAGTATGGAATGATACCAAAACATAGCTTCTTCCAAGAGGTCTCCTCTTGCTTGATCTCAACCGTACCAGAAGGCTTCTATGACAATGTCGAAAAGGGAAGCATCGTCTTGAAGAAATCACAAACACTCAGTTTTTGCAAAAATGGTTTGATCATTGAAGGCGAAGCCTCGGCTATAGAAACAGATATGGTGATCCTTGGTACTGGATTCAAGGGTGATCAAAAGCTTATAGATATCTTCAAATCGCGGGCCTTTCAGAAATATATAAGGGGGTCATCGACTACCACAGTTCCTCTTTACAGGTTTCAGTTTCCACACCATGTTTTTTCAGGAGAATTTATGTTCCTAGTCTGATAAAATGGTCACCAGAGTACACTGGTGGGTCAGTGGGATGTAGATAAAAAAAAGGAGAAAACTGTCCACATGTTCTCATCATCCAGTTTGTAGTTTTCTCCGGTCGGGGTCTATTCGGATGAGGAAAGGAGGAGAAACTTGAGGATAGTTCGAATTTGTACAGTGGACAGTCTTCTCCACATGCATACAACCCCTTAGAATGAAAAAATCTTAACTGATGCTTTAGGACATGTATCCCACTTAGCTATTGTATACTAGTGGGTCCATGGAAAATTGCAACAACAATTTAATAGGCCCTGTTCTTGGTGGGGGGCTGATCAGAAAACCTTCAGATTGGAAGATCTTGCTTGCCATCCAAATTTTGCAAATTTGTGGTGTCATTGTATTTTTTTTTTCTATGAACAACATTCTGCTTTTAAGCTGAAGATTAAAGGGCTTGCTTATTTTGGTGCATCCTTACTGATAGTGGTGCCCCTCAAATGAACCATCTAAATCAACCAATGCTACATTCTGGCTATATTTTATGCAAGGGAACTCATACAGGGCTATTAACAATTGACAGGGACCACTCAAACTTCCACTTGCACAATGTTTTATGGTGGCTAACCATATCGCCCCTTTCAGCCCTTGCTGATCTCCATGATACAAGTGACACATTCAGGTTGAGCAAGCCCATTAGTTTGATATCTAGTGGAAGTGTAAATGACATCTAGATCCCATTTCTTATTCTATGATAAGAGGTTTCATATTATTTGTACGTCTTGGGCATATCTCCACAATCTTTGAACAATCTTTCAGTCTCTTAGTGCACTGATTAATGGTTTTGTGTCAGGGAATGCATCCACCCGCGAATTCCACAACTAGCAGTCATTGGGTACTCTGAAAGTCTAGCAAACTTATACACCTTTGAGATGCGGTGCCGGTGGCTAGCATATTTTCTTGAAGGTGACTTTAAGTTACCCAGCATCAAGAACATGGAGGAGGATGTTTTGAAATGGGAAAAGTACATGAAGCAATATTCTCACAACTACTACAGAAGGTCATGTGTGGGAGCTATCCATATCTGGTACAATGATCAATTGTGCAAAGACATGGGATGCAACCCCAAAAGAAAGAATGGATTTTTTGCAGAGCTCTTCTCTCCTTATGGACCCATGGATTACTGCAACCTCCCCTCCACAAAGAAATAAGCTGTTCTTGTAATGAGCTCTGCTACTCTTTACTTGAGTATGATATTGAGTGACTCAACTCTTTAATTGGTGGATATGTTTTCCAGCTGACTTATCTGTGGTTCTCTCCCCCACCCTGTGTGGACCAATAATCCGCAAATGTCGCAGGCCAGTGGACTCCTTTTCTTTGTTTCTTCAAGACATCTGTTGGAGATTGAGCTAAGTGCTGTTGTTAGTAAATTCGGTGCAAGTGTTTTGTATCTATCTGTTGCAACATATTTGGCACAAGGGATACATACATTTTAGTTTACAAATTGTCTGGGCCTAAGCCTGACTCTTAGACCTGTGAACTGGATCCACTTCTAACTATTGGCCCAATATTTAAACGGGACAGGCTTGGACACTGGACAGGTTCCTTGAACACCCCTAGGTGAAAGGGTATTTATCAGAAATAGTCACAAGTCAAGGAGTCCTTTCCAATTTCTGAAACCATTAGGGTGTTTTTATAGTTAACATAAATTTCAGCAGGTTTTACAAAAATATCTTCTTTGTTTTTTTTCTTTTCCAATTTTGGGGTTTAACAAGAACTAATTAAGCGTAGCAGTTAGGGTTTTCCTAAACCTAGTGAAAGCGATAAATATAAATCCAAGATTGGATTTATTCTAACCGTAACGTTCCTCACTTCGTTCTTAGTATTTCTAAGCATTTTAAAGTTGTCTTAACTTAGTTTTTTAACTAGGATATGATACTATACAATAAGTATGTCACGACCCGGGCCCGAGACCGGGCTAATCGGGGCCCAACCCGGATCGCGATGCCATCGTACTTAATCCCGTAAATCTTGAATTAACCGAACTTAAGACAAGACTCACAAGGGATCTATCATACATACCTGTAAAATGTACATTTTTGCACATACATTGACAATATTTGACTTTACATTGAAGGTAAAGTTCACATATACAAAATTACAATCTAATAAGGTCCATCACTGCATATTCAAAATACAATGCAAGTGACACCTACTTACAACTCAAAATGAATTATAACGAAAGTATTCATCAAATTAATTCCAAAATGAATAATTATACAAACATATCTCCCAAAATATTTCCAAAACATTCCAATTCGTTCGCCCTCCGATTATGCCCATTCGATCAAACCTCCTGGAGGTATCGGATGGGCCTCCTCCGCAGCCGGCGCGGCCTCTGCAGGACCGGCACGGGCAACTGGGCCTGCGATGTCATCAATAACACCTTGAACACGACGGTTCAACAATGTATAAACAATCTATGATATTACATGCTATTTCTCATCATGATTCTACTCAATTTAACTATTAAATAGTTCAATAATCAAATTATCAATTCTAGACAATTCTAGTTGACATCATAACCTATGCAATGAGAATCAAAATAACAAGTACTAGATGACAACTACAATAGTATTAATTCATTACAGTTCTTCCAAAGGAAGCATTCATTCATGTTCATTCATTTACATTCATTCATTTCATTGATGTACAGTGATTACTCATTATTAGGTGGCTTATCAAATGGTGACTTTTCAGTCCAATGTGTGGGATCTACCAGCGTCTTGATCAGAGATCACTGGCATCACCACGGAGCTCCGGAACACCCCATCCATCTACTGCAGTAGGATTGTTCATTGCTTATTCATTTCATTAATTAATTTCATTTCATTTCAGCTCAATAATGAGCTTAGGTAATTACTATGTAGTGCCAGACTCAAGACTCAAATCGAATCAATTAATAAACTCTATTTAATTCAATTTCTCTATTCAAAACTATTCATAATTCAAACAATTTATTTAGGTGTAACACTCGGTTATCTAGTGCACGTGTTATTTTCGATGAACATCACATTAGATATAATTGCATTAGAGTCCCCTTAATTATCACCTATGGAGGTTTGTAACAAATGAAATATTAACACACACTACTAAAATAAAGTTCAAACTCATCAATACTCCTTCTATAGTCCATAAGCCTCAATTATACTATAAATAGTCTATAGACTAATTTATAGACCTATTTACACTCATCAAATGAGTTTTTTTTTCTTATTTAATTAGAATCACCTTTGTTTGCACCCAACTTTGAGTTTTCCAATCACTAAGATATATAGACCATTAGATTTTACGTTCCAAGAGCTTTCCAACGATATGTAGAAGTCCAAAATCCGACCTACGGTTCAAAAGTTATGGCATTTTGAACTTGACATTGTCGGGCCCAATGGGCCAGCTCGCTATAGCGAGACCCCTTGCTGTCTGGCCTCCAAAACAGCAACCTGATGCTCATTTTTGAAGCCATTTTCACTCCCTTTCATTCTCAACTTGCCCAATACATGGAACCTCCTGTTCCCTTATAAAATACCATCTCCAAAACAACATCTTCCAATCCATTCAATCAACCCATACACAAAATTAAAATTACAACAAATAGGGCTGAGTTCATAATCATAACAAAAATCAATAGAAAATTATACCAAATAGCATCTAATAACAATCAATGCTTATACTTGCCTTGTGGAAGGTTGATTAGCAAGAAACCCCTCTTTACTTGAACTTGAGATGAGGAATTCCCAATTTCAAACCCTAATCTCATAAAACACAAAAAGCACTACACTATAAGCTACTTGTGCTAGAAACTATCTCCACCCATCCAATAGAACTTCAAGACTCATAAAAGGATCTAAGTACTCACATGAAACCCTTGTGGAGAGGAGTTTGGGTCTTCCCCCAAGCTTTATCTTGAAGAAAAATGGAAGGAGAAGGTGGAGAAGGTGGAGTAGAAGATGAAGAAGATGAAACTTCTTCAAACCCACTTGGAAGCACTCCAAATCTCTCTCTTTGATGAAGAAGAATGGAAGAAGGAAGAAGAATGGGTGCCTAGGGTTTCTCTTGCAATGGAATGGGTGGAATGACTCAAGGGTTCATCTGTTATATATAAACCCCCTTTTTGCATTTAAACCCACCCCTCTAAGGCTATTTACATTTCAAGTCAAATGGAGGGTCATTTGATCAAGTCTTCGTCAAACGACTTCGAGTCTATTATGAAAGTTAACGTACTCGTCGAGATACACGTGTTGGTATCAAGAGTTTTCATATTTGACAAAATACGTATAAATCCGTATTTACGAAAAAGGTCTTGTTTTCTTAGTCTAGACTCAAAAACTTATTCAATTCACTTAATCTCTTCATTATCACTTCATTAAGTTCATTTAAGACTAATCTCATTGAGTTGGGTTATTAACCACCATTAGTCTAATTAGACTTGATTAATTAGCATTAATTGCAATTAATTAGAGTTAATCTTGATTAACTCGGGGCGGGGTCTTACAGTAAATTTGGTGCAAGTGTCTTGTATCTATCTATTGCAACATATTTGGCACAAGGGATACATACATTTTAGTTTACAAATTGTCTGGGCCTAAGCCTGACTCTTAGACCTGTGAACTGGATCCACTTCTAACTATTGGCCCAATATTTAAACGGGACAGGCTTGGACACTGGACAGATTCCTTGAACACCCCTAGGTGAAAGGGTATTTATCAGAAATAGTCACAAGTCAAGGAGTCCTTTCCAATTTCTGAAACCATTAGGGTGTTTTTATAGTTAACATAAATTTCAGCAGGTTTTACAAAAATATCTTTATTTTTATTTTTTTTCCATTTTTGGGGTTTAACAAGAACTAATTAAGCGTAGCAGTTTGGGTTTTTCTAAACCTAGGGTTTTGGACTTCTCTCAGATCAACAATAAATTAGTAACAAAGCTTCCTGTGCCAGCAATGCATTGAAAATCTTTTTTTTTTTTTTTAATTTTTTTATTTTCTCCTTGAGGAAGCTGTTAACTAAACATATGATATATGGCCTTGGGGTACCATAGCTTGGGAACAGAGTAAATAAATAAATAAATAATTATTTCATCTTGATTTACTTGAAATTGGGAAATGGGCCTACACATTTATCCAAATATCTTCCCCCATTGCCGGTCAATGCAATCAATGGCTCTATTGAAAAATAATTTTGGCTTATACTAGGATCCATCACCAATTGTAAAGGGTTTTCTTTAATATTTTATTTTATTTTTAAATTTGATTAGTGGCCCATAATTTTCACCATCTGAAAGATTATACAGTTGATTCCCCGGTCCATTCCATATACTTAGGTGCCAAACTCGGGATCAGTGATTATTTGAGAGTCTTTGTTTTATAACCTACTCATATGGATCATTAAGTAAGCCCTATTAGGTATTTAGGCATGAGCACGATGCTCACAAGAGGAATTTCATAATTCATACTTCAATTGTATATAATGTGATATGATGGACAAATGGGGAAGCAAGTCATGACAGGTGCAAAGGGCCTGAAAGATGTCAATGGATACCCAATGCTCATATATTCACATAATGCCAATGGACCAGGCTAAGCTGTCATAGATACTGAGATACATGTATCACCGGACCAGTGGCAGCAACACAGCTCCAATTGTAACTGAAAATAGGAATTATATACAAGCTTTTTTCCTTTGTCAAAATCAGATTCTATTTTATGCACCCCAAGAGCCAATACAGTCAAAACAATTTCATTAGGGTACTGGGTTCCATCTTATCGAACTCATTTTAGTAGTTTTCCTCTTTATTCTCCAAATTCAAAAAAAAAAAATGTGAGAATTTCAAGTTTAATGTGATCTTTACACTTTAAGGAGGCAAACAGAAATCCTGAGTATGCTGTTACCCACCTCAAGGGACCCCACCCAATATAATGCAGACCTAGTAATTGATTTACTAAGGTGTGATGGTTTAGTTTTTATTATACATCTCCCCTGATTTGTTTACCACTCAAAGAGAAGATTATTTAATGGCGTTTATGAATCTTCACATTTTGTTTCTGCAATTTTAAATGGCTTTTGGGTTGGTTTGTTTATGTGTGTGAGGAATAAAATTGAAATAGATGTCAAATCATGAAAAAACGAAGAAGTAAAAACAGAGGTTTCACTATGCCTGCACTTTATCATGATTTTTTTATAGTAAAAAAAAAAGTTTGCATTCCAAAAAAAGGACAAGCTGTGTTCCATCTTAAGTTTACTTTCCACTTCACATATTCACAGGCAAGATACCTAAAAAAATTTCACATGCCACTTTAAGTATACCTTCTCGCCCATTTTTGGCTGAATTGCAAGCATTTGTGTGACACCAATAAAGGTGCCGACACCACTCAATTGCTTCTTCTGGTAATACATTTATGTTAAGAATTCCTATAAATTCAATTTCATGAAAACAAACAAATGTAACCCACGTCGTTTGATGAGAAAGCTAGCCAACCATTTCAGACTGAGGCAAAATGACAAAGCAGTTCCATACAGCAGCCCTTGTCTATTATCCATAAATAGTCCAAAACATCCAAAATTATCTATAGAAAGCAATTCATTTTATTCCATATCTATCCATCTTCTTCAATGCCAAGTGCCCCACGTCCACAGCCTTTATTCAACCATCCATACCTTATCTTTCCTCATTTTCCTTCCAGGACATGATAAAGCATGGCACATATGATGCAACATAATATTTACATGCTTCACTCACTACAAATGAAAAGTCTGGGTCTCTATTAAAGACCCTGGTGCAACCAGTAGAAAGATCATTCCAGCACTGTATTGATCTTGGACTAAACCATGGATCGACGTGTGGGTATTGTTGGTGCAGGGATCAGTGGTCTCCTTGCCTGCAAGTATATGCTAGAGAAGGGGTTCCACCCTATGGTCTTTGAAGCTCAAAGTGGTGTTGGAGGAGTGTGGACACACACTGTTGAAACCACCAAGATTCAAACGCCTAAAGACTTGTATCAGTTCTCAGACTTCCCATGGCCTTCTTCTGTGAAAGAAGAGTTCCCCAGCGGCAAAGAGGTCTTGGAATACCTGGAATCTTACGCACAGCACTTTGATCTTCAACCCCACATCAAATTCAATTCCAAAGTCGTTGGGGTCGAATATGTCGGCTTCTCCGATGAAGAGATGTCGTCATGGGACCTGTGGACGGGGACTGGTGAGGCCTTCAATAAAGGGAAGTGGCACATCAGTGTGCAACAGGCCAATCATGAATATGTGGAGGTTAGTAGTAGTAAATAGTACCCCAGATCCAATATACATTGTGCAGTGGTAGATTCAGAATTAATTGAGTCTGAAATTAGAACTATGTGATTTCAAGTTCGGTTTAATCAAATGGTAGTACGTACGTTTCTATTTTGGTATCAAATGATAGTTTGTATGCATGATTTGCATTCCGGTCATGAATCCGTGGAGGCTAGTAGTAGTAACTAGTACCCCAGATCTAATGCAAATTGTGCTGTGTAGATCAAGAATGAATTGATTGGGATATGAGAACTAAATGCATGGTTCAAGTTTGGTTTAAACAAATGATGGGTTGCATGTTTCAAGTTTGGTAGAATCAAACGATAGTTTGTATGCTGTGATTTGCATCCAAATGGCCATCAAGAACTGAATTGATCTCTCATGGTCTCTATCAACTATGAGGATTATTAACCACATGGATCATTACAACCAGGTTTACCATGTGGAATTCATGATCCTTTGCATTGGCCGATTCAGCGGCTTTCCGAACATCCCAGAATTTCCACCAGGCAAAGGCCCAGAAGTGTTTGATGGTAAGGTGATACACTTTATGGACTATGCGGCTATGGACAATGCGATCGCGGCAGAATCAGTCAAAGGAAAGCGAGTTGCTGTCGTCGGTTTTCAGAAATCGGCCATGGACATAGCTGAGGAATGTGCACATGCCAATGGTAAGCAAGGTTTAGTGGAATTGTATCCACAGTCCAAGACAGAGGACTCAGATAAGAATTTGGAATGGTTCCTGTTGTTGTGCAGGTGTGGAGTTTCCATGTACACTGATATGCAGGACTCCACATTGGAATGTTCCTGATTACCTGCCATGGGGAGTTCCACTTGCTTTATTATACCATAATCGATTCGCAGAGCTTCTGTATCATAAACCAGGAGAAGGAGTTCTATTGGGTCTGTTTGCTACTCTTCTAACGCCTGTGGTAATCAAAATCTCTCTCTCTCTCTCTCTCTCAAGTAGTAGTGCAACCGATAATGCACACCATGTTATCTTAATTATTATTTCAAGGCTGGTTTGGATCTCTGGGTTTTGGGACATTTGAAAATTACAATACATAAGAATTGAAAACCTTGAATTTATGCCATAAGTGGTTATAAATGATGATCAAAGGTGAATTTTAAAAAATGATCATCAAATAATCATTCTTTTTATGTAAATAGAATCAAAGAAAGATGAGAAATGAATAACTAGTACACAACTTTTAGGCAACAAAAATTGTGAATCATAAATGTAAAATTCTAAGATATAAAGCTCTCTCTCTCTCTCTCTCTCTCTCTCTCTCTCTCTCTCTCTCTCTCTATCTATCTATCTATCTCTATCTATATTATTATCATCATCACCAGTGAAACCTTGAACCATCTAATGGCACACTTGCAAAGATACAACTAATTTTCACATTTTTTTGGGGAGCCTATAACATGATCAACTGATCTTCCTATTTCTTCGTGGCAAACTTCTGAGAAAAGAAATGGAAGTTCAATGGTACTTTCAATTGAACATTTGTATTATTAACAAGTCTTCCAACAGGAAGTCAGGCTTGTACAATCACTATATGACCGAATTCGGTCACTAGATGACCGATAAACATGTAAAATTCTAGGAAGTTCTACATATATACATATATCATTATCATCATTACCAGCAAAGTATTAACCCATCTAAAGGAACATTTTCTCTGTTAATATTTATTTTTAACTTTTTTTTTTGGCTTTGGGAGTCTAACTTGAGCTGAGACCTGATTTTTTCTATGGAAGAGAATTTCTATGGAAGAGAAATGCTTAACTAGTACACAACTTTCTTCGCCTCTGTTTAAATCATAATAGATTAGGTATTATTACTATTGTTACTCAATATAAGTCAGACATTAGTTCTTTTTTCGGTAATAAGATAATATTTGAGCTTAAAAAGACGATAAAAGTCTATTTTGTTGGTTATAGTCTTGTATAAAATCATGAACCTTGCTCTCTTCTGAAAAAAAAAAAAAAAAAACACAAGATGCCATTATCACAAGATTCTAATTATAAATCATAAGATTCTTAAGAAAAGGAATTCAACTGTCAGACTCAATACGTTTTCATGAGGTTCGGTTCAAATCATAAGACTCGAATTGTAGATTGCAAGATTTTGATGTTTCTTTGGAGTGGATGCTTTCTGCATTTTAAAATGAGTGGTACAGATCCACATCAGTGATGACCATTTAATAATTAAACTACAGCACATACTGCTATTTGGAGATCCAAAACCTTTTAAACTCGTGAGTTGTGAAGCCTATGAGTCACAAGAGTGCTAAACTCATTCTAACTGGGCAATTGTAACTTCCTATTTATTTCTCACTAACTTATCAGAAAAGAAATGGAAGTTCTGTTGATATTCAATCAAGATTTCATTTGCATTATTAGCAATTCTTCCAAACTGGAAGTCAGGAGTGTAGAGTCATTGAAGGATCTTCAGACTCTTTCACATTGAAGTTGGGGCCTACTTGATGATGGGCTCATATTCTGTGCATGTTTATATGCATGCGCGCAATATTTTCAGAACATGTTCATATGATACAACATTCAATGTTATTGATGTTTTTTTTTTTTTTTTTGGGTAAAAAATGTTATTGAGAGTTTACCAAGTAACATCTGGGGTTACAGAGATGGGCGTTCTCGAAATTCGTTGAAAGCTATATCAGAAGTAAGTATCCTCTCAAGAAGTATGGAATGATACCAAAACATAGCTTCTTCCAAGAGGTCTCCTCTTGCTTGATCTCAACCGTACCAGAAGGCTTCTATGACAATGTCGAAAAGGGAAGCATCGTCTTGAAGAAATCACAAACACTCAGTTTTTGCAAAAATGGTTTGATCATTGAAGGCGAAGCCTCGCCTATAGAAACAGATATGGTGATCCTTGGTACTGGATTCAAGGGTGATCAAAAGCTTATAGATATCTTCAAATCGCAGGCCTTTCAGAAATATATAAGGGGGTCATCGACTACCACAGTTCCTCTTTACAGGTTTCAGTTTCCTCACCATGTTTTTTCAGGAGAATTTATGTTCCTAGTCTGATAAAATGGTCACCAGAGTACACTGGTGGGTCAGTGGGATGTAGATAAAAAAAAGGAGAAAACTGTCCACATGTTCTCATCATCCAGTTTGTAGTTTTCTCCGGTCGGGGTCTATTCGGATGAGGAAAGGAGGAGAAACTTGAGGATAGTTCGAATTTGTACAGTGGACAGTCTTCTCCACATGCATACAACCCCTTAGAATGAAAAAAATCTTAACTGATGCTTTAGGACATGTATCCCACTTAGCTATTGTATACTAGTGGGTCCATGGAAAATTGCAACAACAATTTAATAGGCCCTGTTCTTGGTGGGGGGCTGATCAGAAAACCTTCAGATTGGAAGATCTTGCTTGCCATCCAAATTTTGCAAATTTGTGGTGTCATTGTATTTTTTTTTTCTATGAACAACATTCTGCTTTTAAGCTGAAGATTAAAGGGCTTGCTAATTTTGGTGCATCCTTACTGATAGTGGTGCCCCTCAAATGAACCATCTAAATCAACCAGTGCTACATTCTGGCTATATTTTATGCAAGGGAACTCATACAGGGCTATTAACATTTGACAGGGACCACTCAAACTTCCACTTGCACAATGTTTTATGGTGGCTAACCATATCGCCCCTTTCAGCCCTTGCTGATCTCCACGATACAAGTGGCACATTCAGGTTGAGCAAGCCCATTAGTTTGATATCTAGTGGAAGTGTAAATGACATCTAGATCCCATTTCTTTTTCTATGATAAGAGGTTTCATATTATTTGTACGTCTTGGGCATATCTCCACAATCTTTGAACAATCTTTCAGTCTCTTAGTGCACTGATTAATGGTTTTGTGTCAGGGAATGCATCCACCCGCGAATTCCACAACTAGCAGTCATTGGGTACTCTGAAAGTCTAGCAAACTTATACACCTTTGAGATGCGGTGCCGGTGGCTAGCATATTTTCTTGAAGGTGACTTTAAGTTACCCAGCATCAAGAACATGGAGGAGGATGTTTTGAAATGGGAAAAGTACATGAAGCAATATTCTCACAACTACTACAGAAGGTCATGTGTGGGAGCTATCCATATCTGGTACAATGATCAATTGTGCAAAGACATGGGATGCAACCCCAAAAGAAAGAATGGATTTTTTGCAGAGCTCTTCTCTCCTTATGGACCCATGGATTACTGCAACCTCCCCTCCACAAAGAAATAAGCTGTTCTTGTAATGGGCTCTGCTACTCTTTACTTGAGTATGATATTGAGTGACTCAACTCTTTAATTGGTGGATATGTTTTCCAGCTGACTTATCTGTGGTTCTCTCCCCCACCCTGTGTGGACCAATAATCCGCAAATGTCGCAGGCCAGTGGACTCCTTTTCTTTGTTTCTTCAAGACATCTGTTGGAGATTGAGCTAAGTACTGTTGTTAGTAAATTTGGTGCAAGTGTTTTGTATGTATCTATTGCAACATATTTGGCACAAGGGATACATACATTTTAGTTTACAAATTGTCTGGGCCTAAGCCTGACTCTCAGACCTGTGAACTGGATCCACTTCTGACTATTGGCCCAATATCTAAACAGGACAGGCTTGGACACTGGACAGGTTCCTTGAACACCCCTAGGTGAGAGGGTGTTTATCAGAAATAGTGACAAGTCAAGGAGTCCTTTCCAATTTCTGAAAACATTAGGGTGTTTTTATAGTTAACATAAATTTCAGCAGGTTTTACAAAAATATCTTTATTTTTTTTTTTTTTTCCATTTTTGGGGTTTAACAAGAACTAATTAAGCGTAGCAGTTTGGGTTTTTCTAAACCTAGGGTTTTGGACTTCTCTCAGATCAACAATAAATTAGTAACACAGCTTCCTGTGCCAGCAATGCATTGAAAATCCTTTTTTTTTTTTTATTTTTTTATTTTCTCCTTGAGGAAGTTGATAACTAAACATATGATATATGGCCTTGGGATACCTTAGCTTGGGAACAGAGTAAATAAATAAATAATTATTTCATCTTGATTTACTTGAAATTAGGAAGTGAGCCTACACATTTATCCAAATATCTCCCCCCATTGCCGGTCAATGCAATCGATGGCTCTATTTAAAAATAATTTTGACTTGTACTAGGATCCATCACCAATTGTAAAGGGTTTTCTTTAATATTTTATTTTATTTTTAAATTTCTTGTCAACTATTTTTGGACTTCTAATCGATGTAGTGATGCAACAAAGCCATATGAAGAAGTCTCATTTAACCCTTGGAATTCTCAGCTCCTTGGCTAAAGGGTCTTGGAATCCTCCACCCTCAGAATTATCACAAATGAAAAAAAAAAAAAAAAAAAAAGCTTCACTCAATGAAAAAAATGTCTAATATCTTTTTCTTGGCACTCTTTTTCATATTCAGACATCACAAGTGTTTGGCGATTAATTAGTTAAAGTCAAGTAAAGTAAATTCAGATAAGAAATGACAATGGGTCATATCAAAAGCACACAAGTTCAAAATTCCCTCCAAATTTTTCAAAAAAGAAAGTTAAAAAAGCAACTTCCTTTCTCCACTAAAATACAAAAAAAAAAACTCCACTTTTCTATGCAATAAGTCAAAAAGATTCCATACCAAACAACTAAAAACAAAATACTATGATAACACCTTATATTTTATTCTCCCTTGATTTGTTGCTTCTCCTCACCATACTTCAATTCACCGTACATCCAAACAGGCCCTAAAGTAAAGTGTGGTATACCGACAGAAGGGCCTGCCATCAACCGCTAGATCAATGAAATCATGGCCTAGTGTCCACACACAAATCAATTAGCCCAAGACAAGAAGAAATAGGGGCAATTCCATAATTTTCAGTTTAAAAGCAAAAAAGACTCTCTTCCAAAATCCACGGAAACTTTCCCTTGTTTCCTCTCATTGCCGCTTGGAATCCATTTTCATCTGGGTTCTTTCAGCATCCTCTGAATACTTCATCTACACCCCCATTCCTTTCTATCCAGCCAAAAATCCCAAGCCTCCAACACTATACAAGTAAATTACCCGAACAGCCCCCAACATGTGTGGAACTCTATGTGGGCCCACCTACTGATGATATGAACCTTTAAAATTGAATGTCATCATCCCTGGTACCTACAATTATAACTTTTAAAGTGATTTTTACAAATAGAAATAAGTATCCAGGGCATATAAAAAAATAAAAATGATTTTAACATGGTGGACCAAATTGGGAATGAGTTTCTTACAATACATATTGATTTACACCACAACATTATATTCAAAAAATTTTATGACACTGGTTTGAGTTTGAATCTCAGCCTCAGGGATTTCAAATTCTAATATGTTGCAATAAATCTCATGATCCACTGGTAATATGTGATGTGATGTGATGTTTATAGGTTGACCATATGTTTGCTCCCCCCTGGATGGAATTTCTGACTGTGTCCCTGGCTAGCAACCATTAAAAAGGCCATTCCAGCACTGTATATTGATCTTGGACTAGACCATGGATCGACGTGTGGGTGTTGTTGGTGCAGGGATCGGTGGCCTCCTTGCCTGCAAGTATATGCTAGAGAAGGGGTTCCACCCAATAGTCTTTGAAGCTCAAAGTGGTGTTGGAGGTGTGTGGACTTGCACAGTTGAAACCACCAAACTTCAATCACATAAAGACTACTATCAGTTCTCAGACTTCCCATGGCCTTCTTCTGTGAAAGAAGACTTCCCCAACAGCAAACAGGTCTTGGAGTATCTGGAATTGTACGCGCAACACTTTGATCTTCTACCCCACATAAAGTTCAATTCCACAGTTGTTGGGGTCGAATACATTGGCTTCTCCGATGAAGAGATGTCGTCATGGGACTTGTGGACGGGGACTGGTGAGGCCTTCAATAAAGGGAAGTGGCACATCACCGTGCAACATGCCAATCATGTATCTGTGGAGGTTAGTACTTAGTAGTAGTGACTTCTACGCCAGATCCCATATACATTGTCCAGTAGCAGATCAAGCATGAACTGATTGTGATATGAGAACTAGAAGGTTTCAAGTTTGGTCTAATCAAATGATAGTTTATATATTTCAAGTTTGGATTAATCAAATGACAGTTTGCTTGAGTGATTTGCATCCGATTGGCCACCTTAACAATTAATTTGATATCATGGGTCTCTATCAATTTAAAGATTATTAACCATATGGATCATTGCAACCAGGTTTACCAAGTGGGATTCTTGATACTTTGCATTGGCCAATTCAGTGGCATTCCAAACATACCTGAATTTCCACCAGGCAAAGGGCCAGAAGTGTTTGATGGTATGGTGATGCACTCTATGGACTATGCGGCTATGGATAATGCGAGTGCGACAGAATCAATCAAAGGAAAGCGAGTTGCTGTTGTCAGGTTTCAGAAATCGGCCATGGACATAAGTAGAGAAAGACACGAGAATTATACGTGGAAAACCCTAAAAGGAGAAAAACCACGGGCCTTATCGTCTAGGCCAACAAACAACCGAGCACTATGTAAACTTAGAAGAATACAAGACACTTACAACCCTTTTCCCAGTTGTTGACTCAACCTAAGGACTGCCTCAAATCTTGCTGATATCACGTCACAAATCTTCACCATGCTTGCACAGAACCGCCTTCGGGAAGGGGATGGAAACTAGACCCAAAATTCTAAATCTTCAGCACAGCAACAACTTTGAAGTTCTTGGGGGGAAAAGATGGATCTCTCAACCTCTCTATCTCAGGAAATTTGTCTTAATCAGTGTGTCTATTAGGTTGAGAGATGAAGCCTTTAAATAGTCTTCAATTCATGCTTGAGAGGCTCTAGGAGTAGCAAGTTGCATCTTGATTGAAATAAGAAACAGCAGTTCTTCAGGAATGGAAACTTCAGGGTTTGCTCGAGCAACAATGTGAGTTCGCTCGAGCGGACTGCATTCTGGAAATTCAAAACACAAACTGCCTTCTGGTCGCTCGAGCGAACCAGTCTCTGTCTTCAAGAATTCCAAGACAGAACGTTCATGGGTCGAGCGCACCAAAGTTGGGTCGAGCGATGTAAACTCTGTGATGGGTTCGCTCGAGCGAATATGGGTTCGCTTGAGCGACCCATAGAATCCTTTTAGAACTTGAAAACTTCAGTAATCTTGGAAACTTCAGTCTTTTGGAAGTAGATCTTTGACAGTCCAAAAACTAAGAGAAATACATATTTAGAAACCCCAATTTTGTCCGGACTCTATGAATTTGCCAACTAAAGTCCTAACAGTTAGTGGAATTGTATCCACAGTCCAGGAAAGAGGACTCAAACAAGAATTTGGAATGGTGGCTGTTGTTGTGCAGGTGTGGAGTTTCCATGTACACTGATATGCAGGACTCCACATTGGAATGTTCCTGATTACTTTCCATGGAGAGTTCCACTTTCTTTATTATACCTTAATCGATTTGCAGAGCTTCTGTATCATAAACCAGGTGAAGGAGTTCTACTTGCTCTGTTTGCTACTCTGCTATCACCTGTGGTAATCAAAATATCTCTCTATCTCTCTCTCTCTCTCTCTCTCTCTCTCTCTCTCTCTCAAGTAGTAGTGCTACCGATAATGCACATGCTGTTATTTTAATTATTATTTCAAGGCTGGTTTGGATCTCTAGGTTTTGGGACATTTGAAAAATTACAATACATAAAAATTGAATACTTTGAATTTATGCAATAAGTGGTTATAAATGATGATCAAAGGTGAGTTTTAAAAAATGATCATCAAGTAATCTTTCTTTTTATGTAAATAGAATCAAAGGAAGATGAGAAATGAATAACTAGGGTGGTCAAATGGGATGTAGAATTTTTAGGCAACAAAAATTGTGAATCATAAATGTAAAATTCTAAGATATAAAGCTCTCTCTCTCTATCTATATTATTATCATCATCACCAGTGAAACATTGAACCATCTAATGGCACACTTGCAAAGATACTACAAATTTTCACATTTTTTTGGGGAGCCTATAACATGATCACCTGATCTTCCTATTTCTTCGTGGCAAACTTCTGAGAAAAGAAATGGAAGTTCAATGGTACTTTCAATTGAACATTTGTATTATTAACAAGTCTTCCAACAGGAAGTCAGGCTTGTACAATCACTATATGACATAATTCAGTCTCTTTACATCAAAGTTGGGGGCCTGCTCGGTGATTAGCTCTGATTCTGTTCATGTTCCCATATTTACGAGTCCGGATCACCTATCGCCGATATTACACCTTCAACGTGAGTGGACTAATAACAATCCGCCACGTCATCTAAAAATTTAGATGATTTTCTTTCATCTGATTAAAAATCACCTAAATTTTTGGATGACGTGGCGGACTGTTATTAGTCCACTCATAGTGAAGGTGTAACAAATACAATAGGTGATCCGGACTCCATGTTTACACACACAATTAATCCTGTCTCTCACAGAGCATAAAATATTAACATTTGACATATCTATAACTACTTGGCTTCCGTCAACCCTGTTAGTAGGTTGGAGACATCCCAAATACATGATTATTTGTGTAAAGTAAAAGCTATATTTCTTTCGAGCCAATGGCAATGGGTTTGACATTCTCAACATATATTGGATTTTGAATAACTTTCAACAGAAACTGTTTTCTTATACATCTCTTTTCCACATTTGAAGTTGCCTTTTAATCCTAGTTTTTGGCAAGTAACAACTCCTTGAATGCAACAGAGAGTACTAGTTTTCAGAACGAGTCCTCGCAACTATGCATGTTATTGCCGTTGATGCACTCTTTTCTAACCTGTCTTCCCGTTGATGCACTCTTTTCTAACCTGTCTTCATCATCCTATAAGGGCCTAAGAGGTGAGAGTACACTAACTAATATGTGGGGTTACAGAGATGGGCGTTCTCCAAATTTGTTGAAAGCTATATCAAAAGTAAGTTTCCTCTCAAGAAGTATGGAATGATACCAAAACACAGCTTCTTCCAGGAGATTTCCTCTTGCATGACCTCAGTTGTACCGGAAGATTTCTATTTTTCTTTTATTGGTAACTGAAACTTTCAATAAGAGAAGGAGAGAATACAAAAAGACAAACAACAATGAGGCAAGAACACAAGAAAAGAAAGAGAAAAGAAAATCAAACTAAAAGGTACAAGAGCATTGTACCCCACCCAACAGATATGGTGATCCTTGGTACTGGATTCAAGGCAGATCAAAAGCTTATAGGCATCTTCAAATCGCTGGCCTTCCAGAAAAATACATAAAGGGGCCATCAACTACCACAGTTCCTCTTTACAGGTTTCAATTTCGCCAAGCTTTTTCAGGAGAGTGGGATAAAATGGTGACCAGTACTCTAGTGGGTCATTGGGAAAACTGTCCTCATTTTCTCCTCATCAAACTTGCACTTTGGACGTTAGGTCTATTTGGAAGAGGAGGAAAGATGGACAAAAATGAGGATAGTTCAAATTTGTCATGTGGACAGTTATCTACACCCGTTCTCTACATGCAAACAACCCCGAAGAATGAAAGGATCTTAACTGATTCTTTAGGACATGTAAGGTGTCCTACTTAGCAATTCTATAATAGTGGGTCCATGGAAACTTGCAACAACAATTTAACTGGCCCTGTTCTCAGTGGGGAATGCCCCGAGAACCTTCAGATTGGAAAATCTTGGCCATCCGAAATTCGCATTATTTTGGTGTCACTGTATTCTTTTTTTCCTGTGAACTAGTCTGCGTTTAAGCCAAAGATTAAAGGGCTTGTTTCTCTTGGTATAGATATCTACTGGGAGTATCCTTATTGATAGTGGAGCCCCTTAAATGAACCATCTGAATCAACCAGTGGTGCATCCTAGACTATATTATCAGTGTAGATAGGAATCCATACAGGGCTATTAACATTTCACATGAACCACAAACATTCATGTTGATCAAGTCTGTTGGTCTGATGGACCTCATTTCCCTTTTTATGATAAGAGGTTTCATGTTGTCTCACTTGGACATACATCTACAATCTTTAAATGCTCTTCCAGTCTATTATTACACTGATTTGTCTTGTGTCAGGGAATGCATCCACCCGCGAATTCCACAACTAGCAGTCATTGGGTACTCTGAAAGCCTATCAAACTTATACACCTTTGAGATGCGGTGTCGGTGGGTAGCATATTTTCTTGAAGGTGGCTTTAAGTTACCCAGCATAAGAAACATGGAAGAGGATATCTTGAAATGGGAGAAGTACATGAAGCGATATTCTAGCAACTACAACTGGTGGTCATGTGTGGGCGCCATCCATATCTGCTACAATGATCAATTGTGCAGAGACATGGGGTGCAACCCCAAAAGGAAGAATGGTTTTTTTGCAGAGCTATTCTCTCCTTATGGACCTATGGATTACTGCAACCTCTCTCCTCCAAAGAGATAAGCTTTCCTTGGAATGAGCTCTGCTACTCTTGCTTGAGTATCACAGTAAGTGACTATATTGATTGGTGGATATGGTTTTCAACTGACTTACATGTGGTCCTTCCAGCTCCACTATGTGGGCCAATCAAATGCCAGTTGACTCTTTTTCTTGCTTGTTCAAGCAATATGTTGGAGATTGGTTTAAGCTCAAGTGCTGTCGTTAATCAAGTTGGTGCAAGTGTGCACAAGACTGGCTTTAATTATATCTATCTACTGTTACTGTAAATTCATGTTTTTTCACTTTGTGTTTCAAATGGTAAGTGTTTTTTTTTCTTTTGAATATTAACTGTCAATAGATGAAAAGACTTAACAGTGCAAGAGAGGGCCATTGAGTTACTTTGTTTCAGGGTACCCCCAAACTGGAACTGATATTACTCTTTAAAAATCCACCCAAAATGAAGATAGAATGAAGGTAGGTGGTTAGGGGCCAATGCTAATGCAAATGCAAATGAAGGTAAGGCATTAGTACGTAGAGGCAGAGCAAAAACTTTCAATTTGATGTTCGTTGAGGAAAAATATATTAGTTTCATGGGTTAACCAATCATATATCAAAACCTCGAGACATTAGTAGAAGCAGAGGAAATACTTTTACACATTTTGCAACACACATTTTAGCGTCAAATGGTTCCTCCTGGGTTTCAAACTCGTGACCGGTTGGTTCTATTACCATATTAAATTTTCTCCACTGATCAACTCAACCAAAACCATAAAGTGTTAATAAAGGCGGTGAACATACTTTTCAACATATTGTTAGTGAGACCACATGAATTCTTAGTTGGGGCCATCATCTGATTTAAGTTGATACCAATCACAGAACATTCATTTTGTATCCAGTATGATTGCAATAAATCCTATAAAAAAAACTTTGCAATAAATCCTATAAAAAAAACTTTGCAATAAATCATTTCCCTTCTCTTTTTACCTGGCAAAGAATTGAAAAAACAGGGAAACCATCCCACACTCGTAGGGTTGCTCATGGGCGCCCCAAGCCATCCCAGGCCAGACCTGGGCCCATCCCTCCTTGTGTTATATTTGAGCCTTCCATTTAATACTTGACTAGGCCTAGATCTAATTTTACGCTTATTTAATATTTTGACAGGACTTGGATTAAGTAATAGAAAGCCTGGCCTGGCCTAACCATCTAAAGCAAATGGGTGGGTTGGGCCCTACATGTTTGTTCTTGGCCGAGGCACTTAAGGCCTATATCAGGCTTGGGCTGGATACATGCTTGTATTTCTAAAGTTGGTCGGGGCCGGACTTGGGATTTCCGGCCCACAAAGACCTCTAACTCTCCCTTCACTTTGAATACCATGTCACTTTTCTTATTTTATTTTTTAATACCTTACCAATTTGTTAAGTAAAAACTCTAAACACAGTTATATATTGATTACAAACGGATGGAAAAGTTTAAAAGGCAACAAGGGATGATTTTATCCTCTAATCAATTTCTCTTATCACCTTTTTCTACATCTCCTCTTGCAATTGCAATTGAAAACTACGTATGGTATATGCAGAAAACCCATGAATTCGCTTCGATGGCAATGTAAAATCCATAGCGCTGTATAAATTGTCAGTGAGAAATCCTTATTCTAAGGGCATTGGGAGCAATTCAGGAGATAATGATTCCAATTCAAAATACTGATTCAAAAATTCAAACTAATAAATCTTATATATCTTTGTAGACTTGATAAGTGGTTGAATTTGAACTTTTTTTTTTTTTTTTTTGCTATCGGAGGGTTCCCAACCATTTGGGTTGGACTAATCCCTTCAGGCCGAGAGGGAAGCGAGGTAAACTCTCCTATAGCCCGAGAGGGAACCTACAACCTTCGGGTGGAAACCGTGGTCTTAGGCCAACTGAGCTACCCCTTGAGGCTAAATTTAGCCTTTCTAATTGAAGAGAAGACTATTTGTTTTGAATAATAAAATTGCTATACCGAGCACCTTCCAATGTACCATCCAAGAGTACCCGTTTGTTTTGAAGAATTTCTACTTAGAATTTGTGATGTTGGGAATTTGGTTAAATGATGTGATGGCTGTCTCCTTTGGCTTTTAAAAACTGTCATGTTTCTTTACTAAAATATATAATTTCAATCATCTGAAGAGTCTCATATACCCTTAGAATTCTCAGAATTTCAAACTCCTTAGAATTTGTAAATCCCCTACCCTTGGAATGATAACTTTAAAGAAAATCTCTCTACAAGGTATTAAGCAAGGTTTCACTCCAAATAAATTCTAACTCTACAGTCAAATGTCATTAGTTAACATTTAACATTGTACAAACTCCTGTCAATAGCACCTACAAACTATAAGAAACCAAATTTATTGAAACTAGGTGCACTCATTTAGAAGAGCATGGACACTACATGCACTGGATGTCCATGCCATGCAATCCACACACCATTTGAGAAAGAAGGCAGTCCACTGCCAAGGGAGGTTTAACCACTCTTAGCATCTGTGGCTTATTTTCTCCTCAACACCCAAAATGATGGTAGCTACACTCATCCAATGATAGCTAGGCCCATCCGATGATGAACTATTTTATACTGTTTTAGTAGGCCCACTGGGACCTCGTTAGCGGGTGGGCCCCACTATGGTTTCTTTCAAATAGCAGGCCCCATCTTGGAACATGTCATTTGGGTGGGCCCCTTGTGAATTCCTGTTATTCGATTGAGCAATTGTTCGGGCCCAATCACGAGTTCCATAATATTTGAGTGTTACTGCATTTTACGCCATTAGGTCCACATAATCTCTATCATTTGATGGGGATTATTGCGATTGTGACGACTAAGAGGGCATATCTAATTCTAAAGGCAAGCATATGGTGAGAATCCCAATGATTACTGGTGTGTTCCGGGTGAAAAGGGGGTTTTAATGGCCATGAGTGTGAAATCCCAATTAGGAAAGAGCAGCGGAAAGGCTGCAATTCGGATTTTTCTCGATCTGAGCTCGGGTCCTCGGCTCGTCTCTTTTACAAGGCCCATTCATAACCCACCTTGGGCCATATTTGAGCTTTCGATTTGATACTTGGTCTAGGCCTGGACCCTGTTTTAGTTGAATTTAATAATTTGGTCGGGCTTGGATTAAATAATAGAAATCGAGACCTGCCCAACCAGCTGAAGCAAATGGGTGGGTTTGGCCCTACACGTTTGGTCTTGGCGCAGGCATTTGAGGCCTGTATTAGGCTTGGACTAGATATGGGCCTGAGTTTCTAAAGGTGGACGGGGTGTGGAATTTCCAGCCCATAAACACCCCTACACTCTCCCTTCTCTTTCACTACCATGTCACTTTTTTATTCTATTTATCTTAAATACCGCACCAATTTATTAAGTAGAAAAATCTAAACACATAATATCTTGATTCGAACAGGGCAAACAAGTCAAATGGACAACAAGAGTTGATTTTATCATCCCACAACAAGAGTTTTAGGCGACCACAATTATGACCGTTTAGGAGCGAGGGTGGACGTTGACCTCAACAACGTATCCGTAGAAAAACCATGAAATCAGGTTTGTATTGAGCTTTTTTTTTTATTGTGGAAAACAATATTAAATTTGAGAGATCAGAACTGCATTTTTATGGCTTCTGTTAATATTTCTGTGGTCTTTTGCTTTCTCTTTCGGAGGTTTTTCGGAAGCATATTCAGACCCCAAGAGATGAATTTTTTCTATAGGGTTATAAGAGTTATGAAAAGTATTTCCTCAGGCAAAAAGTGTCTTGCCCTGTAAACATTAGAAACTGAAATTATAGAAAATGAAAGATTGTGCTCCCCACCCCTCAAAAGAACATCTTTAGTCTGCCAATGCTGAGAGCAATGGTTGCAGGCAAAAACTGGGTTAGGAATTATTAGGATTAGGAGTTGATGAACAGTCTTACAGTAGATTATATCACACCATGGTGCAGCCAAAGCACAGCTGTGCCATTGGCTAAGAAGAGGTCATTTGAAAGGACTCGAGTGTGACTAATCCACGAACTAAATGCATTTGTGCAGTTTGTGGTGTCATTTCCCGCTCATCTTTAGCAGCGCTTTTCCCTTTCCAATGAATTGTGAACAACATTGTGGTGCATGCTCCCGTCCAAGATACTCAAGGTCGAGCGAATTTCCTGGAATCTTATCAGTTGGATTTCTAAACGTGGTTAGAAATGAAGAACAAAGGTAAAAATCATAAGCCTACGCACTCATGGTTGACTGATGTGACATCTTGGCATCATGCACATACCAATGGATCAATCTCAGTACCTCATGTTAAAGTTATCACTCTTGAATAAGGAGCACAACCCGGCCGAACACAGAAAAAAAAAATGATGATTATCATAAGATGATTTTTTTTTTATTGCTATCGGAGGATTTCCAATCCTTTGGGCTGAACTAATTCCTAAGATGATGAATCAAGGTAAGAAGTGAAATGAATACTCAGACATCACCCTAGTACTCCAGGTCCTAAGAAAGCAAAGGATCGGTCTGAGCCTCCTCCACTCTCCAGCCCTTAGTGGCCAATGTGCGTGCTCAACTATTAACCCTGCTTGACATTAGAGGACCTTTCGCTGGAATCGTTCCTTTCCAGTTCTGATCAAGCTATCCACACTGGGCCTCTAAGGACCCCCCCTAAGGACCATGCCCCCCATGGACCCTACCGAAACCTAAAAAATTTGGGGTAGCAAGTTTACTACTAGTTGTATTGATAGTAAATGCGTAATTGGAGGTTTACCGCCGGTACATGTAGCGGTAAAGATACATCTAAGATGTTGGACCCATAAGATCTGGGAAGCATGGGAATCAAGGGGAACAGATATACCGCCCACTAAAGACCCCAACTTTGCACGCTCCTTTCCTAATTGGGATTTTACACCCCAAATAGCCCTAGGTAAGGTGCTCATGAACCCGGCTGAACCGGGCTAAGGCAAGATTAAAGCTCAAGCCAGGCTTAGATATTTCGTTTGGGCTCATTTAATAGATGGGTCGGGCATGGATTCAGCTGGAGAGAGCCCATAGCCCGACCCGATTGTAAAAGTAATAGCATGTAAATATAGAGCAGGTTTTTAAACACCGACACCCACACACACACATACAATGACCAGACTAGTTGAACTACACTTGAGACGGTGTAACCGGACTCTTTTTCTTAAATTATACATCTAATTCGGGCTAGGTTGGGGGATACTACTTTCTCATTTATGCTTCTACCTGTGGAATTCTCTGTCTCGACCTAGTGGAGAATTTCCATCTTCATTTTCACATCCAATTGCCTCCTTAGATTCCTAGGCCATGAATTTGCTTTCCACAGCTGATGATGCTATAAGGTGTAAAGAACTGAACCCTTTGCCCTATTGGATGAAGCTAGCATACAACAAAATCATACTGGTCACTCTATAATCCTAAGCAACAATGGCCAACAAACGTATATAATTCATATGTCACTATCCTATCCAAGGTTGAAGGCAAGATGGTATGGTATTTCCACAGCCCTCTAAATTACAAAACACCCCCTAATAATTAATTCCATGTTTGAGGCAGGTTCATCATTGATAATGATGTTGCTGCTGCCACTGTTCCAATGATAGTGGTAGTAGATATTATAGCCAGCCAAACATTTTGTTTTTTTGGTAATGACGTCATTTTTAATATGGGTAAGGGGCCCACCATTGATAAAAGAAAACTTGTGGATATGAATCTCTTAATAAACACGAAAATCACATTGATCAAAATGATATTTATATGAAGTCAACATCAATGTCATTTCTGGGGTCAAACTAGGAAAGCAAAGAGTGTCATATCTAATGGTCATTTACCATCCGAGGTGGGTCACATACCCCAAATCAAGTCGAAATATGGTCTAGCTAGCTACATATAGATTCTACACAATTATTATCGTTGGTGCTACTGTTGCTGTTGCTGTTGCTGCTGATGTTTGTTATTATTATTGAACAGCCCCGTCTAACTTTATATGATAAAAGTGGATAACTACCCAAACTAGTTGTTGGTGGAAAATGACTTTGTCAAAGAAGACAGTTGAATAAAGATGTAGTTTTGTGGTTCAGGGTCTAGAACCTAGTGCATATTTTTTGCACCATTGGTCCAACCATCTGCCTCACAATCCAAAAACTTGGATTGTGATCACTTGGATCTTGAAATCACCATTTTTAATGACTCTCCCAATGAAAATGTCACTACCATGCATATTCAGTTTAGCTAAAATAAAAATAAAAAAGTATTTCAAGATGTGAAAGAAAGCATATGCAAAATCTAACATTGGCACATTTGTTAGTTTGTTTACATATAATCATTTCTCTTGCGGACCAATATTAAAGATATTTGTTGTATAAAGAGAGGAGAGGGTGACCTAACTGGTTGACTAGGTTGCATGTTCAAGATAAATGCCAAATATTCTCTTATAGACATAATGCTTATTTGTTTAATTAATCACATTTGTTATCTTATGATATTTAAAACCTCTAATTCCTGTTGGGTAGAGATAAAGACATGGGTTTGCTGTAGGCACTCCATTAATTCAATCCAGGTAAAAGTGGCTGGCTTGCGTGTAATCATATCCATTAGGGAATACCAGATAAGCTTTGGCAGATTTTTAATACACCATTAAGATAATGTCTCCTCTCATAATAAATTTTTTCTAACTATAAAAGAAAGAAAGATATTTTTTAAGAGAGAGAGAGAGAGAGAGAGAGAGAGAGAGAGAGAGAGATGTGCGGATTGTGCCTAATCACATTGTGATAGGTCCTCATAGGTGTGTGCTCAAGCTAGTGGAATGTAGCGTAATCGAGAGAGAGAGAGAGAGAGAGAGAGAGAGAGAGAGAGAGAGAGATTAAAAAGATTGGATTATTGTATAGAACTGAATGTAGAACAATAGAAAAGCTAGACAACAAGAACTTGCCTTATCGAGTAACTTATTGAATGTGGAACAAGAACTTGTCGACTTATCGAGTAACTTATTGTATGTGGAATGATAGACGACTTAGCCTCAAACAAAACAGAGATGAGTGGAAAGTATGAGAATCAAAACTGAACTCAAATAGATTGGATGAGGCTTTATTGTTGTTCTCATTGATGATAACAATAATTTACAAGCCAACGCTAAGCGCATGAAGTGAAGGGATAGTTGACAAACATGGCCAACCTACACAAAGATGTACACGTGGGTTTGGTATGATGAACACACCAGATTAGTTTCATGGTCAAATGATCTGCATCACATCATATATATCAAAGCAAAGGGGAAGTGGGCTGTGAAGGGTGCCACCTCAGCAACCTAATCATTCTCCTTTCAAATAAATATGGAGAAAAAATATAGAGTAATTTAGGGTGCCATGTCATCACATGCCATATCCCCTATCCACTATCTGATATCCCCTAAAATCTCTCTATTTTGTTACAGTTATTTTCTCTCTCAAAACCATTTATCTGTTTTAAAAAGGAGAGAGACCAAAAGAGAGAATATTAGAGGGAGAAGAAAGAGAGTTTTCTATTATCTCATTATGTATATCACATACAAAGGTAGAAAGGCCTATTTATCGGCAAAGTAACCCCACAAGGGAGGAACCCTAATTCTAAACCTAACTCATCTCAAGTGGGCATCCACCCAAGATCCATATCTTATAATTAACACTCTCCCTTGGATGACCATCATTCAATGATAGTTGCCTCATTAAAAACCTTGCCAAGGAAAAGCCGAGGGGAGAAAAACCAAAGCAAAGGAAAAAAGAGTACAACATTTTTCAAAATCATTGAACTGGTGTTGGACGTGCATAATGCTGTTTCGTTAAAACCTTAACTAGGAAAACCCAGTGAGATAAAACCTAGAGAAGAAAAAAGAGTACAGGGCACAAATGTCCAAATGTAACATACTTCAGGATGCTCCCTGATAAACCACTCCCCCTGATGATAGCAACCGTTCACATAGTTTGATGATGAACTCTGCGCATGTCAATCTCATATACAAACTTCTGGAATACTGATTTTAGCAAAGATTTGGTAAACAGGTTAGCCAGATTCGTACTCGAACGAACTTGCTTAACTTCAATTTCATTGTTCTTCTGAAGTTCATCAGTGAAGAAAAACTTCGGTGCTATATGTTTAGTCTTGTCTCCTTTAATGAAACCTTCTCAAATCTGTTTTATGTACGCTTCATTATCTTCATCGATAATATTTGGGATACTTACAATAGAAGGTAATTGACAAGAACTACGAACAAACTGAATCAAAGATCTTAGCCACACACATTCCGTACTGGCTTCATAAGAAGCCAAAATTTCAGCATGGTTAGAGGAAGTGGCTACCAAAGTCTGTTTAGTAGAACGCCAAGAAATGGTGGCATTACAATTTAGAAACACATAACCTGTCTGTGATCGACCCTTATGAGAATTAGAGAAATAACCTGAATCTGCATATCCTACAAAACTGGAATCTTTATTATCGTAAGCATAAAATATTCTCAAATCAGTTTTTCCACGCAGATATCGTAGGATGTGTTTAATGTCAATCCAGTGCCTTTAAGTAGGTGCGGAGCTATACCTGGCGAGTAGATTCACAGAAAATGCAATATCTGGGTGCCAAGTACATCAAAGCTATCCAATAGCACTTAAGTATGGTACTTTAGGACCCAATACCTTTTCATTTTCCTCAATGGGACAGTATGGATCTTTCTTTATATCAAAAGACCGGACAACCATAGGGGTGCTTAATGGATGTACCTTGTCCATACCAAATCGTTTTAAAACATTCTCGGTATAATTAAATTGATAGACCAACATCCTGTATCCAATAGATACCAAAACCTAAGCAGACTTTTAAAGCAACTAGTTATATCAGATCAATCTACTCAATAATAAAAAAAAAAATCTATTATGAACACTATATCTCTGCATGCATGACCGGTTTTACATTGTGAACCCAGTACATCAAAAAACATTGGAGCCAGTAAAATAAAATGAAGACCAAGGCGACATGTCTGGTGACATGTTGGAGACTTTGTCCAAACCCCTTGGAATAGAAAACACGGGTGGGCACTAGGGCTGAAATTGAGAACCCATAAAAGAAAAAGTTAAAATGTCTCGGAATAAACAATAGAACTACACCTACCAGTGCAAAAGGGATGCCATGGCCTCAAGCTTCTCATCCTTCAAAAGCACAGCCTACTAACGGATAAGAAAAAAGAAAAGAAGGAAAAAGGGTACCTTACCAGACAAATTCGTAGGATTTCCAGGGCAAAATGGGCAACCCGATTCATCAGAATAGACGCATGTGACATAGAGCAAACACTCTCTAGGACCGGCCATGGCCGCGAGTGAGGTCGTGTAGCCTGGACCCTTTGCTCCAAGATAGCAGCTCTTACATGCAAGAATACCCATCATCTTCTACTCCTTCACCGTATGAGAACCGAAGAGTCTCGTGCTGATAACGTGTTATAAAGAGGAGAGAGATCAAGAGAGAGAATATTAGAGGGAGAAGAAAGAAAGTTTTCTATTATCTCATTATGTATATCAAATATAAAGGTAGAAAGGCCTATTTATAGGCAAACTAACCCCACAAGGGAGGAACTCTAATTCTAACCCTAACTCATCTCAAGTGGGCATCCACCAAAGATCCATATCTTATAACATCTTCCATTATCTCAAGATTGTCTTCTTTTTATTTCAATATTTGGGGCCCACCTTTCTACAATTTATACTGATAAATTTTTCATTAAAAATATTATTTTCTTTTAGTTTTCAAATTCAGTTCTACTCTATTCAAAGATTGTCATATGTGAACGAAAATCAGACCCGACCTTCTGATAGACCATCTCATGAATGGGTTTGTGATAAAAATGTTTTGAGGTTAGAGTTTTTTTGTTGAATCTTATAGGCATTATTTTCTAATATGATTATATAGATATATGACCCTAGGTTTGGCCCACCATAAATTACACTTCCGTGGGCCCACATGGACTCATAATTAAGAGATATATACATTGACCCCACCTCACAAATTTCTTTCATTGAAATTATTTCCTCAAATCACCTCCCCCTCCCCCCCTCAAACCCCCAAAAAAAATCCTCATTTAGCAATTCAATTTAATCATCATCACTAATATCAGTTACATGACTAAATAAACCAAGAAGGATTATCAAGTAGGATGAAATCAAAATCCAGCCCATTCATAAATTTGAATTGTAATCAAGTTCAACCTATTGGACAAAACTTAATTATACAGATTACCAAAACCAAATTTTAATATATTTATCTTTTTGGGCCCGGGCTTAGCACGGGCGTTTGTTGCTAGTTTTATATATTAAAGCAAAGGGGGAGGTGGGCTGTAGGGGGTGTCACCTCATCCCTAAAAAGTTTATCTGGGCTGTGAGGGTTGCCTACTCTTTCTCTCCTAAAACCTCTCTCATAAGATATTTTTATGAACGTTTAAATTTGAGTCATATTTCTTACCATTATCCAAATTATAAGCAAATCTTTACATTATGTTTGTTTTCTTTTCCTTAGATCTTCAATCATCAATGGGTCCCATGTTAAATAAAGGAGAGCTAGCATCATAAACTACATTATAGAAAAATTATTATATATAATAATATAAAAAAATCATTTCTTTCGGTCCCAGCCCGACCCTAACCCTTGAAGGTAGGGTAAGGCCTTTAATATTATAGGCCCGCCGAGGGTTCCAAGGGCTTTAGCTCGACCTATGTCTGACCTTAGCCCGGGGCCAGTCCTTTGACAACCCTAATTGTATTCGCATTCCAGCAAGTCCCTTATATAAGCAACAAAATTATCGTCTTTAAAATAATACCCTAATAGGCCGTTGGTTTACATGAAATTAAATTTTTAGGAGTTTTTGGACATATATTTCTAAAAGCAGTTAAAATTGAAGAAACAAAGGCAGAGTTCCATTATTGCACATCAAAGAATTTCCCCATTGGTGGAAGACAAATACACAGCTACCACTCCAATTGTATCGAAGGGGTATGCCCCTTTTTGGAAGTATTCTCAATCTTTTAGAAAGTATATTTCCATTTTTGTAGATTATCTTTGAGAAAATGAAGACCTAACTTACGCTTAAAAAAAAAAAAAAAAAAGCTACCACTCCAATAATACAAAGCTACATGTCCACTTTAATATCCCTCACCTCTCACCTATTTAATAATCAATCGTGGAATCATTCAGTTCAATACAAATAAACGAGCCTCCAGGTAGTGCATTGGCTCTGTATTTTGTTCCCAACATTCATTTTTCAATTGCGCATTTTCTGTAATCTTACCCAACACATGTTGGATTGCCATAGGGTCATTGCTTTGGTGCAATGATAAATATCTCCGGTGTCATGCGTGATAATAAAGGTTCGAGACCTACGAGCAGTGACAGGTCTTTTTGTTGACCGTGCTTTGATGATGGGACCCGCACCGGATAATGGCCCTTTACATGTTGGACCTGCCATATAAGCACTAAGTGCTGTCAAACTGGTTTTGAAGATGATATTAGATGATGCTGAAAGAAAATGATTCTTTTTAGAGATGGCCCAATTGGTACGACTCTGGCACTTACAGAGCACGAGCGACAGCAAACAGTGGTGGAGCATAGTAACAAGAGAACACTATGGAGGAGATACTGGCGCAGGGCACATTTGGGCAGGAGCAACCTAGGGACGAGCCCTGGGCTGTTAGATTAGACTTGTTTGGGATTAGATTAGTTTACCAACACGACTTAATATACCTCAATCCGACCCAACTCAACTCAAGATTCCTGGTGGTTTGGGTCGAAATTTCTAACTCAATTAACAAACCAGTGATTTTGTATTGAATTTAGTACATATCCCTAGTAACCAAGCTGGTCCAAATGTGTCAAGAAGTGGGCTCTAGCCGAAGGAGAGTATTGAAAAGTATTTATGCTTGTCTCTACTAACGCCAAGAGGTTTTGGTAGTAATGGTTAGCTAAAGAAATTTAAGTTGATATCAGAACAAACCAGTCGCAAGTTCGAATACTAGAAGGAAATAAAGTACGTATTTATGGGTGAAACATCAACACAAGGTGAGTGCATGTGAAGTTCTCAAATAGTACAATTTCCCACTAATTATTTTCCTCCTTTTGTCTGCCCATATATGTCATTGAACTTGAGGGTGTTCAATGTGAAAATACCTCTAAATGGCCGCCTTTTTTGTTTTTTCTTTCATTCATTTCGACAGTTTCCATTAAAGGCATCAAGTTTCAATGGAACATGGTTCAATTAAGTTGTAGCTAATCCGAAGTACATGTGAATTATACACTAGAGGAAAAGAAAAAAAACCATACATGTGGCTTATATTTTCAACAATCTCAGCCATTCATCTCTGCCAGAGTAGGACAAAACCCAGATGTCACGCCCTCGATCGTCGATCACGGGCGGGGTATTTGATCAGATCAAGTCTGCTAATATAGTCCTTATCCAAAGAGCCATAGTAGAGATGCCTCCCTACTCTAACCCCACTTGTAACACCAGCCAAATCAGGGTCTGTGTATAGAGCCACTGGTTTCCCTTCCAAGCTGACTCCCAGCACCCCACTATCCCAATTCATGTTTGGTATCTTCACAAACCTCCCACCAATTGCCAAAGCCTTCCTCAGAACTGGATACCTTGACAGCATATACAAAGGAAATGTCCTACTCTGCATGAACCAATTAAAAAAAAAAAAAACAATTACGTCGTGTTTGGATGTGCATACTTATTGTGATAACAGTCATTTGGAGTTCAAGTTACCGATGGGAATGCAATCCAAAAAAGTCCCTTGCCGTCGAAATGAATGTTATCTGGAAATCCGGGTAGATTATCAATGAAGTCGTCCACTGTTCCTTTCTTGTCTCCTTGGATGTGATATTTCCTGCACCTCCTCCTGCAGATACAGATGGAGAATGATGTATATAAACTAGGTAGCAAAAAGATTCAATCATTTAAAATTTAGATAGTGAAAGGTCCAAACATTCCACTCGTGCACGCGTGCAACACACATTCTCCAGCTCCACAAATTCTCAATTACATCGTATGGTGGGGTGCAAGTACTTTTCCATGTGCTAAGTTGGCCCAAGTCCATCATTCTTCTGGATAATTGCTTATTCACTCGGAAAGTTGACTCGGCTCGGGAAGGTTGTTGGGTCGGTGTGACTTAAAAGAGTCCGGCCCAATACCCGATTGAGCTCATTCGACTTGCACAACTCAGTGACCCGTTGAGTTGACTCGACGAGTCAAAATGAGATTTAGAACTCTGTGTGATTCAGAGTATTTTCTGAGTCAGCCCGACCTGAATAGAGTTCTGGGTTTCATTTGATTGTGTGGCCTGTCAAACAGGGCAGTGAGTGAGTTGGGTTCAGGTCGAATCCAAATGGACTTGGGCCGTATTTTCTATTGGTCTTGGGCTCTGATTAATTGTGGGTCTTGTTAGGTCCTTGGTATCACCCTCGTGTGCACATGTGGTGGAGTGATGCTCGAATGCCTTTCTAACACAACCAACCGACCATAAAACCATTATTGTGCCGTTTCCCATCACCAATTAATTTTAGGATAAGTGATAGCTCAATGGGGTCTGAGAACCTACAGGTTTGGTCGAGTTTCCAGCTACAGAACATGTGCCAAACAAGGCCTAACCCGAATATGAATGAGGTTTGTAATGGAAGAGCTTACAGGACGGTTTCACAGAAGACTAGGAAATCATTTCCTGGAGAGAGAGCCACCCCATTGGCGAAATAGAGGCCCTGAACAAGCACTTGGGTCTGGTTGGTAGAGGGATCAAAGCTCATCAACCGTCCATGGGGGCGCCCCTCTAGGAAGTCCACCATGTGCTCCCCAAGTCTGTACTTGTAGGACGTGTCTGTGAAGTAGATCACACCATCGCCGGCGACATCGACGCAGTTGATCAGGCCAAATTTCATGCCGCCGGCCTCATCTGTTAATACTTCCACCCCTGTTTTGTTCACCCTCAATAGCCCCTGCAACCACACAATGACTATAAAGATCAATGAGAAATCATAGTATGAATTTTTTTTTTTTTTGTCCACTTCAGAATGAAGTTGATGGATGGACGGCCAAGATCATCCAAACGTGTACCCAAGTGGGGCCACCTGTGACTAGATACGTTATGTGGCATGTAAAGAAATATTGGGACTCTTATCTTGGATGAATTGACTGTATTATTATGCAAGAATTTGTTTGGCTAAATATAGAATACAATAAAAATCATTGACCTGAATAAGGAAACACTTCAAATCTTAAGATATTACTTAACCACATTATAACTCTAACCTGAATCTAATCTTAACCACATTATAACTCTAATCTGAATCTAATCTTAGTCACATCATAAATCTAATAAAATGCAGTCTTAGTAAAATTATTATACCGACTCATCTTTATCATAATATATCCAACCTTCTTAATATAGAATATGTACCCTTTGCGCGCGCACGGTGACACTAGCACCAAATCTGAGAATACTAGATCTGGTTTGAGGGAATTAACCTTAAAAGCATCAGCCACTATGAGCTGGTTATCAGCTCCAACAGCAAGCCCAAGGGGTCTGCCACCAGTATAAGTCCAATTCTGAACTGACATGGATGCAACAGCTTCACTTAACCTGACCCTCTTGATCCACCCATCCTCACATCCAGTGTAGAGAAGGTGGCCATTGGGGTCATAAACCAAGTCCTCTGGCCCTACTACGAGGCCATCTCCCAACCTCTCTGTCCCACGGAGCACATGGCTGTTGCGAGCAGGCACCGATAAGGTCGAGAACCATGAGTGGTGGTCAGGAAGCGGTGCTGGGTCAAACCCATCTGGTCGGAAAAGAAGCCAAAAAAACAGAAGGGGTGTCACCAGCACCAGGAGGAACAAGACCCATAAGCTGGTGATCACTGAAGTGCTAGTCCTAGCTTCACCCATGGGTGGTGTTACTAAATGGCTCTTGGGTTCTCTTCTTGTAAGAATGTAGTGCCTAAAATGCACCATTTATAGGCGGAGAGGGTTGTATGATTATAGGCGGAGAGGGTTGTATGAGAGAGAGAGAGAGAGAGAGAGAGAGAGAGAGAGAGATTCACCTCCTAGTACCTGTGCCTTTTCTGTGCATTGGCTGCTCACAGATGTCAACATAAAAGGTAAAAGTATAAAGAATGATAACCATTTGCTAGTGGTCTCTTTTGTTTTTACCTGCAGGTCATGGTCAACTGCTAATAAATTCATACTCAAGAGCCCATAAAAAAAATGAGGGTGTTCTTAGCTAGTGCAGGATTCTATGAAAAAAAAAAAGGAGGATAGACGGTTGATCTGGTGGGGGAGGGTTTAATCAATCATAGATTCATAGTGTCTATCTATAAAGCATCTTATTATATCATCATTGGAGGTACTGGTCCTATCCCAATCAGTATAAAGGAAGTGATGGGACACTCCTTAAAGTGATGGAACCACTTACTACCCCATGATTTGGGTGGGTCCCAAACTGTACAATGCAGGTGATAATGAGCGCACTGTAGTGCAGAAGAAGCTGCGTTTGAAGTGGCAAAATCACATCTTTGTATGAGTGTGGTGGTTGTTTGTTAGGAGCATTAATCTTGTGGTGAGGCCACATGGTTAGCCTGAGTGGGTGCCATTCGCCCGCGTGTTCCTCCATGTATCCGCACAGCTTCACTTCCTCATGCTATTAGATCTACTGCAGGAGATCCCAAATGGATTGCAAAGGTCGTTTTCTAATGCATTTTTCATAGTTCCTCGGTTTGACCTAAGCCCTTCATATAGCATAACTTTTGTATGTTGTAAAAGTTTCATATAATGGGTGACATATACTACTAATAATATTAGTTCGTTTTTCTTTCTAAGTTGATGGCCACCAAAGAAAAAATGTAAAGGAACGTAGATGAAAGTAGTAAAAATAAATTTAAAGAAGTGCAACTCATTTGAGTATTTGACTCATGATAGATGAACATGAAAAACAAAATTCATATAGTTAACTCAACATGATTGGGATAATGTATATTCGGGTGCGGACCTGATTGGGCCTGCATGAAACTTGATAATTAATAGGTCCGGAAAAAATGGCCTATCCCTAAGGGCCCGTTTGGATAAATGAGGAGTGGAGTAAAATGAAGTAGATTTTACATGTGAAGTGGAGTGAAGAGAAGTAAGTTGAAATTTAAGTAGACTACTTCACTTCATTCTATTTGGATGCTTATTTTAAAGTTAATGTTTGAAGTAGAATCTACTTTCACTCAAGGAAATTGAAGTATTTTGAGTTGAAGTGAAATGGAGTACATGTGGCTCACAACATTACTTCATCTATTGGGCCAGACTCATCCAAACAGGGTAGAGTTGAAATTTTAGACTGTTAGGGCCCATTTAACTTCACTCTACTCTATTTTTTGGCTATCCAAACAGGCCCTAAAGTTAATTTTATGGTCCGACTCTGGTCCCTTGATGAAGGGGTAATTAAGCATCCTTTTCAGCTATGCCAGGCATCCTTTCCAACTTCAATAATTTCAATGAGCAAAGAGCCACAATGCCGAACTCAGCTGTTGCATGTGATTATTTCTCATTTGTAAACTCTTTAACACCTTAGAATTATATAGTTACATCACATGATATAAGCTACTCCATGGGGAAAAAAACAGGGGAAAAAAAACTTATTGGTCTTCAATGTGATCAGCATAGAATGCATACTTAACATAATACAAAATTGACATGACAGTATGCTGTTATGATTATCTACTTAGAGTCCATCTTTTGGATATGGTCCTCTTGTAATCTCTATCTTCTACTTCAAGTGGATATTGGGTTTATATGATGTTGTGATTATCTTCTTAGAGTCTATCTTTTGGATATAGTCCTCTTGTAATCTCTATCTTCTACTTCAAGTGGATATTGGGTTTATCCATTTGGGTCCCATATGGTAATCTTTATCTTCTTAAAGCAAAGTCGATGAAGATATGCAACCTCATGTCGGCAGTCCTGTAGATCTTTCAACTAATTCTCCTTCGGCTGCTTGAAGCTGCTTGAATCTTCCATGGTGATGGAAAACGAGCACAAGAGGGTGTCAAATCACCAATTGCATGGTCAAACCACAAGCAGCCTGCCATCAACAAGAGGTTTTTGCATATGCCCCCTCAACTATCACCTTATCATTTTCCTTGTGTGCTTAATTTCTGCAAGGTCTTTTATTTTAAAAATGTCAAATTTTTTTCACTAGTAGTGAAATATAAGGGTGCTATGACAATAAGGTGAAAGCTGAGTAGTGCAATAAATAAAAAAAAATAAAAAAATCCCCATTTCTGTTGGTGTCCTTTTTTTCTTAATTTTAATATAATATAATGGCCCACCTATAATCAATGAAATCTCTAAACACTCCTACCCAGTACCTACTTTGAACCTGAACTGATTTCAGACACTCATCTAGACATTAATCACCATTGAATTTTAAGTCTAATGGTGTGCCCATTTTCAGTTTTGAGGACCAAAATCTATAAGCTAGAATTATCTCATCAGTTGACAGTGTCCATAATTTTATCCAAATCTATGCTTATCCATTGCCCTGCTTCCTTAATTTCCAATGGAGGTCGGCATCTTTTAAAGGAGAAACCCCCCAATTAAGTACAACCTATTTTAACTTTTATCCTTTAAAAAGGTAACGTGTATGTGGCATGGTTTCTTTTAACAGATAATTTAGTGGTTAGCCGCCTCAGTCCTCACACCACCTGAATTGGTTTATGTGCCCAAGTCACAAACAAGCCCCATTTTAGCATTTTATAACCCACAGGTACACTACTTTTTCTGTCTTAACTCCTAATGCGCCACATTGTAATGTTAAATAAATCACTCACACTGTTACTGCGTCTGTAGTCTACATGTGAAAATTTTATCCTACAAGACGTCCAATCTGGAAGTCCAACAAGAGGCAAGGGTACTATCAAAAAAATGGGGATCACCCAAGAAAATTCCATGAGTGAGCCTTTTTTTACTTTTTCTTTTTTTTTTTTTTTTTTTTTGACAGCTGCGTCTTCACCCCCTCCATATCCTTCGCGGCTCACCTCTTTGCAAATCTTTCCGTGGAGCTCATTTCACGATGAATTCTTATGTACTTCATACAAACAAGCACGCCCTAATATTTTTCATTGTTTCATAGAATACCACTAGTCCAACCAGATACAAAAAAGACTTTAAAGATAGACTATTCGAACAAAATAGAGTGATCCATTAAATATTTCGAGCTGTTCAGTCTGTCCATAAAATGGAAGGTCAGCCACCCACTGGCCTTGATTTATTTGCATACTCCTGAAAATGCTCTATCTGATAGGGGATAGTGATGGCCCACAAACAAGACCATGAATCTATTGTAAAAAGGCAGCTAAGAGCTTATGGGGATAAGATGATACGGTTTCTTTCAAGTTTTTCCCTCTCCACACCTGTCCATTAATTAAACTAAAATATCTTTACTGCCCATGATTTAACCAACAGTTTGGACTTTTTTGAAAAGGTGAGCCCCACACCATGACTTGGGTAGTGGCACCCCAATTTAATAAAATGCACTATACATGGCGTGCAACAAAATATCGGGTTAACCTAATCAGCATATTAGCTAGATAAAGAAAGAACTAGGATTTGGATAATGAAGAGATTATGAGGATCTCATCCCCTGTTTTATATCTTATCAAATGACACTCTTCCTGTATTGTTGCATTCTACCTCATCCATTTGACTCCATAGATTAAACATAACTACACTGCACTAAGCCCACAGTGGGGTTTAATCAATAATATATATAAGGGATTTAATTAATAACTCAGAGCCTAATCCTTATGAATTCTTAATAATTTTCTAAGAAATGGGATTTCTGTAACAGGACTAAAGAATTCAAGAACTGATGCAAAAGGATGATTTTGCTCCAGCTTCACTTTGGTTCTAGGTCTTCAACCTCTGAACTTTTTTTTCTCTTATGACCTTAAATTCAGAAGCAGAGAGGATTGGCCAAACGTGCCCAAATTCGACTCTACATTTGGGTTTTAAGTGGTACGACCTCAAAAAACTATGGTGGGACAGTGGGACTGCTTCTGGAAGACTAGTAGCTACTAGTGCAAAGATAGCAATGGGATGTGATGGTCATGCAAAATTGATAACTGATGGGACTTAAACACAAGCCACATATAGTGAGTGATTGAAAGGCAAGAAAAGGAGATGATGCATGTGCTATGCTGCTTAACAAGTGGAAGAGGGGAAAGCATCACCTGGTTCAGGTGGGACCATTGCTAAATGGAGCAGTCTTCAAAAGTTTCAAGATCCCATAGTAGTTCTTGAATTGGCTCGATTTAGATGCCTCAGCCGAGCCCACTCAATTTGGCTCGGATTGCAATGAAAGACCTTTTGAAACAAAACCGCACCACTTGTAAATTTGATCACGTACCTTGGACCAGAACACTTTGAACAATACTGATAGGCGACTTGATTGACTAGCTTCAGGCGCACCTTGCTTTACTGGTGTTAAGGATTTTCTCACAAGGCTGACAAGCTCTGTTGTATATGTGACTGGGGCATTTCAAATAGTTACAAAATCTTTCACTTCATAGTTGGGACAGCTCACAGATGACAAGTTTTCAACTGGACTTTTGTGGCTTGGGCAGTGCAGTCCAAACCTAACAATTTGACCACATTGGTTGAACTGGTACAAACTGGTGGTTGGACCTCCATGAATTGATACTGACCCTTCTGTTTGCATTTATTTTATGTTTCATGCATTGCACCCAAACCCAACAGAATCCGCGGCAGTAAACCAGTTTGGACGGAACAGTCCAGCAAGCAGTTCGAGTTTATAAAATGTTGAGCAAATGCAATCTTAGGTATGTATTCACAAATGCATACATAAGGAATATCAAAGGATACATGATTAGAAGCAGTAAGCAATTCATAGCAATAAGAGACATGCAAGAAGCAGCCACAAAAATTGGCATTGACTGAAAGATGTTTAGAGAATTGCTGCTATTACAAATTTAGAATCCTCCCGTTTTGTTCTAAAGAACTCAAATTTAGAATCATGGAGATACAGAAATGTTGAACCACATGCCTTCAACATGCTAAAAAGTTTCCATGTATTAGTTGCAACTTTCAGCAACATCCAGCATGAATGAGTACAAAACTGTGCTAGACCCTAATTTTACTTCAAAAAATTGCATTTCCAGATGTATTTATTCTCAACAAGGTCACACATTTAATCATCAGAATAATAACTACATTAAAAAAAATTGCTATTGTATGAAGTCAGGGTTGGCAGCACCCAAAACCGATGAGACTCATTTAGAGCGTCTACTTGCCCCCAATCAACCAGTAACCTGGAAATTGATTTGTGTGAGAAAGCTTTGCATTTTAAAAACATAGAACACAAGGAAATAGTAACACTAAAAAATATTCAATGATAGGAACTGTACAAGAGTAAATGGAACAGACTAAATATCAACACAATCATGATAAACTGTTATACACAACATTGCCATTTGTGTAGTAATGGATGAAAAGTCAGATCAAACAAAGTTAAAATTCATAAGATGTCTGCTTCTCCCCATTCAACCAGTAACCTGAAAATCAAATTGTGTGAGAAAGCCTTGCAATCTAAAAAATAACAAGCAACGAAATAATACAGTGTGTTACATTGATGCAATTCATAGGGATAGGAGATAAAGGATATTGAAATGGAAGTACAGATCCCACATCTCAACACTGAGATACAAAAGCTTAGTTCTATTCCAGCAATAGCTATTAGAAGGAAAACACAAGTCTTCCAGTCTATGTGTGTGTGTATTTGCACATGTGTGTGCATGACTTCTCCTGCAGGTTTTAAAATCCTGTTTTACTCTGTTTTAGTTAGAAACAGTCAATATTTTGTCATTTAGACCCAATCTTAGAGTCGAGGTTACTTCTATGAAGACCCACTCTTTCCAAATGTAAGTTAATCTGTTCATGTGGGAGACCATGTTCATTTTTGGGAAGCTGATCCCCCCTCGGTGGAAGCTTGTCCCAATGCTTTATGCTATTGCATCAAACTTTAGACTCCTTGGGGGAGATATGTCTACTCGGTCTCCCATTTTCCATTGGGATCTTGGGATGGAATTGAGTCGCAGATGGACACGGTATTAACTTCTACAAAATGCTCAATTTGTCAGCCTTGGGTAAGAGTGGTGATTTTTCTGTAAAATCCTTTTATGGAAAAGCTTGTGAACTCTGGAGATTTTTCCATGCGCTGTTGTTATTTTAGGTCAGTGAAGGCCCCTCTGAAGGTAGCTTTTTTTTTCTGGATGGCATATCGTGGAAAATCTTTTTGACTAACAATAATCTGTGCAATTGAGAAAAAAGGGATTGTAAATGGGCGCACATTTGATGTCTGTGGGATGCTAAGAATGCTTTTGCAAGAGACGTGTGGAGTCCTTTTCCAACTATTTAGGGTCCACTGAGTTAGGAGTCCTTTTCCAACTATTTAGGGTCCACTGAGTTACCTCAATTTGTAGAATCTCTCTTGGATTGCTGATAGATGAAGCTCTATTTTGTGGAGTTACAGAGTGGTTGTCGTTGTTTGGTGTTTGTGACTGGAAAGGAATTGTCCTTTTTAGAATGTGACCTCATCTGCTTCTACTGTTCCTCTTCAGACTCAATCGCTGATTATGTCAGAGGCTTTAGGTACTAAATAGCTTTTAGAGATTGATATCTTCAATTTTTGGGAGGGTCTGGGATGATGATGCTAGACTATTTTAGCTGACAGCTGTTGATGTTTTTTTTTTCTTTAATGCCTTCACGATTTCATAAATTGCTTTTTTTTTAGCTAATATAAATCTAAGTTACCATTGTCCCCAAGCTGCAGCTCAGCTTGGTAAGGGAGATGGGTGTGTGAGTGGGCGTGCGTGAATTCAAGTCTCCAATGCAGGAAAAAAAGGGTGGCTTCTTAAATTGTTTGAATTCTACAATAGCATTAAATCCTCTATCCATCGGCAAATTTTTCCAGCTATATTTCTTGATTAACAACGAAAATTAATTCAATGTTAAATATGCCATGGATGGGAAATGATATTAGAAGTCACTACATAATGGTTAGGATAAGCAAATTCAGAACCTAACCAGCTAAAGTTGAAACTGGTGCTAACACTGTACCAGTGACATAAGAACGAGTGATCATCGAATCCATGGATTATATTCACTGACCTCAGTTTTTGGAAAATCCCACAAGAACCACCATGGACCCGTTTTCGATCCTAACCTGAAGAAAAAAAAAAAAAATACAAATGTTTCAAAGAGCATATATAGCATTGATCTCATTGATCAAAACATATGGCAAATTAACGGAAAGGAAAAAAAAAGTAGACTTTCTTTGAATGTTTCAAAGAGCATATATAGAGTTCTGACATTTTCATAGCATACAAAAATTTAAAACTCCTATTATGCGTGTGGGAATTCTATCTTCCTATGACACATCTCACTCATATCCCTCTTGGTTTAATCGAGTTCCAAGGCTTTGTTTCAGCAGTAGATAAAGTCAGTACCTACCCAACCTAAAAGCACTAGTGGCAACATTTTCTCTGATTATTCAGGTCTGAGGCATCTTCCAAGCTTATTGACATGTTGGCTTTCTTAAGTCAAAAATCTTAAGGAACACCTTCTTTTTATGAATGGTAACACTTACTAATATAAGCCCAAGGAACTTTTAGCTTCAGCATCTTTCTAAAAAAGATTGTGTCGAGATTATATTAAAGACAGAAAGAGTACAACTACACAACGCGTTGTGAATAAGGAAAGATTTTCAATACAAAGTTGATACCATACACCTTAAAGCATTAGTGACAACACTTGCACTAATACTTAAGGTCAGAGGCATCTAACAAGCATATATTGACTACCAGGCAATGCCAGAGTGCCAGATCAAGATCATGTTATGAAGAGAACTACAAACTTCCATGAATTCATCCACCCAGTGTCTGCATGGAGTATCAAAATGCCGTGAAGATACCACCAGTCCACCACGACTATCAGGAGCATTATTGTTTTCCATAAGTGATTTTATGAGACCATAAAGCTAAAGCAAACAAGTTACTTGTCTAATTTTAAGGATGATGAATGCCAATTCTGGCAGTTTTGCTTAGCAATTATAATTATTCGGCCAATTGACCAAAATGCCCAAGTTGCAGATTTTTGAACAGCTGTAAGTGCTCACACGGAGTGTGAAACTGCAATTCACTTCTGTGGTTTCTTCGGGGCCCAAGAGTGTGACCCACTTTTGATATCTAGGGCCTACCCAGATGGATCTTTCCATTCCCCTGGTCCCATGATCATTGGAGCCCCAAGTAGGCCCTATCCAGCTACCTTGTACCATATTACAGTACAAGGTATGGCGTTTATCTGGATACTGTTGTTGCCAAAGGCAGCAGCAGATTCACTCTGGCTTAGGTTGATTGTTTCATCAACTTACGTTTGTGTGGGGGCTCCTATGAGAGGGATTTATTTTTTTTTTTTGTTTGTGTGTGTGTGTGTGTGGGGGGGGGGGGGGGGGGTGGGGGGCGGGGGGGGGTGGGGGGCTAACTCTCAGAGTAGCGTGACATTTACTCTCACAGGAGTATTTCCATACATACATATATATGGGGGGCTAGCTCTCCTAAACTAAAACTTAGGATAAGGTAAGCTCAATTAAGCTCAAGTGTGTGGTCGGGCCCAAATGGGGATGGGGGGGATTTCAAGGACTCCCAGGGGGCTGGGACCTCTTCTTTGCAAAAAATCAGGCACAACCGTGGTTTCTATCATCTCCATCTAGGCCCCAAAAGTTCAATGGTCAAAAGTCCATTCGGATCGGTACACAGGCGATCCAACAGTCCAGTAAATTCGGATATAACCGAAAGTTGGTGGACATGTGCAATTTAGGGGGGTCATGTGTTTGGTCCATTTGGATGGACCAACGGTGGGCCCCACAAGCATGAGCTTATGGAATTTTATCCTAAGCTTTAGCTTAGGAGAGCCTTGCCATATATATATATATATATATATAGAGAGAGAGAGAGAGAGAAGAGGGGGGGGGGGGGGGGGGGGGGGGGATCTGGTGCAAGCGGTGTGCACCGTATCTCTGTGCCACCTTGCTGTGGGGCCCACTGGAGATCTGAACATCTGTGTGGGCCCCAACTCCCTGCAAAAAATGGTGCTCATCTGATCAGCCTAATCCAACGCATGTCATGGGCCCACAAATTTCAATGGCTTTACAAAAGCAAAAAAAAAAAAAGTGCAGTGATCATGGGGCCCTGTCCACAAAAAAATGTGAGAATATCTTTCATGGAGGGGATCCGAGAGAACTTCCAACGCGTCCACCTTATGATTCACCGATTGGAACCCCATAATAGTAACTAGACCTGAGGTTTTCAATACACCCTAGGGCAAGGATCAATCTTTTCTTTCAATACAAAGGTGTGCATTAAACTTGTGGGCCACATATACAGGGGTTAAGGCATCAAATTGATCCCAAATTTGATATCAAGGGCCTACCCATATGATTCTTGCCATCCCCCTAGTCGATAACGGGACCCTAGGTGGGCCCCATCAGCTACCTCTCACGGTACCGTGAGAGATGTTCTCACAAGAGCAAACTATGTATGTATATATGTCTATATGGCTTATCCCCCTATGCACCTTGTTGTGGGGCCCACCTAGGGATGGAAGGGGGTGGAAAGGTCTTGTCGGGCCCAACCTCTCTACAAAATTTTAGGCCCGGATCATCCCAGCCCCTTGATCCAAGGCCCACACATTCAGCAACTTTATGTTAAAAAATCGATCGATCCAACGGTCCAGTCCATTTGGAGCGGTGAAAAACCCATGGTATCAGACGAGATTTGGGCCCTACTCGGATTGGTGATTGGCCCACCTACTAGAAGCACGTGTGTGCACACACACTCGGTAGGTCTTTTGCTACTATAGAAACTTTACGGGATGGGCAACTGCAACCATGGTATCATGACTCGTGAGGCACAAGATAAGTGAAGCCCTAAGAAAACAGTATTTGCTAATCAACCCTGCACAAGAGCATAGCTTACCTAAGAAACCCTGCAGCGATACGCAAGCTCATGAAGAGAGCCAAACCTGACCAAACTCCAGAAAGACCAAAAATAGAAGATGCATACAGCAAAAATGCTGACGATATTGCCCCGACAAACATCTGATGGTCAACAAAGCATGTAAACGGTTGTTAGTAAAGTAGGCCAAAGCATTTTGATTAGAGATACAAAATTACTCTAGAAGTGTTATATGTATTAACAATTTAATAGATCTGTGACAGTATAGCTACTAACCATAGAGTAAGCGACATATGAGAAGTCAGAAACACCATAATGGAGGCCATCAAAAACAAAAGCTACGGCATTGAGAGGCTGACTGGCACTGACAAACTGGAACAGAATTTGGATGTATCAAGAACAAAATGGAATGCATCAATGAGGATTTCAAAGTCCAAGATAAGATTGCGTACTTACCAGCATCCCTGATCTCACAATTCCTAAAACTTCAGCATCCTTGGTGAAAACCTGAGCAAGGGAACCGAAACATGCAGACAATACTACAGCTGAGGAAACACCAGTGAGTACCCCTGCCTGAAAGAAACAGAAATAAATAAATAAAGGTCAAATCAAGCTCAGGATTAAAAAAAAAAAGATGAAAGAAAACGTTAACAAGCCCTTGATATCAATAAAAATATTACCATTTAAATGAATCCAGAAAGGCAGAAGGATCCTTTTAATTCAAGTTGCAGTTAATGTTCAAAATGAAGTATTGACATAGGGAGATTGGGAGAAGTCATTTGAATTTTTCTTAAGGGTAAATCAGTCAAAAAAAAATTGAAGGACGTGGTTACTTTGTGTACAGCTTGACCACTAGTCAAGGGAGGTTTTAGTAAAAATGCAAAATATAGGGGCCTTTCTAAGGTTATGCAAAAATACAGGGGCCTTTTTGTAAAAATATCTAAAGGTGAAGATCCTCTTGGGGATATCATATGATTTCCCCAACTAGCATCCTGGTAAATTAAAATCCTAAGAAAATGATGGTCCCATTTAGATCTACACCTTAGATCCTTCACTACTCACCTCTTTAATACTCCTTCAGTGAAATCCCCCTTCACTATGAATTTCTAGGAATCTGACACCTAGTAAACAAGCTCTTAATGAAATATAGTACCAATTACAGTGTGATTCTCTTATGAGGTCTACTTTATGAGGGCCAACTTGAGGCTCCCACCAATTACAACATGGAGTGGAATGGGAAAGATTCATCATGTATGAAAGGAGGAGCACATGAAGACAACATATCAAAAATCACAAGAACTATCTAAAAGGATCATGCACATGTATATCATTTAAGATCGTAAAGGAAAAACTTATGAATGCGATGCAATCCTAGGGTTAGGATGCAAGTGCCAGAGCACAATTAGGGTTCCGAAGAACAATCACTCAAAAAAGAAACACTTCATCCCGTACCCAATCCCAGACCCACTCATCCGGAACCATCCCTAGCCCTTGCACAGTCCACCCACATCGACCAAACCAGCCACAGTGACAACCGAACCCAACAACGCACAGCCAACATCGAACCCTATCTCTTTCTCACATCCCTAACAAAACCCCCAGCCAAACCACACCCTAATCGCTGTCCAAACCCTTCACCCAAACCATCCAAAAAAAAAAATCCTCAATTCTCTGAGATTACCAATCTCTACAATGCTGTATATTTAATAAAAGAAACCGAAGCCCTAATAAAGCATTCATAATCCTAGGATTGCATCAATTGGTATCAGAGCTGAATGATCATCACGATCAATCGGCGTTGGTTACCCCTATCCGTTTCTCACCATCCATTCATCCCATGCCCGATCCCAGACCCACTCATCCGGAACCATCCCTAGCCCTTACACAGTTGATGCAAATCGAGCCAGACCCAAGTCCATTGCGCCTAGCCCGTGAGTTATTGGGTCAATCAGATCCAACCCATTGGAAAAGCCCATAGATCCAATGAGTTTGAACCGACTGTTGTGGGAAGCTATCCTATTTTTAGTAGTCTTCTAATTACTTCAGTAGTTTAGAAATTAGTAGGTTTCTATGGAACCTTATTATAAATATGTGGATTCCCTTTAGGGGATCATCATGATCATAATAATATTGAATTGAGAATTGAATTCCAGTTTGTTATTGATTTGCTTAGTTTGTGCGTGAGTTCTGGCTGTTGAATCCATCTTGGATTCGGCCAAATCCCTGCTGTAGATTTGGTCCTCTTCCCTGGCTGCATCAGATTGGTATCAGAGCCCAAATCTAGTCTTGGATCTGTATTCCAATCATCAATTTGAAACAACCCCACCGTCCATTCATCCATCATCCCATCAGTTCCCCATCCCTGTTGATCTTCATCCCATCCTTACCCCAAACCCATCTCCTTCACCAGACCCACTAATCCCTATCCCGAAATCCACCCTGTCCCCTACCTGCGCCCAACCCAGCAGAACCCATACACCCCATACACCCCTTCGCCTCCACCCTAAACCCAAACCAAAAACCCTAGACCACTGCCGAACTAAATCCCCCTCACCGAAACCCTTCTCCAAGCAATCCACCCTGCAAACCCTAATTCCCTAAACCCAAACCCCATCGCTGATACACCCTCCTAACAAAAAAACTACCCCGCTTCCCGAACCACTCCCGCACCCCTTCGCACATCGTGTGCCATCCCCAAATCCAGAAAACCCCTCCTCCCATCCCCGCTGCCACATCCAAATCCCAGTCGTGACCCCAGCCACCCTTTCGTCCCTCCACCCTCGTCAAAACCCCACCAGAGAACAAAAAAAATAAAAAACAAGAAGAGAGAGAGAAGCAGAGTAGAAACGAAGAGAGAAAGAGAGCTTGAAATCGGAAGGCGTACCTTGCACCGACGACGAGCACGCACGCCAGCAGTGCCATTGTCTTCATCTCCACTGCAACTCCATCTTCATCGCAGAGAAGCAGCATCGCCTCACCTCGAATCATCGTCTTCCCACACCCTCTCCTTCAGTTTCGTCCAAACAGTAAACCCTCCCAGTCCTCTTCTTTTATTTTCTCTGCACACAGAAGCCAAGGAGAGGAGATTTTTTATCTCTGATTAAGACGTGGGCCGGACGCACTACTCTGGGCCAAAGCTTAGGCCTGACTTGCCGTTGGGCTTGAATTGAGTCCATACCCGACCCAAATCACCTGCAAAAAAAAAAAAACTCTCAAGAATGTCTACTCACAACGGTCAGACTTTTCGGGGAAAGCTTTCTAACAATCAACGAGATGCTCTGCTATCTGAATTGTTGCAACGGGTTCATGCATTGGAGATCGGACTTACTGACAGGGTACTTGCATTAGAGACCGGGTTTGCAGCCTTGCAAAAACCAGCAACTGACGCATCGTCCAATACAAGTATTCCACAACTTATACCTCACCAAGGTGATACCCATAGGCGTGGATCTATTCATGATTTTATTGAGCGTCTTTTTACTGGAAAAGACCATGAAGATGCGCCAATAGCACCCAAAGCTGATGATATCACCAAACGCGTCAAAGTCGAAGTGGCTGATTTCTCGGGGCGCCTGAACCCACAGGCCTTTATTGATTGGCTCAATTCTCTTGAAGATTATTTCAGCTGGTACCGCATGGATGATGCACAGCGTGTGGCCTTTGTCAAAGTCAAGCTTAAGGGTTCAGCAAGAGCATGGTGGCACGGCGTTGATCATAACAATTTCGTCATGGGACGTCCCGCTATCACCAGGTGGGACGACATGCGCGAAAAGCTTGAAAGTAAGTTTCTGCCCTCTAACTATTTGGATATACTTCAACAAGAATTTCTTGTCTTCAGGCAGGGCACTTTATCATTAGATGAGTACACAGAGAAATTCAATGATTATGTCATTCAATGCAAAAGTCGAGAAGATGACCGAGAACTTGTCAACCATTATCGAACTGGATTGCGCCAAGAAATTAAGCACGAAGTCCTCATGCATGACTTTGATACAGTTGATGAGATCTATAACAAGTCAAAAAGAGTTGAACTGGAATTTCGGTCGCCAAATATGCGCTGCTTTGGTGCTCTAACCGGAGAACCCATGCCTCATAGAGCTCCAGAATTTCAGAATCACCGTGCTCCATCACAAGGATATCGCCCAGTTACAGAATTTCAGAATAACCGTACTCCATCGCAAGGTTATCGTACAGCTACAGAATTTCAAAATAACCGTGCTCCTCCATAAGGCTATCGTCCACCACAACGGCAGCAGCAGCCCAACAAGCCTAATCAGCGTCCTTTTGCACCAAACCAGCGGGGTGCAACGCCACAGGGACGTGGAGCTCCAAGGCAGGATCGGCGGAATGATGGTTGTTGGCGTTGTGGTCAACCGGGTCACTTTGCCAATGATTGCCCACAGGTTCGAAATCTGTACTACTATGAAGAGGAGGCCTATTCTGATGATGAGCAATATGATGAGCATATTGAGATGGAGCTGCCCCCTGAAGATCCACAAGTGGAAGCACAGCAAACCATTCAGCAGGAAGAACGGTCAGATCCCATTCCTAAAGCCACCACCACTGCAGAAGAAGGTGGTCCTTTGCTAATCATACGCCGGCTTCTCAATACCAATGAACAGGAAAAAGAAGATTGGCAAAGAACTTCCATCTTCCGGACGCGTGTGCAATGCAAAGGTAAGCTGAGTAATTTAATCATTGATGGTGGAAGTGCTATGAATATTGTTGCGCAGGAAGTGATTGATAAATTGAAATTGCCAACTGAAAAGCACTCAAAACCTTACAAAGTTGCATGGGTAAATGATCATTCCATTCCTGTGACCCGCTGATGCTTGGTTACTTTCAAAATTGGCATTTATGAAGATGACATATTGTGTGACATAATTCCTATGAACATTGCTCACATACTTCTTGGTCGACCTTGGCTCTTCGATCGAGAGGTAATTACAGATCAAAAGAAGCACATGCATTCTTTTAAGTGGAAAGGACAAATAGTGGACCTTCTTCCAATGCCACCAATAGCATTTTCTCCTGCGACTTCCACTACCTCATCCATCCACATGTTCTCACTATGCGAAAATTTGAAGAAGAAACTAAAGAGCAAAATGTGATGTTCGCACTAGTTACTAAACAATTGCAGGAGCCTCCAAAGATTCGCATTCCCACAGAAGCTCAGGCCCTCCTTTATGAATACTCTGATTTGATTCCTGAAGAATTACCAAAAGAGCTACCTCATATGCGAAATATACAACATGCTATCGACTTAGTTCCTGGAGCATCTCTGCCAAATTTTCCTGCTTATCGGATGAGCCCAAGTGAACATGCCGAGTCGGAGCGCCAAGTTGATGACTTGTTGCAAAAGGGGTCTATCAAGGAAAGCTTAAGTCCTTGTGCTGTTCCAGCCCTCCTAATACCAAAGAAGGATGGCAGTTGGCGAATGTGTGTAGACAGTCGCGCCATCAACAAAATTACGATCAAATATCGTTTTCCTATTCCTCGGATAGACGATATGTTGGACACAATGCATGGATCTACTATTTTCTCCAAAATTGATCTACGCAGCGGCTACCACCAAATTCGAGTTCGACCAGGTGACGAATGGAAGATGGCATTCAAAACCAAATATGGTCTTTACGAGTGGTTAGTAATGCCATTTGGTCTGTCTAATGCACCGAGTACTTTCATGCACGTGATGACCCAGTTATTGCGCCCGTTTATTGGCAAATTTGTTGCGGTTTATTTTGATGATATCTTGATATACAGCAAATCCAAGAAAGATCATCTTGATCATTTGAGGTGTGTATTCAACACCCTGCGCCGTGATAAATTTTATGTCAACCTCAAGAAGTGCTCTTTTATGACTAATTCTGTGCTTTTCTTGGGTTACTTCATTACTACTCGAGGTGTTGAAGCAGATCCCGCCAAAGTGAATGCTGTTGTTAAGTGGCCTACTCCAACAACCATATCTGAAGTTCGAAGTTTCCATGGGCTTGCGACCTTCTACAGGCGTTTTACCAGAAATTTCAGCAGCAACATGGCTCCTATTACTGACTGCCTGAAGCAGGGAACATTCAAATGGACCAGTGCTGCCGCCCGTGCATTTGCGCAAATTAAACGGAAGATGACAGAAGCTCCAGTTTTGCGCCTCCCAAATTTCAATCAGGTTTTTTAAGTTCGTTGTGATGCATCTAATGTCGGTATCGGAGGTGTACTTAGTCAAGAAGGTCATCCTATCGCCTTCTACAGTGAGAAGCTGAATGAGTCCCGGAAGACATATTCTCCTTATGATCTTGAACTATATGCTGTGGTACAGACTCTACGTCATTGGCGACATTATTTAATTGGAAGAGAGTTTGTCTTATTCTCTGATCATGAAGCCCTCAAGCATTTACATTCTCAGCAGAAATTGAGTGCACACCGTGCAAGATAGAACTCCTATCTTCAGGAATTCACTTTTGTCATTCGCCACAAAGCCGGCAAAGAAAATCAAGTTGCAGATGCTTTGAGCCGCCGCAAGCATTTATTGACAAATATGTCTATCACTGTTCTAGGCTTCGAAGAAATTCGCCAAGAATACCCTGCGGATAAAGATTTTGGACACGTCTATACCGCTCTTCTCAATGGCGATCAAGCTCAACATCCGCACTTCAGTATTCATGATGGATACTTGGTTCTCGGCACACAATTATGTCTCCCAGCTACCTCCATCCGTGAACATATTGTGCGAGAATTACATGGTGGCGGATGTAGCGGACACTTAGGCCGTGACAAGACCCTTGATCTTGTTAGTGACAGGTACTTTTGGCCTAAGATGAAATCATATATCATTAAAATTTGTGATTTATGCAGGGTTTGTCAGCTTGCGAAGGGTAACAAAAAGAATACAGGACTCTACCAACCCCTTCCAGTCCCACATGCTCCATGGGAAGACATCAGCATGGACTTTGTTCTGAGTCTACCAAACACAGCACGGAAAGTTGATTCTCTCTTTGTTGTGGTAGATCGATTTTCTAAGATGGGTCATGTTATCCCATGTTCCAAGTCTTCTGACACGTCCAAAGTTGCGCAGTTATGCTTCAAAGAAGTGGTCCGTCTTCATGGACTTCCTAAAACAATTGTCTCTGACCGAGATACTAAGTTTATGAGCTATTTTTGGAAGACAATCTGGTTGGCCACTAGAACAAAGTTACAATTTTCCAGTGCCTATCATCCGCAAACAGACAGTCAAACAGAGGTGGTAAATCGCAGTTTGGGCAATCTGTTGAGGTGCTTGGTCCGAGATCACATTAACATCCTGGGATCTGGTCTTACCCATGGCTGAATTTGCTTACAATAATTCAGTTAACAGATCTACTGGGATGTCACCATTCCAAGCTGTGACTGGAGTACGACTACGCTTACCTATAGATTTGGTTCCATTGCCACTAGAAGCGCGGCCAAGTGGAGATGCTGAAGATTTTATCCGATATATATGCAGCATGTACATGATGAGGTTCGACGTAACATCGCCATTAGTAATGACAATTACAAGCAGCATGTTGATGCACGTCGTCGTTTTGTTGAGTTTGCAGAAGGTGACATGGTCATGGTCAGAATACGTCTTGAGCGCCTTCCTCCCAAAGCAAATAAGAAGCTGCATCCTTGGAATTCGAGCCCTTTAAAGATTTTGCAGAAGATAAGTTCCAATGCATATGTTCTTGATCTGCCTGCAAATTTAGGGATCAGTTCCACTTTTAATGTAGAAGACTTGACTCTCTACTGTGGACATCATACAGATGAAGGAATTGAAGAACACATCTTATCTCTACCGCCTAATCCTCCTCCGTCCGATCAAATTGTGGATGTACTTGATGATTAACTCGTGTCTACACACCGCGGAGGTTTTCAGAAATTTCTTGTCCAATGGAAGAATCGCCCCATCTCAGATGCATCATGGATCACTGCTACTGATTTCCAGCAACTCAATCCGGACTTGTATGAACGTTATCAAGCTATACACTCGCCGGAGTCAAGTTTTTCTAAGGCGGGGAGAAATGATGCAAATCGAGCCAGACCCAAGTCCATTGGGCCTAGCCCGTGAGTTATTGGGTCAATCAGATCCAACCCATTGGAAAAGCCCACAAATCCAATAAGTTTGAACCGACTGTTGTGGGAAGCTATCCTATTTTTAGTAGTCTTCTAATTACTTCAGTAGTTTAGAAATTAGTAGGTTTCTATGGAACCTTATTATAAATATGTGGATTCCTGTTAGGGATCATCATGATCATAATAATATTGAATTGAGAATTGAATTCCAGTTTGTTATTGATTTGCTTAGTTTGTGCGTGAGTTCTGGCTGTTGAATCCATCTTGGATTCGGCCAAATCCCTGCTATGGATTTGGTCCTCTTCCCGGCTGCATCAACAGTCCACCCACATCGACCAAACCAACCACAGTGACAACCAAACCCAGCAACGCACAGCCAACATCTGCGCCGCTGAATCAGAATGACACTAATTTGTCATACATTACATTCAATTAGTAAATGCAATGGTCTTAACACTTACAAATAAAACAATGATTAGAGGATTTATATGACTTTGGAATCCACTAGATACCCGTGTACTGTGTTCTAGTAGAAAAGAACATTACACTAACAATCTTCTATAGTCTAGATTTTATCTTTTCTTTTTTGTCAAATTAAGTTCACATTGTGTCGGCCGGGAATTGCTGTGCATATCGCATGTCAATTTATTGTTTTCAAATCAACGACAACCTCCATGGCCACTAATTTAAACCACGATTACAGCTCTAAACAAGAATCTAATCTTCAATCAAGGTTCATTAATGGGCCAAGTTTCTAAAGGTCTTCAATTACCAAAACTAACCCCAATAAGTTCATCACAATAGCAACATTCCTATAAATAAAAATAGAATTAAACAAAAGAAAGCCACTCCAAATTGGTGCAGTGGCTCCCTAACACTAGGATGCTTGGATGTCATTTATGCATACTGATAGTGCCACTTTCTAGTTGAGGCACCACCACACCAAATCCTCATGAGCCATGAACATTTTGTCTACACATCACAAAGAAAACCCAAATCTTTCGGATATGATCGCTGCACTTATTCAAATATGCCTGGGATGTGGAAACAATAAGTTCTCAACCTAGTCTTCATCAAGTATAGGGATAACTGATCAATAAAAAAAATAAACAATCAAACATAGGCACGGTATAAAAAGAAAATCACCTTTAGTACGCAATAAGTTATTTCCTTCACCCTTTTATAGTCACCCTTTGATAAAGACCTTGCAATTAGAGCCTGACAATTAACAAAAAAAAAAAAGCCTTCAAATTTAAGCACATGGCCAAGAAATAAATGAAAACATACATACAAATGCAACAGAGAGGGAATAAGAAGTATTTGCATGGTTGAAATTACAGTAGCATACAATATTTTCATTTTTAACATAACAAACATAGAATCCATATTGATAATCCAAGCTCACAAGCAGGAGTGTGAAGCTCAGTGTTTTCTAACAAAAATCACGAATGCCATCTCAATATTTATTCAAAAGTACTCAGGTCCGTTGGGCTCTTCAAGTGCCAGACCTCTAAATCAGTGTCACAAATAACATTATGGGTTATTAATGAAAAAGTTAACAACGAGACTTCTTTTTTTTTTTTTGCTTAAACATACGTACATATGTATATATAAAGAGATAATAGTTGTTTTTGGAAATCTCCTCTGAAAAAAAAATGAAAAAGAAAGCACGCCTTCAGTTATCTCAGACCTTACACTACAAACTACATGCAACCAAAGTAGAATTATTTACAATCTACACTTTGCTTTCATAGTTACATTCAATTTTTGAAAGACAAACTAAAAAAAATAGAAAAAATAGAAAAACTAAAAAAAAAAAGAAAAAAAACTAAGTCCTTATCATGAAAGAACCAATGAAGTGTTTCTGCAAACTCAAAAGGCAAGTATGTATTTTCGGATGATGTTGCAGATTTTAGCAATGACAGTCCAGCAAAAACAATAGAAAGCTACAAAATAAGATGAAATACATATTCTCATTAAAATAACAAACTGAAAATCATAATTAATAAACTGAATACCTGGCCAGAAGCAGCTAATGCATCTGCAAGGAGAGATACAGCCAGCCATACTTGAAAGCATATCTGATGAGCAGCCATGGCTAATGGCCCTTGACGAGCAGCCATTGATGTGCCCAGAGTCATTGTTATAAGCAACGATAAAGTTCTCCCAATAAGAAAAGCACCTAACAAGAAGCAAGTGAATCATGAATGTTAAATAGAAGCAAGGGTGCAAATGACTTCTTGGTAAAGATATTCAATAAGTTCAGCGCAAAGCACTGTCTTTTCTTTTTTAAAAAGCCCCACCTGTACAGCCAACCTGGATGCATCACGATCCCACAAGTAATGGTGGTGGGTAGGACTGAATTAACAGTGAGCCAAATATCACTCAGATCAGATTATCCAAGGCCTTCATTTTAAAGCGTCAAAGTTTACTGGCTTCTGAGCAAGGATCTTTATCATAAAAATAAAAATAATCCAACACTGAATAATGGTTGGGTTATTGTCAAACTGGGCCCACTGCCAATTCATAAGGGGTAAACGTGGGGTAGGGTTGATCATAAATCATAGATAGACCCTATATGAAAAACGAGAGAACATAAGAAAGTGGTGCAAAAAAGATAGCAGAAAAGGTGGGGATGCAGAGGTCTTCATATGGCTTAGGGTATGACTTCCACCTTTAGTGCCTTCTTTGAATACTAAATCTACCTTCCAGGAATGCTTTATGAATTACAGTCCCTCAATAGATTGGGTGTACTATGTAGCAAGCCCAAAGAACTATCTCCTTGTTAACATTGTATCATTTTAATTTATTAACGAATCCACTAGCAAAAGAATTTCTTTCTTTTTTTTCATTTCTTTTAGAATGGTCTCCACAAGCAAAAGATATCTAAGGCATAGTCACAAGATTCAACAATTACATAGACATAAAAATAGAATCGTGATATGCCAGTATATATAACATCAACATAACTGTGTTGGAAAGAGCTGTCAAGATTTTTTTTCAACAACTAAACCAATGGCTCACCAGATTTTATATATCCACCAAACTGCAAGTCTTCCATCTTAGGAGGCACTAATACAGCTCTTTTATTAAGAAACCAAATTAGGAAAAGGGTAAGAATATACCTGAAACATTTAGAGATTAAATTTTATCAGATAGTAAGTAGAACCGCCTGAAAAGGTTCATAATTCAATGCTACAGAAATTATTCGTGGAATGTGGTATGCATATTTAATATGAAAAGTCCAAAGTTGGATTGTGATAACCATGAATGTCCCAAATATAGGAAATGCAATGCCAATAATGGAGGTAAAACGTAAGGTCACTCACTTCAACCTAAATATTTTCAAGTAGCTAAAAACTAAGATAAGAGTGAATTTCTCATATAAGATAGAGGCAGACCCACTCACAAACAACTATTAAATTTTGTGATTAGCAAATCATGGAATAAGCAACATTATCGATTGCCTGTTCATGGGTTCCTAGCTCCTCAAGTGTGAAGTGTAAACTCATGTAATAAGGTTCCAAAGCCACATTCGTCATTTTCCTTTTTCAGCGGGTGATACAAATTATATAAATAAGAAAACAAAAGGAAGGTTATTTGAGAAACCAAGCCAGAAAAAGCTATACACAAGGCATTAGCATCTTGATTCACAAATTTTGGAGACTCGGTTCTTTTCACTATTCTTTGGTGTTTGTGGAAGGAGCGGAATGAGAGGATCTTTAGAAGTGCTATGCTTCCTATTAAGGATCTCTTATATGGAGTTTAGTTGAAAAATGCCAAGTGGGCATCTTTAAGGAAAGATTTCCAAAATTTGAAGATTGACGACATTATTCATAGTTGGGAGGCAACTTTAGTTTGTGGCCCTACTGAGGAGAGGAAATAGGTTTTTTTTCCCCTCTCTAGATGGATGCTTGAAGTTCCATGTGGATGCAGCTGCTAGGTGCAAGCCAAGTCTAGCAGGAATAGGAAGCGTGCTCCAAAATAGCAAAGGCAAAATATTGCTCATGTTCTCCAAGCATGTGGGAGTGACGGATTCAAATGAAGTGGAAGGGTTGGCGATTTCAGAAACTATTCAGATTTACTGGCCTTCTTTTTTCATTTTTGGAAAGTTTGTTATTGAGTGTGATTCCTCTAATTCTATTTGTAGGGTGTCTTCCTCAAGTGAGGATCCTTGGAAATTTCACTTCCTGCTTGTTGAAATTAAGTCGTTGTCTGCTTTGGTTCAGGTGACTTTCAAGCATGAAAAGGGGGGTATCAATTTGATGGCAGACAGTGTGGCCAACCAGGAAGTGGATAGCGAGGTCTTTTTAGTTGCTCCTAGTTTGAAATTACTTGTGCTCTGTTTGGTATAATCATTTATACCATCATGTTTTTCCAATCTTGCTGATCGGTCTTCTGTGTATTGATTACTTAGTAGTCTTTCTCATTGTGCTTTACAAATATAACACATGGTAATCAATGAATGTCAATTTGATGTAAGTTATGATTAATGTCTTGTTATTTAATTTCTTATTTTAATGTTTTTTTCTTTTTGTAATTTGAAATAGGAACAACAAAACACCTATGCATCTCTCTGATTAGACGCTAGATATTCCCCTTCTATATTAAAGGGATAGAAGAGACACCTTTTAAACAATTTATGAATATCCAAGGGAACCTAAAATGTCAACATTTATATCAATGATCAAAGCTAGGTGGCAAAACAAAAAAAAAAAAATGCTCATCGTCTTGAAGGAAAGCTTCTATAAATTCTACCTCAAGATATTGCTTTGATAATGGGGTTGAATATGAATGGAAACAAATTAGAGTCAGAGAAAATAACTGAAACGATGAATCTGAAATTCCAAATAAACGTTTTACAATGACTCAATAAAAGTAGAGACACTAGATAAGCCTATGAAAGTAATTCAAGAGTAGAAGTCGTCGGAGTCGATGCTTGAGTTGAAGAAGCTTAACATTTTGTATGTCTATAGTACACTCCTTTTTCCAAAATCAAGTTGATCATTTTTGGTCAATCTCGGCTACATTGTTGATAAGTTGGAGAAAATTAAGAGATACGCATGGGCTATTGTTGTACATGAATTTTTGGTCAAAAGTATCCGTGAAAGTGCGAAGAAGACAATTGGGTTTATCAATGGATGCATCATCATCTTCGAAGCAAATACCAATCATTATTATGTTATTCAATTATATAACTTCTATAATTCATAGCACAACAAAACATGTGACTTTTAAAGCGTCACTTTCATTTTGTGAACTTTTTTAACAGTCATGGTTTTATGAGCATACTAATCTATACAAGCCTATCTCACATAATTTGTAACCATGCTTTTTGCGATTGACAAAGGCATTGAAATAGTAATGGCAAGTCCTTCAAATCTATGTTGGACAATATTAAGTATACAAAGGTATCAATACCTTCTATCAATTATATGCTTTTTCTAACAATTTAAGATACTGCAAATATAAATTGGCATTCACTTCTGTTTTTTCTGTTAACGAATAAATTACTCCTTCTGATGAGGACAACTTATCATCTCCCCCAACAATGTCAATGGTATTTATTAACTTTAATTTTTTTTATCTGGCATTGCTTTGTGATTATTCCTTTTTTGTTATTGGCTTATAGGAGATAATGCTAATGACTGAAAGCATAGTAACGCGAATGGATGAGATCATAGTAATTTGGCAATATTTGCTTATACAACTTCAATTTTCTTTCTCATACACTAATGATTTAATCATATGACATTATTTTTGAGTAATTATTTGGCATTTATGTAAGCTGATCGTGATAAGGGCAGAATGAAGATCGAAGAGTTAAGAGGGTAAGCTTACCACAATCTATGATGCACGGATACTTCGAAACGGGCAACATATCGTGTAGTATTGTATCCAATACTTCACTTTTTATGCGTAAAATCCATGTCCTTGCCGTGTCTATGGCGTATCCTAGCTGTATCCGTGTAGTATCCAGGCATCATAAACCACAATGCAAGAAAAGATTGAACGTTTGAGGAGTAAAAATCTTTCAATTTTAAACATTAATGGTATGCTCCAGTGATTGGACCAAGCGAAGCAAGCACCCCCACACATATTCAGATCAATCAGACTGTCGGAGTTAAAACCAGTCGGATAAACCCTCATCTCAGTAGAGATACCGCCACCCCTGGAACTTTCACCTGGAAATCTAGTGACAGTAAGATCATCACCATGCACCATGGCCCTGACTATTTACTCCCTGTGGAATCCAAATCCCTCCAAAAGTAGTGCCTCAACTAGCGGTAGTTCGCCCCATAGATGATTGCTGTAATCCACTTTTTGCTCCCTTCTAGTTCAACCAGGACTATTGACACTGAAAACTACCCCATCCAAGAGGTTACCACTGAAATCTTACTCAAGTCAGTCAAGAGAAGCATTCACTCTGCTGAGCCAACAGCATCTAAGCAAATACACTGGACATTTTGAACTAGTCAACTACTACATTGTCATTATTTTCAAACATTCATTGTCTCCCTCATCTCTAGATAGGGTTTTGGCTGTGCAAACCCCTTTAGAGCACGTGAAATTGTGAATCTAACACTTGAAGATTATTTTCATGTGAGTATTGCTCAATTTCCTTTCTAGGTGCATGTTTGGCATCTCTATTTTTCACCTCTATTTGTCTAATTGTCTAAATCGGACAGAGGTCGGAAAAATTAGAGTGTTTGGTAGATGACTTTATCCTCTTCCTCTTTAGAGGAGTAGAGGCAAATCCTCTAAAATTGAAATGCCCACTTTCTAGGCATGTGAAAAATAAAGGCATGGGCTCTAAAAAATGTAGAGGCGGAAGCAACTTTTGTTGACGAGAATACCCATAGACGGTGTTTGATTGAACAAACTTTTATAGCTCTTTTTTTAATGGCTCAATTTTGATTGGTCTGTCAGAAAAAGAGTAGAGATGCCAAACAAGGCCTAGTTCTACTCTCTTTGGTTTAGGGTGTCGGAGTACCAATCTGATTAACTACATATACCAGGGATTGCATTGACTTCAAAACCAATATTTCATGTAAAAGCTCTCAGGAATCACGTTTCAATGACTTGCTACCCTTGGTCCAATGCTTATCTTCATAGGGGGATAAATCTTAAATGTAAACACTTCATAATTTGTATTCAAGTAAAAAATTCACTTAAGAAACACATCATGCATCTTATAAGTTCGAACACTTTTTTTTTCAATGATACATACTTCAATTTGAAATACAAATTGAGTGTGTCAAAAAAGGAATATATAAGAGAGAATACCCACTACTACATTGAGGGGGGGGGGAGGGTGAAAGGGACGTACTGGGAGACAACAGTCGCAATGGCTGCACCAGATATACCGAGGTGAAAATAATACACTAGTATGGGAAGTAAAAACACAGATGAAAGATTACCCACTCCTGCCACATAACAATGTAATTAGAAGCAGGAACAACAACATGCTAAAAATGGTCGATTTTAAAGTAGGTATAGAGAATAAGTAACAGTCCATCTGATATATAAATAGAGCATAACCCATGACAATCACAATCTCTCTAGAACAAAGTAGTCGTCATTTTAGCACTTCATGGAGCAAGAAATAGAAACTCAATAGTTCAATCATACCAGGATACTTCAAAATAGGCATGGATTGTATCTAATACGAAACTTTCATATGTAAAATTTATGTCCTTTGGTGTAGCCCACGGACTTTGGCAGGGATGATTGAAGCTTGGAGGTGCTCTAGTTTTTACGGGTGTGGGTTAGTTCTTTGGAGACTTATACCCTTTGCTATATTGTGGTCTGTGTGGAAAGAGAGGAATGACAAAGTGTTTAAAAGGTCCTCATCGTCAGTGGAAGACTTGACGTTATTGGTGGTGGCTCGAATTGTCAAATGGGCCACTTTCAAGTGTGAGTTCGATAGTCTAAGAGTTGATGGTGTGTTGCACAATTGGGAAGCACAATTGGGAAGCCTATCTATTTTGTGGGGTTAAGAAAATGAGAAAGGTGTTTTCCTAGGCTCCTCCTTCTGAAGGTGTGCTTAAGTTCAATGTGGATGGGGCAGCTTGGGGAAAACCTGGGCCAGCAGGTATTGGTAGGGTGCTTCGCAATAGTGAAGGCATTCTGGTGGCTTTGTTCTCAAAGTATGTGTGTTGTATGGAGTCTAATGAAGCTGAGGTTGTTGCTATTTTAGAAGCTATCCGGATTTTCACTTCAACCTCTTTTCGTTCTAGACTTGTGGTTGAAAGTGATTCTCTTAATGCTATATCTTGGGTGTCTTCTTCGGCTATATTTCCTTGGAAATTTCAGTTCTATTTGAATGAGATTAGAGCTCTATTGTCTTCAATTCAAGTGAGCTTTATTCATGTTAGGAGGACAGCAAATGGCTTTGATGACTTTTTAAATAAGCAAGGGGTTGATAGGTCTTCTAACTTCTTAGCTTTCACTATGTAACTTGTTTTGTGGTATAATGCTTTTATATCATAGTGCCCTGTCGGGCCTCTTTTGTAATACTCTTTCCTTTCTTAATATATTTTCTTCATTGCCTATCAAAAAAAAATGTCCTTGCTACACCCATGGTGTGTATGGACATCACAGACTCACCTGATAAATTAGCAAGAGATAGTTGCAACTTGCAATAGGCTTTTTCTCTGCTATCAAGTAAAATCTTGGCATTATTATTATAATATATATGTATAAGTCAAATGTTTTTATAAGTGTTCCATTCTTATGCCTTGAGGTTCACCTAATGTGGGGCTTTCCAAAAATGTCCCGTGCCTGATGTTTGGGGCTTAGCTTACATTTACAGAGCTCTTCTCACCATATGAGGCATCCTCGAGGGTTACACATATAAAGTGTCCGCTTCAATCAAGAGTTTGCATTGTAAGAAAAAAAAAAAAAAAAAAACATTTTAATATGAGCTTTAACTAGATTTAACATAGTTCAACCTTAGTTGATTAAAACACTTAAAGGAGCCAAACCATTATTGTCTTCTATTTTTTTTAATATTATTCTTTTTTAACGTAATTATTTATTTATTAAAAAGGAGTGTACATGAGGCTTACACCCCACACATTAGGCAATCAAAACTACTCGCCTTGCATCCCTACATTTTAAAACGTTGGTCCCAATCTGAGCCCTCTTGAATTGGCAGACACTAATCCAGGTATCAGTTGTAGTTGATTTCATCACAATAAATTGACATGATGTATGGCCGTTATATTTTGAGTCTCCTTGCTGCTGCAACCATGCACACTTTCAGATGCCCAAACCTTTTGCATTTTTTTGAATGATAGCTGGTTAAATACGATTAAGTTTGCCCCTTTAAATTAAGTATGTTTGTATTGTTTTTGCAATAGTTTTTGGAGTTGGAAATTACATATATAAACACTGAATGATACTTTTATATGACATTTGATTATTCAAGAAAACAAGAAGTTAGGATTTTCCAGGAACAAAGATAAATAGAACAATAATATTAATTGATGATGACTTCAAAACAGCAAGCTGTGCTCAATAATGCAAATCAGATGAACTACAGATGTCACCAATAGCATAAACAATAAATCAGTATTTTCAATGATTTAAAAAAGATCCCTTAAAACTTCAAATGCAGGCTAACACTTACCAAGACATAATACGGGTGTGCTTGTATCCTTAAAACCACGGAAAACACCTTGAACAGCCACAGAAACAACAACTGCAGGAGCACCAAGGGCTCTTAATGAAAGAAATCTTTGTGATGGATTGCGCATCGGTGAAGCCTGTTCAGAAAATGAATTTTAGGAAAGGGTCCTCGCTGTAAATAAAATAACTGCGATGTAAAATGAAATGATGTAAAGTTGAAACATCAGAACTGACAGAAATTTTCTGCATTCTGAAAAATAATTTTGTATCAGGTGATGATGCAAAGTGGATACATATATATATATATATATATATATATAGAGAGAGAGAGAGAGAGATTACTAATGGTATGCCCATCATGGTGAGAAACAATCCTGCTCCAAAGTACAAAGCTAAAGCTTGAACTATACCAATTCCAGATGCTAAAAGCAAGGCAGTAGAGACAGAAGGAAGTTGCATTCTTTCTGGTATCTCCCTATCGTTCTCTTCCTGCAAAACCCTATCTGCAGATGGCCCAAATTCAGATACATGAATATGAGTAACTGTGTTGCCAAAGGTGCCTAAGTATGCAATGAACTCCAATTCAAAAGCTCAATTGCTATATGCTTTTCTGCATCACAAACTAACTTGCCTGAGTTAGATTCCCTGGTGACATGTTTGGAAATGTCTTCAGCCACAAATGAAGTTGTGATGCTAAGGAGAGGAATATTGAATAACTTTGATATAACGTTTAAAATTGATACTGAAACAGCAGCTGAAGCCAATTCCACAGCACCTTTAGAAAAAAAAAAAAAAAAAGTAGAAGAATTGAGAGCTCCCAGACGGCCAAATCGAGTGATAATGAAAGAAGACTTACAGTAAACATTAAGGATGACTGGTTATTTATGTCTTCCTAGGGTTCACTTTTTCACACGCACAGCTCACTTTTTTGCAACCATGAGGTTGCAAGATTCAAGTTTTGTTACCAATTAAAAGAAAAAAGTTGTGATACAAGATGACATTGTTCTTTTTTTTTTTTCAGATGATCTAGGAGTAACTCATTACCCCAGATTACAAAGATCCAGGTTCGAGTATTGTTAAGGCCCAAAGAAAAAGGCTAGGATGTAAGATGACATTGTTTTACAAAAAAAATGATACTGCAATAATTCATGACCTCAGATTGGATACATTTTGAACCTTTCTAAGAGGCCATTCAAAGAAAACCATTCATCAATGCATCAAAACCAAAACTGAACTACATTTGAGAAAAAAAAATGAACATCCATAAAACTGATCGATGAATAAATTATGCATATTTCCTGTCACTACAAAAAAAAAAAAGAGCATATCAATGACACAGGTTTGGAAATAGGAAAGATCAGCGGTGAGTACAAGAAAGTACTGAGTAATTGATGGTGTGGCCCTTGTGGGTTCCAGGCGGAAAAAAATTTGTTCTGGAGGAATGTTACTGTACAAAAATATAGAGTGGGAGGAGAAGGGGAGGGTTCTGTGTGGAGTCCCAGGTGTAAAACATTTGGAGTTTGGAAAGAAAAAAAAAACCTTGGGGATTGAATATATAGAAGGGTGGGCAATGCAAAATGTAATTGGGAAATCGAGAAGGTTTTGGAAAGACTTATGGCAGTGATGTCCCCTTTGCATCCTTGTTCAAATCTGTATAGTGTTTCATGATGGTCATTCCAAAAGCAGTCCCCTGTGTGCTAATATTATGAAATTATGATATTTTAGGATGCAAGATCTTTCTGGAATATGACATTTAGGGCACGTTTAGTAACAAGTGACGAATCCGTGAGGAATCTAAACATTTGAAGATTCCTCATTGATGATTTATATAGCTGAGGATTTCAAATCGATATCGTTGCATATCAACACTTATAGCTGAGAAAAATTGGTAACGGTATGTTAATCTACAAAAATGAGGATTTTCGGATCCTATGGGGGGAAGCTAGACCTTCGGAATTTACAATTGCCAAACATGGGTTTTCTACAATTTAAAAAAAAAAAAAGAAAAAGAAAAAGAAAAAGGGTGAAGAATCCCGAAGAATTTGATTACCAAACATGACCGTAACACAAATCTGAAGTCAAGTTGGTTGAGAATTATGTTGTCTTGTATTTGACATAAGAACCTGAAAATGGGACCCTTCTGGTAGTTTTTCATTAGATCCTTTTTTTCATGCATCCTCGCTTTCAAGGCGGGATACTATTACTTGTACAAGGGCATGGAATAGAATCGCCCCTAGAGTGGAAGTTGACAAAAGAGGTAGTTATGATCTATGATGTCCGGATACGGACACGGGTACGGATACGGGACACGGGAACGAGCGTCCGATACGTCAACTTCAAAATTTTAGGATACGGATATGGGTACGGCATTCCTAGAAATATATAAATATAAGTATTTGGTTAGGGATTTATTTTGGGTGGAATGCTTATTTTATCTCAATTTAGAGCTCAAATATTACAAGGCCCACTGTTTGTTTCAAATTTTCAATGAGGTGGGTCTCCTCTTCCTTCTCTCCTCCTCCTCCTCCTCCTTCTTCTTTTTTGTTTTCCCTTTTGATCAAACTAAGAGAGACAGAAATTGGCCAAAATGGAAAATCTACCTAAATATTGGGCGAAAAATAACACAAACCGTGTCCTGAAATTGCCCCCCCGTATCCCAGCCGTATCTTGCCGTATCCCGTACCGGTATTCGTATCGGACCGTATCAGTACGGGTACCACTAGTAATTTGCAGTATCCGGGTATCATAGGTTATGATTCTCATAGTCAACCAACTCTGACGGACATCATTTTCTATCATACTTTTGCTCGCTTTGCTTAAGGGCCAAGGAGACCATACATCATCTCCTTGCCCATTGTAGCTAGAGCCACTTTCATCATTTGTTAAGGACAAAATGGGTTTTAAGAGATTTGTCGGTAAAGACTGAACGTGGGGTAGATGGAGGAGTCGCATCTTCATGGAACGAAAAAATGTTGGCCTCTCACAATCATTAAAAAAATGCCTATAGAACTTACAGAGCTTATTAAGGTGAGTTGCAACTTGCGTCCTTCCTACAAAAGAATTTAAATGTGTGGAACACCCTGAGACGCTGGGATTTGTTTAGGAGGCAGAAGTGAAAGCCAACATTAAGGCAACATTGAATCCGTTTCCACCCAGAACGATGTGCGGATGAGGAAGCTCTGGAAATTAGAGAGGCAATATGACTAATCAAAATTCTTTTCCAATAAGGCTTATTATTTGGAGGGGACTCCAAGACTAGAGGGAAAGGTAACGGAGCTATCGAGACCAGGGTTTATCTTTGACAAAATCAGGCTGCTTAAGGATTGATTTGTTAAATTTGTTCATACTGGCAGGTGAGAAAGGAAAAGGATGCTAACAAGACTGGGTATTATTTGGTGACACAATAGATATGCATTGGTCATGTCATGCCGAGGACAGGATGATCTGATCTAAGCTGTTTGTATCTTTCTTCTTCTTTTCTTCTCTTATCTATTTTTTCTTAATCTTTCTTCTTTAGCTCCAATTGTCTGCTCTTTGCAGTGTTTTGCTACAGTACTCTTGTATTTTCTCTTTGTTTCTGTTTTGGTCCATCTTGTTCAACTTCTACTAATTCATAATAATAAAAAATTCGTATCACCAAAAAAAAAAAAAAAAGCAAATATTTTTCCTGTCAAGACCATAACAGGAAAAAAAATGTGTACTTAGAAAAAGTAGCAGCATGAGTACCCAATCTGCCAATATATGCAGTCTCCATTAACTGTGATAAAGGCTCAATTGCTTGACCAATAATTGCTGGTAAAGCAAGAATTATGAGCTCACTGCTAACACTTTGTGATCCGTTGCCAGTAATCCCCGTCAACTCACTGAGAACAAAATAGAAGCAAAAATATTTGGTAAGGAGACTCTGACTAACAGAACTTGCTCAGAACTGAATAGTTTAAGACAAAGGATAATTGTCCACTCTGCCAAAATATTCATATAGGTTACAATTTTGGGTCCATACAAATGCATCATAGTAATCAACAAAATATACAACAAAGACACTGAAATGTTACTTCAAAAGTAAAAAGAAAAACGAAAGACTACTAATAATCTGTCTAACAACTAATAGCCTTTTGACTAAACTATTTAAAATTGAAAAACTCTGATATTGTAACATGGACTATAAAAATTTAAGATTAAAGCATTATGCCAATAGTAACCTAGTGAAGAATAAATTTACATATTTGAGACATTGATGCAGGCCCTAGGGTTAGGGCTTGCATGAAAGTGCCGAAACACAATCAACGCCGAAGCGTGCGTCCAAAGACACTTCAAAAGTCTCCACAGAGACAATAAACGAGGACGAACCTCAATGGGAAAAGCCAACTTTAATTAATCAACTCTCTAAATAATCTTCTACAATGCCATATAAATAGTAAAAGAAGACTTAAGCCCTAAGAAACCTTATTAAACTAGGAAACTAAAGAATATTGGAAACCTAATCCTAAATACAAATCACCAAATAAAACTAGTAACTAATAACAATTAAATAAATAGAAACTTTTCTAAATATATTTAGGCCCTAGACATGTGGCCTGAGGTCCATCTACATCAGACATATTCAGTTAGAAACATCATTGTGATTTTCAGGGGCAGGTTGCCAAATCGTCTTTACCTTCCTGGAAAATGGGTCATCAAGCATGCTAACCAGCCTCGGCGCATTTATGGACATGGTGGGAGAAAACGATGAATCAATTATGTGGCAATCAATAAATTAATATTTTTCGGGTTCGAAACTGCGATACCACACTGGGGCCATAGGGGATTTACCCAGATCCCTCTGAGCCCAAAGGGATTAGTCCTACCCAAAGAGCTGGGATACTCTCCGTTATCAAAAAAATAAATAAATTATGTGGCAATCAAGCAAGCGTGCATGCATAGCTTTAAAAGTAGAGAAATCATATACTATTGTTGGCATAATGGTTACATTTTCTAATTTATATCCTTGAGAGAAATGAAGTGGATGCACATGATGCATGCACTTACATAAAAATGTGGTCAAAGTAGCAAAAAGCATTCCCACAGACATCTCCTTACATTCAATTCATGTAGAGGTAACTATCAACTATCTAACCTCTCATTGATCACTGTATTCTATTTTCCTATAATAGTTTCTATCTCCCAGTGATGAAACATATATTCTGTACAAGCACACACGCAACAGAAAATATAGCATGTAAAGAACAAGTCTGATACTCACAAATTTTGCAAGCTTAAACCAAGTGCACTTCCTGAAAATCAAGCATACTTAACATACAATCAGTTATGTACAGGTTACTGAGGCAGAAGAATGCTGCTGATTTCGATACAAAGTGTAAATGCATCAAAAATTGGGTTACCAACTTGCAATACAAAATCTAGATTCTTGCCACCAGGACTCTTCTTGAAGTAAACATACATTCAAATTTTTATCAGAACAGCAACATTTACTGGAATAGAAGAGTAGGAATTATTTAACACCTATTTAAACATTTGAGATTGAGAACACAAATAAATTATATAATAGGTCTTGAAGCTTACAGAATGCTGTCCCTAAAACGGGTCAGAAAATGTCCTTTCTTTTGAGTGAATCCCTCCTCATTATGAGACTCACTGTAATCTGAACAAGATTGGCTTTTGACCACTGGCAAAATACGCTTTTTGCAAGGCATAACTGGTGAAAGGTAGAACTTTGCATGGTCATTTGCCAGAGAGTGATGCTTCATGATGTTGGGGGCACATACTCCATTCTTATCCATTAGCATGGGATTATGAATTTTAATGGAACATCTAGGTGTGGAGAACTTCATCATTTTCTTCATTGGATTCCATTGACATATATTAGTTGTCAACCCATTGGAGGAGGATACCCTCAGATGTGTAACCTCCATGGTTGAAAACTAGTAGGTATTGCTTCAGATTCGGGGAACAGGCATCAGATCAATCACTGCAAATAAGCAAAGAACATATCAAGATCCGCATTTTTATAAATTAGTCTATCAACTGCATGGGCCCGTACAACATAAGCAGTAAATAGTATTTGGATTGATGTAAAAGCGAGATATATATACCGGATACATTTTTCTTTCCACCTAAAAAAGTTGCCTTGACAGGCACTTTTTAGATTTGGGCATCACTTCCGGAAATCCAGTGTTGTTATTTCTGGAAATTTCCTGATTATTTCTTAAAGTGTGTTCAACTTTTATCTTCCCCCATCATTTATCATATGCATCGTACGAGAAAGGAAAACATAAATAATCAGATCCAAATCTTAAAATGTAAAAAAGTGAGCAAAGTGCCGTGTGATTAAAAGAAGCATATTGCAAATATTGCCACATTCAATTTGCAAAAGTTCACTGATGGTATACTTAGATTCACCTATTAAAGAAAATCATTAGACAGCAATAAACACGCCGTGGAATCAAAGGTGTGAATGGTTGGAATGACCAAAAGATATGATAAAAACATCTGCTGCACCACCAAACCAGGGTACGCTTAAAAACAACCTACACCATCCAAGTCAAGAATCAAAAGCAATGACTAGTTCTAACAATCTCTTTTGGCTTATCGCTACAAAAAACTTTTGAAACACCATATTCAGAATTTCAGATAACAAAACCAAAAATTAATCAACCGAAACCCAACATTGCACAGTAACTTTAGTTAAAACAGTAACATGGAAGCAAATCATGGTCTATTTTAAATCACTTTTTGCGCTATAAGCTATAATACTAGATATATGGATAGGGGCACAGCTACACAGGGATTGAGGATACAACCCTGAACTTTGTGAAATTCAATGCATTGATACAGATACATCCACCATATCCATAACATGATACGTTTATAATGAGTATTGCTCTCCTGCGGATCCGTGCGGACTCCCATGTAGGGCCCATCTGGGACCCCACCAATCATAAGGGAGGTGGGGGATCAGAAGATCCAGATGTGACCCACCTATGTTCAGAAGTCAAAACTACAAGCCCGTTAGGTTATCCTAACCCATCCATGGCTCTCGAGTTTATTAGAGGGCATCATTTATTTTTATTTCAATCTAATGGTCAGTCCCATTTGGATGGGGTTTCAAAAACCTAGGGCCTATGACATTCCAGGGGGGTTGTAGTAGTGTGTGAGGGGTTCGATGGATTCATAGGGTGCCCTGGTGGGCCACAAATGGGAGTCTGCAAGACTGGATGGATGTCCCCATAAGGACTGTCCACAAGAGCGAAATGGCCTTTTATATTTCACATAACTATTTTCATAAGTATAAGAACATTTCAAAAATAAGAGTAGTGGAATCAATTCACATTCCTTTATATCATATTTAATGTTGAAAAGTAAGGAAACTGCCAGCACACTCGTGGTTAAGTAGTGTTTGACACATTAGTTTCACACATATGCCCAGAGATCGACACTGGGTCTTCCAAGTTAAAGTATCACTCATTGACCAGTATCCCTACATAGCAAAAAATAGTAAGAAAACTAATAGAATTATATGCAATAATGAGCTTAGAACAGTAGGGCTTGCAAAAACTTGAGTCCTACAACTAGGTATCATAGACCCCAACCAAAACTTAAATGTTCAGGTAGCTTCTCTAGTCCATTTCATCCAAATCCATCCAAAAAAAAAAAAAAAATTTCTGCACTGCTTCACGATGCTTTGTATGCAAATGAGATAGGTTAAAACAAATAAAACGCTCTCTTTCCACTAGAGGGTTTTACATCATTCCAATTAAACCCCAGTTTTTTTAGGAGAAAATCAAACATTCCAAAACCCAAAAATTTCATAATATCCAGTTCTAATGAAAACAAGTTTAAAAGAAAAAACTGAAACACCAGTGAAATGAAATCGATAAATACAACCACAAACATTCTAGATAGCCAACCGTTTTGCAGTGCTCTTAAATCAGACTACTCGAATAAAAGTGTGAACAGGAATATGAGAGAGAGAGAGAGAGAGAGAGAGAGAGAGAGAGAGAGATCAACAACACTCTCGGCAAAATGTAACGGTTTTGGCGAATTGTATCCATCCATCCATTTGTTTATGGATGCATGAAAGTGTTTGCGGGCGAATACACATCGGAATTCAGCATTTGTACCTCTCTAACTGCTACCAAATGATTTCTTACTTAAAGCTATGATTTTTCTTCCGTAAGATTACTGAAAACGAGCGTGCGAGCGCAAATCCAATTCTCAAGAATCCGATATTTCGGAATTGATAAAGACAGTAGCATTCAACAGAAGAAGAAGAAGAAGAAGAAGAAGAAGAAGATATCACCTCTGTTGTTATGTTCCTAGGATTTTGCGCATGAGCAGCAGGGCGCAGCCGAGAAAAACCCTACACAAGAAGACGTGTGAATCGGTACGGATATATTTATAATGGTCGGAAGGGGGAATGGTTTTACATCGAGAAGGCTGTGTTTCCCATTCTGGCATAAACATGGTTTTTTTTTAAGCTCCTGTTGATACTAAAAGGTCTTACAAAGCAATTACAATCCATGAAATTGATTTAAGAGGAAGGAAATGGTTTTACCTAGTTTACAAATCAACAGGGTGAAATTCTTATCCATACATTCTGTTTGGATTGTTATAACTCGTTTTATTTAAGGATTTAGCTCAAGATGGATATAGTCAAGAAATGGGATTTATATATCCAACTCCAAGCCTCCAACGTAATTAAAACAAGGCTTCGGTAATGATAATTGCTTAAGGATATCAATTATTATGATCGGAGGTTTTGGTAATTCTGAAAGCTTTTCGAATGTATTCTTTATTTTTAATTAAGATCAGTGGCGGATTTAGGATTCTTTTTTGAGTGGGGCGTACGATGGTCAATTATAATATATTAAGCTAAGAGGTTTTTGGATTGAATTTTGACAGTCAGTTACGATTTTGAATCTTTTCAGTTATCTCATACAAACTACCTTTGAAACCACCATTATGTTCCTACTTTTCCACTTTTGAAACTTTTACATGTCTCTCATTCTATCCAAAACTCCATCATTCCTTTTCTTCTTCCGTTCTTCTTATTCCTTCTTGTCCCATAATGGTAACCTTTTATTCATTTATTTTCTTTCTATGATTTATGGCTATTTTTTATAATGCATAAATGCCGGTCATGCCTGTGCTGAGCACGGGTTATTATGCTAGTTAAAAGTTGAAAATGTCAAAATCAACACCACCTACCAACCTACCAATAATTTCCACTTATTGCATTGTTTAAAGATATTATTTTTTTATTTTTTTTGCAAATTAAGTATAAAGAACTCATATCTCACTACTAATCAACATATTGCTTCCTCACATATTGTATAAAGGTATGGTGAAAGAGCGGACACATATGATATACTATTGTGTCGAAGTTGAATTGCCTGAGCTTGAAGTGAAAAAAGAAGAACGCTTGAGTGAAGAGTTCCAACGTTTTTCAGTCGCCCCAAGTCCACCACCACTGATTAAGACAACTTGTTTTGATTCTACCTATAACCATTTTGAACTAAAATAGAACTTTTGGGTGGAATATTCAGATTGCGTAAAAATATTGTGATACTCAAAAATAGTTACACAGGTCTATATAAAATATAGAATAGTAGGATGTCCCGTGACATGTATGTGTAGTATAAGCCAAATCCTCATTGATTTGGCTGAATTTTGAATATAAAATGTGGGCCATAACTTCAGAAAATACAAAATGGGGTGTCTATATTTGGAAATTATAACATGGAACCCACTTTTAAAAATTGTGGTACGTGGGGTTCACCTTTAGAAATTAAAATAATATGGGGCGCATATATAGAACGTGCAATAAAAGGCCCTACTTTAGGTATTTAAATGTGGAGCCTGTATTTAGAAATTACAATATGAGAGCCACATATAGAAATCGTAGCACGTGGAGACCCGCCTTTAGAATTTAAGGTAGTTAGAGTTTCATGGCTACTAGGATCTAAAAAATACTTAAAATTTATAAAATCTCTGAATTTCAGAAATTTCTGAGAAAATTCTATAATGCCGGAAATTCTTTCAGGGAAACTAGCACAATCCCAATAGAAGCATTCAACATGTTGGATGTTTTTCTTGTGCAAAGCTTTTCTCATCCCTCAAAAGTTCTTTTGGAAATTGGAAAAAAAAAAAAGATCAAATAAATTAACACCATTGAGTCTATTTATTCGCCCTGCAAATGGCATGGAATACATGCAAAGAGGGAGAGGCGGGAATATTTTTTTGTAAGGGGGCATCTGAAAAGCGGAGGAGACATTTATCCTATTCCATACACACTGTTGATTATTCAACATTCGAAAAACCCCCCACCCAGAAGGAAGGTGGAGTGGGATGAGGCATAGGTTTGCGCTCGATTTACTGTGTTTGAAACTGCTTTAGATTTGCCCCCACATGCACTTGGTGTGGGTTCATCACTCCGTTATGTATTTTAATGCAAACAAATAACCCCAAACCCCAAAAGAAAAATGAACCAAAAATTTTGAAGCATAGCTGACGATATTTTGAATAAACGACCCACTCAGAATAGGACCTGCGTTTCTCATGATGTCACCTTGTGTTTGACACTTGGAGACAAGTGGAGCCATCCTGCTTCTTTTCATCCACATGGCAATTGGCACAACCCAGTAGTAGCTTTAGTAAGTAAAATGTAGTTGGCAATTTGGGCACAAGGGGGAAAGGAAAAGATCCAAAAGTGGTGACTGGAGAGTATCTACAGGAAAATTTTTTTCATTGTCATGGCCAGACAATCGCCAACACTGCCTACAACAAAGGAGACGAGATTCCAAATGTATGAAAGTTGGTGTAGGAACCCATACTATCATCTGTACTGGGATGGAACGTGGGGACCAAGTAATACCAACATAAGTGGAGATTTCAAGGTCTCAATACAAACAAGATGTTGTCTCTGTCATAGTAAAATAAGCTCAATTTTCTCTTGTCCAATCTATTCAATAAAACAAAAAAAGCAGGATAGAAAAGACAGAAATGGGTCTAACCTGATTTGAATTGGAAACAAATTCACACCCTATTTAAGACTCCATGACTTGCTGCTCTCTCAAATATTTTAAAAGTTCTCATATAAATATTAACTGGTATTATTGAAAGGCTATGACCATTCTTTCAGATTCAGAAGCACAACTTTATCCACTCAGGCCACCTTGGAAGTCATAGGACTCCTTATTGGGCCATTAGCTGCCGTAGGCCCTTGAGTTTTTACGTTAACCAATAAGAGAAGGCAGTCATAAATCTAAACAAAAAGTCTAAATGGACAAACTTTTTGGCCAGAATTTGGGACAAACTCCCATGTGGCACAATCCTAGAGGTGCAACTTTTGAGAGAGGGGGAAAAAGCACCTCTAGGATTGTGCCACATGGGAGTTTGTCCCAAATTCTGGCCAAAAAGTTTGTCCAAGTAGAAGGGTTGAAATCTAAATGAGTGTATGCATCCTGAAACTGAAATTTCAAGGTAAATGATTAAAAAAAATGTTTACGCAATAAGAGATGTTGTGTGACCAATAATTAATATATTTCGAATAACCCTCCTGATGGTTGTTGCTAATGACTAAGAACAACTGCATTCCAAATTATGTTTTGACCACAGTGTTCTTCTAAACCAAGCAACTCAGTTTAAGAACAGCAAGACGTCATCTGCATTGAATTGCCCAGGCCGCAGTCACATCCTGCTATTGCTTTGACACAGGTGCTCATGGTTAGCACATAAAATGCAATCCTGTACATGTTTAAATAACTGGATTTGATTAAAAGATCACCGTTCTACACTCGCTTTAAGAGTAGCCAAGCAGCTCATGTAAAAAGCCATCCTGCTTTCAATTGCCTTCTCCATGCCATGACCATGAAGAAAGAATTGGCTACCTGAATATCATCTTGGGACGGATGCTTATACCCATTAGTCCCTGGGTTACCTCTTGGAGTGTGAAGATGGAGTGCATTGGGGAAAAAAAGTGTGTTCAATTGTCCACTGTCTCTTTTGTGTGCATTTTTTCCGGTCTAAACTCTAGATGTTCTCCCCAGGGGGTAATTCGGCCTTCTTTGCGGTAGTACCGAGAACCCTCTCCATGTCAAAGCGCACTTCAATGTTGCGGATGCCGTAGCCAACAACCATCAACCAATAAAGTAACTTGGCAAGTTCCGGTGCGCTTGTCTCAGTTGCACTAGTCTGCAAGCAGATGAAACACTATTATTACCAGAAACAGCATGAAGATGGAGAGAAATGACTACGGAAAACAGAAATGTGCAAACTTGAAAAGTGTTTTGAGACACTATAATCAGCTAAGATATACTTAATTAAATCAATGTGAGAGGCGTTTAATGTTTGAGATGCTATGTCTGGAGATGTTTTCTTCTTCTTTTTGGTTGAGCAGGCCTGGCTTGTGGACATGTATATCCTTTTTTGTCCTTGGCTCCCCCCTGATGTTCACCTGCCGCATATAGCCATATGCTTTGCATAGCTGGTAGTCACCTCAGGGTGTTGCATTTGAGGGATGTGGATACCTCTTTTTATAAATGAGCTTCTCCCCCTCTTTTCCCAAAAAAGGAAAAAAAAACAAGAAAGGAGCAATTTTATGACCCAAAGCAATATCTACAGCTTAAAATTGGATTCCAAAATACTTCATTTATGAATTTGTACCAACCGATTAACAATGCCTTGAAATTATTAAACATAGGCTTTTTCTTTGAAGCCAGACAATCACAATATGTGGCCGCGTAACCGCATATGCAGAGACATATTCCTCATTTTTGGAACAAAAGCTCAAAAAAGATGAATGCTTCCATGCGTGATGCAGACCCAAAGGACCCGACTCTAATGCCTAAGTCCAAAATGGAGCCTAGGTGCCAAGTGAGGCCCAATGCCTGACCATTTCAGACCTCTGCATGTCCTCAAGAAAGAATGATTTGCTTTATTATGGTAAATCATTCTTGATAACCCTTATTAAGGAACATTAGGCCTCAATTTAGTAAGTTTGCTGTAGGTTGTATTTTATGTCCAAGATTCAATTATGATTATATCAATGGACTAGATTTATTTTAGAGTACCTATCTTATGTAACACATAAATATTGTCTGATGGGTTGGAGACCGATGGTTTTTCATTTTGAAGATCGAAGGAGAAGATAATGTTCTTTGGTTTTCTAGTGGTAATGCCAATGTTTCTTTTGAGACGGTCCTATACCCATGAAAGGTCTTTAGCTTTGCACCCATCTTCATTTTTATGTGACCATGCCGTTGGCCAACCAAGTACTAGCTATCAACATTCTAATCACAAAGTTCTACTGCTCATTCGTTCCCCTTAGTGAGATTCAAGCTGGCCGAAGCTAACAACAAATCAGGAACATGACAGTTTCAAGATCTAAAACTCAACTAAGCGGGTCGATTTCAATTTATGGAAAATATGTGCTTGAATTCAGATGTGGGTCGTTAGATTTGGATTTGTTTGGATTGTATGAATCTTAGTATGATTTAGTGGTCCCAGCCACACAAAAGTATTAGATATCTGTATTGTACTAGATAGAGGTCTATCATCACTGCAGTCGGGTCCATCCAAATCCAAATCATCTTTGGTATTTTATCCAAGTTTAAAAAACCATGCATGACCATATTTGCTGAACTCTAGTTTACAAAGTAGGTACTCAAAATTACTAAATTTTGAAAAGAACATCTTTACTATATCAGGTTTAAAAAAAATGCGTGAAGTGAAGGAGCTTGGAAGATTAATGGCAAACCTTCATTTGGGCAGGGTCTGAAACTACCAAAAGGCGCTTTATAAAGGTGTTCATAGCCAGCACAGCATCTTCTCCGGCACTATTTGTCAGCTCCTACACATGATTGTCACATAATTATTTATAACATCAGTCATAAAAGCACATGCTGGGGGATCAAGAGTACAACCCATTGTCTTGAATAACTAATAAAAGAATCTGATTCTTCAACTGTAATAATAATAATAATAATAGTTTAGATTTGTTAAGTTGATCGAATTGAAATTTGGAAGAATAGAAAGAAGAGCCCCTAAAAGAAAAAGATAGTTCACAGTAGCAACGTGCAATTTCTGATTAAGCAATCCTACTTTATTCAAATTTACTTTGCAGAGAAAGAGCCTTGCATACAAAGAAAAATCATAGCAAAGAAGTACGTGGATAACAGCCTCAAGCTTTCCACTGCACTAAGAATCTAAGTACAGCCAGCTTTAGGAAAGGACGCGCGCGCGCGGGGGGCGGGGGGGGGGGGGGGGGGGGGCGCGGGGTGTGGGGGGTGCTGTAAATCTAAAAACCCTGATTAGATACAGCACTATGACAAACCATGCTAGGGCAAATGTTTATGAAATACTATAGAAGTTACTGCAAAATATCAGGGCATTAAAAGCAAAAATGCATAAATAAGAACAAGTGCAAGTATCAGGACCTTAAAAGCATAAATGCATATTATTCCACCAAAAACACACAAAAAAGATCATTTATATCAAAAAGTGAATTACATCTATGTTACCTTCAAATTTTGTGGTTCAAGAGACTTAAGGTATTCCAGAAGTTCATTCTGTCCATTAGTAGACTTCCTTGCAACCTGACGATTCAGTTCTTCAATTTCCGCCTCAAGTAACTCAATGTATTTCACTGCATCCATCTTCTCCAGACCAGAAACATTATTCCACCTGATAATTTCACCAGTGACTTTTTTTTGTGTACCAGGTGCATAATCTGGTATATCCTATGACAATAAAGAGTGCCACGTCATATTACTCCCAAAGTAAAATAAAAACAATATAAATGCAGCACCGCTCAAGCCTCTTGATATGATAGGGTACCGGTGAAGTATGCTATGGGAGCATGTGAGTCGGGGATGTGACATATTATAAAGATAGGTAGATAGATAAATATATATATATATATATAGAGAGAGAGAGAGAGAGAGAGAGAAATGTTAGGAATGGCTATAATTATGCCCATGTTATATTTACTTCCAAGTTGGTAAAGGGTCCAAAACACTCAACTGGATACAAAAGGTATATCGAGCTGCTAAAAAGATCTTCAAATATCTTAGGATTTCTACAATAAATAATAAAATTGTAGATAAGAAACTGGTAAAAGGAGCAGTTTTTCACCATCACTATAGAACCTTATCCCATCTATCTTGGGCAGGGCTTTGTGAGCACTACGTTTCAAAATAAAAGTTCTGCTTTATAACTTAAAAAAATATAGCAGGTGTTACCTCATTACTTTATTCAAGGCATTTACTGGTATCCCCTTCTCATAGTTTCTTGAACTCGTAACACTTACAATATTTTGTACACATGTTGTTTGACTGTTTCTTACCTCCTACAAATGTGCCAAAGGCAAACCATGTCAAACAAAATAACTTATTTCCTCTTCCATTGGGGGCCACAGACTTCCTCTTATGTACTCCCCTAATTCTATCATTTCTTTTAAGTTGTAAATCTACACATCCATCTTAGCATACAGAATATGAACAGTCAAAATAACATAACTGCATGCACTAGATGTTGGTTCATCAAGAAGAAAAACCTATTAGATTGAGTGACAATATAAACACAATCCAAGCTCTAGAAAGTAGAAACAGAAACTGACTGATGATAAGGAGGGTCAAGTGGTCAACAAATGAGGAAAACAAAAACAACAATTGCCAGGTCAGAGAAGCCTGTCTCATCATCATCATCAAAGCCTTGTCCAAACTATGTCGGGGTCGGCTACATGAATTCTGTTTCTCCATTCCGATCTATCTTGAGCCAAATCCTTGGATATGTTGCACTTCTTAAGATCCAGCCTTACTTATATAAAAGCAAATAGACTCAAGCTAATCAAAATTTAAAGGAATTTCATTTGAATAAAATTCAAAGTGTCATGTTTCTACACTTATCATGCAGCCATCAAATAAATGGAAGACTAGTACCTTGGTGTCTTGTACATCAGGGAGGGCAACCTGCTCTAGACTCTGCTGCAGCTCTAACCGATATTGCGCATTCTTAAACATATAACCAGTCATCATAACACTGTACATTAGCTGCGCAAGATTTTCAGCAACCTGAATTGGAAAAAAGAAGCAAATGGATCACAATTGAACTGAAGTAAACATTATTACTACCCAAGTCCTATTCAAAATGATGCATTCATAGAATGAAAAGTAAATTGTATTTTTAGTTACTAATTCGAACAAAGGAAACAGATCTGACCACCCATAGTATCATAATGAACTTACAGTGGTAACGGTAACTGCAAAAAATTGAGGGGGCAGCGTTCCAATCATATTTGTCACTGTTTGGCGCATAGCATCCACAACCTGTAAAGAGAAAAAAAAAATGAAAATGCTGCTCCACTGAAACTAAAGAAGCAGAGTTTCCATATCCATAAAACAATGAATGAATATCTTACTAAGCACATCATAATTGAACCATGAGCATTTTATCTCAGCAATCATAAAATTATGTTCTCAATGAATTCCTATCTTAATGCCAATTATCGAACAAAAGGACGAGACCATAAAAAGCAATGACACCAACCTGCTGGGGTGCCCTCTTCACAAACAATTCCATAAACTCTGGTTGCACATTTTTGACATACTCCAACAGTATTTCCCTTCTGCTCTTGGGCTGATAAGATTGAAAAACAAACCTTGACAATTAAAGTTTTAACATAACAACAAAACTTATATCCCTATAAAAATCATTGATGGCACGTTTGTGTAACACATTTTTCCGCCGAAGAGGAACAAAAAAAACATCAGTAGAATTCCCAAATCACCAACATTAGGTCAAACAAGATACCCAAATCATTTCAGCCAATGCTGAAAACAAAAAAAAAAAAAACCCTCTTTTCACATGAACAGGAGAAAATATTGCACCCATTTCACTCATCCACTTATTTCATTTAGAACCCACATTCTTCACCTGGTACACATACCCCAATTTCAAGTTACCCAAACCAGCCCTAAATTTATATTCTATAATCTCCCAATAACTTCTTCTCCAGCTCTCCCAACCAATACAACTAAAATACCATCCACTAATTCGTTTCTCATTCTTTGACTAAATTCAACAACTAACAGCACAACAATAAAATCAGAAACAAGACAAGATAAAGCAATTCTTACCAGAGTGCCGTTTTGGGGTTTTCCTTCGCCATTGGGGGCAGCGCTGCTATCCGAATCATGAGCCCTAGCTTTCAAATTGAGAGGGAATCTGCTCTTCTTCTTGGGGAAGGAGAGAGAGATGTGGGAAGAATGAAAAGGAGAAGGAGAAGAGACGAGGAAAGGAGAAGAAGAAGGGGAAGGAGAAGGAGAAGAAAGGAGCGAGAAATGCTGGAAGATGAAGGAAGACATGGATGGATATGGAGGAATTTAAAGGAAAGAGAAGAGGCTTCTCCTTCTCTTCCTCTCCTGTTCTTTCTGTGTCTGTGCTTTTCGTGTTGTTTTGTTTTTTTCTCTAAGTTCTAGTGCATGATAGTGTTCGCGGGCACTGCTGAGGAGTGTGGGATGTGGTGCGTGGGAAAAGGTGGGAGGAGGCGGCGGTCGGTTCTAGGGAGAGGAGGGAGGTTTCATCATTCATGATTCATGTGATTCATGGGTGATTTAGGTTTGGGTTGGGATAAGAAACTGACCCAGATCCTAGAAGTGGACCTGACCTGACCTCTTTCAAGTGCATCCCAAACCTGATCAAACCAAATTGGTCAGGTTAATATCTAACAGGGTTGCGAATGGGATGGTTCGGATCGGAACCATATTGGACATAGATCCAGACTCGTTTCTAAATAACGGTTTTAATTTTAGTTTCAGTTTTGACTCGAAATCTATTTTGTTTGTTTTAGACCCGGCTCTGGCAAGAGGACCTGGATCTAGTTCTGGAACCGAACTCGATTAGAGGACCATAATCTAGTTCCAAAACCAATTCTAACTGATTTTCATTTTTCATTTTTTTATTATTTTTTCTTTAAAAAAGGTTATCATTCAACCAATATCAGTGTATCAAGACCACTTGATTCATGATTAAACATAAATATGACCAATAAAAGTTGATTTTGAGCCACATTTTACAACATTAAAGACTCATACGATGGGTTCCGGATCCATGGGTCGGAATCTATATGGATACAGAATTTAACTCGTTTATCAATTGAAACCTAAATTGGGTTCTGGGTTCGAGCCAATTTATGAATCTGAATATGAAACAAGTTTCAAATGCATTTTTTCACGAGTCAGAACCTCCGGATAATTGGAGAATTAGATACCCATTTCAGCTATCTTATTATCCGTATTGGATTTTCAAGAATCATATTGGAATGATCTCCCATGAGACATAATTGGCAATCTAAAAGGTGTTGAGATCTTAGCCGTATAATATAATTATTAGGTGGGTGTTAATTTTTGCATGATCAGCCCAATGAGCTACAACATGGTCAATCCAATGAACTACAAAGAGTGGTCCAAAGCTAGGGTTTACATTCCTAAATTCGCTTGACTCGGGCTCTAGACTTGTTGACTCTAGGAATATTAATTTATATTTTATATACATATATGAGGATCTCGCTTAGGATAGATTAGGATGGAAAACAGAATTCATATAGTCGATCCCAACACAAAATTCATATATTGTGTGTATTTGCTTCTGTATCAACATTTTCAAGTTTGTTCAAATGTCATAAAGAGTGTTGTTTGGCTGGGACAGGCCTTCAACTGGACCTAGCATATTCAGACTCGGGCTTGAATCAGATTCGGGCCTCTTACAGTTGTACAAGCCTCCTCTACTTCTTATCAGGCAAGGCCCTAACCTAAAGATCATCTGGACCTAGACTCGGACCCTTTAATCTTCATGGAGACAAGATCGGGCCCAAATAGGTGCAGCCCAAATTTAAGAGGTAGCTCAATTGACGTAGGACCACAGTTTGCACCCGAAAGTTGTAGGTTCGAAACTGCACTACCACACTGGGGCTACAGGGGAGTTTACCTGACTTCCTTTTAGGCCCGGAGGGATTAGTTTAGCACAAATGGTTGGGAACCCTCCGATAGAAGGAAAAAAAAAAAAAAAAGTGTGACAGCCCTACTTGCTGCAATATAAGCAATAAAATGGTCATAAAAATCTGATTGTCTCATATTCCCACTTGTGTAGGGATGGGATGAATCTTTCCAATATTTTTCACCATAACTCAATGGCCCAACCACCTGTTAATCTCACTGTCTGATCTATAACAACGAAATGGACGGCTGACATTACCCTTGGAGCTGCCTTTTTCTTTTCTTTTTTTTTTTCCTTTTTTTTTTTTTAATGCTCAACCCCTCCTCATCCAATCCAAATAAACCCTACCTATATTCCATGTATCCCATTTTTTAGTTGAACCAAGGAGTCTCTGCAGCCACTTCCATAGATAGAGGGGATCCTTTCATCATTCATCAACTTGTGGTCTTCTCCAGTATGTATTCTATTATTTCTTTTTTCATCAAATTAGAGCACTAGCTTTAACATAACCTAAGACAACAATTTTTATTTTTATTTTTTAAACCCAGTGAAGGAGGCTGGGATCCAAATGAGAGCCCACACACACAGGGATAAAGGCTACAAAAGTGAGAAGGAAAGCCCGCATACCACACACGCGAGAAAAGGTGGAATAGCCAGAGTTTGAACCCTGAAATGAGAACCGTCACTCTTTACCACTCAAGTAAAGAGCTGTTTTCAGGAAAACAAAATTAGTTGCAATTGTATTCCACTTTCTCTTTCTTCCTACCATGTAGCATGTCTTCCACACCAACCTGATTGACTTCCATGCCCCCTCAAAATTGCTTGTAAAAAAATGAGAATCAAGGACTAAACCTTTCTGGTGCATCCTAACCAACACTGAACTGAAACCTTGTTGATAAGGGGGCAAGAAGAATCATTTTCATGTTTATATTTTACATATTATTATCAATAATTTACATTGAATAAAATGTGAAGAATAGAAAATTAGGTTCACTTGAGAGAGAGTTATGAAATCCTAGACAGAGTCCCACATGTTTGCCATCCTCATTTGGTCAAACTATCCCAAAACATAGATCTAATAATTGTGACCATCTTGGATTCCCTGTTGCATGTTAGTGCAGTGTCAACTTCTAGGGGTTGAAAGTGGACCAGGTTGGGCTCCCCTGCAAAATCCAATATATGCCAAATAGTCTGTACAAGTGTGCCAATGGGTAACCGAATAGTCATGAAACCGATTCGAAGGAGAAAAAAATGTGGAACATATTTTTCGATTCTGATAGAATTTCAAATTTCAGGAACCAGATGTCTATCGAACTACAATCCAACCATAATATACACCTAAAATGGGTTATATAACTAGGGTGCAAATGGGTCAGGCCCAATCAGGTCCAAATCTCTGAACTAGGACTCGACTCAACTGGAGAGCTTGGATGCAGATATGAATTAAAACTCGAACACCTATATAGATACAAAAGGTTTTTACCGAAAAAACCACTTTATACCGTCAGTACACTAAACAAGGAACATTAAGCGAACATGCACCTAACAAGAAATCCGTACAAGATTCCTAATTTTTTTTTACCATTTTTTTATGGTCGAAATCGACCTTCAGTTTCAGCGCTGGAGGTCGAATTCGACCCTCAAATAAAAAGTGGCCCTAATATATTTTGGTTATCTGTGACGAATTGGACCTTGTAAGAAACACCCGAATGTCGCATTCAACCTAAACTGTTTCCGTCTCTTCTTGATCAACATCATTAAGAACTGATATTGTATCAGGTACATAGCCTGCTTCCTGCATCTTTACAGATAAAGTTTCTAGATACTTATAAATCTCTGTGCTGAGGATGCTGTATCAGGTCCATTTACTGTCCTCCCAGTACCTAAAGTAAAAAAAAAAACCCCATGTACATTTTCGGTTGAATGCGACCTTCGGATATTCCTTACAAGGTCGAATCTGACGTAGGGAACTAAAATATATTAAGGTCAATTTCTATCTCAGGGTCGAATTCGACCTCCATCGCTGAAACTGAAGGTTGAATTTAACCACAAAAAAAAAAAAATGGTAAAAAAAATTAGGAATAATGTACGGATTCTTTGTTAGGTGCATGTTCACCTTATGTTCCCTGTTCGATGTACTAACCACATAAAGTGGTTTTTCCGATAAAAATCTTTAAATACAATCATATGAATATACTTACCTACGTCTATAATTTACAGTAGTGGCATTCAATTATTTGGGTCCTTAGTATGAATTCCATGCACTTGGACTTAGACCTTTTTTTTTCATTTTTTTATTTTTGTGTGTGTGGGCCTTGATTAAAATGTGGACTCATACCCTTTAAGGCAGCCTCTTTAATTTCAGTCCAACATCGGCTCCATATATAAGGTCTGCCTTTAGTCCATATCTTCACTTTCCTCTTGATGTCAGATCCTTGTCCTATAAAGTGGACTTGTATGGGATCCAGATCCAAAGAGAGATTGCGTTCCCTAAAATAGTTACCCAAATTCAAGTTCATCATTTACTCAAACCTGGTTAGTCAAACACAACCCATATGCATCTTTAATTGTGCTGTGTGACAGACAAACACAATTACCAAATTGTGGTCAGTAAGCAAATTCTCAGAAACAGCCCCTTTGAAAGGAGGGTGGGCAATTGAATGTGCATTAATCTATGTTGGATTCCATCATAAAAATATAGATAACTATCGAACTTAGGAGTCATTGGACAAGTCTACTTTTTGGACATATTTGACTTAAAACTGATTCAAATATAACCAAGTGCTTTAGACCATTTGACAAGGTTTATGAGCATGTGTAAACCAAATATGAGCCCATTTGTTTGGAGGTAATTATAATAAGAAATCCCCATGTTGGTTAGTAAGCAAATTCTCAAGAACAGTCCCTTTGAAAGGAGGGTGGGAAGGGAGTTGGCACCTATAATCAATTCAATCCCTTCATACCCACTTAAATCTCTTGAATGAGCATTAGTTTTCTTTGGATTTTATCATGAAAAAACATATATAATTATCGAACTTAGGTGTTAGTGGATGAGTCTATTTTTGTTCCTATTTGACTTAAAACTCATTCAACATGATATACATAGTGCTTTAGATCGTTTGCCAAAAAGTTTATGTTAATATCTAATTCAATCACCTTTTAAGACGTATAAAAAGAAAAATGTTCAAATATATATGAATGTCTAATGCAACCAAACATCTTTTTATGACATGTTTTTTTTTTATCGGTATTTTTATGACATGTTTTTCTATGTTACTGTTGCTATAATGATTATGATAATTTTGAACTACTTTTATAGTAGGATCAACTTAATTGGATTAAAGTACCAAATGATGTTTATAAAAGGATTTAATTGATACAACTTTATTTCAAGCATATCTAAAACTGATTTGGGACAGTGTGCCCACCTCTAACCTGAAATCAAATCTCTCTATCTCTATCCCAATCTTAATTTTTGTTCATCAGGGTGAAGATAAGGTGGCAGTTCCTAAGAAAAACACCCAGCAGCCAGGACAACCAAACAGGGAATGCATCCCACCATAACTCCCATCTACAGGCCCAGAAATATGTCACCACTTCCCACTTTAGTCCACAACCATAGGAGGAGGAAGAGGCACATGATGCAACATGCACTGGGGTCATTTGTCAGGATGCTTTCAAAGTTCAATAGGTTAAATCATAAGTAAGGAACCTAAAAAATTCTTTTGCTTCTCTATGCAAAAAACTACAAAGGCATCATTATCACGACACGGCAAACAAAAATTCCAATCTTGTTGATGAAAACGATGCTTTTTTATAAAGTGATTTACTGAGACATCTGGAAACTTGAAAATAAACTAAGTACTTTGGCCTTTTCAATGAATCTTATCTTTTACCTGTTTGTTCGCCACACTTTGCATTGTTTTCATCGGAATCTACTGATTTTCTGGGCTCATCCCATTGACAAGTCATTTTGGATCTGTTTGGTTGCTTTAGGCACATCACACAAGTAACAAGATTAGAATGTGAATTAAAAGTTAAAAGTAACATTTCACCTTCAATGCATTTTGTTTGGTTTTTAGCTGTATAAGCCCACTTCCATTTACCTTATGGCCTATTTGTTTTGTGTAATTGGATTTTGTGGAGTTTTAGGACTCGGGGCTTGTTTGTTTCATGTAATTGAATACCCATGATTATATGTTTATAAGTGGTTAAAAATGAAGAAATAAATGTGAATATCCAAATATAAAAACGACTATCAAATGACCTCCCCTTTAATGGAAATTGAGTCAAAGGAGAAGAAAAACCAAATACCTCACATCCCTCTAATAATTCAATACATAGGAAAGTCAAGTCGGGTATATATCTCCACCTCACATTCCTCACCCTAATCCTTTGGTGAGCTCATTTCACCATGATTATTATCTTTCGATTTTATTTTATTCAAACAAGCTGGCCCTTAGTATTTCTATAAGTTGTTTAAGCTGAAGAATTAGAGATGAATATGTGAAAATGACCATTATATAACTTTCCTTTTAATAGAGTTTTAATTAAGGAAAGATGGTAAATGAATACCAAGCCATCGCCTAATGATTCAAATCCTATGAAAGTCAATGTCTCCTGATGATGGCATAAGATGCTTAATGCAAGTTTTACCTCCTTTAACATGTGCGGGACAGCCTTGCTTGATCGTATCACACAACACATTTTGTTAGCAACGGTCCAAGTTTTACTATGGCATCAGTAATATGCATTGTTTGATTTGTCATGTATGGCTACATAATTTATATTTGCTACACTTGATCGACTCCATGGATTTAGATTTCCATCCTATTGCCTTCAAATGATGTGAAGATGGAGGAGGCTGACAGTTGAGTGAGAAGCCCTGCCATCTTCTTGGCTCATCTTGAAGCTAAATTTAGGTAGATTCGAAATAGAGGATGGCACCTGATAAGTGTAGCTTTAAGCAAGGAAAGGTGATTCTTATACAAGTTTAGTCAGGTGGGTGGATGTCATTAGAAACATATAAATCTTATCACAAGATCATTTCTCTTCATCCTAATTCTTAGAAAGGATGGAAGATTTGATTCTCAATCACATTGCTAGTAATGTGGAGGCCCAAGTTTCTGAAGCTATGATCTTATAGTGAAATCTGCATAATTTTTCCTTATTTCAACAGAATCTCATCTCTGTCATTATACAGATGTCGCTCTTAATATTAAACTGAAGGTGGACTTCTGTGCTAATCTATTGCAACATCTTACTTGCATTGGTTTTATATTCTTTACAGCATACATTCCTGAACTACCCTATACCTAATCTAACACAATTCCGAATCTAATGTCAGTATGAATTTTAAATTCCTGACCACCTACTAATCTCCCACATGCTCCAACAACAACCAAACGATAGATCCGGTGACTCCTATTTGAATTCTATTGAGGATTTCAAGTATCAACAGAATTTAGGCCTTCTCCTAAAAAATAAAAATAAAAAAGAAATATGGCCTTCGAAAGATGGAAACCGACCCCGGAGTGTCTCAAGTGGTTTCGGGATGTACTGTCAACCCGGATGATCATAGGCATATGATGAGGTCCGGGGGTATTAAAAATTGGTGATACGAATTATTTATGTCAAATGTTTATTTTGTTTTCCCCCGTCATTTTCTTTAGTACCACAGCCTAGGGAGTTTGGACCTAAGAGTGTCCGTACAAGTGAAAAGAGGAAGCCTACGCCGTGGAAAAGAGAGCCCACACAAGTGAGAAGAGGAATCCCACAAAGTGGGAAGTGTATCGTGCGTAATATTGTTTGCAGGATTAAGCATATGTAAAATATGGAAACTACTCTTTAAACTTAATAGAAATAATTCAATTTCGCAAACCATGTGTTACAGGGCCGGCTCGAAACAATTCGAGGCCTAAAGCGACAATCCTAAATGAAGTATTTTCTATTTTTTTATTTTATTATAAATATTTTATTTAAAATTTATTTTCTTACTTTTTTGTGATGCAAAATTATTAATTAAGTTTTTATATCAAGTTTTGCTAACGTATCTTAAGTCAACCTCAAAAACCCAAATGAAAATTTTGGGCCCATTCCCAAAACTCATAAGAAAATCTTGGGTCACAAAATCCAACTTGGGTCACAAAATCAACCCCCACCACAACACAAAAAAAAAAAAAGCTTGAGTCCGCCACTGGCATTTTCACTTACTTATATGCATCATGAGTCAAGACCATCAAAAATGAATTTCAGAGGTGTGCCCCACGTATTGGATGTTCAAGATGTACGGTGCTCATATGCATTGTGGGCGAGTGAATAAATTCCGGCAGGGCCCATTGTTGATCTTAAATTTTAAGATCTATTATTAGGGTTAAAATCCCAAGCTATGGATCTATTACAGCCACATCATGGATCAAATCTGAATGAGCCCGTATTGAAATAAGATACACAAAAATAATGAGAAAGGCTTGTGAAACAAATTCATGACTGAATATATGGCTGAGATTTGATACACATGGACTGCTAGAAATATAATGGTGTGCAAAATCAATTGGACTCCTAGCAATAAAAATATAAGGGGCGGATTTGGAAATATAATAGGTCATAAATGACACTTTAAGCCCTATGAAAATCTTGGTTGTATTTTCTTAAGAGAGAGTTACTATGAGGCCTTATATTTTATGAAAAACAAAAGGAGGATGGCAGTTGATATGTTTGATTTTTTGTATTTTCAAAAGATGTTTGCTGTTATTATGAGGCCTTTTTTTTTTTCCTTATTTTTTGGGGCCTAAAGCAAAGGCTTTATTGGTCTATTGGTACAACCGGACCTAATGTGTTACATTGAATGACATGTCAACTCTAATTTTGTCCCAAGCTCTAGATCAGTTGGATGAGAGATGGGTGAGGTGCGTGTCCTCTGATGTAGATGAAAAAGTTTACCCTATTGTCAATGATATTTTTAGAATATGTTTGTACAACACTATAGAAATCCAGAATTGCCGAAAACCAAATTTGACTCTCCGAAACGGTTTTATGTAGAATAAAATTAAAAAAAAAAAGGAAGTTATTTTTTCACTTTTCTCTACAAAATAGTCCGCGCGCCAAACATGGTTTTTACTGTAAATTTTTTTTTTTTAAAGATTTTCACTGTAGCATTGAAAATCTTTTCCCCTCTTCGTTTTTTTCTGTAGGAAAACGTGTACATACCCTCAACATCTCATATCATGATATTAAAGGTGTTTGGATGCGAGATGGTGGGCCATATCATCAACAACTGAAACATGATCAGAAATTAAAGTCTTGACTTCGTCAAAAAGAGGGTCCATGAGTCAGAAGGTCTAGTCTATATATGTCTTCTTTGTAGAAGATCTGAAACTACTTTCTTCAACTTTGTTCTTCATATATGCCGAATTCTAACATGAGGACAGATAGATAAACCATACAAGGAGGTCGCTGTGTACAGCTATTTTTCTCCACTATCTTACTACTTACAAGCTACGTCTCTTTAAAACCCTGCTGAATCTTGTGCATCATCCACAAGCAAAGAAGATATTTCTCACATTAGATCTATTGTACTTAAGTGTTCTTTGAATGAGAGAACATAAGAGGTGACAAAGTCTTAAAAGCCTAATTAAAGTCATTTTGTCGGTTCCTGAAGCTGAGAAAGCTTTTTTTTTTTTTCTTTCTAACTCCAGAAATCTTGAGTTAAGGTAGTGAACTACAGAGTGGAATTCAGCTATTGTAATTTGAGCCGTTTAAGACTAAACGCCCTCTGATTATATGAGATATCCTCAATGTTTTGCGTCAATCCAAGTTTGCTCCGCCGTTGGATTGTCTTCTTGATGAAAAAGTGATAAGGAAATCACGTTTTTCATCGAGAAGTCATTCCAATAGTGAGAGAACCTTGAATTGACTTAAAAGTTGAGGTACCTCATGTAATTATAGGGCGCTTATTCTGAACGATTCGGATTATAATAGGTGGCTCCACCATAGAGTTAGACTCCTTTTAACTTATAATTTATTTAGTTTAAAGCCTAAGAGGACCCGGATTCTTTTCTTTTAGTTATTCTAGCAAGCAAAGTTGCCGAAGATTTTGGGCCCATATGCTAAGTGCACATATATATAATACATTATCTTTTGATGGTTACTAAGTGAGCCATACAGAAACTGATGTCGGCTTATAGATGAACCTACTAAGACAAATGTATTTATATTTATATTTATGAAGACCAAGTCCTAGACAAAGTTTTAAAATCTTATCAAGATGCTGGTAGCAATGCAAATTACTAAAATTTTATTGGGTAAGGATGAGTTTATAGGGCTCCCTATGCATGATGAATCTTTCCATCCTTCACATATTTGCATGCATCTAGATAGGCCTCATGAGTTGGATCGCAATACAAATTGATCAACAATATAACTAGAAACCCCAAGGGATAGTTCAGTTGGCCTAGGACCACGGTTTACCTAGAGGTTGTAGGTTCGAAACTGCACTATCATACTGGAGCTGGGGCTACAGGGGAGTTTATCTGGCTTCCCTCTGAGCCTAGAAGGATTAGTCCACCCCAAAGGGTTGGGAACCCTTTGATAGTAATATATATATATATATATATGGATAATATTCAAGCGCATCCATCCCTCACCATTTGTGGTGAGGGACACCCCTTTTGGGAAAGTTTCAAGTACCTCTTTTGTACTTGAAACTTCCCCAAAAGGGGAGGGATGGATGCACTTGAACATCCCCCTATATATATATATATATATATATATATATATATATATATAACACTAGATTATAATACAAGAGTATTAAACGATTAGGTCAAAAAAGTAAGAGTTAGCAACTTACAAGTTATCCAATAGATATTTTAAATCTTGATCTATTTCATTATTTAAGGTAAATGACCTAGTCCGACAAGAGTGGAACGCCGTACCATGTCGCGAAAAGGAAAGTAAATTTTTTTTTTCAATCATGGGCTGATGCAGCCATTGATCTAATGGGTCCCATTGCACATGTAGGATGAAAGTATGTCCACGTACATTAATATGTCCTCTATCCTAGGTGGGCCTGACTAGATCAATGGACTGGATTGAAAGCATTCCTGACTTGTGTATTGGTCTGTATTTTGCACATCAGCAACTGCTCATGCTTATCCTATCAAAAGGAGAGGCTGTCTTTGACTTGAAATCTTGAGTCGAAGGAGTGGTGCTTACAGTGGGATCCACCTAATTGAAAAACAATCTTCTAGTATATGGGGTATTTATAAAGTTTAGTCGAATCGGAGTTTGTCCTACTATGAGATTAACCTTTTAAATAAAAATATAATCTACACGATTTATTCATATTCATTAATTCCATTTTTTTTACTGCATGATCAAACTTATGATGGGATCAAATCTTATTTGGAGGTAAAACTCAAGGATATGTCATACCATATAAGGACAATTAATTTGCGGCTTAGATTTTGTTAAGACTCAGGCATTCCTCTAAGGAAAGGCTTTGGAGGACCTGAGCTTCAAGTTTTTCTTTTTGGTTATTAAGAAGAACTCTAACTTAATTAATGAAGGGGGTTATTCAAGTGCATCCATCCCTCACCATTTGTGGTGAGGGACACCTCTTTTTGGGAAGTTTCAAGTACAAAAGAGAAGTGTTATCTTAACACTTCTCTTTTGTACTTGAAACTTCCCCAAAAGCCATTTGATGGCGATTATACTTTTCTTTTGTATTTAAAATTTCTCCAAAAGTCATTTGATAGCTACATGCATCCAGTTCGGTCTATTAAGCTGACAGAGTACTTCCCAACCCAACCAAAATCAACCTGACTTTGACATGAGAACTAAAAAAGTATGAATTGACGTTTCCAACCAAATTAATAAACCTTCACAAAGAAAAATAATTAATAAACAAGCTAATCCCACATTACTCATTGGGTGCACTATCACACCATTGATTTGGTCATTGTCACACAAAAACACTCTTGCATAACTTTGGCAAGCTACCCCTCCAGCCTCAACTTGTCAAATCAATTGACAGGTGTTGATTTCAGGAGTTCTTTGGCTAAAGAAATTTAAATGTAATGATCAATCCTAATCACCCACTAAAAAAATAATTTCATTGCACATTTTCAAATAATCTATTAATTGATTTTTACTTTACTCATCAATTTGGATGCTTATTTTTTATTTTTAAATAAATATATATGGCTAATCCAGACTCCCTTCTAAGTTACCACATGGATCTCAATTTGATAAGTCCTAACACTTCCTCTGTCATTTTCTCATATCTAGTTAAATTAAAAGATCTTGTTTTTTTAGATAAAAAGTAATTCCAATATACTACTACAAAGAGGTTCCAGTAGTTCTCAACTTAAGCAGCTCACTCACACATCTCCTTCAATTTCATATATTTAGTTATATTAATTAGTCTCATTTTTTCCTTGTACATGAGAGAAAACGGTAAATTATCATAATTCAGGAATCTTTGTAGGGTCAGTTTGTCAACTCTACTAATAGAGTCAAGTGAGATAAAGTTGACTTTGAAGAAATAATAAAACATAAGTGGGTTTGGTGGTATTTTATTTTTAGTTATTTATTATGGAAATTTTTGACTTTTTGTATGGAAAAGTGGAGCTTTTTTGTATTTTAGTGGATAAAGGTAGTTTTTTTTTATTTTATTTTTAAAAAGACGAAGGGAGTTTTGAATTAAAGTATTTTTTATGTGACATATTTGTCTGAAAAATGGAGGCTTTACTTGGATTTTACTATATTAGTAAATTGCCAAACTAACCCTAAACTTTATTGTATAATCAACTATTTCCATACTCTCTACTTGACTTGAGTAGAATCCTTGTGCATGCTCATTTAGTGCTCGGGGTCAATCCCTTGCATTATGGCCGAAAAGATAAGCCTGTAACAACTTGGGCGTTCCACACTTCACGAAAAAAAAAAAGAAATTATATTAAAAGGCCCTTCACTCTTTTTTTTTTTTTTTCTATTTTTCATAAAAAAGATTCATCCAAAATAAGAAATCTAGAAGAAGAAAAAAAGAGTGAATACATAAAAAATAGCCCTCCAATTAGGAGTTTTTTTAGTCCAAAATAAACAAGACTAATGACAAGCAATCGACTTAAAACTGCCCATCCCTCAATATACGCCGCGCGTGCTACGCACGTGACCAGAGAAGTATAGTAACAGTTCCTACTCCCATCCTTCTCCCTTCTATAAATTACAGCCGTAGAAACGCATTTCGTTTTGGGCGCGCTTCCTTCACTGGAAAGCGTTTCGGGCGTTACGAACCCATCGATTTCGGGCGTTCCCATTTCTCTCTGTCTGAGATGAAGCGGGAGAGGAAAGATCCGATGGCTTTTCACTTCCACAAAGGGCGGCGCCACCACCACCGGTGCCTGATTCCGGCCACATCGACCGTCTCCGGCCTCTGTGTGGCGTCGCTTCTCGTCCTCTTCCTCCTCTCTTGCTTCTCTCCCACTCCTCTCCTCCGCCCCTCCCTCCCCTCTCCCCGCCGCCTTCCGTCGCTTCTCGTACTTCTCTTTCTTTCTTTCTATCCATATGTATTTCTGATCTGTGTCATTTTGATGTATTTGAAGTGTGTTTTGTGATTGTGGCAGCTGAAGAGCGGTGGCGATGCTCGAAGGAATGCGATTGGAGATGATGTTTTTCGCGTTCCGGTCTGGATTGATTGCTTTTACCATCTTCTTCTTCTTTTTAATCTCGGATTTGAAATCGATTGAGTTCCAAGTATGGTGTGGTGGCGGTTTGATGAATTTTGAGCTGGATTTGACTTGATTTGTTTGTTTTTGGGATTTTAGAGCGGAGGAGGGAGCTCGAGGCACAATCTGTGGACTACGAAGTCGGGGAAATTCTATCACGGATGCAGTAATTCGAGCAACAAGTTTCCAGGTTTGCGTTGATTTGGTCCTGATTTTCCTGTAAATTTAGGAGATTTATGGTTGGATTGGTTTGGATGTGCTTTTTTTAGTGTAGTATTTTCTGTTCTTGTTTTTGTATCTGTGATGTGATTTGCTGGTTCTTGTTCTGTCATTCTCCATTTCTGGTGTCTGAGTTTGAAGGGATTTGATAGACAAATACGTGTTACTTGTCTTTGTGTGTATGGTGCTTGTTGGCTAATGTGAGCTGTGTTCATCGGTTTTCAGCAGTGGAATCAGTCACATATCCTGATCGCTATTTAATGATTGCTACCAGTGGAGGTTTGAATCAACAGAGGACTGGAGTATGATTCTCAAACCCTATTCCCTATGAGCTTCTTTGCCCCCTTTTTTTTTTAATAATAGGTGTATATTGATCTACTTGTCTGTTTGTTTCAAGATTTTCAATATCCTTTTGGGGTCCAATGTCAAGAAACCCGGGACTTGATTTGGGTTTATGTGGGTTTTAGATTTGAGCTGCACAAGCTCAAAGGATATATCATAATTGGGACTTTTCAGAACTTTGCTTGGGAAAGGTTTAAAATTGTGACAATGCTGATAAAAATGTATCACTAGTTAGCAGTTAAATGATTGGTTAATTGCGCGGTCACTGTAAAATTCATGTCCAACTAATCTTTCTTTTAATTGTTTATAGTTTCTTTCAATAGGTTTACTTGTACCATGATAGTTTATGGGAAAAGAAATTTTCAAAGCTTAGCTCCTGGTTTAGAACAGAAAAATACAAGTTATCATTGACAGTGTACGCACCAAATGATTCATACGATTGTATAAACTTTAGAATGTTATATGTAAACATATTTCCTGAAGTTCTGAAGCATCTAATAATGATATTTTTGCTGCCATATTCATTTTATTTATTTATCCTTTCTCAATGTTCCCATGTTTGATAAGGCCGCTAAAAATACATAAGCTATTGCAACCACCTATAATTGTTGACATTGCTGTTAGGTTGACCATCTTAAACCTCTGCCATGATTGCAAACATTGTTCTCATCTGTGTACACTCATAGTCAACCTCTTTCAACTAACCACATATTTGATAATTTGTTTCCTTCCTTATATAGCACGTACATGACTGGGACAGGCAGTATGGGGGTGATTTTGTTCGCATATTCTATTTTATTTTCTAGCCCTAAGATTATCTAGAAGAAATTGTGAATGTGCAGCTTTTTAAAATAATTATACAGTTGGATTTTGCACTATTCTCTACACAACTTAGTTCCCTTGATTTTTTATTTGTCGCATACAAATAGAAAAACATGACAGCTCATTGTTCAGTGGCACAGAGAAACACTAGTCGAATGATATTTTTGTGTTCTGTGCTCTTTTTTTTCCTTTCCAGAATTTATGCATCATTAAGAATCTCAGATTGTTTTGGGTTTGTCATTCATGCTTGCTTGTTCTCTTTCCAAAGAACGTGGATTGGAATAAATGTCAAATGCGAGTGCTTTTTAAATTGGCTCCACATTTGAAGGCGTCCCCCGATATGATACATGGAATTTCTTACAGTACCTATTCTCTTTCAGATTACAGATGCTGTTGTTGCTGCTCGAATTTTGAATGCAACCCTTGTCATTCCAAAACTTGATCAGAAGTCCTTCTGGAAGGACTCTAGGTAACTTTTCATCACCCTAGGTTTCTTTGTGCAGTCTATAGTGTTGATCGCGTTTCTTTGCACAGTGAGTAGTGTTGATGGCTCTTCTATCTCTGTTGGAATGGGTGACGCATTTTGTAGACTGATTCATGATTCTATTTTGCAGCAATTTCTCTGAAATTTTTGATGTGGATTGGTTCATTTCATTTCTTTCAAAAGATGTTAAAATCATAAAAGAGCTCCCAAAGAATGGAAGAAAACTTGTTGGGACTCCATACACCATGCGTGTTCCGAGGAAGTGTACTCCAAAATGTTACCAAACTCGTGTCGTACCTGCTCTTCAGAAAAGGCATGTAAGTAGTCACTTCCGAAAAACTCACATGAAATTTTATTTTTCTTAGTCAGTTCTCTTGTGACAGTCATTTACAACTTTTCCTTGCTTATACTATTTCTTTCTTTCCATTTTTTAACAGGGTAGCCTCATTTTCTGACCATTGTATATATTTTATTATTTGTATTCTAACCTTAGTACGCACATTTATGTAATTTCCAACTAAACTATGACATTAATAGTGCACATCATTGGATGGTGGTGAGAATATTAGATTCAGATATTTAGATGTTTCTCCAGAAAAATCTTACCTATCTGATGCTATTTGGTCTTACAGAAATTTCAAGATGTGCAGAATTTCCTTCATTTTAAGTTTAGGAGTCATGCTAATGGCATATTTGAAAAACAATTTTCAACAAGAACAGTGGATTTATGGGGGCAGTAGGTACTACTGTTGAGGGTGATTCTTTTTGTGTGTTTAAACTGGGGCTTTTACTGGTCTTGTCCCCTGGGTGGTACTATTGTTGTATGGTGTTTGATTGTTTTCTTTACTGTTACTATAGAAAAAAGGCTTTGTATTCTTTATTTCAGCGATAGCGCCACCAATTTTTTTAAGGGCCTGTTTGTTAGCATTGTAAGACATAGGAATTGAATTCATAGAATTGAAACCATAAGTAGTTAAAGATGAAGACCAAATGAGAATTTTTAAAAATAAGCATCAAAGAGCCTTTTCTTTCATGGAAATAGAATCAAAAGAAGATGGGAAAGGAATGAGTATTTGAATATCATTTTTGAAAACTCACCTTTGATCTTCATTTTTAACTACTAATAGTATGAATCCTATTTATTTAATTCCTATATATTTCAATGCAAATAAACAGGTTCTAAAGGAATTACTGTTTTTCAGACCATTTTTGGACTTTTGCAGCTTCTTCAGGTTAGAGTACAAGAATCATGTTATATATGAAAAGAACCTATAAAATATACAGGGACACATACACACAATTGAAAAGGGCAGAATGCTCAAACCTTCATGGATTTCTCTTACGGCTATACTTCAATGTTTCTCTTGGCAAAGTCAAGAATCCTTTTGTCATGAGTCCTTTAGTCCTTAACTGAGGCCCACAATGGTTAATGTTCAATTGTTCATTACTGTGGCAAGTGGAATTGATTACAGATTTCACACAAGTTCATTCCTATCATTAAGTTGATTAACAATAACCAGAATTATTGGCTCCTATGGAGGAATTTCCATGAAATTCTGGATCTTTTAATCTGAGATGATATCCATTGAACTATATGCCACCCTAGGGGTGATATCAGGATTTAACTGATCCAAAAAGGGGAAAAGAAGAAGAAGAATTGAGTGAGAGAAGGGTGTAGGTGCTTTTAATACTATATTTGGTTTGGCTTTGCCATTCCTTTTCCTGTTAACTAAATTGGGATTCTATGCCAATCAACACTTGTGTTTTAAGTGGAAACCTCATAGGTAATGGGAAAAGTTCATTTCATTCTGTCCGGTATTTGAGGGAATATGACTTTTTGGTTCTATGATGACAGGTTGTTCAACTCACCAAGTTCGATTACAGGCTTGCAAATAAGCTGGACACAGATCTGCAAAAGCTAAGATGCAGAGTTAATTATCATGCTTTGCAATTCACGGACCCCATAGTTGAAATGGGTAGGAAATTGATTCAGAGGATGAGGGAGAGAAGCAAGCATTTCATTGCCTTACACCTGAGGTAGTCTATCTTGTTATTGGTTTGATATATGTTTAAGTTTGAAACCTTTTAGTTGTATTCTTAATAGTATTTTATACTTTGGAACCATTCAAACTGAAAGAAAGAAATTAAAGATAAATCAGAAGATTTTCTGATGAATTGAAAGGTGTCTTATCCTAGGTTTGAACCTGATATGCTTGCATTTTCTGGATGCTACTATGGCGGTGGAGAAAAGGAAAGAACAGAACTCGGTGCCATCCGCAAGAGGTGGAAAACCTTGCATGTAAGTATGCTGGTGCAAGTGTTTGATTAAGGTGGTGTGAATTTGCAGCTACTAGAGGAGTGCAAACATGTCTTATATGCTTTTCAAATGTTTACGCAGACGAGCAACCCAGACAAGGAACGGAGGCATGGAAAGTGTCCGCTCACTCCTGAAGAGGTTGGGCTTATGCTGAGAGCATTGGGCTTTGGCAATGATGTTCACATATACGTAGCATCAGGGGAGGTATATGGAGGAGAAGAAACATTAGCACCCCTCAAAGCACTCTTTCCTAACTTTCATTCGAAAGATACTTTAGCTAGCAAGGAGGAGCTATCACCGTTCTCATCATTTTCAGCTCGAATGGCTGCACTCGATTTCATTGTCTGTGATGAGAGTGATGTCTTTGTAACCAACAACAATGGTAACATGGCTAGAATGTTGGCAGGTCGAAGGTACTATTCATCGTTTTCTCCTATGGATCCCTTACCATATTATGCATTGAATTTTGCTTCAATTTGACAATACATACACAAGCAGATACCTAAAACTAAAACAACCAATGTGCGTGACCAACTTACATTTGGCATAAAAAAGTAATCAACCCGAAATATACATAGGGTATGGCTCCGAAATAAGAAAAATCCTAACCTCTGATTAAGGGGCATTTGTTTGCTTGATTTGATTGTTGACTGTTATTCTATTTTTCTGTCCATTTGTTGAACGCTGGTTGAGCAGTTAAGATTATCTTTTACTACAACTGTGCAGTTGTTATAGGGACCAAGGATTCACACGGGTTTTAATTAAGTTGAATGAAAGTAGGCCATTGTACATGTATATGAATCATCCCACTAGGGCAGCGGCTAACACGTAGTACATAAAATTAGTAAATGGTGACCAACATTACACTTCTGTTTTTTTAATCTCAGGAGATATTTTGGACACAAGCGGACAATTCGCCCTAATTCTAAAAAGCTCTACTCTTTGTTTTTGAACCGAGCCAATATGACGTGGGAAGCATTTGCCTCCAAGGTTCGCACCAATCAGAGAGGCTTCGTGGGAGAGCCAAATGAAGTAAGGCCAGGCAGAGGTGAATTTCACGAAAATCCATCAACTTGTATATGTGAAAATCCGAAGACCAAAGCAACTGATTCAGGTCATCGTAGTGAGCTTAAGGCTGGCAGTAACAATGCAAAGGATGATAAAAGCCAAGCTGTTGGTGAATCCACAGATGATCATTCTGCCGATGACGAACTAGACTTCTCTGAATTGGATTATGGAGAATTCGAAGAGATGGTTTTATCTAACAGAACAGGTTTGGAAAATGATCCATTAATCAAGTTTGAGGATCTCGAGTTGGAGGAGATACTTTCGGACTAGTGAAGGTGATTTTGACTTAATTCTTTTATCAAATTCTTTGGGACCTTCCTCGGGCCCCAGATTGTTGGTTAGCATCATCAGAGAGCCCTTTTTAATTTTCATCAATGCAAATTAACCCTTCTGTACATAAGCTTGGGCTGTACAGCTGTACAGTTTGTTTTCTTCAAGAACCAAGGTGAGCTGTCTGTATTCTCGCCGAACTTTCATGTATACCAATTTTTAATTAAGTTGCAAGCTCTTTAGTTGAATATCACTTGGTTTTGAGGGCAGATCTGGGTGCAATTGTAAAATGGATGCAATCTAGCGATGAAGGATTCTGTGGAGAGTAGATTTTTGTTTTGGTAGATCTTATCAAAAGAAAAATCTAATTGGTGGGGGTTGTTATTTGATCAAAATGGTTTCAAGACTTCTGTTGGAGCAGGTCAAAATGACTTATGCGTGACTTTTGACAACATTTTGGCTGGGATCCCTGGCCCTGTGGATGCCAAAGGTAATGAAAAGGACTTTGTCATAATAAAATCGGGTAGCTACGAAATTCCTGTGTGTTAATGGAACGGAATCAACATAAAATGGGGCTTATTTGTTATAGAAGCCCAAGTGGAAACTATTCTAATTTTCCATTCTGCACGCAATTACATCCCATTTTCTATCAGAGGGGAGCATCAGGCATCTCTTTCTCTCTCTATTTGAAATAGAAATCAGCAGAGCATGGAATCCTCTTGTTGCGGTAACAAGTTCTACTCCATTTGAAATTGGCTAGAAATGTCAAGAGTTGATTTCATCTTCATAGTTAAATCTGGCTTGAAATGTAAAATGGCCGATTTGTTTTTAAGGCCCCTAGCCTACGCCTGCCTATTCTGCATTTGGCTGCCTTGGAGCGCACCAAGAAGCTAGGTGCTCCAGTTGTTCAATTTCCAATCCTCATAGGCTCTCATGAGATGCGAAAGCACTCTTATATGAGATCTAGCCAAGTTTTGTTCTAATGGAAGTTGGCCGTACCATAAAATTGAGCATTTAATTATAATATATTGAGGATAGTTTTTTTCTCAATTTTACCTTCTGTGTTCTTAATCTTACGGTGGAACTAACTCAATTTGACCACATCCATACAAGAAGGCCTTGATTTTCAGTGGTTTAAATTTCAATAGCTGAGCCCTACCGTAGAGCTCACTGTCTCAGGCATCTAAAGTGTGGGAGCCTGACTCCAGCTGGGCACCCACGAAGAAAACAGGACGGGACGGGACATTGCTTTGATGATGAATCCTGTATGCTGTGGTAGGAAGTATGGTGTCAGTGAAATGCAGAATAAGATCTAGCAAAGCCATGAGTTTCCTACCACGAGTGAAATGCATCTTATAACCAATTTGTTTTCCTGTGACAATAACAATGGATAGATGAGTTTCAGCTGTAAATTTGGCAGCCGTTCATCCAAATTGCTAAAAAGGTTCATGGGTACAAAGCAGGCACATTTTTTAGTTGAGGATTTAATTATGAGGTCTTGGCCATGGGTCGTTACAAAAGAGGCCCCTGATCTGATACACTGCAGTTAGACAGGAGGTCCATTTTGAAAAGCTCCTCCCCACTAAGGCCTTGTTTGTTCGGAAGAATAGTCATAATTCATGTCCGGAAAAATTATAAGAATTTCAAATGCTGCCCTCCAAACTAGAATTCCAAATGCTAGAAGAAGATTGAGCATTTGGAATGCTGCTCTTCAAACTAGAATTCCAAATGCTAGAAGAGGATTGAACATTTGGAATGCATGAATTCAGGAAATTCACAAGGCAAAGTGCCTTTTCGTATGGTTTGGAATTCTGAATTCTTGTTGTAAACATTTGGAATGATCAGGGACAAAATGTTATATCATGTCATAAATCCGAAACAAACCCAATTTCTTATAAGACATGCCATTAACCAAACAGGCCCACTGTGAATTGAGCGAATCTAAGATGACTGGATTATCCCAGCTAACCAAAAGTGTTTCAACTCAGTAACCTTAATTTCTAGAAGCCTGCTCCACGTATGACATAACACAATTTCAAAAGTTGGACTCATATTATAATTTCTAAAGGTGGGCCTCAAACTGTAATTGCTTAAAGGAGTCGAGTCTCATCCACCTCCATCCTTAAATTAAAATTTCTAAAAGGAAAGCTCCAATTCATGCACCACAATTTCTAAAGGTGGGGGCCTTTCACTCCATAATTCTTGAGTGGGGTCCCACTCCCACATACTAATTTCTAAAAGTTGGCCCTCCTGTAATTTTTAAATGTGGATCCTATATTATAATTTTAAATATTTACTTTATCATATTTTTGTTGAATGGGCCCCATGCCACAAATTTCATAAGGTGGACCCCATGTTATGATAATGAATGGTTAAAATTTGCTCTACGTTTTAATTTGAGTGTGCTGAGCTGGAGGACCGCCCGATCCGCAAGGGGAAACGACGTGGCAGCACTGAGATCGACTACTCCTCACCCGTCCTCTCTCTCCTCTCTCTTTTCTCCCGAACGAAGAAGAAGGCCGAGGGAGCACAGATTTTCACAAGACCCGCAGGCCATGGCATTATTAAGGTGCACCGCCGCCGCCACTCCCCCTCCCCAGCTCGCCACTTCCCCTCGCCGTCTCCGTCTCCGTTCTCTATCATGGAGGCGCACGTTAGCACCCCTCCATGACCATCTCCTCCTCGCCTCCACTCTCCGCCATTCCTCTCGAGGCAAGAGAAATCTTCATCTCTACTTTATCTACTTGCAATTGTAATTTAGATTCGCACTTGGGCTTCTTCTTCTTTAATTGTATGACTTTATGGGTGTTATTGCCTTGTAATCCTATGTGTTAAGTTGGATTTTCTTTTGCCAATTATGGGTTTGTTCCCCAAATTCTTATCTTAATATTGGAAGATGGGCTATTGTTAGTTCGTGATTTTGTTGAATTATTTTTGAGTAATCATTGGGTGTTGGATAACTGGAGGTCACTTTGACCCATTTTGACTTCATTGAACGTAATTATTTAATCATAGAGTTGATTTTTGTGTTTATATATATATATATATATATATATATATATATATATTCTCTATGTGATTATTTAATCATAGTGATAATTGTAGGTCATTGTGATCAATCATGTGTGGGCCACACCAGTGGTGGACCTAGGATTTTCATTTGGGTTGGGCTAAAATTTTGCTACCAAATAGCAGCACCTACATGTTTTTCTTTAGAAAATGTCCAACTCGTGGAATTCAACTAGATGCATGATAATTATTGAAGATTAGGCAATGAAGAGGTTAGGAATTAGGATTTAGGATGCTAGTCAGAAGTACCAAAAAGCATTGGATGGATAAAAAATTATTCTAACCTTAATTTTGGATACTCAAACTCACATTATCATGTTTCACTAAATCTATATGTCAAAATCAATGCCCAATGGAGATCGCTACAAGTTAAGGTGAGTTGGTGTGTAAGAAAAAAATGAATACAAGAACATTTTGAGGACACCCATCCTCTCTAGGTACTGGCGACGAGGAGCACGATCGACAATCGGCATGAAGAGGTTTGGAAAGAAGAGGTTGAAGAAGAGGGAGCAGTGTGTTGCTGCTATGTTTTCTTTTCTTTCCTTTTTTTTTTTTTTACCAACGAAGCTTTACATATTTGAGTCTATCTTTAGACATATGTATAGTGACAAGTTTAGACACGTGGGGCATGGTCGTAGGCCAATTCAACTCTATGGGGATTCCAATTCCGACCTAGGGCAACTGTCCAGATTGCTCCAACTTAGGTCTGCCCCTGGGCCACACAGCCCGCATGCCAACACTTCATAACCGTTATTTTGTAGGAGAGTGATGGTATGGTTAGGATATTCCAATAAGAAAAGATCAATGGGTCATCAATGATCTGGATGAATGAATTAAAGGGCCTACTATTTTGGTCTGCAACTGTAGTCTGTACTATATGGCCCTTTCAGATTGTTTCTTGTATCTAACTGACTCTGTCTATTATCACGTAATGATCTCACCTCTTCTTCTCCATTGTTTATCAGGCAGATATTGGTTGCCGCCAGCAGTAACATGTAATGCTCAGACTGTAGTAGCTACCAATATGGCTCCTGGGACCCCTGTTAGGCCTACAAGTATATTAGTTGTTGGGGCTACTGGAACTTTGGGTCGGCAGGTTGTCAGGCGAGCATTAGATGAAGGTTATGATGTTAGATGCCTTGTACGGCCCCGACCAGCTCCTGCTGACTTCCTTCGCGATTGGGGTGCAACAGTTGTCAATGTAGGTTTTGAAGTTACAAGCTTGTTAAATTTCTTACGGTCTAACTTATTTTTACTTCTTATGCATCACACTTTATATTTTTCTGATTGGTCCTTCGCCTGTGATATGCATAGTAAGCTCAGTATGAGTCTGTACATGTACTGCCCACAATGAGGTGATATAGACCATTGAGCTGATTAGGCCTTGTCCTGCCATGGATAAATTATGCACAGCCATCTGATTTTTGCCTTTTCTGTATATTTTCTTCTTTTTGTCTTTTTTTAATAGTCTATTTGCAACCTTCTGTTCAAAAGATTGAATATTTTGCATTTGAGTGCTTGTTATTCCAGTTTGTTCTTAAATGTTATTTCAGCTAAAACTTCGATGGTCACTGTATTATTGTGCAAAACGGGTGCAGCTAGCTAGTCTTTATGCCGCAATTATCAAAGAGGCTACAAACTTTTAGGTTTTTGGGTTAAAGTTTTTATTAGTAGGTAGTCAGGTAGGCAGATTCCTCCATTTGCTAGGATTGCTCTTCTAAATTGATGCGTTAGTGATTTGGTTGTTATTTTATAATTGTGCATGACTTACCATGATTCTAATTCTGAATGTTGTTGATTTTGGGATTTGATTCTTGTTTCATAACTGTATAGAACTTACCATGATTTTATTTCTATTGTCGAGTTTCATCTTATGATTCTTTCTTTTGGTACGTCTTCTTTGCAAGATATTGTTCTTCATATTTTTGGAGATTTGTAATTGTGAGCTGAGTGAAAATTTATTATCATCTTGGATTAGTTGACTGTACTGAATGACTCTTTACTGCTACAAAGATATCATGTTTAGATGTATGCTAACTTGGAATCATATGTGAGCAGGCTGATCTAAGCAAGCCAGAGACGATACCTGCAACTCTAGTTGGCATTCATACTGTAATTGACTGTGCTACAGGGCGGCCGGAAGAGCCTATTCGAACTGTATGTACTGTTCAAAAGTGTTAAGCCTTATTTCCAATTTTCACGTCATCCTTTTTTGTCCTTAGCCAAGGAACATCCAACTATAAATTAGGCACAGAGTTTGTTGTAGACATGTAATAAACATGCTGATGTCATTAATGGTACTTTGGGAATTTCATATGCTTCAAATACGAACTTGTAGTTTTGGCTAATTTCAGGGCCAGTTTTGTATTTAATTAACTAGGAATGCACTTTTAATCCATCCATGGCTTGGCCTACGCTATTTTTAAATCTTAAAATATCTTTATGGATCTTAACTAATTACTATTTTACTTCAATGATTGAATAAAAAATTTATACTGCTCCTCATGTTAATCATTATATAGTTGATGCACCTTTTGTTTTATGTGCTAATATTCTATTTTAACTAAAACTCGGCTTAATTGTTTGGACTTGAATTAAGGTGCTATGCTCCTAGTACATTTTGTAACATATATAGAAGTAAATCTCTTTTCTAATGGTAAGTGTAAAATTTCGTCATGATAACTGAAGACATCTCATGTTATCAGTTGTCTTCTTGATGCAAAGCTGTATGTCCTCTCTCATGTTACTCCTCTTCTTAAATTTCTATATTTAGGTGTGATTTTTCTACTTGAGTAACACTAAGATGAACTGAGCTATATTTTACTGTTAAATTACAAAAACGATTTGATAGAATTTTTAGAAATATCAAATATTCTTTTAGAGTCTTAAAAAGATATTGCTAACCTACGCTTAAAATCATTCCTAGTTCCTTATCAATGTAATATTAATCTATGTTTCTTTCCTTTATTATTGTTGTTGTTATCTTTCACATGTTTCACCAAGCATTGGTTCATGTCAAGTGCTTGTTAGTTATAGGGCACTGAGCTTTTCTAATCTAGTTATTTAGTTTAGGTAGACTGGGAAGGAAAAGTTGCTCTCATACAATGTGCCATGGCAATGGGAATTCAGAAGTATGTGTTCTATTCCATCCACAATTGCGATAAATATCCAGAAGTTCCCTTAATGGAGATCAAGCACTGCACTGAGAAGTTTCTTCAAGACTCAGGTCTGACTTACATTATTATTCGCCTATGTGGTTTTATGCAGGTAATCTGTCATCCACATTTTTCTGATTCCTTTCATTTACAAATTAATTTTCTTGAACTTATGTTTTCAGAGATGATTTGCTCGCTGGGACTTGGGAGTTCAATATCTTGACTACTTAATTCTCGAATAAAGGCTTTCTTGCCAACTTTGTTCTGTTTTCGTACTGTATTAGGAACAGGTTCTAAACCTTCTTGGTCTGTTGGTCCCGTACCATTTTACGAAATCATTTTCCCCTTAGCCCAGAAATATCCATGTTTAAAATTAGCTACACTTTTTTCTAATTATAGATACATCTTAATATGTCTTATATATAGACCTGTAATTTTGTATATTTTTCAGAGTTATGTTCATATTTAATTCATTAGGTACATATCTGTTTACCAAAATCATTTTGTTCTGGTGTGTTTTGCTTGTTCTGGTCCTGGATGTCTGTTTCCACCAGTCTTCAACTTGTAATTTCTTTTACAGTTTTGAGGCATATTCGTATGTATTTTTTCAGTAATTAGGCAATTCCAGTTTTGAAAAACAATTCCTTCAACAACATGCTTTCCCTGCTCTTTACATAAAGGGAGGGGGTATCTATGTCTCATTTTCATAGAGAATTTCTATTAATGTTTCTGTGATGAACTTAAAAAAAAATGAGAAGTAATGGTCTATTCTGGTTGGAAAAAGAAATGCATATTGAATCAAATTGACAGCTATAATTAGAAGTGTGGTCTTTGTTCATGGGGTTCAGTTACTATATCATACCTGTTGCGTCTTGCTGATTGGATTAAGAAAATCCAAGAGTTTTTTCGGCTTGTAAATTTTTTTCTTTTAGCATACTTTCTGAGAATTCAATTTGATGGCTAACATTCAATATATTTAGCTACCATTCTATATATATATTATTTTCTCTCTCTCTCTCTCTCTCTCTCTCTCTCTCTCTCTCTGCTCATGACTGTTTAATATCCATGACATCAATGGATTGGTTGTGAGTGTGATGGAAGTTATCTAGAGAAATGTGAGTACTCCAATTTTTGTTTTATTTTTTTTATCAAATGGTCTTAATGTTTCATGTTTGGCCATTAATATTGATAATACATATTCCCTTTGCACAATATTTTTCTTCTTTTCAATATTGAACAATTATTTTTTTATTTTAGATTTTAATTGTATAATATACATGTCAGCATGAAGTATTCTCTTACTATCTAGATTATCATGATGAGCCCTCATTCTAAGTTGTCAAGACTTACATTCATTTAGTACTAATGAGCTATGTACCACACAACAATTACAGGGTCTGATTGGGCAGTATGCGGTACCAATACTAGAGGAAAAGTCCGTGTGGGGAACTGATGCCCCAACACGAATAGCTTACATGGACACTCAGGTTCTTTAACTCATTTTTCAGTCAACTCCTTAGTTTGTTCGCTGAGGTTAGGTAAATGGGATTAAAATTCCATTAAGCTTCCATATGGCATCATCTTTGATTTCTTCTGTTTCCAGGACATAGCTCGATTGACTTTTATAGCTTTACGGAATGAGAAAATCAACAAAAAGCTATTGACATTTGCCGGACCTCGTGCTTGGACAACCCAAGAGGTAGATTTTTTTTGTCGCATTTTTATTACTTCTATGCTATAAGTTGCTAGATCATGGGTGCTGCAAGTTTAAAATACATCACTTGATATTTCATTGTTGGTGTATGAAGAAATGTAAAGGTGGAAGTGTTGCAAAACTTAAGTTATTTCCGTAGAATACTTTTTTTCTCTATCAGTACATTTGTTCAATATTAAAATCATACATTTGTGTCTGAGATGAATGTTTAAAAATTGCAATACTTTGTGGATATAAAAATCTTGCCACAGTTCATCACTCTTCAATCCTTCTAAATGTAGCCCAAGGTCCTTTGTCCCTGTAACATATGTTACTCACTCTGTGATATCATGTTTTCTTCTGTCAAGAGTTAACAGAAATGGGTAAACTGCAATCAGAAATCATGTCTTCAATATCTACTAGGCTTCTCATATCACACATGGAAATGGGCTCATTCTACATGAGTGCACATGTCAATCTTGTAGAATGCATACCATATCTGGCATCTTTTTCCCACCTGTTGCTCAGCTGGTTACAGATATGGGCGTGAGTGCCAGAGTGCGTGAGTTTGAATCTTCCATGTAGCAAAAAATAAAATAAAGTGAAAAAAAAACCCAGCTTCTCCGGCCGGTGGGTTCCACAAGACTTCTAAGGCGTACACCAAACCAGACCACCATCCAGGTGGGCCATTTTCAAATAACTTGGCCCATTCTGTAACACCCTATATGTATGCATTGGGGGAATTTTGGCACTTGTATTGAACATGATGCAGATGCTGTATTCTATTCTTTTGTTTTTTAATATAGTTTTTTCCCTCTTCATCATTGTTCCTGGGCTGTAGGTGATAACATTGTGCGAGAGACTTGCTGGACAAGATGCAAATGTAACAACAGTCCCTGTTTCAATCTTGAAGTTCGCTCGTCAGCTGACTCGATTTTTCCAGTGGACAAATGATGTTGCTGACAGATTGGCATTTTCAGAGGTGACAAATCTCTTATTTCTTCAACTACTGTCTGACAATGTCATTTGCTGTGATAAGTGTTACTGAAAGCATTAGACCCACGGTTTCAAGGTGCAGCCATAGACTGCTGATTTGGCCCTCTCATGGACAAAAGGAACCGAGTCATTCTCCCTTGTTCCTGCATTTTATAGGCAAAGATTATTTGTGATTGAATTCATGTCATCATCGTCATCATCAAAACCCTATCTCATCCATTATTATCAAAGCCTTATTCCATCCATCCAATATTTGCAATTTGCATATATCCGAACTTAATTGCCATGATTAGGGGTTTTCGCCATCAAGTGTATCAGTAAATTTCAACCTTATTAGCCTGGTTCTAATAAAAACCAGTTAGCGTTTTTTGTGTGGACCACATGGACAGTGCCAATTTATAGGGGACCCGTCAGCCCTTTTAGCCTGGTCTATAAGACCTAAATCTTTAGCAATTTGTGTGGCCCACCTCAGCCAGTGCCAACTCACAGGGTAGGGTGTGTAAGGAGAACACCTGGGTAGGGTGGGTAAGAGGTCACCATCCATCAACAGTAGGTGGCTTGTGATTCGGGGCCATAAAAATCTTGAGCGTCAAATTCATTGTGATTAGTAACTTAGCCAAACCTGATGGTACAACACCTGGTTCTACCAATTAGTAACCCAGCTCAACCTTATGGTACCAGCATTGTTCCACCAATTTGCCATGCATACAGTAGGCCGGAGGCCCACCCGAGCCAGTGCCAATTTTAAAGGGGGCAGACTAGGAGTGTAGGCATTGCCGTCCATAACATGCAGCCTTGCAACCTGGGCCATGGAAATCTTTAGAACCTTTCCGAAGTCCATTAGTTTTGTTCCGCTAGATGACAATCTCAGGGTGACTGGTTTGGGTTGATTTTTCACCTATACGCATCACCATTCACCCACCTCGTCTTTGTATCCTACATTTCCCATCCGACCAATGCGTTCTCTATTATAACCACTATCACTACTGCCATGTAATGCGAAGATTCATGGTTTTCCCTTGAGGCTTTTGACTTGTTGACACCTGGACATGAGTTCATTAGTTCTCCTTTTTCCTTTTCAAGAAGAAACAGTCGATGGTAAGATATTTGGAAAGTAAAATTTGTCAATTTTTGGTGAGGAGAAGATAAAGAGTGACATTATTTGTCTGTCTCCATCTCCAGGTTCTGTCTAGTGACACTGTTTTCTCAGTTCCCATGACTGAAATGTACAATCTTCTTGGTGTGGATGCTAAAGACATTATTACATTGGAGAAATATTTGCAGGACTACTTCACTAACATATTGAAGAAACTGAAGGACCTCAAAGCACAGTCTAAACAAACCGACATTTACTTTTAAATAGGCACGGTGTTTGTTTTGTATAGCTGAAGTTTTCCAATGGTTGCCATTAAAAAAAAAGGGTTTTCCAATGGCCATGTGAAGAGGAGACCAGCCGTTGCCTGTATTTCTTTGTTCAGTATGTATTCTTTAGAAAATCTTATTACAGAAATTGTTTTTCTGTGTTTGAGCACAACTTGTAAGCACAACATTTTGGTATGAACTGTAACAGCAATATACACAATTTGTAAGAAATTGGATAACGCATGAGTGACACGCAGGGAGGTTGGTTTTTTTTTTAGAGATGATGTGACATCTTGTCCCCTGGCATTTAAAATGCAGTATTTCTTTCATTGGAGTTTCAAATCCACTAAATGGAAATCTATTAAGTCGGTAATTTGGAGAGGTTCCTATGCGATTGAGATTACTTCCTCTCCAACGCCACGCATTCCTTTATCGGGACTGTGGACCCCTAGAATTGGTACCTTTAAGACCAGCCACATGGCTCATTTTGTGAATGAAAGTTGGGCATCCGATATGGGCCTAGTTTGGGTCATGTTCACATGGGCCCAATCAAGGACACCGCGGTCCGTTCTCTGTGCAGCATTGGGCCCTTTGGATAAAAAATGGGGATTGATGGATGGAATCCATAAATTCATTGATTTTTTTATTTGGATTCATTGATAATCTATAATATTTTGGATCTTCTAAGAAGAGAAAATCTACCACCATATTGACCCTTAATTCCGTATTATTACTATTATTGTATATCACAACATAAAACTTTTTTTTTTTTTTTTTTCTGTTGACAAGGGTGTCCATGAGGTCTTTGACATGCGGGTTTCGAACACAAGATGTGGGGAGCAAACCCATGCCTTATGCCAGTGCACCAACTCCCAGGTGGATGTCCCAACATATACATTACAGTTATAAAATATAAATGGTCCTATTAAGAGTCCACTGGCCTGGTGACCCTAGCATGGATCCTGCCAGTAAGATTATGTTGGTGTCCTGCATTTAAGTCACTGCAATTTTATTTGTAATCTGAAGGGTAGATGTTTGCATGTCTTTATCATTATCACTATCATTATTATTAGGTTCATTTTATGGTCTGAATGTGCTCATGCTTGAAGCTGATTAATCAGACTCCCACCTCAGAAAGGGATGCGGCAGTGTTGTAGACCATTAAAAATAAAAGGATCGTGGTTTATGCCATTTGGTTGTTATCATGCCCCTCTTTCTCAGTTTGGTTAATGTTCTCTGCTATGATTCTTAAACCATGATGTTCACATAGTGGCTCTGATGAGATGCAAAATTGGAATTTCTTGTGATTTTATATAATTTTCTTGTGATCCAATGGGTCATCAGTCATGTCATTTGGCGGTTGGTGCCATTTTATTTTCATGCAATCACTTTTTCACTAGTGCATGCTTTTCTTTCTTTTTCATTTCCCTATTTAGCCCTTAATCCATTGGTGCCATGTCTCGAACCCATGACCTAATGATCCAAACAATTGGTTTAAACCATTGTGCCAAGGTAGAGATAGGCTCCTTGTCACATCCCGGTCCCGAATCACCCTGGCCTAGGGTAATCCCCGAGGTGTCATATTTAATTAGCATTAATCAGGGTTAAATCGGGTCGGGGTGTAACACTCCTTTTCATTTACCTTTGGAAGAAATAAAATTTTATATATGCTTGACAAATAATGGAGGGAAGAGCCGACTTCACCTCTAGTTTCATGACATGGTTTTGAATTTTTCTAGAGTTGAAAGCCAGAGGTGTAAACTGTCAACTCAATTTTTGCTACCTCTGTTTTGAGTCTTTCTTTTATATGGGTATGGCAGGGAGTTCTATGGTTGATGAAAACCTTCATATGTTGATTACAAATAAAATATGGGTCTCTGGATGACACTCACAGGCATTTTGATTTTGAATTCCCAAACTAGAGAAAACTAGGCACAATCTGTGTGTTATTGTCGTTACATGGCTTTACAGACTATTGGTTCCGCTGATCATGCAACATTACACACCAATCTGACATGGCTGCCTTGCTTCATGTTGATCCTCCTCTGGCTTGTATACAATATTCCTAGTCTTAACAAAATAATAACTTGTAAGTTGTAATAAGGAACATGGATGTCGTGAACCTTGAACCTGTTGTTTGTTTGTTTGGTAAACAACCATGTACCTCTTCTTATTCTCTTCTTATAGGAACACTTGTAGTCAAGAACATAAACAGTTGAAAAACAGAACGGATAAAGGACATCTTAATCTTCTTCATATCTAAGTAGATGGTTGGTGTTCTTTCTATTAAGGGAAGAAACCCATCGCCAAGATGTCCCAATCCCATTTCTTTGTTTATCTAGATAAATAGAGGAATGGTGCTGGGTGCATGTATCTTTATAATTGTATGGTTTTGAGGATTGAATTATTAGAATCTGATGCAATGAATTGAGTGTCATATGTGATATGCCACATTGTCTCCTTTATTATCACCTCCCCCACCACCATACATGTAGTTCAATCACATTTAGTTCACAATGCAGCTGTCAATCCATCCTCCATCAAGTAACCAGCAGGCACATCAAGGAAACACCAGGCACAGAAATGGGGGGGTAAAGAGGTTGTCTTACATGAATTATGAAGTAAAATATGATAAAATCACCTAAGATCTATACAAGGAAAACAATATATAAAAAATAAACAAAAATTCTCCACGATTCCACTTTACAAAAACATGGGATTAGATGAGAGCATAGTTTTGAAACATGCGTTTGGAGCCATAACCTTAAAAAGAATGTTAGGCTTGTTTGGAAATTTCCTACTGGATGCAAATAGGGGTGTTCATGGGCTGGGTCAGGATGAGCTGTTCATGACTTAAAGTCTGGCGCACCTCAATCATGTCAGGCCTGGCTAGTCGACCCAAGAGCACCATAGTTTGCCAGTTGTAGGATTGACCACAATTATAGACGTTGACCTCAACAATCCCTCCCTCAACGGCACACCCGTCGCGACTCCTTTTGCAAACTCATAAAACGCGTGTCCCCGTGACTTACACACCCAACCTACCAGGCTCTAATGCCATTTGTACGATCTTATACCCCATTGAGCTACTACTTATCCCAAATTCAATTGGTAATAGGAAACGGCACAACAATAGTTTTATGGTGAAGGCGAGGGCTCGACCACAATTATGACGGCTCAAGAGCGAGGGTGGACGTTGACCTCAATACTAGTGTTCACCTCTCTGACGAAAGTCCCTTTCCAAATTATAACACTGTCCTTGTAAAATATGAAAAATAAAAATTTCGACTTTTAGTTGTTTGTGGTTTACTTCAGACATAGATAAAACCTTAAAATATAATTTAACATGGAAGTTTGGACATAGTTGTTTGCTAAATTGCAGGTTCGCTCAAGTTATTTGGACTTCTACCCTCTATTGTTTTGGTTGTAGCCGGGTCCTCCCTCGTTCCATCTCGGAGCTCTTTGATGCCTGGAAGTTTGGATTTCAGTCCAAGAGAGGAAGGCTTCTCTGGCGGTCCTCCTTTCTTGCTAACATTTGGGCAGTTTGGAAGGAAAGAAATAAGCGTTGCTTTGAAGATTGTTCTTCCCCCTCAGTAGTTGTTGCTACGAAAGCCAGACTCCTTGCTGCCTCCTGGTTTTCAGTGGTGCTAGATTTTTGGGGAGTGCCTATTGAGGTTATGTTGTTTAATTGGAAAGAAGTAGTATCCTCTTAATTTATTATTTCTCTTTTTTGGGGCCTTGGGCCTGCTTGGGAGGCTCCGTCTCTCCTCTTTTGCCATTTTGGATGGCTTCTTTGTCTCCATTGTATTTTTCCTTGCTTTTCAGTATATATCTTTTGTACTGCTCTGCTTTGATTAATACAATTTACCATTAAAAAAAAAAGAATTTAACATGGAAACATGGAGTAGCATTGAGAGGGTTACCACCAAGATTGGTAACAGTAACAATGAAAATAGTGGTGTCATAGAATTCATGTTTCGGTTATAAAAGTTCTAAATAGGCCATCAACCTACCTAACACAACTCTCCTTTATTCGGACTTAGGACCGGCAGTAAAAACTGGAGAAGTTCATAAATTCACTGTTATGTGAGAACCGTTTTCTAAGATAATAGATGAAGACCAGAATCATGTTTTATTTGGGGTTTGAAAGGTCATCTCCACTGCAGATGAATGGCAGCAAAAAAAAAAAAAAAGAAGCATGGCTGTCCAAATTGTTGGATTCAGCGGGAGTTCATGGTCAGAAAAAGGATTCGGGTCTACTAAGTATGAAAATGCCATTCTTATCAAATGCCAAAATTTTACTCTGTCCTTGGCAAGTTGATTAACATGGCACCATATTCCTACTTTGTAATGAATTCCTAAAAAGTCATCATAATAAAGGGAGATTTTACAGGAGTATTAAAAGGGTAAGGAGTGAAGGTTCCAAGGTGGATCTCTAGATGGGTCAATCACTCACCCAGGATTTAATTTACAGGCGTATGGGTGGGTTATGGTCTTATGGGTAATAATTTCCTATTGGAGGGGAGATTATTTGTTGACTTCTCTTTTATCTTCACCTTTAATACTTCACTTTTAGCCTCTTGAGAGAAAGGCATTGGTCAGACTTTCTAAGAATTCAATACCAGATGAACAAACAGGCACTATGTCTTTTTTTTTTGGTTTGTTGAAAAAGTGACTGTATTTATAAAAAAAGAAAACTATACAGTATAGGAAAGGTATAATGTAACAAAAAAGGCATGAACCAAGCCCCAAAAAGCAAAATAACCCCATCCCCAAAACAAAACTATGTCTAGTTACCTGCAGGAAAAGGTTTTAGAGAAGAAAATTGATTATTGTTGACAATGTCTTTCTTGAATATTAGCATATGTAAACATTTTCCAGTAAAAATAGAAGAAGCTCAGATTCAAATATAGTAAATGTGTTTGTACATCATCATTCATGTACAGGAATGGACATTTAGCAAGTGAAACCCAATGGCAGATCCCTTAAAATGTGGACGCCATGATGGATGAGGTAGCAACTGCTGCAAAGATTCCTAATGAGTGAAGATGTTGAGCAAAGAGAGACTAGCCTCAACATCTTCAATGCCTCCCAACTGTTTGTTTGCCACTTGCACCCTCTCCAACTGGGCATCTTTGTTTGCAACACGGCCACAGAGGGCACAGAGTGCTACATCCACATACTCCATCTCATACATATCCTCTTGTTCACCTTCACATGCTACTAGCCCCCTGTGGACCAATTTTGACACAAATGACCAATTACTAGGCTTTAGGTTTGGCCTTGATGCAGACATGAACAACAAGATGACTTCTAGAACAGCAATGGTTATGAGTTTTACTTCTCTTAGCACCCCAATCACCATTACTAGATGTTGATCATTACTAATGAGAGGAGATGATGCATATTTATTCTAAGTTCGTTTCAATTCTCTAAGGCACTTGCTTATATCCTTCTTCACCTCCTTTCTTGAGCGAATATATGCATCGACTTTGCTTTCCATGCATGACTCCTGACCTCTTCTGTGAAGAGAGAACTGAAGTGCTTGCACATGTTCCTGAATTGTCATCAAGATATCCCGCGTTATGCTGTACATGTCCAGCAATCTAACAAACCTGTCTGAAATCCCATCAACCTATTTCTCATGGTGATACTTGGAGAGGCTCATTTGGGTCAGTGGCAAATGAAGATCCTCAATTCAATCATAGGGATTAGATAACAGAAATGAAAGAACTACTGCCTATGAACATAGGCAGATCTTTAAAAATGAAGAAATGAGTCGGGTTTTGAACCGGAAGGCTTATCCATGGAAGTTTCAGTTTCTCTTCAATGAAATCTAGGTTTTATCCACTACCATTAATGTCAGCTTTCAGCATAAGAGTAGGTCATCAAACATGATGGCGGACACTTTAGCCAAACAAGGTGTTGAGAGAGTTTCCCCTTGGGAGGGTTTTATTATGTAGTTGTGGTGTGAGGAGGTACATTTCTCTTGTACCTCTTTGTTTCTTTCCCCCTTTTTTTCTTTTCTTTTTGTTCTCTTTGTTTGTACTCTATTCTATTTTAATATAAGTTACGGCTACCGATAAAAAAAAAAAAATGAAGAAATGAGTCTGGATGTGTGGACTCATTTGGGGTCCATGATTTTCTTGTTTGCAAGAACCTCAACTTATAAACAGCTGATCATTAGTGTAAGACCCCGACCCCGCCTAAGTTTGCTTTATGCCTAATTAATCACGATTAGGTGCTTAATGTTTGTTTTGGATGGTTTTGTGATGGATTAGGTAGATTAGTAAGGTGTTGATCCAACTAGGTAAAACTTATGACCTTTTTGCTATCGGGACCGGGATGTGACAATTAGCTTCCTTTCTCTTTCATTTTTCCTGTCATTGATATTTATTGTATTCTTATGATCACCCTATATTTGAGGGGTACCTCTTGGACACGCTAAAGCCCCATAAAAAACATGGAAACTTGAATTCGCTGGGTGCAGTGAAAAGACTCAAGTGAAGTTTGATTGAGTTTAAAAAAAAAAAAATCAAAATTCGGTATATGAATATGAGAAATAAATTCTAATTATTTCCTTGCATTTTAAATTGTTTTGAGGCGTTTTGTTTTAATCAAACCAAATTTGACAGATACAAAGGACCAAGTTTTTCATTGTGTACTTGGTTGTAAGGCCATTCTGAGGAGACTCACTCAACATGATTGAACTTGGAATACTTCCAAAAACAACTATTCAGACAGATGGAATCCTTGCTTCTTCATGTCTAGTTGGTCAGCCTGTGAAGCAGATTTAAATCTTCCTTTTTTTCTTCTCAATGTTGCAACCCATTGGCCAGCAAGATCCACTCCTTTCTCCTAGTTAACTTGGAAGAAATGTAAAAGGTAGGCGTGGTGTCTTTACATTGTCTGTGTTGTTTATGGTGAAATTATTAGGATTTGCTACATGCACGAGTGGCATCTGAATCCCCTTGTCTGCCCAACAAACCACAATCACTGCCATTATTAGTGTTGATAGTTCAATCAAGATCTAGAATGGTTTAACAATCTCCAAAAGCCAGCCCAAATGACCAGGCCTTGAATGCTTGTCAGTATTAAAAAACCACAAGGCATTGACACTCACGTGTGAATTTTGTGTGTGTGTGTGTGTGTGAGAGAGAGAGAGAGAGAGAGAGAGAGAGAGAGAAAGAGAGAGAGAGAGAGAGAGAGAGAGAGAGAGAGAGAAGAGAGAGAGAGAGAGAGAGAGAGAGAGAGAGAGAGAGAGAGAGAGAGAGAGAGAAGTGGTGGTGGTGACCACAGAAAATCGTGAGCAAAATATAAAGAAAACTGCCCACTCAGAAAATCAGTTATAAATTCTGACAGAACTACAGTACAGCGTTGCTGCATTGTAGTATGCTTCATCTCCAACCTTTAATTGCATGGTGTGGCCTCCCTTGAAATTTTATGGAAATGGGTGAAATAATGGAGTTGTCTTTTACTTTTAATTAAAAAAAAAATGAGACTTAGGTTGACTTGCTAGATGTATCCTTCATTCATGTGCAGAGTTTTAAAGTGATGTTCATAGAGAACTATTTCAAGCATACAGGAAGCTAGGGAAGGCATACAACACAGATTGTTCCCTACATTTTTTAGCAAACAGTGGGGGAATATTTTTCAGAATAGTTAAATAGTTTAACTTGCATCTAGCAACTGTGGAAAAGAAATTATTTGTTCTTTTATTTTCACCAGCTGAAAACCTTGAGCAGAAGCTTCATCTGACCTCCATTATTGGGTAATGAATGGTACTAATTATGTGTTGCTAGTTGCATAGAACCCAAGTATTCTCACTTTCACTATAATTTCTTTCTTCCCATCAAAACCATTAATCAAAATTGCAATTGCTCAGGAAATCCAAACAATACCTTCTTATGATGTGTTCCATGCAAACTGGGGTCCCTCTTTTTTAAGTTGAAGGCCTAAAGATACAAAAAAATTGGTTGAATATTAATTTTATTTTGTGGAACAAGTGGTGCTAATTTTGTATTTTTCATTATTTAGTCCACCAAGTAGACAACATTGCAGGCTGCAGCATATAATAACATGTCACTCTAAATAGCAAAAAAAAAAAAAAAAGAAAGCAGCAAAAATGGAGAAATTTCACTAGAAGCTAATATATATTCTATAGTTGATTTTGGAAACAGCAGTATACAATTTCATTCTAGTACAGATATTGGTGTCAGGCTAGTAAAGCTCAAAGGCAAATCCTTTAATACACGGATGCCAGTGGAGATGTTGTAAAGGTAAGAAGAGCAGACAAGATCTCTAACAAGAGAGGATGTTGAGGAGAGAGACTCTGATTTGGATTAGGCGCCTAAACATGCACTCCAATCTAGCCTCAACATCTACAATGCCAGGGTCTAATGCCTCCAAACGTTTCTGTGCCACTTGCATAATCTCAATCTCAGCGTTTTTGTCCATGATGTGTTGGGAGAGAGCAGAGAGAGCAACATCTGCATTGTCAAACTCATTCATTTGCTCAATTTCTCCTTCACATGCCACCAGCCTCTTGTGCATCAACTTGGAAACCAATGACCATTTACTAGGCCTTGGCCTTGATGAAGACAAGAAGGTTAACGCAGCTCTAAGAACAGAGATGGTTACAGCCCTCAATTCTCTTAACATCTCAACCACAATTGACAGGTGTTCATCTTGCTCAAATAGAGGAGGGGTTGCACATTTGTTGTCCATTTGCTTCAATGCTCCAAGTAACTTGGTGACTTCTTTCTTTGCCTTCTTCCTAGAGCGAAGGTACGCATTGACTTCTAGACTGCTGCTTCTGCGAAGAGCGAATCGAAGTGCCTGAACTTGTTCCTTGATGGATAACAAGATTTCCCTAGTCGCACCACACACATCCAACAATCGAACCGATCCGTCCAGCACCTCTTCAACCCATTTCTGTTGCTGATGATGAGCAATGGATTGTTGGGTGAGAGGCAATTGAAGAAAATCCTTGACGCAACTGTACAAGTCTCCAAGGCCACCCAAACCTATGCAGATTCTCTCCGAGGTAGATGTGGAAGATGTTTCCCAAGTCCTTAGCTTGTTAATCTCTTCTTTTGCTCTGAGTGCAAGGGGATGGGATGTGGATGGCATGCTAATGGAGCGAACATGGTAGCGATTTTCAGGCATTGAAGGAGAGGCTGCCATCTTGGCTTTCTATGCACAAGATCTTACACCTTCTATAGCTTGGAGAAAGGATGGAAATGGTAGTGATGGTGTATTGAAGCAGTTCTTTCTATCTCTTCTTATACAAACACCATAGGACAAGTGAGGGAGACAAATGGAATCTTGTCCTCTTCATTTCTGAATAATCAGCATGTGATGTGGCTGTGCATTTTTCATTTGAATTAGGAGGTGCTGTAACCCATCTGCCAACAGGCCCCACATTCAACTCTTTGTTTAGTGTGAGAGATTAAAGGTAGGCATTGGAAAATGTTCATCTCCTTTCGTGCAATTATTAGAATGTGATTGTATGCACGAGTGGCATTTGTATGTACTTGTCTCCACAACACACCACGGTTGCTGCCAACCATCATACAATTGAATACTTTGGGATATCATGTGGGGGCATGGAGATCTGTGTAGGTGGTTTAATTTTGCACATGGCCAGGTCAATACCCAACCAATAAGATCCAAGTGCCGGATCCATTTGCAACTAGGGGTGCTCGCGGGCTGTGCCAGCCCAAGTCCAGGCAACATTAGACTGTGCTGTGTTTATGGACACTGGGCTTCACTCTCAGTAAAATTTAAAGCACAGGAGGAGGAGAACTTAGAGAAAAAGGAGTTGCAATTACGTGGAGAAATAAACTCTGACCATTTCTTTGCATTTTAAATTGTCTTGTCCAAACCAACCCAAAAATCTCAAATTTTAGAGAAAATGAGGATCAAGTTTTCATCGCGAACTTGGTTGCAAGGCCAATCTGATGAGATTTGCCCAACAAGGTGGAATCCTTGCTTCTTGATGTCATTTTGATTGGCAAGTGATGAAGATGTAGATCTTCCTTTTCCTTATGAATGCTGTAACCGATTAGGCAAAAAGATCCACTCCTATCTCTTTCTTTATTGGATGAATTGTAAGAAGGCATGGTGTCTCTCCACTATATTTCTGTTGTTAAATGTGAAATTATTAGGATTTGATGCATGCACGAGTGGCATATGTACCTCTTGTCACCCCAACAAACCACTATCACTGCCATTGTAAGTTTGGTAGTTCAAGCAAGATCATGAATGGTTTAAGAAATTATTAGGATTTGATGCATGCACGAGTGGCATATGCACCTCTTGTCACCCCAACAAACCACAATCACTGCCATTGTAAGTTTGGTAGTTCAAGCAAGATCATGATTGGTTTAAGAAATTCAGAAAGCCAGCCCAAACTACCTGAGAGAGAGAGAGAGAGAGAGAGATGATGATGATGATGTTGAACACAAAATCATGGGCAAGATCTAAACAAAACTGCCTATAATTATATGAAGGTGGCAGAAATAAGCTCTCTTTTTCTTAAAAAAATTATATATAATTCTATTTCCAACTACGAAACTTAAGTGGAAGCTTGATTTTGACCTTCTTTGTTAGGAAAGGACCCTGTCTTGCTGGTGCATAGGAAGACTTGAAACTAGGACATTGAATTAAACATACTGGATGATTCAACTAACTAATGAAATCATGTCTGAGGTGTATTCAGCCTGATGGAAGTACAATATAATGGTGAATACAGAGCAATTAGAACCTAACTAGTCCCACTTCAACTTCAATTTCTTTCTTCCCCATCAAAGCTATCTATCAAAATTAACGATTGTGTTAGGAAATCCAGACATTACCTTATTATGTTGTGTTCCATGCAAACTTGGGGTCCCTCTTGTCTAAATTTTAAGGCACAAAAATTCAAAAAAAAAAAAAAAGGTTTATATTAGTTCTATTTTCTAGAAAAAAAATGGCGCTAATTTTGTACTTTTTGTAAGTAGTCCACCAAATAGGCAACATTGCAGGCTGCAGCTTAAAATAATATTTTTCCCAAATGAAGAAACTTCATTCATATATATTCTATAGTTGGTTTTGAAATCAACAGTATACAATTTCATTCATGCACAGATATTGGTGTCAAGCTAGTGAAGCTCAAAGGCAAATCCTTTAATACACGGATGCCAGTGGAGACATTTTAAAGGTTAGAAGAGCAGACAAGATCTCTAACAAGAGAGGATGTTGAGGAGAGAGACTCTGATTTGAATTTGGCGCCTAAATGCGCACTCCAATCCGGCCTCCACACTTGCAATGCCAAGATCTAATGCCCCCAAACGCTTCTGTGCCACTTGCATTCTCTCAATCTCAGCGTTTTTGTCCAAGATGTGTTGGGAGAGGGCAGAGAGAGCAACATCCGCATTCTCAAACTCATTCATTTGCTCAATTTCTCCTTCACATGCCACTGGCTCCTTGTGCGAGAACTTTGAAACCAATGACCATTTACTAGGCCTTGGTCTTGATGAAGACAAGAAGATCAACCCGGCTCTAAGAACTGAGATAGTTACAGCCCTCAATTCTCTTAACATCCTAACCATAATTGATAGGTGTTCGTCTTGCTCAAATAGAGGATGGGTTGCACATTTGTTGTCCATTTGCTTCAATGCACCAAGTAACTTGGTGACTTCTTTCTTTGCCTTCTTCCTAGAGCGAATGTATGCATTGACTTCTAGACTGCTTCGCCTGCGAAGAGCGAATCGAAGTGCCTGAACTTGTTCCTTGACTGACAACAAGATTTCCCTGGTTGCACCACACACATCCAACAATCGAACTGATCCATCCAGCACCTCTTCAACCCATTTCTGTTGATGATGATGAGCAATGGATTGTTGGGTGAGAGGCAATTGAAGAAAATCCTCGATGCAATTGTACAAGTCTCCAAGGCCACCCAAACCAATGCAAATTGTCTCTGAAGAAGATGTTGACGACATTTCCCAAGTCCTTAGCTTGGTAATCTCTTCTTCTGCTCCGAGTGCAAGGGGATGGGATGTGGATGGCATGCTAATGGAGCGAACATGGTAGCGATTTTTGGGCATTGAAGGAGAGGCTGTCATCTTGGCTTTCTATGCACAATATCTTACACCTTCTATAGCTTGGAGAGAGGATGGAAATGGTAGTGATGGTGTATTGAAGCAGTTCTTTCTATCTCTTCTTATACAAACACCATAGGACAAGTGAGGTAGACACATGGAATCTTGGCCTCTTCATGTCTGTGTAATCAGCATGTGATGTGGCTGTTGATTTTTCATTTGAATTAGGAGGTGCTGTAACCCATCTGCCAACAAGCCCCACATTCAACTCTTTGTTTAGTGTAAGAGATGAGAGGTAGGCATTGGAAAATGGTCATCATCTTTTGTGCAATTATTAGATGCAATTGTATGCACGAGTGGCATTTGTACCTCCTTGTCACCTCAACACACCACAGTAACTGCCATCATACAATAGAAATATAGAATACAGTGGAATCTCATGTGGGTTGTCGTGATCTGTGTTGCTGTTTTATTATGCTCATGGCCAGGCCAATCATATATACAGAACCCGACCAACATGACCCAAGTCAACTTGGGGTGCTCGTGGGCTGTGCCAGCCCAAGCCCAGGCCACATTAGACTGTGCTGTGTTTATGCCCCCCTGGGCTTCACTCTGGGCAAAATTCACACCACAGGAGCAGGCGAAAACAGAGAAAAAGGAGTTGCATTTTCATGGAGAAAACAATTCCACTGAAATTTTCAAAGATCTATACGACATAGGCAATAGATGTTTTTAAGCAAAAGGTAAAAAAAGAATGAGAGAACAGCTTTCTAGATGTGTCAATGATAGTCTTGATTTTGATGGCCTCCACCAAGAATATATGGTTGATCAAATATTCTTGAATGAAAGAAACTAAACGTCTAAACAACCAGCCCTTTTCCAAAATAAAAAAAATTCTTTTCTTAAATTTTCTTTATCTAATAATGAAAATTTAAGAAAATATTGAATTTAAGTGTGTTTCTAGTTTAATGTTAAAGGAAATGGAAAAGCCTGCTTGGAATGGATTTGGGCACTCACGTAGCTTTACCGCCGCTTTCAAGAGTGGGAAAGTAGCATTTGCAAGATTTCCTCCACTCTGAGAGGAGGAAAACTTGCATTTGCAATTATACCGCCGATGAATACAGCGGTAATATTGCATTTGCGAGATTTCCTCCTCTCTAAGCTGAGGAAAACCTGCAAACGGATTTTTCTTGTATTTCACCTATTTTTACATCTTGGTAGGGTCATAGGTCGGGTCTTTGGTCCATACAATAATGGATGGCACATATAATTAACGTTAAATGCAATACTATCAAATCACACAGTAAATCACTTGTTTGGTCAATTTACTTTACCGGTGAAGTAAAGTGAATGGTTAATTGCAAAGAGAGAACAAAAGTAAAGGTTTGGAAAAATCAAAAGGCAAGAGAGTGGCTCTTTGGATTTTTATTTTAAAAAGAGTTTTTTTTGTAAGGGTGATCATGGACAGGGCCGGCCCGTGCTAAGAATTTTTTATTTGGACTCGGTGGTTGAGACTCGGAATCCTTACCCGTCCCAAATATACATATATAATTATAAGAGAAGGGTAATAATGGGGGACTCAAACCCCTGACCTTTCATATGGGGTGACATGACAAAACTAGTTGAGCTACAACCTAAGACGTTATAGGGGGTTTTTTTTTTTTTTTTTTTTTTTTTCATTTTTTTGTTATGATATAAGTTAAACTCAGGATATGTTAGGGCTTCGTGATTTATAGGCGGGCTGGTCTTAGGCAAGTAACTTTTGGCCCGACTTGGGCTTGAGCTGGGGTCAGGCTTGTAATTTAGAAGTCGGGCCGAGCATGGACATTCCTCGGCTTAGCCCAGCCCAACCCATCCCATGTACAGCCCTAGGGTTTTTTTTTTAGTGGCATGAGAGATTATCTTTTTAACTTTTTTTTTTTTTTTTTTGTTAGAAGGAAGAGGTGATTTTTGAAATTTAGTATCGTTTGATGTGATCCGTTTCTTTTTATTGTCTCTTGAATTAACCCTTTACTTGACATCGCTGGTATCAAATAGGAAATAGCTAGTGAGTGAGAAGTGAACACATAGGGTGGGGTCCACGCTTGAATAAATCCTACTATAAAAATCAATATCATCTCGACTTTTGGTATCAGTTCCTTACAAATGAAAAGTGAATTTCATTATCAAATAGGTAGGGGGAATGGGCTCTCCAAAATCGAGTAGAAGATGAACTCAATATGAAGAATTCGTATGGTATGTGCCTACGTACCTCAATTTAGGTTGAGTATGGGCTAACCTCATTGATCCAGTCCGGACTCGACCACTTTCCATCTATAGGATAGGCATATCTTATTTAGCAAAAAGGGTTTTCATGGTCTGATTCAGCCCGAGCCTAATCCGTGTCTAGCCTGCATTGGACTACATTGGGCTCATGAGCGTACCTGTGGAGAGGGGGCCTTTATCATCTATATTGGAGTTTGACTACCTTTTAGGCCTTGACAAAGTCCAAGGGGATTTTCCCATTAAAATCATCTGGAAACAAAAGGCAAAATCTTTGAAGACTTTGGATTGATGTTGTTATTAAAAAAATTGGACTGCTATTTATCTATGGGAGATGCTCCTATGAGAGATGCTATCACCTTATTATGAGAGATAAGGGGGGGCCCTCACATCCATATCTAATGCCAACAACTTAAATGTGAAGGCCCCCACTCCTATCTCTCATATAAGGTGAGAGATATCTTTCATAGGAGCATCTCCATTTATCTATTATCTTTGCATTCAACATATGTATTTCTACATATAGAGCAGAGATTTCCTAAACTGCAGCTTATGTTATCCTAAGTTAAAACGGTATTGGTCTCACAAATCAAAGTCGACAATCTCTGTTTTTGGCACGATGCAACTGGAAAATCCAGTTCTGATTGGATTTATCTTGATTTTGAAGACGATGATTTGAGGCAGTTTACAATGGAGATGATTTTGCAGACGATTTCAGCTTAGGATAACATAAGTTGCAGCTAATTAGGAGAGCCCCTCTCCTATATATATATATATATATATATATATAGAGAGAGAGAGAGAGAGAGCGGGGCTATCCTAAGCTGGAATAGTGCAAAATGGTTACTTGATTCTTTTTGTTATTGAGTTCAAATAGTTTTGTTGGATATCCTCCACCCATGGTAGGACCTATAGCATGAAAATTGCTAATTATAATTTCATCAGCATCTCATGTTGGGAATATGAGGGTACAAGTAGGGGGGGATAGCCCACTAGCCACCATCCCATCAATATTTTTTTAACTTCCTTGATTGTCACCATAAACTTCTATTGTACCACCAACATATCAGAGGGGTTGCATTTATATTACATAAGAGTGGTAGGGACCATTTGATTTGTTAAGCAGTTAAAAGCATATAGGTTCGCAGGGACCTGTGCCTGCCATTGTACTGTAATTGGCATTTGTAATTTCTAATGTCCTGAACTGGTCCCACAAATCAAACCTGATTATATCTGTTTTTTGCATAATGGAACTGAAAAATCCAGTTCTGATTGGATTTATCTTAATTTTGGAGACGATCATCATCCAAAAAAACAGCATAATCGACTTTGATTTTGTTGGACCAACCCTGTTTTAGGTTAGGATAAGCTAAACTGCAGCTTAGGAGAGTTGACCCCATATATATATACCTACCTCGAGTTTTTACTAGTCTAAAAGCGAGAATGAGACCCATGAAGATTGAGTATGACTCATGTCAGAAGTAAGTGTTTAAGTGTCTCATGGTTGTGCACATCCTAAACTTGATTCGCATGGAGATATTCAAGCAATTTCCAAACTAAACATATCTTTGGTTCTATGAAATACTTGATTCTTAAATGGGTTTATATAGGGGGAAAAAATATTACCATCAGAAACCGGTGAACCTGATATCTAGGTTTGAGAACATACTTGAAACCAATAAAATATTGATTACAACGAAAGAATTTTAAAAAATGACTATTTATAATATGGGTTGAATTGGTGAGGTATTTCAATGCAAGACCTCAACATTGAGAATCAAGAGATATTTGGATTTACTTACTTACCTTCCAAAATAGAAAAATAATAAAATAAAATGTTTTTCTCGGTAGATAGGATTTCTATTTCATAATATATATAGTACATATCCTACCGCAGTGATATCAGGTCTACTCCCTAATATGATATAGGATCTAAAATATTTTGAGTGGGCCCCATAGATATTCTCTATGCGCGATCGTATGCCTTATAAGCAATGTGGATGGGAAAAAAAAAAAGTCCAATGGGGCCGCCTATTATTTAATCTCTCACCCAAAAGTCAGTGTTTATGGAGTCTAAAATGTTCTATACTTGGATTTTTTGGTTCGATTCCTTTGGGTAATTAAGATGGGGTCCAAAAGTAATGTGGACACCCTCCGTTCTTATATATATATATATATATATATATTCTATTTTTTTTTTGTTCATGTTACACATTTCATTTCCCTATTAAGAAAATATTTTCTTTGTTTGCTTCTCCATTGTTTTTTTTTTCACAAGCACGAACTTTCGGGACGACCCAAGCCATTTTCCAAAATAATAAGTTCTTTTATTAAATTTTTTTATCTAATAATGAAATTTTAAGAAAATATTAAATTTAAGTGTGTTTCTAGTTTAATGTTAAAGGAAATGGAAAAGCCTGCTTGGAATGGATGTGGGCACTCACGCAGCTTTACCGCCGCTTGTATGAGCGGTAAAGTAGCATTCACAAGATTTCCTCTCCTCTAAGAGGAGGAAAACTTGCATTTGCAGCCACACCAGCCAAGTTTCATGTACTTGATTGTAAGGCCATTCTGGAGCATACTCACTTAAAAAGATTGAAATTTGGGTTGAGTTCGAATCCCAACTATTGGGACAGATGGAATCCTTGCTTCTTCATGTCAATTTTGATTACCATGTGATGCAGATGTGGGTCTCTACATTAGCCCACAAGATCCACTCCTATCTCTTTTTTTACAAGAAGAAAAGTAAGAGATAAGCATGGTGTCTCTACATTATCTTTGTGTTGTTTAAGTTAAGATTATTGGGATTTGAAACATGCACGTGTGGCATATGTACCTCTTGTCTCCTCAACAAACCATAATCACTGCCATTGTAAGTTTGGTAGTTCAGGCAAGATCAAGAATGGTTTAAGAAGTTCAGAAAGCCAGCCCAAATGACCTGGCCTTGAGTTCTGTCTGTCTAGATCCAATAAAACATGAGGCATTGAGAGAGAGAGAGATGATAATAAACACAGAAAATCATGATATAGGTCTAAACAAAGTGCCTACAGTAGAACAATCAGTTATAATTAGACGATAAGTGGATGAAATAATGGAGCCATCTCTTTTTCTCCAAAATAAAAATAAATAAAAAATTGACTCGTTAGATGTATCCTTAATGTATGTGTTAAGTTCTTCAAAGCACTGTTGATAGAGAACATACTCATTCAGAAATTACACAGAAGACAGGGAGAAGTGTATACATCATTTACCAGAAGTTTACCACTTGAATATATAAACAGGAGGGAAACTCTATAGTCAGATAATGAGCTAATAGTCTCTATTAACCTCATCTATCAACTATGGAAAATTTATATGTACTTCTATTTTCAACTCCTCAGAATCTTGAGTGGAAGCTGGATCATGAGCTCCTTAGGGAAATGACCCTGCGTTGCCGGTTGCATAGAAAGCATTTAAGTGTGGACATTGGATTAAACCTTTTGGATGATTCAACTAGCTGATTAGGTCATGTGGGAGGTGCATTCATGCTGATGGAACTACATCAATAGTGAATATATAGCAAATAGGACACAACTAGTCCCACTTTCACTTTAGATCCTTCATCACCCAACAAGACCATCTATGAAAAACAATGATTACGCTAGGAAATCCAGCATTATCTTCTTACATCCGCTGCATGCAAACTGGGGGGGCCGTTTTCTTTTAATCAGATGGCCAAAAGATACAACAAAATTGGGTTGGATTTTTTTTTTTTTTTTTTCTAGAACAAAAGGTGTTGATTTTGTATTTTTCATTATTAGTCAACAAACTAGACAATATTGCAGCTTATAATATCAACATTTTCACTCAAAACAGCAAAAGTGGATAATTTCATCGAAGTTCAAATATCTTCTATAGTTGAATTGCAAATATACACTATACAATTCCATTCATGATGATACATTGATGTGGCAAATCCTTTAATATGCGGTTGCCAAAGGAGACATTTCGAAGGTTAGAAGAGAAGACGAGACCTCTAACAAGAAAGGATGTTAAGGAGAGAGACTCTGATTTGAATTAGGCGCCTAAACAGGCACTCCAATCCAGCCTCAACATCTACAACACCAAGCTCTAATGCCTCCAAATGATTTTGTGCTGTTTGAATTCTCTCAACCTCGGCATTTTTGTCCAAGATGTGTTGGGAAAGGGCAGAGAGAGCGACATCTACATTCTCAAACTCGTTCATTTGCTTAGTTTCTCCTTCACATGCCACTGGACCATTGTGCATCAACTTGGAGACCAGTGACCATTTGCTAGGCCTTGGCCTTGAGGCAGACAAAAAGGACAATGTGGCTTGGAGAACAGAGATGGTGACAGTCCTCAGTTCTCTTACAATCTTAACCACCATTGATAGATGTTGGTCTTGATCTAAGAGAGGAGGGGTTGCAAATTTGTTGTCCATTTGCTTCAATGCTCCAAGTAACTTGGTGACATCTTTCTTCGCCTTCTTCCTAGAGCTTATGTATGTGTTCACTTCAAGACTGCTTCTTCTGCGAAAAGCGAATCGAAGTGCCTGCAATTGCTCCTTGATAGATGACAAGATTTCTCTGGTTGCACCACACACATCCAACAACCGAACCGATCCATCGAGCACCTCTTCAACCCATTTCTCATGTTGATGGTGAGCAATGGCTTGTCGGGTGAGTGGCAATTGAAGAAAGTCCTCGACACAGTTGTACAAGTTTTCAAGGCTACCCAAACCAGTGCTGATTGTCTCCGAAGAAGACAACAATGATGTTTCCCAAGTCCTTAGCTTGTTAATCTCTTCCCCTGCTCTGAGTGCAAGGGGATGGGATCTGGATGGCAAGCTAATGGAGCGAACATGGTAACTATTTTTGGGGGGCATTGAAGGAGAGCCTGCCATTTTGGATTTCTATGCACAAGATCTTACACCTTCTCTAACTTGGAGGAAGGATGGAAATGGTGATGATGTTCTGTTGATGCAGTTCTTTACAGCTCTTCTTATACACACACCATAGGACAAGTGAGGGAGACAGATGGAATCTTGGCCTCTTCATGTCTGTGTAATCAGCATGTGATGTGGCTGTAGATTTTTCATTTGAATTAGGAGTTGCTGTAACCCATCTGCCAACAAGCCCCACACTCAACTCCTTGTTTAGTGTAAGAGATGAGAGGTAGGCATTGGAAAATGTCCATCTTTTGTGCAATTATTGGGATGCAATTGTATGCACGAGTAGCATTTAAACTTCCTTGTCTCCCCAACACACCACAGTTACTGCCATCATACAATAGAATACAATGGGATCTCATGTGGGGTATGGAGATCCGTTTTGGTGGCTTTATTATGCAATTGCCAACCCCGAAGACATGGACTCCCATGCTTCTCTTAATCCCAGGAGCCAATGGTGCATCTAAGAGTAGGCCAACACATGGGGGAGGTTAATCATATATCCAGTACCCTACCCACATGACCTGAGTATTGGCCCATTTGCAACTTTGGTGCTCGTTTTCCATGACAGCCAGATCGCAGCCAACTTTGGCTAGACTTGGGCTATGGTTTATACCCATGGACTTGACCCAGGACATACTTCAAAGCCAAGAAGCTGGTGAAAATGGATAAAAGGAGTTGCTTATACATGAAAAATAATTTCAATTGAAGTTGCCTAAGATCTATACACCAAAGACAATGAGTATGAGATAAACAGAACGAGAGAAACTGCTGCCCATGAACAAAGGCAGGTCTTTGAGAATGGGGACTTGATTTTGGATGTGACAACTCAGTAAAATGTGGGGTCCATGATTTGGTGACAAAGTATTCAACTGGATGGCCTCCACAAAGAATTTCTTTTTCTGTTTACCCTATATCCAAGTGCTACTTCTTGGACACACAAAAGCCCATCAGGCTAGGAGTTTGGTCCTTGTTCAAAAACTATGAAACTTGACTAGGCAGGATAGAGTCCACTCAAAAAACACAGCTGAAGTTTGATTGAATCAAAAACTCAAAATTCAGAATGAATATAAGAAATAAGTTCTAATCATTTGCTTGCCTTTTGTATTGTGTAGATATGGCATTGGCCAAATCAACCAAAAGTCGACAGAAACTAAGGACCTATTTTTCGGTGTTTACTTGGTTGTAAGGCCATTCTGAACAGACTCACCCAACATGGTTGAACTTGGATTTACTTCCAAACCTAATTATTGAGACAAATGGAATCCTTGCTTCTTCATGTCCACTTGGTCACAGCTTGTGATGCAGATGTGGATCTTCCTTTTATCCTTATGACTGTTGTAACCCATTAGCCAACAAGATCCCCTCATATCTCTAAGTAACTTGGAAGAAAGGTAATAGGTAGGCGTGGTGTCTCTACATTATCTGTGTTGTTTATGATGAAATTATTAGGATTTGGTACATGCACGAGTGGCATCTGAACCTAATTGTCTCCCCAAGAAACCACAATGACTGCCATTATTAGTATTGATAGTTGAATAAAGATCATGAATGGTTTAAGAAATTCAGGACAGCCCAAACGATCTGGCTTTGAATGCTTGTCTAGATCAAAAGGCCACAAGGCATTGCAGAGTGTGTGTGTGTGTGTGAGAGAGAGAGAGAGAGAGCGGGGGGCGGGGGGGGGGGGGGGGTGGCGGGCGAGCCAACATGGAAAATTATGAGCTAGATCTAAACAAAACTGACACACTCAGAATATCAGTTACAACTAGATGGAAATGGGTAAAATAATGAAGCTATCTTTTTTTTTTTTTCAATTTAGATTAAACGTTTTAGATGTATCCTTCATTCACGTGCAGAGTTTTGAAAGAATCTTTCATAGAGAAGTTCAAACATACAGGAAACTGAGGTTGTACACAACACAGATTGTTCCCTACATGTTTTAGCAGTTGATACGTAAACTGCGGGGAGACTATTCTCATAAGAGCTAAATAGTTTAACCTGCTTCTGGTAACTTTGGAAAACAAATTATATATACTTGTATTTTTCAACTGCTTAAATGCTTGAGTGGAAGCTGGATCATGACCTCCTTTATTGAGAAATGAATGGTGCTAAGTTTGTGTTGCTGGTTGCATAGAAAGCCTTGAAATCTGCATATTGGGTTAAACTTATTGGATGATTCAACTAACTGATTAAATCATGTCAGGAGGTGTATTGATCCAGAAATCCAGACATTACCTTCTTACATGTTCTGCATGCAAACAGGGTCCCTCTTGTTTAAACTCAAAGCCCAAAGATCATAACAAAATTGGGATGAATATTAATTTTATCCTCCAGAATAAGTTACTACTTTAGTATTTTTAGTTATTAGTCCATGAACTAGACAATATTGCAGCATATAGGATCAACGTTCCTCACTGAAAACATAAAAAATGGAGAAATTTCATCAAAGTGCAAATATCATCTATAGTTGAATTGCAGATATATATACAATGCCATTCGTGTTTACGTATTGATGTGGCAAATCCTTTAATACGCGGATGCCAGAGGAGGCATTTTGAAGGTTAAAAGAACAGGCAAGATCTCTACAAGAGAGGATGTTAAAAGGAAGGAGACTCTGATTTGAATTAGACGCCTAAAAAGGCACTCCAATCCGACCTCAACTTCTACAACACCAAGCTCTAATGCCTCCAAATGCTTCTGTGCCACTTGCATTCTCTCAACCTCGGCATTTTTGTCCAACATGTGTTGGGAGAGGGCAGAGAGAGTAACATCTACATTCTCAAACTCATTCATTTGCTTAATTGCTCCTTCACATGCCACTAGCTCCTTCACATGTGTTGGAGGAGTTAGCTTTGCAGGCTTGGCTAACGAGCTTTATAGGGGATTTTGGACTCTGATGGGTATGGATTATTCTGGGACTTTTTCGGGGTGATAACGAAATTGGACTGGAGGCTCCTTTGGAACTTAAGGGCTCCTTTGGACTAGTGGGTTTTGGATACATCGGGTTGTTCGCTTAATTTTTCCATTAAGCCTTTGGATCTTTTGGTGGGGTTGAGAGAGCATTGGACTGCTGGGGTTGAATTGAGTGGGGGGGAATGTTAGTTCCTTTGCTCGTACTTTTGCGTTTCTTGGGCGCTTTTCCTGCACGTTCTTTTGCTTGCTCTCCTTTGTCTCTCTATTGGAAAAGATGCACCAAAATTAGAACAGAATTTCATGAAAAGATAGAGTGGAGTTGACTGATAGCATACCTTTAGGGATGACTCATCTAATCCCGCATTGTCTACATCCTCTGAGGTAACCGGCTCAAAATTAGACAAACACATATCTTTTAATTGGTTAACTTCGGCTCTCACGCCATCAATGAAGTTTGAGAAATCAGTGGATGTTCCTTCTAATTGATCTGCATCGGCACATGATGCCAGGATTTTCTCGGTCCACTTCAGGATCTAGATTAGGCAATATTAAGATAGTACAGAAGTTAGAATTAACTATAGAGGTCGGGCAAACATAACTGTTTGAGGGGTTAGAAAAGTAAGAAAAGTAAGATGAAGGAATTTACTTGAGATGAAACGGAGTTCAGATTTAGGCTGTGTCCAGAGGTAGGACGACCAATGCGAAGCCGAGTGATGCCTCTATACCATTGAAAGTATGCATCTGTGTGTGGGCCAGCATCTCCCTCTTCTCCGTACGTTATGGCATCTATCCTTTTATTCCATATGCCAAAATAAATGGCCCGTAGTTTTTCGCGTTTATTTTCTTCTAGTGGGACCATTTCATTCCGCGGGAATGGCTTTAGAAAACGGGGTGGCACAATCTGCTTTAATCCAAATTGTTTCATCACTCTCTCCGGACAGTGTCGCTCCACAACCCAAAACGAAATCAAGGCCGTGTTGGACTGAAAGAGAAGTACATCCGTACCGTCAATATACTCCGATATGTTTTCATAATCTCGATATGGTAGCCAATTGAACTGCAAGAATACAAATGAATCGGTAAATACATAATTGTCCCAAAAAAAAAAAAAGCACATAAAGTATGATTGGACAAGAGGATGGATGTAGATAGCACTACCGAAGGCTTCTACCGTTATTCAATTGCTATGTCCTAAGTTAATACTTACAGCGTCGACTTCCATAATATCCAGCTGTCTTCTAGCTTCCTCAACTTTGGTCTGGAAATGATGGGACTGCAGTCTGTTGTACCATGTTAACAGAAGAGGAAACTCTACATTTGTTTCCCAATCAGCTTTCCGACGAATCGACTTACCAATTGTCATACGCGAGTATGCCCAGACCTGACCAATGGCTTATCAATGATGATTACAACTATAGGAAAAAAACATATAAGGCCTAATGAACGCAGATCACATACAATTTGTCAATCACCTGTAAAAGTTTTAGAGGACCTGTTATTGTCTTCACGGGTTTTCCTTTCTTTTGGCATAAAGATACCTTGGCCAGGCCCCTATATAGATTTGCCAGGCATGCAGCTCCCCAAGAACGCTTTTCAAAACATCTAAATAATTCCAAAATGTGGGCTGGAGCCTTTGTACCTGAAGAGGTCCAAAAAATCTGACCAGCAACGAGACAAAATAGAAAAGCACGTGTCCGCCTAACTTCTTGATCTCTAGGTTGGCTCTTGGGCATTTGGCCAAAATTCTCTCTAAACCATGTGAACTTAATCTGCACTCCATAGCAGTCGTAGTTCATGTCCGGTACCACCCCCAGCAGTTCATCGCATACTTTGACCATGGCTGAGGGAGAAGAGAATGTGCGGCCATTGACCGGAAGACCATCAATGGGAAGGCCATAGATGTAAGCTACATCCTCCAAAGTTACGGTGGCCTCCCCACTGTTGAGGTGGAAGGTGTTTGTCTCTGGCCTCCACCGCTCAACCAAGCCAGTTATTAGGCCATGATCGAGTTCGATTTTCTTTATCTTCGCCAGTTGCTCTAGCCCAGTCTGACGTATTAGCTCCCACATATGATCACTAATTTCCCAGCTATCATGATTTGGCGTGGGAATGCATCGTAGTGGGCTTGCTTCCTACATTTAATAAATGATAAAAAATCCACTACATTTGTCATGGCATAAGCACAAACTAAATATATTGCTACAACTGTCAGCCAAAATTCGACTTACTCTGCCGTTCCAGACTCGTTTTGAAATGTGGCTATCTTGGTCATATAAAACTGAATTATCCAAAGGACCGGGCCGAAGACTCTCCATCTAAAATCCTCAGCAACTTCAAAGTTAGCACAAGATTCATTTCAATTCATAGACCCCTTATAAGAGGTTAAAAACAACAAGAAACGAAATTGGGGGGGGGGTGGTCGGGGTGGGTTGGGGGGTTGGAATCTCTAAGAACTTCACTTATGACTGGTTAGAACTTGAGTTTCATGACTGAAATTATAACAATATCGTTACCACCATTGATAGTTTCTTCTATCATTTTAGCTTCAATGACGAAGAGGAATAAAAGATGACCACTTACAAGTTAATTAAATTCTATAAATTAGAGTGCGTTTTGTGCATGTGTCAATCCCTTCTTCTATAAGTAAAGCATGGATTCTTCCTTTTTCCTTTGATGGGTCTCTCCTCTGGTGTTGCAATCTAGAATTTGAAAGTTTAGGCATATTGATAGTCAATGAGGGTTCCACGGGAGTTTTTACGCTTCCCACTTCAAAGTTGCAGTTTTTTCCCCAACTACAATAACCATTAGGGGCTGTTTGTTTGTATTGATTGGTGTATATAAATGATGCACACAGGTAACAGTTACATGTTACTAAATTTGTCCACTCCAAAGTTGTAGTTTTGTTTCCAAGTGCAATGGCCATTAGGGAGTGTTTGTTTGCACTCATTGGTATATGTAGATTATGCATAGAGGCAACAGTTACATGTTACCAAATCTGTCTAATAAACGGCCATGGACTATAGAGAATATGGTTTCACCAGGAGAGATAGAAAGAATTAGGAAGACTTGTACACAGTGTAGTGCTGGTTGATGGTGAAAATACTAACATTTAAAGTAGCAATGATATTTATATAAATGAAACTTTACAGGAGAGTGAGACACAATTAGGAACATTTCTACACATTGTAGTGCAGGTTGATGGTGAAAATACTGACATTTGAAGTAGCAATGACATTCATATAATTGAACTGTTATATGAAATTTGTAAATTTTTATCATGTATGTTATTGTTTTATTAGTGATTTGTAAATTATCATGGGCTCATTCTCCATTATCAAGATGTTCTTCCTATAATCTAGATTTTGATCCATAGTTAGCTATGATGTTTCCTTCTACACTTTCTCGTCAATCTACTCAAAATAACCAGATTCCACTTACAGGTGCCTAAAAACAGAGACAAAAAACTGCTACAATCTGAGCCCCACTTGGGTTGGATGATTTTGATTTGGAATGGAAATGAGTATTGTGCTTTCTATTTAACTTGCATATGAATTGGAAAACATATCTTAATGCAAAATTCCTGTTACCTAAAAATTAAGAGTGGAGCAATGGCAATAGGCATGTAGCTTTGCTTGCCAATCCAAAAGCCTAGCTCCTTAACATTTAATTTATATTCTAATCTGACCTACTTAGCTACTCAAATGAAGTTGGCAAATTTTTTCCCTTTTCGCATGAAAGCGGGCCGGTTAGAGGTTATCAAAAGGTTAAAATTGGCCGAAGTAAGATCCAATTTTCCTACTTTTGATGGGTTCCTTATCATAAAAAAACCACAACAGTCAGAGGTTTCTATCAATTCAATCTACACTACAGCTATTTTCTATCAATCTCAAATTACTAATATTAGCAAGATGGAGACACAAATATTTGGGTTTTTTCCATGGCTACAACTTCCTTACAACTATTTGTCTGCAAATACCCTAAACCTGTCACCTTAACTAAAATCTCAAGAAAATACTGAAAATGAAAATAAAAACAAGTTTGGAAAATACCCCAAACCTATCAACTATTTGTCTGCAAATACCCCAAACCTGTCACCTTAACTGTTATAGCTACTAAAAATGAAAATAAAACAGGAAAATAAAGAAGGTGGAAGATATAATAATGGAAAAAATCACCTTAACTGAAATCTCAAATGGAAGATGACGTTGGAGCAGTCGTCGAGAGTTCCACTAGCGAATTTGACCAAAATCGCTTAGACAGAAAGGAGCGGAGAAGGAAAGCAGGAGCCGGGACAGCAGGGAGAGGGAAACAAGAGAGCAGCGAGCGAAGAGGAAGAGGGAAAAGGAGAGCAGGAGCCGTAACGCGGTGGGAGGGAAAGAGTCGATCCTTTTGGGCACGTTTGGTAACGAGAGGAATCCTCTATTTAGAGGAATCATTGCATCTGGGGAATTAGACTTTTTTATTTGAGGATTTATAAGAGAGAGGATTCATTGCATTCCACGTTTGGCAAGCACTGAGGAATCATCGATGATTCTTTCGAATCCAAGTTTAGTAACAAGAGAGGAATCCACAAATTTTTTTTTTTTTTTTTTGAATTTCTCCATCTCAAATCCATTTAACATAACCCAAAAAATATTCCTTTCCAAATCCTCTAATCCATCCTAAAAAGAAAAAAATCATTTTGTACACACAAAAGAATTTATGAAAATTTTGACACAATCTCCCCTTAATGGGAGAGTTTTTATTTTTTTACCTATTTAGGTATCTGCAAAATGAAACATTATATAATAACTTCATATAGCAACAATCTATGATCTTCAATAAATTAACTTCATATAGCAATTTCAAACATCATGGCTTTTGGTGTACTATATCAAAAGCAAAGCCCTCAAGATCACACCATACTCTCATCTTCACAAGCAAAAAAGCAAAACATAAACCAAATTAAATGGATCATTAAAAAATGGGACAAACTGTAAATTGAAAACAAGCAAGATGTCTCGTGCATTGAAATAAGCCATGGAACCAGGACATATAGACTTTGACTGTGACCATGCAATTAAATATGAATTAGTGGATCAATTGCACATTTCAAATTAGGTAATGCATAATATGCATTTGTCATGTGTTCAATAAACTCCCAACCACAAACCAGGAAAAAAAAAAAGGCTTATTCCAATGTGATACAAATAACTATTTTTTTATTTGTTTCTAACCCATCAATCGTTTTAAATTTGTCAATGAGGAGAACTCCTCCTTGATCTACGCAAACCTTTTGAGCAAGTCACTGAAATTACTACAAACAAAACAGAAATCACAAAACCTATTAAATGACATTATTTCATACATGACCCAGGTTCCAACTCCCAAGAACATTGATAACTTGCAACAATAAGATATACCCCCTACAGAAAAACCAGTACATTATTACAGAAAAAGAATGCCAAAGAATAAGATAATGATTTTGCTCCTCCCTCCAGGAAGAAAATAATCAAATAATGCCAACAGAACAGACTTCAAATGCTGCAGTAAAAGGAACTCTGAAACAGGGGACCTTGGAAGAACTGAGATGGGTATAAAAGCAACTACTCTTCTTTAAATACATGTCACTGGATACCATTCAAGAAAAATGCCACATAGAAACATTTAGAACACTGATTAGGTGCTGACAAATGATGCTAAAACACGACATTGATAAACTTTCAAGACAATGACTACTACTTACATGGTCAAAGTTCGGATTGCTTTACTGTTGAGAACACCCAAGAAACAAATTATAATAAACTTGAGTGTGTGGTCAGGAGAGGAAACTTGAAGGTCCTAGCTATCATTCTCTTGATGACCTTTTATGAGTGGTGAAAATCTCAACCTATCTTCCAATTTCAGCACAGAAGAATCAATTTGCCAAATAGGAAAAAAAATGCCTAGGTGCAGAAAATCGGTGACATTTCCTAGCTGCCGAAACAGATCACATTCCCACACAAGAAAAGAGGTAAGAAATACGCAGAATGGGGAAAAAAATGAAAAAACAACAAAAACCCTAACCTGATTTTGCAGGGACTGACTCGACAGGAGAGAGAGAGCAGGATGGTACAGCCAGACGGTGGGAAGATGGTCGAGGTCTGCTGCATGAGGGTTGGAGATATCCACTTAAAAAGCAATGATATATGGGCCCCTTTTTTGGGGGGTATGGGTCCCTTTTTTTTTTTTTTTTTTTTTTTTTTTGGGGGGGGGTTGGGGGCGTAATGCGGAAAACTGATATGAATTTCTCTTAGAGGATTTTTGCCTAACATGCCCTTTTAAGTTAGTGGAAGAAGATGACAATGTCATTCCAACTGTGGGAGTAAAATCATCCAAAACACTTGTAGGAACGCCGATTTGGGTGTTATATGAGTATTGGTGAATAGAATGAGCTAATACATGTTTAGGGACATTTATTTAGTAAAATTCCTATAAAAAAATCACTTTGGGTGCAATTTTTAGAATATATGATGGAATGCACGAGTGGCATTTGTAGTTTTGTAGGTTATTGTCTCCTCAACAGAAAACAGTTACTCCCATCATACAGTACAATACGATACAATGGGATCTCATGTAGGGTATGGATATATTTGTTGAAAGTTTTATTATGCAATTGCCAACCGAGTCGGGTTCTTTTTAGGATTTCCTCTACGGTGACCATGAGTAGACCAATTAAGGTTTGCTACGTCACCGTGGCAACCTGCTATACATCCGGGCAAGGGACGTCAGACCGTGATTGGTCCGCTCAAGTCACTGTGGGATAAATACTCTGACGATCCCGATTCTTGCCAACCCCGAAGATGCGGACTCCCATTCTTGACCCATAAGCCCTTGGGGCATCTAGTAGTAGGCTTAAAGATGGGTCAGGCCGATCCAGGCCTGTTTAGCTTTGACAGAGAGATATGCCTGGTTGCAAGTAGCCCAAAGCTCCTTCAATGACCCAAGTCCCAGACCCGTTTGAAAGTAGTTGTGCTCATGGGCTGGGCTAGCCTGAGCCCACCCCACGGCTAGATTTATGCTGTGTTGTAGGCTCATGGGCTTCACCCAGGCTGAATTTTAAAACCTGACAAGCAGGTCAAACCTCTAGACCCATTTTCAATTCAGAACTGGGTTCAGTGCAATTTCCACTTATGGGCATAAAAAGAATTGGGTCTCGATCTGGGTCCACTGGCTTGATACCTGACCCCATACCTGAGGACACCATCATATATCATGTACGTATTATTAATATTCAGGGATAATCAAACCATTGCATAGCACTTAACAGCTATGCTTGTTTAGCCCACATGCTGCCCACTGATCAATTTAAATCACCCCGCCAGCCCCAGCCCTATCTACATCCAGGTGGGTCTGCTGCCCAGGTTGTGAATTTCTTCTAAACAGCCTGACCATACATGAGAAAGCATTATTTATAAAGTATGTTATATAACTATTTGGATCTTGATTTGGATATTGGTCCAGCCCTTTTTTCAGTGCAGGTCTTGGCTTGGGTCTTTAATGTAAACTCAGGTCTGGCATGTGATCTGTCACCTGGACCTATTTTTTCACCCAGTAGACCAAGTGCCAAGATTCACAATAGGCACCTGTTGCTCAGTTAGTCAAGGACATGAGTGTGCAAGTTGGAGACTTTAGATTGCATGTATTTGAGTGTCTCTTGTGAGTGTGGGGTCGACCCTATTGTCGGTGCATTTTTCCAAAAAAAAGAAAAAAAAAAAGAAAGAAAGAAAGAAAACTTTATAATAACACAAATTTCATTTTTTTCCCTCCCTCTACCCTCAAGCACACAGCCTCTCCTTCCCCTTCACCAGCCACCAGTAGCTACCTGGTGACTGTCCATGGCAGCTGGTGGCCACCTATGCCTGGTGAAGGGCAAGAAGGAAAATCAATGCTTGAGGGTAGAGAGAGGAAGAAAGATGAAAGAGAAAAAAAATAAGGGAAAATGAGAGAAAAATAAATCAAACAAGGGCAATTTTGTCATTACAAATTTTTTGGGAGAAATTTGAAAGATAGGTGAAAAACTTATCAACTTTTTCTGAAATAAGCAATTTATGAAATCCTTTTTTGAAAGATTTACAAAAAGGAGATTATTTGAAATCTTCCTTTAAAAAAGTTCTTAATCCAAGGGTGAGACTATTTACATTACATTTCCATACCTGCCAACAAACTTCCACCCTATTAATGCTCAATGTTTTTAAGAGCCCCATATGGAAGAGGCAGGGTGAGATGGGAAAAGAATAGATTGTGGGTGATGTTTTAGATTGATCAACCATCCACCTCTTTATTATTTATAATGAAATTCTGACTCACACTCTCATTTTTCTGTGCTATACGTCTAACATAGGCCGGGCTCAGGCTTCATCATTTCCATGCAGCCTGAGTTCGGGCGAACAACTTCAGACCTGACTCATGCTTGGGCCAAGGTTAGGCTTTTAGTTCGGACGTGGCTGTTGGACATTTCTCAAAATAGTCCTGCCTCCTCAATGAACACCCCTAGTCTTTTCTATCATTAACCCGCATCAGAGAGTGTCTTTTTAATTAACCTTGTTTTTTATGAAGGTGAGGGTATTTGAAATCTAATATTTTTTTTATTTGACCCTCTCCTTTTATTGTCTCTCTATTGACCGTTCAATTTTATGTCAACTGGAAATGGAAAGGTCTTGCGACTTCATTTGGACACTCAAGCAGCCTTACGGCTTCTGGCAGGAATTGTAAAGTCGCATTTTCCAGTTTTCCTCCTCTCTGAGAGGAGGAAATCTGGAAATTGCACCTATACACCGGATTAATACGGCGGAAATCCTGCAATCCGACTTTTTTGGTCTTTGTTCCCTTCTTTTACTTGTTGGTGGGTCACAGGACGGGGCTTAGGTCACAAAATGATGGATGGACATGCGTGAATAACAATAGGATGAAATAATATCAAATCACGATAAATACACAGTAAATCATAAATTTAATTTACCGGCGAAGTGAGGTAAATGGTCAATATGAGAGAGAACAAAAGGTCGTAGTATAATTAAAAGGTGAGAGAGTAGCATTTTTATTTTTACTCTTAAAAATAAGTATTTTTTTTCTTTCTTTTTTTTGTAAGAGAGCTCCATGTATTGGGTTTTGGGCATGGGGTTTAGTTATTAATTAATGGGGCCGTGCTCAGGTTCATTGTTTTTTTTTTTTTTTTTGCACTTAGTGCTTGAGAACCAGAGTCCTCGTCCAGCCCAAATATATATATTTATGAGGGTGGGAGGGAGTAGTAATGAGGGGATTCAAACCCATGACCTCTCACAGCTGAGCTGGCCTAGGGCTAAGGATGTAAATAGGCCTCCGATTCTTAGATTACCCGGAGGTTCGGACCCGTTAAGAACTGGGTTTGGATCCTTATTCACGCCCCGATGAATAAATGGGTTCGCGTCTGGTTCCAACTTGGTTCGGACCCGATACCTAGCATATTACCTCAATTTTCTTAAATTCATCCTAAAAACCATAATTTCTTAATATCATTCTCTAACTAGATCCGTAGCCGGATCCAGACCCGTCCCATATATGGTTCTGGTTCCGGTTCCGGAGCCAACAAATCGGTTCCGATACGGTTCCGAGTCTAGATCCAGTTTCACCTTCTCCTTAACGGTTCCGGTTCCTCGTCCACCAAGGAACCGGACCGGAACAGACCCGTCTACAGCCCTCCCTAGGACATGGTAATATACTCATTTTTCTGTGCTATACGACTAACATAGGCTGGGCTCGGGCTTCATCATTTCCATGAAACCTGAGTTCGGGCGAACAACTTCAGGCCTGACTCATGCTTGGGCCAAGGTTAGGCTTTTAGTTCGGACGTGGTTGTTGGACATTTCTCGGAATAGTCCTGCCTCCTCAATGAACACCCCTAGTCTTTTCTATCATTAACCCGCATCAGAGAGTGTCTTTTTAATTAACCTTGTTTTTTATGAAGGTGATGGTATTTGAAATCTAATATTTTTTTTTATTTGACCCTCTCCTTTTATTGTCTCTCTATTAACCGTTCAATTTTATGTCAACTGGAAATGGAAAGGTCTTGCGACTTCATTTGGACACTCAAGCAGCCTTACGGCTTCTTGCATTTTCCAGGTTTCCTCCTCTCTGAGAGGAGGAAATCTTTAAATTGTAGCTATACCGCGGATTTATAAAGCGGAAATCCTGCAATCCGACTTTTTTGGCCTTTGTTCCCTTCTTTTACTTGTTGGTGGGTCACGGAACGGGGCTTAGGTCACAAAATGATGGATGGACATGTGTAAATAACAATGTGATGAAATAATATCAAATCATGATAAATACACAGTAAATCATAAATTTACTTTACTGGTGAAGTGAGGTAAATGGTCAATATGAGAGAGAACAAAAAGGTCGTAGTATAATTAAAAGGTGAGAGAGTAGCATTTTTGTCTTTACTCTTAAAAATAAGTGTTTTTTTTTCTTTTCTTTTTTGTAAGAGAGCTCGATGTATTGGGTTTTGGGCATGGGGTTTAGTTACTAATTGATGGGGCCGTGCTCAGGGTTTTTTTTTTTTTTTTTTTATCTGCACTTAGTGCTTGAGAACAAGAGTCCTCGTCTAGCCCAAATATATATATTTATGAGGGTGGGAGGGAGTAGTAATGAGGGGACTCAAACCCATGACCTCTCACAAACGAGTTGGCTTAGGGCTAGGGATGTAAATAGGCCTCCGATTCTCCGATTACCCGGAGGTTCGGACCCGTTAAGAACCGGGTTTGGGTCCTTATTCGGGCCCCGATGAATAAATGGGTCCGGGTTTGGTTCCAACTTGGGTCGGACACGATACCCAGCATATTACCTCAATTTTCTTAAATCCATCTTAAAAACCATAATTTCTTAATATCATTCTCTAACTAGACCCCATAGTGATCCAGACCCGTCCCATATATTGTTATGGTTTTGGTTCCGAAGCCAACAAATCGGTTCCGATATGGTTCCGAGTCTGGATCCGGTTCCACCTTCTCCTTAACGGTTCCGGTTCCCCGTCCATCAAGGACCCGGACCGGAACAGACCCATTTACAGCCCTCTCTAGGACATGGTAATATACTCATTTTTCTGTGCTATATGTCTAACATAGGCCGGGCTCGGGCTTCATCATTTCCATGCAGCCTGGGTTCGGGCGAACAACTTCAGGCCTGACTCATGCTTGGGCCAAGGTTAGGCTTTTAGTTCGGACGTGGTTGTTGGACATTTCTCGGAATAGCCCTGCCTCCTCAATGAACACCCCTAGTCTTTTCTATCATTAACCCGCATCAGAGACTGTCTTTTTAATTAACCTTGATTTTATGAAGGTGATGGTATTTGAAATCTAATATTTTTTTATTTGACCCTCTCCTTTTATTATCTCTCATATTAATCATTCAATTTTATGTTAACTGGAAATGGAAAGGTCTTGCTACTTCATCTGGACACTCAAGCAGCCTTACCACTTCTGGCAGGCATTTTAAAGTCGCATTTTTCAGTTTTCCTCCTCTCTGAGAGGAGGAAATCTTGAAATTACAGCTATACCGCGGATTCATACGGTGGAAATCTTGCAATCCGACCTTTTTGGCCTTTGTTCCATTCTTTTACTTGTTCGTGGGTCACGGGAGGGGGCTTAGGTCACAAAATGATGGATGGACATGTGTGAATAACAATGGGATGAAATAATATCAAATCACGATAAATACACAGTAAATCATAAATTTACTGTACTGGTGAAGTGAGGTAAATGGTCAATATGAGTGAGAACAAAAGGTCGTAGTATAATTAAAAGGTGAGAGAGTAGCATTTTTATTTTTACTCTTAAAAATAAGTGTTTTTTTTTCTTTTTTCTTTTTTAAGAGAGCTCGATGTATTGGGTTTTGGGCATGGGGTTTAGTTATTAATTGATGGGGCCGTGCTCAGGTTTATTGTTTTTTTTTTTTTTATTATCTGCACGTAGTGCTTGAGAACCAGAGTCCTCGTCCGGCCCAAATATATATATTTATGAGGGTGGGAGGGAGTAGTAATGAGGGGACTCAAACCCATGACCTCTCACAGCTGAGCTGGCCTTGGGCTAGGGATGTAAATAGGCCTCCAATTACTTGGAGGATTGGACCCGTTAGGAACCGGGTTTGGGTCCTTATTCATGCCCCGATGAATAAATGGGTCCTGGTCTGGTTCCAACTTGGTTCGGACCCGATACCCAGCATATTACCTCAATTTTCTTAAATCCATCCTAAAAACCATAATTTCTTAATATCATTCTTTAAGTAGACCCATAACCGGATCCAGACCCGTCCCATATATGGTTCTGGTTCTGGTTCCGGAGCCAACAAATCGGTTCCGATACGGTTCTGAGTCTGGATCCGGTTCCACCTTCTCCTTAACGGTTCCGATTCCCCGTCCACCAAGGACCCGAACCGGAACAGACCCGTTTACAGCCCTCCCTAGGACATGGTAATATACTCATTTTTCTGTGCTATACGACTAACATAGGCCGGGCTCGGGCTTCATCATTTCCATGAAACCTGAGTTCGGGCGAACAACTTCAGGCCTGACTCATGCTTGGGCCAAGGTTAGGCTTTTAGTTCGGACGTGGTTGTTGGACATTTCTCGGAATAGTCCTGCCTCCTCAATGAACACCCCTAGTCTTTTCTATCATTAACCCGCATCAGAGAGTGTCTTTTTAATTAACCTTGTTTTTTATGAAGGTGATGGTATTTGAAATCTAATATTTTTTTTTATTTGACCCTCTCCTTTTATTGTCTCTCTATTAACCGTTCAATTTTATGTCAACTGGAAATGGAAAGGTCTTGCGACTTCATTTGGACACTCAAGCAGCCTTACAGCTTCTTGCATTTTCCAGGTTTCCTCCTCTCTGAGAGGAGGAAATCTTTAAATTGCAGCTATACCGCGGATTTATAAAGCGGAAATCCTGCAATCCGACTTTTTTGGCCTTTGTTCCCTTCTTTTACTTGTTGGTGGGTCACGGAATGGGGCTTAGGTCACAAAATGATGGATGGACATGTGTGAATAACAATGTGATGAAATAATATCAAATCATGATAAATACACAGTAAATCATAAATTTACTTTACTGGTGAAGTGAGGTAAATGGTCAATATGAGAGAGAACAAAAAGGTCGTAGTATAATTAAAAGGTGAGAGAGTAGCATTTTTATCTTTACTCTTAAAAATAAGTGTTTTTTTTTCTTTTCTTTTTTGTAAGAGAGCTCGATGTATTGGGTTTTGGGCATGGGGTTTAGTTACTAATTGATGGGGCCGTGCTCAGGGTTTTTTTTTTTTTTTTTTATCTGCACTTAGTGCTTGAGAACAAGAGTCCTCGTCTGGCCCAAATATATATATTTATGAGGGTGGGAGGGAGTAGTAATGAGGGGACTCAAACCCATGACCTCTCACAGACGAGTTGGCTTAGGGCTAGGGATGTAAATAGGCCTCCAATTCTCCGATTACCCGGAGGTTCGGACCCGTTAAGAACCGGGTTTGGGTCCTTATTCGGGCCCCGATGAATAAATGGGTCCGGGTTTGGTTCCAACTTGGTTCGAACACGATACCCAGCATATTACCTCAATTTTCTTAAATCCATCTTAAAAACCATAATTTCTTAATATCATTCTCTAACTAGACCCCATAGTCGGATCCAGACCCGTCCCATATATTGTTATGGTTTTGGTTCCGAAGCCAACAAATCGGTTCCGATATGGTTCCGAGTCTGGATCCGGTTCCACCTTCTCCTTAACGGTTCCGGTTCCCCGTCCATCAAGGACCCGGACCGGAACAGACCCATTTACAGCCCTCTCTAGGACATGGTAATATACTCATTTTTCTGTGCTATATGTCTAACATAGGCCGGGCTCGGGCTTCATCATTTCCATGCAGCCTGGGTTCGGGCGAACAACTTCAGGCCTGACTCATGCTTGGGCCAAGGTTAGGCTTTTAGTTCGAACGTGGTTGTTGGACATTTCTCGAAATAGCCCTGCCTCCTCAATGAACACCCCTAGTCTTTTCTATCATTAACCCGCATCAGAGACTGTCTTTTTAATTAACCTTGATTTTATGAAGGTGATGGTATTTGAAATCTAATATTTTTTTATTTGACCCTCTCCTTTTATTATCTCTCATATTAATCATTCAATTTTATGTTAACTGGAAATGGAAAGGTCTTGCTACTTCATCTGGACACTCAAGCAGCCTTACCACTTCTGGCAGGCATTTTAAAGTCGTATTTTTCAGTTTTCCTCCTCTCTGAGAGGAGGAAATCTTGAAATTACAGCTATACCGCGGATTCATACGGTGGAAATCCTGCAATCCGACCTTTTTTGCCTTTGTTCCATTCTTTTACTTGTTCGTGGGTCACGGGAGGGGGCTTAGGTCACAAAATGATGGATGGAAATGTGTGAATAACAATGGGATGAAATAATATCAAATCACGATAAATACACAGTAAATCATAAATTTACTGTACTGGTGAAGTGAGGTAAATGGTCAATATGAGTGAGAACAAAAGGTCGTAGTATAATTAAAAGGTGAGAGAGTGGCATTTTTATTTTTACTCTTAAAAATAAGTGTTTTTTTTTCTTTTTTTTTTTTAAGAGAGCTCGATGTATTGGGTTTTGGGCATGGGGTTTAGTTATTAATTGATGGGGCCGTGCTCAGGTTTATTGTTTTTTTTTTTATTATTATCTGCACGTAGTGCTTGAGAACCAGAGTCCTCGTTCAGCCCAAATATATATATTTATGAGGGTGGGAGGGAGTAGTAATGAGGGGACTCAAACCCATGACCTCTCACAGCTGAGTTGGCCTTGGGCTAGAGATGTAAATAGGCCTCCAATTACTCGGAGGTTTGGACCCGTTAGGAACCGGGTTTGGGTCCTTATTCATGCCCCGATGAATAAATAGGTCCTGGTCAGGTTCCAACTTGGTTCGGACCCGATACCCAGCATATTACCTCAATTTTCTTAAATCCATCCTAAAAACCATAATTTCTTAATATCATTCTTTAAGTAGACCCATAACCGGATCCAGACCCGTCCCATATATGGTTCTGGTTCTGGTTCCGGAGCCAACAAATCGGTTCCGATACGGTTCTGAGTCTGGATCCGGTTCCACCTTCTCCTTAACAGTTCCGGTTCCCCGTCCACCAAGGACCCGAACCGGAACAGACCCGTTTACAGCCCTCCCTAGGACATGGTAATATACTCATTTTTCTGTGCTATACGTCTAAAATAGGCCGGGCTCGGGCTTCATCATTTCCATGTAGCCTGGGTTCGGGCGAACAACTTCAGGCCTGACTCATGCTTGGGCCAAGGTTAGGCTTTTAGTTCGGACGTGGCTGTTGGACATTTCTCGGAATAGCCCTGCCTCCCCAATGAACACCCCTAGTCTTTTCTATCATTTACCCGCATCAGAGATTGTCTGTTTAATTAACCTTGTTTTTTATGAAGGTGATGGTATTTGAAATCTAATATTTTTTTTTATTTGACTCTCTCCTTTTATTGTCTCTCGTATTAACCGTTCAATTTTATGTTAACTGGAAATGGAAAGGTCTTGCGATAGGATTGTTCTGATGATAAGCTGATCTGTCTCTCACCTAACTGCCCAGGTTTTGATCTCTGGATATGTTGTCCCCTTTCCGCATGTGGGCTCTCTTCCACGTATAGTGGCTCTCCCATATCCTATTCCTCTTGGTTGGGGTAACAAAAAAGACTTTTGGCTTTGCGCACCAATGAAATTCCAGCCCCAACTATTTGCATGGCAGTGAATATAATGGGATGAATCCACTTGGATTCATCAATCTAAATATGTGAAGAAGATTTATTCCACTTGACTAATGCCGACAATTTGATATGTGCATCATAAAACGATCTCTTGGTATTCACAAATGGACAAAAGAAAAAGGAAATTGGCCACCATTTTTAATCGAATGAGGTTGAAACTTTTACCTGCTCTCCATGTACCCCTCTCTTGCATGTTACTTGAAGAAAAGTGAAAAACAAACCTATGCATGTTCAAGGATTCCCGCATTTGTAGCCCCAGTTCCTTCTTTCGGTTTTGGATTTATCTTTTGTTTTATATGTTGTATATCTTTCATCATGTTCTTTTGTTTATTTTAGTAGATTTTACTATTATTTTTCAGAATAAAACAAACAAAAGACTTGTCTAATTTGAATCCAGTTCACAGCCTCTTGGACTGCCAAGCTCTTTACAATTTTTTTTTTTTCATATAATAGGAGATGTGGGGTTGTGCGTGTGTGGGAGAATTGGGAATTCTCTATGTCATCTCTCAAGTGGAATTCAAAATACTTCGCATTATGAGAAGTCGGAAGACAGAAATTTAGGTGTTCATGGGCTTGATTTGGCCCGGCTGAGGAATTTATTAGGCCCAACCTAAGCTCCAAATTCTAGACCCAAGCCCGACTCGCTTGCCCATGCTCTATGAAATCACAAGTGGGTTCCACTCAAAAAACATCCTGGACATTTAGATTTTAGATTTCCTCATGTTTTAGGGTTGGGCCAAATTTCACTCGAACCTGATGGTGGAACCAATTCGAGTTTGCGTGAAACCTAGGCCAGCATAAATACAAAGTGGGGGTGTCGGCCTTGAGCAGTTTCAATGTAACAAGTGGGCCCTGCTGATGGATTAGCAATCCTGACTCGTGAACTTGAGTCGGTCATTTTCGAAGGCTTTGACCTATAGAAATCCTGAATTGATGGAGTAGAACTCTATTAGTAGGCCGTCTCGTTGAAAATATGAGCCACTCGAAAGGGGATCTCCAGATTTCACCCTAATTAAAGTTGTCCCCATCATTTGATTGACTATTTGATTAAAGATATGATAAAAACACGATTTTATTCACATTCATTAATCACATTTTTTAATCAATCAGATGATATTTTCTACGATGGTCCACCTCCTCGTGGGGTAAAAATTTGAGGATATATACCCTGTAGAGTGGGAGATAATTTATTGGGTAAATTAGCGATACATCCCTGATTACTGGGCTATAAAGTCTCCACTACAGAGTATAATTGTTTAATGCCTAAGGTCCCTTGCGCATGGGATTAATTTGGGCGGTGGTTCCTGCGTGACACGTCATACTTTGTTATGACTCATCTGCCCTTCTAACTGTTTGTATAGTTGTCATGCAATCTTATCCTTGTTTATAGCTCCAGCTCATCGTCGTCTTCTTCTTCCTCCTCTTCTTCTTCTTCTTGTTTCCTGACGTTGCTATAAAGTACAGATAAACACAAAAAGACATATAAGTTCATATAAATACATGGATAACTTTATTTTAAAGTCAGATAACTTCATGCCAAAATTAGATAATATATACAAAAACTCAGATAAAATAACAGCAAACTCAGAAAAACAGCAAATTTATCTGAGTTTTCTGAAACTTATCTTAACCTCTCAGAAAACTCAAACAAATTTATCTGAGTTTTAAACAACCTTTCTGAGTTGTAAACAAATTTATCTGAGTCTAGACCAAAGCAAATTTATCCTGTCAGATAAATTAACAGCAAACTCAGAGAAATATCAAATTTATCTGAGTTTTCTGAAAACTTATCTTAACCTCTTGCAAAATCAGACAAATTTATCTGTGTTTTGAAGAACTTCTTTGAGTTGCGAATAAATTTATCTGAGTCTGGACCAACACAAATTTGACTGAGCAGATAAAATAACAGCAAACTCAGAATTTATCTGAGTTTTCTGAAACTTATCTTAACCTCTCAGAAAACTCAGACAAATTTATCTGAGTTTTGAAGAACCTCTCTTTGTTGCGAACAAATTTATCTGAATCTGGACCAAAGCAATTTTATCCGGGCAGATAAATTAACAGCAAACTCAGATAAATATCAAATTTATCTGGGTTTTCTGAAAACTTATCTTAACATCTTGCAAAGCTCAGATAAATTTATCTGAGTTTTGAAGAACTTCTTTGAGTTGCGAACAAATTTATTTGAGTCTGGACCGAGTTTGAAAGAAATAAACTGATTTGAAGTCCTTTTTTATTTGATAGATTTGAAAGTGAGATAAAATGGTTTAAAACTGAGAAAACCCTATCTGTTTCTTGATTGACCTTGTTCTTGCTTTGGTTGTACTGTCGATTGCTTTTTCCTTTTGCTTGAGGTAAGTGAGGAAGAAGTAGAAGATGAGCGCTTTTGTACCGACGTGTACAAGGAGGGGCATTTTGGTCTTTGTTGCTGCGTCATTTTTATAGAGGACCGCTGCCGTTACGAAAAGATGTCCAGGACCTTAGACTTTAAAATCAAATTATGCGGGACTTATGGCCAAAATCCCGTAATTTATTTTGAATGATACCATTCATATGACATGCATACATGGGTTTGGGAAGGAATCCCCAAGCTACCATTCGGCCCATGATAGTGGGGTGGGGCCCACTGCTTCTGATCTCTCTGGCCTTGACTGCTTTTATTAGACTCGTCCGTGAACATCCATCCCTTTCAGATTTCCTAAGAGCTGATGCTTTTGAGGACAAGGAATAAAAAGGCAGAGAGAATGCTACCAATACCCTGACCCAGTCAACTGCTTGGAAACATTACAAGTTTTGGAGCACTGTTCATGACATGTTCCTTCCTTAAACTCCAAGGGATAATTCACTTGGCCTAGGACTACGATTTGCATTCGGAGGTTGTAGGTTTGAAACTGCACTACCACACTACCAGACCCGGAGAGATTAGTTCAGCCCAAAGGATTGGGAACCCACCAATAGCAAAAAAAAAAAAAAAAAACATGGTCCCTCCTTGATTTGATCAACTATTGCTACCATTAAGGGTCCCTTTGGTCCAAAAATTCATGTAATGCCTTTTTTTTTCTAAGTCTCATAGTTTGGTGTTTGTTAACCAAATGAAATCTTCACAATTTTATTGACTTCAAGAATTATTTATCTAATTATTTTTTAACTTGTTTTTAATAGAATTTGATAACGATATAATATCGTTACTTGTTACGTACAACAATTATTTTTTATTTCATTTTAATAATTTTTCAAGCAAGCAGCTCTAAAGGGCTCATTTGTTTGCATGAATTTAAATTTCTAGAAATTTATCATAAAATGAATCTCAAAGGAAAAATATATATATCATATTGGTGAAAAGTACATAACGTAAGGTAGAGATGTAAATTGGACCCTTACATTCTTTGATCTATTGAGGTTGCTGGGTGTTCATTCTCCATCAAAGTAGAGAAATTTGATGGTTATTTTTTGGCCTCTACCTTTACTAATTGATTTTAATCATTTTAGGGTCTATTTCTTTGTAGGGATTTTTATGATTGAGTATCTGTAACATCCCCTTGAGCATTTGAAATTCCCTATTTGATTAATGAGTTTTTTTTTTAAAGAAAATCTAGCCCTTCGAATTATCATTTTATTTTTGCAATTCTCCAAATTCCGGCTTCTTCCAAAAAACCAAGTTAAATTTGAGTATTTGGTGAATCTTGTGAATTTGTACATCCCCCCCCCCCCCCCCCCCCCCAAAGAGCAAGAATACAAAATATATGAGAATTTTCAATTGAGATTTTCATGTGTAGAAAATTTCAAACAACGATATCAATTGCTATTTAAAGAGCATTTTGAGTTCACAAGATTTGTGGGATTCCAAAAGCACTTTAAATTTTCTGTCTACCAATTTCAACTTACTGATGGCTACTTAAGCATTTGAGAAACCTAGAGAGGAATGGTATTTAAAGGAGAAGAATTCTCAAGGTTCCTTCTAAGGAACATGCACTATTATATATAATTTTTAGAAATTAAATTTCAAAGGAGTAGATGGTTTCTGTGAATTGGCATGGAACTTAGGATCCCTTGCATGAATGTTTGGAAGCTGAATTGGTCCACAGAAATTATTGAAGAAAGATGGAAATGCCTTTATGGACTGACAGAAAAAGTTCAAAAAAAGGCAAAGATGCATGCTTTGGTCATCAACTCCACCAAGAACTCACAGACACAACACAGAGGGTGATTTTCAGGTGGGGACAAAGACAACCAGGTACTGTGGCCCGTGACTCCTTCGTAAGACTTCTTGGAAGTCGTTTTTGCTACAGTTCACATGCATGTGAGGAACAAACGACAAGTCTCTCTCTCTCTCACACACACACACACACAAAGAAGGGCAGTAAAATAGCCAAGCTGCCCTTCTTCTGCAGTGCAGAACTATATAGGTAGATCTAGTTATGGGTGGGTTGTAAGTTGTAATGGCTGGTAGCCCATAGGTTTTGGAAAGAAGACAATTGACTGAATCGATGCAGTGCAGAACTATATAGGTAGATCTAGTTATGGGTGGGTTGTAAGTTGTAATGGCTGGTGGCCCATAGGTTTTGGAAAGAAGACATGTGACTGAATCGACGTTTTATGGTTTTTAGCATTAGGTGAGGAGCTCTTAATGAAACTGGTTAAAAGAGGGTAATCTTTGTTTTGGAGGGGGTTTGTTCACACCCAACTACATCTTTTGAATGAGATTGATTATAAATGAAGTACTTATCCTTTCTCACTTTATGAATATGCTTGATTTTTTTTACTTTTTATAACTTCGAATTTGAGAGTGCCATTTGTCACTACTTTGCCCGGGTGTTGTTGGGAAGTCGATCTCTTTTTGGGTTTATTGTTGGGTAGTCTACTGTTTGGATCTATTTGATTTACAAAATTGATTCAAATTGGTTTTTATGTTCTTTAAATGGTTTGAAAACCTCTATAAATATAAGGTTAAATTAAATTTAAAATCTGCTTTTCCTTCTTTCAAAATATAATAAAAGGTGACTTTTTCAAACTGGAATGAATGTATATAACAATGAGAACGTGTTTGGCTATCTAATAAATATGACCGGTTTGCTTGTTTAATTGAATCAGACATACCAAATAATCTATTTGGGAAAGAATATCATTGAAACAACTCCATTTCAAATAAATCTATTTTAATAAGCATTATTTCAAACAAGTCAAGCTTGCTAAATATGCCTCCAATGTTTCATTGGTCTTTTCTTCTAGTTTGTTAAACTAGTAATCTTTTAACATACCATGTAAGATCCAATTTAGGTTCTTTATACATAGATTTTTGAACCTTTTCCAAGGGACATCCTTTTAGAGAAAAAAACGGTAGTGTAAAAATAATTAAGGGCTTATTTCTTTGCTTGATATTGAATTACTAATATATCACACAATTTATTGCTATTAAAAGGGGTTAAAATTGATAAAGTAAAGGTGAAAATCCAAAAAATAACCTCCATCATAGTCTTTTCTTTGGTGGTAATTAATTACACAGTAATCACCTCAGTAAATCGATTCTAAGATTGCAAGATCCCATCTATATCTCTACAGCTCTACTTTTAGCCTCTTTATTTTATATTTTTCCTTTAGACCTCGTTTATTGTGAATTTTGGAAATCAATACCTACTGGTTTATTTGTTTCATGTAATTGAGTTCATAGAAGTTTGTATTTCTATAGTAGTTAAAAATGAAAAATTAAGGGTGAACATCAATTGACAAATAACCTTTTCATTAATGAAAATTGAACCAATGTAGTAATTCAAATCCTATGATGATCAAAGCCCCATTTATATCACTATCTAATACCTTCAGTGGAGCTCAGTTGAGGTAAATTTCTAAAAGTAAACTGAGCATATCAAGGCTTTCTATTACAAGCCAACAAACTTAAGTGTGTCTACATGCTTGACCTGTTCAGTGTCTCATTCATTTTGTGAAGCTGGATGGTCCCTACAAACATAACACAAAGCCAACTGAGACAACCTTATCTATGAACCCTACTTGACACTAGTTTAATAAAGAAGAAAGTTAAAAACACATCATTATTACTCATCCACCCTGTACAAGCCCAAATCCTTAAAAGGTCATGAGTGAATCTGCTAATGCTAGTGATATGAATTAATCATTAGGGCTCAATCTCTACTTTACCCCCATCATATTTATTTATTTATTTATTAGCTGCTATGAGGGCATTTTGGTCATTCAATCTTCAAATTTCTACGTGTCAACTCTTGTCGTGATCAAGACCCTTCTGGCAACCGCGCCACATAAAAACCACTTCCAACGTTCGACTCCAGAACCAAAACCTGGAATCCTTCATTTCTCTTTCTCTTCCCTTTCCATTTTCTTCAATCTCTTGCTTTCTCTACTTTTCTACTTGTAAACCCATTTGGTTTCTGCAGCTTCTGGTTTCAAATGGCAGTCTGCTTGCAAGAGAAGGTGAGGAAAAAAGCTTTCCTTTTTCCCATCCCCAAACCTTCAAAGTAAAAATCCCAGCTTTTCTCTGTGACCAAACTTAACAGGAAATCTTGTTTCCTCGTTTTACTCTTCACCAATGAGTTGCATGCAAGTATCTCTCTTTTGGGTTATTTTTGCTTTGAGTTTTGAGAGTTGGGATGTGTTTGGATGAGTGGAAATAGTGGAAAATGGAAGTGGAGAAAACTGTCCCAGATTAGATTCTTGTTTGGGTAGGTTTTTTTTTTTTTTTTTTTTTTTCTACTTTTAGGGGTTGTTTCTTGTGTAGTTTGAGAGTTCTTGTTGAAGATGAATTAGTCCTGTTTCTGCATTGTTCTGGAAAATGGAATCTAATCTTTACCAATGGATGTTGAGTTTTTTGGGGTTTATATGATTTTTTTTTTTTTTGCGTTTGTTTTAGCTTGTGTTTTGAGTGTGCCCCAAATTGTGGTGGATTAAGCTCTGTTTTAACATGAGCATTTGGTGCCAAAATTGCAAGATTGCATCAGTGGGTTCTTGATGATTGGGGGTGAATAGCCACAATTCTTGGTCTGCTAATGATTCTTACCTGCCTATTTGATCCATTGTATTTGGACTGCTTCCATTGTCTTATGACCATTCATTTAGTGGCCACATACTGATGGGTTAAATTTGCCCCAGATCAAATGGGATAAGAAGGCGGCTGCTGCTGCTGATGATGATGATGTAGTAACCTAAACTGTTAATGTTGATATTTGAGATTCTCATTGAATACTGAGCAGTGATGGTTTTCCATTAGTCATTCTAACATCTCACTGAAAGCAGGTGGATCCTTATGTGCAAAAGATTGTTGATGGCACTCGCGACTTCACTTCTGGGATGGGGGAAGATGCATCCACCCATTCCTATTGTTTAGGTGATTTTCATTTTTATGAAGTCCAATTAGGTGTCCTTATTCCTTAATAATACCCCTTTTTTTAGCGAACGCGAACGCAATTCATTGATGGTTTTCTTCTCTCTTTATCTGACATTTCAGATGTTGTCCCGGTCTTCGACAATTCTTCTATTCCGGTGACATTGGAATGCCCATATGAAAGTTCTCAAGTGAGCTTCTGCTTCTTGGCTGGGATTTTCTGTTGAGAATTCTCAGTATAATCTTTCATGTTTGGAGAAATCATATTTAGAAAGCGAAAACATAAAATTCAGAGTGTCAGGGTTTCTATGTTTTCTTCTAACCAAATCTTAGAATAGAGGTTGTGTCCTTATTCCTGTGATATGTAATGTCCACTTGCCAACAATCTGTACTCAACTGTAAAAACCCAATGCAGGTTCAGTTGGTTTTGGAAAATTGATAGGCAGAGTTACAGAGAAAATTGCTTTAAATAGGTTTGAGAGTAGAACTATAACTCATAAAGCTGACCCAAAATAGATGGTGATTTGTGGTCAAAGTATTATATCGATTTTAGTTGTTAATTTTACATGTTTGCTTCTATTTGTACCTTGAGAAGCCGTCATGATTTAGTATAATATCTAAGCTCTTTGTTCCTGCTGGGTTAATGCTAACTAAGGGAAACTATTACTGGAGGTCTGACTATTCTTATCTTTTGAGCAGGACCAGGATTATTGCAGTATTTCGGGGTTTTCTGAAAAACAAAGTAACAATCCACTCAATCCACACAGCTCATCAGAGTTAGCTTTGTTGAGTTTCTTAGAAGTTCCTGCTTCTTATCCATTTGAAAGTCAGATTTGCTCAAATGTCCGTAAGAATTGTGGGAACTACATTGATTTGAAGATAGAAAGTGCTGAAAATTATATGTCATGTGGGTTGGATATAGAATTCGCAGAGGAATACTTTGGTGATCCTAAAATTACTGATGAAAATCTCAAACCAAGGACAACAGAGGGTGTGCTAAATGTATGGCATCATTTTCCCTTTCATATATCATTTGTTCATGAATTAATATGGACCCATTTAAGTCATCCTGCCTAATAACATGCCATAAGTCTTGCTTGTACTTGCAGACTGTCTTGCTAAGGAAGAGTAGTCTACAAGTGGGTGTGAAAATATTCCAAAGTCTGGCAGACTACAGCACGATGTTATTGAAGGGCACTTTTAGAGGTTTGTTTTGCAGTTTTCCTCTTCCATAGAGCACAGTTGCCAGATCCCATTACTAAATGCTTCTGTTGCATAATGCTCGGCATAAAAATTTAAGCTGTTTTTTTATGTTGTGAATAGCATAAACCCTTGGGGTTTTTTTTTTTTATTTTGTTCACACCGGGAGCATGGAGGAAAAGCCAGAAAGAAAGACTTTATACACAGGAGGAACACACTTCCATAAGATATATGATGACTATGCAAAAGATATGCTGCCCCATAGAACAGACTGGTTCCACTTGCGTTCATTTGTCATATCATGAGTTGTTTGCTCCCAGTGGAGGTTGGATTATTGGCAGTTGATCTATGGCATAGTTTGTGGATAGCTTGGGGACGCTCATATGGAGTTGGGGTAGCAAATGGAAAAGGGCCTTGAGTTTGTAAAGTTCTTCACAATCCTATCCAGCTGCAATTGCCATACCCTGTACTTCCACACAAAGAAGGGCCATGCTCAGCAGGCTCTTTTATCTCCATATACTGTGCATGTGGAACTGTGCTTCCATTATCCAGACTGTTTGCAGGATGGGCAAACAAAGTGGGTGCCTGAAAAATTTACCGTCGGGGAAGACATAACACGTGTTTTTTGGCCTTTTCTATTTTCTATTTGTAGTGAGGAACTGAATGAAGAGAAAAGATTTTCCATTCTGAAATGGTTGTGGGAAGTCATCATCCAGACCATTCATAAATCAAAAGTTCTGCACACGATCCATGGGTCTCACATGCACAGAACCAGTGGCACAACAAACCTCTTTTTTTTTTTGTAAATACCCAGGACATTAAGTTATTATAGATAATACTTTCAATGAGATGGGCGCAATGTTAGGTCCCTGGTACAACTCTCGTGTGTACACGACCGTAAAACCATTGTTGTGTCATTTCCCATCACCAATTGGTTTTGGGATAAGTGGTGGCTCAATGGGGTATGAGATCCACAGACAAGAAGCCTTGGCATCAAATAAGAAACTATTTTTTGTGCAGCCAGTTGAATGTTCTATCATAGTATAGTAGCAGGCAGATTGTGTAGTTAATGTAGTAGAATAAGTTAATGTTATGAGTGAGAATAAGCTGAATTAACGAATTTAAGCAAACCTGAGAATGGGCATGCCAACTGACAAAGGGTAATTAAATTTTTTTTTTTTAAAAACTGAATTCTTTGGCCGCCTTTGAAATTTAGAAGCCCAAAGGTTTGATTTTGACGTTGTCAGGAAGGCATGTATTTTCATATCATGGGAGCAGTGAAGCAGGGTACCGTTTTTCCCAATAATTTGTAGTTGGAAAACAAGAATTGCATGATGAATCTTCTAAATTTGTGCAACTTCATGTAGCAAAATGTGAGCTACAAAAATATGGGAAACATACAGTAAAGAGGTTGAAAAACTTTAATGATGTATATGCAAATCTATAAATGTAATTCATTAAAATTATTGACTTCTGAAACTTTTTATAGTTCTGCAATATATCTGTTCTGTCAACTGTATATGATGTCTTTATTATTATTTTTATTTTCTTCCATGATTGCCATACTAATTGAGATCTGATGGAATTGATTTTATATCTTTTTTTTTTTTTTTCCCATGTTTCAGTTGCTAAGACCGCTCTTCCTTTGCATTGGTCAACAGACAAATGTACTAATGACAAGGGGCTTGATGCAAATTGTAACCGCCACCAAAGATACAAGCGGTCCGCCTCGTTCAATTCAAGAAAAATAGTTCTATTTTCCTCTATCCTGTAAGCTCTGATCCCGTCACTATTCTTCAGTCTGAAAAAGCACACATGTTTTTAATTAATAGCTACTCCTAAATCAAGGGGGTACACTCAAACACGCATTTCACCAGATACACCACCTTGCAATCTTAGGTGATATAATTACACATATCGTCCTCTATTGTCGGACATGATGTGGGGGTGCCAAAATAAGGTGTCTAAACCAATGTAATTGGGTTCGTTTTGAACTTTGCATCTTTCTGGCCATTCTGGACCATTGCTCAAAATAAATCTGTTGGATGAATATGCTCGCCATTTTTCACTCCTCTTAGAATTTCCTTTTTCAATTCTCGACATATAACTTCATTACTGTTCTCCTAATTGAGACTGTTTTAATTTTATGATCTTTCTTCTTTTGTAGGTCAAGCATGGGAACAATGGTTCTGATATACCTAACATTGAGAGTCAAGCAGATCAGTGATGGGCTTCGTGTCTAGTAGAGTAGTGTTCTTGGGACCCTTCCTATCACTCTGATTGCTGTTAGAATTATCTTTTTTTTTTTTTTTTACTTTTTCTTTTTACATGGTCTTCTTGTGCATTAGTCATTGTTGTGGCTGGGGGACATTTTAGGTGTTTGAAATGTGTTTTATGTACCCTTGGAAAATGTGGCTCAGGAACTTCAAATGCAGGAAATTAGGGATGCTTTTGTTCAGACTCAGGCACTCAGCTAGTTGATGTGGAAGAGCCAAGTATTGGCCATATTTTGAATCTATCCTGTTAAATATTGTGACATTTATAGCTGAAACAGCATTTTTTTATAGTATATTGATGATGTTCTCAAAAAAAATTTCAAATAGTTTGACATGATGTCCAACAACAATTACATACTCAACCCAAACCCGACCCACTTATTAATCAGGTTAGAATGTTAACCCAACCAAACCTGGAAGTAAAATAGGTCAACTGGAGATCAAATTAGCAGGTCAATCAAATTCAAGTTGGATTATTTAAGAGTCTAAGAATATTCAAACTTTTTTTGTATTTTTTCTGTGCGTTATCCTGTGCGTCGGTGCTCTTCATCACATGGGACCCAGTGAAATTCAGCTTGGAGAAAATTTTCCTAACTCTGATTACCTGTAACTAATCATGACAAAAGAACAAAACATGCATCACTTGGCAGCAACTCTGATTATCTAAACTCAGGAGCTCTCATTTACATGTAAACCACCAGGTTTATGCAGATCCACAAAATCACAATTGGGCAAAATGGCAGCAAAGCAGGAAAACAAATGAAACTGAGGCATCTCGGATCTTGGATTCTGGAGGGAGAATCAAATGAAAGGACTGCCAGCGAGAATGAGACAGAAACCTGCAATCGAAAGAACGACCATGATCTGAAGAGCAAACTCAACGACGCTGCAGATCTTGATGTGCTTGCTCTTATACCTCTCTTTCACCAGCTCCACTTTCAGATCTGCTATCATTTTCAATAGCCGCTCTCTTTCCTGTTGCAGATCGAGAGAGGGAAAGGATCAGATGATGGAGATATCAGGACAAGATCATAGGGTTTTTTGTTGATTTCAAAGGAGATGATAGAGAGAGAGAGATTTGGTTTTGTTTTTACCTTGTCGTTGATGTCTGTGTTGTGGTCAGGAGGGGATTTCAGTGAGGAGAGAAGAAGAGCTGCCTTTGCGCAGCGGATCGCGATCTGTGATTTGAGAGCTTCGTTGTCAATCTCCAACTCTTTCTCCATTTCGCCTTTTTCTCTTCAGCTATCTGCGTCGTTTGGATTCCAATCGAAAATGCATTGATGGAACAAATGATACAAAAGAAGGGCGCCAAATGCAAAAATGTCTCGACTCTCAAGTGCCTGTTACTGTGAGCGGGATTTGTAGAACTCCACTGTGGGCTCCACCTATTGACAATCTGATCCGTTTAAAATGAATGTCATCACATCCGACGAGATATTCTCAAATTTTGCAAAATAGGAGTTGATCTCACCTTAAGATTAAACACATGGCCGAAAATATAATTAAATCATTCTATGAATTATGAATCACATACATTAATCATGTTATCAATCATGTGCCATATCTTAAAAGTAAATCAACTCTCCTGTCATAATTTGTAATTGAAGTAGAGTAGATGACATTCATTTTGAGCGGTTCAGATAATCAATGGTGGACGATGGGCCTTGTACGTTCCACAAATCACACTCATGAAAGCATGTGGGATCCGAACCCATTGGTTTGGTGTTTCAGACTCGGGCCTGGGTCCTATTCCAGGCCGCTTTGATCGATTGAACCCTCAAGCTTCCCCAGAGTCGGCCAAAACGAATGCATTCCACCTTATTTAATTAGTTTCCTTTTTTACCTTACCCAAGAATTCACTCTACTTTTTTTTCACCAGGCCCAGGCCCCATCGGTGAGACTCCATAGTTTAGGGATGTAAATGGGTCCTCGATTCTCCGATTACCCGAAGGTTCTGACCCGTGGTTCTTATTTAGGCCCCAATAAGTAAATGGGTCTGGCTCCACCTTGGTTCGTACCTATGGACTCGAGACCTGACATATTACCATGTTTTTTTTAATACCATTCTCTACCTAGACCTGGACCTGGATCCAGAGTTCCAGACCCGTCCCATATATAGTTCTAGTTCCGGTTCCAAAACGGTTCCGGGTCTGAATCTGGTTCCACGTTCTCCTAAACGATTCCGGTTCCGGGTCCACTGTGAACCTAGACCGGAACCGATCCGTTTACAACCCATAGTTGGGCACACACTCCAGCCTACATATACTGTGGGTCGGGTCGGTCTAGTCAGATACAGGCTCCAGACAGTCAAAAATTTTGCCACCACCACATGCTATGGGCCCGCTCAACTTGAGATTGTGTCCGTCCTTTTTCTGGTTTGGGTTTGAGTCCTACTTTTGGTCTCCAGGTTCCTGTAACCCGGACCCATTTTGAATCAAGGTTCGATTGACAAGTCCCTATCAGTAACTCGGGTCTGATCCGTCTAATGTAGCTTTCACACCAAATCATATAATAAATTCCTTAAAAACGCCATCGCGAGGTCTTCAAAGAGTTAATCTGGACTGTCCAAGACCAATGTCACCCCCTCTAGTAATATATCCTCGTGTTTAGTTCAAATGGAGTGGGTCCCACCCTAGGATTGATCACATGACGGAAATTGTGATTAACACCATATCAAAAGCAAAGTCACGAGAATGCGAGTCACATTTTCATCATGTGTTCAATCTAACAGTGGACCCAGCCCATTATATCCCCAGAGGGAGTGACATCCGAATGACACGCTTCTCACTTGGGTGGGCTCCCCTTTAGGGTTGCAAACGGGTATCTGATATTCCGATTACCCAGAAGTTTCGATTCGCAAAAAATAAGGTATGAAACATGTTTAAGGTTCCGATTCATAAATGGGTCCAAGTGCGGAACTTAATTTAGATTCCGATTGATCAACGGGCCCAGTTCCGGTCTATATATTTTTCTACTCAAGACCCGGTATATGAGTATTTGATATTGCAATTTGTACTTTAAAACCAATTATTTTTTAGCATTCTTATGCATAATACTTGATGTTGTAGAGTGAATGCACTATTTTAAATTGAATCATATGCTCATTATATGAAAACATGAAGAATAAAGAGAAAAGATAATTGATCTTATCGTAAGTGGGATCGAAACTAACAAAATAAGTTCCGATTCAAAACCAAATTAAAACCAAAACTGTTATTTTAAAACAGATCTAGATCTTTTGTAATTCCGATCCAAAACCGTCTTGTGTGCGACCCAACTCCCCTTCCCACTTATTTGGACTTTCTTGGGTAAAAACTAAGAACTCGGGCGTGGGTTTGAAGCCTGGTCAAGAAGTCAAATGTTTGCATTCGAAGGAACGACCCAACCCAACGCGGACTGCATTGCAATTTTCCGTCCTATCTGGCTCCCGCGTTCTCTTCCAGATCTGTTGTTTTAGTTCTTTCTTCTGCAGAAACGCGCACATAGAAAAACAGAGAGAATAGGAGATTGAATTCGATGGCTACAGTTTCTCCTCTTGCCAAATACAAGCTCGTCTTCTTGGGAGACCAATCGGTCGGCAAAACCAGCATCATTACCAGATTCATGTACGATAAATTCGACACCACCTATCAGGTCAAGATCTCCTCTTTTCTCCCCTCTTTTCACCGCTTGATTTGGTGAAGAAACCTCACTGTTTCATCCGAGATTCAATGTTTCCGTTCCATCTTATTGATTTGAGATGATGATTTTTGAATTCTCGGATCTTCAATTGCGGGATCTGGGAAAAATTAGATTTTTCCTTTTCATTTGTTTCTCATTGACATGTAATGTAATGTGTTATTGGAATTCGGTTGTTTTCTTTCTTTGTAATTCAACCTAATAATTGCCATTACCTGTTGTGATTTCAATGATTTTTACGTAAATTCTATGTGTTTTGATCTCATGGATTGGAATTAGGATTGATCGATTCGATATTCGGTATTGAGTTTTTACCAAATGATGGTGGAAACTTGAAAGTATCATTGAATCCTGATAATGGGAAATTTTGGAGAGGTTTGATTGAAGTTTATCACAATTTAGTAGGTCTGTCATGTTGGAAACTATTGATATGACTTTAGTTTTTTCTCTTGTATGTTTCCCTCTGATTGGTCCCTTGAGGAATGATGTTTTTTAAACAAATGGAGGAATAATGAGTAGTTGATTAAGCTTGCTTGTTTTATAAAAACATAGTTAAGTGCTACAATTTGATCCGAAACCCGAGTCTCGAACTCTCAATGAAGTTAATTTAGATTGAAAAGTTTTGGATTGATACCTAATTTATTGTCCTTGGTATATGTGACACTTTAGGTTTCATCATATGGGGTTTTCAACTGGACACCCCTTGCTCTCTCTGAGCTAATTCACATGTCATTTGTAAGATGACGGTCAGCCTCAAGGATCTTGTTTAATTTTGCTAGAATCATGGTTGTGCTTTGTAGAATTTTGTTATAGTATTCTAACAATTGATGGTCCTTATCTCATGGTGCAGTAGTTGATTTATTCGTATGCAGTATGCCAATTGCTTTAGATAAATATTTATTTTTCCTTGCATCTCCTGGAATCTTAGTAAACATTTTTTTTTATCTTTACAAGAATTACTGTTTGACATGAGCTACTTGTTTATCATTTAAAAAAAAATGTCAGCTATGTTTTTCACTGTGATTGCTTTTGAATTACAGGCTACAATTGGTATTGATTTTCTATCAAAGACAATGTACCTTGAAGATCGTACAGTTCGCTTGCAGCTTTGGTAGGACATAATCCTATCTTAACTAGCTTATGGTTGCAATCTATTTCCATTTGTATACTATCATTACAGTTGTAGGAAATTGGTTACAGAACTTGTAAGCAGGTTTGATTTGACATGCATATGTGAAACTAATGCAATTTGGTACTCGAACAATTCATGGTTCAGCTAAATACATGGGAAACATAGGTGAAGTCAGGGAAAAATGTGAAAAAACACATGGGAAGAACATGAAGCCTTTTTCCCAGGAAACAAGTTTGAATAGTGAATTTGTTCATGCCTAATGTTCCTCCAATTGTTTCTTCCCTTAAAATTTAAAATCTATGGAGCCTTTTTTAATTCCTACACACTTATCTTCTCTAAAAAGTTCATGATATTCAATATTTAGGCGGAAAAGATGTTTTGTAGATTTGTTGCTCCTGCACCTTTGTCTACGTATGCATGGCCCATATCATGTCACTGACTACACACCATACATCGGCACCTTTTGCACTTCATTGTACCAGTGGCAACTGCTACAGTGTAATAGTCTGCACCATTATCTGCAGATTCTTTTCCGGGATCTAAGACCCATAGTTCATGTCTCAAGAGTCTATGATGTAAATTTTATCTTCATGTTTTTTCTTTTAAAAAGGAAAACGATGGTTTATGACACTTGTTGTTTGTTATTAATCATCTTTAATCCAATATCTTGTTCTTTATATTGTGTATTTCCTTTTCCTTTATATTCTGTCATGATGTTGGAGTATTATCAAAATGATCTTGAATGTTATGTTGCAATGTAACAGGGATACTGCTGGACAAGAAAGATTCAGGAGTCTCATTCCGAGCTACATTAGGGATTCCTCTGTTGCAGTTATTGTCTATGATGTAGCTAGTGAGTAGGGGTTTTATTGATGAGTTTTTCATTTTTTACAAGATCTGAAGGGCACCAGGTTGATGGAGTGAAAACCTCACCCCCAATCATGCCCATGTGATTTGTTATATGTCTTTGAGAAAGGATTGTCGTAATTATTTTAGTGGGCCCCAAGTCATATGGTTAAGGGGCTCTGATTAAGGGTGGAATTAGCCACCCTATCCAAATTTGGTGGATTGGGGTTGATTTGGCATGCACCCAGGTGGGCCTAACAAATTTCTGAGGAGTTGACAGGCCCACCTCTGGCTCTTAGATAAGTAGTGCACATACTACCATCTGCCAACCTAGATGCATGTCAACCAGAGGGTTTGGTTTGGACAAAAAAAAAAAGGCCTTGTCAGATCATCCTAAGGCTTGATTTAATGGCCTAAAGTTCAATGGTGTCTTAATTTAGGCAGATGATCAGGTGCAGATGTCTTGCAGAGTCGCACTGTGCAAGACTGCAAGACATCCCTTGGGTCCCACCTCATGCCCCACATGATTAGTCCAATCCCATCGCTATAAACCACCCCACTGCATGTCACGGATCCCATAGATCAATTCGATTGGACTGGACCATCAGATTGAAATAAAAAAGAATGGTCCATTCTAAAACTATTAACCTTTGAGGGTCATACATGAAGGGTTTAGGATGATGGGATTGCCTTGAAGCTTTATTTATAGGCTGGTTCCATTTGGATCTTTTGATCCCACACCTCATCCAAGATTGGTGGGGCTCAACGTGGACCCACAGGTTGTCTCTGTGTCTGAGCAAGGCCTTTGAGTAATGTTTTTCTTTTTTCAGTTCATTCCAGTGGTGGATGTAGGTCAAATGAGTGTCATATCGGGTCAGTGCTCATTCGTGGTTATGTGTGGGTGAGTGCTATGTGTTGGTGGTGGGCGGATGAGAGTGATGAAGTGCAACTGTGCAAGTGAAGAATGGAATGCACCTGTCCCCCTTGCACTTCATTACATGAAAAAAAAAAAAAAAAAAAAAACCACTTTCAATTACTTAGGCTTTTTTATGCTTTTATTAGAGTTTTGGATGGGGACTTTTGTGGCAATCTCTTACCACTGGTATCTTATTTATTTATTTTTATTTTTTTTAAAATCAGCTTCTCTTATTTTGATTTCTGATTGTGTATATTATAGATTAGATATTTGTGGGTCAACATTAGGCATTTTTGAAATATAGTAGAACAAAAATTGGCACAAACTAATTGTTAGAAAAGTTGAGTTTTATTTCATAAAACTTGTTTAGTAGATACTTTTTCTCTACTACCTAAAGCACTATCTTTTTTCATAGGCTACCATTTTTCACTTTTTGAGATAAAAAGTATTCCATCATATAGTTTTTCTGGACTTTCAGAACGACAAAATTCTAACCTTCTCAAAACCAATGGGCTTGCGTAAATACTTCGCTTGCTTAATCTCTTGTTTGTCAATCCCTTCAAAAGCATACAGATATACATTTGAGCTTTATCTCTGTCTTTGATGTAATGCAGATCGACAGTCATTTTTAAACACTTCCAAGTGGATAGAGGAAGTGCGCACAGAACGTGGCAGTGATGTCATTATTGTACTTGTTGGAAACAAAACTGATCTTGTGGAAAAAAGGTGACACCTTGCAGATGCTAGAAAAAAAAAATCTCTTTTCCATTTTTACTTTAGTGGCTTCAGTGATTTTGGAACTGTACATTCTTCTACTAATTTCTCATTTCTGACAATGTGGATTATAGAAACTTTAAGGATTCATAACCTTCATATGTTGCGCTAGAATGAGGATTAGGCTCTACTGTAACATGTCTTTGTCACTTACCATGTCAGGCCTCAAGAAATATCAAACAAAGGTGTAGTAATGCTATTATGTGGCCCAATTGAACCGTGCCACCATTTACGCTTTTTGGACAATCCCTGTCTACGTCTTCCAAAAATTAAGGAAAGCCTTGAAAAATGTTGGTGCCGCTGACTGGTTTGCATCTAAAAAATTGTACCTGTGAGAATTTGATAACCGAAAACTAATATGCAACTTATATCTGAAGAGTCAAGTGGATCCAACCAATGTCTGGACTTTCTCTGCCGAGTTCTCATTCTACCTGACTGAAATTGATTCTGTACTCTGACTAATTTCCTTCAGTCCATGATCCTTTTCTTTCTCAAAGGATTTACGGAGAAGTGTCTATTCCTTTTTTTTTTTATCCTGTATTTCTAAGCTAGTTTAAGGCTTGATAATTTGGCCGGGCCGTTTTTTCGAGCTTTTTAAAAGATACAATTACATCTAATTTTTATTCTGAGTTTTCATGAGGATTTATGGTTCATCTACTGATTGAATATGTAAATTAGAGGAAGATCTATTTGTTACACTTTTGTTTAGCTGATTCAAGGTTTCTTGGAGTAACATCATTGTACATTTTCCTATTTATGATACCTGAGAATCCAGTGACCATGTATGTGTCTTCTCCGACCTTCTTTTGCTTGGATTAACAGTTTCTAGCTCCAGAAGACAGTTATGTCATTTTTATGGGTATTGCTGGCATAATTAACAGTCTGGTTTTCAATACCCCTCAGTTTGCTATAATTAATTGTTTGCTTTCCTTGGAGGAGAAGAAAATTTCTCATTTATTGTGTATGAGCTTGATTTGTTTTATTTTTTGACTTGGCTTAACTTTTAGCATGAGCTTAGAACCTATTCTTTAAAGCTGTCCATATTATTCTAGCATTTCTAACTACAGCAATATTAACTTCAACAAGCCCATGTTCTGGTTCACAATCTCTACATATGCATTGGTCCATCAGCTTTTCGGCCTTTCTTTTACTAGAAAGATATCCATGGGCATGTTTTGGCTTTGTTAGTCATAGTTCTGATTGGATTTCATTTCTCAATTAATTTGAGTTACCCACTTACCCTATCTTTCACCATGTAATTACCAGCAAATTAGTTTTCTAATGCATTAAGTAACATAGCCACGGAAATGTTTCGGGTTGTACTCAACTTGGGGCCACTTATGGTGGTTGCCTCTTAAGAAACTGAAAGAGTTAGATTTTCCTTCCTCCCCAATTGAGATTTCTGAAATTTCTTATATGGGTGTAAATTTCTAAATCCACAAAAGTCTCACTGATTGAGCCTAGTCTAAAATCTGTTCAAGATTGTCTGCATCTATCCACTATTTGCATCTTAGAAATAGAATGAAGTTATAAATCTTGCTTTTTCACGTCAATTAATCTGGCTATTGAGTTCTTTTTGTTTACGCCACTTTCAAAATTGTACATTGGGGCAGCCCTGGTTGTCTTGTCTTTGTTATATACATTATTAAGCCAGTGGTCTTTGCTGAACTGATCTTGACCATGTGTTTATGGTGCCTAAACAGACAAGTTTCTATAGAGGAAGGAGAAGCAAAGTCACGTGAATTTGGTGTTTTGTTTATAGAAACAAGTGCTAAAGCAGGATTCAATATCAAGGTGGAGCTTTTTGCTTCTATCTGTGTTTTTCTTCTTATTCCATTAACGACTTCTTATAAATCTATAATATATATATTTTTTTAAATGCAGCCTCTTTTTCGTAAGATAGCGGCTGCCCTTCCAGGGATGGAGACGCTCTCTTCAACAAAACAGGAAGACATGGTTGATGTGAATTTGAAGCCTACTGTCAATGCATCAAAGACAGAGCAGCAATCTGGAGGATGTGCATGCTAGTAGAGACAGAAAAAATATCCACTTGGTTCATTCTTTTAGATGTATAATGAAGCCTCTGCTGTTTGGTTGTTAATTTTTGTGGTTTTGATTTGTTTCTTCTTTCTTATGTCTAATGGCTATGCCCCTGCCTTTTTTTCTCCCTTTTTTAAGATTTTCCATAGAGCCTCTTATTTGAGGCACAGCACCTGTGTGTAGGAAATTAGAGGGCTCAAAAGTTTTGATTTTTATCTCTACTTTCTTGCCTGATTTCATTTTATTTATTTATTTCAGGATCTAAGGCTTCTAAAAGTAGAACTTTGTTCAGTTGTGAAAAGGATAAATTTTGTCATGATGTTTAGAAATTTCTAGTTCCTGATTGGTTTGTGAGGTTTGCATTTCACATTCCCTTGTGATTTAGATGGGGTGGTGATATATATATTGTGGGAGGATTCACATCACAATATGGTGCAAGTGTACATGGGTGCTACATTTGGGCGGATGTGACTGATCAATCTGCCTAGCACTCTGGAATAAGAAAATGCCAAACGATAGTAGAGTTTCTCGTCTACTTTAAAAGCAAAAGTAGCATTCAGCTTGGATCACAGTCACACTATGGGAAAAGGCTTTCAACTGATTGTGATGATGAACCAATATTGTGGTCACAGGGGTTACAACTTACAAGAGAGAGAAACATGCAACTTCTTTATGCGTGCCAATTCATTATCTGATGATCTTTAGATCTAGCTAAGAGGTTCACTGTACATGGACTGGGATACAAAACCAACTTTGATTGGACAGCACAACGTCTTAACTCTTACGATTCAAAATAAACAAGGTTTATGCCAAATGATGGGAGAAACTTTTACTACTGGTGAGGCAACATTGAGTTTTAGAAGAAAATATAATAAAGGGATGTCTCCCTCCATTCCGCCCTTGGGGAGTCCGGATCGTCTAAGGCTTTTCCACACCGTGACCGTGCTAGAGTTTGATTGGCTTCTTCACGGTCACCGTAGGAAAAAAAAAAAGGCTTTCAAAAGTATTCGGATTCGCCCTACAGTTGATCCTAGGGTGGATAGGTTTAGGTAGTCCCACTTGTTGGCCTGGCTTATAAAACAGAAAAAAAGAGTTCTAAGAGGTATGAGTCACTTTCCAGTGATCCAAATCAACAAATGTAAGTTAGATCCAAGTGGGCGACCACTGTTTTATCTAAGTTCAAGATAGAACACCAGATGAAGTGATGAGAATGACACCAAACATCAGTTTATGGAGTACTGATCCTCCACGTGCAACACGTGCTCCTACACTCCAATCGAAACTGCAGTGCTTGTGTTGAATTAGATACCCTAACCCTAAGTTCATTGCTATAAATTTATTAGCAGAGTATATTATTAAAATCTAGATTGCTCAATTTTATTATCCTGCCTTGTATATAAATAGAAAAAAATCAATTTAATTATATTCATTCTTACAGTATAATTGATTATTATTAAAATAAATCAGTAAAATAGAAGGCAGGTCAAAATAACATGAATTTTCTAGGCATGAGTCATGACTCGCAGTGAAGTGAAATAATCCTTAAACAAGGTGAGTGCAGTGATTAGGAGCTGCCTAGGTTTTAAGTATGAGCCTCATGTTGTCAGAGATTATAAAAGCTTGGAGTGGTCCGTCCTATTTATTTACTTGCTGCCATGAGAAACATGGGTAACCCACGTGATGCTCGTGTGCTTCAATGATTGTGGTGAGGGGTGACAAGTGGGTCCTAGTTTTGATAGACCACGCCCATTTTATGGAGATGAGTCCAATTAGAAGTGATTTCCTTCGAGAGCTATGTATGACCCTTAATTAAGAGGCTTAACAGTTAAATTATGGGTTTTCAACATAAGTTTCACTTCGAAAATATCCAAGTTCTGAATTTAGACTTATAAATCAGATTTACTATTAATTCAACATTATTCAAATTCTAACCCTAGTATTATAATGTGTGGCTTAGCTTAAAACAGACAATCTTATGTATGTATCTAATTAATAACAATACATTTTTATGGGGGATTACCAAATCTCACTATGATCATACAATAGTAAAATTTAAATTAGTTTCAAAATTTTTTAGCTGTAAAATTTAATTATTTTTAATTGAATTCAATGCTCGCCGATAGCACAATAGTATCAAACTAAAGACAGCGACAATGTTAAGGAGTAACTCAAGTGGCCTAGGACTACGGTTTGCACCCGAGGGTTGTAAGTTCAAAACTGCACTACCACACTAGGGCTAAAGGGGAGTTTATCAGGCACTCGGCTTCCCTCTTGGCTCGGAGGGATTCGTCAAACCCAAAGGGTTGGAAATCCTTCGATAGAAAGAAAAAAAAAAGTGACAGTCCTTAGGAGTTAGGTCTTTGTGGATAACTTACCAGTGTTTTTAGCTTTCAATAATAGATAGACTTAACATAGAGGGTCAACTTAAAAATAAAATAACAGTATCCATGTAAAGGAGAGATTACTTGATCATTTATGCTACTCCAATTTATTTACTTTTTATTATAATGAGAGATTTTAAAAATAGCTCCTGTCGCAATTGAAATGAGATTTCTGTGACTAAACCATTCATGGTGTGCCTGTACGTAGTAATTTGGACACTTGCACTTGGTTTAGCATGAACTTGACACACTGAGATTGGTAAACTCGTATGTATAAACTGCATAGAGGATCCTGACTCCATTTGTCAGTGCATTATATAAAAAAAAAAGCTCCATATCACACGGTCTTAGCAGGGAGAACACCCTTTAAAAAAGTCATGAAACACCATTTCAAGTTAGAACTTTATGTGGTAAGGCACGTGATAAACATGAATGCAAGTTAATTATCTGGAGGTATTGTCATTGATGCTCCTGATTGTGGCACATGGTCAATGTCATGGGCTTGGTGGGAGAAAGTGCCTTGATGGCCACATCCTCCAATTTCATATTGGAAAAGGCACATGGCTGGAATATTTTTCTTCAAATGATCACCTTCCCTCCTTACCTTCTCAGCATTATTTAATCTCCTTGAGTTTTCTTTTTTTATCTTATGTGGAACATCCATATGCACATGTTTCATTACAGGCATTCGTGGAGAATTGGTTGTTCAGCTGGCTGCAATCCATCATGTCACTCTCTCCATACGTGTAGGACATCCTTTTCTTCTTTTTATTTGTGTGGGCTGTTCTAAGCTCCTAGACTGGTGTGTAAAAACAAAAAGCTTGTGTAGGGGGTGAACACCCCCCACAGGGAGATAGGCGGGGCCCAGAGCCCCGGGCCTATTGTATACACTTCAGGCGATCGAAGGCGCATGGCCCCTAGCCCTAATCATGCGTTTGTCCCTCGATCCCGCATGGCGGGAGAGGGGGCCTCCCCTGGACTCGAACTCGAAACCTCTCGGTTGAGTGAGGAACCCGGTACCACTTGGGTTAGTACAAAAAGGCCGGCTTTTAATGCAGGGGGGTCACCCCCACAGCCAATTGTATACACTTCAGGCGATCGAAGGCGCATGGCCCCTAGCCCTACTGGTACCGGGATACTCACCCAACCGAGAGGTTCCGGGTTCGAGTCCCGGGAAGGCCCCCTCTCTCGCCATGCGGGATCGAGGGACAAACGCATGATTAGGGCTAGGGGTCATGCGCCTTCGATCGCCTGAAGTGTATACAATTGGCTGTGGGGGCGACCCCCCTGCATTAAAAGCCGGCCTTTTTGTAGGGGGTGAACACCCCCCACAGGGAGATAGGCGGGGCCCAGAGCCCCGGGCCTATTGTATACACTTCAGGCGTCAGGGAGTTGCCCCTAGCCCTATTCATGCATTTGTCCCTGGCTCGTCACCAGGGGGCCTCCCCGGGTTTCGATCCCGTGACCTCTTGTTAAAGAGGATTTTAGGAAGAAACCCAGTACCACTTGGGCTATTTTGGATGACGTCCTTGTATTACTTTGGATAATATCATGTACTACTGTGGATCATCAGAGCTTTTGAGTTGTCATATCCATTTACTATTTTGGATGACGTCCTTGTATTACTTTGGATAATATCATGTACTACTGTGGATCATCAGAGCTTTTGAGTTGTCATATCCATGTACTACTTTGGATAACGTCCATGTATTACTTTGGATAATATCATGTACTAATCATTTTTGTACGTATTTATTTCGATCATACGCCAGCTCGACTGCAATGCTACTCACCAGCGTCGAAAAAAATCAGGCTCGGTGATGCCACCAGCCTCGATAAAAATGTTACACTGGCCTCGGTAAAAGTACCAGCCAGTTACGTCCCGATTTCGGAAAATCAGGCTCGGTGATGCCACCAGCCTCGATAAAAATATTACACTGGCCTCGGTAAAAGTACCAGCCAGTTACGTCCCGATTTCGGAAAATCAGGCTCGGTGATGCCACCAGCCTCGATAAAAATATTACACTGGCCTCGGTAAAAGTACCAGCCAGTTACGTCCCGATTTCGGAAAATCAGGCTCGGTGATGCCACCAGCCTCGATAAAAATATTACACTGGCTCCGATAGCAGTACTAGCCAGTTACGTCCCTCATCTCGGCTACGCGCCAGATTCCGCCTACGCGGCGACAGACTACACTGGCTCCGGTAACAGTACCAGCCAGTGACGGCTGCGCGCCAGTTTCGGCCTACACGGCGAAGGACTGCACCTCTGGTGACGAGCCAGCAGGTCGTGTTGCTCAAACTCGGATACGGATAAACCATCAGGGTATTTAGCTTTCAAACTTCTAACGGGTTGCATCACCCTAAAGAAGTTATAAAAGCTGAGGGGCTCTGTGTGGGGATATTTTCTTCTCCCTTATCCACCCTTGCCAGGTGCATGGCTCACAATGTCCTGATGGGACTGGGCCTAGGAATCAGGCCCGATGGGACTGCATGGTGGGCTATGATGGGATCAGACTCTGATAGAGTCTCCCTCTTGTCCCCTCTCTTCCTCTATGTATACACAGCAACAGCTCCAGAAGCTGGATGGCCAACAAACACCACTCACTGGTATGCCATTTCTTCTCCCACTACATCTCCTACCTCTGTTCTAGTCCTGCACCTGCAGCTAACAAAGGCATCGGAGAGCCCTGCGCTGCCCAAGCCAGGGTCCTCTGACCTTCTCCTTTTTCCCATTTCAGGCTCGAGGCATCGGTTTTTCTATCATCACAACTACAACCAAGGAGCAGCATCCTCCATCCTTTTCAAGTGGGCCACAAAATCACTCCCCCCCCCGGGTCGGTGAGTTTTTGTGCGCTTACAGCTTGTATACTACTTTTCCACAACTATTATGAAGAATGGGAGAATGAGAGGAAGTGACTTAGCCATTATAGAAATGGGATGGTGTCAAAATTTATACGATCAAGGGCTTGCATGACTTGGATGAGTGTGATAAAATCGTGATAAAATGACAACAAAGAGTCACTGGTACTCCTACGCACCTTTTTTCCTCTTGCTATATTGCTCACACAATCATGTCCCTAATAAATGAGTCATGCTACCACATGGCAAGTTAAAGGTGCATCAATGAGTTTGTGAAATACTCGTTGTGACCCGGTATTAAAACTCTAAATCACTCAAAATAAGTGTTTTTCACTTGTGGAGGAGATGTGTGACAGTGGAATTTTTTTCTATCCTTACAAGAGTTGCTCTTAGTGGAAGATTGAATACATAATCAACAATGCATGTGAACTCATGTTTTTATGGTATTTTATCATATATACTTAACTTTAGAGTGGAATCAACTCTCATTAATTTTTTTTTTCAAATTTCATAAACATAAGAATATTTATTCTGAAAGAGATAAATTGCAATATTGCCCGTATAATTACGCTCACAATGGGTAGCTCAAATTCCCTATGACCATGGTTTGCACCTGGAGATTACAGGTTCGAAACTACACTACCACACTAGGGCTACAGGGAAGTTTATCTGGCTTCCTTTTGAATCGAATGAATTAGTCCAGTAAAAAAGGTTGAAACCCTCCGATAGTAAAAAAAAGAAAAAAAAACAAACTACGCTCATACTTGACATTCGTTCATGAACGATTGAATTTTAAGTATTTTTCTTAAAATTATTAGTGTGATATTTTAAAATCATGCGATGTTATAATTATTGTACGAACAATTCTGCTGAAAATATTTAAATTTGTACGAATGAAGGTTTTACGGTCAAAATCTCACATAAATAAATTCTAAAAAGTAGTCATGTCCCCACCCCCAACCAAATCATGAATTCGGACAACCGCTGAAAGTAGGATTCAATTTTCGCCTTATATCTGGAAAAAGGCCAGGTAGTGGCATTTTCGTAATTTCAGTCCTTCATCCAATCCTCTCTCCTCCATCTCCCGCTGCCGCCTTCAAAATCCACACGCAAAGAAGTCTCTCAGACACAACCATCAACAGAAAAAGCAGAGAGACAGAGAGGAAGACGATCAAAACCCTAAAAATGGAGTCTGCAGCTCTTACGATCCCTCTCTCCACCATCTCCAAAACCCTAAAACTCTCTCCAAACCCTATTTTCCATCGCCATTTCTCCAAAACACCTCCCAATCCATCACTCCAAACTCGTTTCTCCTCCATCTGCAGCAGAACCAGATGCTTCTCTCCCGCCGATCTCCACAAATCCAGAGAATGGTTTCTGATCTCTTTCGCCGGAATGCTGTTCCAAAATCCGTCATCAACGGCGCCGATTTCGAGCAGGTTAGCTCATATCTCTAACTCTGCTAGTTCTAGGGCATTTGGTTCAGGAGGAGGCGGCGATGGAGTCGGTGGAGGAAGTGGCGGAGGTGGAGGCGACGGAGGATCGAATGGTGGCGGATCGGAGGCGAGATCCGTCGGAGGAGAGGCTGATCCGGTTTCGGCTGTGTCTCCAGATGTGATCATTCTCGATGTTGGAGTGAGTAATCGATCTTCTGTTTTTCATTCTCCAAATGGCCATGGCCAGGGTATGTTTGTTTGCGCTGCAATACATATGAATTGAATACATAGTATTTATGCCATAGGTAGAATTTTTAAAAATGAGCATCAAATAACTTTTCCTTTTATGGAAATTGGTTATTGATTTCTCTAAAAGAAAAGGTTATTTGATGCTTATTTTTGGAAAAAAATGCATACAAACATCCCCCAAATGCAGACATATAATCTGTGTAGTTGTGTATCATTTTTCTAAATTTGATTTTTTTTTTAGGGAATGACATGTGGAGGATGCGCGGCGAGTGTGAAACGGATACTTGAAAGTCAGGTAAATGTTTATGTTTCTTTTTGCTGTTTTATTTCTTTTGTGTTTGGATGAGCATAACATTGCAGTATTTTGCAAGACATTTTTGTGATGGTTATTTTGGAAGAACTTGACATCATGCTATTTATATTTTAGTGGAGTTCCAGACACATGTTTGGACTGGAGATGTTGCGAGATTTACTATGAATGTTGCATTACATTGTAGTAGGAAAAATGTCCAGCTCCATTGAAATATTTGGCATTTGGAAGAAACTTGCTGAGTCATTGAATACATTGTTTCTGGATTGAGTGGATGGGACTCAAAAGTAGGAAAGCTTGTTTTCTGGGTTTAATTATTTTGGGTTCGATTAAATAAACTATATTAAACCACTGAAATGGCATGATATGGAAATTGACCTGCACGCACACTAGCACCATGGATCTCTTATATTAAATAAATAACTGTTGTCATCTAAAGAAAACAAGAAAGAAGAGAAACAAAAAATCAATGACCTTTTTAACTTCTTGGCATTGCCAATATTATAATTATACCCTGTTGGGCCTGTCCCAATATTAAGAATCATGAACATATTATTGGATGCATCCAGACAACCCCCAGGCAAGTCATGGCAACATCACCCTGCCCAAATGACTACATGTCCGCCAAGTGTATGCAAAACTTGTCATCTTCAAGTGAATGCATTTTGGTTCGGAATGATGATTGTATCTTTTATTTTATTTTATTATTATTATGATTTTATTCCTGCACTAGTCATCTGCTAACCAATGATGTGAAATTTTTATGAACAGCCTCAGGTATCCTCTGCCAGTGTCAACCTTACAACAGAGACAGCAGTTGTATGGGCTACACCTGAAGTCAAGGGAATAGAGAACTGGCAACAACAATTGGGAGAGAAACTTGCAAAGCACTTAACAAGTTGTGGATTTAATTCGAACCTTCGAGGTATTATATATATATTTGTTGTGTGTGTGCACATGTGTATTTGCATAGCACGTCTTATGCTTTTGTATCTTGCGACTTCCAAATGATTGGACAGAAGAATCTTGAAGACCAGTTTCCAGAAACTGGACTGCACCTCACCAAGTTGAATTCAGTCAGAACTGTTTATTTAATGGAAATTCACAATCAATTTAATTTATTTTTAACGAATGGAAACTCACAATTAAATTTTTAAAAGAAAATAGTAAAATCACCATTCAATATATTAGCAAATGTGGAGAAAGGTAAACCAATTTGATTGAGAAACTTTTTGAAAACCAATGCACATTTTTTTTTGAGCAAATGATGATCTGTAAGTCTGATCTGTTGTGATTTTTAGAAGCTTAAATCAGATACCAATGGTTATTTTGATCGGAGTGAATCCTTATGATTTGTTAAAGCAGCCTCGGGATCGTACCCCATGTTTATGTACTTGAGTAGCTCAGGGTGGGAGTAATTCTTAATGAGTGCAAGGTATTGCTGTTAAAAGGAACCATATTAAAAAATGATAGCAAGGGTTCCATTAGAACCTTTTTGTCATGTAGTCTTTTAAGAATTTTCCGTTTTACATAGACATGCATGTGTGCTGGGATTCACGTGTCAAATGGGGAAGTTCTTTATAACTGAAGCTGAGACTCGTAGTTTAATGGAGCAGGAGGTATTAAAGTGTGAACAGGGAATTGTTGGTCTTCAGGCTAGGGCACTATGTTATATTTTATTTATTGTATATTACACCTATGCGTAGTCATCTTGTCATGTCAATACTGGCTGAAAATCTTTTGAAGTGAGCGTCAAATATACATTTGTGCATGAGAGTCCATTTTCAAAGGTCTGCATCTACTTTGTACCAGGTCTTCTTGTATTGTGGCATTTTAAACTATTTTCAAGTCAGAGTTGCACAACTACTAACCATATAAAAAGTGTATTTGTTTTTCGATTGTTAACATGACTTGAACCCGTAACCTTCTAGTTGCAAGAATTAGCACCTTCCAACTGTGCCTGGGACTCATGTGCATAGATAGACCGAAGCGGATATTGATTGCATAAATGTTAAGAAGTGATACATTTAGTTGATTAGAGCAATGGCTGCTGGTTAAATAGTTCCATCAATTTTGTCAGATTAGAGAGAAAAGAGCAACATGACTGAACTCATATGCGTAGTGATCAGTTGGAGGATGAGTGTAATAAAATGTCTGAATGGACAATAGTGGTTTGAATTTTTCATATGATTCACATGAAACTTGGGGTAATTGGCAGATCGAGGATACATTGAAGGAGACCTGCATTCTTAAGGATGAAAAGGATTTTTGTAATGAGCATCTAAACCTCTCCAAAATCAAGGGTATGTTACTGTTCTATTGGATTTAGCATTTTAAAGAAATATACGGTCCTGGCCACAGCAGAAGTACAGTTTGCTGCACTTCTAATTTCTGCACAATGTACATGCATTGCCTATGGCTTAGTCTCCGGACTATTTATGTAATGGGCCCGCTAATTCTGGAACAAGCATCACCTTTGATTTGGTCATCCAGACTGTTATGCAGTGGGCTGACAATGGAAGGTGGATGTCTCTATAACCTCAGATTAGAAGACCATACTCTTCAATCACAGTGCTCAGTGCCGACATTAAATGGCTATGAGTTACAGTCAAGCAACAGTACAATATATATTCTTCTGGTAGAATTGATGGTACAGGCTTTCAACTATGTGAGAGTTTGGGACATCCTCCATACACTGTGAGGCCCACCATATTGACAGCACAGAAATTGGAGGCTCAGCAAACTGTACATTTGTTATGGTGCAGGATCCTAAAATTGCTCATGCCTTTCAGCAATTCATTTTATATGAGCATAATCTTGCTGATGTTTTTGCACTACTTTTGATGTGGAAGTATGAGTTAATGAGTATAATAAAGTCATTTTTTTATCTATAGGTGGGTCTGAGTGGCTGCAGTAGGTGAATTTGGAGGTTTGGATTACACTGGAGTTCATTCTGTTTGGACACACTGCTATTACCTGATCTCCAAGCTCCTGCTTTTGATGTCAGTTAATCGCCCACCACCCCCACCCCCACCCTGCACCACCCCACCAACACCCAAATGTATCAGATATACTATCCATTGCCTTGTAGCTGAGGGCTGTTTGCTCATCAGATTGGTTAAAAATCTGAATTGACTTTCTCTTTCTTGATTTGTCTAGTCCTGGATGCATGGTGATGGGGTCTTTCCTTGTTTGGGTTTCCAGATCTGTTCTGTATGACAAGTGTACCATTGTAACTTTCTAGCACTTAATTGAATAATTATTGGGCATTTAGCAAACATCTTGAGTTTTTGGATGTTTGGGTTTTATGTGATTATTGGGTGATTTCCCATCCAAAATAGGTCTTCAGCTATTCTTTACCTTTTAGTTCTAACAATACATTTGCAAGCCTTTGATTGAATAATTGTCAACAACTGATCAAGGAGATTTTAACTGCAGAAGTGCCTCTTGATGCAGTTTTTGAATATCAATCTTGTGCTTCCCCTCTAATCATTGGGACATTTAGCATATTTATTGTGTGATTTATAGCTGTAGTGTTTTTATGACATTGTTTGGAGTCTTCATTCATGCATACAGAGTACCATACTGTGAGATATGCTGAAATGAGAGCCTTATGTTAGTGATTGAGATTATTTTGATTCACTTCCTTGGTCTGATCATTTTTAACTGGGACTTGTTGAATACTGTACAGTGGGCTTCTTTGACTTCTTTAGTGGTGTGAAGATTTTCTCTTAGTTCCTATGTTAGGTTTTGGCAAGTAAGCTTCTTGTCATGAATATTTCCCTAGCTAAAGACGGTGTGCTGACATGTTCTTATTTGAGTGCTGGTTGGGGAAGAGTGAAGGGATTTGTCTATGCTTTTTTTTTTCTTTTCTTCTATATAACAATTTCTTCTAATGAAAATACAAAGAAAAAACATAAAAATCATATATGTATTTCCATTTTTTGATTGGTCATATATACCATTACTATCTTGGGGAAGAAAAAAACATACATGCAATATTCACAGATACTGTTTTTACTTTCTAGTTCTTCATGGTGGGCAATTTCATAAATTTGGAGATGCAATGTTAATCTTAATTATTGCGCATGAAACACACTGCTATCTTGAAACTCTTATTTAAGTGTTTAATGGCACAAGCATCCTCGTGTTCAAAGATTGTGAAGTATGAGTATGACAACTTTCCTTTACATTGGCACTGCAATTTATGAATTAATGTTCACCTGATAATCTGTTCTTACTGGCATTATAAATTTGTATTCAATTTTTTTTCAGTAAAATCTTGTTCAAAATTGTTTTTGGCTTTTAGCAGACACTTTACATGCCTAGGTGGCATACCGATATAATGTCAATGAAAGGGATATTTTGTTAAGTCCAAGATGAGTTTCCAATACAAAGCTTCAAGAAGTACAATGGCCTCGAGGGAACTTTCCTACTGCATAAATATTATTTTTTTTTTCACGAAAACACAAATCTTAACTTTTTTTTTTTTTTTTTTTATATATATGTAATTGATAAGAAAGCCTTTTGATTTATGATGTTGATAAGAAAGCCCTTCCATTGGTCATCTGATTCCTAGTTTCGTAAGACATTAATTTGGTTTACGGACAGTTGAGATCTTTAACTTGAAGGAGAATCAAGTTAGAGTCAAAGAAGAAGATGGAAATAAAATAGAAAGGGAAAAAAAGGAGAAAGAAAGAGCTAGGGTTATAGAAGATTGAAGAAGAATTTGAGAGAGAATAAGACTGGTCATTCCGATAGGGTTGGGCAACCAGTCAGTTGTATTTATAATATTGTAATTCTCATGTATTTATAATACACCACTCCCTGTGTTTTATGTACTTACAAAACAGTCCTGGAATTTGTAATTTTCTTGAAACAACTACTGTTTGTGTTTCATCATGAACTAGGCATTGGTTCTTTGGAACCAGTTCGCCATTCAATTTGGTGAATTTAAGAAATGGCATGATCGATTCTAACAATGACACCAATTAGGCTAGAAAGTGGAATCACCTCGCAGTATGCATGACTTAGCCCCGATTTAGCATCACTATTTTTTGCCTCTATTTCTCAAAATCTCTAAATTGGGTAGACATTTTGAGAATAGAGGCGTTTGACAGCATATGACAGCCTCTAAATGGTGTAGAGAAGTAGAGGCAATGCCTCTATTTCTCACAGCCCACCATTAGATGCAAGTAGAAAGTAGAGGGAAAAAAATAGAGGGGGGTGAATAGTGTTCCCGGCACATTCACTCCCCGTCCATTTTTTTGATTTTTTTTTTTTCAAAATCTAAGAGTGTAAATTAAGATCCATATAGTTGAACATGTTCACAAGATCAAACACGGCCATGAGACCAAATTTCAGCTGTTGGATTATCCCCAATCTCGAGATATGTGAAAAAAAAATGTGAGCAATTGGTTGTAATTTCCTGAAATATGTGGGCCCCAAACACAAGATCCAAACCGTTATATCTCTTTGGAAGGCTGAAAAGGCTAAGTGGTCAATTTTCAAGGCTTGATACATTGTGGATCTCGAGATATTTGTAAAAAAAGTATCAGCCATTGATGTATTATGCTCAATGTTGGATTTGTCCATGAGCAGTAACTTTTTCTACTTTTTTAAATATTATTTTTGGGAGTGTAAATCAAGATCTAACTGTTGGAAATGTTCACAAGATCAAACACGACCATGAGACCAAATTTCAGTCGTTCGATCATCACCAATCTCGAGATATGTGCAAAAAACGTGTGCCATTGGATGCAATTTTTTGGATTATGTGGGCCCCAAACACAAGATCCAAACTGTTAGATCTCTTTGGAAGGCTGAACACACCCATATGATCAATTTTCAAGGCTTGATACCTTGTGGATCTCGAAAAATTTGTAAAAAAAACTTTCAACCATTGATATAAAAAAGTCTATTTAACGTTGATCCTTGCATTACCAAACACTTCTTTTGATTCTAGCCTTTTTTTTTATAACTCTTTTTTTAATGGCTCTATTTTGATGGGTCTATCCAAAAAAGAGTCGAACTACCAAACAAGGCCTTAGTCTCATCAATGTAACACTACTGCACTACCTTATGCTTGAATCTTGCCAATTCTTGATGAAATAGGGGATGCCCTAACCCATGCACTTCCTTGGCATGCTGGAAGAGTAGATTTACCATTTATGTTTTCCCTTACTTTGTTTATATATCTTTCTAACCATAAACAAAAACTTTCTACAGGAAGCTATGGTCCTGTTTGGATGGATAAGAAAACATAAGAAAATAGTAAATTAGAGAACATAATCTTTCATTTTCTAAAGTAGAAAAACCACTGTGTTTGGCAAACTAAGAAAAGAAGAAAATATTCTTTTTTTTCCCCCATAAAGTTCAATATTTTTCCTGCATTTCCCCCTTAGGAATATCAAAATCTTTCAAAATGTTGTCTTTACCAAAATCCTTTACCTCTCGCCCTTCCCAAAAGAGAGTGCACTTGTTAGGACAATGGCGACGACGACGACCACAGCAATGATGAATAGTGGTGCTGGCAGTGGCGACGATGATGATGAGAGTGGTGATGATGATCATGGTGGTGGTCATGATAATATGATGATGATGTTTATGACAATGGTGATGATGCTAAGTGGCGGTAACGATGATGATGATGGGGATGGTGATGCTAAGTGGCGATAATGGTGCTAGTTAGTGGTGATCATGATGCTGGTGGTGATGGTGATGGTGGTGATAATGATCATGGTGGCGATCATAGCGATGTCATGATGATGATCCTAATTGTTAGTACTGCTGGTGGTGGTGAAGATGACGATGATGATGTCGTGGCCGCGGTGTTGGTGGTGATGGTGATGATCATGGGTGGTGTGTGTTGGCGGCGGCAGCGGCGGTGATGATGATGAGATGGTTTTCATGATGATGGGTGGTGGCGATCATGATGATGTTAGTGATGCCAATGATGGTGATGGGTGATGGTGATCATGATGATGATGCGGTGGCGATGATGATGATGGGATGGTGTTCATGATGATGGTGGTGGTGATGGTGATAGCTGTGATATTGGTGTGGTGGTCATGATGATGATGATAATGGTGACGATGATGGTGGGGTGGTGGCCATCATGATGATGATGGTGTTGCTGGTGAAACTTTCCCTAATAATAGAACAAGGTGAGAAAGTAAATTTGAGTAGTTTGATTTCGAGGGTGGGCCCCATTGTTTGATTTGAAGAAACAAATTGCACAAAACTAAAGTATTTTATTAGTGATTACTCTGATAACTAACATTAAAATGTTGTTATCTAGAAACTTTTTATAACATATATTATAATCTGCAACATCTGCCAAACAATTTTTAAAATCTGTTGCATTCTTCGAAAGCTGCCAAACATAAAAAATATTTCAATATCTTAATATTACGCTATTCTGTTCTGCACCATTTTATTCTAGCAAGAGTTTGCGCTGTTGTTATTGAAATGATAATGTTGAAAACACAATTCTGGAGTAGTTCAAGATATTTAATGTGTAACAATGCGCAAATGTGCTATTACTATGCACAAAATCAAATGTTTGGTACTCTTTTACCATTTATAGAATCTGTCTTAACAAAATGACCACAGCTGAAAAACGTAATTAAAATTATGATAAATTGTACCTCATTGGACAAACTAACAAACTAAAGGCATCCCTTGTGCTTGAAATAAAATACTAAAATGTTCTGTACCTGATGAGGCCTGTTCGTTTGGGGTACTGTAGTGGTTTTGCCCAAAAAGATGTTGTGGATCTTATTGATACTTGTTGGAATATCTATGTGGTTTCTTGCATGTCTAAGGTAACCAATTTTAGATAGATAAGTGCTGAAAAGGGCCTCCATTTTCAGCCATATTTGCTGTATATTTTATTTTTTCTTTTCATAGTGCACTTGCACTGCATTGCTTCTTATCTGGGCCTTGTACGGTACAACTGTACCATATCACAAATATTGCCATTATTTTGAAAATATCCAGTATTTATTGGAATGAATTTTCCTGATAATATTGTGGTCTCGGAATCTTGAAATAATTGCATACATCTGTATTGTGATAATATTGAGATATAGAGGCAAAAAATTAATAAGTTACTTGAAATAGCCTTTTTTCATTTATATATTTGTTGTCTATATTTTATATAAAAATATATAAATTTTTGCATAGAACTCAGTTTTATTTCCACTCCATTTTCTTGACCGTGTCCCGAATAGAACTCCAAACTTGGAAAGTATCCAGATAGGTGCCTAACCTAATGGACTAGATTATTTTGGAACAGAACATGAACTGGAACACATGTACTGCAGCTGAATGAAGAAGTTTTGATCCAATTGTCTCAATGGCAGGGAACAAATAAGATATTTTGAATAGATTTGGCAGAATGATAACCATGGACAATGATATTTAACGCCATTTCTGTTTAGGCGCGTATTCATAGATGGACTCTTGTTGGATCCATGAACAATTGGTTTTAGTAAGACGATGTTGCATTGCTGTTCTGGATAAGGACCGTAATGCATCAAACTTTACAGTGGGTCTTGTAAAGAAAATAAAAAAGAAATTTATCAATTAATTCTTCTTGTGGGTTCATTTTAAAACTTGAATCAGGGTATTTCATAATTCATCAACTAAAAAGTTCTTTTTCAGCAGCTTTTGATTAATTGTGGCCATACATGATTTTCTGCAGATTCTGAAAAACAAAGCTTGTATAGAGTTTTTGAAAAGAAGATGGATGAAAAGCTTAATCGTTTAAAAGAGAGCGGTATGGCCCTTTGCCCTATGTTATATTAATAGGCTTTCTTCTGATATTTTATCAGGTGCTCTGACTTCTGAGCATTGTACATTTTGCCGAGTGTTTGGTGAAGGTTCTCCACCGAATTGATTATAGTAATTTTCTTTTCATTTTTGTTTTTCAACAGGTCGGGAGCTTGCTGTGTCCTGGGCATTATGTGCTGTTTGCCTTTTGGGGCACGTTTCTCATTTCTTTGGTGCCAATGCTCCTTCATGGATACATACATTTCATTCAACAGCATTCCATCTATCCCTGTCTTTGCTTACGTTGGTTGGTCCTGGTCGCCGACTTATTCTTGATGGACTGAAAAGCCTGTTGAGGGGGTCTCCGAACATGAACACTTTAGTTGGTCTTGGGGCTATATCCTCTTTCGCAGTTAGTTCCATAGCTGCCTTAGTACCGAAACTGGTAGTTATCATCCTTCCTTCTAAAAGACTTTTCCAACTCTTTTTGTCAAGGAATAATATTCTATTTCTAGTGATTCATTAGGATCTATCATGATGTTCTGATCTTCTGCATTTCATGTGGTTCACATGGACAATAATGCATAAAAGAAATCACAGTACTTGTGTAACCTGCCTGTAGAAAAGGGTTATCTTTTTCATCCTGTACAGTGGTCATGCTTGTTCAGTGAATGACAAGAAATACAGTGTTGAAACTTGAAATGCTTTATGTTTGGAACAACTTTTTTTTATTTAATTTTGTAACTTTTTATGAAGTATAAAGTTCTTAAGTTACCGTCTTCATGAACTGCTTTCAATATATGCTTTGTTGCATTTACATCTTGTTGTTAAAACCTTTTCATTCTGGATACAAATCCTGTGATTCGTATTGAATCCTAGGGAAAAAGTTTTGTATCTATATTACAAATCCTTATAGGTAAATGTTGCTGTATCAATCCAAAGATTTAGGCGATTAGATTGGAATAGCCATGATTATTCTTATTCATTCTCTCTCTAGTGTCTAAATTTGAAAGAGCTTATCTGTGACTAAGGAAACCTTTTATGGTAAGAATTTTTTGGGATTTTGAGGAAGTTTTAGAGAGAGAAGCACAGTTGTGTGACTAGACCATTCTACGAAAGGTATGGATTTCACTCTGTACATAGTTTTTTAGTATCTCTCCCTTTTTTCATGAATCACTCCAACTTTTGGTGACACTTAGGTTTTTCATGTAAAGTTGATATATATATATATTTTGTACTTTAAAGAGGAAAAAAATTGCAAATGGTTTGTTTTTCCTAGAATAGCTTAAGCATATTCAACTATTCACATATACCATTTATGATATATTGATATATGTCAAATGCTGTTTTTCCCACCATGGGGGTTGGGTCTTGAATAGCTATTAATTTTCTTACTTTAAATTTATTAATGTTAAAGTCATACAATTTATGATTCGATTCAATTCAATCCCTCAGATGATTTAGATTTTCAGACAATGGTTACTAATGAAAAGATCCTTGTTTGCAACATCAGCAGGAAAAATAATCATAACTACTGAAATATGGGATCAGACATTGAGTCACCCTTTTTCTCCAAACAATCAGCAAATTCATTAGGCAATTGAGGAAGATCTTGAATTAGAAACACTACTCCTCCAATCAGTCAGCAATTTTTTTTTTTTTTAATAAAGGAAAATTTTATTACTCCAAAATGAAAAAAACAAAAGACTACAAGAAGAAACCGCAACAATCCAAACGAAAAAAATCAACTAAACATAAAAAAAGAATAGAAGTATGGAAAACTCCATCTTTTGCAAGAGCATCCGCCATGACATTAGCCTTTCAAAAGATATAGTGAAAAGAAGCACCCAATTGACTAGAGATATCTTCACCTCCTCCACCCAATCCAGCAATCTTCATGGAATATAAGCATCCCCAGAATCTCATTGAATAACAGAGTAAGAACCCCCTTCAATAACAGCATTGATGCTTTCCAAAGTTAACAACTCACGACAACCAGTAAGAAGAGCATGAACTTCTGCTTCATTAGCACTTAGAGAATCCACAGGCCCTGAGAATTTTCTTAACACATTACCTTTCCAATCCTTGATAACTCCTTCAATACCACCCCTTAGAGAAGAGTGAAGAAAACTGCCATCAAAATTTAATTTTAAAACACTATTGGGAGGGGTTGTCCAAAGAGTTTTCTGAACAAGTTTGACCCGGCGACCCCTTGGAAAAAACTGGCCAAGATCTAGTCAATTGAAGAAGATCTTGAATTAGAAACACTCCCTTCCTGTGTTAAGAGTTGAGAGTTTATTTCCTCTACCCAATTTAGAAACCTTCAAGGGACAACTGTGACCTCTATGCTGAACCCATCAATAACACCAATAGAATCCCTTTACAGCTTGTGAACCACAGTGTTCAGTGCTCAGTCCAATTAACTCCATGTTTAATCCTACCTTACTCACATGATATCCACCACGGGATGGCAATGGTTTGGGTTAGGTAGGTGATCCGTCTTGACCTGCCCCTATTTAGGGGTGTGTTTGGTAGTGGTTTTGACCCGATTCAGATTTGGAGTGGGTTTGGGTTTTGGCTGCCCTAACCCTCCCCGTGTTGTTTATGACCATTTTATAGCAAGAGCCCGAGGCACAATGGAAGGAGCTCTATTGGTCGTTTATGGCCATTTTATAACAAGAGCCCGTGCAGTCCGGATCACAACGAACCAGATCATTGTTTGTTTCTCTATTGGTCACAATATGTGACGATCTGCATTATTTTGGTTCATACAAAGTTTGTTAGAACGGTTGAAAACTCGATCATCTTAAACTGTGACCAAAATTTTCAGAATTAAAGTTTAAGATTACAAATTCACTGGAAATTGGTCATGGGCCCATCATTTCAATTGCTTATAATCTTATTTCTATAAACTTTCTCGCTTTTAAATTGAAAAAGAATTGTTGTATTCATGTGAGCAATCCATAAATATGAAATATCTCATCCTAACCTAGTGAATTGGGATTAATAAAAAGACGTGAATCATGAGTCATGACCTATGAACCAACTAACTGTGAATTGCGGTCCATTCATTGTAACGCCCCACCCTACACCCATGCATGATATTGCCGCTTTGGCCCATGGGCCTCACGGTTTTGTTTTTGGTGGGTTGAGACCCACCAAAAGGCATCATGCAAGGTAAGGGTGTAAGTTCTACATATAATCCCATTCCACCCCCCTTAGGGCTGCACGTCCTTGTGCAGTAGCATGCCAGTCTCTGTAGCCTGCAAGCCCTCTTGGCCCGCTCACATGGAGACCTGCCTACTTGCATCAGACTAAGGCAGGGGACCCACACTCGAACTAGTCGAGAGTCGGCTTTAATACCATTTGTAACGCCCCACCCTACACGCATGCATGATATTGTCTGCTTTGGCTCACGCGCCTCACGGTTTTGTTTCTCAACCCACTACTTCATGCAAGGTAAGGGTGTAAGCTCTACATATAATCTCATTCCACCCCCTTAGGGCTGCACGTCCCTGTGCAGTAGGCTGCCAATCTCTGGAGCCTGCCAGCCCTCTTGGCCAGCCCACATGGAGGCCCGCACACTTGCACCAGACCACGGCAGGGGACCCACATTTGAACTAGTCGAGAGTCGGTTCTGATACCATTTGTAACGCCCCACCGTACATGCATGCATGATATTGTCCACTTTGGCCCACGGGCCTCACAGTTTTGTTTTGGTGGGTTGAGACCCACCAAAAGGCCTCATGCAAGGTAAGGGTATAAGCTCTACATATAATCTCATTCCACCCCACTTAGGGCTGCACGTCCTTGTGCAGTAGCCTGCCAGCTCTCTTGGCCCTCTCACATGGAGACCCGCCCACTTGCACCAGACCATGGCAGGGGACCCACACTCGAACTAGTTGTGAGTCGGCTCTGATACCATTTGTAACGCTCCACCCTACACGCATGCATGATATTGTCCGCTTTGGCCCATGGGCCTCACGGTTTTGTTTTTGATGCCCATAAAAAACAAAACCGTGAGGCCCATGGGCCAAAGCGGACAATATCATGCATGGGTATGGGGTGGGGCGTGACATTCATCTAGGCAACCCTAGTTATGATCTTGAGTTGCACCTCCAACTCCAGCTGTCCCAAGTGACAGAGAAATACTTCTACAAAGTTCAACTATACCTACAATACCAGCTCTCTCAAGTGATGCATATGAATGCGTACAGCATAAATATATATTTGCATAAAAGTTGATATACTGTTGTGATATTTTAATTTTAGGATATAAGCAGGATCGGTTTAGTGCCTTATTCAGTTTGAATGAAATGGTGCTTGGTAGTTATCTATGTTGCGAGATGGGTAGGGCACACCTAGCCTTTTTGTGACGATAGGTTATCTGACAGTTGACTGTTTGAATATTGGCAATTGCTACTCTCTCTCTCTCATCCCATTGCTACTTTTTACCTAAACCCTCAAGCCTAATTGGCACACGAATCATATAATGCATTCTTCTTTTGGTTTTAATCTTTTTTGAAATGGGTTTTTGTTCTTGCAGGGTTGGAAGGCATTTTTTGAGGAACCAATAATGCTAATTGCATTTGTCCTGCTGGGGAGGAATCTGGAACAAAGAGCTAAGCTAAAAGCCACCAGTGACATGACAGGACTTATGAGTATTCTTCCAACAAAAGCCCGGCTTATGGTCGATAGCAACATGCAAGGGATGCCTTCAATTGTTGAAGTTCCATGCAACAGCCTCTCTGTTGGTGATCAAATTGTTGTACTGCCAGGAGTAAGTAAATTGGGCTCTTTTTATTCTTTGCTTTGAAGTTTGAAGTCCATTGTCCTCTCCCACCTAGGAATTAGAATTGCAAAACGTTCCTCGACCTGTGATACCCTGTATGAGCACAGATTTGGATTGAGACTCAGAAACAGTTGCAATTCAGGATATGGATACAGTTGTCCTTTCAACACAAGTAAACTCAATACCATTGATAACATTTTGTCTGGCTATTCCAGGTAGATGAAATAAGGATTTGATGAGGATGTAAAAATGAAAACAACTAGAAAAAGTATCATGCTTTCTTTTGCTAATATTCTTCTTTTTTTTTTTGTGGTGGGGGTGGGGGGTGGGGGGGTGTGCGTTTATGAAAAAGATATGATAGTTTTTCACTGTGTTAACTGCTCTTGAATTGAGGGGAAAGTTTCTTTTTGTTGAGACTTTGTTTGTCACTGTTTAGGACCGAATTCCAGCTGATGGGGTTGTCAAATCTGGTAGAAGCACAGTTGATGAATCAAGTTTCACTGGGGAGCCTCTGCCAATAACGAAACTGCCTGGGGTATACTTATTTTCCAATTTCATTTGAATCTAAATATTTCCTCTGCTAAACAGAGGCATCCAGTTACTAATTAGTATTGTTCAATTTCTTCATATATCATATGCAAGCAACTTGTATTTTAACATCACTTTTGTGGTTTTTTTCTATCACATTTTTCCACTTATCATCAGTCTGATATAGAATTCACACTTGTTTTAGGCTGATGTGACAGCAGGAAGCATAAACTTAAATGGTACACTGACTGTTGAAGTAAGAAGGCCTGGTGGTGAGACTCTCATGGGAGACATTATTCGTTTAGTTGAAGAAGCACAGAGTAGAGAAGCACCTGTACAACGCTTGGCTGACAAGGTCATTGTCCATTTTGTGCTTCTGTTCATGGAAACAATAGATGAATATCTTCTTTCCAGCATGTCAAATCCTGCCCCTGTTTGTGATTCTTGGGTCCTTCCGAAGTAATAACAGCTTACCCGAGGTCCTGACTAATTGTTTGAATTTTGAAAACCTGAAGGAACTTTTTTGAGTTGGCTGATTGAATCACTTGTTTAGATTTCAGAGACTTGGTCAAAATCTTGATTTGGTTATGATTTGGTCAAGGCTTCGCCGACTCTGTCAAGACTTGGTTAACTTGGTCAAGGCCGGATAGACTTGGCTGGAGCCGTAACAACTCGATTGACTTATTATGACTCGATTGATTTTACTTTTTTATTTATTTATGTTATCTACACACCAAATTTCTATTGTGTGACTTGACTGGTATTTGGTTGTCATGTTCTAAAATGTTGAGGCGTTAGGTGTGGCATTCCAATCGTCCAAAATGTTAGGCGTCAGCTTCTGAGTATGCAGTGTAAGCTCATGAGCACGCCTTTTTAATAAATAACTAATTGCAGGAAAAAATAATATAAATTAAATAAAAACCATTAGCAGTCTAGTTTTAAGCTTTTTAATGAGTTAAATGGGACCAAACTGAGTCTAATCTTGTTATGGCAATCTTAAATTCGGAGGGGAAAAAAGGATTTTGAGATCATAAAATTACATACTGCCTCTCCCTTTTTCTTTAAAACAAGATGCTTAAATGGGGCATTTGCCTCCAAATGGATGGCTGAGGGAATAGGTGTTGCTCTGGAGGGAAGTATCTAAAGCGGTGTCATTGATGGACAAGGTGGTATTGGATATAGCTCCTTGGGTTCCTTTTCTTTCCCAATTTCGAGATATAATTATATTGATAATCATTAGCTCTTGGAAGGAGAATGATGCAGGCCAGACCATGGATCAACCAACCCATTGGGCCCAGTCCATAGGCCCAATGGGAATGCATTTAAGTAGGAATCTTATTTTGAGAGTTGATTTATTTAGAATTATCTAAAATTAGGAGTTTTATTTAATTTGGATTGTTAAGAAAGTTAAGTGATTTAGTAAATTTCCAGGATCGAGTCTGTCTTAGTGTGATGATGGTTGGTATTGCTATTTGGAATAAATTGGTGTTTGTGGTGTATCCACATGCAAATATAATATATTTCTTTTTCTAACAGTTACATATTTTTAGAATCAAGTTGTTAAAAAAGATTAGAAGTATATATGCTTGCGAATAATCAAAATTTTGAAAACTGACTGCAATCATGATTCTGTACTGCGGTTCGAACTTTCAAGTATTAGATGGCAAAGTGTATGTGTATTTGAGTTGATAGACTACTTTCTTGAAGAGACTTTGAACTTCTCATGACCAGCATCACTGGCAACCAGCAGGTGGCTAACAATTGTAATTACATCTTGTACATATTCATTTTACTCATTGATTTCCCAGGTTTATGGTGGTTGGATGATCATTTGTGCTTGCTTTCATATTTCTCACTGATCCATTCTTATTTAGGCATAATGCATGTCTGTTATCACCTTACCTTTTGTTCACTTTGTTTGCCTGTCAACAGGTTGCTGGGCATTTCACATATGGAGTCATGACACTCTCTGCTGCAACCTTTTTGTTTTGGAATGCATTTGGTTCAAAGATTTTACCACTTGCTTTTCAACAAGGAAGTCCAGTTTCCTTAGCGTTGCAGCTCTCTTGCAGTGTTCTGGTATGATGCTAAGTGTGTCTGCATAAAAATTTGCTCACAGATATGTTTTGTTGCTGCTTGAAAGCATATTCATTTATTACAGAGCTGCTACATCTTTTCACAATATAGCATTATGTTCATTTAGTTTTAGAGGTCAATTGAAGCTGATTCACACAAAATTTCGAGCACAGCAATGCTCTTCTCTTCTTTCACCTACTTTGATTCTCCTTCCTAAATCTTGGTAATAACTAAATAAAGCGGAGAGTTTCTCTTATTGGGCCATATACCAACTAAGCTTTCTTTACCAAGGTAAGACTCTTCTGAGAAAAAGGCCAAGCTCACAAAATTGTAAAGAAAGTAAAATCTCTACTGATTTATCAAGACAGGAACAAACAATCAAGAACTGGCCCAAACTAGTAGCGTGTTTTTGCCAAATGTCTAGGCATTAGTTATATTACCATGTTTTCCAAGCTTGGGAACGTGCAGGGCATCTCCATCCCTGTTGACAGAAGTAGGCAATTCTGCTTAGCAAAAATACCTACGCATTAGATACATTACCATATTCTCCAAGCTCGGGTGAGTGCAGGGTGTCTCTATCCTTGTTGATAGTTAGAACTAGGCAATTCCGAGACCTCTGCTTTGACTAATTCACCAACGCTTAACAAAAAGACTGGTGGCGCACAAGGCTAAGAAATCAGTCCACCCTTATTGATTGTTGGGTTTTACCCTTTCAATTTTGAGTATTATAGAATTTTTTCCCATTCTCTGCTTCCAAAATTTTGAACAGATCGCAAAAGGTAAAAGTCCTAGATAGCTTTTTTCTTCATGCTCTGCTCCAACCTTGAAAAATGTCATGCACTGATGAACTAACACCACCACATTGTTGTAGTATATTTAGACCAAATTTCAGGCAAAAACTAGTAAGTTATTTGTGCCAAATGTCCCAAACCAAGCGTCTAGGCATTAGAAACAGTACCATATTCTCCTTTCCCGAGAGAGTGCAAGGGATCGCCATCCCTGTTGACAGTTAAATGTAAGCAATTCTGAGACTTATGCTTTGACTAATTGGTCAATGCTTATCAACAAGACACCGGTGGTGCACAAGGCTAAGAAATCAGTTCACCTTTATTTACACTTCATTTTCAACATTCTTGAAAAAACTTCTGTTATCTCTTTCCAAAATTTTTTACACATGGCAAGTCCTAACTTTTACCTTCATAACAAAATGGCTTTCAGCAACCTTGAAAAAATTTCAGCATTTATGAACCAACAATACCACATTGGTGTAGGATGTTTAGACCAAGTTTCAGAAGCAAAAGAACAATGAATAAAAATGCGGTCCGCTATCTTCTACTCCATACTTCCGTTCAAAATAAATAAATAAATAAAACCTTCTACTCCATATCCTCACACTTGAAGCAGGTAGTTGGCTAGATGATCTGGTGGCCTTAAAAGATCTACTGAGGACTTTTTCGCAATAGTGTCCAAAGTAATGCTTCCACTCTAGGTTGTATGTCCATTAGCTGATCTTACATCATGTTGTCTTAGGTACCACCCCAAAGTCCGCGACATTTGTAGATCAATTTGGTATCATGTTCTAAAAATGTTACACACTCATAAAACTTTTTTACATAATTTTATAGCTCATTTTCTGCTTTAGCTCCTTGTATTATCAAACCTCTTAGAACCCAGATAGATGGGGAATGCATGGCAAATATTTCTTTCCAAGTCTGGAAATCTTATTTATTTCAATGATTGTTGAAGTGTACAAGTAAAATCAATGAACTTCAGCCTGTACTTGTTCATATAACCTGTAACCCTTTTCTGTTTGATGCACAAATATCACATATTTTCTTGACTATATTTTCGCTGGTTGAATTGACCTGTCATATTATCTTTTCCCAATTGTAGGTTGTTGCTTGTCCTTGTGCTCTTGGTTTGGCCACACCCACTGCTGTGCTGGTATGCCCATCAAAACAGAACTCAACCCCACACAGGTTTAATTTCTGCTTGCTTAATGGAATTTGTTAGATTGATATTTTGTTTGCTTTCCAGGTTGGGACTTCATTGGGGGCAACCAAAGGACTGCTTTTACGTGGTGGGGATATCTTAGAGAAGTTTGCACTGGCTGACACAATTGTGTTCGACAAAACAGGGACTTTGACAGCTGGAAAACCTATTGTAACTAAAGTCGTGACTTTTGGATCCGATGATGAAAAACATTTGAAGTGAGTTGAGATAATAGTTCTCACCCTTTTTTGTTTTAAACTATGCAATAGTGAGATGCTCTTTACACGTATTTTCCTTTTGGGGGTCACTCTGAAAAAAAAGAGGACAGGAAGAAATCTGAAGGGGCCACTATGTAAAAAAAATGTAGATCTTTTTTTTTTTTAAAAAAAAAATTCTTGCCTTCCCCCCCATTGTTCTGCCCCTGTTCATACATAGACATATACATGCACCATAGAGACAACAGTAAACTATTTCTGGCATGTGTAAGTATGTCCAAAGTAATTGCTTATAATCTGAAATTACACTTTGATTTCTTTTAGAATTTTTTTTAAACATACTATCAAAAGGAAAGTTGTTAATGGCGGACCACATTTTCTGATTCAGGCAAAGGTCAAATGATGCATGGTCAGAAGTTGAGGTTCTGAGGTTAGCTGCTGGTGTTGAAGCAAATACAATTCATCCTGTTGGAAAAGCTATCCAAGAAGCTGCTCGTGTGGCTGGTTTCCAGAACGTTAAGGTACTTTCCCCGACCTACGTTTCATGGATTCTTTGAAATGAAAAATGTAAATTTTTATGCAATTCCCTCTCTTTCTATTTTTTTATTCTTTGACATATAACAAAATATTGAAATGGTTATTATTTGTTTATTTAGAGTGGGATTTTGTACATTGCTTCTAGAATGGCATTGTTGTTGCATATTATTTAGCTTAAACTTATCTAAATGTCATGTCAAATCCGTGAATTTATGTTCTAGAACTTGCTGAATTCGGCACATGATTCGGGGGCCCACAAAAGTGCAAAATCAGAGAGTGGGATATTGTTGTTTTCGTGTTTTTCACATGTTTCTTGCAATCCATGAGGATCTAAGACATTAATCTCCACACCTTAGGGTTATCATTTCTATGAGAATATTGAATGGCTCAGATGCAGAAAAACTAGGTTGGTAGAATTCGATCACCCGATCTCTTGTATGGAACCTACAATCAGTGCCAACTTGGCACCTTTTCTTGGTGTAATGGATTCACATCAATTTTACCAAGGTGGGAGGTTAGAAAGTCTTGACATGTGATTCTTTTGCATTTGTAAATTCCATGAAACAGATGCACACATGCAAAATTTTCACATGAGTAATGACTACATATGTAAAATGCTGCAAACAAATGACCTCCTTAACTTTTGTCTTACAATCAATTGCTATCTGCATCCATTGGGTATAAAAAAGAACTTGTACTGCCCACAATTTGCATCTTTTTAGCTATTCAGTTTCCTTCTCTGCCTGATTGTTATTAAGCTGTATTCTGGTTAACCAATAATTTATGTCAGCATCGATCTATCAATCTTAAGTTTATGTCAACTAGCATTTTGTTGTTTGGTTGCATCATTCTCCTGTTTGCTCAAACACATGATTTAATTTTCTTAACAACATAGTGTTAACTACTTCGATCTGTTTTTATGTTTGTATCTATACTTCTATCGCCATTTATACAAGAAAAATTATCAACATGTTGTGTTCCTATAACATTATCGTCTCTGGATTTTTTTATTTCCTATTATTTCTTCCTTCTTCTTGCATTAGTAAATGCTTCATTAGAATGCTTGATTGAGATTTGATACTACAGGCAATGGAAGGAACATTTCGGGAGGAACCTGGCTCTGGTGCAATAGCAACTGTTGAACAAAAGAGGGTTTCTGTTGGGACATTGGAGTGGCTCCATAGGTAATTTTTTGATATGCATCTTTCAATACTGTAGATGAATGGCCATTCAACAAAAAAAAAAAAATATTGTAGATGCTTGAGAGACTTCGCACATCACACTCCAATCCCTTCTGAGTTTCAGGGCCGATGCATTTCCCAAGCTATATGTGTTAGTTTTCTTGCTACAATTTATTTTCTTCATATCTTAAATTCATCCTTATGTTTACCACTGAAAGTGCATAAATATAATTTTCAGGTTTGGCCAGGCCATTCCTGAGCAAATAACGGCTGACCTGTGGTTGCCAACGGGGGTGCCCCATGATGAATTGTAGAGTCCTACCCATTCACGCTCACTATCCTCCCATTAATTGCCACTAACCACAATTCGGTGGAGTTTTACTCACTGTTACATAGATCATGAGAAAAACACGAAAACATGTCTTCATCTAAGGTAAAAAAATCTGCCCTACTTGAGACCCTTAGTCAAGTTAAGATAACAAATGGGCCCCATTTTTTGCACTCACCTCAGTCATGCATTGACCTTTCTCCCTTTCTCCCATGACCGGTGCACATCCAAGTGGACCTTACAGGCCAGACCTCAATTTGCTTAGGAACAGCCTGGTAATCCCTGAAATTCTTGACATGTTTTTGTATTTTATGAAATGAAAAAATAAAAGTGAACTAATCATTTTTTTCCATCACTTTATTTATGATTCTGCATGTGGTCCATTCAATTTCCATGATTTATAAACTAGTTTCGTGTTTCAATTTGCAGCCCTGTTTTTCCACAAATTTTGTTCACTTCAAAACTTAGCCCGAACCTGGTCCGGACCCTGGTCGTGCCCGGGCTGGCCTGGCTCTTGAGCACCCCTAACTGTTTTGTGCCCTAGATAATGAAATACTCATCCGGGCAGATTGCATAGAGATGATTTCTTTGTGATAGTATAACCATATCAAATGCGTGCCAATCATTTTTCTGTATATACTTTATATATAAATATTGTGTGTAAACTTTAAACATACCCAATTACATACCCAATAACATAATGTTAACATAAAAACAGTCACACACACCCCCCAAAAAAAAGATTTTTTATTTTTATTTTTCTATACATTCCTACTTGGTTCTAATGCCTGGATTGTGGTCTGAATGTATTAATGGGCTTTACAGACTCGGGCCTGTTCATTTCCCAGACAAGCGGACTCAGGATGTGAGAAGGGTCCATGTTGGACCTGAACCTCAACTTAAACTTCTCAAAAGGGACATGGGCCTATACCCTGGTGAGTCTGGCCCGAATCCAGCCTGCTGACAACCTGCATCATATACTCCTCGTTCTTGTATCACAGAGACTAATCTCTTTTAAAAGTGCGGAGGCCCGACTGTGATACCTATGGCTTCAGGGCCCTCTTCCTACATTCCCTGAGGAGATCCCCTTGCATAATGTCCACCGATGTGTTCATTTATCGTTGATTTTGTTCTCTCAAAGTGAGTTTGTGGATGAGTGAATCAACCTATATGAATCAGCCTTTTTAAGGCACACAATATTGGCCTGCCTGGTGGTTTTCATGTTGCCCGCATGGCTACTTGTATTTCCCCTGAAATCATGTTACGGTAAATCTACATGTCCAGCATATGCATGCTACAATTTTGAAAGTTGAGCTCCCTGATAAAAGCCTCATCTATCAAGCATTACTGTAATTTCAATCAGAGAATGAGAACTGCTTTTTATGCTTATGCATTTTCCCATTTTTCCCATAGGCGATTGTGAGTGATGAAGTTATCCCTTTTGCAGGCATGGTGTTGATGAAAACCCATCCCTTGAGGTAGAGGAGTTTAAAAATCAATCTGTCGTATATGTAGGAGTAGATGGTGTTCTAGCAGGTATTATTTATTTTGAAGACAAGATTAGGGAAGATGCCAATCGTGTGGTTGAGTCTTTGTCCAAGCAAGGGATCGATGTATACATGCTGTCCGGAGATAAGAAGCATACTGCTGAATATGTGGCATCTATGGTTGGTATTCAGAAAGAGAAGGTGAGGATTTTGTGACCTCAAATTTTGATTGTACTGCATCTCATTTAAGCTCTGGTGACGGCTTTGTTGAACTAATAGTTAAATCTTATGGCTCTGCCAGTGCACAGTGTTGCATAGTGAATGCATCTTTGCCCTTCAAGTAATATTCCCTTTCAAAATTTGTAATGAATTTATTTTATCCAAGCCATGTCAATGTGTGGGGTCCACGTGCCAGTGATTCAAAGATTGATATAATGAACCTCGATGTTAATGAGGGGATGCCCCAAAATCTATCATTTGGGAAGATCACTTGCAATCTGTCTTTTTCATTCTTTCTATGTAAGTTGATGGCTCACCAGGAAAAAGGGGTAGTCCGAAGAGGACATGGATGAAAGTGGTAAGGTTAGATCTGAAGAAGTGCAACTTGTCCGAGAATTTGGCCCATGATAGGCTGGAATGGAGAAACATAATTCATGTAGCCAGATTGCTGACCCTGGCATAGCTGGGACAAGGCTTTGATGATGATGATTTTCATTTTGTTGTTGGAGTTTGGATTCACAAAAGGTGGTTGAGATCCAAATGATATTTGCACATTTTTTTAAAAACATTTCTGAAACTTCAATCAAGAATTGGGCAGAGGCATCCTGTAACTGATTTTATTCCTATATCAACCAAATTACATTTCGAGATGGGTGCATTTTTTTTTCTTTTTGACTAGAAATCTGGTTTTAATGGCAGGTAATTTCTGGAGTCAAGCCGGACGAAAAGAAGAATTTCATTTTGGAACTTCAGAAAAATCATAGAGTGATAGCCATGGTTGGTGATGGCATTAATGACACTGCTGCATTGGCTTCATCGGATGTTGGAATTGCCATGGGAGGTGGTGTTGGAGCTGCGAGTGAGGTGTCTCCCATCGTGCTTATGGGCAACAGATTGTCACAGGTACTAGAAAGCTCTCTCACAACTAAATGGTGTTCCTTGTAACATATGTTCTGCTAATTGTTTCACTTCAACTTTTTTTTATATTATAATTTATAAGGCTAGTAGGTCCCTCTTCTTAGTATTAATGTTATTCACATGTGTAGATTGGCCAGTGTTCTTATTTTTTGTTTTGCCCCCTGTGTTTTCTGAAAGAGAACTTGTTTTTAGCAAAATCCTTGAATGATTTTCATGATGGACATAAACTGCATCTTCTTGGAGAGATTCACTCCAAGAGGATAAAGATCTGCATGTTTGTGCATACACCCAGGGCAACTCAACCTACCCAAATCACCTGTGTAATTCATGGTTGGTTAATGTAGTTATTTATGTTGTATGTGTGTGTGTCTCTCTCTCTCTCTCTATATATATATATATATATATTGGGTAGAATATTCATGTTTTAAGTTGTAGTACATAACAAATCATGCTTGAATATAGAAAAGAAATAGAACAGCGTACTAGCATAACACTTGGTCGATCTGAGGCTTATTAGTATCAATGTTTCCAACATTTACGCGTTCATTTTTGGTCCTACATTGCTTGGAAAATAGGAATATTGATAAAAAAGTACCTAGGTTGCAATTGAAGATCAATAGTTTTTTAGTTCAAATTATTTTAATTAAATGGTTCAGCAAACATTAAAACATGGCTGTACAGAACACTGGGCATGTGCTTGTGCATGACAACTTTGAGTTCTATAGATTTGATAGATAAACACGTTCATGAGACTCATGCTCATTTGTCTAAGCACAAGATCAATGCAAAAGAATCCGTTTTCTGTCGTCTTTTATTTTGTTGACCTCTGTTCAATGCTCGTCTCCGGGTTTTAAAAATCAGACTCATGGGGGGATTCGGTTCCCTTCAAGTTGAGTTGACCCAGCCAAGTCCCTTAAAAATATTGAGTATATGATAGAATCTAACAAATAGAAAAATAAGGTCCTATAAATATAGAATTTTTAGATTCAGCATGTTTTAGTTAGTATGAACAATTGCAAGTATAAATAAGTGTTGTCATTTGCTTTTCACTCAATTGAATGAAGTGCATCCAATCTTTGAATGGTTAGATTTTCCATAAAATGTTTTTAATCTTCTAAAGCTTGTAAAAGATCCCCTCAAGGCCCCCAAAGCCTCTTTCAACAATAAAATTGGAAGAGAAGATGTGTTAAAATCATTTTTATTATAGGAATTGGTCGCAAGGGCAGTGGGCTTATCGTCTGAACTTTAAGGATGATATGTATCAGTTATCGGTATAATTAAAAATGAGGTTGAAAAAAAAAACTAATAAAATATTAATTTTTTTGGAATATTGGAAAAATTTAAAATTTAATGTTCTTTTTTTTATTAGTAACTAAGATAGGGTGTATCATACCCCTCATTGTCATACAAGTCCCATGTAGTTGTATGATTTTAAAGTAATAATAGTATTGATCTTTTTCTAAACATATATTTATGTTCGGCTATATTAAATTAGAAACTAATAAAAAGTTAATGATCAATTAGTTTCATCAAATTTCATCGCCATTATCGTCTCTAAATTCAAATAAGCAATTTAGCATAGGACACAACATAGATATGTATAATTGTAAATCCTTCATAGAGGTTAGAGATATCATCATAATATTTAAATAAAGTTCAAATACTCCAAAAATTTGAAAATAAACAAAACATAAAATATCTCTCTCAACGGCCCACTTTAGAAAGCCTTTTTTTTGGCAACGGGGTGCAAATTTGACACTCATCCAACTTTTTGTCACCATTGGTTTGAAGTCATTAGAAAATGATGCCTCTAAAACCATTTAATTTTAGGGTCATGGATCAAAGGGTTAGGATGATCTTGTGAAGTCAAGATTTTGCATATGGGTAGGTCTCATATAGATCTTTCCATCGAATGGACTTCCATGATCATCATGCATCCCAGTGGGCCCGTCCCCATGGGAACCGTCTCCACACACGCGGTGATTTCTTTGGTGTTTTTTTGTCCACGGGATTTCTCAAGCTTGGGAAGGTGAATGAGGGCTAGAAGTTGATTGTTTGAGTGGAGAAGGGCTTTTAAGATAGTTTTTGATGCGCTGCTCCTCAACCGATACAGCAAATTATCGACTAATACAGACCAATACATTGGCGAGTGTTAATATTTTCTAATTATCACATCAATGCTGGCCGATATTTTGATCTTTGGTTGATAGAGGGGACTCTAAGGGGTTATTCGACTTGGCAGGTCTCGACTTTGAGTCAACTCGGCTGTTTTTTAGAACCATGTAATGTCTTGATTGCTATGGAATGTAAGACATGTATTTAACAATTGAGTACTGACACCAACACTGTTGTCATGCAGTTGCTTGATGCCTTGGAGCTGAGCAGGCTAACCATGAAGACTATCAAACAGAATTTATGGTGGGCATTTGGATATAACATAGTAAGTACCCTCGGTCTATCGTGCATTTTATTTTGTCATGAAAGTGCTGACCTATGGTACCCGGATACTTAAAAATTTGGTAAGTATCTTGTTGTATTGTATCTGATACTTCACTTTTTATGTGTAAAATCTGTGTCCATACCATATCCATCCAGTATTTAAACATCATGGGTGTTGACATGCTTCCCTAGATGACCAAAATTGCTCTCATAGAATCTTTTGGCGTTACATGGCCTGGTATTTTACCTTTTTGAAGTTTGTTAAAGAGTCCTGCCACACATGTGACATGTCTATTCCTGACACCGAGAGATAATTTGAACAGTCTTCCTTGAAATTGTGGGCCAGCATGCAGATCTCCTGCATTTATCAGCAGTGCTCCAATGTGTCCATTTAGTCATTCCTATGGTTTATGAGTATCTGTTTATTAGTTAATTGGTGGTATGCACACATTGCATGTCAGGTTTTCTGGACTATTGTTAGTGCATAACCAGACGGTTCATGTCCACCTTATTAATGTGTTATGCCATACTCAAGTTTCCAATGAGGTCAAATTTCCACTCATCACTCAAGTTGGAAACTGTTTCAAATCAGGCTGCATTCAGAATAAATAGTTGATTCGCTTTTCTTGTCCCCCCCCCCAAAAAAAAAAAGTAGATTCACTTCAATGAAAGACAGACATGCATAAATATGTAGTCATTCTCAAAAATGATTTGTAGAAGCCATTCCTGCCCAGTTGAGTAACACTGCTGTAAGAAATGGAAAGTTCTTGGTAGTTTAACAATATGGCTGTTAACCCAAGGTGTGATCTGTCCTGCATATCATTGTCTTGCCCATATGCCAAAAGAACTGTCAGCAGAAGTAAAAAGACATTGAGAATCGTAGTCACTCTGGAAAGAGTTTCAGATCTATTCTTTAGCCTGCAGGGGTCCTAGGAGATACTTAAATTGATGAGGGACCCATGAATGTCATTTCCCATCTGGGGCTGTTGATTACCAGGACGAGTGCTGCCTTTTAATACCATGTTCCCCAAATTAGGACTGATTAGCTCATCTATAAACCAGGCCTGAAAATCAAGGGCGATTTCAGATATTGACTGCTAAGAATGAGCTCGGATCCAGGCTGGCCTTGGCCCCTTACCTAGCCTGTTTCATTGTCTTAACCTGAAACTGGGCCCATGATCATGGGCCTGAATGAGTGCTCTGCTCTCTCTCTGGAATTCCAACTTCCAAAACAATCTGCTTTGCAAATGGTGGAACTTATGTTTGTACTAGCCCTACATTCAGAAGCAAACAAACAAGAATAACAAAAGAAAACTTTCTCTAGAGTTCCTATAGAAAATGCATTTAGTCATCTCAAAATTACAAACATCCGTTTACTTTCAATCTCTCTCATGCTTCATTTGCTTTACAGGTTGGAATCCCAATTGCCGCGGGATTGTTACTCCCAGTGACTGGGACTATGCTTACTCCATCCATTGCTGGAGCTCTTATGGGTTTGAGTTCAATGGGAGTGATGGCAAATTCAATGCTTCTGAGGATCAAGTTTGCATCAAAACATAGAACTGTCGACAAATTGCCACAATATACAAAACCTGATTCTGGCTCTGATTGGTTCACAGACAAAAATAATGGATGGGAGAAACCTTACCCTGCTAAATGGAGAAATTCATGATTATGTGGAAGTGCTAATTCTTATCTGATTTATCGTTAATAAACATGTTCTTGTATACCTCCAGCTAATGCAGAGGCACAATGGGCAGAGAGACTGGATTGAATAGCTAGCATTTAAACAGGGAAACACAAACATCAGAGAAACAGTCTCTAGTCAGAAAGCTTCTGTTGAGGGAACATGTTGATTATAGAACGTGGAGTGGGAAGCCCTAGAATTGAAATATACGTTTAGTGATGAACTGAAATGTTGTAAATTGAAATGCCATATCTTTAAAACATTGCTTTCATCATCACAGAAGTACAAGGCTTTATTCTTTTTTTTTTTTCTCCTGTGGTCCCTTAATTTCTTATTTAAGTAATTTTGATTTCCTATTATGTAACTTTTACTTGATGTGGGATGAATCTTCCTTGGTCTTTTTACTGCCACTGCCTTGTAAATGATATAAATCTCTTTAAATGAGCACTCATTGAGAGAGAGAGAGAGAGAGAGAGAGAGAGAGAGAGAGAGAGAGAGCAGGTAATGTTGTCTGGGGTGATTTACTAGCGATTGGCCAGTTGTATGCCGTGATTAACAGGGACCTGAAAGAATTATCAATAATCTCTCTTGGTAATTTATCAGTTATTTCAAAGCTTTTGGTGTTTCTCTTGGAAATTTAACATCAAGAAACTAGTGATTAGGTAAATCTTTCAAAAATGTAGCAAGAATGTTGTAAAATTATCACCAATATCAGATTGTATACAATGGTGCATTTTTTTCACTTTCTTGTTCAAGCAATAAATCTTCATGATACTAATTGTACGTACAGGTCAGTTTTAGAAAGCCAGCCCAGACGGGATGAGGTATTGCCCAATTCATGCTTTTTGCTCAAAATCTGGATGAGCCAGATCCGAGGCTGCGTTGGACGTGGGCTTGCTTAATATATGGTCTGGGATTTGACTGTGATAGCACGCCCAAGTCTTGGCCCAGTTTAAATAAGGAGTGCCGCTAAATATAGTGATATGTCCAAACAAAGGCTACAAAGCCTGTACAACTGATAAAAGGCCTGGTTCGCCCAGCCCAATTGACTAAATGGGTAGGCTCAGGCCTGACATTTATGGCCATGTGAGGCTCGTAGACCTGTGTTTTTAAAGTCGAGCTGGGCCTGGATATACATCAGCCTGGCCTAGCTCAGCCCATGAACACTGCTACTTGTGCTTCAGGTCTGGATGAACGAAAAGTGCACAGTATTTTCTAATGAAAATAAGAAAATATATGCTTTATTTCATTTTAAAAAAAAAAAAAAAACATTCTAAGTCTTAAGGGCTGTTTGGATACACAAGAGTTTGCAAGATTCTTATATTTTTAAGAAAATTGTCTTAGCATTCAAAAATGGGTTGTTTGGGCAACTTAAGAAATTAAAAGAATACTTCATTTACTATTAAAATATCCAAAAATTTCTCCCTACACCCCTATGCTGTAGGAAATAATCTTGAAAAGAGATGTTATTTGATTTCACGGGTTGACTATTCACGGCAATCCTCTTTGTGAAACTCCACTAATGTGAAACCTAAACCTTGTTTTTCTCCTTTCTTCTCCTCTTTCCCTCTTCCTCCCATACCTCGTCCTCCTCTTCCCCTTCTCTTTTTCCCCTCTTTCGATACCTACTCACACCCACAGAAGAAAGGTATGTCTTCTGTAAGGTATTTTTATTTGAAATCTGGTGCCGCGAAAGAAAGATAGGCCTGGCCCCTTCCTCACCAAAAAGATTGTCATACAGATGTCAACAAGGCAACACAGTGGCATCCTTTGACAAATGCCAAACAACTCAATTTAAAATCGGTTGCATTCTTGAAAAAATATCAAACAGCGACAATATTGCAATATTATAATATTGCACTATGATATTCTACAATATTTTATTCTGCTACTATATAAATATGATAATATTATATTTTGCATGTATCCAAACGGGCCCTAAAAAATCTTGTTGATCATTACTTTCAAAATAATGGGGAAATGAAAGACGTCAAAGATGTACATTTAATGAAATAAACAATTCACATTATCATATGACCAGCATCTTCCTAACATTAATTTTTGGGGACAATCTTATATTTATATCCAACATAGGAGTCTTACAAACTATAACCAGTAGCTGTTGATCTAATTGCTATTTAACATTACCATCAATGTATCATAGGAGAGGAGATCGCATTTTCTAGTCCTTATGAGAAATAACTTCTTGCCAGGCTAAAATTCTGGCTTAGTACACCCCCAATATATAAATAACAACCAGAAAGGCATCTAAAGGGATGGCTCTTAAGCACACTGTCACACCAGCCTTTCTGCCTTTCCTCAAAGCTTCACCTAACAATCAACAGTACAAAAAAGTACCATAAAATAAAGATAAACCAATTTAACTATTTAAGAAACAACAATTAAACTACTACAAGAGGCTTCAATGCACATGGGAATGTGTAAGTGAGGCTCCCTCTGAACATAAATAATTCCAGTTCTTGTCAATGGGCCAAATCAACAAATAAGTGGGGGAACAAAAAAGACAAATAGGCAAGAAAAAAAAAAAAGAAGACAAATAGAGTGCATCTCCAATCTCCATCCATCCCTTCTTTCTCTCAAGTAAAATCTTCAGAAAATAAACTCCGCCACTTCTGAATTTGACCTGTTAATTGTGATGTCAAAATAATAATAACCCGAATTTGTATATTAGACCATATAAGTCATGCCCACCTGCATCAAATGCGTGTGTGGCACACTCAAAGTTGCAATCCCTCTCCTGCAGTTTCTCCTCAGAAATGAATAAAAATAATTTATCACAAGTTTCTTGAAAAACCAAGAATCCTTCCTTGCCCTTATATCACCATGCCCCAGAAGATAAACCATACCCGACTCTTTTGCCTTGTGTATGAATGAGAGCTCCCTCTCCAGGGTCTGTTGAGCTTCCGACATCATTGGTTCCTGCAGAGATGGTCCTGCCTCGACTGATGAGGTGCTTGCTTCCATGGCCGACTTGCCACTGGATATGTAATCAGCCAAAAGTGGCTCCCCAAGTGAACAGACACTTCCATTAGGATTAAGTGAGAGTTTTGAGGGTGCATCCTCGTTTTCGTACTCCACATCATCCTCATCGTCGCTCTCCAATGATCGTTCCTGGGCTTCCCGGCGGATGAACTTCTCAAGGCTCTCAATCAGAAGTTGCTCGAAGGTTGTGTGGTTTTCCTTGCGTACATCCTTGTATCCATACCTGCCATACAGCATAGGAGAAAGGAAATGACGACTTAAGTTAGAAAAAAACCTGCTATAGCGGAATCATATGGCCACGAGTTTTAACCAATGTATGGTTTGTTGAGGCTCAGGATCACAAACAAATGCATTTGCACCACATGGATTGATGGTCTCCACCATTGCGCTGATCAGCCCCAATATGAGATCACAAAAATGCCCCAGATCAGCATATATTCTAACCATTCAAAATCTTAGGCTGATGTGGGTCACAAAAAATGTCACAGATCAGCATATTCTAACCATTCAACCTTAGGCTGATGTGGACCCTTAGCACATTTTTTTCACAAGTGCCACCTCTTTGCTAGTACCTAAACCACTGATTAGAACCATTTGGCGACTTCATGATTATACTTAAAAAAAAAAATTTGCAACAAAACCAATTCAGGCACTCATCATCAACATCTTAAGCGTTCAGGTGTTCAGCATACCTAGCAATGCAGCGGAAAATGTGATAGCTCCTTGGGCAGACCCGCCGAAAAAGAAATCTTTCATTCTGAGGCACTACAGAAACTGGTACGTACTTTATGCATACAAATATGATCATAGAGTGGATGGCCGGTAAGGTGGTCAGGAAGTGCCCAAAAATTGCTGGCACGCCTTTAACCAGCTCGTTATAAACCAACCCAATGCCAGGAGCTCTGACGGTCCCAAGGTCGGAACCTAATTCCAACAACAAATCCATGGACAACTTCTGCTTGACTTCAGTTTCATACTTGAGCTTGCTCCCATAATTCCAGATAAACATTACAAAAAAGATCACTGCCGCAAAAACCAATATAATCCAGCTTCCGTCTCCAACACTCCATAAAACAGAAGAAAAGAAAACCAACTCAATCCCCAAGAAGCAAACCAGAAAACTGAGCACGACAATGATGTTTATCTGCCATATCAGAAGCATGACAATGGTTACTAAAATCGTTGTCACCATCATTACCCCAAGCTCAGCAATACCTGTACAGACCATTTTGTATCAGAATCAGATAAGGATCAAAGAAAGAAGCTAGGGTCCAAATTTGTTTTGAAGAAAAAGGAATAATCTGCAACCAAGATAATATTATCAGTTTTTCTATTATCAGGTAACAGCCTCGCCAAAGTTTCCAGTCCACAGACCTGCAAAATTAACATGAACTCACAACATCTTGGTGAGAGGAACTGCACAAATGATGGTTTACTGTGGAGGGGAACTTTCCCACTGGATGATCTCAATCATCCAATTTGACACAAGTTGACCACTGGCAATAAATGCATGCTTGTATGTCCCAACCAGATAGCTACGATCATCCAATGGGGGGTATATTTGACCTCTGCATGGCAAATATGCACAACAGAGGATACCCATGTCTTCATTACATAACTCTGATGTGACAAGGGATGGATAGAGTTGCATTTGGTGGATCTTGTGGCATTCTCTAAACTCCAAATAAATGGACTTCTTGCAGCAGTTCGAAAGCATATAAACTCTACAGAGCACACTGAACCCCCAAAGCATCTTCAGTATTTTGGAAGGACAACTCTGATTTTGATTTAATATAAAGGACCCTGATTGACTTGAAAGGAAATAGTTAGCCCTATGAAAGGATGAGTGGATAAGTATGATAACTCTGTTAATAACCAGAAACACCAAAAGCTCGATCTATTAGTGAATTACAGAACAATGTATATCAAAGGGTCTTGATAGGCCCCCCTCACGTGTGGGGCTCCGCACGTGGACAAAAACATTCCAAATGACCAACGTGAACAGAAACACGTCCTAGGGATTCGAACACACAACCTCCCACTCTGATACCATGTTAACAACCACTTACTCTAATATCAGAGTGGGAGGTCGTGTGTTCGAATCCCCGGGGTTGTTCTGCCTTGTATTCTCTCATGGAGGGTGTGATTCTCATGCGGAGCCCATATATTCTCACATGATGGGTGTTGTATGTATGTTCCAGTGTGGAGCCTGCACGTGCGGGGGGTGTTGTGAATTGTTATGTACATTGTTACGCAGTCCTCTATCAGCTTAAGCTTTTAGAGTAAGTGGTTGTTAACAAACTCAACAGCGACCCCAAACAGTGGGATATGACTTTGATGACAACGACGATGATGATAAAAGACCTGATTAATGCATATGCAGAGAAAACATAATGTAAGGGAGGAAAAATCTATAATTCAATTGAGAAGGAAATGGGTGGTAGAGGAAGTTAGTTACCATATGCATTACCAAGCTCATTTATCCTTGTGAAATATGCGACAAAAACCAGGCAGAAAGCCAACAGAAACCAATTCATGACGGGAATGTAGATCTGACCCATGAATTTTCGAGATGTGTGAACAATTTTAAGGCGGGGAAAGCAACCAAGAGCTATGGATTGCTTTATGCATGAGAACGTTGCCGTTGTCATAGTCCGACTAGCGATCAATGCAGCAATATTGGCTATGAAAAGGACTGGCCAGAAAGCTGCACCTGCACACAGTGAATACACATAAGAATGAATAAGGTACAAGCTGAACAGACCAAAACACAGACTTCAGGCTTGAGAAAACGCATCCCAGGAATGTCCATTAATGGTGAAACAACTTTCACAAATAATAAATGAGAAAACATGCTTCTTCATGCACCATATGATGGTTTCTTATTACTTTATAAATGCAAGAACCTAACTAAATATATATATATATATATATATCTCCAGGAGCCCCTATTCCTCACCACACACACCCCACCCACCCTAGCAGACACACAGCTTTTCATGCCTAAACATAGAGCGGACACAAGTTGATATTTACTACTGGAGAAAGAAAATTAATTATCTTTAATTCTTGTATTTAAAAGGGCGCGCAGCTATGCCATAATTATTTGTAAAATAAAATTTTTCTATTTATAAATGCACATCTTTTAATCTATTGAGTTTATTAACTAAAGCTTGGTACATATTTCAGTATCAACGACAAAAGAAATTATTATACATGCATATTGCATACAAACATTGTTGCTACTCTCACTTTTCCCAGGCCCATGTCAAAGTTGCAAATTTTAACTGTTCTGTACAGATGAAAATAACATAAGACAGTAAAAGCTTACTTGGAATAGATGAAAAGAAAACCTCCTCAGATTTTGTTTGGTTCTCCATAAGGAATGCAGCTTGACCTAGGTATCCCAATAGAAGGCAAGGCAGAACCAGAAACAAAAAGGTGAGCTGCAAAAGCCGATGCCACGGCAACAGATTGTTTAGAACCAGTATTAAGAAGAAAAAAAATGAACTAACCAAGAAGATTTCACAGGATTAGGCTGTGGTTGGAAACTTAGAAGGGTTACCCAAGAAACCCAGCCAAAAAAACATAGAATGTAGGCCCACTCCCCATCGGTAAATCCTTTGATTTTATCTCACGGTATTCTCCTTCCATCAGCCAAAAGAAACAATATGAGGGGATAGTTGGAGAAAATCAAGGATTTACCCACGTAGCAGCTCTAGGCTTGTTTTGAGTGCTGCTTGGGTTTTTGCAAAAGACCTAGTCAGGTGCCATCATTATGTCTCTCTCTTCTTTGTTTTTTTTTTGGAACATGACTTGAACCAAAACATGGTGGTTGCAGCAATAAGCATAGTCCCACAATTTGCACAGTAAACTGCATGAGAAAAGAAAATATGCAGAAAATCCAAAACAGTCTTCTTTTATTTAACTAATACCTGAACTGATCTCACTGAAAAGTAGCAAAGGTCAGCAAACATCGCCTCAGAACCTGAATACTGATCAGATGTAAGTCACCATATCATGCCTTATGATCACAATAAAAATTATCGGTTGCAATTATAATATATATATATATATTATAGGCTGCAAAACTAAAGATAATGGGAAAGCCATACAAGTAGCCAAAAAAATAACCCCACAGTTTATTAGAAACAAATTGTAGGCAAGCCTTTGGTCAAATTTCTATATAAAGTTTGATTCAGTCTCGCATCATTTTACTCCAAAAACTCATCATATGCTGGCCAAGCACCCTGGATCCTAGTCTATTTTCTTAAAGATTGATTTTGGCATTAGTCAAGGAAAACATCATGTAAATGGGTATTGGAGTTGGGAAGAAGAAATTACTTAGTGCAGTACAACTTCAAAAAAAAAAATAATTTATGCATAGAGGACATATAATGTCCAATTGAGCAACTGCTTGGCCCAGCAAAGTTTTAAATATGGGCACCACCTTCTAACTATCCAAATTGTTCACATAATGGGTCCCATAATAAATGGATAACCCAAAAGCCTCCCCAGAAAAGATTATCCACTAGATTATCCCAACCATTAGACCAATTAAATATGAAGGGTTGTAATTATCCATTTTCATCGACATAGGATAGATACTGCGGCATGGTTCATTCCATGGTAAGCATACCAGGTCAATACTGTTAATAAGATGGGTGCCACCAGTACCATTGTCGGTTGAATAAAGAGAAAATTGATGTTTCTTTCAATGACAAGTCATTTAATCAAGGTTATTAAAAAAAAAAAAAAAAAAGGAAAAAAAGAAGACAAGTCATTTAATCAATCCCCTTGTAAATCTCCCTCCCCAACTTAGTGTGTTTAGGTCACGGTTATAGAGAATCCGACTCAAAGGGCATTTTCAAAAAAAAAAAAAAAAAAAAATTCTGACTCAAAGGGCGACTCTTTTATCCTTGTGTCGAGTCGACTTAGCCAAATCACATGGGACTCATCCGAGTCAGACCAAGATGCACCCTAAACCAATAACATTTATAGACAGAAATAATAGCAAAAATAATCTAAAACAAGAAAAAAAAAAGTTCTATGAATCTAGAATTGTAAGATTTGTTGTGTTTCATTTACTAATACTGAATTTAGCTTGCAATAGCTTCCCATGTTCTATAACTATCATGACGGGAGCCATCTACTGATGGTAAACATGTAATCATACTCACACCATCTATTATTGATTTATTGGTTTATGGTAATTGGTAATCACTATGGGACCCTAATAGGCAAAGCATTACAAAAACCATTTACTGTTACAATTGTGGGACCCACCTTCCTAATCACAAGCAGGCACACCTGATGTTGGCAATCATGACGGGCTTATCTAATGTTGGTAATCATGATATAAGCCACCCAATATTGGTGACTATAGTGAGACAAATCAAATGTTGGGAGTGAAAGTGTGACCCATTTATTGTTCATAATCACAAGGGAAACCATCCAATGTTGGAAATCATAATGGGACCATTATGATATTTGAATGCCGATAACTAGTTAAAAGGTGTGACTCATAGGCGAAGATTTGTTTTAAAAAATTGTAGCCATGTTTATAGATTTTTATAATAACATAATATAATGGTTTTACAAGAGACCATTTTCTTAAAAAAAAAAAAAAATTTTTTTACAAGAAACTGACATGTCATGTCAAACATCATGAGTTAACCAAAAACCTATCCATAAGTTGTCAATTATAAGCTAATTTACTAAATACTACAGAAAAATCTTTACAACTATCTTGTTTTCAAACACCCCCTTGGAAAATTTTTTAAGTCACCAGAATGCAAACTTTCAGATGACATCTGCTGAAATCCCTCATAATTTTGTCGAATCGGGGAAAAGAAAACAGAGGACAAGGCTGACTTTCATAGAGACATTTCTTAATTTTATCAAAAAGCTGAAAGAAGCATTTGAGTGAACTTCTCAAAATCTAAAACAAGCAGTTACCTGTTGCACATAGGAGACAACCTGCAAGGGCCAGCCACGCTTGGGTTGAGTTCCTCTTGAAAAAGTAATAAATATGTATGGGATTAAATGCCCTCAACACGCTTCTGTCATATTTTACAAGGTTGTAGATCCCAATGCCCCCAAGGGAACAGAACCATATGAATAAAGCAGGGCCAACTGCAAGCCCCACTTTGCTTGTTCCAAATCTCTGTACACTGAACAAAATTACAAGAAAGGCAACCGAAATCATCTTTACTTCATCTGCAGAAATTTGAAGAAAAATATTAAGTTAATATGGTTTCATTGTTGTTGACACTGTATGTTTGTACCACAATTGATAGAACACATGCAGCTCAAATGTTAAAGTTGATGGGGAAAAGCATATAAATTATAACACTCAATACAATCGGGTTTTAATTATACAAATTTAGTTCTATGAGATATAAATAACTATATAACATACGATTATGCAGAACGTAAATGGTCATATGGCACGAAGTCAGCCAATTCAAAGTTGTGTCACTACTCATGGCAAGGGAAAAAAAAACTAGTTTATAATAAAAGAAACAACTTCTAAATGTGGCCCTCCAGAGGATGCATGCAGCTAAAGCCTTCATGGTAATCATGCGGTGGTCAAACATCTATTAACCATATCACAAAGTTCTAATGTCAGATTTGTTGCATATTATTAGACAAATATAAAATGTATGGACACAATAAAGAGCAAAGACAGAATGGATGAATCAGAGGGAGAAAAAGAACCCTCATCAAGTCATTGAATTAATTAACCAATTGAGTATGAATCAAATCACCTTGACGAACTCCGGATATTCCGAGCTTTAAACCACTCACAGCCGACATAACTGCAGTTTCAATGAAGTTATAAAAAAATCACCAGGATACATTTTAGAGAAGTGAGATTAGCTATTATTCACATGAAGAATAATCATGTTCAGCAGAACTTATTTAGGGGGCACTAGGCCATCCCACTCGACAGAATGGTTGGCTATTTTGTCTGCTTTGAATTTATGAAGGTGCAGAAATCTGAAAGTTGCACCAGAGGTGATATTGTTATTACAACTTTTCTGCACACAAGTAAATATATGCAACTGATGCTGGTAAATTGCGCAGAAATAACTTTTTTTTTAAAATCCAACCAATGTGGCTTTTACCATATGCCCAATGAAGTCATGAACAATAATAACCATACTTTCTTTGAAAATACTCAAACCACTTGCAGTTTCAGGCAATTCGAAATCCACCCAGGCATGAGTTTATCATTAATCCCCACAACCACCCACCCAGAGGCATGAAAGGGAACAGTGAAAAACCTGACATAGTTGGAGTAACAACTCCATCTGCTATCACCATAGAAGTACCAGCAAGAACCAACATCAGAAGCAATTTTTTCAGCCTCTGTGAAGTCTCAAGACGCTCCTTTACTTTTAATGACCTCTCGAGTTCCGCAGATGGCACCTTAAGCCTGAAACTTGATATCCGAGAATCAGACGGTAATTGATTTGGGAGAAGACTAACCTTAGCATGCCTGCAAATTAATGAGTATAAAGCAAACGTTCCACCTGCAATGGTGACAAAGCAACAGAAATGGATCCCTCTAAGATTCATTACACAAGACAAGATGAGCAAGGGTGCATTGACTGCACTTCAAATTGCAACCAGTCTGAGTATTGCAGAAGAATAGATGGTTAATATTCCGCCATGCATTTGGAGTGATGCAAGATCCAAAACCGTATTATTTAGGATACTGATTTTCAGATTAATATGCCCCTGCTTCATACTGGCAATGAGGCTGAAAATGTGGTGCAGGTGTAAGGAAGACAGCATCCTGGCTAATACCGTTCTCACCTTTTGCACCACCACAAATGCATAGCAGATTGGTGTCGACATATTGTTATCATACATCAAAGCAAGGCAACAGATAATTGTTGAGTCTGCCATAATATCCAAAATTGCAATCCTGAGCATATCTAAATGCATGTAACCACTAGTTATGAGACAAGAAGAATTAGTTAACAACCTCTGCATACCTTCACCATCATCATTTGCCCAAAGAACAACAAGGACATACTTGATCAGCGGTATCAGAATTAAAGTAAAAAGAACCAGTGATAATGCTCCGAGAACATCTTCCTCCCCATGAATAGGAGCTTTATTAAACATCACACCAAAAGTATATAATGGACTTGTTCCTACATCGCCAAAGACAACTCCAAGTGTTTGAAAAGCCTGGACAATTTTCCTCCCCATGCTGAAGTCCTGCAATCAATTATACTTACTCAGATAGCTAATTCAGATACCTTCAGCTTATGCACAATACAGCTTTTGAAAAGCTAGTATTGGGAAAACTCAACCCCCTTTTACAATCGGTAATGTAACTTTCATTAGTAACCCAAAATCACCAAAACAGCAAATTACACTGAAGATCCAAGAATTAGAAGAGAAAAAAAATGAGGAAAACCAAGATCTCCAGAAACAATACAGGAGCTATCTTCTGAAATGGGGACCAGAGAAACAAACAAAGTGCAAAATCTAAAGGACTTAAAGCAGTTTCCAAACAAACATCCATTCTCTATCCTGCCCCTTGCTTTGCTAGAAATATTTATATATAATATGATTCCAGTCATTCAGTGCCTCCTTAAATTCCTTCTTTAAATGAACAAACTCCACCAAAACCAAGTCAGAAATAATTCCTTTGTCCCTTACATGGAAAAAGAATCTGTTACCTCATCAATTTTCATCTTACAATGAACAAATCTTGGGTTTGGTGAAGATTTGGTCCAGGATAGATTCAAACCTCCAAAAATTCTCTTTTCTCATTAACCCAAAAGTATCATATGATCAACCTCCCTCAATGATTAATATACCTTCCTATACTATCAATGCTTCTGTTATAGCAAGAAATTGAGCTTCATCAAAATCCTTGATCACCTCCACTGGCCCCAATAAGTAAACTTGGATGACACTTTATACCTCTGGTTTCTTCGCTTAGAACCATCTCTATCAAAAACCATCATAGACTAAATGCAAGTAGGATCTTTTTCTTTTAATCCACTTCAAATCACAAGTTTTGGAAGCAAGAGTTATTATCATTCAATTATACATTTGGAGTGTCATAAAAACCGAAATCACATTAGAATAGATAATGTCAAAATGCACCAAAACATTCAAACCAGTTACAAATAAGGAAGAATTCTATAATGTAACAACTTTCAACAGCAGCCACACAAGTTTTCAATCCAACAATTATAAACCCAACAACAAAACAGAAAGTGTGTGTAAGTTCCTCATTCATTACCTCATAGTCATTTCTCTGAGCACCGGGAACCTCGAGCGCCTCCACATCAAAGGAATCAATATGCGGGCCAGTTCTAATCAGCCTCTGCTCCCCATTCTCTTCTTCTTCCTCTTCTTCAGAATCAATACCCACCCGAGACAGCAAATCCTCGCCATTCTCGTCTTCATCTTGGAAAACCCAACGCGATTCTGACGAATCCATCCCCACCAAAACCCCATGTACACTATCTCTACTCTCCCCCGACATTACTCAGTCCAAGGAAGGATACAAGAAACAAAACCAACCCTCAGACCATCAAAAGCATTGCAGAAAGACCCAACATAAGAAAAACCCAAATCAAGAAATCAAATTTCTAGATCACAGAGCCAGAAAAAATGGAAGATTGATGCATGCTCTAGCAAACCCAGATCGGGAAACATGAAAACCTGATCGAAAGTGGAAGATTGATGCACATCCGAGAAAACCAAGATCAGGAAATATGGGGAAACCGAAGAAGAAAATTGAATTTCCTCAAAACCCCATGTTAGGGAATTGCAATTAACAGAAACCCCACATCAAGAAATACATCGAAACGAGTAAGAACTGCAACAGTAATCCCAAAACCTAGGAGGTAAAAAGAAAAAAAAGGAGAGAGAGAGAGAGAGAGAGAGCGCAAATGAAGGAGAAAGCAAATGCGATCCAGACAAGTAAGATACTAGTTGAATTCAACGAATCTTGTGTGAAATCATCAGCTTCAACAAAAAGGATTTTGGAAACCGGGTGCGTTCAAGTGATGGTTGTTTTGGTTTGGGTTTACCCAAAGTCCCTGTATTTTCCCGGCAATCTGTTTGGAGAGGCCATTGAAAACGGGAAAAAGGGGGAAAGTGGGTCTTTCCCTGGAATGGAAAAAGGATGAATGATGGAGCAGCAGCAATAGGATTCTGGCGAACTTGCCGACTCTTTTTTACAAAGGGCCCCACCGAGCTTGAACAATCATGTGGCCTTGTTTGGTTGTCCATACCACTTGACAGGGTGGGCCCACCTTCTATATTAGAATGTGTGTGTAATATAAATGAGCAATGCTAGAGACAGACAGCCCGGGACAAGCGGCGGACAGACGTTAGAGGGATGCACACTTCTCAAGACACACGCACGCTTCTCAAGGCACCAAAACCACAGTGACTGTCCGCCGCTTGTCCCAGGGCGTCTGTCCCTGGGATTTCTCAATATAAATATATACATTTGGCCATGCTCTTATGTGGGGACAGCATTTTGGGGCCTACTATGGCCTCACCAATTATGAGGTCAGGAATTGAAATATCTGAATTATCTGAATGTGGTCCACCTGTGTGTAAAATTTTAGATTTAATCGAGTTTAATAGTTTCGGTTTGCAGTAACGAAGGTCAGAATGGTGTTAAAAAGCTAGGACCTGTGATTTTTTTTTTTTTTTTTTTGGGGTGGGGGGGGCGCCTCAGTGGAGAATTCATATGGGGGGTTGGGGTTTCCTGGTTTTTAGGGGGCCTTAGATGGGTCTCACTGGAGAAATCATGTGAATGACTTATGGACAAAAGAGCTTATTGGGCAGGTAGCCTGAGCACCAATCACTTATTACCCCTCATATGTCAATAGATTCCCAAGGGTTTGCACTGATCTGTTGGGACTGAATTATTAGATCTGATTTTGATGAATACTAGATGTCCAAGTGAAAGGAGCATCTCATCTCATACATACTATACTAGTTTCACAGGTTCTTTACCAGAGTCTCAAGAAGAAAGGAGAATGCGCTTTTTTGTTTTGAACAAGATAATATAGTACAATAAAAGACGTCCCCCAATGCAATTTTGAGGCTGAGGTTGCATATGTTTTAAGCATAAATTAAGTGGCATTTTAGTTTTAGCTTTAAACTAATTAAGGCTTATTCAAGTTGCCACAAATCTAATTTGGCACGGCTTTAAACTGGAATATAAAACCAGTATACTCACAGCAAATGAACCATCAGATCAGCACACTAACATTAAAAATTGGATAGGGTCATTGGGCCTGAACTGTAAAAATGGGTTACAGTTCAGTAACTTGGATAACTACTGTGACATGGGTCACTCTCTGTTTTTTTTTTTTTTTTTTGGTGTTAAAAAATATGGGTCATTTTGGAGATGGGCCATGTTGCAACATCTTGAGAAGAAAAAACACTACTAAACACGATAATAATCAACAGTGAAGAAGAAGAAGAATAAGAAGATAAACTGACTAGCTCTTTCCATCTGGGATTGTTTAGCAAATCAGCATGGCCCATATACGGTTGGCTCTATTTCAGCTACAATGATAGTATGTGACTAATTAGATTCACAGAGTCTTTCAAAAATCCAGATGGGGTATTTGCTATATGAAAAAAGAATTAGATCACATGCCAAAAAATGAGACAGTACTCTATAACAAGGACAGGGTAGGTCTCTTTCAAGGGAGAAGAAGTAGTCTCCATAGCCACTTGCTCTTGAAAGATCCATCTACTTATGGTGGGTCAACCGTTTCCTGGACAGGTATAGAATAGAAGTTGTTAAGGATAGTTGGTATTTAGTATTTATTACCCTGTAAGGAATTATCTTATGCATTGTCATCTACATCTCAATGTATTAACTCCCAAAAACATCACCAATGCCATGGTATTGTGGGAAATTCAAACACTATAATGTGCTAGTATTGTCATAATATTACCATATTTACCCAAAATGGGGGAGGGAGATTTTATGGTTCTTTTTACATATAGCCCTCAAGATTTTTTTTCCACATGAGGTCCCCTAAGGAAAGTTTCCTTGTTCTGCTGTTTGCTTGTCGATAACATATATATTAAAACCATGTTCTAACTTTTCTAAAGAAATAATTATGCGAGCTTTCTTTGAGTATGTCAGGCGTTGGAACCATTTTTTTAATTTAATTTAATTTTATTTTGTGGGTCTTGTGTATCTTTTTTTTCCCTTGTAGAATAAAGCTTATATCTATCAGAAATATTGACCTTTTGTTGCAAAACTCTATCAAAATTGAAATTTTATCACATTCTAAGCCTTCCCCTATCCTGTAAGCAAAAGAATAGAGAGAGATTTCTAAAAGATTCTTGCCTAAAAAAAAAAGGAAAACGTATTTTAGTTAAGGAGTTGGACCATGTGAGACTCGCACATGTTAGGTCATGGGAACTCATCAACTCGCACATACGAGACACAACTTACACATGTGCCTGGACCTCCCAATGAAAACTGTCTCTCTTACCATTGGGGTAAGAAGCCATTCTTAACTAAGAAAATTAAAGTATCAACTAGCTTGGAAAGTGGAGGCGATATCATATTCATTCATCTGGATGGCTGGATCCTTTAGCAAAGATTCTATTCTCGGCTCTCTCGGCCTTTGAATCCACTAACGGCATTAACATATTAATATATATATTTGTAAATTCTATCACTATATAACATATTCCCACCTTCCCTCTGAGCCCGGACCCAAAGGGTTGTTGGGAACCCTCCAATAGCAAAAAAAAAAATAAATAAATAAAAAAAAAATAAACAAAGTCAGTGAAAGCAAAAATAACTCCTTAGGTTTTTTTAAGTGATCAATTTAACATTAGGGTTAACTCCCTTTGGAGCGAAATTAGATCAACCAATTAAATACAAGATTATCGTCATTTTCAGCGGTTTATATCTTATAAGGAGGCCCAGTTTTACAGAAAGTTATTGGGCCGGCCGTAATGAATTATCATGTCTGGATCCAGCTTCCGTATGGGGTGGTATGAAAACTGAAAAGAGAAGATGAGTGGAAAAAGTAAGGGACAATAAAAAATCTCTTTCATGTTTCCCATTGATGGGGTGATGGGAAGGTCAAAGAATCTTAGGTGGGCCCGTTAAAAGGGGATATTTTATTTTCATGATGGCTCAACTTTTCAAGGCTAAGCTGTAATGAAATGGACGTGCGACCCAAACACAGAAATGGTGATTTTCTCTCTTATCAAGTCGTTCAAATCCATCAGGCCTTCCACAATAGGTGGCAAGGTAGAAGTGATCTTCACCGTTGGTGGGTATGAGCCCCACAGTAAGCGGGCCGCGCCTTGAGTGACTTGGATTTCACAGACGTGGCCACATCTGGGTCACAAACTTTCTAAACAGTTGATCAAATCCATCCTAGGTTTCTCTGAAATGTTTAATAGGAATTCATGTGAATTAAAAGCATTAAATCACCATAGCATTGACATTGGCAGCTCTGTTTTTCTACAAACTCATTGAAACTTTCTAGATGGATTCAAATCCTATGGGTCACATAGCTTCCCAAACAGTTGATCAAGGACACCCTATTTACAAAATGTTAATATGAATTCATGTGAATCATATGCAATAGAGAATTATGGCATTGGCATCGTTTTCTATTTCTTTTACACAAACTCATAACAGTTTCTTTCATCAAGGAATCACAATGCTTATTGGAGTAAGATTTAAATTGGAAATTGTAAGATACACACAAAAAAGAGGTAAGATTCTTAGAATTTTTTTTTTCCTGGCCTACCCTTTTACTCAGGCTATCAACCAACATAAAACAAATTTTATTCATCGGGATGTTGGTTTGTGTTAGACGTGCCCAAACCATCGCAAACGAATTTCTTTTAATTTATTATCTATAGATGTTCCCTGTAAAAGCTCCTGAGCTGTAAAGGTATTTCTAATAGATAAATATGCCGGTGATCACAAGAGAGAGAGCTGTGAGGCATTAATGAGATGGCAGCTTGCCATCAAAAACAAAATTGCAGCTGAGCTGTTTTACAAGTTATACAGAAAAAATGACAAAACCCTGCACACATGAGAGAATCAGATAGAAAAGCAGAGGCAGAAGATTTTAAAATCTAATTGTAGAGATCCACTTGCATTTCTGATGTTAACAGTATAAGCTGTAACAGACAAGTCCAACAAGAATTCCACCAACTGCATTAGACAAAACTGGCATCTGAGACAAAACTCACCACCTTAACTTCAAGAAGTAGCTAGGCAGTAAAAAAAAAAAAAAAACATTAGAGCCAAATCAAAAGAAATCTCTGCCATCTTCCATGATGTTTTGGGACTAAGTAAATGTAAAATCAGATGAATTGGCTATATCAAGAACTCTGGGTAGAAAATCATGATCGTAATTGGTGGTGTAATGTGTCCCCTGACTTATATACTACTCCTTTTCAAAAAAATAATAAAACTTATATACTCCTTGCATTGCCCATCTCATTGGTGGGTATGCTAAACACCATATGTTCCTTCTCAAGTTAATAACACTGCTGTTTATTCTTTCTTAAAAAAGCACAGAACTACTGAAGTCGGCATCTCAATATTCAAGTGAATCTAACAGTTTTTCTATAATTTTCACAATCATCGTAGCCTTATCCCATCAATCTAGGGCCAGTTTGAAAGACTCACTTTCTAAAGGTATAAAAGAGGTCTCTACCCTGTTTTCTTATTTTACATTTGAGTCTTGTTAATGTGAATTCTTAAGGGCTATGTCATGGGGCACACCTTTCACAAAAAGTTAACTGTTAGATTTCAACCTCTGACTATGAAATGGGGAACTCTAATCCTTCCCACTCTTGACTTCGTTCTAAGAGGGCCGCACGGCTTGCAATCATGACTCATTATTACAACACCAGAGGAAAAATTGCATCAGCTGCAGGTAAGTCTACAAGCTTATGGTCATTGACATGGGATTTGTCATAAATCATTTTAAGTGAACCACTTACATGCAATGGAAAAAAGAGGAAGCAATCTGAAAATAATAATAATAATAATAATAATAATAATAGTAATAATAATAATAAAGAAGAAGAAGTATCCTCTTCAGACAATATAGAAATGTCATAACTGAAAAGAAAGTGCGAGCAATTACCAGAGTCATCCGAGTCCAGCCATGAAAGAATCCATAATGACTCGTCCATCCTGAGACTTGTAGATACTTACCAACAAGCACAAGCTTCCAACAACTGACATTTCTATAATAATTAAATATAAAGTGTGTTTCTTCACCTACACCAAAAGTAAAGCAGTAGCAGCATGATGATACATAAATTGACATGATAAAGGGCCCACTCAAAATGAAAGGAACCACAACTCATCAAAAACAAAGTTGATTTGGCTCGTTAGCAAGGGTATCAATAAATCTCCATCTTCCCAATTACCTCTAACTTGTCAATGATCCAACTTTATGGCATTTAAGTAGTAGAAAGGAGAGGATTAATAAAAGAATCTATAGAAAGGCTGAGAGTGGAGAAACCTGATGAAGCACTTAGTCAAGAGGGCCTTGGTGCCAAAGAAGAGACACCATCAAGTGTGGATTCCATTATACTCACCTTCATCCACACCATGCGCTTTACGGTTACCTCACCCATTCAACCCATCTAAAATCATTTGTGGGCACAGATCATCCATCATTATTCATCATAGACACCAAGAACCCAAGAACATAGGCCCATGGAAGAACTCCTGCCATGCAGACCCCTGATCCCCATTAGAACTTTCTTCCACATAAAGGTCCCACTAGCCCCACCTCATCACTCATGATCTGAACCCTATCTCTAATATTGTCATAGCTAAAATTTGAATTACCAAAAACCTGGCTAATCATAGCATGACCAAAAATTAAATATTATCATTAGAATTCATTTATGAAATCCCATTTAACCTAATAGCCACTGTTTAGCAACAACTGAAACGTGATAACATTCTGAGAGTAGCATTTCAGCAGAAACCATATAACCACCGTGTTTCCTACAGCTTGAGAGAACATTCCTGTAGTTTGATTTCTATCAATGGTAAGCAGTCCCTTCGTGAAGTCTCCTCTCAAACTAACATAAGAAGAATACATGGTATAAACTATATGCATTTCCTCAATATAGTGTGATTCAACATTCAACTGCTACATTTTATTTTTATTTTTTTGCATTCATGGTATTGGGTACCTAATTCGATTGGTTACCTGGTTCAACATTCAGGGCACTGAATGCCTGATACAACATTCAACCGTTACATAAAACATTCAACATTCATAATATTGGATATCTGATTCAAAATATAAAACACTCAACATTCATGTACATCCGGTTTAACATTCAACTGCTATAAATTTACCTGACTGGTATGTATAAAACAACTGTGACTACAATTGCTAATCTTGTATACACCCGATTCAATTCTCAATGATAGTAAAACAAATATATCATCCCCAATCCATTATGACATTGCATTACAGTAGCTAATATCCTGTTATAACAACCAATTTCAATATCCCAATGATCTGACTCCATGTCCATCGCATCGATTCAAGCCCTACGAAATCCAGAATAAGAAATGCACATATCAAATGTAAGGCATTCGCATAAAATTAATACATAGCAAACCAAAAAACTTGGATAAATGAATGATCAATTAAAAATATGAATTAACAAAGAAAAAATGAATACCTATAATTGGGTCAATGATTCATCGCAGGAAGTAGACCTATCCGAATCGTTGCCTTCATCAGACAGGTCGACTTTGTTCACTGATCTACTTGTTGACTGATAACAAGCCATCTTTCCTTTTTTCTTATAGTTCTCTCCAATCACTTCATTTTCATTTATGTCGCAAGCTTTTCTTTTAATATCCAAGAGAGCATCTTTGACAAATTGGTATGCCTTTGTAGACAACGATGCCTCATTAACGACCATTCTAGAAATATATGACAAACCCCCATGTCGTGCAACCAATGACTCATCACATGATGGCATAAGTTCGACTCCACTCATATCATAAACAAACCCTTCTCTCGCGTGCCTAGTCCATCTTTTTAATATATATTGTTGGGGCAATGTGACAATTCTCTCTTGCTTCAAGACACAAAGAATATGTGAACATGGAATTCCTTGAAACTCAAACAATTGACATGAACAAAATGCATGTTTGGTAGCCTTCTTAAAAATGACCTTCCACTCAATTTCCTTCCCATCTCCAAATGATAAGACAACATAGGTCCTCTCCTCGACATCGTCTTTTACAAGTTTCTCAATACAGGATAGTATTGACATGATCTGCTTTTGGAACATGTAAAATATCTTTCTTGTATATATTTCCGACATTTGTTTCTCCATTGGCAAATCGGTCTTCAATTTTGGCTTTCCATATACAATTTCATAATCCGCTTTTACTTCACGGTACTTCTGGCGGGCAATGGCTCGCTCAAATCACAAGATAAAATCATACAAACCACTCTTATCTGACATGTATTACTTAATGAAGGCATTAAAGTATTCACTTCTATGGGTCATGGACATTCCTCCAAAGAACACGTGTTTGGAATATATCGGGACCCAATTCTCACGAACATCATACAAGCCTTTCAGCCAATTATCATCAACCACATTAAACACTGTCAACATCTTGTTCCATTCCGATTCAAACTGTTCTATTGTGACTGAGTTGTAAGTAAGATGTTTCGCTCTTTCCAAGAGGCCTTCAGTGTGAATCGCAACTTCACCTAACTTCATAGACATTTTGTCCAAAATGTGCCGCAAACAAAAACGATGGCATGTGGAAGGCATAACAGACTCAACCGTTTTTGTTATGGCACAATCACGATCCGTTATAATTGCTTTTGGCGGACCTAATCGCATTGCTTTGAGCCAATTGTTGAATAGCCACACAAATGATTCAAAAGTTTCATTTGATAATAGACCACAACCAAATAATATTGATTGACCATGATGATTTAATCCCGTGAAGGCACAAAAAACTAGACCATATTTGTTTGTCTCGTATGTCATCTCAAATCTAACAACATCCCCGAATTCACTATATGACGTCCGAAATATAGGGTCAGCCCAAAACACATGTTTTATTCTGTCATCTGAATCTTTCTCTATTGAAAAAAGAAATGCCGGATTCATTTCTTTAAGATGTTTAAAATGTCCATACAACAGCTGACCATCTTCGCCCTTTATTTCTTCCCTTTTGTCCTTACCACAATCTCGAGTGTATTTTTCGGTGCATTCAACATTTTCATTACCACTATCCTGCACTTCAGAGACTCTCAATTTTTTCTTCGCACTTGAGGTTATACGGTGTGACCGTAGCGTGTGAGTCTTACAAGGAATACTTAAGATATGAGTATGCTCCGCGACAAATTTACATGCAATCCATCCCCCTTGCTTATTTTTTCTCACTTGGAACTTAGCACCACAATTCTCCCTAGTGTTTGCAACAAGCCTTTGTGCCCCACTATTGGGGCCAACCTTTTCTCTTCTGAGACCTTCTTTAAAGCACACAAATTGTTTCCAAACTACTTCATTCTTCACTTTTTTCTCTGAGCTTCTCCTAACGCTAAAACCTGCAGCTTTCGCGTAAGTATTGTAAAAGTTGAAAGCTTCCTCTATATTAGAAAAAATCATCCCTAATCTTGGTGTTTTATCCTCATCTACTTCTGGAATAAGTGATTTCACTGTCGAAGATGCGGCTGATTCCATCTTCTCAACCGGTTCAAAACACAAACACTGCCACCAACATCATTGCAAAACAAAATCCATAATCAAATTAATGATCTAATCAAACCAATCAATCCAGTATCATTTAATCTTCCCAAAAAACAACAACAACAACAACTGATCAACCATAAAAAGTTCATCAAGCATAAATCCCAATCTAATAAAAATGTGATCCTACCAGCCCTATCCAAGCATAAAATTCAGTTGTGAAACCCAGAAAACAACCTAATCTACATGGATCAATTAATTGGTGGCATGCATTGGGGACTGTGGTTTGGGATTATGGGGTTCTGGGTTCAGGCGTTATGGATTAGGAATCAGAGGTTTCAGTAGAGAGAGAGAGAGAGAGAGAGAGATACCTGGATTTCACGCGGGCGAAAGGGAAAGCTTTCGATTTGGGGTTTTATTGCAGATTGAGATCTCTCGCTCGCCATTGAATCGTATTGAAGAAGATCCAACGGCCCAAAGAGGCCATGCGGCTGTCTCGCAGAATAAGGTGCGGGATGTATGCACTTGTGGCCTTGTCTGTGAATACATGGCACATGGCTTATTAGGGAAAAAGTGTTCACAAACACACAAGTGTGTGTGTGGGACTCATTGTGGGGTCCACCTACTAATGATCCAGACCGTTAAATTGAATTCAATGCCTTCAACTAGCATATGCTCAGATTTTATTTTAATAAAAAATTGGGTTTTTTTTTTTTTTTAGATGTGTTCATTTGTGTGTTTGAATCAGTTTTGCTTGTCAGATTAGGGTAGAATATGAAGGAAAGCCCCTTGTATTTTTTTTTTTTATCAAGGGTAATTTCTTCTATTCTTCTCATCTTTTATGGTAAGAAATTGTAAGTCTCCGTTCTTTGATGTGGCAACTCTGAGTTTTGAATCATGATTTTTTCCCATGTACAGTGACTCCAACCATAAGTGGGCTATATTTATCAGCTATTCAAGTCCCACTGGATATGGTTTCTTTTTTTTTTTTTCATATGTATTAACCATTCATTATTAAAAAAAAAGGTCATACTTGTCATATGTTCTTAAAAGTAGCAAGGCCCAACTAACCTATGTCATATTTACCATCCATTCCTAGTAGGCTCCAGCCATTCTAGCTAACCTATGCCATCTTTTCTTAAAAAAAGATTTCGGTGATCCGGATCGGAATCGACCCGTTTACATCCATTCTTCCGAGCTTCCGCGTTGGCTCAATCCAAGTTTGTTTTTTTTACATTGGACGAGTCGAGTCCAAGTCACCAGTTTTCCAATCTTGGTTTTAATCCTTCACTTCACATCTCTTTTAAGCATTCGTTAGAGTTCATTCCACTGTGATTTCAAATACTAGGAAGATTAAGGTTCTTCTTTCTTTCGCCCGTCACTCATTTAATAATATCCTCGGTTAAAACTCATTCCAGCATGCTTGTTTTTTTTTTTTTTTTTTTTTTTTTTTTTTTTTTTTTTGTATTTAATTCCATGCAAACATCACCTTAGTACAGAAATGAGGGATATCCCAGCCGCAGCCGGCAAAGGGCATCCCAGCTCACCATAAGTGCTAGGGATCGATCCCAATTGCTAGAGGAGTATTCACAATCCATGCACACTCATACAAGTCCCTCACCATCAATGCTATAATCGAGGATTGATCCTATTTATTTCAGTGGAAGGAAGGTGTCTCACCAATGACGTGTTGTATGGCAAAGCATGGAGCACTTGAGTAGAACACTAAGGTGGAAGAGTAAAACAGGTAGAGCACAGCCAAGGAATGAATCACCCAAGGAATCCCTGTGTAATTAATTCCATGTAAACGATGGTAAGATAATGGGACAACTAAGGGCATTTATAAGGTCAGTTGAAGTTTAGGGGTGACAATGGAATGGATCTCGCTGACCCGAATGAATAGCTTTTTATGTGTCTGTTATACTCACCCACCCACACAATATGAGCCTGATCCGCTTATGGATTGGGCTGGAACTGTCTCCTGAAGCCAACACTCCAGGTTGGGTCTGAGCTGGACCGGAAGGTGGTTCAAGTTGGGCTGATCGAGTTAGCCACTTTGAGTATCAAGTATGGACCAACCCAGACCCAACTAGTATATTTTGCTCAATTGGAAGACTAATTAAACCAATTGGCAGCCACAGGTCTTAATGTATTTTGTTAGCAACCTAATTTTCATTGAATTACTCATCTGGCCTATGGAGTAGGAAGTATAACCTCCAAAAACGCAATAATTCCGATCAATGAAATCCAGTGGGCTTGCCAATCTCAGTCTTGTCAAGATGGTTGAAACCTATGGTTTAGACCATTAGGTCATGGGTTCGAGATATGGCACCAACAACGAGAGAGAGAGAGAGGCAAAGCAAGAAATCCAGTGGGCTTGGGATGTTATTAAGGGCAAAAAAAGAACCATCCATATACAGATAAAAATAGAGATAATTAGCGAAAGGTCCCTCATATTGGACTTGTAAGGCCTCCAATCCATCAAGTTTTTCTCTAAGGCTTATAGTCCATGCAACGTGGACATATTTTGGTGAGAGGTCCCTAGACACGTCAGCTCTTAGAGAGAGGTCCCTAGACATGCCACCTCATACATTTTTATGACTAATTTGCCATTTCAACTGATTAGGTATAAAATTTTAAAATTTGAAATTTTAAATCTTCTATTCTCCCTATTCTTCTTCTTCAAACCGGACATGGACATTGATGGATTGGATCTCAACAGTTGAGATCAATCTATGAAGAAGAAGACCCCTGCAAAGAAGAAGAAGAAGAAGAAGACCCCTGCAACGAAGAAGAAGAAGAAGAAGAAGAAGAAGAAGAAGACATGCAGAACACGAAATGAAGAAGAAATGCAGAACACGAAATGAAGAAAAAGACGATCTTCTGCGCCATCGCAGGATTTCCTACTCCACTGTCATTCCAACGTGTCGCCGGAGAAGGGGGATCACCACTAGACGCTACGCCATGCCATTGCCGGAATCGAGGAAGAAGGCGAATGAAAGATGGCTTTTGTGTTTTTGATTCCAGAACGAAGAAGAAGAAGAAAGTAGGCCTAGGGCTCTGCAGCAGTTTCGAGTTGGTTCCAGGTTAGGTTCGACCTGACCTGTTCTAGAAGTCCATCCCCATTTCAGTCAAAGTTAAATTTATCTAAGTTTTGTATTTTTTAATCAAATTTATTTGTGTTTTGGACAAAATCTATCTGAGTTTTTGGCAATTTATCTGACTTCTGTATCAAATTTCTCTAAGTTCTGGAAAAATTTATCTGAGTTCTGGACAAATCTATATGAGTTTCTGGCTATTTATCTGACTTCTAAAACAGATTTATCTGAGTTCTGAACAAATTTATCTGAGTTCTGGACAAATCTATCTGAGTTTTAGGTTATTTATCTGAGTTTTGGAACAAAACTATATGAGTTTTTGGCAAATTTATTTGAGTTTTTGAAAAATATAGGTGAGTTTATGACAAATATATCTCCATTTTTAAAAAAATTTAACTAAGTTTTTGAGCGAATCTTTATGTGTTTTTGGCAAATTTATTTGTATTTTCTTATATCTATTTGTGTTTTTGAATTTTATTTCTGTCTTTTGAAATTTATTTGTATTTTTTGAAATAAATTTAACTGAGTTTTTGATAAAAAGACTTAAGTTTGTTGCCACATTGTTCCCTAATTTGGAAAATTGGGTTATCTTAGTTTTGGCAAATGTATTTGCGCTTTTTAAATTTATTTTTATTTTTTAATTTTATTTACGTCTTTTAAAATTTATTTGAGTCTTTTGAAATTTATTCATATTTTTTTTTAAATTTATTTGCATCTTTTGAAATTGATTTTCATCTTTTGAAATTTATTTATATTTTTTGAAATTTATTTGTATCTTTTTAAATTTATCTGCGTTCTTTTGAAATTTATTTATTTTTTTTAAATTTATTGCGTTTTTTTAAATTTATTTGCTTTTTTGAAATTTATTTGTGTGTTTTAGAATTTATTTGAAAATCTCTTTAATGAGATTCCATTAATCATTGCTCATTAAGTGGTAGTTGACTATTATTAATGGGATATCCCACCAATCACGAGATATGATTTAAATAAAGGGTAAATTAGACATATCAGTAATGAGAATCTTTTAGAGGACCTTTGGCTGCATGACTTTTTTTTGTGGACCCTTTGCAATGAAGTCACACTTTGAGTGACGTCTCGCCAAAGTGTAAGAAAAACCTCTCCACTCACAATATCCAAGAGCTCCTCTCATCATTAGCACCCCAAAAAAACATCATTTCTCATCTCATTTGGACAGGTTTCATTCTAAGCTGTCAGGGTGAAGATCTAGACTCCTCTCCTTTGCAGGACGCAGAGTTGTCGTCAGGCACGTTTTGAGCAGCTTGGCCACCCACATTGCCTTGATACTTCCCCTCCCTTAGTCTGTTTTCTCTCTTATGGAAAGCTTTATGTGCAACTTTCTCCGGTCTGCAGGCCTTACCAAGCTGAAAAGGGACCGGATAAAATGGGAAGTGGTTTGCCTACCAACCAAGGAAGGTGGCCTGGGTATAAGGTGAATCCATGAGCAGAATGCAGCCTCTTTTATCAAACTAGCTTGGACAGTGGCTTCATCAAACTCCTTATGGGCTAACTAGATGGCCTCTGGGTACCTCAGGGGCTTAGCCTTATGGAATCAATCCACTCCGAAAACTGGGTCTTGCATTTGGTGCAGAATTAGGAGCTTTGGCCATTACATCCGTCGAGGCAGCAAGTAGACCATTGGGGACGGCAATTCAGCTGACCTGTGGTTTGATAGCTGGGCGAAGGAAGAACCTTTGGCTTCTCTCTTCAACTCGTTCGCTTTTCCTAGGAACCAGCACCTCTCTCTCTAGGATGGCAGCCACCGGGAGATTCCTCAAGACATCCCTGCAGCAACACCAACCTTACTCAGTAATGCAGTCCTCCACATCTCCCTTGATGACAATTCAGTTGATCAATTAGTTTGGAAGTCTCAAGCTGACAAAGTATTGTCTTTCAAGGAGGCTTGGTGGATGTCCAGAACCAGCAGAGAGTCTGTGGCCTGGGCAACATGGGGCTTCCTTGTATTGAATCCCTTTCTCCAACCGGGAATTCTTTTTTTTTTTTGCTTGGAGGATGTTGCATGGCGAGACTCCAACCCAAGCATGGGCTCAAGCAACTGGTTTCAGTCTTGCATCTCGCTGCTGTCATTGCAAATCAGAGCTGGAAACTACTCCCCATATTCTCTTCCAATGTGCTTTTGCATCTTCAATCTGGAGGTGGATCCTTTAAGAAGCAAATGCCCCCTTGGCTGGTCCTATGTCTCCTTCAAAGATTTGGCAGGCTCTCTCCCCAGTGACAGGTTGGCCTGCAAAGGTGCTGCCTCCATCTTCTTCTCCACCACTTTTGCTCTATGGAAATGTAGGAATGATCACCTTTACCATAACATAAGAGTCTCTCAAACGAGGGTCATTAACTATCTAACCGAACTCCTCTCAGCTTCCCTCAGGATAGAAAAACCCTTTTCTAGCAGACCTCTTTAAGCATTCTGCAATTTTTTGTCTGCTCTCCTGTAACTCTATTTTTTAAGGGGTTCAGCCTTTATTTTTTATCTTTATTTCTCTCCCTTTGTTCTCTATTCTGTGGTTGCTTGGCTTCCCTCTCTTGTTTTTGGGCTGTCGTGCCTTTTGTAATCCCTCCCCCCCCACACCCCCATGTCTAATACAACTTGTCTTTAGCAATAAAAAAAAAAAAAATTAGACTCTAAATAGAGTCGAGATATGAATCAGTGCTCTTTTGGCTGTGGACGCAAGCGCAATGTCAAACCACGTAAATCTCTTGTATCGCTTCCATCTTCTTTTCTTGTTTCTAAAATGACCCTTCAATTGAGTTGCCATAGCAGGCCGGTTATTCAAATTCATGGAGAGCCACCTGATGAGTTATATGCCATGTCATATGAAGAAAGTGCACTATCGGGGGATCGTATGTATCCACATTTTTGCAAACATCTAGTTCTTCCCAAGTTTGTCAAGCAACCAGCTTGCTCTTCACAGAAAGCATTTAAAAATTAGCTCCATATCTTCGATTTTAAAGCTCTTTCAAAAGATTAATTGTTTTTTCTTCTAACCATTGGTGTTCTATCTGCAAATCCAAGGAAACCTAATTCCCAATTTCTTCACAAAGATTATTATTAACAAATCTAATTTCATACTCTTAAAAGTAGAAATCTAATGAACTGATCGATAGAGGATAGAGGAAGCAGTGTGATGCAACTTCAATTATCATGTAATTTCACTGGAGACATAACAACGTGATTTAAAACTACAGAATGCATTTGGATGAGCTTTCCTTAGAAATTTTTTTATTTTTGTGTTGCATTTATCATGTTAAATGGCTTCTTTTTTCTCTTTTTCCTTTTTATTTACCCTGCAGTGAGTCCCTGAAATCATTGAAACTCTGTTGCTCACAAAATTTCATTATTGACCATAATGAGTATGGTCAATTAGCAACAACTACACCCCACTCAATTGGGCTTTGAAATCCTGCTCCAAAAGGGTAACTGAGAAATTAGCCTAGGGTCCATTTTTATACAACAAAATATCTAAAACCGTATGAGCCTGATCCTCTTATTGATTGGGCTGGAACAGTCTCCCAAATCCAACACTTTACATTAGAAGTGTTGATCCATACCTCAAATCATAACTTATCAGGTCAGGCTTGAGTTGGGCTGACAGGTTTCTCAGAAGTTGAAGTTTGGCTGAGTCAGCCACTTGAGTATCATCAAGTATGGACCAACCCACACCCAACCCATTTGTTGTTGAAGTTTAAAAGCTTGCCCAAATCTGACTTCGTTTTATTAATTGAGATGAGAAATGTATATATGACATTTACTGGAATTAGTGGCAGAAAAGGCCAATCCAAACCATGGAACTGGTGTGATGAATAGAGGAAATTATTAGGCTTTGCTCCTCACAGTGAATGTGAATTCCTTAAAATTGCAAGATTTGAATTTGGACCATTACAACATTTGGCAGCAACAGGTCAATAGTAAGCTCAGGTTTGGTTGGCTGGTTAGGTCAAGTCACATTCATGATTTTAGAAGTCAAAGGACATAAAATAACTAAATCTCTTCACTAAATGGAGTATGAATGGTAAATTAAAAAAAAAAAAAAAAAGATAATCTCTGGCATGTAAAGAAGATGAAGAAAAAACTAATCCTTTGTGTATAAATAAATTTCAACCTGATAACTTGTAAAGTCTATAACAGTCACCAAGCAATAATCAAATTCCAACCTCACTTCTACAGTCTAAACCATTAGTGAAGGGCTACAAAATACAAAATTCTACTCAAATTACAATAAGGGCGTTGAACTCCATGAACAGTTTCAGAAGGAAAAAAAAAATCATTGGAGATGAGATAGAAAAGAGAAACCTACTTTAAACATGAGAAGGTATGTAGGCAGATATGGTCATGACTCAATCATTTGTTACACCAAACTCATCATCAAATAATGGAATCGGGCAAAAGCGAACTCCAACCCCACCCAATTCGAAATCTTTATATTGAACTACTCCTGTCTTGTAAGAAAAATAGTAAACCCAATTCGATCTAAAATCAGTCCCAATGGTACAAATAGAGAATGAAGTCTCAGGAAAGAGTAACAGCGCCTGATCACCTAAGTTTTTCACCTTCACCTACTCCAACTCAGTTAAATTTGCTCGAAAAACAGCAACACTGCGTTCCCAATATCCCCCAACTCTCAACACCAGCAATATCTCCCCACAAGATTCTGTTGGAAATAGAACAGAATAGTGACTGCTGTCAAACAGAAAAAGTGAAACAATAGTACCCGACTCTGCAACTGTGATTTGTTGGCGGAAGTCGTCAAGCAGCAACGGCAACAGATTTGTGACCGAGGCACGTCTGATGACGCTTTCTTTAGGACGAGCTCCGCCCCTTAGGATAAAATCCAGGTGCGAAGGTTCTCAGCGGAATCGCCCCCAGGATACAACGGCCTTCCTTGATTCAGGTTTGGTCGCAACGCAGCCCGAAAGCGAAGACTCCTTTTAGAACGCTCAATGCTCAGAGGGAAAAGAAAAAACTGTGTAAAAAGAAGGGAAAACAATTTTCTGTGTATATTTTACGATCACTTAGATGATCCTAATTTATAATGTGATTAGTGTCCGTTGGGCCATTAATCTCTATTAAGGCACAACGTTAAAGCACATTAAAATAGTGATTTAAACCTCACGTTTAATATCATTAAATCAGCGATTTGTTAACGTTAAACAACATTAAATCAGGCTCGGTTGATGAAAACAAATAATTATTTATAAAATGAAATATAAAAAATGGCAAAAGGTTGCTGTTTCTATACGGGTCCCTCTAGGCCAGGTGGCCTGGATTTGCACCCCCCTGCGCGCGATATACACGCCCGGTTAAACATTTTCAGGACCCAGGACCTCGGGTCAAGCCTAGCTCGCGTGCGTGCATATGACCCATGGCAAAAGCCTACAAAAGTCTTTAAAGAGTAAAGGAGTGAAAACACATATAAACCATCTTCAAAAGTTGAACTTTAGCAATATGGGATGTGTGCGTGCCTAATTATTACGGACTTGGGGTTAACTGATGATGAGGGTTTACAGAGAGGTTGTTTAGCTTGAACAAGTGTCTCTGCTGATCTGAAACCTGAAAGGGAAGAGAAAACAGCAGTCAGGGCCCGAGGCTGCTGTCAGCCAAAGGCACTCCGACGCCTGAGTTAGTGCAGTCACTGAACTAGGGTGAAGTGGAGAAGAAGAGATGTTTTAGCAGAGTAACAGTGTGGACTGTATTTTGCATGTACCTGTTCATGACTCTTCATGCAGGCATATATAGAGGAGAATGGAAGGTTCCATAGTGGAGGTAGGTAAGGATACTTGTCCTATCAGCCCACACCTGGGATCTTTAGTGGGGGTAGGTGAGGATACTTGTCCCATCAAACCTCCCCTCAAATCCCTCACATAAATGTGGATGTGATCTGTTGATAAGAACGAGCCCTTATCCTTGGCCGGTGGCCGCCCTACCTGACAGGGACTCCCTACAAAGTACCCGTCCCATCTCATAATGGGAACTGGAAGCCCGGTGTTCACCTCGGCAGAGGGGCCGAACTGGAGAAGAGGCCGGGGTCAGATATACCCGAGATCGGACTGGGATGCCAGCGTGAGACCGAGTTCGGTAGGACATGGTCGGTACTCCTACCGGGACCAATCCTACCTTGACAAAGGCTGAGACGCTGCTTATGTCGGAGAGAAGGGGGTTAAGACCCTGATTGGCGCTATTACCAAAGAATTACATACAACATCGGTTTCGGTCGAAGCAGCCCACACAATTGCCCCCTGCTCCTGACTTCGAGGGGTCAAGGAGACCACGGGGTTAGGAGTGATAGGATGGACCTTGCCGAAACCGATCCTGTAGTTTAGACAGGCGTGGGGTGCCGCTTCGCTTACCGAGGCGCTTTTAATAGCGCCAGGCTGTCTGGAGGCGGTTTTAATAGCCCCAACCATATCATCATAAGGGCGCTGTGACGCCGCCATGTGTCAGGTCCCTGATGGCCATTGCGTCTTATCGAGGAGACGGGTGGCGTGCTCGAGGCGGTGTCTGCACATGCCTTTCGGGATACGAAGAGATCTCCATCTGTGTATAAAAACCCCGGTCCTGGAAGGAGGACCACTTTCGCTGTCACTGTGCTTGGAGCTTTCGCCTGAGTTGCCTGGAGCCTCATCGTCCGAGAAGCCCTTTCGTTCGTCTCCTGAAGCTTAGAGTTCTCTGTTCTCTACATCCTTTCCAGCCCTGTGTCTTAGTGAGTTCCCTCCTGCCTCTGACATTTTTTCCTTCTCTGGGCTCTTTTTCTGTTTTTGGGGGTGTCTACTGTCTTTCTTCTCCGTCACCGTCACCAGTATTCCGGTCTAGGCTAGGGAAGATGGGGGTTTTTAGACATTGGATAGACACAGAGCTTGCCCTAGCCGAGCTCAGGAAACAATACCAGATACCAGAGAACGTCCAGATTAGGGCGGATGGGGACCGTGACCGAAGCCGACCACGGGTGCTTGTAGAGGGATGGATGCCATTCCCTCTAGTAGCCATAATAGAGGGCGGAGTGAGATTCCCAGTCCATCCCCTCCTGAGAGCTTGCCTCAGGAGGTGGAACCTTACCCCGTGCCAACTAATGCCCAATGGTTTTAAGGTAATCATGGGTATAGCCGAACTGAATAGGATATTGGGAACCAACCTCGGCGTCGAAGACATTGAGGATGTATATAACCTGTGTCGATCTCCGAAGGACGACGCATACTATTTGCGAGTTCGACCGAAGGAGATTCCTATAATCAACGAGCTCGAGGACAACACAAAATACGCCGGGGAGGACTGCCTTTACGTCACCGGGAACTGGGAGTATGCCCCCGGAGAGCCCAGGGTGGACCACGTACCCGGTCGTCTCGGAGAACCACCGAGTAAATATCTCAATTTCTGAACTTCTGATGTAGTTTCACTCTGCCGAACTGATGCCTAATTGCTTGTCGTGCAGGTCACGCGGAGAGGAAACGGCAGAGGAGGAACTCCGGGTGGCGACGAAACGTCGGCTGGTTGAAAAGGATTTACAGCTACAAGGGTCACCGGACCCGATCTGCCTCAGCCCTTCTTGGGTACGAACCCGTGTACCGATCTTTCATAAGAAGACGGCACGAGAACCTCAGGGGGGAGCAAGTCCTAACTCTTGCCGAAGCCGAGGAGCAAACAGCTCTAGCAACAGGGCCTGCGCAAGTACCTCCCGAGGCCACACCTTCTAGAGCTTCAGCCGAAGCCGGTCCGTCGCAGGTCCAGACCGCAACAGAGACCGACTCCGAGGAGGAAAGTGAGCCGGAGGGTGAATCCGAGGGGGTTCGGCAGGAGGAGCTTGTAATTCTCCCATCTTCTGAGTCGGACGAAGAGGCCGAGATGGGACGACGCCGCGCGACCCTTATTAGTCTCGACGAAGTCATCTTCGGAGACTCGCCCACCTCGGGGGCCGTTCTCGCTCCGAACCTGGAGGATACGGTCGTCTCTCCCCCAGTTCAATCTCCTCAGCCTCCAGCAGTGGCCGAGCGCTCCACCGAATCCCGTCGGGATTCAGTTCGGCTGGGAAAAAGGCCCAGGGTTGCGGACCCAGTGGGGGACGAGCCCAACCCTGCCTCTCAGCACTCGCCGCTGCTCGGCCCTCCGATCTGGAACCCTAGCTTCCTGCTGGAGGATGGCCAGTCGCTGTCGTCGGACGGCCGGCTGAGTGATGGCACATCTGTTGTCAGTGCCCTTGCGCACGCATGCGCTCTGCCTGGAGACATGGCAGAGCATATGCAGAGGAGCGAGGTGGAGCTGGATGTGGCTCAGATGGCAGACGCCCTTAGGGTAATTCTCTCCTTTGAACCTTGCATTTCTTTGATTTCTGTAATTCTGGTATTGATGTCGGCTTAACACTTGTTTGTTTCTTCAGATCCTGCAAAGGGCGCTGGTGTCGGCGGACAAGGCCCAGCAGAGCACCGCTCGGGCGGAGAGGGCCGAGAAAAGGGAACTGGAGCTCGAGGCCGAGCTCAGCCTAATAAAGCAAAAGGCAGCCGAGCAGGAAAAGAGCGTCTTGGGCCTCAGAGACGAGCTCGATAAGGTCAGAGCGGAGCTGGAAAATCAAGTTCAGGCAACGGCCGAACTTGAAAAAAGGTGGGAGGAGGCAGAGGCTGAACTCCGAGCTGATGTCGACAAGCTACGGGCTGAGGTTGACAAAGCTTTTGACGAAGGGGTGGCGGAAGCCACCGAACAGTACATCGCCCAAGTCAAGAGCGTCAGCCTGAAGGCCTGGAGGCTGGGATGGACAAGCTCGTTGAGAGCAGCAGGGGTCCCCGAGGACAGCCCTGTGTATACAGAGATCCCTCAGTTTCCTCCTCCTCAGCCCGCACCGAACCAAGCTCCTGAGGCCCCAGCCAGGGAGACCGAAGACAGTGCCCCCGGACACGACGCGGAGGTCGACGCCGGACAAGTGGCTGTCGAGGTCATGGAAGCTGCTGCTGCTGATGGCGCCGAGGGGGCTGTGGTCTGAAAAAATATGATGTAATTTTGTTTTTATTTTTTCTGTACTGGGGGAAATTTTGTAATTCTTTTTGTTGGGAAATTTGTAACCTTTCTCATTTCATGAAATGAAATTGGCTTTGCATCCAACTTTGAATTTTTCTTCTCTTTTTTCCTTTCTTTATGCGTTTGGCTTAACAACCAGAATAAATAATAGGAAATAAGACAAAGTAAATGAGTTCGGTATAAGCCGAACTTGTAGTAGTTGTAACCCGAGGTGCTGTATTGATTTTGCAACCATAATGAGCATCAATCTCGGTAAAACTGAGGACGCTTGGTCCTGTGACCAAAGCTAAGTCCGGTTTATAATCAGAACTCGACTGGTCCATTGACCAGGCCAAAGTAGCTAACTAAGATAACCGAACAAGTCGGTTCCGTAACCGAGCTGTAGATATACGCCGAGTTCCATAACTTGGACATTTTTTCGAGAATAGGGGACAGCTTGTAAACGTATTCTATAAAAAGAAACAGTTTATTAACTTCCCAACTCTGATTACATCAAAAATAGAATTTCTTGAGGTGGGTGGCATTCCATGGGCGTGGCAGCTCTCTGCCCTCCATGTCCTCAAGCCTATATGCAGACTGCCCAGCAACCGAAGTCACCTTAAACGGTCCATGCCAGTTCGGTGCAAACTTTCCTTCGCTGGGATTCCTGTCTGCTGGAAGAGTCTTTTTCAAGACCAACTCTCCAGGGGAGAACTTTCGCTCTCTGACCCTTTGATTATACCCTCTAGCCAACTGTCGCTGGTAGGAAGCGAGACGGATGGCTGCGGCATCCCTTCGCTCCTCCGCCAAGTCGAGTTCTGTGGCGAGGTTTGCATCATTCTGGCCTCGGTCGAACAGTTCCGACCTGAGGGTGGGGAGGCCGACCTCAAGTGGAATTACAGCTTCCATTCCGTAGGCTAGGGAGAAAGGAGTTTCCGAGGTCGAGCGCCTCGGGGTAGTCCTATATGCCCATAGGACACTTGGAAGTTCCTCTACCCATCTCCCTTTGGCTCGATCTAGTCTCTTTTTGAGTCCGTCAAGCACCACCTTGTTCGAAATTTCAGCCTGCCCATTGCTCTGGGGGTAGGCCGGGGTAGAGTAGTAGTTCCTGATGCCAAGGTCTTGACAGAAGCTTCTGAAGAAGTTGGAGTCAAACTGGGTCCCGTTGTCCGTGACCAGGGTCCGAGGTACTCCGAATCTAGTTACAATGCTTCTCCACACGAAGTTTTTGGTGTCCTTCTCAGTGATGGAGGAGAGTGCTTCGGCTTCTATCCACTTGGTGAAGTAGTCAGTTGCTACGATCAACCATCTTTTGTTCCCTGGAGCTCGGTGGAGGGGTCCGACGAGGTCCAGTCCCCATTGGGCGAAGGGCCAGGGGCTGGAAAGGGGGCTCAGGTCATGTGCTGGCTGATGGAGAGAGTGCGAGAACTTCTGGCACTTCTCACATTTCCTGGCATAGACCTGTGCATCCTTCTGCATATAGGGCCACCAGTACCCCTGGCTGATAGCTCGGTAGGCGAGTGACCGACCTCCGATGTGGCTGCCGCAGATCCCTTCATGGATTTCATAAAGGAAGTCTTCGACTTTGCTCGGATGAACGCACCGGAGGTAAGGGCCATTGTAGGATTTCTTGTAGAGTTTATCGTCTGGAGAGAGCCAAAATCGGGCTGCCTTCAGCCTGATTTTGTGGGCTTGGCTCTTGTCCTCGGGTAGCTGGTCATTCTTGAGGTAGGAGATAAGTTCATCCATCCAGCTTGGACCGAGGTCAGTGCACAAAATCTGTCGAGGCGGTTGAAGTTGTATGCTCGGTATGTCCAGTGCTTCCACTTCGATAGTTCTTTTTCTTCCTGCCTCGACAGCAGAGGCTAGATTTGCTAGAGCATCGGCGTGAGAGTTGGCGTCTCTGCCTATTTGCCTGACTACAGCCTTTTGGAACTGAGATAGGCGTTGCTTGGTGTAGGCCAGGTAGGCTGCCATCCTGTCATCTCGGGCCTGGTAATCTCCATTCAGTTGGCTCGTGACCAGCTGTGAGTCGCTGAAAATCACCAGTTGTTGTGCCCCCAGGGTTTTTGCACTGCCCAGCCCTGCAATTAATGCTTCATACTCGGCTTCATTGTTAGAAGCTTTGAAGTCAAGAGTCAGGGCTTGCTCAATGACAAGACCCTCCGGAGATTGAAGGACTATGCCAGCACCAGCCCGTTTGGAGGTGGAGGACCCATCGACGAAGACTTTCCAAGATGAGTCGAGGAACTGTTTCCAGGACCGATCCTGCTCGGTCTCTGCCGAAGTCGTTGCCTCCTCGCCCCCCAGTTCGGTGTCGAGATGACTTGGTACCGAACTAGGAGAAGTGAATTCCACAATAAAGTCTGCCAGGACTTGGGCTTTGATGGCCGTTCTGGGCTGATACTGGATATCGTATTGCCCGAGTTCGACAGCCCATTTAGACACTCGTCCTGAAAAGTCTGCTCTCCTGAAGAGGGACTTGAGTGGGTGTTCGGTCACAACCACGATAGAATATGTCAGGAAGTAGTGGGAGAGCTTCCGCGAAGCACTAACGAGTGCTAACGCGAGCTTTTCCAATGGCAAGTATCTCGTTTCGGCATCGAGCAAGATTTTGCTTGTATAATAGATGGGTCTCTGCTGCCTGTCATCTTCTCTTACGAGCACAGAGCTCACCGCATGGTCCGAAACTGCCAGATATAAATATAAGATCTCACCCCGCACTGGGGTGGAAAGCAGAGGAGGGGAGGAAAGATACACTTTGAGCTCCTGGAGAGCGCTTTCGCATTCCGGGGTCCACTTGAACCCGGAACTCTTTTTCAAGAGCTGAAAGAAGGGAAGGCATTTATCCGAAGCTCGGCTGATGAAGCGGTTCAGTGCTGCCGCCATCCCGGTAAGTCTCTGAACCTGTTTTATTGAGTTCGGACTCTGCAGGGCTCTGAGTGCCGAGATCTGATCGGGATTAGCCTCGATTCCTCGCCTCGTAACCAGGCTGCCAAGGAACTTGCCCGAGCCGACGCCAAATGCACATTTGGAGGCGTTCAACTTGAGCTGATATTTCTTAAGGATGGAGAAGGTTTGACGTAAGTCAATCAAGTGGTCCTGTGACCGTTTAGACTTAACGACCATATCATCAATATAGACCTCGATCGTCCTGCCGAGCTGGTCCTGAAACATCTTGGTTACCAGCCTCTGGTAAGTGGCACCGGCGTTTTTTAACCCGAAGGGCATTACTTTGTAGCAGTAGGTGCCCCTGGGTGTTATGAACGCGGTTTTTTCTTGATCAGGCTCGTGCATTGGAATTTGATGGTAACCTCGGTAAGCATCGAGGAAACTCATCCTCTCGTGGCCGGCAGTGGCGTCGATCAGCTGGTCTATCTTCGGTAGAGGAAAGCTGTCTTTGGGGCAGGCTTTGTTGAGGTCGGTGAAGTCTACACAGACCCTCCAGCTGCCATCCTTCTTTTTTACCACAACTGTGTTGGCCAACCACACAGGGTACTGGACTTCGCGGATAGCCTCAGCGTCCAGTAATTTGTCGACCTCCTTGGTCACAGCCTCTGCCTGTTGGGCGCCCGTCCTGCGAACCTTTTGGACAACAGGTTTATGTCGGGGATCCACATTCAGCTTATGGCTTATGACCTCGGGGCTGACGCCGGACATTTCATATGGGGTCCAGGCGAAGACCTCCCTATTTTGTAACAGGAAGTCGAGCATCCTGGTCCTCTCCTCGTCAGCGAGTTGGCTACCGAGCAGGAAGAACCTCTCTGGATCGCTGGTATCGATACCGACCTGGGTGAGGTCTTCGATGCTCTTCTGTTCGGGAGTTCGTCCCACAGCGTCGAGCTCAGCTTCCAGCTCGGTCATGTGGACTTGCTGTGGCTGCGTATCTCCGGGGACCACGGCCAAGAGGCATTCTTTGGCCATGTCTTGGTCGCCGCGGACTGTGATAACTTCGAAACTCCCATCCTTGTTCTGTAAAGGAAACTTAAGCTTCTGGTGATGGGTCGAGGGAACGGCCTCAAGGTTATGGAGCCAGGTTCTCCCCATGATGGCATTGTATGGAGATTGTGCATCCACCACCAGGAAGTCTACCTTTGTGGAAGCTCCTCCGACCTCGACCTTGAGGGAAATTTTCCCTTTGGGATACACCGTCTTGGAGCTGAAACCCACCAGGGGGGTGCGGGCTTCCTGCAGGTCCTCCTCTTTCAGGCCCATCCTCCTGAAGCAGTCCAAGTAGAGGATTTCCGAGGAGCTTCCAGGGTCCACTAGGATCCTTTTGACATCGAAGTTGTGTAACCTCATAGTCAGAAGAAGAGGATCATTGTGGGGTAGCTGGACCCCGGCCAAGTCTTTATCAGAGAACCAAATTTTTGGCCTCTCCACACGTGCTTTCTTTGCTGAGGGACCGAACTCGGCCGTCATCACATGCTTGCTATGCTGGGCTTTCCTGGCATCGGCACGGGCTCGGTCACTTCCCCTGGGGGCAGGAGCCAAGTGAATGACGTCGATGGTCCCTGCAGGCTCACCGCGGCCTTGGTCATCGGGGAGGCGTTGCTGCTGAGCGTTGTTCACTCTGCCTTCTTCCCTGACATGGTCTCTTAGATGCCCATCTTTCACGAGCTTTTCAAGGTGCGCCTTGAAGGCATAGCAGTCCTCGGTTCTGTGTCCTCTATCTTTGTGGTAGGCACAGAACTTGCTCTGATCTCGGGAGGAGACGTCACCCCTCATTGGCTGGGGCCATTTGAAGAAGGGCTGGGCCTGGATTTTGCCGAGGAGCTTGTAGATAGGCTCTTTGAAGATGGTATTGACGGCTCTATAAGAGGCGCCACTTGGTTTCGGCCTCGCGCTGCCTCCCGAGGTGGGGGCAGGGCGTGCTGCCGAGCTGGATGGCTCTTTACTCCGATCCACCTCTTTCTTAGCAAGCCTCCTTTCTCTTCTCGTGGGACGGCCCTCCGGTCGGCTTTCTGGCCAGAGGTTATGGCTCTCCCGAGCTCGGATGTCGTCTTCTTCCTGCTCAACGTACTGGTTCACCCGGACCATCAGAGCCTTCACTGAAGGTGCAGGATGACGTACCAGTTTCTGCCGAAGCTCATTGCCCGGAAGCAAAGCTTGTTGGAAGGCAGTGATGGCTACGTCGTCATTGGAATTTTCAATCACGCTGTAGATGGTCCAGAATCGTTTGGCGAACTGAGTAAGAGTCTCGGTCGGCCTCATCTTGATTGAGATCAGGTCGGCGTCAGTCTTCGGAATGACCCGGTGGGCTTGAAATTTTTCGACAAAGGAGTTCCGGAGCTGTGGCCAGCTCGAAATCGATCCCTCGGGGAGTGCGCAGAACCACCGAAGTGGGAGGTCGCCCAAGCTGGAGGAGAAAACCTTGCAGTCAAGGTCACCGTCCCCGCTGAATACCGTCATCTTCTGGGTGAAGTGCCGAAGGTGGGCCTCGGGGTCCGACGTCCCGTCATAGAGATTGAAACGTGGGACGCTAAACTTGTCAGGGAGGGGATGATCCCTGATTTCCCGAGAAAATGGAGAGGTACCATGGATGTCACCGTGTTTGGTAGTTAACCGACCTCGAGAGAGGCCGGCCTGCTCCAGGCTCTGCTGTACGGCCAGCTTAATCTGCTGGTCGATGTAGTCAGCCATCTCGGGGTCGGCCCTGGTCTCCCGCCTTTGTTTATGGTGCTGGTGCTGGTCAGCACTGGCATGAGTGTTACTCGAGCCCTCTTCTCGAGCTCCGGTACGCCTTTCATTCAGCTGATCCCTTAGGTCTGGTCGACCCCGAAGACCGAGACGAGCTCGTTGCTTAGGTGGAGGGGTGTGAGAGGCTTCGGGCTGGACTTGGCTCTTCGTCTCAAGCTGCCGCTGAAGCTGGAGGATCTGCCCTTTTTGCTCTTCGATGATGAGGTTTTGGGCCTTGATGGCCTCGGCTTGGGCCTCAACATCGTCCTCCAGGACCATGTCGTCACCTTCATCGCCGAGGTGGACGTGATCCTCTTCCATATGGTCCCCGTGAGAAGACCGAGGAGGAGACTGCACAGGAGCCCCACTTCGTAAGGGCCGTTCCTGAGGAGGAACGTCCTTTCGAGGCGGCGCGTTGAGAACAACTTCAAGGCGCGGACGTTCCGCCCGGGAGGTATTCGTCCGAGCCCGCTCTAATACAGAATCGCGCCGAGAAGACGCTGCTGCTCCTCTTGTCGATGAGTGTGTCACCGTAACGGGTGAACCTACACTCCGCATACCAGGTTCTCCTCCCACTCCCCTCGGAGGAGGGTTGGGTGGTGCTTGCCTGGTATCTCTTCGCGAACTTGTCACCAACGCTCCTGCCTGGTCTGTCACCAGTGGAGGTGGCATGAGAGGCAGGAATGTTTCTGGTTGCTTAGGCCCAGACGGTCTAGCAACGCTCTTTCCCTTCTGAGCCTTGGGAGGCATAGCTGTTCGGATGAAAATGTGAAATTCTCATATCGGTTCCCACAGACGGCGCCAAATTGTGCGTGCCTAATTATTACGGACTTGGGGTTAACTGATGATGAGGGTTTACAGAGAGGTTGTTTAGCTTGAACAAGTGTCTCTGCTGATCTGAAACCTGAAAGGGAAGAGAAAACAGCAGTCAGGGCCCGAGGCTGCTGTCAGCCAAAGGCACTCCGACGCCTGAGTTAGTGCAGTCACTGAACTAGGGTGAAGTGGAGAAGAAGAGATGTTTTAGCAGAGTAACAGTGTGGACTGTATTTTGCATGTACCTGTTCATGACTCTTCATGCAGGCATATATAGAGGAGAATGGAAGGTTCCATAGTGGAGGTAGGTAAGGATACTTGTCCTATCAGCCCACACCTGGGATCTTTAGTGGGGGTAGGTGAGGATACTTGTCCCATCAAACCTCCCCTCAAATCCCTCACATAAATGTGGATGTGATCTGTTGATAAGAACGAGCCCTTATCCTTGGCCGGTGGCCGCCCTACCTGACAGGGACTCCCTACAAAGTACCCGTCCCATCTCATAATGGGAACTGGAAGCCCGGTGTTCACCTCGGCAGAGGGGCCGAACTGGAGAAGAGGCCGGGGTCAGATATACCCGAGATCGGACTGGGATGCCAGCGTGAGACCGAGTTCGGTAGGACATGGTCGGTACTCCTACCGGGACCAATCCTACCTTGACAAAGGCTGAGACGCTGCTTATGTCGGAGAGAAGGGGGTTAAGACCCTGATTGGCGCTATTACCAAAGAATTACATACAACATCGGTTTCGGTCGAAGCAGCCCACACAGGATGGGTTGTTTTTCAATAGCCTACACTACCCATAAAGCAAAAGGTACTAAAGGACAAAACACCTTTTACAAAGAAAACCTTGAAAATGTTTTGAAACACCAAAAAACCCAACAATCTCCCCTCTGTTTCAAAATATTCAAAGAGCAACTCACTGGTAAGGTGACAAAGCTTGAACCTCACCGTCATGACATAATTTCAAACCTTTAGGAGTTGGAGTGAACAAAGTCTTGAACTTCAACTTTTTATATTAGTTCAGAATTATGTCAAGTTTGATCTTGGAGTAAAAAATTAGCACTTTATGGCCTTGTGCTTAGTCCCGGATTTCATGAATGCTCTAGAGAATCTGCCCATATTCTCATAGGAAGTGGCTCCACTTCCACACTCATATAGGTGAGTCTATCAAGAGTGCTCCTGCAGCTATGCACCCCACCATATAAGCTATAGATCTCATTAAGGATTTAATTAAATCCAACCTCATTCGCTACAGGTTATGTACCAACCATCAAATTAATCTCACACAACAGGGATGAGTACAGAGTATACATACTCTTTACGTTAGTACTTCACATCATCGAGATAGCTTGTTTTTCCCATTGAACTTATTTCTCGGGATCTCCGGCCATTAGGTTGGGTTCCCGCTATTGATGATTTATGGGCTTAAGACCCATCCCTTTAGTTGTTTCTTTTATTTTTTTTCTCTTGCAAGGCCTCTTGTCAAAGGATCTGCTAGATTATCCTTTGATCTCACATAATCAATTGAAATTACTCCTCCACCGAGTAATTGTTTCACATAGCTATGTTGTAATCTCACTTGTCTAGACTTTCCATTGTACGTGGCATTGTTAGCGGTAATAATTGTTGCAGTGTTATCACAATGAATAATAATAGGAGGAATTGGTTTAGTCCACAAAGGAATATCAAATAATAAATTTCTAATCCATTCAGATTCCATTGCAGCAGCTCCTAGAGCCAGGAATTCTGAATCCTTACTGGAATGAGAAATTGCAGTTTGTTTCTTTGATTTCCAAGATACTGCAGCACCTCCCAAAGTGAAAATATATCCACTTGTAGACTTAGAATCGTCTAAGTCTGAATTCCAGTCAGCATCGCTGTAACACTCAACCACAGCTGGATAACTAGAATAACACAATGCATAATTTATGGTATGCTTTAAATATTTAAGTACTCTATATGCAGCATTCCAATGTGTAACATCAGGGTTACTAGTATATCTACTCAATTTACTCACTACATAAGCTATATCAAGGCGAGTCCAATTCATAGCATACATTAAGCTACCAATGACACTAGCATAAGCAAGTTGAGATACACATTCACCATTATTTTTCACTAATTTAATACTTGGATCAAAAGGAGTAGACACAGGTTTACAATCAAAATGATTATATTTTCTCAATATTTTTTCAATGTAATGTGATTGGGATAATTTAATTCTAGACTCATCTCTTATGATTTTAATTCCCAATATAACATTTGCTTCTCCCAAGTCTTTCATATCAAAGTTTTTTGAAAGAAGACTTTTTGTTTCTTCTATGCATTCCAAGTTAGATCCAAATATTAATAAATCATCAACATATAAGCATATTATAATTGTTGAACAACCATCATATTTATAATAAATACATTTTTCAGCTTCATTAATTTTGAAGCCATTAGAAAGAATAGTTTCATCAAATTTCATATGCCACTGTTTAGGTGCTTGTTTTAGCCCATATAAGGACTTTATTAATTTACACACCTTTTGTTCTTGTCCTTTTATGACATAACCCTCAGGTTGATTCATATAAATTTCCTCTTCCAAATCTCCATTTAGAAAAGCTATTTTTACATCCATCTGATGTATTATTAAATTATGAATAGCAGCAATAGCAATCAAGATTCTAATAGAATTGATTCTAGACACAGGTGAATAAGTATAAAAAAAGTCTATTCCCTCTTTTTGTCTAAAGCCTTTGGCTACGAGCCTAGCTTTATATTTTTCTATTGACCCATCAGGTCTAAGTTTTTTTTTCTTGAGAACCCACCTGCACTCTAAAGGTTTAGTACCTAAAGGTAAGTCAGTTAATTCCCAAGTATTATTGGCTAAAATGGATTCAATCTTATCATCTAATGCTTCCTTCCAAAAGGCAGCATCATGTGCAGTCATAGCCTCCTGAAAAGTAGATGGATCTTCCTCTACTAAATAGGTTTCAAAATCAGGACCAAAACTAGAAGCAGTCCTTACTCTCTTACTCCTTCTAGGTTGAAATTCTTCTTCTTCATGAGTTCCTAGAACCCTTTTGGATGAAGAAGGTTCGGTAGTAAACTTAGTCTTAAAAGGAAAAGAGTTTTCAAAGAAGTCTGCATCTCTAGACTCAACTAAGCTTAGGTCTTCTAATTTAAGGAATCTGTAGGCAGCACTGTCTTGTGCATAGCCAATGAAAACACACTCCCATGAGTGAGGTCCTAATTTAGGCCTTTTTGGATCTACTATCCTGACATGTGCTAAACATCCCCAAACTTTAAAATATTGTAGGTTAGGCTTTCTCCCTTCCCAAATTTCAAAGGGTGTTTTATTAGTTTTAGAATGCAAAATTCTATTTAAAATATAACATGCAGTCAACAAAGCTTCACCCCACAAATTTTTAGGACTGCCAGATGCTATTATCATAGAGTTAACCATTTCAATCAAAGTCCTATTTTTTCTTTCTGCTATTCCATTTTGTTGGGGTGTATAAGGGGCAGTACTTGTTTTCTTAATTCCTTTAGATTCACAATAGTTTAAAAAATCTTGTGAGGTGTATTCACCACCTCTGTCACTTCTAAATATCACAACTTTTCTATTCAATTTATTTTCAACTTCAGTCACATATAGTTGAAATTTAGATAATGCTTCATCTTTAGTTCTTAATAAGTATACATAAGTATATCTAGAACAGTCATCAATAAAAGTAATAAAATAATATTTACCACCTCTAGTCATAGTATTGCTTAGATCACATATATCAGAGTGAACCAATTGTAGTAATGTAGATTTCCTTTCTACATTTTTAAAGGGCTTACGAGTAATTTTTGATTCAGAACAAATTACACATTTCTTATGATCATCGTTATATTTATCAATTAGTCCATCATTACTCATATTTTTCATAGTTCTGAAATTAATATGACCTAATCTACCATGCCATTCATCAACTGAAGCAATGATATAAGCAGAAGAAGATGCAATATTATTATTGACAACATTCAATTTAAACATATTCTCACATGCATAACCCTTACCGACAAATACACCTTTCTTGGTGATTACAAATTGGTTGGATTCTATTATCTGTTTAAATCCGGCCTTATTCATAAGATAACCGGACACAAGGTTCTTTCTCAACTCTGGTGCATGGAACACATTCAGCAAGGTCACTGTCTTTCTGGAAGTGAATTAAAGTTCAACCTTCCCTTTACCAATTACATTAGTAGTAACGGTAGTTCCCAGAGTGAGCTTACATTCATTTGTGACCTTCTCATAGGTCTTAAACACACCTCTGTCATAAGTGACATGGGTGGTTGCACCAGTGTCAATCCACCATCCTTCGCTCTTTCCTGTGTTGACAGCATTTGCCTCAGAAATAACAGCAACGAACTGTTCTGTTTCAGCAACATTAGCTTGAGGCTTGGTGGTATGAGATTGTTGTGGATTTTTCTTTCGGTGACGACATTCTCTTGCAAAGTGTCTCGGCTTGCCACAAACAAAACAACTGCCTTTAGCCTGTGGCTTGATAGTCCCTTGATTTTTACTGAACTTTTTGTTCTGCTTTTGGTTAGGATTCTTCCTCTTAAAGGAAGGATTAAACTGTTTATTCTTGCCAAGATGTTGATCAAACATCCCTTTCTTTTCAGCAGCAATTTGGGATTTAGATTCAGCCAAGTTTATTTTATCACCATTCTCAGCCAAATCTTTTTGATCACTCTTCCGCACTTCTTCCTCAATTCTCAAGTAGCGTTGAAGGCGCTCTAAAGAATAATCCTTTCTTTTGTGTTGAAGGGTTTTTTGTATATCCTTCCAAGTGGGTGGTAATTTTTCAATAACCGTAGCCACTTGGAACTGTTCATCAACTCAGATTCCTTCTTTAAGAATTTCATTAACGATGGTCTGTAAATCATGTACTTGAGGAAGAATGGGCTTGTCATCTACCATTTTGAAATTTAGATAGCGACCAACCGCATACTTCTTAGCCCCAGACTCTTCTGTTTTATATTTTTTATCAAGAGCTCTCCAGAGGTCTTTAGCAGATCGGGTTTCAGAATACATATTGTATATGTTGTCTGCTACCAGGATAATATGGCTTTTGCACAGGTAATCATGCTCTTTCCATTTCTTCCGTGCATAAGAGCCGCCTGGTCCTTCTTCACGTTCAGGGCATGATTCGGTGAGGACATAAAGATTTTTAAAGATGTCAGCAGAAATAAAACTTTCTGCTGCCATCGTCGAAAATTGGATCCATCAAAATTGTCCAACAGAACCAGGTCCTGATGCATGAATTTGACAGCGGAAGTTGCCATGGATTTTGTCCTAAAATTGTTGGAAATAGGACAGAATAGTGACTGCTGTCAAACAGAAAAAGTGAAATAATAGTACCCGACTCTGCAACTGTGATTTGTTGGCGGAAGTTGCCGAGCAGCAACGGCAACAGATTTGTGACCGAGGCACGTCTGATGACGCTTTCTTTAGGACGAGCTCCGCCCCTTAGGATAAAATCCAGGTGCGAAGGTTCTCAGCGGAATCGCCCCCAGGATACAATGGCCTTCCTTGATTCAGGTCTGGTCACAACGCAGCCCGAAAGCGAAGACTCCTTTTAGAACGCTCAATGCTCAGAGGGAAAAGAAAAAACCGTGTAAAAAGAAGGGAAAACAATTTTCTGTGTATATTTTACGATCACTTAGATGATCCTAATTTATAATGTGATTAGTGTCCGTTGGGCCATTAATCTCTATTAAGGCACAACGTTAAAGCACATTAAAATAGTGATTTAAACCTCACGTTTAACGTTAAATCAGTGATTTGTTAACGTTAAACAACATTAAATCAGGCTCGGTTGATGAAAACAAATTATTATTTATAAAATGAAAAAAGGTTGCTGTTTCTATACGGGTCCCTCTAGGCCAGGTGGCCTGGATTTGCACCCCCCCTGCGCGCGATATACACGCAGGATCCGCGTTGTGGACGCACGTCCGGTTAAACGTTTTCCGGACCCAGGACCTCTGGTCAAGCTTGGCTCGCGTGCGCGCATAGGACCCATGGCAAAAGCCTACAAAAGTCTTTAAAGAGTAAAGGAATGAAAACACATATAAACCATCTTCAAAAGTTGAACTTTAGCAATGTGGGATGGGTTGTTTTTCAATAGCCTACACTACCCATAAAGCAAAAGGTACTAAAGGACAAAACACCTTTTACAAAGAAAACCTTGAAAATGTTTTGAAACACCAAAAAACCCAACAGATTCCAACATAACAGCTTTATGATACCAATCTGAATCAATACTATCTTCCAGTTTCATCTTTAGAATAGTCAAGTCATGTGGAAAAAGAGAGTCGACAACGGCAAAGCCACCATCTATGTTCAATGCATACAACTTTCCTTGAAAGAATATGATAGAAGAGATAACATAACAAGTTGGCTAATCCCAGTCAGAGACAATAAAAGGTTCTTGCCATTCATAGTATTGATGATCGGACCTTGGGTTAAGTTGGCATGGCAAGAATTTCTTGTTTCGTGCTGATTTCAGGAGGAGAACACTATTAGGATACTCTGGAGTGGAGCAGAAAAAGCATTCATCATAACATTTTCTTTCTTGCTCTGGAAGATCAATGCATCCATTAGCGATGAATGGGTTAAAGAGGAAATCGATTTTCTCATCGGTATCATTCAAAACAAGCCAACCTTTGGAATATGGGACGGAGTATCCGGAAGTAAAGCGACGCTGCAATGGTTTCTTGTATATTTTCTTCTCTGAGAAACTGTAGAGTTTGATAGTTTCCCCGTGCACATTGTCAATGTCTCTGCAAACGATGTGGAAGGGGAGGTTTTGAGCAGGAGGATGAATACATTCTCTTTGAGCTATTCGCCATGAGCGGTAGACAGAGCCAAAACGAAGATGAATGAGTGGTGTTAAGAACTTCAAAATCAACTGGAGAAGATCCTGTGAAGCATCTGACCATGAACAACTTTTACTACTACTCGATTCTGTCTTCTCTCTCATCAAGTCGTCTAAACCAATGTTAGATTGTTGGATCGTTGAAAATAATACGAAAGAAAGAAAGAGAGTTGGTTGGTATAAATACAAAGGAAGAAAGAGTACTCCTACCTTTCCTGATTAAAAGCAGCAACCTTTCACAAGATGTCAAAATTATAGATGGATTCTAATAGGCCCTATTTTTAGAAAGATCATTGGTTAAACTGCAAACTTTCATTGGTTTGTCAAAAAACTAGTAATTGAGTGGAATTCAAAGTGGGCCTTAGGAAAATAGATTAACATTGTACCGTTCTGTCTTGACGGGCTTGGGAAGTTTATCTCCACATTGACCCACCATATCATGGGCCAAAACTCAACCAGTCTCCTAACTCATAACGAAAGCAATGAACAGAAATACAAATCGGGATCATATGAGGAGTTCCCTTACGGTTATTGATAAGTCCACAAAACTAGGTCATTAAGTCATCACTTCATTAGCATTTGTGGACTTAATTAGGTTTAATTACATAGAATTGCATTTAATTTCATGATTACGTGCATTTGAGGATATTTTTGGAAACATGGTCAAAATTGGTCAAAATTCAATGAATTGTATGACTTTTGTTAAATTAAGTTTTTCTCATCTCATTTACCACCCCAAAATTAGGCTTTTGGTTTCATGAATGCATATCTTGCTATTTTTGGTACCATGTGCTATCTTTGGAAAGTTTGTCATTTTGGTGCATCATGTAGGGTCCTATACCTGGTTCATAATTATTTTCTTACATATGATTAATGTTAAAATTACCTCTTTCAATTTGTAGAAGAAATCAACATGGGTCCCATACACCCCATTCCATGCCAACATGGAAGTTTCCATTTTTGTATAATTATTTCCAGATTTTTCAGGGGTAGCAATTTAAAATGGCCATAACTCTTAAACCAAGTGTCGGATCAGTGCAATCTAGCCACTGTTGGAAAGCTCTTTTCGAGTAGATATCCGTGGAGCCCAAGATTGCATAAAGCAGAGCTATATTGAGGGAGATATGACCTTGAAAAGTAGTCTGCTACAGTTTTAGGCGGGAATTGCAAGAAATCTCAATATTTGAAAAGTTGCTTCCCTCTATATCATCATGTAATTTTTAGAGATATTCTTGGAATTATATAAGGAAGGTGTGTGCATCAAGAAACCTAATAGGGAAGGAGATCTCTCAAATTTAAAAGTCTTTCCAAAGAAAGAAACTCGCTTGGAGCCTAAGCAAGAATCTCTATACATAAGAAAACAAGAGCCCTAAATATGAGAGATTCTTTACTAAAAAAAGATTTCAAAAAGCATAAAAGGGAGTCATGGAAGGGCTGGACGTCCAATGCCTTGTAGTTGAGAAATCTTGGAGGTTTTCTCTCCCTTTCCACTCCCATCCACCCTTTCTCTATAATCCCTTTCTTTCTCTTCTCCATTCTAATTCTTTATACATAGGTTGAGAGATCATGTTGAGAGAATGATGAAGAGAGAAGAATTTTAATTTTATGTACTTCAAGATCAAGGAATAAAGACACTGCTTGGATTGATTCTGCGTATTCTTTATGTAAGTGTGTTTAAGTTTTCTCATTCTAGTTCTTTTATGTGTTTTGATTGGACGCAATATTTCACATGATTAGATCTAGGGTTTGAAAATAAAATAAAAAGGATTAAAAGTCGAGAGACAACAGGTAACCACTTGCATTATTTTTTTCCTACTCTGAGAAGAGAGAACATCATTATCGCATTCTCAATACTTATAGGATTGTCTTGTTTCTAGATCTTTGGTACATCTTTTCTACCTTTTATTTTCCACCCCTTTTTTTTATTTTAAATTAATATTCTATTTTCTTATTTACAAATTCTTGATTTAAAAACCCCAACTTGCATCTTTCTATGTTTAGTAGAAACTTTTTATTTTTGCTACTTGCATAATATATGGTTGGAAAGTGTTTTTGTGCATGCATCATATTTAGAAATTGCATTAGAAAAAGTTTTTTTTTGCTGAATTCACAAGATTATTAACTGATTAGAAAGACTAAATTCGGACCTGGAAGAAGAACAGTGAAAAATCCTACACAATTTCAGCAGAATTGGCCCAACTGAGTTGCAAAAGTGCGGGATTTAAAAACCAGTTAAACGTGAATTTCTTTGTCCCAAAAATAGCAGATTTAAAGTATGGTAATAGGACTTTGAAACCCCAGAATTTCAGCAAAAAATAACCTCAGGAACCGTGTCAACCAGAGGCTCAAACAGGGGTAGTTGTTAAGCCCGCGTTCAGATTTCAGCAGCAAAACAGTTCAAGTAGGCATCTTTAGATGATCATATCTTTTTCGTTTTAAATCCTTTTTCCATTCTTCTTTTTTTGTTGTGTTCATGCATCATCAGAGTTTTGATTCCAGCCATTAGATTTAGGTTCATATCAGCTTAGATTAGTCATACAGTCCAACGAAATTGGGCCTGTGCAAGAGTTTCCATACTAGGAATTTTTTACAACATACATCATATTTTTAGAAAATTGCATTGTTAGCAATTAGGGCATTACAGATCGTTCATATTTGCATGAAAAGTTATTTTGGTAATTAGGATCTAATTTAGAGAAAATTTTTTTGATTTATTTTATATTAAATTGGTTGTTTTGATGAGTTTGTTACTTTTGCAAGTTATAGTTAGAATAGGGTTAAATAAACTAGGTTTCTTTACTTAGTTTAGGTTTATTTTTTATTTGGAAAGTTGTAATTGTTAATTTTCAGTTTTTAGGAATTTTCTTGTAATTTAGTTTCTTTACTAGGTTAGGTTTAGTTTCTGAATTAGGACAGGTTAAAGTTGGGAAATTTCTTAAACAACATTGCTCCCTGTGGATCGACCTGGACTCACCAAATTATTACTATAGTCGCAAGCTACACTTGGGGTCCGATCAAGTTTTTGGCGCCGTTGCCGGGGAGCGCCAGTAAAGGTAACTTTCTAACTTTTCTATTTAAATTGCGCATTACTTTTGGCATCTTGCTAGACATAGGGGGTGCATGCATGGAATGTTTTGGATTAGGAAAGTGCATGGAAATGTTAGCAACTCACATCATTGATGTTTAGAAAATTCCAAAAAGTTACCGAAATTTTCCAATTTTTCTTCATTTAGGATTTATTTTTAGTAGGACACTCTAATGGAAGGAAAGCCCACCCAAGGTTGAACCAATTGCGCTCTTTGATCACCTCGGTATCTAGGAAAGCCTTGTCCCATTGAAGGGAGACATTTTATATTCGAGGAAAGTGGTTTTTAAGCGGGACCATTGTGACCCCACCACTTTCCTGGGGGCTTACTTGGTTGAGTTGGTTTCATAGGACTGGATTGGAGGCCTAGGTGTACTCTACAACCTTAAGAGTGATTAGGTGTCTGTTCTAAGTTAGTTGTTTTTCATTAAATTCTTTTTAAAATAAAAAAGTAAAAAAAAACTGGCCACCCTACCTGCTTGTTTCCATAATTGAACCATGTTCCAAGAGAGGGAATCGCAAATCAACAGGGCACCTGGAAATCTCAATTTCTCAAAATCTTCAGGTTCATCTAGTGACACCATGGAATATGAAAGATACGAGAATTTGAGTGGGACCCAACCGTCAAAGAGCCTGCATGATAATCTTCAGCCAAATTGGCGAGTAATGAAAGATGACCAACCCAAAAGGTCTTTGCGTGATTACCTATACCCCACACATGCGAACACTTCTTCATCTTTGAACGTGTGGGGAGGATGTGGATACAACACCCAATCTTCATGGACTTGTCCAACAAGTTCCGATTATTATATAGAGGTGTTGTGGGAACTCGAGGACGAAGCCAACGCATATCAATGGCCTTGTTCTAATAACATAGGTAACATGCATAGTCCACAATGGGATGATCATTATGATTACAACTGGGAAATGGGCACATGGATGATTTTTCCAATCTCCCCCAGGAACCTACTCCGGATGGGTCATATGTACAGGATTCGACATATGTACCTACATCAATTGAATGGTTATATGAAACACCATCCGAGTGCTCATATGTACCCCCACCACCACCCCTGGAGGTGCAGTCCTTGGAGGATATGATCACTAAATTTATTCAGAATAAAAATGAATTTATTCAGAGGCAAAATGAACTCAATCAAACCATCAAACAAGAACTACGAGACCTGACAACTTCAATTTGCCATATGATACAAGAGGATGTCACCCTCAGTAGTGAAAATGATATTCAAATAGATGATCCGAAAAACCTTGACCACGTTTTATTACTGGATCACATAAATGCACAATCAATATCTAAGGGTGGAGATGAGAGTAGTGCTGGTGGTATGATTAAAAAACAATTTGACTATGAACCATATAAACCCATGGCCCCTTTTCCCCAACGGCTGAGATGGTCCCACCAAGAGATTTTGGAGAAAGATTCCCAGGGGTCCCTCTTAGATTCCTATTCTTCCACAACAATGGATTCAAGTATTGCTGATTTCCAAGAACTTGATGTTCCAATTTTGAAAGGAAATAAAAAATATATTTTTTCATCCTCTTGATGGGTTTGAAACTTTCATGGATGTTTTTTAAATTCCTTACTCTGATAATTTGAAATCATTGGACTCATGCATTACTCATTCCTTAGCTTTTAATGATCAGTCATTATGGGAAATAGAAAATGCGATCATTGTGGGCCCTAAGGAGGACCCTGCTGCCAAATTTGAGGAAAATGGCCTTCTTCATACCTTCGAGTCTAAATTCTCAAAATCATGCGTGGATCTCTCCAAACATTCACATGTTGACATTGCCACCACATGTTCCGCACCCGTGCTATAAGAATTTGAGAAATTCGATTTTGAGGAATTACATGCATGGGAATCACTTGAACCACTGAGCTCATCTATGCAATCTCTTCCTTCAAAGTTACATGGTTACTTTTTAAAGGAAGAGACTTTAATGGTGGTTACCTTCTTACCATTGGACAAGAAATTTGTGGTCCGAAATGTTGACAATTCTCATCTAGTCTTTGTCCAATGTGTAGAGGAAAATTTTGTTTGGGATCCAGGTGGATTCCTTGTGGAGTACCCAGTAGTGTAGCTTCTATTTTTTCTGTTTCTTGTTTGTTTTTGTGTGTTTCGTCTAACCAAGGACAGGGTTTCTGAAAAGTTTCAAATTCTTAGGTGACTTCTTCACTTTACCCACCGATACTTTTAATCCTCATGTTTCATACTTTTCATTGCATTTCATTCATTTTAACATCGAGGACGATGTTCATGCTAGGTTGGGGGGTGGGGACAAGCACACTTGTCCGTTGTCAGATAGAATTTTTACACATTTGTTTTTGGTTTTTAGTTTTTTCTTTTTAGGAAAATTTTCTAAAATTTTCCAAAAATTTCCTATTTCTGTTGGTTTTAGGGTTTTTGAAAGAAAAAGGGGAAATTTCGAGAGGATTTTTACAAAACGAAGATACCTTGAATTTTGGAATTTTCAATGCTTTGGGCAAAAACAGAACAGATGGTTCACTATTTTGTTTTAAGGAAAGAGTTTTTGGAAAAGTGTTGAATTTTGATCCCTCACTTTTACACAGTCTGTATACGTTTTCAAGGTTTTGAATGTGAAGTCATGATTCCGTTTTCTTTGACGATTGGATTGAAAATATGATGGAAAACAGACCCTTAGTTTCACAGTCTCCTGGTTCATATGGGTGGTTTGATCAGCCACAAACCATTGAATTAATTCGGGCACATGGAAAGGGCTGCCAATTGTTGGGGACTGCAAAAAAAAAAAAAAAATAAAAAAATAAAAAAATAAAAAAATGGAGGAAGAAAAAATAGAAAAAAATAAAAAAAGTGTTTAGAATAAAAAGTTATGTGACTAGTTTGGGTTCGTAACCTTTTTAACTTGAGCCAGTAAGCCCGTAGGGGTATTTACATACCTAGTGCCCTAAAGACATCTGTCTTGGGAGTCATTGGCCGAATGCTTGTTACATTGGTTAATTAGAAAGCTTAAGGGACCTGGCCATTGTACAGTCACATGTGTGTGTGAAAAAGAAAAATAAAAAAAAGAAAAAAATTTGCGGCCTTTGAAAAAACAGTAGTGCAAAAGTCGTCATGGTCGCCTTGAGAGGAAGAATGTTTTTCTTTGCTAAGGTTTGGTGGCCCAGAATTTTGGATAAAAAATCGTTTTCACAGAAATTTTTGGTGGATCATTTGATGCCTATGTTTTTTCGTATACGCACTTATCACCGTGCACGATCAGTTCAACATGATTTTGAGAATTTCTGACCAAAAGATGAGATTTGTGAACCTAATTTAAGACTTGCCTTTGAAAAATTCCAAGAATCGAGAATATCTGGTGTTTGTAAATTTTCTTTTGGAAAAATTCCCATGGTTTTGTTAGGTTTCTACTTTGGATTGAAAAAAAAAAAAAGGAAGAAAAAGAATAAAAAAAAGAAAAAAGAATTTTGTGGGTATATTCACTGCAAACCATCACGAGGCACAACTCCTCCACTAGGGGGAACCTAAGGGGTTTAAGGGCTTACTGCATACGCTAAATGCAGTCGAGAGTACCAGCGAAAGTGGTGTTTTTTATTTCTATTTTCTACATTAGTTTATTTTCCTTAGGATAAGTTTATGTGTTTTATTCCTTATCGCTTATTTTGCTAAGGGACTAGCAAAAAGCTGGTTGATAGGGGTGTGATAAGTCCACAAAACTAGGTCATTAAGTCATCATTTCATTAGCATTTGTGGACTTAATTAGGTTTAATTGCATAGAATTGCATTTAATTTCATGATTACATGCATTTGAGGGTATTTTTGGAAACATGGTCAAAATTAGTCAAAATTCATTGAATTGCATGACTTTTGTGAATTTAAGTTTTTCTCGTCTCATTTATCACCCCAAAATTAGGCTTTTGGTTTCATGAATGCATATCTTGCTATTTTTGGCGCCATGTGCTATCTTTGGAAAGTTTGTCATTTTGGTGCATCACTAGGCATGTAAGGTCCCATACATGGTTCATAATTATTTTCTTACATATGATTAATGTTAAAATTGCCTCTTTCAATTTGTAGAAGAAATCAACGTGGGCCCCAACACCCCATTCCATGCCAACATGGAAGCTTCCATTTTTGCACAATTATTTCCGGATTTTCCAGGGGCAGCAATTTAAAATGGCCATAACTCTCAAACCGAGTGTCCGTTGGAAAGCTCTTTTCGAGTAGATATCCGTGGAGCCCAAGATTGCATAAAGCAGAGCTATATTGAGGGAGATATGACCTCGAGAAGTAGTCTGCTACAGTTTTAGGCGGGAATTGCAAGAAATCTCAATATTTGAAAAGTTTCTTCCCTCTATATCATCATGTAATTTTTAGAGATATTCTTGGAATTGTATAAGGAAGGTGTGTGCATCAAGAAACCTAATAAGGGAAGGAGATCTCTCAAATTTAAAAGTCTTTCCAAAGAAAGAAACTCGCTTGGAGCCTAAGCAAGAATCTGTATACATAAGGAAACAAGAGCCCTAAATATGAGAGATTCTTTACTAAAAAAAGATTTGCAAAAAGCATAAAAGGGAGTCATGGAAGGGCTGGACGTCCAATGCCTTGTATTTGAGAAATCTTGGAGGTTTTCTCTCCCTTTCCACTCCCATCCACCCTTTCTCTCTAATCCCTTTCTTTCTCTTCTCCATTCTAATTCTTTATACATAGGTTGAGAGATCATGTTGAGAGAATGATGAAGAGAGAAGAATTTTAATTTTATGTACTTCAAGATCAAGGAATAAAGACACTGCTTGGATTGATTCTGCGTATTCTTTATGTAAGTGTGTTTAAGTTTTCTCATTCTAGTTCTTTTATGTGTTTTGATTGGACGCAATATTTCACATGATTAGATCTAGGGTTTGAAAATAAAATAAAAAGGATTAAAAGTCGAGAGACAACAGGTAACCACTTGCATTATTTTTTTCCTACTCTGAGAAAAGAGAACATCATTATCGCATTCTCAATACTTGTAGGATTGTCTTGTTTCTAGATCTTTGGTACATCTTTTCTGCCTTTTATTTTCCACCCCATTTTTTTATTTTAAATTAATATTCTATTTTCTTATTTACAAATTCTTGATTTAAAAACCCCAACTTGCATCTTTCTATGTTTAGTAGAAACTTTTTATTTTTGCTACCTGCATAATAAATGGTTGGAAAGTGTTTTTGTGCATGCATCTTATTTAGAAATTGCATTAGAAAAAGTTTTTTTTTGCTGAATTCACAAGATTATTAACTGATTAGAAAGACTAAATTCGGACCTGGAAGAAGAACAGTGAAAAATCTTACACAATTTCAGCAGAATTGGCCCAATTGAGTTGCAAAAGTGCGCGATTTAAAAACCAGTTAAACGTGAATTTCTTGTTCCGAAAAATAGTGGATTTAAAGTATGGTAATAGGACTTTGAAACCCCAGAATTTGAGCCAAAAATAACCTCAGGAACCGTGTCAACCAGAGGCTCAAACAGGGGTAGTTGTTAAGCCCACGTTCAGATTTCAACAGCAAAACAGTTCAAGTAGGCATCTTTAGATGATCATATCTTTTTCGTTTTAAATCCTTTTTCCATTCTTTTTTTTTTTTGTTGTGTTCATGCATCATCAGAGTTTTGATTCTAGCATTAGATTTAGGTTCATATCAGCTTAGATTAATCGTACAGTCCAATGAAATTGGGCCTGTGCAAGAGTTTCCATACTAGGAATTTTTTACAAAATACATCAGATTTTTAGAAAATTGCATTGTTAGCATTTAGGGCATTACAGATCGTTCATATTTGCATAAAAAGTTATTTTGGTTATTAGGATCTAATTTAGGAAATTTTGTTTTGATTTATTTTATATTAAGTTGGTTGTTTTGATGAGTTTGTTACTTTTCCAGGTTATAGTTAAAATAGGGCTAAATAAACTAGGTTTCTTTAGTTAGTTTAGGTTTATTTTTTATTTGGAAAGTTGTAATTGTTAATTTTCAGTTTTTAGGGATTTTCTTGTAATTTAGTTTCTTTACTAGGTTAGGTTTAGTTTCTGAATTAGGACAGGTTAAAGTTGGAAAGTTTTTTAAACAACATTGCTCCCTGTGGATCGACCTGGACTCACCAGATTATTATTATAGTCGCACCCTACACTTGGGGTCCGATCAGTTATCGGGAGTGGACCAATCACGGTCCACCACTTACCGTGAGGCAGGCTGCCCGCGGTGACGTTGCAGACTGTGAATGGTCCACTTACGATCACCGCGGGGTAAATCCTCACAGGATCCGAACTCATGCAAGGCTGGGGTATACACTTTCGACTCAACACCCGAGACAGATCCCTGCCTCACAGTTTGTTCTAGAATATTTCGCTAATCGATTTGGAATCACCTGGTCCATAATTTGATGCAGTTCGATATCTTTCAATTATGTGAAATCTTTGAGGAAGACTGGTGTATTCTCTCTCTTGTAGACGATCCTGCCTTTTCATTTGATTCGATTCGATTTGAGATTATGAGAATTTATATATATTGGAAACTTATTCACATTCTATTATTATTGATTCGATCGAGTCGACACTACTTAGCTTCGACCCTGTGATACGCGACGGGGTTACACTTGGTTCGTTAATTGAGACTATTGCAGTAAGTCATTATTGGAGTACCAGAACTCCAAACCCGGGTAGCCAGTCAGCCTTTGGCCGAGACACTGGTGACATCCCAACTAGATTTGCTCTCTTTTTGAAAGGATGAGCTCAATGTAGATGCGAGATTTGTATGTTGATCCCCCATTTGATTCGTAAAGCATAAATGATTCGATTTGCACAAATTGCTTAGTTTTACTTAACCCTGGCATCTTTGATCAATTGTCTTTAAATTCAAATTGATATAACATGTGTTACAATATTAATGCATATACCTTGCTAAATAGTTGTATTTAAGATACTATATTTGGTGTCACATACGTAGGTGCAACTCTCGAGCCTGAGGAGGTCCAGGAGGGAGAGGAGGAAACCAAAGAGGTTCCTCCAGGACTAGACGAGTGGCCTGGTAATGGGTTTATGTGATCTAGACCTCCGGAGAACATCATGGAATTTTGAGAGTTAGGATGGAAGTGTGACTGACTCCTTTTTGTGTGGGTCACACTAGTTTAGATACTCTTGGGTAGATACTTTCGGATCTTGTTTGGTCTAGATTGTGGGGTGATTTTTTTTAATCCCCACTTGGGTTCCAATATGTAAATAACTTTTGTATAAACATGAAACTTATTATAGGACTGTTCATGAAATGGTGCCTAAGTGTGTGCTATCATAGAATGCTTCTCCTACTAAATGTTGTTGACAGGTGTTAGTGAGCTAGACGCACATGTGGAAGATTATTTTTTTTCTCCTTCGTGATGTCGTGCTTGACTCGAGACAAGTATTATATCATGGGAGTACGTGTGTCATACCTCGGGGATTACTTAGGCCAGGCTGATTTGGGACCGGGATGTGACAGAGAAACCTCCCGAGGATGTGGAAGGTATAGGGCTAGTCTCTTATTGATTTTCCTCTTTTTGAGGGTTTTGGTTATATTTTGCCTTGATTCTTTGCTTCATCCAAGCTATTTTTCTCTCTTTGGAAAGACTTTGACTTTGAGAGGATTTGTTACCAATTAGAGTTTCTTGGAGAACAATTATTTCCTTGAAAAGTCCTACCATATCTCTAAAAGATTGCGACGGATGTGCATGAGCCAATTTTCCAAAAATAATCAAAACTCACATGATGAGAGATTTCATCCATGTGACGTCCAAGCTTGGCTGCCGTTTTCCAAATTTGATTCTCAAGATTTTTGTTTCAAAGTATCATGAACACATGATGCCCTTGGACTTGCCAAGTCTTCAAAGTTATATTTGGTTGCAATTTTGGGTCAATGGTGGACCCCACATGGAGGTGCAACACCATGGATATGCCATATTCCGTCATAATGTGGGCCCCACTTTTTAATGTCTCCTACACAAATTAAAATGGATAAAATCACATGTAAGAAACTCATCAATGATATGCATGGGACCCTACTATGCCTAATGATGCACCGAAATGTCAAACTTTTCAAAAATAGAACATGGTGCCAAGTATGCATTGATGGAGCCAAAAAGCTAATTTTGGGCGATGAATGAGATGAAAAGAAACCTAATTTCATAAATGTCATGCAATGTGATGAATTTTGACCATGTTTTCAAAATAACTCCAAGTGGATGAGATTATGAAATTGAGTGTAATTTCAAGCAATTAAACCTAATTAAATCCACAAATGCTTATGAAATGATGACCTAATGACCTAATTTTGGAGACTTATCAGCTCACTTGGTCATGAGCCACGACTCAGCCCATGTCCTAGAACTCAAAAAAAAAGAAAAAAGAAAAAAGAAAAAAGAAGATGTGGTTTGGGGGGGCGGGGGTTGTGGGGGGGTGGGTTTGAGTTGGTTCATCCAATTCAACATTAGACTATAGGTGGAACCTCCATTCTGCTCTAATGTCTCAATTTGTGTATTGAACCTGGGCATGGACCATTAACATTATTTCGTTTCTCAAATCCGGTAGAACCTATTTCCCATATGGCTCATTGGAATCCATAGAGGGCTACCTGCTGTCCTATTTATGTTCTGGGTTTAGCCCAAGTTTATATTTCTGACCCAATTATAATGGATTCGATATGGTGTTGGGGCAATTTGTACAATGTGATGCAGCAACCCTCACCCAACTAGTATAGGTTGAACCTTTAAAAAATGCATTTATTAATTAGCTTGAAAATGTCTATATCCAATTAAATCTAGAAGCCAATAAGGTCAACCTGGACTACTGATTAGCAAGTCGGTTTGAATTGAGTAGGGAGTTTAGTGTAAATATTTGGGTCGGTGGGTTGAATAGTAAGAATGAACCCAACCCATCCATAAATATTTGGGTGGGTGGGTTGAATAGTTAGAATGAACCCAACCCGTCCACATCTAATAATCAGGTCAGGAATGTTCATCCCAAACCTTTTGTTAATAATAGGTCAATGTGCCGACCCAAAATCTAAACCAAAAATAAAAAAAGGATCAACCTATGCCTGAATTGCTAAGTAGGTTGAGGTTTGGTTGGCAGGTCAGGTAAAGTCACATTCATTATTTTGAAAGTCAAAGGAAATAAAATAACTAAATTACTTCTTCACTAAAAGGAGTATGAATGGTAAATAAAACAAAAACAAAGTTAATCTCTAGCATGTAAAGAAGAAGGGGAAAAAAAAAAAAAACTAATCCCTTATATATAAATAAATTTCAACCTCACTTCTACAGTCTAAATCATTAGTGAAGGGCTACAAAATACAAAAATCTACTCAAATTACAATGAGGGGACTTAGCTCTCCATGAACAGTTTGAAAAAAAAAAAAAAAACGTTGGACATGAGAAGGTAAGTAGTACAATCAAAGAACATAATTTAAGAAGAAAAATCAGAAGATGCAAATAGATGTAGGCAGTTACACCACACTCATCATCATCAGTCACACCCTGCTATCATCATCATCAGTCACACCATTCTCATCATCAGTTACACCATACTCATCATCTTCAGTCACACCATGCTCATCATCATCAGTCACACTATTCTCATCATCAGTCACACCCTGCTCATCATCATCAGTCATACTATTCTCATCATCAGTCACACTATACTCATCATCTTCAGTTACACCATGCTCATCATCATCCGTCACACCATGCTATCATCATCAGCCACACCATGCTCATCATCATCAGTCACACTATTCTCATCATCAGTTACACCATGCTCATCATCATCAGTCACACCATGCTCATCATCATCAGCCACACCATGCTCATCATCATCATTCACACTATTCTCATCATCATCATCATCAGTACTATACTCATCATCAGTCGGACCCTCAAATAATTGAATCCCATCCCCACCCAATTCGAATTCTCTAAATCGAACCGAAAGTCTTTTATTGGAAAAACGGGAGAGATAGTAAACCCAGTTCGGTCTAAAATCACTCTCAATGGTACAAACAGAGACTGAACTACTATGATTAAAGATTACTATTGCCCGATCACCTAGATTTTCCACATTCACCCACTCTAACTCAATTAAGTTGGCTCGAAAAACAGCAACAGTGCGGTTCCAAGACTCCCCAACTCTCAACACCAGCAATATCTCCCCACAAGATTCCAACAAAGCAGCATGATGGTGCCAATCCACCGGTGGTGCTGAATGTGCTGTATCAGTTCTTTCCATTTTCATCCTTAGAATAGTAAAGTCGTGTGGAAAAAGAGTGTCTACAACAGAAAGGCTACAATCTTCGTTCAATGCATACAACTTTCCTTGAAAGAATATGATAGAAGAGACAACATAACAAGTTGGCTGATCCCAGTCAGAGACAATAAAAGGTTCTTGCCATTCATAGTACTGATGATCGGACCTTGGGTTGAGCCGGCATGGCAAGAATTTGTCATTGCAGGATGTTTTTAGGAGGAGAACACCGTCAGGATGTGCTGGAGTGGAGAAGAAAAGGCATTCATTATAACCTCTGCTTTCTTGCTTTGGAACATCAATGCATCCATTAGTGATGAATGGGTTAAAGAGAAATTGGATATCCTCATCATGGGGATCACACAAAAGAAGCCAACCTGTGGAATATAGGACGGAGTATCCGGGAGTAAAGCGACGCTGCAATGGTTTCTTGTATATTTTCTTCTCTGAGAAACTGTAGAGTTCGATACTTTCCTCGTGCTCATAAACGATGTGGAAGGGGAGGTCCTGAGCAGGAGGATGAAGACATTCTCTTTGAGCTATTTGCCATGAGCGGCAGACAGAGCCAAAACGAAGATGATTGAGTGGGGTTAGGAACTTCAAAATCAACTCGAGAAGATCCTGTGAAGCATCTGACCATGAACAGCTTCTACTACTACTCGGTTCTGTCATCTCTCTCTACTCGTCTAAACCAAAACGTTTGATTGCTGGATTGTTGAAAATAATACAAAAGAAAGAAAGAGAGTTGGTTGGTATAAATACAAGGAAGAAAGAGTCCTACCTTGCTCATGGTCCTACTTTTAGAAGAACATAATTTAAAGCAGCAATCTTTCATTAGATGTCAAAATTATAGATGGATTCTAATAGGCCTTATTTTTAGAAAGTTGGATTTATAGTGGCCTTATTTTCAGAAAGATCGTTGGTTTAAATGCAACCTGTCATTGGTTTCTCAAAAACTCACACAACATTGGACTGGAATTCATAGTGGGACTTTAGGAAAACTAAGTAGATTAATTGCTAACATTCTTTGGGTACTTCCAGTCACCAGTAGTCATGCGTTTTCTAATCCTAGTCTTGATGGGCTTGGGAAGTTTATCTTCACATAGACATCAACACTCGTGACAGATCCCTGCCTCACCAATCTAGCAACATCTATAACAACGCCATTTAAAACTGAAGAATTAATGCATTTGGATGAGCTTTCCTTGGAAAAAATATCTTGCAGAGTCCTCCCCTTCTTTCTGCAAACCTCCCATTTTTCTCGCTTTATTTTTGTGTTAAATTTGTCATGTTCAATGGCATCTTTTTTTTGCTCACAAAATTTCATTATTGACCATAATGAATATGTTCAATTAGCAACAACTACACCCCACTCAATTGGGCTTTGAAATCCTGGTCTAAAATGTTAACTGAGAAATTAGCCTAGGGTTCATTTTTATACAACAAAATATCTAAAACCGTATGTGCCTAATCTTCTTATTGATTGGGCCGGAACTGTCTCCCCAATCCAATACTTACTTTGGAAGTGTTGATCCATACATAGCTCAAATTATCAGGTCGGGTTTGAGTTGGGCCGACAGGTTTTTCAGCAGTTCAAGTCTGGCTGACTTGTCACTATTGTATCAAGTATGGACCAGCCCACACCCAACCCATTTGTTGCTCGACACAAAGCTGTATAGTTACTGATATCCTGTCATCTATATTCTATACTGAGGATGACAATCCTCAATGTGAATGGGGAATTCTATACTGAGGATGACAATCCTCAATGTGAATGGGGAATTCTTTAAAATTGCTCAAATGGAAGACTAAAACAATTGCCAGCCACTGGTCAGTTGTGTATTTTGCTGTTTTGATTCTTTTGTTTTTTTTCCTGTTACCCCAGCTAAGGGTGTCAGGTCTCAGGAGTCAGTATAGAACTTGCACATGTGGAACAGAAGCCCATACATCGTGGGAAAGGATGCGAAGGATGCTCACACATGCCGTGAAAGGTGGAAAATGTGGCATATCCAAGGTTTGAATTGTTGCTCCTTACCACTTTGGCTAACGGGCCATTCTTTTGTTAGCAACCACATTTTCTTAGCATTCCTAGTCTAGCCCGTGAGCATGGAGTATGACCTCCAACAATGCAATAATTTGGGTCAATGAAATCTAGTGGGCTTGGGATGTCGGTAAGTGGCGAATCTCCAATCTGAACTGATGTCTAAATTTGTGAATTGAACTTGGGCATGGAACGTTAAGGTTATTTCGTTTCTCAAATCCAGCACACACCATTACCCCTATTACTTACTCAAATCCATAGAGGGCCAAAATCTAAACCACTAAAATAAGAAAGGATCAATCTATACTATAATCGCTAAGTAGGCTCAGGTTTCGTTGGCAGGTTAGGTCAAGTCACATTCATTATTTTAAAAGTCTAAAGGAAAATAAAATGACTAAACTTCTTCACGAAAAGGAGTATGAATGGTAAATAAAACAAAAACAAAAACAAAGTTAATCTCAAGCATGAAGAGAAGAAAAGAAAAAAAAGAAAAAAAAAAAAAGAAAAACTAATCCTTTGTGCATAAATAAACTCCAACCTCACTGGGAACCATAGCGAGTCACTGTGGATAGCAACTCCCGCTCCCACATATCCCTAGCAGGGTGGTTTCTAGTTTCCTCTTCTGGCCACTGAGCCAACTCAGCCAAAAAGAAAAACCTCCAACCTCACTTGTACAGTCTAAAACAGTCATCAAGCAATAATTAAACTCCAACCTCATTTCTACAGTCCAAATCATTAGTGGAGGGCTACAAAATCCAAAAACCTACTCAAACTACAATGAGCAGCCTTAACTCCATGAATAGTTTGAAAAAAAAAAAAAAAAAAGGGTTGGAGCTGTGGTTGAACAGAGAAACCTACTTTAAATTCATAAATAATGAGAAGGCATGTAGTACAATCAAAGAACATAATTTAAGAAGAAGAAGAAGAGGAACGATACAAATCGAAAGAACGATGCAAATGGGACTTCGAGTTGTGATTTCTGTGGGTTTGCGTGCGATACGCAAGTGATAGGAGTGCATGGTTGATGATGGGCCTGAAATAAATAAAAATGGCTGATGATGGACCGAGATTGATTGAGGGTGGCCGATGATGGGCCGAAAGTAGAGAAATTGATATTGGGGGGTGGCCGATGATGTGCCGAAAGCAAATAAACTGATATTGGGGTATGTGAAATCACTCGTCTATCTAGTCTCGTCATTATCATTAATTCGGATTCTCGGAATCAGCCTCTATTCCTTTTAATTTTGAGTTCAAATGAATACTTGGCACCGGAGGTGGAAGGAAAGAGAAGAAAATATTTTTGGGGTTAATTTCTTGGTTTTATAGTTTTTTTGGATTTTTAATAATTGGGGCTAGAAGGGTCTAACTAGGGTATTTCCTACTTGGATTTAATCTAACTAACCCATTTACCTAGATGGATCTCTACCCTATCCTAGGGTCCTGACCGCCCTCATCCGCTCTCCTGGTCCCTTAGCGTGTCCTGGAGAAAGAGTGGGACCTAAGTTATTAGAATGAAGGAAACTAAAAGTAGTCTAACCTGGCTGGGGGGAGACCTAGATCTGGGTCTGGGGTCTGGCCTGGTCAGCCTAAACCACTATTTAATTTCCAGTTCTGGTTTATTAATATTTTTTGGTTTTTTAATATCTTTTACTTTGTTTTTGTTCTTTTGGGTTATTATTATTATTTTTATTTTGTTTTTATTTATAGAGCCTAAAATCCTAAATTAATTTTTCGAATCCTAATGAAATGGGAGGAGAAGGGAATAGATTACTGATTTTTTATTAGCCTAGCCAATTCGGAATCTCCTAAATGAATTCTTTAATCTTAATAAAAAAAAGGGGGAAGAGAAGGCAATTAATTATTAAACCCAACCTAATTGTCTTAACTAATCTAATATTTAGAATGCTATTTTTTTGTTCTTTTCTATTTTTGTTCTTTTTTGGTTTTTTTATGAGTTATGCAATTCTAAATTTTTTTACAAGGGAAACAAAATTAATAGATAAGTGACATGTATTCCTAATTTTTACAAATAAAGAAATAAGATGCAACATGATCATAATGCATGGGCATATTTTAATGCATGAGCATGTTTGAACGGATTGAGAACAAATTAAAAGAAGCTATGAAAAGGAAAAATTGCTCATTTAAATGAATGAGCATATTAAATGCATGGGCATATTAGGATGCATAAAATATCATAAAAAAGGAACAATAAATAAATGCATTGTTAAGTTCAATGAAATAAAACGGGCATGCATGGGCTGGATTGGGTTTGGATAGATGGGTGATGAGTGCAAGTGTGGGCTTAGCTTGGCTGTAGTTGTAATTGGGCCCGGTTTAAAAGAGGTTCGGTTGAGACTGGGCAGCAGGGGTGTTGGATTGAATGGATTCCGGTGACTGCGTGGGCTGGATGGCTTCGGACAGATTCTTGCACAACTGGTGTGTGCGGGTGAAATGGGCAGAGATGCAGGGGGAGGTGGCCGGCGTGGAGATGAGTGCAGGGATGCAGCGATGGTGTGCAGCAGGTGAGGGGTGTACTGGTGAGATGCAGAGAGATGGAGGTGTGCGCAGGGAGAGACGGAGGGCTGAGAGAGTGCAGAGAGGGAGAGAGACCAGGAGAGCAGAGAGGTGAGGGAGAGCGGGCAGAGAGAGCGAGGTGGATAGAGGGAGGTGGTGACGGAGAGGGAAGAGAGGGAGTAGGACGGAACAGGGGGGAGAGGAAGAGAAAGAAGAGGAGGAAGAAGAGAGAGAAATGAATAAGGGAAGAAAGGAAGAAAGAAGAACGGGGGAAAGCAGCGGCAGGGGGAGGAAGATGGGTGTGCGCAGGTGCTGTGGAGAGAGACAGGGGAGAAGAGAAGAAGAAGAAGAAAGAAAAAGAAAAGAAGAAGAAGGGAGAAGAAGGTGTGCAGGCGGGTGGTGATGCAGGGGAAGAAGAGAGGAGAGGAAGGAGAGAGAAGAGAGACAGTGGGCGCACGGGGGAGAAAGGAGAAGGTGAAAAGGAAAGGAGAAGAAAGAAGAAAGAGGAAGAGAAAGGAAGGAAAAAAGGGGAGAAGAGGAAGAGATGAGTGGGTGCGTGCAGGGAGATACAGGGAAGCGAGTGAGCGAGAGAGAGAGAGGGGAGAGAGGGGGTGACAGAGAGAAAGACAGACCAGAGAGAGAAGAGAGGGAGAATGGTGCGCAGTGTGTGCGGGGTGCAGGAAGAGGGAAAAAAGCCTACCTGGCGGGGAAGTTGGCGAGGCGGGGGAGGCTGCGCTGGTGCTGCTGCGGCTGCGAGGTGGGTTCTGGCGATCGTGCTGCTGCGCGTTGAGAAGGGAGATGGAGGTGCTGTGTTCACAAGATGAATGGAGACGATGAGGGAGGCGATGAGCGTGAGATGGAGAGATGGGCGCAGGGATGGATGGGAGAGATGAGGGTGGTGGAGAGTCTCCCTGAGGGTGACGAAGGAGGAGAGAGATGGAGATCTGGGAGAGATGAGGGAGATCGTTCTTTTTGTGGGATATGGGATGAGGGAGTTGTCGAGAGATAGGGACGAGAGAGTTAGAGATAGAGAGGAAGAGAGAGATCTCAGGGAGAGGGGAGAGTCCAGATCTCGTGGACTCTCCTCTCCCATGCAGATGATGGGCCAGGCGAGCCAGGTTCAGGTCCGGGTCAAGTATGGGTTGGGCTCAAGTCTTAGATGAGGTTTGGGTATGGTTTTGGGTCAGGTGAGTTTGGTAGGCTAACGGGTTGGACTTGGGTCGGTTTCAAGTTGGGTTGGAGTTCGATGGGCTAGGCGAGTTTAAAAGAAATTGGTTCGGCCCCGGAAGGTAGGGTCCGGTGGAATTTGATCGGGTCATTATTTCTAGGGTCCACGCTTCGTAGATTTCAATTCGCTCGTAGGATTTCGACATTCTACACATCGTTGTAAATCTCTTGTCGAGTAGGCCACGATGAACCGAACCTTTAGGGTGATCAGAGGTCTAGAAATGGTGGGTGATTTTTCACGCAGGTGCTTTTGAAGTGTGGGGCCCGCTACCATGATTTTTCAATCTGCCCGTCGGATCTCGGAGTTCTACGTACGATCGGAAAGCCCTCGACAAGCAGATCGCACTGATAAAATTCCTAGGGCGATCAGAGGTCCATAAATGATATCATTAAATAGGATATGCTAAATTACCCCTGATAAGGTGCTAAAATAAGGTGTCTACAAACCGCACGACTTATCCCCCTCCACTTTTCTCTGCAACTCCTCCCGGTTATTCTTCGTCATCTTCCTCCTTCAACTTCCCAAGCCATTGCAGTTTTAGGATCTAGCCGTCAATACCAAGATCAGAGGATACCATCATCATTCGCTCAACTTTCTTATCTCAGGTAACCCCCTCCTCAAATCATTAGGAGTAGATCTATATTGTAGGGTTATCACATTTTTCTTTCCAATGGTAGATTTGGATAAGAGAACCATATATTTGTTCATTTGAGCATTTGTTTCCATCTTCTTTGTCAGATTGGTGATAGGATTATTTTTGATAGCTGTGGGGATCTCGGTTTGGGTATTGGTTAGGACTCTTGTGTCGGAACTTTATTATTCAGGTATATTATGCTTATATGTTTATGTTAATGTGAGTAATTTATAGACGACTGCGGATTGATATATGGACGGTTGATCACTGATGTGACCGGATCATTTATAATCCGCTATGAATGTGAACATGTTATCATATTTTTTTTTATTTGATTGGTTTATGTCCACCGACGTTATGGAGGGGCTTTACCAATTTATTTAGGGTTGACCACCCAAAACGGGGATACTTGTCTTCGTGTGAATTATATTGCTCATTTTGCTTTTTTTGGATTATATTATACGTTCTTTCTCGTCATTGTCATTATCATTACTTCTATATGATTACACTTGTCTATATTCTTTTCATTGTTGTATTAAATTTCGAATTGTGATTATGTACTTACTATTGACTTTGTAATATTTGGTGCATAGGTACGGAGCCCTACTTTACCGAGGAGATGGAGGAGGGTCAAACGCTTCAAACGTTTGAGTCAACTGATGAACCCGAGTGGAATGCCGGAGATGGCTCCGGAGGCATCTGAGCCTACACAAGAGAGAATGTTATCTTAGAATTATTTTAAATGAACTTTCTTTTGATGTTGAGACCTCTTTTAGAAATTATTTAATTCATCTTGCAACTTTAATTATTAATGTTTATTTGATTTTTCTGTTGGGTTTCATTTATGAACATTGGATACCAATTGAATAAAGCTTCTGTTGCATTTAATGCAAGTGGACCGAGATGAATATCACCGAGATCAAGGCTGCTCGAGGTCGGGTATTGATACCGAGACGCTCGAGGCAGAGCCCAGAATGAACGTGGCCGGTACACTTACCAAGTCCAACTCCAACTCGGTGCTAGTTGGCACTTTTGCCGAACTGGGTTAATTGAGGCTGGTATAACCCCTAATTGGCGTTTCGGTGTCAAGGTCGAAGATTACCTCGGTATTACACAACCACTCCACACAATTGCCCCCTAGCTGTCGACCTCCTCAGCTCGGGGCTGGATTGAGGTCTGGAGCTGGAAACGTGGAAGCTCATATGAGTACCGAGCTCGCACACTGTTTTTTGTAATCGGCTGCGGTGTCGCGGTCTCCATCATGACTTCATTTAAGAGTTCTATCAATCCATCGCCAGCCTCTGTCAAGAAGTGCCAAAATCGTTGCGCCTGCCCGAGATAATTAATTACCCTGACGGCGTTTTACTACGGAAACCGCAATGCTTTTGACACGTGGCGTCATCTGGCTCGCAGTACGGTATACCGAAACGACATGCGCGCCTTTTGAGGCGGTGTGATGAGGGCATGCCTTCGGTTTTCGAGAAGTCGTCCTGCTGCCTTATAAAAGCAGCATTCCTCCTCTTCCCTCATCTACTTTGCCATTCTGATTCTGGGGGAGACTCTGCTCATGCGATTTCTCAGACCATCTCTGTATCTTCCCTACCTTTCTGTCCTTCTGCGTCTAGTTTCCTGTAAGTCTTCTTCTCCCCTTTTCTTTTCCCTTTTCGCACCTTTTTTCCAGTTTCTTCCTTCATCTAGGGCTTTTGTTTCGCCACACATCTTTCAGTCCTTAAAACATGGGAAAAGGGGTTTACCGCTGTCTAGCCGACACCCCCGAGGCCATATTTAGGTTTAGGGAAACCTACAGCATCCCAGACGACGTCCGGATCAGGCTGGACGATCCAAAGGATCTGTGGGATGGTTATGTCTACCGAGATGGGGCGATGCCCTTCCCATTGGTCTCGGTAGTCGAAGGGGGTGTAAGGTTCCCCGTCCACCCACTGCTCAGGCGATGTCTGGCGACGTGGCACCTTACCCCTTACCAATTAATGCCGAACAACTATAAGATCATAATGGGGACAGTGGCGTTGAATAGGCTTTTAGGTATCCACCTCGGTGTCCATGACATCGAGGAAGCGTATGACATTTGTAAGTTTACCGGGGAGATCGACGACTGTTATTACCTCCGGAGAAAACCGAAGATGGTATCCTTCGTTACTGCCCTGGAGGACTCAATGCGCCACGCCGGGAGCGACAGGTTGTTCGTTACCGGCAACTGGGAGGTCGTTGCGGAAGAAACGGAGGCAGAGAGGAGGTACTGGGTACCTCGTCACTTTGGGCGCCTCCTAAGTAAAACACCGAGCTCAAATAGCTTGACTTTTCATCTCCTTATCTATCTGCCGAACTGACATATGTTGATCTGTTTTGTGCAGGCCTTGGTGAGAGGAGATAGGCGGCGATTCGTGACGGCTGGAAGAAGAACGGAGGTTGGTTTGATAAAGTCCAATGCTACCAGGAGCATAAAGGCAAGTCTGCCTGGTGTCTCATAGGGTACTTGCCGAGGTATAAACATTACAGCAAAAGGCAAGGGGTTGAGAACATTGAGGTGGGGCCTAGCTGTGCGCCAGAGGCAGTTGGGCAGGAGCGACCGATCTCACCGCTTACCGATCCGGAAGAAGAGACCAAAGAGCACCAACCCGTTCCTGAAATGGAAGGGGGTTGCCAAGATTTTCCTACCACCAACCTCCGGGAGAAGCTCCTGGGCAAGCGGGCCTCTTCATCCTCGAGGTCTGCTGGTTCCTCCTCTAGGGATGCCCATAAAGCTCCCTTTTCCGACTCCTCCCGAGATGATCCCACCGTGGTGAGGGAGGAGAGGTAGACGAAGAAGGCGAGGGCCGAAGAGCCACGCCAGGCCAGACCCCGGAAGGAGAGGGCTTCTCGGTCAAATCCGGCGGAGGAGAGGAGGGAGTCGCGGTAGCAACTGGAGGTGGAGGAGGAACCGCGGGAGGAAGAGCAGCCTCTGGTCCGCCGAGAAAGGCAGGAGAGGGTGCCGGTGATGCCCAGGGGAGAGGGCTCATCTCGGCAGAAACCTTTCCAGCCCTTGGCGCCTCGTGACCCCACGGTGGAGCCATGGAGGCCATCTTTCCTTCTCGAGCCGGAGACCCCGCTGACCTCGGGACACCGTTTGCAAGGTTGCCCGGCAGTGGCGGCCGTGCTGGCTGAGGCATGTGCGCTTCCGGCAGATGTAGACCGGTTCAGGAGAATGGAGGAGGGCGCACTTCATCAAGCCAACCTTTCATCGGCCCTGCTAGTGAGCAATACTTAGTTTATATAATTTTGCAGACAAACTGTGTGATGCTAACCTTTGTTTCTGTTGTCCAGGTCGTGCAAAGATCTGTAGTGACTTTGGAAAAATCCCGCCAGAGCCGTGCTGCGATCCAATCCCTGCAGGCTGATAAACAGAAGCTCGCAGCAGCTCTGGAAGGGAGTTCGGAGGAGCTGAGAAGGTCTCAGGAAGAGTGCGCCAAGTTGAACACAGAAAACGAGGCTGCCATGGAAGAGATCACCAAGAAAAGCGCCGAGAACTATGGGCTCCAGGCTGCGGCGTACAGGATGGAGAAGAGGGCCAAGGAGGTGGAGACCGAGATGGAGACCCTAAGGAAGGAAAAAGCCGAGATCGAAGCTTCGCTGAAAGCCGAGCAGGAAGCCTCAGCCAAATTGGGGGCTGAGCTCGAGGCTTCCCGGCAAGCAGAGATCGAGGCCTCCTTCCAGAAGGGGGTGGCACAGGCGACCAGGAATTATGAAGAACAACTAGTGCCGCTGGGAGAGGAGATTTTCGAAATGGGATGTCTGGCGATGCTGAAAGAAATGGGGGTCCCCGAGGATCATCCCATCCGTCAAGACCTGCCCAAGCTCCCTCGTGCCGAGCCTGAATCGCCAGCCCCTTCATTCTCCGAGGCTCCTCCTGACCATCCAGCTGACGAGCCACAGGTCTCGGAGACTCTCCAAGTTCCAGCTGTCGAGACCACCACTGCCGATCCCGGGCCTGATGTCACGGAGGCCCCTCCTGCTCCGACTGGTGATGGTGAAGTTGAAGATGTGTTTATCATTGACATAGATCAGCTGCCATGATGTTTTTCTCTCTTCTTTTCCTGTGCCCGTTTGGGGAGATGTATGTAATTCTTTTTGGATGGTGAGAATGAAACCTTTTTTGTACATGATTTTGAGTGAATGGAACTCTTATTTTGCTCCAATCTTTATATAGTGTGGTGAATGTCTTTTCCTTTCCACTTTCCCTGCTCTTTTTATGCGTTTGGCTCCGTAACCAAAATAAATAACAGGAAACAAGAAAAAGTAAGACAAGTAAATGAGCTCGGTCCTCCAGCCGGACTTAACGTATTAAGTTTGTAGACCGAGGTGCCGTCTGGACTGTAATCGTAACCTAAAGATGCTTGGTTCTACCACCGAAGCGGAGTTCGGCTCTGTAATTAGAACTCGACTGGCCTACTGACCAGGCCGAAGTAGCTAACCTTGGTATCTGAACCCAAAATGCAAGCCGATCCTGTGACCGAGCTGTGAGCAAGTGCCGAGTTCCATAACTTGGCCATTTTCGAGAGTAGGAGATAGTTTTAGGAAGTAAAAACATATTCTATAAAAAGAATCAGTTTATTAACTTCCGAAACCTGATTACATCTCAAAAATAAAATTTCTTGAGGTGCATAGCATTCCATGGACGTGGCAGCTCTCTACCTTCCATATCCTCTAGTCTGTATGCAGACTGCCCAGCTACCGAAGTCACTTTGAATGGTCCATGCCAGTTTGGTGCAAGTTTTCCTTCGCTGGGATTTTTATCTGCTGGAAGTGTCTTTTTTAAGACTAGTTCTCCGGGGGAGAACTTTCTTTCTTTGACCTTTAGATTGTAACCCCTGGCCAACTGTTACTGATAAGAGGCGAGGCGAATGGCTGCCAACTCCCTCCGTTTTTCAGCTAAGTCGAGCTCTGTGGCGAGGATTATATCGTTTCGGCCTTGATCGAATAATTCTGACCTGAGGGTAGGTAAGCCGACCTCAAGTGGAATCACGGCTTCCATCCCATAGGCCAGGGAGAAGGGCGTCGCGGAAGTCGAGCGTCTTGGGGTAGTTCTGTACGCCCAGAGGACACTTGGAAGTTCCTCTACCCATCTCCCTTTGGCTCGATCTAGTCTCTTTTTGAGTCCGTCAAGCACTACCTTTTTGGAAATTTCAGCCTGTCCATTGCTCTGGGGGTATGCTGGGGTAGAATAGTAGTTCCTGATGCCAAGGTCTTGACAGAAGCTTTTGAAAAAGTTGGAGTCGAACTGGGTCCCGTTATCCATGACCAAGGCTCGAGGCACTCCGAATCTAGTTACGATGTTCCTCCATACAAAGTTTTTGGTGTCCTTCTCGGTAATGGAGGACAACGCTTCAGCTTCTATCCACTTGGTAAAATAGTCGGTAGCTACTATTAACCATCTTTTGTTCCCTGGAGCTCGGTGGAGAGGTCCCACCAAGTCCAGTCCCCACTGGGCGAAGGGCCAGGGGCTGGAAAGAGGACTTAGGTCATGTGTTGGTTGATGGAAAGAGTGAGAGAACCTCTGACACTTCTCACACTTCCTGGCATAGACCTGAGCGTCCTTTTGCATATAGGGCCACCAGTATCCTTGGCTAATAGCTCGGTAAGCCAGTGACCGACCTCCAATGTGGCTACCGCAGATCCCTTCGTGGATTTCATAAAGGAAGTCCTCGACTTTGCTCGGGTGAACGTATTGGAGGTAAGGGCCATTGTAGGACTTTTTGTAGAGCTTGCCATCCAGAGAGAGCCAGAATCGGGCTGGTTTTAGCCTGATTTTGTGGGCCTGGTTCTTGTCCTCGGGAAGCTGGTCATTTTTTAGATAGGAGATAAGTTCATCCATCCAGCTCGAGCCGAGATCAATGCACATGATCTGCCTAGGTGGTTGGAGTTCTATACTCGGTCTGTCTAGTGCTTCCACTTCGACAGTTCTTTTTCTTCCTGCCTCGATAGCAGAGGCCAAGTTTGCAAGGGCATCGGCGTGAGAGTTGGAATCTCTGCCTATCTGCCTGACTTCAGCCTTTTGGAACTGAGATAGAAGTTGCTTGGTGTGGGCTAGGTAGGCTGCCATCCTGTCGTCACAGGCCTGGTAATCTCCATTGAGTTGGCTTGTGACCAGCTGCGAATCGCTGAAGATCACCAGTTGTTGTGCCCCCAGGATTTTTGCGCTGCCTAGCCCTGCAATTAGTACTTCATACTCTGCTTCATTGTTAGATGCTTTGAAGTCAAGAGTCAGGGCTTGTTTAATGACGAGGCCCTCCGGAGACTAGAGGACGATGCCAACGCCAGCCCTTCTGGAGGTTGAGGATCCATCCACGAAGACCTTCCAAGATGAGTCGAGGAATTGTTTCCAGGACTGCTCCTGCTCTGTCTCGGCCTCGGTGGTGGCCTCCGCCTCCTTGCCCCCCAGTTCGGTTTCGAGGAGGTTCGGTGCCGAACTAGGAGAGGTGAATTCCACAATAAAGTCTGCCAGTACCTGGGCTTTGATGGCCGTTCTGGGCTGATATTGGATATCATATTGCCCTAGTTCGACAGCTCATTTAGATACTCTTCCAGAGAAGTCTGCTCGTCTGAGGTGGGACTTGAGTGGGTGTTCTGTCACAACCACTATGGAATATGTTAGGAAGTAGTGGGAGAGCTTGCGGGACGCACTGACGAGTGCAAATGCGAGCTTCTCCAATGGCAGGTATCTCGTTTCGGTAGCTAGCAGAATTTTGCTTGTGTAATAGATGGGCTTTTGCTGCCTGTCATCTTCTCTTATGAGCACAGAGCTTACTGCATGGTCCGAAACTGCCAAATATAGGTATAAGACCTCACCCTGTGCCGGGGTGGAAAGCAGGGGAGGTGAGGAAAGGTATACTTTGAGTGCCTGGAGGGCACGTACGCACTCCAGGGTCCATTGGAATCCTGAGTTCTTTTTCAAGAGTTGGAAGAAGGGACGACATTTGTCTGAAGCTCGGCTAATGAAGCGGTTCAGTGCTGCTGCCATCCCTGTAAGTCTCTAGACCTGCTTTGCAGAGGTGGGACTCTGTAGGGCCTTGATTGTCGAAATTTGATCGGGATCGGCCTCTATTCCTCGTCTAGTGACCAGGCTGCCCAGGAATTTGCCCGAGCCGACGCCAAATGCACATTTGGAGGCGTTCAGCTTGAGCTTGTATTGTTTGAGGACGGCGAAGGTTTGATGTAAGTCAGCCAAGTGGTCCTGCGACCTTTTAGACTTGACGACCATGTCATCGATGTACACTTCGACCGTCCTGCCGAGCTGGGCATGAAACATTTTGGTCACCATCCTCTGGTAAGTTGCACCGGCGTTTTTAAACCCGAAGGGCATTACTTTGTAACAGTAGATGCCTCTGGGTGTTATGAACGCAGTTTTTTCTTGATCAGGCTCATACATCGGAATTTGATGATAACCCCAGTAGGCATCGAGGAAACTCATCCTATCATGCCCGGCAGTGGCGTCGATCAGCTGGTCTATCTTTGGAAGGGGAAAGCTGTCTTTGGGACAGGCTTTTTTAAGATCGGTGGAGTCTACGCAGACCCTCCAGCTCCCATTCTTCTTTTTGACCACAACCGTGTTAGCTAACCACACAGGGTAGTGGACTTCTCTGATAGCTTCAGCTTCTAACAATTTTTTGACCTCCTCGGTCACAGCCTCTGCTTGTTGGGTGCCCGTCCTGCGAACCTTTTGGACAACAGGTTTATGCTTGGGATCCATATTCAGCTTGTGGCTCATGACCTCGGAGTCGATGCCAGGCATTTCATATGGGGTCCACGCGAAGACCTCTCTATTCTTTAATAGGAAGTCGAGCATTTCGGCCCTTTCCTTGTCAGCAAGCTGGCTACCGAGCAGGAAGAACCTTTCCGGATCGTTGGGATCGATCTTGACCTGGGTGAGGTCTTCAACGCTCTTTTGCTCGGGAGCTCGGCCAACAACGTCAAGCTCGGCCTCGAGCTCGGTCACGTGGACTCGCTGCGGCTCTGCTTCTCCCGGGACCACGGCCATGAGACATTCCTTGGCCATTTGTTGGTCACCGCGGACTATGATGACTTCGAAGACCCCGTTCTCGTTTCGTAATGGGAATTTGAGCTTCTGGTGATGGGTGGAGGGAACAGCCTCCATATTATGAAGCCGGGTTCTTCCCATGATGGCATTGTACGGAGATTGCGCATCTACTACCAGGAACTCTGCTGTCGTGGGGGCTCCTCCCACTTCTACTTTCAGGGAGATCTTCCCTTTGGGATACACTGTTTCGGAGCTGAATCCCACCAAAGGGGTGCGGGCTTCCTGCAGGTCCTCCTCCTTAAGTCCCATCCTTTTGAAGCAGTCAAAATAGAGGATCTCCGAGGAGCTCCCGGGGTCCACTAGAATCCTTTTGACATTGAAGTTATGCAACCTCATGGTCAGGAGAAGAGGATCATTGTGGGGTAGCTGGACCCTGGCCAAATCTTTGTCAGAGAACCAAATCTTTGGCCTCTCTAAGCGTGCCTTTTTTGCCGAGGGACCGAGCTCGGCCGCCATTACCTGTTTGCCGTGCTGGGCCCTCCTGGCCTCAGCTCGGGCCCGGTCACTGCCGCTAGGCGCGGGTGCCAAGTGGATGACGTCGATGGTCCCTATAGGCTCATCGCTATCTCGGTCGTCGGGGTGGCGTTGCTGAGCATGGTTCACTCTGCCTTCTTCTTTGACGTGGTCTCGGAGATGCCCGTCTTTTACGAGCCTTTCGAGGTGTGCCTTGAAGGCATGGCAATCCTCGGTTCTGTGTCCTCTATCTTTGTGGTAGGCACAGAACTTGCTCTGATCTCGGGAGGCGGCGTCACTTTTCATAGGCTGGGGCCACTTGAAGAAGGGCTGGGCTTGGATCTTGCCGAGGAGCTTGTAGATAGGCTCCTTGAAAATAGTGTTGATGGCCTTGAAAGAAGCCCCACTTGGTTTCGGCTTTGCACTGACTCCCGAGGTGGGGACAGAACGCACTGCCGAGCTGGATGGCTCTCTGTTTCGATCCGCCTCTTTCTTAGCAAGGCTCTTTTCTTTCCTCGAAAGACGGCCCTCCGGTCGGCCCTCCGGCCAAATATTATGGCTCTACCGAGCTCGGACTTCGTCCTCCTCTTGCTCAACGTACTGGTTTACACGGGCCATCAGAGCCTTTACCGAAGCCGCGGGGTGACGCACCAATTTCTTCCGAAGCTTATTGCCCAGTAGCAAAGTTTGTTGGAAGGCCGTGATGGCTACCTCATCGTTGGAATTTTCGATCACGCTGTAGATGGTCCAGAACCTCTTGGCGAATCGAGTGATATTCTCGGTCGGCCTCATCTTGATTGAGATCAGGTCGGCGTTAGTCTTCGGGATGACCCGGTGTGCTTGAAACTTCTCGACGAAGGAGTTTCGGAGCTGTCGCCAGCTCGAAATCGATCCCTCGGAGAGTGCATAGAACCACCAAAGAGGGAGGTCACCCAGGCTGGAGGAGAAAACCTTGCAATCAAGGTTGCCGTCGCCGCTGAATACCGACATCTTCTGGGTGAAGTGTCGGAGATGAGCCTCGGGGTCTGACGTCCCGTCATAGAGATTGAAACGTGGGACGCTGAACTTATCAAGGAGAGGATGATCTCTGATTTCCGGTGTAAATGGAGATGTGCCGTGGATGTCACTATGTCTGGTAGCCAACTGACCTCGAGCGAGGCCGTCGTGCTCCAGGTTCTGCTGCACGGCCAGCCTAATTTGCTGATCAATATAGTCAGCCATGTCGGGGTCGGCCCCGGTCTCCCGCCTTTGTCTCTGGCGCTGCTGCTGGTCGGCGCTGGCGTGGGTGTTACTCGAACCCTCTTCGCGAGCTCGGGCACGCCTCTCGTTTAGTTGTTGCCTTAGGTCTGGCTGACCCCCGGGACCCCGCCGAGCTCGTTGCCGAGGTGGAGGCGTGTGAGAGGCTTCGAGCGGGGCTCCGCCCTTTGTCTCAAGCTGTCGCTGAAGCTGGAGGATCTGCTCTTTTTGTTCTTCAATGATGAGGTTTTGAGCCTTGATTGCTTCGGCTTGGGCCTCAACATCTTCCTCTAGGGCCATGTCGTCGTCACCTTCATCACCGAGGTGGACGTGGTCCTCTTCCATGTGGTCCTCGTGGTGAGACCGACGAGGATGAGACTGCACAGGAGCCCTACCTCATTGGGACTGTTCCTGAGGAGGAACGTCCTTACGGGGTGGCTCGGTGAAAACAACCTCCAGACGTGGACGCTCTGCCTAAGAGGTTGTCGGCCGGGCTCGTTCTGTTACAGGACCGTGCCGAGGAGATGCTGCTGCATCTCTTGACGATGAGTGTGTCACCGTGACGGCTGATCCTACACTTCGAATACCAGGCTCCCCACCCGCTATTCTCGACTGAGAGTTGGGTGGTGATAGCCTAGTATCTCTTCGCTGGCTTGTTACCAATGCCCCTGCCTGGTCTGTCACCAGTGGAGGCGGCATGAGAGGCAGGAATGTCTCTGGCTGCTTGGACCTGGACGGTCCAGCAACACTCTTTCCCTTCTTAGCCTTAGGAGGCATGGCTGTTAGGATGAAAATATGGATTTTTCAGATCGTTCCCCACAGACGGCGCCAAATTGTGCGTGCCTAAAAAATTACGGACTTGGTGTAGATGATGATGGAGGTTTACGGAGAAACTGTTTAGCTGAAAGTCGGAACGTCTCTGATGATCCGAAGCCTGAAAGGAAGAGAAAACAGAGGTCAGGGCCCGAGGCTGCTGTCAGCCAAAGGCACTCCGACGCTTGAGTTAGTACAGTCACTGAACTAGGGTGAAGTGAGGAAGAAGATGTGGGCAAGATAAACAGAATGTAGACTGTCTATTGCGTACCTCTTATGGGATTACTATGCAGGTATATGTAGGAGAGAGTAGAAGGTTCCATAGTGGAGGTAGGTGGGGATACTTGTCTCATCAGCCCACTCCTAGGATCCATAGTAGGTGAGGATACTTGTCCCATCGGACGTCCCCTCAAACCCCTCACATAAATGTGGACGTGATAGGGAAGGTCCCTTATCAGTATTCGGCGGCCACCCTCTGTCAGGGGGACTCTGCAATGTAGCCGTCCCATCTCATAATGGAGATCTAGATGGATAATGCCCATCTCGGTCAAGTGGACCGAGATGGATATCACCGAGATCAGGGTTGCTCGAGGTCGGGTATTGATACCGAGACGCTCGAGGCAGAGCCCAGAATGAACGTGGCCGGTACACTTACCGAGTCCAACTCCAACTCGGTGCTAGTTGGCACTTTTGCCGAACTGGGTTAATTAAGGCCGATATAACCCCTAATTGGCGTTTCAGTGTCAAGGTCGAAGATTACCTCGATATTACACAACCACTCCACACAGTTACTTTTTAAAGGAAGAGACTTTACTGGTGGTTACCTTCTTACCATTGGACAAGAAATGTGCGGTCCGAAATGTTGACAATTCTCATCTAGTCTTTGTCCAATGTGTAGAGGAAAATGTTGTTTGGGATCCGGGTGGATTCCTTGTGGAGTACCCAGTAGTGTAGCGTCTATTTTTTCTGTTTCTTGTTTGTTTTTGTGTGTTTCGTCTAACCAGGGACAGGGTTTCTGAAAAGTTTCAAATTCTCAGGTGACTTCTTCACTTTACCCACCGTTACTTTTAATCCTCATGTTTCATACTTTTCATTGCATTTCATTCATTTTAACATCGAGGACGATGTTCATGCTATGTTGGGGGGTGGGGACAAGCACACTTGTCCGTTGTCAGACAGAATTTTTGCACATTTGTTTTTGGTTTTTAGTTTTTTCTTTTTAGGAAAATTTTCTAAAATTTTTCAAAAATTTTCCTATTTCTGTTGGTTTTAGGGTTTTTGAAAGAAAAAAGGGGAAATTTCAAGAGGATTTTTACAAAACGAAGATACCTTGAATTTTGGAATTTTCAATGCTTTGGGCAAAAACAGAATAGATGGTTCACTATTTTGTTTAAGGAAAGTGTTTTTGGAAAAGTGTTGAATTTTGATCCCTCACTTTTACACAGTCTGTATACGTTTTCAAGGTTTTGAATGTGAAGTCATGATTTCCGTTTTCTTTGACGATTGGATTGAAAATATGATGGAAAACCGACCCTTAGTTTCACAGTCTCCTGGTTCATATGGGTGGTCTGATTAGCCACAAACCATTGAATTAATTCGGGCACATGGAAATGGCTGCCTATTGTTGGGGACTGCAAAAAAAAAAATGGAGGAAGAAAAAAAAGAAAAAAAGAAAAAAAAAGTGTTTAGAATAAAAAGTTATGTGACTAGTTTGGGTTCGTAGCCTTTTTAACTTGAGCCAGTAAGCTCGTAGGGGTATTTACATACCTAGTGCCCTAAAGACATCTGTCTTGGGAGTCTTTGATCGAATGCTTGTTACATGGGTTAATTAGAAAGCTTAAGGAACCTGGGTATTGCACAGTCACATGTGTGCGTGAAAAAGAAAAATAAAAAAAAGAAAAAAAATTGCGGCCTTTGAAAAAATAGTACTGCGAAAGCCGTCATGGTCGCCTTGAGAGGAAGACTGTTTTTCTTTGCTAAGGTTAGGTGGCCCAGAATTTTGGATATTAAATCGTTTTCACAGAAATTTTTGGTGGATCATTTGATGCCTATGTTTTTTCGTATACGCACTTATCACCGTGCACGATCAGTTCAACATGATTTTGAGAATTTCTGACCAAAAGATGAGATTTGTGAACCTAATTTAAGACTTGCCTTTGAAAAATTTCAAGAATCGAGAATATCCGGTGTTTGTAAATCTTCTTTTGGAAAAATTCCCATGGTTTTGTTAGGTTTTTACTTTGGATTGAAAAAAAAACAAGAAGAAAAAGAAAAAAAAAAAAAAAGAAAAAAGGATTTTGTAGGTCTATTCACTGCAAACCCTCACAAGGCACAACTCGTTCACTAGGGGGAACCTAGGGGTTTAAGGGCTTACTGCGTACGCTAAATGCAGTCGAGAGTACCAGCGAAAGTGGTGTTTTTCATTTCTGTTTTCTGCATTAGTTTATTTTCCTTAGGATTAGTTTATGTGTTTTATTCCTTATCGCTTATTTTGCTAAGGGACTAGCAAAAAGCTGGTTGAGGGGTGTGATAAGTCCACAAAACTAGGTGATTAAGTCATCATTTCATTAGCATTTGTGGACTTAATTAGGTTTAATTGCATAGAATTGCATTTAATTTCATGATTACATGCATTTGAGGATATTTTTGGAAACATGGTCAAAATTTGTCAAAATTCATTGAATTGTATGACTTTTGTGAAATTAAGTTTTTCTCATCTCATTTATCACCCCAAAATTAGGCTTTTGGTTTCATGAATACATATCTTGCTATTTTTGGCACCATGTGCTATCTTTAGAAAGTTTGTCATTTTGGTGAATCACTAGGCATGTACGGTCCCATATATGGTTCATAATTATTTTCTTACATATGATTAATGTTAAAATTGCCTCTTTCAATTTGTAGAAGAAATCAACATGGGTCCCAACACCCCATTCCATGCCAACATGGAAGCTTCCATTTTTGCACAATTATTTTCGGATTTTTCAGGGGCAGCAATTTAAAATGGCCATAACTCTCAAACCGAGTGTCGGATCAGTACAATCTAGCCACCGTTGGAAAGCTCTTTTCGAGTAGATATCCGTGGAGGCCAAGATTGCATAAATAAGAGCTATATTGAGGGAGATATAACCTCAGGAAGTTGTCTGCTACAGTTTTAGGCGGGAATTGTAAGAAATCTCAATATTTGGAAAGTTTCTTCCCTCTACATCATCATGTAATTTTTAGAGATATTCTTGGAATTGTATAAGGAAGGTGTGTGCATCAAGAAACCTAATAAGTCAAGGAGATCTCTCAAATTTAAAAGTCTTTCCAAAGAAAGAAGTTAGCTTGGAGCCTAAGCAGGAATCTCTACACATAAGGAAACAAGAGCCCTAAAGATGAGAGATTCTTTACTAAAAAAAGATTTGCAAAAAGCATAAAAGGGAGTCATGGAAGGGCTGGACGTCCAATGCCTCGTAGTTGAGAAATCTTAGAGGTTTTCTCTCCCTTTCCACTCCCATCCACCCTTTCTCTCTAATCCCTTTCTTTCTCTTCTCCATTCTAATTCTTTATACATAGGTTGAGAGATCATGTTGAGAGAATGATGAAGAGAGAAGAATATTAATTTTATGTACTTCAAGATCAAGGAATAAAGACACTGCTTGGATTGATTCTGCGTATTCTTTATGTAAGTGTGTTTAAGTTTTCTCATTCTAGTTCTTTTATGTGTTTTGATTGGAGACAATATTTCATATGATTAGATTTAGGGTTTGAAAATAAAATAAAAAGGATTAAAAGTCGAGAGACAATTGGTAACCACTTGCATTATTTTTTTCCTACTATGAGAAGAGAGGACATCATTATCGCATTCTCAATACTTGTAGGACTGTCTTGTTTCTAGATCTTTGGTACATCTTTTCCGCTTTTTATTTTCCACCCCTTTTTTATTTTAAATTAATATTCTATTTTTTTATTTACAAATTCTTGATTTGAAAACCCCAACTTGCATCTTTTTATGTTTAGTAGAAACTTTCTATTTTTGCTACCTGCATAATATATGGTTGGAAAGTGTTTTTGTGCATGCATCATATTTAGAAATTGCATTAGAAAAAGTTTTTCGTTGCTGAAATCACAAGATTATTAACTGATTAGAAAGACTATATTCGGACCTGGAAGAAGAACAGTGAAAAATCTTGCACAATTTCAGCAGAATTGGTCAAACTGAGTTGCAAAAGTGCGCGATTTAAAAACCAGCTAAACGTGAGTTTTTTGGTCTGAAAAATAGCAGATTTAAAGTATGGTAATAGGACTTTGAAACCCCATAAATTCAGCCAAAAATAACCTTGGGAACCATGTCAATCAGAGGCTCAAACAGGGGTAGTTGTTAAGCCCGCATTCAGATTTCAGCAGCAAAACAGTTCAAGTAGGCATCTTTAGATGATTATATCTTTTTCGTTTTAAATCATTTTTCCATTCTTCTTTTTTTGTTGTGTTCATGCATCATCAGAGTTTTGATTCCAGCCATTAAATTTAGGTTCATATCAGCTTAGATTAGTCGTACAGTCCAACAAAATTGGGCCTATGCAAGAGTTTCCATACTAGGAATTTTTTACAACATACATCAGATTTTTAGAAAATTACATTTAGAGCATTACATATCGTTCATATTTTCATAAAAAGTTATTTTGGTAATTAGGGTCTAATTTAGGAAATTTTGTTTTGATTTATTTTATATTAAATTGGTTGTTTTGAGAGTTTATTACTTTTGCAGATTATAGTTAGAATAGGGTTAAATAAACTAGGTTTGTTTACTTAGTTTAGGTTTATTTTTTATTTGGAAAGTTGTAATTGTTAATTTTCAGTTTTTAGGGATTTTCTTGTAATTTAGTTTCTTTACTAGGTTAGGTTTAGTTTCTGAATTAGGACAGGTTAAAGTTGGAAAGTTTTTTAAACAACATTGCTCCCTGTGGATCGACCTGGACTCACCAGATTATTATTACAGTCGCACCCTACACTTGGGATCCGATCAGTTATCGGGAGTGGACCAATCACGGTCCACCACTTACCGTAAGGCAGGCTGCCCGCGGTGACGTTGCGGACTGTGAATGGTCCACTCGCGATCACCGCAGGGTAAATCCTCACAGGATCCGAACTCATGCAAGGTTGGGGTACACACTTTCGACTCAACACCCGAGACAGATCCCTGCCTCACAGTTTGTTCTAGAATATTTTGCTAATCGATTTGGAATCACCTGGTCCATAATTTGATGTAGTTCGATATCTTTCAATCATGTGAAATCTTTGAGGAAGACTGTAATGTATTCTCTCTCTTGTAAACGATCCTGCCTTTTCGTTTGATTCGATTCGATTTGAGATTATGAGAATTTATATATATTGGAAACTTATTCACATTCTATTATTATTGATTCGATCGAGTCGACACTACTTAGCTTCAACCCTGTGATACCCGACGGGGTTACACTTGGTTCGTTAATTGAGACTATTGCAGTAAGTCATTATTGGAGTACCAGAACTCCAAACCCGGGTAGCCAGTCAGCCTTTGGCTGAGACACTGGTGACATCCCAACTAGATTTGCTCTCTTTTTGAAAGGATGAGCTCAATGTAGATGCGAGATTTGTATGTTGATCCCCCATTAATTCGTAAAGCATAAATGATTCGATTTGCACAAATTGCTTAGTTTTACTTAACCATGGCATCTTTGATCAATTGTCTTTAAATTTAAATTGATATAACATGTGTTACAATATTAATGTATATACCTTGCTAAATAGTTGTATTTAAGATACTATATTTGGTGTCACATACGTAGGTGCAACTCTCGAGCCTGAGGAGGCCCAGGAGGGAGAGGAGGAAACCGAAGAGGTTCCTCCAGGACTAGAAGAGTGGCCTGGTAATGGGCTTATGTGATCTAGACCTCCGGAGAACATCATGGAATTTTGAGAGTTAGGATGGAAGTGTGACTGACTCCTTTTTGTGTGGATCACACTAGTTTAGATACTCTTGGGTAGATACTTTCGGATCTTGTTTGGTCTAGATTGTGGGGTGATTTTTTTTAATCCCCACTTGGGTTCCAATATGTAAATAACTTTTGTATAAACATGAAACTTATTATAGGACTGATCTTGAAATGGTGCCTAAGTGTGTGCTATCATAATATGCTTCTGCTACTAAATGTTGTTGACAGGTGTTAGTGAGCTAGACTCACACGTGGAAGATTAATTTTTTTCTCCTTCGTGATGTCGTACTTGACTCGAGACAAGTATTATATCATGGGATTACGTGTGTCATACCTCGGGGATTACTTAGGCCAGGGTGATTTGGGACTGGGATGTGACAGAGAACCTCCCAAGGATGTGGAAGGTCCAGCCCTATTGGCTAGTTTCTTATTGGTTTTCCTCTTTTTAAGGGTTTTGGTTATCTTTTGCCTTGATTCTTTGCTTCATCCAAGCTATATTTTTCTCTCTTTGGAAAGACTTTGACTTTGCGAGGATTTGTTACCAATTAGAGTTTCTTGTCCTACCATATCTTTTAAAGATTGCAGCGGATGTGCATGAGCCAATTTTCCAAAAATATTCGAAACTCACATGATGAGAGATTTCATCCATGTGACGTCCAAGCTTGGCAGCAGTTTTCCAAATTTGATTCTCAAGATTTTTGTTTCAAAGTATGAACACATGATGCCCTTGGACTTGCCAAGTCTTCAAAGTTATATTTGGTTGCAATTTTGGGTCAATGGTGGACCCCACATGGAGGTGCAAGACCATGGATATGCCATATTCCGTCATAATGTGGGCCCCACTTTTTAATGTCACCCACACAAATTAAAATGGATAAAATCACATGTAAGAAACTCATCAATGATATGCATGGGACCCTACTATGCCTAATGATGCACCGAAATGTCAAACTTTTCAAAAATAGAACATGGTGCCAAGTATGCATTGATGGAGCCAAAAAGCTAATTTTGGGCGATGAATGAGATGAAAAGAAACCTAATTTCACAAATGTCATGCAATGTGATGAATTTTGACCATGTTTTCAAAATAACTCCAAGTGGATGAGATTATGAAATTGAGTGTAATTTTATGCAATTAAACCTAATTAAGTCCACAAATGCTTATGAAATGATGACCTAATGACCTAATTTTGTGGACTTTATCAGTTCACAAGGTCATGAGCCACGACTCAGCCCATGTCCTAGAACTGAACAAAAAAAAAAAAAAAAAGTCGGGGGGGGGGGGGGGGGGGGGGGGGGGTGGAGGGTGGTTTATCCAATTCAACATTAGACTCTACAGGTGGAACCTCCATTCTGCTCTAATCTCTCAATAGGTGTGTGTGTGTGTGTGTGTGTTGTGTGTGTGTGGGGGGGGGGGGGGGGGGGGGGGTGTGGGGGCGCTGCGCTTTTGGGTTTATCCAATTCAACATTAGACTCTAATGTCTCAATTTGTGTATTGAACCTGGGCATGGATCATTAACATTATTTCGTTTCTCAAATCCGGTAGAACCTATTACCCATATGGCTCATTGGAATCCTTAGAGGGCTACCTGCTGTCCCATTTATGTTCTGGGTTTAGCCCAAGTTTATATTTCTGACCCAATTATAATGGATTCGATATGGTGTTGGGACAATTTGTACAATGTGATGCAGCAAACCTCACCCAACTAGTACAGGTTCAACCTTTAAAATATGCATTTATTAATTAGCTTGAAAATGTCTATATTCAATTAAATCTAGAAGTCAAAAAGGTCAACCTAAACTACTGATTAGCAAGTCGGTTTGAATTGAGTAGGGAGTTAAGTGTAAATATTTGGGTCGGTGGGTTGAATAGTAAGAATGAACGCAACCCGTCCATAAATATTGTTGGCTACCGTACAATACTAGAAAAGAGACACACAGAATTTTGGATAAAAACAGAGCACTCTCCTTGGATAACTCAATTTTTCTACTGATTTCATGATCCATACAATGAGCACAACACCTCTTTATATACTGTAAATAGCCCTAACAAACTTGGGACAAGTGTCCCATGATTACATAAAATAAGGAGTAGAAAAGGTAAACTCAATACCCATTGCTCACAACGTGTAAGTGAACGTTGTTGACAAAATCAACCATTAGACCAGTCAATATGACCGTTCTACATTTGAATTATTTTTTAACATCTCCCCTTAATTCAAATGCCTTTTACACCAAGCATTTTTCGTAATTTGAAAAATCTCTCTCTTGAAAGAGCCTTTGTGAAAATATCAGCAACTTGTTCCTCTGTGCTATAGTATTCTAGCTTAATCTCTTTCTTGGCCACAAGCTCACGAATGAAATGATGCCGGACTTCAATATGCTTCTTTCTTCAATGGAAGACTGGATTTTTTGTCAATTCAATTGCTGACTTGTTGTCACAAAATAATATTGTAGCTTCTTCTTGCTTTTGCTTCAGGTCACTTAGAATCCTCCTCACCCACACAGTTTGACAAGCTGCACTTGTTGCCGCCATATATTCAGCTTCAGTTGTAGAAAGTGCTGTAGTTTGTTGTTTTCTTGAAGCCCATGCTATCAATGCAGACCCAAGACTAAGCCCATAGCCTGTAGTACTTTTCCTGTCATCTACACAACCAGCCCAATCACTGTCAGTATAAGAGACAAGTTTACAAGTATCTGATTTGTTATACCCGAGTTCGAGATCCATTGTTCCATGAATATATCATAGAACTCTCTTGGCTGCACTCATGTGAGCTTTACTTGGACTGTTCATAAACCTTGAAATCAAGCTCACTGAAAACATTATATCTGGCCTTGAATGTGTGAGATAAATCAAGCCACCAACCATGCTTCAAAATTCTTTTGCATCTGCCTTTTCAATTCCATCCTCTACCATAAGCTTCTCATTTGTATTCATGGGTGTTTTAGCTGGATTGCAATTTAACATATGAAACCTTTTCAACAAGTCTCTTCCATATTTTCCTTGCTAGAGAAAAATACCATTGGAGTCCTGAAAACTTCCATCCCCAAAAAATAATGTAACAGACCTAAATCTGTCATTTCAAATTGGGACATCATATTTTTCTTGAATTCTTCAATCAATTTTGGAGAGTTACCAGCGAATTCATATCATCAACATATAAAAACACCATGAGAATTTCATCCACACCTCCCACCTTCACATAAAGAGTTGGTTCACTTTCACTTTTTCGAAAGGTATGGTCCAAAAAATATTTGTCAATCTAGCTATACCAAGCTCGTGGAGCTTGTTTGAGCCCATATAGTGCCTTTTTTAGCTTGTAAACTTTATTTTCAGACCCTGTAATCTCAAACCCAGGAGGCTGTTCAACATACACTTCCTCTTGCAACTCTCCATTTAAGAAAGCTGATTTTACATCAAATTGAAAAGTTTTCCAACCTTTTTGAGCAGCCACAGCTAAAATAGTCCTTATAGTGTCGATTCTAGCAACAGGAGAAAAGGATTCAAAGAAATCAACACCTGGAACTTGTGCATACCCTTTGGCCACCAACCGGGCCTTATGTTTTTGCAAAGAGCCATCTGCATTAAACTTGGATTTGTAAATCCATTTGAGCCTAATGGCTTCTTTTCCTGGTGGTAAGTCCACCAATCTCCATGTATTATTTTTTTCAATGGCATTCATTTCAACTTCCATTGCATCATGCCAATCTTTTTCTCTTGCTGCATCTTCAAAACAAGTGGGTTCAGTAGCAAAGCATACAAAATCACATGACTGATAAATATCAACAAGACTTCTGACCTTTCTAGGAGGTGATGTGGATCCAGTTGGACTTGATAGAGCATCAGGTGATGGATCAAAAGATGTTGTCTCTTCTTCTTCAACAATTAGAGGGTAGTGATCAACCTCACTATCCCACCTCCATCCATCATCTCATTAAAAATTACATCCCGACTAACAAACAAATTTTCTTTTTCAGGATTATATAGTCTATATCCTTTTGTTTCTTCACTATATCGGACAAAAATGCATTAAAGATTCTTATCATCTAACTTGTGCCTTTTTTCACAGGGAACATGTGCATAAGCTATAGAACCAAAGATCTTTAAATGCCTTACATTTGGCTTTCTCCCATACCATGCTTCTGTCCAGAAGCTTTTTGGAAGCCCTTTTTCTTTCAACATGCATCTTGCGGTTTCAACAATGCTACGATTTTTTCGCTCTGCGACTCCATTTTGCTGTGGAGTGAAACTTGCAGTAAGTTCTCTTCGTATTCTTGCATCTTTACAAATCATAAGAAAATCCTTAGATGTAAATTCACCCCCTCGGTCAGTTCTTAATGTTTTAAGTACGAACCCACTTTGTTTTTCAACATATGCTCGAAATTGCAGAAAGCAGGAAAGAGCTTTAGATTTTTTTTTAAAGAAAATACACCCAAATCATCCTTGTGCAGTCATCAACAAATATTAAAAAATATTTGCTATCACCAAGTGAATTTGTGAGCATAGGGCCACATATATCAGCATGGACCAACATTAGGGGTTTGTAAGACCCCGACCCTCAATTTTTGGGTTTAGTATTGTCTTAATTGTGATTTAGCTTTTTAAACAAGATTAGAGATGACTTGACTTTGTTTTTGAGTTTGAATAGATTTTTCATAACTTTTGAGAGTTTTAAAAGACCATTGACTTTGTTTTGATCCGACCCTTGTAAATTGTATTTTTGTGAGAATTTATTATTGGTTTCTAAAAATTCCAAATTTTATTCCTTTTGACTCATTTTATTGTTATAAACAACTTTCATGTTTTGACCATCTTGATTTAATACTCAGAAATCGCGTTTTTCGAGAAAAAGGGCAAAAATGACAATTTTCACTAAATCTGTCCATGAATTTCGAAAATTTCAGAAATTGGGGAAAATATACTTTTTGGAAACTAGATTTTTAGACGATCGTTTTGTTCTTCTTCGTCGATTTCATCCGGGGTCCGCAAGACCAAGTTTTAATCGTTTCAAGTTCTACTGCATTGGGACCCACCCTCCAGACACTATAAAAGATCTCCTACTCTCTCTCCTCATTCTTCTTTCCCCATTTCCATTTTCCTGCAACGGTTGCCCTAGAGTGGAGTTGAGAAGCAAGTTTCTCTTGATCTTTTCCCTTGAAATCATCTCACAAGAAGACTCCAATCCCCGATTCGTTTCCACCATTCTCTTCCTCTCTTCTCAAGCTTCGATTGGACCCGTTTTTGAGCCAAATCCCCGACACTATTCATCGTCTTCAAGCTCTCTTCTCCTTGTTCAGCTAGCTAAAGGTTAGGGCTCTTGTTCCTCTTTTCATTTGGTGTTCTTTTAGTTCATTTAGAACTTGTTTTCTATGTTTTCAAACCCATTTTCGAAATGGGGCTTTGTAGTGACAAAAATGGTGATTTTTATGTGCTTTCTTTTGGGGCTTTTGTGTAGATTTCGTGGATCAACTCTTTGATTTGGATTTGTGAAAGTTTTGCTTGGCATTTGGACAAAGGCAAGTGATCTTTATGGGATTTCTCATATTTATTGTTTTATGTTTCATTATGGTTTCAATATTTTCATTAAGACATGTTTTCCTATGTTTAGTTCATAATGCAAGTCATGTTATACTCTTTCAGGTCATGAGTTTTGGCTTCTTCATTTGTCTTGTTAGCCATGATTTTGCAAGCTCTTAGAATCATGTTTGATCTTATTAGTTTTTATGATTTTATACTTGTAAATGCCTTGATGTTTCTCTTTGGAATGAATGGATTAATTGTGGATGGGTTGCCTTGAAAATGTATGAAATCATCCCTTGGAAAGCATGTAGGCTTGGGGAGTGCAGGTGGTGAAAGTGTGGAAGTGAAGAAGGGAAGGAAGTGTGAAAAGTTCTGAACTGAAATGCACTGCCCGAGTCCTGTCGGTCAGGTGTCGGTCAAGTTTCGGTTGACCGACAGGTCGACCGACACCAACCGAGGACCTGTCGGTTCAATTTCCAGAGAGCAACATTTTTGTCAGGTCATCCGTCGGTTCGCCTTCGGTCGACCGAGGATCTGTCGGTTTGAATTCCAGAGAGCAACAATTCTGGGCTGGGATCTGTCGGTCAAGCCTTCGGTCGACCGACAGATCGACCTCGGTTAACCGACGGTTAACCGATCGTTGACCGACAGTTACAAAAAGGACTGTTTTGAAGGACTTTTGCGAGAAGGAAAACTAGACTAGGTTTTAGACCTTTTTATTGACCTTGTGCACTTGGAATTCCAAAATGTACTATAACTTCTGGGGCACCAAACCTTATCAAAACTTCGACATTTGGGTTTCAACTCCACAAGGGTCAATGAATGGTCTTAGCCTAAACTTGATAGATTTCGTGTTTGAACTTCCGTTCTGATGTTACGTACATCATCGTGTACTCGCCTTGAATTTCAAGTATAAGTTGTTTGAAGATTTGTTTCGAGAACCAAGAATCTTGTTTTGATACTTCGTGTTTCATCGTGTATTTGGCCGAATTTCAAGTATAAGCTTGTATTTAAGACGTGTTTCAAGAATCGTGTTTCAAGAAAGAAAAAGGGAATCATTTCTTCAGTTTGTTAAGCATTTATATTATGCTATCGTGCTAGCCTTGTCGTGACGTGTTTGACAAATGATTTCCCTCTTGTTTTGTCGTGCTCTCGAACGTGTATCGCCATGTTTTATGCATTCATGATATAAGTGATTACCACTGAGCTTGGACTGCCCTTTTAGCTTGATCCACTACCTGGGGGTCCTTAAACATGTGGACTGTCTGCAGACTAGTCGTGTCTTGAATTGACACATCGTGCGTGTTCGTGGTCCGGTTCCGCGGCCGGACACCCCGTCTACCTTGTGTGGCGTGGGATCGTGTTTATCGTGTTGTGCTTATCGTGCTTGTCGTGCGTGCTTACTCTTATCATCATGTATGATGGAGAAAGGATGGGCTCTTTGTGGATTTACTAATCATGATATTATAAGTATACATGCTAGTTTCGAAAACGTGAAATTGTTTCGTATATCGTGCATGCACTAATGATTTCTTGATAAGTATCATGTTCATGCATTGTTTTTAAATCTTGTAAATCTGTTCAAGTTCAATGAAGTGTTTTTAGTTCTTGTTTCCTTTAAACCTTGATTTTGTTTATGCTCTTGCCTATTTTGATCACCTGCCAGACCGTCGTGTCTGATATACTTCTGTTTTGGTGCTCTAGATAGCAGGTCCTTGTTTTGAGCTAGTTCGCGTGCAGAGGGTTGTTGAGCCACGAGTTTTGCAGTCTTGTAGTGTCAGCGATGTCATGTAGACGTCATGCTTGACTCCGGAGTTACGTTACACCATTGGGTAGTATTTGTTCTAGCTTGTTTTTGTGTACGGCTTTTGTTAGCCTGTTTCTTGGGAATTGTAATCAATGCACTTGTTAATTTGTAACTTGAATATGTTGGGTAATGATAAGCCTGTTGCTGTCAGCTCTGTATATCTTGATATTATGAATTGTTCCAGTCTGAATTTAAATATGTCTATGACAATCTTATGCTGACAGATCGAGTACGACACGGAGCCCGATGGATACGGATTCCGGGTCGTAACGTCTTGTAGAGCTTCCGCGAAATATTTTGATGTGTTGTGAATTTTGTTATCCTCACACACGCGGATCCTGGGAGGGGAAATAACAAATTCTCCCCATGCTCGCGTCCCCGAGATCGGATCCCGGTTTTGGGGGCGCGACAGGGTTGATTAGCCCTTCGAGATTTACCTGTTTGAAAAGGGGTTCGGTGATGTTTTCCAAAAATACAAGCTTCACATATTTTGTTACCATGATGCACAACAGGTAAGCCAACAACCATGTTTTGTTTATACAGTGAATCCAAACCATAAAAATTTAGCTGCCCATATCGCTTATGCCAAAGCCATGAATTATCATACTCCACCGACTTGAATGCATTAAGGGTAAGATTGGAAGTTTTGAGAGGAAACATTTTATTTTGAGTCATTTTCACTGTCATGACCAACTCCATATTCTTCTTTTTGAATATCATGCATTTATCCTCATCAAAAACCGCATAATACCCTTTTTTCATTAACTGTCCCAAGCTAATCAAGTTTTGAGCCAAACCTGGTACATACATAACTTCGTGAATGAGCTTTGTACCTGACTTGGTGTTCACAGAAACAATACATTTGCCTTGCACCTGGACTTGACTATCATTTCCCATCAAGACTTGAGACCTGACCGATTCATCCATCTCAACAAACAATGTTTTATCACCTGTCATGTGGCTACTGCACCCACTATCCAGAAACCAAATATCTCCAACAAATTCAGCATTTGCAGATAAACTTGAGAGAAATAGATTTTCCTCAACTTCATCATTTGTCTTTTCTTCATGGAAATTTGCTTGATTTTTATTTTTATGCCAACAATCCCTTTCTTCATGTCCAAATTTATTACAAATTGAACATTGAGGCACAGTTGAGGACTTGGTTTTGTACCAACAATCTTTTTCAATATGACCTCTTTTCTTGCAATTATAGCATTGAGGAGGTTCGAGATTACCTTTGTTGTGGTTTCTCTCATTTCCATTATGCGTGGTTCTTCCTTGGCCTCTTCCACGAAAATTTTGCCTCCCACGACCTCGACCGCGACCTTGGCTATTTTGCCTTTGGTTGGAGGTAGCCCCTGCAATGCTGCTTAATCCCTTTTGTAAATCAAGTGTTGTTTGGAAAACCTGTTCAACTGGCTTATCCACATTTCTGTTTAACCTTTCTTCATGTGTTTGCACAGAACCCATTAGTTGATTTAAAGATAATTTAGTTAAATCCTTGGATTCTTCAATGGCAGCAACAATATGGTCAAATTTGAGAGTAAGACTTCTTAACACTTTTTCAACATTTTTTTGATCAGTTAGGTCCTCACCAAGAGACCTAGTTTGGTTCACATTAGTTGTGACTCTTGTAAAGAATCCCTGAATGGGCTCAGAAGTTTTCATCAATAAATTTTCAAACTCACGGCGAAGAGTTTGTAATTTTAAGGTAACAACTTGACTTGAACCTTTATATTCATCTCGAAGCAAGTCCCATGCTTCATTTGATGTGGTGGCTCCCATTATCCTAGGAAAGATGGTCTCATCCAGAGCTTGTTGGATGTAAAATAAGGCCTTTGCATCATTTTTTCTATTTTCTTTCATCTCATTTTTTTGGACTGCAGTAACTCTTCCTTCTTGTATGTCATATTCAGATAAGCCATTCTCAACTAAATCCCATAAATCATATGAAATGAACAAGGTTTTCATTTTGATACACCAAAACTGATAATTATCACCTTTAAAAATAGGAACCAATGGTTGAGAAACACTTACAGTGTTGTTGTTGGCCATTCCTTTCTTTCCTTCCTTTTACTGTTATTTGTAACACCTCTAGAGAGACTTGTGCAGGTAAGTATGCAGCTGAACCTGCTCTGATACCACAAACTTGTTGGCTACCGTACAATACTTGAAAAGAGACACAAAATTTTGGATAAAAATAGAGCACTCTCCTTGGATAACTCAATTTTTCTACTTATTTCCTGATCCATACAATGAGCACAGCACCTCTTTATATACCGTAAAAAGACCTAACAAACTTGGGACAAGTGTCCCATGATTACATAAAATAAGGAGTAGAAAGGAAAACTCAATACCCATTGCTCACAACGTGTAAGTGAACGTTGTTGACAAATTCAACCATTAGACCAGTCAATATGACCATTCTACATTTGAATTATTTTTTAACAAATATTTGGGTGGGTGGGTTGAATAGTAAGAATGGACCCAACCTGTCCACATCTAATAATCAGGTCAGGAATGTTCATCCCAAACCTTTTGTTAATAATAGGTCAATACGCTGACCCAAAATCTAAACCAAAAATAAAAAAGGATCAACCTATGCCTGAATTGCTAAGTGGGTTGAGGTTTGGTTGGCAGGTCAGGTAAAGTCACATTCATTATTTTGAAAGTCAAAGGAAAGAAAATAACTAAATTACTTCTTCACTAAAAGGAGTATGAATGGTAAATAAAACAAAAACAAAGTTAATCTCTAGCATGTAAAGAAGAAGGGAAAAAGAAAAAAAAACCAAATCCCTTATATATAAATAAAGTTCAACCTCACTTGCACAGTCTAAAACAGTCATCAGGTAATAATTCAATTCCAACCTCACTTCTACAGTCTAAATCATTAGTGAAGGGCTACAAAATACAAAAATCTACTCAAAGACAAAAATCATAAGAATGTAAGTAGTACAATCAAAGAGCATAATTTAAGCAGAAAAATAAGAAGATGCAAATAGATGTAGGCAGTTAGTTACACCACACTCCTCATCATCAGTCACACCCTGCTCATCATCATCTGTCACACCCTGCTCCTCATCATCATCAGTCACACTATTCTCATCATCAGTTACACCATACTCATCATCTTCAGCCACACCATGCTCATCATCATCAGTCACACTATTCTCATCATCAGTCACACCCTGCTCATCATCATCAGTCATACTATATTCTCATCATCAGTCACACCATACTCATCATCTTCAGTCACACCATGTTCATCATCATCAGTCACACTATTCTCATCATCAGTTACACCATGCTCATCATCATCATCAGTCACACCATGCTCATCATCGTCATTCACACTATTCTCATCATCATCATCAGTACTATACTCATCATCTGTCGGACTTTCAAATAATGGAATCCCATCCCCACCCAATTCGAATTCTCTAAATCGAACCGAAACTCTTCTATTGGAAAAACGGGAGAAATAGTATACCCGGTTCGATCTAAAATCACTCTCAATGGTACAAACAGAGACTGGACTACTATGATTAAAGATTGCTATTGCCCGATCACCTAGATTTTCCACATTCACCCACTCTAACTCAGTTAAGTTGGCTCGAAAAACAGCAACAGTGCGGTTCCAAAACTCCCCAACTCTCAATACCAGCAATATCTCTCCACAAGATTCCAAAATAACAGCATGATGGTGCCAATGCACCGGTGGTGCTGAATGTGCTGTATCAGTTCTTTCCATTTTCATCCTTAGAATAGTAGAGTCGTGTGGAAAAAGAGTGTCTACAACAGAAAGGCTACAATCTTCGTTCAATGCATACAACTTTCCTCGAAAGAATATGATAGAAGAGACAACATGACAAGTTGGCTGATCCCAGTCAGAGACAATAAAAGGTTCTTGCCATTCATAGTACTGATGATCGGACCTTGGGTTGAGTCGGCATGGCAAGAATTTGTCATTGCAGGATGATTTTAAGAGGAGAACACCGTCAGGATGTGCTGGAGTGGAGAAGAAAAGGCATTCATTATAACCTCTGCTTTCTCGCTTTGGAACATCAATGCATCCATTAGTGATGAATGGGTTAAAGAGAAATTCTATATCCTCATGGGGATCACGCAAAAGAAGCCAACCTGTGGAATATAGGTCGGAGTATCCGGGAGTAAAGCGACGCTGCAATGATTTCTTGTATATTTTCTTCTCTGAGAAACTGTAGAGTTCGATACTTTGCCCTTGCTCATCTTCGATGTCTCTGTAAACGATGTGGAAGGGGAGGTCCTGAGCAGGAGGAGGATGAAGACATTCTCTTTGAGCTATTCGCCATGAGCGGCAGACAGAGCCAAAACAAAGATGATTGAGTGGGGTTAGGAACTTCAAAATCAACTGGAGAAGATCATGTGAAGCATCTGACCAGCTGCTGCTACTCATTTCTTCAATCTCTCTCAAGTCGTCTAAACCGAAGTTAGATTGGATCATGCAGAGAAGAAACAAAAGAAAGACAAAGGGACGTAAGAATCTATATATATAGAATGAACGAAGAGTCTTTTATTTACTTTTTACACAGTAGTTGCAAAATCCCGAACAGTTCGATCGGTCTAGAATATTTCGCTATTCGATTCTAAAAAATCCCTAATTTCATGCAGCTCGATATCTTTTTGGCGAAGATCGATCGCGAAATCTTGTAGACGATCCATGGTTTTCGTTTGAATTTTATTTTGACCCTTCTTTTGATGCCCACCTCCAACTAATGTCAGTAATTAATCCTCTTTTGGTGGGCCCTTCAGACCCCACCAACCCCACAAACTGGGAGATATTCAAAGAGAACAAACCGTTTCAAGATCTGTTGTTAGTTTGAAGAGAGAGAGAGAATTACACCCCAACCCAATTTAATAATATTTAATTCTAACTTATTTTATTTTATTTAATTAAGTATACTTAGTAGCTAACTAAGTATTTTAAAGGTTGATTAGTCTTGTTTTAGCCTTTGGGTTAGACCTTGAGTCTTGAATACGTCGTTGGACCTCAAATTGGCGAGAACAGGTAGGGTCAAGGATTTTCTCATTTTACCTCATACACGTTGATTTTCACATTGAACTCTACCTCATTTGATCACTCTTTGAGCAAGTGGGCCATCAATAGACTCAATTTGAAATAAGAACTTGTTGCTTGACCTTTTTATAAAAGAGGGACCAAGTCACTTAAAAACCAAGTACACCTTCATTCCTTGGATCATTTCAGATTTGGGAATGAAAGAAGAAGCTCTGCACTTCATTTTATTCACCTTTCATTGATTCTCTTCTCCATTTCCTTCTTTTCATCATAATAGCATTTCTATTGAGAGGATACTCCTTTCTAATCTGTTCCTGTCAACAATAGGCATGAACACAGTTCCCTCTTTCTAGATTAGTGAAGTAATGGGTCAAAAAGACTGATTTTCTCACATGCATACATTCTCATCATCTTTTTCATAGACTCCATTCTTTATTAGGTTTTGCAATTTGGGGATTTGGTGGTTTGAGCTAAGATTAGTAGAGAGAACTTGAGAAACATTGATTAAGGCAAGTATAAGCTTTAATTAAGAATACAATGTTATTTATTTATTTTTTTTTTTTTTTTGATTGGGTATCAAATTCTATTTTCTCCTTTTTTGCTGTGATTAGCCTAATTGGTTAGAACTTGAGAATTAATGGGGTTTGGGTTTGCTTGGAATATGATACACATAAGATTGGAAGGAATGAGTGGTGAATAGTGTATGTACATGTGTACAGGTGGAATGTGTATATAATATAAATGTGTGTGAGGTGGACTAGTGAATGTAAAGTGCAGGTGGAATGTGTATGTAAATGGGGGTGCAGGTGGAATAGTGTATGTGAAGTGCAGGCGGAATGGAGGAATAATGTATGGAATTGGGAAAAGAAAAATAGAGTGGACACAGATGTGCCCCTCGCTTGAGGTGGGGTTCTGTTGAGCCCGGGGTTTTTGACCCAACATGCTCGCTTTTGAGCACTAAAAGTTGACGAATACCCATATAATGTGTATTTATGAAACCAATTAGGATTTTAGACTCCAAGGGATTTATAGGACCCTAGAAGTTGGCATGTTTGACGAGATTAACGGACCAATGGTAATTAACCACGTGAGAGATCATTGAGGCTAAGAATACTTCTTAGCCTAAAACTATGCCATGGGAGTTGGTTTAGGGACTCAAGGTATTTTATTATAATTAGTGGCACCAAATACATGATAGTAATACATTGATCTTTTAAAACTACCTTGTAATGGACGGTGAGAGACTATGGTAGAGTTAGTTAGGATTGATCTTGATTTCTTAAATCCCTTGCATTTCATATTGAGTAATATTAACATCATTGACCTTCAAGTGGTTATCAATATATTTTGTGTTGGTGTCTCCTTTTCCAATTAATATAATTGGAGTTGATTCTTGGAATAATATGAATGTGGACATTGTTGTTTGATTTGATTCGATTCGATTTGAGATTATAAGAATTTATATATATTGGAAACTTATTCGCATTCTATTATTATTGATTCGATCGTCAGCACTACTTACCTTCGACCCTGTGATATCCGACGGGGTTACACTTAGTTCATTAATTGAGACTACTGCAGTAAGTCATTATTTGAGTACCAAAACTCCAAACCCGGGTAGCCAGTTAGCATTCGGCTGGGACGCTGGTGACATTTCAACTAAATTTGCTCTCTTTTGAGAGGATGAGCTCAATGTAAATGCTAGATTTGTATGTTGATCCCCCATTTGATTCATAAAGTATAAATGATTCGATTTGCACAAATTGCTTAGTTTTACTTAACCCTGGCATCTTTGATCAATTGTCTTTAAATTCAAATTGATATAACATTTGTTACAATATTAATGCATATACTTGCTAAATAGTTGTATTTAAGATACTATCTTTGATATCACATACGCAGGTGCAACTCTAGAGCCTGAAGAGGCCCAGGAGGGAGAAGTGGAAACCGAAGAGGTTCCTCCTGGACTAGAAGAGTGGCCTGGTAATGGACCTATGTGATCTAGACCTCTGGAGAACATCATGGAATTTTGAGAGTTAGGATGGAAGTGTGACTGACTCCCTTTTGTGTGGGTCACACTAGTTTAGATACTCTTGCGTAGATACTTTTGGATCTTGTTTAGTCTAGATTGTGGGGTGATTTTTTTTAATTGCCACTTGGGTTCCAATATGTAAATAACTTTTGTATAAACATGAAACTTATTATAGGATTGTTCATGAAATGGTATCTAATTGTGTGTTATCATAAAATGCTTCCACTACTAAATGTTGTTGACAAGTGTTAGTGTGCTAGACTCACACGTGGAAGATTAATTTTTTTCTCCTTCGTGATGTCGTAATTGACTCGAGACAAGTATTATATCACGGGAGTACGCGTGTCACACCTCGGGGATTACCTTAGGCCCGGGTGATTTGGAATCGGGATGTGACAGAGAACCTCCCAAGGATGTGGAAGGTCCAGCCCTACTGGCTAGTCTCTTATTGATTTTCCTCTTTTTGAGGGTTTTGTTTATCTTTTCCCTTGATTCTTTGCTTCATCCAAGCTATTTTTCTCTCTTTGGAAAGACTTTGACTTTGAGAGGATTTGTTACCAATTAGAGTTTCTTGGAGAACAATTATTTCCTTGTAAAGTCCTACCATATCTCTAAAAGATTGCAACGGATGTGCATGAGCCAATTTTCCAAAAATATTCGAAACTCACATGATGAGAGATTTCATCCATGTGACGTCCAAGCTTGGCTGCCGTTTTCCAAATTTGATTCTCAAGATTTTTGTTTCAAAGTATGAACACATGATGCCCTTGGACTTGCCAAGTCTTCAAATTTATATTTGGTTGCAATTTTGGGTCAATGGTGGATCCCACATGGAGGTGCAAGATCATGGATATGCCATATTCCGTCATAATGTGGGCCCCACTTTTTTATGTCTCCTACACAAATTAAAATGGATAAAATCACATGTAAGAAACTCATCAATGAAATTTATGGGACCCTACTATGCCTCATGATGCACGAAATGTCAAAATTTTCAAAAATAGAACATGGCGCCAAGTATGCATTGATGAAGCCAAAAAACTAATTTTGGGCGATGAATGAGATGAAAAGAAACCTAATTTCACAAATGTCGTGCAATGTGATGAATTTTGACCATGTTTTCAAAATAACTCCAAGTGGATGAGATTATGAAATTGAGTGTAATTTTATGCAATTAAACCTAATTAAATCCACAAATGCTTATGAAATGATAACCTAATGACCTAATTTTGGGGACTTACCAGCTCACTAGGTCATGAGCCACGACTCAGCCCATGTCTTAGAACTCAAAAAAAAGAAAAAGAAAAAAGAAGATGTGGTTTTGGTGTGGGGGGGGGGGGGGGGGGGGGGGCGGGCTGGGTTGTGGGTGGGTGGGTTTGAGTTGGTTCATCCAATTCAACATTAGACTCTATAGGTGGAACCTCCATTCTGCTCTAATGTCTCAATTTGTGTATTGAACCTGGGCATGGACCATTAGCATTATTTCGTTTCTAAAATCCGGTAGAACCTATTTCCCATATGGCTCATTGGAATCCATAGAGGGCTACCTGCTGTCCCATTTATGTTCTGGGTTTAGCCCAAGTTTATATTTCTGACCCAATTATAATGGATTCGATTTGGTGTTGGGGCAATTTGTACAATGTGATGCAGCAACCCTCACCCAACTAGTATAGGTTGAACCTTTAAAAAATGCATTTATTAATTAGCTTGAAAATGTCTATATCCAATTAAATCTAGAAGCCAATAAGGTCAACCTGGACTACTGATTAGCAAGTCGGTTTGAATTGAGTAGGGAGTTTAGTGTAAATATTTGGGTCGGTGGGTTGAATAGTAAGAATAAACCCAATCCATCCATAAATATTTGGGTGGGTGGGTTGAATAGTTAGAATGAACCCAACCCGTCCACATCTAATAATCAGGTCGGGAATGTTCATCCCAAACCTTTTGTTAATAATAGGTCAATGTGCCGACCCAAAATCTAAACCAAAAATAAAAAAGGATCAACCTATGCCTGAATTGCTAAGTAGGTTCAGGTTTGGTTGGCAGGTCAGGTAAAGTCACATTCATTATTTTGAAAGTCAAAGGAAATAAAATAACTAAATTACTTCTTCACTAAAAGGAGTATGAATGGTAAATAAAACAAAAACGAAGTTAATCTCTAGCATGTAAAGAAGAAGGGGAAAAAAAAAAAACTAATCCCTTATATATAAATAAATTTCAACCTCACTTCTACAGTCTAAATCATTAGTGAAGGGCTACAAAATACAAAAATCTACTCAAATTATAATGAGGGGACTTAGCTCTCCATGAACAGTTTGAAAAAAAAAAAAAAAACGTTGGACATGAGAAGGTAAGTACTACAATCAAAGAACATAATTTAAGAAGAAAAATCAGAAGATGCAAATAGATGTAGGCAGTTACACCACACTCATCATCATCAGTCACACCCTGCTCATCATCATCATCAGTCACACCATTCTCATCATCAGTTACACCATACTCATCATCTTCAGTCACACCATGCTCATCATCATCAGTCACACTATTCTCATCATCAGTCACACCCTGCTCATCATCATCAGTCATACTATTCTCATCATCAGTCACACCATACTCATCATCTTCAGTTACACCATGCTCATCATCATCAGTCACACCATGCTATCATCATCAGCCACACCATGCTCATCATCATCAGTCACACTATTCTCATCATCAGTGACACCATGCTTATCATCATCAGTCACACCATGCTCATCATCATCAGCCACACCATGCTCATCATCATCATTCACACTATTCTCATCATCATCATCATCAGTACTATACTCATCATCAGTCGGACCCTCAAATAATTGAATCCCATCCCCACCCAATTCGAATTCTCTAAATCGAACCGAAAGTCTTTTATTGGAAAAACGGGAGAGATAGTAAACCCAGTTCGGTCTAAAATCACTCTCAATGGTACAAACAGAGACTGAACTACTATGATTAAAGATTACTATTGCCCGATCACCTAGATTTTCCACATTCACCCACTCTAACTCAGTTAAGTTGGCTCGAAAAACAGCAACAGTGCGGTTCCAAAACTCCCCAACTCTCAACACCAGCAATATCTCCCCACAAGATTCCAACAAAGCAGCATGATGGTGCCAATCCACCGGTGGTGCTGAATGTGCTGTATCAGTTCTTTCCATTTTCATCCTTAGAATAGTAAAGTCGTGTGGAAAAAGAGTGTCTACGACAGAAAGGCTACAATCTTCGTTCAATGCATACAACTTTCCTCGAAAGAATATGATAGAAGAGACAACATGACAAGTTGGCTGATACCAGTCAGAGACAATAAAAGGTTCTTGCCATTCATAGTACTGATGATCGGACCTTGGGTTGAGTCGGCATGGCAAGAATTTGTCATTGCAGGATGTTTTTAGGAGGAGAACACCGTCAGGATGTGCTGGAGTGGAGAAGAAAAGGCATTCATTATAACCTCTGCTTTCTTGCTTTGGAACATCAATGCATCCATTAGTGATGAATGGGTTAAAGAGAAATTGGATATCCTCATCATGGAGATCACACAAAAGAAGCCAACCTGTGGAATATAGGACGGAGTATCCGGGAGTAAAGCGACGCTGCAATGGTTTCTTGTATATTTTCTTCTCTGAGAAACTGTAGAGTTCGATACTTTCCTCGTGCTCATAACCGATGTGCAAGGGGAGGTCCTGAGCAGGAGGATGAAGACATTCTCTTTGAGCTATTTGTCATGAGCGGCAGACAGAGCCAAAACGAAGATGATTGAGTGGGGTTAGGAACTTCAAAATCAACTCGAGAAGATCCTGTGAAGCATCTGACCATGAACAGCTTCTACTACTACTCGGTTCTGTCATCTCTCTCTACTCGTCTAAACCAAAACGTTTGATTGCTGGATTGTTGAAAATAATACAAAAGAAAGAAAGAGAGTTGGTTGGTATAAATACAAGGAAGAAAGAGTCCTACCTTGCTCATGGTCCTACTTTTAGAAGAACATAATTTAAAGCAGCAATCTTTCATTAGATGTCAAAATTATAGATGGATTCTAATAGGCCTTATTTTTAGAAAGTTGGATTTATAGTGGCCTTATTTTTAGAAAGATCGTTGGTTTAAATGCAACCTTTCATTGGTTTCTCAAAAACTCACACAATATTGGACTGGAATTCATAGTGGGACTTTAGGAAAACTAAGTAGATTAATTGCCTACATTCTTTGGGTACTTCCAGTCACCAGTAGTCCTGCGTTTTCTAATCCTAGTCTTGATGGGCTTGGGAAGTTTATCTTCACATAGACATCAACACTCGTGACAGATCCCTGCCTCACCAATCTAGCAACATATATAACAACGCCATTTGAAACTGAAGAATTAATGCATTTGGATGAGCTTTCCTTGGAAAAAAAATCTTGCAGAGTCCTCCCCTTCTTTCTGCAAACCTCCCATTTTTCTCGCTTTATTTTTGTGTTAAATTTGTCATGTTCAATGGCATCTTTTTTCGCTCACAGAATTTCATTATTGACCATAATGAATATGTTCAATTAGCAACAACTACACCCCACTCAATTGGGCTTTGAAATCCTGCTCTAAAAGGGTAACTGAGAAATTAGCCTAGGGTTCATTTTTATACAACAAAATATCTAAAACCGTATGTGCCTAATCTTCTTATTGATTGGGCCGGAACTGTCTCCCCAATCCAACACTTACATTGGAAGTGATGATCCATACATAGCTCAAATTATCAGGCGGGGTTTGAGTTGGGCGACAGGTTTTTCAACAGTTCAAGTCTGGCTGACTTATCACTATAGTATCAAGTATGGACCAGCCCACACCCAACCCATTTGTTGCTCGTCACAAAGCTGTATATTTACTGATATCCTGTCATCTATATTCTATACTTAGGATGACAATCCTCAATGTGAATGGGGAATTCTTTAAAATTGCTCGAATGGAAGACTAAAACAATTGCCAGCCACTGGTCAGTTGTGCATTTTGCTTCGCTTTGTTTTGATTTTTTTATTTTTTTTTTGCCTGTTACCCCAGCTAAGGGGGCCAGGGAGAGAACTTGCACACGCGGAACAGAAGCCCACATATCGTGGGACAGGAAGTTCACACATGCGGTGAAAGGTGGAAAAGGTGGCATATCCAAGATTTGAACATGGATAACCAGGTGAGAACTGTCGCTCTTTACCACTTTGGCTAAGGAGCCATTTAGCAACCACATTTTCTTAGCATTCATCGTCTAGCCTGTGAGCATGGAGTATGATCTCCAACAATGCAATTATTTGGGTCAATGAAATCTAGTGAGCTTGGGATGTCGGTAAGTGGCGAATCTCCAATCTGGACTGATGTCTAAATTTGTGAATTGAACTTGGGCATGGAACGTTAAGGTTATTTCGTTTCTCAAATCCAGCACAAACCATTACCCCTATTACTTACTCAAGTCCATAGAGGGCCAAAATCTAAACCACTAAAATAAGAAAGGAAAATAAAAGTATAAAGGAAAATAAAAACCTACTCAAACTACAATGAGGAGCCTTAACTCCATGAACAGTTTGAAAAAAAAAAAAAAAAGAACAAAAAAAGAAACGTTGGAGCTGTGGTTGAAAAGAGAAACCTATTTGTGAGAAGGCATGTAGTACAATCAAAGAACATAATTTAAAAAGAACGAGAACGAGAACAAGAAGCAAGAAGCAAATTGATGTAGGCAGATATGGTCATGACTCATCATCAGTCGCACCGTACTCCTTTTTTGGGTAAGACAGTCACACTCTCTTCTTCTTCCTTTTTTCTGGGTAAAGAGAGTCACACCATACTCATCATCAGTCACATCCTCAAATAATGGAATGCCATCCCCACCCAATTCGAATTCTATATATCGAACCGGAACTCTTTTTTTTTTTTTTTTTTTATGGGAAAAATGGGAAAAATAGTAAACGAGGAAAGACTCAGGTGAGTCCAATTTTTAAAAACTAATGTAACCTACCCACGACCCTCATCTTAAGGTGAACAAAAGAAGTTGGGAGTAGAGAAAGATGATTCTCATAGCAAGCCCTCCAATAAAATAAAATGAAACTCTCTTTGAATACTGTTGTTTTTACTTAAAAACATCATTTTGAAGCTCCTTTGGAGCTATCCACATTCTTACGAGCTGCAAAAGGAAATATCAGATAGGCCTGAGATTAGCAGAGATGCCGGTTGCATTTGCTTCAAGAGACTCGAATCCACAACCTTGTGGATGTGAATTGTAATGATGGGCACCTTCCGATTGTGCTACGGGCTCTCGTCTCATGCAGAGCATTTGTTGATTTTTAACTATAAGGAAATAAAGTTTTGATTATGACCAAAATGGACAGTTCTGTAAAGACCATGCATGTCCATGTTTGGGGAAAATCCACTAACAGGGGAAGTAATTAGTATAACAAAGAAAAAGAACTAAAAGAAACACTAACAAATATGTGCGAAACTATGCTTTTGTTAGTGCTTAATAATAATAATAATAATAAAAAAAACCTGTGTTATAGGAAGAATGACATTATATTGAGCATGAGCGGCTGAGTGCGCATTATAGAAACACAGTTACAATATTACAAGAAGGCATTAGCTAATCTGAGTTACATAACCAATCCACTAGGCTGTTTCTAAGAATTCTCATATTCACAGTAATAGATGTGACCACAACTATTAAGTATTAAGTTCTTACAAAATCTGTGCCCTGTATAGCATATAGAATACCACAAATATTGAGCACGGCAGGATAATTAAAAAAAAAAAAAAAAACATTTGCAGTATTACAGCATTCTGGTTATTTTCACAACAAATGGTGTGGAGATATATGGAAATAGGAGTATGCAGGTAACTGGATAAATCACCTATCATGTGTACCATTATCATTATGGTGTGCATACATTACCATTGGCATTAATACCAACCACAGTAAAGGAAACATATCCAGAGATGGCATCAAACCTGACCTCTTTGCTGGAGTCATTTCAAAATTCACTACTTACACAGGCTGACTTGCAGCAGTTAAAATTACAAAACCCTGCTACTTCTCAGTTATTGGCGCTTTCATGTCTGCATCACAAGCAATGTCTTCCTGACAAACCAGTTGATCGTGCACAGGTAGGTTGGTCCTAGAACCATGAATCTGTTCATTGAGTTCCACAGTTAGTAGAAGTAAAATAAATAAAAATAAATAGAAGCAGCACCAACTATTTGTGCGAAAGCTTACTATGACCTCAGATTCAAGAGACAAGGCATCATTAGAAGGCCTTGCAGACGACCCTGAGGGCCTGTAGAAAAGTAATTGAGCTATAGAGCGATCTATTGGATTTGTATCAGTTTCTGGATCCATAAATCCCAAACACCTGCATAAACACAAGCATTATCCAGTATAATAATGGAAGGATGTGAAAGATGGCAATGCATTACTCAATGCAGCAATGAACATTATCAGCTACCTAGATGTTAATTTAGTAGAAGAGATGAAGTTCTAAAGTTCTTTTAGGTGGAAATAGTAGACCACATATTCTATAGAACATACAATTAAATGACTAACAGATGCAAACTTTTACCAATCACCTTATTCATGCACTATACTAAACACCTTTGTTTTTCTCTGTCTGTCTGTCATAGTACAAGCAGTTTAAAAACCATAGAAAAAAGAAAAAAAAGAGAGAAAACACACAAACCATGCAACTTTTTTCCCATGAAAGATCTTGGCCATTGATATACTTCCAGTATCTCTAAGTTGATCATATAGATCAAGACTTTTCTCCGTCACAAAGGAAAGTTGATGTTATGAGATTTGCAGGGTAGGGACTATATTGTAATTACTGAAGACAGTCATGACAGAGGCTTTGTAATTTTCCAATAAGAGTATAAATAATAGCATCAGGCCTTCAACCCTATTGAACATCCAGCAATAGCTTTCTTCACCTAACTCTCTTTCCCTTCCTCAATGACCCTAGCTTCTGTTTCTAATTTTTCCTTCGTCTTTTTGGCTTTAATCCTAATTTTCAAGTGAATAAAAGCTTCCAACTGTCAAAGCCTCCTAATCACTAGAAGACTAGTCTAAGGGGAGAGAAAATGCATCAATTCAACTCATTGGTGGGTTTTTCAGTTCCCATCCTTAAGCTGATGTCAGCCATATGTGTGTTCATGTCAGCACTATAGAGCAGTTGTGGAATTCGTACAGCCATTGAATTTTCCAATGCAGTCACTTTAAGGTGGGTGCGCCCATAATTCTTTTTTCCACAAATCTTGGTTGAGTTATTGGTGTTTTGTTGTTGTTGTGTGTGTTTGGGTGGGGGTCCACATTTTAAGTGTAATGGATGAGTAGTCATCCTCATATTGATAGTTAGTTTAATTAGATAAATATACCTACCTATTCCAACATGTAACCACTCAAGTCTTCTTCCCACTTTTCAGTCTTCTTCAACAACTTCAATTCTATCCCAATTCTATCACAATTCACAGACACTTAGATTGAGAAAAGAGGTAATGTCGTAATCTTCTCTTCTTTTATCCTCTTCTTAAAATTTTATGCTCTATCTCCACCAAATCATTGTCAGTAAGTATTAGAGAATGATTTTGCGTGATCTGAATTTCTTTTTAACGAATCATAAAACATAGTTTTGCAATTATTGGTGAACATGCCCCTGCGAAACACGGGTTGCTGTGTGATAAAAAAAAAAAAAAAAAAAAAAAAAGCTAAGCACGAGTTGCTGTGCTAGTTTGAATGGAGTTGATCCTCAAATTCTTCATGAGAAAGTAACAAAGAAAGAAATACAATTGGAACACACAAGATTCAACGATCAAATGGTAGACTTTCTTACAAAAACAATCACAGAAGGCAGTTGATCCATGTTTTATCCAAGCTGCGCATTATAAACACTAATCCACCAGCCTAAAGGCATGTGCTACAAAATCCAGAGGGACTAATTGCAATTTTTAGGATACAGGGACTGAGTATTGAGAGGGTTTTTTTTTTTTTTCCTGGAATTTTGGTCATCCAACCTTACGGATCTCCCTCCCTCCCTCTCTCTCAAACCTTAATGACTTCTACCTTTTCTTTCTTTATCTTTTTAGCTTTAAACCTAACTTTCAAGCAAGGAAAAGTTTCCAACTGTTGACCTCATTGAACTGGCCAATTTATCCAATGCCTGATCAGTAGAAATTCCAATTGAGTTTAACATAAGATAAAATGTGATCATGGAATCCCGCAAACAATCCGATCATACATAGGAAACTAAGTGGGAGCCTTTTCCACTGCCTCCCAATGACCTGTTTTGACATATTTTATGCTATGCAAATTAAACCATTTATGTTTTCTTATGAAACGACACTATGGAAAAATCATTTGGTCATTGTATTGCAGAAAGTGAGCCAGTTAACATTCAACTAACGCCACCTTCACTAGATGGCTGTCACTCAGAAGATTCAATATTTAAAGGGTACTACGGAGGTAAGTCGGTTCTTCATAAAGAATTTAACATGCCCATCACTGCTTGTGCATGTGTCAATTAGGCTCCCTGACGCACGTTGCTAAGCCAGACGGTGTGTTGTTTTAAGCCACTTTCATATATGTGTGTCCATGCGCATGTGGGTGCGCGCATGCGTGTGAAAAATCAACCGTCATGTATCTTGAGATATGTGTGCGCCCGTGTGTGTGAAAGATCAATCTTGATTTATCTTGAGATGATGATATATCATATATGTAATCTCCCAGAGAGAGAGAGAGAGGAACTCTTTAATCCTGTCTCTCATCCTCTCTCTCTCTCTATTCCCTCAGTTCGTTCCATCCATCCTTGAAGTTATCATGAATCATGATCTATGACCAAACCAAACACACGGTAGTTCAAGAAACTCAGTTCAAGCAGAAAACAACAAGAATCCACCGCAATCACCTATGAGTCGGTAACTGAACAACATATAAACCAATAAACTACACGAGATTCTAGACAGCATTGCGCATAGGCAAGAAGGAAAAACAGCTAACAAGGATCTTTTTATTTTTGGGGGAATAATAACTAATATGGCTTTTAACAACTCCAAAGCTAAAATTGCAGGCATCCCATCCAAGACCAAACAACAACAGCCAGCTCACTATAAAGTACTTCTTATTCGCCTTGGAAAGTAACTTTGAAACATAAACCCCAATATTGCAATGCCTTAAATCAGAACCCTTAAAACTTTTACAATGTCCTACGAAACTACTTCAAGTTAAATTGATAATTGAACTTCCTTTTTGAAAAAATCATTTAAGTTACATGTAGAAATTCGACTTTTCAACTTCAACAATACTTGTAATATCTTCACTGTGTTTGCAGGAGCTTGGACAATGCTGGTCTGGGTGAGGCAAATATTGCAAAAACAAGAAGCAACAAATCAGATTACTGAAACTCACAGAAATGTGCTTTCTTTCACTCAAGAACCGCAATCCAGAAACATCTAAAATGCAAGTAAAAGAACTAACAAATTTACTGGTTAAGAATATTAATAATGCAAGTCCTTTAAACTTCTTTCTTAATACTAGCATATTTATGGAAACAGAACCCAAGTTTAAGTGGTAAGGATTCAGAGAAGAAGACAATGATGATGATGTTTATGGAACTAAAAACCATACTGTGCAACGGGTCATACTTATTGGATTCTCCTGCAGCCAGAGTTCCACTTCTGCCTCTCCTGACTCTGCTACTACTGTTTGTTTTACCGAAATCACGCCTTTGCTCAGCACTTCTAGCCAAACGATACAAACTATCACGTATACACAGTTTTGTTCTAATATCCAACTGAAACCAAGCAATTGTATAAGGTTAGAGACAACTTAACTACACACACGTACATGCAAAGTAAAAATAATAATATTTTAACTTACATGCATGCACATGAATACATAAGAGATTTTCAAGTTTCAGTTTTCAACTCTTAAATAAATAGAGGCCCTAAGCAAGAAATATTTGGGGAAAGTGAAGGAAAAAAAGAAGTCTTGGCTATTAGTTAATGATGTTTCAATTCAACCAATCTTTATCTGTACAACTATCATATGATTCTAGAATATTATATAGCCAGCAGTCCCATCAGCTGTATTGCATGGAAGGTGAGCTCGTAAGTTACCCTCTCATTGCAACTCACCTACATATACACATTCGAACAGCATACTAGAATTTTACAGAAGATAAGGATGAAGAGTCTAATTGTAAGATGGATGGAGAGGAAGGGGGAATCAAATTCAGCCATCATAGGTATCTAAAATTGTATAATGTCTATGTAATTACACTGGCAGATCTACGAGCATATAAAATCTGCATATATACAAATCATATATAGACAATGCTCCAATGCACATATAGATTGTTAGACATGGATCATCCATTTCATCTAGTCCATTCTTCATAGGCTAACTTGCAATAACCAATCTTATTAGATAATCAGAACCACCTTAATTGTGGCACTTTTCAAGTGTTCCAAATTGATGCTTATTATATCAATGGTTCATTGTGATGATTAGGCTTCTTTTTCTTTCTTTTCTTTTTTTTTGCATAATAATCAAAACTATACAATTTAAAGATTATTGATTAACTAGTCAGATCCCTGAATTTGAGGTTTCAGGCAATCCAAGATGGGTCTTACAAAATCAGTTGTTCAATTTGATGATGGGCCCTTTTCATGAAAATAATTGAACTATCCAGTTAATAGGCATTAATTATAGAGATACAATCCTGATCAGTAATATCATTATGCACAACCAATGGAGGGAGTACAGAATTGAAATGATGGTCCATATCATAAATGACTACCCATGAATCCGCTTGCAACTAAGTGTTACGTTATCGTAGTGCACTAAGAGTAGGGATTGCTCAGGTCAGCTGCTTTGCTCAGGATCCAGGCTTAAGTATGAGGCCATATAACTAAAATGGGTTGCACTTGCACGTAGAGAATATATGCCTAAAGGCCCAAAACTATGGCTTGGCCCAACATATATAAAACTAATGAGCATAATCAATTAATAAAGGATGGAAACTGGTTAATCTCAGCTTAAAACTCAATTTGTACCTAAGAATAGGTTCAATAACTAAATGCGTTGAACTTGGACAAGCTTCAGTACAGTATATGGCCCGACCTGGCTTTTGTGCAATAATAACCTATGCCCAAGTCATTAGAGCGTTATCCATACACTACAGAAGAATCAATCATACCTGTCCCATAACATCCTGAAGCTGCTGAAAACTAGTTGCTTCTAGTGAGATTTCATTAGATAACACAGAGCTCATGCAAGAGCTTTCCTGTACAGTAGAAGAATCAATTTCTGTGGGTGCGAATTCTATGCCTGTCTCCACCACTTCACTATCACCTCCAACCTCATCCTGTATTTGATGAAGTTTCTTCTGTACTGGAGCTTGATCAGCAAATGTATCCTAAAACATATGTAGATCATGTTAGTGCTTATTAGACATCACAGTTTTGTATTTACCGTGGATGATCTAGCATTATTACCTTTTCCTCTGTTATTGCAGTAGAGAACTTTGCAAGATGATTAGAAGGTATCTCCATAGATGGGACATTATTTGAAGCATGACGACCCGAGACTTTATAATTTAGATGATTTTTTGTTTCAGATTTAATACTGGAACCTGTTCGTGTGACTGAAAATTGATGTGAAGGATGTCCATACTCTTGGTGTTGATAAGGAATGTAGGCATGAAGGTACCTAGAGGAATTATCTCCCCAAAGTTGCCTTTGTTGAGAAGGAACTTGAGAAGAAGATGACACACAAGAAAGTCTACAATCTGAAACTTGTTGCGCAGGACCAGAGCTTTGGAGAGAGAAGTCTGAAGATCGAATTTTTCTTTTTCCTGCTAGGTGTTCTTGGCTCCTTGATTGCTTGCTTTGTCTATTCTCCTGTCACAGGGTGATACAGTAAGTGCAAAAAGTGAAAGACAGAATTATCACAAAATTTCTGGGTACATTGGATTATAAGATTTTCATATAGTAAGACATACATCACCCCCATTCAGTCCAAGTTGGACCCAAGGTTAGTGATTGAGAAGTTGACCATCCAGCCATTGACCTACAGATTGATGATTAAGAAAGATACAGCAATGGTTGAAAACCCAAAGAGTGGATTATAAAATCTTTTAATCTGAAGATTTATAAGGCACTTCCCATCCGCAGAAAAAATAACAATGAAAGAGAGCTTCTAACTATAGGCAATTCTAATAAGCTCAAAAATCTCAATTTTGTAAACACAGCATAACAATCTAGCACAATAAAAAAGCTTCCAATGCAACATCTAGCATGGAAAGTGTTCTCTTATATATAATGCAATTGGTTGCCAATGATGAGATCCAACTTATCTCTTCATAAAGGGTGACATAAACTATGAATCTAATTTAAAAACGTACAACCAACACTTACCTATACATACAGTGAATTTACAGTCAACACTATCCTAGATATATGGTGAGACACAAGGGCCACAAAACCATGGTCTTAGCTCATACATATGGTACATCAGGATACTGAACATGTCCTGATGCATCAGGGTCCTAAAATCTCTCTGACAAAGAAGCTTTCTTAATGGCATGCCAACTTGAGTTATTGTAACTGATACGATGGGTTTCTATATGATAAGTGGAACTAGCAAGCCATGAAAATTACCAAATGATGCAGGCCTAGGGTTAGGGCCTGCATGAAGAAGTGCCAAAGCACGATAAGAAGTGTTGAAGCACAATAAGAGGTCTCTAGAGGGACGATAACACAAGGACGCACATCAAAAGGGATAAAAACCACAATTCTATTAATCAACTCAGATGATTCCATATTTACAATGGCCTATAAATAAGAAGAGAAAACTAAGGGGCTAAGTCACCTAATCAATCTAGGAAATTAGATACTATCCTAATTACAACCCATTAAATAAAATTAGAAAACTAATGACAAATAATTAAGGAAATAAAAATAAATTAAACTATCTTGGCCGCATGTGTGTGGGCCGCAGGTTGTGTCACCAAATTTGTGCCTTCAAATCCTATTAAACCACTTTCATTACTTAATGGGGTCTGAGATGATATTTTGACCTCGTCAGGACCCTATCTTCGTTTACCTGCAAAAATTTAGGAATATAACATGTTTGCAGAACGCCAGCACCCAATATATGGAAAAAGTAAATCCATTTTGTTCTAAAAAAAAAGAGATAGAGAACTACAAGAACGATGAAACCAGTGATATGGAACATGAATCTTTTAACCTGATCTATAGATGCAGAATCCCCCTTATTTTCAGTATCTGCATCAAACCAATTGGAATAAGGACATAAATCACTAGCATCTGAATTCCAAGAACCTTTCTTTAGAGTGTCGGAGCCCTTTCCATTATCAAAATCAGTGATTACAAGATGATCGCCAGCAGGCATTAACTTCTTATCAGTTTCACTCTCTAGCATACTCTTCAAGACTCTCCCTTCTGAATATGAAGATCTGAAGCCTGACTTAGGAGTGTCATCCAATTGATCAATTGCATGTGATGAACTTGAAAACCATGACAGGTCATTAACAGTATCACCCTGCCCAAATGTGGAATCACAATTTCTGCCAGACCACATTATATAAAACAGCAAGTCTGAGAATCAATTAATTATAGGCTAGCAGCACTGTATGTAATGGAACCAAAAAACAGAAAATGTTATATTGCCACACACATGCATCCTAGTTGTTCAAGCCTCTTTTCTCCATTCATATTAGATGCATGTACAGGATCCAGACCATCCATTTTTGCTATTGTGGATGGGCATCACTTAAAACCCACGCCAGCATGATTCAAATGAACAAGATTTTTTTTCTCTAGTGAATGTGACTCTTGGTCATTCTTTCTCTCTACCCATCCATTGATAATTCCTAAGGAATCAATTTTTGTCCAACTGTAGTGATTTTTGGTATGGAGCCCTCACAAAAGGGCCCATCAAAAACAACCTGGATCTCATGCATGCAGGCCATGTTTAACAGAGGTAGGTTGTGATCAGTAAAGTAGATGTACAGGTCAAACCCTGGATGTGCTACATGTATATAAAAAAAAAATACAGAAAGGCAACTTGGAGATTACCTAAACATTTTGTCAACATCATCGAAATTACCAATGTCAGGCCATCCATAATCCAGCAGATCATTACTCTCCTTCCGGTCATGTCCATTTTTGAAAAACTCAAGATCACTTGCTGCAGCAGAAATATCATCAAGCTGGAAATGACACAAGCTGTTGTCAACCACCATGTCTCCATTTCCAAGGATAGGATCATCAGAGCTAAAATCATCGCCAACTGAATCTACATTGCCACTTTTAAAGCAATTATTTGATGTTTCGGTTTCCTTAGAAGTGTCAGAGTCGCATGAAGCAGGAAAAGCTTTATCATGTACATGAGACCATGACCCCTTCTCCAGCATTGGAGCCGTTCTGTCGTCACCTAGAGTAGAATGAAAAGTAGATTTCTCCTTTCCTTGCAAGATGTATTTGGTCACAGAGGTTTTACCATCTGTGATCGTTCCATTGGCATTTATTACTTCACTCTGTGGCCTCTTATGCCAATCACTCACGCGTACATAGTCACTAACAGCTGTTCCACCAGGATGAGGTACTATATGATCATCGTTCCCACCAAACTCGTCCCACACAATATCTTCAAGCTGGTAAATTAAAAAAATGCGCACATAATAAAATGTTTTATTCAGAAATACTACAAGAAAAAATTGACCATGAACATCTGATATAACTCCCTTAACTCATGAAGATGATAAAACAGTACTATTTTAGAGCAGTAATAATTGATGATGAGAGAAAGTCATGTCGGCAAATAGATACTTGCAAGTAAGGCAAGCAAATGAATCTGGAGAAATATTTTGCAGCACAAGAGGCAGATTTTCTATTCTAAAGTCAACTAGCATTGTGAAGCACTACTAACTGAGAATCTATCCATAATATGCTTATATATGTGTGAGTGCATATATGTCAGCACAACCACCACAACCCAACCTAATCAAAGCTAGAAAATAGAAAGAGAAACATCAGGAACCAACCAACAACAAACACTCTCCCTAGAGACCAAGCATCATGGGGGAATGAAAAAACTTTACCAATTCATCACACGATAGCTCCCTTCTCCTTGGGACCTATGGGCCCCTTAACAACTGTGAATAAGAAATTTAAGCATTTCCAACCTTATTACCCCACCAATAATACAATTTGGAGTTGAGGACATGGACGCCATGAAAAAACTCAATTTATTCTTATCCAATAGTAACACCAACCATTTAACCTCTGATTTAGCTTTAATTTGAGCATCATCAAACAATCCATCGACTATGATCCAAATCAGTAAAGTAATATCTTCAAAATTCCTTATAGAGGTAGTCCATTATTCATCACCACATCTTTGTCATTTTTCTCTTCTCATAATGACCATAGAATAATAGAGAAAATCAAATTGAACATTATAAAACATCTAGTAGACCCAAACCCAGAACAAAAATCCTTTTACAATCAGGATGTACTTAATCTAATGGATTTCTTCAGTTTGAAACTGAAGAGATCCAAGTGAAAATTTGCGTCGCATACATGGTTGACCCTTCAAGGTCTTGGGATGTGATTTAAGCACATGATTAGGCACCATTAAAAGAAAAGATTTAAGTAAAATTTGCACAGTTAAAAGTGAACAAAGAAAAAAGAAAGTCCTACATGTGCAAAGAAGAAGCCAGAGTTGCTCATCTTAGCCAAAAAAACACACAAACCCAATGGGCTGACAACAGCAAGAAAGGCACATAAACACCAGTTGGGTTGAAATGACAAGTTTGATTCTTGTATCGGTTCTCTTATGCAGCTATCAATTATAATTAAGAAAACGAAATTAAATCTAAGGATTCATTCATAGTACCCAAATCGCAATTCGTATGTGCATCTAGTATAATCTGGAAATTGAAATTTTCATTAGGTTCCAATCTATTTTCCCACCTCCATGCTCCCAATCAGACCCAAAAATGATCTTCAAAAACAGTAATTTACAGTTTCCTTGCACCCCATATCCCCGGAAACAGAGTGGAAACTCATCACAAGTAATTTCAGTGCACTCAAACAGATCCAAAACCAGATTGCCAAAGCTCGTCCACTCGATAATACTCAAAACCCCAAACTACTCGATCCTGTTACATCCCAAACCCTAAAATCATATCCACCAAAAAGAATCATTTTATAAAAAGAAACAATTTTTACCAATCTTTACCCCCAAAAGAAGAAAAAAATCCATACTTTCTTCTCCAACTTCTCTGATTCCATCAACCAGCAGCAAAGAACATCACAAAACAAAGAAACAATTAAATTCAGAGAGAGAGAGAGAGAGAGAAATCCGCAACAGAAGAAAGAAATTACACAAAAAGAAAAGATGAACAGAAGACGATAAAACTCAAACTCACCTCATACATGCCCCAATCCGACATGCCTCTCTAAAAACTTCTTATCCTCCACTGAATCCAATCCCAGCCGTCCGATCCAACCACATCTTGAAGTTTAGAAACTCCAAAACCACAAGATCCGAAGCCCCAAGACCCTAAACCCTAAAAAAATCCACTCAGAGAGAGAGAGAGAGAGCCGAAGGAACTAAAACCCTAGATCGAAGTCCCGCGAGAGAGACTGAGAGAAGCTCGAATTTTCCAGAACCGCTTTTGTTTTCTCTGCTCGAACGACCGTGACGAACATTTTTTTTTTATCAAATATTTTAACAGAACATCGGTCTCTGATTGACACGTGTCGAGGAAATCAAAAGGAGGAGACGGCAGAGACTACGCATGTCGCAACGGGTGGACGAGAGAAAAGGAGAAGATCCGATCAGTTCCTGACGTGTGATTGGCTGACGAGGACTCTGCGGTGCTGCAAAGAAGACACGTGTCCGGGACCACATGGTGGCAGGACACGTGGATTCACGCAGCCGCTTCGGTGTGGATCGGATTGGAGTAAAATATTAAGAGAAGAATGTTTGGCGGGCTTCTTCGGTTTTTCGCGGGCTTATCGCGAGATGTTCGGGTCGGGTCGGGTCGGAGGGAAATTATCGTGCCCGAGAGAACAGGGTTCGTTTAGTGGTTGGGTTTAGAAGGTGGTCCCACATTTGGTGAGACTTGTGGGCCGTTGATGAGGCGATTAAGATGATCAGTAGGCCCCAACCAGATCTTTATACACTCTGCCAATCTCATCCCGGGGTGGGGTCTCGAGTCGGGCTCAAAGTGGAACCCACCACAAAAGAGTCCAGGGAAGGCCCTCTATCAATGCACACTACCTATAGTGCAGGAGATATATATGGAACGAGCAACAAAGCACGGGCAAAAAATAAAAATATATTAAAATTTAGATATGGGGTGTTTTTTTTTTTTTTTATTGCAATTAGGATAGAAAGAGTCCATTAAGATAGCTAATCGGAGAAAATCTAGAAAACTTTTAATTTTAATTGATTCTATATGAAGGAGATATATATTAGGAAAAAGATAAAATCTAGAAAAATTTAAATTTTAACTGATTCATATAAAAGACAAGAAGTACATATAAGCTTATGAAATCACCGCCATAAAGGGAAATTCTATATGTACCCCTTAATATGCTGAGCACACTCACATTCTAAAAAAAAAAAAATCACTGTTCATAAGGAATGTGGGTGTGCTCAGTAAAATGGGAGGGTGCATATAGAATTTCCCCGCCATAAAATCACTGTCATAAATTCATTGTGGGGCATATCCGGGCCCGGGTATAACATTCTTAAGCTTAGACCACTGTTTTATTGTATAAGCTATAATTATGTCCTGGGCCACTATTGAATGGCCACTTATATCTATAGATAGATGGTATGGGCCAGTATCGAGTGGCCACTGTTTTATAATTACCATTGTTTTAGACTGAATACCATATAATTATGGCCCGTGCCACTTACATCTAAACTATAGATTATATGGTATGGGCCTATGTGGCTAAAGAGAGTTATGAATTATGATACAAAAACTATAATTCCTTTTGCCCTGGCTAAATCTTGAATTTTAATAAATCCACTCAGCAACGCAACATTATTATAAAACGGTTCTCTCACTTGATGATTTTATGGTAATGTTTAGGAATATTTGAATATAGAAAGACTTTGAATTTTAAAGAGTATGATAAGAAAACCAGGAGATAATAGGAACCGTGTATATTAAGTAATTAATAGGATAGATTGTAGGGGAGAGTTTAAAACTTATCACAAACCAATTATGTGAGATAAAAAGGAGATTTGTTTAAGATGATTTAACATGAAGGATGTATGAGAAATTTTAGGGAATTCAAAATGGTTGTAGGAATTAGAGTGATTTAAGGATAAGCTTTATTATTGTGATGTCAGATGGTGTCCGTGAGAGCTCTGATGTGGCATCATGAGGTTCAAGAGGGATGATGTGGCACTCTCCACACCATCATTCCCTAAACCGCCCTATTTTAAAGATGTCCCCAATCTTGGGCTATTATATATAGGGTAATATTCAGATGGGAACTGTTTTCACATATTATGTGAGAACTTTTTTGTAGGGCCCAATTGTGGGCCCCATTTGGGGATGAGAATATGCGAATGAAAAGATCTATATGAAACCAACCCAAGTATCAAGTTTGAACTCAACAACGGGCTATTCACTTGGATATATAACATGAGAGTGAAAGTGGCCAAAGAAATGCTATAGAAGAAACAACAACGGGTAATGTCATGATCTAATCTTTATAGTGTGCGATAGGGGTGCATAAAAAATCCGTCGATCCGTAAATCCGATCCAATCCGCGGATTTTTATCCGATCCGAAGGTAAATGGATTGGTGACAGATTGAAAATTTTGTAATCCATCACCAATGGATCGGTGGCAGATCTCACCCTCAATCCGCGGATTCAATCCGATCTGATCCGTTGATATTAAATATAAAAAATATTTATAAGGGGTCTAAATATAAATTAAGATGTCTAAATTTAAAATAAGAAAAAAAAATTAAGGGGTCAAAATGTAATTTTTTTACAACATATTTGATATTTTTCTTTTAACATTTGATTGAATGGATGGAACGGATTAAATTCGATACGATCCGGTCCTCTACGGATCGGATCGGATCGGATTTCAACAGCTACGGATTGGTGACGGATTCCAAATTCTTCAATCCGTAGGTAACGGATTTGTGATAGATTTGGTCCAATCAGCACCAATCCGATCCGTGTACACCCCTAGTGTGCGATGATAGAAATATTTTTGGGTTGAAAATCAGGGCATCTTCACTGCGATCTGCAGGTAATTAATGTCGGGGTTGGGTCGTGGGGAAATTATCGTGCTCGAGAGAACAGGGTTCGTTAGTGGTTGGGTTTAAAAGGTGGTCCCACATTTGGTGAGACTTGTGGGCCGTTGATGAGGGGATTAAGATAATCAGCAGGCCCCAACCAGATCTTTACACACTCTGCCAATCTCATCTCGGGGTGGGGTCTCGAGTCGGGCTCAAAGTGGGCCCCACAGCAAAAGAGTCCAGGGAAGGCTGCATCACGATATTTGAGAATATCCTTTTTTTTTTTTTCATATGCAATTAATTAGCATCCCCATTTTAGCTTTGTTGCGCAATAAATAGACACTAATTGAGCACGTGTTGGCGGAGAATCTTTGCCATTAAGACTAGGATGAGTGATAGATAAAGATCCCCTCACGTGAGGTGAGGGGGGACTTTAATGAAGGGAGGAGACATTGGGTGAGATTAGACACCCTAAAGACAAAGATGGGAAAAGGTGACATGCTCGGCCGATTTCTGGACAGTTAGGTGAGAACTGATATATCATATTATTGGAGTAAGACTGTTGCTGAAATAAAGTCTTGAATTGTATAAAGGGAAATATTCATATGCATCTATCCCTCACCATTTTTGGTGAAGGACACCCCTTTTGGGGATGTTTTAAGTACAAAAGGGGTACAAGAGAAGTACTTTGTACCTCCATTTTGTACTTGAAACACCCCCAAAAGGGGTGTCCCTCACAAAAAATGGTGAGGGATAGATGCATATGAAGATCCCCCATATATAAAAAAGAAGTTTAAAATTGATAAAATTTACTGGTCCCATATGGGAGTCGGAACCGAACTCGTTGAGAACCTCGTGCGTTCCGGTGTAAGGTAAACCTACGAACTCACTGCGAATGCTCTTAGACTTGTTGGATAATCAAGCAAGGGTTTCTATCTCCCTTATATAGAGCAATCCCTAAGAGTCAAGACTACTATGGATTCTACCCCTTATGGAATCCCACATCTCCTGACTAGCATGGGAATTCTGCCAACCGAAAGTCTAAACCTGATCCAAACTCTACCACCAAGATTTTGATCCTCATCTGACTCGACTAGATTAAAACTTATTGGGAGTTCATCCGCAGCACACCGCCGAGCTCGATTTGGCGTGAGCCCAATGGTAGTCGGGCCAGACAATTTTCCTAACAAAAATATTGTATAAAAATATAACAGTTGACACAGTTATATCCACTGGAAATTGTAGGAGTGGCATAAAGCATGAGTTTGCTCCATGTGTCTTGTGTTAGAAGCCCGCCCCAAATTTGTCTGATGCGTTGAGTTTAGCAGATGCCACTCCGGAAATTAGTCTTGTTCGCTCAAAGACCTAAGGAATACCTATGCCATCAGAAAAAAAAAATGCACGTGAAGAACTTTTTGCACACCTCATAATGAGGCCCACCTAATGACCCATCTAAATAGACCATATATTGAGACCCCTTTGATAGTAGGGGTATTCATGGGTCAGGCTAAACTATATTCAGGCCCAAGCCGGGTTTTCAATAACAAGCCCGAGCCCGATCCAAGCCCGACTCGAGCCATAAGTACATGTTCCAAGCCTTGCCCACCTAGAATAGGTTAACCACAAGCCTGTATATATTATACTTCATAAAAAAAAAAAATAGAAAATATTTATTGACCCAATTTGTAGCTCACCTTGTTAGGATGTTCGTTTGTGTGTGAGACAAGATAAGTTCTACTCCTCTCTTTTGTGCATTGATCATGATGGTGATGCACAAACTAGATAGGTTTTAATTTTCTTCTACTTTCAAAATTCAAGCAAATTTTGGCATCAATTTATGTTCTCTCTCCCTCTTCTTCTTCCTTTTGTTCTCCTAAACATGAGCTCAACGCCACTGACCACTGATTAACAAACCAAGTGTCTTGCACATGGGGTCCAATTGTCTCACCAGGGGTGAGAAAAGGCTTTCATTGTAATAATTTCTAAACAAGGAGATAAAATGGTGAGTTCCATCAATATAGGACATCATGTTTCACAATTGCTGATTCTTAAACACACCTACATGTCCACAGTTTTTCCTTTGTGTTTCAGGTAGAAGATTTCTCAAAAGTTTATTCCAGTGGATCATGCTCATGCTCATTCTTGCACAAAAGTTGAGAAGTAGAATTGTACAGAAAGAAAAAGAAAAAGAAAAAGGATAAAAGAGCAAAAGAAAAAAAAAAAAAAAGAAGAAATAAAAAAGGCACCATCCAATTTCCAAAACTTCCCAAAGAAGGATCCTGGCCTAGCAGAATGCATCCAGCTAAACTACATTCATATCTGAGTTGACTCATGACTCGGCCAAGTTACCTACCTTTGGACAAGAGAAAATATGTTGTGAGAACTTTCTTCCTTCTATTTTTTGGGTTTTCTTCTTGTTTTTGTGTGTGTGTGTGTATATATATATATATATATATTTGAATATAATAAAGTTATTTAAATGAATTCAGATATATTTATTTATATTTATAATTTTGTAGATATTAAATATTTTTTAAATATAATTTATATAAAAAATGACTCTCCCGATTCACCACATTAACTATAGTTGGACAACTAAGTTGGAGTTTTCTAGCCTTGCGACTCATGTTCTCAACTCAATTGCCCCTTAGACATAGTCCCATTCCCAATCGTCGCAGATACTACATAGGATCCGCATAACACCTCCTAGAATCTCCATCGGAGGCCCACATAAGATATTTTCCGACTACTGAACATGAATTCAGCTAAGACGTATATTCAAATTTCAGTTCAATAGGAGTGCCTCCCCGCACCCTGATTGAGCACATGACAGAAACACATAATTATCACCATATTAGCAACGATGTACTTTACTTTCAATTACATTTTCAATCTTATAGTGGTGCGCACCTACTCCTATGAAAGTAGAATATAATGATATTATGTCATGAATGGGATGGGAGTCATCTTTTTTTAATTGAACCAGGATCCCCTGATTGGACCAATCATGGGATAACACATGAACTTTTTGAGTTTAAAAAACGATGTTGTTTTCAAAAGTGAGCTCTGTATTTTGAGTACAAAAACAATGTGCCACCCCCTGTCACCCCCTGATTGCCCTGTTTGGACCAAACAGGGGATCCGGTTCCTTTTTAACCGTCGTTCGTGACTATCTCTATGTGGCCCTGGGGGTATTCATGGATCGGGCCAGCCGGAGCCCATCTTTGGGCTGGGCTTGGGCCAAGGATCTTCGTACTAGATAGAGGTACTTGCAAGCCACATGTACGTTAAATATGAAGCGGTACTTTGGTAGTGGGAGAGTAAGCACCAACCGTTACATAGCACCAGCTTGTCACACAGCCCACAAGACACATAGCCAACTGTCACTGTCTGCAAATTCTTACCTTCACAACGAAAAAGAAAGGATTCCAAATCAACTTCCAGAACCATCATCCACTTTTTCACTCTATTTAAAGACCCCATTCATGATTCATCTCACACAACATTTCTTTCAATCTCGATCGAATTGCATTTCTGGAGATTGCAATGGCGACTACTGTAAAATTCCCAGAATTGGCTCCCCCTCCAATGGAAGACGCAGAGCAGCTTCGAAAAGCATTTGAAGGTTGGTTGATCTGATTCTCTGTACTTGGTTTCATATCAAAATTATCTTAGTTGTAAGATTTGAAATGGTTGATGTTTTGAAATTTTATTTTTGTGTTTGAATGTTTTTATTGCAATGTTTTCATGATGGAGTTGGATTGATGGGTGTGTGGGTTTCAATGGATGGATGGATATATTGCAGGATGGGGAGCAAATGAGAAGTTGATTATAAACATATTGGGTCACAGGAATGCAGAGCAACGAAAGGCAATTCGTCGAGCTTATTATGAAGCTTATAAAGAGGATCTCATTAAAGCACTGCAAAAAGAACTTTCGAGTGACTTCGAGGTCAAGTCTTCTTTTAAACACTCACACTAGTAATTTGTAATCAGTTTGATATTGGTTTTAACAGAAAACGCTTGACATTGATATCAGAGCTACCGATCTTTGCAATTGAACATAAATGTTCCAGCTTTTGCTGTTTTTGGCTAGCTTTTGGTGTTTTTGGTTATTAACGTGGTATCAAAGATAGATGACATGAATTTGAAACTCACGGGAGGATGTTACCTCCATCGGTATGTCTAGACCTATTGTTTTTCTTTTTTTTTTTAAAACGGTTTCCAAGATTGGATATTAGAATTAAATTGTTATGCCGTTCACTAACCACTTGGTGTTACTGGTCATTAACACTGCTAAGAGCACCTCCGATGGATTGCGAGAGGTAATTTTTTGCCACTAAATAGGACCCCTATGACAGTTGTAAACCCCTATGAAATAGCACACGCGGTAAATTTAACACTAATGTGAATTATACTCATTTGTGGGTTAAGTCTCATTAAAAATGGAAGACACCATTAAAATCTTTGGGTGAATATCAATGTATTGATTTCCTTAGAGTTGACTTCTGATTACTTAATGTCTGTAAACTTAAAAGGATGTAGTCTTTTTTCTGCTACTGTTTATAGTTTGAAAATGTTAGCTGAAGCTCTCTCCTCACACAGAGAGCTGTATTTCTTTGGACTTTGGATCCTTCTGAACGTGATGCCGTGCTGGCTTATAAAGCTGCATTGAAGTGGAAACTTGGCAATCATGTTCTCATAGAGATAGCATGTACAAGATCTCCACATGAACTATTTTTAGCAAGGCAATCCTATCATGTTTTTTATAGGAGATCCCTGGAAGAAGATGTTGCAGCCCATACTGCTGGTGACTACCGCAAGGTAACATTTTCATCTTTGGACATTTAGAGATCCCCTCACTACTTGATTTCTTTCAGTCTTGATTTTTCTTCAGGAGGTTGTTGCATTTATTTTACAAGTTACTTAATGATACTTCATGAAAAGAGAAGGTGTTTCAGTCTAGGAATTGGATGAGTGGAGATATGAGCCATTTGGTAGGCTCGTCGTGGAATGGACCACACCGTATCCCAATATCATATGAACCTGGCCTTTGGGTGACAATGGACAACTTGAGATCCAATCTGATAGAGACTTTTGGTGTTTCCGGGTTATTCCACAACTGTGAATTGAATTAACCAGAGGTGGCCCTGTTACATGTTTTTGGCCAAGAAAATTGATCAATTGTGCACCTGCATGCACAACCATACACATTTCCTCATCTTCCCAAAAGACAGAATTTAAACTAGGCTAGGTAGCTTATTTATGTGAATGTGTTTCTGTGTTAGTTATTTTGGGCCATACCTCATAAACCTCTAGTGTGAATTCTGATAGTGCCTTTGCTGTTTCCCCAGCTCTTGCTACTTCTCGTAGCCTCTTACCGATACGATGGACCAGAGGTGAACATGACACTGGCAAAGGCAGAGGCTAAGATACTGCATTTAAAGATTGCTGATAAGGACTACAGCCATGATGAATTCATCAGAATTCTGACTACAAGGAGCAAAGCACAGTTGAATGCAACGTTCAATCAGTACAATGATGAATTTGGGCACGCAATCAACAAGGTTTTTGTTCTACTTCATTTTTATTGCGTGAGAATCGAATGTATCCCCCTGATATCCCTGTCATTGGGAGTTCATAATTTTCTCTTGTTAAGAGTGAAAAATGGCAGTACCCTGCTGCACTAAGCATTCCAGGGAGCTTGGAAATCAGTGTTAATGATCCATCATGTCCCATTTGCTCAGCCTATTTGTAATGCACCTCACATCTTTGAGACATTCCTTGCCAGGATCTGAAGTCCGATACTAGAGATGACTACCTCGCAGCCTTGAGGGCTGTGATAAAGTGCATGACGCGTCCAGAGAAATATTTTGAGAAGGTTCTACGACTGGCAATCAACAAGTTGGGAACAGATGAGGAAGCTCTTACCAGAGTGATTACCACTCGGGCAGAAGTGGATTTGAAAGCAATAAAGGAAGAGTACTACAGAAGGAACAGCGTTCCTCTGGAAGTTGCCATCGCCAAAGACACTTCTGGGGATTACGAGAAATTCCTCCTCGCGTTGCTTGGGCATGAGAGCGACTGAGTTCTCTGCATTTTGTTGGACTAGTGTGAATTTAGATGAATACTGTGTCATCAATGTTTGCTTGTGTGTAATGGTAGTTTAGTGCTTAGGAGGGTTGGCTATCATGTCTATAGGTACAGTTTGTAGTTTTTAGATGGTCTCTTCTTTTTGCTGCTTTGGGTTTTTCTGGTTTCTCATGGGAAGAATAATGTTTGATTTAGGGAGGTGTCTCTCTGCTTTGGCTTGCAATATCTGTTTGTTACCAGTTTGTATATAACACTGTAGAAAAGTGTGGGCAGATATATTGAGCAAGTTTCTTCATACTGGAGGCACTCTGTTTTAGAGATATATTGTGCATAATGATCCTCTTATCTTAATTTTTTGATCTTGGGGTTAAGTGATAAAAGCGGTCTCTAGTTATGGCTGCTGCTTTGTTTTTCGTAATTGGGATAATCTGATTATTATGTTTTAGCCATACGCTTGAGTTGTACATTTTCCAGGCTGTAAATCAGTTGGTTAGGGATGTGTGTGCGCGTGCATGTGCAATTATTTTCCTTGAAATGTAGGATTGATCTCTAGTATAAACGGAAATCTAAAGAGAGTGGAATACTTCCGCAGACCAGAAGTGCGAACAATAGCAATTACACCCTGCTTTTTGGGCTGTTACATTGGAGATCTTGGTACTTGTCATCTATATCTTATTTCTAGTCTTTCGGTCCTGATCTATAATTTTGTTACATCATGATCATATTGAAAATAGATAGGAATAATTTGTTTATGATGATGAGTTAATTTAAGTCGACGATGATGATATTAAAGCTAAGTTTCATTAAGATAGTTTTCACCAGCTTGGTGTGTTCTTGCCCTCCATGATCAATTCCAGAATTCCAGCCCATCAGATGCCAACCATCTACTCATTTTAGTCTTTAGTTAAATTTGGCTGCATCAAAAAAGTCCTAATCTTTCGATCCATGGCCCTCAGGTATATTAGACTAAAAAAAAATGATTGTACTATTTATATTGCATATATAGTTTATCATATATAAATTATAAGCTTTACAGTCTCAAACTGGAATTGGATTGGGCTTGGTGTTTTTAGTTTCATTCGTGCTGGAGCCTGACCTTCCCACATGCAGTTCAGATGCGGTTCGAGTTTGACCCAATAGCCCACCTTGCAACCCAGAGTGCTTCTTTTTGCGTCCCAACTCATTAAGAAGGGCGGCTCCTTGCCAATACTTGGCTGCCGGGGTTTGAACCCTGGGTACATCACCTCATGTGTAGGCTCTTTTTTTATTTTAGTGGACTGTCTTTCTATGTGCGTGGGCTCTCTCTTGGGATCTAGCCCCCTTGGCTGGGATACCAAAAAAAAAAAAATCCCAACTTATTATAATGGAAATTGTACAAAGAAGCATCACTATTGGAAATTCTATCCCTATGATCCAACACCAAAATTGACTCTTTTTTTATCCAAGATTCATGCTACTTGTTTAGTAGAAATAAAATGTGTTGGCCAACATCTTCAAAGTAAAATGACACATGAGATAAAATCTCATGTATAATTTATACGTATTTTCCCATAATAGTCTTAAAAGTGTGACGCTTAACTCAGCCAGTCGAAACTTTGCCGGTTCCAAGCATGGGTAAAGAGAGGAGGGTTGCATGAGGTAGGTGACAACCAGCGTAAAATTTGTTGCAACTCAAACATGAATGATGAGAAAATAAGAACCCAACATAGGCTAAGAACTACCAAGGCTCTTATGAAAATGATAATGAAGTTATAAGACTACTACTGAGCCGTTCAGATGGGAATACAGAAGTAGAAATAAGGGACAGTACGAATATAACTGAGGGACTCTTTTCCCATTGATATTTTTTCTACCTTTTTCCCTTCTCCAAACAGACAAAAATAGTAGCCTAAGAACTACCAAGTTACAAAAAAACAATACTCTTTGACAGACTCTGGGAAATAACAATACTCTTTGACAGACTGGGAAATTCGGAATTTTTAAGGCCCATTTGTTTGTGTAATTGAATGCATAGGAATGTAAGGCTTCTATTTCCAAAGTTAAAAACTGAAGACAAAAAAAAGTAAATTTTCAAAAATTACCATCAAATTATCTCCCCTCAATGGAAAATGATTCAAGGGGAGGTGGAAAATGAATACCCAACCACCACCCTTGTAATTCAAATTCTAGGAAAGTGAGGGTTGCATCTACATTGCTAACTTATATCATTTGCCCTCACCCCTCACCTCTTTAATAATCCTTCAGTGAATCTCATTTGAACATGAATTCCTATGTATTCTACACAAACATACACATCCTGAGTGAATTTCTCGGGCACTTGGAACTCACCAGTCTCTTCAATTATAGCCCAACTATTTTAGCATTGTGCACGTGGGGCAACAGATCATAGCCCAAATTATTCTAGCATCATGTAAGTGGGGCATCATAGCTTGCATCATGTAGGTGGGGACCGAATCATCAAAAACACTCTCTTAGTTAATCTTTGCTTGAAGGGCTGTCCACAATATTCTTTCAAATTATTGCGGAATACAATGTTATAACATGGCAGTCATGGAAAATCACAGCATCATCACTAAATATAACCATAATAGTCAAAGCCCATTTCTTATATAACTGGAAGCAAAATTGAATTATTCTCAACACTGTACAATAACATACAGCATCCTTCCCTTTTAACGGATAGATAATCAGAGTTCCAGACTAACAGGCTGCCCATGGTCCAAGCAAAAGCAGCAAAATTGCTTATTTTTTACACTACATTCTCATGCATGTATCTCCATGCAACCCTAATAATCACCTTTGCGATATTGACAGAAATTACAGTTCCAAGTTCCAACTCAAAAACCCAGTAATATGCTATTAATTATGGAGAACAGCACTATTCTTACCAGATAAAGGATGTACATTACTTCTTCAAAAGGGCGTGTGAGAAGATCCGCTTACAATAGGGGCTGGTTCGCAGAATTGCAGCATGAGGTCGAATGGCTTCAACCAATGAGTTATAAAGAGGGCCCTGCTTGTTTCAAAGTAGAGAGGAAAATATCAGAAAATTCGCCACAAGCATTATGCTGAATCAAAACAAAAAAGTAATTTTTTTTTCTTTTTTTTTTTTATAATTTGAGCAAAGGTATGGCCTGGCCCAGGCACACCTTCTGGTGACAAGAGCCATCAATCTGGTAGGCTCCATCATGGAATATGATGGAATAGGTCATGACTCAAATATCTACCATTGGATAACTAAAATCCTAGCAAACAATGGAACTGGACATTTTTCAACCACCTTTTCTGCTGTTGAAATGAGTAGGAATGTAGGATCATCCAATGGGAGAAATTTTGAGACAAATCTTCCTTAAGGCCATCATATTAACAATTTACAATGAAAAGGTGCACCAAAAATGAAAGTTTGTTTTGCTGAACATTTATGCTCCACCAGAAATTGTACTTGTCCTTATTAAACTGTGTTAGAAGTATGGTGAGGCAGATTGATGACGAAACCTTGGAAACCGATAGAGCACATTGAATAACATAGTTAGCAAATGGATCTTGTAGCAACTGCTCAAACCGTGACGAAGAAAGAAGTTCGTGGATGATCCTTGATCGGGGTTCTTCTCCAAAGACTTTGAGACATTTTTCAACAACATTGCTGCTGAATTTCTGTGTTGAGAGATGTACGTAGTTTCCTTCAAATTGAGAAATAAAATTCGCAGTTGCAAATGGGATCTTTAACTCCAAGATGTACTGAACAACATAGTTTCTGAAGCACAAAGCATTGAAGCAACCAAACAAGAGTTCTGTAAGCTGGGGAATGGTGTAAGGATACTGTTCTATTGGAAGAACCGTTCAAGTAGAGAACAACACATTAATCTTTCACAAAATAAATATCAACATAGAGAAACCAAATCAAACTATCAATTTTTAATTTAACTCACCAACAAAATCATGTAAAATGAATATTGATTTCTACCAACAATGATCAAACTCCAGTTGGACTGAACTAATTTGACACTATTTTTCTTCTTCTTTTGAATGGTAATTTGACACAAACCATCAATGAAAGCTTTGTCCTGACTGAACCATTTATTTTTAATTGGTAACATGACCTCAGGTTGCAATAGAGGACTATCCACTTTGCCAGATGCTCTTGTACTGAATAACTCCAATTCGCTAATTTAACTTTTAATAGGAAATCACATAAAGAGAGCTCGAAACCATGAAAGGAACCAAACACTTAAAACTCTTGTCACAACATTTACTCATCATCATCAAAGCCTTGTCCCAACTATGCTATGAAACAAATCAATGCCATAATAAATGACACAGGCTCTCCCTAATCATTTCAAATGATTGTCACAAATGTCATAGCAACAGTAGTCATTCAAAATTGGATCTCCTCTTTCTATGCGATCAAGAGGCCTTTCACTATCAATTTTTTATTTTTATTTTTATGATCACCTTTCACTATCATTAAACTACTGAAAGTATAATCTTCCCAACTACCTTGACTCTTGAAAGATTAGCACGTTGAATGAATGGAATTTTAAAAACAGATATTTTGAATGATCAATAGTTTTTTTTTTTTTTAAACCTGTTTCTCAAAATTCTCCAATATCCATTTTCACATTTTGAGGACTGATGTCAAAGTTACTATAATCAACCTAGAAAGTGCCTTGATCTTTTAACGCCTCAATAATTACCACTGAGTGGGGAGGGCAAATTCAAATGGCACTTCCATGATCAGATCTTCACTCTATACCACCTAATGAAACCAAAATATCTAGCCCATTCCAGCTTGTGCAAAGTAGAGATCTACAGGTTTAACTATCATATGTCTCTTCAACGAATCCATAATACCAACCATAACAGATGATAGAATGAAAACAACAATGCCAAAACACGTGGAATCACACTAGAGTCAATGTTGAATCGCAACTTAAATTGATGGACATGACACATGTCCAACTCTTTTGAGATTTTGTGCCTGCAAAAGAAAACAAAACCAGAAGCTATGGCATCCATCCTTCTTGTTATATTTATAAATTTAAGATAAAACAAAACCTTTGAATGTATCTTAACCACTTAAAGATCTCAAGACTATAAAATTTACTTTTCAGTTTGAGACACATCCAACAAGTATCTAAGATATTTGATGGAATTTCCATCTATGAGAGTCCCGCACAAGGGGACAGTGCGGGATTTTCAATCCCGTCTATCCCCCAAAACAAGACGCCCTTAATGAAAGGCACTTACTGCCTGCACGCGGCTCCTAGAGGAGAAAATTCCCAAGATATTAGTTGAATCAAATAATAGGCAACTACAAGATGCAGATGAGGAGCTCCTTGGACTCGGACTCCACTTCACTTTTAAAAGGGGGGGGCTCAGACCTCGACTTGACTGGGTTTGGATTGAGTTCGAGTCAGCTACTCAGCTGGCCGAGTCAACTCGGACTTGGCAGCATTTTAAAATCATGTTCACATTTGCATGTGAAGGTTCTTTTAAGAGACTTCAGAATCTCAAAAAAAAAAAAAAAAATGCCGGGTTGAAAAAACTTGAAGGGTGTGCAAGGGGAAGGGAGGTTGGAGGGTGTTCAAAAATCAAAATATTGTGGACTTTTTTTTTTTTTTTTTTTTACAATTAAAACAAAAGAAAAGGGCATTTGTAGAGAAAATTATTCAAAAGTTAAGAATAATTACCCAAAGTCATCTTGAGCAAGTAGAAGTCCATTGGCAGATATTTCTGCAACCAAGTTTTTCCGGAATTCTCCTGTTGAATAAAAAATGCATCGTTGCAAAACACAACATCCGTGCCGGTGAGTTGCAATATCGACACAATACTTTGCAGCAGCATCAAAGATGAACTGCACCAAAACATATGAAAATGTTACATAGCAAACTAAACAGAGATAAGGAAACTTTAATAAGAAAAAATATATGAGCAATGATTGTTGCAAAACATAGAATCCATGTTGATGAGTTGCAATACCAATATACAAAGCTTCAGTATTGTTTATTTTTCAGTTTGAGAGTATAAATGTCTCATTAAAGGATGAAGGTACGAGTCATAATGGAAATAAACAAGCAGGTATACATATGGATTCTTATTTGGTATTCCATGGAAGTACATGCTGGATAAAGAAGAAAAAGTTTTGCAAAAGATGTGGCAATGGGCAAACCATATAGTTTTGAATGCAAAAAAGAGGTATCAATCGCATGTCTTTGCAGAGGTCTTTGGGAAGGAATTCAACTGGCATTTTAACAAAACCTCAAGGCCTTCATTGTGTCCAGGTGGAATGGTAACATGATTTCAGTGTCAAAATCAGTAAATTGATCTGACATAAGCATTTAAGCATGGCTAAAGTACAATACCATTGAACATCATTGCTTGTTATAATTTCATCAATATAGAGAATACTGTGTTATTCACTAATCACTTATCAAAACTGTATTAGCAAAAGAATTCATATAAACCCATATTCTCAATATGAATGAAACCATTCTCAATAACTTAAAAAATAGTACAATTATCTCACAAAATCACCTACCATTTAGACGGGCTCATATGTTGTGTGTTTGTGCGGATGAGAGCATCATAAAACTATCCTACAGCTAAATCTACGTCATAGCTGGTGGTGGAAAAGAATGGAATGATCTCTCCTTTTTTTTTTTTTTTTTGGAATGGTAAAATTAGTATCTATTTTTTCGTTTTTTGTAAGATCCCACATCGCCCATGAGACTGCCTAGAGTCTAGGTTGTAAGTCAGGACCCCCGCCATTGCAGCACGAGGCCTTTTGAGATGCCTGCGAGCCAGCCCAGAAACAAAACCGTGCAAGCCGAGGCCCAAAGCGGACAATATCAGGCTGGTGGGATGGGTCTGTGACTGAATGGTATCAGAGCCAAGGGCGGCTCTCCTCTGAGTGGTGGGGATTGTAAGATCCCACATTGCCCATGAGACTGCCTAGAGTCTGGGCTAGAAGTCAGGACCCCCGCCTATTGCAGCACAAGGCCTTTTGGGATGCCTACGGGCCAGCCCATAAACAAAATTGTGCAGGCCGAGGTCCAAAGCGGACAATATCGGGCTGGTGGGACGGGTCTGTGATGTTTTTGCTAGGGAGGAACCGAACTCATGCACTCTCACCTCCTATGGGTGGCATATGGTGTCCCTAAAAATGGAACAAAAGTTGACAACATGAAAGGGGCAATATATGTCTTTGGGAGGCTGTATTACTTCAATCAAGTTGGCTTTGACCAATCCTTATCCTTGTTCAAGATTCCAGTGGCAGTGGCTAACAGAATTGAAAGACTCCAAAAGGAATTCTTATTAGTGGAAATAAAGAGCAGACAGTGGTGGAACAGGCTTTACTAAACAAATAGTGGTGGAGATTGGGGAAAGAGAGAGATGCTGCGAATGAAGGCAGTAGCAAGGTGTAGTAACCTGGGAGTCAGGTAGAGGTAATGGATCAAAGTCTTATCCGGTATGGAGGGGTATATGTTGAGTGGGTGAATTAGAGTCTTAGATGGGGAGAGGTTTTTTTTTTTTTTTAGAGGTGTTCAGTTTTCAATGGGGAGGGTTTGAGGGCCACCATTTGGGAAGATCTATGAGTTGTTAATGACTCCTTAAATTGAAATATCCATATTAATATTGGGTCTCCTGTGAATTTTTTGTTCACGAGGTCTTTGTCTGAGTTGGAGTCACTTGAGTAGGAGTCCTTGATATTTATACTTAAAGATGCTTTCATTTGTTGAGATTCACTAGATGAGAGTGGAAATGGGATTTTGTTGGAAATTTTACTACAAGATCTATGTTCAAGAAGTTGTTTCCCAGTATCTCATAAATCTCTCCATTCTTTGGCTTGGAGCGAACTTTTCCCTCCCTGAGTTGAAGCTTATGGATGGTATGTTTATCAAGAAAAATTCTTACATTGGACAATCTTAAGAGGAAGAAGCATTATATCAGAGAACACTAAACCAATTTGTGTTCTATATAGGATGGAGGAAGAAACATTTGACAATATATTTTTGTCTTGTAGGTTTTCATGCATCTAGTGTAAATTGATTGATTTATTTGGTGTAAGGTGGGTGGCACAAATGTTACAGGAGAAGTTCACAATTTCTTACGGTAGAGAACTGTTTGATAGAAGGGGCCAAGTTTTTTGGAAAATGGTTTCTTAGGTGGCAATGTCGTCATTATGGACGGAGCAAAATAAAGGAATCAATCAAAGTCGGATACTGTAGGAAGAGGTTATAGAGCAGGATAAAGCAAAATTAAAACACCAAGTTTCTATGAAAGAGGAATTCCATGACATACCTACTTTGGATATAAAAAGGAGTTGGAGTGCGACATTGTTGGGTGTGAGAGGAAAACTTCAAGTTACACCAATTGGGATTCCCCGCCTAATGGTTGGATAAAGTTCAATGTGGACGGCGCTTCTAAAGGCAAATCAGAGCCTGCTGACATTGGCATGGTATTGGGAAATAAATGACACATTATGTGTTCCTTTTTGGTATGGCAGGTATTATCAAATCTAATGAAGTGGGGGTATTGGTGATCAGAAAGGCCTTGAGGATTTTCAAGGCAAACTTTCCAGGAAACTTGATTATTAAATGGGAATTGAGAAATGCTATCAAGCAATGTCAAAGGAGAGAGTAGCTTCATGGAGGCTATTATTTTACATGCGGGAAATTGGGAAGTTTTTGTTAGACATCAGATGTGAATTTAAGAAAATTAATGGATCAGGAAATAATGTAGCGAACAGATTGGCTAAGGAGGGAGTTAATAGAGTTAGCTTATTTGTTGAGATCGGAAAATGTGTGAAGGACATGTGGGTAAAACGGAATAATACTCGAAGATGTCTAAAAGTTTCCAAGCACATCTGTGAGACAAATATGCTTAAGCGTTCTCCAATAAAACAATAGCCCACAGAACCTTTGGAATTTTCTCAATGTAGCTACCATGAGGTTATGGATGCAAGTCAATTTACCTGTAAAAAAAAATAATATCAAATAGCTTTGTCATGAACCAAAGTAAAAGTGAAATTCAATCTAGTCTGACATTCAAAACAATATATCTAACATGGATTATGAACTTTGAACTAATAAGCATCAATGTATAAGAGAGCCTCCAGAAATCCTCCAGACCCAAGTATACAAACAACAATTACAAGCACAGTGAACCTTAGGAAGGAATGAGTCTTGAATCTATACCTTATTGTCTTCATTGCTAAGACATTGCAAGCAACGTTGTACCACATGATTTCCATTTAGATCCTTAATGAGATCAAGGAAACCCAGTTTAAGAGCTGAGACGACCAAAGAAATTTGCCGCTGGATTTTGAGGGTGTCTATCAACTTCTGTACTGCACGAGTGCTGGAACAAAAACAACTCAATTTAAGTGTTCATTGGAGCGCAAAGATGTGAAATTGGCTTAGAAAAAAAGGTCCCAGAAACAAAAGAGAGGAAATAAATCCATGACTGAGAATGCCACAGATGCATACCCATGCATATTTAAAGAGATTTTGACAAGCTCTCCCGGAATCTCCGTTACCACAAGGATAAGTTGCATTCTCTGTTCTTCGGTGCACACATCCAACAATTTCTGCATGAGATAGTTTCCAAATGGGTTCATCATAAGTTCAATTGCATGGTCAATAATCTCATTAAAAATCATCTGCACGTCTTGGAGTGTTCCCTCATCGAATTTGCGTTGTAAGAAGCGACAACCGTGCTGATCTTTTGCAATGTAGTAAATATAACCTTCAATTTCCCTTAGTGAATTATATTCTAGTGGCAAAAGTGGTGGGGCATGCATCCTCGGGCTGCGCCCAGTAGAATTCAATCGGAGATCCATCTCCCGATTTTTCTCACTTGAGTAGCCCCTATTCATACTGTTGTGAGGACACCTTTTGCGTTCCCTTGAGATATCATGATTCATATCCTTCCCCTGTATGATGAGACTGTCCTCAGAAAAGAAGGCCCCCAAATTTGCTCCGCATCTGATAAATGGAGGAGATTGAGGGGCACAACCATTTGACAAACTATTACGTGTTAGATTTCCAACATCTGCAGCCACCTTAGGGTGTGTTGCATGAGGTGAATGTAGCAACTTCAAGTCAACCCAGTTGCTGTCAGACTCAATTCCTTTCTGCTGTGCGAGGAAGGATAAATCAGTAACAGAAGTCCTGCTCATAGAAGGGAGAATGTTTGGAACCTGAACTCTGCCATTGTAACAATTTCTTTCATAACCAGCTTCAGCAAAAAGCTGGTTACTCAATCCCTCATCGCTCTCGAAGGCATGGTTCCGTGATAAATTCATCAAATTAGTATGCTGATGTGCAGAAGGAAATGGATTGTTCCACCTACTGGGGAGAAGTCGTGACCCAGAGAAGTTACCATTGTCACATTGCTTTGCTGATCCTAGACCAGATAAATTACCCACATGACGCTGCTGCAATAATCTAGACATCAACAGCTTCCTCTCCTCATCAAAAACTGCAGAATTTGGAACATCCAACCCTCGGGGCAATCCAAAATCATTAGAAAATCCGTTCCTACCATGTTCAAATGGGTTATCTGTTACAACATTGCCATGGTTAGCCCCAACAGAAGGCCACCCATTGAACTGAGACCCAAATTCATCGCTCAAGCCCCGTGGGGACACCAAATTATCGAACCTCATAGCATCTTCATCCTCCTCTCTAACACGCATATTCCACAGCTTGTTGGACAGACCCAGTTCATCCATCATTCTTCCATTGACATTCTTCCCCACAGGAGAATTGGGGAGCTCTGATTCCCCTCCAAACAAAAACCCATACTGATTATGTGTTCTTGGGTGCATTTGATATTTGATTGTTGGCGGCGACAACGATCCATCACAGCCAGAAAGGGAACTAGATGAAGACCCATCAGACTGCAGAGAGACTCCACTGACTGGGGATGGACATACAACCCCACGATAACGTGAGGGATCCTCATCATACGTCCCAAAATACATCTGTATTGGACTAAGACTCAGACCATGCCCAGAATTCATATAAACACCATAAGCATCATGTGAATGATGATGGCCATATTGATGATGAGGATGTTGTTGACAGAAATGATGACGATGATGATGATTAGGATGTTCTTGTTGTTCTTGTTCATGGGGATGATGCAGAGGGATGGATGTTGCATGAGGGATCTCATCCAACAGCTTCTTCAACTCCTCATCATCTTCCTTATCTAGCTTCATGGTTTCCCAAATCTCTCCAACTTCTTCAATCTCCCAACAACAAAAAGAACAACACAACAACAAAAATAAGAGAAAAATCACAACACCCACATCACAAAATCAAACATAGTCCCTTCCTTTTCATCTCTTTTCAATTACTCCCAATCTCATCAATACCCAAACATCAAAAATAGAAAATAACGACAACCCAATATCAAAAACACCCCCAAACTCACATAAACCTCTCAACCACCTTCACCTTCTTCAATTTCCAAGCATGAAAAGCAGATGACCATAAAATAAAATTAAAAAACCAATCACACATAAGAAAAAACTCAATACCCACATCAGTTTTTTGGTACAAATGGATTGGAATAAGGAGAGATGATTACCAAAGGACTGAAATGGCGGAGAAATTCAGTTACATTTCATCTGGGTTCTTGGAGAAAAATGCAAAAACAGGTAGGGAGAGAGAAGAAATGGGAAAGAGATGATTGGGTTTTCATTTATATGGGTTCTACAGTGTACATATACGGTTCTATACTGTAGATACTCTGCCATTGAAACAGACACATATACACCTGAGAGAGAAGGGGACTAGAGGAGAGGAGAAAGGAGAGAGAGAAACAGCTACTGTGAGAGATAGAGAGTACAGATAAATGTAACTAAAACGATTTGTGGTTATCTTAATTAAGACGTTATGGATCCAAATCAGATCATTCCAGTCTCACTTGGTGAATTTCTCATTTTCTTGGATGAAGATTGGAGCTGATTGTGGGGCCCACCTACTGAGAATCCTATTCGATGCCGCCGAAACTTAGCCCGATAGAGTTGTCACCGCTGTAAGATTGAATAAATGATTAATAATGTAATTAATACAATTTTATATATTATAAAATAAATCTTACGGCGAGGCCAACTATTAGAGTAAGATTTGGAGATCGTTACGAGGTGGGCCACATTGTGAAGTTTCACTCCAACTTTGGAATTCTCTTTAAAAGTGAGAAAACTAGAGGATTCAGATTCCCAAGTCATTGGTGCCATTCATCTTTGCAAAGACCAAATTAGACAAGTTTGCTTATCTAGTGATGATTAATAGAAGTTAATTTTTTTTAAAGAAATCTAAGAATTGGGAGGCTAAGATTGTATGATTTATATGATTTTGTAGGATAGTGGCCATCTACTGTGGTTCCCATGATGTCCTATTGAAAATATAGTGATGTCTTTTGTAGTTAAATATTTTAAGAGTATGATATTAAGTCACTAACATATTCTGAATCGTTTTGAACTGTATCAATTTAACCATTGGGTGGGGAAGAGTTCATCCAACGGTTTGGATTGAGCAAAGTGGGCCAGAGTGTGACTTTATTTTCTAGAGAATGGTGCTTGTGCTTGTATTCTCTGTTTCTAAATCTAAATGAAATAAAGCAAGAAGAAAAATATCCTTGGGTTGTAACGTGGTCCGAATCGTGTGCTAAAAGAGTCCGGATCCTATGTGGAATCTATTATAAAGTGGATTTCATCCCTTCAATTAAATATCCTGAGATTTTACTGAAAAGGAGTGTGCTTCACCACCACCGTAGAATTGAGCACCATGATGGAAATGTGATTAGCACCACGTTAGCTGTGATGTCACGTTAATGTTAATGCTTAATAATGTTTCGATCAAACTCACTCCGATTGAACTTGAACCTGAGGACATATCGGTGGAGGGGATGTGATTATCTTGAACGGTCCAGATTTATCTCTATATAGGCCCAATGATAGATTTCAACAAAAAAAATATTATATGATCCATATAATAGTGCACCAAAGGAACCCCGAGGGATAACTCAGTTGGCGTAGGACCACGGTTTGCATCTGGAGGTTGTGGGTTTGAAGCTGCTCTATCACACTGAGGCCAAAGGAATATTTTATTTGGATTTCTCTTCTAGACCCATAAAGATTATTTTGGTACGAAGGACTGAAACCTGCGTTATTAAAAAAAAAGAAAAATTGCACCAGAGGATATAGACTATTGTATAAAAAGGTAGGACTTTAAATATGGTTGGACTTGGGCGTTTGAAAAAAAAAAAAAAAAAAGGAAAAAGAAAGAAAAGACACTTGTTCTGCAGTGCTCTTGTGTAGATGTCCATGCCAGACAGCCTCTGAGGTTAACCTGGAGGTCATTAATCATGGCCAAGGTGGGGAGTTAGAAAGATCCAAATGGCACCACCATTTATAAAAGTTCAAGTCAATGCCATTATTTTTACCCCTTGAAAGATCCAAATGGCACCACCATTTATGAAAGTTCAAGTCAATGCCATTATTTTTATCCCTTGATCAGTGACCCTCAAATTAAATGGTGTTAAAATACATAATTTTTTTCCGATCTAACGGTCCAGTCCATTCGAATTAGTTTAAAGCCACTGGGGTCCGTGACATATAAGGAGGGGTGTGGAATGCTAGGAGACATGCAATATAAACTAATTGGATTAGTTAATTCTAGTCATTCTAAACAAAGAAATATTTGAATGCAGAGGATCATTTGGAGGTTCATAGTATAATTTCATCGAAGATTGGCAGTGATAACATATGGTTAACCTTCTAACATTCAACATTTGAATAATATAATTGGACATTTCAAACTAAGTTAGGATTATACTCACAGTAACATGACAGTTTTTGTAATGGGCTAACCCGGTCAAAAGTCAATTTTATTGGAAGGAATTACCTATCCCATTAATGATGGTTGTGTCAGCACTCCACTGAATTCATCTTGATTGCTTATTTCACTTCTATGGAGTGTCAAACAAATAACCAATTACCCAATCATAATTAAACCTAGCTTGTACATGACAGGCTCAATCAATGCTCAATGTGAATGGGGGCATGTGACACATGTATCATTTTATTTTTCTTTTTCTCATTCTTCTTTCTGTCATGGTCATTAGAATGTCAAATATTCTGTGACATGTCTTTGTGTTTATACTAATGTTCCTTGTGACAAATTTCTTAAGTGACAAGTATTCACAGATACAGTAAAGTCACTGTGGTCTCCACTGGGTGGAGTGTACATCTTAAAGTGACTAAACTGAGAATTTAGGAGTGAAAAAACAGCTCAGACCAATGTGGCGGGCCCGACCTATTGGTGGGGTCCAAAACTTTACTGAGTCAGGAAACCATATGTGAATGTTCTTTTGAAATTCATCAAATACTGGCTTCCTAATACTGTATTATATTTGAGCATATGTGGTAGGAAGTTTCTGGGTTTGAATTTGTTGTTTGGTTGCTTGAATTTCAGAAGTCCACTAATTTTAAATGTTACTGTTTAGCCTTTTGAATTCTCCAATTACAATCATTCTGCACTGCACGTAGAATGTTGGACACTTCAAAGATAAAGTTTCATAGAATTTCACTAATCAAACAAAAAAATATAGAAATTCATAGCCAACAACTAGCTACTGAGGGCTTGTTGTTTGCGGCATTGAATTTACAAGAATTCAAGACAGAAGATGTACGATGTGTTTATTAAAGAGGTGAGCGGTGAAAGATATAGAATTGAATTACATGAAGAAAAAAAACATAATCTAACAATCCAAATATCATGTCCATCATTTGTCAAAGTGTATAGGTGGGACCATTTGAGGATGAGACCCTATGGCTAACATTATAAAATCACCAGTGGGCCAATTGGTAAAACCCAAACATCTCAAAATTATTATCTCATTTTTTTAGACTAAACCAAGGTTGAATTCACTTGATGATGTGAAAAAAATGAAATCATCTGGCATGCTCCAACTTGGACCCACTTTACACAATCCAAATTAATAGATCCATTCCTCATCAGTGATTGGTCATATCACCGGTCAACAAGCATCATAGTTTGACGAAAATGATCACAATAGGATTAGAACATTAAGATGACAATGACAAAATGAGTGAGTTGATCTAACGGTGAATATCTTGCGATCACAGTCTCATCTTTGTGAAGGTTTGGATTTGTGCCCATCTCTGTGGATCTATTTTATTCGAACTTAAGGGCCACGTGTCAGTTGTGTCCGTACCTAAGTTGCATATTTTTAAGGGAGGAACCTGCGGAAGAGAATATCTTTATTGGAAAACCCTTGGAGATGTTTCGGGTCATCTGCAGTCTGCACAACCTTCAGGCTGATGCTTTTAAAATATGATATTTGAACAGAGCACGTGTCACATTGGTTCAATGAGTTGCACGAGAAATTAACCCCAAGGGTAACACAGTGGGCCTAAAATCACGGTTTGTATCCGGAATTATATTGGAGCTACACGGGAGTTTATCCGGCTTTCCTTTGGCTCTAAAGAAAGTAATCCAGCCCAAAGGGTTGGAAGCCTTTGATAGCAAAAAAAAAAAAATTTGTATGAGAAATTGAAAATTTGTCAATACATAAAAATTAGCTCTAAAAACATCTTTCAAGTGGTTTTACACTCATTTTACATCCGTAATGTTGCATAAGTAAATATTTATGTCTAATCACGTTTCTTCTTATCATATATTCATATGAGAAAATGGTGTGTAAAAGGAGTCATTTTCATATCTAAAAAGATATGAAACGATTACAATCAATATTCATATATAGACCATGCTGAGACAGCTTGATATATCAAAACCCCTTCATCACTTATATATTTTTCCGCGGCTCCCTTGAGCATCAAAATTTTACTCTGAACCATTCAAGTTTAGTATTTACCCATTACATCCAATATTTAGGACTTGTTTGTTTGAATTAGAATACACAGAAATTAAATATACATATATATATAAGAGATATCTCTCATTTTTAATGAGAGATTGGGTGGGGGCCCTCACCTCCATATCCAATGCCAACAACTTATGTGAGAGCCCCCACCCAATCTCTCATTTAAAGTGAGAAATACCTATTATAGGAGCATCTCCCATGATATGGACTTCCTATATCCCCCTAAATAGGAAGTCCATTTCCATGCCTAGAAAGGAAAAGGCTGACGTGGCAAGAAAACAGTTCCGCGGAAAACTTTAGCACCAAACACATAAAAAAGAAGTTTTTCGTAGAAAACTACAATATTTTCTACATAAATGGGCTACACAAACATGCCTGAAGAGTTTCCAACACAATATGAAGGACATTATCATCATTAACATGGCCTTCCCTCATCAATCTAGAGTCACTTAGGAAAGCTATGCTTTAAAATTCATCACTAGGTAAACTTGATCGAGTCAAGACCAAAAAACCCACCATACACTGAACCAGAAAGGTCCCTTCCTCTCTGCAGCTGTGGAAAATTGAGATATTTTCTCTGCATAATGACACTGACTAGACAAGGATACGAAAGGGAAAAGAAACAGCAGATATGCCAACCAATTAACTACTGTCCACTGCACTGGATTGGATGGTAACTCTACATCACATGCCATCGTCAAATTTGGACATGCCTAAAGCTTGTTTGCATCACGCACGCAGTAATGCCAATGATTCGTAACATTAAAGGGAAAACATTTCTCCTGCTAGAATTAATTAACTAACTGAGATGCAGATAATCTCATGAACAAAAGCATCAGAGAAGTCAAACCAGTGTAATGCTGCTCTCACCACCAGGGGGCTTGCGGACACCACGAAAATGGTCTCTGGAAGGTGCCTCTCCGTCTGCGAAAATATTACTGCCACTCATTTCCCTAAGCTTTGCCGTGCTATGCGATTTTTCAGCACATCTTTGTGGAGCCTCCCCTTTGAAGATGTCATTGGCTGTCAGTTCTGCAAATTTTGGATTATGAATCTTTCTCCCTGTCTTCACCGTAGTCTCCTCACAAAACATGATGTTGCTATGACCTCCTGCAGGCTGGAAAACCAAAACAAGAAACCACAAGCACATTTGATCTCTACAAGAAGAAGATAGTAAAGACTAGGGCAAGCAAATGAAAAAGCAAAACAGGCATACTGCCAATGAAAGACTAACAATGAAATGAATGTGTGCTTGTGAGCATACCTAGAAATGCACATGCAGATATGTGGAATGAAAGGCTATACTTTCAAATGCACCTACTTCAACTTACAAAGGTGATCAAACAATAAACAATGCATTGAGAACATTTCAACTCCCCGTCATAATCAAGACAGCTAACCATAGACTAAGAAATTCCTCAGCAAGTAGACTACCGATGATGCGCAGATACAGCATGGATACGACAGGGACACTGACATGCCATAGATATGGAATGGACAGGGATTTTACACATAAAAAGTCAAGTATTAGATACAATAAGATACGACACGATACGATATGTTGCCTATTTTGTAGTATCCAGGTAACATAGATGACAATACTGCAAGCAGCATTAGCCTGTTTGTTTCATCTGTATTTCTGTAAGTGTTTAAAAATGAAGAACAAAAGCACCCATACATCACCATAGTAAGTCAAATCCTAGAAAAGTCAAGGTCCCATCTCCATCTCTACCTCACATCCTTTACCGCTCACCTCACCCTTGTCCAGTACTTAACCAGAAATTCCTATGTATTCAATTCTTATGTATTCCATGCAAACAGCCCTTACTAGCAAAATGAATGGACACAAAGTAAAATGAAAAGATCATTTCCTCCCACAAGAACTCACATTAGAGACTTTCACAGATGTGCGTAGGTTCCTTGGTGCCGGTTCTCCCATGTCATTGCTTTCCTTCAACCCAAGAGAACGTGCTGTCAATGGCCTGTGTGGACTCTCAGGAGGGCCAAAGATGTCATGTCCACTAAGCTCCTTGGATTTTGCATTGGATGACTGCTTCATCTTTGCCTCTGTCTTGCTTTCTATGGTACCACTTAGCTCTCGCTGCTTTGCTATCTCAGCCACCGAGGTTGGTTTCTTTGGGGAAACACTCTCCTCTGCTATGAAAGAAAACTGGCTAACAGCATTAACTGCTTGCTGGCATTTCAAAGTGAAAAATGGTTCAGTACTTTATAAAAGAAACACACACACATAATATGCTTGGTCTGTATTCGCACTTTTACTTATTAGCTAGACAGGAAAGCAGATAAGGGCTAAGGTAGAACTTCAGAGAAAGGCATTTGGGTCAAATGAGTTGAAAAGTAGCAAAACAAAAACAAAATTGAAGTCCACGTTTAAAGGTTTCGAGAGAAGAGTAATTGAGTTGGTCAAAAATGAAGATAGCTTAGTGTCACAGTGTAATAGATTTTGATCTAGGCTCATTAGTAGAGCAAAACTGAGGATTAGAGTAGATAGATAGATAACATATATATACATATATATATATGGAGAGAGAGAGAGCTCTGTGCACTACAGTAATAAAGGCACTACAGTAATAAAGATGGGACAAACATTCAATAAATAAATAAATAAAGATGGGACATATGTAATTATGAGCATCATAGCCAGAAAGACTGCATATATGGTAATAAATGTTGTTTGGTTTTATGAGTAGTATGCATTAAGCTACTCCAAAACAATTAAATAAGTCCTAGAATACGATGATAACTTGAAAGCATTAATTATGTTGTTTGATCCCCAAAGAATACCGGGTAAGCTTTCAATCCTGTTTTGTTATTAGGATTTGAAATGGCAATTCCAGATTCAGGTGCACCATTTTCACCATCAGCTGCAAATATACTGCTTCCAGTCATCTCCCTCAATTTAAAACCAGAACATGGCTTCCTGGAAGGAAAAAAAAATATTGAATGTTACTGTGATACTTAAAGACAATAGACAAACTCATAATTGTAAAATTTTGAGACTATGCTTGGTTTAGCATATAGTAAAATGAATTAGTTACATAATTACATCATCTTGATTATTAAAGATGTGTGTTAAAATGGGTGTACAAAGATCTGATAATACTCAAGATTTTGTGTTTAATACAAAAGCTGAATTCTTCTTCATTTAAGTGGCAACAAATGAGAGCTTGATTTGATTTTTTTTTTCTAAAGAAGACATGAAAATTGAATTACTGTTCTATTCTTACATGGGTAGTATGCACAACGTTCAAACCTATTGCTTACCCTAGAAGATGCCATTTGATAGCAAACATGTTGGATATATTACTGCTACAGGGAAAAAGAAATGTTGGGTATGGATACATTACTTTTTGGGCAATAAACTTGGGATAGGAGACAATGTCATAAGAATATAGCATTCATGATGGGCACAGAATCAATTTCTGGCATGATGAATGGTGTGGGTAAAATGTGTTTTATACTCTATTTCCTAAGCTTTATTTGCTGGATAGAAGACAAAAGGCGTTTGTTGCAGAAAATTTTCAGTTATTGGGCGGTGATGTAATTTGGGACTTTGATTTCCGTAGGAATTTAACAGAGAGAGAGAGAGAGATTTTAGACCTTACTTGTTTGCTTGGCATGTTATCAAGGGTCTACATTTCAGCTAGTAGAAGTGATTCTAGAATTTGGAAGCTAGATGTTAAAGGCAAATTCTCGGTGAAGTTTTTTTGTTTTTTTTTTTAATATCTTGTCTAACTCTTCTTATAAAGTGGAAAGTCGGCAAAACTTCTGGGATAAATCTATTCCGCTGAAAGTTTCGGCTTTTTGTTGGATAGCTCGGTGGAATAAAATCCTCACCATTGATAATTTGAGGAGGAAGCATGTTATCGTGAATGGGTGCGCTTTATGTTTACAAGATGAGGAAATAGTTAATCATTTGATGACTCATTGTTTTTTTGCTCGCGCATTCTTTCTTCATATGTTTGAGATGCAATGGGTCATACCACAGTCTGTTGATGATCTCTTCTGTCGATGGCATTTGGGGTGCAAGCTTATGCGTGGGAAAATTCTGTTGAAAATTGTTTTATATGCAACTCTTTGGAAATTGTGGTTGGAGAGGAATAATAGACTCTTCATAAATAGAAGTAAATCTGTGGAGGAAGTGGTAGATTCTATTGTTTGGTCTGTTTCAGAATGGGTGAGTAGGAAAAAGGAATTTGAAAGGGTGCCTCTAGAAGATATTAATAGATTTTGGACAGCAGTGGTTAAATGGGTGTGTCATGCTACAATTAAGCGCCAAGCTACTTGGTTGTCTCCTCCTGCGGGGCTCCTTAAGCTTAATGTTGATGGAAGTTTTGTCCAGCCAAATCAAAGAGGTATTGGAGGTGTTATAAGGGATTGTAGTGGTACTGTGTTGGGGAGTTTTTCAGGGCCTGTGTTTTGCTTAGATGCTAATGAAGTAGAGGTTTATGCTCTTCTAGTAGGATGTCGTGAGTTACGAAGCTTGGGAGGATGTAAAGGAATTATTGAAGGTGATTCTTTTTTAGCTATTCAGTAGGGTTCTGGGAGAATTTCTCATCCTTGAAGATTGGCAGATTGGGTGGAGGAGATTCAATATATTTCCAGATAGTTAGAAGCTACTTTTCCTCATGTTCTAAGAGAAGCAAATATAGAGGCGGATGTTCTAGTGAAGGAGGGAGTTTCTCGATCTTCTATTACTTTTGATGTTTAATTTGTTTGTATATTAGTTGCTGCATTTTTGTTATTTTCCTCCATGTTTGTAAGTTGGTTTTGGCTTTGTTTTTGTTTCCCTTTTTGGTAGTAATAAAATTTACCATTATAAAAAATAAATAAATAAAGCATTTGAATACAGATCTCAATTCCATCGTATTTACACACAGATCTAGTCATTTCAAAATCGAAAAACGTGAATTCTAAAGACATTCCCATTTCATGCATCTGCAAAAAGCAGCTAATTTGAATCTACTATATGTTTCTACTAATCAAAACACAAAGGGAAACGCGTCTATGACCAAGCATTCCAGGAAAACTACGAGTTCCATCAATAAGAGAAAGATTCACAGTTTGAAATCCCAATCCCACCGACATGATCACTCACAAAAGCGAGATCTCAAACAGAACAGACGGAAGATTGCATCGATTCAGAGAACTTAAAAACTACAGATCTCAAATCCTAACCAACGCAGACAAAAAAGAACTCTCATAAAACCACAGAAATCTCAAAAAAGAACTAAACATTCAAAGCAATCAAGCATCAGATACCTAGAATTGAAATCTCAAGTTCGAACTCGACCTTTTGAAGATCGCATCGATTTAAAGAACTTCAAAACTATAGATCTCAAATCCAAAACAACACAGACAAAAAAGATATCTCATAAAACCACATAAGTTTCAAAAAAGAACTAAACTATCAAAGCAATCAAGCATCAGAAACCTAGAATTGAGATCTCGAGTTCGAATTCGACCTTTTCAACAAGCTCTCAGCTTCTTCCTCGCTCGTCTGCTCTCCAAATTGCACTCTGCTGATCCCTCTAGCCGGCTGCAATTTTGCAGAAAACAAAACCCTAAATCTCGAGAAAGATCGACAGAAACGCTAAAACTAGGGCATGATCAAAGAATCTACCTGGTGTGTACGGATCGATGAGCGAAGAATCGGAGTCGAGGAGTCGATCGAAGACGATTCTTGGAGAGGTTTCTCGGAGGACCATGAGAGAAGATCTGCAGTTGATGTGCAGGGTTTTGCATTCCCGTCGATGTTGATCGAAGGAGATTCGTGTTGAGGTTTCTCGGACCATGTGAGAAGATCTGCAGTGCATGTGTAAGCGTTTCGAGCAGGGGCATTTCTGTCCATCTTCGTCTCCGGTCGATTGAGGATTTGAGCAGATGAAGCAGAGAAGAGAAAATGTAGGGAGAAGAGAGCGGGCTTGGTATGGAAAATGACGTTTTTACCCTTGTCTTTATAGCTTCTGTCCTGAGAAAGGCAGCGAGTGAGACTCTCTTGTATCCTCTTTCAAGTTTCAAGTGATTCTCATTTGAATCATTTGAGCGCCCGAAGCCAATGGAAGGGGCATTGACCGACACGTGTCAGTTTCCTTCAACGTTACAATTGTGAGGGAATTATTATCTTTACTATCCCCACACACAAGCCCGTGATGTTACAAATTACATTAGGCTCGTCCTGTGGGTCCACTTAGAAGCACGTTTAACAATGAGTGGGGCCTACAAGCCCACGTTGCTACAAATTACATTAGGCTCGTCCTGTGGGTCCGCTTAGATGCATGTTTAACAATGAATTGGGGGGGGGGGGGGGGGGGGGGGTCTCCTCGTAGATAATGGTTGGGAAAAAAAAAAAAAGGAAGAAAAAGTCTAATGAGATTATCTTAACCTTTGATTTAATCATTTTAAAATTTTGCTAGTTTTTTAAATCATAGATTTCTTTGAGACTCGATCTAAATTGGGCTGGGTGCCCGATGATAGGGGAGGAAGTGTGAAAGAGGGGCCAAGTGGGCTCATGGAGTTGGGGACTTGGGACTACACATGCATTGGTTGTTGGAGAACATATCTATGCGCCTAGAGGATTTTTGCGAGGAAGGAATGGAAGTGTGAAATTCCGCGCCACAGTGGAGTTTACCCATTGAAAATCTAAGCAGCTCAAGATAAATGCCCTCCCTCAATAGGTGGAAATGTCTCAATTTTACTCTGCACTGAGTCGATGGACCTGGACTGTACCCAGGCCAAGATCCGGACTCTCAGGCCAAGTTCATATACATATGGGTCATGTTTAATTTAAATCCAGCCTCGGCTATACAATTATATATGGGCTGAGCTGCACCATAATATTAGAAGCCCAATTTTCATTAGGAAAAGAAAAATTGGGCCTGAAATATCATCCCCAGGATCATACCAGCCAACAGAGTTGAGAGCCTGAATCCATCTTAAAATGGGTGTGGCTCAAGTTTGCCTCTTTGCGGTATATATATTTTGGCTATAAAGGAATCGAGCTCATGCACTCTTAACATACGTACCCATGTTCCTAACCAGCTATATTAGCCGGGAACATTTTGCAATATAATTTGAAAACTGAAAAGCTCAAATACATTTAAATGGCAATGGAGATAACTTTACCAACCAAGGTGGTTAGACCCTCAAGAGAACCAAATACAGGAGTGAATCATAACATAATTGTTCCTTTTCTTTTCTCTGTGTTTTTTCCCTCTGAAATAGGACATGATTGTTTAAATATGTTCTGCAGCATCTCATATCCAATCCACTGGAGTTTACTCAGTCTAGGCCCTTGATCTGCAACTATAGATATTTGGACCATTTGATTATGAGAAATAGCCACATCTAAAGCAGGCCCCAAATACATGTGCCTTGTTCATATGTGCTAGAAACAGATATGCTGAAAATGGCCTAGTCTTCTTGGGAGAAAATGCTCTAGTTAGAATTGTCCAATCACTCAGATTTCTCTTCCCAAAACTATCTTAATTGTGGCCCACCTATTAAATGGTTCAAGCCAACCTATGCAATTACTTTCCTTTCAGGTGGTTCCACCAGCTAAATTCTTTCTCATGAAAGGACTGAACAAGAAAACACCCTCACCCATGATAGAAACAATAAAGCAAGTGCCAGCATCAACACAATCAGAGCCGTTAATCAGGTAGGCCACCACTCAATAAGGGTAGAGATTGAAAGTTTACAGCTATAAGATTAAAAGCAAAGCAAAGGCTTGCACAAGAGAAAAAGGCAAAAAGGCCTCCTTTTCAGCCCCATGAGGAAGAAAAAACCTGTCCTTTCCTATTCTAACATGAAAACATAATAATGAATCCGGATCCCCAGTTGAGAGAGAGGTTGGACTGTGGACATCCATGGCCGCATGTTGTCCCCCGATTCGTCCAAACAGGGTTTCCTTGTTAATGTCCACCGACACGGATCTGGACTCCATAGTAATATAGAAGGATCTGGACTCCATAGTAATATAGAAGCAAATCACAGTTGGCTGATGGTTACAGCAACCCCTGCCAGTGTCCACCGACACGGATCTTGTGGCTAATAGAATCAATTCTACGGTACAAGTGGGTCTACCCTGAGTGATCTGAACTGTTCATCTGGAGATTGAAGGACCAATTGTGGGTGGTCACTCCCAGGTAAAAATAATCTTCTAACTAGTTGGCATAAAATGCATTGAATTACTAGATCAAGTGTGGGTTGAATTGGCTCATCGAGTCAGCCCATCAAACAGTTACAGGACACCAATAACAGAACATTTTATAAATTTTGGAAGCCATAGCTTGCCTACTTCAAGTGAGAGGCGGGCCAATGTAACATCACAGCCATAGCTTTCATGAACACAGTAGCCATAGAGGGGCTTTTCTATTTTGCAAGCAAATGATTCGAGGAGGATGGGGGCCACAACTTTTGACCCTTGTAAGACAAAATAAAATTTATAAGTAGGGATAAGATTCTGATCAAATGGGGGGCCATTCACACAATTGGATCCCATCTATACCCAGAAGTTGAGGACAGGAGAGAATCATATGCCAAATTGGAAAGGACAAGAAACAGAACAAAGAATACTAGACCAAAACACAGAGTTGGTATTGGGGACTACCAACCCTTGAAGCCTTATTAGCTCTACAGTCTTGGATGGCCCACCCAAATAGAACAGCAATTGGATAAACACATCTAACCTGATTTTTAAATTCTTCTTGCAAGTGCAAGTTGGGTTGAACCCAATTGGCTTGGATCAAGTTGGGTACCAAACTTTTTCACTATATAATTAGTGAGAACTTTCTCCTAAGAGACGTCTGCATGATTGACTCTCAGATGGGAACATCCACTATAATTAATATACATTGACATATAAAAACATAAGTTTACATATGTTGGGTAAGGATTCAATTCCTTATACCCGAGCCTCAAGACCCCAAGATTCATCCAAATTGATTGTGGGCTTTCAAATCCAGGACCCGAAACAGACCCAAAACCAAACAACTTTTACCCCACAATTTCACTTTTGGTTGGATGACATGATGCAGTTTTGGATTTGGCCGGCCCAAGTTGCATCTCTGATGTGTACTTAAAGATAATAATAATACAAAAAGCCATTAGCATCTAATCATTCTATTAAAATCAACAAACATATAAGTTTAATAACATAATAACTCAAACAAAAACCCATTTACAGTTCCATGATTCATCCATTTATTCATTTATGCACTTATTCTCATACAAAATAAAAAAAATAAAACATCCCATTGATATCGACCGTCCACCGGGCCAAGCGAAATTCTCTCGCTCGGCCCAGCCCAAAAAGGAAAAAAAAGGTCCGTTTGGCTACCCGAATTTAGTACAAATTGATTGTACGAGAGTAATGCATCATGTGCAAAATCACCTGCATCTCAAGGCAACCAACCAAGCCCAAAAAAAAAAAAAAAATTTACTATCACAGCCAGTGCTACTACTCACCTAACTCTTCTTACCATCATCACCTCCATCCTCCTGCAAATAAGTCTTCTTCCTACGCTCCGCCCTCACAAATAGACAAATCACAAGGAAACAGGTGGCATAGATCCCATGAATTTTCCAATTGGTCTTGGGCGGCTTCCCCACGACAGCCCTGTGAAAAACCGCTGTGTAATAATGGAGGCCCACAGCCAGGCCCACAATCATCTGGGCTAGGCCCAATAACTTCAGGGCCAAACCACTCTCCATGGTGGAGAACACCACCACCAAGTTCAGGAGCTGCATCAGAAGATAGAGTACGTACCCCAGAGTCTGAAACACCTGCATGGTTATGTAACTGGACGTGGACGTTGTGTAGAAGAACCTCAATGGCTCGAGCCCAGTTGCAAAGTAGGCCAAGGAGAGGATGAGGAAGTAGATGGCTAAGTAAACTTGGATGAAGATGAGGATCTTTTGTAGGGAGATGTAAGTTTTGATCTGGTTGAAGAGCAAGGAGACTAGAAGGAGAGGTAGGATGAGGAAGATGCAAGAGGTAAGAGAAGCGATTATGGAAGCATACTTGTTGCCAACAAGAGGCTTGAAGCCTTGAGTGATCTCTTGATTGGCTCTGGAGATGTAGGCCTTGGAGGTGGTGGAGATCTTCTCAAGGTCTGGTAGTATGGTCTCATGGAATTTATAAGGGAGGTCGCGGAATTCGGAAATGAAGTCGTCGGTCTCATCGGCGTCTGTGTTGAAGTATGACAATGTGGGAATTTTGCTTTTGCCTTCCCCTTTGATCTTTGGATCATGATGATCTTTGGCGGTGTTCTTGTTTGATGATGTTTGGGAATGCTTGGACTTCTCAAGAAGTGGTGACTTCTTTTCTGGGGGCAGTTGGGATTGTTTTTTGGATGTCGTTTTGTTCTTGGGGGTGCTGGATTTGAGTAGATCTAGTGATTTCTTGAAGGAAATTGATTTGGGTTTGGTGGGGCTTGAGCTGTTTGAGTTGGAAGTGTGATTTTTGAGCTTGGTTTTGGAGAGGGTGGTTTTTGTTGTGGTTGAATTGCTGATGGATTTGGCGGGTTTGAATTGGTTTTTCTTTTCTGTGGTGGCTTTTGTTGTAGAATTGATGGTTTTCTTGATGGATTTGATTGGCTTGGTTTGGTTTTTGATCTCTAAGGAGGTTTTTTTGTTGGATATTTCTTCTTTATCTGTGGCTAGTAGTCTTCTTCCTAGAGAGTCTTCCTTTTGGGCTTGGGCTTCTAAGAAGGTGAACATAAAGAGAGAAGCATATAGAAAGAGCACAAATAAAAAGGAAAGGGGTCTTCTACTAAGTCTGAAGTTGAGAAGAGAAGAAGAAGCCATTTCGAGAATTGGGTTTGGTTTTCTATGGAAGACTGAGCATGAAAACTAATGCTGGATCTAGGATCCTACAGAGGGGGAGTGACAAAAAGTAGCAGAGAAAGGTGTATATGTGGAAAGCCAGTGATGGGGGACTTAAATGAAAGGCAACCATATATTTTGTTAAGGGATGAGAATGAGACTCTAAGAGGAGAGCACTCACAAGTCACATGGTGATGCAACTGCAGGAAGACAAAGACATGACCCAAAGAGACGCGGTTTCAAACAGGCCCCATCCATTGCTGCTACTTTACCACTAGCCTATAAAAATAAAAGAAATATCAGCAAGTTGTCACATACTTACATTTACAATCACCTGTAAGAGAACTTGGGCCCATCTGTAGATGGACCTTGATTAAGAAATCTCTCTTTATGGAACAATCCAAACTTTCCAATTGGTGTAGGGTCCAGGGGCACAAAATCCTTGGCCAGAGGTTCATATGATTCCATCTACAGCAGGGCCTTCGTTGAATGATGTCTGCTTACTTTCTTTCTGTCAAAAGAACACATTAATTTCAGTGGAATCTTGTACAGGAAAAAAGGGTCAATGTGTGGAAACAGTGACTTGAGCCACCACCAACCCCATATTTAATTGACTCTTTCATAGACAAATGAATAAAAAAAACACCATGAGTATTTGACAGATTTCTTTACATTTCCCAAGTAACCCTTATTTAGCATAAACATAGCTTTCGACATTTACAGGGTGTGTTAGTCACAATCTTTCAGCTACACTTTCTCAGCAGCATCCTAAACTTTTACCATATTCAAGATGAAAAGTATAAGAAATTAAAATGAAACAGAAGGCTTAAAGCAGATAAAAAATGATTTTTTCCCTAATAACGTGTGTTTAGAAGTCTACTATATTATATTTCGTTCTTATATTGGTAATATGACTCAAACCCGCAACCTCATGGTTGTGACAATGAACATCGTAGTGCTATGTGTTTCGGGTGGTCTGATGGAGGGGCTGCCCCACTACTTGGTAGCGTCCCACCTGATTTTGCAACCCAAAATTGCCCCCGAGATACAAATGGGTTAAAAATTGTGCTTCAGTGAATGGTGTTTCCTTATTGCCCTACCTCAATTAAACTATGCCATACTGGTTATTGATCTATTCTTGTTAAGTATGGGACAAAAATTCTAGTCAACAGGACAAATACATTTGCTCCTTGCTCCCTGTATCTGAAATACTGACCATAGTAATAAAAGTTGGGTCTTTGCCTCCTTGTGGGTCTATACTCTAGATTCAAGAGGGGTATATTATAAGATGTTGACTTTTGAGTGTCTTAATGGGAGGCACATGAAGCAATGTGTAAAGGGGATGGAGATGGTGTTCTTGGATACTGATACGGGGTGGAAAGTGAAGCAATGTGAAGATAGGTCTTGATGCCAAATCAGGCTTATTGTCCAGTGATCTGGATGTTTATCTGGGTTGATCAAGAGTGGATATAGGAGGTGCACAAAAGTTTGTAATTGAATGGGCCACAAAGATTCATGTTGAGGATCTTCCTAACTGGAGAAAATTCCTGGAGCATCATTGTCCCCTGAGGAGGCCCAGCTGGTCAAATGGTCTTGAGTCTTGAGTCTTGACCCATGGGCACCAATTGCATGTAACAGTACAGAAGGCTACTTATTATACATGTCCAGATGGATCAAGACCCCCTATATTTCCAATCAAAACGGTTGGGTCGTAAATGCCAATAACTCCTCATGTCCCTGTTTTATTAGTGGTGTCCCCCATGTTCCCTTTAAAAATCAGTCATCAATCCATGTGATTTATACATGGGCAAAATGTTTTGGGGCCATGTGTAGCAGATTTGGATTTATTCTTTTTTATAGAGAAACCAAATGACTTACTTGTGATGGACACAGAAATATATTGGAAAAATATACATCTTTCACAACATGAGAGTATGCAAACTAATTAGGCAGGACATTTCTCCTCTTAGTAGAACAAAATAGAAAAAAGTGAAATTTGGCCATTTCTATACTTGTGGGAGTATATCTTCCCACAACCAGGTATACAGAGCAAGCAAAATGCATGTATGAGTGCATAGTACACAGTGTACACTCAATTTAAACGTTTAGATGATAAGCCCCGAATTTACATCAATTATATGGTTGATATATAATGCAGTACAAAAAGAGTATCTTTGCTCAGAGGTTTTAAACCTATGATCTCTAATCCTGCAATATGATCTGGTGAGATATCAAGTTTTCAAGAACTTAGGTTACAGAGATTGAGATTATGTTACACTATTCATTAATGTATAACTTCTGTTTATTAATATGATGAACATGACTGAACACTTTTTTTTTAATGTTTTAAATTCTTTTTCCAGCATCTTGGTAAAACCATATCAACATTTTATATTCATATACCATAAAATAAAAAAAAAAAAAAAAAAAAAACACACACACACACACACAATTTATGTTTGTGTATAGTACTTTTGAGAAAGTTAGGGGATCTAAATTGACCCTACCATAAAATAAACTTAAATAACTAGTTTAACCTTAAGCCATTCCAGAAACCGAGTTCCATGCAATCATAGCAATTTCGGATTGCCCCAAGCAGATAGCTTGGTCTGACTTAACTAAATTAATAGGCTCAGGTTGGTAGTTAACAAGTACAGGACTCAGCCCCTGGACCAGTGCATGCCTATATCACAAAGGCCACCAACTTGGTTAGTTGGTCGCAATTAACGATTCATATAAGGCAGCTATCTGCACATAAAAAATAAGAAAAAAGATCGATGGTTTTTGAGATTCACTTGCACCTAGTAGTTACCCAAAAAAATGCCTGTGTACCCCATTGAAATGGTTCACATGGCATGAGAAAGTTCATGAGTAGGATCATCCAGAAAAGGAGGGGAAAAAGGAAATACATTCTCAAACTTGGGTCAAAGTGAGTAGTGAAGTTTACACAAGAAAAGAAGAAAAGTATGGCAAGATACTAACAAATGTTAACATGGTTTACTACTGTCATAACAATGTTTAATGAGAAACTGTTAAGTTATTTCTTATTACCAATTACAATGGGGTGAGCATACATGATCTAGTTAGGTAGCTTAACACCTATTGCAATATCAAACGACGTCTAGGAGGAAATCTCAGATTGTAATGGGAGCATTCCCTAGTGGACAGATCACAGATACTATCTTTCATCAAGCACCTGCAAATGTAGGCAACTAGCCACCTATCATGATTATTTTGCACAAGAACTAGTACCATTTCAATGATGGAAAAACAAGCTGCCTCTCATTACGTTTCAAGCATGTACATCAATTTAATTCTCAAGTAAGAACCACTTTCCCACCATAGTTTCACACGACATGTTACAAGATCCATTTGTATCTAATGTCTTAGGCCTGTTAGGCTGTTACACTATCAAATAATTCAAACCAGCCCAAGATCTATAGGCACTATGGAGTTTACATCTTAGAAGCATACTGTAATTAGCATTAAAACAATAATTGCTTTTAAAATGGTATTCTTTCCAGCAACCAAAGAACATGTTGATCTGCTCAATATCCATGCAAGAAGTCCGAATTGGTAGAAATCGATTGACTTTTCTTAATCAGCACATAAGCAGTAAATACCAGTTAAGGGGCAAGTCATTTGAACATCTACAGAATGTGTTTTCCTTGACCAAGTTCCTTTCTTTCATACTTGGAGTTGGTTGATAGCAGATCCTCTGCTTGCCTCATGTCATCTATCTATAAGATTTGAAGATGACAGCTGGTGAGAAAGTAGTGTCGTCTCATCATTGTCATCAGTCTCAAAAGCTTCTTCACCTCCATAATCCAATTCAATCACGCTCCTTTCCCTTTCATTTAACTCATCCAACTCAGATAATTGAACCTGACTATAATCTCCGCCTGCAGGGAGATTGTCTGACTCAATTTTCTGCATCTCTGATTCTATTAACGAGTCCATCCGTGCTCTCTCCCTGTCTCTTGGGTAGGTGCAGTAGAGGAAGGAGTAGATGAAACAACAGAGTAACATTGGAATTCCTATTGCAGTGTAGAGTGCCTTGGCTAATGAGGCAGCATTCTCTCTGTCTATCTCAATCACAACTCCCTCGCTTGATCCTTTTGGAACTGGTTTATAACCATAAACATGCTGAGACAGAATGCCGACAATGGGAGGAGCAAATGAAGACAATATGGACTCAAAAGATCGATCCAAAGCATAGATGCTTGTCCTTGATCTCTCGGGGACTATCTCAGCAAAAATTGGACTGCATGTCAATATACAAATTGAATGTAAATATGTAAAATAAAATAAGAATGATACTCGCTATCTGATGCACATATGAGGGATACAATCCATTCACCATGCAAGGCCCACGATAATTTTACTTCCAAGGAAAAAAAAATTCAGGCCCCTTCATCAGCTGAGAAACAACTATACATCTACTATAGACTCTCTCTCTCTCTCTCTCTCTCTCTCTGTCTCTCACACACACACACACACACACAAATTATGGAATATCTTTGCTAGAATAGTTAGAGATGGTTTTTCGCACATGTTCACAGACCCTTGATATTCACTGGTGGGGCTGACTGAAAATTGTCTGCCACAAAAACCATGCCATTTCAATAGAAGAACTTAGTTGTTATTTGTTAATTAATTGAGAAACATCTAGTCTTCTCAATGTTTGAACGTAATTTGCTATAATAAACGGATATAGTAGTCAATTATAACCAATCAGGCATGTTTTTTCATGGAAAATCTGGACCACATGTTTTCCTAAATACTTCGTGCATTTGAAGACAACAATACATTAGATTTGGGATTCAGATTTGGAGAGACATACTTGTTTGTAGCAGGACCATTCCATGATATGCACAATCCCATGATGAACAGGACCAAACCATAAATAAACTCTTTAGAGGGATCATCAGGTAAAACCAGCATCAACACTGCTGCTAGTGGAATAGCAGAACCTGAGCTTATCTGTGCCAAAATGATCCTGCCAGCATTAGGGAATCGCTTCGCAAGAATATCTCCCATTTTTCCTCCAAACAGTCCTCCAAGTGAAGAAGCAACAACAAACATTCCCAAGAGAAGTGCTGTCTCTTTGTGAGAGAACCCAATGAGTTCTAACCACATCGAGGCAAATGACAACGCTGACCATGGGAATGACCCTGTGACACCTTGGGCCACAATTATCTGGAATGACGGGATTCTCATAACTGATTTCGCTTCCTGAATCAGATCCTTTACTTCCAACCATGTGGACTTATGTGGAATTTGGTGACTGCTTCTACCAATTTCATCAGAAAAGCGTGGGTCTTTGGCGAAGAGGCGAACCAAAATTCCTACCACAATGCTCACTAGCGCAACTAGATGGAAAGCTATTCGCCAACCAGGGATTCCCATAAATGATGTTGAAGCTAACACCAAAGAGAAGAAGCCACCAATGATAGAGCCAAAGTTGCCTGCTAGCTGTAGCCATCCAAATGCTATACCACGGTTGCCATCGTCGGTTGAGTCTGCAACAAGGGACTGGATAGCAGGTGTCACTATAGCCAGCCCTATCCCATTCAAGGCTCTTGACACTGCTACCTATATAACAGAGGGAAGAAAACTTGAATGAGAATGCAAACACCCTTGGCTCAATGTTTATTACCACATAGTAGTTGTAGAACTTCAGAAACTTAAATGCTCCAAACTCAACAAAATTAACTTTTAAATTTGAGAGCATGCCACTACATTTTGAACCTACATGAGTAGAAGATAAAGGAGCCCTATGATAGAATGAGAACAAAATAACAAATAGAATTTCAAGAGTCAACTCAATTGTAGATTACTTGTGAATTAGCAACACAGATCATTCCATCATTCAAAGCCCATGACCGATGAATGCATTAGCTGCTTGAAAGCATTTCACTTACAATCCACAATATGATTACTAACAGAAAATGCATAACGGATAATAAAAGTCCTCACAGATATTGGTGGTCTAATTCCATCACATCCATAGTTATAACTAACTTTTTCAAGCTCTCTGACCCAACTTCTCCAAATCCTGGAATATAAAATGCTACCTAGTGTGGAAGCATCTGGGTAATTTCAGGGAGGCATGATGGGAATGGAGTTCTTTCAACATCAATTATCTGAATTCTCCCAATTAAACAGGCCTAAGTGAACATATAGATTTGGGTTTTCAGTTTCTAATTTGGCACATCATAACCAACCACCTTATGATATTTTACAGCTAACTACATTCATATCCATCCATATCATATATATGTATAAAAAAAAAGACACCATTGAAAACAGAATCAAAACAAAACTCACCCTTCATGCTTAAAGCTTAAAACAATCCTAAAAGAAGAAACATGAAGAAAAAAATGAACTTGAATTATGGGCATGGTAAAGGAAAACTAGACCTGGAAGAAGGTGGAGGAGATGGCGACGAGCAAGGTGGCGGCAGACCAGAGAAAGGCGCCGAGGGCGATGACGTGGGCACGGTTGTGGTGGAGAGAGAGGTAGGCAGCGAGAGGGAAGCAGGAGGACTGGACAAATGATCGGAAGAGGGTGAGGGAGCCGAGGCCGGTGGGGTCGGTGTGGAGGGCTGCACCCATCTCTCTGTACACTCCTGGAAGCAGTGCCTCGTCGGCTCTCTCCATAATTCCAGCCAAATTCACCAATATCAAAGTCATCTTCTTCATCTTTTTTTCCTTCCTCTTCTCTATAAACAACACAAGGAGAAGAGAGAAAGACAAACTCCTCCTCCTCCTTCTCTTCTTCTTCTCCTCCCTGTATACACACCACCTTTTGCTTATAAGTTTCCTTCTTTGGTGGGAAAGATCAGTGTCCACTTGAAAAAGAGGCAGTGTTGAAAAAGAGAGGAGGGAGAGAGGAATGAAGGGGATATTCTTTCAGTTCTTCGTGTTCTTCATGGGATTCTTGGTGATGCTATCTAATGGGCCAACTGTGAGAATAGCTGGCCCGGCCCACTAAATGCTCGTAAAATGATGGCCTTTTTATTTTATAAAGTCCGAGGACTGGGCTTGGGAACAATTCTATAGGCCCACAAGTTGAGAGCCACACTTGAACAATACTAGATCTGACCATGCGTAGTTTTCTTATTGAAGGAAAAAAAAACTTGACCTTCAATTCAATGGCCCAATCCATTTGGATAGGTGAAAACTTTATGCGTTTAGTGTACTTAAGGATGTTCCATGTATGTAAATGGTTCGGATATATTATTAAGTTGGCTCGGAAGTCCCATGTATGTAGATGGTTTAGATGTATTATAAAGTCGGCCCCACTATGTTGTCCCTCATGACAGATGAGGGATAGAAGCACTCAACTTAAATGCTAAAAATCCTAGTAGCATCCCATGAAGGAAATTAATAGGAGAAAAAAATACTCCTAGACTCAACTCCACGGCGCAAACAATATTCCATTGATGGTCCCAACTCCCAACATCAAATAAAAAAGACTTAATGTCAAATTTACACTCAGTACCCCAATAGTGGTGTAGAGGAAAAAGCTTAAAATTTTCTTTTCTTCTCTTTACGCCATTGGGGCCCTATAAAATAACATACCTGAGATCCCGAGCCAAACCTGTAACAAACTTGAGTATAGCAACCTTACTAGGATTGTATAGGTAGAAATTGAAGGTTTTCCTCCCATCGAAGTGGAGGAAAAGTTGCAATTGAAGGCTTTCCTCTCATAAATAAGGAGCAAAAGATGCAATTGCAAGTTTTAATCACGTAAGAGTGGAGGAAAAGTGGCATCCAACACCAACTTAGTATTTAACACACCCCTTTAAAAAACCCCTTTTCACCCAAAAACACACGATTAATTCTTTTTTAGGTCCTATAAAAAGCTGGAGAGGGAAGATAGAAACGTTAAATGATACGATGTACATGAAGACAATCCTTCTAGATCTTCCCAAAGCAATAAGAAGCCTTCTAGTTCTTTCGAAGGATGTATTAGACAATACTAGATGATGGGCTTTCTATTGATCATATATATATATATTTTCTAGGTTTTCCTCTCCAAAGATATTTAATTCATGTTTAGGGTGAGAAAGGGGTTATTAAAGGCATAGGGAACAAGGCTATTCACGAGCCGGATTGGGCTCGGCTAAAGAATATCCACATTCGACTCGGTTTTAAAGCTATAGGCCCAATCCCGTCCTAGGCATTTATCGGGCATAAGTAGCTAGGGCCACTTGAAAAGTATTAATCCCTAACCCAACCCGAATTATATATATAATTTAGGAAAAAGAGTTTGGTTACAGAGTCTCAATTGTAGTTCAGCTAGTCTGGTTATTGTATGTGTGTACCAATGTTCAAATCGCTGCTTTTATTTACACATTATTCTTTTTATAATTGGGTCTGGCTATGGGCTCTCTACAATGGAATCCAAGCCCAGCCCATCCATTAAATGAGCTCCAATAAAATATCTAAGCCCTGCCCAAATCTTAATTTGGGCTGGGCCCGGTTCAGCTCGGTTCATTTGAACCTGGGGTGTTAAATCCCAATTAGGAAAGGAGTTTGTAAGTTGGAGTCTTTATGGGGATTTTTCCTTTAATTTTCATGCTTCCCAAATCTTGTGGGTCTGGTGTCTAAATGCAGCTTTACCACTGCTTGTATTGGCGGTAAACCTACAATTGCATATTTGCAACCAATCCAATCAGCGGTAAGTCTGCATCTCCAAATGTTTTAGGTTTCAGTCGAGTCCATGGCTATGGTCCTTGGGTCAGGTCCTTACTGGCCCAACCACCGACGGGGCCCTACATTGGATTGCAAAGGCCAGGTAAAGGTATAAGTAGTGCAGGCCCACTGAAAGCTTTAGCCCACCTTAGCCCCAACCTCCATTTGTTGAGGGTAGGGTTGGACAACCCCTGGCCTGTACAGGCCATTGTTTTGGATGGTTGGCAGCTTTGGCTTAAAGCATTTCAGGGACTAAGATTTTGGGATTTATTCGAGCATGATTCTTATTAGGGTTCTTTAACATGGGATCACTTCTCCTTAGTTGTTGGGTCTAATGTTTAGGATTATATTTAAATCAAACTCAATTGGCCGGCATATTGGATGGGCCTAGAAAACAAAGTGCTAATAATTCTAGTAAGCATGCCATGGAGGAAATTAAGAGAGAAAAATTCCTAGATTCAACTCCATGGTGCTTGTAATATTCCATTGATGGTCCCAAAAATTAAAAAGGGTTGGTGTCAAATTTAAACTAGTACCCTAATAGTGGTGTAGAAAAAAAAATTAAAAACTAGTTTTCTTCTCTTTAGGCCATTGGGGACCCTATTAAAGACCTGACCTGAGAACACGAGCCAAACCTCTAAAAAATTGGAGTAGCAAGCTTACTATGGATTGTATAGGTAGCAATTGCAGGTTTTCCTCCCGTAAGAAAGGAGGAAAAGCTGAATCCTACCCCAACTTGTTTAATACCCTAGGCCATTAAAAAAAAAAGGAAAAAAGAAAAACCCTTTTTAATATAGGCAGCAACTGCCAGTTTTCCTCCTGTCAAAGAGGAGGAAAACCTGCAATTAAAGCAATGGAAGAACAACCAGGCCTTAAAACCCCCCTTTTTTTCACTAAAATCAGCAATTGCAGGTTTTCCTCTGGCAAGAGTTTGTATCCGGAGGTTGTAGGTTTGAAACTGTACTACCACACTGGGGCTACAGGAGAATTTTACCCGGCTTTCTCTCCTGGGCCCGTAGGGATTATCTGGCCCAAAGGGCTGGGAACCCTGCGTTATTAGAAAAAAAAAAAAAAAAAGAGTGGAGGAAAAGTTGCATCTGACCCCAACTTGGGATTTAACACCCCAGGCCTTAAAAGCCACCCCTTTTCACCCAAAACACACGACTAATTCTTTTTCCTGCACTACGAAGAGCTAGAGAGTGAAGATCAAAACCTTAAATGATGTGATGTAAATGATGCTCCAAAAGACAGAGATGAACGGTTGATATAATTGATGGAACCCCTGGGCTACAGTAGAACTACACAGTTGGCCCACCTATCTAAATTTCCATAAAAAAAAAAAAAAAAATCAATCTTAAAATAAACTCATGTGTCCTCTGTCTATGGCCAAGGAAGGCCTTAAAATACTTCTGGCTCATTTGGAAAATATACATGCCTTATTGCACTCTGTCCCAACTCCCAGATTTAGAAAGACAGGCCAGTCTCCAACCCAACCCTGACACAGGGCTTAAGTCCATCTTACACAACCCAGGCCTGAACCTGCTCATTTAACTATCAGGCCTGGATGTGCCAGGCTTTCTATCAATTGTTTGGGCTTTCTACATGAGTTATTTATCTAGACTGGGCTTCTGACTTTCTATCACTTAATCCAAGAACAACCCATGTATTAAATGGGCCTCTAAACTCAAGGCCAGAACCTGGATCAAAGCTGGTTGGGCCCGACTTTTGTGTTATATATGTTGGAGTGAGTGGACCTGTAAGTGGATCCTTAAATTTCCAGTACTGCCTGGGACCAGACCATTCTTCTAGCATGCGAAAAATGGGCCTGGACACACCAACATTACGACGTCTGGGCCTGCAAAGAAAGCCAAATTCTCACTTTCTCCTCTATGGTAGAGGGCTCACTTATGATCAATTTAATCCATTCAGGCACTAATCTCCTCTTAATTTGGCACTAGTCCACATTTTGAGTTTCTTCATCACTAAATTTCTTTCATGGTCAGACTAAAGAGATTTTTGTAAAAAAAAAATACAACATACAAGGCATTTCTTCAGAGGTAAATGCATAACCACCAAGGGATACATGGTGATGGAAATGCTTGGATGTGGATTAGTGAAATTCTTAACAACAACCTGATCAAATGATGCTAGCCAGTAGCCCCTAGCTTTAGGTCCTCAAAATGTACTCATTATATGCATTTTTCTAGACTTCCTTGAGATAAAATCCAATTGTGAATAATGCCAAAAATAGTGTCAAGTAGGATAAGTTCCAATCAAGGCCTGTTTAGAGAAATTATCATTCGAGTTTTTCTTAGGATAACTCAAGTAAAAAACAAAATAATTGGAAAGTACAATCATTTTTACAATTTAACTGCGAGTCAAAGGAGGTTTTAGTAAAAACACAAACTATAAGGACATTTTTTTTACAGTTTTCTCCTACTAGTGGACTGCGTGTACAATTCGACTCCATGGGGCTCACTTAGGCCCACCTTTGATCAATATAATCCTTTTACACTGTTACCTTCAAGATCTGGCCTCATGCCAACTTTATGTTTATTGGACCTTTATTCACTGTTGAATTGAATTTTAAGGAAAACCCTATGATTAAAAGAGAGCATTAAACTTTAAAATTATTAAATCAAGGACTAAGATAATGTGGCTGATTTTCTGTATTACTCTCGTCCACAGGATACCTTTTCATCCATCCTTAGGGTTGCTCATGGGCCGGGCCAACCCACTTTGGTCCGGGCTTGGATATGTAATTAGGGTCTGTTTAATAAACAGGGTGGGCTTGGATTAAGTGATAGAAAGCCTGAAGTCTGGCCCGTGTAAGAAATTCATGTAATTTAATTTAATTACTGCTCGAATACCCAAAAAATTGATAAAATCCCGGTTCGACCCGCCCCAATTGCTTAAATGGGATGGCTCGGGCCTGACTTGCACGAACCATGTCAGGCTTCCGCCAGGCCTAGGCTAATGTTTCTAGAGTCAGGCCAGGCCTGGATGTGCCCTGGCTAGGCCCATGAACACCCCTATCCATCCTAAAGAAAAACCTTCTTTTTTTTTTCCCTTTTAATGCCAAGCTGAAGAGATTCAAAGAAGAAGAATCCTTTATTCTACATAGATAAATTGACATTGTGCCAGTTGGGAAGTGACCCACCGAAAGTGTTTCAATATCCCACTTCACATGAACATTTCATTCCAGACTCGACGGCTACATGTCTGGATTGGAGTACTTTGTTATCATGGCTATTCCTTTCTTTGGTAAAAGCTATGGAGTTAGATGTGATTATATCATATCACAGATATCATAATAACACTATTATTATTGTAATGTGGTTAATTAGTGTTTGCAAAGTTTGGGCCACCAAAAGGGATCACAGAAATACAGAGAGAGGCCACTCATGGCATATGAAATGATTGCATGAATATGGTATTGTGGGATATGGCATCATTGATATGAGAGAGAGAGAGAGAGAGAGAGAGAGAGAGAGAGAGGATTAGGAATTGGCATTGATCGCGGCCTCTCAACGCACCAGCCTCAATGTTTTGTCTTATGTTGGTGGCAGCTGTCGTCTGAAAAGAGAGCTTAGAGCTTGTGGGAGGAGAATCAATTGAGTACATTTGCATTTGCAATTGCAATTTCCACACTAAACACTATTGCACCTGCTTCCCACATGCATGTGTCTCCAGCTCCTTTGCACAAATCTCATTTCCTTCTTTAAAATACTTACTTACCTTGAAATTTGTCTTTGGGGGTTTCATGTATTCTCTGTCCTCCATGCTAATAGTGACGTTTTACTGGGTTTATTTTATAAATTCTTAAATCTTGTCATTCAAGGAATTCAAAATTCTCTATGAACAGCCAGTGGTGGACCCGGGATTTTCGTTTAAGGGGTGCAGACAAGAACACGTAATTGAGTTTTGAAAACAAACCTAGGATTTTCACATGGGCTCTGGGGGTGTAAGCTGAATTTTTATGTGAATTCCAAAGCAAAGACAGGGTTTTCATGGACATCACTATCATTTGTTGTTAGGAATTCCTGATGTAGAAAATTTTAAATACCTCAGACCAAATAGGCCCTTATATTTAGGGCTGGTTTGTTTGTCCAAATTCCTTTAGTTTAATAGGGGGAGAGTTACAAATTCTTCAAATATTGTCCTCCCATGGGTTCTTCAAATGCTCAAGTAGAACTTTTAGAGATCATAAATCTGGAATTTGGAGAATTTCTAAAAGCCAGAAGTGACATTTAAAAGGTTGAAAATTTGAAATTCCACTAATGAAAGAGGAAGTTCTATATATATGCTCCATGGACAACAACTGTAAATTCCTGAAACATGAAGTTTCCATTAAAAATTCCTTCAAACAAGTAGGCTCTTATAAATTCTTGACTTCACTAATAATGTGAAGTGAGGTAAATGGAAATTAAGAGGCACAAAAAGAAGATGGATCATATAAAAAAATGATAGCCTATTGTCATTTAGTGAAACGAGAATGTAGCATTTTTACTTCTTTTGAAAAAAGAAGATGACTTTTTTTTATTTAGTCGCATTGAGAAATAACTTTATGACTCCTTTTGATAAAAAGTAGAGGTGTTTTTTTTTTTTTTTTTTTTTTTTTTTTTTTGAAATATGGTACTTTTTATTTGACTCATTTTTCTTTTTTGTCTCTTCAAATAACCATTAACTTCACTTCACCAGTAAAGTGAATTTACCAATTAGGCCCAAAATAGTTATTTTAAAACAAGCAAATGAGAAAGGGGGCAGTTGAAAAAGATTAGACGATGTATAAACAATGCATACACACACATACTACTATACCGTGCACGCAGTGGCGGACCCAAGATTTTCGTTTGAGGGGTGCGGACCTTAATAGATAGTTTGGTTTTGGGGGCAAACCTAAGATTTTCATATGGATTTTGAGGGCGGATCCATGACTTTTATTAAATATTTTGAAACACACTGTGATTTAACGGGTGCGACCGCACCCACGTGCTTGTGCCTCAAGTCCGTCCCTGCGTGCACGTATAAATAATCAAACATCAGGAAAACGTTCATTAATAGTCATGATTCCTGAAAAATCATGCTCAATTGGAAAACAAGTTACGAAAGTCCAACCAAATCTCATATTCAAACAAAGATAGTAAAAACAAATATGGATCCATATCTGGTGGACAAGACATCACCACAACCCCAAAACATATATCCCTTAACTATATTACTTATTCTCTTTTAAACGCGAGTTAGATTCTACAAATTCAAGTTGTAATTATCAATGAGGAAAGCCGAAAGACATATGCATGTCACAAATTATTGAGTTGGAATATATGTTGTTGATACTTTCAGTGGGGTCATAGTCCATAGATAATACGTTGTGCTGTGAGCACATGGTTTTAAAACATTGGTACTTATTTTATTCTTAAAATAAGGATATCAATCAATTTTTAACTGTCCATCAAGTCTACTACTTCACGGATTAAACATAAAAATGTTCAATGAAAAGTTGATTTGGAACTAAAGTCTACAAAATTAAATACTTGTATGCCAGGTCTCGGAACCATGGATTGGTACTTGTATGGACTCAGAACAGGACCTGTTTATGAATCGGAACCTAAAACGGTTTTTTTATAGGTCAAAACCTTTGGATAACCGGGGAATTGAATACCGGTTTGCATCCCTACTTTTGAACCCACTAATAATTTTTTAAAATTTTTATTTACATCTAAAATACATGAACACAATTAATGTGTATGTAAACACATGATCTAATTTAGGTGAGATCGATCCACGGTGTTCCAATCAGGTTCTTTCATTAATTGGAAAATGTTGTGCCCTCCATTGGCTGAAAAATTGGTCCTTTCATCAATAATCATTAAGAAAACCACTAGGTATTTCTATTGCTACAAAATCAGACGGACCCCAAAATGCGTTTTAATGTCATCTATTGACCCTATATATAATTGAGAATTGAAGGTTTATGATTTAGATAGGTCAAGTTCAGGTTGGACCCAGACCTGAACCCAATTTATGTCCGGGTACTCGGACAAAACCTGAACCCAGTACAAGCCTAACACATGAGACCTGGCTCGGACTCAGATCGACCTAATTTGATCAAATTATCTCCTCATCGTACCAATCATGATCATGGAATGTTGTTTTCTCAAGTCCATACAGATATAAATTAAGGTTCAAACGATGGACTCGGGTTTGGACCTGATTATCAATTGGGTCGAACAGGGGTTCATATCCAAATCTTCCAGGTCCGGCTCATTCTAGTAACAAATGGAATCAAGGGCCTACTTAAATGAATAATATCTAGGGTTTGGACCTGATTACCAATTGGGTCTAACAACGGGTTCATATCCAGAATTTTCAGGTCCGGGCTCAGTCTAGTGACTATGGAATCAAGGGTCTAGTTAATTGAATAATTTCTCAATCTCAGTGCATGTGGGGCCACATTTATCATCACAGTTAGGTATTTATTACATCAACCACATGTGAAGTTTAATAGAGTGGGGCCCACCTTCGATCACCCACTTTTCTGATGGGACATTAAAAAGTAAATAAACATGGAGTTTCACTATCGGTGTCAATTAACACGTCATTCCATTTTAGATTATTAATTAATGGTCTTTTCATTCTTTAAAAGGAGATCAGGTAGAATATATTTCTTCTACAAAAGAGAGCATAATATGCTTCTGTTCTGTAAGTGATATTTAAAATAATAATTTTAAAATAACATAAAATTTCATGAAATATTTTTAAGAAAGTAAATTATAGGATTGCCATGCATTTAAATATGGAAATAAGTACATTTTCATGAAAATAATTGAGGCCAGATGCTGCAAGTAGTTGGATGCTTTTCATGAAAATTGGTATCTTTTTTTTTTTTTTTTTTTCTTTCCTATTTCCCAGGACAAGTTCCATTTTCATGTAAAAGATAAATTGAAAAAGTCATTTGCTCAAATTTCTTCCAACTTCTGGCTTTCGGGAACAAGTGGCCGCTGAGTTTGTTGGGTACCCCACTTTTCATTTAATTGTCTTATGTTTGATACCTTAATTCTTCTTTCCGCCACAGCAGGCTTCTTTCTCTATGTCGGAGCTTCTCCTTTTTTTTTTTTTTTTTTTTTTTGAGGGAGGGGGTGTGTGGAATTAACTTATGTTTCTCTTGAAAATTGAAATTATGGAATAATAAGATGAGGAATCATCCACTGGCCAAGAAATTCATTTAAAAGTAAATGGACATACAAACACTTCTTTAGTCCTTGGATGCTTGGATTTTCATAGAATTAATGTACCTTCTTCATAAATTAAAAAAGTACATTTTCTTCTCATTGTTTCACCCTTACTTTCTTCAGAGTTAGGTAAGTAGAAATAATAAATAAAGTGAATAAAGGACACTATAGAGGTACTGAAATGCACTTTGAGATGAAATTGGATATCCAAACACCACTTGTCTGCTGTATTACCTAAAACCTTGCATCTTCATGCTGATCAAGATAGCTCAACCACAACTACACATTTTGTATTATCGAATATTAAGTGCAATCCCATGTAAACTAAATAGCAAAACACCAAACACAACCACGGAAAGTTTTCCTGTAGACAACCTAAGTTGCCATGTGATAGTTTACATTTTTGGTCTATTGTGGCTTAAGGTTAATTCAAACATATATTTGAGCGCTTTATACTGTTTGAAAAACTTTCTGTAAATATCTGACTGAATTAACTTTAAAACCGTTTTCCTCTTTCAAAAGAAAATAACGAAAAGATAACTGTTTCGATAAGACATGAGCGCCTAAAGCATTCATTTTCTTTCTTTCTTTCTTTCTTTTTTTTTTTTTTTATCAAGTGTGTGCCTTTAACTTTTACCATATGATATATTTTTTTGAAAAGAAAATTGAATCAGATATGAAAAACAGTTTATATATACAAAAAAAAAAAAAAACCCTGTTGATATTTGGAAAATTTGCCACTATCTGGCCATAAAAATTCCTGGACTGGCGTAATACACTTTATAAACAAGAGCCCTACTAAACCCTCCAAAGAGGATAGCAAGTCCTAGATTGATACCAAATGCAAGTACAATGAAATTAAGCTTTTGTACACGGGTCCCAGGACATGCCTAACTGTTTGGCACATGCTCTTTGAGTCTTGATCAGACAAAAATAAACACTCATGTCATACCTCCTAAGAGGATAGGACATTGCTGAGACTGGGAACACACAAGATTTTCACTTTACTTGTATTTCCCTAGTGATAATACCCCAAATTATCTTATATATCTAAATGGACAACTCTAATGACCACAATCAATAGAGGACTAGGGCCAACCTTGATACATTATGCATATCATCAATCAACTTTGATGCATCACCTGGCATTTACTACTAAACCACAAGTTACCCATTTAAAAAACTAGAAAGGCCCACTAGCCCAAAGTAAAGAGATGGCCGTCTTCTTTGTCTATTGATTGACAAAATTCCATGTATGCAAGGGGTATTCATTTTGAGTACCTCGAGTTTTCAACATGTGAGTCCTACTATAGAGTCTCACTCTTTCAATCAAGGACTTCTCTAATTTAGAAGACTAATATAATCTGAACTCCAAAGTAAATGCCCACTAAATTTAGCCTTATAAATTCTCTAGAGGTTCACAAAACATTTGGAGCACCTTAGATTTACAATAGGTGAGTCCCACTATCGAATTTCACTCTTCAACCCAAGACATCTCAAAGTCAAAATACTAATAGGATTCCAACTTCAAAGTAAATGCCTACTAAATTTAACCTTAAAAATTCTCTAGAGGTTCACAAAACGTTTAGAAGCTTAATTAAAAAGAAGAGTCTTCTAAGATTCACCATAATATCATCATAGCTCAAATCACCAAGACAGGAACATGGGATGATGACACATCAAAAACACACCCGGGTCCTATCCATTTCTTGGGGTTTAAGTCTCTTACTCCTATTTATATGTTGTTTGAAGGATAGAGTTAGATATGATTATATAATTTAAATGAGACGAGGCTAATGGTACATCACTCACTTGGTAGGCCAACTTTCACTCAACCATTGCAGATATCCAAATCTTGACTTGGACATGTTGCTATAAAACAATGGCTAGAGGTTGTTGACAATGACCACTTCATCAGCTTTCCTCATCTGGGGTTGGTTTGCTTAGCTCATTGGATGTTATACTCAGCAATGGTCCAAATGCCCGATAAGGACAGTGGCACCATCCAACACCATCACATGGCATTTTCTCTTTCCCACAATCATTTCTATCTACTTGATGAGGACTGATCCTTTGCCAACGGATCATGATGTACAGTTGGATCATGTGGGCCTCATTTTCTTCCATCTAAATCATCCATATGATACAAACCCTAATGAATATAGTAGTCTAGGTTTCATTCCAATTAGAGTAATATTAAGCTTTATATAGAGTGTTAATATGTAAGAAAGATTAATTCAACAATTCTATATCGCTATGAATGAAGTGAAACTCAGTTAAGCGCATATTCATGAAAGGGCACGTGTCATTGAATGGCTTGAATCAAGTAAATGTGGAGTTCACTTGGGTTAAAGTTGCACCTGCACATGAAAATCCTCATGCAGACATCGGCATATGTTCATCTCTCCTTTTAATCCATCTGTCTATTCATTAATGTGTAGAGAAATCAACTATCATACGGCCTGTTTGTTTACCGGAATTTACATAATTCATGTTCGGAGGATTTATAAAATCTCCAAATGCTGCCCCCTCCATCATTGAACTCCCAAATCCTTCTCTCCACTAGTGAATTTTGAAATGCGAAGGTGGTGAGGTTTCTTGATAATTCTAAATGTTATTTGTGAGGTGGTTGAAATTTAGAATTCTAACAAACAAACGCTACATTTGGAAATGTCAAGGGGACAACCATAAGCACGTTTGTGTAACTACTTTTCTACATGAATAAGAAGGAGTGAGACATTTTTTTGTAGAAAATATCTTTCATCATTTGGTGTGAATGCTGTTTTATAAGAAAATATATCAGAAGTAGTGCAATTTTTCATAAATACGTAGGAGAGTATTTTGGATGGAGAGGTAGGAATGACATTTGTTTTCATTTTTATTTTGTTTAGATCCAAGAGTCCTTGTACACACGCATGACAGACCACAGGAGCATGTCCAACCCACATATCCAATGTGACCCACCAATTGGACCACCTGGCCTTCATATCAATTGGCCCACACACTAAAAGAGAAAAATCAATATCGAATACCTAACTATGTAAGCATGTCACATTCAAGAAAAGAGACGTCTTCGAAGAAGTCTTTAACTTGACCCAAAACGAGAGAGGTGAGCAATGGCTTTCACTATATGGGACAAGCTTCAAATGAATATAATTGTGCCTTTCATTTATTGATCTTCTGATGGAATGATTCAACCTCTAATCAGGTGTCTGGCTTTAATTAATTGAGGATTCTCTGTTAAATAGAACATGATCAAGATCTTTCTCTGTTAATTCTGTTAGTATTCAGGATTTATAACCCGATTGATAACTCTAAAAGGCATTATTAACAGTTAGACATCTTAGAAATATATAAGAAAATAAGTTAAAAAGGATAAGCTTTAGTTTTAATGTTTGAATATCTCTTTATAAATTTAAGTGTTTCTACCAATTAATCTTTCTTATTTCTCTGTGGTTGAATTGTTATCGTACGCAAAAGAGGATGTGTTAAGAATTGGTAAACCCTTTATTCGTACAAAAAAAAAAAAAGAAAAAGTATTAAAGAGTTTTTGTGAATAAAGTTACACTAAATTACGTAGTCATTTGGCCGAGAGCATTTCTAATATAATTCCCCCCCTTAGCTTAATTTTTGACAGAAAGTAGGGGTTGTCCCTAAAAATTCGGAATTCCTTGTTTGGCGGGGTTTGAATGGTGAGAATTAGCTAGGTTCATGGTGTGAAAAGTTACTTTTAGCCAACTGAATTCTTAGAATCCTAGATCTTAGAATGCTATTGGTGCCTTTGTATTTTGGAATTCTAAATTAAGGGACAACATATAGGATACTCCAAATACTCTAGATAAGATTTCTCAAAATGATTGCAACCAAATAAGTCTAAACTGTTTCAACTTTGAGGTTATGGGTTCAAGTCATTAGGCTATATAGCAAATGGATACAATCTTCTTAGCTACTCTATCACCACCATCATGGATGATTAAAGAAGCTCAAATCATGAAACCCAAGAGTCCTACAATAAATATAGATAGATGGAGACATGCATTGGTGGGCTGGACAAGTAATCAGCTGCAGAAGTTGGTTAGATTTTCCATTCATAGTAAAAATCATGACATCTGACTAGAATGTTGATGAGATCAGACTTAAATGTGGGAAAGTGAGAAGAAGATGATGCATATACGTCTCTCTGTACTAGCATGTTTGTGACCCTAGGATGGTAAATACATAATGTTTAGGGCACGCATGAGGGTTATATTTTATGCTATCTTAAAAGGGACATCTTATCACATGATAGTGAACTCTTATCTAACATTTAAGATAAGGAATCTTTTGTACAATAGACGTTTTTCTACTGAAACATAACTATTTGATTCCTTACTTGTAACAAAGCCCAACTCTTGCATCTTTTGTGCTTAATTAAGTAGATATAGATTTGTGGTTGGAGCCAACATCAAGGAAAGAGGATGCATATGATTAAGAAGCCGAATTTGGTTGGGCTCTGCGGGGCTAATCTGAGTTACATAGGGATGGCAATGGGTCGGGTTGAGATCAAGTATATGATGCCAAACCTACCTCTTGATGGGTGAGGGTTGGGTGAGGCTTAGCATTTTTTTTTTTCCAAAAACATAAAAAATTTAGTTAGTTGTAAATATGTAGGAGGAGAGAGTTGAACCTAATCTATAATACATGTTATCCACTACCACTTGTCCAGTAACTCTAACAAACACGAGTCTTGATCACCTATCGTAGATTTTACACATTCACAGTGAGTGGACCAATGACAGTCCGCCACGTCATTAAAAAATTTAGGTAATTTTCTTTCATTTGATTTAAATTTTTTTAAAACTTCAAATCCACCTAAATTTTTGGATGATATGGCAGACTGCCATTATTCCACTCACGATGAAGGTATAATAACTGCGATAGATGATCTGAACTCACATAAATAATAAATTGGGTGGGGCAGATCAAGCTAAACTAAGTCAAGTATAAAATCTCATATATACCCACCTTGTACCGGACAAACCTACAACCAAACTCGCCCCTAATAAGAGAGTTGTGACGAGTTTTTGGTAAAACTAGATCCATTGCCGTCCCCACTTGACCATTCTATGGGTAGCTATAAAATTGGGTGCTTTGGTGCCAAAATGAGTTTTCCTGGACTATTGATTTGACCTAATCACGCCTCAAGTGTTATCCTATATAGCGAAGGATATGTTATCCAGCTTTAGTGGAAATAAAAGTTTGTGGACTGATACTTTTCCGTGAAATTTTTTTACCATCTCTTCTGGCGAAAATACCTTTACGTGGATTTGTGAAAAGCTGCCTGATTTTGATGCTTTTCCTATCAAATGATGAAAAAAATGTCATGCAGACAAACATCTTGGTTTTCCTTACTATTTCTACAGAAAAATGGTGACACAAATGTGCCTTAGCAGCTCATTTCTTTGTATTACATAATAGGAAGGACTTAATATCATGAGTGGTTAAAAATGAAGATCCAAGGCTAATATGCAAAAATGACTATAAAAAAACTTCCCCTTTAATGAAAAGTGAATAAAAAGAAGATACGAAATGAACATTCAGCAATCACTATAGTGTTTCAAATGCTAGAAAAGTCAAGTTTCCATCTACATTGCTACTTTACGTCTTTCACCTATAACTAATATCACTAACACTTCGTCTCTTTACATAATTCTCATTTGACCACGAATTCATATGCTTGACCATGAATTCATATGTATTCTCCTGAGCATCATAACGGAGATATATTCAAATGGGACTGCCCTTCCGTTCATCCAAGGTTAATCCCTCATTCAAACCACAGCACTAGACTTGGAATTAGATTTTTTAAGATTGATTTGATTTGATTGATAACACTAAATTAATTGAGACAAGGTTAGCTGTCGGCATTATTGCTGCACAAATCTTTCAAAATCTTCCATGGAAGTAAGTAATCCGGTCATTTGTTATGTAGACTTTAATAACCAAGGCAACTTCATGTATGCCAAACAACCCACATCGTCACGTGTGTCTTCCTTCTTCAGACCGTATCATATGAGACTGGAACTTGGGAGAAATTCACCAAGCTCTACATGGACCTATTTATTAAGAATCTATACATCTAAACCACCCCCTCCCCTCTTACAGTCACCCCTCTAGATTGATTATATATAAAATATATGATTTTGGCATTTTATACGCAATCAACTTTATTTTGAGATCAACTTCTATTGAAGTGAGATTGGTCAGATTCTATATTATATTAAAGGGAGCATTTATTTTTGAACGGTTTGGATTTTGGCATGTGCGTACCATTACGTAGCATGCTTGTAGAATTTGGGCTCTTCGTTCATCTTCCATCACATTAGATTAAAACTAAGATTAGCTTAATTTTTTTTTAATTTCTCATTTTATAGTAGATATGCTGCGGACCTTTTTTTTTTCTTTTTCTTTTTCTAAATAAAAAAGAAAAATAAAAAATGGGCTTCATACTTTTCAAAATCCAATGGCTGGGGAGTGGGGAGACTCAGAAGGTCTTCTTGGCCCACATTACATTTTAAAAAAGAAGACAAGCAAAACATGTGGTGTGGCTTGTTTTCAATTACAACATGGGCCTTTTCTTATCCTCTCTCTCTCTCTCTCTGGGGTCCAACCTATGAGTACGAATTAGGAATCTAGGAAGCAGACGCGCATTTAAAGGGAGCACTACCGGTCCAAATTCTCCACAGACAGGTCTATCGTAGCCTACCAGTCCGAGCACTGACTTGCAGTCTTCTTGGACCCAGTTGCAAGAGCTTTCAGCCCTTATTCATCATAATCTGAACAAGAACCCATACTTACATGGAAATTAAAACATGGTAAAAGAAAGAAGATGAAAAAGAAAGGATAGCTAAATATTCAACCGCATAGTTTTACAAGGAATACCAAACGTATGAACAATACATTCCTCCATAAGGGCCAACAGATTTGCTACAAACAATAATAAATAAAAAATCCTATGAGAAAACCAGAGTCCAATGGTCTCAAAGACTAGCCATATAAATAAATGCTATTGGGAGGAACTCATGCCCATGGCACTTTTTCTTGGGTACCATGAATCTTATAAAGCTAAATGTCAAAGGTGTAGCTAATTAATTAATCACCATAGAGCTTGATTTAGGACAAGGTTTTAATTCTATCTCTTTATCTTTTTGTTTGTTCTATTGTCTACTACAGACACATGAATATGTGCTTGCTTGGCAAATGGAGAGGTTGTGGGTGCCAGCTTTTTGTATGAGAGGAGTGAAAAGCTTCATGCCTTTTGGGTTGGGTCGAAAATGTAGAGCTTTTTTCAGGGGCTTGGGGCTTGGAAGCTTTCGGAGCCCACATTGGCTCCCTTCACATGAGGCTCAAGACAAGAGATGCCATCATTGCTACATACCAGATTATTCACTGGCATGGGCCACCATGATTTCAGAGAAAAAAAAAAGGAAGAAGAGAGAGTGTGATATGTCACACCTCAAGTACTCAAATCTCACAAAATCCCATGGCTAATCATAACCCCCTTCTCTGCCTTCTCCAATTTCATTTCAAAAATTGCAGAAAAGGATATGAAAAAATAGCTATTCTCTTTTTGCCCTCCCATATTCCCTTGGTCAACCAACCATTCCTCATTTTGCTGGACTATATTAACAAATAAACTCTCTCTCTCTCTCTCTCTCTCTCTCTCTCTCTCTCTCTCTCTCTCTCATATGTCCAATTCATTTTCCTCTAAAAAAAAAATCTGCTGGCCCTCTCTCCCTATCTCCAATTCCTTGTCTTAAAACTATTTCCCTTTGGAAAAGTCTTCATGTTTCTTTTCCAATAGAATACTAGTCATGTTTCTCCATGATTTCCCTAATTTATAAATGTGGGGTCTGATGGCCTTCACTGTATGACATGTTCCAAAAATCGCCTGCAGAGCATAACTTGTTGGTCGAAAAAATACAAGCTTTTTTTGTGCTCCCCATCATTAAAGGAACCCATCAGACCAATGGTCTGGATTGTAAATCGGTTAGCCCCACATGATAAAATTTGAGCACCTGGCAAACTGTTTATTTTCTGAAGGGCAGGACACTATGCCTCATCTCCTTTCTCACTAAGGCAGAAAAGTTCAAACAAGAAGGAATCAGTAACTAATAAAAAGGAACTGCAATGATCCCACCCTTGCAAGTGGCAGCACACAATCTGTAAACAATTACTAAGGCACAATCATATATGCATTGCACCAATTTAGATATGCATCATTGAAATTGGATAATTTGGCGTGTGTAAATCACATGCTCAACAATTTATAAACTCACCTCCTATTATTAAATATATGAGAAGAGAGTGACCCATTTACACATACTTGGCCTCATTTGATAAATATTTCATTTGTTTATTTGATACTCTTGTTATTGGTGTTATTATTGCTATAGACACTCGTGTTGCAGTTTCTAGTTTTCAGAGAGTCCCTAAATGGGTGTAATTTTCTCGAAGAATGTGAGAATCTTAAAGTTTTTAAGGTTTTGGGCAACACAATTTCCAAAATCTCGCCGCAAATCACTCCAATAGAAGTAAACCAGTTGATATAATAACACTTGCATTGCACATTTGCACTTGCACTTGCACCTCTCTCTCTCTCTCTCTCTGTAGTGAATTATGGAGGATGAGGATTAGGGACACTAGCTGCTTGATGGGTTCGATTTAGTAAGGGAAAAAAAATGCATGCAGTGAATTTACTGGAGGAATAGATTAGAAAACCAAAATTTTCATAACTACGTCTTTATAACTGTAAAATCAACAGGAAATGAAGAACAAAAACAAGAAGAGGGAGACCATATTTACATAAAAATAACAGTGTGGTGTTCATAGACCAAATACCAACTTCTTTCTCTTTCTTCACATTCTCTAATCTGAAGAACAAATCCATGACTCTACCATACCTTCACCCCTCGAATTCACGTTCTCCGACCCCTTCTCCACATGGAAATCCGACGAAGAGGCCGTGTAGTTCATCTTGCAAGTACTAACCCTTTGCGAATTACTACAATTCCAATCAAAAGGCCTCAGATGACTTTGATCCCCACCGTTCGATCCATCGCCCCAGCTCTGATGATCATCGCTTCTCGAAGATACCCCATCAGAGCCGATGAGATTTGCGAGTGTCCCACTTCCTTGATGTGTGTTAACAAGCCCTTGATTGATAGAAAATCCGTCCAACATCCCCATTTTAAGCTGAGAATCAGTGCACCCACTTGGACCTTGAGCTGATGGGTACTTAGGAGAAGATTGTAGAAGAGATTGGATCGAGAACATGGGGTTTTGCATGCTTTGTAGATTTTGCTGCTGTAGTTGTTTGGGAAGGCCTAGATCAGATGGTAGCTGATAGTTACCAGCTGAAGCACTTGTAGTGTTATTACAAGTAGCATTTGCACTAGTACTAATAGAATTACCAGCAGTTGAAGAGCAAACAGCTTCAAAGATTGAGGAAGAAGAGGAGGAGCTGAGAGGGACCTTATGCACAAAAGGGCGTAAAAGGTATGGCGGAGACAGCGAGTTGGTGAGACTGGACCGGAGAGCCGAGGCGGTGCCGAAGAGATCAAGCCGAGTACGAGCAAACGACGTTGCCGAGAAGGGTGGTGCAGGGATCCCTGTGAATTCCTGCACCATGGCGCGGAAATTCGATGTGTCAGTTGTGAGAACGGTCGTGGGTGCACGCCGGGAAGCTCTAGACCGCTTCTTGGAGCTACGTGTTGGGTTGGGGTGATCGGAAATTGCAGAAGGTGGGGGTGGACGACCACCATTTTCGTGCCTGCTTGATGGGAATGGAATGGAGAAGGAAGAGCCCATGTAAGGGTTGGTGGGGTTGGGTACTTGAAGGCTGGAGATTGGTGGGGGAGTCGAGGAAGGTCCGATCAGGCCGCCAAAGTCGGTGCAGTTGGGTTGTGATGGGAGGCCTCTGGACCACGCCATGTCGAGATTGAGGAAGGAATTGGTGTTAGGGGGAGGAGGAGGAGGGGATGGGTGGAGAAAGTTGGATAAGGAATCAAATAAAGGAGGGTGTTGGTGGGGGTGGAGATGGTTAGAAGAAGATGGTGGAGGGTTTAGAATAGAGTTGGTGCTGATCTGATTGGAAGAATTGTACAACGAGATCGATTCTGCGCGTGGATCAAACTCTTCTTCTCCACCACTCGATGACTGAGTACTTGCACTGTTACAAGAATCCATGGGTTTTCCCTTGTGACTAGTGAGAGAGAGAGAGAGAGAGAGAGAGAGAGAAAGGCAGAGATTTTTTTTTTTTTTTTATAAAGGGAGAGAGATTCTGACTCACAAACTAACAAAAGAGAGTCCTGCAGTTATGAACCATGTAGTAAATCTGTAAATGGAGTGGTGCAAGTACCCATCTCCTTAAAAGCTCGGACTTGCTTATAAATATAGCCACTTTCTCTCTTTCCTTGTCTGTAAGAGCCAAAGGATAGAAAGGAAAGGAAGACTGGACAAGAACAGCAACAACCACTCACAGGTTCATGGGAGAGGGAGAGATGAGAAAAAAAACAAAGGTTTCTCTTTTTGGGATGGGTTGAAACTTGAATTAGGTTTGCGGAGATGGAGAAGAGAGAGAAAGACAGTAATAAGGTATGGAGAGAAGTCTTTTTTTTTTTTTTTCGGTTGCTTTCTCCTCTGAAATAGAGGCGGCTTCTGATCAAGTTTTCCACTTAAAAATCCTCTTAGAGATTTTCAAGGTGGGGTCACCATGGCAGCTGATGAGAGAGAGAGAGAGATGGGTGTGAAAGGAGGAAGAAAAGGATATATGGGGGAAGTAAAACTAAGGATAAAAAGAGAGAGAGAGAGAGAGAGAGAGAGAGAGAGAGAGAGGAAAAGGATATATGGGGGGGGGGGGGGGGGGGGGGGGGGGGGGGGAAGTTAAACTAAGGTTAAAAGCAAGGGAGAAGAAAGGTAGAGGAAAGAGGTGGG